>JACATO010000095.1:307500-2852500 GCA_018389105.1 Nautilus pompilius
TTTAACTTCCAACTGTAACCATTTTTCTAGCCTAAAGTTCTACAACATAGATGTATTCCGTTGATTTTTCAGAACTGTTTTGCATTTCTGATAATTTTATGCATAAAATTCAGTCGTTGGGGTTGAAAATTTGAGTGACTTTGTTTTGACAAGCAAATGATGGATACAATTAATTTGTTCCAGTCATATAATGAGATTTTCCTCTATTTCCTTTATTTAATTTTTCTGAGTCTTGTGTACATTATCAAAAGGTATTCCAGAATTTGTTTAGTTTTCTAAATATAAAATTTTGTGCAGATGCTTAGTTTTTTAATGGAAATCGTAGGAAAATGAGAAATGTACACCAGCCATGTTAAAACAGAGGAAAATTAGAACATTTTGTTTTGTTGTTACTTTAAATTCATTTTAACTCAGAGATTAAAAATAATACATTTCTATAAGACATATATGTTATTTAATGCAGTTGAAAGTACTCATAACTAGCTTTAAATATGGAACATTTTATGAATTGCAGTTAAGATTTTAAAGCAGGAATGTACTCAATCTTAAAATATCCTAGTGATTCAAGTGGCTGTGTGCAGCCTGAATCTGGTTTTCATTTGTTGATAATTTAGAAAAACTTCCCAATCACAGCATTATAAAAGCTCATGGTTGTCTACAGGTTCAAGTCAGTAAAATGCCTGCCAGTTTCCAGAAGCAGATACACGATTATTTCTTTTGTTGTTGTCCTTTACTTTATGGCTAAGTTTTTTTTGTTGTTTTTTGTGCAATTCCTTTTCAGCAAAGGCTTTTTAATATTTTTTTTTAAACATTTTACTTTATCTCCCATATTGGTTTGATAGCTAAAGATTTGGAAGCAGTCCGTGATCATCAGAACTTAATTGCAAGTTTTTATAACATTGCATTGTGGGAAGGTTTTTTTAAAAATGATTTTCAGGTAAAAACCAGATTCAGATGCATACACAATCATGGACACAACCTTTATTTTGGATGTATAAGCAGCAAGTTTTAATGGAGTAAGTCCAGGAACTACATTGTAAACTTTCCTGTTCAGTGCACATCATATAGACAAGCTCTTCTAGCATTGCACAGGTTATTGACTTTTATAGATAGCATTTCACTGTGGGAAAATCATTTTTCTTAACCATTGGCAGATAGAAACAGTATTTTAGGTTTGACATTCTTTGTTTTTAATGTCTTTAGAATAAATAAACCACAAAAAAAATGCCAAGCATTTCTTATTGGTGTTTCTTGGGATTGCTTACTATAGCATCTGCTTTCTAAATTGAAAACACATTCTGTATTCTAGTTGCTTTCCATGGAGGAATATCCAAGTGCTAAAATTTAAGAGTAAGAAAGGTTTTGAAAAATAACCTATTAACTTTACATGTCAGCCATCAGGCTGCTGAACCATTTTTGAATTTTATTGACCTACCCAGTATCGGGTTGCCTCCCTTTGGTAGTTTAGTAACAGAAATCTAATGAAGTTATTAGATACTGAAATCAGGGGCATAGCTAATAGGGGGCGGCAGGGGCGGTCCGCCCCCGGCGGCACGTTTTGGTCCGAGTGTGCGTTTGTCAAATTTAGTTCAGGACAGTATGTTACATATATAATGTATTTTTTCGTTCTATTTTTCCAGATATTATTTTTTTTCCTGAATTTTTCGTTCAATTTTTAATGGTAGTTTTTTGAAAGGAAGAAAGTTTTTCTAAAATTTGCTGTAAAAGAAATTTGCCACTTGAAGTGAGTCACTTCTAAATTTTAATTTGAATTGAATATCAATATTTTCTCATTATATATTTGATAATTTTTATTTTCTAATAGTACTTTTTTTTCAATAAATAAATAAATAAAAAATGAATTTTTTGGAGGTTTTGAAATTCTACATTATTTAGAGGGCGGCAAATTCTACGACCGCCCCGGGCGGCACAAACGCTAGCTACGCCCCTGACTGAAATATATCTATTTTTAATTGAAATTAATTTTAAGAAAACACATTAGGGCTTTTATATCAGAAAGGAATCCAGATTGAAAAAAACCCCATAGAAACAAGGTGTAGTAGGGTGGATTGGCAAGCATCTTGCTTTGTAGCTAAGGATAAAAACCAAAGATATCTTAATTGCTGATCTCTTTTGTATTGATCAGCTATGAAAACTTAATTTTATCATATATTAGATCACCACCAAACCAGATGTTGCATGAAATCTCGCATTATAAACATAAGAAAGAAGAAAACATTGATTTGTTTTACATCAGTCACTTGGCAGCTGTGATTTAAATTTATTGTCACTGTGTTAATAACCACCACCACCACCCACTAAGGGTCATGTGTCACATTAAGTAAGAAGGCCGAGGCCGCGTAGTTGTATTAAGGCGGTTAAAAATTGCACATTGGCTATTTTGATGATCAATTTGAGTACATATCCTTCATATTAGTTAGAAAATAAATTGACACATTTATAAATAAATTATCTTTTATTAGATAAAAAAAATAATTTTGCACTGTATTAATGAAAACTTTTACAGAATCCTTTCACACATTACTTAAGAAAATAAAGCAAGTAGGTGAATACTTGAGAATGCCTGATCCCAGGTTGTAGTGAGTATTTTGTTGTTCAATTATAATTCCTAGATTGTATGGACCCAACTTATGAAATTATTCTTTTTCATAACTGAGATCTATCTAATTGGGTTATAGTCATGTAAGTAAATGACCCACTAAAAATAAAAGGGATTATGAATATGCTATGAGGATTTAAGCAATCTTGGTATGTTTTTACTTTAAGCTACAATTACGTTACACCACTATATTGGTATCATTTGCAAAGCTACACTATGTATGGTTCCTTACCAAATATTCTTCTTTCCATTTTTTTTTTTCAAAGATTTTTAAAATTGTTTTCTATATGCAAAGGTAAAATATTTTGTTATCATGAGAAAAGGTGGTTGTTTTTTTTTCTTCTTGGTCTTCTGTATTTTGCACCTTGATATTTTCTGAGTTATCTGCCTTTAACTGTATTTTGCCTTTGTTGAACTGTTTTAACTTTGTAAACACTTAATCAGGGTCTGTTTTGTAGAGTTTGTAGACTGTCCTAAATAAATACTTAACCATTGAACACTTGTTCTTTTTTTTTAATGAAATTTCGACAAAATTGCACTGAGTCATATGCATTACACTAGAGAATTAATGAAAGATGAATCCGTGTCATTTAGATGTAACTTTAAACCTTACAAATTGTTAAAAATATTTTTGTTAACTTTATTTTTATAGTATAAAAGGACATCAAATGCCATGTTATATTACAGATCTCAAACTTGAAGAAAAAAACTTTAAAATGGTCACATTTGTTCACTTGAGATGCTATTTATTATTAGTGTAATTGGATTAAAGCCTCTGCTGATGGGGAAAATATGGGATAAACCAAATTTTTCACTGCAATATCTGTTGGGTAGTTTAGCATGCTGATTATTTCAAATTAACCCAGCAATTATCACATTTTATGTATATGCATGGAACAAAAGAAACATTTTTCTGGTATTAAAAACATGACAATGAAGAGACCAAGTTTATTACCAACATTTCATTTTGGGATTGCACATTTAATTTTGATGAAATATTGTTTCCATGCAGAGCAGGGTTAGGGTTAATTAATTTGTTTGTCATTATAGTAGAGTAAAGCCAGATTTAAACTACTTTTTTTGTACAAACATAGCCACCAAACAGAAAAGGTATTCATAGCACAATAAAGAATCTCATAATAAAAACAAAGGTTTCCTCTGTGTGTACATAAATAAAACATGCAAATCATATATACTTACAAACTTTATTTCATTTTATTTTCTCAAAATAATATATTTCACAGCCAGCTTGTTTAAATGGCAATGAACTTGATTTCTTGTAAAGTGCCCAGTAACCGGGTGTCTTTACATCATGGTTTGCACACAGTTGCTGTATCTGTTATGTTGTTATCTTTGTAGGTTGGCAGTAAAGGTCCTGAAACAGTTTCTGATGGGACAGAGGATTACATACGAGTTCTTAATGTACCCGAGTTACTTCAAAGCAATACAACCATTGTCGTAAGTTATAGGTGCACTGAAAATTGCATTGCTGGTGTGGAGGTAAGAGTTGACACTCCAAGACATCAAAGAGTAAAATTATTTCAGGATTTATGGATGTGTGGTAAGGATAGTGGAGTTAAACAGCGCCATGTGGTGATAACATTGCCAGACCATGTGGCATACAAGAAAGATGCTTTTAACAGAAACTCTATTGTTGTGCAAAATCCCAAGATAAGAACTTGGCTCTGTACACAAAGAAACTTTGATATGGCTAAGAAATATGACTTGGTGTTTGAACAAGCTTTTATGAGAGCATCTTTTGACACAAAGATAGCTTCTCCCTACTCACGTCCAGCAAAACTGCTTGACCGGTGTTTAAGCTGGGATTATGACCTGATGGCTAATTTGTCTGCTAAGAAAATTCCTAAATGTGTTAATGAAGAAGGTGAGTAAAGAGTTATCATCAGGAAAAGGAACGTGTTATTTTATAAATATCAGACTATACAAAAAACACTTATCTTTTACTGGAGATTATTAAGATTAAAGCAGTATGCTTATCTTTGCTATTATTTTAATGTTAGCATGAGGAAAAGAGAAGAAAATGTGAAAGTATAATAAATAAAAGGATGGTTTATTTATTAATTTAGTCTGTGATAAATATATTTTTTAAACTATGTATATTAATATCTGTTTATGGAATAATTAATTCCATTCTAGACAATGTCTTAGACAGGCAGAATACATAGGTTTTGAATCTCATAATTTGGACCTATATCAGGGGAATCCTTAAGTGTAGCTGGGTTGATCAAGTTATACAGTATTTTCACAGCTGATTTATCATCTAAATTCCATGATGTTTGTACACAGATCAGTCTTAGGCCAGATTTATTAACTTAAAAAATGAATATTTAACTGATACCTCTAGAAATCTCTTGCTACTAGTTGTTATTGGCATGAATATACTTTATATTTCAAAACTACTCATCTTTATGCATGATTGATATATATTATTTTATGTCTTTTGTTCTGTTTGTTTTCTTTTTTTCTAGAGGTAGTTCATATTCTTAATTACCCAACAGTGTTAAATGGTTTGAATTATGGAATATACCATTCCTTTTCTCCATATAAAAACAAAAGATTGGAAAGAAACAGACTGACCCATACTATAAAACCACAGTAAGTATAGTATAAGACTTAACTACAATATGATGCTTGGTATAACCTTTCATTGGTCTTTAAAATCCAATTACTTTATAATTGTACATATAAAAGTATCTTGATTACTTGTTAGTCTTTATAAATGTCAGTTTTTCATGCTTAGCTATGAATAATTTAAACTATTTGATTGGCAGTTATTACCTAATTTTTTTTGATAATTTAATTTGAGAGCTGATATGCTTGCCTAATAAACTTCTTATGGTCAACAGTGAAACGATTATTGAGATAGGATAGAGGAAGTTTCATTACTAGTTTGGTAACTCTTCACTGGTTTCAGACAGCAGTATCTGAATAAAATGGAGATCTTATAAAAGTTAATGCATGGCTACTGATCTGTAACACGATCAAACTATTTAGGACTAAGCAACAGAACTGCGACACTTTTCCTCACATTTGATGAAGTAGTACTGAAACAACAGCACAGTAATTTATTAGCTTTTGGATAAACATGTAACTAATGAACTCTGTAAACAATTGTTGCTTTGATTTCAGCAGCTTTTATAAAGAATAAAAATTATTCAGTAATCAGTCAAAAATAGTTTTTGTTTATTTTTGTTTGAAGATAAAAATAACTGAACTGTTCAAAACAAATATGGCTTCTCTTCCTTAGATTTACATTCAGCATGTGGGTGTATATTCTGGAGCACTGTTCTGCTGGCTTATGTGGACTCATGCATCACCTGAGTGTGCACAATGAATATCTCACTCCACTCTTGCTGCTCAACACTAGAGGTTAGTCATTTAATGTATATTACAAAGTTAGATTATGGATTCCTCCTAATCAACCAGTGGGGGTACCTTACATTAAAGGCTTGTATATTAATATTAGTTGTGTTTTCTTTTTAAAGAAAGAAAAGAATTCTAACAGGGATTGAGCTTTGAATTGACTTAATATTAAATCAAACTACATTAAAAGTAAAAAAAAGTGTTGACAGTTTTAGTTACATTTTTTTTTGTCAAATTAAGATGTTTTTTTTTTTTTTTTAAATTTTTAAAACTGTAGCACTTCCATTTCCATCTATAGATTGAGTCGTCTACGGTGGCAAAGCTGATTTTTGTTGTTTTGATTAGTAAATAAAGTAAAAGCTGAAGACTTTTATTTGCAGGTAGAATCCACATCCAGATTCAGCTTCAGAATGGCCAAACCAGTGCTGTGTTAACATCTTTTTCACTTCCCAAATATCAATGGATCCGCATCGTGTTTACTTTTGACAGTGTTAAGGTATTACAGCTGTTCTATTTGCTGGCATGTTATGATTATTTTGTTAATTCCCTTTTTTGTATGGTTTGTATTGTGATTTATCGTGTGTGTTTTTTTTTCCATAATAATCAATGACTGATTGAAAGCTTTGTGACCAAGCATTTAATTATAGCTTTTATAGCTAATAAAGACCCATTATACAAAATTTTTTTTACTTTAGAAAAATAGGAGCAGCATTGAAATAAAATCTGAATAAAACTGGAAATCACAGGATGGAACAGTATTAAGGCACTGTAGAGATATCAGTGATCTATTTTTCATATTTTGTTAAGGTAAATAAGCCTCATAGACTTCATCAAATGCTGTGTTTTGTCTTTCATACAAATTTTCCTAAAAGTAAAAATAAAATAATATCAGTTGAATGAGCCAATCATCAAGCTTTAGATGACACCCAATCTCCAGCCCTCTTACATACAGCAGATGATCATCAAGCTTTAAACGATGACCAATCTCCAGCCCTCTTACGTACAGCAGATGATCATCAAGCTTTAGATGACAACCAATCTCCAGCCCTCTTACGTACAGCAGGTTATCATCAAGCTTTAAACGATGACCAATCTCCAGCCCTCTTACGTACAGCAGATGATCATCAAGCTTTAGATGACAACCAATCTCCAGCCCTCTTACGTACAGCAGGTTATCATCAAGCTTTAAACGATGACCAATCTCCAGCCCTCTTACGTACAGCAGATGATCATCAAGCTTTAGATGACAACCAATCTCCAGCCCTCTTACGTACAGCAGGTTATCATCAAGCTTTAAACGATGACCAATCTCCAGCCCTCTTACGTACAGCAGATGATCATCAAGCTTTAGATGACAACCAATCTCCAGCCCTCTTACGTACAGCAGATGATCATCAAGCTTTAAACGATGACCAATCTCCAGCCCTCTTACGTACAGCAGATGATCATCAAGCTTTAGATGACAACCAATCTCCAGCCCTCTTACGTACAGCAGATGATCATCAAGCTTTAAACGATGACCAATCTCCAGCCCTCTTATGTACAGCAGATGATCATCAAGCTTTAGATGACAACCAATCTCCAGCCCTCTTACGTACAGCAGATGATCGTCAAGCTTTAAACGATGACCAATCTCCAGCCCTCTTACGTACAGCAGATGATCGTCAAGCTTTAAACGATGACCAATCTTCAGCCCTCTTATGTACAGCAGATGTAAGACTTGTCTTCAAAAAAATTTTTAATTTTGCATATTACAAAGTAAAACCAAAAACTATGCTGTAGCATTTGTATTTTGTATTTCAACTTTGGTAGTTTCTGTGTGAGTCCTACGTCAAGTAATTATGAATTATCTTTTTGGCTGGTACAGTTTTAAAATCATTTGATGAAGAAATTGGGGGGGGGGAGTCATCAAAGGGTGTAGAATTTTTATTATTTTTTATGCTCATGGAAAATGTTTTAAAATTTTCTTTTCTATTTTCATTTCAGTGGAGTTTAGTTGTGAATTATGGAAAGAACTGGACACAGAAGCTGTCCACAGAATATATGTAAGTTAATTTGAAAACTTACTACTGGGTTATTCAGGAATTAAAAATCACCTTTTATTTCTAAACAGTGAAAGGAGCCAATGTATCATAAATCTTTAAAATTAGCCAGTGGGACTATTTCAGAGTTTTGGGGGGGTGCAGTTGTTCTTTACTTGTCTACTTTGCAAATATGTTGAATATTAGAATTCTCTTTTTTTTTAATATCGGTAATTTAAATATACAACAAAATGTGATGTGATGTGATGTAGCTTAGATGAGCTAAACCTGGAAAAGGACAAACAACTTTATATTGATTGTGCTGTGCTGCAGTCATTTGGTTTAGTAGTTACAGCGGATGGGAAGCCATCTTGGTTAGTGGATGGTCTCCCAGAGAAAAGAAACAGCTGTCAGTACAATTCATTTTTTAGATTAATGCTGTCAATGTTAAGTCCATCTGCTGGTAATTCATTTTCTTAGAGATATTCAGCTGCATACATTGATGCAGATTTTGCCTCTCTTTTTTGTGGTGAACTTTTTACTTAACATTGCTGTATATTAAGAAAAATTTGAACTCTAAAATAAATCAAGCCAACACACTATGGCACCCACACAATATAAAATAAACTATAAAGTTTTTATTTATTGTATCCTTTGAAAAAATTTTGTTGTTGTCTGGATTGATAAATTGAAGTGAGACAAACAAACAAAAGAAACAAGGTTTAATAGTAGCTTCTTCCATTGAATATGTGTTTGTTAGTTGAGGAAAGACAGCTGAAATGATCAGAATTTATGGGTGATTGTTTTTATAGCATTAGATCTTGAAATAAATCAAATAATACCTGTTTCTTTGCTTTTGATACTTGATTAAATTTTATCATTATCTGGAATGTATTCTAATGCTAGAAGAATTACATTTTCTGTTTACTTTCAGGTTCTCAGAAAATGTGATGTATAATGATGCGTCAGGGCTATTTGCATTTGGAGGATCTGAAAGTCTTTTATCATTTCTTGGTTATATTGGACAGGTGACTTATTACAGACATCTGATATTACCTGCTGATAAGGTAAAGAAAAGTTGCTTTTGTGTTTATCAATAGCTGGAATTTCAATGCAGACTGTTGGGCTGTTGGTGCTATGTTCTTTACATGTTTGTTTACTATATTTTTATGCACTAATACTGCCACTTACTTTTGTTGTTCAAAGGAAACTCACTCAGACCTTGTTCTTATCATATTTATTCTTTCTTTTTTTAAAATTATTAATAACAATACTAGGTTCTTATGGAAAATCCCTAGCATTTAAAAATAAAAGTACCTTTTCTTAATACTTTTAAGATGGATTTTGTCACTTAGTGTCAAGTTATTATTTTTATTCAATGATTAGCTTTAAAATTGCCTTAAAACCTCCATACAAGTGAAGACTATTTATCCTCACCTCTCTAGATGTCTATGTACAACTGGTTATTTTCAGATTCCAATGCCCAGTCTGCACCACCCAATGTTTGAACTTAGTTTAACTCAGAGGTATGAAAGGTGTAAAGTTTACCTGTACTGGGCACAGTACAAGGCTGAGCACTTTAAACGGCTCAAACAGAAGAAAATTGTACGCTGTGAGTTCATTTTTGTCGTTGTTTTTTTGTCTGTTGTTTTGTGTTATCTACACTTTGTGAATACCATGCATCTTAGAAGAAAAATAACAACAGTATTATTGATTTTATCTAACTTTTCCATATTGCTGAAGAATCTTTATTGTTTTGTTTGATCTCAGAATGTATGCCATGATCCTCTCCTAACCCAGGGACAAGTGGTTTGAAAAATATGCTTAAAACTTTGTAGTTGCATAGTAAAAGTAAAGATAGAACAGCAACTTGAAAGATTATGTTGTGGAATTCTTTTAATGCGAAGAAATTAGCACAACTCTCCTCAGGTGATTTCTCCATGTCATCAACCAGAGGCCATGAGGACTGCACAGTTTTATGACATACCACTACTATTTATGACTCAGTCTCAGTGCTAAAATTACCAGTCACACCTTATCAAAAGTAGAAAAGAAATGATTGGATATTTTCACATAAATGCTTTGACTTGTGTGACTTACCTCACAAAGTGAGAGTAGAAAAAGTAGTGATGTCAGACTTGTGCAGCCATAAAGCTGTTAGTCTTAAATAACTATGACATTTGAATAGACACCACACAGTACTATGCACAACTGTAACACAAAGTTGTTTTGTGGACTTCTCAAAAAAAAGAGCTATAATTTGGTAAAGTTTCCTTAATGATCTAGGTAGGTAATTACCAAATATCTTTTTAGTTAAGAATAAATTGATGAAATCCTTTAATTTTGGTGTTTTATGTTTTGTTTTTAATGTTTTCTGTCTCTCACTGTTTTTGTTATTGTTTGTATTTTATGCATTGTTTACATTCTTCTTCTGTATGTTGCTTGTTTTATGCTCATACTTTGTGGGACTTCCTTAATAAAATAAAACAAAACTAAATGTCTGCCACTTAACACCAGTTCTTCAGCAAATCTAGTTTCTTTTCAGCATCCTGTGTAGGTTACTTCAGAGATCTGCTGATGAGGATCCAATCAGCACAGCCTTCCCAGTGTAGCATCTACAGTCGGCTGAGACCCAAGTTCTTCAAGCTAGCAAAGAAACTTATCAAGAGAAGTGTTTTTAGAACCAACCATGATGTCTCCTGGGAACAAATTGGAGAAATCATTTTCCAGAATACGATGGAAAAATTAGTAAGATCTGTTGTATATGTGTTATGGTCTTGTGTTTTACCAATCCTTCTAGGGTCTATCATATTTGAGAGAGTGCATCAACCAAAGCTGGACCCTTACTTTTCAGTCACCTACTGTACAGTAGTGTTACTTGTCAGCTGAAATATTATTTTAAGAAAAAATTTGTAAAAAAATGGAAGAACAGTGATGAGGTTATTTGTGAGTAACTACTTTAAAATTAGAATATGGTACATTATGAAAGAAAAACTGTTTGTGGTTTTGACTTATTAGTTATGGTTGCATGAGTAAAGTTAAAACTTAGTTCTCAGTGATCATTAATGTTGTAAACAAGCAAATCCTTTTTTGATGTAAGACTTCATTGTTTTAAATAGCTGATGTCTTGCATTTCTAGGAAGATGGATTTCAGAATATTTATCAGCTTCTTCCATATCTAAAGCAGGCTGCCTGTCTGAGAAACTTTGATGCTATGTACATGCTAGCCGTGATTCTGAACAATGGAATCAGTGTCAAAATGGATGAGATTCAGGTAAGAAACTAGAAGAACACATAGGTTATGTGTCAGAGAGCATTGCAGAAAGAGTTTACCCAAAATTTTCAAGATTTAATCTTAATCTATGCCAATTGTTTTATAATATTAACAACAACAAAAAAATCTTCCTACACCAATATTATTGGAAAGCTATTAATTGTTGTTTAACTTAATGCAGAATAGCATTTACTTTGCAATAAGAAACATAAGTAAATTCTTAGCCAGAAAAAAAAGCAGAATTCCTGGTTTTACTTTGTTCTGTATACATTAAATAAGCAAATGCTTGTACTGTGAGTACCCTACCTGAGCAAGAAACCCAATTTGGTTTAAAACTCAAGTGAAATTCACAATGAATTAATAAGCTAATATCTTAGAAGGAAATGGGTTTATTTCCAAAACGCAGGATATCTTTGGACAGATATGGATGGTAATACACTGTAGGCATGTCTTTGATACATTTCAGGCACATGCTTTCTTAATGCTGGCTACTCTAGAGAAACATCGTTTAGCTACACTGGCCCTGGGTCATAGGTACAATTATGGTCTTGCTAAGGTCCCTTACAACAAAGCAGCTGCTTACAGTAAGTAAATCAATATCTATACATACAGTACTAGTTTACTTTATATATTGTTATTAATTTATTAAAAGTTAAGTTATTTTAAATGTTCTTTGTTTTAATAGTTTACTTTTAATTATGAATAAAATAAATAAATTCTTAGTTTTTTTACATTTATAGTCTAGTCCATGACTATGAATAATTTGATGATATTTCTTCAAGCATAGTAGTTCAGAATTGCTTGTCTTATCATTCAACTTTATTCTGTATTGTGTTTTTTGTCATTTTCTGCTATTTCTCTTAAATATACAGTTTCACTACCTGTGTTTCAGTGTACTACAAATATGTGGCAGACAAGACCAGGGTGGACAAAGAGGCTCACAAAGATGCAGATGTGAGTTACTGCCATCTTTTTCACATTTCCATTGCAAAACAATAAAAGAGTTATATTAGCAAGAAATTAATATTTGATTTCATTAGCTTTCCTCAGTGTGTCTCCTCAGAAATTTCTTGACATTAGGTAAACTTGAAAAGTTATCAATTGATTCTTTCTTTAATTCTTTTTTTACAGTGTAATTAATTTACATTGTTTTGTAATTGTGTTGGCATCTATAATTTAGAAAGCAAATTGGGATTAAAAGTGTTTGACTCTTTCGGTTATAAAATTTTGGCAAAATCCTTCCATTTTAATATTTATTTGCACGGTAGTAGTTACATGGAACACCAATTACATACGGTAAGATTCTTTAATGTATTTACTAAAACAAAAAATAAAAATTAGAAACTTTTGACACAATGGCTACAAAGTGAAAACCTTTAGCCCAAATAGTTGACTAATCTACTTCCTAAGTGTTTCGTTTCTCTCCATTTTGATTGTTTTTTCCTGCCCTCCCCTTGTGTGTGTGTGTCTGTGTGTTTTCTTAAAAACCTACTTATCAAAAAGTTAAGCATTTTAAATTAAACTACTGCAATTGGTAATGAAGAATGAAATATCAAAGTTAAATGGAAGTTATCTAAGTAAAAATAGTAGATCAAAACACACACCAAATTTTTTGGTGTATAAGTTGAAACTTTTTCCCCAGAAGTCTGAATTTCGACTTACACTCCAAATTAACTCATTGAAATTGCTTTAATGAAAAACATTGTAAAATATGACAAAGTGTGTTAGTTTCTGAAATAAATTGTAAATTTGTTTATTTGAAACAGACTACTGAAATTACTGCCTAGAGCATTTGTTGGTTGATTGAGCAATTCACCATTAATGTGCTCACTGATGCATGCAAAATTATCCAATCAATAACAGGCGTGCACTCACCAATTACATTCCACCTATCTTTTTAAATTACTTGTATAAATACTCTCAACAAATCCTCTACTTGTCTCAAAATGCCTCCAATAAAGTCTTACAGGTTGTACTTGTCAGCTTTTAAGCTGGAAGTTTTAAGTTTGCTAAAGAAAATGGTGGTAATAATATGGTGTCTGTGAGAAATGTGTTAGGAACTAGCATAAAGCAAAGGATACATTATGAACTACAAATGAAACCAAGAAGGAAAATGACAGCTGTAAAGCTTGGTGGACTACCAAAGACCAAACAAATCACAACTGACGATCACTGTCTTTAAATTTGTGCTTATCTTTCTTTTACTGATGTACAGTATTCATCATGGTTTGCTTTTTGGAAGTGTGTATAATATTATCTAATCAGAGAATAGTGCCCAAACTTCCCCTTCAGAACAAGGACATACAGTGAGAAAACTCTGTTCTAGAGAGTCCAGCCAGGATAAACCTACCCCTCCTGCATGCAATACGAAGGAGTTGGGTAGCCCGCTGCTCTCGCTAGGTTGAGGTACATCTTAAACAAAACAATAGGCCGAAATAAGACCTCACTTGTAAACAGCTGTGACAGCCGGTCGTGGAACCAATCCAGCTACACCCACATACATATGCAACTTCACAAACACACCCCTAAACACCGCACAACACCAAAAAAAAAAAAAAAAAGTGTTTTCCCTGTTGGCCTAGTTGTGAACCACAAATGCCAGACAATTTGAAACTGAGCTGAATATTGACTCGTGCTAAAAAATGAAATTTGAGTTGAATTTTTGAATTTGAGTGTACTGTATTATCTCAAAATCAAATAAAAGTATCCTAGATAAATAAAACTGACACATTTGGCTTTTTAAAATAGGTAACTCAACACAACATGAATGCTGCGTGATAACCTGATGATCACTGGTCTCATGCAGTGGTTAAAATAAAGACCAGACTTTTGATGATAACAAAACCAATAACTTTTGAGCTTGTTTTAAATACCTCTCCATGATTGCAAATATGTTGAAAAGCTACTTAAACACTTCATCTATCTGGAAGATTGTTTTGCAAAGTGGTTAGATGGTATGCACAAACAGTTCATTGATATTCATGAGTTTTTAAGTACTGTAGACAGTGTTATGATGTGACAGTATTATGAAAGATTTGACATATTGTTCTGACTGAATAAAAGTTTGGTTAACTGTAGTTGGTCTAGCTTCATCTTATACTCCAAATCAACCTATCTATGAATGAAGGATAGAAAAATGGGAAAATTAGCCACTTCAACTTCAACTCCACATTGATTTATTCTTTGCAACAAAAAAGGTATACTTATATATTTGCTATTATTATCCAGGTATTAACAGAATCAATTCACTTGAATGATGAAGAAAAGCTAAGTGAACAGACAGATGAGAAAGGAGATGTTTTTATGTGGCTGAAACATCAGGCTAAGCAAGGTGTTCTTCAGGCTCAGGTATGTACTGTATTGTGGGATTGAAAGGAGAGAGTTTCTGTACACTTACAGATATTCATATACTAAATGTAGTGACATCTATGGTATGTACTGTAGTTGTTAAAAGATATAATCTCCAGAACGATGTACTATGATCATAGCAAATTGGAATATTTATGATCATAGTACATCGTTGTAAAAAGTCTGAAGACTAATTTGCTATCCCAGTTATTTAAACAACTAAGTATCTTGTTACAGTGTGTACTCCAGTTAGCCTCAAGGAGTCAGTAGAAACTAATTTATCAATTATATAGAATGAATTGCACTATAAATCTACCATCATCTTCTGTGGTATGTATAGTTATTTGAAGAAGTTGATTATAATTATATTATCATTTTAAAAAAAATTTTTAAGTGCTTATTGTACTATTAGATAGATTGTTTGTGGTTTTTAAAAGTATTTTTTGAAAAATGAAAATACTAAAATATACAATATCTATTGTATACTTAGTGTTTAGAACTACACTTTCTTTTAGTCAAAGTATTTTTAAGTTGAAAACAAGTTAAGTTTAATTTGAAAATTCCTATCTGGTGCAGTGCCAATGTAAACCTCCATTTCTGCTTTGTTGATTTTGTTAAGTTTCAGTTTATTTTCTTATGATTAATAATACCCCGATCTGTTAGAATCACGTCTACAGGCTCTTCTTTCTTGTCTTTCTTGACCAGTTTTAGAAGCAGATAGCTGAAAATTATTACACACAGGTTTGAATTTCATTGAAACTTTTGACTGGCTTTTATAAAGTGCAGTGTGCCTTTGTTGTGCTGTGTTTGTTCCACAGCAGCTTACAGGGGGTGTTTTTCAGGTGCTTTTGAATTTCTTTGCAGAGATTTTTGTTGACTTTTATTGCAACATGAGTGTGATGTAGATTATATGCTTGGTTTTAGTTCTTTGTGTCAGAACTGAACTGAAAAATATTCAGGGGTGCACTTCGGGTTGAACTGTCTATAGGTATGAACTAAAATCATAAACCATCACTGTCAGATCAGGAGCAAGAAAGGTTTTGCCAAAATTGTAATTTTTTTCATTGATTTTAGTGTCATAATAACAGCAATATAGTAAAAAATATAATCTGAACTAGTTTCCCTGGCACAACTGACTTTGGCAACAAAATTCTTACTAGAACTCTTTAGTTTTAGATGTGGGAGGAAACTGTGGTGCCAGAGGAAACCCAGATTGCCAGCTAGAGAAGAAGCCATTCCAGGGAGGTACATCAAAACAATCCATTTGCATTAGAAGCAAATTCAGGCCCTTTCTTGACCTTAACAGTCCAGTAACCTATGCACTGGACTACTGTACCACTGCATTTTGTAGTTTAGATATGTTTAAAGTAAATGATATAAATGTGCTAAATGATCTAAAAGTAATCTATGTATGTGGGTAGGTGAGTGGGAGATGCTGCTTAAAACATGGGTATATTTTATGGGATGGAACTGGGAGACAATGTGTTTAAGAAATTTGCTGGTTCATCACTATAATGATGGCATCCAGCAGGTGGTTAGGTTATTATTACAAATATACATGTATACTCTATGATAGATTCAGGTTCTGTATATTGTTCATCATACAATAGGTGATAACAAGGAATCATTAGACATCTGCACCTTACTAGCTGCTGAAACTACACTATGACTATGAATCCCAATTCTCAAACTTCTGAGGCTGATGGCTGTTTTTATGCTAAAATTAGGAGAGTAAGTAATAAAAATAAAAGTTTTAAAGACAGATTCATTTTAAGAAATTGTCAGATAAGGATGGTAAAACAAAATGGCCAACACAATTGATACTAGGATATTTTATAGCTAAAGAAAGGAAGATAAATCATCATTTGTGGAATGTTAACTATCTCTGATTTCAGCAACAAGTAGGACGAGCTTTATACTGGGGAGCACAGGGGTTGAAGAGAAACATGCAGTCAGCCATAGAGTACTTAAAGATGGGAGCTGAAACACAGGATCCAGTTGCTGCTTATGATTACGGTGTTGTTCTTTTGAGGGTGAGCTTTGTTTATATTGGGATCCATAGTATAGGAAGCTAGATGTCTAGAGTCTTTAGCAGGCAGGTGGACAGATTGTAAAATTGCAGGCAAGGTTTGTAATTTTAAACTAATGCTTTTCTGCTGGTTTTTTTGCCCTGCTCCCAACCTGCAGTTTGGTTTTGTATCAGATGTTTATCAATTTTGATAGTGAAAGCATCATTTCTTACAATTATTTTTGTTATTGTAATATCAATTTACATAAAATAAAGTTTTTTATTTATAGGTATTTTATACCAAAATAAGTAATAGACTATTGTACTTAATTAATTCAAAATAATGTGATAAATCGTTTTAGCACTGAATAATTTTTAAAAAAATATAATGGGAAGTAACTCTTAAAAAAAACAAAAAAACATTTTAAATATAAAGGGAAATATTTAAAAAATGGTTTTAAATTAACCCTTATGAATTTCTAAAATTCACAGAAAAAATACAAATTTTGATTTTAATATTTATCAAAATGTCTTCCTGAAGTAAACATGGTTCTAGAGCAAGTCTTGGCAGATTAATGTAAGTTACTCTATTACAGTAGCCATTGACTGTCAACAAGTTCTGAAACTGTCAAACAGATGCCATACATTCCCAGGAATGAAACTTAATTTTCTGGAAAGTAACAAAATGGACATAAAACTATTCAGTTCGAAATGTCCTGGATTGCCAGTGACATGTGCAAGTGACACAAATAACTTTTAGACAACTACAGGAATTCTACTGTAGTTTGGTAAGGGATTATTTCATCATTTCTTAAATTTCGGGGTATTTAGGTCTGTTCTACTTTTTGTGAGCCAAAGTCATTAGAACTCTGGGAGTCTTGGATCCCACAACCAGAAATATTAGTGCTGTTCTTGCCAATAATAGTGTGCGTAGTATACACGTTAATCAGTCTCTCTCTTTGTTTTACCATACGTTCATCTACGTTATTCTGTGTCTATCGTTTGAAACTGAAAATATTAAAATTATACATTATTTTTTCTTTCTTTTAGGGTCAAGGAACAAAGAAAAATGTTAATGAAGGGTTAAAACAACTCCAGAAATCTGCAAAAAAGGTAGGCTACATGTTAACAAGCTTAATTTTTAGCATTAGTTGTAGTATTATTAATTAATTATGGAAGTTTATGGAATTTTCCTATTATAATAAAAATACTATAGCCTGACCCTTCCTTGATAGAAACAAGTGTTTGTTTTACAGTTGTAACAGCTTTGATTATAACTTTGTGGTCTTGTTATAGCACCATCCAGCTGCCCTGAATGCCCTTGGTTGGTACGCTCTTGAATATGACAGGAACTACATAAAAGCTGTAGAGTATTTTGAAGAAGCTGCTAAACTTGGCAGCACTGATGCTACATTCCACTTGGGACACCTCTATTTCAATGGGTTGTATCCTGGGCAGAAGGCTGATCAGGTAGGAGCTTCTCATCATGGAGGCTGGCTAGTGATTCCAGTGTGTGTAGTTGAAAATTTACATTTAAGCATAAAAGAAACCACATTCAATATTCATTCTACACTCAACTCAGCATATAATACATGCATGCATGTCTATAATGATAAGGCTGTTTGTTTTTAAAAGTATAAATATTAAATAAAAACTCTGAACAATGAAATTTGGATATTTTCTACTTCTCTCTCTCTCTCTCTCTCTCTCTCATTAATCGTTGTTAATGCTTTAGAGGCAATCAGTGATTTATAATTTGCATTTTTGGTAACTTTAGCTAATTATGAACTTGTTTCTTTTCTAGTTTCATTTGTACTTTATGTGATAATTATTTCTATTCACTGTGAATTGGATTTTTTTTTCCCAATAGGACAAAGCTTTTTACTACTTTCAAAAAGCAGCAGTTCATGGTCAGATGGAAGCCGGGCTGATGTTAGCATTCCAAGCCATGAGAGGAACACCGCAAATGAGTCGAAACGTGTACCTAGCTGTGGAGTAAGTTAACTGGCAAGCAAAACCTTGATCTGGTGCTGGTGGTAGGTGGCTTTACATAGTAATGAGACTTTTTACTGCATCACATACTAAACCTGCATGCTTAATCTTCTTTATTTGTTGCCTGGCTTGGTTGTTTTGTAACCATCTCCACATTTTGTTTATTTCTCAGCATGGTATAAGAAAAGATTTATTGCTTTGTCCAACTTGGATGCAGAGCCGGTCGAAGCCCATGTGGAGCCCTAGGCGAACCCCATCACTGGCACCCCTTAAAACCCACACAATAAAAACACACCCCCCCCAACACACACACACATCTGCCTTAAAAATTGCGCAAACAAAGGGTGTAGAGAAACAGATGGTATTTAATTACAGCAATAAAACTAGTAACATGCGAAGTGCACACGAATATAATATTAACGTACAGTATAACAATGACAAAGTGTTCAAACTAATGCTAATCATCAAAACAAAATTAAAGATAAATTTGGCTTGCTAAAGAGGTGCCCCCCCCACCCAGCAGATGGTGCCCTAGGCGACCGTCTATGTGGCCTATAGCTAGAACTGGCTCTGCTTGGATGCATGTAAAATCGTTATCTTGCACACCCAGGATACCTGATAGTTTACAATAAAGAATACTGTATGCAATTTTTAAAATCAGAACAACAGTAGTTTCTAAGACATGCAAAGGCTTTCTGCGCTAAGCCAGTGCCCACCGAATCTTGAATTTTCAAAATCAATTTCTTTCTATAATATTTATTTTTAGGTGGTATTTTAGAGTTATCTCCCTCTAACCTGGCAGTTAATTTTCCACCCTAAAATCACAAAAGCCTTCTGTGTGAAAAACGAAGAAAAACAGTTCTAAAATATTTTTCAGTTTTTTTTTTGCTTTCTTGGAGTTTTCTTCTTGAAAATTGTTTGATAGCAAAAAGCAAATATATGTGAACCATACTTATACGCCTAACAGCCTCAGTGGCACAGTGAAATAGTAGTGTTGATTAAAACCTTAGCAACAAATAGGTATGTTTATATGTGGAAAGTAATTTTAACAATATTCATGTTTTTAGGCAAGCAAAATAATCATGTGTATTTTTGTAAAATTTCATTCAGTGTTTGGAATAATCAAAAAAAATGCATTTCTCCACATCTCATTTTCAGATCTAAAGGTCTGTATCAGATCAGTGAGGTTCAGTCCATCAACTTCTTTATACACATTTAATAAAAATAAGCGGTTAACTCAGACTTGAGCCACGCGGGTCATAGGCAGTTTTTCACATCACACAGATATGGGAAAATTCTTTCAAATATTGCTGTAGAGGCTGGAACCACAAAATATAGTGAACACAATTTAATGACCTTTGGAACCATTTTTTTCAGCCGATTTTTGACAAAACCAATGATTTCAGGTTCTCATTTTCATCACATTCAGTGTCTTTCATATTTAGCAATGTTTGCAATTGTGCAATCAGGCAGGAAGAGTTGATCTCATCACCATAATGTTCCAATAAATCAGCTTTAGGGATATTCTCATCATCCCAGGCAGCTTTGAAATGTTTTCTATTGCTTGCAGAATAGGGATACTTTTGTCTTCATTCCTTCTGGTTACACATTAATAATTTCACCATACTCTATGTTGTCTTCTTATTCAGCCAGTACATTAAATCACCATTATCCTGAGTACAGAGCTTGAGTTATTGTTTGAAATTTGAACTGGCATCATCTCTACCTTGAATCAGTATTCCTTATTTTGCAAGAAAATGTAAAGACCTAAATATTTCAGTGAGGCACTTTCTTGCAAGTTTTCTTTCAGATTAATGTTGTGAGCTTAGCTGATCTTGAATTCATATTTGAAACTAGATGGGAATTTATACAAGGCATCAATATGAACATGCATAACTTGAACTTTGTTCCACAAGTTAAAACTTTTCTTGGTAAATGTGTCATCTGATTTTGACAGAAGTTTGATATTGTGTACCAGTATTTGCTGGCATGGTTGACAGAAAGCAGCATTTTTTCAATGTCAAATTTTAATCATAGAAATATTTGATACCATGATCTTGAAATCTCCTTTTGTTTATTGTGGGGAAAAAGACCTTTTGGTTCAGTGGGGTTAGACCTGATACTTTGGATACTTCCAACATCTGGGCTAGGTAGAATTTCCTGTACAGCTGCTAAAGTAGAAGGTGAAGACAGAAGCTCTTCTGAACTATTTGAGATTTTAGAAACTTTTGGGAGACCACTTTTGAAATAGTCAGCAATTGAACATGTCATTCCATAAAATTCTAGACAAAAAAACAAGCCTTTTCATACATTGTTATACTTGATGTTTGTTACATTCAAATGATGCAATTTTAATAAATCAACAATGTTATTATGCATCACAAAAAATACAGATACTAAAACCGATGTGGTTATAAGATCAACAGATGGGTTAACTCTCTTACAATTGTAGCTGTACAGTACTTATCAAACATCCTTGAAGCTGTTATTCTCTCTCAGGTACTGGCATTGAATAGTAATGAGAAGACATTTTGGATGCATGATGCATGTGGGCTCTTGAAGAAGTAAGAGTGGATTGATTCGATCTGCCTCAGCAATGAAGGATCTCTTCAGCAGGGGAGGGGGTTGATGTTGCTAAAGCCTGGTAATTTCTGTTTTGGTCTTCATTCCCTTATACAGTTGGTTATTTAGACTGGCCACCTTTTCCTCCATTCTTCTTGCCTGGCCAACCTCTTCACTGTTGTGCAATTGCCTCCTGGGTCACTGCAATCCCAGAAAGCAACACCATCACACCATGACAGTGGTATCAGTAGAAAGAGAGACTGAACATGTTATTAAAAATATATGAGACACAAGAGATTGTACTAGCAGTGACAGTGGTGGCACCAGAGATTTTTTTTCTTGCTGGTGCTACAGTGGGCTGAATTATTAAGTTATGGTGCTGAGGGATGTACTGGAGAAAAGCAGCTGCAATTTGTATGTCAAATTTCAGTTAATTTCTTGGTGGTGCTATGGTAATTTCTGCTGATGCTATAGCAGTGAAAAGTAGGTCTGATACTTACTGCTGCACCCCAGGATCAATAGCTTTGCTAGTTTGGTTGTGGGAACTGTTTGAACTAACCCTTTACTGCTTGTGGTAACTCATTTAACATCAAATTCCTGAAAATAGGTTTTATTTATGACTAATTCAGATTAAAATTTTCTAAGAAACAAAAAGGAGGATTTATGATTTCTTTGTATACATACTAGGGGCCTTTCAAATGAAACCTGGTCAGGTACCACTACTATTTCACGCAGGTTTTATTTAATGGCTCTATTACTATCTTGATACAAAAACTGCAGGTGTACATTGTATTGAATGAAGACTAATTGTTATTTTCACAAGTAAAGGAAATTAATTTTTTTTTACTTAGAACTCGTGTAGTCATATAGATTTTCTGTGGTTTAATCAGGTAACTATGGCATCCAGCACCTAGCAATTGATAAGCAGAAACCTTGCCTCGAGATTAGGCTAAAAGTTATGGCCATTGCTGGATGGTGGGTGTCATTGCCAATAATTCAGGTCGCAGAGAATCCTTGTGATTGCATGAGTTTATATAACAGGATAAATTTTTATCATACATTCAGTGTTTTTGTAATGGGAAATAAATAGTCGAGTAGGGTAAAAAGTACTGAGCTGCTGTGGCAGAGGGGAACAAGTTTGATTCATGTTGGGAACTGACTTGGTTGGGTAAACCTTTCATAGCATGGTTTCTTCTCAGTCTCTTGTGCCAGCCCATTAGTGTGGGTTTCCTCCCACTGCTAAACAGAGATTTCTACTGAAGTCTTTGCATTTCCTTCTGAAGATAGCAGTGCCAGGCCCATAGAGCCATAGGGATGACAGCACTTGTTAGCAGTAACCACAGCTCTACATAACCTCATTAAATGTCAGCAGTCATAGACACTAATGTTCATGAAAGAAAAATTGTTTATATTCTTGCTTTCACTTGCATGTGCACTTATAATGTGTAACCCCTTCCTTATTGCTCAGATAAAGTTTGCACTCTGTATTTTAGGTGGGCTCGGTACATCGCTGAAAAAAACCCTGCTTTGGGTTTCATTCTAAGGAAAGGCTTACATGCTTATCGCAGTGGAAACAGGTAAGTTATTGTTGCTCCAGCAGTATTACTGATCACAAGTGTCTCTCGCACTGGTGTTGGCCTGTTGACATGTCTACAGACTTTTTCCAGTGTGCTGGGAGAGGAGAACACTGTGGAATCAGCTGGCTTTCTGAGTCTTGTTGGTGCTCAAGGACTCAGACCATTCACATGTGAAGGAACTGTTGCTACTTGATATCCCCCAACACCAGATCAACACTAACAGGCACCAAACAACACTGGGATAATCTACCATCCAAGTTGCCCCCAGAAGTTTTAGATGTTTAGTTATTTCAATTTTCTACAAGTACTTTTAAAAATTGTTTTACGACTATTATAACCTTATACGACTTGATACTTGTTAAAATTTTCAAGATATTCCAAAAGAATGTTGGTGATTCAAAGGGGTTGTTCTGTCAAGGACACATCTGCTGTTGACTAAACAGTTTTTATGAGGATGGCAACTGCAAAGATTACTGAAATGAAGGTAAGTTTTATAAGAAAAAGACCTTTGAGGTATTGTTATAACTACAATATGTTTTTTTGTTTTGTTTTGTTTTTAGCCCATTGTCAGCTTTCTACTATATCCTGGCTGCAGAGGCTGGGGTGGAGGTGGGAACTTTTAATGCTGGGTGGCTTTGTGAGGAGAACAAGGTAGAATTCCCCTCTTCTTCTTCTTGAAAGTACCTACTTAATACTTTAAGAATTTGCTTCAAGTGAAACTTAAGGAATAGACTTGGTGAAATAACACTAATCAGATGAAGCATTTGTTTACTGTGCCCTTACTCCTGAAATTTTCCAAGTACCTATTGACCTTTAAAAAACTAAAAATAAATAGGTACAGTAGCTTTGTTTGTTATAAATTCTAAACAGAATAATTAATATTGAAACTTGATTAGGGGGTCTATAATTTTTAGCAAATATTAGTCTTATTAGTTTCTTTTCTTGGGGAAAAAGAAAGAAAACACTAACATAATCTTTTTTTTAAAATAATCTTGCACCAAACATGTAAAATGTTGCACATCCAACAACAGAATTTGTTGTGTTTTCATAAATATTCAGCGCTGAAGGTTTGTTATGAGCAGAGAGTGGATCTCTGCCTGGAGTAGGTGGTGCCCACTTTCTCAGAAAAGCTGATGCATGTAATACCATAAAGAATAGATGTGTTTCTTCCTAAAAGTTGTACAAGCTTTAAATAGAGCAAAATCTTGATATTTCTCAGATGCTTAATATTAACTTGTACAAGTCTGTTCAAGAATTTAATGTGTAGCTGCTTATTTTAATATTTGAAAAAGGATAGGATGTGTGTGGCCATCATTTTCATCCCCCACCCATTTGGCAACACATTAAAGACCATAAGGCAGCAGACATGGGCATAGATAGTACAAGATGTGCAGTACATGAATATTTTACTAAGTGACAAGATAATATTCTGCATGGCTAGATAATTTAGAAGATTTTTTTTTAAATCATCATCAGGCTAATCCGCTACATTTCTTTTGTGCTTACCAGGAGGGTTTTGTAAGCTACATTGAAAAGGAGTGTGTATGGCGCAACTTTAACCTGTCCACTCTGAGAGAACCACAGTTTGTGGCCACTTACTGTGAGTGTGAGAAATTGTTTCTCTCTTTTTTCTAATTAAATGAAAGGTGGTAAAATTACTGTGGTGTGTGCTTTTGAAACGGAATTAGTTACCAGTCCTGTTCCCATTAAGTCAGTACAGACTACTGTAAAACAGGAGAGCTCTAACCTGATGGTTTCCATTTGTCAACAAAACACAAAAAAAATCACAGTAAATTAACTGGCTCCCATTAATTTATTACAGTATGATCTCCATTAAAAGAGCATCTGCAGCTTCTTTGATGGTTTGAATTCTAAAGAAGAGATTAGGGAAATTTTCTAATTAAAAAAATGTTCATGGGTGGTAATACTCAAGTACTGAAGACTATCCATTTTTTCAGCTTCACTGTTTCAGCCTTTATATTCCATACTCTTAAATGTGGTTTGGTGAATTAATTAAATAAATTTACATATCGGGTTCTCTTTGAGTTTTTTAAAATTTTTAACCTCCATCTTAGTAAATAGTTTATAAAATTGATGTGTGAATGAAGCAACCAGTGACTGGATAATCTGATACCTGGAGGCTGGTGTTGATTGGAATCGGAAATACTTGCAGCATCTTCAGTAGTATATCAAATCAAAACAGTTGCATTACACCAAGCTACTGAGATCATCATACTGTAACGACAATTTGCTTATGGTTATGGTTTCTTCTAGGTTGCTTCCTAAAAATCATTTAAATTGCATTTATATTTTTAAAATACTATTTTCACAGGCTACATCCAATTTTTGCATAATTAACTTTTTAGGTTAAAATGATACGGCTGTGAATAATACAATACAAATTTTACTTTATTTTCCCTAAATTATAGGATACTTGTAGCCAAAAGTCTATGTGATAGTTGTCAAATCTCATCCAGACCAGAACCAGGACCTTCATAGCAAAAAATGTTCAAGCTGACATGAGAAAAAAGATTGATTCAGATTGTAGAATGAATATCCCTTTCATTGGGACTGTGTGGCCATCTAGGGCTAGACTAGTAGACTTGCTAAGGTTGGGGGGGGCTAAAGTTTGAATCCTGGTCAGGACTGCTTTGGTCTGTCATACCTCCATGATGCCTTCTTCACCAGTCCACTTGTGGATTGTCTCCCACCTTACAAATGAAGAGTTATAGTAGAGATTTTCCCTGCTGCTAGCCCCCATATCATGTGGCACAGGACTGGCAATGCTTCTGAGCAGACTACTGTGACAATGTGCATCCTTATCAGGGTTAACTCCCATGTAGGCATCAGTGTACAAAAAAAACCTTAAATATTTCACTTTGCCATGTGGGTGGCACGGGCTGAGGAAGACTGAAACTGTGCTACAAAAATCTAATGACACAAGGATTAAGAAGAAAAAATGTAACCCAAACTACAGTACAAGAACATTATCATGTGAGAGACTAGTTATAAAGGTCAGTCTGGAATGTTAGGTTATTCAGTGTTCTAAGACAGTGCAAGAAAACACTTATCCCAGTGACCCCAAAATATTTGTATTTTCTAACTAGAGTTTTCATTAAATCACAACAAAGGGCAATACAGTGCTAGCTTTAACCACTTTACTTCAAGTAATAACTACAATGAGACATCATTGTTACTTAAAAACCATTCTAGAAATATAATTGCAGTGAGAAAAGGATAAGGTTGAGTTTCACTTCTTTAATATGGTTGTAAACCTCCCTGTTGTTCATAATCTTGTTCCAGTCTTGATCACATGATGAAAGTGCAACATACATCAGGTTCACTGTTGACTCAGTTTCTTTCTCCTGTTTTTAACCTTGTCAAGGTTGAAAATCCCAGTTCACATGTGTAGGTTGTAAATGGCACAACAGGACACTAATCTTACTTAACAGTAGATATTCTTTGAAAACGCTGTGCCAAAATGATGACAAACTTAAACACTTGTGGTGTACTAGCATAGGTAAGTTGTAGCAGCTCATTTTCTTGACCTGTTATTAAGCTTAGCTTCATTATTGATTCAGGATTTTCAAAGCAAAAGGATCTTTCAGCCAATGCTTTTCCTTCAGATTTTCAAACTATTCTATGGAGAAGCAGCAGCTAAAAGTGTCAGACAAAGCAGTATAGTTCAAGTGATCACTTTACAGTTGTGCTGGCTACAGTTCTGACAACTTCTGGAATGCTAGTATCTGTTCACAATGTCCAAAAAAAAAATCATTGCCTCTTCCTTGTAACTTCAAATTCAATTCGTTTAAAATTAAGAAAATGTCAGTTAGACTGTCATTGTAAAACAGATTTGCCAAGTTAGACTGTTTCTTTACCAGAAAAATGTGACTTTTTGTCCTGAAGTTGTACATCCTTGTAAACACCCTGTCCCATGACAGTCATTGTAGTTCAGTATGAAACTAAATTAGTATGCTCCACTGCCATTTTTGAGCATAATTCTTATCATTCATAATAATTTTCTCACTAAGAACTTTCACTTTAAACTCATTTGCAAGCACCTTGCTATAAGTAACTCAATGAGGCTTTAGATCTTGGTTCACCATAGCACAATTGATGAAACCATATTTCAAAAATCATCACTATACTGCCTCATCCATAATTTGGTTTTCTTCTTATGTGATGGTTCAGACATGGTTGACATGGCAGAAATCTGTCCATTATTACTTGAATTTTCTGTTGCATTTATTTTTTCTTATTACAAAACAATTCATTTTTGAGGATTAAAGTTTGATGAATAGCTTCACAACTAGAGTCTTCCCAACATTAACAGAACTGACAGTTTGCACACTGCACAGAGCAATCTTGTTTAGGTGATTACATTCATCATGTACCATCGATCAGACTGACCTCTCTAACCTTGAAGACAGAAAAAGCATACTATCACTGAAAAAGTGGATTGTAGGGAGTGTGGCTACAGCAGTACTCTGTGATTACATTGTGTAAATCTGTAGTGCATAAGAAACTGTAAACAAATAAGACTTACTGGAAATAAGTAACCCATCTGACATTTAAATAATTGTAATGTTATTTTGAAATTATAATTGAAGACATTTTTAGAGATCATTACATTAAATTTGCAAGTGATCCGGTGATTGATATTCTATGACCTGTACTTTGAAAGCCACTGTTTTAACAGATATTAGGCAGTTACTGTGCCATTTGATTATTTGGACTCTTGGAAATAAATTTTAAATTACTGTTTGTGTATTAGAGGACTGGATATAATAGAGAACCAATAACTGATTCACTCTAATAAGAACAGTGTGCAGTGTCAGTCTACTCCATTTGCGTGATGGGGTTTATTGTTTACTAATTGATTTGGGTTTGTCTTGCTTTGTGGGATTACTTGGTTATTTGTTTTCATTTCCATAAGCACTTTTGGCTACTTCTGCATCTTAAAAAAGGAAGGAAGGAAGGAAGGATTGAGTTATAAAATCAGCCAAAAGATTCAGAAATTTTTTTAAAAAATAATTATTTTCTATTTCAGCCCTGATCAAAATGGGAGACTATCACTGGTATGGATGCAGTGGACACAGGGATGCAGCTAAGGCAGCAGACTTCTATTCCCAAGCAGCAGTCAGAGGTGATCCTCACGTACGTTGATACAGTAACCTTTATTAATGCTGTTACCAGTCATAGCCAAGCATTTTGTTTACATATGGAAGAACAAATGGCCATTTCTGCTAAGTACAAGAGATTAGAGCTCTGGATAAGTGCCTCTTGTAAAACTTACTGAGCATTCATCTGTCATGTTTTCTTTTCCAGGCTACATTCAACTTAGCATTTATGGTGGAGGAAGGAATCAAAGTAGACAGTCACCACTGGAGACAGCTAGATGTGCCAGACTTAGCCCTCAAAGACAATGTTACGCTGCTGGTTGAGTTGTACACACGGTAAGGGAGACTGATCCATCCCCCCCCCCAAGTATCATGCAACATTTTGACAAAGCTGTCAGTTTTATGTTAAATTTTCATGTCTGAATTTGAGATTCTTCCACTCTTAGTCCCTTACATGAGCTATCATTTTTGTAGGTTGAAAGTTTCACCATTTCTCTTTTTACCACATCCTTCTGTGTGTAACAATCTTAAAGAGTAATTCAGCCATTTTTAAATGAGGAATAGTAAAGATGATATAAATTATTCATTGAAATGATCTTACATTTTGACATTCCTTTACTAGTAAATTTAATTCTTTTAACCCAAACATTATTCATGGAAATGTTGAAAAGGTTTAAAATTCTGTTAAAAAAAAAGAAATTTTATTTTATAATATCTTTGTACTCATAAATAAAGACATCTAACATGTGGGAAATTAAAACCTAACTAAACCAGGCTTCTGAATGGTATATTAGTTAGTCAGCCTTGGTTAGGGTTTCTTTACCATAGCTGAAAGTGGGTCCATATTTAAGAATGTACTAACATGTACATAAAATTGATATTTTTTCTTTCTCTCTATGCTATACATAACATTATGAAATATATGAAAATTTATAAATTATTATTCAGTTACAAAAAATTTAAAAATTAGTTATTTTACATAACTAATATGTTATATATTAAAGATTATAATAATTATTCTTGAAATTACATATCTTAATTTATTTATTTAAATGAATTATATTCTAATTTACACTAGCTAAATATTTTAATATTATAATTATTATTCCTATTAAATTTTGCTTTAATTATATAGTATTAATATTTTATTAATTAATATATTTATTATTGTCATTTTATATATCAACATTCTAGATTGAAAGCAATGATTTGTTACAGATTCCAAGTTTAGCCTACAAGAGTACAAAAATGTGGGTTATTTGCAAATAATTCATATGCTGTATGAATTTATTTTTGAAAAATTTAATTCCCCCACTCATGAAATCTTAAATATTTTTGGCTTTCAAGAATTTCATGCTGATAAGCAGCTTTCATTTCACTCTTTTACAAATTATTAGAAATGTACTTTTGTTGACATGGACTTTGCATTTCTTTTACTTTGATAAGCCAGCCAGGTGTGGCCTTTAAGCAGACGCATGATTCAGCAAACAAGCTACACAGATTCTCTGTTTTGTATAGTTGCAAGATGCAGAAAAAATTGGGAAAAAGCCACATTTTTCATGATCCATAACTGTTTCAACTATGTTACCTAATTATTTTCCTTTTACTCTCTCTTCTCTCTATCTCTATATATATATATATATATATATATATATATATAAAAACAAAAATAAGCATTATAGCACATAAAAATGAACATTTCTGTAGTCACAGTTCAAAGCAGGAGGGGCTATATGAAATAACAATAATAGATACCTGTTGAAGGGCTGGTCTTTGTCAGATTCAGAATAAAAAAATTTAACAAATTTAAAATCATCTTATATGGAATCTTTATTCTGCTAATAATAAAGAAAAATACGCTCACATTATAAACTCTTTATATATATATATAAATTAAAATAAATGAATCAGTTGTTTACAGATCATAAAATAAAACCTCTTTGCAATATTTGATGGAGAGCTGGTGTAAAGATTGTTCTGTTAATCATTCATCATCATGAAGTTGGAACTAAGGTTTTCTAGTTTGCTGTTATCTTGAAATACACTTCAGCTAGTAAATTTTTAACCTACCAAGAAGATCAAATAGGTTTATTACTTTTATAAATAGAGTATTTCTTTAATAGAAAGCAATAAATGGTAAGAACAGTAAAATTAGATAATACACAAGACTTATCCATATGGTTACCACTGACATTGTGTTGACTTCCTACAATAGAAGTTTCAGGCATTTATTATCTTCCTTAGCAGCACTAATTCTCCACCTGAAGCAACTATCATCACTACTGTATTTGTTAGAATAATTCAATTCTTCCAAAGTACTCACCATACTAGTACTTCTGAATAAAGTCCCTGCCAAATTGTTACATTGCATCTTGAACTGAAAGTCAACTATCTCTGAAAAAGGATGCTCACAAATTAGTATAAAGTCATGAACCCTGTTGAAGAAACTAGAGAATTTTCCACTGACCTGGCTATGTTAATAATCTTTAATTAAAAGAATGCTAAGCTCCAACCTAAAGATGTGTGAGGTATTTGTCTCTTTTTTTTTTGTATCAGTCTTGTTTATTTCTGATTTTAGCTGCAGAGAGTCCAGGCAATCGGAAGCTTACCTCCCCTGCTCACTGGCCCTGTTTCGAGTACAGCTAATGGACACCTGGATAAAGTATCATGTATGGATGAAGGTGACTGTGCTAAGGCTTACAATACTCATTGAGGAACTCTGTGTGTGCGTGTGTGTGTGCGTGGAGAGGGAGGCAGCAATCTTAATTTGAACATAAACAGAATAAGCCCTTTGGATTAATTTTCTGTAACACATATGAAGGGATTCTATTCAGCAAATTTTGTTAAATAAAAGATAAAATTTTGCACAAGTTGAATTAACTTTATTGTAGAAAACCTAATAATTTGAGATTTGTAAAAAAAAAGTTACCTCATTTCTAACTTAATGGCTAATATTTTGTGGTACAGGCATTTAATTTTTTTTATTATTTAAGGTTCTATCCCTTCAGTAAATGAACATACCATCTTTGTTTTGTTTTTGTTTTTTTCTAATAATATATCATTCTGCATAATACAATAGGTGTCAAAACTCAAATCATCTTAATTATTGGTATATTTAACCCATCCTGAAGGATTAGCCTAATGAAAGATGCCATAATGGTTTATGCCTATGTATTTATTAATCCAATGTTTCAACTGGTTGTTTGCTAAAATTTTTGCATGTAAATTATTCCACAACTCAAATCTTTATAATCAAAACAAAAATTAACCCCGAGTTGTGTGTAATTCTGCATGCTTCTGGTATGTCTCCTTGAACATCTCTGAACTACTGTTTTAAGGTTTCTTACCCATTTTTATCTTTCAGTTATCTTCTAAAATTTACTCTTACATGGCTGATAATATTTAACATATTAATGTTAATATCAAATATGTATCTCTGTCAGTTATTTTGTATTGAATTAATGAAAGAGACAGATTTGTCTTCCCTAACTATGAAAATTGTATACGTATAAAACAGAACAACAACAAAAAAAAAACATTCAAAGATGTCTTTGCTTGTGTTTCTCTTCCAGTTTTCCAGTGTCCTGGGGCTGGCAGTTGTTTCTGCAGCAGCCATCTACAGACTTATCTTTCACTGTCATCACAACCGAATGGTCAACACTGTGTGAGCATCGAGCCGCCAGGTGGGTTTCTTGTCAAAGCTGCTTGCACAATGTGATTCACCTGTCATCTCAGAATCACCTCTAAATAGAAATACTGTTTAGGAAGTTAGATTCAAAGTAACTTATTCCAGATCATCACCATCTAGAAATATACTTAAATTATCTTGAGGAGAAGTTCTCATTGTATACATCACTGTCCAAATTTTGTATAGCAGCAGTATTTTTTGACATTTTAAGACATCTCTACCTGATTTTGACAATAAAATTTGTCAGTTGTCATGCTATAGTGATTTTAAATATAGCAAAGTTGTGGCTTCCTTTTTGTTTTTGAATATCAGTGGAAGAAAATAAAAGTTCCATCATTGCGCAGTTAGCATAAAGGGTGACAATAGGTAAAATAATCAATGGATCTGATGAAGATTATTGAACTTTTATCAAGCAAATGGCATTTGTTTTGCCTTATAAGTTTTATAACCTTCAGAAACTATCTGTATTTACTGGGAAAGTTGTGACATCACTCACTGGTCATGTGATTAAAGTGACACATCTTGGATTGTAACAGATCAGGCTAAAAGAAAGTAATAAAAAGGAAATTATATTTTTAGAAATACCGTGGCCTAATCAGCTGCTGTTGCTGCTCCTCCATCCTTCTAACAGCAGCATTCTTTTCTCTGGTTTAAAAGATGGATTAGTAAGAACAAAATGATTTTGTCAGAGAAATCAAAACATGACATTAGACCAGCATTATAGAAATTCTACAAGTTTAATTATTTCAGCTAGAAGGGATCCATCATCATGAACACACATCATCTAGTTGTTGCATGTACCTGCATTTATTTCTGGTAAGAACACTGCAAAAAAAAAAAAAAAAAACAATAAGACAGACTTCTCTTTAAAATGTTGTTAAATGACATATAAGGATGAACTTTGTCATATCTTTCCAAGTCATCATAGAATTTTATCTGGACCAACATTTTATGTCCATTATAAGTCAGGATGGTCAGTCTCAAATGCTTCTACGTTCTAAACTTGTCACTTGAAAAGTAGAATGGATATTGCACACTTGTTTCTTTTCTATTAAAGACTTATAATACTGGGTGAAAAAATGAATAAAGGCTCTTTGTTATGGTTCATCCATTATATCACGATGATCCACAATCTGATGCTGATGCTGTATACTGACCTGGATTGAAACAACATCCAGTCTACAGTCGTTTTTAAGGAAATAAAACAAAAAAATAGAAGAGAAAACCTAACACTGCAGCCTCATCCTCAAAAGATGGTACTTGTTATAATATGAAGTAATGAACAACTGAAGAACACATTTTGTCTACTTTGCTTTTGTTTATATTTCTTTTTTTATTTTATATATCTTTCCCCATTTGAAGTTTTGAATGCAGCATCACCAATGTTTTTATGCTTGTTACTTCTTTGAATCTTACATACTCAATTCATTTGCTGAAAAGTAATTACGTGGGGTAATTTTATTCCTGCTGTATTCTTTACTATTACAATAACAATAAAATATTTTAAATTGCTTGCACTGTTATATGATTTTCATTCTCTTTTAGCACTGTACTTATCACAAAATTTTAAACTCAACACTGTAATCACTTTTGTATAATATTATAATTAGAACACATTAAATGTGTAGGTAAGTTAATTGTTAGCTTGCATATCTCCTCAATTGATGATGAACAAAACTTGAATGAATCTCACCTGGACAGGGATTTCATTCTCCTGCTCTCTGTTCATTGCCGAGTAAATAAATAAAACAAAATATAAAAGTTCTTTCTGCATTTTACTACATAACACTGGTTCCCACTAGTACAAAATTATACCTGCTAGTATGTACAGAACTAGATTGAGAACCAAGAATGTTTTGAAGTATATTATATTTATTTATTGTCTACTGTTCCTTCAGCCAGTTAAAAGTAACGCAGTGGCTGATAATCACCAGGGGAAAACTCTGGAATAATACTCAAAAACCATACATACAGCCATGGCCAAAAATGTTGTATGACCCTCCTGAAGAAGTCAAATTAAACCTGTTGAATTTGCATACTAACATTAGGTTAACATACTGAAGTGTGTGTGCCATTTTGTGGTTTTCCACTTACTCATTGACAAAATTACTAAAATTGAAAAATGTGACAATTTGAAATCTAATGCAAATATTTAATTTCTGAAAAGACTTTATAAATCATGATGATAAGTGTGACTTAATTAGAAGTGGTCATGGATACAGCCTTAAGCATGACTTGAAGATAATGTTGTTATTATTTCTAGGATGATAAAACTTTTGGCTATGGCTGTAGAAAAAAAAATCAAAACATTTAATTTCCATGATAAATAAAGTTTTGTCTTTGATATGATAGCCAGAGATCTTTATTAATTTGGTTATGCTAAGAATCTGAAAGATAGCAGCTGCTCACAACTGCACATTTTATGATACAGTCTTGAACTTTGAGTATATGAGAAATGTTTGAGGGAGGCAAACAGGATATATTTGGTTGTGTTGTGAAGGTATGTCTTAGTTAAACAATAAATCAATCTTTCTGTGGGTGAATAGGTTTCACACTCAATAAACCAGGATGTTGTACTTTTTTTTTTACCAGAGTAACAAGCAGAGAGGCATGATTTAATATAAGAACTGGTCTTCCAATCTTAAATGTTACATTTATATATAGTGAACAAACAAATAATAGTTACTGTTTTGATAATACTTACTGAATGAGATTTCTGCGGTGATGGTAGAGCCTGGCAGTAATTAAAGGATTCATCCACACTGCACTGGAAATCCCCCCTTTACATGTGGTAATTATGCTTCAAATTGAAAAGCACATTGTTTGTCTTAGATGAAACCTGTTCAGAGGGCGGGTTAAAATGTTGTCTGTATTCTTGTTCACAACTCTGCTGATGGGAGAAAGGAAGATGCTTGGACACTAAATATTCACCCCAATGTTTTCATGTTGAAGTGGCTTTATGCTTGACAGTACCCCTGATGCATCAACCAGAATAATTGAAATTTTGTTGTTTAAGTGTTATTATATTGTGAAAAATGCAACTTTTAAGCATTTTGTTTTATTTGTGATTCATCATTTATATATTTGTTTTGGTAGAAATGACGTTCCCTAGTCAAAAGATGTGGATCAGTCGAAGATTAGTGCTTCCATCGTACGAGCTGAAAATATATACATTGAGTCTTATTGTAGGCTGTTTAATTTCTTTTTATATATAGTGGTGCTAGTCTGTTACATTAACAGTGGGACAGGATGCAGTCCAGCTACTTTAATGAACTGCTCCCATACTTACAATACTAATCTCCATGGATCCTGACAGGCTATGAAAAGACTCCATCATTAGTAGGTTAATAGATTCTTAACATTTTTAGCCCCTTTAGTAAGAGATCAAAATGATCTCTATAACAAACACTGGTGCTGGTGTATAAATAAACTATGATATTCTTTTTGTTGTTTTAAGTCAGATGTTCTCCTTAAAACTTTTTTTAAAAAAAAAAAAGCATTTCAGATGTTTCCCATTTAATCAAGAACTTACAATTATCGTTTTGTGTACCGCCTGATGCTGTTGTTATGGAAACACCAAGAATGTACTTAAGTGTTTTATCATACAAATACAAGGTAAGTGACTTCTGTTCTAATAAAAACGAAGCTCCTTTATGTTTTAACTGTATGATGAACACACAACATTTACTATACGGTTAGAACCAAAAGTTTAATTTTAGAATGTTAATTTAAAATTTCCAACTATCTAATAACAATAACTAATTAACTGATTAAACTTAAACCATCTTACGTTAAAACCTAGTTAGTGTGTTTTTTTTTCTACCTGTATTTAATACCACGTGGTTAACCCATTGTGACAAGTTCCTTTATTGGTAATTTTAGAGAGTATTAACCGGACCTGCTATTATTATTACTACTATTGTTGATGTATGAAGTCGGTCAGTCGGGGATGGTCTATTGGTTTTCTCATGGAGCGATGGTATCTGTTGGTGGGTAATTAGAACTGCACCCGCCTGATCGTCATCCATCCATTCCTTCATCGCGTTTTTATGATGGAGGAAGCAATTACTTGTGTGTGTATTTACCTATCTATCAATTTGTTGGCATTCTTCCACCTGCCGGCGCGTGGGGGAATCCCAGACGTGACGTCGGGGAACCCGGCTGGAAGAGTCACGTGGTCGCGGGACTTTCCCCGCACAACTTCCGCTTCGGTCCCGGCTGGACGACGGCGGCTGTTACTCTCACGGGAAGCGGGTGCGGATGCAGGGACTTCGGGGTAAAGCTGGAAGACCGCCGCCGCGAAGTCTCTCAAGGATACCATGATGACAATATCGCATCTCGCCAACAGCTCTCTGCCCGACCTCCACCCTCGAGTGGCGGATACGAACAACATGGACGAGAAGGAATACGAGGACCGTATGGTGGCCGCCGAGGTCATGTCGAACCTGTCGTCGGTGGTCGTGCTGGCAGGGGCCGGCAAGCTCCCCACCAACCCCCCATCGGCGGGGGAGCCGGACCCCCGGGGCAGAAACTCGGCCGCGAGACTCGTCCTGAAAAACCCGCCTCGGACCGGCCCCGCCCCGTCGCGACCCCTTCCCCCCTCGGACGTCCCCCCCGCCAGGAACGAGAAGATCTCCTTACCTTTGAAGAAGCGGAAAATCATAAACTTCGCGGCCAACAGCGAGGGCCGCGCGCCGCCTTCGGCTCACCTGGACTCGGCTCGTGGACGGCCGGAAGAAAGGGCCGCCGCCGCCGCCACGTGCTCTAGTGGCGGGACCGCAGGTACAGCAGCACTTACCTGTTTATTGCGGCTTCGGGAAGCCGTGAGAATGGTAGAGAGAGAGAGAGAGAGTCGACCGTATTTGTGTGGTAAGAATGAAGCGTGCGACTCGACGGGTCAGGGGAAGTGAGTAGCCCAGCTCTCAAACCTGTTGTCCCGACCAGGTGTGTGGCATGCCCTCTGTGAATGGGTTAAGACGCGAGCTGCGGCACCTGGTCCCATATTCCGGATGAATATAGAAAAGTCGAGAGTCCATTTAAACTGTAGGATGTAGTGAAAACGGCCCGGGTGGGGGAACTTGTACACGTAACACCTAGACGGGTAGTTTCAGCATCTCCTGTAAAACCAACTGGGTCAGCTGCCTGTAAGTGCAGTCATGAGGACTTTTCGTGTCGTATGCAGTCATGCTGATTTGTAATAAACTTATTATTTATTTTTTTTGGATAATGCAGTGGCAGGAGTTGGTCTTGATTCTACCAAGTCTTTACGGGCATCTGTCCAATTAGATGGTATGTTTTGGATGATTTAAACCTACCTTTGATAGGGATACCTAGATTCTACTTATCTCAACATTGAATTTGCTCAGGTGTTGGGTTCCAGAGCCATGGTATTTGTCTCTCTCATTTTATCAGGTCGTTACAAAAGTTTTGTCGGTTTTTACACTATGTTGATTTGAGGTTAATTTTTTGCATGCTTTTGAAGGTGTACGTAGATAAGTTACATATCATTTTGTTGCCTGTGCTTTGGCACACATTATGCAAAACCTACCTTTTAAAAAAATCATAAAATGGATATTTGTTTCAGCATTCTGAGTGAAATGTGGATAGAAAAGATTTTTGTGCCATTTTGCTTTACGAGTTCAAACTGGGCCACAAAGCGAACGAGGCGACTCGTAACGTTAAGCAAGCATGGAGTGAGGGAGGACACAGCAAATGAATGCACAGTACAATGATGTAGCAGACATCCTTCCAGCTGTGATAACAACCGTCTGAAAGCCTCAGTTGAAGCCAATCCAAGAAAAACAGTGCGAAGAAATTGCTGGAGAGCTTGACATAAGCGCTGCAACTGTTTCCTGGCATCTTGACGCAATTGGCCAAGTGAAAAGACTTGACAAGTGGGTGCCTCACGAATTGAATGAGCAACAACAAAATTGTTGATTGGAGATCTGCTCTTCACTTGTCATAAGAAACAAAATGACCCATTTCTTGATTGAATCATTATGTGTGATGAAAAATGGATCCTTTACGACAATTGCAGATGATCAGCACAGTGGCTTGACAGAGTCAAGGCATCTAACCACATTCCAAAACCCAGCCGCCACCCAAAGAAGGTCATGGTCACTGTCTGCTGGACTGCAACTGGTGTCATCCACTATAACTTCTTGCAACCTGGCGAAACCATCACAGCTGAAAGGTACTGTCATGAATTAAACATTGTTCATCAGAAACTCTCCCAATGACAGCCAGCATTGGTGAATTGAAGAGGCCCACTCCTGCTCCACGACAATGCTCGCCCTTGTGTAAAAGTTACTCTTCAGAAACTGAACACATTTGGGTACAAAGGCTGGGTGAGGGAGAACTATTCACCAGACCATTCTCCCACAGACTACCACCTTTTCAAACACTTTGACAGCTTCCTCCATACGAAATCCTCCAACCAAGCAACAATTGAAACTGCCTTCCAACAGTTTGACTCCAGAAATCCAGATTTTTTTCAAATGGTATAAATGCACTTGTAACTTGTTGGCAGAAGTGTATTGATTGTAATGGAACTTTGATTAATAAACTTCATGTTCAGCGATGATGTGAAGTCTCATTGTTGCAGTAAACCAACAAAACTTTTGTAACAACGATATATATGCGTTGCTTATGATCAATGATGGCACACTATCTGACATTGAATTGCATGTCCATGCACTGCTAATAATGGCTTATTGAGCTGATCTTTTGTGCCATACTGTTCTTTTCTGATGGTTTTGTTGGGACTCTGCTTCACCAACATATTTCTTGCCTTAGCCTTGACAGATAATGGGTTTTGCTTTGTGGCTAGATGTGTTAATTGATTTTTTAATGTCATAATACTTTTGTGAATGACTTTGATGTTGAATTGCTTGCAGAGTCAGGCTAAATGTTTGGAAGTTCTTTAATGTAAAGAATGATTTCTGTTGCTGTTTTATCTTCCTGACAAATTGTGCAGTTAGCCATTTGTGCAAAAGAATGCATTTCAGATGCTTTTCCAGTCCTAGTTTTGTATCCCAACACATTCTTTACCTATTTATTTCTTGAGTCTCTGGTGGACATTGGAGTCAAAGTTCAGATAGTGCCATTCTTGCTAGCTATTTTCTAATCATCTTTCCTTGGGACCAGAACATCCAGGAAAGACTTGGTCATTGCCTTTTCCTTCTCAATAGTAAATCTGGTATCTGGGTTGTTTAGACGTTTTAGGAACTGTTTTAGTTCTCTCCTAGCTTATGGCCAGCTGAGAGAGAGAGAGGGGTGTCTTAGCTGATTCTTTAGTTTCTTATCTACAGATGTTTTTGGTTCTTCAAAATCTTCAATATAGATATTTGAAAGGATAGGAGGGGTGAAGTAGTGAATATAGCTATTCCCACAGTTTATTCATAAAAGGCAGACTGTAACTGAGTGTGCTACACAAGATTCATTTAATGATGCTCTCAGTACTTGTCTTGGTCTATGCTTTAAGTTAGTGTCTTGTTAATATATGTTTCTTGTCACTGTTAATTGTCTCATTAGTTGGAATGTTTGTGAACATATTTTCTACATCAAAACTGTATAACATGCTTCCAAATTGGACAATGGAGTTCCTAATTATCTCTACAAAATGAGAAGAGTTTTAATGAAAGAGGTCAGAATCTTATGAAGATGGTTTGGGGATCCAGCACCTCTTACTATTGGTCTCAGTAGATTGTTAGTTTTGAGGATCTTTGAAATACTACATAAGTTTTGCTATAGGATCAAAACATGTGTCTGGCTACTTCAGGTGTTATATCTTTGCAAAGCTTAATCTTAGTCTTTAGAGTTCTTTTAATGTGTGATGTTGTAGCAGTTCTTGAATCTTTCTCTATTCTTTTTTATTAATTTTAACTATGGCATTGCCCTTATCAGCTGGTAGGATTGTTTTTATCTCTTTTGAGACAATGTATCTCTTTAAGTAATATGTTGGAAGGTGTAATGAATCTTGTTTAGTTCTAATTTGTTGCTGGAATGTTTTGGAAGTTTGGCAACAACAATTTTTTTTATTTTTGTGTTTAATTTGTTGTTGTTCTTTATAATCTGTGGCCTCCTTGATTATGTATTGGTGAGTTAATCTGCAAACCTTCAGGGATGACATCAAATTACCTTTCCTTGCTAACTTGTGCTTTACTTTGTTGAGTTAATGGAATAACCCATTGACTTTGGAGCATGTACTGATTATCAACATGAGTTGTTACCTACAGAAACTAGATGGTTTAGGAATTTCCTACCACCTTGTTAGTAGAACTAGAGAACCTGTGTTTCAGTTGTCTTTCCCTGTTGTAGTCCTGACAAAGGTTGATGTTGCTTTTCTTTTTTAGGTGGGCAGGGGGAGTCATTTGCTAAAAAGTACTATGACATTAAGGAATCAATTAACACATCTGGGCCTAATGCAGGACCTGTTATCCACCAAGGGTAGAATCTACCCCATCGTTTGTGGCTGTGGTAAGAAATACGTTGAGAAACAGAGGCCCAGCATAACTAGAGTAGAATAGCATGAGTTCAGCTAAGCTAGATCACTTCAGTAAGTCGGGGTTAATGGATCATGAACAGAGTAAGTAGAAAAGGTAAGTAAGAGATCTACCTAGCTCAAAAGAAGTTTGGTGGCCCTACTGACTGAAAGGAAGGTTTAAATATACCAAAAAAGTTCCATCTAATTGGAGGGATGACCATCAGCCAGTTGTCTGAAAAATATATCAAAAGACTTGCCAGAAAACAGGTTGTTGATTCAAGACAAACTCCAGCCACTATTACCAGAATAAATATCTACTGGAAATTAACATGCGCTGAGCACCCTAATGATAGCGAGAGACTGCTTAACATTGGTTCTCTTGTCCAAACATGAATCTCGTATTTCACACAATGTACCACATTGAGGACTGTTTTTCTTGCCTCCACATTCTCTGTTCTGTGTATGGGACCCCAGTTTTCTAGATCTACAAACATGATTATTTACAGTCAGGTGTTCATAACCTTCATTTTGCAATCACCCATAAGCCTTCAATAAAGTGTTGTTCTGGGATGGATACACTTAAATATTTGGTGTTAGGGTATAAAATTTGTAAGAAATGGGAAGTAAGGGTTAGGTATATACTGTAAAAAACTTTACAGGTTTAGGGAAGAATTCTAAAAATGAAGATTTTTACATGTTATTTTTTTAAAATGGTATTGACTATTTTTTAATATCTTTGTGTATTTTATAATGCAAATAGAAAATGGTGGTATTATAAGTGTTTTTCCAAAAAATGTCTCATGGTTTTGGCATTTGAAAACCTTTATATTGCAATATAATATGGAAAATGTATTTCTTAAATTTAAAAAAAAAAGACTGAGAAATTAATTGTTAATGTTTTTAACATTTCTCTTTAATGTGTGTATTATGATTTTGGGTTAACTAGCCACCCATTACTCTTCAAACTCTCCATCTTCAGGGAAGGGGGGATTGTTGTATTGAATGAAATAACTTAGCTAAAATTACTTTGCAGCCTTATGATATATATTAGTTAACATGTGGTTACCTTTATGAAGATTAAATGAACAAACATAAAACAAAAATTCCTTACTTTGGAAAGTGGTCACTCTTCTAATCATCAGTTGTTACTCGTCTGTTGGTGTAGTAATGGAGTCTTCATCACATAGTGGATAAGACTTGAGCATTGGAGCATCATCCTGGCTGGATGTAGCAATAAGTATGTGCCTGTCATTTAATTTAATGTTAAGTTGGTTTCTGATAGGATTGTATGTATTTAAGTCAATAATTAGTAATTAAATAAAACAAAATAACAGTAATAAATAGATTACTTTTTTTTTTCTGCTAACCAACCAATCAAATACCATCTCTTATCTCTCAGTCATTCCCATTAACACAGCTCTCATTGGCTTAATACCCCAAAACTTGAGGGTGCCCCCTTTTAGAATGAGAGTGAACCAACTACGAATGACAGAAATGTGCTGATGTGGAACTGTTATTTTCCATGTCTATTGTTTTTTTTTTTGTTTTGTGTTTTGTTAGGTTTTCTGAACACACCTGGAAGGAGTCAGACTGATATCTTTAAAAATGTGTTTTGTTAGAATTTTTATTTCTTAAATGTTTGTATTTATGTATAACACGTGCATTTTCTCCCTCAATGTCTGATGTTTTAATTTGTTCAATAATAGTTTATAGTTTTAGTAGATTCCTCATTGGTGGTGATTGAATAAGTGTAAAAATACAATAGGATTGTTTTGAGCCACTAATATCTGACCAGCCTACCTGTATTCTGGCCAACTTGCAATAGATGAGATCAGACGTTTTAACTAATCTCCACTAACCCGAGAAATAAGTGCAAAGATACTTTGGCTTAATGGTGTCAGTCACCAAACTGCATTTGTTAACCTATCTGTGGCTTACCTGAGGTAGTGCAGTGCTTGTGGCTAACTAGTCTGTGTGCATGTACTCACACTGGAAAAAAACATTCACATGATAAAACAGTGAAACTTGTAGAATATCAACAATAAATAAGGCCCACACAAACAGGTGGGCAGAGAAGAAAATGGCCTGAGTCACAGGACAAAATCAGGGAGGGAAATAGCAGCAGCAACTGATAACAGCAAAAGTGCTGCATATTTATACTGGTTGGAGCTTAGCATATTAAAAAAAAAAACAACAAGACTGACTGAACGTAATGCATAGATGTGTCACTAAATTTAATGTAAATTTCCAGATTCCTCCCTCCTAAGTTTAAACGAAGCGAAAAAGGAAATGCATTGCATGATACTTTTTATTGGATAATAATTACCTGGGCTGAATTGTCTTGGTGTGGGATTGTCCATCACTAATTGTGCTAGTGCATTCTGTGAGAGAGAAGTTCTATCCCAAGTGACCTGAGGCTTGAACTGCATACATCACCTGTTTGACTTTCTTAATGAATTTGCTTGAAACTATCTTTGTAGGCTTCAGCAATGTAAGGAGTATTCACATTTGTGTGTTATGAAGCATTACTTAGGATGAGATTCTCTCTGAGGACCCATCTGCTTTCCCCATCACTGCTTTGAAAGGTTGAACAAGCTAGTTTGATAACAGGATGGAACAGTGTAGACAAAAGATGTTGAATGCCACTCTGAACAAATCTTTGAATCCATTGAGCTGAATTGGAATTTTTGCCCAGTTTTAGACTGTCAGACATGTTTGCTGGAGCTGACTTCATTATGCAAGCTGTTTATGATTCTTTGATTTTGCATTCACGATGATGAACCACATCAAATCCTAGAATTGTTCTGCCTAATTTGAGCAATTTCTACCAAGGTAAATTAGGAATTGGCTGTTTGATAAGTTCTTGGGAAACCTCTGAATCTTTCTAACAGATTTTACATTGAGAACTTGCTTCTGTAGCATACTGGGAATATCAAAATTTTGCAAGACAATGTCTTAAATTTGTATCTGCAGCTAAAATAAGGCTTGGAAATATGTCTGTTTTGGGAGCTTCATTGGCCAACTGCTGGAAATGTACTTCATGATCAAGGACAACATCTGATCATTCTTCTTCATGAGGGTGATTTGTTTGTTTTTTTTTTTTGCATGAATGGGGAAAGCCTGCAACTTTTCATCAAAGATCATGCTGACCTGGGTATCATTATTGGAGTCCATGTTGAATTCTGGATCTTGACTCAATTGTAGTCTAGACTGCATCAGTGTTCCCATGCTTTTGGATAGGATAGAACCTCTTAATGGTCATCACTGGAAGAACCTTTTCTGGATTGCAGATAGTAAGATGATATTGATCTGTGAATAGCTCAAATTTGTTGACCATGCATGCACTGATGAAACATTTTGCTTCCATAGATGATTGACAGAGCTTTTTTCACAATCTGGGTATGGCTCATTTCAGAGTTTGTATGAGTCTTTGATATGTGGGCAATTAGCCATACCATTCCATTCTATCTGAATGATGATAAGGCGGCATAGCTCAGATTTTATAGTTTGAGGCAAGAGTAGTTGTGTGTAAAGTGGACTATATGCAAAGCTTTTGCAATTTCTATTTTTGGGAGGATTTCTCTCCTGAAATCTTGTGAAAGGAATTTATATCTCAGCTGGTTGATTGGCTTGCACAGATCTGTGAACCATGTGATGACCTTGCCATAATAATTCACCTTGATGAGAAATAGCTGAACTTGGAAGTTCTTGAGCATCGGAAGCTCAAAGATTACCTTGATTGGAATTGGAGGACCTGATGCCATAACCATTGAAGTTGTGCCCCAAGTAAGTCACCACTTTCTGGAAAAAAAATATGCTTTTGCAGATTACATCAGATTCCAAATTCTAAGATGCACTGTATAACTGCCTCTAGATTATTAATATGGTCATCATCCTCTATTTCGACATATGGCTTTCTGTAAGATAGCAGGTTCAGAGTTGACACCTTGAAGTTGCTGTAGACCCAGACATTTCCATATGATCTCTGAACTATGGTGATGGATTGTCCATACTGAATAATTGATCTGAATGATGCATGCAACAGAAAAATGGTCTAGTTCATTGCTGACTGCCTGAACCTTAGCAAATTGCAGCAACCGAGGCTTCATGAAAACTGGTTGTGCATCTGGTTTAGCTAAAGATGAATCTGATTACTTGTGTAATTGCCTAAGCTGGTGACCTGATTTCTCTGAAGTTGTCTCTTGCAGTGGCAGAGAGCCAGTGTTTTTGTAACCCGACTAGTACCTGTAAATGATACACTTTTCTAGCACGAAGCTGACCTTGTGCCCACTGATGGGTAGGGAAAGATTGTTATTTGCTAAACTCTCATCATGGATTGGACCGATAACACCAGTTTGATCTTCTAATCTTCCTGTTTTAGTCTTTGTTGATTTTGAGCAGCTTGATGATGCACTTTCTTGATGTAACCTTTGTTGACAGTTCATTCATTGTTGCATCACTTGCATGGAAGGTGAAAAAATTGAGAATCCTAGCCACCTGGCTTTCCTCCTCTGACCTTAGCCATGAGATCTGCTTGACTGGTGGTTATTCATGTCCAGATTTGTGTTGCCACAATTACTACTACATACTGATGTCTGCCAGATTTGATTTGGAAACTGGAAGCAGGTCTATACCAAAAACAGAACCTGCTCCGAGTATTCCACATTCTGCACTATCTTGATCACTACTTCTGATGTTATCCTCTGGAAAATTGCTTGTCTCATTAAGTTCTTGCAAATGACCATAATGATGTGACCCTGCAAGATGTGTTTAAATGCATCATTGAAGAGACAGTGCTATGCTTTCTATTGTAGATGCATGATCTACTCATTGACAAACTAGTTGCAACTATAGAAATTAAAGGATGTCACCATGATGTTCCTCATCTTGTAATGCTTGTCTGTGCTGGTGACTTGTGTGAACGTCAGTCTGTCAATATCTTTCAGTGCCGCCAACAACTTGAGCAGATGAATGATGCATGCTGCAATGAGCAGTCACTTTTCTTTCTCATCACAGGGAGTGATGGCCTAAATGCAAAGTACTAGTTAACTCACTTTAGCCACCAGTTGTCCATCCCCAGGTTGAATAGTTAAGGCCAATGCCAATCTAGACTTATTCTCTAGTTGGACATCAACTTCCAGTTCCTCTCATCTTTGTAAGTTGAGTTGAATCCATGTTCTCATCTAACTGTTATGTTTATTTGTGTGCTTATTTTTGGCCGAATTATCCATGTACTTGCATGAGAAGAAACATCTTCACATAGATGAAAAGTAAACTTATAGAACATCAACAATAAGGTCCATGCCAAACACAAACACCCGGAAAGGGAGATGGCCTAGGCTGCACAGGATGGAAACAGTGCATATTTATATAGGTTGGAGCCCAATCCATGCAAAAGATAGAGGGGGCATCACAAGAAAATCATGGCTACTTCAGGGAACATTAAATTTGCATTATCCACATTTCCATGCAATGTGGGAACTAAAACGTGAAATAGACCCATCAGTTGACAATAAAAGTAAGTTGTCATCGAATCTGAGCTTTGTTACAGCAGTGGTAAATTTTTGTAGACTTTATTGGCATTAAATGCTACAGATGTGGAAGAACAGAACTGAATGTTAATATTTATCCCTTTTGAAAAAGATTACCACCAGAAATATGCGTTTGTTTGTAAGCCAACAAATAATTTGTGCATTCTTTTTCTCTGCATAGTTTAAAGCACAGATCAACTGATATATTTGCATGTTTTATTGTTGCTTTGGTGGACTTGTTTTAGAGTTAGGAATGGCAGTTTCTTCCCTGAACTCTATCTGAGCAAATTCATTGAAATTTTTCAGTGTTAAGAATTCATTGAGACTTCTAAATGAAAATTTTCATTTTGCTTTGTTACCCTGACCCCTACTGTAGATACCCTGGGATTCTGCATTGAGGTCATTTGTTCTTAAAATTCTAGAATTTAAAGAAAAAGAATGAGAATACTGATAGTTATATCTGGAAGCCACGACCTCTTCCGGTGGTCTATTCTGTGCATTACTAAAGATAAACTGGTAATCATCTAGACATAAATAACTTGAACTGGTGGCGGTTACAAGCCATGGTAACACACTTCTGCACATCTGACCTGGTTTAGAGTACCTGTGCATAATAAATGTGCTTTGAAGCGAGCAGGTGAAGTCTCTCAAACTTTTTGATTGGTACCTTTTCATTAGTAAAGACATTATGTACTCAGATGACATGTTAAAGTAGAATTCCTTTGTTGTTTAGATCTCCCACTGATTTCACTTGTGTTTATTTAGCTTGAGTATGATGATCAGTATATAATGTGTTGGTGGGTTTTTTTTTCTCATAACCTGCAACCATTATAGTAGGGGAGATAACTCTATAGTTGAGTGATGTTCCTTACACTAGTTTCCTAAGTTTATTAGCATTTTTTTTTTTTTTTTTTGTCAGTGGCCAGCACAAGCCAGTATAAACCAGTTCAAGTGGATCCACAAGCAAGCCTGATCATGCTGACAGAGTTGAAGACTGCCCTGCTTCAAGATGAAGATGGAGATTTGTATGTTTACTGCATGTGTGCATGCACATTTTATGATTACCTCTGCAAATGGATGAATATACATAACTTAGATCGGATGCAAGGAAGGCTTAGTGTTTTCCTTAACATCTATTCAAAATGTCAGCTCCAATTTTGAAGTGTAATAAGTAAATTTTCCACCTGTTTTTTTGTTTAAATACTCCAAACACACTTGTATGGAAGACCAATTAGATTAAAGCAGAGCTGATGTTGAGACACAAGGAGGAAAGTGAGATGTCAGCTGCCACAGAAAGCCCCATATTATTACAGCTAGTATTTAAGAAAAGGTGTGTTAAAAAAAAAAAAAATTAAGTTCATTGATTCACCTGAATGTGTCCAGATGTTAAAGGTGTGTTTTAGTAGTATAGAATAATGTAGGTATTTACCATGTTTGAGTTCTAGCTGTTCCAAAGGAATTCTGTATGTGGACAAACTTTCTTTGAAATTCCTTGCCAGCTATCATTTAAGGTGTGGATGATATCAGCCACCATGTTTAGATTTCATGGGTACTTGTATTGCTGGCATCATAGGCACAAACAAGGAAATTATCTGGCTAACTTTCCAGAAAAAATGATTTTTCAAAGAGACTGTCCATCCTTTTTTTTTTACCTATGTTCGTTTTATTTATTGTTGCATGATTCATGACTCTACATTTCTCTGTAGACCTCTGCATATTGCTGTTGTCCAGGAGAATCTACCCATGGTTATGAAATATAGTCAGCTGCTTTTGTGGGCTGGGAAATCAGTTGACAGATACAACAAAGCCAAACAGGTAAGACAAGTATTACAATCAGTTAGCCAGTTTCTGATCATTAAAAGTGGAAAGGGGCCTGCTCTAGGCTTAATGGCGGTGTGGGTAAAGATAATAGAGGGCCCATTTCATGTAGCTAGCCTGCAGTTAATACTCAGTGATGTGGAGTGTCCTAAAGAAGTGAATTAGATATACAGTAGTTTTCCTAGCCTGAAATGACTCACTTATTTCTGAATGAGAAATAAAAGAATGTCAAACTGGATGTTAAATGGACCATTGAAGTTCTTGCTCTTCTGAATATCTGTTTCTAATAGAAACACTTTTCTCTTTTTTTGCCCCAGACGCCACTACACTTAGCTGTGAAGCTGAATTTCTTACAAGCTGTGAAAGGCCTTCTCCAGATGAGTGCCAACATAAACCTGGTGGATGGCGATGGACTGACTGCTTTACATCTCGCAGTTAAATTGCAGTTGAGTGACTGTTTTCACCTGATGCTCAAAGAATCCAAGGTCGAACCGGACCTCAACTGTCGTGACTTTGAAGGTACATCAACTGTCCACTTACTTAGGGATGGACAGACACTTGTCAGATTTTTAAAAGCAGTTTTCACTTTGTATAGGTCCCCCTCCCTTTGAAGTTGTCATGCTTAAGGCCATTTAGTGATCTCTTTAATGAACAACAACACTCCTCTGATAAAATCTGGTGCACATGTAAATAAGGTACTCATACACCCGATATTGTTGAGGCATTTTTGTGCGAATGAAGATTTGTGGAGAAAATGTTATGCTTTTATTTTAATGAAATATATAGAGAATATGAAAAGTAAACAGACTTTAATGTAAAAAGCACCTTATCAGTTATTCAGCATTTCATAATGAGAACAGTTTCCAGCATGGGAAATTTTTTTTTTTAACTGAATTGAGATATTTGTTTTCTGGTTAAATGGAAACTTGAAAGCCTTAGAGATAGCTTTCTATCTTTATATTAGTTCCTTGTGATCCTCTGTCTAGATATTGAGGTCATAAGGCCTCTCCTCAGAATTAAGCTAGTGTGGGACGAGCAGCCTTTGTGAATGAGCCAGATCTGCTTAGCGATTAGTATTTTCCTTTAACCCCTTAAACTGGAATACAATATTTTGATGATGACCAAAGTGCTGAGGAGATTTTAGTAATTATTGCCTCCTATGCATTGCATTCCACAGTCCTGCCTTCAACTATTATCTTTGTAATAACAATAAGAATAGCAGATGAAATATGAAAGGACCTGTTCAGGATTTCTACTGACATGAAAAGAATGAGTGAGGTGTTTGTGGTTACTGTATGTATCCAAGTTGATTTTTTACTGGTACTGTAATGTGGAACTAAAATCTCTTCTAACCTTTGACCACTCTTTCTCTCTCTCTCTCTCTCAGGAATGACTCCTCTTCATTCAGCTGTTCTTAAGAAAGAAAAAATGATGATAAAGACCTTGTTAGACAGAGGATCAGAGATTGATGCCATGGTAAGATGGAAATGTGTAGCCAGTTACTGCACAGCACCAATCTAGTATGAAATTATCCAGAAATTTTGAATTTCAAAAGAATCTATAATATTCCTGTCTACTCACAATCATCTTTAAAATGGAGTTTTATTTATATCTTGAGCTGCTTTCGTTTTGTTGTACATCTAATATTTTCTATAGAGTTGAAGTAGATTTTAAGCCATCTTGTCTTATGCAATAGACCATCAGGGGAAAGAAACGCTGATCAACAAGATTAAGAAATCTCCTTTCCTTAACATGTCTATTATTTCAAAAGATGCCAAACTGGTAACAATTACAAGCATTATAATTAACTACAAATAGCTGAAAAAAATTTGCTACTGTCCTTTTGTTTCAATGTTCAACGTCTATGCCAGGTTAGTGGTTCTCTTTGGGAACTCTTATTAGTTATCTGAGAAAATTACAGATTAACTGCCCACCACAGATGATGACTACCTCACTCTCTAGCTCTAGGGTTTTATGGTGACAATCTCTGAGCCTATACAAGTGGGTAATTCCAACTTTTCTTGCTTTCAAACAAAGGATGGAAAGAGTGGACGAACTCCACTTTTTCATGCTGCTGAGAACAACCAGGAAGAGATTGTGGAACTGTTGCTGAAAAGAAAGGCGGCTCTGGATGTCCCAAACTATGCTGGGAGCACAGCATTCATGGCAGTCAATGCTCGAGGATTCCACTCCATCACAAAGATGTTGGTCAACTATGGAGCTGATACAAAAGGTGTCACCCTCGGGGAAGACTTTGTTTCCAGTGCTGCTGCTGTTCAGGTAACTAAGAAGGTACAGGAGAATTTTGAAAGATTTCCACTTTCAAGTGGCATCACATTGGTTGGGTGGGGGGGGGGGTGGACAAACCAACTCCTCAGTGATCAACAGTGAAAATTAATGTTGGTCTGATGCTGAACTGGACTTGTGGCAGGAATGACGAGTCAGTGCTAAGGTAGTGCATGAAACTGCATCACTTGCAATGGAATTTTCTTAAAAATGCCTTGTGTGCTTGACTACAGGGTCACTATGGTGGAAGATGACTACCCACACGCACTGGCTGCCATTTCTCGCCTCTGATTAATGTTTATTTACATTTCCAAAATGATCAAACTTTTAGGAGGATAAATATGTACAAGTGATAGGGGAAATGGATGGCTTCTTTGGTAATAAATTCTTTCATAATTAAAATAAATATTTGCAAACCAGTTTAATTTTTCACTGCGACTTGAGGACAAATTTGCTTGTCAGAGTGTAAATAAGAATAACTGAATATGGTCGATATGAATTAACAAAATCAACACCATTGTGTATAATATTTTTAAAGGAATCTTCCTTTCCTAAAGCTGTGATTACATTTATTTTCAACTACTGCAAGAAAACTTGGAATTGAAGGTGCATGTACTTGACTGTCAGCATAGTTACCTTTTTTCTTTTGCAGTCCACCCCAGCTAGATCTCTGGGTATTGTGAAAACAAAGAGTGGAACAAATCCATCGTGACATCAAAAAGGCAGTAGATGCTTCAACTAACCATGTTTCTCATGAGCCAACCTTGTTGGTGGTCATGGTGAATCCAAGAAAGATAACCCAATTTGCCGTTGAGGCATTCTTGGGAAGGGAATAATAACTTGATGGAAGCCCAAGGTTAACTATAGTGTATTTTTTGAGGATACAGGACAATGGTTTCTTCTAGTTTGGAGATCTACCACAGTAAGCAAGCAACAACATTTAAAAACTCTACACACGCATGCCAAAGTTAAAATTTTCACCTTTGTCCTCCTTCCTTTTTGATTATTCTGCTTGGCTATGATTGCCTGTCAGTCTAGGTCTTACTCATTTGTTTAGTGCCACCCCACCAATCTTTGTTCAAAAAAGGGGGTGAAAGATCTAAATTTTTGTACAAACAAAGAGTTCTTTTGGTCTCTAACATAGCTAATTACTGGTCAACAGGGCTGGAGATAAATATTAACGACTTCTCTCTTTGGATGTAATATAATAATAAAAAAAAAAAATTTACTAGTTGCTTGACTTCTTGCATCAGTTATTTCATCTTTAAAAAAAACAAAAAAACAACTGAGCTGCTATGACAAGTCCATCTTAGAGAATTTGAACTGCCATGTAATGAAAAGAGACTTACAATAAACTTTATTCAACTGAATCCCCTCCCACAACCAAAGACATTGTTTGTGGTCTTGTTCTAGAACAGCTGCCATCAGCAGGCTCCGCAGTCCTCAAGACTGTTTTCAGAACCCACCTCATTTCAAATTAGCATCAACTAAGATCTAACTTCAGTGTTCTGTACAACATGACCATGGCAGTGTGAACTGTGTGGCTGGCCAGGTAAACTTCATAGAGAATTCCAAGGAATGTTTGGGTCCAAACCCTATCATATTTTTGTTAACTACAAGAAAAGACAATGGAATAAATAGGATGTCAACTTAATAGAAACTGACTGATGGGTAGGTAGATTTACCGAGCATTACCACACTGTTACATGACCAGCCAGTTCACACCAACTCTAACCTCATCCTCCTCCTCCCCGTCGAGGAGGCCGGTAGGAAATTCCACCACCACCACCCATCAGTGGATTGTAATCTAAATTAAAAAAAAAAAAAAGTATAAAAGGAGTTTGCACTTTAAGACAATTGAGTTTAATTTTGTTAAAGTAAATTTAACCAAGGCATTTAATCTCTTTTCAGATGGCAAATTCTGGGGTTTTAATCACACAAGTGAACCAAACAAAACACTGACCTGAAGATCTTGGTGATGGCTTCTGTTTTGGTTTAAATTGTCTTTCAGCAGATTCTTTTTCAGCAGCATTCTAAAATGTTTAAAATCTTGTATCAGAACCATTCTCTTCAAGCATCAATATACTGGGCATAATTTCAAAGTTATAGGAAAAAAAAAAAAATTTCCATAGCCAAATTGGTCCATGGATTTCACTGTGTTAATGGCAGAATATCGCATCAATTTGTACAGTAACCTTAGTAAGTAGAAAAATATTATGTAGCATGGTCAGTATTGGGTGTAGCTCATCCCATCTGGTATCATTTGTTACTACCAGATCACACAGTTTAAAATATCCTTCAGAAACTAAGAGTCTACCAAGGGGACCACAAAAATGTTCAATAAGCAAAATAGTTGAGGATATGGCTGACCAGTCCATTTTATAGGATGGTACTGGCAACCTGGAAGATGAATTGTAGTGCCAAATGATGAGGAGGAAAGACTAATGGTTTGCTGGTTTCATAAAGTGAGTCCCAGCTGCTATAGTTTTTCCCTATACCATTACATAACAATCACAATAAACAGCACAGTGTTCTTCCTGATGCTGCAATAACATGGATTTAGACTTTTCTGACAACAGGGTAACTGTCTTTCATCAGAAAATATTGCTTGCTGCCATTAGACTCTTACCCAGGCAAGTGATGATGGTTGCACATTGAAGGGAGATCAACAGATGAACATCGGTGACCCTTCAACTGACAAAAACTGCTGATGAATCTGAGCAGCAATAACCACTGTTGCACAAGGCTGCTGCAAATTTCAGTGCATTGCAATCAAATTTAGGCATCTCTGGTCACTACCAATAGAGATTTTTATATCCATGCACTGTCAAGCTGAGTCTTTGCTACATTAGACAGCCTTTTGTAGAATACACACACTCATCTCATGATACTGTCAGAGGGGGATGCAAGCTACTGGGTTAGAACATTCAGTGTCATCTAGAACCAGGGCCACTGCCTTGTTTCCCCCTGATATCACCAAACCAATCTATGAAGCTTCATCGTTATTTCATTCTACTAATGTCATCACCTGAAATGGATGGAGGGGGGTAAAGTTGAGGAGAGACAGAGTCCAGCCAGCAAATTTGTTTTAGTTTCACTCGCTGTTTCTAGTAAAGAAAGGAGTGAATCACTGGTTCCACCAAGCTGACAGATGTTTGTTGGATGGCACCTAATTATTCTCTTATAGGAGGAAAGAAAAAACAAATGACATTTTCCATTTTTTTTTCCTATTTGCTTCATGCAATAATAAAAACTGACAAACTACATTATTGGATAAGTAAAGCAAATTTGAAACAATATCTTAACTGGTTAGTCAGATCTTTCCTGATATTATTTCCGTGGTAATATTCAAAATTAAATGGACTCCAGAAGTGATCTAGAATAAATATATTTTAAACTGAATCTTATCATTATTTGCTCTGGAGATTTTACACGTCATTAAGTTAACCCCAACCTCATAAGTAATACAGATTAGCACTCGGAAATATTCAGTCCAACACTAACTTATCTAATAAGACGAGTACAATTTTGTTTTGTTTTCTTTCTTTGAGAGTGCATGGTAGAGAGAAGTACATTAGTCAACCACCTAAAATGTGGGAAGATAAGCTTGCCTTTTTAAACCTCTACTGTATTTCTATCCCTGATTTTAATAGTATCTTTTGATTAAAAGGCATGTAATTCTGCCCTTTTAGAGCAGCAATGCATGTCATCCATTGATGATTATACTATGGAACAGGATGTAGGCAGAAATTGCAATAGCTAAACGATAATTAATTTCAGCTGAGCACACGCCAGCTATGAAATGGATACTGACCATGTCAATAATTATTTCCTGCTTCGTGTTCATTCCATGACAGAAGACAAATTGTTTGGCTGATAGCAGACCCATGCAACCCCCAGCAGTTCATCAGGATGGCTAATAGGATTCCTTCATCACAGAAATTCAAGCTCCAAAACAATTTTCATTCAAAGACAAAAAAGAGATTGTTCTTATGGGTAAAATAATTAAGATGGTGTAGGATAGAAACCAACCTGTCTTTTGTAATGGTTGTTTGCTTGTATTAAAAAAACTTCCTCAGAAATCCTATTTCTTTTTTTAATTTTCATAAAAGTTTCTGTCATTAGATTATGATAATTGTGGAGGCTATCTTCTGTACCAATAGACAGAGGGACATTCATTAGACCTGCCCCTGTAAACCATCTATCCAATGAACAACTGATCCAGATTTTAGTACTTCTTCGATTTTCTTTTTGTTGATGGCTATCCAAAATTTTATGTTGACTTGTAACAAAAACTGAAACTTGTCTACTTTTTTAACTTTTAAAGTTTCAATCAGATCCAAATTGACTTCCAGTAAGCAAGATGAGAAGTTGGGTTTTTGCTGACTGATTCAGAACTTCCTTAATTACACAAATCATCCTGGTGAAATTCCCTTATGTCTCTTCTAAACCAGCAATATTCCAATCAGGGTAAGGTCCAAGCTTTAACTAAAGATTGTTTATCCTACATACCACATTCTATAGTTTACTTGTTCAGTATGACTTTAACAGCAACAATTTAACCAAGCCTTGTTCGCAGCCAAAGATCCAGCTTCAGTGATCTTTAGAACCCCATCTGTCATGATCATATTAACAATTAATCACTCCTGCAGTCAAGTAAGGACAACACAAGTTTAACTTTTCTCTCCTTCCAAGTAATACGCACGCTCCCCAATGAATGAACCGATGTAACTAATTTTTCTAACAGGTGCTCTCTCGATATAGGTCTTTTCTAATTATTAAGAGGTTTTTCAATAATTTTCTACACACCTATTTTATTTACATAAAAAACCACCAAAGATACTTTTCAAATTTAGATCTTATTGGTCTTTGAGCTAACCACCCACTAAAACACGAGGGGGGGGATAAAGTAGAGGTCTCTGTGATATTTAATTTATACTATAGTGATGTCAGAAGTAACTTAACTGTATATAACAGCCTTTAAAGTACTGTGCGTGTATGTAGTATACATGTCTTTCCAACTCAACATCATTCATTTTTAAAGATCATTAAAGCAGTAAAATTTTACATATTCACTCACCAGCTGATGAAATCATCTTTTTTTTGAAAACAAACAACAAAATCAACAGGATTCAATGACAGAAAGCAAGAAGCTGACTAATCCAAACTTCTGCTTAAAGTATAAATCAAAGACTGAGCAATAACTCTTCAACCTCAAGGCAATGAAATGCTGTTACAGTAGATCCACTGGTGTGATGTACTTAAGATAACTATCTACTTATGGAAAAATTGACTTCAGATTGCGTGTGTGTGTTTATTTAAAACAATGAGCTATGAAAGCTGAGTAACAAAGATATCTCGAGTCTTGTAGTTTATCTTCCGTCAAAGCAAGGTTATGGATGAGTAAAACAATATCTATAACAAACAAACAAACAGGACACTGTATATTTTAGTTAAGGTTTTTTTTATAACTACAGTTTTTGCAACAAGCAGCTGTACTTTTAACAGGCAAACACTCTACAGATTCACTTCCTTATCTCCTGCATTTATATATGCAACATGCTTAAAAATATTCCCATCCTGGTCAATCGTTAGAGAATTTCCAAGATGAAATGCACACACCACAGACAAGATCATCTTGTTTGTTTTCTGTAGCAAGGAGAGGTCATTGCTATGACAAATCAGTTTTTGGTCTCACTTAAAATATCAGGCCGATACACACAATGTTAGCAAATCTCATTTAGCAGCTAATTTACTAAAACAGGACTTGTCTTAGTGTGTCAATCACCCACAGCAAGCTGTTATAGAACAGAAATGCCATTGTTAAAGGATCTGAGAGGCAGACTAAGTGCAAAACGTAATTGTCCCCTATAATCTTGATGCCATTTTTCTGATTCTAAAAAAGGGCCTAAACCGAGTGAGCACATGCTTGGTAGGGAGTGGCCACGTGCGCCCAACCCCTAATTTTTATTTGAGTAAATAGAACTTACCAATTAGTGAGCAGGGGAAGGCAAAATGTTAATATTTTGAAACTTAACAGAAACTGCTAAAAATAAAATGGATTTTTAATATCTTTCGATCACTACTAAGTATAACTAAAAACTACCAGATGGCCATGTGGTTTGGTCATCACCTTCGGTGTGTAGCTGTTCTGTAGACGACAACTCTTTCGGAGGACAGTGCTATTAATTTGCTGAAAATGTTCTGCAGTGAGTATTTCTAATTTTCTTATGCAACATTTTTACTAATACTTAAGCTCGGTTCTGTTACTACTAAAGTGAGAGATGCCTGGACTAAATCCTGGCTTTCTGAAAATGTCACATAACTGTTGTACTTAAGTTTATTTTAAAAGAAATTAAAAACTAACAGAGAAATGGGTGGTTGGCAGGTTTGTATTTGTTGAACTTTCAAGTTGTTTTCATCTCTCGAAGTAAATTCCCTCCCCTATGCTAAATCAAATGTATAAATTCAAGGACACTACAATATCTGTCTGATTCTTCCAATTAGTTAGCAAGACACAGCAGATAACGAAGAAACCAAGAACACATTCATGATGATTATTTAAATAAGTTGCCGGGCCTCACTACAGTGGAGCACTCGAACACGAGATGATAAAATCAGACAGACATGTATGCATCTAGAGCAGAATACTTACTATATGTTATTAAAATAAAGAATTCTACCTGTTTTCCTTTTTAATCTAATTAGAAACGAACTTTTATTAAATTCGTGCATAGTAAGAATTAATTTTCAATTTGTTGCCTAAAAATATTATTCATAAATGAAGCAAAACTGATAAAAGTTTTGTATACAATGTAAGCCCACACACTTTAACAGAAATTATTTTGGCTACTAAGAGAAGCCAGTTTTTAGCTTCCAAATTTCCTAAAAGCTGTTTCACACGAATGGAAGAATCATCTCACCACATCTACAAAACAGAGATTAGGCAGCTGCTTAAATTGCCAACTATACTTTCGCAATGTCAGGGTGAGATGTGGCCCGTCATCAAGAACGTGGAGTCTATGATCATAACTAGAGGTAAACCTGTAACCAGATGCCATGTGAAATCGCAGAAGGAACACCAATGCAGGTTTGAAGGACAGACAATAATAGACTAGCTTTCCCTGAGTGTGGTTGTTTCCAATAACATGCGATCAAAACTGAAGATATTTTTAACAGGCTAGAATCAGCAGCTTGCACAGTTTCAGTCTCTTAGATTTCTTGTTAAAACAAATTGAAAAAAAAAACATTCCTTTTCCTAACTTTCAACTCAAGAAAACCTGTTGAACAAGCTCTTATTACAACTAAAAAAAAAGAAGTTTCTTTTCACCTCAAAGCAACCACCTAACTACGCATCTATTCCGAAAGGGCATTTTTTCTATAGTCAGTCAGTCTTCCACAAACCACAGTGGCACTCGCTAACACCAGTTCTGTAATCACAGTATACAAGAGGGTGATATGGTCAGGGTCGTGAAAGCTAGTTTAACATGCTTTGAGCTTTTCCAGACCTTTCCCCATTTGTAACTGAGTCAACTGGAGCCTGACATTATGGAGCAGATCAGAGCTCTGAGCTCGTGGACAAGTAGTACAGTTGTGCGGAAATAAAGTAGAGAAAAATCTTTAGCCTCGCACACATTCACTTTGAAATTTTTTTTCAAGTTACACAACAGATTCAAAATATCATCAGACATATGGAAGAGTATTGATATACCCTTTGTAGACAACAATCTGTAAACATTTTAGAAAAATCCTTCTCTCTTAGATTGTCGGAAAGCTTTGACATTTCTATCTGGTTCAGGACCCTCCTGGCTAATCCCTAATTTATGATTCTTTTGGTAAAATGGTAAAAATTTACACTGCTATACAGATGCTGTTATCTGATTGGCATTAACTTTATCTGTTTTAGATGATATTTCTTCATTACCGTAATAGATTATCTCCATTTTGGTAAATTTTACAATGAAACAAAAAGAGAATTCAACTAAAATATCCTGGAGACAGTATATTTAAAAAAATTCTTTTCTTTTTTCATTGCATTAGTGTATTGGTGATTGGGAATAAAACACAACAAAACTATTGAGAATTATGCTAATGTGCTGTTTAGTCAAAAGATAATGTCTCTGTTCTTAAATAAGGAAAATTCCTAGCAAGATATCCCTCTTCTTTACAATTATATTGTTTTATTTTGATGCAGTATCATCAATCCAAAAACATCTTTAAAACCTCACCTTAATTTTTAAATCAACAGCCTCTTTTCCATCATTGGACCAGCTTTCACTGGTTATGAAGATCAATGAGACAACATTCATCTGAAATGTATTGGAAGGGAGAGCAAGGCAGCAGCACTGAGATCATATCCTCTGATGTAAACACAGTGAGGGATGAACAGAATCTCAAGCAGGCAGGTGTAGTGTAAGTGATCATTGTAGTATCCCTCTATCCATGTTTGGTAATGACTAACTAGTCTCTCTTTCTCTCTAAAGTGCCAACATGTTCCACAAGGATGTCCTTTTGTCAAATCATCGTCTTTCTTACAACTCATCGTTTACAGCAACATGCAATCTTTTCCTTTTTCCCTACCAGCCACTGATCTGGGATCAACTAAAATCTTATTTTCAAAGGGTAATCAGAAGATATACAGAAGGATGGATGCACGCACACAGTTTAAAATATTAAATGAACTTCAATATTTTAACAAAAAATGTCAATATTAAAATTTGCATAAATTGTTCATTGTCAGTAATAATTCCTACATCCTGAGAGAATCTCTACAGAATAGATACAGGGCATCACTATGAAAATACTAGTCATAAGAATGTTTAACTTGCTATAAACTGAAATATTTGGTGATTTTTAGCAGAAAAAGTGACCAGGAACTAATTCAATCACTAGTAGTTCATTTGCATTGACTAAATAATTCTAGTCACCACAACAGGTAGAATGAGACCCAGTCAGAAAAGTGGAGAAAGAGCATGTAGCACAAACTATTCAAGATGTAAATCATCCAAATTACTAACACCAAGAAATGAATAATAAAGAAGAAAATTATATGTCATGATGACAACAGCAAAGAGAAGCAATCTGTGTTTCACATAAATACTTAAGACAATAATGCTATCTGAAGAGGAAATGCTTTATCTGACAGTCAGCCAAACAAACCCTGCCATTGTTCTTGCCTACAGTTTACAAATTAGTTTGAAACAGATAATCACACAGTTTAATGTGTTAGAAGTGATGGGTTCTTTTCCAGCTCCATACCACAATGATCCTTAAAAAATAATTTTTAAAAATTCCAGGCTGTGGTTACTTACTATTATCTCTAATCTATGTCCCTCCCTCTACCGATTAACCTTGTGAAAACATATTCAGAAATGGGGAGTGTTAATTCATTATACAATTATGAATGCAACAATGATTTGGATTCATAGAGCAGCTGCTATCAGACATTATAAAACAATTATGATACTGGCTGATTTACTTCTCTCCCTAGTCATTAACAATGGATTTTAATTATCAAACCGAAAGTGATAAATATTTTTTTTAAAAAAGCCAACATTAGGTTATTGTATGAAAAAGAACTGAAAAACTAAGCAGATAGTTTCTGAAGCAAGTTTTTGGATTTAAAAAAAAAGTGTATCAATTCTGTATGAAACTTAGTCATTCAGAAATGTTTAAAATGGTTGAAAGCACGGTGGCATCAAACAGATGATATCTGGACCTGCATATTTAAGAGTTCGCTTTTAAACCCAACTGTTAAAGATCTAATTTCTATTTACTGCAGCCAGTGTTTAAATGTTGCCTTGGAAATAAAGCAAATGTATTGGAATGCTTTAAAAAAAAACAAACAAAAACTAACTAAAATAAATTCCCTATCCTAAAAACTTAATTATCTTAACAAAAAACCCACCTGGAAGGAAGAATATATATATATATATATATATATATATATATATATATATATATTTTTGTTTTTCAATGTAAATCCAAAAATGTTCTCAGGAGCTTAACTATTGTATTTCAAGAATCCATATATCTTAACTACTATGATGTGGCTACAGTAAAAATTGCATTCCACATTGCCTCATTATTTCCCTGGTTCTGCTTTAATTCCCTATTTTCACAACCACTCAATTTTAAATAATATTGCAGCTAAGCAGTCCTATCCAAAAGACATGAAAGCCAGCCTTGTATTGGGAACATGGGCCTAACATGCAATCTAATCTTTGTAAATCAGGCCAGAAATGGACCCACTGTTTGTTTTTTCACTGTGCAGATGGAGTTTGCATAACATGCCAAATGGTTACATACAGTGGTGGGATTCAAATATTTTAACAACTGGTTCTCTCACAAAAAGCATGTCAGTTTGGCCTGATATAGGTCCAAAGGTTGATCTTTGGCTGCCGTGTTCTACAGTTTAGCAAATCAAATTATTAATTATAATTATTCCTCAAATTAAAAAAAAATGTCTAAACAATGGTTAAAGCATCACTATAATAGCATCAAAGAGACTCTATATTAGACTATATAGTTAATGAACTAAGTAATATGAAGATATATCTATGTATATACGTGTTTGATTGTTTGTGCTTTTTGAATTATTACTATTATTATTATTAATTATGCATATTACTGTTTATAAATTTTATGATTTTATGTATTCTTCAGTTTTCTGAGCTAGGTAAAAATAAAAATACTTTAGTTTTTGCTGCATTTACATTGAATGTTATAATTTTGTCAAAAAAAAAAATAACAAAAATTCTTTACCCGAGTCTTTTATTAATTTAAAATTTGTAATTTTTCACTTTAAAAATTTCCAAATAGCCACTTCATTGTCATCAATGTCTTTAGCTTTCTTTTGTTTGACCCTGTTGTCATCAGCAGAGTGGTTTTTTCTAAGCCATGTTTTGACCGAAGGAGTGGCATCCCATGGGTCCAATGGGAGGCCAATCAGATTAATTGTCATAAGGTTTGCTACATTCTCAACTGTAAGGCGGCTTCTTTTATCTGAATATATAATATTCATTCTTGAAAAACCTCTTTCTGCCTCTGCAGAACTGACATCAATAGTACTGACAATATTTTTAGCCTTTTGTACACTGAGGAATCGCAGGGTTGTGGGAATTTTGTAGGACATTTTCCACATTGTCATGGAAATCATTAATGCTGATTTCATGATGGAAAACTTCACTGAATTCACTCAGTTTTTCTTCTGCAGCTTTCCAGGGTACAACAACTTCCTCAATGTTCCACGAATTTGGCTCAAGCAAGTTTATCAGTTCATGAATTTTGTTGTCATTTTCTTGTTCATTGTTCTTTGATGTTAAATGATCACAGTCCATCAACCTGTTTTTCATATTTTCTATCACTGTCTCCAGTAGCTTTTGACAAGGAAGGCTAACAACTTTGTTGTTTTCAATGAACTGAATATCCTTAAAGGCATCTGAAGCAACTTTGAAATCAATTTCCTTTTCAAAGGTTCCCTTACTTTCTTTGAGCATTTCAAATGCCTTAATGGACCTTTTTATTAGTTTTTCACCTCTTGGCAAAGTTAAACATCTAGCTTGAAGGGCATTAGAAAGTAAGGAAATTTCTTGCAGTATGTCTATCATCAGTGCCAAATCATCCAAGAAATGCTTGTTGCAAAGACGGGCACCTATCCCTGAATGTTTTGTCTCACTAGAGAAATATTTGTACAATGCTGGATAAAAACGCCACAGCAAGTGCAGATCTTAGACTGCAAGCAGCACATCTTGGTCCCAGAACTCTACCTATCTTCAGAATTTGTTGTCCAAGTTCTTCTAAAATTTTTAAGAGTTGCATTTGGTTTTTGTTTGATTGGTGAAAGATTGTGTAGATTTTATCCATGAATATTTTGAAGTGATTCACTTGTTTTATATCATTGACAGAATCGTCAAAAACAAGTTGCAAACGATGATTTAAACAATGCCAAATGACAATGTTATGAAAATCATTTTTAAGTCTAATGCCTACCCCAGAATTGCGGCCAAGCATTACACTTGCCCCATCTGAACAGAAAGCAATCAAATTATTTCTCAAATATTCATTATCAAATCCACCATAGTGCAAACTCTTTAACAAAGATGTGTATATTGTTCTGCAGCCAGTCCTTCCAATTCGACCAAATCAAAGAAAATTGTTGGTGATAGATCACAATCTTCAATCTTCAAAAAAATTATAACCACAGGCTTACTAGATATGGTTGAAGCTTCATCCATGATGACACAGATTTTTAAATTTTGTTCAATAATTTTGGTAAATATTTCATTTTTTATCTCCTTTGCAATGTGATCAACTATTTTCACAGCAGTTTTGCGAGAATGAAGTCCAACACCCATGTCAACTCCATTTTTTATTTGAAGCTCAATCTCATCTTCAACATCAGAAAATGGCCTGCTTATTTTTGCTAAACTGTAGACTATTTAAAACTCTGCCTGTAGAGGCAAAATGTTTCTGGTTTGTTTTATCAATGCATTTTGTAATTGCATCATCTGCACGATCCTGTAGCTGCTTTACACAAACACAGTGTCTTTGATGAAAAATGCTCTTTCATTTTTTTCCTGAGAGATGCTTGCTGGATGGTTTTATCCTTCCCTGAGGCAACACTGCAGCTTCCCCATTCAATTGACACGTGAATTCCCTTCATGTTTTTTTTGGAACTCCTCATATTGCTTCATATTCCAGCAGTCTGGAAGAGATGATGCAGCATCTGTCTCATTTGTAGGTGGCACAGTATCGGCAGAAGTAATTTCATCAGTATCATTCATCAAAGATGGCTGTGTTACTGTTACGTCCTCACTGGCCTCTTCCTTTGAACTTTCAGTTCTTGGGATTTTTCACATGAACTCTAGTATATTTTGTTGCCGCTTTATTTTAAGGGCTGAAGTCTGAAATGTAAAAAAATTGCTTCACTAGGTACTAGGATTGCTACAATATTTTCACTGTGCAATGTAAAATAGTGTTTTTCTTCAATGGTAATTACGAGAATAATTTTCATAATCAGAAGGTAGTAGCATAAAAACATCTACAACCATATCTAACAAATATTATTTTAGATACCTCTTGTAATAGGAGTAGGAATTACAAATTAAATGTGCAAAAATGAATATCTAAAAAAATATTATTAATGGCCTAGTACTATAATGTGGGTAATGAAAACATTTGTAAGTGTAACTGGTAGTGTTCAACAGTTCACATAATTATTCATAATTATATGACACAATACTTTTTAACATTTAAAGTCTTGAAATTATAAGAATTAATAATTTCTTACAGTTTATCATGCAAGAACTGCTCAATCTGCAATGTCAAACCAGCAGATACAATGGCAAATTACAAGCTCAAAACTAATTTTCTCCATTGTTCAGCATTAAAAATACTGTAACTTTAAAAATAATAAAACTTCGTATTTTTGAAAATTAAAAAAAATACTGTATGTTTTAAAATACTAAGTCAACTGTTTTAGCTCTAAGGGCTTTAAAAGTCAAATGTGCTCAAAAGTATTGGATATACTAACAGATTTTCTGCAGCAAACCAATGCTAAATATAATTAGCAGATGATAAACTCATTTGAAATGGCCCGTAGAAAGCAGCCAACCGTTGATTATGTTGCCAAAATTTGATTTTTTCATTTATTTTTCATTTCATATTCGAAGATTAATGGTTGGGGGGGGGGCTGAGTCCACCTGCCCTCCCCCCTCAGGTCTGCTAGTGGCTGTGCATAATTATAGAACATTTCACTTACTAATAAGGGATGTTTTATCTATTTTCTGCAGCCGTAGAAAGTTACTGTAGATATTTCTAAAACCAAGATCAATCATGCAATATGTAGCAAGAATAATTGGATTCATGCCTTATATTTTGATGATAAAATAAGTTAAAGGCTAACAATCGGTTCGCAGAACTCATGAAATAAACCAACCGGCTGAATCCCACCAATGGTTACATACATTTAACATAAGAGATGAAAAAAAACTTTTCATGTAGTTAAGAACTTGAAGTGATTAATGATGTTATCAGTTTTCACTAAAGCAAAAAAAAATGTCATCAATCAAATATAACTATATATATATATATCAATCTTTGTAATATGAAAAACAAATAATATATATGGTGACAGGTGTGTGTTCTGCCTTCAAAACAATAAGTGAAGTAAAGCTTCATTAAAACATTTGGTTCCAACATACGGTGATAAGGAAAGCAAATGGGATGGACATTTCTATTAGTAAATTAGAGGACTCAAGCCTTGATGTTACAAAGCAGTCTAGCTGGTTAGTGAGTGAGGTAAGTGTCCTCGTATATCCATCATCTACAGAGAGCCAAGTGTCTGTCTAGCCACACTTCAAAAGATTACAGACCATGTGTAACAAATGTAAGCTCCATTTTTCTGTGCTATTTCCCAACAGTTGTTATCCAACTCCCTCAGTGGTTGCCATTACCATTGTGTGTAAATTAATTTATTTCTAACCCTGACCAAAATGTGCAAAATAAAACCATTGCAATCTGGAAGGAAATAACAAGCTAAATTTAATAAAGATGGCAATCAACCTACATATAGCTACAAAGTTTTAATGTTTCATTATTAAATTAGCGAGTGAGAGCAAGAGGATTCCAGATTTTCTTAAGCAATCTGCACGCACAAGAACAGTGGATAAATGGTCTACGTATGGCCAGTGAAAAGAAGTCAGCAATAATGGCTATCAACTTTCTGGCCATAACAAAACATCACCAAAAGATCTGGTTTCCATCTTCTGTTTAAACCTCCTCCATTGTAAATACAAAATGACTTTAAAAATGTATTATACTTCTGCAAATAATTACACTGTCAGTCCATAATTAGCCAAGTTCTTTATTAGGGTTGTTCCACCTCTCTCACAAATATTACTCATACTTTAGAACTATGTCGTGTTCTTATTCTAGCAGCATTTTTGAGCTCAAAGAACAGGTTAATTTACCTTTGTGATAGTTTGTTAATGAAAATTTTACTAAATCTTCAAAACTTGTTTAAATTTTTTTTTTTTTAAATTAATGACATTTTATTTAACATAAAACAGGTTTAGCTACACACTAAAGTTCTGACCACGTACTAGAGAGAGAGGAGGAAATAGCCTGGTGGACGAAATTTCGATCAGGCTTCTAGTTGACAATAATGATGGAAAAGTTTCCCTCAATGCGATGCTATGAAAATTAATATTTCTCCAAGGGTACAATCCTTTCTACCTTTTAAACTGTAAATGTTATTGCAGTTGTATTGGATGGAATACAATCCTCTCTGTGACATTAGAAATGCAAGCAGCAGTAGTATTCAACCAACTCTTAACCTTCCACTGCTACTTTTCTTTCTTTTTTAAGCTAAACATTTCATGAAAACATAAAAAAATATTTTTAAAATATTTTCACCACACATTCTTGCTAAAGCATTTTCCAGAATTCAAAAATAATAATGTACTGCATCAAAATATCTCAAATGATAATATGCCTGATATTTCATGTGATTAACCCATTTTTCATTGAAACTAAGCAAAGACAACTGAACATTAGAAAATTGCTGGGTGTTTTTTTTTCTTTCAGACCATTGTATGCCATCCATCACTGTATGAAAGATTGCTGAAACAAATAGATGCTATCTATTAATAGTCTTATCCAAACTGACACCACTTTTTATATCTGCACAAATCCATACACATCTGGTATGCAGGGAAAGGAGGGAGGGAAACAGAAACAATCCAGATTCTTCTTCATAAACAGACTGTGCTCATGATATTAGTTAACTGCCACACATACACACACACGCGCGCGCACGAATAAAACTGGGATTATGGAAATATATAACTATAATCTACTTTCAAATTCACTCATAAATAAGTTTTTCTAAGAGGGGTATGGAGGATGTGGGCGTTTGCACACTGCCAGTGCACATCGTTATCCAGCTAAGCATCACTTCTAATGTAAAAACCTCTTTTACAACGTATCTCATTTCTGGTGACAGATTGTCACTGTAATTAAACGAGTTGTATCAATGACATCACTGACAGTATATAAGTGCAGGCAGCAGAGACTGGAGAGAAGGTAGACTGTTTGTGCCGAACTGTCGTTAGAACCAAGTATAATGACGATAATTCAGGTAAGAGCTGCTTTCTATTTCGAATAAGTCGGGGTGTTTTAGTGATATGGAAATAAGACTGTCAGCTGGTTTGGTTGTCTTCTAACTTAATTAGTAGGATACTGATCAGGCAAGAAAATCCATTAAAATATTTCATACAGAGGTGCAGTGAAAGAGAGACACAGACACCGTAGGACAGGCAACAATCATCAGTGTGTAGTTTACACATTACCTGAAGAAGTTCCTCGCCTGCTTCCTTTATTTAAGCTGATAATTTTAGAAGTTTCAAGTTTACTTCATTTGAATGCTGCACCAACAAATACAAAATTTGCCTTCATGATAACGACTGAAAACTATCAAAGAAAACAATGGCTTTTAGTGAAGCAAAGACAAGCTATGCAAAAAAATATAATAAAAAGAACAATTTAAACTTTCCTGAAACTGTTCAGGAGTCCTGTTGAGCTCAAGTGTGGCACACCAAGAATGAAAGCTTGGATGGGAAAACTGACGATTTTATCAAGAAAACAAATAAATTGATTAGTAGATTTGTTAAGTAATCAAAAAAAGTAGATGGCCAAATAGATTTTCCTCAGGATTAATTTAGAGCATCAAGGTGGCCATGGCTGGGAAGTTTGTACCTGGAGTGGGAAGTGCCCAGCTAAGCTAATGGATGGCTAGAGAGTGATCAATCACCCAAGCCCAGGGTTCAGTGAATGATGGGGCCAAGGATAACATGTAGCTAAAGAGTCTTTAAAAAGTACCCTGAATGCATTTAAAAGTGTTTTGCACATTCTCAGATAGAAAGTGTTCAATTATATTGTCATTATGAATATATTTTCAAAATTAATCAAATAAGCGAAAGTTTGGTAATGGAGACATGAATTCACCCACAGATACTAGTGTGCACGCGTTATGAAAATAGTAAGATTTTGTGTTAAACCTGCTGGAAAATACAAAACAAAAGATTCTGCTAGATCTTTTCTCAAAGAAATGCTTGTGTGTCATAAAGAAATTAAATAAGTGCTTCAGACATTCCTTCCACTTATACCAAAGATGACTACAAACTCCCTTGAACTGAAGAATAGGTAATAAAGATTTCTTGAAATTTCTTATTTTTAAAAAAGCTATTGTGCAGCATCGGCTAAAACCATCAGTGATAAGGAGGCCATGTAATCTTGCCCTCTTTTTATTTTTAAGTTGAACTAATAATCAGAAAGACAAAACTTGGTAATCATGCTGTTTAATTATATTAATGGAGCATGGCCAACCTGATGGAGACATTTATCATTCAGCGTTCACTGGTCAGTGCTGCTACTAACAACTGCAAAACATATGCCAAATATGAGACAGATCCTCAGATTTCACCATTCAGTTAGTCTCTGGTGCTCAACAGCACAGTAAGCTATAGCAACATGTAGGCCTCACTGGTAATATTTATTCAAGAAATCTGATTACTAAATTTTTCTTTTATATCTATAACTAAAATGATAATTTTAAAAAATTATAATGTTGTATTTAAATGCCTCTGTACTTGAAAATGCATTTTCAATAAAAGTTGTAAGGTTCTTTCAATCATTACTATCTGATATTTAAGTAAAACTGCTCTTTTGGAAACAACTTCTACAAAATGCCATCCTCCATTCAGACTATTCTTTATTTTTTGACAGATGGCACTGTTAGCAAATGTTTTCTTTCATAGATGGAATCATTTAAGTCCTGTGATTAAACTTGTAGTAGATGGAACAGACAAACTGCTCCTAATGTCATCAGTTTTCTGCAATTGTTGGCCATTCAGTTATTTAGTTTAGCATTACTACAAGTCACAGCATTTGGACCAGAAAGCTGTCTTGAGAACCACTGCATTAATGAAAAGATGGAAATGTACTAATCAACAGCATCAGAGGTGATATTTTCACTTAACTGTTCAGATATGTACTGAAACACTAACCTGATGGGAAAAGGAAGCACCTGGCACTGGAAACAATAGTTGCCATGAAAATACTCAATGCACTTAGATTTAAACTGACCAAATGAAAATTCCCACTCTAACTGCGTGAAGAAACGAAACTGGAGTATACAGACAGAGAAAACTCATGACGATGGATTGGCACAGAGGAATGAGGCATGGTTCCTTGTTTATCCATCTGTTACCCTATTATTTTTTATGCTGTAGTGGCTAGCTTTGCATAAGAAAAAAGCAAAAAAGATAAATATGGTTTTGTAATCAATTAATCTGCTCACCCTGAAACACTGGAAAATCATACTTTGTGATATGATTTTAAATATCATCTCAAAATCATGATATAAGTAGATATATTGAATTTGAGATTGGCTTGTTATTTAGGAAATTGAAATAGTAGCATTATTTACTTTGGAGACTTTTACTGGTAGAACAAATTTCATTAAACTAAATGTTTGTTTTAACCAGGGTTAGTGGACATGGTACTTATAACACCAAAGAATGAACTGTAAATAAGAGCAGCAACCAAAACTTTATGTGCATCAGACAACCTATTCAGGAGCAGGTCCTTGTCCAGAAATGTCAAGAATTTACAATATGATAGAGTACGAATGGAATGTTAGAATATAAATTCTTTAGATTCAAAAATACATCTAAAAATGAGTTGTGGATTCATTATATGTTGAAGATCAGCAGTGATGGAAAAAAATTGTGACATTTGACTAGGGTATTTTTGGTCATAGACATCAGCAAGAGAGCATGAGTAAGGAGGACTGGAAACATTTTGCGGACAAGGAGAGAGAAAATTTTACAGACTTAACAAGTCTTTATATGAAATGAAAAGTACAAAACTGTTACAATACAACTATCCAAACATAATTTCAGCATCAATTATTGCAATGTTACAGCTGATTATCAATTATAGGATCAAAGAGCCCAGTAGACTCATCTGGTTTTCAGTAAGCCATTAGCCACTTTGTTGTTGTTTGTTCTGATAGCTTCCCATGGAAGGAAAAGGGTTAAGTTGTGTCACTTTGTATCTTTGAATCTCTGCTAAATGTTTGTACATACATCACTTTTAAAGAATTCTGAACAAAGATAATACCTAGTAATCAAAAAATAGTTTAACAATTACTGGTTAAAATAAAATAATTATAAAACAAACTTGAAAGGCACATTTAATGATTATAATAATGGTTCTTGGAATTAAGAAACATGCTAAAAAAGAGCTGCTGCCATACTGGATATATAAACTAGTTTTGTTTCTTCTGTCCCAAAATTTATTTTAGATTCATCCATTATTTTATAATCATAATAATATAAAGTTGTCAAAGTTCTTTTTTAAAAGTGGTATTGACAGCCCTATCACCATTAGGTATTTTGGATGCTCTGTACATATGAACATCAAATAGATACAGGGTTAAAAAAAACTTGTGCATATTTTACATCTCTATTAAATAAAAAATGAGTATTAATTTGATAAAATTTCTTTATTTCATGGTAACCTAAATACAGATTTCAAATTATAGCTAATTCATATTCCTTGACAAGTGTTTCATCTTTAATTAAATTTTTAATATCCTCCTTAGGCTTTTTAATTTTTTTTTTACCTGCAGAATTCTCTGAAGATATCCAAAATGATGTGCCAGTTTCTGTTGATAGCTTTCTGCTGTGTAGGACTAACACTGTCAGGAGAATCCTGGAACGAAGTTTCCAAAAGACACTCTTCAAATGATGCCTCAGAACTGGACAAAGATCTCTTTTCCTGGTTTACCAAGACTGCCGCATCCCATAATGTTCCACTGATGGCACCACCTAGTGGCTACCAAAATCAATTGGCATCATTTTTTGGGCCACCACCTTCCAAACGAATGCCCAATTGGATTTGGATGCCAGCTCAGGGTTATGTCCGCATTCCCGACAATTTTCAATCCGAACCCAGCTCAGATGATGACACTGGCACGAAAATCTTACGATATGGCTAAGGTTTCCTATGGCCATAAACTCTCCAAAGGACACCAACCTTAACATTTTCAGTACAGATGATTTACACCTGTAAATTTTTGACAAAACCAACTTTTCTTTCAATAAAATTGAGAAAATAATGATAAAACTGGCATCTGTTGTTCTCAACAGCATGAGTTGATGGAGGGGGCAACATGAACAAGCTTCACACACATTTGTCTTGTTGCGGATCAAATAATATGAATGTTTTTAAATACTAAGGTTAATTTGCCTAAGAATGTTGCAAACATGCATTGCGCTTTCTGGTTATAGAAAACATCAGATGACCTGAACTTAAGAAAATCAACACTATTTAAGACTTGTCATATTCCTTAAAAAATATAATGTAGTTTCCAAATATACAGTTGTCCCCCGGTATTCATGGGGGTTACTTTCCTAGAGCACCCGTGAAGAGTGAAAAACCGCGAATATTGGACGTGGTCCATAAAAATGCCTATAAATGCCTATAAACATCAAAATATAATTAAAAAATATAAGTAAATATATAATGATAATTTAATAAAAAACACAACACTCAGAGAAACACTCGAGATAGCTACACGCGGTAAACTGGGATGATGAGGGGCTGCTGGGCTGCATCTGCCTGAGACAGTGCCTCGTGGGCAGCAGCCAATCAGCAGCAAGGAGAAATGAATAACGCTCTCGGATTGGCTACTTTCAAACCTCCAGCCAATAGCGTTTATTTTATATTGATATTTTGCTGAATTTACGTTAGTATTTATATTATAAAATTAGTAAATTATATTGTTATTAATAATTTAGCGTTAAAAAGCGTGAAAAAACATATATTACCATGGAAAAAGCCATAAAAAACTGCGGAAGATATTTGCGATTCCATGAATATGCGGGGGGTTTCCACAAACAATTATTAGTTAGGTTCTAAGGAAAATTCCGCGAATAACCGGGGCCGCGATTACTTGGGGGGGGTCGACTGTATTTATGTAGGGTCTCTATCAGAAAAAAAAATTTTTTTTTTTAAATCTTGGATGGCTGGCAAATTTCAGACAATGTATGATTTCTGACAACTTTTCATCTACAACAACAAACAACATTTATTAATAATAATAATAATAATAATAATAATAATGCATCAATCAAAACTTTCATTCACAGCTGAATGATTTTAAAAGTGGAATCATTTTTTTTGCACTTATGCAAAGAACATTATAAACGGATTACGAATCACGTTTGAAATCTGTAGGCAAATGTGCAGAGACCCATATAATAATTAAAACCTGAATGAAAGTCACCCAGTGAAATGAATCAAGAATCCTCTTCATCAGTTCTGCTTCCAATGACTTTTCATGATTCTATCAAAGAAAAAGAGAATGCACAGCTTCTCTCCCGGGCACAATAGAATACTTTTTACAATTTAAATAAATAAATTGTTTAAAGTCTGAAATAAACTTATGAACGCTGAAAGTGTAGCATAAGTTTGAAAGTTTACAAAATTTCACTTTATTTTTATGTTTGTAAAATAATAGTTGGAAAGAAAAAATTTTACAGAGTTCAAGCTTCATTTCTCAGTATGATAATCAAACTAAGTTTTGAAGAGTAGATTAACTTAAATTCCCCATTTTAAAAAAGAAAGAAAGAAAGCAGCAGCCGGATAATCATGAACAAATTGTAAACGTGGATCTGGGTTCAGTTAGGAACAGTTACCACTCCACTTCTGACTTTTCAAAAAAAAAACAACAAAAAAGCACAAATAACCTCAGTATTGGAGAGGAGGAGGAAAAACAATGAAAACAACAACAAAAACCCCAACAACTCTGGATAACTAAAATTCTAGGCCATTAAACCCTCAAGTATGAACTAGAACCTCAGTTCACCCTAAACTGGTTTCCAGCAACAGCAGCTAATGTCTTGCATGCAAGATGTGAGTCGTCAGAGTTGCAGGCACGAAGCAAATAACTCTCAATGACCAAACAAATAACTCACATCTGCACTGGTTTTGTGCAGTTTTGTTTTTGAAATTACTTTGCCTCTACCACAAAGTACATACTAAAGTCTCATTTTTTAAATTAATCAATCAGTCCTGTAAAAACTTCTAAAATTGTAGCATCAAGTCAACAAAAGAAATGCTCTTGTGAGACTTCTAGTTTTTCATAGATTCTCACTTCCCCAGCCATCAGTTCATCCAAGTCAGTGTGTCAGGTACACTCACATTTAAAATCTGGGGTACAACATTTCTGATTTCAACTAGGTGAGGCTAATATTAAGAGAAGGCAACTCGTGAAATATTTCCCCTATCAAGGGAATATTTATCTTGAAAACATATCAACTCAGTAGTTTCCTTTAAGTTAAAAAAAAAAACAAATTGTGTTAAAAATGTAAAGCCAAAACAGATTTGCTGTAGCCCTCTAGCTTGATAAATTTAAATCCCACATGATCTGGTCAAGCAGACAAAATACAAAATCCACTTACAACTCTGACTTTAGATCTGTAACCTTTTCCATCTTTATGCCTTTCCCAGTCCTCAATTTTTCTTTTTAATTGTTCCTCTTCTTTCTAATATATATATAGAGAGAGAAAGAAAAATCACATACAGTCCAGTCAGATATTCACCTAAATAGTGCTAATTAAGACTTTTTTCTACAGTCTTAAATACAACCCTGCCAGCTGATGAAAATACTGTAACATGATAGGTTTCATATTTGCATAACTGAGTACTGCATTCGAGTATGCATATATATGTATGTATACAAGGTTTACAGAATTATGCACACCCCAGAAAGACTCCCACAACAAATTCCTCAATGACCTGCCAAACAGCATCCACCTATCTTTCTTGCAGCAGAAACCTGTTTTTCTCCCTTTTCTACAATGCTTCCTTATGTTTTTTAATGCTAGAATAGATTTTACATTCAGCATATAAAATTAATAGCACAAAAACTGCTGTTATTAATTTAAAATAGAAAACAAAAAAATACATAGTTAAATAAAATTCAGTGAAGTGATTTATTACAAATATCACTGTACTTGGAAAGTGACAATCTCTAGGTAACACAAATGCAAACCTTCCAATATGAGAGAAACAAATTCTGTCTGGTTCAAACAGAATTTTTTTTTTAATTCCCCAAAATCGTTTCATCCTTCAGTTGAATTGTAAGCATGGAAATGTTTACAGAATTAATTAAGTCTGTCTAGGATTAACAAAGTTGTTAACTTGTATCAGCATGGAAGTGCATGCATGGAATCTTAAACATTTCTGTACCACAGAGCTACTAAAAGCAGGCCAGCAGTAAAGGAGGCTTATTCTTCTTAACCAGTGTCAAAAACTAGTGTGACTATCAGTAACATCTAATTGGTTGGTGACATTCTATTAATGCCAAGCAGATCACCTCACATGGACAAAAACTAGTTCCACATCCCACAAAATGTGGAGCAAATGTTGAAATTCCTGTTTACTTAAAACATTTCATCAGTCAGCAGCCACACACAGAAGAACAAATTTAATACTGTTGAATGAGAGTCAAACTCAAGTCAACAATGAAAAACATGTTTTCACTTATGGGAAACACTATTAGCTGTTTAACCCTTAAGCTGCAGTGATCGTAATCCCAGACACCCACCTTATGAGAACAAAATAAAATTGTAAAAAAACTATTTTAAAAATGGGTCTGCTTATGTGCTCTGCTGGCCACCTGGCTCCCGCAAACAATGCTCTCCTCGTGGAAAACTCAAAATGGCAGAAAAGATACTGTGTATATTTACATGCACCAACCTTAAGGGTTAAATACATGGGCTTTCTAGTATATCACCACAGCAATGCACTGCTTGGAGGTTTAAAGCAAAAATGAAAATGTAAAAAGGATAGAGAATTGATGATATGGAAATTAGCAAAAGACCTGACCAACATCCTGAAAGCTTCTGAAAGACAGAATTCTCACCTGACAATGCAGCTGCACGGTTAGAAAGTTGCCAAGTAGACAGCAGTCAGTCCTTAACTAAAATTCTTGCTATCTTATTTCTTTGAATGATTACTGTAAAATATTTTTAAAAAACCTCCCAGAATCTGTGTCCAGAGATGGTTTTCTGTACAAACTGACAATCCATCCCTAAACCAGACTTCCTATCTACACACTCATATATCAATGTTGTCCAAAACATTTGGCCCCAAAATTGTAATTTAACATTTTTAAAGAAGTTAGCATTGAAGAAAGGTCAGAATTATGCATTATTGTTAAAATTCTAGGATATACAAGATATTAAGCTTTTTTTTTTTTTATTTGAAAAAAAAAAAATCCAGGGTAGCCATTTTTTTTCTTTTCTTAAAATTTTCAGATCAATTATATTACTTTATAATACAGATTCTAGTGATGTTATTTTAGGGTCTCTGAAGTGGATCAGTTATATTTATTGCAGCCCTTAAGGGGACAGTGTTAGTTTTTTTTTTATACTAACAGGCAATTAGAATCAAAATATGAATGCTAAATTGTTATCAGTGAGAATTAATCAAAACCAAACTCTGCAAGTCGTGTCAATTGGTTTTCGTTTTTATTAGTCAAAGCTATAGATCTAATTAATGTTTCTAGATAAATTTAGCGAGGTTTCTTTTGCTTATCATCTGTTTCACTAAAAAAATTTCCTTCAATAAGATCTAAAAAGAAAAATATGGATGGGAGGCATGTAATTTACTTGGAAAGTACCATGGGAGGTCTTCTGAACTATAAAACACAAAAATTGGTATTAACCCAAACTAAATGAGATGTTATACTGAATAAAAATAAAAACAAATGGTGGTCAACCAAAGAATAATTTAAAGTTAAAAAAGAAAAGAAATTGTTTAACATTAGTGTTTATCAACAACTTAAGGTAAGAGAGAGGGAACAGCACAGTTCTAAAGTGAAATCAATAGTACAAGAAAGAGAAAATGAGCAAATGTAAGGGAGTATAGAGAAAAAAACAAATGAAGAATAATTTATCACTTAATTCTGCTCTAACATTCCCCACGTGTATGTGAAAAGATTTTACTCCTATTTTTATGATTCTATTTCACCATAAGAAATGAGACAAAATTATTCAGCACATTACATTTTCAAGAAAAGTTTCAACAAAGCAAATGGCAAGACAACTCACTTTCTTCATTTCCTCAGCATACTTAGCAGCTTTGGTATCCATTTGTCGTTGCATGCGCTCTCGAGCTTGCTCCATGGCCTCCAACTGCCTATAGGCTTTATCAGGATCTTAAATGAAACAGCAAGCACTCACTCAGCAGCTGCCCTTAAAACTCGAAACTTCTTAGCTCTCTTTTGGATGTATTTTTTTCAGTAATGAATCATTTTACTATTTTGTTTTAAAAAAATCACTTTCAGTCTCCACAAACAATTTTCCCTTTACTGATCATTAAAATCTGCCCTCCAGAGTGTATTAAAACTATGCACATGAAAGTTATTTATGCAAACAGGGCCTAGGTTAGTGAATTACACAACTGATCAAACTTGCACTTAAAATGTAAATCAAACCGATTAAAACACAACAATACTTGTTAGTGATAGAATATCTTAAGAAAAATGTTAGATTATTGAATTTGAGACCTTTTTCATACATTTTTTTTAGTCCATGAATTAGATGGTTTTAAAGCAGTGTGGGACAGGTAACAGATTTTTGTTGGCAAAAAAGTTAATCATGTATGTACAGTAAGCACTTCTGTTTTCTAAAATTAAAAACCATTTATTTGGTAACTAAATCAAAGGTTTTCATAAATGATATATGATTTACATATCAAATTAACAGTGTACCTACTTAACTTGTTTTGGGCTAAGACCTTTTGATATTATCTTTTTAAAATTTTACATCTGATAGGTTTCCATGGTAAATGTACCAAATTAAAAACAGAGAAAATATTATTAATATTTGTAGAATCATTTTAATTACAAAATTTTTTTTTTAATTTGGCTCAGATAGCACGTAATAAAAACCCACAAACATTTTGCATTAATCTTGTTTCTCTTTTTTTAAAAATTGAGAGTCCTTACTGTAGATCCATCTAGTCAAGATCGCAGGTTTAACATAAGCTCCCAGGAGGGGGCGCTAAGTTCCTCGGCTATGTCGTTATGCTATCCAGAAACACACAAAGCAGAAACTTACCATAACTTCTTCTATTCACGTCGTCTTCCCTCTTTTTCTGCCAGTTCTGGAATGATGGTTTCAACTTGTTCAGTGTGAAATAACTGACTACGACAGCCAACATAAAAATCCAGCCATACTGCTGAAAAAACTCTGAAACTAGAGAGGAAAACTAACCTTGTTACCAAGATTTTGAGTTTTTTTTTCTCACAAATTTACGAACATGCAAAACGCCCAGTGTTTTCCCAAAAGAATAAATTCCTCATCTATGCTGGCTGTTAACAGGGTTTTTATTTTTAGCAGCAGTTATTGTGGATTTTCTAAACATAATAATAGTAGTTACATGTAAACTGATGAATTAAATGTTTCCAGTAGTACTCAAAACCGTGAGAAAAGAATTTCTGTTAATCTTCAAGTAGTCACCTATCTAGCCAGATACCTAAACACAAAAAACTTTGGTGGTAGTGAGGAACATGATTCAAATTTCATGTCCATCACGTTTTGTAAATACAAAAAGATTATTTGTTTTCCTGTCTTTTCTGCCTCCACCTTACAGTTCAAGTTGACTCTTCCCTTCTACCTTCATCTGAACTTCACCAAAATGTTGTGTTGTGACTTACCCTATTCTGTACCCCTTGAATAGTGTGTCACATATTTGGTAGATATGTTTTTCACCTATACTTAATATCTTCTTGTCCCATTGATCTCTGCTAAGATGTCCGCTGCAGAGAATACCTGCATGGCATCTGTTACTGAGTCTTAGTAGTAGTATTATAATATCACTCTTGGTTCTGGATAATATCATCATGGATGTCTGGAAGAGCAAGGAACACGACCAAGACTAGGGCAAAGGCACATTATAAGCAGATGCGTCTGACCACTGATATGGTCTTTGCCTGAAGACTTCTAGTGTCATGATCAGGGAAAGTTTTTTTGCAAAAAAATGCAACTTATGGTTATGAACTAGAATAGTCTGAGGAATCTAAATTTAAAAGGTTGGACCTGTAGGAGCAGGATTTAAAAAAAATTATAAATACAAAAAGTGCAACTTTGGCTCAATCAGGCAAATTTCAACATTTTAACATTTTCCATGCAATTTTGGGGTGCTAATATTGATTTCAGTGTTTTAAAGCCACAGAATTATGATGATTATCGTCGGTGACATTGTTCCAACGTTTGCGCACACGTTCTAGCTGTAGGCTCTCTTCCCAAGGTTGGTGCAACTCAGAACAAATCCATAATTTTCTTTGTATGGCCCACCCCATTGTTTCCTACCCAGATTCTCTGAATTATTTAGTGTTTCTGGTCCATCCAATCATTTTCGTTTACTACATATATATTCCCCCACCCTGCATACAATCCGAAGGAGTGCCCTCCTGATTCACTGTGTTTTTCGTTACGTCAACTATCACCATTTTTCTATATCCAATTAGCACTAGAAGCTCTGAAGTTGGGGAGAAAAGCATTCAATTGAAAAGTCAAAAACAGGTGCTAAACTATTTTGTATAAGGCAGACAATGCTCCTGAATGCTTCAATTAAAATAAATTCCCACTCCAGGGCATCAATCTCTTTTGTCAAACAATCAAACACTCCCTCCACCAACCAAAATCTGCAGTATCATCACTCGGTCACTCAGAAAAAATGACAGGCTTGGTGCTTCTAGTGTTAAAAGTGTGTGTGTGTGTGCTTGCATGTGTGCATGCGTACGTGTGCGCATCCATGAGAAGTATGTAGTGAATTTAGAGATGGTTTGTTTTAATATTTTTCTCCCTTGCTGTATTTGACATTTTTGATTTTTTAGCATTATCTACACAATACCTGGGCCAAAAACATCTCAGCTATCTTTGGTGAATGCTTCTATAAAGAAATTAACCCTTGATGTCACGAAGACACCTTTGAACAAATTGTACTGCACACTGTGCAAATGCACAGTAACATCCACAAGGAAGTTTTTGTTGCAAAGCACCAGAAGGCCCTTAGGAACAAGCAAGCATTCCTGGAGGCCAAACTGACTTTGCAGACAAGATTACCACAGCTTTACTAGTGGCTGATATTCCCCTGTACAAGGTCAATAATCAAGGACTACGGAAATTTTTTCAATGCCTGGACCACATTCTACCATGCAAAAATCACCTGTAGAAAGAAAGTAATGGAACTTGATGAGCTGCAGACAGGCAAAATGCAGCAGCTGATGGACAAAAAGAGGTATTCTTGCTGGTGGATGAGTCCAATGTCAATGGCCAAGCAGTATCTCAATGTCCTAGTTGATGCCCTCCAAAATCCAGAAGTAACGTATCTTCTGGATTGCAAACTGTTGGACTCCCACTGTAACTCATTGTTTGTTTGCCAGGCCATAAATGATGTGATAAGAACCATGGATATTGGCAGGCCAAATTTTTATTTGCTTCTGTCTGTTGCCACCAGATGCATGGTAGCTGGGAGGAAAGCATTAAAAGAATTATATCCCTGCTTGCTCCATGTAATGTGGCGCAATTGCTACAATGAAAATCAGGCCACACTTTCCTGAAGTTGACAACATGACTGCAAAAGTGAAAGCTGCCATCATGAAAAACAAGGCAAAGCAGCCGCTTTTTGCAGTGATCAGAAAGCCACCGGAGCCTATCGTGACTGAGTCAGCTAGTCTCCGCGTTCTACGTGAAAAACCTGCCCAAAGTAAGGAAAATTGTCAACAGATTTAGGGCTCTGGAGTGCTTGTGTGCCAAGCAAAGAAGTCCCTCAAATCTCCTTTTTTGATGCAGGAACTCATGGAACTGCATCAGCAAGTATGAGCTATTGGCAGTAATGGAAAAGATGCAAGGCAGCATGTGCACAGTGGAGCAAGCCTACAAAGACTTGACTTCTGGCAAAGATCACTGCCAAATCAAGAAATTCATTTTGAAAAGGCTAGAAAACAGCAACGTTAAGACCATTGTCAAAATGAGTCGAATGGAAATTTCACCAACACTGTACAGACTTCTTATGAAAAGCCAGCTCACACTGTGCTCCATAGAAAGCAGCTTTTCAATGTTAAGAAAACTATTAGCAAAAGATCAAAATTTCAAGCCAGAAAATGCTAAGAAATATTTATCAGTAAACTACAATGCTTCAATTTGACTCAGTAAAGTTATTTTGACTTCCTATGGGCATTCCTGCCACTGAAAAATTTAAGTGCAACAAAATGCAACTCACTCCATTTTTAAGTGCAAAAAAAAAAAAAAAAATTCCCCTGGTCATGATTCATCAGTGACAAGGTAGTGGGTGAATGAGTGGATAAGTTTACAGACATTAGCTGATATGAATCATCATAGATCATAAGGGTGTTAGCATCTGATTTTTCAGTTGTTGGTCACAAAGCTATCACATAAGTCCACTTGAGCTATTACATAACCATGTATCCTTTGGTCATCAGTCCACGTGAATAATCACAACAAAGTACTACTTCATACAGTTGTGTTAGTTGTAGATTAGGTTAACACAGTTGTATGCAGCAACTTGTTTTTATTTTGAGAAACACAAGCAACAGCAGAGATTATTTCTTGCAAAAAGCATCTGTTTCAAGCCCTGCAGTGATCATGAGGCTTAAAATTATTAAAAAACAGGTTGCTAGAAATGAGTTCAGAAATATAAAGTAGCTTTTCTTGAATTCTGATTTACAGGTGTTGAGGTGAACAACAAAGAAAAACCTATTTTATGCCAAATGGTATTGTCTGTGGAAATTGTGAAGCCTAATAAACTTAAGTGGCACCTTATGAAAAACCCAGTCATTTTTTCAGCATCAAAAGAATGATCTTTTATGCCAGAAATCACTTTCAAGAAAGTAATGTCAGCAGTGAAGGCAGTGATTTCTTGGCCCATTTGCACTACATCTGAGGAAGAGATATTCTTGAGGACAGTTTTCTCTCTTACTGAACAAAAACAACACAAGAAATGTGTGATGTGCTACAAGGCTACATGCAAAAAGGATCCTGCAAGATAACATGATGAGATTCTGCACTGACAGACTTCCCACAGTGGTTGAATATAAAGCATGCTTGTATGCCTTGGTAAAGAAGGTTACACCATCTGCAGTGTAGACACGTTGTATAATTCATCGAAAATAGCCGGCATCAAAGGAATCAAGTCAAGAACTGAGTAAAGTAATGCAGACTGTCATTTCTAAAGTGAACTATATCAAGATGCAACCTTTTAGCTCATCTCTTCGCTAAGTTGCGTAAAGAAATTGGATCTGAGCAAAATGTATTGCTGTTGCACACACAAAACCATTGGCTCTCAAAAGGAAAAGCACTTTAATGTTTCCTTTAACTCAGTAGACTGCAGCAAACAAAAAACTTGCTGGTTTTTTCCTGTGATGAGCAGATGGTGTGTGTTGTGATCCACCATAGCTATCTCTTCAGAAAAAAGAATCGGCTAAATGCCAGGGAAAAAAAACAAACAAAAATATCCTGCTGAGAAAATGCATCCGTGGGTTCATAAAGAGAACCCCTTTCTAGAGTAATCACCCCCCGTGATGAAGAACTACTACGCATTCCCTAATCTCTGACAGAGAAACAGTAACTCGGCTACCCGCACAAGTGACGGTTAGCCATGCAGCCGTCTCTGAGGCCAGTCGGGCTGTTCTTTCTGGCCGTGGACAGGTCGCAAGCTGACCGACGAGTGCAATGCCCATTGCAGTGTCAGCCTGAAGCCGCTGAAGTAAAGCGAGGAACCGTTCGGTTAAACCTGCTTCAGACCCGTCACGCTCCATTCTTATACATACAGGCACGGTCGACTCTCTCTCCCCCCTCCATTCTTACGGCTTCCCAACAAACCACCGTCGGCATGGACTGCCGTATACTTGCCTGAAATGAACCCCGCGACCATGAATGACGGGTATTCATTACGGGGGAATATCTGTCCGGCCCCGTTGTTGTTGTTGTCGTCGTCACCGCCGCCCTGTCCGGCAGCTTCCATGCTTGTTTCGATGACGTTGCACGGAAGGAAGAAGAGAGCAGCAGCAGGGGCTTGTGGGTAGAGGGCTTAGGGTGTGATAAAAACTGCGGGGGGAAAGACGAAACAAAACGATTAGTCACTGGCGAGAAAAACTTTTATAAACAACAACAATCGTACAATTTGTTTGTTTCCTTGCATCTAAAGTCACAAATAATTGGACTGCACCAAGATTATTTACTTATATTCGTTTCGTAATATTATAATTATGCTTACATGTAATAACCACCAAAGAGAAAGAGGGCGGACGGCCTAGAAATCAAACGTGGTTACTCAAATAGTAATAGTTCTTAAAGGCGATATTCGCTATTTCAGAATGTAAATTATAATTTGTCTAACTACAAAACAGCGATGAGGGGGGGGAGACGAAGAGAATAGAGAAAGGATTCATAACTGAGTTTTGAATGCAACTTATTAACAGACGCCCCCCCCCACTTTTTAAAAAAAAATCTCTACGGTTGTTCCTACGTGTAAGAGTGAAGGGGTATTTCAGTGCATTCCCTGGTCTTCGTCATCTTACTTCGAATGAAGATGAAAACTGGATACTCGAAACCGCATTAGAAAAAAATCCAGCTGTCCGCAACCTCACGGTAGCCGATGCTTCCCGATTCGTCATTTATTAAAATGGCCGCCGGTTCTTGGCCGTGGCTAAGCGGAACTAAATGGGCAAACTGTTCCTTAAACCACGAGGGAAACGAACGGGATCGGTGCTTCTAGGTTTACCAAAGTGAAATAGAAAGAATGTTTCCAGTTACTGTGAATTCGGGGAATCTTTCACGGGAAGTGTCTGCCGGTTCTTTTCAAACGCGGAAATAATGGCAAACTTGTTAATCTAAATTTATAACAATGGGAATTCGGAATTTATTTAAGATGTACAGTGTTGCATTTTTTAAAATATACGTTTGCTTCATTTATGTTTTGGAGATATTACGTAACACAACTTGGGATTTACAATATAAATGTACATGCATTCATGGCAGGATATATATGTACACACACACACACACAACTTCTTTGACATAATATGTTTTTTTAAAAAAAAAAATGAAGACCTCTCGACATTTTCAGTACAAAGATAACACTTCTTTATAAATAAAGCAAGAACAAAAAACAAACAAATTTGTTTAAAATACATCTCATCTAGTACATGTTTTCAAGTGTTTGTTACTCATTCACAGCACCTGGAGGCGCCATGTCTTAAGACCACTAAAGATTACATTTCAAAAGCCTTATAGATTATACTTGGTTCACTGCACTTATTCAAAATAGGTGATCTAGCAGCCTCAAATTAGAATGATGGTACCTCAGCTAGTTTACAATATTATAAACCAAACTGACTATTAGGAAACTTCAAACTTCAAACAGTCAAGTTTGCTTTTAATGGACTAATTAATATTTGTTTTTTCACATGACACGATAAGCTTGTCTGTCTGCTGGAATAAACAATTATTCTTTTAGCATATTCAAATTTCTAATAGCCTGTCTTTTTTTAGAACATCCTCTCAAATAATAGATAAAAATTATGGTGTATTCTATAGGTTCTTATGCTTAGACGATGTTAACAAGGAAATGTTCCTGAAGCATTAGTTAATTCTACTAACAGAGTGGTGGGAAATTTGTGAACTGTCTGGTTTCTATTGCCCAGTAATCCAAGTTTGAATGTGAAAATTATCAAGCATTCTAGAGTTGGCTTTAAATTAAGAAGGCATCAGGAAAAAGGTTCTACAATCATTTTTGCATCAATAAAAATCTTGAATATAAAATATAATAAATGTACTTTACCACTTTTCTCATTTACAAAAAAAGCTTGTAATTCAGTTGGAACTGATGCAGTCTTTAAAGTTTTACAATAACAAGAAATTGATTGTGAGACACATACACAGACAACTATAATGGAGTACCAAATACATGAAGTTACTAAGATGCTGATAAAGATGTTAGACAAAGGGACACCATCTCACAAAAGTGCTCTAATGATTATCTAGAAAGTGGGATAAGAACTCTAAACTGGGAAGAGAAAAGAATCAACATCACTGGAGATAAGCTGTGTCATTTGAGCTTCAATGACTATCATTCTTCTGTCAGAAGAGTTAAAAGGAATAGAAACAGTCTTAAAGAAATAGACATAGCAAGTAAACTGATGTAACAAGTTAAAAATGAACTTGGAAAAAAACAGAAGTAATGGCAGGAAGAACAAAAGTTCAGGATATCTTAGAAAAATTTAAACATAAAACAGCCCTGGGCTAGACACTTAGTAGAACAAATGATGACAGGCAGTCAGTGATAATAACCATGTGGCTAGACAATAGGAGAAACAGGAAGACAAGTGAAATGCTGGAGAGATAAGTTGAACAGATTCTGTGGAGGTAAAAAAACTGTCTTGAAAACATGATGAGGTTTCAGTCTAGCAGAGGTCAGACAATAGACAATAGCTGATGATGATGATGATATATCTGTGCTTTATTTGTAGTTCACTCTTCAGGGATGGTGCTTAACTTCAGAAAAATGTTGACCTTTGCAAAAGGTATTTTAAAATGGTCAGCAACAGTCTGCACACATCAGTTAACTAGGCTTGCATGCACAAAGTAAATAACTAACATTCTGCAGTAAGATGAGAATAGAAAGTCATTGGTGATATATGATGAGACAGTGTATATCATCATTAATCTTGAAGAGCACAAGTATAAGAGATAAGTAAAAAAAATCATTTCACATGGTTCTGGAACCTAATGTTGAGGTCAGTAGAAGCTGGGTATGCCTACTAACTAGAGGAAGCTTAAATATTCCAAAATGTACTATCTAATTGGGCAGATGCCCTGGTGGTGTGAAAAATACATCGAAAAACTTGGCAACCAACAGGTGGCAGGTTTCAGACCAACTCCAGCCACTTTTACCATTCAAAAATATGAATGTCTACTGCAATAACATTATTGCATATAAAAAGTCCTCGTTATTTTAATTAATTAGTACTACTAAGAGAGTGATAAGAAATGCTCAAACTGAGTTTTAGAATAGATATTCTTGTATTCTGTATCTACTATTTTATTCCTTTGTAATAATTGTAATGTTTACTACAAATAGATAAATTTTTGAATTTTTAAAAAGTTATTATAATTAAATAAAAATGTTATAGCATGTATAGTTTAATGGTGAACAAAGAAAATCTACTACAAAAGAATTCAGAAGATTTCTAAGGATGGAACTGAATTTGTATAGCTACTTTTTTTTTTTAAATATCTCCTGTCAAGTACTTTTTTTTATTATTTTCTATCAAATCAGAACAAGAGCTTACCAAAAAGAACAACAACATTCAATCTATATTCTAGTTACAGTTCTCAATTTTCTAATCACACATAATGCTTTCTCCATCCATTATGTTCAGTTAAGAAGATGGTATTGTTATAATGGCCATAAGGCCGGTATGCCATTATCTTTGTTGAAAATTAATAGGCTGTTTGAAAATATATAACTGGACAGTTGAGAATAACCAAAAAGAATTTTTAGAGAGAAATGTTTGATATTTCAGGCATTAATAATAAACCGTTTAATTTACAACCAATACTGAAAATTTATCACCTATTTTAAAGTATATATGTATATTTAATTGGTATATGGTAAATAAATTTGAAAAAGTAGTATAGACGATACAGCAATAAGTTAATCTAACTACATTTCCAGCTTCTTTAAAAAAAAAAAAAAACTCTTTAAGCTTCCTAACACCCTGGCTTCCTAACCAGAAAAAAATTGCAGAAAGGTTACACTTCCAAGTTTTTGAATATCCAGTTGTGTATACAGTACTCATGATCAGTAAGTAAGCATAAAAAGGACATGAAAAAATGAACAATTGCCAGTCTAGACAGCTAAGTAACACTAAACACCATGATCAAACAAATTTACAAATCCATGTAAGAAATAATTCAGTTTTTCATTTGATTTTGTGGAGATTAACATCTTGTATTTTTTTAGTCCTCTTAAAGTGAGACCATAAAAAGTGACATCAGACTTCATTTAAATGCTATGCAGCCATGGAGCGCAATGCACGAATAACACACAAGGTTGTTTGTAGTTTTCTTGGAAGGAGAGTTATGATGTCACTTATACATAATTCAAATAAATAGAAAGTTAAAAATTGAATAAATTTCTTTTGAAATTACTAATATAAGTGATTGCAAAAAATGTTTAGTTATGGAATAATTAAGTGTTTACTAATAAATTTCAGTATTCCTTTAATTAAACTTTAAAAAAAAAATCTGTTTGTATTTTCTATTTTATTTTACTTTTGACATACAGGTAGTATCCTATATTTCCAGAGTTTTGTGTATTTCCATTGTGGGTTACAAACTTGTATAAAGAAAAAAAAAAAACAGTACCCATAATGCATTGTTTTTTCTTGTATTATTTAGTAATTCATTGAGTCAATATGTGGAATGGTAGGTTTTTTCTGATTAGAATTTCATTCTTCTTATCACTATTTTTTTCCCTTAAATAAATGTTCCTGACATCTAATCCATATTAGTGGTTAAAATACAGAGTAGATTTATTATTTTTTAAAGTGAGATGTTTCTGTGTCTTGTTGGGAACCTTTTTAAAGTGTATGAGTGTGTTGGTGGGCATGTGCAGCCTTCTAACTCCCTACTGGTGAAAACCAGTGTATACAAACCACAGACATTGATGTAATTAACCACTGTGAGTTTGTGGTTTTCTAGGTCATATGACACATTTTCCCCCCTTTTCTCAAGGGAACTGAATGTTGATGGAGTTGCAGAAATATTTTTTGAAAAAATGTCTTTTGAGAAGAAATAAGTTTTTAAACATTTCTATCAGATTACATTTTCAGAAGAAAAAAAAGTTAGAGATGTATGAAAATAACATGAAAATAAATTATTTCTATTTGGTGGTGTCTGAATTCTAGATTTGACATGAGATCATATCTTTTCTAATGGAGTTTAAATTACATTTAAAAGTAAATACTAGGAAGTCATTTAATGCCTAAAGAGTTTTCAAGTCTCTTTCTCTATGCATTCCTAAACACATATTAACATCTGTTTATCTGCTAAGGCTGAATTCATACTGAATTATTCACCATATGGTAGAATATCATAAACATATTAAGTACTTATGTTTACATAATGATTTTTAAAATTATAAATGGTTATCTCCTTTGTTTATTTTGTATTTAATTAAGTTATTTTCTTATTTCTTTTAGTGTGTTTATGTGTGTGGTGTGTGTGTGTTGTGAGAGAGAGAGAGAAGAGAGAGAGAGAGACGTGTGTGTGTGAGAGAGAGAGAAAGTGTGTAAGTGAGAGTGAGTGAGAGAGAGAGTGTGTGTGTGTGTGTGAGAGAGAGAAAGTGGTGTGAGTGAGAGTGAGTGAGAGTGTGAGTGACAGAGACGGAGTGTGTGAGAGAGAGAGAAAGTGTGTGAGTGAGAGTGACAGAGACGGAGTGTGTGAGAGAGAGAGAAAGTGTGTAAGTGAGAGTGAGTGAGAGAGAGTGTAGTTTATGAGTGTGAGACAGAATGTGAGTGAGATTGAGAGAGAGTGTAGTTTATGAGTGTGAGACAGAATGTGAGTGAGAGTGTGTGAGTGAGATTGAGAGAGAGTGTAGTTTATGAGTGTGAGACAGAATGTGAGTGAGTGTGAGAGAGAGAGATAATAGAATGACCAAGTTCGTTAGGAATTTTCAGTATTTGGAAAAGGATTGTGAACCATATCTTATGTTTGGAGAGAAATAACAATGAAAACCCTAGAGGGCTTTTGATATCATACGTCTACTCTGCCCTGTTGATTTTTTAAAACAAACAATAGTTTATAGATTCTAGAGGAAGCCGGAGAGTAAGAAGACATCGATACCAACAAGGACATTAATCATCCACCTGGACCAAAAACCGGAGCCGAGTTAAGGAAAGATCCCCCCCCTCCACCGCTATATTTAGAGGAAACGCTCGGCTTGGGCTAAATATAACCGGTAACGAAGTGAAAGTGTTCTCTTGCAATGATGAAGATGCGCTCGCGTGGGCGTGTGACAATCAGTGTATTAAAAAGAAACTCGTTGTCATCATTATTTATTATTATTATTATTATTATTACGAATAAGGGATTTCCCCCCCAGCGACACGTCAGCAAAAGTTGACCAATGGGCGCCACTTCCGGGTGCCGCGTTCGCTCTCCTCCCTCGTCACTCGACATTGCTTCCCTTCGTGGACCAGTGCCGATTACCACGGACGCTCGCCCAGAGACGAAATGCCTACGGAATCAGATGAGCTGGAGGCAGACTGCAGCACCCAAGTGAAGGAGGACAATGGCTACAGCAAAGAGAAAGGTTAGGGGAATTATCTCTCCCCCGAACTCTTGGGGGTCCGCCTCTCGTCGTCGTCCTGTTTATTTAGGTCAGCTCGGTTCTCGCCCGTCTCCCCATCTCTCTCCTCCCATCAGGGTCGCTCCGTCAGCTCGGTTCTCGCCCGTCTCCCCATCTCTCTCCTCCCATCAGGGTCGCTCCGTCAGCTCGGTTCTCGCCCGTCTCCCCATCTCTCTCCTTCCATCAGGGTCGCTCCGTCAGCTCGGTTCTCGCCCGTCTCCCCATCTCCTCTCTCTCCTCCATCAGGGGCGCCCTCCGTCAGCTCGGTTCTCGCCGTCCTCCCCATCTCTCTCCTCCCATCAGGGTCGCTCCGTCAGCTCGGTTCTCGCCCGTCTCCCCATCTCTCTCCTTCCATCAGGGTCGCTCCGTCCGCGTGGGTGGAGCTGGCATTGGATTCGTTTCTTCTTCGTCAGTTGCCTGTCTGGGCGGTCGCCGTCTCCCCCCCCCCCCCGCCCATCATCCCGGGACACCTGTTTCTGCCCTCCCACGACGGGAACCCGAGGCCATCGCTGTCTCATCTTAGTACCCGTTCGTTTCCCTTCATCGCCCGGTTCGAATCCCGGTGTCACCTTGGTAACCCACCCGCGCCAGCGAGTTAACCCCAAACCGCCGTCCGACAAGGCGCGTGCTGAAGTTTTGTGACTTTTGTGAATGTAAATATCCCGCGATGGAGAACAGAATCCAAGTAGATGATGATGGATGATGATGATGATCGGACCACGTCCCACATATCATCCTCGTGGTGACGTTAGCAGTCTAAGGGGGGGGGGGGGGTGAGGGGTGGTGGTGCTAACCAAGGGAGACAACTGGACCAAAGCGACCATATTTTCTGTTAAATGGCGGAACTTTCCACTTGGCTTAATAATCGTCTGGTGACTTATTCCCTGGAATAAGATGAGAGATGTGAGGCGTGATGGATCTTTTGGACGGTGTGAGGACATCATTTGTAATATTATAAGTGTGGCCAAAACTAAACTCCACGGCTCGATATTAAAGGAAAGAACAGGGGCCAGAGAGTCGTCCCTACGACCCGAGACAGCTGCGCGCCTTCTGATACTGTTAAGTATTAAAATACCGAAACACTTCCTTTTAAAACAACAACAACACGGATTAGGTAAACAAACCGACCCCCCCCTCTTTACAGCAGCATCCATCAGGGCGAAAAGGGGATCTACGTATTGTCAGGGTTGGCTGGCGACAAAAATCTCTTTGGAGTGGAGGATGAATCAATCAGGATCTGTTTTCACTAAGGCTGTGCAGACTTTTCTTTGAGGTTTCTAACAACACAGCATCAGTTGGCTATCTTCCTTCAGCAGTCTCACTGACTCCTTTATGCTAGCTGCCTAATATTAAAGGTACCCTCTTTAGAAAAAAAAAAAAATTTCATGCTTTCATTATAATATTATTTTTGCTTATTTTAAAGTAATTTATATATTGAAAAGAATCTGTCCTGTAATAAATATTATTACTTTAAAAAATTAATAATTACTGTACTTATCATTGAAAAAAAAAAAAAAAATTGTATGCGGTAATGGTGGATAGCTACACTTGTTGAATACTGATAATGAAAGAATGTTGTTAACACTTCACATCTTAATAACTGTTAACTGCTGCTTCCTTATTACGTAAGATGAGAATTATGTTGTAATGTTAAAGATGTGTAACTGAGCTTATAGACATTTCCTTATTACCATATTTGATTAACTTTTAAAAAATTTCTTTCCAAACTTGTATGCTTTAATATTTTACTATTTAGAATGTTAAATGTTGGCTAACTGGTAAAAATCTGTGCCAGTGTAATGTACTATATTATTAATGCAGTGTATAAGCATTTTGTTTGTTTGTGATTTATCATTTGTTTCTATTTTGGTAAACACACCCTTGTGTCAAAACAATTTTGCAAAGTGAGCACTTATTGCTTTGTTGCTTGTTAGTTACTTATCTACAAGGAATTACCAGATGAAGGATGCTTGTTATAGCGATGTTTAATTAAAGATGCATTTTTAATTTGTATCACACAATAAACACTAGATATTTTGTTTAAAAACAAGTTAATGCAATCAATTTGGCTACCATTTGATTTGGTAAAGAATATTTTAATCTAATAATCTTGTTTTTTGGAAAACTTGTATAAGTCTCTCAGTCTTATATAATGGTTGTTATTCTAGGTGATGGCTAGCATTTGTGGACTTTTGTTTACTTAACCAATGAGTTGACATTAAAACAACATCAAATGAGGAAACAAGATGAGCTATTTTAGTATGGATTGCTGCCTTTGTAGTGTTGCTTTGGGATTTAGAAATTTTAACAAGGCCAGATGAATAGAAATGATGAAACCATTGTTATCCAGGGTAGTTTGTTTGTTTTTTTCAGAATATTCTGGCCTGGATGTAACTTCAGAAGACAAAATGTCTCCTCCTGTCTCAGCACAGGAATCACCAGATGCACCTGCTGCTTGCATTCAGCCACCAGATGCTGATAGTGTTATAAAACAAATCACAATGAAGGTTGTGGAACTTGAGCTGAGTGATAAAGACTGCGGCAGCAGCAGCAGCCCAGAAGTAAAAGCTGTGGAGGATGAGGATGAGAAGTTGTCAAGGGATATGGAGAAGTTGGCTCTAGAGCAATCGTCGCATTTGATAAATCGAGGACCAACTCATGGCAGGGCGGCATCTTGGAGTACTGCACCACACACATCTCACATTAGCATGAAGAACATTCCAGCTTACTATCAGAATTGCTTGGCACAGAACTACTCCCAGCCAGCATATGAACAGCAGCTGTATACTGGGGGGAAACAGAAACGCATGCATGATGGCTACAATATCCCACCACCTAAATTTACCAAACCCCCTGTAGAAAACATTGATGAATCTATTGCTGTTCCATATAATATGGATTCCCAACAGCAGGTAAATTTCTTGCAAAATTTTAACAATTTTGCTTTGAAAGACAACTATACAAAGTCCATGACTGTGTCTAACAAAGCTTGTTCTGGTGGATCTGTTGTGTTGAAGACACCAAGTCCAGAAGTGACTTCGAAGATGCCTTCCTACCCATTTACAAATGGCAAGCTGATGAATAGTGGTGAAATTACACCAGATTTTGATGCAGATGCTATTCTGAATAGCTTAGCTTACAAGTATGTAGGTGACCAGTATGCTCAAACTCGTGATTATGACAGTGATGGTTATGGCAGTGCCAGTCCGTCATCTATCAGTACACTATCACCTGAATCAAATCATGGATCTCCACTTCCCAGTGGAAATGTTCCGTCTCCAGAGTCGGATTATGGTACACTCTCCCCTAGCAGTGTGCACAGTGACATGACCGAACAGGGTCAGAAATCAGTGTACTCCATGGTAGAAGAGGACACCATCCTTAGCTCACTCCAGTATTCTGGCTTAGAAATTACAGACAATTCCTTGTTAAGCAGTGCCAGTAACAAAAGTATCATGCATTCTGAAGATGTTAATATGCAGCAGAGAAAACCAAATGTGGAAAAAGAGATTCACTGTGAATTTCTTGATAATCATTTGCCAGAATTTTGTGACGTTTTGACAGTGATTGGGGAAGATTTGAAGCAGAGCCAGAAACCGCAGAACACTAATCTTTTGAAACAGAACAGTGTGCAGCATAACATGATGACAAAGCAATCTTTTACCCCTGGTTTCCTATCAGCTGCAGTGTCAATTGATGGCTTACCATCACAGATGATGCACCATTCAGTGAAGAATTCTCTTCCGGTAGAGGATGCTTCTGTACAGACATCTTCAATGAAAAATTCACCACCAGAGACATCTTCAGCACAGAATCAACCTGTTTGTGTACCATTGCCACAGAATATACCAGTGTGTGTGTCTTTGGCGCAGAACTCACCAGCTGCATCTTCTACACAGAATGCACCAGTTGTGCCTTCTACACAGGGTATGCAAGCTGGGAGATCATCAGCACACAAAGTTTCGGTCCAGGTATCTTCATCTCCAGTTATTGTGCTGCCTCCCACAACAGTTCCAAGGCTGGATGTAAAGGTCGGCCGCCAATCACCACATCTCAGCCCATTTTTTTGTTGCCCATGTCAAACCCAAATTCCAGTAACAGTAATCAGATGCAACCACCCACCATCTATGTTATTAGCCCTTCACAACCGCAGGTGAAGAAAAATTTCACACCCATCCTTCCCAAGCTGCCAGCAGCCAATACCAAACAGCAGACTGGTTCAGGACCAAAATCCTCTGAAGCTGAAAATAAAACGAAGACTTCAGCTAAGGGAGCTGTAGTGGCACATAGTTACCAGAATGGTGGGATTAAAGACACTTCTCCAAATATTGGCTTTACAGGTATGTGTACTTAATGCAAATTGAGGAAAACGTTTTAGGAAAACATCGTAGTAGAAAAACAGATGATACAATGTCTTTGTGCTAATATTTGATTGTACATTTGTAATTTACTGATGAAGTTCTCTATTAAATTCAAACTAATTAAAATTACTTTAATTTTTACTATGAGATACAATGGCTGGGAAGTGTGTTATAGGAATATTTAGTTTTTTTTCTTGCCTCTCTGAAAATTCCTCAATGCAACCTTACCATGCTTTTCTCCTGAAATTCGTGTTGATTTCTCCTTGCCTGAATGCACACTGGTTAATCATAGTGTGCACTTGTACCATGCTAGTTGATGTGCCTTAGACAGTCTTTATTACCTACTGAGATTGGTTGTGTTTTTTTTTTTTTTTTACATCCAAAATATACTGCACTGAATGCTGTAACTTTTTTTGTATATAAATGATTGATTTAAATGCTCAGAATAATCAATCTTTCAGAGTTCTAATTTGTACCATTTTGGGGTTTGACTGGTTTAAAAAAAAAAAAAAAAAAGGATCCATCTTCTTATTCCTGGCAGAATACAGTGAATAAACTTTGTTTGGGTTGTAATTTTATTTCAAATATTGAATTTTCAATTTACCATTTTACATCATCGAAGAATTTCAACCCTCTTCTTCCTCATGCTCAAAAGAAGATAACTTGCTAAACATTTTTCAGTTATGAGTGCATACTGTGATAGTTTATTGACTTATGGAGGTTTTGCTAGAAAATTTATTTGTTTAGTTTAATATTTTATGGAATCTTTTATTATATTTAGTGTCATCAGTGAATTTTATATTTTTCAGGGCCTCAGGATTCAAGAAAAATGCTGATATTGGCCAGGCGTTGTGTTGCTAACATGACCAAACAGGACTTGCTATTCAGAGATGAAGATGGGGACACGTGAGTAATTCTTTGATCAGTTGTAGCTGAGTGTGCATGTATTATCAGGTTACATGGTGTTTGTACAGTAGATTTTCAGCTTTTAAAACTCTTAGATTCCCATATTGCAGTTATTTAAAATATTTATTAACTTTTTTTTAAAGAGAGAGAGAGAGAGAAAGGAGACACTGGTGTTCTAGGTAAAATTAGGTGAAGTGGCTGCAATGTCATATGTAAAGCTGGTGTGAATGTCTTTTGGTACATAAATAAATCCATCGCAGCTCCACATTACCCTGTATAAAGTGCTTTTATATTTGGATATTCTGATGAAAAGACTGACTGACCTATTTACATTAGCTAGCATCGTCTGGCACCCAAATTGCTTGTGTTTGATTGAAATTGAGTTGTGAAACTTTTCTAATTTCTGATGAATAAGACTCTCTGTTATAATTTATGCAAATCTCAGTTGAGGAAAGTTTTATTTTTATTTTAGAAAAACGTTTATGAATGTAAGGTGTGAATTGTAGCCAAAATAAATGTACCCAAATGGCTCAGAATGCACCAAAAATTACCAAATTAAGTTTTAAAAATCAATACCTCCACAACTTAACCCATGCAGCCTGAAACCTGTCTCCTTCCATTCTTTTTCACATTTTGGTGTTCTCATGTGTATCACACCATGCCACTTGGTCAACACATGGAAAACTGATATTTCTGAAACTGTCTTTCAGTGTTCAGGGCTTAAAATAATTAACGAGTTGTTTGGACAAGTAAAATTTGAGTTGAACGTGTCCTACAGTAAAAAAATGGAAACAAGGTTGGACATTTTGCTCATATTTTTGTATCTTTTATGAGTGATAACCTGAATCAAGTTAAATTATTTAACTTTCTCAATAACTAGCTAACAATGTTATTACTCTCATCTTTTAGATTGTGTATTGTTTAGGAGCAAGCGGGAACTTAGTTCAGACCATCACATGGAATGTCACTATTCAGTTCTATTTATTCTAGACTATACTGTATCATTCTGCGACTTTAAGATTAATTCCTCCATTCTAAAGCTTCAGGCTTTACTTTGTTGACTTACACATCACTATTTCGGGACTTTTTAAAAAAAAATTAAATGTACAGATATGCTTCTCCAAAACAATCATTTTGTTTTCTCTTTTTTATTTTAATAAAAGATACAACAGACCAATGAATAGAGAAAACTGTTTTAAGCTTTATTAGCAAAGGTAGATAAACTGCACTTTCGTACTTATCAGTCCATGTGACAAGAAGAGAGATTCATGAAGTAAAGCTGTGTTACAACTATTTTACAAATTGATAGGTGTGATAGTTAATTAATACGCTATTATAACTTGGTTACAAAAACAAAACGGTTAAACTTAGTAATTATTGTGCGACTAATTAGTATAAATTCAGGAGACTTTCCTTGACACTCTTTCTACAGTTAGCCATCATCAAACTACTGGAAACGTTGAGAGATGTAGATGTAAGAATTAAATAAATGACAATGAGATTTCATTGAATATCTCATTGCTTTCACAAAACAACTAAATGTGTTTTTTGTGGCATCTAGGAAAGTTAAAAACCGATTCTGAGCATACTTGGTTTTCACATTGCTATCTCTTTGTAGTTGGAAAAAAACCCAGTTTTTTAAAAACTCTGGTAGTAAGAATTAGGTTCTTTTCCAGAAACTAATCTCAGGTTTTCTTAAATGAAAGCTCATTGCAACTTGTTCCCAGGACAATTTATCGTCTTTGAAAGGTAGAGTATCTATGATACACATGTTGGAGTGTCAAATTCATTGTGGTGTCCTCGGAAATTATGCATTGAGAGTTGTTAATGTAATGTACAGTATGCACGTTGCTTCAAAATGAGGGAAGATGGAAAAAGTTGTAAAGCTAAATTTCTTTAGTAAGAGTTTGGACAAGATGTTGTCTGATGTCCAACTGTTATTTTAAACCCCGAGTGTTTGGTTTTTATACTCATGTGTATAACTGTTTTTCTGTTTTAGATATTTGCATGTTGCAGTTTGTAAAACAGATGTTTACATGGTCCAAGCACTGCTGGAGCGACAGGAAAGAGAGGGACTGAAAAATATGATTGACGTAACAAACAATTTAAGACAGGTATGTATCATACCTTTGAAATATTAGCAGTCTCAAGTAAATGCTTGTAAATAAATTGGGGCAGAGGATTTAGTAGGGAAAGATTTTCAGCTTTTACCGTGATTGTTTAGAAGGATAGTAGTGTCAGTCTAGTTTCCCTTGAAACTCTGAATTAACTAAACTCCCAGAGAACATGGTTAAAGAAAAAAAGTCCATTCCGCATCATCATCAGCAAGACATCTGAGAATTGTGCTTGGAACCTTCAGACTAGTACCTAGAGTCCCTACAATAAACTTGTTTATTTGCTGGATGAAACCCATGCACACGGACTGGTAGAGAAGAATTCAATGCAGGGAGGTACGCTGCCAAATTGAGTCGGTTGGTTGCCTGTGGAAATCAAGGCTTGTTCCCTTAACCCTAGCCTAGTCTAGCCACTGGTTGCTGCCCCATAAAGTTTTTTTTTTAAAAAAAGAAAGGTCATGTCTTCTATCAAGCTGCTATTTTATACCAGAAAAACAAGTAGCTTGCTTTTTAGGACACAATTCATTTACTTTACTTTCTTTTTAGAAGTCTGAAAACAGGAGCTGTTTGTTTATGCAAATAAATGTCAATCAGTCATCTTACACTGGTTATTCTAGACTGGACTTACATTCTCTATATTTCAGCTTTTGGTTGATAATCAGAGAGCACAGGCAACAATCTCTTTGCTCCAATTTTGGAAGAAATTAAATTAACATTCGTACAAGGGCTGTTGGGGTTTGACTTCTCTCTCTCTGGCTTGGGGCTATTTACACCGTGCTGATAAATTGTGAAGGTTTATGAAAATGTCTGTTGACTGTTTATCATGATGTAATTACAGGTGACTAATGACCATTGGTCTCATTTCAGACCCCTCTCTATCTTGCTGTGGCTGCAAACCAACCAGCGATGGTTTGCATGCTGATCAAGTTCGGCGCTAACGTCAACACTCTGGCAGAGGTGAGCAGTTATTTTCCACACTTTCTGGTTGATATTAACCTAAGCATCAGTCAGATTTGCAAAAAAGACTATTAGAAATGATTTGCTTGCATCTTTGCCAGGACTGAGCAATCTTTCTAGCCCATAATATTTTAAAAGCACCTTTTCTCTTTAATAAAAAAAAAAAAAAAAGAGCAACTTGCATGGTTTGGGATTCAAGAATGGGGTAGTGTTGTTTTGAAAATTAAATGCCACTACTACTAACACTGGGTCTGAGAATTTTTGTTTAACGGGTATAACCTGTGACTTATTTTTCCAATGCAGATGGATTCCAGCATCCTGTATGGAGATCACAAACTGGTGAGGGCACCAATCCACTGTGCAGCATCTCAAGGGAGGACGTTTGCATTGACACTGAAGCAGCTATTTCAGGCTCCTGATATCAACTTGAACCTTGCAAACTCTGATGGTAAGTGCACTGTTTTCACATTACTTAAACGTAAACTCCATAACTGTTAATGTGGATGCTGCTGCATTTACCAAAGTTCAGCCACATTTGCCTGCTTTCCTTTTGTGTTAATTCCAACCACCACCTGACATTAATAGTTAGTTTTGTTCACCAGTCACACGGATTAATATTGTGAAAATAACCTCATGCTTATCTGACCAAACTACAGCAGCCATTAATTGAAGAATGAATTCAAAAACTAGACTTTAGGATGATTACATTTCTAATGAACTTACCTATTTATTAATTGCCTGCTTCATAAAGTGATGTGCTAATCTACAGAAAATCTCTGCAGGTGCATATAAAGAAATTCCCAAATTAGATTTAATTTGGTGTGCTTACACTGAAGCAGCCAAGATTGATCTAATGATTTGTGTTAGTTTTATACTCATGGGCTGCTGTTAACTCTTTCAGGACTGACAGCCCTACACTGTGCTATTTTGGAGCATGGAAAGACTCTACCGAATGGCAACAAGATCGATAGCACCCCCATTGTGTCCATGCTAATAAAGGCAAATGCTGATCCTAATGCTCAGGTAAGTTGCCTGTTTTCTTTTTCTATTTGATAGATGTTCAAATAAAACCTTGCTGAAATTAGAATCACTGCATTCACATTTAGCCAGGTTTCATTTGAACATCCCTTGTAACAATAAAAACAGTTAATTATGACAACTACTGTGGCCTTTTCTCTTATTAGCCTATATATTTTTTTAAGTTTCTTGTTGCTAAAAGCTGCAGTCATTTAGAGAGACTAAAAGTGAGAGTTATGTTAACTTTGTGCATGGGGAGAAGCTAGGAACAACATTCTGGAAGTGTGGGGTTCACCTTTGTACATATTACTTACCACCATTGTTTTTACTCACAGGACAAACGCAATGGTAAGACACCATTAATGTATGCCATCGAAATGAAAGATTACAGCCTGGTGGACACCATTCTGAAGTTTGTCGACACATCAAAAATAAGAAGTCTGATAAAGACACAGACATTTGATGGCATCACATCTTTGAAAATAGCAGAAGGGATGAGGATAGAGTATGATAGCATCACCTGGCACAAGTTGATGCAACTTTTAACAACTGCTGGATGTGATGGTGCCAAGTCATATGGCCACCATTAGTGGCAGATTTCCACTTGTAATCCTCTGATACTTTATTTCATTACATATTCTCATTTTTTTTTTTTTCATACTTTTTTTAAAAATAATTTTAAATTTCTCTCTAATTAAAACCAAGGGAATGTACCGAGTGAACCATGTTTGACAACTGTTCCAAACAGTAATGGATTTCTGAGAATCGAATGCATGCTGATGATACAAGTTAGCCAGCCAGACATTGGTCAAGAGGCATCACATAACCAATATGGCTGTAATTGAGAATAGGACCAAGCCCTAAGTTTTGACACTTTTACAATGAGTTAGCACCTTGACTCTCAAGCTTCTGGATGTTCACAGGTGTAGCAGTGTTGAAGTGAGATTGCTGTGAACACGCTGATGTTATCACAAATGTAATTATATTCTGTGAAACCATGTTGAGCTCTTGTATCTGGGGACAAGGGTTGTGTTTATCTACAGTAGCTATTCCTGCCCCCCCCCATTTTCTATATGAACTTCACTCTTTAAAGATAGTGTTAGTTGAATCTCGGGCCTTCTTACAGACTTGTGAACTCTAAGATGACATAATGGGGGAATGTAGTAGTAAGTCTGGTTCAAAGAAACCATTACATTTTCCATTTGGAATGGTTGGTTAATTTTTTCTTCATGTACATATTTGTCCTTCATATGGCATCAGTCAAATTTGGTGGTTTTTTTCCTATAAATATCCAGTGGTGCATTTTTTAAATGGGTTTAAGTCTATTTATGTCAATAGTTGAATGTCAGAAGATATGAGAGAACCAGAAATAAATGTTTAGTTATCTTTGAGACTCTTGTCTGCGTTGGGAGTAGTAGGTTTTTCATCAATCTCACCCTGCGAAATAATGGCATTGTATGAGAGAAAAGTTGTCAGGAGCTTTTAAAATAAATGAAATCTCTCTCTCTCTTTCTCCCAACCAACCTGGCCATTTCTGGAATGGATTGCCAAGCTCTGAACTCAAGAAATTTCCACCAAATCTGTGGATGTATTTTTAAAAATGATCATACACAATCTGACAAGATTTAAACTGGACTCTGTTGTAGTATATAACCTCTCAAAAATGAATGTTTTTTTTTTTTTTTCGTTTTTAAATAGCTGATTGTTTTCATTTTACTGTAAATAACTTTCTCATTGTATTTATTTCTGCATTTTGTACTAGAAACAAAACATGAAAACTCACCTTTGTCACAGTTCATCTTGGTATTTAATCATTACCTGCATATATATATATATATATATGTTTGATTCTCCAGATACATCATGGTCACGTCAGCTGGGTTGTATAACATTTTACCCGATACCGGGCTGGCTCTATGGGTAACTCTCAATTTGTTGTTTAGCTTGCTTGAGGAATGCTATTAAATTTAAACCATCTTTAACTAGTCACTATAAATTCTCTCTCTCCCCAGAACAATTCACGTTTTGTATAATTAGACTGGATCATCACTTACTGTACTACAGAATAAATATGTTTAATATAATAATCTGTTATTGTTGGTTTGTCAAGAAAAGTTACTGCAAACCTCGTCTTCACTAACTGCTGCTCTCTGGTTCTTCACTGAGGCCAAATACAATTTAGAAATAAGTGCTATTTGCTTTTCTTTTTTTCCTAAAGTAGTATAAGTACTCATTACAGCCCATACAAAGCACCCAGCTTTAGCTGGGGGGGGGGGTTGCATTACTGAAGGCTATGGATCTGGATCTACAGCTGTGATGCCAACTTGCTCTGGTAAATATGGTGTAAAACCATCAGCCTACTTGAAAGAGACAGGTAGGAAAATGGCAGGACAAAGCCCGATATTGAGATGATGGATTTTATTTGCCAAACATTCTTGAGACCACACCCAAAAATAGCCCTATCGCACACTATGAAACATTCTTGACCGACTCCATCAACAATGACAGATAAACCCCAAAAAACACGCAGGCGCGCGCACACACATTATACAAGAAACAAATGAATTAATGGTAACCATTGCAGTCAATTGATAAACTTGTGGCAGCAGCAACTGGTTGACAGAGACAAACACATGCCAGGCTTCATCAAAATTACAACAGAAGTCAGGGAAAGAAAAGGATGTCAGACAGCTGCTGAGATTCAATAAACACCTCCATATTCCTGGAAGTCCTTTGGGGCATTGAAAGCAGTCTGAACGTAGACGGAAAATCAATGCTGTTAAAGATTTCTTTTACAACACTGTTCTGAAAAAAGGGCCAGTCAGTTGAAGAGTTATCCGTCCTTTTCTATCTAGCTTAATAGTTGGGAAAATTGGTTAGTACATAAAAACAAACGATGACATTCATGAGAAAGGGCTAACAAATCATATAGGCCTACGATGGATTATACAATAATGGCATCATCATCTTGCCATGTTTGAACCACCTGAAAAAAAAGTCTGTTAATGTTTCAAAGATGTCACCATCTGGATCAACAGCGGCAGATGAGAAACAAAAAGGTATAGTTTTGCTTTCAATTATTAAAATGTTTTCCCTGCCTGAAGGGAAATAATCACCTTCCTCATCACATTATTTTATTTGAGTTTAACACTCATACCTATGTCAGCCATTTCCATGGATTCCGATTAATATACTAGCATAAATTTTTATTGAGGCTTGTTTTCTTGCCATCTGCAATTGAGCAACTTAAATTGGAAAAAGGTTAAAAGATGGGGGCCTTCCTGATGTTGGAATTTTCAAAGAATGCATTTACCCCAGCAATTTTTCTACACCCCTCATCTTGGATCGCATGCTGGCGGTGCTGTTTTGTAACTATTACTAAATCTGTCAAGCAAAGCTATAGACAAGGGATCATTAAAAAACCAACAGAAATGGTTTAATGCTTTTGGTCACAAAGGTGTCATTAGCTATTAAAGAATAAGAAAGATGAATAATTTTTCAGAACATTTCTGTCGATCAAATTGGCGTCTGTAGTGAGATTCACCTTTGATTTCCACAAACTTAGAATAATGAAGATCTTACTCTTTCCAAATTCCTTGATGGTAAAATCACTCAAAAAAGTGCATATTTCCATCTGGTTAGCACCTCTAAATTTCAACAATTTCGGACAGACGATCGCTAGGTATGGTGGGCGGTATCATGTGTGGACCATTATACAATGTCTTTCTGAGAACAAATGAGAAAAAGAAATCCCCTCCAAAAACAAAAAGCCTGAAATGATAAAAGATTAACTTGTTGGAACAATTAGTGTATTATTATTAATTTCTACTTTCAATATTTCTGATTTGTTTAATTTTTTAGATGTATGGTTTCTTCAGTGCTAGTTCACTACGTAAAAAAGGAATATTTGTCCATATGAGTGAGAGTAGCTTCCTCTTTAAGCTAAACGACAATATTTTGATGCTTTTATTTCTGTTTCAACCCATTCATATGAAAAACTTTACTGACATCTTGTATCAGATGCTTCTTGCTATTCTTAAATATTCCCTATAATGATTTGAAAGAAACCATATTGTAGGGGAGGGGAAAGTTCTATGGATATCATTACTAGGAAGCTCAGCTTGCCTCATCGCTTTCCCAAATACCTTGTCTGTTCATTCACAACAAGACTCAGTACAGAACCTATCTGTAAAAGTGATGCGTATACTTACCATTAAGGTTTGTTTATTAATACTAAGCTAAGCCTTCACTCCCTATCTCAGAAGCCATCCACAGCCTCACTGGTGCAGAGAGATACAACTGAAAGTGCAACAACTACACAAAAACTCAAAATAGCATAAAAGATTTTGAATAGATGGTGGCACTGAATTTATAATTTATTTTTAGCCTGGTAATGCCAGCTTATTTAAATGCTACCAAGAAGGCAGGAAGCCATGCGGCTTATATGAGAGAACCCCAGGTAAGAGAAATAAATTAAATTGCCGAGAGCTTTAGCCAATTTATAATTGTGACTTTGGTCACTGTAGACAACCAAAAGCATTCCCCATACAGCTATTCTGAATGTCTGAAGTTCAGATGGGCAAATCTGTTTGTTTGAATATTCTATTGTGTGAAACCTAGAAATATTTAAGTGAATCTAGACAGAATTTTTTTCTGATAATCCAACATCTTAAACCTGGACTCCATGCCTAACCAACGTATCCATAATATAGACTTTAAAATGTTGACATTTTAAAAGAAAACAAATGCCAACCCACATCATTGTTAAAATGAAAGCAATTTAACAGCTTCAGTCCAGGGATGCCTCGGTGGGATTTCTTGGCTGTGGATGAAGTATTTTTTGGCCTGGCTGTTCATGGTGCTAGGGAAACGAACACACACACACACACACACTGTGGTCTGGCAACCCTGCTGTGTGTTTAACAAAAACTCTCCCTTAAAGCAGCCATAAGGAAGGACACTGCAAAAAATTTCCCCTCTATTTCTAGGACGTTCATCCAAAAGCATCATCAATTTTGAAAAAAAAACCAAAACACCTCCCAAGATGAATGAAACGGATAAATAAACAACACAATACATCTCTGCAAATATTCAAAACTTTACACATTTAATTTCTTATGTCAGAAAAAAAAGAGAGTAAATTCCATTGTTTGATTAGCCATTAAAAAAACAATCAAACAAAACTGACTACACCAGTTCATATGAAACGTCAAGAGTATTATCCACAAATCTCTACATCACATCACTTGTCATTGCCGTCTTGCACGGTAGTTCCCAGGCTGAAGTATATCGAAAACACTGCGTAGAAACTTGCATCTTGGTCAGATAATGCAAGCTAATGGCCATAGATAGACATGGTAAGTAATACTGTTGTGTGCATAGAAACCACAATCATTAATAATTAGTCTATAAAAATATATAGTAGAGCAAAAAACAACAACAGTATGATAAATTGAAATATAGATGTTTTCTTTCTTTAAATTCCAAATTTTAAGTAGAATAAAAATACTTGCTTAAAATACTAGAATTAGAGAAGATCAACTCACTGTGAGCTTGAGAAAAAATCCTGGTGTGCAACTAGAAAGACCTGTATATCCCTGAAAAATGGTTTTTCATAAATACTCTAGTAGGATAAACCTACATCTTGAGCGTGCTATCTTTTATTGTTATTGTTTTAAGTCTTCTTTGGCAAAAAAGAAAAGTAGGCGGCCTTTTAACTGGATGTATATACACCTCTGTCATAATACCGCTAATGATAAAATGGAGGTTTTTCATTAAAAGGCTTCATATTAAAACTCACCTGTAAAATGCAGTTGATTGCACTTTACTCAGCCGTTGATTAATTTCTACACCAAATGCACCAGTTTTCAAACTTAATATGGACAAAATGAAAGAGGAAAAGTTCACCTGTATACACGCAAACACACAGAGAAACAAAAGGGGGAATTCTTTCAATCCACAAGAACGCCCTGGAAATGAGAACATTTCTAACAAGTCTGCCGTCTATCATTCAGACAAAAATAGAAAGAAACAAACAAAAAAAAAAAAACCTGTGAAAATTTAAAATAACGTGTGTAGCACTGGCTTGGGAGAATCATGGTTCACTGGCTGGCTGGAATGAGAGAAACGTTCGAACATGAATAAAATAAATTAAGGGAATAGTTTCTCTTTTTTTGTAGCTGGTCACCACCTACAGTGTTAGAAATAAAAGGCATCGTGGATGACGCAGCAAATTGGTGTTTCTGTTCAAATGTCTAACAATCGTAGAAATGTTTATCTGTCACTATGCTACTCCAAGTGATGACCCATCACTGCCAACACCTGTAACTTGTAAGGTCATCTCCAATAATCTAAAAGGTGCAGGATTCGGTTTCCAGTCATCTTAACATTTCTTATCAATGAATGCCATTTGTGTTAACAGATTTTTAAAAAAAGGTAACGATAGGATAAACCAGCCAAGTCAGAACTTGAGCTGAGTAATTGTGATGAAATAAACTTGGAATTGCCATTCAAGGTTCACGACCCTCTAATACTATTGTATTAGTTCCCTTTTATTAACAAGAGAGTATCTAGTTCTTCATTGTTCACATTTAATGTCAGACTGTAACCAGAAAAGAATTATAGCTTAAATCTGAGATGTCCCGTGCTGACATTATAGCTAACCGTGTTATTTCTGCTGATTAACAAAAGGACTGGTGTCGTGAACGGTGGCCATGTTGCTTCAGACCGGGACAAGAAGTTTTAGCTTCAGCATTAGTAATACAATTTAAACCCAACCCTTGATCAATTTATGACTTAGAAATTTAACCCAGTAAAGAATCATTGTTAAATGAGAAAGAGGAGCCAAGCTGCTTAAAACTGATGATACCAAAACATTGTGACAACTTTGGCAGTTCTTTTGTTCTTTTCCTTAAACCAGAAGTACAGTTTGTAAGATTGAAGCACCATCTCCTAGGAGGACTATGAGAGTAATACTCTGAAGAAACCACTAAGAAAGATCATTGAGTATCATCTCCATACAGGTCAGATGTAGGAATATGAAAGCAATAAAATAACATCTGAACTGAACCTATACTGTTTATGAACAGATAATGCATAAATTCATTCCATGTCTTTGCATGTTTTCTAGAGTTGGCTAACATCACTGACATTAACCATTACTAAGTTCTCCATTTCCATGTCTCTATTTCTTGATTTTGCTGAGGATCACCTGCTGAACCATTTAACTTAGTCGTATTGAATGCATATCTTTTCCAGGTAAATATTTCATATCTATTCTTCATGTCCATTTAAGAGCATTTACACTCAACTGATTTGACAGATAACTCGGCTGGCACTGCGTTTTTAGAGCAGGGAAACTCAAATTCCTAGCCTAGCTGATCAAAGCAGCCTATTGAATACTTCCAAAGTACAAAATTAGAAAATATTAATAAAGAATCACAATAACATTGACTGAGACATTGAAAAAATCGAGCACAGTTAACTCAAAGCCCCGCCATATTCTATTCATAGATCTGGCAATCACTTCTGTTTTAAGGTTATCTAAAAACTAAAATCCAACATCAATTAATTAAACTTAAATTAATTATGCAATGGTTGTAATAATGCTATCAACAAAATCAACAACAAATGGTGAGAAATGTTTCTCAAATACACTTAAAATTCTTCAAAGTTCTTTAGAATAGAAATGTTGATGTATCAGTGTAATCTTTGCCTTATTTCTTCAATGATAGGGCTGGGTCTTCAATATGATAGACTTGGTCTGTTTTAAAATTGCTATATACTGATTTGGTGATCCTTCTCTGCCAAGCCAAAAGCCCATTTTGATAATATAATAATAATAATAATAAATAATAGATGTAGTGTGCATCTAAATATATATATTACAGTAACTGATTGAACGCTCCAACATTGAGCTTCCCTGGCCATCATGGCCTCTGTACCTGACTGAAATATGAGGGAGCCATTGTTCTATGCGAAAAGAGAACAATGCAATATTGGTCTGACCATATAACAGACCTAGCAATAATCTCATGTTACAGCTGTTACTCATATAGAGTTAAAATCTAAAACTCCGTGTTATTCAGCCCTATGTATGTGCACTGAAAATTGTCCCATAAGCATAATTTTTATGTATACCAAAATAAAGATGGTGTTAACTGTGTAAGTGTTGGGAATCTGAAGTTTTGTCCGAGCTGAATAAATTTCCCCACAACCATTTCTTCCTTTTTCAATAAATAAAAGCCAGGAAGAATATTCCCATAGTCAGGTCTCAGTCCTCATCTTCGTCACTCTTAACTTTTCTTTTTTAAGTTTAAAGAAATAAAACATTTCTTTGGTGATTAGAAATGAGATCTATACATTCATATGAAATGTGGTCATCGTGTCTGACCGTCGTAGATGCGCTTGTCCAGCAAACGAAATGTGCAAGATAATAATGCAACAAGTGTACAGAATGCTGAAGGACGTTTGGTAGAGAGATGAACCAGGATGGATCCAGCTGTATTTTGGCAAATCATGAAAACGGAATAAAAAATAATAATCATTGCAGGAATGATGAATCTCCAAAGTTTGGTTCGTTGAGACGGTGAACTGTTCCCCCCCCCTTTTTTTTCAATTTTAAAAAAAATGTTTATTTGCATCCAAAATAATTTCTGAATCCAACTTCACAAGAACCCTGCCTGCTTCCACACTTCAACAAACAATCTCTCCTGCTAATGAGGCGCGGTCCAATATGTCTGCTCAGCGCACATTATACGTTGGTTGAAAATTTACTGTTGTATGCATCAGCAGGGGGAAGACGAGGCAGTGAGTGAGTATCTGTTCGGTTCGTCTTGAAACTGCTGGGAACAAAACCTGTGTTGTAGTTTGATTCATATCTGAAACTGAAAACATGTTACGATGAGTTTGTAACCACACAGGAAGGGCTCGCTGCTGTTACGTAAATGTTCTGAATCCAGATTACACTGGTCATGGCTTCCTTGCAGCCTGCCTTAAAAATTTACAAGAATACTTATAATAATTATCTCTGCCCATAAAGACTCTGCATTAATCTGTGTAAGGGATTTCAAGCAAATGTAAACATCAAAAGACCCTCCAAACATACATGGATGATGTCATAGCAATCATGCCAAAAATAACAAATATCTTGTGTGTGTGTGGATAGTGCTTGGCATCCATTTACTTTTTCCATCATAGCTGTAAAATCATTCATGTGATCTCAGTAATTTTTCAACTCATTTCAAGAGAGCTAAAAAAAAACAAGATAGTACTCTTAAAAATGTCAGTATGGAAATGTTTAATTATTTTTTTAATATGTATTTGCAAAAGTTTAATTGATAATTTTAGCAGTGAAACCAAATAATTAGTAGTAATGATATAAGGCAAAACTGCGTGTAACACTCTTTGTCAATGATGAACAACACAACAAAACAGAGGTCTAGATATATACGTTACAGCGGGTAAAAGAGACCATTATCGATATACAAGTTACAGCGGTAAAGGAGACCATTATCGATATACAAGTTACAGCGAGTAAAGGAGACCATTATCGATATACAAGTTACAGCGAGTAAAGGGGACCATTATCGATATACAGGTTACAGCTGGTAAAGGAGACCATTATTGATATGCAGGTTACAGCGGGTAAAGGGGACCATTACTGATATACAAGTTACAGCGAGTAAAGGAGACCATTATCGATATACAGGTTACAGCTGGTAAAGGAGACCATTATTGATATGCAGGTTACAGCGGGTAAAGGGGACCATTACTGATATACAAGTTACAGCGAGTAAAGGAGACCATTATCGATATACAGGTTACAGCTGGTAAAGGAGACCATTATTGATATACAAGTTACAGCTGGTAAAGGAGACCATTATCGATATACAAGTTACAGCTGGTAAAGGAGACCATTATTGATATACAGGTTACAGCTGGTAAAGGAGACCATTATCGATATACAAGTTACAGCGAGTAAAGGAGACCATTATTGATATACAAGTTACAGCGAGTAAAGGAGACCATTATCGATATACAAGTTACAGCGAGTAAAGGGGACCATTATCGATATACAGGTTACAGCTGGTAAAGGAGACCATTACTGATATACAAGTTACAGCGGGTAAAGGAGACCATTATTGATATACAAGTTACAGCGGGTAAAGGGGACCATTATCGATATACAAGTTACAGCTGGTAAAGGAGACCATTATTGATATACAAGTTACAGCGAGTAAAGGAGACTTACGATATATCAAGTTACAGCTGGTAAGGAACCATTATTGATATACAGGTTACAGCTGGTAAAGGAGACCATTATTGATATACAAGTTACAGCGAGTAAGGAGACCATTATCGATATACAAGTTACAGCGAGTAAGGGGACCATATCGAGATTCAGGTTACAGCTGGTAAAGGAGACCATTACTGATATACAAGTTACAGCGGGATAAGAGACCATTATTGATATACAAGTTACAGCAGGTAAAGGGGACCATTATCGATATACAAGTTACAGCTGGTAAAGGAGACCATTATTGATATACAAGTTACAGCTGGTAAAGGAGACCATTATTGATATACAAGTTACAGCGGGTAAAGGGGACCATTATTGATATACAAGTTACAGCGGGTAAAGGGGACCATTATTGATATGCAGGTTACAGTGAGTAAAGGGGACCATTATTGATATGCAGGTTACAGCGAGTAAAGGGGACCATTATCGATATACAAGTTACAGCGAGTAAAGGGGACCATTATCGATATACAAGTTACAGCGAGTAAAGGGGACCATTATCGATATACAAGTTACAGCGAGTAAAGGGGACCATTATTGATATACAAGTTACAGCTGGTAAAGGAGACCATTATTGATATACAAGTTACAGCAGGTAAAGGAGACCATTATTGATATACAAGTTACAGCGGGTAAAGGAGACCATTATTGATATACAAGTTACAGTGGGTAAAGGGGACCATTATTGATATACAAGTTACAGCAGGTAAAGGGGACCATTATCGATATACAAGTTACAGCTGGTAAAGGAGACCATTATTGATATACAAGTTACAGCTGGTAAAGGAGACCATTATTGATATACAAGTTACAGCGGGTAAAGGAGACCATTATTGATATACAAGTTACAGCGGGTAAAGGGGACCATTATGATATGCAGGTTACAGTGAGTAAAGGGGACCATTATTGATATGCAGGTTACAGCGAGTAAAGGGGACCATTATCGATATACAAGTTACAGCGAGTAAAGGGACCATTATCGATATACAAGTTACAGCGAGTAAAGGGCCATTAATCGATATAACAAGTTACAGCGAGTAAAGGGGACCATTATTGATATACAAGTTACAGCTGGTAAAGGAGCCATTATTGTATACAAGTTACAGCGGGTAAAGGGGACCATTATTGATATGCAGGTTACAGCGAGTAAAGGGGCCATTATCGATATACAAGTTACAGCGAGTAAAGGGACCATTATCGATATACAAGTTACAGCGAGTAAAGGGGACCATTATCGATATACAAGTTACAGCGAGTAAAGGGGACCATTATCGATATACAAGTTACAGCTGGTAAAGGAGACCATTATTGATATACAAGTTACAGCTGGTAAAGGAGACCATTATTGATATACAAGTTACAGCGGGTAAAGGAGACCATTATTGATATACAGGTTACAGCGAGTAAAGGGGACCATTATTGATATGCAGGTTACAGTGAGTAAAGGGGACCATTATTGATATGCAGGTTACAGCGAGTAAAGGGGACCATTATCGATATACAAGTTACACGTAAAGGGGACCATTATCGATATACAAGTTACAGCGAGTAAAGGGGACCATTATCGATATACAAGTTACAGCGAGTAAAGGGGACCATTATCGATATACAAGTTACAGCTGGTAAAGGAGACCATTATTGATATGCAGGTTACAGCGAGTAAAGGGGACCATTATCGATATACAAGTTACAGCGAGTAAAGGGGACCATTATCGATATACAAGTTACAGCTGGTAAAGGAGACCATTATTGATATGCAGGTTACAGCGAGTAAAGGGGACCATTATCGATATACAAGTTACAGCTGGTAAAGGGACCATTATCGATATACAAGTTACAGCTGGTAAAGGAGACCATTATTGATATGCAGGTTACAGCGAGTAAGGGGACCATTATCGATATACAAGTTAAGCTGGTAAAGGAGACCATTATTGATATACAAGTTACAGCTGGTAAGGAGACCATTATTGAATACAAGTAGGACAGCGGGTAAAGGAGACCATTATTGATATACAAGTTACAGCGGGTAAAGGAGACCATTATTGATATGCAGGCTACAGCGAGTAACGCAATCTAACACTTACCTATGGATGTCATTTAGCCTGTTTCCACTGTAATTCTGAAGTTTCAGGTGAGTAATCTAAACTCTAAACAGGTACTGTGAGTTATTTGGCTTTAACAGCTTCAAAAGGATGACTGAACCCTCTCTCAAAGTTTACATTTGCTTAAATCCACGATGGATTGCTTAATCAATCCTCACTCCATCAATAATTCTTTTTGAATTTTTAAAAAAATATATTTTATAAAATTATGAAACAAACAGAAGAAAAGGCCTAACGTCAGATTTGCTGAACCGGTCTGTAGCCGTGAGAAATAAATATTGTGTAAAGTACTGAATAAGCCAGACAAGAAATTCGTCCTGCTGCAACCAGGCCAGCTGAACAATTTTGGAACCAAGAGGTTCATTCTCAAATAAATGTATGTAGGTAGCAAGATGTATTATAAAGCCATCCGTTAAAAAAGAAGTTTAGATGTTAGTCAGTTCCACAAAACACTAACACTGTTTCCCACTGTGTACCATTTCTTCAGATCGGTTAAGAAAACCTGGAAGTGATGAACCAGAAGGTTAAACTGATGAAGAAACAATAAGTAGACAAGAGGTTTCAATGTATAAGAATAACTCACTAACAGGTACCCTGTATAAATTGGGCTGGTTCAGCCAAAAGTGGCCTAAGCAGCCTCCCTACATACCTATCTGCTGGTGCCATTTCTTCAGGTCGCGGAATGTACTCTTCAGCAGGTAGGATACTTCCTTCCCTATATCCTGAGTCGACACTATAAGGATCTGGTATGAAACCGTAAGCATTGTTGTTACCCTGGAAACAGAAGCAGAGTTTATAATTAATTCATATTCAACCACAAATAATCATAACCTCTAGTTAATAGTCCTTAAAATATGCATCGACCAATGGTGATCATCTATAATAAAACCAAAATGCAGTTATTAAAATGAATATAAAATAATTGTTACAAATTCCAAAATTCAAGAACATGATCCGCAATTCGACAAGTCTGAAATTCAAAACAAAACAAAGTAAACTTCTGTTAAGTACACAAAAAGAAAGTAGACTTTGACATGACTCAGCATTATGGAAAATCAATTAAACCTCCTATCACCGACTAGCTATTTCATGCTTAAAAAAAAAAACATTTAAGAAGTTAATTCTACATATATATGTATGCATACATACAGTTTATATAATGTTCTGATATCTAAATAAACCAAAGGAGATACAAATCATATTTTTAAACCACTTGTTTATTATTTACTAATTAATTTTTAAATGGTATTTATTTTTATATATTCATTACCAAGTTTCCAGCCGTAGCAAGTTTTTGTATTAGGGCTCCAGCACAATCGTCGATAGTCGAGACAGAAACACGCAGGAAAATGGAAACTTAGAAAACAGAAATCTATAAGGAGAGTGAAATCAACTCCTGTCCGAGTTAACGAGGTTCTGGGGTCCAAGGTAATCTGTTAGACAAAGTTAAAGCTGGTGATTTGGTTAGCAGGCCTGAACAACTCACTTTCTACAAAACCCACCCCTCCCTCAAACAAAGCAAGTTGGATAGAAAGATGTAAGATGGCTTTGCCAGCCAGGTAATTAAATTAACAGTTTTCTTCAGGCATGGAGGCAGTAGGTAGATTTCTATGCCAAAAAATGTGGCAATGTTAAGCAAAGAACAGAGAAGCATTGACGAGCGAGCGAGCACAGGGTTAGGGAAGAGAAAGACAGCCCTGCTAGTAAATCTAGAGTTTTACTTGTTAGTTCATCAACAAGTCATACGTTCTAACATTGTGTGTGTATGACATGAAATAAAAACAGCCTCAGGACATAATTTGATTAGTAAGAACAACAATTTAATAATACTTTTATGAAAGGAAAGGTATCACTGACAAAGGGCATATCGTCAAACTCCACTTAGGCTATTTCGCATGCTAACTGGGCATCTGCATCATCCACAGTTGGTGGTAGATTAGTTCAGGCATTTGCCATCTTACTAGTAGTAACAAATAATAAAACTGATTACTAAAAACTACTTTTCTGTCAACACCAAAAGCATCGTGTGTTGGTGGTGTTACTTCTGTAGTAGGGAATAAGTAAAAATGCATTTTAAAGCTCGAGTACTGGAGAAAGTAATGATGAAAGTTTGAAAAAAAAAAGAAAGTTATCTCCCCTTTGTGCCTGCATGCACACTTTATCATCAGTACTTCTGCGGCAGATCACCCCCATTTTCAGGGTTCAAGTGAACTTAGTTGGTCTCAAACTGGTGATGGCTCCCCTGCTATCATGGCTGTATCAAGCTTCACTCCCTAACTTCCAGTGCAGCGTTAGCTGTTACAAGGCAGGGATTTTCCTGAGGTTATTTTAAATTTTGACAGTAACTATATCCGAGTTTTGATGCCACAAAAAATAAAAATAATTAAGTATAGTACTCCTGTAAATACGCCAGGAGGTACACCATCTAGCTCCGTAGGGGCGTTCTTGTGATGGGCACATCTGTCGCTTGTAGAACCCAGAGTTACCCACAGGAATTATATCTTGGATAATGATAAAGGGAAAGAAACCTTCAAATTGTATGTATAAGTAGTGAAAAATCTCATTGTTTTAATCAGAATAAACGTTACCTCACCTTTATGCTGATTTAGGTCACCCTGATAGTAAGTTGGTGTAAAATGCTAGACATGTCAGTTACTGTGTAGATAAAGAAGCCTAATAAAGATCTCCACCTCTTACAGTTTGTCTGCTAGAGTTAATGACCTTTGTTCATGAGGTGGCGACTTCATGCTGTGCTATCCGGTAACGCAGAAACATCAGTTATTGTTAAGAACAGTTAGCCAGCCAATACTGTTGGTCCTTCATAATATACAGCACAGTGTTTCCTTTTTATGATATTAAAAACTTCCATCAGGATAATTATGCACATAAAATATAGCATGGTTCCTAGTGTTTTAGTAAGGAAATGTGTATTTAAAACAGCAGCAAAATAAACGAGATTTCTCTGAAAATGTTAAAAAATGCATGTTGTACCTGTGTAACGGTATGTCATGTGAAGACCTGCCAATGCCTGATGTATAAAAACCAGAAGATTCTCATGTTAAACCTATAAACTGATTGTGAAAAAGATCTCAGAATAAACATCAGGAAGAGTCTTGTATATGGAAAACAATGTGATTTGGCTGCAGTGACGATAAAATAGACTATGAAAATTAGGAAAAACTGTGCAGTACTGATGAGTAGTTCAAACCTCATTGTCTTAATAATCAGACCAAAATTGTTATCTAAAAAAACTAACCTAAGGGGTGGGTGGGTTTTTTAGATTTACTAGATGGTCACAGAATTAAAGTTGCAAAATTGTTGACAGAAAAAATGGACCTGAGACACCATTTAAATAACAAAGTGTAGGGAAATAACCCTAACCCCACCAAAATCTGCAAACCACTTGTCTGAAATTGGTGGTGTGTTTGGTAACCATCAAGATGAGACTGTAGACCAATACAATGTGTCATGCAGTCAGATGAGACATGTTTTGCACTGTTTAGTACAAATGAAAGGTAACCCATAAGTCATGGAGCCTTTTATGTTTTGTGCAAGCCACTGGAGGAGGAATATTGGTTGGGATAATATTTTTATTGCACATCCTGGGTCCCATGGTAACTGAAGAACCATATTACATTGCATAAACATCTACACATTACTGCAGACATGCATCGCTTCATGCTTAATTCCTACTCCAGGGAATAAGGTAGTTGCAAGATAACAATGTCATCTTCAATCTCACTTGATATAGTTCATTTTAAGAGCATGAGGCTAACTTACACTTTTCTCAGCTACTACAATCAAGGACCCTAACTTCACTAGTAGGATCAGTTGAAACATGCGATCAGAATTTCCATGGATTCCAGCTGATTTTGAGTCAATGTTGCTTAAAGAATGGGAAAAGATTGAAGCACACATCATCTAGGAAGTATAGGAATCAACGACACAACATTCAAGATGCAAGGGGTGACCTAATAACCTATTCAGCAACAGTTTCCAATGTTTTAGCTTGGCAATGTAATGAAAATCATATTGATGGACATTTTTAAAAACCAGGGTATTGTGTATAAATCACAATGACTTCTTGCCCGTTTATACTAAAGTGGAAGTAAACAGGATCTTAAGAAAGGTTTCATTTGCCAATAATAAAGAAATTCTTTCCACAACATAATGCCACAAAACTGGATAAACCCCAAGAGTAGGTTTCTGCCAATTAACGCACTAACCTGTGATGGATACTGTTTACAGGTAAAAACACACAGGGATCTCTGCCAGAGCTATGTGTAGGGGTTGACTCTCATCATGATGCATTGTAAGAACATTATGAACACATTGTAGATTCCATACATTCCCACTTTAATTGAAGCTAATGCATACTAAACAATAGAAGAGCAGAGTTCAGTATTTCTTCAGATGATCGTTGTAGAGGTCAGACAGGTGTTGAGACATTCAGGATAATTAATCACCCACTCAATTCGGCTCACTCAGTAATTTTCAATGTTTTTTTACATGAAAACTTAAAGACAGTTAAAAACATTTCATTTTTAGCAAGTATTTACTAACAAAACATGAAAAAGAAGAATTGCCTGTCACAAAAAATCTAAAAATATAACAACCAAAAGGAGCTAAAGCTGCAGTCTTATTTTTGTGTTAATATTCTGCCCACTATCCTTAGTTTTTAATCACTGCTTTCTGCCACCTGTCATTGGGTCAGCTATTGTCTTGTATGATGAAATATTTTTGCTCCTAATGACTTTTACTAGTTCTTCTCTATTCTTTAGATAATTAAAAAAAAATATATATTGCCACATCACTGCCCATATGTATGCAACTCGATTTAAACCAGGAGAATTCCCAGGCCAGTCTTTAAACCAGTGAATTTTATTGTCCTTGAGCCAAGAGAGGACTTTCTTTGCTGTGTGACATGGAGCCATATCTTGGAAAAACCTAAAAGTTACCATCAGGATTCTTAGCAGATCCAACAAAATCTGTTTATAAGGGATTCAAATAATAATCTGTATTTATTGATGACCTTTAGTTGGGATTACCAAATTTCCTTTGCCATTAGCAGAAAAATGAGCTGAGATGAGGACACTTTCTGGATGTTTCTGAGTTGGTAAAATAGAGTTCGATTTAAATCTTTCACCTGACTTCCTCCTGACTTTCAAACCACTGCAATTACAAATAATATAAAAATAGATCAAATAAACTCATCTGCAAATATTACTTTTCTCCAATCTTTTCCTTGACAATTTTGGTATATATTTTGTCTTTGTATGGCAGAAAACCTCGAATGTATGGTTTGAAGTTTCTCATTACCAAATATCTTCAAACAGATCTACCTGACATCTTGGCAATATTTGCTTCAAATTCTATAGCTAATATATACCTCTTAAAGAAAACTTGAAGCCCTGCCAAAACCTGTTCTTCCCCTGGTAGTAGTTTACAGACTTTTCACGCATATTTTCATAATTTAAGATTAATATCTTTTGCTGGAAAATTACTTCAACATCGACAGAATAAGCAGGGATGGCTTTATGTAGACATGGACAAGTTATGAGGAAATTTGTAGAAATCTTCAGAATGTTCTAGATTGAAAAGGGCACCTCTGACAGTTTCCAGGACATAGCAGAAAGATCAGGAATCATCTTAGAAAGTTCCAGAATATTCTGGTTGAAGTAAATTTTATTACTGCTGCAAATAACACCCTTTCATATTCAAATTGTCATTTCCCAATTAGTCAAGTTAGATTTACAGATTTCTATCAGATGAATAGGGAAGAAGTTTCACTGCTGAATAATTATTGCACACTTAGATTGAAGACTTTAGTCTAATGTAAAAGCAAACATTGAAAATTATTGAGGGGCAAAATTGATGGGCCATTACTGCTCAATAGATCATTTACGAATTAGTGCACAAGTAATACAGAGAGATCTTGCTACTGTGGTTATAAAGGGTTCTGAGTCAGCTGATACAGAAGCAAACAAAACAACAATTAAAACCAAATAAAATTGACAAACTTACAAGGGGGTAAGACAATACCCTTTTAGTACCAACACAAATGATTTTTAACAGCATATAAAAGTACTGAGCATTAGTATTTTTGGTCCATCTACTAAATCAGTTGCATTTAACAATCAAAACCTTATCTCAAGTTTACAATAAATAAGCTTAAAACAGTGAAATCTAAGGCCCCATTTTGTAGATGGCAGTTAAAATAAGAAAAAGGTGAGTGTGATTAATTTTCTAATGGCCTGAAATAATAAAATATCTCCCATATCTGGCATCACCAGATTTTCTGGACCGCCACATTGTGATTGATGGCCAGCAGGGAATAGTGGAAAAAAAAAACAACAAAAACAACACAGGAACCAGAAAATTCAACAGACTTGTGCATGATATGGAGGCTACTGTGAGTCACAACATGCCAGAAAGTGGCTACAGTATTTGCTTGTTACATCTTGTTTCCCCACGTACACGCCGACAGTTTTGATAATCAGCTCAAACTTTTGTTCCCCGAGGAGATTAGATGCCAGGCGGTGAGGTAAGAACCAAAAGTTATGATTTGTCAGTGACCCAGTTGATACAGCGGAGTGTCACCACAACAGTGCCGACAGACTACTACTACTATGGTGCAGACTGGCCAAGAGAATTAAAGCTGAAAGGTCACAGACAGGCAGACTGCTCAGGTGATCAAAGCATTAAGCAAAGACAACAACAAACTACACAGAATGGAAATCAAAAAAAAAAAAAAAGGGAAAGAAAGAAAAAGAATACAATGGCAAAATGATAAGGCAAGGAAGGAAAGCAGTGAGCAGGAGAGTGGAATTCTGAAGAGGTAGGTTGGTCAGCACACACAGGAACTCTCCTGCCAACTGAAAAGAAAAAAAAGGAATGCTGGGAATGACGACGACATTGAGGGGATTTGTTTTCGCAGCAGCAGGACTAGTACAGCAGAAATAAAGCGGATGTATGAAATAGGCTTGAAGAATATGAAGAAGCCCTTTTATTCTTACCAGACTCAGAATAAGGGAAGCTGCCGGGGCCGGAATGAAGCAGGTCTTCACGATGAGTTTACACCATTGTAGTGGGAATTTGGTCAAAAATCTGTGAAAAACAAAGGGAAGATACTGCAGGGCGAAGGAAAGCAAACTACAGGAGAAATGACCTTTGGAGTAATGGGCGGTCAAAGCCAAACTTCCAGAGTCGGCTGCTGCACGAGAGTGAATGGCGTTACTGGGTTTTCTGTTTACAATGTGCTCATTTTATTAAGTCAGTGTACCCAGAATTTGTGCCCAGCCACATCCGCAAGTGAATCTTTCAAAAACTAGAAATAAATTAACCGGTGTAGTGTTGCTATGGCCAGAAATTCTGGTCCGATTGTTGTTACCCCATCTAATAGCTCAGGCTGTCCCCCCCAACAACAAACAAGCAAAATAAAAACCTTTAAGAGGGAAATAATAAGTGTCTATTTATATAATTCAGTCAAGAATGGTCACGCTTTGTCTTATATTCCACACCCTGACCTCATAAACATTCTTTCTATCCTTAGCAGTTGCACAAAGCATTATATTAGATTTACTCTTCTACATCAAAATTTTCCAAAGAAATTCACTGTTCGGGATTTGTGAACAAAGGTCGATTATATTAACCAATATGGAACAAAGCCAGGTCAGGAAATAAAAATAATAAAATAAATAAACCACACAAAAGAAACTATGAAAGAGAGAGAGAGAGAGAGAGATTTATATCCTCTGTATGCTCTTGATTGTTGCTATCGCTGAATTCTGCAGCCAGAAGTGATGGATAGCATCAACCTCTACTGCCTCAGCTACAAATTTTTTTTTAGAATTGGTCAAGTCGACAATAAACTGCAAAGATAGGATCTGACCCATGGCAGGCCAGCAGTCCAATTTCTTCTCACTTGATGCCCCTGTGATAGAAACAAGTTTACTTACAGCATTTCATTATTTTTTTACTTCCACAGAACTTTTTTGGTAAACAGAAAGTCTTTTAGTGCGTGCATACATGCATGGGCGCTGAGATGAAGCCAAACTCTTCACCTGTTTTCAGGCAAATTCTAGCTGGGGAAAATGGGCAACAACTCATGGAGGAAAATAAGAAGCTAAAATAAACTGGAGTTCAATGAATTGGAAGAATGAAGTGGTCTCCGTCTGGCCATCTTTCAACAAGCAGATGAAACAATCAGCAAAAGAACAAATAATCAACAAGACAAAAACATAGGTACTAGCATCACAGTACCACATGCAGCACAGACATATCAGCGGTAAACGAAGTCTTTCATTTCCTAAACTCTTAATCATTTATTTTTACTTTCAACTCTTGGCTGCAGCATCTGAGAAGGAAAAATGCAATTATCAGCATATTTTTTTTGTACAAAAATAACATTACATTAATGAAACTGTGACAAACTGTAATACTTAATGTATTTTTAGAAAATATGAATTACAAAAGTTAAAGATAATGGTTTCTCTTCTATGAGGGCTGTTCATTTAATTCTAAAACTAATACTCTAAATACTCTCCGGACTACTCGTTTATTTTTTTTCAAAATACCTTCACCGCAGTCATATACACTACCTGCGACCATGTGGCACCTGGAAACCATCTGTGGGTGGTAGGGTGTGAAGTCTGGCCCTTACAGCATGCTGAATCTCCATCGTCGTAAGTGGACTGACACATAGTACTAAATCCACAAACAATAGTTTTCTGTTTGGAAACACCCTTCTTCACAACAACCCAAGAAATTCTGTGTGGTAAGGGTTAATTGAGATGGTAATGGAAGGCCTCTTCTTTTGAATGCAGAGTTCCCTGAACCGCCATCACTGATGCCAGGTACGCAAACTTTCCCAGGCTAAGACACTGCACTTAGCAATCAGCAAGAGGAGGCCTGGAATGCTACAGAACATGTGGCATCTCCATCACAACAATGCATGAATCTTGCTCCATTTGGTTAGTATGATCAAAGGATCAGACTTCTTACCCTATCCAAGGATGGTCTTTATGTTCCATTTGGTCTATGAGTTCACCATTGCAAGAACAGTATTTTGGTGGCCTAGTAAATATTCCAGCTAGCATTAGAACTAACTGGACAACCCTCATACATTTAATTAAAATAGCAATTTTCTTAATATTCACATAAAAAGAATATAATGTAAATAAATAAATATATATATAGTTTTACTGAGTGCATAACACTGGGTTACAACTAAACTAAAGCAAGTTGTTCCTTGCAAACAAACCATCAACTTGAAATCTAATTACAGATAATAACGAACTGTGATTGATTTAGCAAATTTGAGCAGCTGAAAGACAAAGGCTATGTAACCAATTGCTTCAGGCATCTATCCTTCTGGTGGAAACGACAAGTGATGGAAGTAATGTCAGTAAATAGGAATTCCAGAGTATGGTGAATTCTCTCCTTAGTTTAAAATATAATGATAACGCAAAGTAACTTAAAATAAATAAAACCAATCAATCATTGCTTATGTACATTATTGATATTAGTGATTTAATGTAAATAAATAAATACATATATGAATCTACATTTCAGGTATGATTTACTGTTGTGTATATAGGTGGGGTATGACTAATGATTAATGGAGCAGTTGTGCTGCTATTCTCTCTCATTGTTCCTGCCTGCTTCAGAATTCTATTCATTAATAAATCTTCTGACTAAGTAACATAGTTGCCTGGGCTTTTTATGACAGGGTAGCCTATCCACGTTCACTTGGCTGCCAGGACTGACTCATAGCACTTGTTTGACATAGTGCTCATTCCGGCTTTGCTGCATCAAGTGTTGCACAAGCAGCCATGTTGTAGTGAACCTGGGGCTCCCTTTAGAAACAACTTGTTGTTTTGGGGGGGGGGTTGTAAACGGCTTCTTCTCAACTACAGATTTTCACTTTTTCACTCTTCTGATGATGAATGCTTAGTCTCCACGATTTTACTACCAATATGTACAGTCGGAATAACTCTAGCAAGAAAACAAAACAAATACATGGGAGATAATCTCAGCTTGAGTCTGGCTCATTTTTGCTGTAGCTTTAGTATAGCGGAGTCCAGTATTAAGGGCCAGAACTGAAAATATAATGAAAAAGGGTTAATAATTTAATCTAAAAAGCTTTCTACACATTGTACCCATCTACATATTAATGTTCAAGACTTTCTACGTTATAACCCGAAGAACTGTTTTCCACCAGCAAGTTTCTGTGGTTTACGAACAAAGAACATAGCAGCATCAGCACGCAAATCAACCAGGGAACGAATGAAGTTGTTTATTCCTAATTAAACCTTAGATGTTTATTGAAAAATAGAAAGTTCAAGGCTGTCATTCAGGGAGGTGGTTTTTCTTACAGTCCACCTGCATCTTACAGGTGAGAGAGAGAATCTATGGAAAAAGTCTTTTTGCAATACATATATAAGTAGACTATAATAATAAAATGAATAAACTAGTTAATGAAAAAAATCTCCATTTGTGGACTATGCCCTCTGTATAGAATGGGATGCGAATTGCAGACACAAATGATGACTGAACCTGGTTGAGAAAGGTAGCTGATTCATACAGACAAGGGAAGATAACCAGTTTCAAAATCACTTAATTTGAGTTTCATCGCTTTATTAAGTCTTCTTTTGTTTTTCTTCTTCTGAACTACCAATTATAACATAGGTGAAAGATTATAGTAGACAATTCTGAAAAGTTTCCATAATGTAACTTTCTGGTCAAGAAAACTTTTTATTTGCTTACTATTGAAAATGTACAATCTGTTAAAATCACCCACCATTTTGTTATGCAATTACAAAGCATCTAGCATTTAGATATTCTAGACATAGGAAAGGAAATTTCCAAAATGAGTATCTAACCAAAACAGAATAGCTGTCAGGGTTATGGGTTCAACAAGTGACTTCTGATAAGTCAGGGTGCCATATCAGATTACTAGGTGATCACATCTTCATCTACCGCCCGTTATGCAAGGTTAATATAAAATATGATAACAAGAACGAGTTTAAAATGAGCTTCATGGGCAATTAACAAAGGATTTGGGGCAGGCAGAGAGTGTCTGTGGATGGCTGAAGAGAAGTAAATTGAAGTTTGTGACAATGTGCTATTGGAGGAAAGTATAAAGTTAGTTGTAATGGAAGTAAAGGTAAATAAATAAATACACCGAAAATCGGCAACAGGTTGTATGTTCAAAACCAGCTCAGCTAACCTGCTGATTTCCATAAAAATAAATGAACTACTACTGAAAATTAACAGCCATATATAAGAAAAGACCTTTCAGGGCAAATCTTGACAGTGATGACAGGCAAAGAGTGAGTCATTAGGTAGTTTTGTAACTAAGACGATGATTAGCTCAGTGCAGGGTGACCTAAAGCAGGTGCTTTATATAATGGGTTTTTAGTTCTGTTTTTAATTTCCTGTGAAGATTTAATCTCCATCTGTTAAACAGCAGAATCTAGATTAATCATTTCCCAGTGGAGGTAATGGATAATAATAATAGAGTGGATGGAGGTAGAGATAAACCAAGGGGGCACACACACACACAAAACCAAAATTACTCTCACACAGAGTGAAAAAAAGAAAAAATTAAATATCTATAAAGTCAAAATATCAAAACAACTTTTAACAACATACAGCACCGAGCACAATACAAAGACAGGGTAGAGCGGGAATAGATTGAATAATGATGCAAAATAGACGATGTAGTTCAAAAAAATAAAATGCAATATATTAAGTTGATATACTTAATGAAATGAGGTTTTATCTTTTTGTATTGAATTGTTTTTGCTAAAATAATAATAATAGTAATAACACAACACAAAGAGGTAGTGAGCATGTTTGCAAATGTTTTGATTCTCCAGATGTGGCAGTAATAAAGGCGTGATGCTAACAGAGTCGAGAAGTTATTATTTGATGATTGACAAATTTCTGTTTTCGTTTTTAATCTATTATTATTATTGTTGTTGTTTTCTCTATAAAATGTATCATCACATCTTGCAGTAGGTTCTGTTTATCTGATCATCTTCACAACACAAAGTTTGTTTCAGGTAGTTTATATTAATTAATTTGCTTTAAGATCAGAGATCAAATTATCTGTCTTTGGTATTAAGAATTTGTTTGGCAGTATTTTGATGTTTTCTTTTTGTACTGTGCAAAATGAATGCAATAACATTACAGCTGGAAGTGTACATCCAGACCAAAATGGATACATTAGAATGTCAAGTGAGAAGCAGTTTCTTCCTCTCTGCCATCCCAATAGTAGGCAGACGGTTGATTCTGCAGTTACTGGCCCAGCTACACTTTATTCCACTTTAAACCTAAGCAAGATTTCATACTTTACTTTTCTTTTGTTTTCTTGAATACAAGTACAACCTCCATTATCTCTTTAACACACAGGCTCTTACCTTCGACCCACTACTATATAATTCGTCAAAATTGTCAGAATAGCGATAAAACTCCTTATTGTAATCCTGTCTCCACTGATCCATCAAGGTGGGAGAATCAGATTTCATGTCCTTTTTTTTCTCCATTGTGCTGTCGGAGTCTGTGTAGGAATCAGAACCTGGAAAGAACAATATTTCAAAGATAACATCATACCCTAAACATAAAGCCACAATATCATCTCAGGTTTATATATATATATAATAAGACGGTTGTCGGTGGACCAGTCAGGACCAGCCTGGTCTACCTCCCAGACATTCTTCTGAATCTTCTTCAACAGCTGGTCATGTAAGTTTTCTTTCCATCCACACCTAAAAATAAGGATTACTAGTAGGGTTTTCAGTACACTTGTGGTGGAGGTTCCCTCCAGTAGCTTCTGACTAGACCAATGCTCATCAGTCACCAAGGTACATACTCAACACCTTCCCCGCTTCTAGCTCCCAGCCATGACTGGTCAACAGTAATTATGAGGTTCCTAGGTCCCTATCTGATAAATAAAACAGCCAGGGTTTAAAGATAAAACCACTATTACATATTAATATAACTAACAGCACAGAACATGCGCATAGCCAGGATATTTTTTTTCTTGGAGTGTGCTGAGAGAACAGGGATGCCATGCAACTTTAACAGATTACAGGAAGAGCTTGAGGAATTTTACAAAGATAAAAGAAATTGGTTAGACTACAAACTTCACATGTAAGGCTTTAGATGTCACAGTGTGTGGGTTGTTCTCTTGGATAAGCCCAAATAATGTTCAATAAAATCAATATAAAAATAACTGGGCCATATTAGTCATTAACCTGGGGGTGGAAAAATGATATATTAATAGGATCAAGCAGCTTGAGCACTTGCATATCAAAAATCACTTCTGGTACTTCCAGTTATTGCTGCCTGCTCTCATCTACTCTCACCATCATTCAAACAAAACTGACCAACCTGATCTCGCAAGCAAGATCAGAGATGTTGCCCGGTTAATATGGTGGCTAGAAGTCCTCACGTCCCATGGGAGCAGAGAGAGAATACTGGCGTCATTATTAAAACAGCATTTTTATCCTTTATTCCTGCCAGTTTCAGCCAGATCAGAATAAATACAATTAAGACTGTTTGTTTGCTTTGTGGTCTGAAGCTTCTGAGAGGTGGCAAACAGGTGGGCGGGCTCAAATGATAAAAAAGATGCCCAGGACAGTGCATAAACTAACTGATGTGAAGGATCGAGATAAATGAAAATACATGGCACCATACTAACCTGAATCAGTGTTTTTATATTTGTGGTACACCACACAAGCGAGGATGATGATCAGGATCACCACCACACCTCCAACAGCCCCACCTATGATGTATGGCAATGGCAAAACATCTGAAATGTACCCAAAGGCGACGAATGTAAGACGTCCAACCACTTGTAGAACAAGCCACTCAGAGAGTAAGCCATTGGTTGACACCTGATCAATGTTCAATAACATAATATTTTCTAAAGCAGAATTAACGAAAACATCTGACTCTGGGTTCACTCCCTTGATGCATTCCATTTTCCCAATCAGATCTGGAACCATTTCTTACACTCAAGAAAACCCTTAAGAGTAGAAATTTTCTATTAAATAAAAAAACAAACAAACAAACTGCGAAGCAGAGATATAAAAAAAAAGAAAAAGATGACCAAAAACAAAATTTTACAGTATTTGTGCATTTCATTTTTCTCATTGTTTCCAATTTCCTGGAGCTTTGAACCAACTGGTCTAGAGTGATGCTAGACAGGTCAGAATTAAAGACAACAATGGCATTCATCTAAAAATAGCCAACACACCTCCATTCTCTTTCTCCCACACAAATTTTGCTTACTTTCTTCTACAGTGACCAGCAGAGAACCATGTAATCACTTACCAACTGTGCAACCCTTTCAGAATAAAGTTCATCATCACCAGTGTCTATAAAGACATCTTTTTTCTGATTTCTAATTACCAAGCGTAAACTATGTCGACTCTTAACATTTCTAAAGGGGAGGAAACCTTCCTGCCCAGAAGTATAAACTTCTACTTAAAACGGAAGAAATTATCTCCCTTTAAACCTGATACTCTTTTAGCTTTGATTGATATGAACTTTCTCTCTCTCTCTCACACACAAATGTGCACTTGCATGCATGTCAGATATGACAAGATTTGTTCTTTTCCTAATTCTGTTTTTTTTTTTTTTATAATTCTTATTGTGTACATATCTGTAAACTGTGTAGGCAAAAGTCAGATTTTTAGCATAGAGATCAAACTGTCTGTTGTTCTCTCTTCCCCTTACTCCATATCTATTCTAGTGCTGGTAAATACTACTTCTGTTTATGTGTAATAAAGATGTTATAACATTTCACCTGTACAGAAATGTTGAATGACAAGAAAGAAGATTCCCAGTAAAATTTAAATGTATCTACGTAAAATAAAAAACAAAATCAACAACAAGCAAACAAATTCTAAACAGTTTCCTGGATATATAGTACAAGTACGTTCTTGTATCTATAAAGTGATCGATGCATATATTTTTAAAACTATACCTCTAACAATTCCATTTCAAGTACACTATACAGCAGCTGCACACTCCTGTATACATATTTAAATAGTTAGTGATTTAACCCAAAACAAAAAGAATTTAAAAAAAGAGAGAGTGAGAGAAATAGATTAACCGTCCAGTAATGTTAGTATAAACTATAGAGAATCAGTCAATTATGGAGATTACAATAGTAAGTGTTAAAGATGCCTAACAACACACTAATGGCTGCTATAACTTTCAGCAGTGTCATGATCACAGATTTTAAAAAGGTTAAAAGGAATTTGACCAACCTTTTTCAAGAAGAAAAATCATTGCCATGTCACGACCATAGCTGTTAGTCACACTACAGTTGTAGGAACCAAAGTCTTCAGAATGAACATTTAGAATCTGAAGAATGCTTTTGCGTCCGTATGGTAAATCTTTCTCAGAAGCTGAAAATCGACCAGAATTGGCATAGTTAATTGGTCGTCCATTTCTTAGCCATATTATGCTGTTTGGCTTAGGAACGGAAATCGCCAGACATTCAATGTGTGCCGTTTCGCCCTTAGCAGAGTACTGCTCTCCATCGCTCATTATTCTAGGTGAAGCTGCAAAGGAGGAGACAAGAGGATGGATAAGTTCACAAAGCTAAAAATTCTGATCTTTTATAAACAAGAAAATTTTTTTAAAAAAAGAAGAAGCTACAGGTAACTAACAGAGAACAGAAAGCAGACTGTGTAGTCTTTTTAACGATTCCAGTTAATGAGGTATGTAAAATTAAAAGCTAACAGTTGTCTGAAGGAACACTGAAGTTGAATTTGCTCCATGGCTAAAAAGAATTATAACTTATTTTCTAGAGAGGTTCAAATGAATGAAACCTGACTAAAAATGAAATCACTGTGATTGTATATGAGTTTTTTTCATTCTAACATCTCCAGCATATAAGGAATTTCAGTAAATCTAATCTTTCAATACTTTTTGAATGCAGATTGGATGTGGCTTTCTTGACAAGATGACCACAAACAACTGAGAGCCATACTTTTGTATAGTGTACAGCTGTTTGTCATAGACAGTGCGCTGTTGTCTGTGTGCCTTCTGGTGCCTCGACTACTTTTTAACTATCAATTCAAGAGCTAAAAAGCCAAAAAAATATGCATGTGACTAATTTATAAGTAATGTTAGCAATAAAAGTGAACTGTCGATAGTAATAATAGATTTTAAAACTGAGGCTTCAGTATTTTTATAAAGTCTATTTATTTTGATTACAAAAAATATATTAAAATTAAGAGTAATGTTTATATCATAACTTGCTTTACAATTAATATTTACATATATTTAAACAAAATTAACTTTTAGTTACATTGGGTTATTTCCCTTACAAATAAAAGTCTAGATTTTTTATTCCATCTGTCACCTGTAGATATATAATAAAAACATGGTTGGCTTTATTAACTGTAATACATTAAAAATTCATTATTTTGTATTAAAATTTTTAATAATGACAAATAGAATTCCCTCTTTTGCTCCTCAAAAACAAACACCAGCAGGATTTTTCGTTTTGTGTTCCTGCCTGAGGCAAAATAAAGGTCTGGTAAGCATTGTGTTTTTTTCAGTCATTTATTGACAGTGATCGACTTTGACAGACAAGTGACATGATAGTTAGCTAATTTCAGTTATGATAGAGTACTGATAACAAATGGACAGGTAAAGAGAGTCACTTTGTTTGATTGATTTTAACAAACTCTAGGCTTCATTTGGTAATTGTGGGACTGGTTTATATGATTAACCAACCTACACAGACACACTATCTGGTTTACCCATAAATGTATATCTCCTAAGTTTTACTTGTTGTTAAGACAAATAAAACACTATTTTAACTGAATTTTTCCAAAATTGCAAGCACTGTGTATTAGGTAGTGATTAGATTTAGCGTGATGATCAATACTTTGATGTTAGATAGCCAGAATGCAGTGCCTACCTAGAATTAGAGGAGGAGAGGTTTAGAATATAAAAGATTGAAGATGCATTAATGAGTTTTTGTGGTAACCAGAGATCTACAGACTAGGAAACTCACCTTTTTCAAGAAGAAATATGTGCCTCTTGATTTCATCAAACCCTAACACTGTAGCAGTACAGGTGTATGTTCCAAAATTGGCATCAGTAATATCCTCCATGACAAGAGTTGGATGCCCTCCCAGTGGCTGGAAGGTTCCCTTCTTTCTCCAGATGATGCTTGGTGGAGGATTTCCTTCTGCTATGCAACTGAGGCGAACATCATCGCCAACATCTGCTGCAACGTGGTCAGGTGCGTTGATGAATCTTGGGCCAACTACAAAACAGAGAAATATTACATCATGACAACAGTGAGCATAACTACAGTTTACTATACAGTATGTACTGCTTTTCTTCAGAGAAAAACTGGTGTGGTGCCATTGGTGGTGTATATTTATAAGCTTACAAAAAAACAACAACAACTTCAGTTTTAACCCTTATCATCAGTATTTATTGACGTGGTGTCAATGTTAGCATTAATAATTAAGGCTTTACATAGACATATAAAAATAATTAATTTAATAATTTGACAACAATACTTCAGTCATTACCATCTTGAGCTCTTGAGTTCTTTTAAAGCAAAATTAGAAAAGGCGATGTCATGACCAAAACAGATCATTGAGTTGTAAACAATGACATAGGAAAAAACACAATGCAACAATATGCACAACTATGATGCACACAAAAGTTGTTTATGGTCTTCTTGACAAAAGAGCTACATTGCCCATACTTAATCAAGTTAAAATGACTAAAATATTCTTAAGTTAAAATATACCAAATTTATTTTGAAATAAAGTTAAGTATATTTATTAACAGTTCCGTTAATCACCATCAGTCATGGAATCTAAAGTATAAATCTAGAAAGCTTCTTTCTATCTTAGCTTGAGTCACTACAAAGAAAGAAGAACACATAAAGTCTGAGGCTGGAACCTACTTAGTAGTAACCAAAATGCTTTGTTGGTATTAAGATGAGATGTCACTACTGTGTGTTCAGTAAACTTATTAATAAGTAATTACAAGTGACAAGTTCATTGTTGTGAGGTAATACACAAAACATGCTATTTTAACAATTACTTCTCTTTAAAGAAGATGGCATATTCATGAGCAGGGCATGTTAGCCCCATGGTAAACTACTGGACTGTTAAGTGTCTGAGTTCAATTCCCACTGTAGATCGGCTTGGTTTGGCAGCATCTTCCTGTCATAGTTTTTTTTCGTTTCCTCCTTCAGCCAACCATGTGGATTTCTTCCCTCGTCAAAAAATGAAGAGATCTAGTAGAGACTTACACAACCATGTCACCTATTCTGCACAACTTCCAGAATGCTGCTGGGAGGAGGGTCAAAGCATTATTGCTCTCCTGGTGTCTACTAATATCAATGAATTAACTTAACTGCTCCGATTATATTTCTAATAGAGGTAATTTTATTAATTAGAACAGGTGTAATATAAAACGAAATAAGTTATGGATGTCAATCAGTGGGAAAACTGAAAGTAATACATACATATTTTATAAACATACTAGGGGTGGCCAAATTGATAAGACCCTAAAATCCTTATATGACTGGGAGCCACAAAACACCCCACTTCACACATGCATTCTCTAACGCCAATCTGTGAATGGATCAGCCAAGATGGCAAAACAGTGCATTAACTTCTGCAAGTCTTCAAACCTTAGACCTTACAGTCTGCTGCTGCATTCCTCAAGTTTATGCTGTTCTACCCTAATTTCATGGAACACTTTTAAAAAATTGACTAAAGTCTCTTGACTTTAGGCCCCTCTGCAGAAGTTTCAGCTTATTCTGGAAACCGTAGAGACCGTCTGAGTAAAGTCAGAAATGAGCTTACCTTCTTCTTGGAGTGCCAGGTTCAGAAATTGCAGATGCTGCATAACACAGCCTGTGAGTTGTTTATGATGGCTGATGTAATAGACATGTATAAAGTCCAGAAACTTGGAATCACTTTTCAAGAGTCTGATGTGACGATTGCATAAACTCCACCCATTCCAATATTGACAAGTTTGTCCAGGGGCACACCAGCATTTTCCAGCCCACTCTCAAGTACATTTTTAATATCAACACTATGTTCTTTCAAAGCCCCCAAGTCCAATATTTCTTTTAAATTCATAATGGCTGTAATACAGCAAACAAATATTGCTAGTTGTGATTTGTCTTGGTTGTCTGCAGACTGGTCAGGTGCTAAAGTGAACACCAATGAGTTTTTAAACTCATTTTGCACCTTGGTTGCAACATCAGCACTGATTTAGGAAATATCACTCTTCATATTGTGATGTGAAGACAGTCAACGGAGTTTCTTGTTATCTGGATCCAAAATTTCCAACTGCAATATTCGTCTGAATAAATTCTCCACCTGGATAAGGATATCTGGCATGAGATATTCCATGACAAAACAAAATTTGCTTCAGTCATTACAGAAGCTTCTTTACTGAACACCAAAAGGTGCATTTGTTGACTACTGAGGTGCAATCTTAAAAAAGATAGCTTGAGTTTCCTTGATACTGATCCAGGGTACTGAGACATTGATTAGTCTCATACTAATGTTTCAGGTTGCACACCTTGTAGTGTGTTGCAGGTGAGACATGGGGGTTTATCACTTTTTTCTGCAAAAAGCAAATTGTCTTGTTCTGACCTAAGATTTTTGGTGTTCATTCTCACACCATCTCATACTAGTTGAGGGTTTACTCACCAATACTGAAATTTTTACTTGCAAACTACATAGCACTTTTCAAATCTGAAAACACCTCAACTATTTCCACTCAAGTAAGCAACAAAAAACAACCCATAGTACGTCTCTCATTGGAGCTGCTCTTTAAATGCTTGTGTGTAGCACACAGTTTGGCCACCCCTGATATATACTTCACTACTTCAGTTTCTATCAATTAGTACAAGACATAATCCATTTGCAGTTAGAAATTTTAGCAAAATTACAACATGACCAAACTCTCAGGAAAAACGAATCATGCATGGCAAACAAGTTAGTTCACATTTTAATTTTACTCAGACATACTTGTTTGGAATTATTTCCCTTGAACAAATAATAGTCCCCCAACAACCAGGCGTAATCATGTAATGACTGACGAGTCGTCTCCCTTGAATAAAGTTTTGCCACAATTTTTTTTTTTGTAATCCACAAAAATAAAATAGATAAATGCAGTTCCAACAAACAGTAAAGCCATAGTTTTTTTGGTGATATTATACCACAAAATATGAAAAATCATAAAAGTATTAATTCTTTTAAATTCTAATTACTATTTATTTTCTCAGAAAGACGATTTTCAAAAAGTATATTTATATTTAGTAATCACATAATTAGATACTTCTTATTTTAAAGTTTTTTTATGAGGCGTTGTAAACCAGAGGTATATCTATTTTTTGAACAATTAAAATTTGAATATTCTTTTAATTTTTAAATGAATTTCTCTTACATTCTATTTGCAGTAGTAGACATTTCTAAAAAAAATTATTAGGGTTATTTCCCTCTAAGTTTTAAATGCTTTAAATATTTACGAATTACCTCCCTTCAGTGATAAAAAAAAAAAAAGCACACTCAACTGGTAAAACTCAGAACTCACATTCAATGTTGAGTTTAATCTCTATTTTTGTACTGCCTACATCGTTTGTGCCCTCACAAGCAACTGTGTTACCATGGTAAATTCGAGAAACAGCTGGAATGTCCAAGAAGTTGTTGGTTTGGTTGATGATCATTTTATTGTTTCTGTACCATCTGGAAAATATAGGAGAATGGTTGGTTGCAGAGGCTGGACGTTAGAAATGTGACAGCTCTTTCAGAAAGCCACATTCACCGAAACAAGGCAAGTGTTTTTAAAAGGATTTCTGAAAAAACAACAGCAGCACCAGAAAAACCAGCGAAATATACTGACTTTTTTCCTACTTGCTAAGTAAAAGGTAAAAAATTTAACCATTTATCTTTTTTATGCTTATCACATCATTTCAACATTATCTGAATACACAACCAGAACTAATACTTAAAGACAACAAACTGCAATTAGATCCTTTGACATATAGCTAAGCCTTTCATTCCATCAACACCCAATTATAATACAAACACTTACTTCCAGGTGATCAGATTGGGATTAGCGATTCCATCACAGGTAAGTCGAACATATGTAAACTCTCGCATTTTTGAAGAAACATTTTTGGTCATTGTGATTTCTGGAGAATCTGTTTAACATAAAAAATATATATTTAAATATATAACATTATCTATAAAGCAAAAATGCATGTGAAGTACGCTGATTTTCTCCAAGCACATTCTCTGATCAGATACCTTCATGCAACCAAACAGTGATTACTTTTTATGTAGGAGGTCATTAACAAATAGTGTTTACTTGTTTACCTATATACATTTCTTTAGTAATACTGATAGAGTTCAGAAAAGCAACTGGCTATAAAAAATGATAACTGTTGCAAATGTGCCACCAAAATCAATGCCTGATAGGTGACCATCAGTGAGCTCAATGTGGGCAAGTATCCTTCTTTAGTGAGCATTTTGATGGTACTTTTTTAGCCATCTACCAAAATTTTAATATTCCAACTGCACCCTTCTCCTGCTCTCCCCTCAATTTTCAAATCCACAAGAGTGCAACCAAATAAAGGACTCCTTCACCTTTTAAATGAAACTTACACTGCACATCCAAAACAACTTGTGTTTTATGTGCTTTCTGCAAAGCCTCGTTCTTGGCATGACATTCAATGACCTTGCCAGCATCGTCCTTAGTAGGTATGATCAAAATGCTCCCAATGGTGTCTACTCGTTTTTTATCCTTTTGCAGGATATTTTTGGAGGAGACTCCTTCTCCAATCAGTCGTTCATCTTTGTACCACGTTATCTTGGCAGCTGGCTTTCCATTGTTAGCTCGACATGTCAAATTAGTTGGCTTGTCCAAGATCACTGCTGCTGTTCGGCCATTTTCTATTTTTGGCGGGTCAGGTGGTACTGAAAAGACAACAAGGAAAAAAAAATGAAAAAGAAACATTTAATATGAAAAAGGTTTTCTACGCAAGATTACGATGTAGAAACTGTTGCATGATCAACAAACAACAACCTTCTCCCCCAAGGGCCATGTGTAATATGAACACAGCTATCATGTTTTAGCAGAAACTTAATTAGTGAAAAGATTCAATCGAAATTTAAACTATGAAGAAACTGAAAAAAATCTGATTTACATTCTTTAATGACTTAATAATGAGGATACCATTTCAACCAGGTTTCATTTGAACATCCATTGTATATTTCAATCTAACTGAACATGGGCAAAGGAGAATTCAATTTAAAGAGGGATGGATTTGAAACATCCATTCTATGTATACTAAAAAAGTCATTAATTTGTATCCATGTTATGATTTTCTTATTGACAGAAGAATATAATTGTCTGCCAGAAAATTCCATAGGCCATATTATGATTTACTTGTCTTTGATTACAAAAATCTAAAAATATCACTTTCTGAATACAGTTAATTCCACTTATAAAGAAACAATTCCTTAGCCAAAGGACCCCATGGATTGATTCTATCACATCTTAATGGAAGAATGATGTCATGATTTTTACTGGAAACCCTAAGGGTTGTTTTTGCTTCATCCCTGTTGCATTTGACCATTAACATAAGCTGTGTGAACCAGAACGCTAGCCAGGTGGGGAAAGAAAGCTGCTTGACACTGGAAAATAATGCTATTAAAAAACTGTCCATGGTGGTCTGACCAACTTGTCAAATGTCCCTACTAAAGCTCACTGTTTTTAGATGTGGGAGGATTTGGGATGACCAAAGGAAACACAAAGCAGCTGGCTTGGACCACTGTACAACACTACCCCATGGAGTAAAAAATGGCATGACAATCGGCCTAGTCAATAATGGAGGCGGCCAATGTTATCTGTGCATGCTTGAACTGAAGTGTCTGATCACAATGTCTGGTGTTGCTTGGTGCTCCTGGGTTTAAGGCATGTCCTCAAATCAAGAGTAGGTTCTGCGGAGGGAGAAGGATTCCTGAGACTTTAATGTCTGCAAGAAATGCTCAATGCCTGGCCAATCCATTGTAATAATGATAATGTTGATCCTGAAAAAAAAATCAGCAATGGCTATAACCCTGTGTGGCTTGTTTCCTGGAACATGAACCCTGGGTGGCCAAAAGGCAAAACCATCAATCTCATAATGCCCTTGAACAATGACTAAGAGAGAGTACTTCTGCCAACCAAACTCCTCCTCTCTGTCAAAACATCACTGCTGCCACTGAATTCTTGTCCAACAATTTCAACCCTTGCCAAGCTATTTGAGTGTTGCAATGATGATTGCTCAAAGAAAAATCAATACATCAACATCTGGCACATAATCTCACATGGTAAAAATGGTGATTTGGTCGAACACCTGAGTCCCTCTGATTGCTAGCAGATGTTATTGGGTATAGGTAGCAATGACTGCACTGTTCCACAGGGACATTCCTCTAATCACGTGTTCATCATGAAGGTCCATTCAAGGAGGATAGCTCTGTCATGGACACCACCAGCCTGCAAGGAGTCTCTCTAATCAGATGATGTATCTGCATACTATCATTATAGATTATATTGCATACAGGATCTCAAATATACCATACCTACACTTTTATATAGCTACATGAGCATACATTTTGAAATTCATGTTTTAAAGCATGCGGTAATCTTGAGCGAATTAAACTGAGTCATCTTCAGAGATTTACTTACCTACTGACATTGCAGCAGCTAACCTGTTACTAAAATTCATCATCCTTTCATTCATTCAGTGAAAAGAAAATAGTTTTTCAGAAACAACAATTTGTGCCTGACACCATCTGGTTTTAATATACAAACTGTGAACTGTATCTGTTTCTCTGTCTCTTATTTTTTTTATGTGGAAATTGATAAACTGATGTCCTTTTTACTTTCAACTTACTCCAGTTCAACTTATACATAAATCAACCTCAAAATTTCCTCATGATCAGGACATCCAATGTATGGCTCAGAAAAAAATGGTAGTAAACATTGCAACACATTAAAAGAAACTACAGATCCATAGAGAAAGATTTAATCACTTTGATTTGACATATGAATTTCATACAAGTTTTTAAAATTCTCATAAAATAGATGTAGCCAGTGTGTGCACTTATTATGCTATTATGATTGCTTCAGTTAGAAAAACAAAATCTTAACTAATTTTCTTAAAAGAAAAAAACAATTAAAACCCTCAGCTAAATCCCTTTAAAACTGTATTAAACAAAACCTTTAAAATCACCACAAAAATCCTCTCGTCAAACCTTCTGCAAAAAAAAAAAGAAAAAAAAAGATTAATTTAAAATGAATGGAAAACTATAAAAATTACCAAGCCACTCATTAAAAATAGAGAGAAGTCTAACTTTTTATCAGAAAAAAACAAACAAACAAAAAGAATTCACCTACAAACTGGACAGTAAGGTAGCATACGACAGGAATAGGCTGCCTATCTGATCAGGAGAAATCCTTGCTCCAAAAAAGGGTTAAAGGGTTATTTAGTTTAGTTAGAGGCTTCACCCACCAGATATCAGGTTTTGATACCACAGGGACCAAAAAAATAAGGCTAAGCCGCAGCTTACCTTGTGCAACAAAGATGGTCCAGTAAGATGCTAGGTTTCCTGAGCCAGTTAGGTCAATGAAAAAACTGCACTTACACAAAACTGTGAGTTTCACCGTCTTGCTTCTGATTCCATCCACTATGTCTGTCGCTCCCACCTGGCACTGGAACAATGCATCATCTTCAAGGTTTGCTTCTGATATCCTGAGGTTATATTCACCTGGAAAATGAGAAACAGTAAAGGCGTGATGCTCTTTCCTCAACATGATTTGGCAAGCAGTACCCCTGGTGACCATCTAGCCCCAAAATTAACAGCATTATGAGAAAACCCTACAGACATATTTTGACAATAGATGTGAAAAAATTATGCAAGTAAGTTAAGCAGCAATTAAGTTTTTAAGCAGAAACAAAATCCCATATTCAAAGTTTCACAAGTCATACAGTCAGCATAAAGCTACTTAATTCCCCATATATACCGGGCCATGATAACAATGAAATGACAGTGGGTCTGAACACCAATATTTCTTCACAAAAATTCATGGGGGAACCATGGTAGTGATTTCGAAAGACTCGCTTCATGGATATAAAGGTTGTAGTATTAACTCTCACATTTGCCCTCAATGACAATACACAAATCAGTTTTTTCAAGTAATAACAAACGAGAAAAGCAACCCAGACTAATAATCTCACTTAGTTTATATTTAGTACAATATTTATTTCTCTCTTTTCTGGTTTATTACATTTAAAATACAAATTTAAGTGGAAAATTCTGATGTAGTATGAGCAGATGAGCTTGTTAAAAAACAGAAACCAATGTGTGAAAAGAAGAAACTGAACATGTATGCTGAAAGTTTATAGACATGTATCTAAGCAGTTATCTCCCCTTTAGATCACAACCACTTCCAATAAAACCACTTTATTAAATCTTGGAATAAGTCCAGGACTGAAAAGGAAATTAGTACAATAATTTAATTCTGAGCTCTTTAGTTTTTTTTAATTGAAAAATAATTAAAAATACACCCCCAAAAATATCTGCCATTTTTCTTTCTTGGCTGGAAAGTCTTAAAACGTCTGGCCAGGTTTAGCAGGGTAGATTAACAGAAAAATAATTCAGCTGCTGCAGATAGCGCAATATCAATTTTTGGAAAACAGACACAGCTCTGTGCCTCCCCCGCTCCTCTACTTATCTCACTTAGCAAGTGATACTGGAGCACTTCTGTAAAACAAAAATTCAGAATCTACATTAGAAATACCTCAGATTTTTGTGAAACCTTAGCTAACAAACCTTAGTATTAAGATTTGGAGCAGCAGAAATTATACCAAAATTCTAAAATATATATTTTGCAGGAGGTTTTTATTCAGATTTCTGCCATCAATGACATGTTTGAAATTCAAATATGACAGGTGAATTATAAAAATCCAAACATTTTTCATATATCTCAGTATTATTTGGATTTTCCCACTCTGTACTAAGTAATATGTTCTCCTACCTTAATAAATATCAGAAAACACTAATGCTGACTGACTGTTATGCCCATACCAACCAACCAACCAACCAACCAACCAACCAAAAACCAACCAACCAAAAAAAAAAAAAGAAGATATACCTGATTTTGAGAAAAGGTCTGAGTTGTATGACTCTTTATAATCTGTTGTGAACAGGACCCTCAAGAGAACTGTTGGAACTTGGGATAATGGTATGGTTAGGGGTCCATAACTTTTCCAGGGATAGCAATTCCCCATAAAAACTAGTAGGTAATAGTATGTACTATATTAGTTTCCTATACTAAAATGGACTAACCTAACTTCATACACCTTTCAAAATTCTAGAGAGTAAAAATACAATGAGGATGTCATTGAAAAGTTAAAAAAAAATAAAGTTGAATTACTAACTAGTATTTTATTTTAATGTGAGCAAAATTAACAAATGAAGGCTTTTCTATCTTTTTCATTAACAAATTGTTCAATTAATCCAACTTAAGAAACGTTTCTTGCTAGTTCACATTTGATTGCAAGGAAGGAAAACGAGATAACCATTGCTGACCAATTGTAGATCACAGGTGGTTTGTAATGTGTTTTAGTACCGAAAAGATTCTCTCACCAGTGGCCATAAATGTGAGAAAGCTGCAAAATAGTCAAATTTCTACCACAATATCAGGAAATAGTTCTTTCAAGTTCACTTCATATAGTTTATTTATGGGTGCTACTGGCTTCATCTTCATAACTAATACTTTCGTTATAAATTTTCTCTAAAAATAAAAGTCCTTTCAATAAATCTCCATTTATCTCTTTGGTATAATGCTCCACTAAAGATTGGGCAGAAGATCTTCTTTTGTCATGCACATAACATTCCATGGAAAAAGAAGACTGCAAATAATTTTCAATGCTTCAAATCATACAGTAAGGCCAGCTATAACCAGATAAATTATACAGAGATAGGCTTCAGTGCAAAACTTTTCCAGTCAATTTTCTGATGAATCTTGCTGATTTCCAAGAAGAAAACTATCTAAACCCATTGCTCCTGCAACAGTTTTAGTTCCATTTACTATACTATGCCAGCTCTCATGCAGGGTAGCAAATCATTTATCGATAAACCATCAATATTTTCTTGTTAAACATCTCTCTGATGAATTGGAACTTTGTACCAGATCAAACTTATATGATTTCATGTATTTTAAGCATTCATCAATTTCAAGTTGTGGAGTTTGCCTTAAGATTTAATGATGCAGAACATTCACCAAAAGCAACAAAAGGGGGATGGTAAATCTTAGGTCCACAGACGAACGTCATCTAGTTGTGCTGACCCCTGGCGTCAGTGATTTGCTGAAGAAACATTGGGAAATGTTTTCGTAAAATGCTCCACTGCTACTAAAAAGGTTTCGTGGTTTGCAATGTTCCAAAAGAGGTAATAGCTTGGCAACATATGTCAGAACTGTCAACACCAATCAGATTCAGGGTGTGATTGCCAGAGTCTGAAAATGTAGCCAGTGGATTTAGGAAAATTAAATGTACCCCAAAACCATTAAATCTACCCACCATATTGGCACCATTATCATTACCCTGCCTGCACCCACACAATGAAAAATCAATGTTCTCTTTCAGGAGAACTTTTAAAATGAGATCTGCAACTTTGAGCTCCCCCCTTTTCATCACAATCTCAAAATTATAAAAGAAATGCTCTTTGATCACCCAAATTTTTGTCTGAAGTACATAGCACAGAACAAATGTAGTCTGTGCCTTCATGATGTATCCAGTGTTGTGTCAGCTATTAATCCAAAATATTGAGATCAACTTAACTCTTCAAAAATTATTTTCTTTTAACCTCAGCAGCACACAAAGATATAAATTCATTATATGAGCTGGGGAAAATAGTGTTTTTGAAGATGAAATTCTCCATGTTGAGGAGGATTAATTTTATCTACATGCTCTCTCAGAATAGAATCATACTGTGGCTACAATTCTAGAATCCCAAGAAAACTATCATTATGGGCATCTCCAATTAATAAACTATCACCTTGAAAAGCTGGTCCTCTTTCTCCAAGAAAAAGTGTTACATCCAAGATTTGATTTAAAATTTCCTGCCATTTTTTTCATGCTCATCTACTATCCAATTCTCAATCTGAGTTTCAATCTCCTTTCCAAATATAGAAAAGCAACCCATTTTCCATCTAAGATAACATGCCATCCTCAGTTTTTGTTCCATCCATCTTCACTGGCGAAAACAGGCAGTGATGAAGGGTCTGATTTATTAAACAAATGGCAGGGCAGGGAAGACCTACAATGACTCCTTAGATAAACTTCATGTGAGGCAGTCCCTTTCGGTCGATTCCCCATTTGTCAACTTTGACATTAAAATAACGTAAAGAAAAGGGATTCCATTTAAGTCCCTTGAAATGTTTTTTGGTAGTGGTGGTCTCATATCACCTCTGGATGCTGCTGAATTAGATTGGTCTGCCACTCCATCATCTTGATCAATAGGTTCAGAAACTACCACACTTTTGTTGTTTTTAGATGGTGGCATAGGTGTTGTGACAGAAAATATGAGGCTGAAAAAAATTTTTTTTTTAAAGATTGGCTACTAGGGATTTAAAAAAAAAAATTTTTGCACCTTACAGTAACAGAGATTACCTGAGATAAAAATAAATTCCAAACTTGACATTTAGTAAGGCTCCTTTACCCTGGGTTGGAGCCCTAAGAATCTCTCCCCTCATGGGACATGGTTGTGATCCAACCGGTCTAAGAAGTTTTGAAGTTAATGGCTTGAAACAGCGATCAGTGGAAGCTCAGCTAATGATCATTTAGAGGAGGAGAGGCTTGTGGAAGATCTTTTATGATACACCAATAAACCCATTTCTCACTGCTTCTTTTTCATAGAACTTCTTCCGTGCCAAACACTGAGTGATTGATGGCATAGTAGTGAGTCTACAACATCCAAAATATTGAACCATATCTTTAAGTTTGTGAGAAGGAAAGCTACCATATATCTATGTAAATCTTTCATCAACACCGACCACTGAGAAAGTTTTGGCTCGTTAACATTAGTTTGTCGTCTAAACTACGGTTCTCAGTGCCAATGACATCATGGTCATTTTATTATTATTATTACTACTTAGTCATCGCCACAACTAGAAAACAGCAGCAGGGCTAGTGACAAGTTCTCAACACCATCCTCATAAATCATATGCTAAAGGGCATCCTTTCTAAAAAAATTACAAATTTTCACATGCACTGGCTTGAGTACTCATTTTTACATATGTGAATATGTAAATGATATGTAAATGTTTATCTTAGCAACATAACAGAAAAAAAAATTAAACCAATATTTTTTCAATTAGACATTATCATTTTTATTAACTTATTTTTTGGATTTTGCAAAGACTGTATGGAATTATCCAGATGACTGCTGTTATTACTTTACATGAATAATACTCTATGTATTTTTAATAGGTTGTAATCATCAGATGTCCTGGCCCTAGCCAGCTGGTAGGCCCAGACAAATGAGTCTTCCATAGTTGACTCAATAGGCCAGTCAATGCTCTGGTGGTCATAGTTTTTGCATTGTAAACAAAAGATGTCACATTTGTCAACAACCTCCCCGGTCAGTCCCCCCTCTCACCCTTTCTCTATTCCTCAGGCTCAGTGGGTTATCTGTACTGCCCCTCTCCAGAAATCCAGGGTACATCAACATGGTCTGTTAACCTAAACAGATGGCTTTAGTTAGTCAGCTGTCCCTGGGGGCTCACCTTCATCCAAAGAAATCACTCCTCTCTCTTACTAACACAGCAGCTGGTCACCTGGTCAGTTGCCATTTTTAAACAAAGGAGGGGGTCTAACTTTCAGATGCCAAATAAACTATGGCCACTGGTGCCTTCCCCTCCCCCCCCACACCTGGCCTCTCTTTGATTTTAGTTACAACTTGTCAAAAACCATCAACCTCTGGATATACAAATCAGTCCATAAAAATACATCAGAAGATCATATGGTGAAAACTGGAGTTTGGAAAATAAAACCAAAACACTTTGGTCTTAGTGGGAACCCATAGCAACACTTCTGAGCTGCTACAATTATCCATCAAATAAAAGCCACGATTTTTAACAAGGAGTCGTAAAACAAGAGCCAATCAAAGCAGAGAAATGTATGTGCATATTACATCATTCTAGACCAGTGGTTCCCAATCTTTTTGGACTCATGGACCTTTTTATAATACTCAAAAGATTTACGACCCCCTGCTACACTTCCATAACTGAAAAAAAATCAAAGAATAAATTTAGCAAAAAAATCACATAAATAAGAGTTCTATTTGAATATATTAACAGTTTGGTGCCCAAGTTTGCCTAAAATCTAGCTGGCTAGTGTGCATCTGGCCGAAGTCGCAGTCCAGTCCTTATGGCGTGCTCTGCCCCAGGTGTCGTGATCCGAGTCTTTTAGCTGCAGGCCCCAATGGCGTTAGCCAATGGGAGCGTGGCTCGATTGCATCAGTCCTACTGTGGTAACAGTTTGAGTTCCGGCCTTTGTCGCCAGCGTGTATTGTCCGTGTTTCTATGAGGGTTGCAGAGCGATAGGAAACCGCAGAGGCCTGTGATGCAACCTGGAGTGCCTGCCATGGGAGACAAGCCTTACACCTTTGGCACTTGGCCTCCCATCGGTGATACTGGCATATTGGACGCAGGGTAATTTTTGTATACTTTTTTCTGGAAAAAAGTACGCTAACTTCCAGGTTCCGTGACCCCCAAGAAAACACTTCGTGACCCCTCTAAGGGGTCGCGACCCACTGTTCTAGACTAAGCCAAGCTCTGAGTAGTAGAGGGATTGATAGCTTCTTATGAGAGCCATGTTTGAATGAAGAAAGAAATAAAATGGATAATGGACATGGGCTTTTTGTTTACGTGTTATTCAGTTTTTTGGATGGCTGTTGAAATTTCAGCTTCTTGGCCTTTTTTGTTTTTTTTTTTTGCTGTCCCTATTTTTATATCAGCACTTCTGATGCTACCTTTCTGTATGGAATAACCAGAATCTGCAGACTGAAATTCTTAGAATTTTTTTTTTTTTTGTGTGCTTCAGATTGTGGTTGTTTACATCTAAATTTTCCTCTTCTCCAGGTATGTATATAAGCTTTTGTTTTTCTTGGGAAGCCCTTTCCTGGCTTTGGGGTTGAGAACATCTTACAGTAGAAGAGAAAGGTGTTTGACTAAGCAAGTGACCTGGGTATGGTTGGAAGCTGTTGAGAGGTGGTCAAGGTATAAGCCAATTAAAAGTTACCCATTTTTAATTGTGGCATGGGAACTATGTGGCTGGCTGGTCAACCATGTTAGGAAGGTACAACAGAGATTCAAACTCTGGTCCTCAACGAATGGCACTCTAATATTCAGTCTATTACCAGACCATGAATAAATAAATAAAGAGAGATACTATAGCCAGACAGACTATCTAGTGAACATGTTGGGTTTCTGTATAATGATAGTGAATTATCAGCTAGACTTCAGCATGATAATCACTGAAATATTTTTCAGTTTGAGCGTTCAGAATATGTGAAAGTAGTTATGGTATTAGAGGAAACGTCTGATATAGATTTTCAAAATAAAGGTTCAGGTCTGTAGCCGCATACAGCCAGATATGCTAAAAGGTCATAACTAGTTTAAAAAAATCTAATTAATAGGTCATCTCCCTTGCTCCTCTGTCTGGTTGGTTTCAGTCCCCTGCTGCCAGAAGGCATAATCTAAATGTTATCAACAAGTTAATACAAGAACTACATCTAAAAAATGTGCATAAATTCAGATTTTGAAATTGAAACTTTTAAACAAAAATTTGCTATATTTAATTATACATAATAACAATACTGAGTTTAGAATAGAGTGAAGTTAGAAACAGACAAGTGGCTGTTACAAGAGAATTAAATTAAAAATCACACAAACTAAATGTGAAGAAAAGAAAATTAATTTAACTAATGATTTTGAGTGTAAATTCAATAAATTATCAGCATAAAAATATGAAAAAAAAACAACCCAACAATAAAACATTCCAAAGAGCAGCACTTATGTAAATTGTATACAATTTAATAAAAACTCAGACATGCTGTGCAAGTGAATTTCTAACATCATTAAGCTGAACCATCCTGCTGCAGTAGTATGTACACCACTCCACAGTGTTATGATGGACCACCATAAAAACAGCACACTGCAGATAGTGATATTAAGTAAAGTCCTTGAATTTTTTCTGATAGATGAAGCCATGCATGAAGTACATGAACCTGATTTATATCCCATACAAAGAATGCATCTGTGTGTAATGGTGTATTAATTTTGTTTGCTTTTACTGTGAATGACTGTTAGTTTACCATTAAGTAAAATGGGATTTGAAATCTCTTTTATTAAAAAGTTTAGCAAAAGTCTCGGGTGTTTGTGTCCAAGCAACTGACAATTATTACAGCTGAAGAAATAAACTTTAGCAAGTGTTCTTCATTTGTTAGCAAATTACAGTTATCCCCCTTTCAGTTGTAAGACCTGATTGGCTGACATGTTTGAGATACATAAAAATATGATAAAAGACTAAATGATTTACTGGAAATATCAGGTGAATGTCTTGAATTTAAACAAAAACGGTGTCAAGAAAGTTGAGTAATTAAATGCAACTGGCAATTAAAAAAAATAAGAAAAAGGAAGATGGTCTGAGGATGTTTCAGAAGAGACTAAATTTCTGATTTTTCTGTGAAAAGTTTTAGTAAGTTTGCTCATTTTACTTAAGTGATTACTTTTTTCTCTTTATCTGTTTAACCCTCTACATATCACCTGGGGTGTGCATTTTCACTCCACTACCCTTCAAATCTGTATTGCTCAGAACAAGCTGAGCCATAGGAGCTGTGATACACAGTACCTTCCTTGTTAATATAGGGAAATTCTTATGGTCTTGTGTTGAAATAGACAGGATGGAGCAAGAGGCTACAGCATGTTTCTGCCAGCTAAGTCACCATTAGAATTGGGTGTATAATGTTTGCTAAGCCATCAATACTTTGGAACTAATGGAAACCTAACCTATTGTAATGAAAAATCACATTACAACTATATTTGGCTAAATATACAACCACCCAAGGCGATAGCGGTAAACTTAAAAATGACATGGTATATGGAGGGTTAAGCAGTTTTTTTTTGGGGGGGGAGTATAGTCTTGTGTGGTTGCTGCACGCAATTTTAGGAGGTAAAATAGAAATTTTCAGAAGCAGAATGTGAAGTTATCAAAATTCCAATCAGGATCTGGAAACAAGATGGAGGCTATACAAAAGGACAGTTTTTACCAAAAAGTGTCATTGTGCATGTCAGCTATTTGTTGGCACAGATGCATTGCACAATGTTCTAGATTTTTGGGACTGATGCCCTTTTCCTGGATGACATGATTTAATCTGATTTTTGTTTGAACATAGTTTACCTAGTAGTTCTGGACCCAAATCAAAGAGCCCAATGGTGCAGACAATAATGAACCAGTTTTTTCCTCTTCTACACCTACACTGGATGCTGCAATAGGATAACACCTGCCTATCCTAGCAACATCCCTGCAGCAACACAGACTTTACACATGTACCATAACATGGGTTGGCCATGTCATTAGTCTTGCTGAAACCGTGGTTCCAGAACATTCAGAGTTGTTGGTGGAAAAAAGTTACCTGTATAGTCAAAAAATGAAAATGTGAAAGACTATAATCCTAGAGAGATAATACAAAGTGGAGCATGCCTCATCCCAGTTTAACTTTGTTAGGTAAACCTGCAACCCTGTCCTTCTGATTTCAGCTCCCTTGCCAGAGAGTAAGGTTAGCTTGTTGGGTGGCTGTGGTGTATTATAAAGATGCAGATTGGAATTTGTAATAAAACTGTGCCCCGGAGCATCATATGGATTTATTTCTCTCTTGTTAAAACAACATAAAACACTGATAATATACAAAATAATACTTAGCCAGCCAAGTCACAACAGCTTTTCAAATTAAACCTCCTTTAAAAAAAAAAAATTCTGGATATGAAGAAATAATTAAAATGACAAATCTGTGATCACTGCATATCAGCAGCAGTCACCATGAATGAATGACAATAAATACAGATATTTAAAATAATCTGCCTTTATTAGGCAAAGGAGAGAGAGGTAGTGGTTCTGTTCTAAAGATGGCTGACCAAAGGACAGTGAAAACATCATACTTAAAAAATTTCATATATTTTTTAAAGTTAAGAATGGGCAATGTGTGGGAAGAAACAAGAAACCTACCAAAATTGTTGTTGCCAACCATGGAATACCGAGGAAATCCAGGAAGTGACCTTTCAGTGCCCAGTGCAAAATCATCCCTTGTCCACTGAACTTGGCCCTTTTTGTAAGCAATAGAACAGGATAGCAGAGATGTTGATCCCTTAACCACGGAGCTGTTTTCTGGTTGCTTCGTGAACATTTGTTGGTTCTGCACTAGAAACAGAACATAATAAGTATTTTATTTATCATTATTTATTTATTTAAAAAAAATTTTTTTAGAGGATAAAATCTCAGATGAAAATTCTTTTTCAAGGTTCCAAGCAATGTAAACAATTCCAGACATTTCACACAGTAAGATGTTTAAATGATTACCATCAGAATTATCATGTCTGTCTAAACAGTTTTCACCAAATCTTCATAAGTGATATAGGCAGAGGAACATGATAAACAATTCAAAATATGCACCTCTGATTATACCTTAAAGCTGTCAGGCAGCCAAATTATCCCTCTCCAAATCCCAAACCACACAAGTTCCGATAAGTGAAGTTATTAAAAATCAAATTAAATAAACAACACTTATTGTTATGTTTCTTCATATACTGGTTAATGGTTGTCACCTGCCATGATTTTCCATTTATCTATTTATCATGTTTTGGTGCCCAAGACATTTTGAATATAACCCAAATTTACCAGTGTTAATTAAACAAATACTTTTGTGTAAGCCATTACAGAAGTCGTTAACTTTTACAAGCTAAGTGAATGACTATACACAGTCAGTATCTCCAGGCCAAACAATAATACACAAAAGGTTTTAGAAATTAGGTCTACAGAGTGCACCTTGAGCATGTATCGTATAAAGTGATGGGTGAAGTTTAACTACCATCTTTACCTCAACTTTCAAATAGTCTTTCTCTTTTCATTAATATCTATCATTCCTTAGTCATAAACAAAACAATGAAGGAAAATTTAAAGAAACAAAAGTATTCAGCTTTAAAATTTCTTTTGAGATATTTAGAGTAATAATCACATGGTCAGTTTATGTTAAAAACAAAAGAAAATGTGTATGCACACATCGTCTTACATCAAACACAGCTAGATTTTCCATAAACAAACTTCCAACAGAAACATTGGAAAATCTAAATTGCATTTTTCAGTAAAAAAAATGGTCTAGTGTGACAAACTACAGTAATACCCGCTCAGCACTGATTCGCTATAGCACTCTATTTTCTTGGAGTCCTTACTAACCACCATCTCAATTCTCAACCTTAGCTTCGTAAGCGATGAATGTTTTCCCCGCAGAATCATAATTCATTCATCAAAATTGAAACATCACTCCCTCAAGTAGACTGATGGTGTGCATGCGTAGACGACTTGCTATGTGTAAAACCAAAGAGACATGACTATTTGCTGAGGCAGCACAGGTTGACAATGCAGTGTAATGAGTCTAGAATATATACAATTTTCACTTTCTGAATTAAATGACAAAAAATATTGAACTCTTCCACGATATTCTAATTTTTTGAGATGCATCTGTATCTGACTTCTAAGTTTCATGTAAACATCCCCAGTACTAATGGACAGAATTTCACTCTACTGCTTGTTCTTTTCTTTTTGCTATTTCCAAAACAAATGTAGCAACTTGTAGAAACTGCAACTAGCCAAATTATTATATATAATCAGACCTATATTCATATATAATATAACTATTTTACTGCATAATTAGTAATGTCTCAAACCTTTATTTAGATTTCAACAAATGGCAATGTCTTCTTTAAATAATTGTGTGCTTGCATGTAATTTTTCCATCCTTGTGATAACAAACTACTCCAGACACAGAAAAAGTTAATTAATTAAAGTGTTTGACACCTCCAAGAAGTTGCTTGTTCTACAGTCTCATCAATTCATTAAAGCCATACATGACTGCGTCACCATAGTACCATTAATATTAATTGCTTCCACATTAAAAGAGGATCTTTCCATTGCATTCCCTTGCCTATGAATGCTTACAAGACTTCCAAACTAATAGAGTCACAACTATTGGCATAACATGCCCATAATGCAATCTGCTCACTTTAATAAATAAATAAATAAAATAATGCAACTACAAAAGTAGCATGCTGCACAAAGTGAAACATTGAGAACCATGGTTTTGAAATCTTAAGATCCAATTTCCTCCTTCAGTTCTAAACTGTAATACCACTTTCTTTTTTTGTCAAATTCTAGAATGGTGACACAACCATTTAAAAAATTCCTAGAAAAAATATTCTGTAACAATGCATTTTTAATGTATCCTTTAATTATGTAGCAATTTTCTTTGTAGTTGATTAAAAGTCACAGGTGACTGACTGATTGTCGGTCGCAGAGATGTACTTCACTAATAAATATTTTCTTTTAAAACTCCCTCCGAGAAGAGAGACAACCACTTTTGATGGGTTATTTCCCCTGGTGACTTTCAATGGATAATAATTCTGACAGCAGACAATCCGTTTATTTTTACTAAATGTTTGAAAAGCTTTTTCTCAAGCCACCTTCTTTAATGAATAGAGACAATGATATGCAAATCATCTGACAAGTATGAAAACATTTATTTCTCCAGATATCTATATGTAAACAAAATGCTTAAAAACAAACAAACAAACAAACATTTCCATTCTGATGATTTGCCCTGTAGTTGTGGGTCACTTGCAAATGATAATGGACCAGGCTTTCAATAAGGTGCTGGACTTCAGGGAAAATGGCTGAGCTGCCTCAGTCAGTTTCTAGTGATCTAGGCAACAGCCACAACAGGAAGAGTTAAATGGCATGGTTACCATATAAAGTTGTTATTGCATTGTTGTTTTCTGGGGTAATGATGAGTACATAAACATGTGTTTCAATGAGTCATTTTCTCTGATGAAGGCAGGTGATGGGGGGGGTTTAAGAATTTTGGTAAGAAAAACAAACCCTCACAGGCCAACTTTGAATTGAGTTACCTAGTAAAACAAGAACACAGAAGAGTTGCCAAAAGTAATCTGGCAGTGGCAAGTGTTCTGAAATGCTTTCCATCAACTAAGGTCAATCCTGCTAACTGAAAGAGCTGTTTATTTTTCTAATGGCCAATGGGTTATCTGACCCCCAAAAGTATCAGACACTGTTTAAAACCCATTCCCTTTGAGATCCCTGTTTTCCCTCCCTACCCTCCAAAGGTCTTACTGACAGATTCTGGTTAACCAAAAGGCAGAGTAATTTATTAGTGTTATTAAAGGGTCATCACCTTCATTGATGAAGGTCTCCTTCTAGCATACCTGTTTACAGAGTCTGAAATCTGTTACTTATCTAGAGTGGTTTCTGTTAGCAACAGGGGTCAAAGGTTACAAGCAGGAGATAACCCCAAACCCCTTGGATACTATATATGTATATACAGTATTAAAATAAAACAAAAAACAACCTGTACACCCTATATACAGAACGATATATTTCAAGATAATAAAAATTCTAAAAGTATTCCAATGTTAAAAAGAAAACTGCCATAGTTTGTAAACAGCTGTGCAGAGATTATTAATCATATAAGGTGTAAAACACCCAAACAGAAATCTACTATTTTTTTTAAGGGAGAGATGAAGATTTGGGTCAAAATCATTGAAAGCTAGTGAATGTAGGTATTAAATGCAACAGAAACGAAGATTAGCCATAATAAGTAAAGGAAAACCAGCATGTAGGAGATATCAGGGATGGAACAATTAGTTACATTCAATTGGATTTTGACAGTATGGAAAATTTCATTCTAATTTGAGCTAAATATTCTCCAACTACAATCTATTATGTATAAGTGTCAGATATGAACCCTCCCTATTTTACATAGATGTATGCAACATTTTCAGGGCTACTTTTATCAAGTATTGTGTGTGCTACAACTTTCCTAAATTATCAAAGGTCATTCAGGTCAGCAGCACCTGCACCAAACAAAAAGCTGAGTTTCCTTTCTCTTTAATGACATAAAGAATCAAATCTCATTTACTGTCTCATATTTATCATCCTCTACATACCACATAAAGATGAAGTAAAGCTGATATTTTGTTCAATGATGTTTAAGACTCCAACATGTAAACCAGCCCAGATTTGCTAAGAGAAACTGCACCGATGACTAATTTCCTTAAGCTACTGTAAGGTCATGAAAGTTCACGACTAAACTAATTCTACACAGCTACTGCATGAAGCCATGAGATTTAAATGAATAGCCATCTGATCAATTTCTTCAACAGTAAAAGGAACTCTGGAGACATAAAAAGGTGTAAAAAGAGTGGGGGTGTTTTAGAAGGAAGCCAAGAGAATGCTCAAAGAGAATTAATTTAGTTTCTTACAGATTATTCCAGGTATGTTCTTAATGTGCAGCTTTAATTTTTTTTTTAACCAACAAAAATGTGCCAATCAACATACAGAGGTCCATCTATACGTATAGAACCTTGCTGCTTCTAGCTAGAACAATCCAGGTGATAAGAATAGCACAAATATTATTGTTTATTTTAAAAGCATTTGTTGTTAACTTCATATTTAAATTAAACTTTTCCACACAAATTTCAGGCTTGCTTGGTTGTGAAAGATGGGGTGGGTCAGGGTTGATTTTGGAATTTGGCAGAATTCAACAAGTCACAAACAGGTCTTCTTTACCAAAGAAATCATCTTTTTGTGGTGCGTGCGTGAGGGTGCGTGTGAAAGTTCTCGTATGTGTGTGTATCTTTTTTGGGGGGGTGGTGGTGGTGTGGTGCAATTGTTAGGGCATGTCTGTTAAGTTTGCAGGCGTGTGTATCTTAGCCAACCCGCACTTGGAAGAAATCGAATGGAAGCCAAGACTGACAAGTAACTTTCAGGTAACTGTATATATGGCAGAATATATATTTTGCCATACAAATACAGTATGTAAACAAAAAAATATTTGAAGTGTATTTATTTAACGTAACATCAAAAATGTGAATTGCGTCTTCATGCTACCTGAGAAACCAAACTGGTGTGTGTGTGTGTGGAGGAACATCCTTTTGTATTTGAACTTCTTGCTGTTCCATCCCACAAAAAACTTTCACTTGTCTTGCTACCTTTCTTTTTCTTATTTCCCACATTTCCTGATTAAATAAAATACAAAAAGTACCAAGAACAGGCAAATAAAAATGGTAAAAGTAGCCTTTGGATGTGTAATACAAACAAAACCAGCAGAAAGACTATGAAGGTAGAAAGGCCATACCAGAAGAACACGGGATGATAGGGAAATTCCTGGACTCCTTTGAAACTTAACTACTAAATGATTAATGAATGTTGCTTCCTAAACCTAATTATTCATAAAGAGCTGCCTACCATAGATAATAGTCTGCTACAATCAGTGTTTTTGAAAATTACTTGGATAGGTACTCCAAGGGGGGATATAAATATAAGACCTGGGATATATAAAAAAAAGTAAACATTAGGGTAGATCACAGAGAATTTTAAACACTTCGCTAAACATATCCCATAATGTGTACTAAATTAACACTGCATATATTATAAACAATCTGATAAGTATGAGTGTATTCCAAAAATAAATAAAATTAACGAGTAAAGATCAAGTAAATGTTGGGTCTTTAAATTCAGTTTTCCACATGCAGCTAATTAAAAATAATGGGAATATTTGGTGGAATCCAAAGTGATGTTCATGATCATTACAGACAGAAGTTCTTCCCTGAATCTTAAACAATTAAAAACAAGAAATGTTACAATATTTTCTAGAATTAATCCATGATAAAAATATTAAAAACCTGGATGGGTGACAAGCTAACCATACAGAAAAGACAGGTTAAGATAAGGAAGGGGTAAAAAAATTGTTACATCTTTTAAAATTTAATGGAATTTGTTATAAACGAGGTGCCAGCTAGTTGTCTTCAAATGGAGGTTTCTACTTTCAGTTAATAAATTCTCCCCCGCCTCTCCCAAAGAAAGCCCAGAAAAACTATACCATTTGACTATTAGCTATAACTTTTAGCAAGTGTGATCAAATTGGTGTTTCAACAATGAATATGTTAACATTATTAAACATTTCAATGCAAATTTAAAAAGAAAAATAAAACAATGTCACTTTGGGATGTTGTTCCATTCAGATGATAAAAAAATTGATCTAAAGGAAAATAACCTACAAAAACACAATTTCTTCTCAACTCTGAAATATTTAAAAGTTTATCAAAAGAAAAACACAAAAATCATTCACTCAGTGATTTTAACAAAATATGAAGATGTCTGAAACATTACAGTAGTCATTGCTTAGCAAAATAAAAATTAGAAGGTTATCTCCACTTGACAGTAATTGATATTTGCAGGGTTAGAGGTTGTTAGCCATAATACTCTAAAAAGCATAAAGCAGATCAGATGTGAGGAATCACAATAATAGATAAACAGGAAATCAATTGAAAAAGTTTTTTCACTAGCTAAGAAAAACAAAACAAACAAACTCTTTAATTACATTTTCTGAAGTGGACATTAGCTAGTTTACAATAATTTCTAATTAGAATGAAAACAAATGGTGAAAAAAAAGAAGCAAAAACAATGCTTAATCTATCGTTTATTTAAAAAATAAAAATGAATGAGAAAAGGTTGAAAAACAAAATAAAAAAAACCCGTTGCAGTTTACTGCTTCTTTAGTGCGATGAGATGTAATGCTTCATTTTCTAAGGCATAGATAAAGTTTTGGTAGGAATTAATTCTATTTTTACTGGTCTTTTTCCATTTTATTGCATTTATTCTACCTTGGGAATTCTTCCCGTCAGATGCATAAGATGAAGCACGCAGGCCATCTAACTCTCGAAGGTGTGAATGTAGCAGCTGTGATGTTTGTCAATCAAGAGTTGAAAAATCCAAAAAAAGAAGAAAACTTATCTGGGTGACAGGTGGAGGGCACTCACCAGCAGAGATTGGTGAAGACAACAGACAAAATTAGGGGTAAGCAGCTTAGCATTGAGTAAGGAACAACATCTGGTCTTCAAGATTACAATCAGTTGAAAGCAAAATTTGTGCCCCATCACCTATATTAACAAAGCCAAAAGGAAACAAACCAATGATGTCATCTCCGCCACAATTGTTGTTAAGCACACAGTGACATTTAAAAAAAAACACATGGGTAACAACTCCTTTCCAAGGGGAGATAATTCAGAACAAGTAGATTTTTAAAATATCTATCATTTAACATGCATCTTAAAATATTTAAACACAAATAAATTAACACATTAATACTGTTGCCTAGATTTTTAAAACAATTTATTTTTAGGTGTAGACATGTTTTAAAAGGAAAAATTTCTATAAACATGAAATCTCAAGAAATATCCATTTCATCACAGAATAGCTCAACCAAAATACAAAAAAATAAAATGCGTCCAGGTTTACAAAGTACACGGGTGCATAAATGGACAATATTCAGAGTGCTCATTAACATGGCGTTATGTGAAAAATGATATTCAATTAATAAAGGAATAGAAGAAGTCTAATCATTCAACACTGATCTGAAATATCTAATAAAGAAAGGTCTCATTATTTTTAACACTGAATCAGTACAGGACCAGACCAAAAATACTGACATCATCTACTCTAAAGCTAAGGCCAGTTAATGGCAAGTGGATAAGTAAGACCAAGTCCTCCCATCCAGACAAATGAGGAAAATCTTTCATAAATACATGGAATGGTTTTCCAAATGCATGCGAAACTGCAATTCAGAAACTTGATTCCATACATCACAATCACATAAGGATTTTTTGGAGAACTCTATCCTTAAAGAGGAAATAATCTCCCAATTTAGCATTTGATTTAAAGTAGTACTGCAGTGTGTTTGAGGGAATAAATTAGAAATTATTTTAGAAAGTTTTTTCTTTAAATGGACATTTTAAATATTTCAAAAAAGATAACAGCAAATAAATAAATTACTTGTTATAAAAGTAAAGATGAGAGGAACAAATTCTGTAAGCATGATATACAACAATACAGACCAAGGTGTTCTTAAAGGTAATAGAAATAAAAGATGCCCATTTGGTCACAGTGGATGCAGGTTTGCAACAAACTGTGACACATAAATGATTGCTATTGTCCTGCTTATATAAAGTATCCAAGAATAACATTCTGCCATCATCCTAAGTTTTCTTGTTAAATTTAAATGGTAAATTTTACTTGCTCAATCAGTAAAAAAAGAAAAAAACATCTCATTAAACTTCAGCATCAGAAGAGAAAATAGCAAATATATTATCCACACAACAGACAAACTAATAGTGAACTATTATTGTTACATGAAAGAAACCTAGCTTCAATTATGCATGCACACAAATATTTGCTAAGAGGACCAATGAGCAATCGCATGGTCATACTGGCTGTCCTCCTATACATACATCTCAATGGTGAAAAGTGAAGGAGTACAATCAGACCTACAATATAATTTATCAATGCCAGCATCAAAGTGAATTTAGAGAAACATTAGTAGAATAAATATATCATATCTTTGAATTTTTGTAAGTTTAAAATAGTAATCTTTATAATAAAATTTAAAAAAATTAGATGGTTTTTTGAATTTTTAAAAAGTTCTCATAGGAATATGTGAGGATATGATCTACTGTTTAAAAAACTATTTTTTAGTATAAGATGGTTTTGACTATTTGTAGCTTGCTTGCTTGTGTTGCAGACCCCTGACTTGACCTTGAGGTCTAAGGACATCTACCAGCAGGAAGCTAGGAGATGGGACGGGCATGTTACTTGGATAGAGGTGGGGAGGCTGACCCTTGAGCAGCGGCCAAAGTGCAAGCCAGTCAAAAATTACCCAAGGAACTTCCACCACATGTATCCCAAAAAATCTCTACTAGAACTCTGATTTTCAGACGGGGAAGCAAACTGGAATGTTTGGAGGAAATTGGCATGGCTGGCTGATGTGGAAAAGCGACAAGAAACTGCACCATACATTCAAACTGAGCCAGTCCTGGCTGTGGTTCAAACTTGGGCCCTCCAACATGGCAGTTCACCACTGTTTATTTGTTTGTTGCAGCAATAGTGAGATAAGAGATGGTCAGTAGCAGACATGCTAAGGAAGAGTAAGAAAGGGTGAGGTAAAGAAATGCCATGCTGAACTTGGTGTCTACTTTACAATAAACAAGTATTAAAAAAGCAACAACATAGTAACATACATTATATTGTGAGGCTTTCTAAATCCTTGACTGTGTCAAGTGCTGTGTAAATGTGTGTGTGTGTGTGTGAACGCTTGTATGGATATACGGTATATTTATATACTTACGCCTACAGTGTGTACACATGTTCTCTATAACCAAGTAACTAAAGAAAGCTGTTTATTTATACTTTATTTATACAAAGTTGTGCCAGACTTATCTAATAAACACGGTGCTGCAAGATGAACTTCCTGCAGATAGTATAAGCAGCACCATAAACCCCTTAGTCTCCTTAAAGATGGGGGGGGCTATAATAATCCACTAGGGGAGGGTATGAAGGCCTGATAAAACAGATAACCTTTGCTGGCTATACCAGCAAAGATCCCCCCCCCCACACACACACACAACTCAATAGCTGTCATAACAATGGGATAGAAGAGTCCATTGTCTTCTATCTTTAAATAAATCCAGTGCCAGACCTAACCCAATGTTCAAACACCTGATAGGGGAGACAACCATGGCTAATTGTTATAGCACCAGTAATTCCTATTTAAACATATAGATATAAGGCTATTATAATCAAAGTCATATACTTTAACCTTTTGGAATTACTAGTGCTACAACCAGTAGCCCCAGTTTTCCCTACCTGTGTGTGTATGGCTAAGGATAGATAGTTGCTACTAAACCAAGAAAAATCAGAGATCCTAGGCAAGAATAGATCTAAGAAAGGAAATGTTAAATTGGAAGTGAAGCAACATTTTGCAAACTCCATCTGTCTTTCAGTTATTGCTTATAGTGAATCAGCTGAAGAGGGAGAATGGTGTCTATGCTGTTGTTTGTTATCATTACAAAAAATTACAGATACAATTTGTTCTTCGCCTGTTGACAGCTGGAAGTATCCAAAATGATTTCCACAGTGGTGGCATGCCACCATTTTGTTAATTGCCTTAGAGGTCAGACCAGATTTGAAGTAAACAGACACACATAAGACAACAAGCTTTGAATAGATTCTTTTAGAGATGTCAAAAAATCAAAAAGTAAAAGAGTAGAAATCTGTAACTAAGAGCAACACATTTTTTAAAATATTGTATAAATTTAGCATACAGGAGAGCAAAAGGAAGGGTGACAATGTCTGTCTGTCTGTCTGTCCATGTGTCTCTAGACAAGTTTGTCGGGATCCAGAAAAACTAGCAAAAGGGAACATGCAGATAACTGTTCTTATAGCTATGTCAACCTTGAATTCTAGATAAATGAGTCATGAAATGATAGTTATATGTATCTTTGTGGACATTTGTGGATATGTGTAGGCAGAAAATATACAAATACAAAGAGAGTTATAAAAGGGCCGCACAAAGCTATTTCACTGGTTTTACTAATAAGCAAGTTTAAACACACTCCTTGAGCATGAAAGAATGTCAACCAAACGATTATAGAACTGCGCAGAGTTGAATCTAAAAATTAAACATACCTTGATTTGAAGAAATGGGAATTAACTAATGTAAATAGACATTTTCCGTCCTAGGTGTCAGTGCCCATGCTCTAGGAGTGGTCATCTCAAAGACATGCATACCTCAGTTGTGATGTGGCCAGAACTAACTACACTTAAGACAGACAAATCTGTTCCCAGTGGCCAACATGCTTTTCAATAACATTAAGCTACCAATACAACTTCTGAGGTAGAATTTTCATCTTTTAGGAGGACCACAAGAGTAATACTGCAAAATACCAGGGGAGCACAAAACAAGCAACACAGAGACTAATGTGGGTTTATATTTAAATAAAATGTAATCACTGTAGTGCTGCTATTTTTTACATAAAGCAAAAATAAAGTGCACATAGCATCTTTCTTGCATATCTGCTGCACATAATCAGCTATTAAATGATGCTTAAATCATGAGAGAAGCGTGTTTTTCCTTGGTTAAGGAGCCATTACCATTTTTTTGTAGAAGCAGGCAATCCAGGATAGAAGAAGCTATAAACAAGAAAAAACTGGTGTACCCAGTACAGAGCAGAACAAAACAGCCATGCTTCTTGTTCAACCATTCATAGTCAAAACTGAAAAATGTCTCATGTACAACTAAAGGCTACGACCATACTGAAAATGCTTGGGCAATACAAACCATTGTGTTATCTCCTTAATTTTGTTATCTTTCAATATTATTAAAATAATAAGATGAATAAGAATGATAACAGAAGAAACAAGAGGAGTCCATTATGAATGGGAGATCAATGCATTTTATATCTATAATCTTGAGTTTTGAAAATTGGTCTCCAATATTGGGATACTATACATAAACAGATATCTTAAACTAGTTGTGGTGAATACTTTGCATGCATATTTTTTTATTAAATGCATGTCTGAAATTAGTCAATGGTGATCAGATTACCACTCTGGAAGTGGCTGAAAATGAATTTTCATTTAACATTTCTTTAAACACTTTTCCCGCATCAATTTGCACAACATCACTTCGAATGTGCAATTGCGATATTAAAAATAGGCTTCCAAATAACCATCGTCAGCAACAAGAAAAGTGACTCAATCTCCATAATTACAAGACTTCTAGCAATATTCCAGCCCATTTCTTTAATGCCAGGATTTTCGATGGGATTTAAAGAGCAATTTTCTGGTTTCTCTTTCGCAGAAGTCGTGCACAAACTTCACAGACTTTCATTTTCCTCTTCATTACCCACATAAAACATCAACGATGCACCAACTATTATTTCACAGATAGTTACCACCAGTCTGCCTACCTCAATGAGCTTTAAATGGCAGGTTTATTACCCCCCTCCCATCTTTTATCCTTTCCAATCCCAAAGGTTCATCAGCAGAGCCAGTCACAGGCTATGCACGGTCTTAGCCCGTAATTCTCACCGCCACATGTGTCACCATGTGAAAACAGCTGCAAACATTGGCTTAGTTTCCATAACTACATACACACATATACACGCTTTGTCAAAAGCTTAAGCACCTTCACAACGTAAAGGTTTTAAAGTCACAATGAACAATGAGAATAAAGAAGTTCTCCTCAGATTGATAAAATAAGGCAACAGCTTCTTGACTGTTGTCAGTTATTTCTGAAGATTCTTAAAACATTTATTTTAACTCCAAATGTATATTTTCTTAAAACCACAACTTTGTCTGTGTAGCAACCAGTCGTGAAAAATACTGATATCAATAAAATCCCTTTTTCTAAAAAGTACAATATTACAAAACAATAACTATTTTTGATGCAGGAACAGACAAGATTCCTTGTGACAGATAATCACTATAGTGGTAAATAACAACTCTACCAATATTTTATGGATGCATAACTACAATGATCAAAGTTTTAAAAATGTATTTTTGCATGTGGGTAATTGAAAAAGGTCAGAAAATTTGCATCTCAACACGTTTTAATTGCAGCACCATCTTACACTCACACAAAGTATCAGTTATTAGTTTTTCTTTTATATTCTTATCAAAAAATATAAAGATAAAGTGAACATTTAGGATTTGTTGTAAGGCCCCTTACTTGTCAAAGTGGGGTTATTTGGTAACACAGTATGGTTTAGTTTGGTATTTCACAAAGAGATTAAAGCTCTATTAGAATGTCTAGTTTTTCCTGTTTGTTTTAATTTTAAAAGCCAACTTGGAACAGAAATGTAAGCAGTTCTTGTGTTCATTCAATGTACTACTGTCATTCTTGGAAGATTATACCAGCTTATTTGACTGGGTCGGCTAATAATTGAAGCCCTTTTTTCTCAGAGAGCCGATGTAAAAAGTATACTTGTTCTCTCTTCCAGAAAAAGCTATAGGAAACTCAAGATGCCTGACCTCAGCCTCCTCCCAGATATTTCCCTCCCTCTCCCCATCCCCCTATTCTTTATAATCTAAACTGGATTCATATTTCTCCCTCCTTTGTTCTCCCATCCTGGCATGTGCCTCCTGTCAGGCTGACAGAGTCCCCCTCCCACATATAAGCAAGCAGATTGTCTTTCACCCCTTCTGACACTTCAAACACCAACACAAAACTATATTAGATAAACCAAATGTCTACAAAAACTAGAGATGTAATTAACAACCATCAATAAAAGTGGTAAACCATGTGTTACAATGGCCTTAACTTGTTATTATTTTTGCCTTTCAGATCCTTGCATTATTTAATGGCAAAGATATTTTCTAGCTATCAACTTCACCAAATTGTACCCAGAACTTTGTGAATTGGTAAGATCTCCAATATATATATATATATTGCACAAGGATCCTTCCTTCCTCTATAAAGAGTCTCTAGACTTGGCAAAGATCACAACTCGGGAGAGGAGCATGGACTAGAAGTCCACAAAAATGCTATTGCAGAAATACCTGTAACAGAATTTTAAAATACTGGACAAGTTATCGATAAAAAAATTATTTACACCATTTTCCACCCCTTATCCCATAACTGCACTACTATAAAACTAACCCTTTCTTGCTTAACAATTAAACATTTAGTATTGATTATTTTGAAAAAAATTTACATGGGGCCAGCCTATAAAACCTGTGGATAATTAGATGTGACCTCTCATAAACCGAGGTGCAAAGAATGATTATTATGGGTGAGCAGAAGATAGAAAATTAAAAATAATAGAAAGGGGAAGAGAGAGAACTGTTACCTCAAAATAAAACATTTTGTTTCATTTTTCTGTAGCTGGTCATATTTTACTCAAAAAGTAAAAAAAAAAACAGAAAGGAAAATTGGGCAGAAACTGATAAGGCAGCGGTCCAACAGCTTGTGGAGCCGCATCATGGTCCAATCTACTATGATATTCATTATCGCCCTCCCTTCATGCTCACAGGGCTGCCAGTTGGAAGAATCCAGCTGAAAAACTAAATGATGGAAGGACATCTTTTATTTAATAGGTGCCAAGCTGATACTTTCCAGTTTGAAGATGGCTATTTATTCCACTGAAAGATGTACCACTGCAACTATGTTTCTCTAATGAGAAAAGGAAATACAAATTCATGTAGTGCGGGAAAATAACTAAAGAATAATAAAATTAAACTCAATCCCCCCACCCTCTTTCTTAGGAACAATGTTCTGAGAATTCTTATTAAAAAGATTTTTTTCCTTGGAAGAAAAGTGAAAAAAATGAAGAGTTGCCACTGGCATCCATTCATTTTATGAGTGGTATAAACCTGTTTGTTTCAGATGACTAATTCCATTTCTTTTTCTCAATTTTAATTTTACAAATTTTTTGATAAACTATTAATATCAAACTTTTGTTTGAAAATAAATTAATTTCCCTAATTTTTGCTTTTTTTAACTTTGTCATTTTAATTTCTTTTAAATGAACAAATCAAATAAGCACACACACACACACACACACACAATATATATATTTAATGCTTAATTACTGTTAATAATAAAAGAAACCATTTGCAATAAAAATTTATTCAAACATAAAAAAAAAGTTTTAATCAGTTAAAAAATTGCATTTAATGAAATACTTGCCTTTGAACAAAGTTACACAATTGTTGTATGTATATACGGATGGTCCTCATTAAATAAATCATGTGAGATTGACTTTCTCAGCCGCGAGAGTTGACAGGTCTAAATGGACTTCACTGATTTGAAAGGCTCCAATTTTCTTTCATTTTGCAGAGAAATCCAGAAAAAAGAGAGTCAATCAACGGTTTTCAATAAAAGGTCCCCCCTTTTTTTTTACTTATTCATTGAAGGGATGCTGTATACTGGAACAAATATGAAAGAACACCATTTCCCCCTGTCATCTGTAAACCCCATCCCAGTGCCTCAAATGGATACCATGAACTAAACTCAACAACAAAATTTTAACATTTTAGAGTTTTCAAGAATAAAAGCAGCATTTAGCATGGGTTATAATCACTGCTTTCATGCACACATACATACATTATTCCCCACCCACAGACTTTTTAACAAATACATTTTTGCCCACAGGGCTGAGTTACAAATCAGCACAAGAAACCTAATTTAGGAATCAATATCGTCATTGTTCGATTCATTAATGAAATTAGTCTGTTCGCCCACAACCTTTGTCAAACTTTAATATTCTTTGATGGAATGGACTGACATTAAATTAAAACCCAACGATAAGAAACCAGAGAACTCTACAGAAATAAAACTCCTTTAATAAGCTGCCACGAACACCGACTTCTATTCTACAGTTTACACTTTGATCAATGGTAAGTAACTGCTATGATTTAATGGAAAATTATCATCAGTTTCATGCAAAAAAAGGATTCAGAACTTCCAGGTACAAATAGAATTTTCTTTCCTGAGCATATACATTTATATGTTGACCGAAATTATTTATAATTGACAATCCGTAACCTCAATAAAAAAAGAAAACAATGACAGTTTTCTAAAAAGGATATATTCATTCCTTGATTTGATTCTGCCTTCAGGTTTAATGTGTTTAATCAGCTGACTTCTTTTCACAGAAAGGCAGTAAACTGTTATCTGAATGCTGATTGGTTTAAAAAAAGAAGAAAAGATGGCGACAGAACTGCACATGCCTTCGTGAAACAATGATATGAAAAAAATAAAGTTAGAAAAATGCCCCAGAAAACCAAGCATTGCGTGAATTCACTGGTGCCAATGGTTTCTGCAAGCCAATCCCCCCAATTGCTATCAAAACTTCTCAGGAATTTTGAAACTAAAAACATGATTCAGTTATTGTAGAACTGCTCTTTCATCATTTTAATCTAGAGAGAAGCAAACTGGACAAGTCAGATTTAACCTGGAGCTGCTGGCATTCTCGTTTTCACCCACCACCGGCTACAAACAAACGAGAGAAATGGTTTTTAAAAATTCATATTCTAAGATTAAGAAACAAAATCATTTTACATATAAAACTTTGTTATTATTATTATTATTATTATTATTATTATTATTATTATTATTTAAATCTTAAGTAAAAAGAGTGAATAAAACTACTGGGGTGGTATTAAGGATCAGTCATTTCCATGGCAAAAGCAGCAGTAGGTCGTAGCTATGATGTTTTTTAAAATAGAAATCAAAAAGAACATTTGTCTTTTCTATAAATGCTAAAATTCTGAGTTTCCACTACTAACAGTCTACAGAGCCTTCTCAAAGAAATGAAAACTCCCTATCCTATAATAACAGTCATACTATTTCATCTAAAAACACCAAAAAAATGTCATTATTCATTGCTAATGGACAAATACATATTAACATAGAAAAATGCATGAACGCTAATTTTATCTGAAAGCAATGTATACACTACAATCTTTTTAGAGATCTAGGCTAAGTAAACATAAATGGTGCTGTAGAATTCCAGCTGGAAATATTACAAACCAAAGTAAACTCATTTTCTTCCGGTCAGATCCCACAATATCAGAGTGTGGAAGCTAACAAGCACTGAACTACAACAAATCCTCCTCAAAGATCTATTAACCCCTACACCTGGCAATTATAAAATGTCGTACTTCACAGATTTTATGCAATAAATATGCAGTTTTATCAAATTTCTAACTATGCTAAAAGCACATCAGAATGTCTGACAGGAATCAAGAACCTATTCTATGGCATTTTTTGGCAAAGCCCCTCTCCAAAAGGAGTCTCACACATACCCAGAAACACACACCAATGCTACCACCACACAAAAGGAGGATGACTAATTAAGTAGACTGGCTTCAGTCATCCATGTATGGGGTGGGATAAACAGAAAGTTGGCTTCCTTTCCCAATAATCTTCACCAAGGCCATTTTATTTGTTTTCATCCTTCTACTGACCTTTCAATTTCACCTTATCTTTCTTTTCCCAGGAGCATGTTATCTTATGTAGAGTTGCTTAGAGATGGAGACAGGTTTCACAGGGGGATCTGATATCTAAGGCACTAAGAGAATTGACTATTCAGACATTTCTAATCTAGTTACCTGGCCAATTAAACCATTCCAGAATAATATGGAGCAGCTAAACCGTTAGTCCAGCTCTGTGGGGTTATCTCCCCTCTTGGTTTTGGCTTTGATCAGTAGGTTTGAGTTCTAACAATATTTGCTAAAAACTACCTAAAATGTTTAATAATAATAAAAAACAGACATTACTCTAATGAGATAAGCCAGTAGCTAGACCCAGTTAATAAAAATCTTATTAAAAATTATAAATTTGAATCTAAAGATGAAAAAAACAAGAATGGGGTGTGGTAGTTGAGTGAATTGTTCAAGCTGTAAACAAAGGCCATCTGCACAATAATCCATTTCAAAGAAACGAGAAATACAAATTTTTGCTTTCCAGCAATTGATGCTTATAAACAGCTTCTTTTTTGGTTTATTGGTGACTAAAAGTTCAAGATATCGGAGGAAACAACACTTCTGCAATAACAACAATACACTTTAGAACAACAGATATTCCTTGGTAATGTTATCTAAAACCAAAAGTAAAGAATTCATCGAGGCCTGAACTTAAACTAAGGTTGGATGTACAGGAAGTGAAAGAGAATTTGTTGAGATATTAACTTCAAACTGGTAAACAATGATACTTTAAAAAATTATCTATTTTTTTTTAAAATAAAAAAATGCATTTGATACTAAAGCAGCCGTAAGCAAAGACATTTATTTTCTAAACTTCACTGATTGGTATAATAAAGCACCATCTAGTGATACAAAATCCAAAATGTTAATCTCTGAGGTAATCAGTTTCTCCAGAAAATTGGTACTGTGACACCATCAGAAATGACTACTGTTTTGTTGTTGTTTTTTTAAACTATGCTTTTATAAAATAAAATTTTTTAAAAAGATTATTTTGGATGAATGTTGCTTAGAGGGTTTAATATCGTACCATGCTTGTTCACACCTTTAGCAGTAAGCACACAACTGCTTGTACATCTCTACAAATGCTCCAGTGATATTGTATTTCCTTATATGTGACACAGTTTGATGGCATACAAAGGAGCGCGCAGCAGGTGCTTCATTGATATGGTAACGTTAAACTGCGCCAAAAACAGATCAAGCGACTGGCGCAAAGGAGATCACTGCAGGAAGCAAAACTGCAGACCATTTGACTTCTTGGAAAAAGAAGAAAATTAATTAAATACATGAACAAAACAGCATTATCAGCTGCCTAGTGGAGACAGGTGATTTTTACAAATGGCAACAAGAATAAGATAACCGTGTCTTCTACAGCAGCCATGGAAAGCTTCCTCTGTCATCAGCAGCCAAAAAAACACAATCCCTCAAAAAAAACAAAAAAACAAGTCATTAAAAAGGCTTTATTTAAAGACTTCAATTAAAATTGCCAATAATTCCCCCCAGCGCCACTGGCTTTACTGTAGTGATCTGTCACTTGCTTTCTCTCCCCTTCCCAAATTGGGCTTCCAAACAGCTGACAGTAAGTAATAACTGGATGCTTACAAAGATTTTCCAGGAGCAGGAGGTAAAGTCATTTACCCACTTTAAACCAGAACATGAAGCTTTAAGCATGTAATGGGCACTCCTTGTACACAGTAGATGTGGCTTTGTAAGGGTTGCCTAGGTGACCCGAGAAAGGCTATGTTGACTTGAAGCAGAATCAGACCTAGCTGACACAAAGTTAAGCAGGAAAAACATCCAAGGTATAAAGGATGCATCATGAGACTTGTAGGCTTAACAATGAAAAACATCACTAATCAGTCATTCTGACAAACAGAAAACAAAAGTTTGGCCAATATATATAGGGTGGAAATGCATTTGGAATAATCATCATCATTTTTTTAAAGCACATTCTCAGGAAGAGTCTTAAAATTTTTCTTCAAAGCAAAACATCTAAAAGAAAGAAATTAATACAAGTAAATTTTTTTTTTAAAAATTGCTTATTTTTAATTAAATTTTTAAATCCATAATTTGCAATAATCATTCTGAGTATCTACTAAGAACAACGCACGGAAACCCTCCAAATGAAATTTAAATTTAATCACATTAAAAAAATTTTTCAGTGTTTTGCATATGGAATTTATGTTTGGCCAGGCGATGTGGCTCAGTGGTGAGTCTGTTGGCTTCAGGACCTAAGGGTCCTGGGTTCAATTCCCGCTGCTGGCACATTGTTGTGACCCTTGAGCGAGGTACTTTACTGGCATTGCTCCAGTTGCTGTTGGGGAGTGGCCTGTGTAGGCACTCAGACAGAGAAACCAAGGGCGGGGATGCTCTATAGCCATGACAGAGACGAGTCTCCTATGACAAGGAAAAGTCAGGATAAACCACTGCTGAAGACGGATGCACTGGGCCAGAGTGCGCATAGTGACGGTACAATGCATTACACTCTTATGAAATGAGTGATCGCAAAAGAAATGAAAAAAAGAATATATGTTTATCTTTGCAATAATTCTAAAAAAAAAGGACAATAATAAGAGTTGGGGGAAAGGTAATCTGTATATGCCTGTAGAGGTATAAAATGGTGGAAAATCAAATGAACTTAAACTACATATTATATTTGAAGTGGATGATGTTAGAAGATGCACAGAATAAGGTGAAGGAAATGATTTATTTTGTGTCAATGCCAATTGTTACTTGGTACCTTTAAAGATATTGATAATCAGTCATATGCAAGCTGATTACATGTAATTACTGACATACTGTGTCACATTGGCATAACGATTTTTTTTAAAGCCCATTCACAATTGCTGAGACCTAAAATTCTGGTAGTTCCTTATCTCCAACTTCCACTATAGTACAATACCAATGCTCTAGCTAGATAATCAAGTTCAAAAACTCAGATAACTGGGTTTTTTTGTTTTGTTGGAAGACTGTTTTCTAAAAAATTATTTTAAAAAAATTATGACAATGCTACACAACAGCACACAACAGACTTAATAAATTAGGGTCTACTATTTGAATTTTAGTTGCATTTCAATAATCTAATATGAGAAAATGATTAAAAAACAACAACAACAAATGAATAAAGTTTAAATGAGAAAAAAGGATTGGATAGGTTAAGGGATATTTCTTTTTAAAATCCTTTTAAAAAAAACTGCTATTTAGGTAATCTTCAATAACAGAATCTGCTCATAGAAGAGCTCGCGCAGATCTAAGTTGGAGGAAGGATCGTAAAAAGCATCTAACAAGCTGCAGTGCAGAGCCTGTATTTACTATGTCTGGCAGCAATCCTAAAAGGCATGGATCTCTTTTATGTCATGTACTGACAAGACAAAAGCAGTGAAATGGGGATTTAAATCTTTGGACCTAATCTGCATTAAAGCAATTGCTCAACGCTTCCTGTCATAAAACCAAATTTGTATCTGACAGAATAAAGTAGGGGGAGGGCCCCTGTATAGCTGTTAGGTCATTGGTTCCAAGTGACTGATCAATCCCTTTTCTTTTATGACTTGTCAGAATGACAACAAACAAATTGCTGTGAGGGGCTGCCAAAGTGAATACTCCAATATAACTCATACTGACCTGACTCAGGAAATTACATCACTTAAGAATTCTTTGATGGCTATTAACCAAAGTTTTCAACAATTTACACACTGTAATGCAGTATATATTCTACAGTTTATGGAATATAATAGAAGGCGTAGCATAGTTAATTAATGATCAACTGTCAATCTCTGGAGAGATGACATGCTTTAGTTTTTCTAGAAAGATCTATTTTAACTGAAGTTAATTCAGAACTGATTACCTGCACTTGGATTAATTTTATTACTGCCACTCTTAGAATTCTGGGGTTTTCTAAAATTAGTGTATTTTTTGGATTTCATGTTTGCTGGGACTCCATGTTGACAAAAGCCAGAGCTAATGATACCCCACAAATCTATGTTGTGCAAAAAAAGATATCTAGTGAAGAAGAGTGTACTTAAGTAACCCTGTCTCCTAGGGTCACTAATTTATTTCTTCTTCTTAGAACCTGAATGCCAACATTGGTGCTGCCAGAGAGACCTCCCCAGTTTCAGTTTCCTAAACCAAGCAAAGAACATGGTGGAGGTTAGCCATTTGGCTATTGCCGGTTTCTATTAAAATCCTTCACTTTTTAGATGTGGGAGGAAACCAGAGAGCCAAAAATAAATCCGTGTAGATGGCTGGTGAAAAGAACAAAAGAAGAAACCACACCAGGAAGATATGCAAATACAAGCTAATCCCAAAAAGAATTGAAACTGAGGTCTTCAATTGTAGTAGTACAGCAATCAACCATTGGACCAACATACCATATTGCTAATTTGTTTAGCTTTTTGTTACAAGTAAACAAGTAGTATGTGTGTGTGCCAGATATGTGAAAAGAAATCACTTTTGTTTCTAACATGTCTACACCTGTATATCTTCTGAAGAATTTTGACAAATAATCTCTCACACATGAAAAGGGGAATAACCCAATGATAATTTTTATCATATGTGCATTAATGCCACTTTTGATGCAAGATGAACAAAAATGCTAAAACAGGAAAAGTAATTTTTTTATCATACTTTCTCATAATTTTACTTCATTTGTTCATTTAAAAAGTGAACTTGAAATATATCAATACATTAAACTCTGAACACCATTATAAATTTATGCATTTATCTACAGAGCTTTGTCTCTCAAATTTAACAATTTTCAATACTAAGGTCTCAAAGCATCTGACTTTTGACTTTGATACTACTCCACATGGGCTTACACAGAAGTAGAAGCTTTGTATGGTGATATTAAAGTCTGAGATCACTGTAAAAAAAAAGCTTACTCATTGCAAGAAGGAAGAAAACCATCAAGTATGGGTCTATACTATATAAATACATAGTAGCTTATATGTAAAACCTTATGTATATACTGTTAAGAGTTTATACTTGGGGAATTCAAATGAAACCTGGCTGAGATAGCAGGAGAGTCATGGTGTCCGACCAGGTTTCATCTTTTAACCTCCCCATTATGTAATTACAAATATTTTAGATATAAATACAAAAATAAGAATATATAACTTTTATACAAGAGAGTTTCTAAATATGAAGACTTCTGAAAATTTAGATAGAAATGTAGAAAGTTAAAGAGAGGATATTTTAAAATCTTGCATAAATCTCCTTTTGCCAAAAAAATCTCTCTCTCTCTCATCTGTTTAAAAGAAGACAACAAAAATCTTTATCTTTTTTGTTGCCACTATCCGGCTTGGTAAATCATTTCAGGCAGATACCACACAATGATTGAAAGAAGAAAAAACATTTTCTAATGTCTAGTTGTAGCTATCTTTTAGTGTATTATATTCTCATGACTCCTAGTGATGTATGTGGTGTCATTAGTATTGAAGCATCGATCTTTACGCAATGACTTCTCCCAAACACTTTCTAAAACTCCAGTCGTGTCACTGTGAAAATGTATATAAGTCAAACTAGACATCTGAAGTCATCCTTCATAACTTCATCAGCCTAGTAAATCTTTGAACTGTTTTCTAACACCTATATCTAATACGTACATACGCGTGTGTGTGTGTATATATATCCTTAAAATAATTGTGCTTCTAAGCCTGAACAACATACTTCAAAAGAGATCTAACTAATGATTAATATATGGAAGCCAAAACTGCTTGCTGTTACCATTGATTCAACATACATAAAACTAAAAAAAAAAAGATCTTAAGGGTGTTAGCTGTTATAATCCCTAAATGCTTTTCGTTTCCCATAAATGAGATCTTTAGCATAGCCATGAGGGTTTGATTTAAACCTGTCTGAGGAAACGATATTCCAACTTCAAAACATTAAATTCCATTTACCATTTTATAAACATGTAAGGGCATACTCTAGTCATTGGCAAACTATATATCATTTTCTAAGAACAGTTTAAAAAGAAGGAAAGAAAAAAACATATACTGGAGAAGTCTGAGAATTATTGGAATTATTATCTTGTGACTAAAGGTTTTGTTTCCATTTTGGCAATACAAATTTGTTGGAATGATAATTATTGAGCATCCTCTGATCATCGAGAAAGAATGTTGCTGTAGTTCCAAATTCCATTAGGGTGTTGTTCTTGTCTATAACACACTATTCACTAAATTTCCAGATGTTTTTCAGTGATGTGGGTGAATTTATTGACATTTACTATTAATTTCATAAGGATTAGTACATATTTTATTTCTAGTGGTGCCACATTCCCATAATTTTTAAATTTATTACATCTACTACACGTATAAATGAACAAATGTAAGAAGGTAAGTAATAAACAGAAATGTTTTACCTGTTTATGTGGATGTAAAGCTGAAACTGCCATCAACTGATGCAATGTATGAGAACAAAGGCCCAAAGCAAAATGAAAACAAACTGCTGGTTATTAAGAATTAAACTAATAAAAATATAATATTTTAACTCAGTGATCTGTATGCTGACAGACCATCTAAAAAGAACTTATCTGTAGTACTTTGTTTTTCAAAGCATTCAGCCAATTTTTACTTTGGGAAAGAAAGCCTTGTGCCTTGTTTCTGTAGCAAAAGTTACAAATGAAACAACAGTAACGCTGAGTCACTCCACACTTGTTTCTATGCCAGTCTCTGCAATGGATAGAGATGAGAAAGGAAAAAAAACCAACTAAATCTACACTTTCACACTTTTTTCCCTTCTTTTTTAATTACAGAAAAACTAAATTGCCCAGAGCTTTACGTTAATTCAGTGCTGGCAACATTTATGTATTGAGAAGCCCTGTGTCCTATACTTTCACTGTCATTATAACTAATAACATCTTGAGAAAATTTCTGAAAAAGTAAAGGAAGTTATGATGGGCTGGCTGCCATAACTACCCATCACAAGAAATCTAGTTCTTAAAAAAGAAAACCAAGAAAAATGATATTGATTTTAAATCCAGTCTTGATATTTTCCTACTAGAATGCAATAAGATATTCTCTACAACCTGAAGAGTTTCTGTCAAAACAAATGAAATGAAACATTTCAATGCAGAAAAAATTAAAAGCTTTAGAAAATTATTTTAAAAAAAAAAACAAAAAAACTTTCTTTTTGCCCTTTAATCTTAACATAGGATGCACGGACTATCGTCATGTTTACTGTGTTACTTTGATGACATAGCCTAGGAGCCTGCAATCATTCTCTCTCTCTCTCTCAAACAAGCTGCATTTTTTAACTTGGATGTTTTCTTATCCATCCTTATCTTTAGTAACAATCCACACATGATACAGTACAGATTGCCTTAGCCAATGAGCATCAAAACAAATGCTTTTCATGCCCATACTGTTTAACTGCATTTAAAATATTTCCTAACAGAACCTCTCAGTGATTGGGACCTGCCTTTGCATCGATTTCACAAAAAAAGCATATCAGAGAGAGGGAAAAATTAATTTCTTTATCCTTTCAGGAAATGTAAACTCTGAAGCTGGAGCAGATCTAAGAAAGAAACCGTATAAAACAGAATTTGTTTCTAAAGCTATAAATAAAATGCAAGTTTTTTTTTTTTTTTTTGACAATGAAAATTGAGATATTCTTTAAAAATAAGACATCAACCCAGGCATCCAGATATGCAACTTCCTGTCCTTTCCAAATAAGAGAGTTCACAGAGATTAAAGAACTGAGACTAAATGCTAAGAGCTTTTACGCGCAGAAAGATTAAAAGTTGTCTAATGAGTTTTTTCTGCTGGTCAGACATATCAAATGTTGCATCTTTGATGACTTATCTAATTTTTTGCTTCCTGGTGGTGAAAAAGAAGAAAAGTTTAACAGTTGTGAAGTGCAAGCAAGTTATGTCGGTATCCAGTTACTCAGTGAGTCCTCATCTCATCTGATGGAGACCGAGATCAGAATTTTCTTAGAATCCTTTATCAATTGACTCCCATTTACATTAGCCACTTACAAAGGGTGTTTCAGCTTTAATAATGCATACCTAGGCATTTTGTGGAAAGAATTCTGAGTTAAAATTTTGCATTCCATGATAAAACCCTCAGTTAATTAAGAAGAATTATAGATCTGAGAGTAATTTGATAGATAACTAGCTACCTCTCTTGCTAAGACAGCCAATCTCACAAGCAGAAGCCGTGAATGGTGAAGCTTTCCTCTTTGATTATTACACAAGACCTCACTAGCAATGACAAATATTCTAGAAGCAAGAGAGATTTTGTGAAAAATAAAAATCCAGAACATTATTTTTAAAAGAAGTTTGTAAAGCATGCATTTAGCCAGAAGAAATAAATTTAAGGTAAACCACTTAGCAATCTCTCCAGAAATGAGAAACAATGCATAAAAAATGAGGCTGTTGTCAGAACTGAAAGTCTTTTTTCATGCACCTATGTGTTTGTGTACATCTTGTTGGAATATAAACTGATGAACTGCAAACAAAAAGCAAGTATCTTTGGTGACTACTTCATTATCATCATATCCAACTGTAGCAGCAATCTCTGGTGGAGGAAAGGAAGACTAGATTAGGCAAAAAAAAAAAAAACTAAACTAAAATAAAGTCTGTTATAGATTAAATTACAAGGAAATCCAGTTCTTGCTCAAAAAAGAATGAATAGTGGCTAATAACTTTAAGGAAAGGTCAAAAGGGAGAAATCACAAACAGGGGGAGGGAACAAATTTAGATTAATTTGCCTACAAAATGTTTGGTGATAAACCAGAAGTTTTCACTTTCTGCTAGGGAAACACCAAGCCAAATGAGTCAACACAGAAATAAAAAGGCAAACTTTTATCCTCTTTTCTTAAAAAGTCTTAATTATAGCCTTATAAATGGAAACTATATTATTATTTTAGTCTGAAAGTTCCATATATATACAAGGTAGCTATGAGTATAAAATAGGGAGTAACTACCAGCCAGGTCCACTGAGGGAAATGATCACCATACTAAACAGAAAATTTTTTTTGTTGTTCCTTTAATTCACACTTTCCCGTCCTCAGTAGCCATTTTCAGTAGTAATAGTAAAACAGATTTGTCAAGTAATTCAGACTGCAAATTAGCTAATCAAAAACACCACACCAGCCACAGCTGGTAGCAACAGTGGGTGCTTCTTGAACAGTCTGCAAAGTGATAATCTAACACTAATCTTAATCCTATAACACAAAGGGCCAAATGGTTTATTTGTTTGCTGATGCTTTTAAGGAAAAATGTGTTGTGGAATTCAATTTATGAAAAGTTCAATCCACCATATCATCGCCTAACAGATTATGGTACTTAATTAAGATGCCAGGCGTCAATGTCTGTGTTGACCAGAAAGTGCTGCTATCATTATGAAAAGTATTAACAGTGATCAGACTCACCCCATTTAGTCTACAGATGTTTGAAAGGAGATTTCAGTGAGTTATTAAAAATGATTAGAAGATCTAAACTCATCAAAAAAAAAAAACGTTTGCTTTTATTGCTCAGCACTGTCCAGGAGTCATGGCAGACTTACTAAGAAAATGTAATGTAAATGTTAACATTCCTTTTTGTAGAACCCTTTCAATCAAATGGATGCTCCCTAATGTGGCATTTGTGCTTACAACACCCACCACCTGCCTGCTGACTGACAGAGCAGCAATTCCCATGACTGAACTGATGGAAGTTGAGTAAGGAAGGCATGATTACACATTAAAAAATCTATTTTCATTTAGAAAAAATAGTAAATAAATTAAAAGGATAAATGCCACACATAAGCCATAATGGACTATAGCCCACCCATACTGAGTACTAATAACTTTAAAATAAGGGACCATAAAGAGGCTGATGGAAATGCATCACTGATTGTTGTAGAGATAAGTCGCTATACGACAAAGTGTGATTGCATACAGAGATAAATAAAATAAAAAAGACAGTTCATTAAGCTGAATGCACTAATATATAGCTTTGCTGGATCTTTTGAGTTTAATATGCACATTAGGTTATTCCCTTATATCTGTTTATACCTTTTTGGGCAATGATTATTATTTCAAAAGAAAATCAGTCTATCTATGAGTTATGCTTATAATACTTTTACTTTGAGTAAACAATTTATTAGCACCCAGCTTATATATATATATATAATATAAAAGTACTAAGTAATATTTGTGTGGGTAAATAAAGTAAACATAACTATCGTTTTCTTCAGGTGTAAAAAAGTATTAAATATGCATTTGTGAAATAATTGGAAGAAAAAATAATGCAAACCTTCAGAGATGCTATGATACAGTATAGTAAATTCCTAAATAACCATTAACATATCAAGTAGTAAATTTGGCTGGATGATGTGGATAAGTAGTATTTTCATTGGCCAGCAAACCAGCATGATCAATGTTACTGTATAGACTTACGTGTGCCTGCAAAGAGTTCAGTGCAGTACACAAGCTATGTATGTTCCATAAGTAGTTTAACTAATACCTCAAAACTGCTAAATGATGAGAATCAACTTCATCTGAAGCTGTAGCCAGAGCTAAAGAGATTCAGAAAGAATGTAGTTAGACTCTTTGGATGCTCAGACCAGTTATTGTATCCTAAACTGGAAAACTGGACAGATTTCACTATCATAAAAACTCTGGCACATTACCACTATGAAGCTACCAACAAATCTGCAAATTCAATAGTCAATATTTTGAAAAGCAAGTCCCGTGTGCATCTAATAATGAAATCCTTTGAAAACACAGAATTCATGTATATCACGGAGAGCATCTGAATGCTAAATCTTAGCTAAGAAATAAATGTCAAACTGAATCATGTGGGATATATCGTCATCTGAAGATTTCCTCAAACAACCTTCTTATCAGTTATTACAACGTTCCCATATTGTCAGCAAGTGTTATATATTTGCCTATTTTATAAATTTCTCCTTCTCTACCTTTCTCTTTTCCCTAAAACCCTTGACCAATATTAAGTAATTAATAAAATGTTTTTTAACAAATTCACACAAAAACTATTCCTATGTATTATAGCATCATTTCTTTTCAATTCTGAGTTAACAAAAAAATATGAAGAACTTTACTTACATCTGTGGAAGAGAGACAGTATATGTGCTAATCTGATAGCTCTAAAATCTGATCTCTTCTTCTCTACAAATTCTGGAGATTTTGTTTGAGATTCTCCAGGTCCAAAACTCAGCTGAAAGAATTTATTCTATTTTGCATAGATTAGTAAAATAGCCTTAATCTGTAAAATGCCTATTTATTTCTGTGTACATGGTGAATACAAACATAAAAAAAACTGGCAAAGATAAAGGACAAAAGTTAAATCAGAGTACATTTCTCCGTGTAAATTTGAGATGGGCAGAACAATTGTTGCTCATTGTTACTATTTACACAATGGGGGAGACAGACAGCTGTAATGTTTGTTCATTTTGTTCTGAATTTCCTCCCATTTAAAATCAAGGGCTGGTGGCTGGCTATAAGTTTGGTTTCAAGTTCAACATTAGATACTGTCATAATAATAATAATAACAATAAATTATGTAGATATATCATCATGCATAATGATTGATTTTTAATCAAATAAAAAGCATAAAAAAATAAACCAAAATAGAAGGTTCAAATATACATAAGGCACAGTAATTCTTTTAGCAGTCCCAATCAGAAATCTCAGGGAACACATTTAAACATAGCTCGAGGTTATTAGAGACTTAGAGATGATCAAATATAGAGTCTCTTCCTTTTCTGGATTAAAAAAAAAGAGTTTATTTCTGTTATAAAAAGTAAATTTGAAAAAAGTTAAAGTTTATGCTAAGCAACTGAATTCTTTTTTTCTTCAACTAGAATTTTCCAGAGAATACTTCTAAAATGTATATTTTGTTCCAATTTTATCTAATGTACTTGTGCATTTTAGTCCATGTTGCTATCTTTCCTGGCTGTTATGGTCTCCTATCCACATACAAGTCGCTTGTAAATACTCTTCCACTGCTAGAAGCTTCCCCACTTAATCAAAGAATTTTTACCGTGTTCCTCTCTGAGCATCATCTCTTCTCCAAATGTAGTAATTCATTACAGCAAAAGGAGGCTGCCCAATTAGCTATGGAAAGTTAAACCTGCAACCGGCACATTTTTGATGGACATGCCCATCAAAAGTATCCCCATTGAAATATTCAACTGTTTGCATGGGTATAAAGGCAGTGAATGAGTTAATTGTCTAAAGAGCAGCTGGTTGAATACATCAGGCATCCTGGACAAATAAAAAGGTGATTATTTGTTAAGCAACACTATATTTTTTTGACAGAAAACTGTATCAGATCACTGTTACAAAAAACAAATGAGGATTATTGGGAAGTGGGAATTCTCTACTTACGAAAGGTAACAATGATGATGGCTCTCTGCAAATGAATGATGCAATAAATTTAGATGCTGTATTCTATTATTATTCAATGCATTGGCAAAAGAATTGCTTGCTACATGTGGGAAATAACAAATCATGTACTTCTCAGCTGGCATTAGAGGAGGAAATAAACAACACTAAATAATGAAACAAATCTATATTTTGATTATTACTTTTTTGAAACAATAAATATTGTAAAATGCCCATTTCTTCTATTCTAAAGACAGCCATGTTGTTTCACCCTCCCACAGTCTTTGGTAATAAATCATTGTCAGTCCAAAAGTTTATTTCCATTTTCAGAAAATCAAAGCCTGCTGAGCTCTTTTAAAATGAAAAGAAAACAAAAAAAACCTGTTTCAAAAGAGTGTGATAAAACAACAATGACAACTGGGTTGCACATAGGCCAGCATCATCAGATGAAAGTCATCCTGATCTCATCTTCAATGGCTGGAATAAAGAACTGAGAGATGACCTTTACATACTGTTTATGTCACATTAAACATCAAGATAGCATAATGACATGTAAATGCCATATAAAGATGATCTTTTGGCATTGTATGTCAGCCATTAATAATGAGGTTAGGATGACTGTGCATCCAATGCACAATACTGGACAGCATTAAGTTTAGCAGACTCAGCCATCTTCAAATACAAGGAAGATAACTTTTGCTGCTTTAACAAAAAATTTTTAAAAAACTAAACAAAAACTAAATTTTCTCCAACAAAGTCTTCAATTACATGTCATACTATAAATAAAACTGAATTAATATTAAAATAATGAAATCCATCAACAAAAGAAAAATTGTAGAGAAGAAAACTAATTAATCATTGAAATTGTAATTTCTGAAGTACAGTATGAAAAAAAATGAGTGGGCTGTCTCATTTTGAGCATTGAACAACTGAGATACAGCCTCTGTGATTGCTGAAGTCTCTAAATTAGCATCACTATGCAGGTAAAAAACCAGGTAACTCATAAAAATTCATCTGCTAATGCAAAAAAAAAAAAATAGTAGTAAATGGGGTTTATAGAATAACTATTGTATGACATAAGTATTTGATATGTCATAATCGGGAAATAAATAATAAAAGAGACTAAACAGATAAATTAAACAATAAAATGTTTATGAACTTTGGACTCTATTGTTGAAGGAATTTTTCTTAACAACCAGAAACCCTAGGATGCTACCCTTATGGCTATTTTCCACCCTTGTTCACTCATTGCAACACGTGCTCATCTGGAAAGCAACCTAATGTATATTATTTAAATCAAAACCCAAGAAAGTGGAAATGGTTCCTCTCCAAACTACTACATATTTATTGCTGGAGGAGTGAAAAAAAAAAATACAAAACAGAATCAGTGCATAAAATGTTTGAAAAGTTCAACCATCAGTGAAAATGATACCAGCAGAAAGAGAGGGAAAAAAGTGTTAAAATCTATAATTAAACAAATAGGAAGAATTTGCTGTGCACATCTGTCCATGATAATGGATTTAGTTACTTTCCTACCTAAGCTAACCTTCTAATATACTCAACCAATTATCCATCATAAACAGAAACTTTTCTCTCAGCATTTATTTAATCTAAGAAACCAACTTTAAAATCTTGAGGTAAATTTCTATTAATCTCAATTTACAGATGATAAATTTGCAAAAAGTAACAAAATACTAAGATGGATAGTGATTAAAGATGAGAGCACTGTAAATAGAAAACAATCTTTCTTATCCCAACAAGAAATGTATAACCCAACGTTATCTGATAACATCTCTCCTACACCAGCCCACCAGTTTATTTTTTTAAAGCTAAGGTACTCAATCTCTTAATTTACATCTGAGTTTTGATCTTTGAATGAAGATAACCAGTCACTGCATGTTGCAATATCAGTCTCTATAAGTTACTGCCCACACTAAAAGTGCCCTTGTATTATTCCTGACCAGTCTGATGGAGATTATCTGACCCCTCAAAACTTTCTAACCTTTAGCATGAACGAAATTTCATTATCTTATTTATTTATTACTAAAAGATGTACTGTACTTTTCTTGTACACTTTTAAAAAAAGGAAATTTTGGGATTACAGTTAAGCAAGGGAATTTATAGCATCACTAATAATCCAATAGTATCTATTTAAATCTATCTACAAATCATGCTTAAAGCTTGATGCTACTATACCCATGTCCACTTTTGAATGTGCCCTTCTAAGTAAGTTCCACATGTTTTCATTATTTATAAGGTCTTTTCTGAAATCATGTATCTGCATGATGAATTTCAAATTGTCGCATTCTTCAATTTGATCACTTTTCCTCATTAAGAATACAAAAAATCCAAATGGTACGTCAATACACTAACATATCATTAATATGCATATTCAATTCATCAGGTTTAATTTGACTTTATGAAGCAAAATAAGAAAATTATGAAGTAACGAAAAACTTTTGGCCCCGGCTGTAGATACTGCACTTATCTGATGTCTAGTCTAATAGTTATAGGTATGCTTAGAAACCATCGTGGCTCATATGGGAACCTCAGAAGAGAGAAATGACAAGCACTATCATTGTTAAATTGATTAGTATAAGTCAGGTGCTTCTTAAGTACAGTGTACAAATCTTTATTAAAAAATAATAAAAGATTTTAAAGTTAATGGAATTAATCTTGAGCTAGGGTCACATTTCGTTTTTCAGAGACCACTCACTATAGTTAATCTTATCAATGCAGGTCGTACTACAAAAACAAAACCACACAGATTCTTCCTTGTACACATATAAGTCAAGTATCTGATAAATAAACGTGATACATATGTCACCAGTTTAGTTTTAGATTAACATTCCATGAGCTAAAGGATTTCTGAAACCAGATCAAATGGAGACCTAACCTTCTTTATGTATAGTAAATATAGTCCTTTGCCCTTTTAACTTCAAATGAACTACAAAGAAATTCTTAAAGTCTGTGTAACAAAGATTTTAAAAATGATTGCTTGTACAGGATAAATTCTAAGTAAGTAAATAATGTGAAACATCGAGTTTGTACTCTATGGAGAAATGAAAATGAGCTGAAGATGGAATTTTACAGAAGAGAAAATCACATCGATAGAGGTAAACCACACTCCAAAAAAACATGCATTAAATAATCATTCACCACACAAGTAAAATTTGATTAATGACAACATAAATGAACTTTATGTAACTTCAAATAGAAACAGGTACTTAAAATTAAATTAAAAAGGTTTCTAAGGAAAGTAGAATTCAATTGGAACCTTTGATAAGAAAATCAAAGCTAGCAAATATGTCCAATTATGGTTGATACCACTGAGCTAATTTTATTTTAAAATGAAATTATACTGCTTGTACTCACTATATCTGAACAAATTTTCTCTGTTGTTCAGTAATTAATTATAATTATTTGATCATTGCAGAATTATTGAACTGTTATCCTCTATATAAACTAATTACCATGAAATCAGAGCTCATCGCTATTTTTTTCATTATAATTTGTGACTGTGCTCGTAAAGTAGATCTCAGTGTTTGCATTCACTCCTTCAAAGTTCCCGCTAGTTTGAGCTCAGGCTGAGATAGAAACATCTGGTGAGGGAGAAGACCAAAACATCACTAGCAAAACTCTACTGGTTTTGAAATGGCACAATTATTTTTTAATGGTAAAACTGACAAACATACAAATCAAGTCTTACAACGGAAAGACTTGTTTGCTTTTTGGCTTACGCAGATGTGGTGCAATGGTCTAACGGTAGAGAAACCTAAGTTGGAATCCTGATCCAGACCTGCTCAGTTTGGCATATTGCCCCCTCTATGGCATCTAAACTGGCCAGTCAGATGAGTTTGCTCCCACATGTAAGAGTTCTAGCCAGGCTTTCCCAGCTGAAGTTGGAAATGGTACAGGATCGGAAGCACTTCCTAGCAGACAGCTGTGGTGCCATGCTGCCTCACCAAGGTTGTTTCTCTTGTAAGCATCGATATATGACACAACAACAAATGTCCATCCATTTAGATAACGTTGAGGTTAATCAGGACAGCATACATGTACTATAATGCATGCATCTACAGATATAAGAAACTTTACATAAATTAAAAATCTTAAATTATATTTAAAAAACAAACAAACAATTTTCTTTTTCAATTTGCAAAAAGAAATTTGAAGGCTTATTTTTCCAGTCAGTATCTTAATGTCTTCTATCAGCATTGGATACTGATACTAATTGTGTTAACACCATGACAGTAAATCAATAATAAACTCTAACGCACTGAGTGCACCAGAAATGTTATCTAACCATCTTTAGGAATTAAACAGTGCTACTAAATTGATCTAATTAATCAATACATAAAAAAGAGAAAATATTAATTGTTAATTTTTTCATTGATGATGACAATTTTTGAATTACTGTTTAATGAAATATTGATTTTCAATACTGGGTTTCAATCCTGCACTACAGTGCACTGAATACTGTTAAAGAGGTAAAGAATTCTGTACTAATTTCCCAAACAAAAACATCACAGGTTTTTCTAATCGTTTAAATAAGATTTATTCCTCATTTTTTTTCTTTTACTGTGATTTTTCATCATTGAAAAAGAAAAAGGGAGAGTGATGACAATTTTCTTTGACAAGTAAATAAAGTCAAAAAGCAAACAAACAATAAACTGCAGCAGAAAGGAAGCCAATGGTTAGACTACAGGACTGTCTTGATTAAGGGACCAAGTTCAAATTATAGTCAGGAACAATTCAATTTGGCATTGTACCCCCCCACCCCCCCCCTGGTATAGTTTCTTTCCACATGTAAAAAATGAAGAGTTCTGGTAGAGTTTCCCCAGGTAGTTGCAGAACATGAGTGGTAAATTTTCTGATCTTGAATAGTCCTTGACACTGGGTTACACTTGTGTGTGTGTGTGCAGCTCCTACATTAAATATAAGTTCATGTTCCCAGGTGTTCACATTCACTTTTTAAACACCCATCTCTATGAAGAAAACAACCATTAGAATTTTTTAAAACATCTGTCAATCCACATGACTTTATCCGACTTTGAACCATTTCTTCGTGAAGTAGCATTAATCTATATATAAATGCAAAAGCTTTAAACTGTCATCATGAGTAAAACTAACAGCAGTCTTGCATCCACTATTTTCTATAATACTACTTTCGTTTTTAGAAAGAGAGTTTTTTTTTTTAAAAGGACTTGAATAATCAGTGGTTTTTCTTCTTCTCTGGTGTTCTAGCAAAGAATTCTTGTATATGCCTTAGTTTAATTTATCCAGAGGTGGCAAAATAAACTATAAACATGCTTATCCAGGCAAAAGAGAAACCAAGTTGACAAAAAAACACCTGAGGGCAATGATAAAGTGCACGTTTCTGTAGGTCACCTGATTTATAACCTTAGATACATGAGAGAATTGTAATAGAACTAACATCTGGGCAAATAAATACTGATCACCTCACGGTGTAAGTTAATGTGAAAGCATGTTCAGCTACCCAACTACGATAAAAAGATCTAAGTTTCATGGAGAAATAATTTCCAGTGAGATCAGAATCCATCATTCACGATAGAGATTTGTTAATGATGAAGTTTAGAATTTTATTTAAGACAAGAACTGCAATTCGCAAAAGAAGAAAAAAATTTCAAGGGCTTAATTCAGGTGAGAACGTGAGAAAGAAAGACTGAAAAAGAGAGAGAGAGAAAGAAAGTGAGAGCAGAGCAATTTTAATAAGCAAAAAAAAAATAGTTATTAGAAAAAAAAATTCAAACAAATCTTATGAAAATTAGAAAAGTTTAATCTGTACTGAAAAACTGATCTTAATGTCTCAAAATTGATTAAACTCCTTTGCGCTTTCTTTTCACGTAAGGAGGCCTGAAGATGACTTGGGAAAACTAAGTGGTCTTAGGCAGTTTCTGAGAACACGGAGCAGTTTCCAATTCCAGGCTGCTGAACACATTATTTATACACTCGCCTGCCTAATCGCTTAGCTATGACATACACCAGCATCAATTAAGTATAATAAGAGCCGTAACTTTCTTCAGTGCTAAAAGAATGGTGATAAGAAGGCATACATGGACAGATATGACAGTTAATTTTCTCTCCAGAATCTACCAAGCGAAGAAAGACAATCCACATTTTAATGTTTTTTTCGGTACAAGTAATAAATCTAACCAGCATCCCATTTGGCACATTTATGTTACACTCAACTGAAGAAAAAACAACAATGAGAGAGGGAAAACAAAAAACTCTTCTGTATAATACTGCCAGTCATTTTGACACTTCAGACAGACATTACTTTTCAGTTTCCCAGTATTTCAGGGACAAACGACGATTCTATTAAACCTGGTGATTTACAGAAAACAAATTGAATTTCTCTGTTTATCAATTTCTCTTCAATAATTCCATTTTGCTGGCAAGCCCATCTGGGGTTAAATCTGACTGTCTGAGTCATAGAGTATTTATACGCTCGGTTTTACCAAGAAAATTTATGATTTTGCTCCGATTCCCGAGACTTACTGTCAGTATTTAATTAAAGAAGCAGTCATCTATTTGCTGTACATAAAATGAATATTGCTGCTAATATACTTATTGATTGAATACAGTTAAACCAACTTCCCATGTGCGTGGTATAGCATGGTATGCCGACTGGTGCTGATAGTTGAGGAAGAAATTAACTGTGACCTAAAGATGAGTTTTATTACATGGTAAGATCTACCAGTCTTCAATATCAGAGATTTATTGAGCAGCCGCCATGACAAGCAGCCATGGCAGGGTGATAGTGCTAGGAATTTATTGAAAAAACCATTTTTGATCAAAGAGAGCTACAAAGCATTAGAGGGGCCAGTCAAGATGGCTGGCTAACCACCTAGTTGCTTGGAAACCATTGTTTGTTTGTTTTAATCTGATCAGTGGGTGCGTGCATGCACGTGTGTGTGTGTGTGTGTGTGCGGAGATTCAGCAGTAATTGGTAATTGTTTCTCAGTCCCATAATCTGCAATACTGGACATATGAGTGGGGCTGGAATTGGGAAAAGGATGTAGTCAGTCTATGAGAGAAAAGCAGAGCTGTGCAGTTAACTTTTAACTATTGAGCCTGGGAGAACGAGAAGAGTAAAAAAACAAAACAACATTCTTATGAACAAATGAAAGAATGAAATTTACCTTTTATTAAACATTAAAAAAAAAAACAACTTTCTAAAAAAATCCATCTATTTACAAAGCTGAAACAAATGCAATTTTTTTTAAAGGTAAAAAATTATAAAACTTTGAGTACAGTAATAACACTGATTTCAAGAGAATTTCTGTAAAGTTAAAAAAAAAAGGTGATTTTCACAAAAACTCACAAAATTGTTTTAAAAATCCTGGTAGACCAGCTGGTGCACCATACAGATTCTGATATCACTACTATTCATTCAAAAAAACAGACAAACAGATAGCCATTTCTGAAGTACTGATACAAAATATCTAATTATTTTATATGGATCTGATGAAATTGTTAGATATTTAAGCATAAAAAATAAAATAATAAATAGAAGTGGCATATGTTTATAATATTTGTACACCTTTAGAATTTCAACATGGCAAAAATGTGTTAGTGTGGTAGTGGAAACTATGTAGTTTTAATCATGAAATTACATCGATTCACAAAGATGATCAAGTTTCTAGAATAGTCTTCATACTTTGGTGCGAGTAAATGAAAGATAAAAATCTGTCAGGCTACTATAGCCTGTGTTCTTCAGTCTACTGCATTTGGTGGGACTGTTATAAGTTTCCAACCCACCACAAGATTTATATTCAATATATGGAAGGTAAACAAACAAGAAAGTTTATGGTGGCACGCACATATATATATATATATAAATACGTCATTGGATTATCTCAACAGAACAGAACTCTGTAAACAAAGTGTTTATACTGTAAAGCCTATAACTTCACCACAATATTAGGAACCAGCTGATTTAGGTTGATCAGTTATCATTGAGTAGTAGTTATCTTTCCTCAGACACACAGAGGCTGCTAAATTTACCTACAAGTACCCATAAAGAGAAGATCTACCTGTATTGTATTGGCACAGCAAGACAAGCCAAATGAGATTTTATTGAATGGAATTTATTTGATGCTTATCTGGCATAGATCTCATTCAACTGTGACGATTTTCAGCAAGGTCTGTTTACCACCAACAACACTTCTTTGAGTGTAGCATAGATATAACACTCATATTTTCTCATTACAGACAGGTTTCTAAGTGTTATGTGAAGCAGCACCGGGCTGTAATATTCAAGGTTTATGGAAAACTCTGAACTGCTAATTGACAGCCTGGAGATATGCTGGGAAAGGGATATTGCTTTTTCAATGGTTGTTGTGAGCCAAAATAACAAAACAAGTTGGTTAACTCTTATTACTCTAAGCAATGAAAATAAAAACAGAAATGTTCTTGAAAAAGGAATACACAATATAAAATTCACAGCGCATAAGGAATGTTAACTTGTGGTGATATCAGTTAGGCCACCCGTAATTTTGGGTTGATTACTGCTCCAGTGGCTTATCTCATGAGCTCAAGACCCTCCCCTCAACTTCATGCTAACGTTCAAGTAGAACCACTCTATACTGATGTTCAATAGTCAGATCTATTTTGGCAAATGTCCGTCTTCTCCCTTTTTGGTAACCCAAACCTTCAGAGCTTGAAAATGATTCTCTTAAACACAATCAGTACCTCACCAAACACTGAAGGCTTAATTAAAAATTTTTTCTTTATTGAAAAAACTTATTTTAAGTCACCTGTTTCCAAATATCTTGATGTGGAAAAGCATTTTCTTCAAAAAGTTGATTTTAAAATTGTAATTTTACTCACTACAAAACACACTTCAAGACCACGTGCGCACAGAGCGGTTATAATGGAATAGTCCATCTGTCGCTAGCAAATCCTTCACGACAACTGCCAATCAGTCCCAATGTCACACTTAGTGTAAGAGTTAAAGCTTATTTCTTGAATACTTTTGATTCCTTTTTATTTTTTTTAAAAAAAGACTATTCTCCAAACATTGTATTTTCTATGTAAATAATAATTCTGTTTCTTTCAGTGTAACCCTGCCCCACTCCTTGACAGTGTACAGTTCATGGTTTATAAGACTTAAAGAAAAATAAAATAAAAATACTTCTCTTCTCTTCCCTTGCCTAGTAAAAGTTCCTTCTAAAAATTCCCTAATAATTTTATCTTCCTTTTTAATTTTCTTATTTTTTTAAAAAAATATCACCATCATAAGTTTAGTAGAGGGCTGCTTTTAAATTTTGAAATCATATTTATATCACTTTTTTTATTTACATATAGTTGATGTGTTGACTTTGCACTGAAAAGGTCTTAAATTTCTTTTAAAAGATATTTCATAAATCTGCCAAACAAACAGCTATTAAAACACAAAGAGTAAAGAAGCACAGACGGCGCTGTACCTTTCAGAGTGTAAGCTTGATTGGCCAATTTTCCACATCTTTCCGTTCCTCATTCACAAATGAGTCAATTTGGAGTAATAGACGAGGCCAGATTAACTACAGTCGTCAGCTGAACGTCCAACCAGTCAGAACAATGTGTCAGATCCTCCCTAACAACATTCTAGCATCACCTCACACCGCTACCTAAACCTCTCCTATACTCTTGAGTGTTAGCGAGCTGTTTTACATATAAACACTTAGGTTCTGGGTTAGTGGGACGTTGGTGGGTCCAATGTGTTTGTAATCATGGAGAGATATGCGAAACAAACTGCAAACACCATTGTTGGTTCTGGAGCTCCAACAGAGTAGCACAACAGAAAAGGAAGAACACTAATGTTGACAAAATATATTAAAAAAAAAATTCTAAATGATTTGAAAGAACTATTTCTAAGTAAAAAAATTATTGGTCAAAATTAGTGTCTTTTTATTTTTTGGCATTAGTATGTCTAGGCACATTCCCCACACGTGATATCATTTTGTCAATCCCCACCCCCAACCCTGTAATTAATCTTGCAGATGCTTATGCATAAGTGGTCACCATACTGAGCTAGATCCCAAAAGAATTTGAATCACCACCTTCATCTGCAGCAGGCTGGCAAATTATGTATTGCCATATGCAGCACACAGAGTCATGTAGGGCACCTGGGGCCTAGGGGCATCAATTGGTTAAAGTAAAATAGGAAATTTCAGTCTATAATTATGTTATAATCACTTATTAGAAAACACTGTAATGGTAACAGATAAATGTACTGCAGCCACAAGTTTGAGATTGACTACCTTATGATTGATATCTGCATGCTGTGGTTGGCTGGCAACCATATAACACTGAACCCTGGTGTGTTTTGCTTACAGATGCAGAAATGTTAGTGGCATAAGGTGCAGACATTTACAGACTTTTATAGTGAAAAGCATGGATTTCTTCTGTCAAACCCAGAATCTAAAATCAGTGCAAGTCTGTTTTAATGTCAGCTGGATTTCAAAAGACAAAGTGCAAAGCAGAAAGAAAGACATCATCAGCTGAAGCACAAAAAGGTTCAGTGTTGAAGTTTTTTCAAAAAGCACATGCATCTAAACCTGGTAATGTTGGCCTAGCAAATCAGCATTTCCTAAAGCAATGCAGAAAGAGAGGCCATCAGTGAGGAAGAAAGTAAAGCAGAAATTCAACAGCAAGCTTAACAACACGTTGAGACTGAATCAAGCAAGATTAGTTCTGAAATTATCAATAGTATGCCACCACACAAGCATGGGATGACCAATGTGCATGGTTCTATGTTCAGGGTAGCAAACTTCATCGGTTTTTAATTGAGAAAGGCCCAGTGAGACTTGAGAGGAAATTGAATATCTGAAAGATGAGAGAGAAGTAGATTTACTAAAAGAAATTATTTCAGGACAATTTCAAATGGTGAAGATGTTGATAAATGATGGCTTGTTTACTCAAATCTCAAAGTTAGCTTGGGTGAGTGAAGTTGGCAATGACTGGCAAAATCTAATTCTAATTTTTATTTTACTGCAACATGAATACAACACAAAATCATATGCAGAGCCTGTGTAAATGGTTTAAGCTGACTTTTATGTTGAAATAATGAAAACTATTGATGCAAAAAATATTAGAAATGCCTAAATCAGACAAGTAGTACTGGTTCCATGTTCAGGAACATCTCACCGCAATTATTGGTATCTAGCAAACAACCAAAAAAAAAAAACACTTCACCTTTCACAGAGGTGTAGAGAGACTTTATCAGCCAAGAAATGGCTACTTCTTGGCCCGATAGATTTACTCAGGAGACGTGACAGTGTGATGCAGGAGCATTTTTTGAAAAATAAATGAAAATTAAATACTTGACCACTACTTAGGGCCAGCATACAAAATGAACTCAAAATGTTGCTAATTGACAAAGGGGAAAAAAAAAAACAATTCTATAGATTTGTGTTGCCACGAATTAAAATAATTTTGGATTATATACTTGACACTAGTCATCAGGAAACAGCGTCAGTGATGTTACACTGTGGATAACACTAAATCCAGTGAAAGCAGCTTTTTATTTGATGACGCAGCATGGTCTACTTCAAATTCCCAGTAAACTGGGACTGTGTGTACAAGATTATGACAATGGATCTAACATGAATAAGTACGTATCTGGAGTGGAAGCAGAAACATTTAATGGAAACCCACAAGCCTTTATTGTTCCATCTGCAGCCTGTATTTAATACTTGGAGACATGGTTCAGTCTTCTGTAAAAGTAAATTCTTTCTTTTGATTATTGCAATGCATCTACATGTTGTTTTCAGCTTCAACACAGCATCTGGAAACATTAAAACAACATGTCAGGGATGCTACATTGAAGCTTCTGTTGGTAGATGCTGGTGGTGTAGAGAAGAAAGTTTCAAGGCTTTGAGATGCCAAACTGAAAGTGTTTAAGATGTTTTGGTTGCAGTGTCTAAAGAAACCAGACACCCAAAGGCTGGAGTCATTAACCAATGGAATATCTAGTGTTATGTTTCTGACATTTATTGTTATTTGGTATGATATTCTTGTCTCATACCAGCAAGATAATGCAAAACTCCACAACAGCTTGGTTCTTGACATAGCTTGCTAAACAATAGATATTTATTTTGGTAGAGAGAAAAGGATCTCAAAGGTAACAGCAAGGAAAATGGTTCAGTCATCAGGTTCTGAGCCAAAATTCCCTCTAGCTACTGGAAACAGAATTCAAGAGCAGAAAAGGCAGGCTTTTTATGAAGAACCAGATTAACCAATATCCATTCCTGAAGAATTTTGAAGTGGGTATCTTCAATATCAACTTGAATAAGGCAAATGATGTAGTTGAAGAGAGATTCAGTGCTAAGTAGTCTTGTCTCAAGAACTAAAGTTTCTTGCATCATATCAAGAAATTCAGACAAATGCAGATGAAAGGCCGAAAGAGAAAGTATGAAAAACAACTCTTCTGCCAAATTATGGTAGTTCTCATGCATGTGCAGTTGAAGTTTTTAAAAAAAAAGAACACAGATGCAGCAATGCTCCATCAGTCTCACTAAGTTTATGTAATGGAAGCTCCGTGACTCGTAGAAATATTCTGAAATTTGTACATCATAATGCACGTTTTTCTAATAATGCCAGAAATTGTGTCATCTGGTGAAACAAACTTCTCAAACTCTCAGATGATTAAGACATATTTCTACTTAATAATGAGTGAAGACCAGTTGACAAAACTTGCCATACCTGCAGTTGCATGTTTTCTGATGACACTGTAGATAAACCTGCTAGTATAAAGTTATGCAAAGTGCTTTTAGGTATTTAAAAGCTTAGTATTGTACACTGCTTTCAAATACAGTGCTCCCTCACCTATCGCGGTTAATACGTTCCAGACCCACCCGCGATAGGTGAAAATCCGCGAAGTAGAAACCACATATTTATTTAATTATTTAAATATATTTAAACACATTTTAAACGTATTTTAAACCATTATCCACATGTTTGTCGGCATCGTGATCTTGAGCAAATTGAGTGTACGTATCATACAGAGACTTCGCCTTTGTGCGGATTGTGTTGCTATCCGGTGTGATATTATTTTCTGCAATCACTAATCCAGAGAGACAATGCAGATTCCATCCTAACCATCACCTTATTATGTGACGTTACAACCCTCTTGGCAGTTTTATTGAAAGAAACTGCTGTCGATCTTATATTCTTCTCGTCCTTCTTAATATAACGTACCGTAGATTCATTGAGGCCAAAGTGGTGCCCTACAGCCGCGTACGTTCTCCCTTCCTTAAGCATGTCGAAAAGTTTCACCTTTTCAACGATGGGTAAAGTCTCCCTTGAGCGCTTGGATTCAGGTTCAGAAGACTTAGAAGATGCAGGACGCTTGGGTGGCATTGCAGGGATTGAAATAAAGTTCAAACTTTAACGTAAAACACAAAGCACAGCACCGCAGAGAAACACTACACGCAGCGAGATGTGAAGCCGAAATGGACGAGGCGAGATGCGGGATGCTTCTACACGGGAAAACAGTGCCACAGATGCTGCTGTCACTGAGCCATTCAGCATCCGGGATACAAAACACCATGCTCTGATTGGCCGCCTCCCAATCATCAGCCAATAGCGTGCTGAGTATGATCTCACCTGGGCAGCAGCGGCCGCAGTTGTACTCCGTTTTCCATATGCTAGCGTCTCTCTTTGTTTTTAGTACAAGCCGCCCGCTACACCACTACGTAGTTTTATTTAAATTTCAATTTAATATTCTTTTAATAATGTACATATATATATATATTCTACTTAAAAATAATTAAAATAATAAATTTTAAAAATTTTATATTTTTCGAAAATACCGCGATATAGTGAAAAATCCGTGATATAAAATTAGATATGTATGATTTGAAAACCCACGGTGTAGTGAAGCTGCGAAAAGTGAACTGGGATATAGCGAGGGAGCAGTGTATCATGTATGCTTCATATGCAATAAATTTGAATTGCTAGTTTCCTTTAGCACATCATTGCAACAATAACTTATCATTGCATATGATTAGAATGCTGAACCTAGCATAGCGTATAGGGAAACCATGCACACACTAAGGATAGCCCTGGCACTTTGCACTAGGCCATGTCCTGCCAAGTTGTTTCTATATTATTCTGATGAAGCAACAGATTTTTCATGCAGTACTGTTGGATCCATATTACCAAGCAATCTCAGAAAATCAAACTGTTAGCACACACTTTCCAGTGCTTTGAAATGTTCCTAATTACTTTATCTAAACAGGCAAAGAAGCATTACAAGAAAAACAGTCTGGCGGACAATCAGAAATAGAGGGTCACACTAAGATTTTATTTCGTTGTCAAAGACAACTTTGTTTCTTTTACCATTTCACATGAATCACATCCAAATCATTTCTAGTCCAAGCTGTTCTGTGACCACTTTAGCCTCATTAAACAAGTTATCATGTATTTGATGGACTTCTTTGTTCACTGTGAGTTTTACAGACTCCAGGATTTTGTATACGCAATGCATTGTGGAATTTTATATGATACATTTGACATTAACGACGTTTGGAACGAGTTGGAATACCTATGTGCACCAAGAGCAGTGTCTTTAGTGTCAGGTTGTAGTTTTGTAGCTGATAAAATATCCATTGTGAGCAAATTTCTAGTGATTAATGTCAAACATCTGATGTGTTTTTTGTAGGCAGAGATTGCCACTGAAAGTGAAAATAGTCAATAAGATTTTTATTTTTATGTTTTCACCCAGGTCCCCTGACTTTCTATGCCCGGGACATAATGCCATCAAGTGCCCGCCTCCCGCCTCTCTTGTGCAGCTAGCTGGCAGTTGCTGCTCTGCTTGTTTTATTTTTAAATTATTAGCAAAGTTTCCCACCCAAGACTTCAAAATAGTATCAATCAGAAATGATTCCATCTGTAATTAATGGGAAGACAACACGGTCGATCAAAACCTTAAAAAAATAAACTAGGCAAGACCAGTCAGAAGAATTGTCAGTATCAGATCGTACGCTCCTCCATCAATGAGCGTCACCAACATGGTAAAACACCACCAAACAAGGAAATCTGCATGGCTCAGAAACACAAGCAGTACAGCGTTGGGAGTAGACATGCTAACCGATATGAAAGTTTAAATATCAAAAACGTTTTATATCAAAATGTTTATGAAAAAACTATGTTAAAAATAAAAAAAAAAAAAAGCTGAGTAATCAGCAAGTCAAGGGCCATTTGTACAATCCAAAAATATAATGGCCGATTGCAAATCAACACTAGCGTCTCCAAAACAGATCTCTTCTGGACTAAGCACATATGGTGGTGTGGCAGGAGAAAGACTTTTGAAACGTAGTAGCATGATGACGGCATAGCATCAGTGATTAAGCAAATAAATATAATTTTTTTAATGGAAGTATCCACAATATTCTACTGGAATGTTCACCCACCAGTATCACCTAATGAATTATGGAGACATGATCCAAGAGGTGTCCATCCCACTGTAACACTCGACTCAAATATATAAAAGGCCAGAAGAACATGCCAGAAGAACATGCGCATCATAAAAAAATGGAAAACATGAAAATGTCCAATTTTTGTAAACACAGAGAGGGCAAAACAATGGCAAGGAAGTTAAAAAAAAAAAAAGGACGTGTACTGAAGCAGGCCTGAGACAGCATTTTAAACAATAAAACAGAATAGCTACCATTGTAAAGGTGGTTGAACAGAATTAATTTAAAAAAAAACAAAAACAAAAAGCCATTTAATTATGCTTCAAGGGGATTATTCATTTTAAACATTTTCCAGCTAATAATTTTAAAATGGACATTTTTTTCTCTACCAAGAAAAAGAGCTGAAGCTGTTACATCAGTAAGAAAAATATAAGAAAGTACAGGACAGTCATTTGTGCTTCGAAGAAAACTTCTGTGTTGGGAAAAAACACAATTATCAATTCTAAACGTATGACAATAATAAAATCAGCTTGTATTTGCACTGCACTATGATAATGCTTTCATTTTTAATAGATTTCAAAATAGCCAATTACTTGCATAGATATTATCTTTAAAGCAAAACGCTGTAAATATTCTGAGTGAGAACTATTAATATTCATCAGTGTGACTCATCTCTTTGACAAGGGTTTGTGCTCTGAGGCTGTGTGCACATCTTCTGTTGGGTCATCAGATTAGTAGTACTGAAGTAAAATGTTATTGGAAATGAAAATGCAAACAGTGAAGTTCTCAAAGGTACCCATCCAGGAAAGATCACCATAAGAGCAGGATGCAACTAATAAAGTATTAATGAAAATCAGAGATTCTGTTCAGGAAGTCCAGATGGTCAAATGCTAAGAGAGATAAATCTGGGCCCAATTTGTGCCATAGAATTGGTCTGGTCAAATTGTCTCCATAATGCCATCTATAGTAACTCCAGATGATCTCTCATAATCACCTGACTCCACTGTTTAGACCAAATGACTAAATGTTTCCTTCTAATAACCAAGATAATGACATCCACACAATAAACAGACATAGCTGGAGCAGACTGGTACAGATGCTGATGACAGACATACTTGCTTAGCTCTCCTCTCTCTTCCATGACAGAATAGCTACATTTATGTCTGCAGAGAATAACTGATTAATTTTGATTTGTCTCTTTTTCCTCTCTCATTTCTCCATAACCTATTAGCATTCAATTAGGGTTTGTATTGAAAAATTCCCCAATAAATCAGGCCATCTAAAGTTTTAACTGTACAGAAGCAAATTCAATAACAAAAATTTTAAGAATCTAAATTTTTAAAAAAATTAACCACCAAGAAATTATTTGCATAAATTTAAATATAAAGCAGCACCAGAAATTTAGTTTTGTGATTTTTTACCAAATTTGCTTAACATTTGTTTTTAAAAAAAATTAACCACAAATAAATGGATTTCACTCAAATTTATTTATACTTATTATTGTAGAGTTACCAATCGTTTCTTCTTACCTGAATAAAATTCTTAAGAAATCAGCAAAAGCTTTAATAAAATGTGTTATGGTCAGACTTTGCTTTCTGATGCTCATTTCAGTTAATAAAGGGTTAATGGAGATATGAAAAAGCCAAAAGTTATTCTGGTTTGTAGCTGTCTTAAGCTGTGAGAAAATATGTATCCTTTAGTAATGATATGCTTAGGCTCACCTGCTAATGCGTGGTGTTTCTTGAGTCAGTGTCTTCATCAGCAGAACTGACAACACTGGTGATGAAGTCACAGCTGAGAGTTAACAGAACACCTGCAAATTTATCTGAAATATCAGCATCAAGAAGCAGTTGATGGCAAAGACTGAGGCCTTAAAAACAGACTTGGCGGTGATAATGATTTCAATGAGACAGGAGTTTAGAGGGGTCCACCCAAGTATGGAGAGAAACTATTGAGAAAATTCGCATTTTGTGAACTTTTCAAGATAATTATTCAGAGCTCAAACGTTCACAGATCTGATTATGTTTCCACGTCAGCTCTTTTCTTCATGCTGTAATGACTTCTAGAAGCGTTTTATTCGTGAGAAGATTAATAGAATATACTTTCCTGTCGAGGTCATAAGAAACAGACAACAGCAGAGTGCTGTGTAAACGAGCTAATTACTTAGCGCACTCCAAAAGGCAGGGCAGAAAAACATCATCATCAAAGCGGCTAAGGGACCTCTCTTCCTTCAGCGGGGTACGCAGATGCACAAACTTCTCAACTTGTTTATCTATCACTCCATCCATAATTATCTGAAATCATCTGCACTGTAGAAGATCCATCAATTTCTTCTTCATCTCCATGTCTTTGAAGATGCAGATCATAATTCAGCACTAGATATTTTATAGCCACTTCTTTTGATATCCACTCTCTTTGAGGTGGATACGTAATTGACGGACAAATGCAGAGATCAGAAGAAACAATTGACTCTTTTATTGATTTGCTGGGTTTATTTATTTTCTGAAAATTAACCTGACAGGGCTACAAAAAGTGAACCCTGGAATGCACTAGCAGTTGGTTACAACAGTTTCATTACATGGCAGAAATGGGGCAATGATGGAAAAACTGAGTACAGAAGAGGAGACGAATGATGGGGGGGGGACATAAAGAAAATAATTTAATTTGCATCTCTTTAAAATCTCACCAGTCAGCTTCCAAAAAATACCTTACCGTACTTGCTGCCGTAAAGAAATCTTATGGGAAAAAAAAGAAGCAGTAATACTTGATAGATGACCGTCTCGGTTTCACTTCTCAATAACTCTTTCTTTTTTAGTTACCATCATTATTATCTAGGTAAACTGAAGATGGCAAGGAACACTTGGTAGAATTAATGAGGACCATGATTGATTTCACCAAAAACTGAAAACTTATACTCATTTTTTTTGTGGTTTGGGAGAGGGTGGATAATCAGAAAATCACTAAATGGAAACCAAATGATAAAAAATAGGACTTCATTACTCCAACGATAAATAAATATGAAAGCGAATATGACCTACACACACACACATACACATATAATACAAAAATCTGCAGCTACAAAAAGAAAATGATTACTGGAGAGAGAGATTAAAAGAACAAAGGAAAACACGGACAGTCTTACAAGTTTAGAATTTATTTCGGTTTTGTCTTAAAAATAATATCCGTCTATTCCAATCTTTCTCTCCTTTTTTTTGGGTGTGTGCATCATTTTAAATTCCAAAAATATAAATTTTCCCCCCTTTTTTTATACGTCTGCTTGTGCAAGACAGCTAGGATGCACATTTTCTCCATTTCAGCGGAGTTAGGCCCAGTGGTAAGAAATGCTTTCAATCTATATGGAAATTTTAAAATCTTTTCGGAATCTGTGCAATTGCGCAAACAAACTCTTTGAATGTGCATAATGGAATTTCCAATTTCTAGTCTTTCTTTAAAAAAAAAATTGGGGGGGAGAGATAAAAGTGATTTTCTTCCAAGCACTTTTTGAAATAAATAACTAGCATTCGATAAATATGCCAATGAATTAAAGTGATGAGTGAATATACAATATACCAATGAGTGAATAAATAGTACAACACATGAAACCATATAAGCTTTAAAGGTGTTGTTATGGAGAGTAAGCATTTGAATGATGTATGAATTCATACTCAGCTTTCATCAGCACAAAAGTCAATTCTAAAAAAAATTTTTTTTTTTTTGTTTCATAAAATCTGAATTATTACAAGCAAATACACTCTCTTCACCATTATTATGTGGGAGTAGGGAACAGTGCAGCATTTCTAATCGTTAAAAGAATTTAAGTATTACAAGGTAAAACTTCTGGAATTTCTTACAAAACATAAGGTATATTTAATTTTATGGTAAAATGCTACATTTAAGTTCTGTGGTTGGTCTCCAGGAAATTTGACAAAAGTTTGCAACCAGAAGAAACCTTTTAAGGGAAGATCCCTATCTGCATGTGTTTTGGTACACAAAGCCAGCACAGCAAGCAAACATATCTTACATTAGACCCAGTTCTTTTTCTTTTTAATTCAAAACTTTAAAAAATGTTGTTCAATTAACTGACTGGATGCAGATTAATTTTTATATAACACCACAATTTCCATCTGATAGTCAGGGACATTGCTAGACTTGTCTACCTACCTACCTACCCATATTAACACCTGGTTTGTTTCTACACTCCAGCTGATAACACCTCTGAAATTAGTAGGATCAACCAGAATAAATACCATTACCTATAGTATCGATCATCTATTAAGCCAATTCAGGCGACTTTTCTAATTTAAAACTTATCAAATGGCAAAGAGTTCTCGACAACAGAGCGGTTCCTTGACTCCCAGACCTACCACTCAACACCACGGACTCTATAATTATTGTGGTGATATATCAACAGACGGAAGAGAAGAACTCTCTTAAAGGATCTCTTTTGAATAAAAGCTTCTGTCTGACTTGCAACAGACAAGTGCTTAACACTTGAGTTGTGAAAGAAACTACATTGGACCATCCAGATAAATATAATATATAAAGTCTCAATATTGTAGCCACACTTGAAACAATAATACAACAAAGATATGATACTGTAATATCCGTACAGGTTTATGAGTACTTACTTTGCTTCACATTAAATATGTATTTTTTAGTGAAATCGCAAATTTGTGATATGTACTTCGCAGAATCTTAACACTGTGTATCATAGCTCTGATGTCTGTTCAAGTGGCTTAAACTGATCTTAAACTTGCAATCTGTCAATTGCTTAGCTATTTTGGATGCTGCAATCTGACCAATGCTTAAACTCACGGCAAAATTTGACTACCTGTCATAAATACCCAAATTCATTTCCCATTTCAATCACATAAAGATAAGTCATCTTTACTCTTCATCTTTAATACAAAGCACAAATCTGAAGGACCAAGTTTAAAAAAATATTCATATGCAGTTTTTCAGTCATGCAAATACCTTATAAAATTGACCTTTTGTTGTTGTTTCTGACAGCCATTAAAAATGGAGTACAGACATTTTTGTGTGGATGTAATGTTGTTATTTGCAAACAATTTTAACATTTCTCTCTCAATTGTATTTCATATAAAAATGTAAAAGTCAGAAAGAGTTAACTTTACCCTTCTCCCCACCAAACCATATATAGCGGTGGGCAAAAGTTTAAGAATGATGGCAAAACAAATATAAAATAACATAAAATATGTAGAAATAAAAATCCGGGATGGGAATTTACTGATAGAAAAAAATTTATTGTGCTTTCAAATGACATATACAGCCACATGTTTGACAGTAAACATTTTGCATTATTCACTTTTCATACTATGATGGAATTTCATAGCAATAACAAGAGCGTATAAGAATGAATGAAACATTGAAATTTTGTCATAAAATCCTAATTTTTTGAGATTATGTAAAATAAAAAGCTTACAAAAGTATTAGCATTTTGTTGCATAGCCATAAACATCAATTAAAGCCTGACAGTACTTTTGCAATGGAGTCCACAAGACAAATACTTGCCAGAGGTGACTGAATAATTTGGAACAATTAATCTAAGTTTCTGAGCATTTCCATCTTAATAGCTTCAACTATATTCATTCCATAGATTCTCTATTAGATTCAAATAAAAACTGAGCTGGCTACATTAATAGGGGAATCTTCTGATCTCTAGGATGCTGCTTGACAATGGTTGCCGAATGTTTCAGATCAATATTATGTTAGAAAATCCAGTTGAGAGAGAAGCAGTCTTCACAATATGGTTCTAATATATTGGTCAAATGTCTGGGTAAACAAAATGATCCATTACTCTCTGGATTAAATGTATAAGGCCCATCCCTTTAACCAGACCTATACCATAATGGAACAACCCCACTTTTGATTATCAGTTTGGTACACTTCAGATAGAATGCTTCACCAAGTCATTGCTACATGTAAGTTTGGCCATTTGATCCAAACATCTGAAACCATGATTCATCAGTCCAGAGCACCCTGGTCCACCTTTCTGGGGTCCAATGGAGATGGACGTTAACAAACTAAATAATAGTCATGCCCTTCAATTTTCTAAGGAAACAAAGGGTTTCTCCCTGGCAGCGCACCCCATCAATTCAAAATCACAAAGCTGTCTATGGACAGTTTTCATAAAGATCAGTAGGTCTTCAAAATCTCTTGAAATGTCAATAGACATGTACTAGTCCATTTCAGGCAGACAATTTTCTGATCAGTCCAAGTGTAAGTTTTTTGGTGTTTGATATAGCTACCTGTTTGTTTGTAAAGATTCCAGACTAGATAACAAGCCATTTTACTGCACTAGACCTGCTTAGCAACCTTGGAATATGAGAGTTTATCGTTATGTAACTACACAATCCGAGTGCATTTCATTGGTCTTAAATTAGGTATTTTATCTGTTGTAGAATGCAAGAAAAGTTATACATTAGTTTACTATATTCTGTTAGTTGTCCAAAAAAAAAGCAACACAAATATAAGCAGATAATGTTGACATTCTTAAACATTTGTCACTATGAAATTTGGTCATAATTATATAAGGAAAGCAAGAGTAGGTAAAATATTTACTATTGATCATCTTGATGATATGTCAATCAAAAGAACAAGAAATTGGTTTTCTATCAGGGTAATGGCCAGGCTGGAATGTACATTTTTTTCTGCGTCAATTTATGTTTTTTCTGCCTTGGTTCTTACATTTTTTTGCCCACCGCATTATGTAGGAGAGCTAAAAAATCCATTTCATTATCCAGAGGGGGCACAAATGAGCTGTAAAATTCTGACCAGGCAAACTGCAGCTTTTGAAGAGTAACAATTTGGCCCTTTAAAGAGAAATCACGCTGGCAGAAAGGCTGCTGGTTTACAGGAGTTGTCCGTCTCACAGTTTAAGACTGTAAAAAAAAAAAAAAAAAAAATTCCTCCCACATAATAATGGTGAAGAGAGTGCATTTGACTTAATTTAGCAGCAAGTTTTAAAAAAAAAGGCCAAAAACAAACAAGCAAGAAATGACACCTCGCCTTACATCACACCCAGGGCACTGTTATTAACTCAAACTTGGCGGATGCTATGTGACTTTTAATAAACTTACCTAAATCCTCAACACTACTCACATTAAAGGAAAACCTCGGGGTTTTCTTCTCTGGCTGCTGCATAAGAGATTTTACCAACATCTTGACATCCAGTGCTGAGCAGGATTAGCAGAGAAAAAATGGAAGGAGTAAAAAAGTTTATTCTGAAAATCTTTTTTTCTTTTTTTAATGTACAACTTGTGTAGTCATTAATTCTCTGGGGGTTTGAACTCCTGACTGCAGTAGCCCATCCACTCCCCCAACACACACACACCTACCAAGTGATAAAGCAGCAAGGACCAGCTAAAAGGTTAGGAGTAGCCGCTTTGTTAATTACTAATTGATGGGTACTGCAGCCAAGCATTCAAACCTCAGTGAGTCCAAGCCCTACAGAAGAAAATTAATCTTCATTTATTTACCAGCACCATCTTCCTCCCTACTTGAAGAGATCTGAAGAATTTGTATGGGAGCAGGAATTTGAATGCCAAGGATAAACGAGAAAAAAAAGCCAAATATAACAAAGCTGAAGCCCATTTCAGTGAGAGGAAGGGTCATTAACATATTTTTTGTTATTCTAGTTTTGGACCAATGGCAGTAACTGCTAACCCAATTACGAGGTGGGTGGTAATGCTGCAATACTGTGATATTTGGCTAACTGTCAGTAAAATTTACAATCAAACTAGGCGTATTACCACCAAAAATCTTGTATTGATTAACTTAAATACCTAAAGCAATTATAATTTAGCAGAACTTAATTTTTGGTCAAAGAATTCTTCAAAAACATTAAATATAACTTGAAAATTTGAGTCTTGAGATTGAAAGAATGAATATTGAATAGGGAGAAGTAAAGTAAAATCTGCACTTTGTGTATACTTGAAATAATTTTTATAGGTTTTAACTTTTGCAGAAATGTTTTTTTTGAAAAGAATTTTGAATGAAAATTGGCAGGCAGCTTTCTTTCTCTCCACATGAACCATTTTATCCAATAAACTTATAATGAAAAATATCAAAAATATATACATACATACTACTACTAATGAATCCCACAGTAAAAAAAGCATCTACTAGTTTTTATACCTGTGTTTTACACAATTCTGAGACCCAGGGGGGGGGGGGTCTTCATACCCTTTTTGAATTGGAGCAGAGGGCGGCACTGCATTCTCAGCATCATGTCTGTCAAGGGTTACAAAGTGTAATATGGATTGAAAACAAAGAAAAATTCGAAAAGAAGGAAAAAAAGTTCCAATCTTATTGAAATAATGTTTATTCGTATAAAGTAGTGTGTTAAACCTTACAAGTAATAGGATCCTATGAAAATCAATTTAATAATTTAATTTTTATTTATCTTTTCAAAAAATATTTTGCCTACAAAATTTTGAAAACATTCTTATTTAGATTGGATTTCAGGTCCTTTTCTAAAAGGTGATGTTTGTATGATATGACGATAAACAAAGATCTCCAATGGAATTTTTCTCATAGAATACCTTCAATTCTAAAAATTTCATTGCATATTTATTTATATATCTTTCTGAAATTTTCCATTGACCCTTTTTATTTTAAAAATTGGCCTTACATTCGTGTAAGTGAAGGAGTCCTAATTTACTGTTTATGTATAACAGGAGGTTTACTATATTTATACCAGGAGGTCTGAACTCATAATATGATCGTCTGGTTCCTAGTGCCAAACTAGTGTTAATTGGTGAAAGCTGAATGACCATAACTTGGTGAAACTTGTATGGTCATCATTTCATCTGCAGCAAGCACTGCACTCTCAGACAAAAAAAGAGGAAATTTCTGAAAACCATCTATACTGGAAGACTTCATTTGTTGTCAGAGATCCTTTCGAATGATGTTGGTTCTTCTGATTCTTTTTCAGGACTGGTGGAAATCCCACTTTCTCAATACAGATGAGATCTTGTGAAACCAAATGATATAATAAACCATATTGATGCTTTGTTGATTCCATACATTGCAAAATGTGACATAACTTTCCTTGCGATGTTGGCTTTGAGTAATGTAACTGGACAAATAGAACGACTATTTATAGATTACTGATATAAGGCCAAAGGATAAAAAATAGACTTTTATTAGACATAAAATGCTTACCAAGCAGATTTTGCAAAATTACTGAAAGGTAAATGACTTAGTGAGAAAAAATTGCTCACCCTATTTGCCCCTTTGTTGTAAAATCAATACACATTAAGACCTTGCAATGGGGAATGTGATACGCATTACACAATTTCCAATGGTAATACATCATATACTCCCATTTTTATGTAATGTAAAACATTGTATACAAAGTAGACTTCTCAAAATAGTTCTGTGCCTAAACAATATCGTAAACTTATATCTGAAAGTCCTGACCAGTTATCATTTCTTGGGTATTTCAGACGAGAAAAGGAAGGGTTAATAAAAACAATCTTTTTTAACATACATGTTGAACACCATTAATTGTGAAGATCATATGTAGCTAAGCAAAGGTTTAAAATGAAGGATCAAATAAATTTCAACTAAAAACCAACAAAATAATTTGAAACTCGAAATTCAAAGATGCAGAATTATGACTGGTTTAAATTTTATCTATTAGAGCAACCAATTTTTTTTTTAAAGTCAACATTTATAAAGAATATTTAACACGAGAAAAAGTTTGACATTTAGTCGTTACACACTTGATTTATAAAACTCTGCATGCTATAGATGACAGTAACACTGATGTTTGGAGAGAAGATGGCATGCAGATAATTGGATTTTTTGTTGTTTTTTTAAATAGGTATCAGCATAATGAACATGAAAAATGGCATGGTTACATGAAAGCGAGCCCTGGCATTAAGGAAATGTCTTTTCTTTCCATGCTGCCCCACCATGAACTGGAATTACAGCAATAAATTGTTGTGCATTAGCTTGAAAATATATTTGTTCCCAACGATATTCATAGTAGAACACCTGATACGAGCACATACCAGTGGGAAGAGTGTGAGTGATCGTGGTACCTGAGCCCAAGTTGGCTGTGCAATGCACTAAAATGTCTTTGTTTTCATTGGTCTACTGTTACCTAAAAGCCAAGCAACTCACTTTACACACCTCCTTTGCTGTACACGCCTACTACCTCTGTCCCTTAGCAGAATGGTTTTCCTTACTCAAATAGTCCAGATGTTCCAGAAATTGAAACGGGGAGTCCTTACATATATTTTCAGTTACCCTATTAGGAATTATTAAAACAAAATAACTCTGGCATGAATATTAGCATTCCAAAATCATTTCAAAGATCCCCCCTATTCGCTGTGTATGAGATTTAATGCAAAGCCATTTTTAACAACTGATATAAAGAACCAAAAGACAGATCAACTCAACATAAAATGTAAGACCTTATAGCATCCCATAAAGATGGCCTTTTGGTTCTTTGTTAGTCACTGATCCTTTTAGTTTGCTGCTAGTTATGTTCTTTACCAAGAAAAATAACAAAAAAACCTCAGAAAATGAGATGTGTTTGATTTGTTTCAATTACACCCCTTTATATTTATTAGGTAGTGCATAACTTTGATTACTACAGCATAAATTTATGAAAGATCTGACACCATGTACTTTGTGCAAACAAAGATTTATGCTGTTAGGGCTAAGAGTTTAGCTACAATGGTTATTGTCCCTTTACGTTGCCATGCAAGTATCTTGGCATATCGGCTGACCAGCTCCATTCCACAATGCTGCTGCACAAAGATGAGGCTCAAATGTTATGTGGCATCTTGAATCAAATATGTTTAAACTCAATTTGTGTACAACATTTAGCCTTACACATTTTTACTCAGACTTATCTCCCAAATTAGGTGGTCAGAGTATCTTGGACACATCTTGGTTAATTCAGTGGTTATCTGTCTTTAAAAAATATCAGGATGACTATAAGTCTGCATTCCATTCAGGCAACAAGTTGAAGCTGTCACTTTGGTGAAGGTTTGAGACCATTATCTTATGTCCAGCACTAGTATTTTTGTTAATTAAGACTTCGCTGAAGATAAGAGAGAAACAAATTGTGGATTGTCCATTCTTACTCTCATCTTCTGATTGGAATCTCAGATATCATTGTAATCTCATCCTCTGATGCCACACTTGTGAAATTCCAACATCTGATGCAGAACATATTGTCATGTAATATAGCAACACGGATGCTTATCTAGACCCTACAGTTATTTGTAGTCTTAATTCATGATGCTTTGAGAGGAAAAGATTTTCCAAATGTTATGTGAAATGTCTTTGTTCTTGAATAAAGTCCACTTAAATTTTTACATAATTACAAAAGATGAGATGAAGAAATTTTTGAGAGATTCCTGGGTGAAAAAGTTAAAATTTTTTTTAAATGAATTCTTCAGTGTACATTTCATACATGGAAAATGGTATCCTATGAGATCTATTCACTTAACAGTAGAGGAATGGCGCTGCTGACTCATAAGTGTTATCTTACCCCTGATTATGTCTGTCGATGAGCAGCCATACTATAACTTAAAAGAACATTTCACTCAGCCATGTTTTATTGAGAAATAATTGTTTTAGTTGTGGCTGCACTAGAATCTACCTTGTGAATCTCAACAGTAAAAAGAAATATTGTGTTCATGGCGTATAATGTAGTCATTAGACCAAGCACTCCTTAATATCACGATAATATGGAAATTCGTATTGTGAGGCATCATCTATACAGAGAATGTTCCTCGATGGCCTGCTAACACTAGAATTTGGGTATCACCTAAGCACATACTAAACAAAATGGAACATTTACATAACTCATGTTATTTGTAGCAATAATTTTGTACTGCCTAATGGGTGGGGAGTTAATATCAACACTTTCAAGCAGACATTATAACCTAAAATTGTGAAATCATCTCTGATGATTCCTGTTTTCCAAAGAATAAGACATTTAACGTTGTCTACATAGTATTTTACTATCAGACAAGCGATTAACCTTTCTAGCAAATGTCTGAATGGAATCTGAGTTTGACTGTAAAAATTGTGCACATTTAAAGGATCAATTTACTTAGTGCTAAAAAATATAAAATTATCATCAGCTTGTGAAAAGAAAACTAAAAACCTGATTGAACCAGAATCCTGAAATTGCATTATTAAAAAAGACTAACATCAAATTTCAGATTTCAAGGATATAGGGTTGAAAGAATTAAATTGGGAAAAGAACTCATTCTGTTAATTGATGGAATAACGATAATCTCCACTGTTTGGTTGTTTTTTTTTCCCCTTAAAGGTTTAAAGAAAATAGAAGAATTTTTCTGTGAATTTAAACAACTATCTGATAAGATAACAAATGGGCAAAAGCAATGTAGTGTTGTTTCAAGAGATTATTAAAGTTCAACTTACCACCAGATGTGAAAATGCTGCCAGTCAGAAAACCTATCCAGATCTGGACCAGGATGCTCCTTGTTGCCAGGATAAGGTGATCCTAATTGTATCCATCTCTGAAAAACAAAGCAAGATAAGCATACAGTAAAGGAGGCCTAATCATAATGCTGGTGAAATGCTTAACATACATGTCTTGCTTGCTTGTCTTTTATGCTGCCAAATGATTAAGCTTAACAAAAGAAAATTTCAGAGAGGATCTTTATTGTGGTTTTAGAATTTAGACCGTTCGTTTATTGATGTACATGAGTGGAGTGGCAGAGGAGTTTAGGTGGTTAGTAGCTTCTTACAAGCTTGTAGCATGGGTCCACTTCCCAGGGACTACAAGCTGCAAAGCAGAGAACCAACTGGCCACCTCATATGATTATGCCATGGCTAAAAACAACAACAACAACAACAAAAAAGGATTTCCTATCGATCATTTTTACAAATCCTCTTCCATAAGCATGTGGCAGGCGATGCCTTCAAAATGAAACACAGATTCTTTACAGTATTGAGCATTCACCTTATTAGATTTTACCAGTAACCATGGAAGACGATGACAAAACAGAGACACAGGCGGACAGAAGCAGATGTTAACTGTTTATTTAAAAATAACAAAAAGGGGGGGATAGTCTGCTGTGCATCCAGAAATGAAGCCCCTATTTAATGAGCAGATTTCACAGAAGTAACTTTGCTTTCTTTTATTTAAAATGCATAAGCCAGCCACTTATTTTCTAATGATTTCATTCAAAAGATATTTACAAATAAAGGGAGGCATTTTATCTTAAGCATGCAAACTACAGACAATTTTTAACCAAATTTGTTTTTGGATACAATACAACTTTAAAACAGGTTTATGTCAAGCTTCTGTGACATGAATTGATTCAGACCAAGTAATTTTAGAAAAAAAAAAAACTTTTCTACTACAACTAAGATCAACATTTTTTTTTTAAATCAGTGCACATTTTTGTTAATTTTAGGCAAATAATATTTTTATTAACCCTCTGCATATCAACTGGGATGCACTGGCACCACATATCCTTCAAATCTGCATTATTCAGCACAGGATGAGACATGGAGGCCATCAAATGCAGTACCTTTCTTGTTAATATAACCCTTTGTAATGAAATCCATATATATATTGCTCCAATCCAGCGTGTTTTGCATTGAGTGCACTGACTAAATGTGTTTGACACATACTAACTAACTACTGCTGCTAGGCTGACCCCAGGTGGTTTAGGAGAGGGTTAAAAGAAAAAAAAAGTTCTCAGTATAAAGAAAAATAGCGTGGCAAACGTGAAAAAGTAGATTAATCCAGCCATTTTCCATCACCTTATTTGTGGTAACAAAACTTATTAAGGAACCTGTGTTTCAGTAATCTTTACCCATCGTCAACATCAGCAAAAGATCACCAAAGCAAATGTATATTAGTTATTACTAATAAAGCAATAGGGAACCCCTGAACAGAACTCATATATATATCACATCATCAAGAAGTTTCCATTCTTATTATGCATCTCAAAGTTGAAATACACAAAGAAATGAATTTATTGTTTTCAAACCTACTAAAAACTACTTGACAATGTCAGAAACTTATTCTGTACTGTAAATCATATTGACCATTTAAAGTTTCTTATTTTCATTTTTTATTGCTAAAAAAGAAAACAAAGTTGAAGGTTCTGTTTATGGATAGTTGGAAAGCAAGCTTCACTGCTTGAACTTGGGAAACTCCTGCCAAAAATGGGAGACTGAACTGAATGTAGATTCCTATGTAAGTGCAGATGGATGTATCTCCAAGGATTAAATGGTTGTGAAGTTAAAGAAGCATGATACACATTTAAAAAAAAACTGTGCTAAACACTAGTGAATGACCTTAAAGTGATTGGGATAATTTGGGACTTGGGGTAACTGGGTACAGTAGGCCATCTGCCAATGCCCCAGTGGGCGCCAGGTCTGCTGGAGTACTTATCTGAGTGCAAATGCTCCAGAACTGAGGAAAGTTAACAGACTGCTGTGCTGCTAAAGGGAAAACTAGGTATTTAGTATGCATGACCAAGACCTCAAAAGAAATAAGATAATGAAGATTTATGCTGAAAGATGCCCCCAAACAGTAATATAGAGAAATAAGAATTAATTATGAAGAGGGGGGAAAAAGAAAAGATGGGAGGTGCAATTGTGAGGGTTTCTTAATAATAAAGATTTAACACAATGCAGAGACAACAGAAAATTACTGCATAAATTGGACTTTCAGACCATCAATTATGATGGGATGTAACGATTGTGTGTTATAATGTAAGATACTGTCACCACCGTGTTCAGATTTTGTGAAAATACATCATTGCCACAACGTCAAGGTGAAAAGTTCTCTTTAAAAATGATAAATTATCCATGTCCAGAGTGGTAGTCCCTGTATGAAGGTGAGGCCAGGCTGGCAAGAGAAGAACAAAAACAATCTTAGCTTGTCTGATAGCAAATTGCTACAGGTAAATTAATCAACAAGCAGTGGTTACAGATAATCAGTCCTGGTTTCTTTGGGGGGGGCAATATAATACATGACACTGGCTAATTAATTTTCACCTAGATATTAGATAAATACTTAAATACTTGTTAAGATAAACATTTTGGAATCAGCCTATTTAGAAAGCTATTAATCAATCATCAAACTCTATCAAAATGTGATTTGGTTCATGCACAGGGAAGACCGTTTCTATGGGGCAGATAAGTTGTTTAAACACCAGTAATTCCTAATGGAATATATAGAGGCTATGATCTACATCATATGCTGGAAAAAGGTGCTGGATGTTGGTTATAGTTTCATCTATACATTTCACTAGGAATTTCTGGTGCTGTAGTATACAAAATGAATATGATCAATTACTAGAACAGAGTCAATTAACAGTGAGCAGATATTTTCTATGATCCAAGAAAGAAAAACTTCCGTAAAAATTAAAACATAACCATAATTATTATTCTTCCAATAGGCTGGCAATGAAAAAACAAGGCACTGAGCTATATCAAAGTTTATTCCAATTTTTAGATATTTTATGATTCTACCTAAAGTTACCAAAATAAAGAAAACCTTTATTCCTTCTCAGCTACTGTAGCCTGACAGAAATAAGAGTTGCTGGCATTCCGAAAGTGCTACATACAGTATGAATATCAGAAAGAAAAAAAAAAAACCTAATACTTTAGTTTTGTTTCAGGTATAGCTTTTACATCAGATAATCCATAACCAACAATTCCTTATATCACAGTCAAGTTTCAGGTATAGCTTTTACGTCAGATAATCCATAACCAACAATTCCTTATATCACAGTCAAGTTTCAGGTATAGCTTTTACGTCAGATAATCCATAACCAACAATTCCTTATATCACAGTCAAGTTTCAGGTATAGCTTTTACGTCAGATAATCCATACCCAACAATTCCTTATATCACAGTCAAGTTTCAGGTAAAGCTTTTACGTCAGATAATCCATAACCAACAATTCCTTATATCACAGTCAAGTTTCAGGTATAGCTTTTACGTCAGATAATCCATAACCAACAATTCCTTATATCACAGTCAAGTTTCAGGTTAGCTGATTTAAGCCACTCTGATGAACTTCTTACCAATAATTTCCTTACAAATGCTATGAAATTCAGAGTTTAAGTTTCTCAAAGAAGTCATTTATTCAAGTAACAAATTATTGCTGTGAAAAGGTAGAATACTTTAACACAATCTGCTGCTGACGGCATCATCCAGTGATAATGTAAAAGTGTGCACAATCATTAAGCAGGTGTTTTGAGCTAACCAGCGGTTAGCTGTATCTGCTTCCTGAGGCCATTATCTTCTAACACGCTGATCAGAAAGCACCTAAGTTAAAACGTTTTGTTACTTAGTAAAATGTTTCTCAGTAACAAAAACTGATGATGTATTTTTTTAAAATTTATATTAACTGAGTTAAATGAAAAACATTAAAATGAGGATGAAGACTTTTATCTAAGAAAGTCATCTTTATTGTAAACTGATTTTCAGACTGAATGTTCTTCTTTGTTATATATTTTTTCTACAAATAATGACATTAATTAGATTTAAAGATGTTAAACATGTGCAGAACAGATTTTTGATCTAGAAGCCTTGCTTTATGTAAAATTGTGCAGCCATCCATTTTTCCTATACCCAGCCAGACATTTGATTGCTGCAACGTTTCAGAAAAACGTTTTCTTTTGTTTCTTTGCATAGCACCAGAAGCCCTTTAAGAGGTGGGATCAGTTGTCGTTTAGGTAGAACAGTGACAGGTAATACAGGACACCCATGAGGAGATACCTGTACTACTTCTATTTAGACCCATTAATAACATGTGCCATTTGACCCAACTGAATTAAAGAGAGGAAGCTAGGGGGTTAGTGGGGGTGTGTGTGTGAGTGGAGCTGCTTTGTTCTACAATAACAACAGTAGCCAGTGGGATGTCCATACTATCTTGCAGCAATGAAGACAGGCAGGTGATGGCATTATCTAGAAATTAGTCAGACTAGATCTTCTCACCTCTGACAGAAACAGAAAGATGTGACACACTAGGGAAAGCTAACATCCTCTAGACCCTATTTGAAGACAGCTGTCAACTGGGTAGTGACAATACACATAAATAGGAAAATCCTTTAATCACTTTCTGTCTGATTAAGCAAAGGCCTCCTAATGCCTTCATCTAATAGAATATTGCTGAAGCTGACATACAAAGTAATGGTTTCTTCTCCTTGAAAAGACTATGACTGAAATCATCACTAGAAAGATGCAGCATGCGATAGTTGGCACCTCATCCTACTTTGCTATAATTTTTTTTTTCCAAATGGAGTAAAAATAATACAATAAAAGTGAGACCGACTTATTAGCATATCTCCCAAGCATAGTATTCTCTCTCTTCACTAGCCTGTCATGTGGCTTTTTTTCCACATCTAATAATAAAAGGTCCCAGTAGGGATTTCACATCATCATCACCGCACAGGGTGCATGCATGTAGGTGAGAGAGAGAGAGAGAGAGAGAGAGAGAGACCAAAGATCAAGGTGAAGAGGAATCTACGCCAAACCACCATCTTAGGATCTCTCAAATCAGCCAACCTGGAAAAAAGCCTGGAGCTTTTCTTATGGTGCCAATGAAATCATTGGAAATTTGATAGCGCAAAAAAAAAAATAATAAATAAAAAAAAAAATCAAGAATAAGGGTCTGGACTATTTCCCATAAATGCCAAGTCTGTTTTGTTTTTTGTTTTTTTTGCTTTCTTTTTAAAAATTTGTTTTACTACTTAAACTTTTAATTTACAAAATTTCAGAAATGTAGAACTTGAGCAGTTTGGTATGTGGAAGAGAGATATCTCAGTCAATGCTGGACATCTAATATTTTAGTCTCAATAAAAGCCACAGCAGCAAAGTTTGAGTTTATATGATGAAAGCTGATTGGAAGTAAGACCCTGTCCTCCCCTTACACATGATGAGGCATGTGAGACCTGACCATCATCTAGAACAAGCAAGAGAATTTTACATTCTAGTTCCTTGTTACTGCTTTTTGTTGTTTTAAATATTAAAATTTTTCTTGGAATTTTGAAGGTTCACTCTCGCAATGTTTCAAATAGATCTGTAAAAGTTTAGGAATCCATTAATTCACAAATGCGAGGGTCACTGATGATGACATTTTAAAGTAGAGGCAGTTGTACCTTTTTTTTTTGCATTTAACTTAATCAAGCTGTTTGGAACTCTGTCAGAACCAGTAATGTTTCTGGTTGCTCTGGATGCTTTGGAATCGGAGACTGCAGAATGTAGAATTGTGTTGCTGTGGGATATGATATAGCCTTCACCCATGGCATTTTTTTTCTGGGAACAACAACTGAAAAGTGATATTACTCAAACAATTCCTAACAGTCTTAGTCAACACTGTTCTCAGCCTATCAAAGAGAATTTGTAACTCAGTTTATTTCCTAAACACTCCTTCACATCCAAATATTCTCCTGCACAACTACAATATAAATACATATTGTATAGATCTACTTTACAAAAAACAAATAATAAAATGTAGACCAACATCAAAATAATTTATAATTAATACAGTAATTCATAATATTTCTGTTATTCATCTATTTTATTTGAAATGTAGTAACAGAACAAACCATTCAAAATGTTGCCAAGCAATACGATATCAGTAGCAAATTTTCCTAATGTTGATAAGTGAGTTTGGAAATTTAACAGCTAATTTCAGCAAATTTAAAACATTCTAAATATTATGAAAAACAGTTTTTTTCCGAAATTTTATTCAAGTTTATCAGAGTAAAAATATAAGACTGTTTTCAGCTTTATTAAAGTTACACGAGAGTATAAACTGCGTTCAGCTTCATTAAAGTTACATGGGAGTATAAACTGCGTTCAGCTTCATTAAAGCTACACGGGAGTATAAACTACATTCAGCTTCATTAAAGTTACACGAGAGTATAAACTGCATTCAGCTTCATTAAAGTTACACAAGAGTATAAACTACATTCAGCTTTATTAAAGTTACACAGGAGTATAAACTGCGTTCAGTTTCATTAAAGCTACACAGGAGTATAAACTACATTCAGCTTCATTAAGTTACATGGGAGTATAAACTGCATTCAGCTTCATTAAAGTTACATGAGAGTATAAACTGCATTCAGCTTCATTAAAGTTACATGAGAGTACAAAAAACTGCATTCAGCTTTATTAAAGTTACATGAGAGTATAAACTGCATTCAGCTTTATTAAAGTTACATGAGAGTATAAACTGTATTCAGCTTTATTAAAGTTACATGAGAGTAGAGTATAAACTGCATTCAGCTTCATTAAAGTTACACGAGAGTATAAACTGCATTCAGCTTTATTAAAGTTACATGAGAGTATAAACTGCATTCAGCTTCATTAAAGTTACACGAGAGTATAAACTGCATTCAGCTTCATTAAAGTTACACGGGAGTATAAACTGCATTCAGCTTTATTAAAGTTACACGAGAGTATAAACTGCATTCAGCTTCATTAAAGTTACACGGGAGTATAAACTGCATTCAGCTTTATTAAAGTTACACGGGAGTATAAACTGCATTCAGCTTTATTAAAGGTACACAGGAGTATAAACTGCATTCAGCTTCATTAAAGTTACACGGGAGTATAAACTGCATTCAGCTTTATTAAAGTTACATGAGAGTATAAACTGCATTCAGCTTTATTAAAGGTACACAGGAGTATAAACTGCATTCAGCTTCATTAAAGTTACACGGGAGTATAAACTGCATTCAGCTTCATTAAAGTTACACGGGAGTATAAACTGCATTCAGCTTCATTAAAGTTACACGGGAGTATAAACTGCATTCAGCTTTATTAAAGTTACACGAGAGTATAAACTGCATTCAGCTTCATTAAAGTTACACGGGAGTATAAACCGCATTCAGCTTTGTTAAAGAAAGTTACACGGGAGTATAAACTGCATTCAGCTTCATTAAAGGTACACAGGAGTATAAACTGCATTCAGCTTCATTAAAGTTACACGGGAGTATAAACTGCATTCAGCTTTATTAAAGTTACACGAGAGTATAAACTGCATTCAGCTTTATTAAAGGTACACAGGAGTATAAACTGCATTCAGCTTCATTAAAGTTACACGGGAGTATAAACTGCATTCAGCTTCATTAAAGTTACACGGGAGTATAAACTGCATTCAGCTTCATTAAAGTTACACGGGAGTATAAACTGCATTCAGCTTTATTAAAGTTACACGAGAGTATAAACTGCATTCAGCTTCATTAAAGTTACACGGGAGTATAAACTGCATTCAGCTTTATTAAAGTTACACGGGAGTATAAACTGCATTCAGCTTCATTAAAGTTACATGGGAGTATAAACTGTATTCAGCTTCATTAAAGTTACACGGGAGTATAAACTGCATTCAGCTTTATTAAAGGTACACAGGAGTATAAAAGTAAACTGTATTTAGATTTAGCATAACAAACGATTCATTTAATTTAATAAAGCTGAATGCAATTTCAGTAAAAGCTTAGTCTGAAAAAAAAAAGTCAATATTTTGAAGTGACAGAAGCTTGATATAAATTGAAAAATCTCCTCCTCTTCTGTGAATGACTACACCTGTAACTACAAATGTACACCGCTTTACCAACCTATAGTTAGCATGTCCTGTACTACTTAAAAATGTTCCATTATTAGAGACATGAATAAGCTTTAAATAAAAATCTGCAAAAAATTATTTCTGCCTTATTTTACCAGCTTAATTAGAGTTACACCCCCTTACAGATGAAAGATGGATGACAGACAAACTGATGATTACTTTGAATTAATACACTATTAAAAGCTTCCTTGAGTTAAGCCCAGTAATAAGACCAAAGCACTCTTGATCCACCCACCACAGTCTCTCATTAAAAAAAACCTGATTTATTTTAGTGTCATTAACATCTAAGAAATTTCTTCTGTCAATAGCTGATGCGATTTTCTATAAAACAGAAAGACGGGGGTTCCTTCTTTCAAAAATTTTTCAGAAGTTCATAATAATCAGCATCACACAGAAAAAGCAGCCAATAAAAAGTAGAGACTTAGGGGGAAGGAAAAGTTATCAAACTGTTTTCCTTGCTATGCAGTAGTGATAAAAGTCAAGACTCTTTCTGGTATGTTGGAAAGACAAACACAAGGGCCTGTGATAACGTTTGGATTATAAGTCACTGTGACTAAGCAAGGCCCATTTCAGACTGCCCAACATCTTTTCTTCTTGTAACAAAATTAAAAAAAACCCATTAACTGCTGTTACACTTCTGCTTGAATCTCCTCATAGAGTTGAGAAAATCTACCAGTGTAAACATAGTTAAACAGACTATACACAAACATTGAAAGGACAGATTTTTTGCCCTTCAAAACAGTCCAGAAGAATTTTTTTGGTCAGTTCACCAATTGAAGATGGGATTTTTCAGCCTCAATAGTGCTACATCCAAAACGCTATCAGGGTTAGGAAGTTTGGGCACCTGGCACTGGAAATAATGGGCTTACACAAAAGTGACCCATGCATTTTGACTTCAAGCAACCTAAAAAAACTATACAAAAAACCTGGCAATAAGAACTGGTACAGAAGAAGAAATCATGCCATGAAAGATTCACCATCATGGTCTCCAACAGGGATCAAACTTGGGTTCTTATCCATGATAGATTGGCATGCTATGTACTTGGTTAAGTATCAGAGGAGAAAAAAGAAAAAGAAAAAGAATTAGTCCTATAAAGTCTACATTACACTATGAAACTAGCCTGCTTCTGTTTCCCTGAGATACTTCATTAGTTACTGTCTTTCATCAAATTAAGTTAGTCTGCTGCTCAAGAGTTGAGTTTTTGCACTGTAAGAGCACAAATAAGCATGTAGCCTTCTGATTGAGGTGTACAGGCAGAATACTTGGGGGGGGGGGGGAAACGGGACTCAAAGTACTTTTTTCTGGCTAGTGGTAAAAAGAAACTCATGCTGGAAGAAACAAGACAATCCGAACTCTCAATACACTGTAAACAAATAAGATGCGTGCTACACCAATCTGCATGACTACTGCAAAGTTATAATGAATGATAGCTTAATGCTTAATGAAGCATACCTAGATCCAGCTACTACAGAATGGTTATCAAGGCAGAAAACCAAGTTTATGATTCCTTTAAAACGACCATTTTACTTTTACTCTGGATTTCTCAAACCCAACTATATATATATATATGAGAGAGAGAGAGAGAGAGAGAGGGGGGGAGCAAGAGAGAGGGGAGGAGGGGGAGCGAGAGAGAGGGGAGAGAGAGGGGAGAGAGGGAGAGAGAGAGAGGGGGGAGGGGGGGGAGGGGAGGAGAGGAGAGAGAGAGAGAGAGAGAGAGAGAGAGGGGGGGGAGCAAGAGGAGAGGGAGAGGGGGAGCGAGAGAGAGGGAGAGAGGGAGAGAGGGGGGAGCGAGAGAGAGGGCGGGAGAGAGGAGAGAGAGAGGATGCAGCTTTTCATGTTATCTTTGCCATCCTATTTAAAAAGCTTGTGATAAAAAAGCAGCAGAAATACACAAAAATTCAGCAAGTTTACATGTATACATTCAGCTTATCATTTGTCTCAGGCAGGTGTAGTAATGCTAAAGTTGTGCTGAGGTACCAAAAGGCTGCAGCCAGTAGCAGGCAATAAGAGGAAGTTCTCAAAATAGATGACTAAAGTAAAATAAAGTATCTTAAAAACAACACCACCTTAAGATTCCACCAACACACCAGCATCTATGAAAGCAATGGTGCAGCTAGACATTGTCATTACAACATCAGTAGTCTATTTCCTTTTTAGATAGATGTGGACAGCATTTATGCTAATCCACTGATGAGAAATGGAAGTCTTGTGCATTCAAGGGAGAATAAACAAAGCACGCACTCACACCCATATTAACTGGATTATACTGTGGAGCCCTAGTGACAGACTGCATCCTTCACAGAGTCATTTACTGGTATAAACTTGGGAGATCTATGTGATGATGGTGAAGCAAAAGTCAGGTAAAGCGAATAGCAAAATAATTTCACTTGGGCAGATATAAAGGAATGACTTGTTTAAAAACTGAGATTATGAAAAAAAAAAAAAACAAGAGAAATGTAACAACAAATTCTGTAAATCAGAAACAAATTTTAAAAAAAGAAAGTGTTTTCCACAGGGCATACTACTAAAGTCCAAAATCAATAAAGAATTGGAAAATTAAAGAAAAGAAATTACATTTTATTTAACCCTCTAGGGTACTTGAGTGTCATGACAAATTTGCAAAAAGCCTTAGGTAAGTTTAGTACAATACACTGTTAAAAACAGCAAAAATATTATATCCTCAGGATAGATTTGCATCAGTCAACCCTCCTCCAAGCTTTCTCACTATGCCTGAAGATTTAGGCTTACATGGCTAATACACGTGAATGAGTCTACAAACTTGACTTTGCTAGATGAAATAGCATTTGTTATTTTGAGAATTTTTTAAAATGCAGCCTGGCAAAGCAATATAGTTTTTTTTTTTTCCTTTTCCAAATATGTGGCCAAAGCTTGTGTGGTTAACAACCATTGGAACTCTGGGAAAGGTGTCAACAAAACACAAAGTATCTACACTCTTAGCTGTGCACAGGTAGAAAATTAGTTAATGAATATCATCTTTGGGAATGTCAAAGCTTCAGAGAATTCATGTGAACATCAAAGATGATGATACAGAATCAAAAGGGGAAATAGGCAAGTGTATACTGGAATTCATGAAGATGATCAGGCATGCCACCTCAGAAGATGATTTCAGATAGTACTGCAACATAGGACCACAATGAAAAATTACATGTAAAAGAAAGAAAAAACTGGTTATTATACCTACCAGGCAGATGAGTTTTATACTATTGCATGCTTGGACAATTTATCTTACTTTACCAGGCATATCTACCTTTATCAATCAATCATACATTGCATGCTGTACCAAATTGGATAATGATGGAATGATTTTCAAAACTTTGTTTCCTTTTTACCTGAAATTCATAAAAAAAATAATAAAACAAATAACACTAGCCTTCCTAAATTCTATAGCATACAGAACACGATAGGTTTAGAGTATGCATCATGTGACTTTAATAGCGGGGCTTCCAATTATACTGCCAAATAAGGCAAACAAACTCTAAAATCTAATTTAATAAAAGTTTAGGCAAAATCCCAGTTTTGTTGGAATGATATAGCAAGCTTAATATATTATGTTGTTTTCTTTAAACATATATAAACAATTTTTATCTAAGTATTAAGGTAAGTAGCATCTGACTTGTCATGGCAGTGGCTGGAGTTTGACCCTCAGTAGGTGTGGGCTGTTCTTGATATCTAGTAGCATGTGCAAGCCCACATGCTACTCAGTGCGGCCTCTTTTTTCCTACCCCCCACCACAGATAATCTGAATACTTCTAGCAGATTCTTTACCTCTTACTAAAGTTGGTGACATTTAGCTTCTATCTGTATACAAGTCACAGAAACATGGGTTCTTCAGTTAAGATGTTGGGTACATTTCTCACAGGATAAAAATATCCCCATCTATTAGCTGGCTGCACACACAAGCAGCAGCATAGTAATTCATTCATTTGTTCTACATCGTGACTACAAACGCAATGCAAGGGCTTTAGTACATGCATTCTATTAACTACATATCCAAGATACCAAACAAAATGACTTTCCTTTTCAGCATATTCTGGAAAAATCCGAAGGAAGGACACTTTCAGTGGATGCAGTTACTACCAACAGTCAAATATCAGGAATATGCTTACTGACTGAAAATAAATTTTACAGATACAAACATTTTGCCTTTAGTATAAAAACATATTTCCCTAGAAATATAGTGGAGTACTGAACAAACCATTCCACAGCAAAAGGAACACAATACATGAAACTGTTACTTTGTTTTTAATCACTAGCGATTTCCACCAGTCCTGGACTGGCAGGGGAGAAATACCAGTTCTGTCAGCCCATCTGGAACAGAAGATACCCTCCCTCTCTCAGCAACCCATACAGGTCCCCAGCTAGTTCATTTTATCAACTGCCAGATTATGTTTTTTCTCCATATTCATCCTTCATGAGCTGCAACTTAAGTATTAAAATCCAAACCATTTACGTTAATTTACATGCAAACTCATTCTCCTTGTGTTCACTTATTCTCATGTCTTTTGTTTTTTGTCAGGGGAGTAATTCTACCTGACTTGTAGCAAAGAGTTCAAAAGATGAATCATAATTTCTGGTAGTTTTATACATTTTAAATTTTATTAAGAGACAATGGCTCCGAAACTTCATATTTTTGTCATGCAGACTCTTTCATTTGCATAACTATTAAAAGCTAAGACTTTGTATAATGCATTTACAAAAAAAATGGCAAAGCTTTATTTTGCATAAATAAAAGTCAATAATAATTTTAAAAATTACATATATTTGCATGGTAAAAGAAAATGTTCACATACATTTAAATGTTAAATTGTGGATGTTAGAAAAAATTTATTATTTTATTTTGCATGAATAAATGTATTAAGGTATTATGTATATGTGCAGCCAGTCCAATTTCATATCACTTTCTGACTGAGATCGGTAATTGGTGGTAGCAATAGTGACTTCATTTCCACCCACCTGCATAAGATTGGCTAGACTACGGAGACCTTAAACCAAGGTTTCCTGTTCTTGTTGACTATCAATCTACTGTGTATAACTAGTCGTATTCTTTGTTCCTTACACACAAACACATGCTTAATCATACAGATTATTTATGAGGATTCTTTGTTTAGTTATCATGGAGTTTCATTTACAGTTGACCAAAATATCCATAATGTTCCTGTTTATTAGTATCATAAATGTAGAAGAGAACAAATATCTGTGTTGTCAGCTTTATTGTCAAAGACATGTGTACATATAAACATCACTCATCTGCATTGTCAGCCCTGGTGTCAGAATGAAATGGATACATATAAATATTATTCATCTGGGTTGTTAGCACAAGTGTTAGAGTGAGATGTGTACATATAAGCATCACAAAAATGACCAGCTAAGAACAGCAACTCAATCAGATGATCAGGTATCAGAATTTTCCATTTCTTAATTAAATAATAAGAGAATACAGTTTGCTCTTGGCACCAAGTTAAATCTATTAAATTTGGTTTTTGCCAGCAAGTTAATGTTCAAACAACTCTAATTCCTGCTACATAACTATCAATCTTTGCACCATCTTTTCTTTAGAAATTCTTTCAATCTGTGGCACAGTGAGATGATTTCACTCAAAATTGAGATTAAGTTGAGTAATGAATGCATAAGAGACTATGAATTTCCTTTTGTCAGCCATTTCTGAAACTGTGCAGTGTGTGTTATAGTGATTTTATATTGATAGTGATAGGAAAAAGTACCTCACTTGTTACCATGGAAATTTTATACAAGAATAGATATTCACCAACATGTCAGTTGGTCCACTTTGTTTAAGTTTACTACTACTGAGTGAGATACACGGGTGATACCAAAGAATAACTAGTTGAGAGATGAGATGCATCCCATCACGTAAAAGATGAAAAAACTGTCAATCTTGTTCCTGGTGTTAATCTCCTCCCTTTCTCTCAAAGGGTAAAATGTTCTTATTTTTGTAATTTATTTTTTGTAATTCCAAATGCTACAATAAAAATCTGTGTGTTGGGGACATGGTCATATAAATGGAGTAACATTGCTGTAATGGGTTCTAGAAAGGTCTCATTTGAACATTCCTAGTAAGTGAACTAGAATATGGTAAAACATATGCACCAGAGTAAATTTTTACTTTGTATCCATTAGAAAATAATTCTAGAATATACTATAATAATTTAACTAAAGTATACTATAGTAAATTTTCATAAGAGTAAATAATGTAAACTTAGAACTTAACATTGCAGCATTCATATTCCATGTTAAACTTATGTACAAAAGAGTGATTAAATAAATTCCTGACTTCATCTTCACAAACTTATGCCCATTATCAAGAATTGTGGAATGATCCTTTGTAGCAGCCAGTTAGCTTGGCTAGAATAATAGTGGGGGATGTGTGCAACTGATATTAAGAATATGATAAATGCCTACATTAGGCAAAAATATGGGATTTTATGACTATCAGCATATCTGGAGAGAACTTGTCTGAACATTTTAATAAATGCTCTTATCTTTTGCTGACTGATTTCATGGTTAAAGAGAAAGGATCAGAAACACAATTATTAAATAGATTAATACTGTCCCTGTTAAGTGCACTTGCTGATTAATTTATTCCACTCATTTACAATTTATTATTATAAAAAATTTGTTTATGATATCTGATTGTCATGCCCAAACTCTAGCTAATTTGTAAGCTACTATTAGTGGTTGCAGAGATCTGGCTCACGTTAACAGCTGTTGTAATTATTTGTGTGGGCTAACACTATTAATTCTAACTCACAGCTCAAGAGAACGTTTCCATTATTTAATTCATGCTACCTCATCTTTAAAAAACTTTCTTTGTTAAAAAAAAACAACCACAGCTTCGAATTTCTATTTGATTAATATACTACATTACAAATTAGTCTTGCATCTGATATCTCCCCTCCACACTGTATGTGGAATCATGCTGTGCTTAAGTTTCCTTGTAATATACAACGTGTGTGTGTGTGTGTTACACGTTTTACTGTGCAAATAATTTTTCTTGCACTGCCAATTGCAAGTCAACATTAATCACGTTTTAAATTTTATTTATTCATGAAATTTCTAGATTTCAAACTCTAATTGTACACAATATATATTTTTAAAAATATTAATGTGCACTGAAGTTATTTTATATAGGTGGCCACATAACTCACATAAATTTTGTCATTTCTAATATTATGACAAACTAAGCTGTCAGAAAAATATCTTGAAGTGGTAAAATTTCAAGAGGATAAAAATAAAGCTACATAATATAAAATTAAAGAGTCCCGTGATCCACTACTCTCTCATAGTGTTGTAATGGTCACAATCACCCAAGCATTGAAGGTAAAGTAGATAAAATGATCTGTCTGATATAGATTCAAAGAACCAGACCAAAGGTCTTATTAATCCTTTAAGACCAGAAAGAATTGTACCTAGAATGGCTTAAATATTTTGCTGCTCCAAGAATTAACTGTGCTCACCTCCAAGTTTTATCCCCTGTTCCATGGTTAATTTTGGCACTGGTTTGTTGCTGTCACTTTTGCTTTCATGCAATTCATTATTGAGTTTCATAACCATGTTAACAATCCCTTCATGTTATCTGGCAGACTACAGGTGCATCATTGTCACAGTTCATCGACTCAATGCTTGTGATTTCTTACTGGAAACTTTAAATTCAATGAAATTGTCAATGTCAAACATGGGAAATGGGCATGATTCATTCCATACATTTTAAGTGTTGATTTCATCACAATCCAATGCCTAGATAAGTGCCCAAATATCATCCTTCATGTTGAACACCTTAAATACATCAGGTCTTTTAGCCAGTGAATTAAGCAAACGATAAATTCTTTCTTGTAAAACTGCTCCATGCTTCAAATTGTTCCCTGATCCATCAGTCGGATCAGAAAAGTGCAGTTTGAGTGAAGATATGTAGCAAAAGCATTGTTCTTAACCAACAAATCATCACTCAGGTGCACAGAACAATTATCCAGAAGAATAATCTTGCAATTTTCTGGCAGCCCTTCCTTATCAAAGCTTTCCCAAGCCTCAAACATAAAATGATCAAAACCAGTCTATATTTACACCTTGAGTTACCCATACTTCTTGATTCATTTTGAAAGTCACAGACAATACTTTCACTCCCTTTGGCACCACAGACGGGCAATCTTCACAGTCACCAACAACCTACACTTGTGTGTGCTCGAGGTGATTTGCACATGCTAGCATAGCCACTCTCTCTTTTTTTTGTTGCTTCTTTTACCCTGAACACTGCATTTTCATCACATACTATAAGTGCGAATGAGATAAAAAAGATGCCAGTTTTTTAAGCACTATAAATCTGAGTCAAAGTTAAATTTTCATGTCCTACTAATTTATATATATATATTTAAAAAAGCCATCAATGCAGGATTCAGCAGCCTCTATTTTTTTGGACACTTGTTTTCAGATGTGATGATGCAACTTAAATTTCTGCAACTAACCACACAAAAATCTGCAAAGCTGACTAAATCCATCATGGAAACTTAGCAATTTCATATAGAAATGGACCACAAATGAGTGTGCCTTCACTCTGGCATTGCCTAAACCACCGTACACTAATTTATCCAGTTTGGTCAATGTAGCTTTGTGTTTGAGTTTTACACTTGCCCATGCTTTTACATGTATAAATGGCTGTGCTACTTGTTCCATAAAATTCTTGTAAACTACAGAATAATACGACTCTAGGTAACATGCTTTCTCCTTGCACGAAGCACACAATATCACTTGGATGCTTAAAAAAGGGGACAATAAATTCAAAATAGTGCTTTGAACAATACTGTGCTCAAGTGAAAACATGGGAAGGGGAGGGCAGTTGTAGCGTATGAAATACTAGTGGAAAATTTGAAAATTCCTTTTGGATACTTGGTGGAAAATTCAAATTTGCTGGCATTTGAATTAGAAGTTTTCAAATTACTGATTTACAGATTATATGTATCATATAAAGACTTGTTGCATCCATGCTAAAACTCTTCATGAAGCACAGAAAAGCTACTAGATATTAATTGCATATTTTTTGCTGCAATTTTATATGACTTTTAACTGTAATGTGCCACATTACAAATTATTTATGCTTCAAGGGTATTCATTTCTTCTGGAAGGACTGTATATACTAGGTATGTTCAAATAAAATCCAGCTGGATACCATTACCATTATTGTGATGCTATTTCAGTCAGGTTTCATTTGAATGTCCCTAGTATATAAGTGAATAAGAAAACCATGAAAACTAATGTATTTTCGAAACACCAAATTCTTATTCCTGAATTCATGACGACTCATGGCTCAGCAGATACATAATAAGATTTCCTGATTTTGAATAAAATCCAACATTGCACAGGAATTAAATTCTACAACAGCTAACAACATTTTACTCGTGTGGGCAAAAGTATTCATTTATTAATTCATCATTTTTCATTGACTGGGTAAACTGCTTAGATTCAATAAAACTGCGGTGAGCAGGAGACAGTAATGGTTCCACTATACTTTGGAAGTTCATCAGTGGCAGACTGGGTGTCTGCTGAAAATTAAATAAAATTTTCATCGACATCAAAATCAGACTCGGAGATGAGTCTTAGAGATGCATTTATTTTCAAGGGTGAAGAGACTGCTGTTTGCAGGGACATGAAATTGCTGTTACAATAACAATTTTTTGAGAGAGAGAGAGAGAGAGAGAGAGAGAGAGAGAGAGAAGGAAAAAAAAAAGGGAATCTAGAAGACAACTAGAGAAAACTTGCACATATCAGACATTTAAAAAACAAAAAAATTAATGGCAAAACCCCAGTTACTGAGCATTAACACTTTCAGATTTTAGCATTGCTGGACTTTACCATGGCATGACAAGTAGTAGGGTCCAGATGAGTAAGTGTTTGGTCTTAAAAATTAGTACAAAAAAATATATATATATTTTAAAAGCTTTTAAAGTCCTAGGTTGTGTCAGATTATATAGATTCTGAATTGATTAATACTGTTCCAAACGAGAAGCCCAGTTCATTGCATGTAGGTGGCTCATTCTGTCAATAACTGCATTAGTAGAGAAGTATTTCCTGTTATTCAAAGAACCTGCTGTAAGTAGTACAGTGAATTATAGGAGGGCAGAAACTCTTTCCATCTTGCATAAAACATTCATTAAAAATATCTATCCAATCCATTTTCAAATGTATTAATTTGGACATACTGAACCACAATTCCATGCATTTACTGATTTATTATGAAGTAATGCAGACATCCCAGCATCCTATTATGCTTATGAAGTTCCACATTATCAACCCCAATAGACTGGGAGTCCTAAATAAGAAAATACTGGTAAAGGCCATCTCACCTTTTCAAATTTTAAATCTATTCTTGATATGCAAGGATGACATACTTGTCCATACTCTTAACACAACAGCAATACGAAAAGTGGACTCTTTCCACTCACTGATGCCAGACAGAGATTCCTTTAGCTAACTCTCTTCTGATACAACTTTACTTGACAGTAGATTGTAGCAAACACCTCTTGTGAAGACTGAAGCATTAATTGCACGCACACCCATGTACAGAGCAGAAAGAGGATGAAGCAAGGGCTTTGAAAAAACTGGTGATCATTTTATATAATTACTATACAGAAGTTAGCCCCATGTTGGTTAAAGTGGGATAACTCATTCCATGAAAGCAAACCGATACAAATGAATAAATTAAAGCCAATCATGGAAGGAAGTAAGTACATTTACACACACAAGTAACCAATGATTTGCCAAAGCAGGCAGTGCAAGTAAAAATGACATATATTTATATCTATAGATAAATGTATTTTGTTAAAATTAACTCCCTCTACCCTGGAACCGATGAACAAACATCCAATATTTCACGTATAACGAGTTTACTAGTGCAGTTTCGTGTACACTAAAAAAATGATAATTAGAAATGAATACACAACATGACTAAACAAGATTATATTCCTAAATGTATATATCTAGTATACACAGAATGATGATTACACAGTAATGATTGCTACAGTTTCTAAAAAAAAAGAACAAACAAACTTCCTAGCCCCCTCAAACTGCTGAAAATGTACTTTTCTCTTCTGTTGTTAACTTCTCCATCCAAGAATTCATCCTGCCAAGTAAAGACTATTTGTTAATTATTAAGTGCATTCTAACTTTGGAGATTGACGTTTTAAATCTCTCTCATTTTAGGTTGAGTTGCCCAGTATTTCCAACAATGTCTGACAAATAACAGTGATGATCAACATTGTAACTGCCAGCTTTTGGTGCAAGGCAGGAAAAAAAAAGGTAAGCTTTTGAAATACAAAGAATATATGAACAGGTACAATGGTAGCTATGTTCAATCTTTTGTTAGCTCGCTTAAAATCTCTGCAGTAAATGAACGGAAGTGGGGTTTATTACCCATGACAGTTTCTAGATAATAGAGCTTCCAGCACAAATAATAAATTGAATGCATGCCTAAACAGTCTGAAAATAAAACAGAAGTCTGAATAGTGGGCAAAACTATCCTATGGAGAATTTAGTTTACAAAGCAAAGATGGCAGAGTTGATGTTAGAGTCTCAGGAGAGTTGCAGATGAAAGCCATTGGTTGTCCTTTCAACAGTCCCAATACATTGACAAAGTCAGTAAGCCATTGACAGAACCAGAACAGGCAGAGTTCAGAAGCCAGATGTGCTTTATCTGCCTTATGTCAGTGATGACAGCAGTGGTACTAAGCAAACTTATCTTAGACAATGGTGAGAAGTCTTTGGAGCTGGAATTTCCACAGATCATGCCATGTATGGCATAATCCTGTGTTGTCACAAAAACTCTGCTTTTGAAAAATAAATTCCATATGTGTGAGTACAAATAGGGAAAATATTTCCATGACAATACACCATTTTAGTCAGGGTGTACAGGTGCACAGGTAAACATGGATGGCAACAAAGCCAATTTCCTACTGTCTAGCCAGCAAGAGTTTGATTTATTTTCAGAACAATCTTGGGTTTTTTTTTTAAAGGGTAGCTTTCATTAAATGAATTTATTTTAAAACTGACACAAAGAACAACAAAACATCTTTATATATCATTTACCAACTTTTTCAGACATATTTGACTTCATGCCAGGTAAAAGCAGTCATTTGGTTCTCCATATTCATCAGAAAAGATGGTAAGAAAACAAAATCATCATCCAGTGTTTATTTTAGAAAGTGTTAAACTTTGGTCTACCTTGAGAATGCCTACAACAAATGAACTTCCAATGCCACACTGAAACAATAAGATTCCCACTGAAAATGTCCACAACTTATAATGAACATTTGGCAACACAATTCTTACTGAGAGCAAACTTGTGACACATGCTGAGGCAATAAGGTTCTTCTGACAACACTATGGTAACTCACAAAGGTTGGTGAAATGGGCTGTTAATATGAGCATGTGGCAACAACCTAATAAAACCTAGCACTGGTAGAAAAAAAAAATCCAATATAAAAAACTTTGAACATACAAAATGTAACACTGGATGAAAATTAAACTTTTCATCACCTATAATAACTGACATTAGGAACCAAAAGACCATCTTTAAATGGAAATTATGTGGCATTTACTATCATTCATATTGTGTCTTCAAGTCATTAAGATAAACTGGTGAATTTTTGTTCAGCATAAAAAGAACCAGTAAATGAATGAAAATGAGCTTCATAAATAAGTGATTTTACTTCATTCTTTTACAGATTTACCACGAAAAGTATGGAGCAAAAAAAAAGCAGCAAATAGTGGCTTTATTATAAAATCTTAGAAATTCCCATGTAACATGGGTGAGCACAGCATCCAAATTTACTCATTTTATTCTATGGATCTGTTATTTTAACATGGCTGGAGATTGGTGTTGAATTAGTTAAAAAAATTACAGCTTTTATAATATCTCTCCAAATGGTGATGATAATAATAATAGATAATAATTTAAAAATAAATGTTTTGCATTATTGCATGCAATCAAAAGTAAATTAATTAAATTAGATTGATTTAAAGAATTCAAGAAAACCCTCCAAAAGTTTAACTTAATTTGTGCACCACACAGAGAGAGAGAGAGAGAGAGAGAGAGAGAGCGAGGAGAGAGAGAGAGAGAGAGAGAGAGAGAGAGGAGAGAGAAGCGGGTCCTAATATATTTTTTATCATTGCATTAGTTCTATATGCAGTGGACCCAAGAGAAGTGACTTGCACGCACAATAACAACTAATCTGTTTGGGGAGATGTCTATTAATCTCCACTGATGAGAAACAGATTATTTTTTGATAATCACTGACAAAATTGGTGATATAAAACTGTTCTCTCAAGCTCACAAAATCCTGGGCATCTTCGGATCAGAAACATATATATATGGCAAGAAAATGACGAAGTCAATGATTAATATTGGCACCAGGCAAACAGATGGAAATGTTTTTTTTAAATAATAATAATAATAAACAGCTTGCTAAAAAAAAAAATAGAATTTCTGAAAATAGCTCATCTAACAAAAAGAGGAAATCTTAATATCAACAAACTATTTGGTGATTTGTTTATTCTGTTACAAGTTAAAGTAAATCTGGCGGCATTTGAGGGACCTGTCATTTACATCTAAAAAGTAGATATACAAGTGCTAAAGAAATATAACTGTTAACTGGTGACGTGTGATATTAGAAAACAACAACTTCTTTCTTTTCGAAAGCAACACATAGGTAACAGAATTAGGGAGGGGCATGCCTTTAACAGTTAACTGATATTATTAACCCAGGGTTTTTAGCTTCCTACCTCTTTGAAAGGGCAGGGGGGTAGATGTACAGAAAAAGGGAAATGACCATTTCAGCAAGGAGTCAGTAGAATGTTAGTTAATTAATTTTGTTTTTTATTTTAAAAAAAAAGGAATATTTTATAAATCCTGCTCCACTTTTTGCTGCAGTATTAATAATTTGACAAAGCCTTTCTTCCTTTATTATCATTATTATTATTATCAGCATTTAATTTCTCTCCTAATCATCTGAGTCTTTTCGGATGCCATTTTCTCTTGGGAGTGGTTGGAGAGGTTTCCCCTGATTCTTGGATTCATGTTTATCCCTCTCTCTCTCTCTTAACACATGAGAGCATGGGGTGGGGGGGCACTTTCACAAGCTGCTGAACCTAAAATGCTGCAAAATCAATAAAACTACAAATCAAATCCCCCCCTGATAATTAGAATGAAAGAGAAAACAACAACCTTATTTTTAAAAAAATGAAAACGCTCTTCCTATACAAAGAGTAAAACAAGAAAACAAACCCCAAAAGAGTGGATTAATGAACACACACATATATATATATATATGGGCCTCTCTCTCTCTCTCTCTCTCTTTCACAGCAACCTGTTAAGTAGAACAAATGTTTATAAAGATAAGAGAGGATGTGTGTCTGGCTTTGCCTTTGGTAACACAACCATTACAGTTAAAACAAGCATTTCCTTCATTTATAAATGTTTTCTTCAAATTCTGAGGTACTAGAGCTAAACTGCTTATATCTTACAATAAATAAAAAATAATTTACTATTTTTTTAAAAATTATCTTTTAAAATTTTACAAATGTTAAGTAAAAAATGAATAACCAAACAATTTTAAAAAGTTAATTTGTCCGTAACAATATGACCCACCATCTTAATGGTGGACAGAATGTTTAAAATACTACTTGGACAGCATGATGGTCCAGTGGTAGACTGCTAGATTAAGGGCCTGAGTCTAGGTCCTTGGCTCAGTTTGGCATACCTCCCTGTGGCATTGTTTCTTCTCACTCTTCTTCATCAGCTGAATGCATGGGTACATGTGGAGGAGATAACTCTTGACTGGCTCAAACCTTGCACCTTAAACTTTTATTAAACTGTTCACAACTGATTTTTTCTCTTATATTCATCCAGTTTTCAATCCACATTTTTATTATTTACCCAGCTCTTTTAAGGCCAAACCAATTCTTAAATGTTCTTTTAAAGGGAAACACTACAGTAATAAAAGGGTCTCTGTCACCAGATGGAGCTCTTTGCCCTGTTTTAGTTCTGATCCTATCCAAGACAAGCGCATGACAATAAACCAATAATGTGCTCACCACCTGACCAGTAGATGCCCAGCATATGTGGCCAATTTGGTCACAAAACAACAACTCTATTACAAGGCTGAGACGTGCGCTAAAGGAAGTGGGGAAGAAAAGGCACAAAAACAAAACAAACAAACAAACAGAAAAAGCTACTGACCACATGATGTTCCAATAAAATAAACAACACGTGGTAGAGAGAGAAAAAAACTGCAGTTACATTCTCGTAAGACCAGAAAACTAATGAGCTATAAGCACCTCAAGAAACAAACCTGTGCTCCTAATCTTGCCATTTCTGCTCAACAGGAAAGGCAAAAAAAAACCTTCTCATATGTTTTGCAGATACTTTGTCTAGATTTCCAAGAAATGGAAGTTTGTAATGGAAATAGTTAAGCATAGATGTAAATCTAAAAACAGTAATGATAGCACTGCCCTTCTAATGATGCAGAAAATTGTAAACAACAACAAAAAACTCATTTGAAAAGTCTTAACCCATACTAGTACATTTTTACATGAGGCATTGCACATGGTTGGTTCAGTTTCTGCACCTCAGTGAACAGACCTGAAGAAACACCACTTTCACATGCTTGCCCCAGGTAAAAAGCCTCAGGCTCTATTTACTCTACTCCACTGAAGAGTTACTATACACGACTTTCAAAGTTGTTGACTTCTGTTGTATTTTTTCTAAAAGCCATAAACTATACAAAGCATGCTCAAAATCAGATAATCTGAAGAGAATTTTGTGGCATTATGAGAAGGTAAAAAGGATGGCCATACCACCCTAAGCTTTGATGGCTTTTTAAATAGGATGGAAGGAAAATCTCTACTCTGAAAACTCTTTGCAAAATGAGAGTCGTAATGGTAGATAGTCCACAAAATTTTTATATGTAAATGTAAACAACAAATATTACTTTCCTTTTTGGTGCTTCAAATAATAATACGCTTTACTAATGAATTGGTTGCACAGACTGTTTATTTACTTTTAAAAATTTTAAAACTCTGAAAAATAAAACAAAAAGTTAAATTAAAGGATAGTAATCATCAGGATAATATTGGCAAAAGAATGTTGGAGCTGAAGATTAGTCCACTCCTGTCTGTCTGTGTGTGTGTGTGTGTGTGTGTGTGTGAGAAAGAGAGAGAGAGAGAGAGAGATGTGTGTGTGTTAAAAATATTTCTTCCTAATTAAATGGCCAGGCTACTGGATTGTGTCTGTTTAATTTTTCCTAAAGGCTTCTTGACAGCTGTGGGGACAAGTGCTAACCCTGATCTTATGGCCTGACTTGTAACCTAGCAATGCAAACATCCCTTGACAAGCTGAAAGCAAGTTTGAGCCACCAGGGATAGCTAGTTCAGCTAAGTCAAGAGGACAGATGTCACCATACTGTGTAATCCTGAGAGGCCTAGGAAAAGATGTCACAAAGCACTGAGAAAACCATAAATCATGAATAGCTTTAGAAGCAATCACACATTTCTTTATCTATGGCTATCTTTTAAAGTACAATACATACAAATACTGAAAGCATTAAATTCAACATTCTCATAATCATACCTATAACATTTTCTTTATGGACTTCTGTTGTTTAATTGTAATTCACACTTAAAAAAATGAAACATGCGTAGCAACTAAAATTAATGATGAGATAATTGACTAATAGTTTTACAATAATAATGTTTGGTTAATAAACTCTGGAATAATGTGATCAAGTAGTGACCATTTCAAACTTGACCACAGATCAATGAAAGGGGTTGCTGGCAATGTCTGCCTGGTACCATTTGCTAAACAGTCTTGCTAATTTAATTTTAGTTTTCAAGCATGATGCAGATTATGTCAACAACTACAAAATGTACACTAAGTTTAAGGAGGCCATGTTAGGTCCTACAGTCAAGATAATGTAAAGCAAATGTTTTGACATCCAGGTTGTGACCAAAGTGTGCTCCCTTTCACCATGCTGACCTATCCATTCTCAAAAGTTTCATTTGCAGCTTAATGACAAGGACACCAGTAAGAAGATAGCTTAGGTCAGCAGACACCAAGGAGAGCTGTACACACCCTAATCTTGCTGCTAGGCTCCTGTGTTTTATACTCACACAGCTGATATTCTAAACTACATCAACAGATGATGCTCCAAGGAAATGAACTTGTAGCTAGTGGAAATAAGATCTATCTGGTTTGCAAATGATCTTACTACAAGGATAAAAGCCTGATGCATTCTATATGTACAAGCTAAGCCAGAGCCAATTAGATTAAAATAAAATGACTACACAAAGAGATTTAATGATAAACCAATTTGTGACATTGGTGATAACAGATTATCTTGGTCTTGAAAGACATCTTGGAGAATTGTATTACAGAGGGGGTTCTTATAAGACCAGGACAAAATATCATTGCCATAATGGTATCTGTTCAGGTTTCATTTGAATACTCCCCAGAATGTAAAACTTATATAATGAATTTAAAATTCTTTTTTTAACCCACCCAAAAAACCAACAGATATATATGCCAAATGGTCTAAACGAAGCATATCAACTTTCCCTTTAAAAACCATGTTAAGCTAAACCTGCCACTAGTACATTCATCATAGCATGGCTAGGCTTAATTAAGCCTTAAAGGGATTTGGAATAACAGTTAAGAAGTCAATCATCTTGTTCTTCCTTAGTCCTTTGAGTTTTCTTATCAGCTCCTGAACAGAATAGTAGCAGCAGAGTCTCTCCTGGCCACACTATATGATAATTTAGCCATCACTGTGCAAACTCATCAATCAGGGTTGCCATGGTATCCACCAACAACACCAATCTTAGATGAAGCCACAGTCATGTTTGTACACAGTAGTTTCTGTTGAGTAATCTGGCTAACGTGTCCAAATAAAAACGACAACAAAATAATAAATTTTCTTTTTCTATAATTTATGTTTACCTTAAACTCTCAGGCATTTATTTTTCATCTATTTTTTTCTAAATGAAAATTTCCTTCTAATAATATCATTTACAGGTTAAATGCCATAAAAGTTTTTATATCTAAGTATCTATTCTTGCCTTTTACAAAAAATCACTACTCATAATATGGAAAGCATCAGCAGCAGAAAAAAGCCATCACCACTTTAATCAATCCCTTTGTACATTCTTCGAAAAGGAGAAATACTTCATGATTAAACTGCTTATAGATGATCAGTTAGGCTGAAGTAATCATCGATGATTGATGCTCTTGTTCGTGTGACGGACATAATCCTAACATCCCTATGATCACCAAGCCTCAGTGAGATTATTATATAAGTCAATCTACTGCTGACTGTCCGCTGCTGCAGAGGGTCAGAAGGCTATTATCAGAAATATTAGAGAGGCTTTCATGCGAGACAGATACAGTCTCTCTCTTCGCTTTGCAAGTAACTGCAGAACTTCTTACAAGCGCCTAATTTGGTTTTTATTTAGGTTTAACCTCCCGAATGGTGCATGTAATTTATTTTGGAAAATTGGTTCAGACCAAACACAACCTTGTAGGTGGGTACACACAAAATTAGGAGAGCTTGCTCAAGATATAGTGAACAAATCTTTTCACTTGTTTGTACACGTACACACAACTATTGGGAAATATATAACTTCTTCAATAGTAGATTATTAGTGACTGGACTAAATTGATGACAATGTAGTTTTAATGGTGGTGGTATTAACAATCATTGTGATGGCTCTCTCTCTTCCTGGGAAGTCCTTGCAAAAGCCAAGATGATATCGTCCTCCTTCCTATCCCCTTGTAACTACTAAACTAAGCTATATCCACAATTACAATCAATTACATTCTTAAAAGAGAAAAAACAAAAAGAGTTAGAATTCTAATCTGATCTACCTGCTAGAATTTTTAATGATTCTCTCATATATCTTTTTTTCCATCTAGAATCTATTGTTGTGAAGGTCATATTCATATAAATAACTTGCTTGGTGCATAACGTTTTGGAAAGCTTGAAGTTATATAATGATGCCACAGTTAATGGTTTATATGTTGTGATACATGGTACATCTTAGTGGTTTGCTGGAATAATACACTGACTGTCATCAACAATAAAATACTGAAAAGGCAGATAGATACCTGTTTTCTATGGTTGGTCCATAATTTTGGAACTCGTGTATATTGGACAATAAACAATCAACCCACACTTATCCTTGATCATTAATGTTCCTTAAAAATACGCATGCATAAACAGTAAATAAAATTCATGCATTATTTTAATAAAGATTTTTATGATAATATTTTGTGTTAAAATGTACTTTCCCCCCACAACAAGTATGTCAAAATCATTTCATCTTTAATCATTTCATTATTAGTATTATTTTTAAATTACATTTATTTTATCTTTTAAAGTTCAGTGGTAGTAAAAAAAAAACAAAAAACCTTTTAAATGATTATGTCTTTTGTCCTTATCATGTTCTTTGGCTACATCCCCCCCAACAAAAATCAGGTAGTATAGTTACAGAAATGATTCATGAGCAATAGAGCTAAAAGAAAGCACAGGTAAGTGTATAGACTTTTCATACTAGTGATTCCAGATTGACCAGGACCTGTCAAAACTGGCGAAGCAACAGATCAATAAGCAGCGAATTTCTCTCTCTCTCTCTCTTTTTAATGAGGTTATAGCCCTCGGTTCTATAACATTTCTCCAAAAACCTCTTTAAGAGATGATTAAATGTTTAGGAAATGACTAATGAACATGGATTATTTTCATCTAACAAGATGCTCCTGGATAAGTAATTAAAATCTGGTAGACAAACCACCAGCCTCTCGGATTGGTTGAAAATAAAGACAGACCTACAAGTACACCTATATGCTGGGTGAAGACTGGGAAATGAAGAAAGATTTGTGTGCTCAGCAAGATTGTGATTACATCTGCAATGGGCAATGAACAAAACTGATGCTACTTCCAACTTGGTACTGGATGTTAAATATAACAACATAATAATTTCAATAACCAGTATATGACATTTTATTGTAACATACTATACAAAAAATGTTATGTTTATAGTTAATAATAATTAGGTTCTTTGATATTAAGGTAGGTAGATATACGCCATTCAAAATGTCTTTAAATTAATTTTCTGTATAGATTCTTATATCCATGTCCTGAAGTGCTGAATGAGTGACAAATGTGAAACTAATATTTTATTTTATAATTATGGTAAAAAAAAAAATGGGTGGGTGGGCGGTATTGCCGTGTATAATAGTCATTACTTTCCACCTTAGTATGTCTCATAAAAATAAGAAATATTTAATGGGAGATAACTCTTGCCGTTTAATTGTGTCTGAACTATTCCTCCTAAACATGATTGTAAACAAGTTAATTTAAAGGCAAATGCAAAATTGTGATTTGATTTACTTTTGTCTTATGAAAGAATATTAAAGAAAGACATATCCAATAACATATGCATCTACAAATTGTTAAAAAAGAAGAAAAATCATGTATTTTACAAAAGGGTCACCTTAACAAATGGAGACTAGAGATGAAAAAGTGCTATCAAGTATAATCAACACCATCAGGAGAAAATTTATTTTTACTGACCGACAAAGAACCCCATCTGAACCAACCCAAAACATGTGTACATGGCATTTACCATCTCTCATATTTAATGTCATGTAAATACCATGGAAAGATGATCTTTTGTCCTCATAGTGTCATTAAAAATAGTGTTTTATCTGTTATAGCATCTTTAGATTGAGTTCTAGAATCTATTTGCCATGTTAGAATGTGAACCGTTTTTACCATTTTAAATAACAAAAAAAAAATAAAATATATAAACAAAAGAAAGCAAACCAATCTCTGGATTTTCAGCTTATAGAACACATGTGTGAATCCTACTTGCAAAGCAGCTTGTGAGGTATTCTAACTTTGACCTAGACCTAGGGTCTTGAACTCAGAATAAGTTTGAGGGGGTCACTAACCTGCCAACTAGCAGCCACTGAGTCATCTAGATAAGGCCAGACAGAAGGAAAGAGCTAACCACATGGGAGCCTGAGTGTCTGAAGAATACCAGCTTTAACCTTTATCAGGCTGCAGCTCCTATAGTTAGCTAGCTGGTCCAGTGCCCTTTTTGTCTTAATGACACATTCAATTTTTCTTTGTCATTTTCTGGCCTTTTCAAAACAAATATCTCATAGCTTCCTTGTACAGACAGACAAGATAAATAGGTACATTTGATTAGCAAATGTTACCTATTTTTTTTAATCAGTAGCAATAAAAATCTTTGTATTTGACACCAAAAGAGAGGAAATTCATTTAACTCTGAATATAATTATTTGTGCAAAAATAAAGAGACATTATAAGTTGGTTATTTTTAAAAACAACTTTGCATATGACCCTTAGATACCTTTCACTGTCATTTTGAACATTATAATCTAATATATAAAAAAACCTTAGGGGAATGTATTCTGAACTATTTCTATCATTTCTTCATTAAATAAAGATTCCACACATGATGCATGGTACACAAAGTATTCCATGTCTAAGAGGTTGGTATTCTGTTTTAGTGTAAAGTTATCCTCATGGTTATTTACACAAGAACAAGCAGCCAGTTTCAGCCTTCAAACGTACACATACCCATCCAGCTCTCCTTTCAGACCGTCTGCCCAATTTTTTAAAAAACATTTTTTTAATGTATTGAATCTAATCATGCTGAAATAACCACACTAGGCAGGCCATACAAAAAAAAAAGAGTTACATTTTTGATAATTTCTCAGAAAAGCTGAGATCCCTATTAATTCTTTAAAGCATTCTAGTAAAACAGCATTGATTGAACTCCTAGAAGATAAGGGCACAAAACATAGTGTGCCTACTTTGAAGCAACAAGAATATTTCCTGTCCATATTATAGTAGTTTTTATTCAAAAGATGTCAGATTCAGTTTGTTCTTCCTACAATCTGACAGCACTGATTATCATATTTTATGTTGTTAGGTATTTATCCTAACATATTGTTAATTGAAGACTTTTCCAAGCACTAAAGATACCAATGATTAGTAATAGGGGTGTTCAAATAGAATTGGAGCTTGACAGTTTCAAGTGAATGTCCCTCAAATGATAGTTAATTTATTCATAACTCCTTTAACTTCATTAACTTTATTTGAAATATAAACATTTTCACACACCTGACATGAAAATACTTTAACAACAATGTGGGTGTGTATTCTGTACTAAACTCAATGCTTTCATAATTAGTGCCATTACCGCATATATTGTCAATGAAGGGCTGTGCATCAGTTAACAGGCAAACAATGTTTCCCATATCTAAAATTATAGAACATGCAGTAAACATAGTTTAAGTGATACACAGAGTACTAGGGCATTTGCAATCTGTTTTCTTGTAAATAGAGCAATAAAATACTAAAGGAACTTTATATTAGACAAAGTGATGTTTTGTGATAAAGTATTTTTAAAAAAAGCAAAATTTACTTCAACAAATAATATTGCTGTAGCACACTGTTGCTTAATTTATCTGGCAATCACATGACCCCCCTTCTCTTCTTGAATAAACCAGTCAGTTTTTTAAAACTTGGTATTTCCTCACCTATGTCACTTGATCAATGAACTTTTCTAACCACTTGGAAGATGGCTGAAACAGACCTTAGCCATGATTCATAAGCTGCACATTACTCTTTGAAAGCATTCGCTGTCTGATATTAACAAATGGTTCAACTGTACTAGCCACTTCATCAAGAAATAATGCAGCATGGCGCGATCGAAGTAAAATTCCCATTTCACCAAAGTCAGAAATTAATCAGGGGCAAGCTGCTAGAGACAGGGGATATTTTAGACAAAAGGAACAGAACTCGAAAATTCTAAACTTTGTTAGCTCTGCTGTATATTATGGAAATTATGCAAGAAGCTTATTCTCAATAAATAAGATTAGTTGGAAGAGCAAGAGATTAGTCTTACTGCACAGGTGTCACCAAAATTCTTTAAAAAACAAGAGAAAAATCTAAAAGATAAGAGTACTTTACACAAAATTTACTAATTAAACAAATAACACACAAATTAAACAGGATTTAATTCTATAATTAAAATTAAAATTTTTTCCTGTTTTTTTTTGTTGTCTTTAGAATTTTACAAAAACTAGATATTGCAGCTTTTACCATTAAAAAAAAATTGCAATTGAGATTAAAATTTATTTGTATAAAACAAAAAAATCTGATGCCAGGTAAAAAAACATCAGTTAATTGCACATAATTTTCACCCTCCCTCTTTTTTTTTTTGGAAATTTGAGCAACACTAACACTTCACCTGGGATGAAGTCATTTCTCACAGGTGATACCAGTTTCTGATACATCCAGGCACAAACAATGAATGGGGAGGTGAGTACTTTAGCAGGATGCTGATACAAGGTCATCTTTGATAACAAGCCTAAAAAAAAATAAATCAGAAGACCATCTTTCAACATATCCTCCATTTTTCAGAAATGACATCCTGTGAAAACCACGTAAAGATGGGTCCTTTTTAGGCCATTTATGAAAGATGACAGAAAGTAGACTCGTGTGAGACTTACACACACAGAGAGTTGTTATCGTTTTTTTTAAAAAAGGAGAGAAAGAGGGGGGGGAGTTTCATCTTATGTCATTAAAACTAATTTAAAAGAAAAAGAATTTTAAGTGTACCATTAGTAGATAGTTATTATTCTGGTAATTCATTTGGCACCAGAACGTTCTGAGAGCATTAAAATCATACATCTTCAACAAAAAAAAAAAAGAGGAAATATTCTAAATGATTTATTTTATGAAAAAATATTAATAAAATTTATGACTGGGAAAACAAATTAGATAACAATGAAGTGCACTTTTCAAACTCTTTTGGTATGGATTAAGAGGCTCTCCTGGTTAGGAATTATTTGGTGTGGAGGCTTACCCTCAAGGCATGGTTTCTTCTTGCCTCCCACATCTAATGAAATAAAGACTTCTAGTAGGGACTTTGCTGCCAAAGTTGACAGTACCAAGTAGACATGGCACAAGATAACACTTTCTAGTAGATAACCTTGGTGCTATGCTCTCTTGCCAGAGTTGTCTCCCTTGCAGAAAGTGGTAAATGAAAAAAAACAAAGAAAAACTCTTAACACACAACCTTTATTAAATTAATTTATAAATTAATAAATTAAGCCCATTACAGGGTCTGTTAGCCATAGAATTTGTTTTTTTTTCTTTTTTAAGGGGAAAGAGATGAATATTTGACTAACATATCCTTCTTCCAATAAATAATAATTACCTGCAGTTCATCTATTCACCTGTAAATGTTTCTGTTAAAGTAGAAGAGTAGAAAAAACATTTGGTTTCTTCAGATTGTGTGTATGTGTGCACGTGCATGCGTGTGTGTGTGTGTGTGTGAGAGTGTGTGCGCGTGTATGTGTGTGTATGTGCGTGTGCATGAGAGTATGTGCATGTGTGTATGTGCGTGTGCATGTGAGTATGTGCGTGTGCATGTGTGTATGTGCGTATACGTGTGTGTGTGCATGTGCATGTGTGTGTGTATGTGTGTGCATGTGTGAGAGTATGTGCATGTATGTGTGTGTGAGAGTGTGTGCGTGTATGTGTGTGTATGTGCGTGTGCATGTGAGTATATGCATGTGTGTATGTGCGTGTGCATGTGTGAGTGTATGTGCATGTGTGTGTGCGCATGTGTGTGCAGATGCAGTAAAATACACTTATAATGTTTTGCACTATGGACTCTAGTATTCAGAATTAATAGTTTTAAAAAATGGTGCATTCTTATCAAATTTAGAAATGGAAATGCATACATAAACAAAAAACAAAATATTCATCTTAATAAAATATTAAAGTATTGTATATAAAAACAAAAAGTGTTATTTAGCTTTCAGAAATCAAGATAAAACAAAAATGTAAATTTTAAAAAAAAAGTAAAAAGAAGAAAGAGAGTCCACCTGCTGAGGAGAGACTTAAATAAAAAAAACGTATAAATAAATAAAGAAGAAAATAAAAGTCTTAACACTTTAATAATAAAAAAAATAGAAGGCTATGCTAATAAAAAGGGCTGGTGGCATTTTGTTAAAAGAGGTGTGAAGTCTAATGTAAAGACTAATTTTTTAATGATAAAGTAAAATTTTGCTGCCACCATAACTTTGTTCCTGTTGATACTGAAAGTGAGAAAAGTGAAGCAGACGGCTCTCTTCCAGAAAGACATCAAGGAAATGCACTTGTTTTACTTATATATGAATCTCAGCTAACATATCACAGGTTATGGGGACAGAAAAACACATAAACAGGATAGTAACAGATAATAATAATAATAATAGAATAATAATAAAAGCAAGGTCAGAATACAACAAAACCAGGCTTAAAACTTTCCAACTCGCCACAGTGGGTTGGACATCCACAGATTATTTGATCAACATAGTTACCTGCCCTTGCCTTTAAGAGCTCCTTACAAATTGTTACTTTGGGTAGACCTACACCTTCAACTCAAATCATTGTGACTATAAATTGATATAACTTCAAAATGTTTCTTAAATTTTGTAATTTTTCGTTACTATTCAGAATATTGAAATTCACTTCTACTTCTGGCAAAATCCAGTCCTAACTTTTAAGTCCCTGACTGACGGTGCCTCACAACAGAAAGCTAGGAATGGGGAAGATGTGGAGTCCTGAGCAGTGGTCAAGGTGAGAGCCAGCTGACAGTCCCTAGCAGAAACCCATGCTGCCCATTGGTGAAGAAGAGTGAGAAGAAAGCATGCCGAGGTATGCCAGACCTCAAGTCTTCATGGAAGTCCTGCAGTCTGCCACTGGTCACCCAAAAATTCACCTAATAAAGCCAACGCAAGTAAACATTATTACAAATAATTAATGATTATAACTATTTTTTTCATTTGGGGAATTTTAAATTTTCACTTCAAAAGTAAATTCCTACCTCATCTGTGGACAAATTTAGGGAGACACTAATCGAACTTAGATGCTAGAGATGAAAGCTGATAGGTATCTTAAAAATTACCAAGGGCTTTAGCTAAATAGCATACAAGAGTAGTATCACTTAATATTTCTCCAGCAAAGAGTGGGGGTGGTCAATTACTGATGATAATTATTAAATATGACCTTGTCAACTACTTGGAAAACTGTGCGCTCATTGGATACTTCTTCATCTCAAAGTCTGAGCTAAATAAAATTTGGGAATTTCTGTTTGCTGGTAGCACATGTAAGGTGTTCTTGTAAAATTTTCTTATAAATAGTCATTCCTTTCCTTTCTACACAGCTGCATGATGGAAAACAGGCATTTAAAAGACAAAAAAAAAAACAATAAGATTTTATTGCAACCGAATTTTTGCTTGTAACAATCAGAGCTTCATAAAAAAAATTAAATAATAGTAGACATTTTAAACAATTTAGGAGAGAAGCCTCTGACCTCTCAGCAACGGTTTATATGTGAAACAAACTGATGCAGTGAAGGAATGAATATATAGAATCAATTAAAAGTTAAAAATAAAGGAAAAAGAAAAGAATCTTGTGCAAAACGTTTTGTCAGAGGTCAAAATAGATGTTTATACTTAAATTCTACATTGCCTACAGTATATAAGTGCATCATATTATAATTTAGGATGTATCCAAAAATTAAGATCTGCGATGAGTTTTTTTAAAAATGTTTTGACTAAGAAAAATCTTCAATATATTTTTGGAATATCCCAGAAAACAAAAATTTCTCCATGGAATGGGAATGTGGGATGGGTTAATGAGCTTTCTTCTCCTGGTAAGAGGTAGAAAATGGCAGAAGCAGAGACAGAGAAGACTGCAGATATCGCCCATGACTGACGGCTGCTGGGGGTTCTTTCTGAGTCAGATGATGCTGGGAAGCAGGTGCATTCTCTGAGATGTTCCAGAGATGCCTGGAAGAGAAGGAGCTAAGCTCTGGTATGCATACTATATAGCAGGGACCTGGGGTAAGGAGAAAAGAGGCAAAGGGGTGGTGAGGCAGGGGGCCAGATGTCCATATCGTTTTACAAAGAATCAGCCAGCAGAAACATCTAGTCTTTTCAAAGATCAAATATAATGATATTTTAGAATTTTTTAAAGAAAAAACTGAAATAAAAATGATATGTAAAATATCTTCATATCTACAGGAAAAGCAACGTAAAAGCTTTTTTGTTTTATGTTTCTCTAAATATTGCCAGAGTGATTTAGTTTTTGAAGGTCAGTTTTTATTTAGCACAAGACTGAAACAGTAGCAGAGACTAGAAGAAAGAAGAAATTCTAGAAGAGTAATGGAAATGGATGTCTGAATCTCTGGAGAACAGCTGACATATTCCTGATTAGTTACTAACATAATTAGATCACTGCCCAACCAAGGAAAGATGCAGAAACCTCACTTATTCACTTTGTCCTGCTACCCTGGGTAGCATGGGTACTATGTTTCACCAGGTTAGCTTGATAGCTAGTCCGACTTTTGGATGTAATACTGAGCAGACAAATTATAGCTCTGCAGCAGTAACCATGGTTATGTGGCAGACAGGTACAAAGTTAAAACAAGTAATGCTTTAGATAAACAAAATTGAGAAGGGTCATATTCATCGTACTGTAAAGGACAACGCAAAGATTTTTAAAAGAATGACAAAAAAGGTTCACATTGACTGGAAAAAAAAAAAACAAACAAAGTATTTTAAATTGTAGAAAGTTTTGGAGTTAGAGCAACATCTCTCCAAACAAGAATAATATTAAAGGTAAAAAAAACACTAGTCTTGAACATAAGAGAAAATCCTATAATATCAAGTTAACATTTATAATAGTAAACTCGACTGTTGGTTATGCATAATAGTTAAAAACTATCCACTTGTAATCTGACAGCATACATAGCAGCTTTAATGTAAATGTTAGCAAAGTAATGAATTTTATCGACCATATTTCAGTAATAAAATCAGAAGGTTGGTCTTTAAACTACTAAGCATTCTTAATTCTGAATGGTCACAAGAAACACTGATACCACCTTAATTGTAGAGGGGAATTTTAGAAATAATAGCTAGTAGAATATGTAGTCATTAACTCTTCTCTGTTTTGATCACCTTAAAGTAGGATACTGCATATGGAGTGGCTACTCAAGTGGATTCAACAAGACTTTAACTCAAAGTATTCTTTTCTACAGCAACTCTTCCTGTACATTATATGCACACACACACAGAAATGTATATATGATATATATATATATATATCCCCACATTAGACACTGGTGGCCATAATTCATCAAGAACAGAGGAGGATATTTTGATGCAAAAAGACTCGTGGGACAGAAGTTCAAATAAATATATTTTTCCACGCACAGATCTCCAAACAGTCACATGCTGCTGCGCTGCCTGTAACTCGTAATTCCAAGAAAGACACAGGGGAATGGATAATTAGGGCAACTATGCCAGGGCTCAAGGACACCCAAAAAAGTGCATAAATATTTGAAGTACATGTGGAAATCCTGAATCTAAATACCAGAAGAAAAATGTCTCTTCATCTGAGTTGATTGAAAAAAAATGCACCATCTGAAGATGATAAGTGTTTCCAATTTTGGAGCACATTCTCTTACACCACTGCATTTTCTAAACAACAGGGTGCTTCAGTTTATTAGAAGATGCCAGCACCTCAAAATTTTTGTACACTACTGGTCACAGTTGCATTACTTGAGCAAGCAATCATTCAGCAAACTTAAACCCATCAAAACTTCCTTGTGCAGAACAGGGACCCAGACTCACGACAGGGTGAACAACCTTGCCCTCTTGAGTTCTGAAAGTGAACTGGCGCAACAAGTTGATGTAAGTTCATAACTTTGCTACAAAAACAGCATGTAAAAAGCTAAAATGTTACGTTACATGTTTATGCTTTCTTCATAGCAAACATTTAAATAAAGAAAAAAATGTTGTCTTTTGATTCTATCTCGTAAAGCATGTAGCACACAACCAGAAGACATTGAAAAAGGGGCCAGATTTCCAGTCTGCCTTGGGAGGGTACAAATCATTTGTTGGCAGCCCTCCCTGCCTGTAACTAACTGCATACACTAATAAACTGATTTATGGTAGTAAGTATAATTGAGTTTTTAAGATTTAAATACTTAAACTTTTGATTAATCCTACATACAAAACCATTATTTTCACAACTGGCTTTGTAGAGCAAAACAAACCAGAAGGTGACCAACTGGTTTATGAGTCAGCATGTCCTCTTTCTTGGCTGGTGAGAGAGTTACATCAAAGAACCCCTAGTAACAGTCTACTATGGTAATTAAAGACCGCTTCAGCTCAACTAAGATTTTGGTCGGGCATCACTGAAGATTCCAGGAGAGCACAACTCTGAGATGACAGCATTAGAAAGCAAACATCTGCTCATTAATAAGTGTTCTGAAGAGCCAGAAGTAACATAGACCTGGCCCCTTTAGTTGACATTTTATGAGCATTTTCAATGTGGCTGATATATCTGGAGCCATACACTTGCATAATTAATGTAATCGTTGGCAAAAACATCAGAATTTAATATTGATAAAAGTTAAATACTAAAATAAATTGTCTAAAATCCATTTTAATTTCATATCATAATGGTCCAATTCACAAAATGAATTGTGCATTTCATAATTTCCATTACTTTTGCAAAATTTTCCTTAACTAATAGAGGATGTTTTAGGCTAAATATTAATTTATATAATAAAGTATCCATTTCTTTTTTCTTCCTATTACCGTGGTTGGGTTAGTTGTGGAGAACTTCCAAATAAAGAGTGAATGATCATAGACTGGTCATCAGATATATATATATATATACCAGTAAAACATATTAAAATTTTAAAACATTTTCTTTCCTCATTTATTCTCTTTTTGTTTGTTTGCAAAACTTTTGCATCATAAATCAATATAATGATTTTCAATGTTTTTAAAAAAAACTGTTGAGTAAGAAAACTAACCAAATATCTAAGGAGATAAAATGCATATCCATAGAAATGTAAGAAATAAGAAAAAAAATTACAACAGCATTTGATCACTTCATTAATCACATGTTTCTCCATGGTCTGAACCTCAACCCTGCTGGATTAAGGAGCTGCTGCCCCAGTCACGACTGGCATGGTTTCTTCTTGTTCTTCACTAACCATATCTAAAAATGAAGGGTTCTATTAGGGTTTTCTAGGTACATGTATATTAAAATGGCTGAATGCATTTAAAAGAAACTGAGTTACGGATTCATAACCTGACAATTCTTAAACATTTCCTGTTTCTTCATTTTACTGCAGCATTCCTCTCTCATCTTGTTTCCATATAAGGAGCATTTAGCTATCAGTTGCTAGTGATGACAACTGATTGTAACAATCTATGTAATTGAGTAGCACATCATTGCACCACCTATTCTAGAGAGCTTTGCCAATTAAGAACAAGGGAAACACTCATTGCTTGATTATCATGTGCTCTTACAGTTTTTTTCTTAGTAATATAATTTCAATTATTAATGACACACTAGCAGTTATTTATATTTTTGGTGGACACATGCAACAATTTATAGTTTTCACAATACAAAAATCCAGTTTTCTTTGATGTAAGTAGGTTCCCTATGGCAGCTAATTACAAGTAACATAAATTGTTTACTCCTGCTTCAATAAACAAACTTTTGAAACAACATTCTTATAAAAAGAAAAAATGTATGCATGAGAAGAAATGTAGTAGGTTAGCCTGGTGGTAAAGCAGTAAACCAGGCAGCAAATCCAAGGAGGTGATTTCCTACATTTACAAGTTTATGAAGCCTGATTTTCTCAAAAAGCAAGATTCTAATTTGATCATTTAAGCTGTACGTTTTTATATTAATCTGTTGAAATGATATCAAGAGGCTTTCAGTTACCAATTGAAAATGTTAATGATGGCCAGTTTTGAAATTCTGACATTTGTTAATTATTTGTTTGCGTTTTTCTAGATTTGGCATTCCATTTTTAAAAATACGGAAACTTACTGACACCTTGCACTGATTTCATCAAGTTTCTGGTAGATGTATTGTGGGTAGTCAGGTGTTGCACAATCGCCATATTTGATGATTTGTAATTATTCACATTTCATTTCTGAAGAGTAATTATTTGGGGGAAAACATAGATATAAATTTGTAAACAAAAATATAATTCCCAGCAGTTCCAGATTACAAAAAAATTTGAAGACTCTTAACTGTTAATGAATTTCTGACAGAACAGAGAAAACTTCTGCAAATGGATACAAAATAATTAATGAGAAACTGCATCTTTCTTTAGATTTGGTTACCTTTCACTTTTATCAAGTACGTCACAGATACATCGAAATTTGTTTCAGCTAAAGTGATTACTATAAAGAAATTAATCAGAGGCAGCACTTCTTTTCCCAGAAAGTTGGTTTCCACCCCACTTTTTTCTCCTGGTGATTTTTAATTAGTCTATACTAATCCTTACTGTGTGTCATTTCACACACAGTTTGGAAAGGTTCTGGCCTGATTGCATGAAGCTAATGTATAACGTCTATTCTCCTTGACAGCCTAACAGCGCAGTGGATGTCTGCACATTTCCAAAAAAAATAAATCATTTCAAAAACACCCTGGACAGCTTTTGTGAGATAACAAAGGAGGTGAGCAGATGGAGGTTATGTATACCTTAAAAATGAGTGGCAATTACTATCTACATCTCTGTTAGGCAAACAGACATTGAGTTCACATGAATAACTTAGTACAACAATAATCTACAATTTTGGCTGATTGTGGCTCCACAGATAAATGGACACCGAAAAGTTATTCTAAGACACTGGAAACTGCACTTTGCAAATCATTTTTCTTATTTTGGGAGAAAGCCAAAAACAAGGCAGCTAACCTACAATATTTAAAAAAATTCTATGCTTAAACGTCTTATGAGTTAAACACTAGGTAATTAATTTTATCTACATTTAGCTCCATCAACAAAGTTCAAAGTGCCTCAACTAATTGACAGTGGTAAAATTAAGTACACTTTTGTCAGAGGATTGTGACTACATTCTGATGAAAGGGCAAAGCTTACTCTATGCCAGATCCACCTGCTATGGTGTATTGCACATAGCTTCTCACTTGATTGAAATGTTTACATTTTTCCTCCGGTAAAGAGTGCACTAACCTAGGTTGCATATATTTTAGATTACTGACAGTACCGTGTGACAGGGTTTCTGTAAGGTCAAAAGCATTAATGATTGGTTATTAGGAAATGTTTCTTTGTGGAGATGATAAAAGCTTTAAAATATGAGGATTGATATACATTTTTTAGAATGATTTTTCTATCCATCTGAAAATTTTAAAAAATTTAAAACCTCAAGTTATACAATGTATGAACTTGGTATAAAACTCTTGCTTTCATGAGAACAATCCACATGATTATCCCATTAGGGAATTTACTTGAACAAGAAGTTTAAATACCATATGGTACCTCTCATACAATAGTGTATATAGCCTCATTTAACTTTATAGGCACTAAATGAACAGAACTACAGACCATGTGGGTTTCGGTAAAAGTGGTTAAAATACCTACAATCTCGATAGTCATTACTAAGGCACTAAAGTCAGCAAGAGACACAGAATCAAATAAATGCAGAAATAAATGCTACCTAACAAATGAAGAATCAAGCATCTTCACATCTGTCACTAACTCTGGTTCACTTGAATGCCTGCCAACAACCCAAGAACAATTTATTTTCAAAACAGCTTTTATTAACCCTAAAACTTGTATGTGAAAATTAATATGCTTCAAGACATCAGGATTTATAATGCATCTGGTCTCATACAGAAAGAATCAGGTAACTCTTATTCTACACATGTAATAGTTTATTGCTTAAATTCCATTGAGCACATGAAGTTGAGTGCATTAGTCATGACAATTGCTCTCAGTAGAGAGCCATTGTTGTTAGTTTATTTATATAAGAGCAGAAACATCTACTTTAGCATCCAGGTATATTGTTTCTAAAACTACAGCATCATCTAATGTATCAAAAACACAATACAAACATACTGTTTGCTTTTGCCTCCCATCCATCACCTTTCTTATTTCCCATGCACCCAATTTTAAAGAAAAGAGAAATAACCTAATTCAAAACAATTAACCAATAATAAAAAAACGTATAAGACAAAAAAGAAAAAGAACTAGCAAAGGTGTGTAATTATTTAGACTTTTTGTCACGTTTGTACTCTATATGGGGGGGAGGGTTCTATGCACCCAAGAGGGAAGCAGGAAGGGCAGGTAGTTTCTGTTGGTGACACTCAGAAGTTCTTTTTATACATAGTATCCCTTCTGTTGTTGCCAAATGATCACTGCTTCAATTGCTGGCAGGTGATGAATGACACCCTTATGCTATCTTAAGGAGACTACAGTCAGACATCTATAATAATTCATCTAATAACTCCAAGGTAAACGATTTATAGACCAATTACTAAGGCAGTGATGGGGAGCCTTCACTTAAGACCTTAGTGACTACACTTCACATAAAAAACCATTCTACAACATATAGCAAAGCTTATAAACTCATATCACTAAAACAATATAAGGAAAAAGAAAATGAGATTAGCTTTTGTGAATTCTATAAATAATACAAGCAACAGAAATTAAGTCACTCAATCTTTGAGAGGACCCAGATAAGAAAGTGTTTCTTTATTGACGAAACAAATGCTGTAGGAAAAGACCCTAGTGGCGACCCATTTTGTTATTACCCATAATATTAAAAACGACAACCAGCAAATGTGGAGTCTTCTTGTTCAAAGGTCACAGTAAACAGCCTATACTTCTGACATCTTTTCTCACCATTTTAAATGTAGTTTTCGCCATAAAGATCAAGCAGCATCTCCATGACAGCCTTTGCCGCAGAAACAATACAATTTGGCAGCCGTTGAAATGGGTTTATTATTTCAATGATTGATGACCAAAAATTTCCAAATGTGCACCAAAAACAATGGAAGTGAAAGTCAAGGTTAAGTGTTGATTGGTGACATACACCATTTATTTAGCCACTAACAGTGAAACCAGAACAATCCTGCCTCAGAAGGTAAATAAAAGAATTTCAGGATGGGTGAAAACAGAAATATTTGGTCATTTCTTGTTCCATGTTCCCAAAAAGCTGCCAAATCAACAAATACCTTGGCAGAAGGTCTGAGGTTTCTTTACAGTAGCTAATCTGAGAAATGTAAAAAAAAATAAGACTTCCCCATTTTATTTTGGCATCACATTGGAGTTACGATGGTTAACCAGAGAATCTATTTACTGTATTTACCAATAAAATAAAGGACTAAATAAATACATACCAAATGATTTCTAGACTAAGAAAAAAAAAGATATTAGAAAGTTAATTGTTTGTTTAATAAACCTAAGCAATTAAAATTTTTCTGTTGTTACGGTAGGAAAATGTGTGTTTCTGACAACTGATTATCTAATGAAAACCTAAGGATTTGAGATTAAGAACCCCCCCCACCATTTGATAAACTCTATCTGAACTGTCCTGTAGGTTATTCAAGTTGTTTTTTTTTTTCAAAAATTTAAACGATTAAAGTTGTTACATAAATTAAAAAATTTATAACAATTTTTATGAACTCTAAAACAGCCTCACAAAGAACTGTACAAAGATTTGCCATTGATTGTCACAATTACTATTATATTTCAGCCATCTTTTGTCTTTCATGTTAAACTACCCTTATGTGTAGACTGATGCAAAATGAAGAGAGAAACAGCAAATAAACTATTTCAAGCAGTAATATCTCTCTCAAAGAAGCACTGTTTTGAAACATACTGGTATTTAACTAATAATCCATGATATTCTTAAAAGATAAATCAATGGGTTTCTTTTTTTGTTTATGTGGGAAATTAAGTGTGGATACTAAAGTGGCAGGCATAGAAACGCACATAGCTTTGGAAACTGGCTGCTTTGTTATTGTCCAATCTTTCTGATCCCTTTCCTTGGATCAATGAGAAAATAAAACAGGAATATGTTTGATTCTCTTTAAACTATAGGAATCAAAAGTTCTTGTTCAGTGTATATTAAGCATCCAAAATAGAAAAAAAAAAAAAAATGGCATTCAGATTGGCCTTATTCTCTCTACATGAATCACATGGTGTACAGCATAAATATAGTACATCATCTAAATCACTGGTTTGACCACGCTCTGTTCCATCAGATACACTGCTAGTTCGCAAAAGTGAAAAAAAAAGAATGTTCACTGAAATGAAAACAGAAATGGTTCCACTAACAATTCAGATCATAGCAAATTTCTTCTTTTTTGTCTTTTCTAAATTCCCTTATCTTGTGTAATTATTCTACAGGGAAACTAAGATATCCTAAAGTGTTAATCTTTCTTTAGCACAGTAATAATAAGTCATCCAAATCAGATGGCAATTTCATGTGGAAACGGTTAACTGGGACCACCCCTACATTTGGTAGGTAACTTTTATAAATTTGTACTTTATTACTGAAGTTCAAGCATCAAGTTTTAATATTCCCCCATCTAACTCTTTTGTTGAAAGCCATGATTTCCAGCAGTAGATTGGATATTTACCTAAAGTAAAGCTTGGTTGCAGGATAGTCATGTTAGGTGACTTAATGTGATGGCTGCCACATAACCGAGACTGGCTATAAGAGATAAAAAAAATTAGATTTTAGGCCATGATATCCTGATTGTTGCCTGACTTTGGGGACAATAGATTACCTATTAAATCCCCTGACTGGCACTCTACCTATTACGTGACTGACACCTGGCAGAACAGACTATGGTGATTAGTCATTATTTTTTTTTTAAAACTTAGCTTTGAATTATACACAAATAGCTCATCCTAAAACTGTACGGTTATCAGGCATCAGAACCACGACGGATTAAGGTTTTTTTCCCCACATAATCAGCCTCAAAAAAAATTTCTAAGTTGCCCAGGACATTGCAGGGAACACTTCATGCTGGACATCACCGATGACCACTCAGTTTTTCATGGAAGAGTCTCAGATAAATCCAGTGAGTTAATGTGGTAGCTATGAATTCACCAGAAAATCCCATAATTTCATAGCTTAAAACATACACTAAAAGGGCCCCCGAAGTTATTAAAAGCTTATAACATTAAAGAAATTAATTTGTAATCATCATACATTAAAACAAAATGGCACGTCAGACTGAGAGTTCTTGCATTATGGAAATGCGCAATGTCTGAACTAATTTTTTTTCCATTCATTTGAATATTCTTGAACATTTCACGTGAAAGAGACTTTATCCGCCGAAGTTTTCAAACCTGCCAATTATCCACAATTATCAATGTGGAGAAATCTGTAGTCTGCTCAAACTTACAAACGAGAATCCCTAGTTTTTCGCGCCCGATGCAGCACAAACAAGTGTCCCTGTTTTCAAGTGACTGTTTGAATCTAAACTGAGTGATAAGAAATAATGAAAAAGTTCTGGAACTTTCTGTAGCATGGCCTTCCTCAAATACAGATTGCATGATTCTGTCAATCGAACTTTATTCCTGTGATATCAATCTTTGCCAAATGTATGCTACATAAAAATGAATCCTAGATGATCAGGTAACAGAAGAAATATTCATGAAAATAACAAACTCATCCATTTCATATTTCATGAGTTGCTATGATTCATTCATCATCTATTTACAGAGAATTTGAAGTTTCAGAACTGATTACATTTTTTGAAGACTTTCGGATAATGTTTCATAAAAAATAAAGTGGTCAGTTACTTTATGACAGTGGCCTCATGCAAGTTTTCAATAATTTTCTTTTCCTTCATCAAAATCTTCCAATAAATCCTTTTATTATGGACAAAACTGCAAGTAGATGCCTCAAAACATCTATCAACACAATGGCCTCACAGGATACTTGGGTACAATAAAAAATTTACTGCCAACACTCTAGTAATGCATACATGATAGGCAGCATTAAAAAATACTAAATTTGAAGAAATAAAATGTTAATGCCTATGGTAACTATTACATTATGATATCACATGATGCTTTCATTGCTATGGTTACACAAAGTAAAAGTATCAGAAAGAAATGCTAGTCAAGCCTGGTAGTCAGTGAAACTTCAATGCTTGCCTTAGCAGATAATTTTACAGGTATATTTCAGTTGCAGGTGCCCTTCACTTTTCAGAGTTACTACTGCTGCATCAGTGATATATATATATATTAATGAGTGATCTTCCACTGCAGGAGGGAAGCCTTCTTTCCAACATGAAATGATAAAGGAGTAGAGGTGAAGTCCACTTCCACAGTCACCTCTTTAGAGTAGATGAGATCCCAGGCAGCCCCCACAATTCCTGGAAAAGAATAGCCAGAAGAAACCAGATGATCACACTAAACTATTCCTAACCAGGATTTGAACTCAAGCCCCCAATCTTAGAGTACTCTGGCATTCTAACCACCAAACTGCCATAATCTTTACCAGAGACAAAAAAATTAAATATTGTTAATGTATCAATTAGATCTCTGAGCAATCTTTGCTGAATAAGGCTAGAAAGTTTAATTTTTTGAAGCTAATAAACCATTTGCTGGTGGCGTTAGAGGTGCAAGGTCAACCTGGACCAGGGGAACCAGATTAAGTTGGGTGTTTTTCTATACGTTTACATTTTTGTTTTTGTCGTGCTGACTGTTAGCAAGCGAAATGAGAAAGAGCAGAGGTTGCTTACCTGAGGTGAGTGACAATAATAGAAACCTGGTTGAGAGAGAGATGAGATTAAGTGAAGAGTTGATGAGACAGAATAAAGGACAACAATTAATGTTTGTGTGGTCATCCAACAGAATACGCTGTCAAAAAAAAAAAAAAACAAAAACCTAAGAAAACTGGTAACTAGCAAAAGAAAACTTTGTGGACCAGTTGTAGAAGAAAGTATCCTCTGAGAGTGATGGTCTGCTCCTGCTGAGATTGGCTCCAAGCTGACTAAACACTTAATAACAAAGAACCAACCAGTGCATTTTGGAAGGCTGCTGGGATATCAGGCTAAAGAAAATATTATGGTCACCTAAGAAGTTTGTTAGAAAGAAAAAAATTTTTTTACACAAATTGAAATATGACAGCACCCATCTACCAAGTTTTCCAATAATATGTTTAGGCCAAGCTCCAGTGGATGTGCATGTCTTTGATTTCAGTAACAAAAGAGCTCAAGGGAACGGAACAAAATGAGTAGGCTAGCTCTGAAGCTGGGTGGAGGGGGTTGTGTAGCTGGTGGTCTGATATCATTTGTGTAATCTCCAATGAAAACAACCTGCACGGCATGGGGTGCTATTGTGTAATGGATTTGCTGCTGCTACCACGCTAAGCATATAAATCATGATCCATAAGATGACAGTTTTAATTTCCTCAAACCATTCGCTCCATTTACAGCAGTGACTTAGCTTTTTAGTGCACTCATTGATAGTCTTGCAGTTAGCAGATACATGGATTCCATTGAAAAGATGGACTTTTGCATAAATAGCATTTAAAATGCTGCATCAATGACAATTTTACAAAAATCATTATCGTTAAATTGAAGCTAAATATGATGTATTGCTGAAAACATTGCGTCTTTCTACTGAAGAGGCAGACTCCAGATTCAGGGAGATCATGCCTTTAACTGACAGTAACCAACCTGTGACTGTATACAAATTTAAAGCCAGTCACTCCTCAGAGAAATGCAAGCAAGGTTTGTGGTAACATTCCAAAAGCTAATCAGATTCTAAAATATGATGGTGTTCTTATTTAAAAATAAGAAATAAGAAATAATAATAATACTAATAATAATAATAATAATATAATAATAATAATTCTTCTTCCAAGTCTTATTTTCTGCGTGTTTGTTTTATTTTAATGGAATATCCTCATTTATGGTAATTCAATCCCTTAACTCTTAAAAAAATACAAAAAAATACACACACAAATACGTCAAAACAAACACCAATGTTTTCAAAATTGTGCCATGAGCAAAATCTTACTTTTATGATGTGCAAAAGCTGCAAGATATTTGAACGATCACTTTGCAGCGAAATGTGCATCATTTCATTACAAGAAATCTCAAGTTTTCTCCTCATACCTGGTTTAGCCTTAGTAATAAGAAAATTTACCAAGACATTTCATTTTGGCATAGCAGGCGGGCCCAAAACAAAATGGAAGGTGATTCTCTTTGCTCAAGACTGACAGCATCTTTTACTCCCATTTACAGCAACTTGCCCATCGTTGTCATAGTCTTCAGTAAGACAGCTGCTGTTGAGCTAACGGCGACCAGTGGCAAACATTTTGGGTTTACTCAAGTTTTTTTACATTTGCAGTTTTAACTAACAAAAAAACTTTCCCAAAGACTCATTTTTAAAAACAACAAAAAAATCTAACTTTTGGAAATTTTTTGCAGCTTTTTTGTTTACAAATCTAACTATTTATAAATCATTGGTCAGACCAAGTCCATAAATAATGGTAATCTGAATAGGCTACAGAAATGTTCATTCCACACAACAAATGGCAATTGGCTGTATAGTCACTTTTTTTAAAGGGAGGGGACAGATTTGGTAAGAGTTTAGTAAAATTTGGGGGAAACAACAAACCAGCATTACCAAGTGTTTCTACACAAAGTCAACTGACAGACAACCTTATAAACAACAGAGCTGATCCAGTGTTATAAAGTATTTTTTTCTTATAGTTGACATGTACAGTGAATGAAAACTTGTTTGGACTTCATCTTCGTGTCAGCCATCAAAAATAAAACAGATAATCATCCATGGAGAACTTGCCCTGAGAAAACTGAAGCTGGGGGGCATAAATTAAAATTAGAAAGATGCATTATTTGGGTATAAAGACTGCATAATATTACAAAATTCCTGTACCTATAGTACTGAAAACAAAGATTCAACTGATTATACTATAAAATTAAGAAAAACCAGAAAGTTACAAAATAGAGACAAGTGGAATTCACTGCAAACCATTGAGGAAGAAGCCTGTCAACTGTAAAGTATAATGCCAATGTTAAAAGGAGAGAACAGTCAAAAGGATGCTAAGTAAAATAAAAAAGACAATTTATTCCATGTGAAAAAAAATTTTTTCCCAATAACTTACCTATACGACTAATTTCAAGAAAATTTAATATATTTAAACTTTCTATTAGCAACACCATAGCTCTTTGGTAGAGAAGACAAACAAAACTGTCATAATCATACATAGTGCTGCATGGCAACAGTTGGGCAGGATGGTGTATAGCATCTCACATTTGTACAAGATGGTGTAGTGATTTACACCCATATGGATTCTGACATTACAACTTTTTTTTAACTAGGTGCAAATGCTTAAAACCAAGATGGCAGACTAATGATGATATAAGAATATTTAACTATTTTGCATGAATGTCACAATTTCTTTTTGGCATTGAAATCCAATCTTAAACAGTAAGAATTCATGATAAAATGTCAGTGTGCCGCCTTTAAAAAAATAATCTGAGTTTGATTTTCTAGCTGGCAATAATCAAGATAGTTAGATTTAGAAGTTTTGTTTTTTTTAGCGTGAACTTTGTCCAGTTTTTTTGCAGCATCCATAAGATCATCAAATGCATTACTTTCAATTTACTTAATGAATCCAACAAATAGTACAATTTTTAAAAAAATCTTATATTCTCCACAATGTTTTACTTTGTCATCATCCTCATCACCATGCTAAATACCTCATAGACACAGTAGTAAAAACAGTTTGTCCCTGTAAACAGGATCCTTACATAATTAATTCTGGTCAAGCCAATAAATTTTCAAAAATTACACAAACATCTGCATAAGAAAAAATTAAGCTTTAATTGATAATCTAGAAGATGCACAGGATTAACCAATAAATATTTTCAGAGATGGAGAAAATGATGTCAGGTAAACCTAACAGTAATTAGAACAGCCCACAGTTCTCCCTCTGCGCTTATTTAAGTGAGTCACTAGAACCATCATATTTTAAAATAAATAGTATTTTGATACTAAACACTAGAGAGGGAGATAATCACAGTGAAGATAAGACCATGGTTATTATCTGTTAGAGAGCAGGTCTGGTACCTTGAGGTCCAGCACTTCTGGCTTTGGCAAGGAAAACCTTAATTTTGGTTTTTTCAGATGTGGGAGGAAACTGGAGTGCTCACATGATCAGAAAGTAAAGAGGAACAAAAATAAACCATGTTAAGGAGGTATGCTAAACTGAGCTAACTCCAATCAAGGATGAAGCTTGGGTCTTCCTATGGCAGTCAAGTATCCTGACCATTGGTCCACCAGCAACCCAGTTCTTGTTCTCACCAGGGATACAAGACCCATTTAACAAGAAAGTGGGGAAGAGGGAGGATTTGTAATTTTATAAGAAATCATTGTGTGAAAATGAGTGTTGTCTGTCTGTCTGTGTTACCTACACCAGAAAGGATTACCTTATGTATTGCACACAATAGCCAATTGACATGATGGTCAGAAGCTAAGGCTTATTTCAGCCCCCTCAGAACAATGGTGACATACAATATCGCCAAAAAAGACATCACTAAAACATGTCCATTGGCAAAGTTGACAATATAGGATGTAGTTGATAAATGTGACCCCGCTAAAATGTTAATATGAAAGTGAATGGAAACAATTGAGAGAGAAAGAACCTGTTACAGCTCAAATCAAGCTGTTGCTGTATGCTACTTTTCAAAACGCCTGACTTGCCTGACAGCTGTGCTGTTATTATTCAATGACTTAATCCCCGATGTTTGTATTGCTGCAGTTACAAAACAATTTTCTAAAAAAAATAATTAAATTAAATTCTATTTTCCATTAAGCAGCTTATCTTCAGAATGTTCAAACCAAACAGTGTGGCTATTAGCATCCATTCCTTCCCAACAAAAACAGCTTCATTACTGCTCAGATTTCCAGTACAAAGAATGATAGGGTTACAAACATAAAAAAAGTAATTTAAATTACCATTTCATAACCAATCAAAATGTTTTAATAATTATTTGTTTAAATTATCAGTAAAGAGACAAGGAATAATTAATTATCTTACAATTTTTGTTGTTGTTCAAGGTAGAAAAAAACTAACTAAAAATAAAAAGAAATTTTGGAGGGTAGTTGTGTAAAGGCAAGCAAAATAAATTATGTTGATCAATTGGTGAATAAAACTTTAACTGTTTAGAAAAATTCTGGTTTCTTGTTTGTTGCTTAAATCTTCAAAAACTGGACATATAAGGTAATATATATAACAGAGAAAATGTACACTTCAGGGTATATAATTTTTCATTTTTAATACCTAGTTTTGATTCTTCAATTTTATTTTGGTCATTTAAATATGACTTTAGACTGATAGTCAAAATTTTTTTATAAAATAAATACTGTACAGAATTTGAAGTTTGTGTCCAACACGGATGCTGAAATAAGATAAGGAGATGTCAGCTCTTAAGAACCCTGGGTATGACTCGAAGAGTACTCAAGTAGATTCAGGTGACAAAAAACTTCCAAAAGTAAGATTGGTAATTAAAGTGAAATTCAGAACAAGAAAAACAATATTACAAAAGTTTAAACATCTTTCTTTTTTCTTCTTTTTTTGTAAGCTAGCTAATGGTTTGTATGATACTGTCATAAAGATCTGCTTTTATAGAGAAAATCTGCCAAATCAACTATATGATTTCAAAACAGAAAAATAAAAAGTTGATTAAGTATGAAAATGACTGATGTAGTCCTGTTTGAAACAGCGAAAAAAAACATCTATCTACTTACCAAAACCAGAAGTGTGATGAATATAAAGTTATTACAAGACAAACACTGTTAGTTCAAACTCACAGCAACACATCCAAATTAATATTTTCCAGTTTCCATAACAACATATATACTGTACATACTGTATCTGCAGTGCGCTTCAGAGTTGTTGTACTGGTTTTCTCCATAGTAATTATAGCTATACATCAAGGATCTATCAATAAACTTTTCAGATTTATGAGATGAGTTATAATATTGATCAGTGATTTGTTGAAAAGGCTCACAAATTAGCACGCCTCAAGTGTGTACAGACGGAGCCACTTACACTTAATTGCTAGCGTGCTTTGACATTCGCTTTGGTTTCTAATATTCTTCTGATAGATTTTACGAGGCTAAACAGAACACTGTTAGAGAAGTGCAGAAGAGTCCTTGAAAACTATCTTAATGGCTCATGCTAACTCATCACAGAAAGTTGTAATCTTCAAGAATTCCAGCCACCCAAAATTTCATAGTTTAAAAAAAGAAAGAAAAAAACTAATAAACTTATATACAGGGATACATAAATATAATAATAAGGTTTAAAAAACACAACAATCCAACCCACAAGTAAATAATTACATCAGCCTTTAAAGTAAGGCTGTGAGATTTCATCAAATTGTCTGCCAGATTTATTTGCAAACTATGCCATAAATGTCTGCCCGCTGATGAGGTTTGAAGGTAAATCCTTACAAGCTATAAAGATTCAGAGGGGGGCTATTTATTTTTCATGCAATTAAAAAGTTTATTACTGATGTGGATGGATGAACTAAGTGCGTGTGTGTGTGTGTGGGGGGGGGGGTTCAGGCTTCTATGAAAGGTCATACAGAGTTACTGTCTTAAGAACCAGGAAACACCACTAATAGTTCTCTATGTCCTCCCCCAACGTCTATAAAATCAGTAATCAGATTTTTTAGAAAAAATGGTGGTAACAGGAGTGGTAAATTAGAAAGAAAGCAGAAGATTGACATAACCCTAATTCTGGCCGATCTAAAGAGATTAGCTGGCACCCAGTGATTAGTTTTAGTTCAACAGCTACAATGACTGGCCCCATCCTAACTTGGAACAAATTAATGAGGCTTCTATCAAGAAAACACTGTTTAGTAGCATCAGATATCATTATATGAAACTGTGTAGAGTTTTCTTTTTTTTTTTTAAAGGAAGCAAAATCAGAAAGAAAAAATGTCAGAATTCAATAAACTTTGATCAAAAAACTTAGAAAGGTCAGCAGAAACAGCAGAGTTTTTTTGGGGGGAGGAGTCCCAAGAATCAAAATTCCACAGTAAGATAATTAATGCTCATAAACCAAACATTCTGATAATAAAATACGATAGGGAATACTTTGTTTTAATGAGATTAATACTGACAGTATTCTTAGTTCTGCTTGTTATATTAAGATGTTAAGAGGATTTTGTATTTTAAAATAATAAGCTACATGATGTATTGAACAGCTGCAAAAGGGTACAAGTGGGAAAGAGATGCACAGGTGAGGTCTCATACCGTAACCAACACACACAGCAGCAGCAGCACGGTAATGCGTATAATATGGTCAGACCACCACTACCATCATGCATAGAAACCTAACTGGAACACAGATTTATCAGCTTGGAGTGTAATTTATAATAAACTACTGGTAAATGGCACACCACACAGAACCAGCGATAGTGGCATGTCGGTAAGTTAGCACGTGTCGTTTGTAGGAAATGTATCCCACCACCCCAGCGTTGCTCGCAGCTGCTCAGGGCTGAGAAATTCCTCAGAGTGCAGCCCCACCAAATAATTAGTTTAAAAATGCATCACTACAGAGTTAAGTGGTTTATGCGAGTTATATTGAAATATAAATCCTTAAACAGACTGCAGATTTAGTTGATTGATCTCACTGGCAAGCAAAGCCATGATTTCATTAGCGGAAATAGTGGGAATATTAACGCAAAACTATATCCTTGATAAACATTAGCATACAGCAAAAAGCATAAAAAAATATTTCGATTATTATACATTTGGTTTCTGGTAAGTAAATGAGATGTTGCCAACTTTTAGCCGACTTCAGCACAGCCCTGTTTTGACACCTGCTACTTTTGTTTTCACTAACCTCATGTGTTTTTTTTTAAAAAAAAGAAATGAAGTTTCTCATTGTTATCTTCTGTGTATTGCAGGATACAAAAAGATACCTGACTGCAGCATTTTTCAGTACTATGAAGAATGATTACGTTATGATACCCACAAAAAAAAACAAACAGGAAGTAATTATTTTTTTTAAATAAATGAATGAATAAAATAAAGTATACCAGTAGTAGTACTACAGCAATAATAACCTGTCTCGTATGTACAATAAAAACTATACACCTTAGTGTATGTTTATATTAAAGTGTGATTCCTGCCAAATCCTAGGGTGCCATGTCTTCACCTTGTGTGTGTGTGTGTATTAATGTGGTGTAAATCCACAAAAATGCCTTCTGGCAAGAAAGAATGGTTAAATCTCTAAACTTTACCATTAATGTGTGTGCATGCATGGCTCAGCCAAAAGACACAAATACAATAACTGGACCTCTTTCTTTGATAGGTTGTTGAATATGAAAACATTTTTAAAATGTATGTTATTTATATGCTTTGGAGACTTAACCCATTTCCTTTCTCAGATACAGCTCAGCTCATACCTACTGCTGGTTATAATAAATGTCTATTCTATAGGTAGATATTTTAAAATACTTTTCTATAAAATGCTGCTAATGCAATTAAAAAGCTTGTCTTACAGTGAGTGCATTCACTTGGCCATGAAATGAACTGAACCTAGAATGGTTTAAGACTTTAGAAGTTAGTAGTAAATTAAAATGTAACATTAGACTGCTGTATAGTTTAAATTCTTTGATCAGTCTACCAATTATAGCCATTGGTGCATGGTCCTTGATATCTATACACCTACCCACATGGCTCTGTCTGGTATGGTCACTTAATCATCAAGACAATTATCAATGTTGGGTCTAAGTGTACCAAGGATTAATTAGTCCTTAACTCCATGTGTGTGTGTGTGTGTGTGTGTGTGATATATATATATATATATATATAAAACCACAGCATATTCTTTAATTTAATTGAACCTTTAGGTTGCTGCATAGAAATATGTTGTTTAAGAAATGCACTGTGTCAGAGAGATTGATTGATTGAGAGCAAGCCTGGGTGCTCATCTGACACACTGATGGATGAAACAGCTCTGGGGGGTCAGAGCAGAACAAAATTAGAGGCTGATAGTAGTTAGAGCCAGTCCCAGCACCCTTTGATTGTCTGTCTGCTTCTCATGCTTATTAGGGGGCCCCAAAAAGCTGGCAGCTACTCCTGATTACAGGGGACCCACTGTCATACTGGTGCAGATATGATTGATTAGAACCAGCTGGGAGATCTCCTTCTCTCTTCCCAACCCCCATAGTCAACCTTGCAGATCCTTTTTAATCCTCTTTCTGTAGGCAAAAATCTCCAGGCTAATTTTTAAAGTGCGCCCTGAGGGTTACTTGCCAGGCTACTGAAAATCTATCACCCCTCTAGGAACCAATGACTTTCCTTTCTGGTTACCTCTTATCTTGGATACCATAATCTGCTTACTGGTCAGTGGACTGATTAGTAGACATTCTAGGTCCCAACATTCTTCCTCCTCCCCTGCTGGATAATCTGGCACTAGTGTCTTCTCATTAATGCTTGTTTATCATCTTAAACAGCAGTTTCCATTATAAATGTTATGGAAATTTGTGCAAAAAGGCTGTTCCTCCATGAGCTTTCTTTCAAGGCAAATGGTGTAACATCTGCTTTATTTCCTTTTATATACAAGAACTTCTATCTTTTGGAATCACTGGGTGAGGAAAGAACTCTCTGCTCACTAGCTAAGGCAGAATTTAAATCTGGATTTTTGGAAAACAGCAATCTCAGGTGAGCTTGGAGTAAAAGTTAGGGAACTCATTTGTAGCAATTTAACAGTTTATTTGAAAATCCAGTGACTAAATAGCTGTGTTTAACAATACATTTGGTTCATTTCCATTTGGATGTTAGTTGATGTTCAACATACCTGGGACTGCTATACCAACCAGGAGTCTCTAAGCACAGCTTGATGCAAATTTGACTTTGAATTATCGGGGTAGAACCATGTGTCAGCTGGATATGTACTGAACTGGTTGCATTTGCTGTATGATTACTGACTGTGGTTGCAGATGACACAGTTATACCCACATAGATAATTACTCTATCTTCTGTTCAATCATAATACCAGTTCACTCAAGTCAAGACTTCATCCTGTAGGTTACCATGTAATGCAAAAATATAACAGTTGAAGTTACTAGTTGAAGATGTTGACATTTTTTACAGTAATTTCAGATAAGCTCAGGTAGGAAATTAGCATCCACCAGAACAATGTTAAAATAATAAAATGTATAATACAGGAAAGTGAAACTTCTCTATTTTTGTTAAATAAACAATTAACAAATTTTTTCTTTGATGTTTTTGATGAAAGGAAATAGAAAAAGAATTTATTTTTTTAAATGACCATATCACTTTTTCAATTGATAAACACAATAAAATAATTCAAAAAAGAAAAAAAAATCTACTACAAATATTAAACTTTTATGTCTCTCTGCTCTTTCTTCGTAGTTTCCAGAAGGATCTATTCACTTTTATCCTCTCAAACCTTGATAATGTTCAACATAGTAACATTGATAATTATAAAAGTTCCTGTCAATTAATCAGATACCAAAGCTGATCATAAAGTAAAAGGTAAGTTTAATGCATTTACCAATACTCTCCAGATCTTTTGCAGCAAGTATTTCTATTGTTGGCCTGTACCAGTGGCTCAGGTAGGTCCTGAATCTGTGAACCTGTTGGTTGTCCGGTATATGTAACCAAGGTAAACAATGTTTTAACACACCGCATCATGGTGTGCGTTTGGGGTGTGTGAGGGGGGGGGGATAGACCATCTTGGTTAGCCTGAGAAGTCTCTCTAAAATATTACCAATGGGCATATAGCTAAACAAGTTTTAAAAGATGCTACTACAAGTTTCTTTTTCATTTCTAAATTAAAATAAAACAAACAACAAAATTATCCATGGTGGCTATATTAGCCAGTAAGTTATATCCACTCTGATGCATTCAAAGCAGAATGTTATCGCATCTACCATCTTCCACTGCTTCTTGGTTGGTGGAAAGAAAAAAGAAAAAAAAATTGATTTTAAAATTCTTCTCCCTTATAAAGATCCAAAAACCAAGAATTTGTGTGTGTGTGTTAGTGTTAAAGGCAAAAAATTTTTTGTAATTCTATTAGTAGTTTTAATTAATAATACTAACTAATTATCACTAATTTCTGTAAAAAATATGTAATTCTGCTTTAAGCCATTTCTTAAAAATTAAAGAAAAACTTGTCTTGTATATGCTTCATTTTTTTACTTGACAGTCCTCTATCCCATTCTTCCTTTTGTACAGATTTTATTTCCCACAGGTTTATCTTCATCTCTTTGTCATGAACCCTTCAGTCGTGGTGGTATCATTCTCCACTCTTCTCAATTTATTGGATACACTTTTTTTTTATAACTGACAGCAAACACTCCTGATTTATAATTGCCATGTCTTGCAGCTGAAGTTTCTTTTTTAAATGAATAAGAAACATAAATAAAATAACCAATAAAGGAAAATCCTGGAAACTTCTTTTCTAGCCACTTTGTTTGTTTTTGTTGTTTCAGGAGGCAGCTGCATTCCGTAGTTTGGGTGAACACCAACAAATTTCAATGTTTGGAGATATGGATGCCAAAATAAGCAGCATTGGCTTGCATGATTAAGCTGATTCACTCTCTTCTCGGTCTAATTATTTCTCATTTCCTGTTACACTTATCTGTAGATATACCATCCAGCTCATTGCATTTTATTAAGAAAAATATTTTTTTTTAAAAAAAAGAATCAAGAATTTAACATATTGTGTATTTGAATGAAAATATATTCTTTTAAATGATGCAAGCAATGAAAATATATATATATATATATACATATGTAAGATTTCATAGAAAATAATAAGAAATATAAGAAAACTTTTTAGGCCAACAAATTAATGTGATGAGTCCTTTTTAATACAAATGAAAAGAAACAATAAACAGACTTTTTTGTAGACCTTGCAAAGAGAAAATGAAAATTTTCAAGAGAAAGAAGAAAAAAATATTGAAGATATGAAGTTGAGGGAAGGAAATCAATAACTCTGTAAGAAAACCACTCTGGATAAATATGTTGGTAATAAGATTAATACAAAAAAAATTTGCAACAACTACATTTTTAAAAAAAAACCATTACAAATAATTCTTAAAACAATTATTTAATATGCATAAGTTATTTTAAAAAAAACCACCCTAATAATGTGAAAGAAAGAATCTAACATTAGAAAAGGAAATTAAAGGTTTTGATAGTGATAATTAATGAAAAGGGAAGAGAATTTAATAATGCCAGCTGAACCGATCCCAAGGACTGACGCTGCAGCGAAGACAACGGTGTTTATGCGAACGTGAAGCCAACTGGTCGGAAACTAGAACAAAACAAAAATAAACAAACTAAACATTCTATAAAATTTAATGTACTGGTTAAAAGGAACTATACCAGAACTCCAGCGCAAATCTACATAATGTAGGCTCTGTGATAACATTCACACAAAAATCAGTTTTTGTTGTTGTTGGTGGGAAGAGAAATCTAAAAAGGCAACTGGTGGTTTCTATGATAGTAATTAACCTGGCACAGCTAATGACCACCACCATCAGGAACACAGGTCAAAACACAGGAACTAATGTGTTTGTGTGATTGAGGGAGGGAGGGGGAGAGAACTCTTCAAACAACATAACTATGCAAATTATTATTTTAAAAAGAATTTCTTTTTTAGATTTTTGATGAAAAAAAGGATGGCATAAAATTGAAGAAAACCTGCTGTTGTATGCCACCCTCTGGGACACAGCAGAGGTATCTTGATTGCTTCCATAAAGCAATGCTGCTGCTGTTTGTTTTTGTGTTGACTTTACTAAAGGTGTCTTCCTACATCTCTATAGCCTTCCATATGCCACCTGGGGCATGCACCCCACTACCCTTGAAATCTATATAACTCAGCATAGCGGTTGACATACACCACCACCTTCCTCATTAATATAACCCTTTGTAGTGACAAATCTCCAGCCCCATGTGTTTTACATTATGATTGTGTTATCTAAATATACAGCCAGTTCAGGACAAACACTGGCGCTTCTAGACTGGGGTGCAAGCACACCCAAGGTGGCACAAGGAAAAAAAAACAGGCTGACCTGGTGTATGAAGGGTTAATAATCTTAAAAATTTTAATTAAAGAATTCTATGAAAGCAGAAAATAGAAAATATGTAGGAAGAATCTCTTTTTTTGTCAAAATGACCTACAGTTTCAGTAAGAAACAAATCACCTGTAAGCATTTCCACTCTGGAAGATCAGATTGGCAAGAAGAGAAATAAGCTAGTGTGTAAAACCTTATTCCAGCCCCTCCCTCCACTGTCAATCAGTCTGTGTTTCAAAAATCTTGTAAACCCTGTTACTCAATGATTCCTACAATGTGACAAAAACATGAGAGAGAAAGTAACCTTTGAACTGGACTTCACGGTAACTGCATCATTACTATAAAGTTCAGAATACAGTTACTGAAAGACAGCAACCCAAAACCCTTAAGGCCTGGCAAGGTGTCAAAAAATGTCCTATCAGGCATTATTATTAAATGTTTTTTTTTTTGTTTTTAGGCAAACTGGTAATAACTATATATACTATTAAGATGTTTGGCAAGGGGCTGAATGATGTTCCTGGACAAATAAAATACAGGCATAAATTAGGAAAAACAAATGTTCTTTCTGAAAGCACAACTTAACTTTGTTTCATGATAACTTAAAAATTTTAGTTAAAACTGAAGCTATTCTAAAATTATGCATTTAACATATATGAAAAAAACACAGCTATTAGTGATTGCTGGTTAACTTGCAATCCAAAAGCATTAGTTATGGTCAAGGAAAATAAAAAGAAAGAAATCAGTTTTGAAAGATGTTTAAAGTATGCCTTACCTGTCAATACTACACCATTCGTTATCAGAGATGGTGGTCACTGCAAAACAGTGAGTAGGAAAAAATGGTAATCCTGCCAGATCATCAGATCGTACCTATCACATCATGGGTAACCACTGCGATGTATGTAGAAGGCTTTAGCTAGATGTGCCATGTGTGAAGACACGATGTACCAACTAAGCCAAAGATTTCTGATCTGTGAAATTAACATGATGCCAAATTGATGTGTGTGAGAGAGAGAGAGAGAGAGAGAGAGAGAGAGAGAGAGAGAGAGAGAGAGAGAGAGAGAGAGAGAGAGAGAGAGAGAGAGAGAGAGAGAGCGATGGAGAAGCCGTTATTCTGAATAAAAGACAATAGAAGCAGAAAAAAAAATCAATCTATACTGACACAAAAGAAAACAAATTGATTTATCAAAGATATAAAACTGTTGGCAATTGGTTATAGGAGAACAACACTGTTGGCTGTTAATAAGTACTTCTCTTCTCTGTGCACACACAACAGCTTCGCATGGCAGATTGGGGCTGCGGAGATGAGGGAAATTGATCAGTAAACTGACGAAGAGGATGAGGAAGACACAAGTCGTTTACCCAATTCCTTTTCATGAGATTTATAGTTTTGTTCTCTCCACGTATCAATCAATACGCCGTCATATATAGTTTGGCATGGGCTATATATACTAGAATGATGCTGGGATGGGAAATTAAATCCCATTTAGCTTCTTGTTCGACTTTTCAGATGCTCACAGATTTGTAAACAGACAGACACAGAAGACGTTTCAACTTATACCATCGGCCCTGTAGATAACGGTTGTAATGTTTAATTAATAAAACAGTTCCCCCATGAACACAATCAAAATGAGAGGAAAAAGAAAAACCTAAGTAAACTGAGGAGTTAAATCATAGTTTTCTGATTCATTTAACCAATGTTTATTTTCTCATGTTTGCTCCCTAAATCAGAATAAATCATCCCGGGTTAAAGATAAACACTATTCCACCCACCAAGAGAGAGGGAAAAAACAACAATGTTCACAGGGTTTATTATCTTCAGTCATAAACCATCAATGTGTTTTTATATCTAAACCAAATCAAAGTGCCTCAAAAAGCCATATAAAATCATAATGATACGGCAGACAGTGTGGTATAAAGTGATGCTATTGCACAGCAACCCCTTTAAGATCCACACGAATCATGATGCAATTCCATGTTGTGCAGACTGGATTAGTTTAGCTAATATAGAGAGGCAGAAAACTGTTATGGTTCATATATTTATTAATGTGAATTCTAACCCAGCTGATATTGTCACAATTAGCAAAACACGCTGGTAATTTATTCCACATTCCCAAAAATTTTTTTTTTTCAAATATGCAGCTAAATCCATAATTGTCTATTAGCCTCCTGCTTTGTATAGACATTTGTTATTAACCTTTAAAATAAAGTTAACCCTTTGATACTTGGAATCTGTCATTTATCAAATAAAAAATGTTCCCTAAAAAACAGACCACCGTGGAAGATAGTTACAACAAGCAGCGTTAAGTACTAATAACTTTTCTTTTCTTATGGGTAAAGTTGTTCATCCACACAGCAGCTTTAAGATTAATCTTCCAACAAAACAATGCTGCTATCACCACACAGTAACAGTGATGGCTCATGAAATATCATTCAAAACATAATAACTTCTATTTAAACATTATAATGTATATAAATTTTTTTTTCAGAAAACAATAGCTGATAGATAAATGGTTCTAGTGTATAACTGAATAACAAAACAACAGAAACTAGATATTTATTAATTTTCTTTTCTGGAAATGAAACTTCATTAAGGCAATCTCTCAGCTTCATTGTGAAAGGTTCACACAGGTTATGCTGTACATCTGGTTCAGACAGATATTTGTGATCTCAGGGGAGATAATCTCCCTGTTGGAAAGAAATGAAAAACTTTGACGTATGGACAATTAGAATTTAAAAATTTAAGTTTATAACAGGAGATAATTCTTAACAGTCTATCAAGAATGACAAACAATAAATAAGAGGTGAAAAAATGACAAAATTACAGCACAAAACATTTGAAAAAAAAAGAAACCATTAAATATGTGTGTATCTTTTGAGAATATACAACACACTTTCACATAGCTTCCATCAATATCTAATACTTTGCATTAGTAAAAAAAAAAAAAAAAATAAAATTTATATTTGCATTTATTGAGTACCTGAGTATTGTACATTTCTTTCCAAGTTCTGAACACAAGACTGACTCTTATCACAGCATAAAAACTAAAAGGGTTAAGACTTCTCATTTATACCTCAGCTAAATGAAAACTTTCAAACCTCAAATGCAAATAATAATAATAATAGATTACATCAGTTTATCTGGTTTGCTGTGTTATTTAGTAGTTATGTCTGTATTGTAGATATACTATTATTGAAATATAAAACAACAATTTAGTGGGAAATCCAATTTCTAATAGCAGACATTATATAGTGTAAGTAAAGAAATTCTTAACTTTATTGCCACATGCCTATTAAAGGCCAAGTTTATACCACAAATAAAAGCTTTCATTGATTTGCATTTTATAAAAAGACAACAGACAATTATATTGTATTTTGTGACCAAATTTGCCCATTTGGTAAACGTTTTTGTGCCATTCTGGCTCCAGACAAAGAATAAAGGTAACACAACTAAACTGCTTAGATATTTAAAAAATACCCAACAAACACAAAACAGATGAAGAATGAGAGGCAATTTAAGACCTGAAAAATTTGAAAGTATTTCCAGGCTGACATTTAAGTTTTCAAGTCTGGTGTTTTGAAACCACTCCATTTCTTCCTGAAAATTTGCGTTTCAAATGTTATCAGGTATATTTCAAGATCAACCATATGTTCGGCTTATGTCTTTTTAAATTTGGAAATTGAAAAACTAATGACAATGGAACAAAATAACTTGCCTTATATTATTTATGGCTGGATGGGAAAAGGATATGGGGCTTGAAGAGATAATCCCTTTAATGGTCTTATAATGAAATAACCTTCAGATGAGTTTTAGAGCACACGGATATCTAGTTAACAGTCAGCAGCTAGAGATATCATCCTTTCTGAGATAGTTTAGTTGTATAACAGTGCATTCTTTTACTCCAGGAGAGCAACAGCATCTTTCAACAAGAAACCTAAGTAAAACAACAACAACACAATAACCATTCCTCATCTGCTCTCAATGCTAAAGCCAGGAGCAAAAGTGGAAAAAAGATCACATCAAGCGATGCGTCCATATTCACAGTCAAGGCGACTTCTAGCAGTGCCCCTTGGTAAGAAACAGAAAGAACAAGCAGTTGAGATGTGGGCACAGATAATATGGTTAACAACTCTAAATACTGTAGAGTGAAGTGAACAAAGAGATTCCATATCTGACAGTTTGAAGAATGTGATGAGGGAAAGTAAAATGAGAAAGTAAAAATGAAAATGAAGATTTTCCAGCAAATATTGTGTGTGTGTGTGTGGGTGGCGGGAGGTATGGAAGGATATATATATATATATATAGGGAACAACTTCAGGGTTTCCCTTTAATTTTAAAAAAACCCTTTTTTAAAGTTCAGATTTTTACTCTTTTTGTTACATCATACATTTTCTTTGGAGATTTGTGAAAGTATTATTATTAACATCCTTCAATGTCAAATGGTCTGGTAAAATTTATTTTAAAAACCTATGATTGGATTTCTACTGTTTTTAGTGAAAAATCAGAAAAAATTTGACAAAAATGGTAAATTTTATATACAATTCCCTCCAAAATCATAAAAGATACAGCTGGAGTAGATGGGTGGCAATCATTGTTATACTCAACTATTACTGTGGTTTACCTAGTTTTAATATTGTACAAGGCAATATTTTGGTTTGAAGTACAGACAATGATTCAAACATCCATCAAAGTGCATAAACTATTTAAAAAACAAAGAACACTTAAAAGTTCTAAAATACAAAGACTGACCATGATAATCCATGTCTCTTACTGAACACATCTAGAACAAATTGTGTGGCCACGTGAAAGTATAATAAATTACAAATGTTAAACAGGTGTTGGAATGTTCTTAGTGGAAGTGGGATAAAATTTGATATTGAATATGGTACATGAAAAAGTTAGAAAAGCTCTTCAATATTAGTACAACAGTTATTAAACAAAAGGCTTGAGAAATAGCCAGCTATATTGTTACTACGTATGACCATTTCATCTGAAAAAGACAAAAAAAAACAATTAAAATTATATCTAATAATAAAATATGACATGGTTTCTTCCTTAATTTTTAGAGCACAATATAGAACATGTATATATGATAATAACAAGCAAGAAAATTTGTATTTTTAATTAATGGCTGTGATATATTGTGTATGGTGTTAATAAAATACCTTGTAAGATGTACTGTACTATGAATATTTTCATAATTGATTGATTTTTAAAAGCAGGAGTCTTGAGTCCTTATAAATGGGAAATGCACCTAAAACTGAAGAATATTCTTGGTGTCTCAGACTGATGTAAGTGAGAGGGACACACAGAATGTCTTGTACTCATTAATCCAGATTACATACCTGTGTGTAATCAATCTTTTCAGCAAAGTGGATGAGACAAGCTAAGAACAGATGCTAAATGTCATGTGTAGTGTCTGTGCATGAATTATCAAGCCTAAAAGACACCGCTGTAGCTCATATAAATAGGCATGACCTATTTAATTGAGATATACAAAAATACAAATTCTAAATAGGATTACATAAGATTGAACCATAGCTTAAAAACAGTAGACAGGTTTCCTTATCACTAAAATATGCTTATCTTCCAACTTGTGTGGTTATCTACTGAATCATGTTTTTATGTTAATCAAAACTCTTATTTACAATGACAGGTTTACGCTAATACTCTCCACACCAGGGTACAGCTTCCATCCACCCACCCTACTGAAATTTAACTAGGCAAACTTTCAAGCTAAGGTTCTTTTCCTTGATCATTTAAAGAACTTATTAAGTAAAATAAAATTTTTTTCTAAATATTCAATTTTAAAGAAATAGAATTATTGTAAATAACCTGAATGCATGTACATTTGACTAATTAATACTAGTGATTTTTCTTGGTGAACCCTGACCCGACTTTGAAGTCTATGGACATCTTAGAAGGGGAACATATAGGGTACTGGTCTTGCTGACCATGCAAGTTACCTGGGTGTGGTCCCTCAGAACCTTCACCACATATACCAAAAAAACCAACCCTACTACAACTATTCATCCTTAAATGTGGAAGGAAACCAGAATGTCTGACAGATACTCATGTGAGTGGCCAATGAAGAAGAAACCATGGCAGGAAAGTACACAAAACCGAGCTGGTCTCTACCTGGATTCGAACTTGGACCCTCAACCATAGCAGTCTGCCACTGGAACATCAACTGCCCATGATATTTTTTTTCTCAAAGTTTTAAACAAAACAAAATATTAGGCCAAACTATTACTTTACTTTGGAGGGGAAGTATTTTAAAAATAAAACAAAAAAAATCTAATTATGCAGAAGCCAAAGATTAAAAAAAATACAAAAAAATGTTAGGCCTCATTTAGAGTATGCTGACAGAACTAGGGTCTAAGATATTTATAGATTTGAAAGCAATTAATATAAACTCTGCAGAACACCATTTCAACAACAACTACAACAAAATAACTGTAAGAATACTGATGCTACAATTTCCATGTTTAGTCTGTAAATATTTGAACACAAGTACAATATGGATGTATATTTAATGCTGAGAACAATGGCAGTTCATAACCGAAAACTACAATTAGCATGAAATATAATTTGACACAATACATTAGAGGTTTAAGCTTTGAATACAGACACAAAAAGAAGGGACAATCACATTAAATGATTAGCTCTAAAACAAGACTTGGACATTAGAAACTCTATTTTTGAAGGGTCAGTGGCATAGAGGAATGAGCTACTAATGAATGTATAATGTTAAATGGCTAAAACATCAGAGAAACAGACAAACACTAATACAGAATGTGATGGCTCCCAGACCATTTTCTTTTAATTATTAGCAACAATTATCTTTGCTTCAGAAAATAATAATAAACAAATAACTTTTCCAGATAAAGCAGACGTTTTTCTTGGGAAAGTTTTCAATTAGAGTAAATTCAGTGGCTCAGGCCTATCATATTCCACTTGAAAAACGCAATCACTAATATATGCTAATGATTATAAATCTGGTCATCTGTAGGAAAAAGATTGCACTATATAAATAAGAAAGATATAAATAAATTTGTTAAGGCTCTAAACCAATTTTCTGTGATGTTTTTCATTAGAAATCCTTAGTTTCAGTTCTATTGTTTGTTCTTTTTTCTTTTTGTTCCATAAAATTTCAGACTAACACCACATGTTATTGATATTCTTTCTTTTTTTTATGGCACTTTGCTCTTCCTGTTTATATTACAGAAACTAGGACAGCAACATCTGGCTACTTTTATTACCAAATTGTTCATCCACACCTTAATGTCTTATGCAATACGTCATTTTATACAGCATACATCTGTCTTGCTTTACTTCCAAAGCTAGCAGCAATCTTCATCCCAGAAATCTCCAGCTGCATGTAGAAGCTGGGGAAATAACAAGGGAAAAGGGGGAGGGGTGGATAAGCCAGTTGGAGGCAGACAACTATGAAAGCTGTGCCTGGCTTTCATGAAATCATTCAACCACTGAACATATCACTTAAAAAAAATTTTTTTTTTACATTTCCTACTATTACTAAATAATAGATAAAAAACACAAAGAACCCATTATATATATTATATATATATAGTGTTTGATAAAGCTAAAGTTTCAAATAAAACTGAAAGAAAACAATTCTCAAGGCCTTTTCATTCCAGAGAGAGAAAGTGTGTGAGTGTGTGAGAGAGTGTGTGAGAGAGAGAGAGTCTGTCTGGCGTTAACTGTCTGCTACTACAAATACACATTACAACAACAAAAAGAAAATCTCATGGAGCAGCATTGCCAGCACATTTCCTGGTCTACCAGGTGGTGACAAAATGAGATCAACTCAGCAACCAATAGATACTACCTGCCTGTAGCATGTGTAATGATTACATGGCAAAGATTATTGATAAAATTCGTTCTACATAATTACAGTAAGCAAAAGAAAGCTGCTGAGACATATTCATTTGTAAAAAAAAAATCAACAGAAAACAAAAACAAAATTAATGCAGGTGATGTAAGTGATAAATTTTGCAAGTTTACATTAAGTTTTCTTTCATATAATAAACCAGTAAAATAAAATTTGGTGTAAAAATAACTTGACAATTGTTTTCATAAAAGAAATAATAAACAGACACATTTTATGAAGAAAGGCAGACAAGACAACACACACCCATTATTTCTTCTCTGACGTACTACTGTACTAATAATGGCTTGTGTGCCACTATACAGGTGTAGTTTGAATAGATGCAAAATTTGTTTACTATCCCTCTGGTACAAAAACAATTTTCAACTGCATAGCTGTAATCATGGCTGGAACAGAGATAACAACAACTTTGGCTGCCTTTTGTTATCCTGATCAGAGAGCAAAAGCGAGGTAGTCACATCATAATTTGAGTGAAGCTGCTGACATCAACCAAGTAAAATCATGTTTTTAAAAAAGGTCACACCATGATAGACCAATGGAGGATACAACTTTGAAAGGGTTAGCTTCCTTTGCTGTTGTGGGTATTATGTTGCAGGTAAAATATACTAATAATTTAATTTACAACTTTTCTGGCATGAAAAAGAGAAAGAGAGAGAAGAGGTAAAATTTTTTTCTTTTTTTTTTTTGGCAGCATCAGAAACATTTCTCATTTATCTAAGAAATCCACACAGCCCCAGTGTTTCTAATTTTGCTTGGTTGTCTGCCATTTTGGTTCCAGCTTGGTACTCGTCAAATCTGTAGTGAAGATGTCTTGCACTTGCTGGCATCTATACCACAGCCTCCTCAATAAAAAACCTTAAAATGGCAGATTAATGGAACCTGTAATTACCTGGGCAACTGCTGACCCTTAAAAGGTATCATGGTCATGTTCTTTTTAGAAAAGGATGGACATCTAAAGTTTAGAACAAAAAAAGACCAAATAAACCCCAGGCTCTGACTTTAACCATCAGATTAAAAGTAAAGCAACTAAATAATAATTAACAACTGACATTTCATAAATATTAACCAAACCAACCGATTAGCAATATCTTCTCATTAAAAAACCACAAAAATATGAATACTCCTGCCTTCCCGACTCCATAAAATTGCATATTTTTTACTAATTAATTTAGAAACCTCTCACTATCAGTGCTCCTGTTTAATTTCCAACCCCAACCAATTCTGTATGAATCTATCTCATTTTCTTTCCATCTTATATTTAAAAGTTATCTTTTTTCTTTTACAGTTAAACAATGTTTTTTTTTTTAAAAACAAAATACTTTTCTGGTCAGATCCAATACTCTCCCAATCTCTTCCTACCAGGTTAACCTGTCTGAGTCATGGGTTTACGATATTTTACAGCAATTTCTGAAGAAAACATTTCTATTTTCTACTTAATATCCCTTAATTTTTTTGCTTTTATTGTCCATCGGCAGTAAGAAAGTACAACATTGAAGAAAGGGAGTTACATACAGTAAGTTCAAACTGATGACATTTTATATTGTTTTATGACTGAAAGCACAAAGATGGATGAAGCAATAGTATGTTACAAAAACTTATAAACTGATCAACAGAGGAAACTGGTTTCATCTGTTTTTTTTACCTGTAGCATCACCATCACCTGGCTGCCAGTCACACTTTAATTATACCGATAAGTTGTACCAAAATAGTTTTTCTCATTCCTCCACAAAAGTTGAAGAAGAAAAAAAAACAATAGAATAGTCAGACATGATAACAGTATCTCTGTTTACATCAGACTAAAAATGCACTCTTAACTTGGGACCATTTTATCATATAATGTTGTGACTCAGATTTCCACAATTAGGTTAGACAATTACGAATTATCAGTTTAGAGAATAAACAAGCACAGCATGGAGGCTCCATGGCACTTTCCAGTCAAGGAAGAGGAGAGAGCTCAGTCATAAATGTTTGACATTAAATCCTATATACACCACTTCTACAGAGTTCATGGACTTTACATGCTTAAACAAGACCTGCCAACTCCTAACACCATCAGTATACATTGAGAAGTAAAAAAGAAAACAAAAACACACGATGAACTGATTTCTTGTACTGTAGCTAATTTTAAAAATGATACACGAAACTTCTAGCATCAATTCATGGCCACAAGAAATGTGGCACCATCCCCATATTTTATGAGCATCAATGTTTACAGAAAAGCATTAGACATTAACATTAAAAAAAAAAAACAATTACATTGAGAAGAAACTTGGCAAATGTAGCATTTTGCATTCAACTCTGTTATTTGGATTTTGGTCAATTCAATGAACAGAACATCAGAATTTCTGAAGGAAGCTATTTTGCTAAAATGAAGATGTAGCATTGGATTATTTATAGACAATTCTTAAAAATCCACATGAATATGCATTAGTGGAAGGAAATTTCCAAAAAGTTTCATTCATTATGTCACATTTTAAGACTGGTGAATGAAAAATCTTTTGTTTATAGTATAGATGATATTTAATCAAAGATGACAACCACCCACACGGGTAACACCAATCACAAAAATTATAGCCATGAACATTAAAATAAATTCTCTAATGTCATAAGACAAAAAAACACACTGCTTTAAGTTAACAATGTCACCAGGGTCCTTTGAGTTAGTGTGCACCATACATAGCACCATCCGCTTTCCTTTAAACTTGTCACACTCTAGCTGGATTTCATTGCTATTACTGCAACTAGCTTTTAATGTTATTATTGCATCTGCATCATTGTTGGATCTGGATATTTATGTTATCACTGCATCTGTATTTGTAACTTATACCCTTCATCATAAAGCTATTATTATTCCAGCTTTAGCAGCAGATATAATCATGTACAGTTGTTGAAATAAAAATCTTAAAACATAATAAATTTGCTATCCTTGGCAGCGCTCAATCACATTTTACACAACCTACTACTCCAAAATTTAGTGAACTGTTCCAGAATTTTCCTGACATAACATTAGGAAGAAAGGAAAGGTACAGATTTTCAAACAAATGTAAAGAAAAAAATATTCTAACTAGCAAAGAAAGAACGCTCCCTCTCTTCTTTGACTTTGCTTAAAGGACGTGGTTGGTTATCCTTCTAACAAAAAATACACACAAATTAACTCAAACCCCTAAGCACAGCATCATCCATTCAATTTTAGTCATCCCAATTTTTAGAGAAGTTACAGTGATAAAATGCAAAGGAAACTGTATAGTGCATTAAACTGAAATTTCCTTGCATCCTTACAAGGGTAGGCAATGCAGCATATGGTATACTAGCCATGAATATTATATATATATATGTTAAGGAAATTAAATTGCTGCAGAATTAACTCTTTAATGACAATTCACTCGAACATTCTTAACCATCTTTTTTAAAATGATAAAGTGCAAAAATGAAAAAAAAAAAAAAAGAAATTGTTTAAAGTAACCTTTCAGTCACAATCAGGGCAGACTAGAAAAATTTTCTTGGTATAGTTTTTTTTTTAAAGAAATAATTAATAAAAAAAAAATTAGAAAAAATAATTAATCATATTCCAGAGAATATTACCTCTAATTTAACTCACTGAATATTACCATTCAGAAATCAGGGGAATGCTGGAACATACAGATATTTTCAATTTCCTGTCAACAAAGATGACTGCCTTCATCACCCAATGCTTCTTGATCTTTCCTTTACTCAGAAGATAAAATAGCTGAGTGGTTTTACCAGATGACAGATTGATTAGCAACCAGTCACTGTGATAATATTCCACCAATAAATTTCTTTTTAATCAGGTTTCTTTCTTAACTGTCTCACATAAATATGCATTATCTTACTTTTTACAGCAATATATATAATATATATGTGCATAAAGAAACAGGGATGTATAAGTAGATGTCTGTGTGTAGTCCAGGCTCACTTAATAATAAGCCAAGGTTACAGAATATTTTAAAGGAAATATTTAAAGTTACATGTGCATGTACATGTGAAATGGAAGAGATTTTGTAATTTGGTACAAAACAGTTTTCTTAATCTCATACTTTTTCCAAAAGGGATGAATCTAGCATTCAAATATTAAAACATTGCTTGCTTTCTTTTTATATTTTAACTTAAATGTTTACAGCAATAATTAGTAAAGCAGGGAGAGGTGATGTTTGTTTTATTAATAATTCATGTTAAGTGAAACTGGATGACCTAAAATCAGGGATAATCAGTGAAAGTAGTTTAGAAAAGGAATGTGTCTATATGAGTGCATGAGCAATGTTCATCACTATATGTGAAGAGATGCTATCAATCCTATTTCTGAAGAAACTTTTGTAATATTCTAAAATAGAGTGCAACAGGTTAATAATAGGTTATGCAAAGAAAACTAATTAATTATGTGAACAACAACAATAAAACTGCATCCATTGTCTAGCAGTTTTTAAAACTCAAGGGTAGATAACTCCAAAGCTTCTTATTAAGTTCCTTAAGTAAAAAAATTAATTACTTGTTCTGGAGAGGTTAACTTTTCCTTTAAAAATAGGTAGAAATATAATATACAAGACAGCCACAGTTACATGAATGAAAAAGTCAAGAAGTGGAAAGTTTTAGAACTCCTATAAAGCCACTAATGCAGGAAATTTCTTGAAAACAATGCTGCTGTCAGTCTGGTTCTATGGTCTGATTTGGTAAAATATTCAGACCTATGACATTATGACTACTAAAACAACATTTTCTAATATCTAATTTTGAATGTTGCTATGAAATTTTTAATTTGTCTTTCCAATTTGCATACTCATTCCAAATATTATGATGATTTATTTCATAGATTGATATTGAAGACTTCTGATTAAACAGGTTCAATATTTTAAGATCCTTAATTACAAACAGCATTAATTAGTTTAGCTCATTTTAAATTGGACAAAGAAAAACACTAGTAAGGTTTCTGTTATTTTCATAAAACAAGTTTTGATGATTTCTATGGTTTGCCTTCAAGTAGAATTTAATATATACAAAAATCCTGATCCACTTCACTACAAATTCAATAACAACAAAAGAAAATTTGGAACAAGTGAACAAATGTTGATTGAAAGTGGTTATTTACTCAAGATAATGTTAATAAAAAAAAAAATAGTGAAATTTAGTCTTCAAAGATAGCTTGGAAGTGATTTCTTAAGTAGTTTTTGGCTTCCTTGTCTTGTTGATAAAGTCTTTCTGGAAATATGTCAAGCCTAAAGGCAGAAATGGAGCCTTCACATGTGAAAATGTTGGATAGCACAAAATAAAAAAAGGATAACAAGAAAACCCCGTTTCATCTTAGGCCATACTCACTCTGACATTTCCTCAAATCAAAATGGCTTGTTAGTTTGACTACCTGGTTCACTCATTACCCACAAAACAGGAAATGCTTACATTCATTTGTTCCTATTTAAATTTAAAAGCAAAGATGTCTGGAACAGCAACAAGAAATTTGGAATAAAGTGAAAGTAAAACTCACCCAAGTCATTTAAGTAAAAATTAATTAATAAACAGAAGAACATTTTCAAAAAAACAAAAAAAAAATCCTTTCTCCTTGAAGAAATGTCTCCAAAATTAAAAAAAATCTAGGAAAAAATGAAAAGGTTTTCAAAAATAGCTTATATTAAATAAGTTATTCTAACAGGGTTGGTTTCCAGAATGTATATAAAACATTATTTTAAAAAGCTCAAGTAAAAATGGCAACAAGCAACAAAGCAGGTCAAAGGTAAAATTTGTACCAGATGTTTAAACCTTAAATTATCAAAAAACTAAAGAAAGAAGTAAAGAAAAAAAATCTCACATTAGTATGTGCAAAGTTTTACAAGGCAGTAATTATGGGCAGTTGGAAGCTTGCAGGTTTTACTTCGTCTGTGTGGCGCCAATATCGGTGATGAGCAAGAAAAGAGGTTACGACAAATCTTTTTCAAGATTCTTTAATAAAGTTGTCATCGTTTGGTTCCGTTATTTATTTATTTATTCTTTAAACCATCCAGGTTGTCTTCTCTTGGCAATTCCTGCATGCAGTGGGTTTGTGCAGAACCCGGTTTAGAACGAAGAAGGGTAAACGTCAAGTTGGCGATAAGGGCCAGGGAGACACATTCAGAGAACAGTTCTTGAGCAACCAGACAAAACAAATCAGGACAGCGCGGAACTGCGCCACTAATTCTCATCTCTTTCCTTTCTCACTGCCCACGGCCCATCCCTGTAGGAGGCCTGCAACACCGGAGGAGTAGAGAAAGAAATGGCCAAACTGAGAGGAGCTTCTGACCAATTGGCCCAGGTAGTCATCCAGCTTATGAAACATTAAACTTGCATGCTTTAACCATTTCAGTGCCCACTAACTTCTAGTTGGCTATTTTATTTTACCATCGCCTTCTCTAAATTAGCTCAGGAATAAAAAAAATCAAATCAGCTCCATTCTCCTCCATCTGACAAATTAATAATATCCCCAAAGATAATTTGTTATAACCTTTGCACCATCAAATAAAACAGATACAACACCAATTAAAAGAAAGGCCACTGTTGTCAAACAGATTAACCTGACAGAGAAGATAAAACTATCAGGTACATCTTTCAGTTTCTATGCTAATTAAAAATAAATGAATAAATGCAGATGAAATGAAAGCATGAAGATTAGAAGAAAGAAAATAAAAAGTAATGGAATATCATTTATTAAGTAAGTGGAAAGTAAATTCTCCTAGTATAGTAAGCTCCTATAAAAAAGCCAACAGTGAGTCACGGGTTCTAAGGTAACCTGGAGATAATTAGTCATGTGACCCACTGTCTGACATTTTGACCCTTAGTGTAAAAGAGAGTAAGCTTATCTAAGAAAATTAATTATGAGTAAAAAACAACAAAAACCTAGGCCAATTGTTTTGCATATTATTTATTCGTTAGTTTTTGTTCATAAATAAAACATCTAAAAGGTTGTTTTTTGATTCAGTGGAGAGAGAGAGAGGAGTAATTCCAGAACATTTTGTTAAGGTTTCTTCAGTACAACAATAAACTGCATTTTTCAGAGAAATTGTTATCTTTCCCTTTAACAGATTTAAAAGGGAAAAAAGACTGAATGAAAGAAGCAAGACAAAGCAGCAGGAAACCTACACGTACTTAGCTGTTGCATACTGGATCTATCTAATAAGATATACTGGCTTCTGAAGTATAAGACAACAAAGTCAGAACTTCATATAGAGAAAGAGAACTAAATAAGAAAGCCTTTTTTTTTAAAATTCTTGCACCCATTAGTTTTGTACCCTACCTTAAGGAGGATTCCATCCATATAGCTTTGTCGGATTACTGAAGAAAATAATAAATGCTGGATGTTCTGTTATATTTACCTTGTATTTATGACCTCTAATGACTATATAATAATATTGTAGTAGGCATGATAATAATAGTAAAAAATAATGTGTGTGACGTACATTTTTAAAAAAATCTAAAAAGGTGATGGATGGCTGGGCACTAAGAGAGGTGGGGGTGACCAGATGGCAATGTGCTGTACCTCACTCCCATGGTGTGGTTTTTCCTCCTCTCTGGATTCTCCAGCTTCCTACCACAGCTAAACACAGGCATTCTGGAAAATTTTTTCACTAGGTTGGCTGCAGTAAGAGTGCAGGGAGCACTTTCCTGGCAGCCACTATTCTGGATTCCCCATACTCCATCTTTCTCCACACAAGTAGTATTCTGGATCCTACCCAAACTGTTAATGGAAGGGGGGGGGGATAAGATAAAGACAATAGAGGGAAACCCCTCCACCCACCCAAATACAAACCTGCACTGGAAATATTTTAAATACTTCGATTCCTGTCAACTCCAAAATATCCACAAATCAAACAAGGCAACCTAAAACACATGGTTAAAGGTTAATTCCCTTAGAAAGCCTGGGAAGTCTATTTAAAACACCAATATCCTGAGAGTTCTAACTGAAATCTGGTGTAACTGGTGATTTATGGAGTAGAAGCCAAGGTAGAGGTGGAGGTTAGTACTTGTAGGTCATCAGGGCAGTGTATCTCTCTCTCTCTCTGTGTCCCAGGTTATAAACAATAGTCAAAGTGACAACAGAAATAAATCTGCGTATTTGCTAATGATTTACAAAAAAGACAAAATATGATTAAAATGGGGAAAACTCATGGCTTATCAACAAATTCATTTCTTATTTTCCAAAAAAAATTTAAAAAAAAAGAAGAATTTTACATTAATTTCCTTGCACTGCAGCATTTTTTTTTTTTTGACAGAATATTGAAGTAAATGAAAGATAAAGGAAAATAATATGCAAAATTTCATCATAATCACCTGGAGCCCTCACCATCCTGGATTCTTAGAATTATATCTGGTTGAAAAGTGCGAGTGGGAGAGGAGGAGAAAAAACCCACCACCCAACCTGTCCTGTCTAGGGTGGGTAACAATTAAACAAACAGATTTGTCACTCAACACCTGATGAATAGATAGATGATTATGTGTATATATAGCCAGGGCTACAGTTCACACAACTAATGAGATCAGCCACATTGACTGGACCAGCCTGGATAAAGATAAAAAGTCATGTTTTCAGAGTTTAAAAAACAACAAACGAAGTGATGTAGAATATGGACGGTCAATGGTGGGAAGTCAGAAAGATCTTTAAATTCATTGTTTTAGTTACTGAACTTCCTCCTCTTAGAGTCATTAGTTTTACAACCCTAACCTCACACAATGGGTGGATAAGATATATTTGCCAAGAGAGACAAACAATTTAAAACATTGAAACTCTAGCCAAAAAAACAAAAAGAAAATTAACTTTTTTAAAAAGATAATCCTTTTAATTTTCTAATGAAGAAATCAAACTCTAGTTAATTTATATTCAGATTAATTTTATGTCCCCTTCCAACAACTCTAGAATGTAAGTCTGCCTTAAATTTGTTTTGTATTAAGTCCTTTCCAATCTTTCGTCTTTCTTCTTTCCTTTATAGAGAATTGCCATTAAAAAAAAAATTCAATATCAGGATTAACATACAAATTTAATCCCTTTCCTGTAAATAGTTTAAATTTATTTATTATTTAAGCCATTCAAATGTCAATATTTTTGGAAAGCCAAAAATATTGACACTTTATCTGATAATTCATTTTTTAAAAATAAAGTAAAACCAAATAAAGATGAAATCTTTCTAAAAATTTTAATGAAAATATGAGATTCATGTAAGTATAAATATTCTTTTAAAATTGAGTTTCCTAAAGCTAATTTGTGTAAGTATGGGCTAGTAGATACTTTCAGAAGAGCAAAAATGCAGCATCTGATCTGTGTGGACAATGTAATATGTGGGAGTAGTGCCCCTGTTGATAGTTGGAGGCACAGAAAAACAGCATGCAAGCTCAATGTGCAATCTCCCAGTCATTTCTTAGGAGGGAAGGATGGATTCATGTTCTGGACACAGTGTTGATGCTAACCAAAGTTTTGGAATGAATGGATGAAGTTATATTTATCTGCAAACATTGACGTTACCTACGCCAGTTGCACGTCACTTACCTGTTTGTCCAGGGGCCAGAACTCTAACAAGAATCCTTAAATGTCTACTTCTCGGACAACTACCAAACTTGGGTCTGCTTCTGAAAGTAAACAGTCCAGGGAAGAACCCTGCTCAATTACTGATCTGCTGCTGCTGCTACTGCTGCCATTATGCTTGAGCTTTCCTCCTCTTCATCACAGCTGCTTCCTCCTTACTGTACCAAGTAAACTCACCTCTTCCAAAAAAAAAAAAAAAAACCCTGAAAATGGATGCCACCAGCTTTTGGGGTCCTTAATGCAGGTCCTCAAAGTAAAGTCTTATCTGTTATATCCAAATCAACATGCCCTTTGTTTGCCCAAGGTAAAGGGATGGACAAAACCATTGCTCCAGTTACCAAAGTTTTTTTTTTTTTCTTATTCTTCTTTTCTTTCTTAACTCTTCAGTGAAAATGAACCAATGAGAGATGTAAGTATCAAGCTCCCTCTCTGTCTGGGCTCAAACCAGAGATGATTTCTGAGCATGCCAATTAAATAACAGGAGAGACAGCTACATTCCAGTCCATGTAAACAAACCTATTTACTATGAACATATTCATAAATATACTGACATTACATCCAGAAAGTAGATAATTTTAATGAAGATACAAACCATTCTGTAACATTATTGGTTTTTCTGTTAAGCAAAGTAAAATTCTACAGGCCCATTACCCTCTTCCCCCTTCCTCTTTGATATGGTTTTGCCCTGCAACATGGAAGACCAGATGTCTGTCTGAAGACATAATGTTCTTGTAGCAGCAGTGGAAATAGAACACCAGGTCCAGAACATGTGCCTAAATCTGAGAAACAGTATCCCTGTCTCCATCCAGCCACACTCTTTAGCACAGCCCATCACTGATAACACAGATCAAGTCTTGGCTTTCACAGGAGACTGGCAGACAGGCATGTGGACTTATGAAACATAGTTATTTATGGTGAAAGGGAGTTTAACATTATTAAAAGCCAGAAAATCTCAGTACAAAGAGATAAACTTATTTACAAAGAAAGAAAACAACAGTTTTAAAAGATAAACATTTCTCCCTATTCTCTGCATCTAGAAATAATGTAGTGATAAAAAGATGATGACAGAATGGAAATTTTAAAGAGTCAAAAAAAAAAAAACAAACCAAAAAAACCATGAACATTCCAAGTATTGTATATCCAAATAATATCAAGCATCTTATGCAATAACCCTTAAAAAAATTTTTTTTGGCCATCAGTGAAAATCACAGGTCCATGTAATTTTATAGCGCTAAAAACCTTTACCTTTCTCAAAAGTTATTGCCCTTTGATAGTTGCTCCACCAAGAGAATTTTGTACAAAGAGTTACTGGCCTTTGATAAATATATTTATGCTTATGGAATTTATCCAATATTCATTTAAAACTTTTATTTATTTTACTGTAAAACATTTCTAGAGTTGGAATCCAACAAATGGTACTTTTACCATGGCACTGATCTTTTACATAACAAAAGAAAACAGTGGACACCAGTAAAACAATTTTCTTTCAGAAGCTTTAAAGAAAACTTTTTTATGAATAAAACCATACAAGAATAACAAAATCCTTAAGTTTACCCTATTTTTGCATCTTTATTTTTTTTTACTATTGATTTATATTTTTCCCCAAATGTTTTCCTTTAGTTCAAATATGTTTAAAATCTCATTAATAGCCACACCAACACATACAAACACACATAATTATGAATGTTAACCCACATTCATCAAGCGCACAGGAGAATACATCGATGAACAAAAGTTTTGTATAAGAAAAAAGTGTAATATTTTATTTATTTTTATAAAATTAATCTTCATAGTCACATGCTAATATACATGTAAAAGTAGCAACAACAAATGGTCAACCAATTCATAATTTAAAGAAGAACGAAGTTTCCAAATATCAGTGCTCACTTTCAACTCAAAAAAAAAAACTACAGTTCCAAAATGAAATCACTAATATACATGCTGAACAAAGGAAGGGGTTAGGCTTGCAATTTCAACAGTTTAGTATTTTTATGTATTTGTGTTTCTATGCACTATGGCATATGCATAACCACATATTTAACAAATCCTCCCTTTAATAGCATTATCCCCTCAACAGTAATCATACTGCTATACATCTTGGATATTACAAACCCATCTGTAATAAAAACTAACCAACCAACCCTAGCCAACTCAGGTATTCAGGTGTGTTTTGGGTTTACTATATTCATATGGGTCCTGGTACTACACTCTTATTAAACCGAACTCTCTACTGCAACATTTTCAATAATAACCCCTGTAGCTGTGATGCAAACTGTGAATCATCACTGCTTAGTGTTTATAAGTCTCCAAAAAAGCCTGAAGAGAAATCTTTTTACCCTTCTTATCACCAGCATTTTAATTCGTAGGATTGTGTGTAGTACAATCTGCATCCAATTTCATACCGAGCATGATCAACTGGAGTCATTCTTATGACAGAAATGGGCATAGCAGAGCTTGGAATGTTCTGCTGCTATAAATACAAAAGAGGTAGTATAGCTGAGTGTTCTGTTGCAGAATTTGAAGATTAGGATTAGCTCTGCAGATTGGTACGATGTGGTTTTGCAGAATGTCATCTCAATACATCATAGCATGGATAGCTGCTATGAACACCTGAAGACATGTCTGGTGATAACAGAGAGCGGGGTCAGACATAGCATCTCACAAAGTTCTGTCCACATCACTGTAGACATTTACCAATAAGTGATGCAAAGTTTTACCAGTGAAGAGTAACCCATACCATTGTAAATATTGCTAGTTCTGATGATGTTATATTTACTGTAAATGCTGCATCAAAAGTTCACCCCTGCACTTAAGCCTATTTTTCTTAACTGGCACAAAACTGTCTACATTGCTGCTAAAAAAGTGGTTTATCAGGTGATGACATACATATGCATATGTAGTGCTCTTGTGCAGGGGCATTTACAATCTCGGCTGATCTCTGGTAAAATCAGTCAACTAGAAATGTTCTGCTATACTTGTAAGGGTGGAGGGTGCCAATCCAATTTTATAGATATTGCTTAGGTCAATTGGAATTGGCTTAACCTGTGACATTTTGATGGCCATTTCATTATTTTGGTTAACATTAAATCACAGGATAGTTTATAGATCTAACTAACTTGTATGATAGTACCAAATTTCATTTACTGGATTTCTATGTAGTCTTTCTGATACATTATTACATTATTTAAAATGAATAGCGGGTACATTCATTTCCATAAAATGGTAACTCCAGAGTGTTTCTTTTGCCTTTAATGTATGTATGTACCTTTTTGGCTTAGCAGTCAGAAGACTTAGCTACACCAATTTGAGAACAAGACAAAGCAGAAACAAAGGTGTGATGCCTACGTAGATTGATTTTTGAAGATGTGCATTTTTAACAGGCTTCAGTCACGTTCAGTGCAATGGTTTAAAAAGCTGTAATAAAAGTTTTAAAACTTTTGTCTGTCTATAGATGCCTTGTTTTTCTCTAACCAACCCACTTCCCTCAAAAGAAAAAGGAAAACAGTGCAAGCCTTCTTAAAGGCCCACTTGATGCAAACAGGATTTCCACCAAAAGATTTACTGCATAAAAAGCTCACTACATATTTCCATTATTTTCTACAATACAACTGGCCATGGAGGTTGGAGCATCATAGTGTTCATTATCATCAAGAGCTTTTTTTGGATTGTTTAATTGCTGGATCAGACTGACCATGCAGCACTAGACAAACATGTCTGAGGTCGCACTGATCCCTCTGTGGTAGAGCAACACGGCAAAAACACAGCAGCTTTCCGCATCAGGGGAACTTGTGTGCTTGATCTCTCAGTGTACACCCAATTCCCAACTGAAATCACCTTATCTCAGCATGATTACGTACAGGAACTATGTTTTAGTTCTGCCAGAGGATTTCAACAATACAGCCAGCCGGATGAGTGGTAATGTGCTAGTGCCACTTCACAGAGCATAGACTAAGCATGTTTAAATACCCAAGGTAAGTACAAGTGACGCACACATGTTTACATTAAAGCAGTAACATTTTCAGCTACTCAAACAGAATGTCAATCAAACTTGACTTGAATCTTTTAACCTCCACTTACTACAAGCAGGTAAAAACTTTTCTTTTTTAACACATGTACATTGAAAAAGCCTAAAATATTTTATCAAGACCATTTTTTAAAGTTTATTTACACAAAAAGTGATTCATTCAGCCACAGTCTTTCTTTTGGCGGCAGCCATGTGTTTTTAAGCTATGGTTTGTTTTTATGAAATAATTCTGCCACATTCAATGCATTCGACACAATTAACTGAGTTCTGCTTTTCTTCTATGTATGCAGCTGGTGTGTGGATGTGTGTGCAACAGGTAAACCTGTGGCTGCTTGTCTCAGTCACATTAAAAAGGCTGGGAGACTTATCTGCACAACCACGATAGGAAGTCTTGAAATGCAACTCGTTGTAATTGCACATACACCCACTAACTCCTTTCTGGCTGGCTATTGTGGGAACAAAGGGAATTAATTCAGACCCCTGATATCCTGTGGTAACATAAGCTATGAAATGCACTGGAGTAAGCAATTAATCTGTATGCCCTGAGATCAATAAAAGACATTTACTAAATGTGAGGCTAAAGCGACAACACACAAAGCTTAATACACTGATTTCTTGCCCCATTAGACTGGTTCAATAACTTTTTCATTCTCTTTTCAATGAGAACTGTGTTGAATACCTGCTACAAAGGATGAGGTAAATGGCCAGTCAAGAAAAGAATGTTCTCTGCCATGCAAAACCCTCTTTTAGATTTTTTTTTCTTTTTAAGGTTTGAACCTTTTTTCCTGCAGAATATCTCTACAAGTGTAAACGTTACTTTTGTCAACATTATCGTGTTATTTAAGGTAAAAACAAAGCAGGTGAATAGAAAATGCCCAGGAAATTTTCTTTTTAGTAAAGATACAAACAAACATTAACTGCTACAGAAAGAGACACACGCACACACACAACCATAAAAAAGCAATAAGTATTAACTGTTTTCTTCTAATAAAAGATAGAGGGGAAAGATGCAGATGTGATTATCTATCTTCAACCTGTAAGTATTACCATTTCAAAATTCATTTTTCACATATCCGTCCTGCCCCTTACTACAGTGTAATTTATTTTGCCTGTGACAAAGGAAGGTTTAAAGATGTCACACCTGCCAGTTTTTCACTCAAATAATGTTTAAGCAGCACATAAATAAAACACAGGAAGACAGACACTACAGATGAAGAAAATTATTAAGTTAACAGCGTTCAATGAATTGTGCAATTTAGAAAAGCAAAACTTTAGATTTCCTGTGACATTATTTAGCTTTATGAGAACAAAACTGTCATGAATGCTAAGCACATCATGTTTTATTTCTACATACACTGCTGTTCAAAATTATGAACTAACTATATGAAAACAAAGTTGGTTGTTTTATTATCACTTTAATGTTAGTGAAAATGCATCATTCTAGCTAAAACTACATTTGAAAATCAGATTAGCCATCCATCAGAACAGATAAACTATTAATTGTAATGGTGTAATCATGTGATGCTTTTTGCATAATAATGGACCAAGCAAGTCATTTCTGTGAATGTCAAATCTATTCATACTGAAAGCATGATACCATTTTCTTCAGATAATGTTTCTAACTACTAATTTGAATAACCATTAACTCATACTGTGCTTTTGTATAAATGTTAGCAGACTTCATTATTGATAACTGCTATTGCTTTCTTTGAAGAAAGAATGAAAATGGCACTTGAAAACAAAAAAATCCATATAAAACAAGGCTCGCTATTGCTTGGATTCATTAAGATAGCTACTCTTGTAGAAAATTATGAATAAAGTTGAAGTTGCATCGTGGTGTATGAAAAACTATTCATACAACGAAGTGTAAAGGCTTAGTCATGAACTTAAGGGACTAAGGAAGACAGAAAAGATGATGCAATGGAAAGATAGCTTGCTGATTTAAATGTCTAGAGAAAATCTTTTCTTGACGTGAAGCTAATTAACTTCAGACAACAATTTTTCTGCAGCATTCAGCATCTTATCTTTTACCACTAAAAACAGTTAAGATAGTTGGATTGATCGGTTAAGCAGCTAGATAGCCTGTGCTAAGCAACATCTCGAAGCATTGGCGCAATGTATTGTGGTCAGATGAGAGCAGGTTTGAAATATCTCATCCTCAGTAATGATAGAAGGTTAGAGAAAAGGCTGAGGAAGAGTAAGGAAACCTGGGTATGCACTACAGTTAAGCATGGTGGTGGAAATGTGAATGTATGAGATTGCTCTGCTGGTTATTCAGCTAGTGACTGGATAAAATTGATGGAATTCTCATAAAACAGAAAACGCAACATTCTGCAAACACCATGGAATTCCAACAGGGTATCATTTGATAGATAATGGGTTTATACTACTACAGAACAATGATCTATCTGAATGAATCATACTGCAAAGCTCAATGTAAAAATAAGTTGCTAAAAAGGAAATAGAAGAATTTCTTAAAACCATGTTCCAACCCCTTCAATCTCTAGATCTGAATTGCACCAAACCTGTATGGGATGAAATAGATCAAAGAATCAAGGATTAAAGCCTAATCCATGCTGGTTAGCTGTGGATCTACTTGTCAGAAGAATGGAAATTACTTGGCAATATCTTAAAAAATTACTGAACAAAATGGTAAAAATATATGCATCAGTTATTCATATAAATGATGGATAGTTTGATGAAAAAAACTTGAAGCAATAACATCATCACAATTAATGGTCTTGCATGTTCTGATACATGGTTCATATGAGATTTCATGTTTTTTAAGATTTTATTGAACTGGCTGCATGTTTAGTTACCACATTTGTAATGCAAAACACATAGGGTTGTAATGACAATGGTTCAACCTGTAATGAGGAATAGAGTTGAAAGGTAGTGGGGCGGGTGCCTATGTACCCCAGGTGGTACACAGAGAGTTAAATTTAAAGCTATTGACTTTCTATTTAGTTAAATCTTTTCCATGTGGACATGAATAGTGTATAAATCAGTAATAAACAGTGTAGTCTCTCTAAACTATGGCATCCTGATAGTCGTTAAGTACCTGGTCATGAAATTATTTAAAAAGGGAGCTAAAGACTAAAGAATGCAAGTATTTTCTAGACTGCATTTTAATATTTTTCTTTTGTAGACATGACAGGTTGGCATTAGTAACTAAAGGAATAAAACCCACTAATAATAGAATTTTGAATTCTTTTCATGAAATATTTTCTTCATATATGATGTTCCATTTTATAAATATGCCAGCCTTCTATATTAAAATGAGAGAGAATTGAAAGTATATCAGGACCAACACACTAGAAACTACCATGTTAATTGTACAAAGTTTGTTTACATTTTAATGCTTGACAATGTTTCTACTTCATCATGTAAAAAAAAGTAATGGCTGACAATTTTGCTACCATATTGTTTCATAGATCTAAATTCATAAATCTGTTGTAGCTACTGCCAGACAACAAATAAAATATTTTATATCAGCAAACTTCCAAAATGCATGGTAATAGCTGCTGAATTTTTTTTTTAATAGTAAAATCACAAGAATTAGTTACACGATGTTATTCTGAAATTGAGGAAATCTCTGACAACAAGTTTTGAAATAATATCTTTGATATATTATTCCATTTTTAATTTTATTTAATATTCAAAAAATAAAAGAAAGAATGCATTCAAAATAGCTCTTAACATTTGAGGCAGGTCTGGAATGGTCCCCCATGTGCCACCATTTGTATCTAAGTTTTTCTTTAATGGAATCTTCTCATTATTTTATGGCTCTTTCTAAGTATTAATAGGTTAGAATGCAAACGCTTATCTGCTTTAAGTTCAGGCTTATCCAAAAGTGTGGCTGTCATCATTTTAAATATTGGGGTTGTTCAAATGAAAGCCAGCCAGATATCATTAAGCTGATGCTATTTCAGCTGAGTTCATTTCAACATCCATAGTATGATGACTTCAAAACAGAGGCTGTTAAAACTTAACAACATCCATATACATGGTGAATATTCCCGTCAAAGGTGCTGATAGCCAAGATATTCACATAAGATGCTTTTTTGCTCATCATTAAGCAGCATCTAATTGCTAGGTGTGCAATAATTTTTGCAGTTAATCAATACTAATTTAGAATCAAATCAATACTGAACTGTCGTCAGAAGGGTTAAAACCAAGAATACATTTTTAAAATATCTTAATTCATATAGCACAATATCTTTAAGCAAATGTACAGAGCTATTAAATAAAATGTGCACACAATTGTGAATAATAAACTATATGTAGTCTATATAAAAGCATTCAAGATGTAATAAAAACCCAACAAATGCAAATAGAACCATATGGCCATAATACCTGAAGTAAACTGAACCCAAGTTTTTAATTTGGAGTATCATACATAATTAGTTAATTCTTCCAACAGGTGGGCTGGGATATTTAAAAATTTATTCATTGGTATTGAAAAACTGAGAGATTTAATTTGTTAGAAGCTAGTTTGGTCCTATAACACATCAGAGACTGTTAGTCTGCAGTAGGTTTCTCTCATATAGATTTATCTCACACAAAGGTTGAAGCGAGGCAAAACAAAGACTGTATGATGTTGGAAACTGCACATGTTTTGTTTCTATTTTCTACTTAAAAAATAAACAAAAAACACTTGCTGATACATTTGTAATTTTGATATAATTGTTAATATTTAACAGCATATAATTAGCAAATATCAAGAAAACTTTGTTTAAAAAATAAACAGACAAATATATTAAAAAATTAATTCAATTTAAAAACATTACATGCAGATGAGTTTATCATCATTAGCTTACAACTTTATATACAAAATTCAACTAAAGTTTAAAATTTAACAGATGAACAGCTTTAAAATCACAGCGACCTCTACATTACAAATATAATTGGCTCCAATAAAAAGGGAAAGATTCCACATCATGGATTTGATTGATGATATTTTTTTTTATATGGAAGAGGAAATGTAAGCAACAAATATCAGATGGAACATATCGCATTCGTCACTAATCCAATAAAATCCACCAAATAACTAAAATCATGATCTGTTTTTTTTTTTTTTTCCACTTAAGAAAAATTGATTATTTTATTTTTAAATTCTTGATTCGATAGAAAAAAAATATATCAAGATCACTGCTTTCCCCTCATCCACTTAAAAATCAGCCGTTTTAATCTAAACATAAAAGTCTTTATAATAAACACTGAGTAGGGAAATCAGGGGTTGTTTCTTTTATTACTATAATATCAGCAAGTGGTGGATTTTGTCTCTTTCCTTCACTGGACACAGATTTTAAACGCGTCACAACCTCAACAACACGTGAACCAAAACTGTTAACTGAGAATTTCTGCAGAGGCCATTTTCTGCTTTTATTAAAATACAAGGATTTTAAACTCCTGGTTCTCCCCAAATCTTCTCATCTGACAAATGAATTTAAAAATCTGGTGTTGTTTGAACTATGTCTCCCCATGGTTCCAATGTCGTGCAGGGCTGTGAGTTAGAAAGGGAGGATAGAGCAGCCAAAGCCTTGAACTGAATGATCATTTTCAAACAATGGATCGACATGAGCTGAATACTGGTTATTCGCATGAAAATAAACAGCATCAGATATAATAAAAGGCCAGAAAATTTTCTTACAATTATTTCCTGGAATGAAGTTATATTACTGCTGAAAAATTATATAGAAAAGAAAGTTATTACTCACAAAAAAACAGGCTAATGTTTGGGATTGCAACACTTCAGAAATATGGCTGATCTTCTTGCCCATCACATAAATATAAGACCTAGCCTTTAATGGAGGAGTATGGAAGGTGAATGAGTTTATCTCTGTCCTGGTATCTGCCAGCACCAAGAGATGACACTGGGTTTAATTGGTGGTCTCGCCTAAGTCAGATAACAAACTCATTAAATAGGCTTTTCTGCATGTATTGTATTAATCAGTAGAACGCATACTGGCATAATACTACATCATTGTTGTTTTTGCTTTCTTGTGCACACTAAGTGTAATAAATTTTCAAATTTCCAAAATTTTTTTAGATTAATTTATTTAAAAGCCAAGTCAAGAACCAACAGGGGTAATCAAGAGGAACAAATTCTAATATTTTCATAGAAGAGTCAGAACTGTAGTATATATAGACATATACTTCATTGTTTTCAGAAATAATCTATTAGTTTTTTTTCTTTTTGATGTACTATGTATAGATATTATTTGCTTATAGGTAATCAAATAGGCATAAATAACACAATAATATGAAATTTATAGCAATGTGGGTTTGTTGTTGTTGTTGTACACAAATCTCCACAACAGAGATAGATCTTTACAAGGGAGACAATTTCAGTGAGAAAATATTGCTGTGGCTATCCACTAGAGAACATTGCCTATCCTGTCCCAGCACTTCTGACTTTAGCAGAGAAATCCCTACTGGAATTCTTCATTTTTAGATGAGGAGGGATCCAAAAGCCAGAGAAAACCCATGTGGCCAGCCGGCTGGTGAAGAGTGAAAAAACAACCATGCCATGAAGATGCACCAGATGAAGCGTGTCTCAGCTGGAAATCACTCGGGTTCTCAGCCCTGATGGTCCTGTAATGCAACCACTTGGTCACCGGTCACACCATGGGAAAATTCACCAGTAAAATGAATTTCCACACTTGCTTCAGCAGACACCACGATTTCTGAGACGAATTATTCTGTTGAAAAATCAACAGCCCTGCTAAAGAGCAAGACAAAATATTGATCTGTTAGAATGAAATCTGTGTGGCACAAACATACTTCTCTATAATGAACGCTAGCACTCCCAGTCTGAGAGGAAAGCTGGTTTGTTTCTTTTAACATTACCAGGAATTCTTTTGCCCATTAAACTTAAAAAAAAAAATGTGTAGCCATTGGTAATGAAAAATCTCAACATGAATTTATTGTAACACATTTTGTCATTTAAATATTTTTTTTAATGTATGGACTAGCAAACTGATTACATTTGAAATATGAAATTTTTCACTGGTGAGTCCACAGACATGGACACTTTATATGCATAGTGATTATTTTTGTTGTCAATGAATTTTCACATCTCTAATCTCTCCAATACTAATGTCAATAGAAATCTCGTGATTCACACCTCTGCCAAATAGCTTCTTTCCTATAGTTAATTGGCAATGTAGCTACATTAACCCTGTTTACACTCAATGACACAAATACACAAAATGTAGTGGATAATTATGGAATCCATGAATGAGGAAACCAGCTATTTGTGGGGGAAGAGTGCCAAAAAAGGGAAGACCACAGAAAATAAACCAGTGTAAGTCAAGGTTGTGTGTGAAAGATCATGCCACTGGCCAGAAAGCACTAGTGATAAACTGAGATAACAGATATAACAAATGCAGCAAGCTATCATGTTGACTGATATTTCACCGTCATCTCCTCAACTCTGAGCATGCTTCATCTTTTAGAAGCATCCATTTCCAGCAGCCATCTTCTTGTAAAGACCAATATTTGAGTTATCTATGTAAAGAAGCAGGGAATTCTGTTCCAAATATAACACCCGAGCACAAAGATTTTTAAAGATATAGTTATCACTTGCAAAGTCTTTGTTTCCTCATAACTAGAACCAAGGTAGTCATTCATCCAGATCTTTTACTTTGTTTACTTTCTAGAAGAGAATTTTGAAAATGTGAAAAATCAATAAAAAAGTACAATTTCAAGATCTCTTGAAATATGGTAATTTTCTCTGCCTTTGATAAAGACAAATATTCTTTAAAACACAAAAACAACTTAACAATGAACATTTTGGTCAAAAAGATTTGAAATAATAAGCTTAAAATCACTTGCTAGAATCTGACCAGAATGCTCCCAGTACGTCTTTGGATAGATGTCATAATGGGTACAATACCAAACAGTTTCACCCCCCACTACTTTAAAAGTTTCTTTTTCTGTTTTCGATTTTAGCTTTACATTAGTGACTCAGAGGAATATCAATGGAACTTTAATAGTAGCCAATTGCTTTTTAAAATGTTCTTAAAATTACATTAACAAATAGCTGCTCGCATCCAAAGTAGTGAAACAATTCATCAAAATGTCAGAAGCAAAATCATATGTCTAGCCAACTGACAAGTGAATTACAAAACAGATGAATAAAATCTTTGGTCTGGTGTATGGACAGGACGGATGGCAGAAGAAAGATGTAGAGGAGCCTGTATTTTGATTATGGACTGTATTCATAAAGTGTGCTGGTCGAAGATATTTTAAGAACTCTTCCAGCCATCATTCATTGATTATGTGACTAGGTCTTTGGGCAACGAAGCAAAAATAGAGAAGATTGATAGAAGCCGACTGTTACAAAATTCACATATTTTTTGTTTTAGAACATATAATAAATAAATTGATCAAAAAAAAGAAAAAAATGTGCACTTGGGTTTAATTCCTAACTCTATTTATTTATAACCCTATATTTCAAATTTTAAAAAAAATTTGAGAAATTTTAGTGACTTGAAATAAAGGTTATTTGTTGGAAAAAAAATTAAAATCATTGCTTTTGGAAATAATTCTAGTTTGATTAAGTATGAAAAGTATTTCCTAAAAGAACTTGCAAGCAAAGGTCACAGTGCATAAAAATTTTTTAAATGATCATAATTTAATGCTATGATGGCCAATAAGAAAGCATACACTGAATAAACTGAAGGAAGTGGTCCCTTTGATTTATAATCTTTCCAACATTAAATAAAAAGGCAATCTGAAAAAATATTCAATCATATTGATGAGACAAGAACCCACCTCCCTTTTATGACAACTAACCCATTTTACTTTTATCATTTACTAGTATTATGTTATACTGTAATGTGCATACACCTGGAAAAGGATGGATAAAATCTTTGTTGTTTATTACACATAATTAAGGTGCAGCAAGTACCCTAAAATGGAAAAAGGCAAACAAATAATAAAGAGTGAGTAGTGTAGTGATTCTTCCTGAAGCCTTGCCAACAGATCAGAACTGGAGATTTATATGGAAATCGAATTTCAATAAAATTGTGAAAAAAAATATTACTTGCAATTTTCCTTTTGTGGTTAAATTTTACACACAGTTTCAGACCTTGTCCTGTTTCTACCCATTTCATTGCTAATGTCAATGCTACTCAACATACTCATATCCCCCAAAATGCACAAAACAGGACATGAACAACTATCTTTTATTCATATTCAGTCAAATTGCCATGTAGGATTTTCTTATGTATACCATGTATTATCGCTCGCTCATCTGTCACCGGTGATGGCCCCAAGCGGTCTGGAAAAAAAGTCTGCGATACCTGATATCTTTGTATAATACGCACCCAATTTGGTAAATTTTCATTAAAAAACCATATATAATACACAGCATTTTACGGTACTCATCATCTTGAATTGTTTGACACATTCTGCATAATATTATCTTTTCATTTAATTACTTAATATTTTGTATGTTTTTGAGCGTTTGTACTGTAAATACCAAAATGTTCATGTCATATTAACTTTGCAAACTTGTTAACCATGCAATTGCATCTTAAATGTTCCTGATGAATACAAGCTGACTCATTACTATATATAATCTTCCCTCACGACCAGCAGACTGGCTGAACGAAAAACTATTTCATCCGGGCTGAGCCTATGCAGAATATAAAGCTACAGGCGATTGACAGAAAAGTATAAAACTCATCACTGTTATAGTATTAGTAGTAATCAATTTGCTTATTAATTGCACAAAGCTGACAGAAAGGACACCAGTAAATTAAATAAGTAAAAAACGCTTACACTGGCATAGCAGGGTTTATGTTAACAAAAGATTTACTTAAGCATATATTAGTTAGTATTAACAAATGGTTAGAAAAACCCTAGAAATCTCCACAATGATTATAATTGTACTTCATACGAATGCATACTGTTTCTGTATTGCAAATGATAGAGAAGTCATGACTGACCTGTCTCTCTGCTTATGTAGTTTTGGCTTCAGCTTACAGTGCTTATGAGCTACCCATGTTTTCCTCAGAATGGACCATTAATGTATATAGCAATATGTTGGCTTCATAGTGATCTTTTATAAAGACAGGCTTGATTAACAATGAAGCCATTGAAAATCCATGACTGCAGTATCTACTCTGTGTCCTTGGGCCAGAATCTGATGATTGCAAAAATTTTTTGAAGTCATAGAAGAACAGGTTAAGAAATGTACAAAATTACATTAGGTGTTTTTTTAACCTTTTCATACTAAATATTCCTTCTTGCAGAGAGATGCCATACATGTAGAAATTAGCCAAACAAACTGCATTTGCGCCAGAACATTTTCTAAAAATTCTAGCTTAGTAAAATCGCTGTTCTACATAAGCTTCTTCTTTTGTGATATAAATAAAGACCCCAGTAAGGGATTTGTTTATCATTATTTGATCTCAGCCACAGATCAAAACTGTGCGTTTATCTAACAAGTTTTTCAAAACAATTTTTAAGTATTTTTGTCACTGCCTACAACAATGCCATGTTCAAATTTGTTTAATGCCGGTAATCTTTTAACATTTGATCTCATCACAAAATAGCACTTCCATTGTTTTCATGCCTATATAGCAATGAGTGAACTATAACCAGCAGAAAAGGATAATAAAACAAATTATCCTCAACAGAACAATGGAGCTACTGAATATCTTGTTTTCAAACCTGTGGTCCTTTTATGATAGCAAAAGAAATTACAAAAATAGAGAGGATAAATTCTGTATTTAACAGGAAAATAACCAAAATTCAGAAGCAGCAGTTTTTCTCTGTCATAAGCTAATAAACTGGTAATTACAGTAGTCAAATCTGCTGACAAAGACCAGTCAAAGGGAAAGTGACCTTTACAAACAGGTAATATCTGCAGCTTCAGGCTGTTCAAGCTGTAACTGTATAGTGTTATTGCAAAATAGGTAGTTACATTTGGGATTAAAATACTATTTGAGCTTTTAAGACCAAATTCTTTTCAATCTTCTTCAGAAAGAATGTTAAAAGCTCAGACCGGTCAAGAGATTGCTTCATTACTAGAGACAACTCAATTTAAGTTTGTTTCAGCTATCAGCTATTTTTGCTTTATATGCTAAGTTGAGAAGAAGCAATACTACTCAACAAAACATAGCAGACATTTTAAAAAAACATATAACATTGATAACAGGTAATAAGTCGTTTAAACAAACCACGTTCAAGACACAAAAACCGACCAGTGACCATAGTGAACCTAACTAACAAGCCTATGAAAAGTCCCCCCCCCCCAGAACCTATCAATTTTTTATGTGGGAGGAAGCCAGAGAGCCTGGAGAAAGAATTCCAGGAAACCACTTTGGGACAAAGAATGAGATGGAACCCACACCAAAGAGGCACATCAAACCAAGTTGTTTCCAACTGGGAGCCTCAAATGTAGCAGCCAAAGTGCACAGATTACTACCAGCACAAATGACATTTAACAGTCATAAGCAAAACGATCAACAACCAACAAAATGCAGATCACAAAATATACTCTTCTCAAAAATAACATTCTGAAGAGACTATCGAGTAAACCCGTGAAGAGTAGAGGAACAAGTCAAGTCTACAGATGAAATTTTAAAACCAGCAAGAATAAAAAAAAATGATTCTTTAATATTTTTTTCTTAATGCTTGTCAAACAAATATTTCTAATTTTGTAAAAGCAACATCTTTTTGTTTTTTTTCCCAGAGATTTAAGTTAAATAATTTAATTCCATAATTTTACTAATTTTCTACTGTTGCAGTTGAACTCATTCAAAACAAATGAAAGCCAGATAGTCTCATTCTAGCCACTCTCTTATTTTGTGCTCCATGCTGATTGTTTTCCATTCTGCATTTGAATTTATTTTTTTAATAATAAAAAGCAAAAATCATTATTTTTTCAAATATTTTACCAGTTAATTCATCTCACACACACACACATTAAGATGTTTGCTATTATTATAAACATTTTAAATGAGTTGATTATGTAGATATGTTTACTTGTGTTTTTGATATTTGACATTAAATATTTGTTGTATAAAAAATTGAAAAACTTTGATAAAAGGGTATCATTTGAAATATTTTGGCATCTTTAAATCACTTCTATAATAATAATTCTTCCTTGTACATGAATAATTTCACCATTTAGAAACATTATGCCTATGAATACAAAGAAAAAAAACTAAGAGTAACACTTGGCATAGTTCTTTCATATCAGTTCAGTTAATGGCTGCTCCCCTGCTGAAAGCATTTCACTAGCATTAAAATTAATGATCTACATCCCATTTGATTTGCAGAAAACTACTTCACATTACTGACGTCATTCAGGTTTATTCTCATAGAAGAACTTGTATTATTAAATAAAATAATTTTAAATTAAAGTTATTCCCTCCAACCCAAACCAAAAACTATTATTTCCATGTAAGGTGCCATCTTGTCTCCACCTGCAAAGCTAGACAGCAAATGGAGCCATTGGATAAAGAGCTTTGCACAATTTTTTTTTCTTCTTCTAAAATATCTGAAGAAAAATTAAGTGAAATATGATAGAAAGCTGATAACTCTAGAGAAAGGTTTTTATCGCTTTGCTTCAAGAATAAAATAGATTTTTAGAAAACATTAAAAAGTTTGTGGATGAGTTGCAGATTATGTAAAGAATAGGGTCACAAGTATTTAGCCATAAATGATCATCCAAACTAAATACCAATGGCTGTTTTAAAGTAGCAATGGTTTGTGGAGTTGGCAAAAACTATTTACATTAAGGTTTAAATATACACCCTTTGTGTAATAGCAAATTATTGTACATAAATCTGATTGTTAAAAGAGTTAAAATCTCTCTATACTGCCTGTGAAGTATCTGCAACATACTGCCCTTCAAATTAATATTATTCAGTACACAATGTCATAGAGGCTGACACATAGTACTATTCCTCTTAATATGACCCTTTCCCATGAATGACATTATTCATATTGCTCTGGCCCTGTGTTTTTTGCAGCATGGGGCTGACTAGATATACAAGCATCCAAACACAAATACTAACTAGTCAGAGCTTCTAAGCTCGTGGTGGTGGGGGATAATATAAAAACTGATGTGGTACATGGAGAGTTAACAAAAATGCAAAACTTAACACCTGAAATGAGAAATAACTAAAAGATTGATCTTTTGGGGGGGGTGGTGAGGTGTAATTGTTATGGCCTGTTTGTTAAGTTTGATCTTACCCAAGGAGAACCTTTATTTTTACACAGGAAGCTAAAGTTTTATAGTCTGTCTTGTGTAAGTATTCAAACACATTTTAGAAAGGCTACTGAAACCAATGAAAAGAAAATGGAGTATAGGGAGCGATCATAAATTGAAAAGTTAAAAAAAAATAACAATATCAAAAACAAAACCATTTAAAACTAATTTTTTTTGTATATTAGAAAGTGAAATGAAATGTTAATATTATTTCATGATTTATTAAGAAAACTAGAATACTTGTGAAAAATGTACCTAAGTCTCATTGTGAAGATTTGCTCTATGAAAACATCATGTGCTGCATGAGAGTTGTCTCTCTTCATCCAATATAACATATAGTATTATATTAGATGTCCACAAAGTTTCTATTTCTTTTTTCTTTCTGATTAGCCTTCATGCAATCAGCATAAGCAGTATCCATTTATTTTCTCTCAAAGCTGCTGTCAGTCCTCTTTCAGTGGAGAGTGAACTGCCGGCCGAGAGAGAGGAAGTCCTAACTGAAAGAAGGGGGTTGATCTTCTCTATCAGTTTTGCACAAGTTCTGTTTACCCAGCTAACTCCATGTTCTGCACCACCACAACAACAACAAAGCACAGGGAGTAAGACAGTTGTCTCCTGGAAGTCTGGCTTTCCAAAGTGCAGGTAGAAGTGGGGCGAAAGTCGTCACCTCCACGACCTCTGTCTGTCAGGTCACTTTTGGCACACGTCATAAGCAAACCCAAGTTGTTCCTGGATGCATGCAAGCAAACAATAAAAGCAACTAAAACATGTTTTTGCTATATCTACCTCTGTTTGTTTTTAAGAAATGAAATGACCTATTATAATAATTCTCATACAGGAAAGACATAATCAGTTTAGAGTACAATTAATATTTACATACAAATGCAAAATATCAGGGTTGGTTTCAGTTTTTAGATTTTTTTTTCTATGTCATGGAAAAAAAAAATTTCATTTTTCTTGAAGGGATAAAATTCTAGAAAAGCAAAAAAAAAAAAAAAAATAGAATTGTCACTTTATCCCCTAAATAGTGCAACACGAAAAGCCAGATTTCTTACCAATCTGAGGACTCAAGGATCTTAACATGTAACAGAAGAGTTAAAAAGACAACAAAAAAAAAAAATGGTGTCTTGCTTATTTCATTACTGGTCCATGTCATAAACTCCCAGACAGACAAAATCACGTCAGTAAGCATCATGCAAAGCGTATCTCTATCAGGAAGTGTCGTTTAGAGATGGAGCTTACTAGTGTTTACTTAGCAGCAAATGATAAGTTTTTTTTTCCCCAACGTGGATCACGGGTCAGAACCATAAAACCAGAATTTATGGACTGTTATTTATATATTTATTTTTGTTTTAAACCGGTGGTAAGGAACGCAGTTATGAATTTTGTTTCTAGTTTTCCTCAAAGTTTTGGAGAAAGGGCACAAATGATTGGCAGTTTAAAGCAACAGCACCCCGCCAATACTTGGGTCAGGGTATTACTTTAGCAAATTTTGTTTGTCTACAGTCACAGATCTGAGGTTCCCTAAATTAAATGAAAATAACAAGGCCAAATTATTTGTACAGTTTACTTCATAACGTATAAAATCTCTTTTAATTGTCTAAAAAAGTTATGAAAGTATTTAAACCATAAAAATGAACATCGTGTTTTTGAAGAAGAAAAAAACATTCTGTATACTTATTTGTAATATTTTACATAGAATAGTAGTCTACAAATAGCAATGAACGGCTTCGGAGACTGAAAAAATGTAAAACGGAATGGAGTGGTTAAAACATGCACGGAGCTAAGCTTTCTGCTGGTATTCTGCACGATGTCGGTTAATAATCTGTATGGAAATGAGAGAAGAACTAAGGATAACCATAGCCTATTCCTAAAACAAAACTGAACTGAAGCAACTGGCAGGCGAGTAATCAAGATCTCCAACAGAAATCTCTCTACCCCACCACCACAAAAACGAAACCTTATTATAATGTGAATTTGAAGAAAGAGAAAATAAAGTTAAAAGACTGAATGGGAAATCTGTTATGGCTAATTATGTGGAAAAAAGGTAGATGGTAGTTAAAGGATGGACTAGGATAAGAACCTTGACGCCATGCACTCAATCAATACACAGACGGACCAATTTAACTCACTTGCCACAGAAGACAAATTAAACACCTTTAAAAAAAAGAGAAAGGAAAAATATCCATGAATAAAAGATGAACACATTAGTTTAATTATCTTTCTAATTGTTTTCTTTATCCTTAGCATGTTCACTTTAACCATGTGCTTGATGGCTTTTAATTATCAAAGTTTGTTAAGATTTCAGCATGTATACTGTCTGCTTAGCCAGATGATGTCTCTTCAGGGATGATTGAAATATGTTAACAGTGCACCTGTTACTTGCATTGAGAACTGAGAATTTTAAAATGTTTTTCAGAGAGAGAGAGAAGGAAGGAAGGAGGTACGTACTATGTAAAATAAGTTTGTAAAGTTTTCTGACATTAACCATTTGAAATTAAATGGATTGTTCATTGTCCCTCACATGTGTTCAAGTAAAAAAAAAGAAACAATGGTAGAGGGTCAAATCTTTGTGCACAACTTTCCATTCCTGTTAAAGGTAAAATTACTAAATACGTACTGATGTAATCACACTTTTATATTACAACTAATCTGTTCTAAGAAATTAGTTCCAGTGAGGACAGCTTTTAAACAAGTTTACTTCTTTCTTAATCCATGTTCAAGGATGGAAAGCAAAAAAAGATAAAATTATTAGGAGAATAATGTAGATAAAAAACATTGAAAAGACCTGCCCATATGTATATAGTGTTAGAAGTAATTTTGTAAACACACACAGGATATGCATAGATAATCAATTATAAATGCAAATGGAAAATGAAAATAATACATACACAATTCATTACTGCAGAAAATATTTTTAAAAAAAATTAGTACATTGTACAGTGCATTATTGTTTGGTATCTGGGCCTTTTGCTCTATATACAGCCTGACATCTTGCTTTCATGCTCCCATACAGGTTATCAAAGTATGACAATGTGATATTGTTCCAAATATCCTGTAGCATTTCCCAAAATTCATCTAAGGTGCTTGGTTGTGGTTTGACTTTCTCAATGATCATATAAACCAATAGAGCCTCACTGATGTCATATCAGGACTTTGCGCAGGCCAAAACATCATTGTGCGGGTTCCTTCAGCTTCTTTGCTATCCAGATTGTTTTTAACTACATTGGTTTATGTTTGGACTCATTGTCATGTTAGAAAACGAATCTCTGCCCAACAAAATGTCTCCATGGATAAAATCCTGCTTGCACCTGTGGGCAATCAGTATACCTTTAAATCTCAGACAACCCCAGGTGATATACATCCCAGCACTTGTATTGATATACTCACATGCTTCACTGTAAGTAATACCACTCCCCACACTGCCAGAACAGTTCAAACTTAAAACCAGCTGTCTGTGAAGAGCACCTCTGTCTGAGTTTAACCATCCCACTGTTTCCTGCCTATTTCAGCCCTGCCATTTGGTTACATCTCCATAGCAAAAGTCTTCAAGCAGCTACACATCCATGGAGACCACTTCAGGCTAATGTGTTATTTTACTGTTCTTGGAAAAAAAAACAAAACCATTAACACCAGCACTTGCAGCTAAGACTTTTGCAAGATCTCTATTGGCACATCATCTACTGTGTAGGTACTTGACATCATTTTTGGAGTACCAGTTTCACATATCACCAGTCTTGCCTACAGCTTCTCCTGAAACAAAGTCGGGCTGCAATCTGCCAATGGAGTAGCCTTTATTAGCTAACACTTTGATTTCCATATGCTTGAGATGTGATATTTTCCCCAGGAGCCAAAGTATTCACAACACTACAATGGCATAACTACCTACATTTTTTATAATCCTTTTCTGCAGGTGCACTTTTTTATTGCTTGCAAGACAACCATTCACAGTGTACTATATCAACATATAACTGTACTATGAAGCTTCTCATTTTTATTTTTACACACAAGAAGAAATTCTATCATGTTATCTGCATTTTATAACCATTTTTTTCATAATTATTTCCAAATTGCCTATATATAATTACATATATGTATATATAAATCATCTGTTACTCACGATTCTCTGTCAGTCACTGTAGCCCATTAACAGGTAATGTGAAGATGTGTTCATATATCTTTTACTACACAATTTTCAGGGAGTCATGAAAGGCAGGCAAACTGCTGGAAAAGAAAACATTTCTTTATCAATCCAAACCCTTTATCACCGGGCCATTTTTAGAGTTCAAGCTAAAGCTAAAAATAAAAAGAAATATAAATGATAATTCTAGAGAAATATTGGAAGTACATTTTGATATGGCTTCTGAATTTTCCTTTCTTCTTTAATGTTTCTGAGAATTTAAGGTCCTAGTAAAAAAACAAAAAGAAATAGGGGTTCATAGTAGATTCACTTTACTTAGAAAAACAGCAGGTAATTTCACTAAAAATCAGGGAAGACAGTGAATTATTTTAAATTGAGAGCATGTAGCAAACATTTATTTTTCTTATAACATAAACAGAAACCTGTTTTTGTTGTTGGCACATATTGACATTTACAAGGCAGAAAACTCTGATGAAGGAACAACTGTTACCATAATTGTTCACCAAAGAGCAGTGATAGCCTTGCATTACTAGAGCACCATATTTTGCAGAAAGCCCACATGACCAGTTGGTAAAGCAGAGTGAGAAGGTACCATGCAAAAGAGGTTCACCGAACTGAGCTGGTCCTACTGAACTTGGCCTTCAACCTTACCAGTCTAGTAGACTAACCACTAGACTATCATTCCACCCTGGACCAATAATTTAATTTCATCATTTTAAAGATTTATTAAACAGTGACTGAAAAGAATGCAGTTTCAAGAAAACACATAGCTTTACAGTACTTGGTCAAAAATGTCCATTTTTTCTAAAACAGATGTATGTTATAGTATTCTTTTGTTATGATGAAGCCAGTAGCTTTGTTTTCATGGATGGAGATGAAACAATACCCAGAGGGAAGTTTTAAAAATTTAACTATTTATTTAACAAATACTTTGCTTAAGTTGAAATACACATGCATGTACAGTGTCGGACAAAAGATTTGGGACACTTGCTGTGAAATTGATATTTGAGCTCTCTTGTTTTTACATTTGCATACAGGTATACAACTTATGGACAATAGGATGGCTAAAACATGCCTTTACAATGTGTAAAAACAACGAATATCATATGTGTATCTATTGTCTGGAAAAAATATTTTAATTAGCATAGTCAAATTTGTGCAGTGACAAAAGAGTTGGGACAGTGAACAAAATCTGTGCATACATTTATTCCCCTCAATATATTCATTTTAAAGGATCAGATGAATAGAATAACAACATCTAAGACCATTTAAGATCATTTTTGCACCATGCCTGGCAAGACAACTTCGTCTGAAATCAGAGATTTGATAGTTGAGCACCACCAAGAAAATGTCTTGTCAGAAGATAGCCGATCGAGTCAACTGCCAGAAAAGCACTATAAACTGGATTCTGAAGCAGTACAAGGAGACCGGGAATCGGGAGAGCACGAAAATGTGGCAACAAAATGGATCGACTCATTTGTCGCAAATCCAGGGCCAATTGTTTCCTGACATCGAAGACCATTCGAGCCTCCCTGAGTGGAGTGAATGTCTCCAGTCACACTATTAAAGGTCATCTATGCGAGGAGAATCTCTTTGGATGAATCGCCCAGAAAAAGCCATTGATCAGCAACAAGAACAGGTGCATCCACATAGCATTGGCTAAAGCACACAAAAACTGGACCAAAGTTCAATGGGCTAGAATTCTCTTTTCCGATGAAACGATGATCAAGTGCATTCACAATGCTAGCCAAGTATATGTTCGACGTTACCATGGCAAAAAATACAATATAAAGTGCACCTAACTGACGGTACAGGCCGGAGGAGAATCGTTGATGGTCTGGGGGTATATGAGCGTGGCGGGACCAGGCCCTCTCAAGTTGATCAGGGGCAGAGCGATCACCCAGACCTACTGCAATTTACTAAGGGATGTCATCGTCGACTACATCGACGAGAATATGTCAGTCACCGCCATATTATAGCACAACATTGCCCCGATCCACACCGCCAGAGTCGTCACTTCCTTCACCACCCAACTAGGAATGTATGTCATGCGCTGGCAGCCCCAAAGTCCAGATCTCAACCCAATCGAAAATACCTGGAAGCAGCTGAAGGCCAAGGTGGCCAAACACAAGAATCTCAACCAAGACCAATTCTGGCAGCCCGTCGAGAAAAGCTGGCAGGAAATGGCCAATTCTGACTGCCTTCATTTGGTCGAATCCATGCCCCGTCGTTGTCGAGAAGTGATCGAAAATCAAGGATACGCCAACCACTACTAGTCAATTGATCATTTCCATGCATTTGTTCGATTGTAATTTGGAATGTTGAAAAAATTTATGGTTTTGCTCACTGTCCCAACTATTTTGTCGCGGTACAAATCGGACATTGCTGATTCAAATATTTGTTCCAGAGAATATATAAACATATTGCATGCGTTGCTTTTATACATTGTGAGGGCATGTTTTGTGCATATAATAAACAATGTGGTTGGTATTTAAATGCGTTTGTTAAAACGAGGGAGCTCAAATATCAATTTCACAGCAAGTGTCCCATCTCTTTTGTCCAGCACTGTATATAATTCTAAAATATATATATTGAAAAATAAAAATAAAAAAACAGCTCAGTTTCATTGACTTTTTTATTATTAAAAAGTTTATGCAATGAAAGAAAGGATGAACATTGTGAGAGAGTTGCTGATGATGTACCACAGAATTGCTACAGAAAAGCATTTCTAACACTGCATGTCACTGACATTTAAGCTGTACTGCCACACACTCGCCTGGGCGAATAATGTGAAAGATTCTTCAAAGTGTAGTTTTAGCTCTCTGTTTTTGTCGATATTTCTATATTTTTATTTGACATGATATTTATTCATTGTTAATGTAAAACAACTTTATGTCTGCTTCCATTTGTATCTTGTTCTGCAGATGATCCTTAGGGAACTTTGCAATAACACCGCATGCTACAAACGATGCTTTGAAGCATTCCACACGTACAGAAATTATGCACTTTCATTCTTATAAACATTTAGAAATAACATTAGAAAACAAAAAAAAAAAAAAATGCTTGGGGGCCATGGCTGTTATTTTTTTACTTTATTCATTAGACAATTTTTGACACAATAAAGAGGAAATAAAGAGAGAGGCAAGATTCCATGTTTTGTTTTTCAATTAACATCTCAAGTAGTTGTCTCGCTTATGAATATAAAAATCGTTGTTGTAATAGTTGTATGCCTTCGTGAATACTAAAAGGAAATTTCTATTTAGCATACCATGTGACAGATGAAACATAAATGAAGAGTGACTAGTAATAAAAGCAATTACTGGTTGTTAAGATGCTGAACACAAGCAATGGCGAATTGATCAGCCTTACTGTAATATTGATTCTGATATAAAAAAAAAAATTAAAAACTTTCTGATGGATCTATACATGAAATGAACAATAATGCTTGATTATGCAGATTTAAAAGAAAAAAATCCAGCTAATCAAAATAACATTTTGTTTGGTAAAATAAAATTAGCATAAAATAAATACCCAACCAAATGTAAGCCTGTGCTTTTGTTTGTTTGTACGCTTATTGTTGTTGGTGCCACATACTAAGATAGATAACTCTAGTGAAGGAATGTAGTGTAAGAGTTAAGTTGTGTCATCAATCTCGCATCATGTGGGGGGCCAGGCAGTTTTACTTTCAGTACGGAAATCTCTACTAGAAATTTCTGTTTTCTGAAGAGAAAGGAACCTTACAGGTCTAGAAGAAACCTGCATGATGAGGCAACAAAGACCAAGAAGACACCTTGCCAGAGATGTTTGCCATACTAAGCTGCTCTCTACAGGAAGCACACCTCCCAACATTGGCAGTCCAACAGGCTAACCACTCAACTACTATGCCGCTTGCTTGCTTAACTGAATTGTTAATGACAGATTAGAAAAATTAGGAAATCTAACTTGTTTTCTTTTGGATTTTCATCAAAAGCTATTTTAGAAAGTATCAACGGTAGCACTGATATGCTAATAAGCATCAAATTAATATATAACTAAAATCATAAATGAAAAAAAATTTAAAAACAAATATTTTTCAGCAATATATGATTGATGCTTAATACCAAACAAAATATTATCCATTTTCTAAGGAGAGAAAAAAACAAACAAGAAAACAAACAACAAAAAATTCTGCCAATCAGATTTTCTCATCTAGTTATAATGGCCAGAAGCAGAAAAAGAAACACCATCTAAAAAACAACCCATTACTGGCAAATTAATTAAAAGTAATAAAACGAATCCTAAACCTAAAGGTAAACAAATTCTGCCAATTTTTTGTCAGAAATCTTAAATTCGTTCCAATACTTTAATGCAAAGACAGGATACGTCTACCACATTTCTCCAGTTCTTGTTTTCTAAACACCCTCTTTTATTAACCCTATTTCCTTTCTCTCATTTATTTTCTTCAGATTATTATGAGCACTGGATGCTGGAGGAAGTAGGTGCTACTAAGATCAACCTCTATAAAGCCACATGCTGCTTTGTAATTTCCTATTTCTCTTTACTGTTGAACAAACTTTTAAGCAGTAGATTACCTGGTGATTGGCATGAAAGTCCTTCAAAGAAGCTGGCTGATTAAAGTAGTATTTTCAGGCTAGTCTCTGGTTAAGCAGTTAAATGGCAACCTAGTTTGAATGACACATAGCTAATTGATTTACCTCACTCCCGGCCTCTCCCAACCACACCAATACAGACAAAACTGAGGGATCCATCTAGGTGTCCATCATAAACTCCACATTCCATCCAGGATTAGAGAAAGAGAAAAATCCTGGGATAGACATGGCACCTACTTTAGATACTCCTGCCACCAAGTTATAGCCTGGCTGAGAAGAGTCTCAAGGCAAGCAAGCATTTCTTGGGTTGTTGAAGCTTGACTAGTTTCTAAAATTATGTTAATTTATTTATAGCTTATTATTAATAAAATATGCAAGTAAATTCCATGTACTTGTTAAGAAAAGCAACTTCAAACAGCCTTAAAAAACATAAGCTAAACATACATAAATAAATAACTTGAAATTGAAATTTTTAACAGATTCCCCGAGTGCGTTGAGTTATCCTTTATTTCAGAAGACTGGTCTTCAAAATAAACAAAAGTATATGAGAAATTCTTCAATGAGATATCACCCATAAACATCAAATCAGTTAAATTGTATGGATTATCTGCAAAAACTGTGAATTTAAACTGATTTTAATGCTAATAGGAACAGATTCATTTCTGATGGAAATTTAAATTAAGAAAGTAAGCAAAGTAGGTAAGGCACAAAAAGTGAGCCAAATCAAGTCAATCAAAATGAGAGAATTAACCCGACCCTTTATTTTTTATCAGCGTGTTCATGAGTCACACAGCTGCTATGAGCCAACAGAGACAACAAAAAGATGCAAGTGGCCTTAGTGTCGTGTCCTGGGCTGAGAATGGGATCTACTTTGCAAGTGGACAGATTGTTCCCAAGACTGATTTGGATGGTAAATATCACCAGCATGTTTTTCTGCCAAACAAACCTAATGAAGAAAGTCCCCGCTGAAACTGCTTAGTTATGGGAAAAAACTGAAATTTCCAGAGGTAACTACTAAGGTCAACTAGTGCATAAAAGCTAGGAAAAAACCATGCCAGACAGGTAATGTCAAACCAAGACAGTCCAAACTGGGATTTGGACTTGCCCCCCCCCCAACTATGGCAGTCTAGTAATCTAACCATTGAGGAACCAGCTGCCCATGCCTGATGTATTTATTCTAGAAGGTAGAAAAGAGAAAGTGTTCGGATAAAGTATCTTCACCAGAGAAAAAAAGAAAAGAATATTCCTGCACAAGCCTGCAAACCAGCAGAATATCTTGGATCTTGTGAAACATTTTTTTTTTTAAAAATGGAAATAATTACATGAGACCAGGGTTCTAGAAAACTATTGATAGCACATTTTCAATTTCAAGAGAACAGCGATGGCAGGTGAGAAAGAGCTGTTCATGCCGTCAATTTAAAACCCACTGCTAGCTGTAACAAATCGAATTTTAAAAACAAGGAAATAATTTAGCAGAACATTTCTGATTATGACACTGAAAATAAAAAAAAGAAAAAAAAATAGAAAAGGTGTATTGTGAAAATGTAACATCGCTAACCAATTGCAACTATTCAAGAATTAGAAAGAATTTTTTTTCTAATTTTCAAATGTTTGTTACCTTTAGATTTAGCATTTTTAAAATTTGGTTACATTTAAAAAAAAAAAACAATTCAATATTGATGACTTGAATTTGCGCAAGAATTAAGATAAGAGAAAGATGAAACCTTTCTGACGGACACATATGCAAAATGAACAATAAGGCTCGATTATGTAGATTTTAAAACAAATAAACACTTATCATGATAGTGAGGCTGAATACTAGTGCTAAATTTTATGCCCTCAGAGTCTCCATGACAAACAAGCATCATGTTCACAACCCAACTCAGAGGTGCCTTTTAACACCAAAATTTCCACACATATTTATTATAATTAAGACTGGGTTCATATTTGCTAATGTGGGTTGGTCTAAATAGAATAACAGCAGGCATGTAATTTGTTTTCCATAACTATATGCCATAATAAGCTGAGTTATTTTCCTTTATCGCAGTTTATCGATGCTATTAGAGAGTAAAATCAAAGTGATCTGTCCCTTACTTTAAGAAAGTAAATAAACAGAATTTAACAATTTTGCAAAGTCCCTTAAACCCTTCACAACAGAGTTAGAGACCTTGAAACAGCAGCAGCAGAGAGCAAAAAAAAAACAACAAACAAACAAAAAACCTAGAGAATTCCTTTTTTTAAAAAAGCCCCCAAAGGGTACAATACTTAGCCCAACCCAGCTTGATCCCACCTTGCTGAACAGCTCTGTATATTTAACACCCATTCATCAGTTTTCTGAACTTCTCTTGATAGCTGCCAGACTGGCCTCATTCATCATGGGAAAGTTGAAATCATTGGCATGACAGGTACGTATAATCATTAAGCCAAATGATCCAATATCTTCTACTTCAAGCATCCCTGCAGGAAATCTTTTCTCACAGATTGTTCTACACTTGTCTTTATTAATTGAACCATTTATTACACATGCAAGCGTCGGGTTTACGCAAGTCCAGGTTATTAAGGGATAATTGCTTCCGTTTTGTTTTTATAATGGCTAAAAAAAAACACAACAAAAAAAAAAAAAAAAAACAAACCTAAAGGTTTGCCAAAGACAGAATGTGAGAGACATAATGAACTAATTTCCTGAGAACTTGTCCGATATAGGCATGATATATAAAGTTCTGTCACAAAATGATAATTTATTTACGGAAACTTACTGCTGTTCAGAGTTATGCCTACCCCCAGTAAAGGTGACAGACCAATGGATCTAGCACATTTGTCATCTAAATGAGGGATACCTTGCACAGAGACTTTGTTTGGGTATCATTTGGGGTTGCCAAAGTTCAGAGTGCATCAGAAACTTTAGTGCCAGCCAATTATCTTTTTGATTTCACACATCCTTTACCCTACCTGTTCAGCATTCTGGGTCTAGCTACTAGTTAATACTCACTTCAGAAACTAGGCTATGTATGCACTGACAATGTAAACATCGATTGGAATAGCATTGAAATCAAGCACCTGATAGTGGTTTTACATGATTCATATCAAACAAAGTCCTTTGTATTTTATAAAAATACAAATGACTTTGAACTAAAAGGAAAATAAAACAGGTGATCAGAACATCTATTCCATCTTTTCTTGTTTCTAACAAACTTCAAGCAAACAAAAGTAATATTAAAAATGAACAACTGACTACTGATCATTATGAATGACTTAATCCTCAAACTTAAAATCATTTCAATTCCAACATCACTATTTATTAACAGCAATGAAAAATCATAACATCCATACAATGAAGCAAAACTTACCAAAATATACAGGAACTAATAAAGGTTAAAATTTAAAAAAACTTTAAAATCATGTCAGTAACAGGTATGTAGGTGATAAACTAGAAAACTATTTAGTGTCACCTAAAGGTGAAAAGAGCAGGCGCTGATTAATTTATCCTAGTAACATTAAGTTACTTATACACCGGAACAATTACATTTCGAGAACCTAAATGGTCAAAGAAGCTTCTTTCAACTTCTTGGGAAGTTCTCATGCTAGGGTATGCAAGAGATCACACATATACTTCTGACCAGGTGGTGAAGAAAGTCAGTCACCAGAGCAGATGATACAGATTCAAGCAAACAATGGATCAGAGCAGGAGAAGAAACTGAATCCATGCAGACTAGTTCCACTATAACACCTGGTCAACCTGTGTTACAAACCTCTGCACCAATCAATTGACCCCAAAGGTGTAATGAGAACAAAAACATTTGTTAAAAATTGTTTATTTCGTTGCCATGTCTTTATAAGTAATTAAAATAAATAAATGAATGATATTGAGATTATAGTTTTACAGCATTCTGTTTATCTCTGTACAAATTTTTATAATTGCTTTTTTAAAATTTTCTTTTAAAGATAAAATCTAGAATGCTTTGCTGATGATGCTTGAAGACAGGAAAACAAAACAAAAAAAAGTTTAATTAAAACCACTGCTAATTAAGTGTGGATAACATTAAAAAATTTTAAAAATGAATAAAATAACCAATACAGTAAAGCACTTAATCTTTTTATTTTGTAGTCTCATCAGAAAACTGAAGCTTACTTAAGTCGACTGAGAAAGGATAAATCTCTGACATGCGGCATCCTCGTAAAGCTGGATTCAGATCTAGGAAAACAGTTGGATGTGGCAAAGGATAGCTGGTGCTTCAACACTGGACCATTCTTATGTCATGAATAAAAACACTGGATTGTGTCCAGATTGCTGGATGGCATCTGATTGGTGATGAGTGAAAGACAATGCTCCAGTTCACCCCATCCAGTAAAACCAAGCAAACAAACGTTAGAAAATACTTTCTAATCACCTTTTATTAAATGTCTGATCTGAACATATGGTAAAGCTGCTATGGATGGTCGCTGACCTAGTACTACCTAGCAATGCTGCTAACACAAAGTTGATGGAAGATGACAGTAATGTAGCACCAGTTTAGACAATGCACCAGTACTAGTAAATGATATTATGGCAGAAGTTTCACATAAATCGTTTATAATGGAAACGTCTTTGTCCCACCATCCACTCTCTTACCCTCTCCTCTTTGCTTCAGTGGCTGGCATGCAGGATCCAACGGGAATCTGAACTGAAGCCCTTAACCTTAGCAGTCTACCACTGAACAATTGTGCTGCCCATGTGTGCGTGCATGTGTGTATGAACATATGAATAAAATGTAAACAGGGAGAAATAATTATATATCTTTTAGAGGATTAAACTGGAATTTCACATGAATGTATAACAGTACTAATATTCACATTCTGTTTGATAGAGGTAATTATAACAATCTCTTATTAATATGAGTTAAAAAAACACAAATAATTTAAAGAGTACAATTTATGATTTGGTTTAAATAATAAAATCACTGATTATTGAATACATATAAGAGATAATCAATTGAATGTGCTCAAAGCACTTCATCTGTGTCTGGGCTTTTTTTGAAGCACAAGTTAAAAAAGTAACACTGGAACTCAAGTGATGCTACCTGTAGTCAGAGTTTTTCTTGGTATGGAAGCTACCACCCATGAATGCTAAAAGAGTGCTGAAAACTAAATTTACTGAGATTTTTATTCAGGTAATTATTAGAAAACGAATGTTCCTAGTCATGGAATAAATTGATAGTATTCTTTTAAGCTGATAAATAAACTTCTGCATGCAAGCTCTATAAACGGTAGTTTTGTGTGTGTGTGTGAGAGAGAGAGAGAGAGAGAGAGAGAGAGAGAGGAGGGAGAGAGAGAGAGACTTTTCAAAAGATGGCAAAGATCATAGTTAAAGAGAAATGCCTGAAACAAGAATACAGTATGTACAAATGACCTACCTGCTGAAATGGGCATCCGGAGGATTTTTTCCGAGGGAGGGGGAAAAATTCATAAAATAATATTAAGTGCAGAGAATGTGCCCAGTGATGAGAGCAAACTAACAAAAAAATAGGATACTAAATTTGTTTTTTTTTTCTTTTTCTTTACACTATCACCATAAACTTTCCTGGGAGGGGGCAGCTATCCCCTTTTGGTCCCCCACCCCTTGCAAATACAGATGCCTACTGGGTAAATCCTAGAGATGTCCAATTATGAAACACAATATGGTATAATACTGCAAACCTGAAAAAGGTTATATTATGTGTGCACAACAACAAAAAATGTTTAGTTGGCATGGAGACTTAAAGTGTGCGTGTGTGTGTGGGTGGGTGGGTGAGAAGCTGATAGAAAAATATTAGTTCTTCTGATGAAAAACTATGTCAGATAATAATAATAAAATCATTAACTCAGGGGGCACTGCAGATGTATGTAAATATCTTTTCACAACTGAGGAAAAGATGCTTTGTGTAGTTTTCCTAAGTAGTTTGTGAGAGACGGCAGCTCATATAATGACCAAGATCTCCATCTTTCTCTCTTTCTTAACTGTACCAGCAAAGTTGCTTCTAAAACCTAAGATGACTTAGAAATCGGTTGATTTTTTTTTTTGCAGAAAAGTTCTCAAAGATAAAGATGTAATAGCTTTTCCTGGTTCACTTCAGTTACAGGACAAATCTAGTGCTCCATGATGTCTGTATCAAGGGCAGAAACCACACAGCAGTGATGCAGTAGAGTCACGAATGGAAACAAACAGCCAGGTGCCATTTGGTCAGAGACGTCTCATAACTGAGTAGTGGATAAGGTGCAGTTGAAAAAAACTAACTTTATGCCTGCTTCAGTTAAAAAGAAAAATCAAAAAAAATTAATTTTTTGCCTTCAATCAATTTTAATTTGTGTGTATTAAAGTAACTAAAAGAACTACTGGCAAAATATAGGCAGGTATGTTATTATGATCTGTTTTCATTCAGGTGTGCCGGGTATTTTCATTAAAGTATGGAAGAGTAGATAAGTCATCAGCTATAAAACTTTAAATTTTACATATTTTTTTTTTAAATCAGAAAAACTGTTTCCACTTTGTTCATCAAGCAGTGAGGGGTCGGATTAGCCAGCACAACCATCATAACGAAGCTCGATGTGCTGCTAGAGAATCGTCCCTTAAAATTGCTGCACCATAAAAACATATCAAGGGTTTCCGTTTTGGTAACCCATGCTCACATGACATGTTCCTGTATGTCTACAAGGGAGACAATCCCGGTGAGTGAGTGTGGTGGTGAGGTTGCATGCCAAGGTCCCACAACAGGTGCCCGACAGGCAGGAAAACCACCACCAGAAATCTTCATTTTAAGATGTGGGAGAAAGATCACACATCCAGCTGGATCTGATGTTATTACATTTTGAAAATTTTGCTACACATTTGCATAAAAATAAATAACAGTAAAAAAAAAAAAAGAACCAAAAAGTTGTTAAATACAAAAAAATAAATAAATAAAGGTAGAAACCTATTATATAAAAAAATATTCTATATTTTCTCAATTTATTTATCTGAATTTTTGTAACCCATCCAGGTAATGGAAAAATATTCTGCAAACATTTTAAAAAAATGAAAACAAAAAGTCTAAAGGGGCTTCTGTGTTAAATACAGAAAAACCACTTCTATTTGACCTAGTTGAGAGCACAAACCATCCAAATTTTTTATTCACCTGGTTACTATAGAAACATCATTATTCAACAAAATGTGTGCAAATTTTCTCCATAACCACTCATCCTTTTCAGATTATTTCTCTTTTAAAACTTTGATTGTATCCCTTGATCCCAATGCAATCTCATGGTATTTGCTATCAATCTCAAGCCATTATTTCTTTAGGATAGCCATCAATTTTTTTTTTTGGAAATTGAATATTTTGTACCAAAAAAAAACCAAAAAATGAACAAAACATCTTCAGATGCTGCATTTTTTATTATATAAAAGGAACGACTGCCAAGTTTGAGGTTATTTGGATGAAATAGTAAACACAGGGAGGTTGCTTGCTACAAGTAAAAAAAAAAGGGACAACAACAGAAAAATGGTTTAGTAAAAAAACATTTTGGGTTTAATCTAGAAATAACATTTAAGGAATAAATTTTGAGTAGTGATAGATAAATAACCTGAGTATATTTTCAATCAAGAGTAAAGAATTCTAACCAAAAATTGGCACAAGCACAAATTCTGAACTGGAAGTCCTCTTGACAACAGACTCTATTTCCTACAACATCAGAATATGCGCATAACCTATGTAATGATGTGTGACCAGATGCAATTCCTCGCTGATGTAATGATTTACTTTCTTTTATCTGCACAAGTTAAGAGAGTCCCATCACTTCACTCCCCTTGTACCATCAGGAGGGCAGGAAAACACTGCTGAGATGTTTGGTTAATTAGTTAGCTTTTACCACCAATGAAGTAAAAGGAAATGCAAGAGCTATATATATTACCATAACTTTCTTTGCATTTATTTAAAATTTTTTTAAAAATATATGTATATTCAGGACTGATTTAATTTTCTACCATATTTCCCATGTTTCTTCCCGTCAGAAATTTTCTTTGCAAAATTATGACACTGGAAGAGACTTTCCTTTTTATTTATAGCACTCAGTGGGATCCGAGACAAACAATGTTGGCATTATTCATGGATTGGCCATATAACCTTTCTTAATGAATAAGATGAGACCAGTGTCGTTCAGATGTGGACTCACAATGAAGTTGATATCATTTAATGATTTAGTGAATCTGAGTAGTTTGCATGAAAACAAAATGACAAGAGATGCTCATCCGTAAAGTCATTACTTTCTCACCCAAGAATTCAAGGTGAACTACATAAGTCTAGGTAATTCTCAACAAGTCTCTTCAAATCAACAGCATCTGGGCAAAAAAGGAAACAGAAAAAAATGTGCTCCAGTGGGTGTGAGGCATAATAAATGTGCTAGGTAGTTTCCAATTTAATAATATTAAAATATATTGCCTAAAATGCATCATTAAATGTAAAATTATAAAAATGCTTGATTATCTAACTCATGAGAAAACAGACATTTGTTTGAGTTAATGCTGTTAGAGAACAATGATAAAATTCTAACAACGCACAAATCATCGTACATTGATTGTACTTTCGTTAGAATTTAGTTTAAAAAAATAATAGCTTTTTGATCGTCTCCAAACAAGCAAAGAGATTGTTTTATTAGTATGATAACCAAAATGCTGTCACACTTACGAGATGAATCAGCCGTGCTTGAAAAGTCAGAAAACAAACAAGAACAATATTCTTTGAGGACTGTATTTGTTGAAGCTGTACAATATTACCAACTCTGTAATGTAGGTATGTATCTCTCTGAGGGGTGTGAACTATAATGATCCTGCCTAATTAGTAAACCAAAGTATTAAAACTGTCCTGTTGTACAATATAAGTTTAAATTCTAAATGAGAACAACACTTACAATGTTTCACTTTTTGCATGAAGTTCAAGCCATTAAAGTAAACTTCTGTATACTTGAGAATAAATCTAGAGGAGATTTTCATAGATTCTGTTATACAAAAGTTTTATTCAGTTCAGTTCAGCAGCTGCAGGACGTAAACAGCCTGTCTCCAAAGTAAAGGGAAGGAAAATGTTTACTGACACTATTCTTGTTTAGCCTATATACATTGTTAACAATGCTAGTGCAAAGTAGTTATAAATACCAATAAATATGCTCAAAGTTTCCTTTTAATACAAATTAAATTTAAACAAAGCTTTTAAACCTCAAAAGTTAAAGCCAAGAATGTAATCCAAATAAAAGTTACTGGGCTCCATTTGTACAGTATACATTAGTGTTGAAAACATTAGGAAGAGAATTTTTTTTTAAATTCTAAAAAATCTAGAGACCTGAAGAGAAGTCTGTTCCGGTCAGCACTTTTCTTTCATTTTTTGGTTCTGTACTTAAATGATATTACATTTGTATCAGTGTAAATTTCTGAAGAAAAAATATCAAGCAGTTATTCAAGCAAAATTTTAATTATATACCTATTTACAAGAATTATAGGATTAAAATTACAGTTGGATTTCTGCTTTATCTTTGTCATAATGAATGTTCACTTTGCCTTTAAATGATGTGCCATCATATCAGATGTTTTTTTATTGTTTACAAGCCACTAGCAGAATACACATTGTGCTATGATCTTATATACGCACAGACTATATACATATATAATATAAAGAACTGAAACCAAAGTGAAGAAAAAAACATATGGCCATAAAAATGATATTTGAAAAGATAGGATCATCAGGGAATTTGTGTGGTGTGGATGGGAAGAATTTGTTTCCAGGGTTTCAGGCTAAACAAGGTTTTCATAAACAGATCCCAGATTGCAGTCTCTCTACCAGAAAACATTGTACCAAATAATATTAAATAATTGTGGTTGTTTTCAATTCTATCTGTGTTTTTTAAAAGTTTCTGCCAGTTTCCAAAACAGTAGACCCACCAGATGACCAATGGTGTCAAGAGTCAGAACAACAAATAATAAAACTGCACCAACTGTGTGTGGCTTTTTTTTTTACACATCATTATACGTTATTGGAGGAAAAACTGCAGATAGAAAAACAAAAATACATTTATTCAAAGGGAAACTGGAGTCCAGAAAGTTTTCAAAATATAGACAATATTGTTTATGATTCGGTTTCAATGATAAAAGTATTAAATACAAATTTATCAAATGGCCAAATCTAGTATTCAAGTTACTTTAGAGATTAGCCGTCTCATGTTTTTGAGCTCTTTTGAAGTAGAAAATTATTTCAGAACCCATACAACAGCTTTATGCACGACTGTGACATAAAACAATGATATAGAATACAACACAGCTTTATGCACGACTGTGACATAAAACAATGATATAGAATACAACACAGCTTTATGCACGACTGTGACATAAAACAATGATATAGAATACAACACAGCTTTATGCACGACTGTGACATAAAACAATGATATAGAATACAACACAGCTTTATGCACGACTGTGACATAAAACAATGATATAGAATACAACACAGCTTTATGCACGATTGTAACATAAAACAATGATATAGAATACAACACAGCTTTATGCATGACCGTGACATAAAACAATGATATAGAATACAACACAGCTTTATGCATGACCGTGACATAAAACAATGATATAGAATACAACACAGCTTTATGCACGACTGTGACATAAAACAATGATATAGAATACAACACAGCTTTATGCACGACTGTGACATAAAACAATGATATAGAATACAACACAGCTTTATGCACGACTGTGACATAAAACAATGATATAGAATACAACACAGCTTTATGCACGATTGACATAAAACAATGATATAGAATACAACACAGCTTTATGCATGACGTGACATAAAACAATGATATAGAATACAACACAGCTTTATGCATGACCGTGACATAAACAATGAATAGAATACAACACAGCTTTATGCACGACTGTGACATAAAACAATGATATAGAATACAACACAGCTTTATGCACGACTGTGACATAAAACAATGATATAGAATACAACACAGCTTTATGCACGACTGTGACATAAAACAATGATATAGAATACAACACAGCTTTATGCATGACTGTGACATAAAACAATGATATAGAATACAACACAGCTTTATGCACGACTGTGACATAAAACAATGATATAGAATACAACACATATTTATGCACGACTGTAACATAAAACAATGATATAGAATACAACACAGATTTATGCACGACTGTAACATAAAACAATGATATAGAATACAACACAGATTTATGCACGACTGTGACATTCATAAACCTGTTTGGTCTTCTTGAAAGCAAAGCTCTGGCATTACTGAAACTTATTTGAAGACTATCAAAAGTCTAAATAATATGATTGAAATAAATTATACAAAAAGAATGCTTCCAGATATGTTTCTTTGATAGTGATAAATGATTTTTAAATATTTATGGTTAAGCTTTTTGATGATTTCATAAGGAAATTCATCAATCAGACAATGGCTATATGTAAAAATCGAAGACTATCTTAAAACATCCTATAAAAATTAACTGAACATTTATAAATAAAAACAAGATAAAATATACAAAAATATGATTACAGTAATACTTTCCTTCTTTTTAAAAAAAAATCTTACATACCACAGGATATATTGGCATTATTGATAGCTTTTGATTCTGCCTAAATATGTACCTCTCCAAATAAAAGAGTGTTTCCTTCCTTGGCTTAATCAGGATCATTCTGCCTCAACCATAAAACACTAGAAAGCTTATCTGATTGATCGGTCTGATATTGAACACACAACAAACTATTACAATATGTCATTTAGCCATCTCAATCAGTGTCACTGTTTTCATGGAAAAGGGGAGACAGTTTAGAGAACAACACTCAATAAGCAGCTACTGATGCAAAGCAAGTGTGACAGCAATATCATTTCAAACAGAGAAACTCATATCTCAATGTCACACTGAATGAAAATGCATCTTTAATGACTTATGTAAACATATGTGGAATTCACATGACATTAAATGTGTAAGATACTGTGTGTCATACAAATGCCATGTAAAGATATAGCCTGGTGACTAAATGTCATTAATGGAAGAAAATCTACAAGATTAATCATATTAGCCACAACATCAGCAGGGTTTTAATGAGAGCAAAAAGGCTTTTGTAATATCATGTTGTTGTTGTGTTATATACCAGTTTATCTCCATTTGATGAGGGTGGGGCATAGCACTACAGTTATCTGCTGGAGAACATTGCCTATCCTGAGCCACAAGGCGCCGGAGACTCCCAACTTTTGCAGGGAAAACCCTACTGAATCTCCTCATTTTTCAAAAACAGGCCCAGATATCCACACAACCAACCAAGCTGGTATAGAAGAGAGAAAAATGTGTGGGTTAAGCAAAAGAAAAGCAGTTCACATACCAAAAGTCTGTGCATTGCATAGGTAACCAACCTGCTCTGCCTAGATGAAGAATCACATAGAATGTCAATATATCTGCCAATGTAAAGTGGTAAAAAAAAAAATGGCTAAAGAAATTTTTTCAAATTCTACTGTTATTCTTGTGAAAGACCACCCAAGCATTGTTTGTGTTTTTTGCCATCATTAAACTTCATCTGAAGTGCCAATGATAGAGGATTAATAAATGCACCTTCCTTTTCTATTCAATGTTTACAAATTAATTTTTGTGACCACAAGGAAAATTGATGAAAGTATTTTGGAAAGTTTACTGAAACTTTGCAAGAAAGAGTAATCATAATATCCAGAGATTCTTATCAGTAGGGGGGTGGGGGTGGAAAAATTCTTTTTAGTATATATCTGTCACAGTATTCAACTGTTACATTATTGTATTACCATTCAGCTGTTTCTTGAATTTTAAACAACACCTTTCACAGTGGCACCTACTGTCTCTGATCAGAAGGTTATGCACCCTTGACAAACAAATACACCAGAGTCATTTTCTGAAAGGTTATAAGCCATTAATAGCTGATGGTTTTGAATACTAATAAAAACGAAATTTTCTCTGAGGTTAAGAAGGTTAAAACAAAAATAACAACTGTGTTTGTTTTGCAATAATTAAAGACGTTTAACTGGTAAAAAGATTGTTCACTCATCTCCGGATCACTGTAAATATTGATGTGAAAGCAGTGAAGCAGAAAATTCAATCTGTTTTACAGTTAATTAACTCTAATCGCATTATTAAGTAGAAAATGACAGTGCTTGATAGCATAACTAATGCAAAAGATGTTAGAAGGAAGAACACTGCCTCATAAAAGTGAAAGTAAAAGCAATACGATAAAACTTGCCCTAGTGGCTTCCTTAAGAAAAACATTAAGGCAGAAAGTTAACAGTAAGAGCGCTGGTGTACTAACAAAGGTTAATCACTTGCAGAAATGTCATTAACATATGTAGACATGTACTTTCATTTTCATGTATTGGATAAACCAATACAAAATACAAACAATGAAATGATGAGTGTTACTAAAAGAAATAGTCAATACAGGAATTATACACCCATAAAAGTGAACTAAAATGAACTTGATTACTTTCCATATTATTAGAATTATAGGATCACAAATTAGCTCAGAAAGAAGGAAATGTATAATTAATATAAAAAGCACTTGCCCAAAATAAGAGCATCAAGCATGTTTTTAAAACCATTTAAAATTCTTACTTCAAAGATGGTATGGGCAAGGTGGGCAAAAACATATTCTAGTGGTTAGCCTACTTGATTGCTAAGTCAATTCCCACAAGGAACAGTTCCATATACCTCCTTAGCATGGTTTATTTACCAGCTGACTGCATGTCTGGGTTTCCTCAGCATCTATAAAAATGAAAGTAAGTTTGAGTGCACCAAGTATGTTGTGCTCGCTATAGCTTCTGGTGTCTCATTCTTCTCTGCCCATCTAGTGTTCTGGGTCCTGGCTTATGTTAACGGTTGGGTGCAACAGAGGATAAGATGCCGACAACAACTGGGTAAAGCATTTTGTGGATTTATGATCACTTCCTGATATTTAATCTGACGCTCAGCCTAGGTTCAGCTGGTGCCCCTATGTAGCTTAAGTGCCATCAGCTTAAATAAAAAGAAAACAACAACTAAACCACAGTGACAGTAAGGAGATTTAGTAAATGTCTGGTAAGTCATCCTAGAATTCAAAAACTGAGAAGGATTCATTGTTTCAAGAGTTCTTTTCCTGACTGTAATTATCCATACCTTTGATCATTTGAATAAATGCTGCCTGATGCCATTGTGAGACATTTCACAAACCTGTTTGACCAGCAATTTATGAAGAAAATATTATTATTATTATAGGAAGTATCATTTTAAAATTCTGGAAAAAACACATTGAAATAAGTCAAGTCAGTAACCAGTTTATGTATATCTTGAAACCAATAATAGCAAGTTGCAGGAAGTTTTAACACTTACAAAATCCTTGCAAGACAATGAGGGTTTAATCTGTTCTTGAAGACATTAATGCTATCTGTCTGCTCCTATGATATGATTTGCTAAAACATTCCGAACTGTGACAATAAGATTATTAAAAAACATTTTCTAATGTCTAATTTTAAAATGATACTTTAAAATTTCTAACTTATGACCCCTAGTTGCATATGATGTACTCCTAGTATCAAAAAATTTATTTAACTAAATGTGATCTTTACCAAAAATATTTTTGAAAACAACATTTGTGTAGGCTAAAGTTAGAAACTGAAGCCTATAGTCTTTCTTTAACAAACAAGGTTAGGGATGGATGAGGCTAATCATCTTAGTAAATCACCTCTGAACTTTCTCCAAACTAACAACATCCTTTACATAATGCAAAGGGGCCTGAACTGCATACTCCAACAAAAGTATTACTAATTAATTATCAGAGAAATAAGAATTTATACATTTTTGCTATGTACATAGTACAATTTATCAGACCTAAAACTCTGTTGGTTTTCAGCCATCTGCTCTCTCCCTTTTGTGTATTAGCTATTACCACTCCAAAATATTCTAATATCATCACAAATATTTATTAAGCTTACCATAGATTTTGGTATCAACCACATAATGCTGTTAGATATTCCAAGGTTAGACAAAGCACCTTGCATAACAATTTTGTTGTATAAATAATTTGTATCAAAAGTTCATAACATTAGAATTTAAACCAGTCATGTTAAAAACAAAAAGAGAAAACACTAAGAGATATCCACTGACAAAGAATGTCACAGAACTAAAGATCTACATTTTATCTATAAACTAAATGGTTTTTTTTTTTCATTTTTTAAAATTTCATTACAAATTTTTTCTTGTTTTTAGCATAAATTAAAGTTCTGATCCAAATTATTCTTTCTCTTACTACAAACCATATTCTAGTACATAATCTGTAAAGTACATTTAATGTTAGTGACAGTTTAATTTCCTTTTCATAAATTATGAAAACAAATTTTTGATGTGTTTCATATAAATTTAAAATTGCAAATAAATAATTAATGCTCATTCTCTCCTTAAAAGTCAGATTTGCATATTAAAATTAAACAGTAAAAAAGGAAAAAAGAAAGAGGGAGAGAGCGTAAAAAAGAAAGAAAAAATTGTATTGATTTTCAATGTAGTGAAAAAATAACAGATTGCTTGATGTTAATGTAGCTTGGAGATTTTAAAAATCTGTTGCCAAGAAGAATGGATGATAAGATGAGATTTCCAGTGAGGCAGAATGCTGGTGACTGATTGGTCGATATTATATAGAGCCACCATCCCTGGTTCAGCTGGTAGCTTCATATACAGGTGGCTTAGGTTCAACCCAGCTGGTGTTCATCCAGTTAACTCTTTTCTTGCTTAGTTGAGTTTACCCAGGGTACTCCAGAGATTCATCCAGTCACCTGGTCCTATTACACACACACACATATATAGGTTACCTGACGTTGTCTGTGAGGAATTCATATCTAATCTTTAAGGATTGTGTTGCAAACTTCAAAATTAAAGAAAAACAACCACCTTAATTTCTCTACACACCAAGCCAAAACTGACCTACCTCAGAGACAAAATAACGAGGCAAAATAATATATATCTTCTGAAAGCCCTCTGCATTTAAGACAATTTTCTTTTAGTATTAAAGGGAAACTGGTATTCTCTTCATCTTTGGCACCCATTAAGTTTTGAGCAGTGAAAATGAGGTGTTTTAGGAAAGAGCAGATGTTTTTTTGAAGGTGACCATATTATAAACTGAGTGTTAATCCAATAGAAACTCTTCAGATCCTTCTTTGTAGAGAGGGCAAGTGCCATAACCAGATGATATTTCTGCACTGACACAATGACCTCAGCAGGGTCTTCCTCTGTTATTGATGTTGGCCTATCAGGAGACAACACTGGTGAGGAAGCATAGAATTTAAGTTGCCCACTAGGTGGCATTGCCAATTTTTGTCTTAGCAGAGAAAGCTCCGCTAGAATTCCTCATTTGCTAAATGTTGGAGTAAACTGGAGTGCCCAGTGGAAACCCACATGACGAGATGGTAAAGAAGAGTAGAAAGAAATCTATGCCAAAACAAGCAGGCCTTGACCAGAATTCAAATTAGGGTATCCCAAACTAGGTAGACTACCAATGGACCATCCTCTGACATCACCCAGTCTTCCCTGAAAGGACAAAGCTAAGCTGACAACCTGCAGTCTTTTCCCATGGTGATCAGTTGGGCAAGGATAAACAAATCATTTTCCTGTGGCTGTGTTTCCACTTTAATTAAGCAGTTAGTGAAAATAAGGGAAGGGAAGAATCTACTTTAGAGCAGATGTGTGGTGCATGAGTATTGCTGCACATCACAAAACAATGTGGACCATGGCAAAAAGCAAAACTGTTCAATCATCTACTACAAACATTTCTTTCATTTTGTACAAACCTGTCATTTAGTTTGTTGACTTTCAGTCTAATAAAGCTATAAAAAAGCTTCTTCTTAGCTCTAACAGACAAAATTTGCTGAATGACTTCAAATGAATATAAAAATACTCCAAAAAAAAACAACAACAAAACTATAGAACATTAATAATAATAATAATAACAGAAATACTCTAATGATACTTTCCACTCTTCCCAAAAGATGCTGTCAAAAAAAAAAGAGGAAAATCTATTAAGAAAGATCTTTAAAAAAATTTGTTGTGAACGTTAATTTAGAAAAAAACCCAACAAACTCCATTTATTTACCCATGAGACAAAACTTCATACTTTAAAAACCTTTTGTCATCGGTAAATACCGTGCAAAGCTGAAAAACTTCTAAAACACAAATTTAATTTACCTTTTAATAAAATTGTATTAAAAAAAAAAAAATAAAACAAGTTTAGTGAAGTGAAAATCCCCCCCCCCCGTAATAATGCTTGCATATATATATAATGCATATACTGGTGTTGGCCATAAAACTAGGGATGGCACATGATCCTAATGATATATAACAATACACACAGAAAATATTGCTGTTGCTTAGTGATAAATTATTTAAATACTTTAATAAATAACTATTATATTCAATCTAAAAAAAAAATAAATTCTATATCAAATATTTCTATTTATTAATTTTTTCTCAAAGAAGAAGCATCAATCCATAGATTGAAAAATGGTGCCTAAAAACAGTTTGTGATTTTATCAGTCTATTTATCCCTCTTCGCAGGGGAAATCTGTTGAAAGGATATGATTAAAACAAAAAATTCTGAAAGGAAGAAGAATCAATTTGAGAGAGCAGTTTTTCTCCTGAATGTAATGTCCCCAAACTTCTCATATTTCTCTCTCATGTGATGCACAATATTAGTGTACCCCTGCAGATCTATTTAAACACTCTATGCACATCTCAAAACCACATGGATGTAATCAAGTTTTAGGTAAAGTAGAAGACTAGCCACTTTAAATCAATAAGCAAACATGAACAGAATAAAAACAGTCACTTTCCACAGACCTTAGGTAATCTTTATTGATATATTTGGAATTAAATGTTCTTAACAATGATGATTTTATTATTTTCTTACAATAAAAGAAAAAAACATTTTAAATTAAAGCATTTTGTCTTAACTCATCCTTTTTAATAGATTCATCCAAGGCAATAGGTTAACTAGAAAAGAAAGATGCCTAAAAACGCATTTTTAAAAAAAGATGAAGATGAGTAAACACCATGACAGATTTAGTGAAATACTACAGGAGGAGTATGCATGACATGTTGTTTGTTATCTGTCTGAGGCCTTTTGATAGTCAAATATTTCATAAATCAAATGAGATTTTCACCTGATCACAATGAACTTGATGCATTACAAAATCTTTTTTTCGTTTTTTAGTATGATCACAATTCTTCGTATCTTCTCATTAAAACCTCCCAGTGAGAGAAAACAAAAAGATCTCCCTCTTAGGAGCAACATCAGTCCAAGATATGTTTTGCTTAATCTCCAAAAAATTGCTGTTGTCATTTGGTGAGATAAAAGTCTAAAAGTATTTATTTTTTCTTTCCAAAAACACAGCTTAACTTTCACAGACATCATATTCAGCTTTATCAAAGCAATGATTGGATGGAAAAAAGAGGAATTCCTGTGCTGTCTGTACACATTTGCCTTACATAACTACTCATTTGTTGTCATCTATGCAGTCAGGGTGTCTGTCTGTTACTAATGATTTTAAATTTTCATTCTTTGTATTGTTTTTATTTTTTATTTCTCTTATACAGTTTCAGCAGAAAGCTTTTCCTTTTCTTTTTTTAATAACTCCACCTAATAATGTTTTATTTACACTGCCAAGTCAAACTAGTCTGTACAAACTTCAAGAACAATTAATTTAAATAATCCATGTTCATTCTAGAAGCCATAATCACCAGCCACACTCTTCTATGAGGAGAGCAGAAAAGTGACTAAAATGTTGAGGCTTGGCTTATCAATAAATAGCCAATTGTCATTCTGCTCAGATTATGAGTGCAGCTTTATTTCCTCATGTTTGTGCTATACAAGAAAAACACAGTAAATGACAGTGCACTTTCACCTAGTTTGCTTCATGTAAAAGAAGTGCCTTATTATTCTATTAATTTCCCAGCAGCCATCGATTCATGGAATCTTAGAGCAACAAGTGGAGATAATTATCAAAGGCAACATTGTTGTTCTTGCATCATACACCAGTCTCAACAACACAGGTAATCTTTCCATATTGGTTGAAAATCCTAGTAAGAGTGTAGTGCCACAATCATCTGCTAAGGAATGTTGTCCAGCCTGCATCACCACGAGCCTGACACTTCTCACCTTGGCAGGGAAAGCCCAAATAAAGTCTAATGTTTAGATGTGGAAAGAAACCAAGGTGTGGCGAGGCAGGCCAAACAAAACTGATCCCAACTAGGAACTCAGACCTTTAACCTTGGCAGTAAACTAAACACAGAGGCAACAAGCTTCCTTTAAATGGCAATCATAATTTAGTTTTTATAAAGTTAGCGAACTCCTAATTTTATACATAAGGGTCTGCAATATTAATTTGTTGTGCCTACATAAATGAATGCATCTGACCAAAATTTATATATTTAATGCACAAATAAATGCATAACAGATATTTAAGTGGATAAATAACCAATGTGAGCTGTCACCTGCACTATTTCTCTGTTTACCTGAGATATTGTGATGGGTTTTTCAGTGTGATCAGAGCAAACAACAGATTTCCAAAGACCTTTGCATTACTTGAGAATGCAGTCAGTTTTATCACTAAGTAAGTAAAGCAACCTGGATGATCTTTGACAGTAACATCGCAACAAGAATATACCATCACTGGCCATGTATGCATGACCATCAAGATTCTCTGTGAGCCAAAGAATAGTCCAATGTCATCTCTACCAACTTGGCTGCAGAGAATGTGCAACACATAAGAAACCACTGTGTCCAATAAAAATTAAAATGGTTTGAAAAATCTGGTCAGAGGACATGTCTGATGAAGTTTTGGCAGCCTTCATGGAAGCATCTAGGTTTTAGCAATTCATTCATGTCTGGGGGTCAACATGAGTTTGAAGATCTAAAAAAGCATTCAACTCCAATGTTTTAAGCCCACAATAAAGTATACAAGTGTCATAATATAGCTTTAAATCTACATGACGAAAAGATGGAATCTATCCTTTCAGCTGGGCACTTTGCCATTTTAAGAACACATCTTCCATTGTACCAACAAACATACTGAGATATAATGCCCCTATTTGTCAGGTGGATGGTACTAAATGCCACATATCTCTTGTGTAAGTCTGAAAGAGAAGTCAAATCATTCAACTTCCTTGCTGAATACCACAAATCCCTGAGAGAGATCTGATTGAGCATCTGGATTATCAGCTGTAAGTAATCCATCATATTCATAGAATATGATGGAGTTAAAGACATTTCAACCACAGATAAAATAGACCCTGAATCGGATAATTACACAAAATCTCTGATTCGATGCCAAATGTAAGGCACGTCATGCCTCAAAAGGTGTATTAGCATAAAGAATTTCTGGTCAACCTAGTAATAACAACAGATTGCCAAATTATTATGTCAGATCACTGTACATAAAGTCAGAGGGAAACTCAGAAATTTTAAAGGAATTCGAAGCAGTCTCCATAGAAAAGTTGATACAGTGCTATCAAAAAGAAATACTGTGGAAACTCACTTGGGCATGTAATTGCCAACATACTGCAAGAATAACAGCCAAATCATTGAGATACATTTAGCATATAATTCATTGAAGACCAAGAGGAACTTATAAGATCAACTGGCAAGTAATTTGTTAGCCAAAGATTGCTGAGGCTACACAAAAGGGCAAGTTCATCTTCTATCAGCTCTTGCTTCCTTTTTAGTGTCCCCAGTTCATCTTAGCATCCTCTGGCCTTCACAGCATTGCTGTTGCTGCGGAATATTAAAAGACGGATGCCACTAGCCTGAGTCCTAGTAGATAGGAAGAAGAAAAAGAGATTACCACTGTTCATTATCTTTGGCACTGGTGCAAACTAGCCTTGTAGGACAGAGAGAAGGATGGTTGAAAACTGCTTTGACTGATATCCCAATCTGTTTTATTGGTGTCAAGAATCTCAAAATTAACCTCTTAAGGTCAAATAAATTAGAACAGGCAGAACCTTTGATCTACCATTAACCCTTTTCACTACTATATTTTAAAAAGTTGATTAACTTATGCAAGTAAAAGCTGTGTCCACACAACATTCATTAAACAGGTTTTTAAAATGTTAATATTAATTTAAATATCATAATTAAGGTCAGCCCTGATATAAAGGTCATTGTTCAAAATTTAACAAACAAAACAGTATCAACTTCTGGCAATGACCATATAGTATAAATTAAATTAAAATGAACCATCTAAAGCATTTCAACATATATAGTGATGATCTAATAATATTGCACAGTAGTAAAAGAAGATTGTTCAGCCTTGGTGACTGAGGTACAGTTGGCAGCTCTTGAGCAGTGGTCAAAATTAACCATAGTGCCTCACCAACATATCTGGAAAAATCTACTAGAACTCTTCCCTCCTGGATATGGGATGGATACTGACTTAGAAGAAAAACATATATTAAAACACTGACCTTATAAAAGGATAAGCTGCTGTGGCAAATCTCTTTTTTTTTTTTATCTTCATGAAAGAAATCAGCAATAAATGTTATCGGGATTTCAGGTGAGAATGGGAAGTTTTTTGGTGATATGCTATTTATACGAATGAGGGCATCATCATCAGGGTTGCATTCCAGAAAACATTCCTTAATGTCATCAACATTAGGGTTGCATTCCAGAAATCATTCCTTATTGTCATCACCATTAGGGTTGCATTCCAGAAATCATTCCTTATTGTCATCATCATCAGATACAACTAAGGCATATAAACCTAGAACAGTATTCACTAATGATGAAAGCAGTATGGATGCTCAGTAGTTTTATTAGCTAGTATAATTACCAATAATAATGTGGAAAGAAAAATATGAAATATTATCCTTTTATTACAATGGTATACAACACGAGAATGTCTATTAGTAATTTTGAGAATATACTAAAAAAGCCGTTATCATTGTCATAATAGGTATAATAATGTAATATATTTAAATTATCAGCCTAAAAAAGATAAGTAACATAAAGTTTACTATCAGTATCAATGACAAATAATATTCCATTACTCATTATTATAAACAACTCATTTTCCAAGTGCAGACTTGGTACACACAGGCCATATTCACAGATTCTCAAGGTTGCATCCTGAACTCAGCCTAAACTAATTGCTTTGGAAACGTTTGGGGCTGTTGATCTTATCAAGGTATTAAACATTATAAGTTAAACTAAAAGCAGCTAATAAAAAAGATTTAATTTATTCCATATTTAAATTAAAAATTTTTTTTTAAAAATGTCATCTTATCCCTTACTGCACCTGATTACTAATGTTGGTCAGGTCCTGGAGTACTAGTCCGCTTGGAAATGGGGAGCACATAGCACCAGAAACAATGGCAAGCATGAAAATGTCCAGTGCACTCTGACTTAGACCAGCATAACGAAAAAGCCATACTGTTAGACCTTTGCACAGCCGTGAAAGACGACGGAAGTACCTAGAGGAAGGCCATGTCAACGAAATGGTACAGAAGAGTGAGAAGAAATCATGCCATGGATTACAACAATGCATAAAAGCTACTGAAATAAAATGCAGCCAAATAAAATTATGGGCATCACTATTTTCAGCAGGTTTTTGTTTGGACATCCTTTTTATTTGCAGCGGGAATGCGGAGGAGGCTAAAACAATTCTGTATGCCTCATACTCATACATAATGGTAAATGCTGTTCGGTTGCAGGTCTTACTTGTGTGCAGTGTTCATATGGACCTCTGACATCAACTGTTTTTACCACTCCAAAAGTACCAGGAAAAGTCACAAGATGGAAATTATGCAGTATTAATATTAGAATATTCAATTATCTATTTCTTACATGCATTTGATCATTTATAATATCAGTGTGAAACGATATCAGCAGTTGCCAGCACCAAGCCGCTAAAGAAATGGTTTTGTGGTTTGTCTTTTTTATAAATCCTTGGCATAGAGAGTTTGAACTGAAAATTTAGCACAAGCTGCAGCCACAACATAACAGGCTTTAGAAATGATTTTTAAGATTTAATAAAAGAATAAACTAATGTCAGGCAGGCTGCAGTTTTAAGATGTAGCTTCAAATTACAAAAAAAAAAAGAAGTTTTTTAAATAGGTAAATCAGGTTAGAATCTGAAGCAAGCACATGTTATTTCTCATAGTTGAAATTATAGCTCTCAACTCTTAGAAACAGGATATGTGCATGACATACAAGACATATAGGAAAACAGAAAAAAAAAAGTTTCTCTGCAGGAACTTTTGTAGAAATATGGTTTCGGAGATCATTCACAGAACACTGTGTTATGCTGTGCAATCCAACTAAAAGTGCAGGACTTGTAATCACAGAAGCGAAGAGAAAATGATGTTCAGAAAATCAGGAATCTTTCAGAAATGCTTTCACGAAGAATATCTAATAGCAAGAAATTTTTTAAGGTGTAGATTTTTTTTTCTTTTTCATTTGGAAGATATTTAAGGATCAATATCAACTGTTTCTACATAAAAAAAAATGATAGGCAATGAAGTGAAGAAAAAATTGATTATTTGTGTCTTAATAAATAAAAAGATTTGCTTTTCAAATCCATTTTTTTTAAAGAAATAATTTTTATTTTCTAAATGTATAAATGTTCCTAGTAAAAGCAAATAATAATGAGGATACCACCAATCAGAAAATTATAAATCATATTGGTACAAATTTAATTACAGATGTGAGCTCATTTGAATATATATATATATATGGAAATAGACCATAGATTGCAAAGTAGACGTTTACTTTATAAACTCATCAAACTACATGTCTGATGTTTAACAGAAGATATTTAGAACAAACTACATACAACAATCCTGTTGAAAATAGTGATATGGTTTCTGAGATATTGTTACAAATCAAGGAGAGAGAGAAATTCTTGCAGGATGAAAGCATTATGGTTGAAGGTCTCTTAACCTGCAGCCATGAACTGTTTTATGCCTTTTTCTAAAATCACCCAAAGCTGTAATCAGACAATCTCTGGACAGGTTAGACTGTACATCTGTTACTCCCAAATGAAAACATGGCTGACACAACCCCACTCTCCAAACATTTCACTTTATTTTTACATGAAAGGTTGCTATATATATATATATCATGTAGCAACATCTGGTGTTGTGTAATACTGATGTCCTGTAATGGGTGCCAATGAGGGATTGGCTGGTTGATTTCCTGTCAGCCAGCTCTGGGAACTAGACAATTCATTGTGAACACAGCCAGACCAGATTGTTGAACTTCCATTCAGTCTTCCCACTAACACCATTTATCATCTCACACACCATGTCTCTGTTTTTGTCTTAAAGCCTTCACTACTACTGGGGTTGTTGTATTTGTGATTATATATTTCAGATATCTACTTAATTTTGTCAATATTTTTAATATCTAGATTGAGGTAGTACATTTTTACTTGTTATATTTCTTCCTTTTTTAAAATTTAAAGTTAATCTTTGTAAATAATAAAAAATAATAGATGACTTTAATCTAACTGTAAATACTGAGCAAAAAATACTGAAAGTAAAGTGAATTTTATTGGAAATTTGTTAAGTTGCCTTTATTTTTTTAAAATATTTCCCACAGAATGGATGAATTAATTTAAAATGCAACAACAATACATGAACAGAATTTAAAATCCTTTCTACAAGATTCCTTACCAAAGTTGAATATTAATTACATGTTAGCTTGGTGTTTCACCTTTCTTGACTGAATATTAATTTTATTCAAAACACCATTTCCTCTTTTTTTAATCCTAAATTTGAATTTACTCTATTTAATAATAATGAAAATAAAAACTTTAATAAATTAATTGTATTTCCAGGCTCATAAAGAACTGGTCTGTTTATAAAGTTTATAGAGAAAATTTCTCTTAAATAAATCAGTTTATTTCTTTCTACCTCATTCAAGTTCCCATTTTTAAGAAATTGATTCTTTTTATTCACCAATGTCTGCAAGGGACACAACCCTGATAAGAAAATATAGCGGCAGGACTTTCTGCTAGGAATCGTTGCCAATCATGTGCTGTGTGTGTGTGATGTGGGGGAGGGGGTGCTGGCTGGTGAAGAGCAAGAAGAAACCATGCCAGGGAGATATGCCAAAGATTAAAACTTGGGCCCTTGACCTTAGCAGTCCAGTGGTATTACTGACAGTGGCTGTAACCAGGCAGTTAACTCTGCGCCCTCTATTAAACATATATTGACTGTAGTTGTTTAAATTGTTTAGACTTTCGAGAAAATCTTGTGTACAAACTACGGTAACTTCTGATTTTTTATTGGCTTTATCTAGAATACCTGAAGACAAAGACAATCAAAAGGGTTTACTATCTGACATATAGAAATGATATCTGAGTGAATTACTATTTCTACATTAATTGAAATGTTGAATTAACAAGTTCTTTGTGTGTACAACAGTGGTGCCAAGAACAAACACTTCATTAAAAAAATAACTTTCCAAGCCTTTAGGAAAGCAAATTCTTTGATTATTTTATCATAATCCATTTTCACTATTACATTGGGCTCAGTGGAAAGAACTGTAAGTTTAAAACCTGTTCTGGCACATGGTCGACCAGAGATGCGTTTTGATTAACCCTAACTCACTGAAGCTTCATTCACATAAAGCCACAGTTGGTGGTAAAGTCTCAGTACGGGCACAAAGCTATTTCTGTGAGCCATGAAAATTCTGGAGAGGGTAAAGTGGCATTAGATACTTTTACATCAGGTATTAATAATAAAGCCTGGAATTTAAAACTTTCCATTTTGCTTGAAAATTCATAAGCATCCAAGTCAGTGTTGTATTTTAATGAGAAATCATTTGCTGCTTTTTTTGAGTTGCTCACCATCCATGTCAACACAGAACCAGGAAGGAAAGCTAATCAGCAGAAATGTCTTTTAAACGCTCATCCTCTCTGATTTAAGGGTAAAACTAAAGTATCTGGCATATTGTTTAATTCAGTTGAATACCTGTTCAAAAGTTAAAAAAAACAAACAATTCAAATGAAAACCCATTTAAAAAGTAGGATGCACAGACTACCTACCACGCTAGTATTGAAGATGGGTAAGGGATAAAAATGGCAGAGGTTAAATACAAATATAATAAGTTAAATGATAAGCCTGTGGATATTCTAAAGTGCTCATGAAATACCTCTTCATCCAATAAGTTATCGTATCTGTATATCTGACACTCCTATAGATAATTTTAAAAAGTAGTTCACATGTTAAGTAACCTATGGGACTAAATGGATTCCAATGGATATGTTAAAATATTCAGGCATTCACAGAGCAATAAAGAACTATATGGGCATTTTAAAAAAACCCGAGAGACTAACGGAAGCAGAATATTCAGGGGACCATCAGAGAAATTACAAACTAGTGAAGAACCTATGGGAAATGGGACTAAAGTGGACACACTAGTTTCCATATCTGGATCCAAAATTTGTTTGATTATAATTGAGTGCTGTATTTTAGAATATACATATACAGTATTATAATAATTTAAATATTACTTTGAAATTTTGAATGGAGGAGAGATGTGATAATACTATTAATGTAGTCCAATAGAAATATATTTAATCAATACAGTTGTTTAACCATTAGAGGCTTGTGTAAATCACTGAAAAGTGCATGTTCACACACTGCTACATTTAAAATGTACTTTAATCTGCTTATCCGTTATTTCCCTGGTGTTATTTCTATACTGGCAACCAAAAGTCAATGACAAGGAGGCCAAATGCTGCCACCCAGCCCATACAGTCAGAGAGAATAGTAGTGTGATGGAATAATATACATATGTATACACACACATTACATACATATATATATATATATATATATATAGAGAGAGAGAGAGGCATGCAGGTGTTAGAGTAGTTAAAGCTAGCAAGAATACTTAGAAAGCTCTGTTCTAGGAGACTGCTGTAAAACCACTGATGAAACAGCCAGTTTGAAATATTTCAGGAAATAGTTAATAAACACTTAAACAATTTTCCTATCCCAATCCTACCAATTGATCATGTACACAAGTCAATATTAAAATGTTGTATTAACTACCCTACTTTTAAAAATTTTATACAATTTGTTTAAGGTTAATCAGTATTATGCCCCCCCCCCCTCATAGGCCATGCCCAGGGCAGGTGCTGCCAATGCTCATTACCCTGCCGATCACTGGACGACCACCCTGCTCACTGGATGCTTTTGAAGAATACTCTAATTCAGGAGTGGCCAGACCTCAGAGCCATATCACCTATTTTATTCAAAGATCTACAAACATAATTTCTAATCTCTCCACCTGCTGATACATTTAAATATGCCCCATACTTTGAACAAGAGACAAAAAGGTAACAAAAGCACTTTACAATTCAAATATTACTACATTTATTATTCTAGTTAAAATACACCTTATTTATAATAACTGATCAAGAAAAAAGATAAGTACTGATATGTTCAATGTACACTGACCACCCTTATATAAGTAAAAAAAAATGATATTTTAAAAACATAGAAGAACCACCTGGACCCTAACAAAGCGATATTGGATTGGTATTTAGACTTAATAATCTTTATATGTGAGAATGCTGAGATTAGGTGGAACCAAAAAATGCAGTCGAGTGAATGACACGTTCTAATATTTGGATATTTTCTTGCAGTTATTAGGTCTCAAAAGTTTCCCTCTGAGGCCCTGGATTTTATTTGAATGTCGTTTTTTAAAATTAAAATTTCATCCTCAACTGTTGTGTCAATGTGGAACAGTGATGCAATTTTCAAGGCCATCCCATCAATATCAATTTTCACACCAAATGGAAAGCACACAAATGTTGCCACAGGTCCTCGTAATGTAAAGTCATGGAACAGCCTGTTAAATTCTAATAAACATTGTGCATCTGTTTAACGTATCAACTATTATTAGGGTATGTATATTCTTTACCCTGAAGTTCTAGCTCTGAAATGGTGCTTTTAAAATTTCGCAATTCGTATTGCTGTAACAATTGGAGTTTTTACCTAAAAGCACTCACAAAGCTAAGCATGTGAACAATATTTTTATCTTTAACTTGCAACTTTAAATTTAGTTCATTCAAAATGGTTGTGGAGTCAGTTAAAAAGCTAAATCTAAAAGCGATTGTTTGTCTGTAAGTTCCATGTATTCCTCATTTTTACTGACCAAAAACTCCTTAATTTCAGATAAAAGAATCCCTAAATTTTTACAGAAATTTTCATTTGCTTAGCAATCTAATATCATTATGACATAAAAGGTCTCTGTGTTCTGCTTCATTTTCTTCTAATTGAGAACAAAAAAGACGCCTCTATATGCTTCTGGCACAAAGCGAACACACGATCCTAAGCGAAATATCCATATCTTTCACATTCAAAATTTTAGCCCATAGAGCCTGTTGATGAATTATGCAGTGATAATGAAGAAAACTGGGAAACATGTTGCCTTTGCATAAGGCAATGAACACATTGCTGGGCCAGCCACAGCAAATGCTCCATCTATAGTAACAGACAAAAGTTTGTGAATCGGGAACAGTGTGGTGTTAATGACTTCTTTGAAAATATTCAATCCTCGAGTGTATTCTTTTAATGGTAGGATTTTAAGATCCTCTTTAGAAATCATGTCTTCAAACACCATCCTAATAGAAACACATAGCAGCAATGTGTGAACAACATCTGTAGATTAGTCAAATTGAAGCAAAAAGAATACACATGTACTAATGTCTTTTTTCAGTTGTTTCTCAAAATCTTCAGCCATTCCTTCATATCAGAGTATTTCTAGATAGGTGAAGTTCCTTAATAGCAGATACTATTTCTGTTTTATTTTAAAAATCCTGAAACAACGAGTCTGCTGCTTCCAAAAAGGACTCTTTGAATATTGTTCTATCTTGAAAAGGTTTCATGTTTTATAAGTATGCCACATGGAAAGATGCTATAGTTACTACCTTTACTCTCATGCTGGACCTTGTAAAAAAAACAAATGTTGTCCAGTAAGCTGAGACTTCAGCTCCTCTACTTCCTTCTTTCTAAGTTCACTTTTAGTTGGAAAATCGATTGCATATCTCCTGTGAACAGTTTAAAAAATGCCTTTCCACATTTCCTTTTTTCTGATAAAAGCCATATATGCAGAGCAGATAAGACAAACACGTGTTGAATTATTCATTGTAAAAAAACACATTCTTCCTCCCACCAAGTATAAAAATAGCCATTTTAGGAATTAAATCTTAATTTAGATAAAGAAAATAAAGTAAAATATACTTGCGATCTGATAATGACTAAGTACACAGGTTTGTTTTCCCCTGTAGGAGCAGTGTTTGTCTTCGAATGATTAACCAGTAATTTCGCTGATTAAGTGTTGCTGACTAACCATTGAATTTTTCAAATCTTTGCACACCTGTCAAGGTTTTACGTCTTCAAGAATAAGAGCAACAATAAATGGAGACAATCAGAGCATTATCAATTGCCAGCATATAAACTAGAGTCAACGGGAGAGAACAATTCAAAGAGTACACTTCCTTCGTTTTCGTGGACACAATATGACTTTTCCTGAAAACTCATGCAATATACTCGAATTTAGTTCGTAATATACCAGCAGATCACGATCGCCCTCTAGGCCACCACCCCTGCTCTAATCATAAATGAAAGCTTATCATTAACATTTCTAACAGCTTAGTCAGACATTTTATATCGATTTTTACTTTGTACAATAGCTGTGTTTTCTAATTCGCCGAATCACAACAATGTTGCTTGTATGTCTCTTGTTAACGAGAATAAGTAACAGAAAGTTTTGCCAATCTCTTAGCCTATCATTGAATATACTTATTTCTTCAACAACCCTCTACTTCTGCTAATTAAACTTTAATGTATAAGTAACTGAAATATGAAAAAATGACTTTATGATTCAATATTTAATTAAATATGAATATAAAAAATAATAAGGATGAAGATCATCATCTTTTTTGTGGGCATTTATGCAAATAATTAAGAAAACCCTTATAAAAAATTCTGGATGATGCAGATTCTAAAGAAACATCAACCTGATAAAAAATACTGCGATGACTGACAGAGTTGGCAAATATTAATTACACTAAAATTTTTTATCCTCTGGTTTTATGAAAATATTAAATTAAATTTGATAAATTCATCAAATTTACAGTAGCTGTATAGTTGCTAATCTGGAAAAAACATGGAGGAGCCTGATTAAGACTTTAGAACAAATCTGACTAATCTACAAAAACAATTATCGCCTACAAAACTGGTGGCCTCTCACTGTCCAAAAAACTAACAAACATAAGGAGATGGATGGATATGCTGCTATTGTTGAAAAAGTTTTCGAAAATAAATTACAAATTGAAGCTTCATTAATATTGTGTATTTCACAGTGTTTAGTGAACTATCAACACAGAAAACAAGCAATTGGTTTTTAAATTCAGGAACAAAGGAGAAAGGAGAGAGAAGGGTTGTTAAACAAACCCAGGGTATTTTGCAGATGAAAGACTCCATTAAGCAATTTCATGCAAAAATTCAAAAAATCTGCTTTTGTGCAACTTAGAAACTGAAATAAATGAATGCAATCTTTTGTGTGCATGATTTTTTTTTTTAAAAAAATTTTTTTAGCATCAATTAATCAATAATAATAATAAAAAAAAGATTTCTCATTTGATCAATTCGTGCTGGAAACAGCAATTTTATAAAATAGATGCCTATTTTAAAATAAGTGATTTATCTCCAAAGAGATTCCATCCTCTCCACTATGGTGAATGCTTTGTAATAGGAAATATTTTCCTATGGTATATAACAAACAACACACCAGTGCATTAAAGACTGTAGTGGGAGTTTGAGCAACATGTCAAAACTGCATAACTCCATTGCAAGAGTTACATTACTTCCAACAAAAGATTTTCTATCAGTGCAGAAATTGCTACCTTAATTGCAACAAGCTACTTTCCTAAGCTTTAGATGAACCTGTATAACTGATGCTTTGTTGGAGATCTTCCTTAAGGCAGGCTACATGTGAAGTAAAATCCAATGTAATGAAAAAACCATTAAATGTAGAAAATGCTACCAACTGTGGCAAACTTTCTTTTTTAATCCCTAAAAGGAACTCCATGCAATGAGGGCAAACAGTGCTGTTAACATATTTCTCATTGGAATGCAAAAAAAGGTGGCAAACAGATATCTCCACATCTCCTGGGTTACGGCGAACAGTCAGTGCATTATCGCACCACATCTTATGTTGTGGTTCCGTCAGTCAGGGGAGCAACACCTCTGTGTATGCTGGAGGTGTGGCCTGGTCGGTCCACCACTGGAAGAATAGTATTATTATTTAATCATTACAGTTAAAAAAGATGGGGTGCCAGCAAGCCCACGATGCGTTAGCAGTCTGCAACTTCTTAAATGCCATTTTTCTAAAACCAACCCTGCTAAAGTGATCTCTGTGCACTCCAGATCTGACAACTCACTACAGGGTGATATAAAATGAAATTGTAGCAACACAAAAGCTATATAACAATATAAACAAACAAAAAGGACTGCTGTGTCTGTGCTGCATTTTCAACTGTTAACCCAGCGCAGCTTAGGAGTCTCCTCATAGAACCTTGTGCTGCTTAATCTTCTGTTGCGACAAAGACGATGCCCTCACAGATCCAGCATAGATGCATTTGGAAGGGGTGAGGGTATTTATGGGCTACACTGTAGTTATCAGAAGCTGCTTTTTCTCCATCCCCTGGTTTCACAATATTTTGTATGAACTTATATGGATGGTGATGCTGATAGAGAACATTTTTCTATAAACCAAATTTAACATTTTTTTAAATGAAAAACGTTAATTATTTCTCTTCTAAAGCTCATGAAATTGCATTGACAAAACATTTCTAGAGTATAAAACCAAAGCATGAAGTATTTTCTAAAAGATCCGCAATAGCAGATAACAATGGACCCACTTAACAGGATTCTGTTTGTATCTATGAGTTACTTCACAGCAGAGTTCAAGTATCATTAGTTTCTAACCAGATGAAAAAAAAAAAAAAACTGCTGGGTTTAGTTAAAAATGTTTACCTGCTAAAAGCAGATGAAAGATAACACTGAACAACTGCAGATATATGTCATGATGTAAAATGTCAAGTTCTAGGAACAGCATGCAGAGAAAATACTCAGCCTTCGGCTACCCTGCTTAAAATAAAGACAGAATCATTAGTAGCTGAAGGTTATTTCCTAATTTGCTTTTTTCCAATAACAGTCAGTTAGGTCAGAACTATTTCTGATCATGGCTGCAACTCGTTGTTTTACCAGCATAATGCACCGTGAGTGAGTGGGATGGAGAGAGAGAGAAGTTGTAAGCAATGTTGAAAAATTTGTTTCATATATTCATGAAACTCCCCCCAGAGAAGAGAATATTCATGTGTGTGTGTGTATGTATATATATATCTCCACACACACGCACGCAAGCACGCTTTTTATACATGAAATTTTGTTTAGAGAAAAATTATCAATAATTCCCTAAAGGTTCAGACAGGGTACACCAGTGAACATTTCTGGTACTTCAAAATAATAGTAATTAACTAAATTCAGAAACCACGGTGAATGATCAATACAACTAAATTTATTGATTTACCAGAAAGAGAAATCAGTGTTTTCAGGTTTTTGTTGTTTTTTTCAATCGCTCAGAACGACAACAACAAAGCTGTCTTACCGCAGGAATGTCGAAACAGATTAACTAACTATCAGTAATATTTAGAATTCCCCTCCCATGTCAGTTTCCGTTGTTTCAGCATTAGCAGCACCAAGCCTACCATATACTCCAGACAATACCCCTGAACTCCATTTTAGGCAAACCATGAAAGTTCTTCATAAAATGACAGGTGGAGCTGTGAGCAAGCACCAGGGCTGCAGCTTTCATCCTTTATGCAACATCTCAGCAGAGCCTCGTTCCACAGAGGGAATTGTAGCATTTCTGAAGACTTCTGCTGACAGTCACAATGTTCTTCCTGGTCAGCAAGACAGTGGAGTTTTACCAAAATGATGGCTTAAAAAATGTAAATGTTTTTTTTTTTTTTTAACACAGAAAACAATGAAAAATAATCTAATTAAGTTAGAAATTCTGCGCATGTAACCTTTGTGTAATAAATTGCATCCATTTATCACTTAAGATCTCTCTGCTTCGTCTAAAATGAAAAATAAAAAGTTGTTGTTTATTTTAATCAAATATTTAATTTAGCACTCCATTAGATGTAATCAAATACACCAAGAACTCCCCAATAATTTGTTCTGGCCATTATTGTTAAAAAAAGATGATTTATCAAATTTAAAAATCATGCACAAATTTAAAAAATGCATTGATCTTGTTTTGCTGATGAATTTTGACTCTATTAAAGATTAATTTAATTTCCTTTTGAAATGCAAATTTTCTTTTTATAAAAAAAACAAAAACAAAACAAAACAAAAATATAAATTCTTCTTCTTTCTTTCAGAACCACCGACACCAACCAGGGTAAATCACTAGAAACAGAAAGATCACTAGAAATTAGCGGGTGCCGCTGCCTGTCACCTCATCATTACCTGTTCAGTTTGTGCGTGGAAAACCACAGCCATAGTGAAATTAAAGCACCGCACATCTCTCACTGAACAACGCAAACACATCAGCTGATTTTCAACAATCTGAGGAGGACATTAAATGTGTGAGAATATGAAAGATGAACGAAAAGTTTTTTCTGGCATTTGAATTTGACTCTTTATTATCTTTGTGCACGCACATGTATATTCGTGCTCACCGGCAACCCTGCTAAGAGAATGTAGTGCTGTGATTGTCTGCTAGGAACCTGGCACTTCCAACTTTGGCAGGGAAATCTTTACTCGAACTCCTCATTTTTTTTAGATGTGGGAGGAAACCAGAGTGCCTGGAAGAAACCACATGCTTGCCTGGCTGAGAAAGAGCAACAAGGAAAAAATCCATGCTGCCAGGGAGGTATGTCAATGTAAGCCACTTCTTCTGCTTAAACCAAACTTGGCTTTTCGACCTTAATGGTGAAGCAAGCTAACCACCAGTCACCGCACTACCAAAGTTATCACAGAAAAACAGAAACAAACCAGTGATCAGAGCTACATTAACGCTGGCAGAAGGAATGGATTTTAAAAGTTACAGAAGTTACACCTTAACAAATCAAAAACAATGACAATGTGTCTCTCAAAGCCAAAAGTGGTCCCAGGTATGTTAACCCGCACTATTAATAGTCCCCGTTCCCACATATAAATTGTTACTTACAAATCTATGGAGAATTTGCTTCTGTGTAGATTATCATTATAAATGTTTAATACATACAGATCAATAAATTTAAAACTAACTGAAAACTTTTTTGGTTTTTTTAAATATTGATTATACCTATTTGGCATTAATAAAAAAAAAGGAGGGAGGAGACAAAATGGTTAACTGATAAAGTCAAAGTCAACAATGGTAACATTATATTAATTCAAAACCAAAATTCTAGTCACACACACACACAATATATATATATATATGGTATAATATCAATGGAAAAATAAGTAGTTAACATTTATTTCATCTTTTAATTATAAAGAAGGGTTTTTTAAAGCTCCACTTCCAACATGGCACTAAAATTATATTTTGTTAATTCTCTACAATAAAGAATATCCAACGAAGGGTAAACTGTTGATGTTTCCTTCTTTGTCCAGCCAGTTAGCAACCAAGTCTTCTAACAATAAACTGATTTTATAAATAGAATTCAAATTAAAATTCTTAAAATATATACAGTGTCCCAAAATAATTGATAAACACTTCCATGTGCTACCACAAAAGCATTTTGTCTCTCAACAATAAGCTATTTGATTTGGAAGCATACAGATGACAGTATCATGCAACACAAAAGCAAACCACTGACATCACGTGTTTTCAGATGCAGCAATGTTGATAATGGACATTTTGAACAACTATTGATATTGTATCATATTTCTGATGTATAAAAAAAGAATTCTATCTAGCAACATGACTTTGTTTACCTGAGATTAGAAAAAATAACTTTTGGGACAATAATAAACTATATTTATTTTCTTTCAGTGATTATTGCAGTAAAGAGTTAAAAGCCTTGGATTTTATTGTGAAGTAATTTTTATCAAGCTTGTACTGTTTCCTGCAGCTACACCCATAAAATGTCTTTTAAATTCTTATAATCAGCTAGCAATTAATACACACCAATCAAAGCCATGGAATATCTACATTTTTGATGCTGTAAAACCATTTTTAAAAATATTTATTTATTTAAACAAGTATAATAAAACTGAGGTCCTGAGAATGACTCATGGCCAAGAATGGCTCAATTTGGCAAACCACACTAGCATGGTTTCTTCTTGATCTTCTTCCCCAGCTGGCCACTTTTTTTTTTTTTTTTTTTTTAGTAGGAGGAAACCAATGAAGAGTTCTGGCAGGGATATTCTGTGGTAGGTGGAAACTAACTTCCACACCATTCTCCAGCACATGGTTTAGGACACTGAAACCAGAGACTTGCACTCTTATGTGCTGATGCCAGCATGCGGGAAATTCGGAGAAGAAAATATATAAATGGAGAGAGTAATTTGTTTATCTCCTTAATTTTAGGCAAACTTCTTTGAAAATGATAATAAAAATTATCCACAGAAACTTTATAAGTAATATGTGAAACTATTTGGCAGAAAACTCAAGCCATCTTCTCATTTGAATTTTATTAAGAGAACCATAAAGCAATGTATGCCAAATCAGTATATTTTCCTATCAGCCTGTCAAAACCTTCCCTTTTATTTCCCTCCCAAAGTTTTGTCTTAAAACTAATTAAAATCTTTAGTATTTTGGACATCAGGAAATGTATCTGACAACTCTAAAAACTAATTTAACCTGTATCATAATTTATCTTTCAGGTTTTACGTGAACAGATACAATGCACACTATTGTTCCTAGTCTATAGTACACTACACCACATTGAACCTAGGTTTGTATGGCCTCATAATCCAGAGATCAGTAATGCAAGAATTATCCCCTGTAACTTTTTGTACTTCAAAGCAAGAGATATAGAGGATAACAATGAATTTATGCTCTTAAAGAAGAATGATTTAAAGGAATTTGGTCGTGATTGAGGCCAACCATTATTTAGCATCAAAGCAGAGCTAATTGCGAGAGAAAGGTTAAAAACTTAATGTTATACTGCTAATCTGACAATGCCTCTTGCTGAAAACTACTTGTCAGACACTGTATCCCTATGAGAACCTGTAGCTGATCTTCTCCAGGATATGTCACCATAAGGAACATAAAAATTATTTAAAGTAAACACCAATGTTCTGATGAAAGGTCACATGATACTCAATGAAAACTTAATGTTCTGTGAGAACGGACATGTTCAAAAAATAGCTCGCCATAAAGTTGGTGATAAAAGTACCTGCTGCTTCATTAGGTGCAATTGCCTCCCCTTACTGCCAACAAATGCCCCTACAAAACATGGGTGATCATCTCAAAGGCTGGTTACAATTTGTGTTATGTACGTATTATTTTATTCTGAGTAGAAATTATTTTAAAAATGACAAAGAGAGGTGGTAACAAAATCAGCTTAAACAGCTAAAATTTCTGAGGTAACTTAATCCATTTTCAAAAGAACAAACTCAACAAAATAGGGAAAAAAAAGAAAACAAATGTATTTATAAGATGTTTTCCTCTCATCTGGCTAGTCTTGAGGACTCTACCTTACTTACCTGCATGGCAATCATAGACTGAAAGTAGATGACATCATAATTTTAGCCAGGTTCTGTACTGATTTGAAGTCAAAGATTATGGAGTCCTTTTTATTAGATATCTTTAAATCTGTATCAGATGACCAATATTGTTTTTTTCCCCTGTTGCTTAAATTTTTTCTTACCTTTCCTGGCTTGTTTATTTTTCTTTTGAATATGGATGAAGTTACATCTGAAAATATCAGATGTATTCAAGATGATCCTTTTTGTTACAAGCCATCTTGTTTTTGTTTTTTTTATATTTTACATAAATTAAAATTTTTCTGCCCAAAATCTGATGTAAAGTGTTTAATCTAATCACATTCTATACTAGTTGTTCAAATGTTAATTTTTCCAAATTGATAGTCATAATTAGTCAGTATGCAAGGAAAATTATGCTTATCAATAAAAGGCTGACATTAAATTCTGTTTTTATGAAAAAGTCTGTTGCATATATATTTGTATATTATGCATTATTTTAACCAATGACAGTCATATATTTGTCAGTGTAACACATAAATACATTTATTCCTTATCAGAAAATATTTTAAAATAGTTCAGTGGAATCACTGAAAACTCTGGTAATTTTAATTTAACTAAACTGAACATTCATGGCATTCGGTAATCTTTATAATTAATAATACCACCAATGATTCTAGTAAATCAGCTTTGAACGTTTCCAGTTAAGTTGCATATATGGTGGTGAGAATTCTGTCTATGCTGTAGGACACGGAAAATTAGCATTATTGTTTAACGGAACCAAAACATTTATCATTTTATAAGACACCTACTGACTTTAGCATATCAAGGACTTTAATGGTTCAGAAGGATGTCTACAATAATACTCATAAATGGGTGGTGTGCAGCTCTAGTGGTGGATGACTGGAGGTTGGAGGCCTGTGTTTAAGCTCCACAGAGAACTGAGTCAGGTAAGTAACTCCTTAGCATAATTCTTTTCTTATGCTTCTTCACCAGCCAGCCATGTGGGTATCCTCCCACATCTAAAAGAGGAAGATCTCTGTGCTAAGTTGGAATGCTTGATTCCATATGGCACATGAATGGCAATACTTTCTAGCAAACAACTGTGGCATGGTACTCCATCACTATGATTAACTCAATTTTAGACATCAGTGCATGAAAGAACAACAAATCCATCCCTGACATCTGTAATCAAAAAATTAATAACAGGATCAAATAACATTATTGTATAGATCTTATTTAAAAATGGTGAAGCTATTAAAATTTGTTTCAAACATTATGGAAGGTAGAACAATATCTCTGTAGACCGAAGACTTTATGGCTGGTCTCATAATACAGGTATTATTATTTTTAAATAGGAAGGCTGGCACCTTGTCAAAAAATAATCGATGAAGAAATATAGTAAACTACAAATGAAGAGAAGAGATAAACTTGCAAAACAAGTCAGTAAACTCAGCAGCTTTCATCATCTCCAGATTAACTCAGTAAAGAGAAGAATAAAGAAAAGCAGCAGTAATAATATCAATGTCTTAATTAGCTTAAACCCAAGCACAAAGGGTCTTTTATAAACAAAGCAGTATTCAATTAATGATAACTGATTAACAATTCACGAAGAGGAACTGAATGGAGATCATCGGTTCCAGATACTTATAATGCTTACTGAAAAAAGTGAGAAAGAAATCAGTTTTGTGTAAAACTTGCAGATCATTGCATTTGTAGAATTTTAGGTTTGAAAGGCTCTGAGGATAAAAGTGACAACAACAACAAAAAAATTATGACAGTTCTGGTAGGTGAGTTGTGCTAGAGGATGCAAGTAGATCATTTCAGATTTATTGGTTTCAACTAGTTTTAGGAAAGACCTGTCAGTTTTGTATACAATTACTTATCATACGCTCATAATTTTTCTGTAAAGCAGCCAAATAAAACGTACATTCTGGTCTTCAAAGTTTATATTGTTAGATTGTGCATTAAAGTCCAGAACTGCTTGCTTTCTGTACAAGTTTGAAAATAACAAGATTCTAGAACATTTTAAAATAGTGAAGTGATACCTATCCCATATAACCCTAACCCAAACACAGTTAGAGATATTGGTACATTTAATAACAGTTCATTTCAATAGCCCAGCAAAAATAAAAATTATTACAATTTTAAAACACATTTACTGGAATTTTGAAAAGTAGTGTCATTATGTATCATTTTAAAATGAATTTGCACATTATTTATATTAACAGGAAAACTCACATTAAAACAATGTTGGCAATTTTGATATAAATAAGTAGAGTTAAATGTTTTTCAAATATAAAAATAAAAAGTTTTAACCTTTGAGAAAAAACAACCCATTTTTAAGAATCATGTGTGTAAATAAAACATGAAACAAGGAAATCTTCAACATGAAGGGGCAATAGAAAGAGTTGTCTCTTTAAAATAATTACATTTTCATTGAGAAAAAAAGAAGTTGTGTACCTGATAATACAAAATTTAAGTAATCTACAAAGTTAATTTTTCTTTTCTGTTACCATATTTATTCTACAACAATTTTCCCAGAGAGAAATTAGTAGGATAAGGTGCTATGAACAAAATTAAACATTGCACTTTGTCCTAACCCTCCATTTATATGCCATATTGGTTTATACCTTAGTTGCATTACCTGGCCCAGATTAGAAGCACGAGTTAGTATTCGTGTTAAATTGGCTGTATATTTAATCATCACATTCACAATGCAAAGCATATGGAGGTTAGGGAAATTTTGATCTGTCTTTACAAAGAGTTATATTAATGAGGAAGGTATATGTTCCACAGCCCCTATAGCTAAATCTGTGCCGAGTAATACAGATTTGAATGGTAATAGGGTGCAAATGCCTGCTGCCCCTTCTCAGGTGATATACAAAGAGTTAATCAAATAGAAAGACCAAAGTAAAATAAAATGTAGATGCAATACCAAAATAAATCAGTGGAAACATTGAAAAAAAAACAACTTGTGTGAAGACTGAAGTTAATTTGTTTTAAGTTATCAGAACTTGCTCAAAATTAAGCATATTCCAAAACTAAAATTTATCCAAAAATTTCATTATATATAATTTAGGAATGAATACTTTGTAGAGCTATTCTTGGTGCAGCACCATAACTTCAAAAGCTCTACCATATATTAACAAATTGTCAGGTGTGTAGTAGACACTAATTTGAAATGCACAGCATGTTTAGAAAAAATGTGTAAGAATCTGGTGTTTCACTATGAAGTTGCTGCAACAAATGTGTCAGGAGCCGTATTAGTTGCACTCTACAGGGCATACATAACCATGAATCAAATCTGTTTCTGTGGTGGCATCATTGAAATATTGCAACCTTTGTGCAGATTCTATAGACCTAGTCGGTGAGTTAATTACCACAGGATAGATGGCTCTGCTCTAATTTTAATACTACACCGAATGTGTTATCTGCACAGTAAGGGGGGAGGCTGCTGAAAGAAAAAAAGCCCACAATGTCAGACAGAAAAGTGATTTCACAACTATTCTGAAAAAATACATATATCTACACTGGCAGCCAGAAATGCAAACATACCAAAGAAATATCCAATATTATATATCTTAATTAGTGTATATAGTCATTCGTATATAAGAACGTGACTGTTAGAAACTATATGAGTGGAAAAACATACTAAACTATGTTAATGTTAAAACTTTGATCATGCAAGATGCTTTTCATTAAAATATCCTCTTACGATATTTTGCCGGAATCCACAAATATTGCAATAAACACTAAGTTTGAAGAAAGAAAAGGCTGCCTACTAGAAACGGGTGATTAAGGACCAGCCCTATTGGGATTTCATGAAGCATTTTAACTGAATAGCTCTGCACTCTCTAGTGATCTTGTGTTGTCACAGGGAAATCTAACTGACAGATGTCTGCCATTTTTTAATGGCAGTGAAAAAAAGTAGCAAAAAAAAAAGAAAAGTAAATCGCATACTATATATAAGCTCATAATTTGTTCAAATCAATGTTTTCTTCCTTTTCCACTCTGTCTAGACATCTAAAGTAAGTTTTAATTATATTTTCTTCTTCTGTTGGTGTAAATAAATTTGTTGTGAAAATTTGAGGTATCCCTATAAAGACCATAAAGGCTGCAACCAAATGTAGTTAAGCTCTCTGATCTTAATGCCACTTTCTACCTGATTATTGAAAAGTCAAAGATTATGTAAACTTGTTTCCATAGATAATCAGGATGCAGAACATTAAGAGACAGTTAGGGTTTTATAGATGCGTGGCTGTTGTGCAGGGATGCTCTCGCTTTAAACAGAACACTAACAAAACTAATGAAACACAATTATAATAGGCTCATGATTTATGTAGTAAGTGATTAATGGTCAGCTCATAATTCAATAATGTAATTACAGAAATGGTTTTCTTGGAAGCAACTCTTCTCTAAGGATGCTAGGAAGGTTTTTTCACTGCCCACATCCTCTCTTCAAAAGTCCAGGACTACGGGGGATGTTGAAGTGAACCAAGCTGAAATAGCATCACCATTAGGGTATCTGACTTGGCTTTATTTGAATGTCCCTGGTACAATAAAAAAGGCAAGACATGATTACAAATTAGCTAAGATTCCAGCATGAGTAGATATTAAAAATGTTCACTAACAGAGTGCAATAAATTACCTACACAATTGGTGTTAACAGTTTTCCATTATTATCATTATTTTGCATACAAATGTTTGGAGGGGAGATAACCCTCCTTAAGAAGCATTTGTCAGTGCTGCACCATGTGGGGCTCAGCATTTTGCCAGGGGGGGGGGGACCCACAAGGCCAGTCTAAGAAAAGTGAGAAGAAACCATGCCAAAACGAACCATTCCCATGGGAAGAAACCTTGAGCCCTCAGCAGTACTGCAGACTAACCACTGTTAATAGCACTAGTATTAATCAAGTTAAGAATTGTACTGATGGCTGTTTTTTATTCCCCAGGGGGCCTCACATTAAGTTAAGATGGCTTCCTAACTACCTGTAACTACCAAACTAAAGAAGTCATTGCCTTAAACACATTTAAATAGGCACAAAATTAATAATTTTCATACTTTTTCTGTTTGTTTACCTTTGCACTTGATTTAATTAATCAGCACAGAAACACAGTTTCTGCATCTGATGAACTTATTAGGATTCCGTTTATGATCTCCATGATAACAACAAAGTACTTTACCGTAACAACATAACCAAGATGTCAGGCAAGAACCCTATGGTTGTAAGAGTTGAGCATCCAATATTGCTATAAAAAAAAAAAACAATAAGTCAATGTTGATGATTTGAAAATTGTAAATCTGGAATCCAGAATGAAAGTCAAGGATGCAATCAAGACAGGTAAGGACCTACACTAGAATGCAATTTTGTCTCACTCTGTACCCATACATGATGGAACACCCCCTCCTCTCTCTAAAGAAAACTAATAATAAGTTAGTTTTTTTATAGGTTGGTTGTCTTCTTACCCAGGACATCAGTACTATTCTAATCTTTAAAGTGTTTTCTTTACGTGGTCTAAAGTAGAGACTTTATTAAAAATCTGTTCTTCATAAAACAAAGAAAAAGTAAATAGTATGTGGTCTAGGTTTAGGGTATTGGACAAGCTTAAAGTGACAGCTAAATTTATATGGCAACACTCATATTTAATTTCCAACTAATGAAAAAAGATGAAATAAACAAATATGTATATGCACATGAACCATATAATGTCTTTTTACATTATTTCCAAAGATAATGTAGATTCTTTCTTTCTAAAATTAAAGTTTTCTTGTGCACTTACTCTAGGTGAGGAGAGAGATATATGAATTGCTATACCATAAAAAACAATATACTACAGAAAATAAAACTGACTGAATAGTAACAGAAACTACTGCTTCGCCTCGCCGTGTATTTATTCATTTACTATTTTTTTTAGGTTTAACATGTTTACAGTCATACTTCTAATGTGTTAACTTTTCTTTTTGAATTAAAAAGATTCTGCCTGCAAAGCGCTGTAATTGTCCTATTTTCCACTGGCTGAAAAAAAAAAAAAAATAGATTGTGTAAAACTAAATCCTGATTAGCTCAACAATAATTTATTTAGGTTGTAAGTTTTTCTTCACAGCTGAGAGTTTGCTTTATGAGAACATTTTATAACACTTTACCCTAACAAATACGAATGACCAAACACAAACAAATTACTATTAAAAGCTAATTCCACAACATCAATTTCCTGGGCCCAAAGCAATTTTGTTTTCAAATAATAATTTACCATTTTATTGCATAAATACAGAAAAACTGGATTAATGTAGTTTTCCTGACAAATGAAATAAAATAAAGTAGGAAATTGTTTTCAGTGGTGTTCTTTTCGCTGCTCAGCTAACAATCATTTCATGTCAGATTCTGCCATGCTAAATCTCGTCCCCCCATAATAGCTTTTATGTCGGCAGTACCTGAAAACTACTGATAAAACAAGAGGCACCTCTGCATCAGCATCGAGCTGAAATTGTTGGTTAGTCTGTATAAAGGGGTCATCGTTTGTTGTTCCCTTTAGCTAATTTACAGGCAAGAAACTCCGTCATCCGAATGACAGTCTATAACTGAGGGAAAAGCTGGAAATGATGATGGAAAGCACTTGTTGTAAAATGTGTAGCTAGTTGGGGTCAAAGGTTGCAATCACCTTCTAGATATGCCAGGCAATGCAACCGTAGGCAACTGCAAATGACAACTGGAGCACAGAAGAGGGCATCAAGTTTAAAATAATTGGTCTAAGTTATGATGGACTATGCTCAGTTTGAGAACTGTGGAAAAAAAAAACCTCTAATTTTAGTTTTAAGAAAACTTGTATTGAAAATGAGAGCTAAAGGCAGGGTTCAGTGGTAGATTAAAATAAAAAGTTCTAGTAGAGATTTCCCTGCTGGTCGGACATGTCGGGCCCCATTGTCATGCAAGAATAGCACTACTTCCTAGCAGAGACTTGCGGAACAACCCTCCATCACCAGGGTTATCTCCCTTGTAGACACTGGTGTACGAAAGAAAACCAACATTTAGCAAAATAAAATTAAGTTAGTTTTACGTGGAAACAAAACAAACAAACTTAATAAGGAAGCAGATAAAGTCAGATTTGTGATAGAACACCTGCATCCCTGAGTTCTGAAATGTCTCTCTCTTTATTATTTTGATTTAAGGCAAGATAAACTTCATCTTCATGAACCAACAACAATTCCATTTGAATCAAGATCATGCAAATAAATCTCTAAAACTATTTTTTTTATAAAAAAAACCTTTTAATTAAATAACAATGAGTAGTCATTCTTTTGCAATTAATGTGACAAACGAACTAGAAAAAAGTAAAAAAAAAAAAACAAAAAACAAAATTTTTTTTATCAATTTTGTTTATTTATTAGTTAACATAACTAAAGATATTGAATACTGTTATGTGGAGAGATGGACTATATTTTAAGTGAAGTACGTTTCCCTAGTGAACTCAAGTACCGTTACTAAGCTTTGGAAAAAGCATAAAATTTTATCTTCTTTTGATTAGTTTATTGTCAACTTTTATTTAATCACATGCTATTTCTCTATTAAATGGGAACTATTTATCTGTAAGTGCCAGCTTTTTAATGGTCAATAAACAGAACTGCTAAATATCAAAACAACAAAAATACTGGTTCAAGTTGCAGAGGTTCATACATCAAATTAAATAAACTTTGTGACCGCAAGAAAGAATGTGTCATTCAAAGGAAGGCAACCATTGATCTGGTCCTGTGACTGAATAGCGTAGTCTGGCTGCCATAATGATGACATTTTATTTTGAAAAATAAAGAAAAATAAATATTAATTAAAAAAATTACAGAAGTGAAAGTTCTGAAAAAATCTTTTTAACATTTTTTTAAAAAACATGAATAATAATTTTTAATATAAGGAAATAAAAATAAAGACAACTGCACTTTAGTTTCTGTATCAATAATGCCTTTTTTACCAGTCAGCCATTTGAGTTTTTTTGCCATATCTAATGATGAAAAGTTCTACTGGGAAGTTTCACTTATGGCCTCACATGCTGAAAAGTAAGGATACAACTCGCAAAGCACATCAACATAAGATCCCTCATCTTGTAACCAAGATGGAGATCCACAACCACAGCAACTGGGAATGTGTATGATGATGAAATCAATAATGTGGTACAAAACCAATCTTTAGTAGGTGTCTACACCAAGTCAGTAAATACAATATTTTGTCTGGTGTAAGAAATCTTTGAGATAAATGTAGCTGCTGGTAAAATCATCTCAATTAGAAGCGCATGAACCAGCTTTGCACTACATAGGACAAGCAGATAACCTATTATCAGAGGTATAAAACATGCTGAAGTGCTTCAGTGAAATGTTCCCTACATCCTTATATTAATGAAAGGGATATCTTAAGAGCATGAAGACAGAAAGTTAATAGAACAGTTCTTGTTTAATGTTTTCTTTCTTCCTTTATTTCCTCAAAACCAGTTTTACCATAGTAAAAGCCGCTACTTTGTTGTCAGGGAAACAGAATAAAAACCATCAAAGAAATGTGAAGAACTAAGTTGTTAATCATGCTGTAAATATTTCATGCTTTAAAATGTATATCAAAAGTGGCATTTAGTTTTCTGTTGTTGTGCAACACAGGAGTCCACTGTTGTAGTCAGGGTAGGTTTTACTGCAGAAGGACAAGAAATAAGTCATCCAAATACTAGCCATAATACTGTTAATTTATAGTTGTTATGTATCAAAACCATAATACTTCAGATAAAAATGCTAGTTATGGGAATGCAGGCAAAATTAAATTATATCAACCCTAAAAGAACCCCCTCCATAATAATAATAATAATAATAATATTCTTCTTGGCAAACCCCTGTCTTGACCTTAAGGCCTAAAGAAAACTTAGGGCATTAAGCAAGAAAGGAAAAGGTGTAGAGGTATTATTTATGGTGACCAAGTGACTTACCTACAAACAGTTGTGGGTTCTTGACAGGTAGTCAGGATACAAGCCCATTAAGAGTTACCCACAAAACCTCCACTACAAGTAACCAGAAAATTCTATCAGGGCTTTTCATTTTCAGACATGGAAGAAAACTGGAGTGATTGGCAGAGACTCATATGCTGGCTGGTAAAGAAAAAAACTGTGCCAGAGAGGTAAACCAAACCAAGCTTGTCCTGACCAACATTCAAGCTTGGGCTCGCCATTATCATCAGAAAAAATATATACTTTTTACTTGTTTCAGCTCCAATAAAAAGTAAATTTTAAAATTGTGTAAAACAAAGTACAAAACTTCAGTGGAATGACATTAAACAAAGCCATCTTTGCTTTTTAACTGCACACTCTTGTTTTTTTAAAGAGCATTAATAACAATTCAAACCTGTTCCACACTCAATCAAGGATTTTCTACATACAGTAATGATTCTTAAATGTTGTTTTAAAAATGTTTATTGAATTTCAAAGATAGAATTATGCATCTTTGTTATAAACTTGGGATTAAAAGAAGAAAATAAAAGAGTAAATGAATAAGTGAAATAAATTAAATGCTGGTCCAGCTTTGGTATTCGTGTAGCATAATTGAAATGAAGAATGTTATTAATTTATCTGGACATCTGATGGAATATTCACTCTAGCTGGTAATTGTTTTGGATGGATGATGCAAATGATGCAGGAAGAGAGGGGGTGAGGTGATCATTGGCTAAAAAATAAAAACAACAATATAAAAGTAATAGATGATCTACAGAATTCCCTCTTTTTTTTCTCCCGAGTTGCTAACTATTACTGTGACTTTTTCAAGCAATTTCCAAAACGAGTTGTTTGTTTGGTAAATCTTTACCAGGATTCATCATGTAAATAGCCAACAACACAGCAAATAAAATAAAAACAGTGTTTGGCTGAGTGAAAACACAGACCATCGTTCTCACAAAATCTACCTACTTCACAAGTGAATGAAACCCCTGACAATGGTATGACCCCATTATGAATATTTTAAAAAAACAAACCACCTTTCACAACTTGAAATATAGAAAAACAAATAGGACTGTATCTATATTTTTTCAAAGATGCTTTACATTTGGCTCCACAAATAAATGGCCATCATTTAGCTCTATATAAATTGAATGCAATTTAATAAAATACTCTTTTATTGATGAACCCTGTCCTAAATATCAAGGTCTGAAGATAGTGAGACAGAAGGGGCAGGTGTTTTGGATATCAGCCTTGGAGACCAGGCAATCTATCTGGGTACACTCAGAAACTCAAGCAATGGACTAGGTGGGAGTCAGTCAAGGGTTACCCACAGAATTTCCACCACAAACATTCATAAAACCCTAATAGAACTCTTCATTTTTAGATGTGGGAGAAAGCCCACATGGCTGCTGATGAAGAAGAGTGAGAAGAAACCAAGTCACTGAGGTATGCCATACTGAGCTGGTTGCAACCAAGATTTAAACTTGGACACTCAACCAGGACCTACTTCTGAACCACTAGACACCCTGATAAACTATTAAAAATTATTAGTAAATTCCTGGAGAAAAATGAAACAAACGTTTGGTAAAATATGACATAAAAATCAAGTCAGGACTTTGTTTTACCAAAGGTTACGTCCCCAAAATGTACAGATGAACCTACAAATTGTACTGCTATATACATAATATTCCTAATCCAATATAACAAAATATGTTACTACAAATCTACATAATTTTTACTGATTTAAAAAAAACATTAAAAAAGAAATTTTTTTTTCTGTATAAGAAATGGTAATTTTAAAAAAGCTGCAAAATTAAAACTTCATTAGCCTAGAAGTTATCACATTATCTTTATTCAGTTAACACAGGAATAAAATGATTTAGAAAAAAAACTTCATAGGTTAACTGAAAGTTTACATTATACCAGTTATTTTACTTGTTGGAATTACTGACTAATTATTGCATTTAAATGAAGCAAAAAGACAAGCTATTCTGGGACATTATGGAGAAATTTATTTCAAGATGAGATGAGAATGATTCTTCCATGGGAATGATCCATCCTTAATTTCTACTGCTTGGAACACCCCATATATTTGGAAAGATATTTTTCATCAATTAAACTCTGGTATTCATCATAGGACCATGAAATTGATGCAGCAGAGCATAAAAACAAGCACAAACAGTGTGGACATAAAATTGGATGTGCAATTTAACAAATAATGATGTAAATCGGGTTAGAAAGATTATCCAAAAGTTTCACTGATTGGAAAAAAAAAACTTTTAATTCTTTCTTTTATCTGATAGAAGTTAACCCTTTGACTTGGTTCATTTTTTAAAATTTATTTATTTATAATTTAAAAAAAAGAATTTGCCAACAAATTTTTTAAAAAAATTTTTAATGTTATAAATTATTTGTAAGCTCTTATATTATGACATGCTGTTAAGGACAACCCAAGATACAGGGTATATACAGAGTGTATGACACTGTTTATGGCATATATGGGGCCAGCATTCCTGATAATCCTTTTGTTCCAAATGTTAAAAAATTATGACTCACTCTAAAGCCTGATGATAGCATTCAGGGAACAATCATCAAAAGATTTTTGTTACTACTAACTTTCATTCCCACAGCCATTACTTGTTGCAATATGAGATTAGACTTGATGAAACAAGCAAAGACAGTTCAAACTAATTTTTGCACCCATGCAGGACTCTCCATTTAAGTGTGAATGTTTAAGACTATGACACATGCAGGGAGGTAGTTTCAAGTCATGCCTAGGATAGTAAAGACCCTACCAGAACTCTTCTGTTTAGATATAGGAGAGAACTGGAGTGACCAAAACCTATGCTGATGGACTGGTACAGAAGAGCAAAAAGAAACCATACCATGACAGGTTGCTAAAGTGAGCCCCAGATCTTAGTGGGATTCAAATGTGAGGCTCCTTGGCCATGGAAGAGACACAGCTTTCTGCCACCCTCCCTACTATAAATAAGGTGATGGGAAATGCTAAACTAAACTTTGACTTTCTAAGATTAACACATCACCAGTAATCCTCCATTCTTATCTCTCTTACAAAATTCAGTATTCATAAAGGGCAGAAAATAGTAAGTGATGTTTTGATTACTTTATAAAAACAAAAAATTAAAATATACTGCAACCTTTTTAAAGAAATGGAAAACTAGATACAGAAAGCATTGCTTGTTATGTTAAACATTCAAATGGATCACGAACCCAAATAGTCCTATTTTCACTGGGCTAACAGAACAATAATCAACTCATGCATTTGTTTGTTTCAACTCTCTCTCTCTCCCTCCTTTTCTGTCATAATGTTTCTGTAAAATGTGTAAACATTATTTAGCAACAGATCCCATGGATTAGGAGAAAGGCAGCTACCATTCACGTCAGTAAAACAATGTGAATAAATGTTCGCTACTGACAGCCAGCTGTACCTCTTTCTGTCTTTTAAATAAAAAAAACTTTAAAAAACAAAAAAAATTCATGCTGCCAATGAGTACCTAATATATATATATTGTATGATGGTTTAACAATATTTCTAATTACATTTTTCTTTCTTCCTTCCGACAGTAACACAAGATATTTTGCAATTAGCCCTCATGGCAAAACAATGTCCACAGGTAAAAACTGTTGTTGTTGCTGTTGCCATCTTTTAAAAAAAACACCATGCCTCATGCTAGCTAGACAAGAGCTACACATGCAAAAGTGACTTTCTCCATACATCAGAAACACAGCTGTCCATTCTGACAAAACCGCACCAAGCAACGAAATGTTGGCACAGACAACAAGGCACTCACAGGAAAACAAATGTCCATGCTTAGATAATTACACTTACTGTTTCACAGGGTGTCACTCCTGGAGACCAAACCAGAAGGCTGAAATGATTGATGGCGTTAGCAAGCAACCAGTTCTGTAAGTATCCATATTTTTAACTCCATGTTGGCAGAAGCCCAAATCTCACTGAATATTAAAAAGAAATGAAATAATCATAATTTTTAAAAAAACTGCTTGTAGACTAACTAGGATGCTGGGAGGTTAGTTGACTAAACTCTTTAATGAAATATTAGACGTGTTGGATTGCAAAGATCAGCGTGTAGGTTGAAAAAAAAAAGAGGTAAAGAAAAGAAACACTACGAAAACAAACAGAATCAAAATTTTTACAATATATTCAGCCTCTTAAAAAACAAGATGCAGATTCTAAGTAGCAATCTCATCTTGATCCACTTAAAGCAAAGAAATTTTCCATATAACTTGGCATGACAATATCCACTTAGCTATTTAATCCTGTAAATTATATGACAACCAAGATGGTTCCCAAACCATGCTAGTGTTAAAAACATAAGAACATATTCTTTTGACAAACCATTCTCTGTCCAATAAAACATGCATCTGGATTAGATTTTCACTGCCTCACTGTACTCCAATAGGCCGATTCATGAGTTCAACAAATGATTGTGAATAAATCACATTAAGGTTTGATTAAGTGTGCAGTTAAAAAGCTTGAATAACTAACAGAATGAAAATGTAGGGCTTAAGCAGTGAAACCAATATTCACCTCAGTAAAAACATAGTTTCAGTTAATGAGAGATGTGATGATCAATTTTTTATAATTTCTCAAGTACTATATTCATAGATCTATAGGTGTCAAACGTAAAATTGTTTTAATATTTTGTTTACAAATGCTTGCATGTTGGTGTTGGTTGGACTATTAGATTGAGAGCCTGAGTTTGAATCTTATTGATTAGGTTTTGCGGACACATTTGTCTTCTTCGCCAGCTGGCCACATGAGTTTTCTCCAAGCAATCCACCCCCCATCATCTAAAAGGAAAGCTTATGCTGTCAAATTTAAAATTGTTGGTCATATCATGGCACAGGAATGGCAATGATTTCTAGCAGATAATTGAGACACTATGCATCTTCACAAAGTGCCTTCCATGTAAGCATCTCATGTATGATACAACACCACCAATGCTTGCTTTCATGTCTGCTCTGCCATGTCATAATGAATGCATAAATGTCCCATTTTACTCACAAACCCTTGAAAGCATTGGTATGAAGGATCAAAGAAGGCATATCCTGTTGCATGAGATATTTTGCAATTCAAACTGGTGAAAATGAGAGAGATTGTCAGAAACCTTGGACAATCAAATGTTCGTGCATGTGGTACTATCATCAAGCCTTTTCAGAAACATGTAACATCATCGAAAAGCCATTGATGTTTACACTGTGTGCTTGATAAATGCAATTTGTACCCACCAATAACAAAGCATTTCAAATACTCTTGATACTATAAACTATATATTAAAAAAACAGCATTATCCAATAAATTTGGGGAGACTCTGCATACAAAAGGTCAGTGGGTAATGCAGTAAAGGTATATTTTGTTGCTATAATTTTAAAAGGGGAAAAATGTAAACTGGTACTTATGGAAGCAAGATCTGCATGAATTAAGACAAAAAGAAGGTTAAAAGCAAAATGCAGTTGGCTTCATAAATAGGTCTGGTGGCTGCTGTAAACTAGACTTTGTCTATCATGTAAACAATGTTTTAACGCTTTTACATTGTTCATTTTAAAGAACTGAAAATGATAATTGTTTCAGAATCTGATTTGTATTAAAAAACCCTCCTAAAAAAAAACAACAGAATGGTAAAAGAATCAGTGATCTGCCCCTTAAATCAAGACATCTGACATATCTGAAAAATCTTACTGCAATGCTCTACAAAATAAATTAAACAGGGGTCAGAATCTTCCCACGGTGTATTTTTCAAATTGAGACAAAATGGTTGATTTATTATCTGTTTTATCTAATTCCTGCAGCTATTTCAGAATGTATTTCTGTGCATGTCTTGTGGTAGAGCAAACAGTACATCAGCTATTAAGACCCTGTAGTGAGGTTACCAGGCGTGTTAACAGTGGTCCACGCTATCCAGTATTGTACAGGTTATATCCTCTCCTACCTGTTGACCATTCTGAGTTCTGTTAGAACAGGGATTATGTTTGCTATAAAAAGAGGGGGAAAACAGGAGCAACAGAGAAATGCAAAGGTAATGACAACCCCTGCAGACTACTCCTAATTTCATTAAAGCTTTAAAACTAGTTTTGGGTAATTTTTACTTTTATTACACGGTTACGTGTTCTTTCTTTAGCATTTAAAAATGCAGCTTTCAACTAATTTCTTTACTATAAAAAAAAAGAATAAAGAGAGAATGATTAAGTAAAGGGTTATGCTATTACATAAGAGTGATAAGCCTGAGAATAGATGTCAATTCCCTAAAAAATTGAGCAAATAATTCATTCATATTTAGCAAATATGCTTGGGAGAGTTATTAATTTCTAGATTCAGATCCTATTTAAAGGGAGCTAAGGGTTGTTATTGTTGTTGGTGTAAATCAGCAGTGGGCAAACGTTTTTGGTCGTGGGCCAAATACAGAAAAATATAAGGAGTCGTGGACAGTAGCGTATCCAGGGGGACGGGGTCAGGCAGGGCACATGCCAAGTGTGCCACTGAGCAGTTTCTATTAAAGTTAGACAAGCCATCCTCGGATAGTGAAAAAACAATTTTCTTCAGATATATGACCTGCCTTTGATTACTGTTGTTGAGTGCAGGGATAGCCTAATGGTTCAAGTGCACAATTTCGAAGGCATCAAGGGTTCGATGCCCCGTAATGTTAGGCAAAAATATAAATCCCTGCGTTCACCAATGTCAGGCTGTTGTGACAAGCCGATCGGTCATAATTAAAATTCAAATATGGATCCTGTTGTGAGCTCGCCACCCACCACAGCTTGTCCAACAAAGGTTGAGAACAAAGCCCGCAAAGGCGAGATGAAGCCCCTACCCAAGGCCAATGCTCACATAAGATTGGCCATGTGCTCCGGAGTCGAGTCCGGCATCTTCAAACAGGTGAAGGGATCGTTCCAGTTCATGCCTAAAGCTGCCAACTCGTTTGAGGCAGAGAAAAGCGTGGGCCGAAGACACTCAAAGACCGAAGGATACATGTAGCAGATCCTGCATTATAAGCGGAACATAAATACAAGGAAAAAAATATGATATGCCTTTGATTTTTGTTGTGTCCATTTGCGTGATTCGAAAGACAAGTGGCCTCGACTTAGCCTTATATAGACTGATTACTAAAAGCTCAAAATTTACAAAAATAATTGATAAGATTGGTACAACTAATGTTCACCTTATTTACAAAGATTTCGAACATATTTCAAAGGTAAGGCCATAGGGAGCATAATGTGACTGCTTTCGAAACTGGCGATTCACGTGAGCAGAGCGAGGGAATGAACACCACTGGGCAGATCAAACGTAGGAAACCGTCACCATAACAATTATCATAGGTGAGAGGCACTAGGATGGTCAGATTGTTAGACAACTTATATAAATTATAAGGTAAAAATGCAGTGCTTGGAGCTACATGATCATATACCTCATAATACCACTGCTCAGTGCCAACTGCCAGTAAGACCATTCACCTGCACAAACTGGGGAGATAGTCCAGAATTTTGTGAAAAATCTATGAAATTTAATGTTCTTATTAAAAGTGCCATTTCCTTATTTCAGAGCATTGTGTTTTAGCTGCCTACCACCCCACAGGCTTGTCTCCCATGGCAGCCACTCCCGGTTGTGTCACAGGCCTCTACGGTAACTCACACTGGCATCACCAGCCCTTCGCGGCTTCCTGTCACTCTGCTGCCCTGATGGAAGAGCTGACAATACACACTGGTGACGGGAGCCGGAACTGTAACTGTTACTGCACTAGGACTGATGCAATCGAGCCGTGCTCCCATTGGCTAACTCCATTAGGGCCGGCAGCTAAAAGACTTGGACCTCGATGCCTGCGGGAAGCAAGTGGCAAGCACTAGACAGGGACTCAGGCCAGATGCGCACTAGGCCAACTTGGGCACCAACAGTGTAAGAATACCATGAAATGTTTATTCCCGAATAAGGAAAGTGGAGCTAAAGGAAGGAAGAGATGAAAGTTGGAGGCAGAGGAAGCCAAGAGGTCGAGAAAGTTGTTCAAGCACTTCTTAGAAAAGCCTGGAACAAGTAGTTTGACATGTTTCATGAAGTCACCTGCACCTGCTACAAATTTGTTAGAATCCGAAGGTGGATCAAGTACAAATGCATCACAAGCCGAGGATAAAGTCAAGTCAGATAAATCCGAGTATAACGAGAATAAGTGTGAGGCTGCCAGAGAGAACGTGGACATCACAGAAAGGGAAATCGATGGTGATAATGTTGAGTTTATTGATGAGATTAAACCTGACAACAATGAACCTAGTGAACTGGATGGTGTCGAAGAACCTTGAACTCTCACACCAAGTGATTGAACAGCACGATATTGGACTTCTGAAGTTCGACAAGGATACTGGAAAAACAATTCTGCCTGACGCGTTGAGAACAGAAATAATAAAGCTAGGTTTGAAGTATTTCCAGAATAGCGAGGGGCCTTTTCTTCCAAGAAATAACTGCTCAATGAACAAAACTTGGTTCAAGAGAAAATTGGGAAATGGTCGTGGTGAGAAAGTAACTCGCTCATGGCTGGTCTATTCCCCTTAAAGTCTGTATTTTGTATCTGTTGTCTTCACTATTCCCGGTCAGACAATCAGTCCTCATTGGAGCAGGAAAGTGGATTCAACCACTGGAAAAAAATTGAAAGGATTAGTGTTCATGAAAATGCTAAGAATCATCGGAAATGCTTCATACAATGGAAAGAGATGGAAAGAAATTTAGCTGAAAACAGAGTTATTGACACGGAACTTCAGTCACAGATTGAGAAGGAAAAGCAGAAGTGGCGTGATATCTTGATAAGAATCCTTCACTACATAAAATTCCTTGCAACACAGAACCTGGCTTTGCGAAGACACAGAAAGTCACTTCACCTAGACGATGACTCCAATGTGAGAAATTTCCTTGAATTACTGAAACTACTGGCCATCTCTGACCCTGTCATGAAAGCACACCTCACTCGCATGGAAAATCATCCTGGATCCACGTTTTATCTTTCACTGGGTATCCAGAACGAATTCATGCGCATGCTGGCATCCACTGTTCGCCAGGTGTTTAGTTGCCTCATCAGATCAACTAAAAAGCCATGTCTGCCAACCATAGAGGGTCACTCAGTTCATGAAGAGGTTGGCCTTTTTCTTTTAAAAACTGGTCAATTTCACATTTCAGTGAATAAAACCGGTGCAGTACAGAGCCGTGACTAAGCCCGTATTTAACATCAACTTCAGATAGGAAAGCCTGGAATTCTCTGTGAGAGTGCCCGTGCTTGAATTAGGTTGATAGTTTTCGCCACAATGTTCATGACATCACCAAGCTGGACTGCCTTGGCAAAGAGTGCCTCTTGGTGGATAATACAGTGCATTTTAACAGCTGCACCTCCACTGTCGTGAACTCTTTTGCACACCATAGAAGCCATCCCATTCTGCTCACTTGTCATTGCTGAAGACCCATCTGTTGTAACTCCACACAGCTTGTCCTAGAACGATTTCATGTCATCAATCATAGCAGATACAGCTTCAAAAATGTTCTCACCTTGATGGCGCTCTTTAGACTCCTAAGATCAAGCAGCTCCTCATTGATGCAAAAGTTGTAGTCAACTCCCCGCAAAAAAATTAACAGCTTGGCTGTGTCCGTAGCATCTGTGCCCTCGTCACATGCAATTGAGTAAAAATCAAATGCACTAGCTTTGTCTGACACCTGCTATTTTAAGTTAGCTGATAATTCTTTAACTCATCAGGCAACTGTTGTTCTGGACAAACTGACGTTGTTGAATTCTTGAGTTTTCTCTGGGCACATTATCCTGACAACTTTAGTGAGACACTCTTTAATAAACTCACCATCCTAGAAGGGTTTACCATGCTAGGCGATTAGCTGAGCTATCTCGTAGCTAGCCATTGTGGCATTTTCCTGTACTTTGTTGGCATGAAAAAAATACTGCTGTTGAGCTTTCGGTTTAGTGGTCAGATGGTTAACTTTCTGCTCTTGCTCTGTGCCAGTGTACAAAGTTTAGGACTGATGTTTCATTTTGTGACGTCTTTGAACATTATATTCTCTCATCACCACAATAAATTCCATGCAAATCAAACAGGTACACTGTCCCCTGACTTCTGTGAAAAAGTATTACTTTTTCCACCGTCTGAAATTTTTGGCAATCCATTTTTTCAGTTCTGCCATGTTTAATAATGCAAGATGAAATTAATATTGATTTGATTGATACTGTTGGTGCTGAGCTGGCTGGTGGGCATCTGGCCGAAGTCTCTGTCCAATCCTTGCTATGTGCTCACCGCAGGCATTGAGGTCTGAGTGTTTTAGCTGCTAGCTCCAATGCCGTTAGCCAATGGGAGTGCGGCTCGATTACATCAGTCCTATTGCAGTAACAGCCGAGTTCTGGCTCCCGTCACCAGCATGTATTGTCCGTGCTTCCATCAGGGCAATAGGAAGCTGTGGGTGGGGCCAGTGACGCCAGCGAGAGTTACCGCAGAGGCCCATGATGCAAGTCCTTTTCAGATTTGAGAAAAAAAGTTAGAGTACCTGGAGGAAATCCACACAGAAGAACCCATACCAGGGAGGTTTTCTAAATTGAGCCATTTTATTGGGGAAGCAAATTCAAGCCCTTGACCTTAGCAGTCCAATAAAACACGAGACAATTGTACCATACTTATATAAGTTAAAATGAAGACATCCCAGGTTTTTGTAGCATATAAAAAATCTGCTTTGATACAAGTTGCTTTTAATCCTCTCCTATTCAAGTTGGCTGAATGAATGAAACCAGACTATATGTTAGATATTCAAGTTTGACTGAAATTAACATGGGTCGCTTACGCATCCCACACGCTGGTCAGTTTGGTGGCCAGTTACACAAGGTACTTCGGCGCCTCAACAGGGCCTTTTAGGCCTACACCAGGAGCTTGCTCCACACACGGCTTCGGCCTCCTCCACAGAGATAGACACACATACATGAACTTTACACCTGCACCCACACGCATGCACCACAGAAAGAAAAAAAAAAAAGATCTGATGAGTCATTTAATGATCACTTCCACTTATAGAAGTTTTCTGGTCCACATTATCATTTCCTCTGGCTATTTATATTTTGTTTTTCCTGCAAAAGTGATTTTACCAGTGATCCATGTGTGTTAACCAGTTTGTTTACTAACTTGATACAACAGAATCCAACAGTGAATGCTTTCCTTATAGTCGTGTAGAGATCTCCGGTGTTCATATCTTATCAATTAGCTGGTTGGACAGCGGTGGACAGACCTTGGACGTGGAGAGTGAGAGCAAGATCATCAAGTGAAGTTAGAGTCATCTGTAGCTGATCAATGTGCAGTGTTTTCGCAGTCTGTTGGCCAAAAAACTGATATCTATGTCAACATGAGGCCAATGGATTTCTTCTTCATCACATACCTGAGCAATGAACTGCTATGTAGCTCAGACCCAAAGTGGTAAATATAACTACAATTCTGTGCCAACCATTGAGGATTACTGGAGTGACAATGAATCAATAATGGCACCTCTGTGACAACAGTCAGATGATTTTATTTCACATTTTGAACTTTCTGGACCATAAATTAGATTTTTCCTTTCATTTTCTTGGTGTATTTACTTTTTTATTTGGATTATTGAACTGTGTATTAAGCCATTAGTGCTATTTGTATCATTCCATGACTTTTAATGTTTTAATAATATTAAACAAGTAGGTCCATTTTGTGCAACCATCCTGCAAATTGTCTGAAAGTTTATATTACATATTGCATTTCTTGAACAAGAAAGGGTTAAAGTACGATTTCAAAAGTAGTGGCAAAATATTTTAAATGAATGAAATAATTTGCTAGAGGATCTTTCCACTTCAAGGAACAGGAAATCAATTGTCAAATTAGTTTCATATATATTTCTCATGCATCTGTGATTCAATTTTGTGATGGAAGTATAAAGTAACTAGAGAGAAACAATTTTGAGGTACATATTGCATTTCTTGAACAAGAAAGGGTTAAAGTATGATTTCAAAAGTAGTGGCAAAATATTTTAAATGAATGAAATAATTTGCTAGAGGATCTTTCCACTTCAAGGAACAGGAAATCAATTGTCAAATTAGTTTCATATATATTTCTCATGCATCTGTGATTCAATTTTGTGATGGAAGTATAAAGTAACTAGAGAGAAACAATTTTGAGGTATCAGAAGTCTTAATTTTAATCCATTATATTCCATATATACCAATGGTATGCAATTAAAAAGCTAAGGATGGTAGATCTAAAGGGTGCACAAACTATAAAAAACTTGTGTGGAGCACAAAGGGAACTTGGATATGAAATCCAGAATCTACAAAATCCAGAAATGCTGACCCAAAAATGAGCTATGATAAGTAATATATCTAAAGGACAAGTGTCCCTGCCACTCTACAACTAAACACACAACCATAATGAAGCTGATGCAGATGGTGGATATGGCAACTAGGCGAAGAAAAGAGGCCCAAATAATCTGTGGCCAAATAAGTTAGATATGAGACACCAACATCTCAGCCAGAGAAAGCTGTCCCAAAGAGACCATCAATGCAAAGATAATCTGGTAGAGAGGGAAAAAATGCCTCAAAATTTAATATGATCTATACCAAGCACCCATGCTATATTTTCTAATCCCTCATCCCATATAAATTAAATAGGATCAAAGATCTCTAATTCTAGACTAAACAGGGCAACACAGTCCTGAAGAAACAAGAATCATGGAGTAATAATGTCAAAAACCTGAACTTGGACAAGATTCATTTAAAATAACCCACTCACCTAAGAATTCCTACACTATGATGGAGGAGACAAAACCATTAAATCTTACCTCATAAGACAAAGAATTAGAAAGTTCTAATTGTGATACTAAACAAACAGGAATAGGTTTGAATAACTTCAGTCTACACCCTTTTCCTGTACAAGAATCATTAGTGTTATATAAACTTTAACCCTGAGCAGAATTAGAAGAATCTTTGTGCAACAAAATTTACAGGGTTAGTTCTTCATGAATATAAGAATAGATAATTACAATTTTTTTTTTTTAATTCCTAGATGGTAGAAACCCTTTGTTGTTACTCATTATGTTGGAGAGACTTAGTGAATATTCTGTGGAAATAAACAAGTAAATAAATCTAGACCTGTCTATAAAGTTTAGTAAAAGGTAAAAATAAAATACAGAAACTTGGCTATGATTACAGTTAAGTTTTATCAATGATTCTATAATGATGATATATTTGTTGCTTGTTTTGTTCTCTGGAGACTTCTGGTAATTCTTACACCTAAAATTTCAAATGATTTCAGCAAATATTTTATTCATGAATGTCATCTTCATGAAGATTACTTTCAAAATCTCACATTAAACATCTATAGAAAACTAATAGCCAGAGTAAGATTTCAAGTTCCTAGTATACAGCTCTCTTAGCTTCTTCCAACACCAGGACAGATGTGTAATTTAGATATGCACACATGGGAAGCATTTACATAAGGGGAAAAGCCTTCTCAATGCCTTCAAATGAATATAACAGAACTATGGAATACGTGGACAGATTGCATTCAAAAGACAACTACTAATAGTATAGAAAAAATATAAGCATTGAGAGAGATTTGGAATACAACAAGGGTTAAAGCACAGTCTTCAGCTATAACTCTGGAGCAGTTTTTACATCAGTGAGGGCATGTATACATTTTTGTGTAAATTCCTCTTCTGCTATAGTGATGAGAACAGTGTATCTAAGCAAATTTCAGCAGAGGATAACATCTGAACTACAGTGTAGATCTTTTAGCTACCTACTAGGCTAAGTCAAAGATGGAGAAATATGTTGTTAAGAAAGTTCAAGATCTTCAAAGATGAAGTATAAACTCTTAGTCCCTCCTATCATTGGAAAAATGTTTGCAACTGGTTTATGACATATGTGCAGAAAACATGAATGATATCATATTACTATATTTAAATGTTGACCAGATAGTAAATTGTGTTATTCTTTTATCTGTCCCTTCTGGGTTATATGCTATACAAGGACAGAAAGCCATCATATTTTATATAGCTCCAACCCACATGGAGAAAAAGAATGTCTACCAATGATTTTTTAAACTAACTTACACCATTTTAGTAGTTTATTCCATTCTCTTCAAAATCTATTATCAGAAAAAAATATATTTTTAATATACTATGCCAGGATGACTCGATCATACAAACCCTGCAGATAACTGGAAGAATTTGTTAATGCCCTTCATTATTTGAAAATCTCTATTTGAATTCTTCTAAGATGTCTAACAACCAGACAAGATAGATTTGTGATATTCCAAGATCTGAATTCTGGAAAATTTTGTAGTAAATTATCTTTCTAATATTTCAAACACATTCCTTCCACAAACAGACGCAAAACCTGCACATTATCTTCAAGGTGTGGATGGGATATCAGTGTGTTCAAATGAAACTCAGCTGAAATGACACTGCTGTAATAGTATACCTGGAATTTATTTGACTTTTCCCAATATATTGGACTACATTTTTGAAAAGGTTTTTTTTATTCCATAGTTTGGTTAATTATTCCGAGAATTTTATTACCTACATTAAGATCTTATAACTATTACTGCTGCAAAACCAACCCACCCCAAACCTTTTTTATCATGCTTACAGAATTTTAAAAATATTTCTAATATAACATTTAACATTTTTAAGCGCTCTGTCTCAGCTTTACACCAAGTTTCATCATTGCAATAACCCTGACCTACCACATCAGAGCGGAACACTGAGAACAAGCATGTGATCAGATACATGTCAATCAATGCCAGACCTCACAAAACCACTCACAGCTACTAATGCTCCAGCCAGAGCAGTGAAGAGACAAAAGCATCTTGATGAAACAGGAATGTGTTTTCATTTTTCAACATGATCATTAGATTCACATATATTGTGCATGATGGATGAAATGATTTGAAAAAGAAAGACAAAAAAATTAAAATTTTTAACACCACCACCACCACCACCACCACAATTCCAGAATTTATTAAATTAAAAGAAAAAGGAAAAAATAAGGGATTTAATTATCAGGTGGAAACAAGTTCACCTGTAAAGGTAAGATATTTACCATTCCTTGTTCTTCCTATGGACAGTTTCATCAAAGAGAAACTAGTTCTTTAACTACCGTTTTCTCTCTCTGTCTTTCGAAATCTGCAGAAAGAGAAAAGAGTGACCAAGAATAAACGAATGGCTTTATGCTTGCTACAACTGGCCATGACCTTTCCAACTTAGTGTTCATTGCTTCTCTATGCTACAGTCACTATAGATGTGTGCCAATGGTGTTTTCTCCTTTTCTCCGAGGAGTTTGACACTGGTGTCACATGACCAACATACACGATGAAACATCAATACTGAAATATAATCTAAACAACGTGGCCGGTACTGATGGTTTACACATGAAAGCTGTTTTTATCCAAACTAACACAGAAGTCCACGCCTGAGACCGAAGTGTAAACATCAAAATAAAGAAAAAGAAAAATGAAATGATTACCTTAAATTTCTAAACAAAACTGGTGAAACAACCTGCAAAAGAAGCTGTGCCCTCTCCAGAGATGTAAATCAATTTAAAGTAGAAGTTGATAAATATCTCAGCTCATCTGGTGCTTTTGAGGATCATCGATTTAGCAAAGTCAAGCCTTGTAATCATGTAAGACGACAGCCAGCAAGCAAAGGCGGGTAAACAAAAACGTTTCAGGGAATTGGGCATTTTATCACCTTGACCTTAAGAAACTTTACCAACCAAACTGACTATCAAGCAACACAGGGATAAATATCAGCTACAGTTACTGAATTGTTAATCAGAGTCATGAGAAACCCTATTAAACAAATTTAAACAAAATGTCAAGCATTTAATGTTTTTTCCTTCCTTTAAAATACAAAAAAAAAATTTTTTATTTAAAAAAGCAAAAAATATTTGCTAAACTATCAGCTTTAAAAAAAGAAAAACAAGAAAAAAAACCAAAGAAAGAATAGATCTGAAATAATGACGATTTAAATAAATCCCTTTTGAGACTTGCACTGGGTCTGTGTTTACTGTAAACTAATCTACAGATCAATACTTTATGGCGATCAACTATTTAAAAGCTACATAAATGTATATGTAATAGTTAATGATATTCATATACAGGTGCATCTAAAAAAATTAGAATATCATGGAAGAGTTCATTTTTTTCCATAATTTAAATCAAACAGTGAAACTTTCATATATTCTAGATTCATTACACACAAAGTGAAATATTTCAAGCCCTTTTTTTTCTTTTGATTTTGATGATTACGGCTTACAGCTCATGAAAATCAAAAATCCACTATCTCAAAATATTAGAATATTTCATAAGATCAATAAAAAAAAAAGGATTTATAATATAGAAATGTCGAACTTCTGAAAAGTATGTTCATTTATGCACTCAATACTTGGTCGGGGCTCCTTTTGCACGAATCACTGCATCAATGCGGCGTGGTATGGAGACGATCAGCCTGTGGCACTGCTGAGGTGTTATGGAAGCCAGGTAGCTTTGATAGCGGCCTTCAGCTCGTCTGTATTGTTGGGTCTGGTGTCTCTCATCTTCCTCTTGACAATACCCCATAGATTCTCTATGGTTCAGGTCAGGTGAGTTGGATGGCCAATCAAGCACAGTAATACCATGGTCAGCAAACCAGTTACTAGTAGTTTTGGCACTGTGGGCAGGTGCCAAGTCCTGCTGGAAAAGGAAATCAGCATCTCCATAAAACTTGTCAGCAGATGGAAGCATGAAGTGCTCTAAAATCTCCTGTAGACGGCTGTGTTGACTTTGGACTTGATAAAACAAAGTGGACCAACACCAGCAGATGACATGGCACCCCAAATCGTCACTGACTGTGGAAACTTCACATTGGAATTCAAGCAACTTGGATTCTGTGCCTCTCCACTCTTCCTCCAGATTGTGGGACCTTGATTTCCAAATGAAATGCAAAATTTACTTTCACCTGAAAAAAGGACTTTGGACCACAGAGCAACAGTTAGCCCAGGTAAGACGCTTCTGACGTTGTCTCTGGTTCAGGAGTGGCTTGACACAAGGAATGCGACACTTGTAGCCAATTTCCTGGACACATCTGTGCATGGTGGCTCTTGATGCACTGACTCCAGCCTCAGTCCACTCCTTGTGAAGCTCCCCCAAGTTCTAGAATCGTCTCTGCTTGACAATCTTCTCAAAGCTGCGGTCATCCCTCTTGCTTGTGCCCCTTTTCCTACCACACTTTTCCCTTCCAGTCATCTTTCCATGAATATGCTTTGATACAGCACTCTGCGAACAGCTAGCCCTTTCAGCAATGACCTTCTGTGGCTTACTCTCCTTTTGGAGGGTGTCAATGAGTGTCTTCTGGACAACTGTCAAGTGAGCAGTCTTTCCCATGATTGTGGTTGTGTGTACTGAACCAGACTGAGAGATTTATGGTATTATACTGCATAAGTAGTGATTTACTCAAACTCAAAATGGAATATTCTAATATTTTGAGATATGTTTTTTCTATATTTTTTTTAGCTGTAGGCCGTAATTATCAAAATTAAAATTAAAAAAATGCTTGAAACATTTTAGTTTACATGAGTCTAGAATATATACAATTTTCACTTTCTGAAATAACTGACAAAAAATATTGAACTCTTCCACGATATTCTAATTTTTTGAGATGCACCTGTATATCTATATATCCACACACATACACACCTGATGTTGCCAGGTGTTGTTTGAACACCCACAGTAGTTATACTTTAAAAACAAGTCTATTACATTTACCTTTTATAAAACTGCAACTGATGAACGATAAGGCAAACACCTCTTCTGTCAGACAGACGTATTTTTATATACTAATGGTTCTCCACAAACATTCATGATGTATGAAACTGAACAGAATGAGTGTATTATAAAAGAAAATTTGTCCTAAAGAACAATTAAATGAACAATAAAGGTTAGCAATTACTGTACTACAACATTCACAAAAGTTCATAACTCTTTAAAACAGTCATGTTATATATAATCAACATATTTAAGTACAGTTGTCCCCCGGTATTCGCGGGGGTTACGTTCCTAGAGCACCTGCGAAGAGTGAAAAACCGCGAATGTTGGACGTGGTCCATAAAAATGCCTATAAATGCTCTATAAACCTCAAAATATAATGTAAAATATAATTAAAAAAATATAAGTAAATACATAATAATAATTTAATAAAAATACAACACTCAGAGAAACACTTGAGATAACTACACGCAGTAAACTGGGATGATGCTGGGCTGCATCTGCCTGAGACAGCGCCTCATGGGCAGCAGCCAATCAGCAGCGAGGAGAAATGAATAACGCTCTCGGATTGGCTACTTTCAAACCTCCAGCCAATAGCGTTTATTTTATATTGATATTTTGCTGAATTTACGTTAGTATTTATATTACAAAATTAGTAAATTATATTGTTATTAATAATTTAGCGTTAAAAAGCGTGAAAAAAATATATTGCCACGAAAAAAGCCATAAAAAATCGCGGAAGATATTTGCGATTCCGCGAATATGTGGGGGTTTCCACGAACAATTATCAGTTAGGTTCTAAGGAAAATTCCGCGAATAACCGGGGGCCGCGAATGCTGAACCGCAATTACGCGGGGGTCGACTGTATATGATAATCATTGCTTTTTATAGATAATTACTAAAATGACAAATACAGATAAGGCTAACCTTAGTTATATCAAATGTTTACCATGATTAAACAGATAGTGATGGATTAAGCACTAAGCAGAGTGCTTTAGCCAAGAGTTGTCAGTTAAAAATTTTGGCCTACATTAATAGAAACAAAATAGAAAAATATCATACATAACTATGATGCACCTTGGCCAACAAAGGCCTTCATCTGACACTGACAACAGAATATAAATTCTACACTGAAAATAATTCATCAAAATTAGCATCATTATAAAATGGTACCAAACGGAATATATATTTTTAAATAATTCATAATAATAACAATTTCTTTCCTGTATGATTAAAGAAAGTAAAATCACTTTGGATATTAAAGATTTCTTCTAAGTTCCTTCCATTTAATTTTCATCCAGTATTTTATATCAAAATTCTTAAGATAAATTAGAGTCAGCAGAACAGTCATTATCAGAATATTTAATCGCAATTTTTTATGTCATCGGACATCTACAGTGCAAGTAAGATGAATAAATTTGTAATATTTATCCCATTAGTTGAAATTAATCGCATCATTGATAGACAATGCAAGCAAAACATTTTGACAGAAAATGATTTTTTGTTTTTTTTTTTAAAATCTGTTTTTCTTGCAAGCAGCAGCAGCAGCAGCTACCAGGATCTGGAGAAGTATAAAATGAGTCAGCTTTTTTTATCTGAAAGCCATCCAATTTGATTAAATAAATTTCTGCTTGATCTGAAGATCAGCAGGGTTTTGTTTATTAATCCGACAGAACAGAAAGTCAATTTTCTAATGTATGAAGCAGCACTGAGGAGGCTGAGGAGCTCCCTTAAGTCCACATCTCACAATCCAATGGAATTCCAATGACGGTTTTAGCTGAACAGAGGAATAGATGAAGTTGATTCAGCAGGTTTTTTTGTGCTACATAAATACTGAGTGACATGGTATTTAACTTTGATTTTAAAAAGAAAGAGAAGATTGGCTGCACATAATAAACATTAGATCACCAGATTTAGCCAATTGAGGAGGAATCTAACGTTAATAATAATAATAATAATAATAATAATAATAAATACAACACACAAGGTGAGGACATCACACACCTTTTCTGCATGGATGATTTAACATTATTTGCTAAAGATAACAATCAGACAGAAAAAACAACTACAGACAATGAAATTATCTAGTGAAGACATCCAAATGGACTACAATAGTGAATGCAACCATTTAAGAGGTAGAAGAAACAGGTACCTGAGGGGGTGTGAATGGCAAACAGTCTATGATGACAGAAAATAAAAAAAGAGTACTAAAGAATAATTCTGAAAAGTGACAGAAGGGGGGATCAATATTCCACTTACATGACTCGCTAACAACGTATCAGTGAGAAAGCGAAGAAGCCACAAAGTGCAACAGAGGCAGATACTGGAGAGCTGATTGAAAAGGGAAATGATTTACCATCACAGAAAGCTAAAACACTGAGAATACTAGTAGGTGATGGAGCAGAATAAAGAAGCTGTCAAGAGAAACTGTTTCAGGGGCAGTACTCAATTAAAATGAGCAAACCAGATGTAGAGAAAACCAAAAGATAGCTAAGAAACTGAGGGACAGATAGCAGCAGCAGCAGCAGCACAAGACCGACACTACCAAAACAACACTGACATAGATTTAAAATGTAGAATGCGAAGAGCATTTGATGAAACCATGGGATGTATAGTAGCAGGAATACCCAAACATTAACCAAAACAGAAAAATATTTTATAAAAGTAGAATACAGATGATAATCAGTGGGCACACAGACAGATGAAGTGATATACAAACATCTTTGTCAGGTAGAAATGTTGTTTTTTTTTGAGAGGGTGTGAAGATGACATAAAAGAGAGAAGCGAAGGTGTTTGCATATCAAAATTTGATCATAAACACCTATATTTAATTTACACAAACCTGTACATTTCTAAAACTGTATTAATTCCTGGATGTTTTTGAAACCATGTCTCCTTTTACCCAGGCACCAAAAGGTATAGTTTATTTAACATGTCCATCAAAGCACTAAAGTCTCGAATACTGGATGACCAAAGCAGATTTTTCCATGTTTGACCCTGATGATGTTGATAGAAAAAGATCTACAAAACAGAGATTTAAAAAAGGGATCTCACATTAATAATAATAAGTTTTAAAAAACAAAAAAAAATAACACCATCCAAAAACCTTAAGGGAAATACTACAATTTTGATAAAACATCACAAGTGGCCTTTTGTTTTTATATATATATACATATATATAAAAAATAGTTATTTCAAAAGAGTGGTAACTAACTAATTGTCTTGATGGGCATTCTCTGGTGTTCCTGATTAATGTTATAATTTGATAATATCCTGTGTCAATACCAATACTTCATTTTTTAATGGATAGGGTTTTGGTGCAAATGTTGTTGAGTTGCCCCCCTAGTTAGCAACGAGGCAACAATGTGACATAAAAGTACTGGTACATTCCAAATTTGGTTATCCTAATGAACTTACTGAAAGTCCCTCAAAGACTTTTATTTTTAAATGTGGAAAGAAAGCAAAGTATTCAGAAGAAACTCAAATGACCAGCTAGTGAAGAGTAAGAGTAAATCATGATAGAAACACAACCATAGCAGTCCAATGATACTAGCCATCAGAATCCCACAGAGTCCCCTGCTAAGAATATTTGTGGTTACTACAAAATGGGCCTTTCATAACAGAATTTAGAGATTTAGTTTCTCATCTGCTTGAACAGCAGAATAAAAGTAATCTTTTTCTGTTTTTCTTCCTGTGGTAATAACAACATCTTAGTAAGAATATACTATGACTTGAATTGAGTAATTAGGTACCAAACTGAGATTCAGATAGGCCATTACAGTTACAAACACATAATTGCAAGCTACACAAACAGGTAAACAACAGAGAAACCTTCAGTTTTCACATAGTCAGACCATTATGAGACGTTTGTGAGAACAGATGGACTTTCGAAAGGGATGCATATTTAGGGAACAGGAAATTGGTAGAACCTAGCAGAAAATCTCCAAGGCACTGATGACTGTTAGTGGTGAGTGTCTAGTTCAAGAGAAGCCATAAAACAATCATTCATGTGGATCCTAGTTTTCCAAAGCTAACAGAACAGAAACTTCATGCTGTGAAAATAAACATGGAAACTGAACAATATCAAATGGCTGCAAATGTGGCAATATGTGCAAATGTCCAATGGACAAATAGTAAAATGCAACTACTCAACATTTTAAGCAATATCATTCAAGATCGCAATGAGCACTGCAGATGCTATCCTATCTTTCTGCCATTTGGAACATTAAGATTTTCTGATGAATCCAAGCTTTCTTAAGTGACTGACAGTGGTTGTATAGGGTTGTGGTTCCACCTAGTAAAGAAAATTTCACAAACCACAACAAAATATTTGATGTCACTATGGTTTGAGCTTTTTGCCCAATACATTAACATTAACCAAGAGATACATGCCTATGCCATATGGTCGTGTGTATCCAAAGAAGATAATCTTATGAAAAATGGTGCCTAAGTCATACCACTCTTGCAATACAAAGATGGAAAATCAGACCAACACAATTCTGTCATTGTCTAGGCAATCATTGGAAATGAACCCTGTTATGCATATGTAAGATATCCTTGGCCAATCATCGCAAAACTATCCCCAACATTCCAGTACTTTCTAATACAGATTCTGTATCAGAAGTAGAATGAAACTCCACAGACCAGCTTTGTTGATGTCTTCCATACAATGTAGTAGCCCAATCATATTTTATCTGCATTATGAAAGATTTCAGAATATACAAATGCTCTGCTCATCAACAGCCATCAATCTGCATCCATGCCCAACCATGTGATAGGGTATGGCTCTAAGATTAACCCATGAACCAGCTAAGAACACAGATTGTGACATAGATGACTAATCTTCATTGAACATGTTAAACATACCCCCCCCCCACACACATGCACATTTTACATATACTGAACATATAGGATTAAATGATTTGATTTAGTTAGTCTTAATTTTTTTTAAAATCAATTTAAGTGACAAAGAAAGATAATGTTTATTTTTATTTTTTTAAAAAAATAGTATTTTTAAATTTAAGACATAGCCAATATCAGCAAAAAGTTTATTTAGAATATTTAACATAGCTTCTTAAAAGTCATGAATTGTTACTGCTATGTCCTGCAAAGATGTCTACAATGGTAGACAAGCCTGGTGAGGAAGCATAGTGCCATGGTTATCTGCTAGGAAGCATAGGCATTCCTGCTCCACAAGAGGCCCACACTTCCTACTTTGACAAAGAAAACTGTACTAAACTCTTCATTTTTAGATGTGGGAGAAAACCCATGCAGCTGGCTGGTGAAGATGAGCGAGAATAAAGCATGCCAAACCAAGCTGGTTCCAACCACACTGCCAAAAGCCATGAGTTATAATCCCAATTTTCTTTGAAAAAAATCACTTTTATGTCTGTATAAACTTGAAAAAAAAGAAAAGAATAATAATAGCATAGGTATGTAAAATCTGAAATTTTAAAGTAATAATGTTGATAATAATAAAGAAACTAAAGATGATATTAAAATTTCATCATGCAAGATAAAAATATTCAAAGATGTTAATGATTCACTATGTCAGCCATGGTGTTTATCTGCCATTTTAAACACAGTATACTGAAGCTGGTACTTGACCGTGGCTGCTATGCAGATTATAACAAATCGCACTAAAGATTTTGTTGTTTTTAAAAGAAGAAAATGAATAACTAAATAAAAAGCATGATAGTTTGATGTTAGTTCGCATTCCAAGCAGAAAAAATTAAATTGGTGCACAGACAGCAAGCCGTTAGATGGAGTTTGCCTCTGCAGTGTTCCTGATAAGGATGCGACAGTAATCCATCATATTTTTGGTAGAACTATGATGGATACTGATCAAAAGATACTGATGGATCACCGTGCATTTTGACAGCTGAAATCACAGAAACATACTTTCTACTAAACTTTTCTCATCCCTCACAGAACAACGGAGGGTTAAATGCGAAGTATAAATGCCAGTAATGCGGACAGGATGATGAAGCTGGGGGTGTAGTGAGTATCATTTATGGCAGACATGGTGCCATGTAATTCATGGAGAACGCGCGAATGCATCCCAATACTAATGGTAGCGTGTGAGCAAGATCAGTTTTGGGAAAGCTCAGCATCAGAGTTACTTGCTCAGTGGGCACAGTAATTGATCAGCTCATTAGAATGTTGCATCCTCAACAGGCGCCAACTTTTTGATTCTATGTTAACTCATTTAGTTCCTGAACCACTCAAAGGGAAATAGCTCAAACTGAATAACTTCTTTTAAAAAGAAATCTGATCAAACGATGGAAAGTCTTAAAAATAATGTATAAAATACAAAACTGCTACTTAGTGAAAATCCAAATAGAATCACTACTAAAAAATCAATTTCCTGCAGAAATTCTCCATAGGTCACTCACCTTGAAAACAGACATCATTAATTAATTTTTTTACAAGAACAGATCAACCTGTGCTTTGTTTGCCAGCAGGTAAAATATAAGTCAATGTTGCAGAGCACCTGTGTTTCATTATCTCAAGGCAGAATTTTCATATCAATACTACAAGCAAGTCTACACTACCCACCAACCATCACCTGTGACCAGTTGATTCAGGTACCCGGCACAATTTTTCGTTGTAGGGTAGAAACTATTAAACAAACCAGAAATCCATATAAGAGAAGCATGGAACCCGATCTAAAGCAGAGAAAGAGGGCAGCATTGTATTGGGGAGGTTGGTCATCGGAATGGTTATTAGTTAAACAACTAGTAGTCTGTTGACAAAACACTAAAAAAAAACAAAAGTTATAAAACTAAGCCTGGCTCATCTTTAATCAGATATACAAAAAATAAACTACAGTTATGAAAATCAAAGATAAAAATAATTGAGGGTTTTAAGAGTGTAACTTGGGTATCAAGATTTAAAACGAAACAAAAAAACCCCGCAAAAAGAACAAAGAAAAACAGAAAAGATATACTTGTTTATAATAAGCAGCCCACTACTTCTCTTCCAGTGAAGCATTTACCTTTATTTTTAATGTGAACAAACAGAGTCTGCCGTTCAATAATAAGATTAAAAGAAACCTTTACATTTGTGCTCTTGTTTAGGTATTTGGAAAAAATTTCCACTTAAAAATTTTGGGTGAAAATGGACTAAGTAAACTTAGTTAAGAATGTCTGATGTTATTCTCTGTTAACCAATAATTTTAATTTGTCATTTATTTTTTTGCTAAAATTTTTAATAATTTGGTAATATCGCACTAGATGCTAATTTATTTCACCCACCTGAAAGTAATTTGCATAAATACTACTCCTTGCATCACCTGAGGTCACCGTCACATGTGGCAATGCCCTCTTCACGAACCAGTCATCCCCTTTGTCTTTAGAGGATCTTAAGAAAGGCACTAACAAACAAGCAGATGCTAGTAGCACTAATAAATTACCGTATATTTTTTTAACAAGGAAAAAAAAAGTTAATATAATTATACAAAACATATGCAACATTGGTTAAAAACTGAAGGAGGTAATGGTGAACAGCAACCAAACTTGAAGAAATGTTTTTATCGATGGCTTACTGTATTTGTTTTTCAATTTCATGTGGTGTTATTACTTTTTTTTTGAAAATCCATATTGTAAACATGGGAGATGGATGGTGGTACCTTTATTAATTAGCCTGGTATTGCTCACATACTCCTGGAGCACAGCTACTTCCAAAAAAAATTGTATATATATAATGGTAATGTTTACAGAGACTGTTTATAAAATTTGATTTAAAAAACTTTTAAATAGCAAAGCAAAAAAAAAAAAAGAAAAAAGAACATAACTATAATTCACTAAAATAAGTTCTATGTAAAAGAATATGATGAAATGAAGAAAGAGGTTTTGCCATTGACTGATTTATATGAATATTTAACCCAGAAGGCATAAGTCTCTCAGTTTATTTAAAAATTGGCATTGTACTACTTTGCTGATAACGGTCTATAGATTGTAATCACTATAATAAAGCTTTCTGAGGCAGAGTACTCATAAATGTCACATGATTGTACAGCAGCCAACAGACTCGAACAAGAGAGCACCAACAAGAAGACTGTGTGACTGTTTATTTACTAAGTGGCTAACAAAAACCTTACTAACTTTAGTTTTCTTAACCTTTGTGCTGACTGCAGGTGGATGATGCTATTCTTGTACTTTTGATTCTTATTCTGTACGCCATAAATTAAAAATGAAGAGAATCTAGAATAAAACTTCTCAAGTTATTGAAGATGCAATGGAGGCTCACTGACAAAACATATTGAATGGTGATCTGGTGGAATCATCAACTAGGACAGTCACAACGATGGCGCTGTATCAGACCGGACAAAAAAAAAGGAAGTAAGTTCTGAGATCCACAAACTAAGAAAGAAAAGAGCCAGCAGTATCAGTCTAAACACTGCTGATTACTTTAAAAAATCTGTTTCATTCATTTCACCTCTGTACTTTAACACTTATCTCCAGATTTATAACCCTGTGCAGCAAACAGACACAAACCCAAATTTAAAAAGCAACAACAAATTTTCTCTTCTTTTTTAGAACTCTATACAAAATCTACTGAAAGCATTCAAACAAAATCCTGGAGCCAGATACCATTATGATGATGCTATTTCAACTGAGTTTCATTTGAATATCTTAGATAAGTCACTCTATCTCTTTCTTTTTTTTGTAACTTTTCCTCTTTTTTCTGAAAATACTACATGCTGCCTGTTATCAAATCCATCATTTCATGTGTTTACATAACTTAATAAATCAATCCAAAAATGGTGCGCGTAACAATAGCATAGCCGAGAGTCTGTATGCTGTAGGCTCTTAATGGTTTAGCGCCTATCTAGGCTTAGTAAATACATAATACAGCTATAATAGTTTTAGCATTAACTTCTAAAATTTCAAATTAAAGGCTAAGTACCACTACAACTAATAACAAGCTAACCCACACACACACAAATATAGTAACGTTTTAACAACCAATCGATTAATTCAAATTAAGTATGCACACATCAAAAGAATCATCCTTGCACACGGTAGGGGAGACAACCTTTCCAATCTGTTTAATTGGAAATTACTGGCACTGAAACAACCAGCCATTGTTGTCTCAATACAGATCTCTAAACACTGCACCTATCACAAATTACACGAAACAATAATAATTTTGAAAAACAACAAAAAATTACTTTTGCAAAATTAAAGTGCCATTTTTTTGTTTACTTTCTAAAAATGTTGTTGCTTATCTTACCAGATAATCTGACTTTACAAACACAATGCTAAAAAACATACAAAGCACCAGTTAAAAAAAGGCAATAACAAGCAGATCAAATTAAAATTTTTAACAAGAAAAATAACAGTTACCAATTATTTTCTCTCTCTCATTTAAAAAATAAAAAAAAAACATTTGAAATTAAGTTCCACGAACAGCTGTGGGTTATGGTTAGTAGAATGAATACTATCTGTTGCGTCAATGTGCAGTAGTAGTGGCTAATCTGGATCTATGCTAAGATAACTGCCATCTATGTTTTATGGTGACTGTTTTTCTCTGTACATATTCCTATGGGACACAATGCAAAAATTCTTCCAGTACTATCCCAGAAAAAGCTTGGCTTAAAAAACAAATAACTATCTTTCTCCACATTTGCATTTTCTCCCTTTAAGTCTTATTCATTAGATAAAATACCTTCTGTAATGAACTATCCTTTCCTCTCTCATTCTTATTAAATAAAAGAAAATTACAAAGAATATTATTGGTGCTTTATTTTGCTCAAGTACTAAAATTCCTTTTATTCTTTTTAAATTATAAATGAAAATTGTACAATATTTCATTAGTTGTTTAACAGCTCTCATAAATCTGAACATCCTTACACTAATTCCACAACACCCCTGCACCGCCGACTAATTTATTGGTTTTTCTCGATGCTAACTCATTGTGCCAAGCATTTGCTTTCCTGGAGCATTTTGAATCAACGCAGCTTTCATTAATTTGCAGTTAATATCTAACCAAACAGTGCCGTTTTCTTGTCATCACATCACATTCTTGCTGCTCCATGATCCCATTTATTTAATAAAGGACCGCAGAGAGAGGGAGGGAGGGAAATGTGACATAAAATCCTAAAGCAAGCAGGGTTCTTGTTGCTAAGAGTCAAGTCTGCCAGCTCTGCAAACCAGTTAGCAAGTCTTCCTGGCGAGCCACTGCCCAGCTGATTTGGGCTTAAACGGTGAACAGACTCTTTTTGCTCTGTTAGCCATTTGCATGGCAACAAATGACTGAAACTTGATTTGTTTATTTATTTTTTTGTATCCAACCCTGGGGGTCAGCTTTGTCGGTGCGGAGAATGGTCCTGGTGCGTGTCTCTGTCAACGCAAGGGCTTATAGAACAAAAGACCGAATGTGACATTTAAAAAAAATCAGATGATAAAAACTAAAATTTAAAAAAAAAAAAAGTATATTTATGTATGGAGTCTAAATTTTATTTTGTTTGGTACTGCTGTATACATAGATATCAGAATATAATTCAGCTTTTTTTTTAAATTCTGCACTAGATACTGAAGTGTTTCATTTTTAACACTGTTTTTGGAAAGTGTCTTCTGATCACTGCAATGGTGACAAATCAATGTTGTTTAAAAGTTAATGATTTGTGGAAAGAAACTAGTTACAAACCTATTGATGTATCTGTGTTGCAGGTTACTTTATCTTATACTTGAAAACGTCTTTATCAAGGGCTGGCACTGTTAATTTATATAGCATCTTGATTTAGTCATCCAACCATCAAGATGTTTTTTCTGCATTATGCACATATCTAACAATTAACCATTAGTACACATAAAGGATGAATACACACCAATCAATTCTTTAAATAAAAATAACATTAATTTAATACATAAATTTCTTTTTCTATTTAACTCGTGTTACTTTCTGCAAGATGAGCTCAAAAAGTAAAACAGAAAAACAAGAAGAATAAAAGACAAAGTACAATTCCAAGTACTCAATTTTTAACCAATGATATCACTGCAAAGTATTCAATGCTGGTATGTACTATCAATCAATGACACAAGATTGGATTTGAAGTCACTGGTCCATGAAAAAAAAAATTAATAACAACAGTGAACAACAATCAAACCGTAAAATTTGAAAGAAACACTTATTGATTACTAAAGAAACTGATAGAAAAAAAGAATGATTTAGAATTAAACTCATGGGCAAAGGAGTGCACCCTGAATGCACAAATAATTTCATGCTCAAAAAATTGCTATGGATATTTAAAAAACAACAAGCATTATTAGAATAGTTTCATCAAAGCTAATAAGAACAATACAGATCTTTTGAAAGTATAAACAATATGCTATAGAAAATGTAATTGTTTGATTTTCTCTTGTACAAAAGCCTGAAAAATTAAAACAAATTAAGAAATGGTGGTGTTTCATTTCTGTTTTTTTTTTTTTTAAAACTGCAAAATGTATGGCACAGACGACATCACTAATCTGGAAACAGATTGCAAGAGAAAGCATGAACCTTGGACAAAATCTCTCATTCGCTGAGTTGGAAAGGATATATAAAGTCCAAATCCACATTACACTTATTGAGAACATCAGTCAAATGCTACATTCTTTAAATATGAAGTTCTCTAAACATTAAATAAATCCATCACAGTTCTTGTTTCCCTGCACAATAACATTATGAACAAAAAAGTGTGTCTTAGAATTATATTTGTTTGTTTATTTTTAACAAAAAAATTCTACACTCAAGTTATGAAAAGTTCCATGCAGTTGAAAAGACTCCATCTACAAGCCATTAACTTGTTTTATTCATTAAATCCGGGTTAATTCATAATGTGATGTTATTATTATTTGTAGCAACTCGTTTATCCTCAATGCTTTGACAAAGCTGATTACAATGATAGAAAAAGCCTGCGCAAGGTATGTTTCTTTTATTTCCATTTAAAGTACTGATCTGCTATTATGCAATACTGAGAAAGTTATGAAAACATTATCTTGTGTTTTTAATTTAGTCAAGGGAAGCAGAAAATGCCTAAGATAATCTGAGAATACAGCACAATAACAGTTCTTCTAGGTTTTTTTTTAAATGTCAAACAGACCTCTGCCTCACAGACCCCTTCAAGTTTAGACCCTTTTCATTCTCTTCTATTTACTAACAACATCAAAAATAAAAATGGTCTATTACCTAAATTTTTCTCATTATTCTTTTTCTTCAGTTAGTTTTTACATGAAGAAATTTTAAAGTTTCATGCTGGTTCCATCTTCAAATAAGTCCAATCTCTTGGAGACTCTTGTGTAGAGTTCCTCAACTGGTATTAACCCCAGGCCAAATCCATTCAGTTTATAACAGAACTGGAACATAATGCCACTATGGCTTTTATCTTCATTATAGCAGCAATCATCAATTCTTTTTTGGGATGGAATAGTGTTTCCAAGGGTTTGTTTTTACATGCCCCTCCAATCTCTGATGATAATCATGTGTTCTTCCAATTCTACAACTCTCCTGAAGATTTTACACACACAAAAAAAAAAAACACACGACAGATAAAGGTTCCTGCTGTTTGGTCTGGTAATAATTCTGAAATGAAATCTACCATCACTTTACCATACGTATGCAATTCACAGTGTTAGCAACAAAAACCCATCTCCCCTCTTATACAAACACAGAGCTCATGAGTGTATTTCTGTTCTCTATTGCTCAGTGTTAGATTTCAGTTTATAAATATAAAAGATCATGTTCCTTCTACTACTCACCTCTTTTCTGTGTAGTCGACGGAAGAGTTTACATTGGTCAGAACAAGAGATAGCTACATGTTCAGAACACTCAAACATGAGAAATCAGAGAGTAACAAATCTGCACTAGATCTGTTCCTGAAAATTCTCTATCACATAACAACCAGCTCCACAACTTTATACTAACAGTACAGCATTTATATCTTTACTATAAAAACCAAACAATAAGAAAGCTGTCATCATTTCTACACATCGAAACAGAAAGGGTGACCTTGTCTTGATGTCATTATCTCTACAAAAAGCACAAAATTCTAATTTCTATATTGTGCTTGTGCGTGCTTTTTGTTCCCTTTCTCTACCTTAATAAGAACTGCTTTGTTCACCAGTGAAAAAATGAATAAGCTTACCATTTATTCAACAAAAAACTGCTAATTTCCTAAATCCACAAACCATTGTCAGTTTACTGTAAATAGTCATACAAATTTCTAAAACTAAAACAAAAATTAAATCTTTACGAGATTCTTTAATGTTTGACTCTTTACCAGCCAAGACCTAAACCATTTAGAGATAAAAGCAAAAGAGTAAAATAAAAAAAACTTTGGAAATCAGCACTAATTATTACATTTAGAGAATCATAATCTAATTAAGAATGCAAATCTATAAAAAGCTGAACTGTTAAGCTGTGATTAACATCATTAGGTATGAAAATGATGCAGAAATAAAATGTCTGAAATACCATCAAGTCCCAGGTATAGCTGAATGCTCCTAGAGGTATTTGCTTAAACTAAAAGAACAAAGCAGGTGATGCTGATTTGATAACAAAACAAAACAAGAAAAACAGATGGAATCGCAGATTGTTAAAGCTCATTCACATTACCACTGGGGGAATGCTAACCCACTTTTCAGTGAGTAAACATAGTTTATCTTTGTTTCAGATTTCAATCCTTGTATTACTGAGACACTTATTATGTACAACCATACTTAAGGTTGTTGATGTCTGCTACTCTCCACATATGCAACAGAAATCTTTCTTTTACAACCCACAATGCATCATCATTCCTGTCAGGCAATCACATTAAAACTGTTCTATTTTGACATTGTCTGGAAGCTATCCTCATGTAGTACAAATTCTTTTGTTTTTATCTATAAACTGTATATATGCAAGAGGTGTGTGTGCGTGTTGGTCTCTTATTTAGTCATCTCTCTGGGCTATGAATACATACAATATTTATTTCATCAAGTAAACAGTGAAAACTAAAGAAAGCAAGAAGCTAGCTAGCAATTTTAATCAAAAGAACATCTTACAGGATTAGCACATAATGCAATATGAATCTCACTCTGCATTCTCATGAAACTTTCTAGTTGGAGGAACCTCTGAGAATTAAATGGAAACTAACAGCTAAATCTCAAGAGAGAAATATTTAAAAATGCAATTAGAAAGTTAGAATAATTAATTTGAATTGTGCCAGTTCCTCTCTCAAAGAATAAACTAAAGAATAGACATTACTACCATTTGAGGATTTGCAAAATACAAACATGTGATCAATTGGACGAGACACCAGCACGTTTAAAAAAAATTCCTGATTGTGTTTCATCCACCATTGGATACTTTCACTCACTTTGAGTGATGACAAATGTGAATGAACATATTAAATGACTTTTCAAGTGTTTCGTTTCACTTCCATGCCTTCTTTGCAAATTTAATTTCTTAAGTCAGTGATGAGTCAGTCTAGCAATAGAAAAGGGAGCACAAATGTCTGCCACTGATTTGTTGACAATTTTGAAGATTTAAAATTTTACTTTCACAGTTCAGTTGCAGTGGTCAGACCCTGTTATCACCTGGTTTTCTTGTATTGACCCTGGGCAGCCCTCACTAATAGGCAGTGCCCTAAAACTTAAAAAGACTGTTTATCTCTTTGAAATCCTTCAGCCACAGAGTCAGCATGTTGTACACATTGCATTGTCAAAACTGTATTTAAAAAAGAAGGATAATATTCCAAGGTGGGCATGCAATTATTTCTTTGAATATTTCTAGCAACCTCAGTATACCACATCCTTTCAGAAATACATTTAAAACTATAAAATCAAACTAATTTCTAAATGAAATAACAACGCAAACAACTACAGTGAAAGACGTATAAATACACACATGTCTGCATGACATGTTGCTTCAAGTTTCAAGCTGCTTTATTTCAAGTAGTCATATCTCTGCTAGTATTACTAATTAACAATTAATCAATTACCACAGGTAGACTGATTTGATAACAACAGATAAACTAAAAATCAATGCAATTCTAAAATAAATTTTTTCCAATGGTTTACTAACCAAATTAGATTACTAACATTAAAAAAAAAATGTGAAGTATAGCTTACTGTGTGTGTGTGAATAATATCTCATCATTTCTAACCCTTATATCACCAATGATAAAAATACTAGAAATTTTAGTTTTATCATCAACTGTACAAGTGAACAACTTATTATTGATGGTACACTGTAACATTTTTTCTTTCTTATAAAAGTTTCAGATGCACTGATGCTAACATAATATCAAATCAAACATGAATGTTTCTCAAATTAAATAATGGCTTTTGTGAGAGAATAAGTAAAATCATTATATTGCAGTTAGTATCTTGAATCATTGCCCAGTGAGTTCCTGACAATATTAGGTTGGCTATGTCTCCAAATACCACAAGAGAAGCATGGGGCAGAAAAATCCAGTCTTAGTCTTCCGCTTGATTTTGTGGCTGCCCCTCCACCTACCTAGGCTCTTTTTGCATGCACTCTTTGTAGCAAGTCCTTCTGCCTTGCCAATCAATAGGAAGTGTAGTACCCTGCCACTGAGAATGATCAGTGGGCACATAACAACATTAAACTGCGTTCTCAGGTGGCAACTTCGACGCCTGGACATAATTAGCATTCAAAGGTGCTATAAAACGCTCTGGTGCACCCACAATTGATTTAAAACCATTGCTTTTCTTTCCAAACTTAACCAAACTTGACACTACAAGACTTTCTATTAACATTCTTGCACTGGTTTAAAAATGCAACTGTCCGTTGTTTTTTGAGTGATAATATCAACTGGTTTCGCAGTTTTTCTTCCAATAGAAGAAAAGAATCTGTCATAATGACCTTGCAAAAAAAGAAACCAAAAAACGTTAGTCTTTCTTTTAGTAATGCACATTTAGAAAAACATAGTTCATGGAAAACAACCAAGACTGACATCATCTGAAATCTATTATCAGTTGTCCTAACATAAGAAAAATGTAGAAAACGACATAAGAATAATTAAACTCATGGCACGATGTCTGTCTGTCTCTCTCTACACATCTTCTAAAAGTGGCCACATATAGAATATCTACCATCATTTTCCAGAAATACGTTTTTTAGGGTTGCCCAAATTTCATGCAGTATTACGTTTCTGATAAAATTTCATACCATTTATTAATTATGTCAGCTGTTGAACTTTCATTTCAAAGTAACTGCAGACAAATACGTACCTTTGCTGTGCATGACATCAACACCAGATATCTTCTTCATATTCATTATACTTGGCTCATCTGGCAAATAAAATGGAGCCTTTGGTGCAGTGATTTCAAAGTTATTCAAAGTTATGCAGCAATAAACAAGATACAAATTAAAAATTTTGAAAGAAAAGACTGCATTTTAAAAAAAGAAAACTGTGGAATGTATGTACAAATATTTACTGTATGCAGGTTATGTATCTTCTGTAAATAAAATAAAATTAGTGTAAACCTTTGATTTGATAAAATATTACAATTAAAAAAAAGATGAGAAACAGTGTCAGAACTCTGGCAGATTTTCCATAGATTTCAAATTAGTTTTTATAATGCATTTCTCAAAGATAAACGACAAGTAATTCCAATATCAAATATGAAACAGGATCATCATGTCACTAGTCAAATCTATATAAAATTGTTTCTATAGTCAAAAGAGGGGCCTGCTGTCTCCACCTGGAATTTCTAGTTGCTCTAAATGAATACTTAGTGTTACATCAACTGCATGAGCTATTATTCTCTTCATAATTACGTCCTAACATTAGTAAGGAATGCCCATTTTAGCATACAAACAGGCTCACCTCATCTCTATCAGATTGATTTTTCAATATGTTGTTTTTCATAAGTTACAGAGTGGTGCTGACTAATTTCTGAAGAGAACGGAGCCCGCATTTTTATGATCATTTGTGGACTCTAAGAGGATACCAACTAGGTAATTGATGTCAGCATCGTAAGTACTTCATCGTGAAGATTACAGTAACAATAACATTCTAGCTAAACCCTCAAGCTGCTTTATTACAAATTTGCTGTATATGCATTTTTTTGAAAATTAGAAGCAAAAGATTTTCTGGTGATTAGGTTGTGTAATATTGGGATGAATATATTAGTTCTGCCAATATGAATGCTAATTTTAAATAACTATTTGAGTTCTGGTTTGAATATCAAAAAGAAAAAAAAAACGCTGATCTTTTATAATCAACAATGATGTTATCGCATATATAATAAATATATTATACAGTACATAATTATGGTAGCAGTACTTTTGCAATGACAGCCAGTCAGTGTTGAAATGTTAGATGGTATTAAATTTCTATGCGGTTAGCAAAGGTTTCATAGAAAACAATGTTGTCACGTTCAGTTGATACTTGCTAAGGCATCCAATCTGTTTTACTACATTTCATCTATCTAGCTATATCATCTGCAGTACAGAATGTAATGCCTTGTTTGTGAGCCATAAAGAGATATGAGGGAATAAAAGTTTACGATGGCAGCCAAAAATATATATATATATATACGTATTAATGATTTAGAATTAAATTTCAGTTTCATCATTGAAATAGCTCTTTAGAAACTAAAAAAATAATGTGAATTTGTAAAGGAGCTGAGTTGAATACAATGTGCAGTTATAGCTTTAGTCTTCCGTAAATAAGCACTGCAAACTTAATGTCATTTAAATAGACAGAAAGTGTGTGCGCGCGCATGTTAGAGAGTCTCTCAGAGAGAAGGAGAATCTATGAACTATTAAATATTAGTTTCTGAAAAATAAATTGAAGATCATAAGCATCAGTTCTGAACATGTCTTTGCTCAGATATCTGCTAATTTAGAGGTTTCAAAAATATATATTTATGGATAAGAAACAAAATTTTGCTAGAATGCTCACATTTTGTCTTACTGAAAGCATTTTGACACAGTTAATCTGGACATTTGTCTTACCTTGTTCAGAGTAACAGGTGTTAGTAAATGCCAAAGTTATCCCCCCTACTTCCTGAAAGAACCACATAACCAAACACTCTCTGTTTTTAGTTTTAAAGAAAATAAAAACTGATTTAATATCTGGCCAATTATAATATAAACAAACTCAATAAAACAGAAAGGATAAAATTACTGTAAAAGTACCTGAGACTAAAAACGCATGTCATCATCACAAACTATCTGAAAGTGATTCACATACCAAAAAACTCTTCAAATTATTTTTTTTCATTTATTTGAATTTCTAAATAAGAGGAGATTTACAGAAACCCAACTATTACAGAACAAATTTATTGTTAGTGCCAGTACTTGGAGAAATTATTTTATTCCATTTAATTTTCCAAAGATGAAATTGTTATAGCCAAGTATCTAGAGAAAGTGGACATAGCTTAAGAAAGAAAATGGTTACATTCCCCATCTTTTTTCCTGCACCTGTTCACCTTTAAATTTCTTTTCTTTTGTTTTTTAGCTTTCTCCAGCCATCTTTTATGGCCCAATGTCCCCTTTACAGTAAATCCCTTGCTCCTTTACACTGTGGTAAGTTGGAGATATGGGAGTGTGAAATGTGAATAAATCTAATGAATAAAAATCCATTTTTGTACTAATTATGCCATTAATTATTAAATGATAATTGCACACAAAATTAATACACCCATCAATGATAAATAATTGAGTGCTCTGAGCGAATGCTTTATGTACTTCGCCACGTGGAGTCTGCACGAGTACATTAACATCTAAATTTGAATAAGCTCATCGCAGTCTAATGGGAAATATAAAAAAAGAAAGTTACCATTAAAAACCTGAACTGAAAGCGAAATGTTAAAAGATCTCTGCCAGAAGTGGAGATCTCCAGTAATCCTTCATGATAACCGGTTTTAAACAGAAATTTCCTGTGGCTGACAGATGTGCTATGAACAAAGTGATAGTACAGAAACCATTTATTATCTGGTTAATAGACAATTTTGCTCAGAAGCCAACAATAAGAGTTCATTACAAGGTATTTTTGTTTTGTATTTTTTTTTTTGCATGTACCTAAAGAGAAGAAATAATCCCTTCCATAATTCTAAAGTGAAGATGGTAATTTAGTTAAGAATAGGCATACACTACCATTTGTTTAAATGCAGGCTTGCAACTGTTGTTCACACAGGAAGAAAAGGAAGCAGTGCACAGTAAGCCAAGCAGGGGTCATACTACCCTCTGGATGCCACATTCACTGGTGCTGTACACAAAACAAATGAGAGACGGAACAAGAAGTTTAGCAAAATTCAACATTCTGCCAATGCAGTGGAGTATTTTCTATTTGGTGAAAGTTCAAGGTATCTTATTAATATGAGTTGCTGATAAGCATGTAGAATTTTATTTTGAAAAGCCAGTGCCCATCCTTAAAAAAAAAAGACAATTAATTTAAACTGAATATTGGAAATCTATGGAAAATATGACATGGAAAAACATGGACATGGTTCAGATGGCCTAGAGTGTTGCATCCTTTTAGATCTTCCACTCACCTTTTTTTTGGTGGGGGTGGTGTGATGTAATTGTTATGGCCTGTTTGTTAAGTTTGCATGTGTATGTGGTGTAGCTGGGTCGGTTCCACGACCGGCCGCCTCAGCTGTTTATGAGAGAGGTCTTATTTCGACCTGTATTATTTTTTCTTAATGTTAGTGTACCTCATCCTAGCGAGAGCAGCGGGCTACCCAACTCCTTCGTATCTAATACGCTCAGGAGAGGTAGGTTTATCCAGGCTGAACCCTCTAGAACAGAGTTTTCTCTCTGTGTGTCCTTAAGATTCTAAAGAGAGAGGAGCATTGGGCCGTTTTTTATTTTTATTAAGTCCAACCGGAGGGGGGTTAAAGGGGGGGGGGTTCTGTTTTTATTTTGATTTTATTTTTATTTTGGTTTTATTACCTTAGCCACGATGGAAGGAGAATAGATAAGTGGACAAACAAAAGAGGTGAGAGGGCAGAGAAAAGCATTTACAGGTCAGTTTGTCAAATGTATTAAAAACAAATTCTTTGAAAACAAATGCACTGTCCTTATTAAAAAAATTAATCTTTCTTTTTTACTTCCTGTAGGTTCTCAATTAAAATTTGAAAAACAAAAGCTTATTATTAAATGTGCTGTACAAGTGGGGAAAGTAGCAAAATTGTTAAATACCATAGAAAGATAGATGCATGTTGTCAGAAGAGACTAGATTTAAGAAGATGAAATTAAGGATATCCACTTAAAATAAACATCCATGGCTTACCCAAGGGGAATCTTGTCTTCAGATCAGAAGACACAGTTGAAGATAAGTGATAGTTTATGTGAAAATAAAAATATACTGAATCAAATGCATTGGAACTATAGTAATGAAAGAACTGCTGTACGAAAAAAGCAGAATTTAGAGTGCAGTCATGAATTAAAGTTAAAAAAAAGAGAGAAGAGAAGAAAATAATTTAGCATAAACATCATCATTTTGGCATGCTAGGAAGTAAATAAAACCTCAGAATTATTACATGTTTAGGATTTATTATAATATGTTAGGCATAAATATATATACCTCAGAAAAAGGTTGAAAGACGAATACTGGAAAGGCTTCTGGTAGCTAGTTTGGCCTACAGACATCTTTGCAGTAACTTAAAAGCATAGAAAGGTTCTTCAATGCAGTGGCACATCCTGCGTATTACTGCTTACAAAGTTCACTTGTCGCCTGGTTTTCAAAATTTACATTTTGCTTTACTAGTTGATTTTGGCGCTAAGGCAACAAAAAGAAAAAAAAAAGATTTCTGTCCTACATGTAAAAGAATTTTCTAATTTAGTAAGCTTCCCATTTTCAAAATGCCTGGGATCGCAATCAACACCATCACTATTTGACAGACTCGAACGCTGTGACAAAGACGGGAAGCGGCATCTGAGAAAATCCTGGTCTAAGGAAGTAGTAAGCACATCAATCAACAAACATGCACAAGGACTAAATCCATGTATCCTACAAACATTTCCTAAACAAAAAAAAAAATTTGTTTTTTAAAGTTGACAAATTCATTCTAGTAAAAAAGACCACCCACCCACCAGAGGGAACCAGAAGCACATCGGATTATACTGTCAGGAGGTACTCATGATCTTTGTAACTGAGATTCAACAAAACCTTGAATTTCGACAATAATCCGTCAATCATATTGCAAGAGAAAAAAAATAATAATCAAAATCAAGAAAAAATTACATTAATTAAAATAGAATTTTATTTTGTTTACAGTTATCCATTATAGAAGCTGAGCCATGGCTTCGTTGTTTGCCCAAATTTCTCTACAAATAGTATTAAGAAGAAAACAAAAACAGGACAATGGCAATCACAAACAACAACTGAAACAAGACTATCCACAAAGAAAGCCAGAGCAGGTTACCTGGTTAAAGAAAGAAGAGTGAGAGATCTACCACCTTGCGACATCAAGTATAAATTTTCCTCTTTCTTTTATTCTTGGAAAACTTTTAATAATTATTACCTTTGATTTCCTTTTTCTACCTGATTCAGTCAAAACATGGAACAACGAGTAGTAACTAATAATGAATCTGAGATACTGGAATGTGGCCCATTTGTATTTGCTCATTTGGAATAACTGAACAATAAACATGAATCAAAATAAACATTTAGAAAATCTCTGTACCATACGTAAAGCATTTTGCTTCCATGTTCTAATTATTCTAAATTATAGAGCCATAATATATCTTTCCTTAAAAAAGCAGCACAAAAAAACATTAATTGCCGGAAAAGATGCAGTCACTTTGGGGTTACATGGGCGGAGCCAGAAAATAATCTAAGCAAAGGTTTTAATTAACATCCACAACAAAAGCAGCAAGGCAAAGAAAAAACACCAGTCATCTAAATTAAAAAAAAAATCTGTACAAGTTTCCTGAATGTCTTTCAGATAAGATTTATAAACTCTGTAAAATATTGGTTTGTCATCTGAATGCATACAACTCAAATAATTACTATGTATGCTTGACGTAAAAATAGCTCGTCATTTGACACGGTAAAAATATAAAAGTGTACATCTTCTACCCCACAAAGGAGAGCATATGATTTATCTGCCATCTAACTATTATTATAGCTTTTTTGTAAAGTGATATCTGTTTCATGATGAGAACACTCGAAGAGCAAGACATTTGTCACCTCTCTCTCTCAAACAGCTGTAGACATGCAATCAAGCCTACACCATATATTTGCTGTCTTTCAAACTAACAAACACAACTCATCCCTAAAACACACGCTGAAAGCCAGAAATGCATTCAAATGAAATAAGACAAATCTTTCACAGCTGAAACAAAGCAAATTCCAATGTAAGAATAATTCAGGAGTTGTCAACATCAGGATGTGAGGAGGATCAAGTGAGACTACAAACAGATGGCAGCTACAGCATTTCAGTTGAGTTCCCTTGACAACAGAGATAGATTTAATGACATCTATGTTTGTTTTTTACAAAACAGATAGACATCTAAAATGTTTGGCCTATTTAAAAAGTAAGGTAAGGAAGATGAATAGGAAAACAGGGAGCATCACCACATCAAAATACTATGACAGGAAGCAGGAAATAGGTAATATTTTCAAATATTTATTATTTTCCAATGTTACTTTTTTGCTTACAAGTCTGATGATCGTAGCATTTGATTTTGGTGCTTGTTTAAAATGAGTTTAATCCATCTTTCTTTCTGATTACATATGTACTTCATCTTATCCGACAGACAGAAACACTAAAAACTCACACTCAATTCCATCAAAAGTGTGTTTACAACCACAAAATATATAAAAAGAAAAACACAAACACATTCCTACAGTAAGGCTAAACAAAATAGGATCAGTGGTAGAGAACTATGATGAAAGACCAGAGATTGATTCCCAAAAGAAATGGACTCAATTCAGCATACCAATCTGACATGGTTTTTCTCAATTTTATATAACAGCCAGCTGCATGGATTCTCTCTAGGCACTCCAGTTTTCTCCCATTCCACATCTAAAAATGAAGAGTTGTAGTGAGAATTTTCATGCTAAAAATGCGCCAAGCTCCTCATGGCAGAGGATTGGCAATGTTTCCAAGTAGACATTCATGGCACTACACTCCCTTACCAGTATCTACTTTGTAAATATCAATGGACACAACAATAACAACAAAAAGCAGACTTGTAGAAACTAATTCTTCATTTAGGAAAATTTTCTATTAGTGGATCTGCTTTAATTTTCAGAATAGTGTCCCTTGTGTTTTCAGCCATGTTTAAAACTAATACACTTAATTATCAACAGCTTCATATACTTTGTGTTGTTTTCTAAAGTTACTGGTACAACCATACCCACTATGTAGGCACACTACTAAAAAAATTAGACACTAATGGTACATGACACACTAAATATTAAATGGATTTGTTAAGTATTTTGGATATCTTTAAAATTTTATCCAATCACTTTACCATATTCTTTGTGAAATGTTCATTAATTCAGTAAGAAAGCTAAAATAAACAAACAGAAATAAGAAACCAACCTAATAACATCAAATGCTAATATTATTTTTTGTATTTAAAAATTTGTTTTTGGTTGATTTTCAGATTTTATATATGTAGTTTTATTTTCCTTATGTTAAACCTGCATAAATGTTGGTAATAGCCAGAATACTTTAAAAGTATAGCATCTGGAATGCTAATTTTCATACCTTCTCGATCGGAGCTACAACATTTTCAATATACCTCATCCGCTATAGAAAGTTTATTAAGATGAATTTGTGTGTTCTCGTCTACAAGATAACAAACATCTCCGAATTTATAACATTTCAACTTTGAGATAACAATTATTAAATGCTAATTAGCAATTAAGCCTTGCATACAACAGATTTTAAACAAGCATTTTGTCTTTCTTCTGAGTCCAAGATTTGCTTCTTGTTAATTTATCACCTGCTCAATGGACAGGTGTAAACAAAAAAAAATTACATATTTATCAATGTGTAAAAGAAATAATGCAGTTTAAAATTTATTTATTGTTTCAGTCAGCAAAATTTATTATGTGAGACCACTCAGATTCCTTCAAACATAAATAAGATTGATAGTAAGTAAAAACAGATATTAAACTAAACTATTGAGATTCTCATATATGTAAATAATTTAACACATTACGGAATTTGATGCCAACTCAATAGGGTTTATTTAAACACTAGAACATTCTGTAATTGAGGTGATTTTGAAAGACAGAAAAGTAGACTTTAGCGACATTTTTGGAGGAAAAGATTAAGGTGGTTGGCGACAATTAACCTCTTGTATATCATGCCCCCCTCTTTTAAAAATTACTCCCCTTATAGCATCCAGCATAACACCACCAATATTTGTGTTGCCGACTGCATATTTGGTCAAAACACTTATAATGCATGGAGCGATCAGATTTGTCATTAAAAATTATTATGGACCACTGCTGAGTAATACAGATTAAGAAACTAAGTTTCTGATTATCCTGACTTCAGATCTTTATTACAACATATCACAGCTGACTTAGAAAATCAAATGAAATTACAGATAATAATCATTCTTACTCAATGTCTGTTTGTATTATTCTTAAAAAAAGAAGAAAGATTTCTTTTTTAATTTCAGTTTGTGTGTTTAACGATATTAAAGTTAGAAGTTTCAGATTCTTTAAACTATTTCAATAATATGAACTTCACACTGAAAATCAACTACAGCCTGAGACAAATTTTAAATGGTAAGACACGTATTAAAAATGGCGATTGGTTTGAAAAGAAAAATGGTAAAAGAGATATTATACAGGATAAACATGATTACAAACAGCGAAAATAGTATACAATAATAATAATAATAATAATATGTACATTTCTAAAATGCTACAGGAATTGAAATATGTAAAACCAGTAATTATAAAATAATCAAAGTATCTTAAAAAAAAACTAGAGAAAATATTATTTTATAACAATAGCAATTAAACTATCTTAACACTAAAAAATATTTATGTTAGAATAGTTTAGATATAGCAAAAACAAACAAACAGAGAAGTTGGAAATTAATCACATACACAAAAAAACGTTTTGTTATATAGCCATGCTGCCATTGCTGGGTAATCCTTTTTTTTTTTTTTTTTCCTTTTCTGGATGCATATTCAGGTATTGTTAACATTGTTTCTCATCACATGGATAAAAGGTCCTAACAGGGATGATTACACTTAATTACAGAACAGATAGAGTCAATCATTCATTTCAGTGCACAATTGGTGCTCATGGCTGAAATCTTGGCTGCAGATAAAATACAAAACTATGCAACTGGTGCCCTAGGCTTAAAAATGTCTACCACACCAGTAAAACGATCGAAATCATGGAAGGCTGTGTGTCACCCACTGGATATTACTGCTGTGCACGGGAGAAGACAACAACAACAATAATAACAATAATATAATAATAATAAAAAAAAAATTATGCTGACTGTAAATTAACTGCTGTCTGCTGCAGTATATGAGAATAATAAGACCTGACATTAAAAATCAACAGCTGTCCTCGCTACCATTAGATATAGAAAGATAAAGGCAGAAAAACCAGCCTGCAAAAAATTCTTTAGAAATCTCACAGAGCATTATGATGTCCACCTACAGAAGACGGCCACCATCATCAGTCTGTCCTTTCATCTTTAATAAGAAACTTTTGTTAGATTACACTTAACATTTCAATTCGCATAAGCAAAATTATACAGAACAAATGTTAATCATCATCATCAACACAAACAATTTCTTTTTGTTTTCTGGGATGAAAAAGACTTAATTTTCTAAAACTCATCTAGCCACAAGTTTCTTTCACATGTCTAAGGCATTTTTTTAATATTTAAGAAGAAAAACAGATATAAACAAAAAGAAAAAAATTTATAAAATACAGTGCATAAATAAATTTGTGTAATTACATGAACTATCATGGACTTTTACAAATAAATTATAATTCATTTTAAAATCATTACTCTATCAGAAAATGCAATAAGCCCGACATAATGCCCCACAAATATCTCATAACAAGCTGTTGCAAAAGAAATTAAAATCAATTTCAAAAATCAAAAGCAAAAGAATGGATCTGCTTTATAGATGACTGACTAGTAGTAGCGGTGCCACTTAATAATTGTTGCTAATGACTAAACCTTCAAATGTCATTACTCAGCATCATTTAAACAAGTTGCTAAGAACAAATGCTTTAAGTGTCAAATTATATTTAAAAAAAGATTCAGACATCTTTTTTATTTTTTTAGATTCTTTATTTGCTTCTTAACTTGTTTTCAGTTTATATTTTTAAACAATAGACATCAGTGGATCTTGGAAAATTACCATTTCAATGTATGAACACGTTTATATAAATTTTATCAAAACTTTTTTTATTTAAAGTCTACTCTAATTTAGAAGCTTCTGGTGAGAGGGTTAGGGTTAAATTGGCTACAATGGTAATAACGTATAGACATATTGCAAAGTAAGCATGATAATATTTATTTTTCACTAGACCTGATAATCAGAAAAGGTGAACAAGAAAAATGGCTGGTTGGTTCTGATCGTATGATGATGTACCAACCATTTTATTTTTTTTTTTTGTTTTTAAATATCGAGGCCTAACTTTTTATTTCATGTCTTGTGACCACTACCCTACAAGTTTAGCTTAACTTTTCAACTATGCTATTTCAATGAGGTCTTCTGGAATTACTGAATTGTTTTTTCCCATTAAGTAGGTTTAAAAAAAAAATGCATTTGACAAGATAGAGTTATGACTCTCAAAACAAGACAAGGTCCATCCTAACAGTTGCAGCCTTATGCTTCAAGTAGATTTGTAATTTGGTTACAACTCCACAGCCACACATCAGCAAATGGCCGAAAAGTTAATCCCCTCCTTTCCTTAAATGTCCATCAGGTGTGCCGCATCACTGATGCAGATGGCAAGCTTGCTCTTGACTGCTGGTTTAGGTGGATAGTTTTACATCTAATTTCATGCCTAGCCACCATATCACAGAAGCTGTTGCTTCATCCAATTTAATGCCCATCAAACATGGCACTATTAGATGCCCTAGCTGCTCATACTGCATGGTTCTCCACCTTGGCTCATCATCCAGAGACACTGATGCTCAATCTTCACATGATTACTCATCTCTAACGCTGGCTTTTAACTCCCCACTTTCAAATAAATAACCATTAAGACATTCCAGCTGCTCCCTGTGAAACTATGCTCATCATTTCAGAGTCAACAGTTTAAAATGAAAAAATAATAATAATAATATAATAATAATAATAATAATAATAATAATAATAATAATAATAATAATAATAATAAAACAAATGCATTCTGGAACAATTCTTGATCTTTCTACAATCTGAATTACATAAAACCCCAGATAAAATAATCAGTTGTTCTAGTGTTTTAAAGCATTATTCTCTTTCTTCTTTTCCCCATAGCTGCAAGGTTCATAAAGGAACATGCATCAATGACGAGTGCACAAATTTATTTATTTAGAATTAAAAATCTTCTTCAAATAATTTACAAATAAAAATTTGTTTTTGTAGTTCAGAGATTTTTCAAACAGCTGACTTTAAAATATTTGAAAATTTTAAACTTTCATAATGTCATTGTTTTTTTGTAACTTTTACTTAAGGTTTCGTATACCTTCATCTTTCAAAGAATAAGATATCATCTATTTGTGAGAAGAAACTTCAAAAGGTAACATTTCTCAAATGCAAAATGAGTTTATAATCTTTAAAATTTTAAATTAATTTTATTACTTACTGCATCATAACAACTACATATTCACGTAAAAGTGAAATAATACCCAGATTTGGATCTGACCAAATAATTCAATTTGGCTTATGTCATGAAGTGGAACTATTTCGTGCATTCACTTAAAGAAAACAAAATTGATAATAATTTTAATTTAAGTCTACATGTCACTTTAAGCAAAAATTATTGTCTTCATTTTCCTTGTACATGTTAAAACTGCTGGTTTTACCTTGATTGGTAACTTAAGGCATCAAACTTCTCTGCAAGTTACTTTTCATTTTTGTGCTTCGCAGTAACCAATATCAATCAATATTAATGATCTGGTGAACTCTATTGTAATGGAGACTTTCACAGTGGCTGTTCTGATGGTAGTTTTAACAGTAATGTTTCAGAAAACCGTTTTCCACCATTCATTTTGCCTGGCGTTTTATTAATCCATGAAATGTGTTTGATCCAAATTCCACAAAACCCGTTTCACCCATCTACTCTAAGACTCCACAGAGTTAAATCAAATTTCTATCCCTGGTAGTGAAACCTATGGCTAAGGTTGTAGTCATGTCCAAAATAAACTTTACGATCATCAATGAAATTATTAACATTCCAGCAATTATTTGGGGAGGTGTAGGGATCTAAACTTGCCCAAAGACCCTATGGCCTCCATCAAAACAAACGAGGACTTTTTCAGAGATACTATATACTGTCACCTATACATATGAAACTTCACAAAGGCATACTTTTCACTGTTCTATTGATCTTTGTAAAATAGTTGACAACCAGTACCACTGAATTTTGTACTGTTGTACATTCTAAAACTCATTTCACAAATTTTTTTTCCCAGGTCCAATTTAACTTTACAGAATAACCATTAACCAGCTGCAATGATCTTATCTCAGCACGATTACCAATCTAATACACAAGTTAGAAGCAATATACCTAACCTCGTCATTCCATTCATGGTCTCCTTTGTTCTGCTGCTGTTTCCAGAATAACTGATAATAATCTTGATTGATCTTGATCTTGTATCAGAACTGCGATCCTATACCAGCATTTTACTTTATTTGACCATTAATTTCCTTTTTAAATCAGCAAATGTCTTATCTGACACAATGCACCATGAAAACAAAATATTCAATGGGAAGTTTCTTTTTCTGGACACAGAGAAAAGGTGTATTTAACAGGAAATTAGTTTAGTAGCGAAGAGACAGATTACTTGCAAGTTTAAAAAGATTTAAATCTACATCCATGGAGAGTTGCCCAAGGAGACCTTCTGTGGTGCTTTTGATTACCAAGATCCATCAATATAACCATTTGAACCTCTATTATTCAGGTGTGACCCTGGCTCAATACCACGACTGAAGATTTTTATAAATCTGTGTCATTTGCCCTGCAGAATAAGTTGAACGCTTTGCATTGTTGCAGAATGTTTAAAAAGCAGTGAGTAGAGTTCAGACACAATAACAGCTCTTCATGTTGCTGTTTGCACAAACACTAAGAAGATTACAAGTAAACAGGATTTTCCAGTCTCACAAAAATGATTTCTCCCCTCTGTTCACCCCACCCCTGCTATTGTACAACTAGTGCGTGTGAAGAATTCTTTCTCACTTTCCCTGTCTAATTGAATTTCAAGTTAGCAGCTCCACAATTTTTCCTCTCTTTTAAGAGCGCTGGAGGGTGATTATAAAAACAGAAATACGCAGTTAAACAAGTGACAGTTTTTAATAAAGATGGATTGTGGGCTAGATTGTTAATAGCTGTAGGCAACCACAGCCTAATTGACTTTTCACTCTAATGCAGGCCTGAGCTAACATACCACCAATTTTAACTACCCTAGGAAGCAGTGGGGACAAATAACTCGACAAAATTACAATCAGATTTAACTTTATTTCTTCTCTATTTTTTTAAAAAATTTTTTAGTTTGTTGAAATAGTCAAATTTCAGTAGAAACTAAAACAATCCAAAAAAATAAATACATAGAATTAACATTTTAAAATGCAACATATCCAAATGCAAGAATTCAACAAAAAAAATGAAAATTCAGATGACTCTTAGCAGTACCACAGTAAGTGGGGCCGTGTGATGTTTATAGTTTATAAATAAGATTGAGAGAGAGAAAGATAGATGTTGCAAGTGAGAGATAAAGATGCACACTAGTAAAAATTTCTCTGAGCTGTATTACCGTTTAGTTCCCTAATGATTTGATTTATTTCATCTACCATATACTGCCTGTTTGATGTAGACCACTGGCTGGAGATTTGACATTTACTGGGTTTTGGAAATATATGCTAATTTAAAAAAGTGGCAGTGGTGACTGGTAACTAAACAGCTATACCACCAGAGACTAGACATGCTACAAGATCTACAAAAAATAACAAGTTTGGTCTTAGTCACAGTTTAGGATACTTAAATTTGTTCTGATTCCCATTTTATGCCATCTAAAATTAAAAAAAAAAAAAATTTAACAAACAAGTCATTCTTGTCTCAACAATAAACTAATTATTTTAGTAATTGCCCAGCTCCAATTTATTATTTTTCTTTTTATATCTACCTTTTTTTTTCTAAGTTGCTAAATGTAAATTTCTGTAAAGGGGTAGCATGTATCCTTATAAACCACTAAAGATTGGCCAGAGCAAAAATCAAATAAATGCACAGTGAATGGACAGATATAAAAAAGATTCCCCATACACAAAGTTGCATCTTGGACAAATCAATATAACACAAAAACAATAGATAGAAAAAAGGGCTTTCATGGTGTGTATAGAAATGCTGTTTGGCCAATTCAAGAACTCTGATTATCAAACATGGATGATAGAGGCTTTTCCTACTTCTGACCAGTTTCTTCATGAAATTAATAATACCAAGTTAACTTTTAGCCCACAACATTTTTTTTGAAAAACTATATTTGTTACAAAGGAAGCTAAATTATGCTAGAAATGTCTAATTTCTCACAGAGTACTTGTAGAAAATTTTAAAATTCTGTAAATAAAGGATTTATGGTCATTTTAATCTGTGTGCCTTGATAAGTAGAAGGAGTGGTATGAATTGTTCATGGACACCAGTAGTTAGGCTTTGTTTGATTGCAAATTAGTGTTTCAAAAACACATAAAAAAAAAAGAAAAAGGGGAAGATTATTTGGAAGAGAATTAGCAAAATTACTAGCTTTGCAAGATAGTTATTTTAATAAATATATTTACACCTATTGTATTAACAAATTAAGAGGTAAATTTAAGACCATTTTGTACACAATGCATCTCATAGAGAGTATTACCATGTCAGAATTCCCACCAGTATAGTAACTTACCATTCTATCAGATATAATTAGTCCAAACATATGATAGCAATGTTTCCTAGCAGACAAATCAACCATTATTGCCTCCAGCTCCATGATCTATCAGTGCAGACAAGTATGGTGTTTTGATCTTTGCCTGCAGTAGCCTACAATAGGTGTGTATGTCAGGGATCATCACCTTATATATTCTGCATGTGTGTACTTGTCAGTTTTCATTACCTTTAGTACTGTGAAGCAGCTTCAACAAAACGCAATGCAGTGCAAAAAGTGATGCAGAGTCTAAAGTTTTCCCAGATATATTATTATTACTATTAATACTGCTCTTTAAACTACACTACTTGCAGAAAAACAAAACTTTATAAAGAACTCATAATTTTTTAGAAAAACAAAATTTCTTTACAAAACATGAAAAAAAAAAACCAGAAGAAACATTCAACAAAAAATTTTGACTGGCATCTAACAAAAATCCAAACCCTGATTGAGGCAGAATTGATTTACCAAAAAAGGGGAAGATGTATCAAAAGGACGCATACTGAACAGTGGTCACACAGGCCACCATTTAAGTTGCATATTTGGACAATCATGGCAAGTGTGTTCAAAGAGTGCAAGAGATATCTAGAAAATAACTGTAATTAATAATCAATCTTCTGTTTAAAATTTTTAAAAAAGCAATGGTCCAGTTCTAGATCAAACAGACAACAATGGCTGGGTATAGTGATCATCCCAAATCCTCACAACAAATAAGAGGAGGAGAGTTTGGAAATGAGATCCCTGACAATCAATCCTGCTGTGGATTTAGAAGAACTGATGCAATACAGAAACCAATGAGCAAGTCAAGCAGGCAGTGACTGTAGCTTATAATTATAAGAACAAATGGCTCTTTTTTACAAAATAAGATGTATTTTTACTTCTGACAAGTATCTTCATAGCCTTAGTGGACAAAGTTCTTGCAAGCTGAGTTAATTCACAAACTAAATTCCATTAAAAAAAAATTTTTAGACCTGAACAATGGCAACATATACTAGAAATATTCAAATGAATGCCAGCTGTAATGGTATCCAGAGCTTGGTTTATTGAAATGCTACTAATGTATTCACCATTTAAAATATTCATAGCTACATCAAACAATGGTTTTTTTTTTTTTTTACCTGTGTGCAAGGAAATAAATTTTAAAAAAGTTTCCATACCGATGACCTTAATGGGCAACAGAATGTAGCTTTCATACATTACATGCAGATTATTAAATGGCCACAATCTATTCACATGGCTACAGATAATTTATAATGCAAGCAGGGTTTGGCAGCTTAGCATACAACCAAAATGTCTGCCAGATACAGTTTATATATTTGATGCATACTTTAACAGGGTTAGACTAACTAAAGCTTATCTGAACAAGTCCCCATTTTATTTAATGCATTCCTTTGCATGCTCAGTCATTGTATCATGAGAAAGTGATGTCCCCCCAGTAGATTTTGATTACTTTATAAGCAAATTGAAAAACTAAAATTTGTTCTGAGCCAATGAATTCCTCAGGTTCCTAAAGAAAACAGATTGAAAAGTTAGAGAATGGGGCATGAAAACCTTCAAGAAGATTGTACAGGACTAAAGTCATTGCACTATTTCTGTATAGTCATCAATGAGCTGGCCACGACTGTTCACACTGATGTGACCACTGCACTGAAATTCCTATAATTAAAGCAGTTTTAAACCTTTAATCTAATGTCAGTAATTTACAAAACTCTAGATAAACATTTTTGTTTATATAAAAAATAAGACCAACATATGTTCTGTGAATGTTTTACATGTATACTTCACACATTTTAAAGAAAATTGGGTGGAAAATGGCATTCATTGTTTCTTTGTTTATACACATCTTAAAAAAAAAAGAAAAAGGTCTGCAGGTCTGCAAAGGTGCCAGGAGTTAGCTGGCAAAACTTTCAATGGTTGGTACTGATTTACTTTTAAAAACATAAAAGAAAAGGATCATGATGTTAAAATGGAAATATAATTTTCACTATCTGAAGTTTCATCTGCAGTTGCAAACCATCATTCAAGTATAAAAAAAAGAAAATAGCCAAAATTTTGCATGATGACATTTCTACAGAGACGTAACTAAAACCAAAAAGGTTTTTTTTAAAAAAAAAATTCTTATATTACAGCTAGGTGCTATCAAATTTGGCTGTGTTGTCTTCTGATCAGTGAACAAATCAATTAGCCTTGTTCACTGATCTAATATAATGTTCAGCCTGATTGAATGGAAGTTAATAACATGGTAATCTTTTTCTTATTTTCTAAAGTACCGCTTAGCTGTCACCTATTGATCGGCATGGGAAGCGAAAATGGATTCTTTAGAAATGAATGCATAATCAGCAAGCAGCAGCAGCACTGGGTGGTCGTTCTTCTGTACTGAAGCAAGTTAAGATCATTTAAGTTTTTTTGATCAGCATTTCAATGACATTTTAGAGAAATCTGTGAAATACTCATACTTACCACATATACTAGGGCCATTCAAATGAAGCCAAGCCTGACACCATTATAATGTAGTAAAAGAAAATTTTAAATTTGTGAAAATATCTAAATAACTTATGGAAACCCAAAAAAACAAATGTGACACTATAGAAAAGAAAGATAAATGAAATTAAAATGTTGATAACATTAAAATGTACCTCACTCAGACTTCTATACTAAATTATTTGTATATTAATAATCTTAGGCTCTAAATTAAACTGCACATTGTGTTATATGAAGTGATTATATGGCCAAAGACCATGTTACATCTCTGAAAATGTGTGTAAAATAATTCCAAATTTATTTGGTGAGGGGGGAGAAAGAACATATATTGTTCAGAATTTATAAGGAATCTTAGACATTTCAAAACCCTTCTCTTTCGCTTAAGTCCTTATTTCAGATATGAATACTCTTTAATACAATCTTTATGATATTTTCGTATCACAGATTGTACAGAAGGCTAAAAATTACTTGCAATGACAAGACATGTATGAATTCTCCCATGAAAGAAGTCAGCAAGCTATGTATAGGTCTAGCAACACTGGAAACAAAACCAATGTTCCACAAAAAAAAATGCCCCGAGCAGACTTTTATCAACTCCATAATGACCTCAAACTAAACCCATACCAAATGTTTACCTGTCTATAAAAATCAAGGACTACTGTTTGCACCAATGTGTTGTTTTTCAATGGTGTTTTGATGTTGTCAAAAGACAGACAGAACAAAATTTCCAAGAAATAAATCCATAGAAACTTCAAAGGAAATCCAATGTACTTAGAATTTAAAAAAGAAAACATAATTAATAACACCAGACCAAGATGAAAACAAGCACTGAATCAACTCAATGACCTAAGTTAAACTTCTGCACATTGTAATGATGAATATGTAAGTGTATACACAAAGGGGAAAAAAATTAAAGAACGATGGCAGAACAAACATAAATTGACACGTAAAGTATGTAAAAATAAACATTCCAGTATGAACATTACCCTGATAGAAAAGCAGTTTCTTGTTTTTTTCTACTGACATATCAGCATAATCAATAGTAAGTATTTTACATGCACTAGCTTTCTTACATGATGATGAAATTTCATGGTGACAGGTGTCAAAGAACAAATCTAACATTCAAAATTTTATAAAAACCCAATTTTTAGAGATTACATAAAAGAAACAGATCAAGAAAGTATTAGTATATGATTGAACAACCATAAACATAAATCACAGTCTGACAGTGCTTAAGCTTGGAATCCACAAGGAAAATACACTGGTCAACACAAATATTGGACAAACTCAAAAAAAAAAAAATTTAGAAGTTGATCCAAATTTCAGAGCTATTTCATCTTAACAGCTTTGCTAATAATGTTCTGTAGATTTTATTTTGGATTCAAACCATAGCTTCAAGCAAAAAATTTAAAACTGAATTTTCTGATCTGTGAGATACTGCTTGATGGTGATAGCCAAATGTTTTATATTATTATCATGTTGGAAAATCCAGTTGAGAGGGAAGCAGTTCTCGAAATATGGTTCTTGTATATTGGTCAAAATGTCTGAGTAAACAAACCAACCAATTATTCCCTGGATCTAAAAAATATGGCCTGTCACTTGTTGGGAAAAATATCCACATGCTATAATGGATCCATCACCTTTGATTGTCAGTTTGATATATTTCTGATGGATTGTTTCAATGAATCAAATCTTACTAATACTTAAGTTTGGTCTCTATCCAAACTACTGGAAATGTGATTCAATGGACCAGAGCACAATATTCATTTCCAGTGTCCAATGTAAATATTTCTTGGTGAAATAAATTCAGGCTCTTTAATTCCACACTGTGAGCAACAGACAGTTCTCACAAAAATGAGTAAGTCCTCCAAAGATCTTAAAATGTCAGCATACATCATGTGCTGATCCATTTTGGACAAATGTTTGATTTTCTCATTGGTGTGCCACCTGTATGGCAGTTGTAATAGCTGCTCATTAGAGTGTGTGGTTTCCATGCCAGACAATAAGCTGTTTCACTGCACAATTTCATGATCTAAGCATGTTTTGCTAGACATAAACTGATTTTTTGCCCATTGTAGGATGCTAAGAAAGTTATCTATTACTTGAATATATTATACTGATTAGTAAAAATATAAACACAAATATAAACAGTAGATATTGACATTCTTAAACTTCTGTCATTTTGAAATTCTGTAAAAATGTTTAAAAAAGCAAACATATGCAAAGTATTCACTACTGATCATGTTGATGTAACTCAAAAGAACAAGAATTTCTTTTCAATTAATGCATTACCCATTATTTTTACATATTTTAAGTCTCAATTTATGTTTGTTCTTCAATTGTTCTTAATCTTTTGTCTGCCACTGTAGTAGTATTGTGTAAGCAATCATATTCAAAACTACTTGACAAATACTTGGACTCCATTTGGAATGTACAAATATGCTTAAAAGACATGCACACTACATATTACACGAAATTTTCACTGTAGACAGTCAAGGGTAGTAAGAGAAGGTGATGTACAAAATAAACTAAGTCATAATTTCATTATAACCAGGTTACAGTGAAATAGCTGATATTTTTGATAGCTCCTAATAACTTACAAACAGGACCTGGAACAATTTCCTGGGAAAGAAGAGACTGCAGATGGCACTGGAAACTATGGTCAGCATGAAAGAGAATAATTCAAGTCAATTTCAGGTGGTATTAAATCTTTTCAGATTCAAGTGGAAGAAAACTACAATGAGGGGGCACTGCCCAGCAGAGAGGAGTGTAAGCAATAAGATCTCCGGATAAGTCCAAAATACATGCTGAACACATCGAAGCAGACCATAAAACAACAGGAAATAAACAAATTGCAAACTGACGTTCAACTAACATAAGATAGAAGATCTATTTACCTGTGATCAAAGTGATTAAGATGAGAGGAATGTTAATTTTACTTAATGTTTTAACTTTATTCTAGTAAGTATGGCATTACTCTTGAAGAACCCACTAAAAGGACTATGATCCACTTTGGCATCTTTCTTTTATTATAATACCTGTACACATGACTTCGATCTGTATAAAATATCAGGTTTTCTTTGTAGGTACTTATGGACAGGTGAGCCATAACAACACATGGCCAAGAGGTTGATACACAATACTTTTAAAAGACTATCTCTATATTCTTGAGGTCTAGAGGCAGGTGAGCTTTATTTCTGCTGGTGGCAAAGTGACATAAAGTTATTGTTAAAAAAAAACAAGCAAAATATCTCTGTATCAGAACTTAATAATCAGCAAATCACAGGCTAAAGACTAGCTTGGGCCACTTGGACAAAAATAAATTTTAAAAATCACAAATTAACACTGCTATTCTTTGAATAAATCTCTAGGACCTTTGGGTATGACAGGGAAATTAGTGATTGATTCATTATTTATTTCAATAATTACTAATAAGATGATGGAAAATGCTCAAACTACCTCTCAACTTTCCATAAAAGAAACAACACCAATAACTTCCCGGTCTTATTAGGTTATCACTGAATAAAAAAAAAAAGTTCACTTTATAAAAGAGCAAGTCTTTACATAATCTGAAATTTTAAATTTATGTTACCAGAAATTATAATGTATAATCTTTCTAAATTGTTATCAAAGAAATTCTAAATGGCAGTTTAACAGATTTCCAACATATGGAAAAAAAGAGAAAATATAGAAACTAATGTTTCATTTCTTAACTGTAACCAGTTTAAAACCAATTAACCCATAACTGGTAGCTACCATCAGCTGATGATCTGACAGCAGCAGTGACCATTGCCACATGATTTAACTTTCCTCCACCTCCATCTAAATTCCAAATAATTTGTGGTAAGAATAGAGGCCTATGAAGGTGACTGTTACCAGCTCTGCCTGCCTGTTTCTGATAGAAACAAACAAACAGCTGACCTTGAGGCCAACCCCTCTTATTGCGAGGTATGGAAACATCGCTCCAGAATTGTTTGTGCCATCCTCTACAATATTTTAATTTGCACTCTGAGGAACAAAGGCAGGTATATGATTTTTTTTTTATTTATGGTAATTTTGCAATCAAATTTATCATTTCATAAAGGAGAAAAAAAAAGTTAATATTGTTTTTTTTTTGCACACTATGATGGGATTTTTGATCCTATACCATTGGTTAAGGGTTAATAGTATATGTCAGTTTTTATTTCAATAAAAATGTTCACTAAATTAGAGTTATACATTAAATAATTGTGTAAACATTCATTTGTGTGTCTGCTATTTCTCAGCACATCAATCACTACCTGTGAATTCCCCTTTAAATAATAATTTTATCAAGTGCAACTACAACTATTTATGCAAAATGTCAAATAAAAAGACAATTGTATCTTCACCGAATGTTACCTTTAAACATCATTGTAATCAATTAATTTAAACTTGGACAAATCTTATAAATATCTGACAATAGGTTAATGAAGTTTATAGCAAATTCTAAAGAAATGCTTGTAAGGAAACATATGTTTTGTTAACTTGTAGTTGTGCAACTGACATTTAGGTAATGGAATTCTTGTCAAAACTGCTGGAGATTTTAAAAGACTGTTCCTTGCATAAGGAACATCCTCAATCTGTTAAAACATTTATCTGGAACGTATATAAATCTGAACTGTAATATAAAACTGTCATTAAGCTAAACTTTTGTATTGTTGGAAATGTTTCATGCAATGAATACAACTGTAAAAAAAGATATATTTTTTTAAGATATTCACTGGTATTCCTTTACTCCATCCATCTGGGATAACAAGATGAAAATTGTTATCTTAAAATTTTCTATGGAATTAAATTTGATTTGAAAAACTCTCTATTGATTTTCTGCTCACTATTTCACAGCTCAGATCCTTGTTGATTAGTATCTGTTATGTTCTTGAATCATTTTTTTGTGATAACATTTTTATCTTTTCACTTTTGTATGCTTAAGATTCATGTAATTTTGATTGAATTTCCTGTATTTTGCATAAAGTATAATTTAAAAACAACAAAAACTACAATTTTCTTTTCTGTAGATTTTCAATTTTTTTCTTATTTTTGAAAACATCAATGAGCTAAAATGCAACTTATTCTTAATAAGTATTCTCTGCCAGTAACTACCTACAATGAAAATCCCAAACTCTCTATCACCAACTACAGCAACAGCAATTCTTATTGACCATTGACATCCAACTGTATCTTACAATGAGACAGAAAATATGGTTTCAATGTCACGTCATGGCTTAATCTGTCATATTTTATCTAAGATGGGGACAAGTACTGCCACTTTTATGATAGAAGCTTGAAGTTGGATTCAAGATGAAGTATGATCTGTTGACGCCTTAGCTGAAGATACTGACAAATTCTAACTAAAATGTGACCAGCCATAAGATGTAACTGCAGAAAAAAACAAAAATAGGTGAGAAAAATGTGGACAGGTACTAATCAAAGTTTCCACGCACTAAAAGGATTGTAAACTGCATGATATGTTGTCTATTCTACATTTAAAGTCTCTGAAGGATTGTGATGTTCAACTACATAAGATCAAACAATATGAAAATATTAAAAACCTGCAAGCTTAAAAATTTGATGTATCTATTGTTTTACTGCTCAGACTGTTGTGAATCCATAATGTTGAAGATCAAGGAGGTTACCTGCATCTCGTGACTTGCAAAACTGCAGTCAGTCACTGAAGCAAAATGAACATCAAAGCCACACCACAAAAAGAACCCACCATATCTGATCTGAATCCTTATTAAATGGATAGTAAAGTTGAACGATTCAGTTACTAATAGAAAAGGCTCTGGTAGACCGGGTACCAGTCAAGAGACCACTGCAGCTATTAAAGAAAACTTCAGAAATAGCTTTTCCATGCCACACAAGAAATAAACAGTACATAAAATTTTGGAAATAAGTTTGCATCAGGAAAGTATGAATTGAAGTGTTATCGGGGACATCACACCCAAGTGGCTGGAGAATAGGAAGTCATCAGCGAATACTGTATCAGTGACGAGGGTGGCCATGTAGAAGTGTAAGAAATCAGTGTTGTATCATTCAAAATTTATAAGCATGTGGCTTTGTAATATAATTTAGTTTTGTCTATCTCATGTATTTAAACAACTCTATCATATAAATTAATAACTGAATGCATTAGTATTTGAAACTTCAAGATTTCTAAGATTATAATAAAATTTAAAATAAGATTACTCTCATCATACACAAAATGAGAGTCATAAATGTAGATTTCACCAATAAAATCATTCAAAAGTTATTTTTGACAAAGGCTTGAAAATAAACATTTTTCTAAATGTATGAAATTTTAAAACTATGTATACTAATAAATAGATTGGCACAAGAATTATTGAATATTTTACTGATAAGAAAACAATTATGGGCACAAGTCTATGCTATGCATTTCAAACCAGGATGCAGCAATTACTAAAACAACACTAGTTTTCTTTCATCTTGTTTTGAGCACTGCCTACTGAAGATGAGACCTCACTCAAAATATGGAATTGGGATTATGGATAAACTGCAGTGTAAAATTCCATCTCCTACCAATAAGTTCTCAAAAGATTCCCTAGAGAGAAAGAAATTGTGGAATTAGAGAGCGGGGCACAAAAATGTGGAGCATGACATCGAGAAACAGTCTATTTCTAGGGGGAGCAAATTGAGGAGTTTTTATCAAAACTGGAAAGAGAATGAACGGCTCTTCAACCAATCAAATTACAAAAATGGACCGATTTCTAAATTGCATGCTTTAAATGGAAAAAAAGAAAATTACCGGATGCCAGAGGCGATGAGATGAATGAATGAAAAACCTCTTCATTTATCTAATTCTGTTAATTAAATCACTGCATAACAGGTATCTTCTGGTCAGAATGGAAGTTGGCGTAATCAGGCATGAGTATGTCCAACAGCCCTGTCAGTGTTCATTTATAACAAATGACATCATGCAGAGAGAGAAATCAATTTATGGCTCTAGTTAATTCATTTGTAACTAATTTTAGTGTTATTGGTTTTCTTATTGTTTGTAACAAAATTATGATTTCATTTAACTAGCTCCTTAATTAAGGAAAATGCATGAATTTTAAAATAAATGTTGACACGAATATTATAAGAATTTCAAGTTTAAAAAAAGCTTTTGCCATTTGAACAACAATAAATTTGAGAATCAAAAGCTATTTCTTATTAATTACTTAAACTAAAAAAGAAAAGAAAATTGTTTTTTTATAAAATTATTTAAGAAATGACAAAACCACATCTGACAATGATTTCTGGTTTTAAGATTTGATTTTATATTTTCAATTTTCTAAGCCATGAAAGCAAAATCCTTCCCACCGCTTGACATCTGTTATAAAATAGGTTAGCAACAGACTTACTTAGAAAAAAAAAATTAATTTTAATTCATTGGTGAGATCTTTAATTCTTCCTCAATCCCACATTTACAATTTTAGCTGATTCTGATATAAAGAGATAAACAAATTTGTCAGAAAAGTAGAATAAATGGTCAATTTAGAGAAATTTTAAATCCTATTGCTGCCAAAAATGGTTGTTGTTCTTTTTTAAGTTTGTCAACAGCAACAACTCCTTTCAGCTATCTACATTTTTACATATCGCAAAACATCACTAGCTAAAGTATCAATGTGGCTCAATATTAAAATTGTAAATGTTAGCTAGAGAATCATAAGTTAATGAAACAGACAGCCAGTAGTTTCTGCTGATAGTGACAGTGTAAACCAGTTAAAAAATCCAAACTAGCTCTCTGCATACCACCTAGACTCCACTACTCTTCAAACCTGTAATCCCTTTGCACAGGTTGAGCTTTACTTATTAATATAACCCTTTGTAACAATAGTCCATGTTGCACCAACCCCACAGGTTTTGCAGTGTGTGTGTGTGTGTGTATGTGTGTTGTGCACACTGATTAAATATACAGCTGTTGTGTATACATGGGGCTAATACACATTTCCTTCTGCTTGTAACCTCGAAGCTTCTAGCCCTCTTGCAACAAGAAAATCTCATGTCAGTTTTACCATATTTTTTCAGAAAACAAGTCCGGAGAATAATTCCAAAATTTCACAAATTCTGTAGAGTTCTGAAAAGGCTGATGGAGCTGTGTCCCTGTTACTGCCTGATCAGCTAACTTAAAAAACAAACAAAGGAAATAGCTTATGACTCATTTCAAAGATAACAAAAAAAAAAAAGTATCATGAACTATGTATGTGATCTGTTTCTAGTTTCAAAATCCAAACAAATCCTTTAATGGCCACTCATATTATACAGAAAGAATACCTTGCTGATCTCCATGCATCTTCTAAAAATTATTGTTTATTTTTTAAAAATATTTTTCAGAAATTACAATAAAAAAGTTGTTATTATTTTATTGTTGGAATAGTTTCTAAATGTTCTATTGTTTTTAATTTCAGCATTTTTTTTTTTTTCCCAATAATCTATTCTATTTTTTCTGGTGATTGGTGAGTTGTTTAACTAAACTTTACCATTAAAGTCAAGCAGATCAGTTATCATCTGAAACAGCAACCACATGACATTTAACACGTAGAGAGTTAATATACATTGGAATGAAACTGCTGAAAACAAAATCATCATAATTGTGTTAGTCAGGTTTTAGCTGAATGCAACATTTTATAAATCTGTGTAAGGGGAGATAACTAAACAAGGTATATATTTCTCAACATTACAAAATAATTTTTTCTCTATCTGCAATTTTCCTTGAGCTGTGGCTTATTTACAGGCTCATATACAGGCAGCCACATTTTGTGTGTTCTGGAAAAGTTTATTTCCCCCTTTATCATGGCCAAAAGTATAGGTAGAGGGATCTACCCTTATGTTTCAAACTTTTGGATGATGTGCACACAATAAAAAAAAAAACACAGGGAAAATATGGACAAATGCAGCATTTGATTGTTGTTTATGCACAAGACCAACCAAAAGTTCCATTCTAGTAAGTTCTTGCTCTGATGAGGCGTTCTGCCTATTTACGTATGGGTGAATGATAATTTAGCCAAGAGGGCACATTCACAATTAGAAAAGAATTGTTCTTTTAATTGTGATTAATAGTGGAAGGGAACCAAAATGCCTAAAAGAAACCCGTGCAACAGGCTGGCTAGGGAGAAATGATGGAAACTATGCCACTTAGTGAGATGCCAAATGAAGTCTGGACCAGTTGCAAACCAAACCACAGTTGCCACCATGAGGAGCAAAAACTCTACATCTACCCTGACCCATTTGGAAAGTGACAAATAAGGGTTATTCTGCTCTATGAAATGAGTGCTGCAAGTTCCAAAGTACCTGAATTGCATAGTTTCATAAAAAGTCTTCCTCTATGAGATTTCTTACACACATATACACACAGTAGCTTTAATTTTCATTCAATCCAATTTCCATCTCAAATTACACGAACAACCTAAAAACAACAACAACAAAACAACCTTCAAATATTGAATAATTCAAATGGGAAAAAATAGATTTTGTTCCAAACTGGTCACGAAACTTCAGAAGTAATTTTGATACACACACAAACAATGAAAAGATTAAAAGGAAACAAAAACAGCAACAGCATATTGTGCATCACTTTATGGACTATCATGAACTGCGGTCAGAACTTTTGAGAAATAGTCATCATATTCTCTTCTTCTATGCTAATTACCATGAAGGTAATAATGCTGAGGAATGACAGTAAATCTACTTATGTGCTCACACACACCTCAAAGTCATGAAACATATAAACCTCACCGAGAACTCCCAATACCTGAACCATTCTTGCCCATTTAGTCTCATAATTAAAGACTTGTCCTCTTTTACAAATTTAAATATGCAGCTTCCACAGAACAAAACAGTGGAAATGTTTGAAGCATGTAAACAGAAATGCATATTTAGTTCTGATATTTTTTTTTTTTTAAAAAAAAAATTACAACTACATATATTATTCTAAAAATACAAATAATCTACTAGGTAGGTTCATCAGAGAATATCTGATGTGCATGTTAAAAATTTGAATTTTAAAATTTCCCAATCTGTTTTTTTTTCATTAGTTTATTGAAAAGTAATACATAATTTTAACCTCTCCTTTTTCATATACCAATATCCAAGGTTAGCCAAAGGTTTTAAAAAGTTGAAAGGCAAGATTCTTTTAAACACTCTCACAGCCTGCTGAGGTTAATTCTGAAAAGGTCAAATTGGTTGAAATTTAATCAGACTTTTAAGTTGGACATGGATCCCAAAAATTTTTCAAGGGACAGCAAAACATCTTGTTGCTTTTTTTTTTTTACTGGAAGTGCTGACCACTGCTTCTCCCGTTCCACCAGCCCTTTGGATATCTACAAGGGGTGGGAGGGAACCAGGGTAAAACAAGGCATTGTGCAATGATTGTCTGCCAGAAAGCATTGCTATCCCTGTACTACACGAGGCCTAATATGTCTGACTATAGCAGGAAAGTCCCAATAAAACTTGGCATTTCTTATATATGAGACCAACATGATTGGTGAAGTGAGAGGAGAAACCATATGGGAGATACACTACTGAACTGAGCCAGTCACCTGAGAAATTGAACTTAGACCCATGACCTTAGCAAAGGAGTACTCTAGTACTGGACTATTGCACAACCCAACCTCTCTTATTTTAAAATTTGTTTACACTAAATTCTTTAGCAACTTTATCAGATGACATTGGTAAAACTCCAACATGCAAGAGGGGCATGCTTATGAATGGCGGGGGTCATGAAAATGAATCAAAGAATCACAGACAGTTGGAGATAGAAACAAGAAAAGCCCATCTTCTAGACCCAATGGTGCATGTGCAGCCAAAACTGCAACACAAGCCAGAATTAGGACATTGCTATGCAGACACTAATTGCTTTTAAAAAAAAACTGTTCTTCATAATGCTGAGAAAAAAAACCTTTAATATGCAATAAAAAGCTGAAAAGTAATATTAGAAATGCTGGAGCAATGAAACCACTAAGAAAGATATAATTTTGAATACTGTTTCAGTAACAGTGCCTAATGACTGACCAAAACTTATGATGCAAAGAGATACTTATTGTCAGCTGGCTGCATATTATGCTTCCATCATTTGTCGTTTTTTTTTAACTAATTTATTGATTAACTGTTAGTACAAAAAAAAAAAACTTAGGTAATGGCATTCTCAATTTGGAGGCTGCAGTCAAAGTTAATGGCAGAAAAAGAGAATCTTGAAGCCATTAGTACGAGAAGAAAACCATCAATGAATCAACACAGTCATTGATTAAAGTTGAGGTTTTATTCTCACTCAGCTGAGGTTAAAAATCAACATGTGTGATTTTATTCAATTGCATTTAATTTGTAATTGAAAGAACGTGACAGAGTTTGAAATTGTGTAATCTATTCTCAATTCATTACATCGTTATTATCTCCCCTCTTTTTTTTATCAAAGTAACCCACCATTGCGCAAAAGAATCATATAAGCAATTGGAATCTTTTGGAGAAGTGATTAAATATATCTTGAAAAATAGCTAAGAAAGGAATTAATTTAATTCTTTGAATGGTTAGCAAAGTAATTTTGATGAATTTATAGTCTTGTCCATTAGCAGCAGAACAACATCTTGATTTTAAAAAAAACATCAGGATAGCAAAAGGAAATTAGTACAAATTTTAGAAAATTAGATTTTGTACTGATACACAAAGGCAGTGAATGAACTCTAAATGAATTCATTACAAAAGAACAACTAAAAAAGTCCACATGGAAGCTGGAGTGTAACAAAGCTTCTGAAGCTATAATGTCTGTTGGTGATTTAGGTGAAATTAATATAATTTTGATATGAATATAAATGAATCAAAGTCAAAATAATGGTTGGTTCAAAAAGATGTATTTTTCATTTTCTTTTAAATTTTTACAAATTTTTTAATTATAAATCCTGAAATCAATTTAATGTATAGCCATCTGCTTTATCCATTTAAGCTTTAACAATTTTAGCAGATTCCCAAACATATTTTTGTTACTTTTAATGCTTTGCAAAGTCTCTCTCAGCAAACAAACTGATTTTTGACACAAATTCTTCCTTTCATTGTCACAAATATTCCTGTGAGTCATTTCTGCTTTCGATTTCATTATCATATGAACATTTTCACATGGATTTACGTCAGGGCTATTTCCTGGCCAATGACGGAATCCATTACACAGGAAAAAAAACTGAGCTTTTCCTCATTGAGCATCCTGTGGGTGCCATTAGCCTTCATACAGTCTGCCATGTTATCCTTCACTTCAAGTGACATGAAGAGACTTAGCAGAACACTAGCTGATAAAAAAAATGTAGCAGTGCTGCACAGAAATGATGTAATCAATTTTGAAACAGAAAAATTGGCTTACATAATTTGGACATTTTCGCTTAAGCGTTTTTCACTACTCCCCCCAAGGAAACCAATCTTTTTGAAACACTCTTTGCCTGAGCATATATTTCAAAATAACTTTCTTTGTGCCCAAGTACTGCGAGGATTGGTTATAGATTTTTTTTTTTAAAAAAAGAAAAATCCAACAATTTACTGATCCTTTTAATGTGATTACAAACAAAGTATCATTAAAGGTCTCTCTTTTATTAAAGCTAAACATATTGAGAAAAATTTAAAGCTTCCCAGCAATTTGTACAGAATTTGAAGCATAGCCAAATAATGTAAGCATCTATGTTTTGAGTAGTGATCTTTTTTTCATATTTAGCATAATCTATTCAACTGGAGTTAACTAAAAACCTGATACTTTTCTAATTTCTTACTATACTAATAAAATAAAAATTTATCAAGTAGTGAAGCACCATCTTTTTTTTTGCAAAGCCCCCCCTTCATTAGGTACATTAGAACATGGTAGTAGTATTATTGCTCTGTAGTCAAAACAGATGTCATAATAAATAAAGCTGCTCAGAAATTAATGCATGATGTTTGAGAAATTAATCATGAGAAATGGGACTATTAATGGTAAATAATTTAATGCTAAAACCAGGAAAATTGTTGACAGGCAGAAATAGCAACAATTAGTTATTTTATATGCACGGAATTAAATGAAAATAAACAGTGTCTCTTTTTTTTTAAGTACAGAAGTGCATAGTACTCCATTTGGAATATGTCTATTTACAGGCTAAATACCTGAAACTCCATTGGATGATAACAGTATCTGAACCTTTCTAAGAGAGTGGGGGGAAAACTTGCATAGCGGAAGCTGTAAAAAAAACAAAACAGTCTAAACTCAACAGGAGCCATATTAAAATGCCACCACAACAAACAACCAGCAAGACAATGTGCTAAATCACCATCAGTTTTTTAAAACGTTCTCTCTTATAAAAAAAAAAAAAAATTCTAACAAACTACTTACTTATTTATTTTTAATGTATGGTTACATTCTTAGAATTGTTCCAGCATTTTTCTTCTTTGGGAGGATTAGAAACCTAGGGTTATTTCACTTTTTGTGCAAACATATTTATGGTATAAATAATTCAGTTTATACTTCTTTGTGTTTTGAACTTCTGCTCTCAAGTGCCATGGTTATCGCCATAATATTTTAACCCATTATCATGGTAATGTCTTCTACTTTTTGATATTTGGTTTAAGGTTAATTAATGTAGGAAAGCTGCAAAGTGAATGGATTCTTCTTGATCATAACAGATTTTCTCCCCTAATTCACATAGTACATATTTCTTTCATGAAAATCAATTGGTATAAAGAAGTTTTTAACTTCAAAAGTGCAATTTTAAAAAAAAAAACAAACTTTTATGGTTACTCAAAAACCAAGTAAACTCAGAAGCAGCAAAATGATTTTCATCAAAGTTTTAAAGAAAAAATCAATTTATTTTTAATAAACAAAATTAAATTTTAATACAAAAGGAACTGTGCAACTTTCAACCTGACACACTTCATTACAGACAAACATCTTCAGTTAAAAATTTTTCTTTAATGCAGTTTTATGCAGTAATTAAAATTCTTGATTTTGTGGTGCGCCTGCTTTCACCTAACTTATGGTCATAGCAACGTAATGGATGGATTACTCCCCATAACAATGTTGGTAATCATAATCCAACCAATTCCAGTGGGATCATAAACAAAAAATAGTGAGAGAGTTTGATGTCTTATCCAAATACAAAAGACATATCATGTTTTAAACCCCTCCCGAAGAAATCAATCACGTAATTATCTAACCTTATACAGATATGTTTCTTAAAAGGAATTCTTGATTTCAAAGTGGAAAAACTAAAAGAAGGCAAATTCTCTTCATTAACAAAATTCAATAGTGTGGCAGGTACAATGTTAAATGGCAAAACAGAAATTGGTGTTTAAACTGCTAGTCTTCACAAAACAATGGGCTAACACACGGCTAAAAGAACCCAAAAAATTAGGAAGAAAACCAATAAGGGAAATAAAATCTGATAAAATGCTTTGATGAAACACTGCATAATATTATCATCTCCCTTTTGGGAGAATCCTATCAGTTTTTATCAAGTCATCAGCCAAATAACCATCAAAGCAATCCCATATCTCTACCAATGTCCTTAACTGTTAGGCAAACAATTCTCATATCTGACTTCAACAAACTGTTATTGCCTAAAACTGAATATTTCAAACCTGTTCTGATATGACCACAGTGTAATGCCCCACTGCATCATGCTACAGTTCTAATGTTGATTAACTTAGTCAAGTGGCCTTCCTAACTATTATTCAGCCAATCAATCCACAATCCAACCTCTCAACCATCTCTTAGAGGTAGAAGGTGAAATGCTGACAGCTGCAAAGAAATTGTGATCAACAGCTAATTGTTTGGCTCTAAAGAAAAGGTTTACTTTAGACTTTAGAACCAGCAACCAATCTTCCAATTATTAACAAAATCATGCTTAGATATGTCTTTTCTCTCTCTGTATATAGCAATTATTCTTCTGTGTGTCAAAGATATGAGTCAATTCTCCAAAATTTAATTTGCAACTTGTTTTCATAAAACTCTCAAACTAAAAAAGAATCAGCAGCTATGATCACTAGATGAGTAATTTTAAAGACACAAACAGGTATCTTCAACAAACCTCAAACTCAGAGCCACATATAATATTTAAAACAAGAGGGAACAAAGATTAGAGCAAAGAATAATAACTGACAGCGTTTTTTGTTAACTCTGAAACTAATATCAGCCTCAGAAACAAAGACTGATTTGATAAAGAACATCTTGCATAAAATTTATAATAGTTTTTTTATTTCTTTTTCTTATTCCAATGTTCCACAAGAGATGGTGACTAAAGCCATTTAAACTAATCAAGGTGTATATCAGGAAAACAAACAAAAATTAAATAAACAAGAAAATGTTTAATAAGTTATTCAACTCTAAAAAATAAAAATAAATGGATAAATTCAATTTGTAAAAAGTTAAAATTTAAAAATTATTGGCATGGATGCTAGTTTAATGGTTGATGGATTTAATAACTGATTTATCTCAGGATATTGTGGAATTGAAAATTGAACAAACTTTAACATTTACTGAGTCAATAAAACAAAATATCTTTACATGACAACCTGAGAGTGAAAATTCCACTTTTACATAACCTTCAGCAATGAATACCATGGAAACAGAATGTGAAGATGATCTTTTGCTTTTTTATGGCTATCATAAAAGATAAAGTAATGATGGAATTTTACATCCAGTGATTACTGATTAAAATTAACTTTAGATCATATTTACTGACACATCAACTAAAAAAGGTCATTTGAAGAAACTGTTTCATAGGAAGCCAAAATCATCCAGCTATTCAACTTGGGGTAGTTTTCCTATTTACATCCAATGTTTAGCTTAAAAGGCAAGTGCTGTCACCTGGTAGTTTAGTCTTTCTTATTTATGTACCAGTTTTGATAAAACCCATGGAAAAGAAAAAGAAATTAAATGACATAAAATGAAATATTTGCAAATGCTATGTTAAAAATTGGTTCATAAATAAAGGCTGCTAACTCTCTGAGATGTCCATCATCTAAGTTACTTACAGAAACACAACAAAGTCAGTTGTCTTTTATTTGAACAGAAATTCATAGAGATCCATCAGTAGTTAACACATATCTAAAAATGGATGCCAAAGCAAATGTCCATAGATTAACAAGCTCAGTTACTCCTAAGTTCTTTTATCTTCTGTTTTTGCACAAAGATTTTTTTAAAAAATTCTTTGTTCTATTGTAATTCTCATTTTTACTAGTTTCAACAAATGACCTTTTGATAAGAATAAATCTCTTTGCACCCATCACCTCCATCAACATCACCACACAAAAAAGATAGTTAGTATCATCCTAACCTAATCATCTCAGCAACCATAAATAAAATAAGCAGAAATGTTTTGAAGCTACGACTGTACTCAATCTTTCAGGCCTGAAATAATTCTAGCAAATTTTCTTTGAACCTTCTTCCAAATAAGTTTGTTTTGATAAAAAATGTGCATTGTGCCAGTTCCACAGACTTATCAATCTTTCATGGAACAAAACTAATTCACTTTTTACCATGTTCTTGACAGCACTATTCATCATCTGAATCTCTCATAGATATAGCTGTTGTTTTTTTGTTTTTTTCATCATTCAAAACATAAAATTTGTTGTACTATAAAAAAGGAGTTTACAACAGCAGTTTTGGCTATAACAAGAGTAATTTTGCCCTCTGAATCATCACGGTCACTGTTACTAAGGCAACGGGTTCATAAAAGCTAAATGCACAAAGGTGAAAGAAGAACTGGTTGGATTAACAACAGTGAAGTAGATCATTCAACAAGGCTAGGCACATAGCATATCCAATAAATTAATGGTTATACAAGGAAATATTACACACACACACACAAAACTAGTTAAACCTAAAGGTTAACTTAAGTGTAATAACATTATTGGTTTATCTGAAGATTTCGAAATGAAAGCAATATTAACAATATTAAAAAATTGATACTTATCCAACATTTATTAGTTAAAAAGACTAAAAGATATTGGTGTGCAGTCGACTCCCACGTAATCGTGGTTCGGCATTCGCAGCCCCAGTTATTTGTGGAATTTTCCTTAGAATCTAACTAATAACAGAGTACAACAATTTTTTTTTTTACACATGATGTAATGCATGTTTCCAAACTAAAATTTTACGAGGATTACGGAAATACATTTATTTTTATACATTTAACGGGTAGTTTTTGTGTAAATTTAAGATTTTGATTATTGCTGATTCAAAAGCAAATGACTATTAATTACAGACTTACATTTGAGCTTATTATAATTATAAGATTACTACTCACTTATCTAACTGTATATTGTTTCTTTTTATATAAGAATAAATGATACAATGGCAACTTCAACTTCTGGTCGCTGCTGTAAGAATGACAAGAATAATTTGTTACATCTGCGGTGAATATGTTGCTAAAAAGAAGCAGCGTGTAATAAATAAGCATATTAGAAATCTCTATACAGCCTATTTTGATACAAAAGTGGATTCAGCGAGTTTGGCACCGCAATATTGTTGTACAAACTGTGTTTCAAGGCTAAGCATGTGGCTCAACACTGGCTACTCTATGCCATTCGGTATTCCCATGATTTGGCGAGAACCACAAAATCACATTGACAATTGCTATTTTTGTTGTACTAATGTCTCTCTCACTGGCAATAGAACTGGGAATATACATTATCCCAATCTTCGGTCAGCTTCTCGTCCAGTACAACATTCACATTCGATTCCAGTGCCCAAGAAACCTGATTTCTTGCCTGAAGACAAAGATACTGATTCTGAAGACAGCGAAAATGAAAGCAGCACTATGAACAAAGATCCCGAATTCATTGCATCAGCATCAGAATTAGGTGAGAGACCACAACTTTTTACACAGAATGACTAAAGTGATTTGATACAAGATCTTAAGTTGAATAAAGAACAGAGTGAAATTCTGGCATCAAGACTTAAGGAGAAAAACATACTTGAAAAAGGTGTTAAAATATCATTTTATCGCAAACGTTCACAAAATTTAGAGTCTTTTTTTAAAAATGGAGTATGACCTCTGTTTTTGCTATGACATTAAAGGCCTATTTCATTTTTTTGAATTGGAACATGATCCTTCTGAATGGCGCCTTTTTATTGATGCCTCAAAGTACAGTGTGAAGGCTGTATTACTGCATAATGGGAATCATTTACCATCTGTTCCTGTTACGCATTCAGTGGTACTAAGAGAAACATACAACAATCTAAAGGATATTCTAAATGCTCTTCAGTACAATAAACATCAGTGGGTAATTTGTGCAGATCTAAAAGTTATTTCAATGTTAACTGGACTACAAACTGGATATACAAAAGTTTGCTGTTTTTTGTGCCTTTGGGATTCACGGGCAAAAGACAGCCATTACAAAGTCAAAGACTAGCCTAAACGCAAGGAATTAACAGTGGGGCTCAAGAATATTGCCAATTCCCCACTTGTGCCATCAAATAAGATTCTTCTGCCACCCCTTCATATTAAATTAGGAGTTATAAAGCAGTTTGTGAAGGCACTTGATAAAGACTGAGGCAATGAACTTTCTAAAGGCAAAATTTGCAAAACATAGCACTGCCAAAATTACAGAAGGCATATTTGTTGGACCACAGATACGGCAGTTGTTAGATGATCAAAGCTTCAAAAACATTCTGACCCCTGTCCAAAAAGCAGCATGGTGCTCTTTTCGAAAGGTTGACAGTGGCTTTCTTGGGAGACATAAAGCTTCAAATTTTGAATTCCTGGTCAAAGATCTAATTAAAAACTTTGAAAAACTTGGCTGTAATATGTCACTTAACTTCATTTTCTCGATTCTCATCTAGACTTTTTCCCTGACAATATGTCTGATTTATCTGATGAACACGGAGAGAGATTTCATCAGGAAATTAGTAATATGGAAGCACGGTATAAAGGAAAGCCTTCGCCAGCATTACTTGCTGACTACTGTTGGTGTCTAGTGCGTGATACCAAGTTTGTCTCCCATAAAAGATCCTGCATGGCCAAGCACTTTAAAAGTTTAACCTAGTACACTTTTTAACCATTGCCTCTTTGTCTTGTCTAAAAAATATAAAAATATAATTATAAAAATGTCTAAAAAACAATAAAAATGTAATTTTGTATCAATTGAATAATAAATAATATAATTTTTTGTATAATTTTATGATCAAATTGTATAAAAAGTCTTTTCATTTTTTTTCCATTTCATTTCATTTCTTTTTAACTTAAATGTAAATTTTAAAAGAAACTACAAGTTGAATCCAAAAAAGAATGCCGAATTCAAATTTGGCACCCAAAAATTAATAAAATACACATTTAACATTCTATGTAAAAGAAAATTCATCAAATTTTGTTGACAGTGTAATTATTCGTGGAAACCCCCGCATATTCGCAGAATCGCAAATATCTTCCGCAATTTTTATGGCTTTTTTCGTGGCAATATATATTTTTTCACGCTTTTTAACGCTAAATTATTAATAATAATATAATTTAGTAATTTTGTAATATAAATACTAACAACGTAAATTCAGCAAAATATCAATATAAAATAAACGCTATTGGCTGGAGGTTTGAAAGTAGCCAATCCGAGAGTGTTATTCATTTCTCCTCGCTGCTGATTGGCTGCTGCCCACGAGGCGCTGTCTCAGGCAGATGCAGCCCAGCATCATCCCAGTTTACTGCGTGTAGCTATCTCGAGTGTTTCTCTGAGTGTTGAATTTTTTATTAAATTACTACTATATATTTACTTATAATTTTTTAATTATATTTTACGTTATATTTTGACATTTATAGGCATTTTTATGGACCACGTCCAATATTCGCGGTTTTTCAATCTTCGCAGATGCTCTAGGAATGTAACCCCCGCGAATACCGGGGGACAACTGTATATGCAATTATTAATATAATTGAATTAATTAATTTTATTTTTTTTACGAAGAGCAATTTACCATCTCAAAACCAGAATTCAATGAATGGACATAAAGGCATCTTAAATTTTATAACTCATACAACATTTCTGCTAAAAACAATCTATTTGATCTAAGATTTGCTAATTTACTACATATTTTCAAGTGTTTGTGCATTTGCTGTTTCAAGGCTAAACTGTAGCACCTAAAGGCCCTAAATTTTTGGTATATGTACTTCAGAATCAAGGCAAAGGGTTAAGCTGCCATACATTGGCCTAAAGGCATTTTTTTCTGATCAGTGCTGGGTAACCCAGCTAGTGCCTTTATAATTATCACCAAGAAATCTTTATACATGATGACTGATAACATCAACAGGTGAATACTGACTATAGCAGTGAAGTACTTCAAGATTCCATGAACAAATAAAATTATCTATGGAAAAAAAAAAACTCTATGAGAAGCACCATTATGATTAGTAAAAGTTAATAAAAAACAGAGATTGTTATGTACAGAAAAGCAAGAAATGCCACACTAATGGATAAATACCAGATATTATAGTTTGTGGACTACCTCCCTATGGTGATGAGTTAATATATTGTGTGTTGTACCAGGAGTAAAATAATTCAAAAGTTGAATCTGATTAAGGTTACCTGGTACTATATATAACTAGTGAATGTTTCAAGTATCTGATCACCCTTTTTATCAGATCATATTATGGTTTGAGCAGTTAGCTCTTCCTAAATCATTTGAAACATTCTACACGTACAAATTAACAAGTTGGAGATACAGATGATCCCATCACCATTTCCTCAGTTTGTTCAAAGAAGTAATCTTCATACTGAAAGCATGAAGAATTGACAAAGGATGTTATTAGTGTCTGCCCAGAGTTGTTCATTCAAGTAATTTATACTTTTGTCCCAACTACACAAAATACTTCAACTATTGAGAAATTGGTACACAGGCTTACCATATCATTGGATGTGAGAATTTAATGATTTGAAACCAGCTGCAGCACATCATAATCAGCACAGAACAGTTGCAAAATCATAATTAAGAGCAGACAGAAAGATAAAAAGTGCCTTGCATACAGTTCTAGTCAGCTCTGTTGCTCAGTACAGATAACATACTACCTATAATTTGCACATGAAAACTAAATATCACAAAAATGCTTGGTTAGTTGGCTGAGACTTTATTAATGCAATGAATGAAATAGTTGATTAGCAACCAATAGTTCATGAGTTTTAATCCAGTTTGAATAAAAGGAATCATGATTTCTGACTGGCATCCAGACCATCATCATCAATAAGGCTTAAGGTTATCAGACCTGTCAACCTCCCACTTTGTAAAATAAGAATAAAAATGCCAAAAACCAGGACGCAGCATGAACAAATTTTGTTGGATAATACTTTAGTATCGCATTTGAATGAATTTATTATAGCATTAGTGATTTTATACAGTTCAAGTGCATTATACTCTTATTGTGATTAAAATACATTTGGTAAATTACATAAAATGCCCTTCTTTGTCTTGCTAACAATTTTTTTATTTCTTAGAACTGAGCATATCAAAGTGTGTGTGTCACTGTGACCAACAAACATTCTGTAAATTAGTTTCTCTCTTTTGTCTTGATAACAGAACTTTTTCCATTTTTTAAGCAGTTAGACTTAATCAGAAATTTCATAACATGTAGAAAAATGAAGATATAAATTGTAAATTCAAAATATTAAATAGTTATATCAAGTTCTTAAAAATTAAGATATCTCATTCATACTCAGCTTCCAACAACATACAGCACACACATATATAATATCATATTACATAAGCTACGTGCATCTTCAGGCATTTTAATAATTTAATTAAAATTATTACAATTACCATTTATTCTTTTCAGTCATTCAATGATTCAATGAACTAACTTAATATTTTAAAGTTTTTTATGTCAATATCATTGACAAATTGAAACTGTTAACATTTGTACATTTATTTTTTTAATAAACAACAAAAGAAATTGTCAATGCTAAAATTAAAACTATACATATTATTACATACACTGAAACTACTGGCTTACAATGCTGCTTATGTTTTTTTTTAGACACTATAATCATTGGTTCTCAATGCACTAAATGAGTCCAGGCCATTTTTCCTCTCACTTTTGCAGTTTGTACAACTTCAGCTAAGCTTACTGGAAACCTTTTATGCTACATTGATGATTTAAATGCCACTGGTACAGGTAACAACCACATGCTCAGCACATGGACAGTGGGTACAGCTGTAATTGTGATCTCATGCAGATGAGAGAAAGTGATAAAAATAATAATAGCAGTTTTAAAAATGGCGACAACCTTAGGACAATAATGAAATACCTGAACAAATGGATATCCCATTGGGACACTTTTTCTAAGATTAAAATAACCAGGGACATATTCAATAAAATGAAGATACCTGATAGGTCTGAGTTAATGAAAAGGATTCCCACATAACTAGAGACCTGATGAACACTGTTCTGATGATAAAAATTAGAAATATTCACCAAAGATTCTAATCATTTTCTAAAAATAGTAGTAATAAGAGCTACAATTATACAACATGCTTAATACCATACATTATAGATCGAGCAAGTCTAAATTGGCTTAGGTCCAGGGGCAGATTGGGAGCCCAAAACAACCCGGGCAAACACCTAAAATCAGCCCATTGATGTAGGCTATGATTCTGGCGACTGCAGCGAGACCATACAGCTGGGGTTCTGGGTGATGTAAGCTGCCGAGAAAATTTTGAAATTTGACTAATTACAGGGACATTTTGAGGTCAATGGGTATTAGAACATATCCTAAGGTCAATATTAAGTACTTCATCCCATTGGCTTATGATTCGATAACTAAAATAGCCTTATTTTAATAACAAACAATTAAAAAGAAAATAAGAACAAGACACATCCAACATATATTTCATGTTAGATAACTCAGATGGAGAGCAGACGAAGCTGATGAACAGTCCTCAAAGAGCAAGCTGAAGATAAAAGTTAAAATTTTTGTTTTGAGACAACACTGAGTAGTCTGAGTGTATCCACTTTATTCAAGAATGCATTGGGTTTTAGAACTGTTATTTTTGTCAGTCTCTGTAGCTATGAGAAATATAATGCTTCATCCAAAAATAAAAAGAAAGCATTATTTTAATTTTTGTTTGACGTTATTTGAAGAATCACTGTTACATTTCTGTATTTGAACTGTTCACATTTGCCTTCAGAACTGCACTTTTTCAATTAGAACTGCACATTAAAAAAAGCCCTGTACACAAAGTCAAAAATACTCAAGTTATACACATATATAATTATATATAGACAGATAAATATTCAATAATTATGAATACACAGAATAAAGTTGAAATCTTGTAATTGTGACCTTACTAAATTTACTTGCATACATATAAAAATAAAATGATTGCCTGATTTTCCATGAAACTGAAATTATTAAGCAATAATAACTCAATTACTCGATAGAAGATGATATACATATGAGTATATGGCGTGATAATCTTTATCAAAGAAGGAGAATGTTATGTATAATATGCAGTTATTCAAATAAATGAAATAAGTTAAACAAATTTTTTCTATATTCAGCATTAAACAGATACCTGCTGCTGATATAGAGCGTAATAATACAACGTAAATAACATTGTTCCTTTACGAAAAGGCCTGATAATTGTATGTGCTATACTTTTATACAACTGGCAGCACAGTAGGTTTGTTTAACACATGCATCACCACAAACACATGAGTAATGTGTTGTGCTTTGACATTACGAAAGGTACAACGTCACTGGGCGAAGTAATATTTGAGCTCCATTATAATCTTATGGGAACACTGTCGTATATGTGGTCCGTCATTGACTGAAATGTCGTTATGCAGTGGATGACTGTAGTTCATTAAAAAAAATTTGAGTATAATATTATATTATGTATAAATTAGTAATCACTGCCTCAGCCCTTGAAAGAGTTTGTTCTTTACAACAAAAAAATATATAATTAAGGCTTAGATACGAGCCGCAGAGGAGAACGTTGGGTGTACGAGTAGAGTATGGACTGTACAAAATGCCAAATTTCAAGTATATTTTCTGGAACTTATTTTGTCTGTCACCTACAAGGCCTGGGGCCAGGACATCATTAATTTGATTATGCAGTTGATAACTTCTGACATAAAATTACATATACAGACACCTACAACTAATGTAGAGTGCAGTAGGTTGCTCAGTAGCACATAATAGTATTGAAACTAGAGAGGCCAATCAGGTTATCAGTCTACTGACTAGGTGCCATGGTGGCCCAATCCGTGCCTCTGCTTAGGTCATACAGAATTCAGACCCAGATGATCATCATGACAGATACAATATAGTACGACCTCTGTGAACAACTTATTTGCTACATCTCAGTCTATTCTTCATACTCTCTCAAAACAAAACAGTAGGTAAATTAGGCAGGCATTTTTATCACTGGCTTTCTTTCTTTAACTATACACATTGAAATCCAGTAACCTTTTAAAGCAAACTAAATGGTTTCGTAGCAAAGCAGAAACAATGATTATTGAAGTTCTGATTATCAGGATAACATTTATCAAGCTGTGTACGTATTTGAACAACAATTCAAGAAATCTAAATGTTTCTCAATTACTGTTGTTTCTAATACGATACTAAATTCTAAACTCTCATCTAATTAACAAGCATTTCTCTTGGTCTACTAGTTTTGCCATATACAAAAAAATTAAAAAATAAAAATTTCCATGAATAAAGAGCAAGATTTCTTTAGAAATTTTGGAAAGCATCACTAAATCTACAGAAGAAAAAAAAAAGGCATTGACTAAGCTTAGCGTAGTGACAGGTAAAATAAGAACTAGCTTTGAAGTTGTCATTAGCAAATGATAAATTTTGTTGGCTTAAAAACCAGAAAAGGCTAAATGTCAGAATACATATTGGTCTCTTTGAATGGTCTGCATGTGTCACATACTCAAACACTGGCACTTTATGGTAATTGTTTGTCCCATCTGTTTAAAAGTCTTAACCCATACATGGGAGGGCGGGGGGGAGAGAATCACACATAAATATCAGTAACTCAGTCCTTCTGGACGTCAAGAAAGGACCAGTAAACACTGATGCTGAACAGAACGTTTCATTCATAGTTTGTGATAGATAGTTTTGTTGCTGAAGATCAAAAAAGTAAAAAATAAATAAATAATTAAGACTTTTTAAAAAAAAAAAAAAAAAGCTCATGCACTCTCATTTTAATTTTCAAGAGTTGTGTTGAAAATTATGTAATTTGGCAAAATTTGCAAATACCTCCTGCCATAGCATTCATGAAGCAGCGGTTTGATTGATGTCTGATTTAGTAGGAAAATTTTTGGTTGGTAGCCCAGTAGATAGCCTACTAAAAATTCATAGCTGTTCCTGGTCAAGATTAGCTCAGTTTGCTATACCTTGCTTCTATCGTCTCTTCTAGCCTTTATTCACCAGCCTGGCATTGTGGTTTTCCTCCCACATTTAAAAATGAAGAGTTCCAGTATCGGTTTAGTACTGAAATCATGAGTGCCAGACCCCTCATAATGCAGAATAGGCAATGATCTCTAGCTGATAACTATGGCACTATGCTCCATCTCCAGGGTTGTGTTTCTTGGAAAGAAGTTCTCTCTGTTGAAGCAACTACAGGAAAGACTGCACAGGTGCTGGTGTTTTTCAGTTTTCAAAATGCACATTTCACTTTGTGGTACAATAGGACTTCTGCCTTTTCTGCAAAAAGTATATATTTAACAAATTTCTATTTCTCAAAATTCACAGTGAAACATAAAAATGAAGAAACAGTAAATGTTCCAGGTGAAACATAAGGAAATGCTGTTTAGTAACTGTGCAGTACATGGCTGAGATTCTTTACCAAACCAGCCACACTGAACTCGAGCTGCAGATTAAGGAAATTTTACATAAGGTTTAGAATGTTCCTGCCCTCTGACTCTTTATCTTTTATAAGCAAAAATCCACAAATATAAAGTAAATATAGACAAACTATAATCTGCTACTCTTTTTTTTTTTTAAAAAAAAAATGCATTCTTAAAGGGAAATTAAAACTTAAGTTATTTCAGGTATGTGGCAAAAAACGTTAAAATCCAGAGAAACAGCTCGAGCCCTGGTAAATGGATCAAATCATCTTTGAAATCCGGATTTAAAAAACACACACACAATATCTGTTTGAAACAAGGATTACTGACATAAATTTCTATGAAAAGACATCAATTTTTATCACGTGCTGAAAGTTTACAAACTGGAGGAGAAAAAATACACAAATTTTTCAAGAAAACTTTGGCAATAATTTATCATTAAGATTTCTAGCAATTTAAATGTTTAGTTATTTTGTCATGGAAAAGAATTGAAGAGTTGTTATACCAACTCTTTCAGATAAAATTAATACAAATTCAATTTTCAACACCACTTGGAAAAAAAGAGAAGAAATATTTATGGTATTTCAAAATGAAGAAAAGTGAGAACCCATCTGATGTTGAGCATGAAACGGATAGTCAGGAATAATAATGTGTAAAGAATTATGTTCAAAAGATAATTACAATAAAATGGCTTCATAAATCAGTGCAGAAAATAAAGTGAGGGAAAAGAAAAAACGGAATTTTAATAAACAAGAAACATAATTTCTTCTGCACCTGATATCTTGAGCCGGGGAGAAGATTAATACATTGTAACAGAGTGATTTCAGGTAAAATTAACAAGGGCACTGCATTTTGTGTTAATCATAGCTTTCATTGCTGCATCAAATTCAATGATGGTTTCTAGTTCTCACAAAGAGAGAGTCCGTAGCACCTGCTGGATGGGTGGATTTAAGTGAAGACGGTTTAGGCTAATTCATCTACCCACCCCCTCCCATCTCAAAACCTTCTGCAGATATTATTCCACGTAAGCCTGAATTGACGGAACTATGACGTGTGGAATCGTAGAGTACAGTTTCAGGTGATGCCCAGGACAGGAGAAAACCTACCGCCATTTCTCTGTTTGTGAGAGGAAATTTGAGTGGCAGGAAAATCCCACACCGACAGACCAGTATGGAAAAAAAGAGAATGCATGAATGAATGCTTTGTGCGTGTGCGTGGAGGGTAACCAGACAAAACCAGATACCAATAAGATCTGAGCCTTGCTCTCAACCACATCAGCAGACAAGTTTGCACTGCTCTCAGCTACCCACAAATCACTGAAATAAATAAGCAGCGATTTGGTCAGCATAATGCTAAGTGTACATGAAAGCTATTACTACAGATGTGTTGGCTTTTCAGTAGATAGTTTATTTGACTGTGCTAACACTGAACCCCATATCTAAGGAACAAGAAGGAAAATGTCTACAAAAGAAAATTTGTCTGCAGAATAGAAAACTTCAGATTTTCCTTCAGAAAGTATTCATTCTTTAAGTCTTAGGAATATTTTTTTGGTTTTTTTTTTAACAGTGAGTTTTACCAAAAATCCCCATGCAATTTTTCTTCTGCTTCATGCATTTGAATTTATATCCCACCATTAGCATAAGCATCAGGAAAATCTGGCATCTGACTCCATTTTCTCACCATCAGATAGAAATTTTAATAATCCCTGACTAATCAACACCATAATTGTGTGTGTAAGGGGAAGAAAGTTTTTAAAATTCACCTTAAATCCGTTTCACCAAAAAAAAATGGTGCTCTTGCATCAAGTCTTTCAAATAATTTATTTATGCTTTCTCCTTTTACTTATTTGACTACATACTGCTATCAGTGTAAATGGAATACATCCACAAATAGTTTAGTGAATAACAAACTTTAATACTTAAATAACTGGAATTAAGTCCAATTATGTATTATTATTCAATAATCATTAAGAAACGATTTTGTGGCTATTATAACTTACAATATGGAAAAGTATATGACTACCTCTGGATAACTGAAACACAACAGTGAAATAGTTAGGATTCATCATTTGTAATGCCATCTGAGTAGCAGACAGCAAGAATTTCATATAGGAAGAGAATGGAAACTGAAATCCTGGACAAAAATATTTTGGAAATCTGAAGCAAGATGCTGAATTACCTGAGTTTTTTTTTTTTAGCACAAATCAAATAGCATTCTTTCTACACTAAAACAGTATTTAATTTCTGCAACCAGCCATGCCTTATACTTCTCCTATTTTCCATGCTTCCAGGAAAACCTAATAATCTACAAAGATTATTCCTAAATCCTAGTTTCAACTTAACAGTACTCAAATGCCCCACCATCTTCCAAATGAATCAAACCAATTGTTTTGTGTGTGTGTGTGCATGTGCATGTGAGAGAGAGAGAGAGATGCTAAACATTTTCTTCTTTTTTCCACATTAACATGAAGATTAGAGTGATCAAGTTAACAGAAATAAACCAAAAATCTCTAAAACATCAGCCAGCCAAGCATTGCCATAGTAACAGGATAGACGGGAACAGAGATTATTCAAGAAGGGAAAATAAAGTACTAGAGAGACTAAATAACTAATTAGCCCACCATTTTAATTATTCAAAGACAAGCTCCTGAAAACAGGTTATAGCAAGAAAAGTGAATCTAAGCAACACTAGAAGTAGATATATTTTAAAAGAAAGTCATATTTTTGAATTTTCAAAGTTATGACAACATTTCACCAGGTGTTGGTACTTTTGGAATCTGTGATTTAGTTTAAGAAAAAATGCCATTACTTTAAAAAAAAACAGATGACATCTCAGCTTACAATAATCCATATTGAAAACAAAGCATTTGCACCATCTCTACAAACGATTTTATGAATAATTCACATTAAAAACTGCTGTCCTGTAACTTATTTCCCAATCTTTTATTTATCTTTAAATTTGCAGGTAACAAAAATCAAATCTGATGTGACAAATAGCACAGTATATAGATTTTTCCAACACTAATCAGAAAGAAAGTTTCCACAGTATGTTCAGCAAATTTTAATTCTCTTAACATGTATTTTAAAATGTACCGCTTGCTTCATCCCATCAAAAAAAACTGAATCACTGACTTGAAGTTTGTGCTATGACAAAGAACAGCAACATGTGGATAATTCACCATAGTTTTTATGAATAAAATGAAAGGTAATTTGCAGTAAGCCAAAGACATTTTAATAAAGATTTTTGTTTTTTCTTACTTTGTGATTCTGGAATTTTTAAACATTAAACATAAGTAACAAGATTCTTTTTATGAATTGCATATTTGTGAGAATAAATGTATTTTATATTCCTCCTTAAAAATACAAAACATGCAAAGTAGTATTTACTCCAAGGGAAGATGGTAAGGAACTTAATGGTAGTTCGTTGATGCAAGATTTGATGTTTACTCAAAAACTACAATAAATTCAAAATTCATTTAACATAGACATTTAAACATTTTTTAAAATTAAAATGTTGCATTTTGTTACACCATTTAAGTGGTGAAGCTGTGAAGCAAAAATTCTGTCTGTCTTGCAACATTGTAATTATATAATCTACCAAATTGGTTTAGACGGAATTAACAATGTACATGAAAAATAACTGACCATAATATTAGTGTTGCAATTTTAAGCCAACTATGATTTACTATATTTGCTTTTTAAAAAAAAATACTTGTCGTTGTAGTATTGTACGTGTTTCTCTACAAGAAAGACAACCCTGGTAAGAAAATGTAGTGTTGTTTCTAGCCACTAGAGACCACTGCCTCGGGCACCACAGTGGGGGACTGGCACTTCCTACTTCAACAGGGGAAGTCACTACTAGAACTCTCCATTTTTTTTAGATGTGGGAGAAAACTGGAATTCCCAGCTGAAGAGTGAAAATAAACCAAGCTAATCTGGTAGTCTAACCAAGAGCAAATAATCTGAAATACAGTGTAAATGAAATCAACATCATGGCCAATGTAATACTAAATTTTTAGATTTCTCTCTATTAAGTGTGTAACAAATTTAAATTTTAAAAAAATTTTTTCAGATAATTTGGTTTTTTTGCTATGTACCTTCAATAAACAAAATAAAATGTAATATTAATAATCTCTCTCCACATGCCCCTCCAGTATTTTCTCATCAAATATTTCAATTGTTCAGTAATAGCCACAACCTTAGAAAATAATAACTTAGCTGGCAGTAAATAATGTGCTTATCAGATGTTAGCAGGATATTTTGAAAAAAGTCTAAGTCTGAAAAGCTCTGAATTCCCCTTCTTTTTAAATTATATATCATTATTTCTGTTTACTTATCTCAACAACGGCTATTTAGTAGCTACATTGATATCCTTGGTCAATAAACATACCAATGTTCTGAGCTACTTAAATGTGAACTATCTCTTCGTTTGTTTGAATAAATTGTTATTTCTTGCAGATAAAAAAATCATTCACTTTAAACCTGCTTCTGAGCTGCATTACAAATAACTGCTCTATCTTCATCACTTGATAATTGAAGGTCCACTCAAAATGCAGAACTGTGTCAGATTTTATAAGCAGAACAAACAGAAGATGACATTGTTAAAACTTAATCATGCATTGAGTAAATCCACTGTAAGATTTTTCTGAGTTGCTTGTGTTTGCCAGGAAATGAATATCAAATATGTGGTCTTTGACCACCATCTCCTCCAAAGGGCCATTGCAATATGAGGTCCATGTGACTAGCAAAATCATCAATGTATTCAAGTGACATACTCAGCACAGAGAAGATGGAAAGATATCGCACCATATTATAGAAAATAATACTATGAAAAAATATCAAAAGTAAATTTCTGGGAATGATAAAAAGTGCTGAAAGGAAGGAGAAAATAAGCTGAACTCGAGATGGCTGCTAAGATGTATGCCAGGAACATTTCATAAATATGGAAACAGCAGAAGTCGTTACTACAAGAGAGGTGGCCTATTTTTAACATTTAGCTTTCAGTTGCCCAATGAGTTTTATCCTTTTTCCAATTCTGCAAAAAATGGTGAATGATTCTGTGACATCTGAGTGGAAACTTTCCAAGGATTAGAAAAAAAAAAAACAATAGTAATTTGTTTTTTTTTTAAATCTTTTGGATAATTCAAGACATATTTCTTCATATTTTTGTTGCATATCAAATATCTTTGCCATCATTATCATCAAAACAAAAAAGGTGTTTTTTTTGTTGTTGTTGTTTTGTTTTCTTTTCATCATACACCAATGCTCACAAAAAAGAGAGCCTTGGTGAAGGACTGTAATGCCATAGTTGTCCAGCAGAAAGCATACGAATCTCACACTACATGGGACCTGGCACTTCCGACTACCAAGGAAATCACTATCGAAAACCTTAAACTTTTTTTTAGATGTGAGTAATAAACTGGAGTGCCTAGAGGAAACTGATATGACTGTCCAAACTGAGTCAGTCCTCTGCAGGACAAACTAGAGCCCCTGACCTTAGCAGTTCAGCAGCCTAATTACCACATAGAAAAGTTATTAAGCTTGGTGATTTCAGTTGCACCCCTTCTACCTAGCCTTGCACCTTTAGTTATCAGTTACCACTTGAAATTGACAGCTCTGAAATTTGGTTTATAATGTTTGCACTTTTAATTATTCTAGCCCAACCAATTATACTTCAACAAAATCATTTTACTTTCATATATCTGCTTTCCTTAGCTATTCCTCAGTAAATTCTGCTATTTTAATCCTAAAACAAATATTAATGGTAGGTTTGATCTACTTTGACTCACTTTCAGATTTTAGGGTGATGCAGATATATTTTCATCATCTACATATATATAAAACTAATGTTGGTTTCTCATTAGAACAGAAAAAATCAGTAATAGACTAATAATAAAAAAGGGTCATAATTCAGACAGATCAAAGTTATCCCACAGTTCATTTATTTTTAAAATTAAACTTTTCAACTAGGTTTTTTTTTTCTTTATGACCTCGATTTCTCCTTTTCAAGCACCACACTGGAGACAAATAAGAAATTAGAGGGTTAATAATTTAGTATTTTGCCTCAGGGAAACTTTCAACATGAAATAACATCAGCTAACAAACAACTCATAAACATTAAAGCATCGGTGATAATATTAGTTCTGCATTTTTAACAGAATCTGGCTAGATTTACACAGAGGATACTTTTCAAATTAAAAAAAAAAACAAAAGCAAACTGCAATGTAAATCAAAAGGAATATTTCAGCTTCCTTTAATCAAGGGCATGGAATGGGGAGGAATTTCATCTAACTTTCTCAATATGAAAATCTCCAGGCTGTCATCTTGTAATCAGTTGAATACATGTCAAGAACAAGAAGCAAAGTGATTGATATTCAAATATATTGTGATTTAAATTTAAATCATTTTAATCTAAATTAAACTGGTACAAGAGAAAGCTAAATTATTTTCTACTGTTATGTTAATAAGGAACATTCATCAAAAAACATCAGTAAATTCTTTTTTTTTTTTTAAAGGAATAAAAGTGTAAAAGTAATAAAGGGGTAAGTGTTGAATTGGGGAAAAAAAGAAGAGAATTTGTCATTATTTAAAGGTAAATGTAACAGATTCTCAGAGGTTTGGATGCAATTAAACTGTCAAAAATAATGATTGTAGAAGTTCCAAAAATTGTAATGAAATGAGAATCTGCACGACAACTAAACACATAAATCTGTTTATTTTATAACATAAACCACATTATAGCTTTTAAGCCCATGAATTTTATGATCAAGTGTTGAATAAAAATGAATAAGTTGCAAAAGAGAACAGAATTTATGGGTTTACTTCACTTGCTAAATAGCAGAGAAACGGAATCTGCCTGTGCCTATTTCATAGCTGTTTTGCACGGAATTTTCATGTTATAAATATTTTGTTAACTAATGCCATAAACCTTTTCTCCCACATTAATATTTTATTTATAGATGATTTACCAGAAAATGTAACTAGTATATTAACTGTATGCTGATGGTAATTTGCTCTCTCTCTCTCTCTCTATAGATATATACATATACATACACACAATCTATACATAAATGAGATTTTTACAATGTAATCTAAGAATTCATACAACACTTTGATTTTAGTATGTAAAGTAATTTTTAAAGCTGAAACATTATTTAACACATTAAATATTGAAAAAAGGCACATTTATATAAAACAGCCAATGCTGTATAAAAAAGAAAGAAATTGGTAACTAAATAGCAACTCATGAAGAATCCTACAATAAAAAAATCTGCTTTAAGTAGATCCTTCTATATTTATTGCATTTATGAAAGTGTATTGGTGAATAAGTGGAGACAGAGACATAAAAAAATGCAAGTGAACAAAATTAGTTAATATGGAGAGAAAGAAAAGGTAGCCAAATTCATTTCAAAGCATATTTCATTTTAAGCTGAAGTATGAATCTGTCCAAAAAACAAACAAGCATAGATGCTAAAAAAAAGTTGTGTGATAAATGTTCAGAATTCAAAACATTTTGCTAAAAAAAAACAGTAAAAAATGTAAAAGAAATGGTTACAGCACAATTTTATTTATTATTTTTCACAGGGAAACTTAGTAAAATGCTATTCTAGTAACACAATTGCACTAGCCATAAATTTTAGGAACACCTAGAACACATGGCTCACTAAATTATGTGGAATGCACACAGCTCATATACCAAATATTCTCTTTAAAAAATTCAGAGAAATTTTATTGTTGGCAGATATGCCAAATGTTAACCAACAAAAAAAATTTTTTGGCCTGATTGTGTAAGCGTAAAGAAAAACCAGATTAGTAAAACTAAAGTGCATGCAAATTTGTGCAATCTAACGATCTATGCAATCCAAGTGTGAGAAGAGCAATAGAATGCTTAGCTTTATTAAAGAAAAACAATCAGAGAAATATTGCAAGTTCTACCCTCACACTGGTTAGGCTAAGCTAAGCTTAAACGCACACAGGCAGAAGATACAACCACCACAGTATTTGCAGCAGCAGTCTGAAATAATTATCAGGAGAGAAATTAAAACTAGAGTTTTGTGGGGGATGGCAAGAATCAATAAATCAGCAGGGAGAGGCCAACTTCATCCCGTGACAATCATTTCCAACTGGGCTGATGTAAAAACTTGCATTACATTGTTTTTTGGTTCGATTAAACTGCCCCAATTTCATGGGTGAACAAGATTCCACGTCTGCTAGCTTGGCAGACAACATTAAAAAAAAAAAAAAGAAGAGAAAACAACAATAAATTTTGAGAGAAAAATTAGTTGGACAATCAGAGAAGTGAAAGAAACCACAAAACTGTAGAATTCATCCTAAAAGATGAATTTAACCACGCCTATCCTAACTCCCCACGTGTGCTGTAACTTTTCATATGTGGCTGAAAATTATTTGGATTTTACAGTTAACTGGTCGTGACCAGCTCTTTGGTGCAGCACCAACTCTCTGGAGCTCTTCATGGCACTGAATCCAGCAATTATCCATAAATATTAAGGATGAGTCACATTTTTTTAAAATAGTTATAGACAAAGGTTTGTGAGGCGTACTTTCAGTTAAAACAATGACAAACAAGAAAAGATCTAAACGGAATGTCATTATCCATGTGTTGGTTTCTATTTAGGACTGACATAATCCAGCTGCAGGGAATTCCATTAAAAGGATTATAATTGTGTTTAACATTAGCAAATCCACAAAGGAAACAACACAAGCCAATGCTCCACAAGGGATTTCAATTTGCCAACATAAATTAATTTAAATAAATAAAAAAATATTTTAAATTGGAAATTCAATTACAAAAAGTTCATTAACAAAATGTCTGCCACTTTCAAATAGATAATAATTTTCAGAAACTTTTAACCATAGTTACAACATTCCACCAAATCACTTTAATTGTGAAAGCTTGACAATAGCAGCAACATCCCTCCAAACCATTGTAATAATCCATAAAGAATGAACAATACACACAATGGATGATGCACTTCTACATTTATTTTCTACAACTGATTTCAGACAAGACGGATCTCATATGGATGCAAACAGGAATGCATTTGAAATGATCGGGTTAAAGCATCAAGACATTCAATTTCTTCCCTGCCTATCCAAAAGCCCTAAATGATCACCTGTGGGAGTATCTAGATATTCAGTGGAAAGAAACCTATCTGTGTTCCACTGTTATAATGGGAATAAAGTTCTCACCATAGATATGGAGAAATCGGAATCAGACCATGACCAAAATATCACTGATTCAAAGCCAAACAAAGAAAAAAGCACTTTATATGGCAAAAGTTGGCTAAAAACAAATAATGTAAAGAACTTCGATATATTGCTTATCTTTATTCCCTGAATGACCAAATTATTATAACAGAACCTCCTGCATTTATTAACCAGCTTCAGAAAATATCACTGCATCTCAACAGTTAACAATTAGTCTAAAATGCACTGAATAAAGTTGTCTTTACTTCATCTTTAAAATAAATGAAAAGCTACCTCAAGATGACATATACTATCTTTCATAACTAATGTCACAGAACTACATGAATAGTCTTGTGGTTCTTTAATGAAGTCTTTAAAGATGACATAAAAATGTCTTTTTATCTAATAAAATCTATATTTACAATAGGCTAAAAAGTAATTGTCCACATGTACTTCCCCAATTAAGCCAAATTTTCACTCTTAAATTGTCCTCCCATCTTTTTTGGATGTTTGCTTCACTGAAAAGCAACAGCACTTGTATAATTCTTAATACAGTATTAAAATAAATGTTATGCAGACATTAGGAACAAAAATTCCAGGTAATGCATCATCAGTTACAAAAATAGTTGTATATGAAACATTTCTGAGGTTAAAATCTTGCATTCTCTTCTCATTTTTTTTTCACCATCTACTTCACATAGTTATCACTAGAACATGCATTAAAAACCACAACAGAATATCAAGTACAAATATTTTTAATATTCCTTAAACATTAGATATTTATCATTCAGTATAAACTATTCCTTACATTAAATATTTTTATTTGTGATTATTACATAATATTTTTAAAAAATCCCATTTATTTTTTAAAACTAAGATTTTTTTAGGTAATAATTAAAAAAAATTTTTTTTCAGCCTCTCACAATTTAGTTAACTTTCAATTTCTTTTTTTGTTGTATTCTATTTTCCAACTGACTGACCAATCTAATAACTTGCTCAACACTTCTCTCTCCTCTCTCTCTCTCTTTTTTTTTTTTTGCATTTGTATTATTAACTTATGCATTAATTTTTTTGCCATTTTTGTAATTTTTTAATGCTTCAGTCAGTGCCATTATTATTATCATTAATGAAATACATTTCAGATTAAAAGTGAATTCAGCTGAAAAAAACATTAACATTACAAGTGTGTGTGTGTGTGTGTGTATATAATATATATTATATATATAATACGAGGTGTAGTCAAAAAGTATCTGACTTTTGGCCAAAAAAAACAAGTAATATAAAAAACTCACCATTTTTTGATTTAGTTTCCTTCAAAGTATTCGCCTTGGGAGTCTACACACACTGCTGCCAGCGTTCCTGCCACTGCTGGAAACATTTCTGGAAATCACTTTTGGGATGCTGTAGAGCTGGGGCGTCGAATTTTGCTTAATGTCCTCTGTTGACTCAAATATTCTCCCTTTGAGTGTTTTTTTTTAGCTTTGGGAATAGCCAAAAGTCACATGGAGCCAAGTCTGAGTAGTAGGAAGCCTGATGAGCAAGTGGTGTGTTATGCTTGGTGAGTAATGCTTGGACGACATGGGCGGAATGAGCGGGTGCGTTGTCATGGTGGAGTTGCCAGTTCTTTGCTGCCCATAGGTCAGGTCGTTTTCGCTGCACAGATTCACGAAGGCGACGAAGAACCCCCAGGTAGCATTCTTTGTTAATTGTCTAACCTTATGGTGCATATTCATGGTGCACAATACCCCTGTAGTCAAAAAAACAGGTCATCATCAGTTTAACATTGCTGCGCACCTGTCTTGCTTTCTTTGATCTTGGCGAGGATGGATGCTTCCATTGGGATGATTGCAATTTTGTCTCAGGGTCATAGCCATACACCCATGTCTCTTTGCCAGAGATGATAGTGTTCATGAAGTTTTGATCTTGGCTAGCACACTCCAGCATGTCCTGGGAAATTTCTTTTCTGCTGGTCAGACAGCAACTTTGGTACGAATTTGGCTGACACCCTCCTCATGCACAAATCTTCTGTTATAATTGACTGAACTGACCCATGGCTGATTCCAACTTCGGCAACAATCTCAATAGTCACACGATGGTCTTCATAGACTATTCCTCAAACCTTTGCAATCATTTTGTCGTTTCTGCTAGTCGATGGTCTGCCACAATGTGGCTCACTGTCCACTGAGTTGCGGCCATCTTTGAACCGGTTGTACCACTCCTCTATTCGTGTTTTTCCCATAGCATCATCTCCAAAGGCCTTCTGAATCTTCTCGATAGTCTGGGCTTGCGTATCACCAAGTTTTTGGCAGAATTTGATACAGTATCTTTGCTCAATGTGCTCAGTCATCTTGACTCAAAAAGAAAAATCGCACAGCACACTCTTCACGTCCGTACTCAACGCGTCACTGCGGGCGACTGGCGCAACCTATAGACACGAAAATTTTTGCGCATGCTCAGGAAGGACGCGGCCACCTAATATCCATGCGGATTTTGCTCACACATTATTATTTTGTTCAAACAAATTCAAGGTCAGATACTTTTTGATACACCTCATATATATATACAAACCCCACATAAGGAACACATCATAACTCTTGAATTTGTCAAATACGCTACTGCTAACTATGCAATTGTTCAGGTATATATAATACAAACACTCGCAACAATAAAGTAATAGATATTGAAAGATAATAAGAATGAATAGATATATGTTGAGCTAACCAGTGATATAAATAAGACATCAGTGAATATGGAAAAAACTAGTCAACTCTAGAAGGGACTTTGTAGAAATAATAAACATTAATATTACACATTAGTAAAATATACTTCTGAGAGATAGACGCATTTCAACTAATGATGCAGCACAGGACGCATGCTAAAAAACAGCATGCCTATTGGGTGTGCTCCATTGAGCATAAGAATCTTCATTAACTATCTGCAAGCCATAATAAAATTTGGTGATTTGCTTAGACAATGTAACATCTACAGAAAGGGTGACTTAACATTAACTGTAAAAATACTACCTTCTTTGGGTAGATGGCCATAAGTAGCCAGAAGTGCTTCTCAGGCATCACAACATCTGCCATGACTTGGTCAATTGCTGGACATGACCACAATGGGCATGAGGGCTAAATCTTGACTATAGCTCCATAACTCCCTAATAGAGATTCTATGACAGAAATAAGTCACAATCTCATAGACCAGTAATGCTGAATTCACCAACAAAAACATTTAGGGCATTACATCCTTGGACAGGCAAAGGCCTACACTACAAATTATTAACTCCACTCATTTTTCCAAGCTATGTATGGTTCAAGATTAAACAAAAGTGCTCTTTCAGACATTGGTTTCTACTTACTTAAGTCTCTGTACAACCAGAAACATCTGAGTCACTTCATTCTCAATGAATACTCGTTTTTCCTGAAACATTTGGAATATGATTTTAATTGTGATGAAGAAGACTGAAATCTATGAAAATCTGAGTGATGATTGGTGTTAAAACAAATTCTGTGCATTCTATATAGATAGTATGGACAGAAATTCTTATTATGGTATTACTACCATTTTTGAGTCAGCATAAAGTAGCAGCATGAGAATACTTTGGCTCCTGTTAGTCTGCACTAAAGATCCACCAGTTCTCAAAATAAATAAGGGACATAAATGGTGGGAGTCAATGATGTTAAAAGGCAGCAAAAGTAAAGATTTAGTGCTTTTATAACATATCCAAGATGCATGGCAATAAGAGTAATAATATTAAGAGGCCACTACCTAAAGAAGAGAAAAAATACAATTATAGGGCACTTTAATTTTAACTTATATATTTAATCTGTTAATACAAACAATTTGTATTGAAAAGAGTCTTATTCATGACAGCCTTTGGATATGACCACAGTGGAGAGAGAACATATCACATGAAAAAATTTAGCAGTGAATATAAAAACAAGAGTTAAATATTTAAACTAATCAATACACTTAATAATAATAATAATAATAATAATAAATTTTATTTATCTTCAGATTTCTGAAATATTTAATAATTATTACTATTTTCAGGCTTAAAGCAAATGTTAAATAGATCAGAAAGTTGATGAAAAGAAATTATACAAATTAATAAAAAATATTTTTAGAATTATAAGTATTCGTTAAATTAATCTGCAAGAATGGCACAGAATCTAACTGAATAGAAACACAAAAAAACTCAATAATCAAATATTTCATTCTTTTGATCAACTTCCTATTCCACCCTTTGAACTTCTGTAATTCCACATATGCAAGATTATGCACAGAACTCAATGACGTGTGCCAGATTCTTCAGTTTTCAATGATTTCAATTTTTTTAATTCAGTTGCACGACTAAATAATTCTGTATAAATTAAAGCAAGTTAATTTTATTGAACATATATGTAAAAAAAGAGAAAGTTATAAAACATTTTCATGTCAATCAAATTTTAAAATTTACTACTTAATAAAAATCTGCTACTAAATAAAAGAATTTTTGGCCAGTTGTAAACTGTAGCTCTGTGACCTAAGTGTGTCCTGCTGTTATTATGATGCACTAATAATACTGCATGTTAGCATACTTAAACATTCATCATATTAATTCTGATAGTAGGGCAATACATAATTAAGAGATGTTTCTTCCTGATGAACACTCCTCCTCACTTAAATGATAGCAGTAGTGTAACAGTAGAGTCTGGGGTTTCCATGCAGTAAAACCACATGGGCTCCAAATTATTGTAATGCTCAGTTTGTAGTCAAATGTTCATCTATGAAGTTTTAAAGGTTTATGAAAAAAATCTCATATCAGTCAGTAATTATTTATTTATGTAAGTGCATAAGTACAACATGAATACTAATGTATCAAACATGAAGAATGCACTTATGATGCAAATCTCCATTCTTGTTTTTTTGTTTACATATTTCTCTATTATGCTGCCCTTGTCCAATCACTTTGCTTCACAGTTCTCTATGGCCAGTATAACCAAAGTAGCCATGTGATCTTGTGCCTTGGATGAACAAAGGTAGGTTCTAATTATCTTCAGCTCAGAGAATGATTGCTTAGCTATTGCAACTGTTACAAGCAATGTCATGAAAAGTATACACAGAGCAGTGAGTTCAGGCATGAATGATAACTTTACTGCAAACAGCAATTGAACTATGTCAAGAACTGTATGCTTCCATTTTAAATATTCCAAAATCTTTTGCCTGACTGACCACAGTTCCTGCACAAGATCAGAACTGATGTCACCACAGAAAATTTCCTCTTAATTGGTTGATGTCTTATCCAATTCATCGCAACTCGTGCACATAGCTTCTGTTGAACACAGCAAAGCAAATGTGTCAAACAATTTTTTAACCTTCAGAACGTGCGATATCTACAACTGGTTAAAATATGTCAATTTTAAATCCTTCTGGATTGGAAAGTTGTTCATTAGAAGCCAGTTTTTCAAAGAATCCTTTCATCCACCCTGCTCACTACTGAATAAACACTTTTCAAACTGGTCATCATGTTCCGTCCTGTTAAAATAATGCCCTCCCAAACATACAGAAGTTCACCTTGATACACCAGACAAATCTGCATGGGTTGACTATAGTTTGGCTAAGTCTTATTTATGAATTGTATCTGCTCTTTACTGTTCAAACTGAGTCCATTCTAGATGTTTATCGTGTCCCATGCAATTTTTTCAACTTCAAGCCTTTTACTTGATCAGCAGTAAATGCCAGATCTGCCCATCTCTTGAACTCAAGCAAAATTTTAAAAATTGATATAGTGAGCTGAAAAAATGTCACTGCCTTCATACTACATTGTAACAAAAAGGTTATATGATACATAGTGAACATATGGAACTGGCCATTTAATGAGACAATCTTACAATAGTTTTTAAACTCTACCTAGTTTTCTGCTCATAACACCTGCACAATTGTAATGTTTGCCTCACCAAGAAAGGTTTCTTTTGCAAAGTCTTTTTACATGTCCAGATGCACCCTCATGATTACAGTTGGTGGTATCAACATTAATAAGAATAAGAGAGCATTTTTTATTTTTTAAATCAATCTACTCTCCATACTAATATCCAATAATGATATAATTTCGTTCTGTGTCTTAGTAGGAGATACTTTGTTGCTGAAGCCAGTAGTTATATCATTTCTAGTATCACTAAATCAAACTGTTTAAATAGCTACTAGCACCAAAAAATTCCCACCTGAACATTGCTTGCAAAAATGTTCATGTCAGCAAAATGCCAAGAAAATTATTTGCCATCATCAAAATAACACTGACGATTTGAAATAAAACTTTCCACCAGAAATTAGTTTCTTGTCATACATCTTTTTCAGATTCATTGTCAATCGCTGTCCCAACTTTCCACTGACGACCTCACGTGTATGTAAATGGCACTCTTCTTGTGAGTATTGATTTTGTGGAAAAAATTTTGGTTCCTGTCATCAATAGCTTCTAAGTCATAAATCCACATCCATTGAAAATTGATATTATTTATGTCAGCATGCAACCACAGGTATGGCAATAAGCTGTTTTAAGCAAATGAGAATAGCACAGCCAATTATGTGGCACTTTTAGATCTCCTCTTGATGAATGCACACAACAACATTTTTCAATAGTAGAACTGCTAGGACAACTTAGTTCACTGTGAAGAATGCACTGTTATGCTTTTTCAGAACTGAATTTGTTATTGTTGCTGAGAAATAAATGCCCACAATCTATTAAGTATTTGTAACTCAGATTAAAGAGAATAAAAGGCGATGACTGTGGCTCATTTGTTTGGATTCCCATTTGATGTCAAATTGCTCATCTTACTTTGTTGGTTGCTGTTATAGGTGTTTATCCACTATTAGGTGTTCAATTTGTGATTGCTCAGCAGAAGGCATTGCACTCCACATATTGGACAATGCTTAATGCAGCAAGCAGTTTCTTTGTTTCTGCCTCGGACTGTTCCTAGGAGCCACTCTGACAGCTTTCTTTTGTGATATGATCTAAAGCAAAAATTATATTATTCTCTTCAATTACAAGATTAGTGAATTATTTTTTTCTTTAATGGTTTCTTTGAAATCTTTAACATCTTTTTTATATCATCAATAGTGGACTTCACATGTGAGCTGATAAGATTAGTAGTGTTATTTATAAAATTATTATTTTTCACAAGATTAGAAACTATGCTTGCTGTATATCCTCAAAATAAAGAAATTAGATTCCAGTTTGATCAAATTTATCAAAAGGTAGCCATTTTAATTTGGCTATTTCTGTTTGAATAAATTATCTACCTATTCTTGGTATAATTTCTCATGTATAAATTAGCTTCATGGGGTTTGCTTTATTTGCATTAGAAATTCATTCTTCTGGACAAATAAATGTGGTAATATGTATGTCTATAAATGACTGTATAGTTCATATTACAACAGTATTGTAACACCACCCTTGTAGTATGTATAATGTATGTGACACACACCGACCTATGACATGCCTCAATCTTTCTATCCCTTTGTTATATATGTAGATTCTATATAAACAATTATTGTATTTTCTCCCTATGATCATAACAGATATTTTTATTGTGTTGTGTGATAGTCATAAACAGCTTTCTTGTTTGAGGCCCCTATGCAGCATGTAACTTGCAAGTAATACAAAGCCTCCATTCCAATGAGAAATCAGATGAGATCTAGGTCGTCCTTTTCCAGAAGGATCTAATCTAAATTGGAAAATGTGTGCCTGTTTGGTAAAGCTCATGGTGGAAGAAACAGGAGAACCCAAACAAAACCCAATTTGCAGAGGCTGGTAAAGAAAAGAAAGAAGAAACCATGCCAAATGGAGCCAGTCACTGTAAAGGTTGAACTCAGGGCCCTAAAACTTACCAGTCATGCAGCTCCTACACTGCCCATCAGAACATATTATTACATCCTAATAACTACAAAATATATCAATTGTAAATATTACCCATTTATGCTATAAATTATTCACAATGCACATTTCTAATCAAAATTATGTGCGAACTCTTGTAGGACTGAAAATTAAAGATTATAAAAAAATTGTGCAAATGTCTCTCTATTTTAGTGAAGAGAGACAAGTAAAAGGAAATCACTTTTTATTTTCATTTGTTAATTTCAGCAATTTTCTAATCTATGCATGTGTTTTCACAAAGACTTTTAATATTCACCAAAAAATTCTTAAAATAATTAAATATGCTTTAATTAAAATAGCAAGTACAAAAATGTTCTACACAGTTTATATCAGAATTAGTAACATTATGTATACACAGAGCAAACAGATTATATTGAGAACTGACTTAAAACCCAGTGGATGTGGGTGAAAAGAAAAGTTCCTGTAAGATTCTCTGCAAGAAACAAAATTTTGAACCAAAGATAAAAATGATAATTCCTTTTCTTTTACTAATTTCCACCTCAAACATTAGAATACTGTACATTTGTTTTTTTTTGGTGGGGGAACAGAGAAATACTATAGTTACAAGATCTAATATGTTCAGGCATAAAAATGTATATATAAAAAAACGTTCAATACTGAGGCGTGAGTTCCCGAACAAAATGATACTGGTCTAGGAACAAACTTTTGTCTCCAACAGACATTTCAAGCTCCTGTGGGAATAAAAGAGAGTCAAAGTTTGGAAATATCTGAATTAATTCCTGACTATTTACACAGTTGGTTTTTATCTAATTATTAACTGTGTGCAAAAGTTTGATAGAAAGGAAGAACTACACTTTTCTGTTGGATTTTTGAGGTGGTGTGGGGATTCCACAATCCATACAATGGCAAGAAATGAGAAGTTTGAGACTTGGGAAGAAAACCAACAACTTCCAGGTTTTGTGACAGCTAAATTTTCTTCCATTATTTTTTCATCTTTTGAACACGAAATAGGAACAACAGAACGTATTTTAAAATAATTAAGATTGGTCTAAAGTGGTTAAAAAAAAAGACCTTTCACCCACAAAAGGCAGGGTACTAAATGATGCAATTTCAAACTTAAACGTAGTGCAGACATTTAGATAAAGACCACCGAAAGACCCGAAAGATAAACAAGCACAGTACCTACACTACCATCCAAAGTCCTGCAGCTAGAGAGCATGGACACTCTTTCCTCCGAAAAGATACAAAGCAGGAATGAAATGTGCTAGGCCACAGATTATCAGCTGGAAGGATTCATCAGAAAATAAACAATGATTAAAATAATAATAATATTTAATAGAAAATTGTTTTCCTTTGTCAAATTATTATATTAAATAAAAGAGCACACAGTTTATGGTTTCAGTAAACAGATTCTATGCATTTCTATGTTTCACAGGTAGCCAAGGCAGACCAATGTTGTTGGATTAAATAAATGTATTTGCATTATCATTAATACTAGCTTGTTGTTACTGTAATAAAAGTATAAACAGCACCATGGAGGATGGTTTCCATCTTTCCTGGATTCTGTAATTAATGTCTGTCAATATTTTTCCAGTCACCTTGGTGGTGAACCAGATGTAACTGAAATGGCCATCAAAATATTGACAGACTTCAGTTACAGAGACAAAAAAACTACTAATAAACATGAGGAAATTTCCAATGTCAGATTATCTTCATTACTCTTATAGGTATGAAGTCAATTTAGTTTTATAAACAGAAATGAAATCAAACAAAATTGTAAAGTAATAATAATAATGAAAGTATTCAGTAACTGACTGTGAGACAGCACAGCTACAGGACATGAAATCAATTAACAACATAAAAGTATCTTAAGCTTGTGATATAAAGTATCACTATAAAATCACAAATGTGAACAAACAATACACACCTATGCTTATTTTTGCAATTTTCAAATAGCAAAGTTTCCATGGAAGATCTCTTGAAATAAACCAAACTTAAAATTCTGGCCACGGATTGGAATATTTTCATGTAATTTACTTAGATCTGTTTTATCTAAAAATAATAAATTACAAAGGAACAAAAAGAAATATTTTGCTGTATTTCTTAGCAAATGAGAATTATATTGGTTGGTTGCATTCAAACTGTAAGAACCAAGTAGTCCTTAATCAGAGCCCAGAAATGTTACTCAACACAAAAATAGTTTTCCAAATTTGGAATGGAGATCAATTAGGAAACCCATGATTTGCACTTCCTGTAAGTGCATCTACAGTGCCAGACAAGAGAGTTTGGACACTTGCTGTGAAATTAATATTTGAGTTCCCTTGTTTTAACAAATGCATTTAAATAACCATCACATTGTTTATTATATGCACAAAACATGCCCTCACAATTATAAAAGGAACACATGCAATGTTTACATATTCTCTGGAAAAAATATTTGAATCGGCAATGTCCGAGTTGTACCATGACAAAAGAGTTGGGACAGTGAGCAAAACCATAAATATTTTTCAACATTCCAAATTACAATTAAAACAAATGTATGGAAATGATCAATTGACTAGTAGTGATGGCATATCCGTGATTTTCAATCACTTCTCAACAACGACGGGGCATGGATTCGACCAAATGAAGGCAGTCGGAATTGGTCATTTACTGCCAGCTTTTCTCGATGACCTGCCAGAATTGATCTTGGTTGAGATTCTTGTGTTTGGCCACCTTGGCCTTCAGCTGCTTCCTGGCATTTTCGATTGGGTTGAGATCAGGACTTTGAAGCGGCCAGCACATGACATCCATTCTTAGTTGGGTGGTGAGGGAAGTGACGACTCTGGCAGTGTGGATAGGAGCATTGTCATGCTGGAAGGTGGTGGTGACTGACATGTTCTTGTCGATGTAGTCAACGATGACACCCCCCAGTAGTAAATTGCAATAGAACTGGCCGGTCGCTCTGCCCCTGATCAACTTGAGAGGGCCTGGTCCTGCCATGTTCATACACCCCAAGACCGTCAACGATCCTCCTCCGGTCTGTACCATCGGTCAGATGCACTTTATATTGTATTTTTTGCCATGGTAACATCAAACATATATTCAGTCAGCAATGTTAATGCACATGATCATCATTTCGTCGAAAAAGAGAACTCTAGCCCATTGAACTTTCGTCCAGTTTTTATGCGCTTTAGTCCATGCTATGCGGATGCACCTGTTCTTGTTGCTGATCAATAGCTTTTTCTGGCGATTTGTCCAAAGAGATTCCCGTCGCATAGATGACTTTGAATAGTGCAACTGGAGATATTCACTCTACTCAGAGAGGCTTGAATGGCCATCAATATCAGGAAACAATGGCCATGGATTTGCGACAAATGAGTCGATCCATTTTGTTGTCACATTTTCGCAGTCTTCTGATTCACATTTTTGGTTTTGTGTTTTTGGTCTCCTTGTACTGCTTCAGAATGCAGTTTACAATGCTTTTTGGGCAATTTACTAGAAAGGCTATCTCCCGATAAGGCAGATTTTCTTGGTGGTGCTCAACTATCAAGTCTCTGATTTCAGATGACATTGTCTTGCCAGGCATGGTGCAAAAATGATCATAAATGGTTTTGGATGATGTGATTCTATTCATTTGAACCTTTGAAAATGAATATATTGATGGGAATAGATGTATGCACAGATTTTGTTCACTGTCCCAACTATTTTGTCGCGGTACAAATTTGACTATGCTAACTCAAATATTTTTTCCAGACAATAGATACACATATGACATTCATTGTTTTTACACATTGTAAAGGCGTTTTAGACAAATTATGGACAAAAGGGTGGCTATCTGTATGCAAATGTAAAAACTAGAGAGCTCAAATATCAATTTCACAGCAAGTGTCCCAACTCTTTTGTCTGGCACTGTATATCCAACAACAGTAACCTGGCAATTATTTTTCCCTCCCCTCACATGATGTGGAATAGTGGTAAATTTGATTTTGTCATCCTTTGTTTACAAAGCAGGTAAAAAAGATCTTATTTTTACCCTACATAGAAATATATAAAAAGTAATACATCTGTTAACCTAAGATTAGTTACTCCATTCATCTGCCAATTTCAAAGAAGATAACTCAAAGGTCACAGACAATAAATCATAAAACAACTGTGTTGTTCTGAGACTGTTACAGGAGAGAATGTATTTTAAAATTTTTCTGTCTGCTTGCCTTTTAAAATCATCTTTTGAAGTAGCTCCAAAATGTCCATTTATACTAAAAATAAATAGATAATTAAGATTGATCAACAAAACAAAAATACTGTCACATTCATTGAAAGTGAATTAATGTAATAACATGAAGTTTATATACAATTTCATAATATAACTATAGCCCGATTATTAACTTCTAAATTTTATTAATAAACAAGATTAAGCAATTGGTGAAAAACCAACAAAGACACCCACAATCAAGATGTGTGTTCAAGAGCAGCTCTTGCCCTCTCACAACTATTAGCAATAATCATGATGATTCAAATATCAACAACAGTCTCTCTCTGCTGATGGTGACAGGGAAATAACTTATGAAATATATTTATTAACTATTTCTACTACTAATAATAAGGGGCCAGATAAATCTCAAAATCCCCCTCCTCTTATTTCTATAAATAACATCAACAAAATCTTCATATTCTTATCTAGAATTAAATTTATATTAGACACAAAATTCATCTTTAATGTAGGAGTAATTTGTCACATATAGTCAAATTTAATAGCAAATGCCAGTCAGTAAACGCCATGATGGACCTTAATCATAGTATTTTTACTCATTTGGTAAATATGTTCAGTGTTAGTGAGTATAGCCATAACATCGTAGAAGTAACATGAGCTTATAGAAAAGAACTTTTAAACTCAGTTATTTTATTTGAATTAAAAAATTAAAATAAAGTGAACTTACTGTTTCAATTATGTCTTGATTGCTTCACCCCACCACTAGCATTTACTCAATCAGTAAACAGAACTGTCAACAGGAATTTTTCCTTGTTTTTCAGTTCATTTAGAGTCAGGGTTGATGATTTTATTCTTTTCCTTATATAGTTGCATCAAGACCAGTGTTGAAGAATCAACAGTCACAAGAAAACAATAACAAGAATAAAGCAAGAGGCTAAATCCAAATAAATTTCTTATTTAAAGAATGCAGGATTAACATATTTGTATGTCTTTTCGAGGCCTACATAGACAGGAGTCAGGGTAGATTAACAATGAAGCATGTTACTAAAGTTGCTTGCGTGCATTGAATAACAGAACTACTATTTTAATGAACATCAGAAACTTCAATTTTACTGAAGGGGAAGAAACTGAAGCTTTAAGAAACTGAAGCTTGTTTCTTCAGCAACAGATCCTTTTTGCTGATAGGTGTACTATTAAAGCCGAACACTGATGTTTAATCTTTTTCAGTATGCTTCATGGCTGCCAAACTAAAACATTTCATTACCACCCAAGTGGAAACCAAATTTTTTTCTTGCAAAGAATTACCCAAGGCCTTCTGGTATACCATGTTGCACAGTTAATTGAATATCAGCAGGAAGAAAATGGGGATAGTGCTGTAAAGAAATGCAGCAGAAATGCTCTTTCAAGGCATTTATAATTTGAGGTGCAGTTTATTATGAGTTTGTAAAACTACTTCAATCAGCTAAATGAATGACAAATGAGATTTCATGCCTCTAGAGCTGTTGTAAATAGCACACATTAAGTTAGGCAACAATTATCAGTTGGATAACCAGTTGTGTTTTGTCTAATGAAGAAAGGGGTCCTCATGTGACCACTGGAAATAATTTAGAGCATGATAAGCAACAGGGCAGGGGTTTTGTTCAAGACTAAAACCACAGCAGCAACAGCATATGCACTGGTTATTGGCAATTTTGTTTATCTTCAAGAGACCATTGAAAATGCTTTCACCCCCAAGCAGGCAGTAATAAGCTTCAGCCAACCAAGATGGCACATCCGCGGCTAACAATGCTGATGCAAAGTTTGTGGTAAATCAGAAGATATTCAAAACAAAACAAAACAAAAAAGGGATAAACATCTTTTATACACTGATTTTCAGAGGGGATGTTCATCTTTTAAGAGGGTAAACTGTGCAGAAAATAATCACCCAGAAAAAATACAAATAATATTATCTAAAGATTATCTTGCATCACTGAAAGCTACCAGATATCATTTTCCATATGGAGGCAAATGTTGTGTAATAAAAATTTTCATTTTCACTTAGTTTCCATGATGTTTTACATGTTACATTTAAAATATTATTGTACAGTCAGTGGCCCAGTGGTAGATTACTGGCCTGCAATGGTTGAGAGCTCTGACTTCAAATCCCAGTTGCTCAGTTTGGCATACTTCCTTGATATAATTTCTTCTTGCTTTTCAGTACCAGCCAGCTACACTGGCTTTCTCACAAATCTAAAACTGAAGATTTCTAGTATGGTTTTCCTGGTACATGTGGTGGAATACCAATCAAGAGACCCCCCCCACCCAAACTATACCAAGGTATTTTTTTCTGGTCACCAATGCTGATATCCTCTCCTTCTAGTGCCCTGCTATAAAATATCCTTAGACCTTGAGGTCAGGCCAGGATAGGGTTTGCCAAGAAGAAAATACTATTGAGATTAATCTTTTTTTTTTTTATAAGTAATAAAACAGAAATAAAATACCAAGAACTTTCAATGTCTGGATGGAAGCTACTTTAGAATGCAGCCCATCTTATATGCAGGCATTAAAGTGAAGGAAACAGAGATAGACAAGCTATGGAATCTTGACCAGAGTCTAATAGAAACAGGACTGTACAAAACATTAATTAGTACACATTCACACTGGACCAAGATTCATAAATGTTGTAAGGATAACCGTCATTGACTCTTTGAAAATATATATCATACCCTGATCCCCAAAGAAAATGGTGGTTACTCTGCATTTTCCAAATTTTGTAAACATTAGTAATAATTAACAGGTTACAAAATCTGTGGGTTTGTTGTTGATTCATGCACACCTCAGTATGTATTCAAGCAAAAATAATTCAAGACTATCAAGGTTCAGACTTTTAGCAGCAGGGGTTTAAAACACCTTAATGAGTTAGTTTGAAAATGCCAAGGCAAATACCTTATTGATAAAGTAAACATTTCATAGACAGTTGGCCAAGAAAACCAGGTATGTCTACAACTGAAATTTAACCAAACATTTTCCAAAGTTAATCTAATTACCAAGGAGTGATGACCATAAATCAACACATTTCAATGTCATACCATTTTGTTTTTAGAAGGGAGTGGTAATAATTAACTTACTTCCAGAAGTGATCAGCTCCTGCTGCTTATCAGTTCGATGTTGTACAAAATAAACATCTTTAATATCAAATCTTGAGGCATAGACAACGAAAAATATTTTCTTCTTAAAATAATTAAATTTAGTTTATGGAGTTTACAATATAATTCCTTTGTTAAAAAAAACAAAACAATCTTCCAAGAATTTTTAACTGAATCTTACTAATAAAAAGAAATTAAATTTAAAAAATATAGTAATAAAAACTGATGGCTTAAAACAACAACAACAACAACAAAATTACAAACTGATTCTGTATGATGATTTAGTAATTAGTAAAATAAAGGGACAGGGACAGAAAGAAAATGTGAAATATGTAAAACGTCAATCAACAGCATTCTTTATTTATTTGAGAGTTGCATCCTGACAAAAACTGAAATGATGATGAATTAAACTGTCATCAAAGAACAATTGAAACAATGTTCAAAGAAAATTTGTTATATAACCAGGTATGGGAGCAAATAGTGAAAGTAAATTATAGTCTTGGGTGATTAAATATAAAGAAAACACATTGATTTTATAGCGAATCTCAGCTAATCCTAATGGTGACTCAAGGCACAGAGGCTCCACTGCTGGAATGCCAAAGTTGAGGAGCCTAGTTTGATTCCAGTCAGAGCTGGCTTGGTTTTTCCATCCTCCACTCCTCCTGGTACAGTTTCTTCTTGCTTTTCTTTGCCAGCTGATTACAAAGGATTCCGATGTTATCTTCCCACTTCTAATAATGGAGTAGTTCTAGTAGGGATTTCCCTGCCAATGTCAGAAGTGCCAAACTGCTCAGGATGTAAGATATGCAACATGTTTTAGTGGATAACTATAGCATTACACTACCTCACCAGGGTTATCCCCCTTGTATTGATATTATTTCCATCAAGGAAACAAAACACAAAAATAATTTTAAAAAGTCTTGATCTGCCATTAATGGGAAAAGTTGAATGTTTTTGCCTATTTCATGTTTATAAACAATAAATAAGTAAATAATTAACCTGGTTTTCATAGTATTCAAGCATTCATAGAAATGTTGCATAAATCTTATATCAGTAACAGAATATCTGCATTAATGAAGCTACCATTTTCACTAGGAAAAGTAGGGCAGGTCATCATTACCTATCAGCCTCTAAAGTATGCACCTGTTTCAGATCACCATCACAGCAAGTTCCTTCATGCTGAATGCAACATTTAATAAGCTCTTTTTGCAATAAGGCAGAAAGCAGTGATAGTTTTTTTTTCCCTTTTAAGTGATAACTCACAAGTGCAAAATAGATGAAGGAAAATGCTTTAATTTTGTCTGCATAAACGAAAGTATTAAAAAAAAAAAGAATAGGTATACAATACAGAAGAGATTCCCCAGCACAGGAACAAGAAATTTACAAATGGATAACTTGCATTTTCTTCTGAGATTTGATGATTCGTCTGAAATTTTTATGAAGCATCTCTACCCCTTGGGTTTCTGTAAATGGAAATCACTCTGAAGCAAGATAATGTATAGTTTCATTCAAATGGAAACTACCCGAAACACTGACTTCCAAGCAATTTTGCAAAATAGGAACTTCATTTCTCATTCCTTTTTTGATATATTTTTATGGTAGAGCAAACAAAATAATTTGGAAGAAGTAAATCATATCACACAGGTAGGATTCAAACCAGATTTCACAGGGCAGTAAACTTAAAGTGAAACTGGGGAATCTACATACATTGCTGTAGGAACAGTGGGATGTACATAAAAGAAATATTTGCAATAAAGACTTCACTGAAAATTGCTTGATCATACTAACATCACTGTTTCACCAAGGAATGCTGGTGGTACTTCTGACTCACTGATTCCGTGTTTCAAATCCCAGTAGAAGAGAAAGTAAATCTGCTAAAAACAACGTATCTGTTTAGTTGTATTTATCACGCCATTTTTCAAACTTTAACAGAAAAAATTTCAAAAGAATAAAAATGTACAACACTGGTTCAAAATTCATGATAAATATCAAATATGATTGTAGTGTTAGTAATTGGTTAGAAAAAACATGACTGCTAAAGCTGAGAGCCTGTGCTTACCATGGCAGTAGGTTCAGTTTATTTTACCTCCCTAGCATAGTTTCATTCCCCCTACATCCAAAATGAAAAAGTCAGGGTTAGTAAGAATTTTCTTGTAGAAGTTGAAAGTGCAAGACCGAAACCAAGGGTTGATTGGTCGTAAGTGATGAAAAGACTACTTTAAGAACTTTAGAATATTTAGAACACAACTAAAGTTCATTTAATAAAGATATAATTCACTCCATAGTAAAAAAAATAAAATTTGCTTGAAATATTCTATCTACATCATTCAAAACAATTTAAATATATAGGTATTTTTCAAACAGGTATAAGCACTCTCCTTACCATCTCTGCCATAGTTGGGCAATGTGCTGTATAGTGCGAGAATGGGACACTGCAAAGCATTTATGTGGGACCTTGGATCACCACATTTTATACTCTTATCTCCAAAGAGCTCAAAAACAAAATCACAATCTTCCAGGTGAGTATAAAATGGAAATAACAATGGAATCACATTAGTTGTATGTAAATAAAGTGATCCATAGTACAGCCACATATAGCACTGTGACTACTTGTCATGCAAAAAATCAGAAGGTACCACACCTGCAGAATGACTATAAAAGTATGTGCAGTGATATCATTGGAGTGTAGGAAGATGTGTGGGATTGGCACTGTTGATAATAGATACAGTTGAAAGTGAAAACTCTCCGAAAGTGATATGACATCAGTGAGGCTGTATGGGGTTATATAGTTACTGAGAAAGTCAAATAGCAACAAAACACCAAGGATGAATTGTGTCAGTGCTAGAGGATATTTAGAATGACATTTCACAGTCATAAAAAATTGATAACCTGTAACGGAGCATGAAAACAAGGTGTCAAGCTCTATATAAAGCAAAGGCCTCACATATCAAATACTAATGCACTATACAATGCATTCATTTTGATATCTGTACATTTTCTGTATATACATTGTGCGTTTATTATATACATCTTCCAGATGAAATTAATCATAGTTTGTGTATATCCTATGTATGTTTCCATAATTATTTCTATCACTATATAATATATATTTTTTTATGGTACACGTATCATAAAGTAGAAGGAATATTCTTTCTCAGATACAAGTATCGTAGCAATCCATTTAACTATAAAATACTAATATAAGGATGGCAGCCTAGCATAGTTCATCGCCTACTTGCATGCCACAGTTCATTTCCCTCTGAATCCAATGATATGTTTATTGTCTAACCAGCAAAAGAGGTCTACACTCCTAATCCTAGTTGATCAGAACAAAATGAGCCCTGCATGAATCCAGCAACTCTTGTGCTACTGCTTTCATTGCCATGCAACTCCTACTCCTCCCCCCTCACACTTTTACTGTAGTGTTTGTTTTAGGTTCTGACATGAGCTAACTTTGGGCTAATAGACTAAGAGGCAACAAGAAAACTAATAAGCTGTGTGCTTCCATGTACACTTGGAGCTAATTTGGACCCTAATGTTTTGTTCCATTTGAAAAACTTCAGTGTCTTAACGAACCAAAATTTAGGCGAAATATTAATGCAATCAAACAAAATAGACTGAAAAGAAAGAAATCCAGAAATGTCTTTAAGGGAGGAATATTTCATGCTACAAGCTTTTAAAAAAAAAAAAGAGGAGAAAAAACAAATAAAATTTAACAAGAAAAAAAAGATGGAGAATACCAATGAATCAAGTATCCATACAATGTGTCAAGCTGAAGAATTATAGTTTTCTACTGAATCTTAACAGTGATGTACAACTCCATTATAATCATCTTTTGTTATCATCTTGGAATAGTAAATCATCAGATCAAATAACCTCTCACTAATCATTGTTAATAAACAGTTCAGCAGTAAAAAAAAAACAAACAAAAAAACTTTGTCAGAAAAAGAAAAAGGAGTTTTTTTTTTTATAATTTGTCATTTTCTTCTTCTTTTAAACTTCTACTGCCATCTGACATTCTTTTCCTAAATACCCCACAAGTTTTCTAGACAAAAAAAAAAAACCATCTTCGTTTACTTTCTTCAGAAGATTACACAGACCTAAGTATTCTTTTTCATTGTAGTTCAAGCTACTGCAACAACAACAACAACACAAATATCAATAAAATCAAACTTCCAATTAAAAAGTAGCTCAGTGGTTATCTAGATGAAAGTATTAATAGTGATGGTTACTTTTGAAAAAGCTAGGATCAGTATCTTAAAAAACTCCAAGTTGCTTGGTTCTTTTATAATAACCTGGTGAAATAGTCCATATCAGCAACACGTCTGAGAAAGAAGGAAATTGTGTACTGTGTTTCCTGGGAAATATATAATCCTCTAAAATATAAAAAGAGTTCTTAGGTAACGGTAAAGATTTGTAAATTAAATTTCAAGTGCCTCGCATGTGGAAACGACAAAGTAGATTCTTTATTACATGATTAATTTTAAATGAAGTACAGCAATTTCAGATAAGCATCAACTGAATACATTGACTTCTGTTTCGGCTTAATTGATCCATCATGACTTCTGAAAGTGATTGTGCATATTTAAAGACAAGTGCTATAACATGCAACGTTCTCACATGAATACAGCAAAAGAAATAGATCTAAAACGATTCATTATAAAACACAGAAAGGAAACTTGAGCAGAAATGTTAAAATGGTGAAATTAATACATTTTCTTTTGTTAGAAAACATTTTGTAATAACTTCAGGAAAAAAAATGTAATAATTACTGCTTGACATTGCATTCAATCATCAGTGTCTACACCCAGTGTAATTTGTCTGTATGGATACAGAGAAATTTAAAAGAAAAACAGTACTGCTTTCACCACGTAAAAAAATAGCAAGAATTTCTATTAATGTTTTGTCCTGATAACCTCGGCTGTCAACAACACTTCGACAAAAGTCTGTTCTGTTATACAGAACATGGAGGAACTATATAGCTGTACACACACAGATGTGTTCTGTACAATGACTGATCTTTTTCAAACACAGATATATATGATAGAGAAAGAAAGGATAGCCTTTCCACTTCAAATACCTTTTTAAGAAAGGATATAACATATTTTAAAAATATAATTCTGTTAGGGTAGCCTCTGCTTCCATCCGTAGAGATTTTCTCAAATTTCCATATATTCCCAATGCTGTAGTCCTTTCCATGGTTATTAATACCTTTTTTTTTTGTCAGTAGAGGTCTAATTGATACTACTTTTAACAAGGAAGAGTAATGTAAGATTGATGCAATATTGGCACCTAATGACAACAACTTTCTTTCACAAGTAAAAAAATGAAAAACCTCTTAAAGAATATTCATATTTCCATGAACAGCTTATTATGAGAAGAAAATAGGAATTAATTAATTGGTACAAAAGAATCAATGATTTAGAAATACTAGTAACTAAAGGTGGCTGAGTAGAAAATGCCAGCATCACAAAAGCTTTTGCTTTTTTTGATTTGGAGGAAAATCACAGAAACCTATTTCTCTATTAAACTGTACTGGTAAGATAATGGAATTCCAAAAACTTTCCAAGTAAGCAATTGCCAGGGGTTCACATTTTAAGCAAGCACAAAACTAATGGTAACAACTGCTTATATACTTATCAATAGTTAAAAACAAAAGGTATCAATTGAAGATCATATTGTTCACTCTATATAATGCTGTGAGATTACCAATTACTATGTAGTAATTAAATGTTCCTTAGATAAAACGTCCTGACTATAGAGCGTAGATCCGCATGTGCAAGAATATGGGAATTGTACATTCTACCAGCTATGCATGTTCTAGAGGGTAAGAAAAGAAATATAAATTTTTTTTATAAATGATTATATTTAGAAGTACTTTAGATAAAATAATATTTGGGCTTGCAAGCATACCTTATAAATTTTACATATAAAAAAAAAATATTAGTTAGGATTAAGCCAATGTCATTTTAGCCATTTTGCCTAATGTCAGGTCAGGACTGCTATGACATTCTAAACTTAATCACAGATATTAAAAACTAAGTAGTAAATTGCATACTATGGTCTGTGAATTGCAGTGGTTTTCAAAATAAAAACTAGAAATTAAAAATCTATCAGGTAACCAAAACCTACAGTGCAAATACCCTGCTATTTTAAAGTTAGAATATTTCAAATGTCCAATATAATTATGAGAAATTTATAAGAGAATAAAAAGTATTAAAACTATTAAAGTAAAGTAAAATACTAAAATACAAAAGATAAAATTGGCAATATTTTAAATAAAATAAACTTAAAAATCTTTTTTATTTTAGTTTCAGTTCGTAATGTTATTTGATGAATAAATTTCATCTTTTTTGCAGTGCATTTTCTTCTAAATTCTAATTCTGATAAGGTAATATCAACTTAAAAATGTTAAGTGAATGTTATAGTAATGTTAAAGGATTTACTATCTAAACCCCAACTCGTTAACAGATATAAATGTAATATGCGATATGAAAGCATAGTGTGCCAACTTGCTGTGGCAAAGAGCCCAGAATTTAATCCTCTCAAAGCAATTTCTTTTCGATATTCCGTACCAGTCCATCTGCAAGGGCTTCTTCTAGTCATTTTGGTTTCCTCCCATAGCTAAACAAAATTATAGTAGAAAATTCCTGCTAGAAAATCAAACCACATTATAAGATTAACTGCTCTGGTTTACAAAAGAAAAAGAATTCTGAACCTGTTCCCATACACAATCCAATCTGTCACCATTATCCCATTTTTCTATTGTTAAGCTGTATGTAAACAAACAAAATAATCAATCAGTATTATGCTGAGCAATGCAAATTTTCATACTACAGCATAAATCACCAACTTTTAACCAATTAAGGATACAAAATCACTCAGCTTTTGAAAATACTGTAGCAACAGATCATCATGGCAATTCCAGGATCTCCGCTGTCATGTGGTAGCACAAACATGAGACTAGAAAAATCATTCAACTGTAACTTGTGTTGATGATAGAAAAAAAGGCCAGTGTGACTTAGTCAGTTTGTACAGTTCAGGTTGAGTGGTTCTCTGCTGTTGCCAGTATTTCAAAAAGTGGTCATTTCTGCTTAGTCGAGGCTTGTGGGTAAAAAGATTTAGAACTGCACCAGTGTTATTTATGACACAAATTCAGACAAGATGATTCTCTTATTTTACTTGATTCTCTGCCCTGCAGAAAAAGTTAAAGGTTTTCATCTTTCTCATTAGTGTTCATTACTCTTCCTACCTAGTTTGCTTGCAGCTATTGGTCTGGTCCGGCAGACAACTTTTCAATGCTGGTGTGTAGCTTGGTAAGACAAACTTAGCTTTGTCTGTTTTTCTTCCTTGAATAACAGCAGCTGGTACCTTGGATTAAGAAAGATTGCAGAAGAAAAGGGTTATTTTCAAGGAGAATTTCCCCCCTTCTTTTCATTGAGTTCAGCAGATTCTCCTAGGTTTGAAGGTAACATTTGAGCCATGTACCATAATCAATTGACATCGGCAATATGAAGCTGAGAATTTGATACTGCCATATTCTGACAGAATTTCTTCAACTAGAGCAAGAACTCAAGTATATCAAAAGTTGAGTGTTATCTCATGGGGCAGTCTAAGATAGATCTCTTAAGTTTCAGTTTCTAATGAATAACCATAGATATCTGAGTTCTGTTTTTTTGTAGACAAAATGAACTTTACCAACTGTATGAGGAATACTTTGATCTTCAAGTGTTTCATCAACTGCTAGCTAAAGAGTGTGAGTTGAGCAGCAGACACTTGTCACTGCAACTACCACTATTAAATTCAGTCGGTGTTGCTTGTTCCAGTCTATGTATCTCACCTGAATCTGTTTCTTTGTGACCGTACCTCTTTTCTTTGTCAACATCAAGTATTTCTTCTCCAGTATCCATGTTTCCTCACTTTCCTTTTCATCATCATCATCATTCATGTTGGCACCATTATCTGTTGTTATGCTGCATATTTTCTGCACACTGGTATCATACTCTCAAAGTACTTCATGATGCATGTCTTTCTATCATTTTTTCGTAGCTATTGTACACACTGCAATCTCACCATCTTTTGCAAACCAGACATTAATACCCAAAACAGAGCAAACCAAATGTACTGCACAGACAATCTTTCACTTCTTTGATGGACTGGTGAGTGTCCTTGGCAGCACTTGACACTCTTTTTAATATTATAAGCAGTAACACAAACATTACAACATAAACCTTCAAGATCAGTTGCCTTTCTAATGCCAGAGTCTTCAATTATGCTAAATGGTTGTCCAAACAGAAGCAGCCAACCTGTGAACTGACCATGTCTTTAATTGGTTCATTTCTGGTTTGGCTCCATTAGATTTATATTTCTACTATAGTTCAGTTCCAATTTAGAGAGAAACAAAAAAAAATAGTTCACTCTGGTTCACGGCACTGGTTGTGTTTAACTCCCTGCTTTTTTCCTAGCTGACTGCTGTACTACACTGTAGTAGCCAATTCTCTGTTGGTGATTGCCAAGCTACTCACACTACCTTGTCTGAATGGTGGCTGGTTACTGAAATGGAACTAAGTTGGTTTCCAACCCCATGTGTCAATGCTGATGCCAAAAAGGGATTTTGTGTGCATGTGTGCAGATCTCCCTTAACCAAAATTCTGGCAAACAAAATATTCCAAAAAGTTAAAATTAAATTTCAATTTTGTTGGCAGATCAGAAATTGAAGAGGAGCCAACAATTTTTTAGTAATAGAATTAGTTTACTAAAAATTTCAATCATTTGATCTGATTCTCCTAAAAATTTCACATAATAGAACGTTTTTTGTGACATGTGGTATGTTGAAATGTCTCATATGGTGTAAAAGCAATGCAAACATGGATATAGATAGGCCATAACACCACTGGTTGTTCTAACTCATGTGACCACCAAAGGCTGATCATTATATTATAATTCAATATTTTATGTTAAGAATAATATTAAAAATTCAGACACTATTTTGAACATAAACATAAGCAATATAATGCATATTATGCAAGATATAGATTATACTACTGAGATTCTGTGTATTTGGTTGTTTGTTTTTTTTTTTCAAATTTATTAAGGCACTATATCTGTTTTGTTTTTGATTATCCTAATATGAAATTATTTATCTTATTTATTTTATTTATTTATTATTTTTCCATACAGTGAACCCTTTCCTAAAATTCAAAAAAAAAAAAACTTTAAGGAAATATACCTAACCCTCTAATAAAATTTTAGTTTCTATTAACTAAAAATATCTATAGACCAAAAGGAGTGCATATCAGTTAGTTTGGTTAAGAGAAGGGTCACTGAATGTACAGATAATCCCGAGCTAACATCTTTTCAGTGCCAGAGAAACCAAGGCTCCATTAAGGTTTGCCTGGATAAATGTAACAAGATGGTACCATAGCTTTATCATCACGAAAGTGGAAATGAACTACTTTCAGGCAAGGGAAAAAAATTCCCTAAAACATGCATGCAATGTTCAGTTAAAGGTATATGGATAAAAGCAAGAAAACAGGGAGAGATGTTCAATATAGCTTCTGACAGTTTACAGAATACTGGAAAAAAGTGCATAATATGGACTTGCTAGATCTAACATTGAGAAAAGCCCACAGGATTTAAATACCAGTGTAGCATGGCTGACATCCTTCATTCCAACCAGACCTGTTGATCTTCAAATTTCTGAACGGAATAATATCATATTGTTTTGTTGGCACTGCTAATCTGTAAAGCAAGGTTTCTTTTCTTAAGAATTCAAAAACCTGCATGACAGTAAGGAGAAACCCAGTTGGCAAATAGTTTATGATATAAGGCTATTAAAGGGCGAATTACTACATCAAACCATGGAAAAACAAAAATCTGCTCCGAGGTCTGTTTAGTCGTTGGAATCTGTGTGCTACTTAACACAAAAAGAAACTAAGCAATTAACTGAGAAATTATAAAAAAAAAAAAAGAGAAATGACTACCATGAACAGTTACAAATCTTTTAAAATCAAATATTTATGCACGTGTACACATACCTATACCAGCCCGGCAGAGAGTCGCTGAATGTCATTTGTTTAAAGATGATGTATACCACATCTGGACGTGAATTAAGCTGCACACGTACTCTGACCTCACCACAATATACAGAATAAACTGGTAGAAATTAACTGCCCATTCATTCACAGCATCCAAGGAAGCTGCCAGAGTTGAAGAAATGTTTTGCTCTTTCTAAAATAGAACATGGAAATAAAGTAGCACCACAGCAGCTTATATTGCCAAGTCCAAAGACAATTAGTTACCAAAGTGTGTATGTGGAAAGATAGCAGTTTCACTAGCTAAATAATTCAAATATATATATATTACTACAAGAAATTCAAATTACTTTAAAAATGTCATTCAACAAAATTTTTAATGTTAAATTCATTACATTCTCAGTAAACTTACATTAATACCATTTCATTTTAACATTCTACATAAAGGGAAAGAATTTTAAAATAAGTAACTTAATCTTAACAGTAAATCTACTGTAAGAAAACAAAAGTGTGTAATATATAGAACAAGCAACAGTGAGAAAAGGATTGTTTATCAAAAGTATTCCTTTTAATCTGAAGTAGAGTCTTAGATAAAATGTCCCTCTGCAAGCTAGCAAAGTTTTGACTGAGTAGTCTTAGTTATAGTTTTGTTAAAAGTTACTGAAGACAGTTGCCATTTCTTTTAATTTTAATAAAAATATGATACTTGTAGAAAACATTTTACCAAAGAATACTTATATTTTAAAATGCTGAGTTGTTTATCAGAGAGCTTCACTTTAATGGTTTTCTTTCCTTTATTAGACAAACCCCTGTACTGACTATAGAAGCTAAAGAACATCTCACAGCAGTGAGTCAGAAAAGGACAGTACAGTATCTTGAGCCATGGTTGATGTGCAAACCAGTCAAATCAAACTTTTTTGTGTAATTGCCACACCTGAAGTACTGAAGAAAATGCTATCATATCCAATGGCTGAGAATCCTAGTAAAATGCTTCACATAATGTGTAATTAAAAGTTGGAATAATAATGATTCAGTGAAGAGTAAGTAGGAAGCTTCTACGATTTTCCAATCTGGGTAGACTCTTTTGAAAGATGCTAAATGGTTGTACCTGCTAGTCCAAGGTTTGGGTGAAGAAAAAGAACAGACAAGGCTGCATACAGAAACTGTAGTCATATAGTAGCTGCCTTCTAATCCTCTCATTCTAACTCTCTGTGCAAAAATCAGTCTTCAATAATCCTAAAAAATGTATCTTTCTATCTCATTTTACAGTCGGGGACTTACTTTGTCTGACATACTTGGTCAAAAAGGGATTTTTGCATCCCTCCAGTAAGTTACACTTCCAGTGCATCTCAGAGTCACAACAAAACTTACGTGCTCATCATTATGCATAGTCTTCATAAGTTAGCAAAGGCAAGTCCATCTGAAGTCTCATTATGCACCTCATCATCTTTTCATGCATCATTTTGAAGTTAATACAGACTGAAAAGTCCTGTAAAGTAATTTCAGTAATGCAAGCTACTTATATTATTATTATTAATTAAGCATCAATATCAACCTACTAAACTGAAAGTTACAATACATTATGGTAAATGAAAATATACTATTATTACCTGATTTAAACTAACTTGTTTCAATCACCTCATCAAGTAGGAAACACGCAAAATAAAGATAAATGCATTTTCTTCTTAATTATTCAGCCCTTCCCAAAAACCTCAAATGAAATTTTTTTTTAATTAAACAAAATACTAGAAGTAATTGGATTAAAAAGAAAGGAAGTTGAATTACACCATTAGGCAAGTAATTCAAGCATATGCTGCATACACTGATCTGTAGAGAAGATTGTAGGAAAATGTCAGTGGTACTGGAAGATCTTTTATCGCTCTGAACATGTTTCGAGCACAAGCAAGCATGACCATGGGAAACTGGTCTCTTGTAATTAACATGCTGGATTGAGACCATCTTCTTTAATGACCAAAAATTAATGTTCAGAAACCTGATGCCTTCTAGATGATCACCAGCTTCATCAAATAGCAAACTTTTCCCACATGAAACAATCAACAAAATCTGTTAATGAAAAACTAAAATCACAAGTATAACACATTTCCTAATCGCATTTATAACCCTGCCGCCACAAATGTCCTTCAGCATCTGAGTCATTAGTAAATACAGTAGTTTGTCAAGAGGAGATAACTACCCTGGACAGGATTATATAAAAACTGGGTTTACACTAATATAATTCATGACTTATTTCTTTAAAAAAAGATAAGAAAAAACATCCCAAAAATATACTACTACTATGGACCTTAGCAAGCTTGCTGTCATCTTATAACACACACAAACACACACAAAAAAGTCCCACTATTTTGTAGATGCCTCACATGGGGACCATTATAGATGGTCCTATCTTTTAAATGATCTGCATCAATGATACTGATGGCATTAAAAATAAATTGAAAAATTTGCACGTGTCACAAAAATGTCTGCTAAATTTAATAATGAAAATAAAATTTAATGATTTAAATATAAAAATGTATTAAAATTAAGTCAATCCTTAACACCATTATATGGGCAAAACTATGATAGACAATATTCAAGGAGTAAATTTAGGAATATAACTATTAGCAAAAACTAGTGAAAATAAATTTTAACTGCAGAAATCCATGTTCGGCAGTTAGTAATAAAAGTGAAAAGGATTTTGGGATATAAATAAAAACAAGAACCCTATCTAAAGTCAGAAAAGATATAACATTAGAAACGTTTTTTTTTAAATTTCCTTTAACCAACTTGTGCATATTGAGAATAATCCCTTACACTGCAGAGTAGACCTATAATATAAGAAATTTTGGCTATGGATTCACAATACTGCAAAATCAGAGTAACAAGGAGAGAAAATAAACCATTTATTCTTGTTTTACAAGTAAAAGGAGTTCTCTCCCTCATATTTCAAACTTAATCATTGCAATGTGACAATACACAACAAAGGATCATTAACCTACTGATCATAATTTTTATTCTCTCTACTTAACGATGCATTACATTGTGACTACTGGAGAATTCTGTGACCACTGACAAAACATCTGTGTGGGTGTGCAGTCTGAATGTCGTTACAGTCTGCTGATAATTTAGAAAATCTTCCCACAATGCAATGTTAAGAAAATTCAAGATTGGGTTCTGATCATCTCCAGCTGCTTCCAAATGTTCAGTTATCAAATCGATACAGCAGACGAAGTAAAATGCGCAGAGAAAATAAAATACAAGTCTTTGCTGGAAAGAAATCATGCTAAGAAACTTAACCAAAAAACATATGATAACGCTAAGCCTTAGATCTGCTTTTTGAAGACTGGCAGACATTTTACCAACCTCCACTCATGGGTGAACAGGAGTCTTCATAGCACTGCATTTTAAGAAGTTTGGTGGTTGGAAAATTAGCATGGTATATGCATGCATGGATTAAAAAAGATTTACTTGCATTTACAATTTGGTTTAAGACATTCAAGCTAGTTAGTTTGTAATTAGTTGAAATCTAATAGTTGAGAAAAAAATAACTTAATGGAGTACTGGAATTCTACACAGCAGGTTGTGCCCCTTTTTTTCCCCCCGATATATTTCTGTTTCAAAAAATTCAATTTGTTAATTTTCTGCATTTAGAGAAACATCCTATAAATATTCATTCAGCAGCATTCCATCTTCTTTGTTTTTATTTTAAAAAAATGTTTTACACTGTTTTTCTAGAGATGTTATTCTGAGATTATGTAAAAAAAACAACAACAACATACCACAACTCATCAAGGAAACAACAACAAAACATTTGATCTGCCAATACTGCACTGAAGCAGAGAATCATCTGGATTACATATGACACTTCTTTAAAAATAAATTAATACGAAATCTTCCAATTTGAGAAATCATATTGGTATTAAAAATTCATTAGACTTTTTTTTTTTTTTTTTACTGGCAAACACTCATAATTATCTGATGTGTTTTTCCATGTAAGTGAGGTGCTTGATGCTTGAGACTTCTGCATAACAATTAGCTCGGTGCTAAATCCATTCCAAAGAACGGTTCTCAACAAAGTTGTTTACAATATTTAAATCCGTGAAGGCAGAGCCATGTAAATTAAAGTTCTTACTTACTTTTCAGATCATTAAAATTTAGAAAGATGTAGTGGCTTGTGAGACATTATAGGTCCGAGGCCAGTTTCTTGGTATCCTTTCCAAACTCACAACCAGTAAATCTGTGGCTAATTTACTGACCCCTCTTGTAAGAATAATAGAGATTCTAGTAAAAATTACTCCTCTGAATGTGAAGAGAGGCCTTTGACCAGATAGAAGCAATGTACTTATAGATATTGCTGGACCCCAAAGTCAAATAGTTATTACCAATAAAAAGTGGAATCTTGTAGTAAATATTATACTGGCATCAAGTGAGAGAACCTGACCTCAGTTCTCAGGCAAAGGAAAAACCTTAGATATGATTCCTTACTTTAAAATGAATCTTTATCTGGTATTTAGCTCATTTGCATATTGCTTTCCATGTTAATGTCTCTACCTGTGTAAGTGGCAACTTGTCTGCTCTTCTTGAATCTTTCTTGTTAAAAGGGGCAACCACATTATAATTACATAGAACAGACTTCTGAATAAGGTTCCAAATGTCTAATAATAATAAAAAAAGATCTGTTTAACAGAAAAACCTCTGCATTTCCTTGCAGGAGGTAAGTATAAACTTAGTACTGAATCTTGTCAAAATTTTCAGAGTTTCTGGTTCATCATATTTAAGATAAGTAAAGGATCCATTCTCAGTGATCAAACAAAGTCCTATTCCATTGTGGTTTACAGCTATTCATTTCAACTTAGTCCAGATACAACAACCATTATATCATAGGAACACTGGAATATTCCGTATTTAATGCATGTTTAATCCTGTGGTATATCAGAAGTAGAAAAGCGAAGAATGAAGATAATTTTCTAAAAACGTTATGATATTATATATATATATAAAAGAGTAAGAAATTAGAACTTGAGCTGGTTGGGAATAAATTCCATCGAAGAATTTTATATTTTAACAACTTAGTCAATCCAAATTTTATGAAAATGTGAAATGAATAAAGTAAAAAAATTTTAAGCTGAATTTTCAGAAATTCCTTTTTAGGTGATTGGTTATCACTGCAAATTAATATCACTATTTTTATATGCATTACAATGTGCTAACATGATTCAGATATATTCACACGCAGTTCTTTCTTTAACTTATTTATCTATTTTTTATTTTTTTTTATTGACTTAATTTCTCAATCTTCCTTACTCATGAATATTCTTAAATTACAAGCGAAGGAGATGTATTTACTTTTTCAAAAAATATTTTGAAAATGTCCAAGTTAATTAGAAAATAAACATCGGAAAGTATCAAAATTTCATCTATGCCTAACATAAACCTATAAACCATCCTTAATTTTTTCCCATAATTTTAAATTAAAAGTACTACATTCATTTTTCAATGCATATTGCACAAATGCAGCTAACTGATGCACTGTGTCAGGGTCAACTTCTGCTTTCTCTTTTATGTCTTCAGTGAACAAAAAATAAAGTAAAACTTTCTAATTAATCGTAAGTGAAAACCCAAATTAGTACGCACAAGAATTAATTTTCCATGTGTATTTTTATGATTGTCCAATTATTTTAACTTGTCATAAAGTTATTAAACATTAGATACTTTAAAAAAATCTTGTATTTTTAACATATCTGGGAGAAAAAGAGATAAATCAGCAGAGACAAGTTCACATAAAAATTCTTCCAATTACTAAATGCTACATATGACTTTGAAATCTGAGAAGAGCCAGAAAAATTAGAATCAAGAAAAACTCCATATTTCAAAAGCATTAACTCTTTTTTATTAATAGATATTATTAATATTTTAATTATCTTACCAGTTTTCATTAGCAGATCATATTCATAGAAAAAAAATTTTAATGGGATTTTACTTTCATGATATTTAAATTAAAGAAAATATTCATGTACTCAAGAAAAGCAAACTTTCAACACAAATTTAAAAAAAAAAATTTTTGTTTGTTTGCTTCATCTTTACTTATTTCAATCTTTAACACTTATGCTGGAAAGAATGTCAGAAAATCAAATTTTAACAAATTGAATAATCTAAAATATTACATAAGCATCATATCATTCTAGAAACTTCTCTTTCAAAGATATCACCATCATCATCTTGCATATCTCAGACACTATGGAGAGAGATAAGGCATCTTACTTTTTAAATAAATCTCCTAATCTCTTGAAATAGTTTTTTGATTTTAGCCATGATAACTGGCAAGTGGGCCAGTGTCTCAAAACAATTTCTGTAAATTGAAAATAGCTCACTTTCTGCAAAATTGATAACATGAAAAAAGCACCAGAGGGAATAGAAAGAAAAAAAACCTTTAGTTTATCCTTTCTCTCTTATTTCATAAGCAATTGGTAACATAAAACATGTCAGTAAAAGCATCAGCGATATCATACTTGATGTAAACTGCTGATCTGAAGAGTATGAGCTAAATAAAAATGAAATGGCAGATTTTGGTGATTGGAAACGTCAAGAATCGAAACCCCCCCCCGATATCTGGAGGATTTTTTTAAAGATTAAAGATACAGCAATCTCTCTTCTCATCAAACATACACACGCACACACAAGTCTATATTGGTGAGTTGTGTAATGTACATCAGCGCAACAAGAGAATAATAACTATCTCAGGTTTTCAAAAAAGTGAAATAGTGCTTTAGGAATATGCTACAAACAAACACACTATATTTTTGTGTTTGATAATGGGACAGGATGAGAGAAATAGAATTGCTAATGAATAAAATAAATTATGAGAAAAGTAAGTTAACAGCAACAGTGTTAATTAAAAAGTCATGCTTAATATATATTTAATTTCCCTGGGAAACCATGCAAACCATGATGATTTTCCACTTCCTAGCAACTACTGAACTAACCTATAGTGAGAAACTGTGTATGTATGTGTGTGTGGATGAGTTTAAACCCCCACAAACCTAGTTACATTCTTCTATGGTAGCTACAAAGATGGCTAGATATCCTTTCTACTCTATGACCCTTTACACATTTTATAATGTGGCACAACAATGAATTTTGTAAAAAAAAATCAGAGAATGTGCAGCAAGTGCATTAACAAAGTCATGCTAATGTGTAAGTAAATAAATTTAATGAAAGTGAATTGTGAGGTTTTGTTCCCTTGACTTATTTTCATTTAGCTAGATAGCAAACAAACAAACAACTGCTTTGAGAGGACAAACAGATTAGTTGGTAAAATAAATAACCATAAACATTTAAGGTTGCAGTAAGATCTACTGCTGGTGAGCGAAGACATTGTAGGAGAAATACAGTATATTTGTCATCAGATTTTAATGGTCTAAAACAAAATCACAAAAAAAAAAAAACTTTAAATATTTGCTAAAGAAACAGTACGTAAAGCTGCAGCTGATTTTTCAGGGCGGAAAGATAGAAACATAAATCTGAGGTGAATCGCTTTCATACAAAAATGAGTCAGAAACAATGAGAAATAACTGGGAGTCATGTGCTTTTTTTTTAGACAGGTTTTGACTGTTTAATATTTTTAAAAAATGGTTTACATATCTTGACCATTTTTGTTTGTTTGTGCATAATGAAGAGAAACCATATGATTTACCAAACAATAAAACTCTAACTTGGTCTGTCTTGTAGTACAAGCAGAAAGAATCTGTCCTGTCAAAGCCTGCCAACAATAAGGTTTTCTTAAAGAAGCCATACTAGGAGGAATGTTGTCTTTATTTCGCATCTCCAGCAATTAAAAAATGTTTCACACACACATAAAAAGCCAGGTAGCTAGAGTCAAAGGCCATCCTTTTAAACCATCTACCTAGTATGTTTTTAAAGATACTGATCCACTAAACTGCTAGCACCAGGCAGCCTACTCCAAATATTAACTGTCCACTCTACTATGGCAATTGTAACCTTTTAACATGATCTCGTGTAATTTATAATCCCTAAAAAAAGAAAATAATAATAATCAGTGACCCCAAAACTGAAACAATATGCAGCATTTATTGAAAAGAAATTAAGGATAGTAATTTTTTTTAAAAATAATAAAAATTATTCGAAACATAGGCAAAAAAGAAAGAATTTCATTAAAGTTCACAGTAGTGTGAGAAGCAGTTGGCAGAAGTGATTCATGGTGTCAAGTCATTACCGAATTGTGCACCCAACGGTGAAGCAAATCACAGACATGTATCTGAAAACTTAATGGAATCATAATAGAAAAAAGAAAGTAATAATTGTTTAAAAAGATATTTTAAAATTAAATGATAAAATAATGACTACATGAAAATCACATGAAAAAAAAAAATATATATATATATAAAACGAGCAAACAAACAAATGCTGCTGAGATCTTCAAAGAAAAATTTATCTGAGAGCAAACAAAAAGAAAATTCTTTACAATGGTTAAGAAAAACCATGAAAACACAGTAGATATAGAAGCAGGGAGATGATGAAAATTTGCAGAAAAGTTTTCAACTTTTTTGAGTAACCGTATATGGTAGGATACTATGTCATTCATTATAAAATAACATGAGAAAAAAATTTGTTATAATTTGAATCCTTTAATGGTTATTTCCAGCTAATTTGATTAAACTGCTAGACAATATAAAAACCAATTAAGACTAATAATTGGTACATGTACTCCTTTGTCACAACTGTTGGATTCACATGTCTGTAGGAAGTTTGACTTAGTTTAAACAATGCTTTAGCCTTATGAGGTCTGTCGAAAAAGTATCCAACTTTATTTTTTCCCATGGGAAATAATGACGTTAGAGGGGCAAAAGTGTGCATAGTGAGGCCACATGCCTTCACGCGCATACATGGTTTTTTGTGGGCTTGCTGGATGCATCAGTCACTGTCAGGCAGCCAGCGTGTGAGGTGCTGTACCACTTACTCGTCACATTTTCATTTCGTCTGTAATGATGGAACGTGTGGAGCAACAATCTTGTATCAAGTTTTGCCAAAAGTTTGGAGATACCCAAGCGGAAACAATTCGCAAAATTCAACAGGCTTTTGGTGACAATGCCATGGGTGTTACCCAAATTAAAGAATGGCACAACAGGTTCAAAGATGGCTGCTCATCGGTGGAGAGTGACCAGCGTTCCGGGAGGCTGTCAACAAGCTGCAATGCAGTTATCGAGAAAGTGTGAACCTTGATAATGGAGGATCGTCGTTTGATGGTGCGGGAAATTGGTGATGAGGTTTGGATCAGTAAAGATTCTGCACATGCAATTTTAAAGGAGGATTTGGGCTTACGCAGAGTGGCAGCGAAATGTGCCCAAGCTGCTTTGTCAGGAACAACAACAACTTCATCTTGAGGTTGCACAGAACCTGCTGGATACTGCCAACAGGAATCCTGAGTTCAAGAATACCGTGATAACTGGAGATGAGATGTGGATGTACAGGTATGACCTGGAAACCAAAGCTTAGTTATCACAGTGGAAGCACCCAACGTCGCCAAGGCCGAAAAAAGCCCATCTGGTCCGGAACAAAATCAAGGTGATGCTGACTGTTTTCTTCGACTACCAAGGCGTTGTGCATCACGAATACGCATCAGAAGGATAAACAGTTAAAAAGACATACTATCAGGAAGTCCTTGGACGTTTTCATGATGCAGTTCGGTGCAAGAGACCAGATCTGTGGGCCTCACAAAACTGGCAGCTGCATCATGACAATGCCCCGGCTCATTCATCGCAGCTGATCCAAGGTTTCTTGGCAAAGAAAGGCATTTTGCTCATTCACCAGGTTCCCTACTCTCCAGACATGGCTCCTTCTGACTTCTGGTTGTTCCAAAAAATGAGGATGCCACTGAAAGGTTCCCGCTTTGAGAGCTGAGAGGAGATCATGCGGAATGCAACGGCGGAGCTGAGAGCTATTCCGGAAGCATTCCAGATGTACTTTGAATAGTGGAAGGATCGCTGGGTTAAATGTGTGGAGGCACAAGGGGTCCACTTAGAAGGGGATTAGCAATTGAACCCCACCAAGTACGTAATTTTTTTTTCCACAGCCTAAGGACGGATACTTTTGCAACAGACCTCGTAAGTCATATGGAAGCAGTCTGATGGAAATAAAATGATTATAAAGTCAAGGAATCAATTCTCAATAAAAAAACTGCACGTAGATTTTATCAACTTTGATGTGCTGGCATGTGTGAATAGCTTTATTGTGAAGACCTACCAAGTCCCAGTATTTCTAATATTGCCAACTCAGCTTCTGAAAAATACTTTTTTACTATAAAAAGATAGTTCTATTTTATTTTAGTTAAAAGAATGATGTTAGTAATCCTAACAGTACTAGAGATTTCAACCAAAATAGAAAAGCATTTTTTTGGATTAAATAAGATTCCATTGCCGAAGAGAAAACTGAAACAGATGCTGATAGTATTGGTTCAACAAGGAAGAAAGATGAAAACATTTAATCAATAAATTAAAAGATAAAAATTATTTTAATTAAAAATAGTAATTGTTTACAAATCTGAATACAACATTCATGTGATTACAATAAATGTAATGAAGATCTAAGAGTAATGCATACAATATTATTTTGTGGAATGCTCATAAGCACTGATGATCTTTTGTTTTGCTCAGCTAAAGAGGAGACAGTGCCTCCAAAATGGGAATGGTCAAGAAATCAACGATATAACTGCTCAGGACACTATGGAATCATTCAGAGGATTACAAGGCTGCATGTGAGTGTAGATATCAAAAGAAACCACACACACACACACAGTAGTAATGAGTATATAAGATACCTGTAACTTACTAAGATATCTCTAATAACATCAGTTCAATGATGTGCAATGATAGGCAGATATAGTTACAGTATGTTTATATGGAAATTTTAGTTTTATTTTACATAGTTTTGATATGAGACTTTAAGGCCAATCAAAGAAAGTCTGGAAGAATTGACAATGAAAACAAGCATCACAATTTTTTTTAAACCCTTAACAGTTTTTCTGGTTACTTCCCATCTTAATGGCTGTATTCTATTCATTACTTTAGAAATTAATATTATCTATTCTTGAAACTGAAAAGAAAACCGACAACTTAAAGATCAGGGGGTCATCAATAATTCAAGAATATCCATAAATCATTCTTGATCACTTCAGGGAATACTCCTGAATCAAGCCGTACAAAATAATAAAATGAATGTTATGAAACATTCTTCAAAGAATTCATGACCAGTTCATGAACAGCTCACAACCATTAAGCAGCAGTTTTTTGCAGGGTTTTTGGGAACTAAACTTGATTAAAAGTTTAGCAGGTCAATAGGTGATGAACCACTACAGGAGAAAGTTCATTAAACAATTTGATTTCCTTGCAGCAGATTTAATGGTGTTAGTTTGTGGAGTTCTCACACAGCTACATGCATGTGGCACGTTCTAGAACTATGGACGATGTGCTGTAAAATTCTATGTAATACCCCGCTGTGAGGGTTGTTTCTTGGGAAAGCTAATCTGATCGAGATGTTTCAGTTAGACTAATAAAGAAAGCGCAGAGATGTTCTGAGGTAGGAAAATCTGAATGAATCTTGGTAAATGGGCAAGAACTAATTAGAAAAAAGTCAGAAACTGAATCAAGTACAGATATCAAGGGCACTTTCATAAGGTCCAAGTCATACATTTGAACTTCTTTCAATTTTAGAAGCTTTGAAAATAAATAGTAAAACTGGAAAAATCTTTTTTTTGACAAAAAGAAAAAATAATTGATCATACTATGACTGACCTGATTCTATGAAGGAACAATATGCTAAGAATAAAGCTTGCATACCTGAGATCTCAAAATAAATAATGCACTATATTAAACTGAAAACAAACCAAGCAGCCCAATCCATGAAATACTATTATGATTTACAAATAATTATGCTCCCATTTCAGAAGCCAACAATTTTTAATGTTTCTTATAAAGTTAATTAATCAGAATCATCTCTAATGTATTTCAATTCTTAAAATAAAAATATATTATTAAGTAAAAATTAAGCGTGTATGCATTCTTCCTTATTCATAAATTCAATAATACTTATGCCTATTAAAGGAACATGAGCCAGTTTGTGTCAGTGAAGGTTCAGAACAGGGGCGTCAAGCATATGGCCCGCGGAGAGGCTGATGACAACTTCCCCTCCCAACCTTCTATTTGCATCCCCGCTGTAAAGACAATAGCACACACACGTTGTAATAGACACATTTCAAGCACCTTACCCTCCCTAAAATATTAAAACAATCTGGATCCCATCTTTTATAGCACCCACTGATATTAATGGTAGAAGATCTGGCATATAGAAGACTGATTCACAGCGAGAAAAACAAGGTTGACTGACACCCCCCAACACATACACAAACACAAGATAAGTTATATAAAATACAAGGAAGTAAAGCCCAGTATAATAAAATTTAGTCATTGTATAGAGAACTAAAATGACTCACATAACATCAAATCAAGCTATCATAGGTTGAAATTGGTTTCACATCCACTGTCAGAAACTAAGTAACGCGTTCTTTGATTGGTGGGATGTACCACATTTTATCCAATGAAAACAAGATCTGCAGGCTGATCAAGTTATCAACTGGACCTGATTTTCAAACTGTGATGAATATAAAATACTGAGGAATTTGACCTTGTAGTCTCAATTTTCTATTTGATGACAAGAGCAACTGAGGTACCAACTACCAACAGACAGTAGCAAGCAAGCCGAGAAAGTGTCAAAGAGGAATCGTACTCATTTACTACTACAAATAAAAGGGGATATTATCAGTCACCCACTGCCATGTGTTTTGAATATATATCGTCATGCTGAGTATTTCTAATTGAAGGATATTTTTTAACTCAATAATAAGGACCCATTTTTATGTTATCAAAGAAAAGAAAAATAGACAAAGAATGTCCTGTGATTCAAGAAAAGTGGAGATATTCACATCTCTTTGTGGAAGTGAATGGAATGTCAATCTGCTTGATTTTCACACAACAGGATGCTTTTGCCAAAGTGTACAACATTCAGATACATTATAACAGTAACCATGCTGTGAAGTACGAAAATTATACTGGGAAGTTATGTAAAGACAAAGTTGCAGAATTAGAAAAGTTGTTGAAAAAGCAGCAGTCCATATTTAAATATGCTCATATAGTAAATGACACTACAGTTAAGGTAAGTTATATGAATGCTTATGAAATAGCTGTGTGATTGAAGTTATTTTCGGAAAGGAACATTTTGAAAAAATGTATGTAGATGGCTGCAGAAGTAATATGACCAAATAAACATCAAGCTTTTGCAAACATGAGCCTTTCAAGAAACAGTTGCAGAGAGAATTACTGATTTATCAGAGATCTTCAATAATAAACTTGGACAAAATCAAGTCCTTCATTGCATTTCCAGTTGCAATTGTTGAAAGTACAGATATAACTGATGTGGCACATCTCACACATTTTCATTCAAGGTGATGATACAAGAATAGACATAACTGAAGAGTAGTGGTAATGGTTCTGATGAAAGAGACAACCACAGGTGATGAGATATTCACCAGTTTGGTGGAAGCTCTGGAAAAAAATAGGTGTAGACTGGGCACAAGCTGTGAGCCTGGCTACAGATGGAGCAGCACAAATGGTGGGTAGAAAAGCTGGAGTTGCCACAAAGTTAAAACAAAAACTGCTATCTGTGAATCCAAGCCATCAGTTTTATACATTACATTGCCTTTTGCACCAAGAACACTGTACCATAGGCAGTTTAACTGTCTTCTGGAGGAAAGTGAATACTGAGAGTGGGCTGTCATATCATACTGATTTTCGCTGGCTATGTCAGGAAACTGTACAGAAACGGTTCTTAGAATTGCTTGGTGGGAGAGTTTTTTTATAGATTAGAACGAGAAGGTTGTACCTGAATTACAGGATAATGAATGGCTTTGAGATCTTGCCTTTATGATGGATATTACAGAACACCAGAATTGTTTTACACAAAAAAGATGCAGGGCTGTAACAATTTGGTGACAGAACTTTATGACTGCATTCATTCCTTCAAAATTAAACTTAAGCCTTCGGACAAGCAACTTTCAGAAATAAATCTGGTACACTTTCCTACCTAAAAAACACATGACATGGCTAAGTCACATTGTGATGCTTTCAAAGAAAAGTACAGCAGCAAAATTTGTAAGTTAAAAAATGAATTCCAAGAAAGGCTTTTTGACTTTAAAAGTCTCGAGAAAAACTTTTCAATTTTTCAGAACCCATTTTCTGTTGCTGTTCACGAGGTCTCTGAGAAGCTACAGATGGAAATAATCAATCTGCAGTGTGAATCTGTTTTGAAGAATAAGGTTTTATTAGTGATATTGGCACATTTTATCAATATCTAGGACTACGTTATCCCATGTTGAAGTCTTCTGCTTCAAAAATTCTGTTCATGTTTGGGACAACTTATGTATGTGAACAGATCTTTTCTGTAATGAACATTAACAAGTTAAAACTACATTCTCAAATTACTGATGCACAATTGAACTCAGTACTCAAGATTGCCACAGCCCAGTCACTTGCTCAAAACTTTGAAACACTGATCCAAAATAGGTGTCAGGTATCAGAAAGCAGCATTAGAAAGTAAATAAAGTTATATATCATTATTATCTACAAACCTATTCTTTTAATTGTAAATCATATTTGTTGTAGAAATGATTATATTGCCATTTTTATATCACTGATATCTAACAATAATAGTATTATGTTTTACAGTGTAATGTTTGTGTGTAGTTTTTTTTAAATTTTTACATAAAACAGTGTGCATGTGTGTGTGTGTGAGAGAGAGAGAGAGAGAGAGAGAAGAGAGAGAGAAGAGAGAGAGAGAGAGAGATTACGTTTGATTTCTCCAAATAAGGAGACATAAAAGCCAAAATACATTTATTCAGATAAATTAGTTGGATTACTGACTGCCCATTATGATTTTAGTCACCATATACAGACCTTCATATATGATAAAATAAATGCATTTTCAGATGAGATCTAATGTGCTTACAATGGCATTTGTTATAAGAGTAAAACAGATCTTTCCATTTGTTGATAGGCATCTCAATTCTGTACTCTGCTGCCTGTATTTAATCAAAGGATCCTCAACTGTAATCACCACATACTGCAGACAGAGAAACATTTTTCTGATAGTAAATTATTCCAAGTTGTACATTATTTCATTACATAAAAAATGCCCCCCATCTAAATTATCAAATGCATCATAGCAAACTTAATTCTTAAAAAAAAGAAAAAAAGACCTATTTAATCTATTTGAATGGTTATTTGTTAAGAAATGGCCATATGAAAAAACAATCCAGTGTTAAATAGTTTGGTAATTATGAAACTGGTAAGTTTAGTCATCTTTAGCAACATTCCTAATCTCAGATACACAACAACATACAAGAGATTAAGATAACCAAGATGAAAAGGAATTTTGTGAGATCAGGGAATGTTCTTAGAAAAATCTAAAATTAAAGCACTAGAAATTTTACAAACCTACTATTTTTAGCTTTTCAGAGGATGATAAGGACCGGTGGAAAAGAAGAAACTTCTGTCTTTTTGTAAGTGAAAGACTGAAGACCCATTCCTCTCCCCCCCTTTCATTCACATTTATTTGAACTAAAAAAAAAAAAAAGTCAATATTGGAGTTTTATTTCAATGTTAAGAACAAGTATAAAAAATTTTGTTAAACTTTTTACACATGGAAAGCCTGAAGAAATCAATTTTAAGAAACATTATTCTTGTAACCAAAACTTTTCAGTGTTATCTCCTAAATCCTTGGCTACATGAAATATGATGGTTCTGCAGTTCAGCCCCACTTTATTAAGTCATATGCATGGCACGATACAGGAAACTTAGCAATCATGTGATGGCTTTCAGGCTAATTAAAGCAAACAGGCAAACTGAATCAGTGACAGCGCTGTCAAATCTTTATTTTAAATCCATATCTTCTTTTTAAGCTGATTGTTGAAAGTCTGTATTTCTCTTATTTTCATTGTTTCCTAATACATAATTAAAATTCTCAGAATTATAAAAGAAGCTGGAATACAGCCACAGGATGAACAACAGGAGCAATGAAGATCTATCAATAAATCTCTCACAAGCTGCTACTACTCCAAACCACACCAATAACACTGCTTGCAGATAAGTGAGCTTACATCACCTTTATGACAATTTAGTAAAACTATGTATAGGTTACAAATTAAACAGATTATTGGTGTCATTGCACCTGAATTTAACTTGAAGTGCTATGTAAATGAGCACATGATGAGTTGAAAATGGATTGCTCATACACTAGCTAATAAAGCAATGTCACTTTAAAATGTAAAAACACAATGTATGTGTTTGAAAGCCAATAGGAAATTACATATATTATCATACGATAAATAGTGAAATTTAAATGGCTCTGGTGCCACTGCATTAATCACTGGTGAGATATCTCTTGGAATTTGTGATTCAAGTGTAAAGGCCACATCATAAGAAGAATTTTGACAGCTTTAGAAAAGTTTTTAAAGACAATAATTTATCAGAATTATTATTGTACATTTTAACCTTTGTTAAGAAAAAAGATTAGAAAGACTACAGATATTTTTTGGATGATACAAATTAAGTTTTTAACACTCCACATACCATATCAGCTTTTACTTTATTACAACACCCAGACTAAAAGCTCTGCTGAGTAATATAGATTTGAAAGCTAATGGGATGCACTTGCACTCAGATAGTAAACAAAGGGTTAAACTATTTTCTATGAATGAATGCATTAGATATTTCAGCACTAAAGGACATAGCATATGTAGCTAAAGGGTTAAAAAATTTTTCTTGATTAGGCAATATGAAACCATTTTTCTCAGCAAGCATGGAATATTGATTGGAATGCTTTACCCAGCCAGATAATAAAAGCACAAAGTATATTTGTATAAGTATACTGAACATGCATTTTTTGACAAATTAAATTTCTTTTTTCTATAATGAGCATCATGTTTTGTTGGCCATATCAACTTAAAGTTAGCTTTCACAAGGTAGTCAGCACTGGCCAATTTTAAATCAGCTAAGTCTGAAGAATGCAGATACTTTGTACCATAATTTTACCAAATGTCTTTACTACAGTCATAACTCTACAATAAATTATTTCTGCTGGTAGTTAACATTATCAGATGATAATCAGTCCTACTAATTTTTTTTCCTTCTTGGCAAAGATGTTACTACATTTATAAGTTCATTCTAATGAGAAGAAAACCAGTCAACCACCATGTGGACACAAAAACAATAACCTGAGTCCAAGAAATTCTCTACAAACACTGCATTTAAAATATCAAATGTAGCAGATGCTTGGCTGGCCAATGATCAATACTTAATCTACAACAGTAAGGATCCTGTATTACTTTTAAGCCAATTATATAATCTATGAAAGATGTCTTCATCAGAAAAAAAAAAACAATACTTTTTCTGCAAAACCAGCTATAATAACATAAATGCTATTGATGTACTAACAGATAAAAATGAATGGATTTTGTCCCCTTGAGTATTCTACTGTCAAACCTAACAACTTACTCTATATCTTAAATCATCCAAATCTGATTGCAAAATTCAAACAGCAAACATCATCAGCTACTGAATTTCCTTATTATATAAAAGTGTTTGGAGCTAAGATAACAGAGAATAGTAGTCAGAATCTGATTGATAAAATTTGCTAAAAAAATTAAGTGTTTTCATCAATGCAAATGATAAGGTGAAAGTTACTTTATACTCTGTTTGACGTTGGATCATATATTCAGATTTGTCAGGCTCAGAAGAATGAAACTCAGGAATGCATAGTCTTCCATAGAATTGATTTTAAGATTTTAGAAAATGAAGCTATTCTGATTAATAAGGGCATCAGAAAGAAAAAAAAGCACAATATGTGCAAAGCAGGTATATTATAAACAAAATACAAAAGATTAAGTATCAAAAGAGAGTCCATGTCAGGATTAGTAATGAGGTTCCAGTAAAACTAACATATGATATGACTTGTTCTACTCCCTGTTGCTGTGTGCATATATACCAGAAAGAGAAGAAAAATAACATTTTTGGAAAGATCAGCAACTGGATGAGAGATAATGGTAACTTTAAGCTATGCCTCAGTTTCTTGTTACTTCTGAGAATACATGACAAACCAAACTTTAAAATTGTAAACTGGAAAATTAGTGAGATGCCTTTCTACAGCAAAAGCAAAACTTGGCTTTGTTATCCATTGTAATACCTACCTGCAATATGCTTCCGATCCCACTAATCAATACCAGTAGATTAACAATCGAAGAGCAAATAGCTTCAGAATCATGATGAACATGGACTCATAATTTTACCCAATCATCTTCTACTGATGATATGCTAACCTTTGATCAATAATTAGAGTGCTTACTGTAAACAGAATCTATCACAAAATACCTGCATATTATGATTAACAATCAATGGTAAACATGGAACAAGTTTAGAAATGTAATTAATAGTTCCTGATAGTCAGGAATAATGAATCTGATTTTATGGCAGGAAGTTACAATTAAGATTTTTTACTCTAGTAAAAGATAACATTAAAGAAAAACCTCTACTGTTTACAGGTATGGTTCCTATTTTTGTGTATTATTATGGTTAAAAAAACAAATGAATTCAAAAAATTTATACTATCCATGTAATGCCTTCACTGATCATTTTACATAAACCATCAGCTTCATTTCCTTCAAAGTTTCACTTTGAATCTAATCTTCAGTTTCAAAGAATTACCATACTACACTAACATAAATTTAAGGCATGCAAACAGATTTACAACTTGAATACTTTTAGATGGCACTTGTAAAGCAGACAGGTATTTTCATGTTAATACTGAAAATTCAATTAGATACTGATCGCATGTAGTTTACACAAAGACATGTTACACTGTGTTAAATTCTAAAAAGAATGCATCTGCAATAACCATCAATAACACAAATGGCGAGCATTATAGTTATCCATGTTGACTAGTGAAATTCCCACAGGAAATAGCTCAGTCTGGCATATGGTTTCTTCTCATTCCTTGTCACAAAATGGCCACATGTAAAGAATACCTTTTCCTTCCAAATCTAATGGTGAAGAGTTCTAGTAAGGAATTTCGGTAGATTCATTAGATCAGCCAAAGTCAGAATGCATCAGGCACTTCCATGTTCACCATAGTCTCTGGTATCTTGTTTTATTAAGAGATTGTTGCCATGGCACAACAAACCTACTGCACCTGAGTCAGATGCACTTAATTTTTTCTGAAGTACAGTATTTAGTTGTACTAGTAATTATACAATTTTCATCATCACCTGGGAAATTTGTTTATAAGAGACACTTCAGATTTCCCACCATGAGGTTTAGTACAGATTTTCATTAGGTTATTTTGGTAGCAAAAAAGTGCTGGTGACACTAACTGCCCAAACACCATCTTGGAAGGATCTGGCAACCTGCAAAATACTATTTCTGACCCATGATTCAATGCCATCCAAGTTTCTGTGTCCTCCACAAGAGCCCATAGTGAACTATGCAATACTTAAAAAAAAAAAAAAATTTAATGATTTTTCAGAAATTTAAAAAAAAATAAGTCTAAAAAAAAACAATTTCATTTTTTAGCCTCAAATCTGTTATTGCTACATTTCATACCTGAGGTAAGCTAATTAAATTAATGGAAAAGGAAGAAAAAAAAAAGAATCAAACAAACAAAAGAAATGCCAGCCATTAAGAGGACGACTGCTGTTATGCATGCGTCACTGTAGACAAATGAATGAAAAATGGATTGGTTAAAATCTGTTGACATATGCATATGGTTGTAATTGTGTTGTTGCTTTTAGTTGATATAATCAAACAATTGATTTCTTAGTTTCCCTCATTTGTCAATATCACGTGTGGTCCAATCAATATGGCTGCCATTCTGTCTGATTGGACAGCATACATCAACTTGACATTGCCATGAACCCAGCTGATATAACACACCAAACCATTTATGAACATTTAATCATATTTACATTTTCAAAATGCTGAATGTAAATTTAATATCCAGTGTACTTAGAAGGACAAAAGGACCCTCTATTAAATCAGTAAACTTAGGCAACTTCTTTGTAAACTGTTCTTTTAGAAATGTTTTTCGTAATGTAATGTCATTTGATTTAATGCAATAATTCTTTTTTTTAAAGAAATTTTTTATTAATCACAGAGCTCAACAGATAATAATTCCTGATTATTGGAAATGTACATCTCAAGGAATCGAAAAAAAAAAATAATAGGAAAGTTTAAAAAAACAACTATAATTTAATTTTAACTTGCAGTGAGCTCAAATGTTTGTGATGAAGGAAAAAACATTTTCAATTTGTCTCCCTATAACATCAGATATTTTCATTTCATTTTCAGCTCCTAAAAATAAAAAAACAACAAAAAAACTAAGTCTTAAAAATGTGATTTAGGATTTGTTTCTGTTTTCTAGGTGATATATTCTTTGTAGCAATTTCTCTTGAATAGGAATGAGTGAAAGCAGGTAAATGTTTAAATAAAAACCTACCCAACTATTTTTGTTACCATATATGACAAGCTCACCTGTCATCAGCTGATAAAGGACACTTAACAATTGCTTTGTGTGTAGTGTTTTTTTGTCCCCTTGCTAAGATCAGTCAGGCCTGTGACACTAGGTCAATAAGTCATCTAGGGCCACTCTTTATGAGCTAATGTTGGCAGGCTGTGTGTAACCTACTGAAAGTCCCTAATAAAATTCTTCATTTCTAGATTCCCCAGGAAACCCATGCAGTGGACTGAGTAAGAAAAGTGAAAAAAAAAAGCATTCCAGAGATGTATACCATACTAAGCTGACACATTGAGCAAATCACCCTCTAAGGGAGGGGAGAGCGAGCAAGAGGACCATAAAAGTCCATTAGATTAGTCACTAGAATACTGCCCATATGTACTGTAAAGTTTTAAATGATAGAGAGAGAAGTGAGGATGCAGGAGTTATGTCCTCCCATTTAATGTTAATTATATAAAACAGTTGTGCAGAAAGATCTTTAATTTGTCAGTTTAATGAACTCTTTCATACTTAATCATTCTTGCAGTTTTCTCTTATAGCAGTTCATTAAAGGTGTAGCATCGATCTGACCAAAATTTACAATGCAAACACAGAATGAACCATATACAACAGTAATTTCATAAGGATAAGCAAATTGGAAGCAACTTTTTTTTTTTTTTTTGTAAATTTTTATTACACATCACAATTGAAATTTTAAATGTTAATTTCTCTTGGTCATTTTGGGTTCCTAGGCTAAAATAACAAGCATTTTGAGATCTTCAATACCAAAAGTTCTCAAACTCTGTGATGTGTATCCAGTAAGTTCTAAAACTTTTTTTTCTTTTATTTTTGTTTTGTTTTTTTATAAACAACTGCATAATTTTTAAAGACAATATTTTTCTGTACTCAGAAAATCACACCTGTACATTTTCACAGCTATGTCTCATGTTACTCATAAGAAATTTTTCATAAATCTCCAACTTTTCCTAAAAATGGAGGGCAATGGGCATCCCTTAAATAGCGTAAAATGAAATTTATTCAAAGATCCTTAAAGTTTATTGTTGTTGCATGCATTTTCAGTTACTGTACTTATTAATTTTAATAATGCAAATGTTGAATTCATAATGTTTGATCTCCAGTAGTATGCAGTAAATACGTATTTCCTAAGTTTCTGAATATAAAAAGTTACATTATGAAAAGGACAAAGGTAATCAATGAGATTTTGAGTGGGTATAAGACTATTGAAAACTTTAAAAATGAAATTCTAATATCAGCTTCCAAGAGAGGGTGCATCTGTGAATCTTTTGCTTCCTATATGGTATCTCTCAACTCACAAAAGTTTAGGTCAAAGTTCTGATATTCAAAAATTCCTACATATTTCTGTTTCATTTTACTACCATATATTTTCATCAGTTTTTGGTGTTATCTGATATCCATATAAGCTGATGTTTATTTATAAACATCTAATTTTCTGTTCAAGTGATTTTTTACCCAATATGCAATCCAAATATATAAAAAGTTGCCAATTTAATGTAAAACGAAAACAGGTAATTTTATTGTCCTTCAATGTACAGCGCGATAACTTTCCAAGATGCACCTTAACAGAAGGGAATCATTGTTGCATGTAACATTTCATCAATTTATTCTTTCTTCCAAAGAACAGCTTTAATAAACAAAATAAAACTTGATGGATGTTTGGCCAGGAGATGAAAACCAGCATGGATTTATTATTGATCAAGTGTCATCTCTGACACAACCATGGCTAACGGGGAAGATTCTAGACAAATCGTTTAGTAATGGAGATAACTTATATAAGTGGGAAAATTCTCCTTCAAGCATTTCAACGGGTTGTTTTGCTGATTCAAGAAAAAACAAGGAAATTCACCCTTTCATGAGATTTTCCTTCTCTGTATTTGCGATACGTTACAGATTTACCTTCCTGACAGACTCCATTAACTTATTGCTTTATGTTTATATCCACCGAAGTTTCAGTTCATTTGTCTCTCATGCACAAGACACAAAAGAATAATAGAATCACTGAGCACGTCTACAATCAAACTAATGTACAAATGAGGAGAAATGATACTCACAGAAGTGACATTTGTTTTTTTTTTCATAAACAATCCATTAAGACTCTTCGATTTGTCCTTTGACATAAAACAGTAATTACCAGTAGAAATGGTCAGTAAATGCTTAGTCTAAATTACAATACACCAGGCTACATTTTCATGCACTTTTAAAAGTCACATTATGTAATCTACATTACATTTGATGTTTTGTATGCATAGTGGTGAGTAAAATTATATGATATACAAATAATGCATAAGAAATATCAAGTGTAACAGAAAATATGTAGAATTCATGGCACTGCCTGTCATTCACAATACAACTTTTTCTTTTCAAAAATCTAGATTAAAAATTATATTCATATTACTAGCAAGTAGATTTAAAATTTAATCTTCCTTTATATTTTGAATGCTCTTTTTATCTTTCATGCTTCTGAATTTCCGTTTATTAATATGTTCCCATCAACCCTGTTTTCTTTCTAATTTTGATTTGTAAACAAGTCAAACTAAAAAAATAAAGTTTATTTAACATTTCCACAAATGGACAAAGGCACTATGGTTTAGATAAAGACAAAGTCTTATTGTCTATTTTAACAGTATGATTAAGGACTATCTAAAGAATACCACTTCAAATTCTAAAGCTTTGTGTTATCAAGAAAAAGGCTTGAAATAAGTTGTACTCAATGTATCAACTTACTTTGTTGTCCTTGGACTATACTAACTTAGCATTAGAAAAAACAAACCCGATAAAATTTATGCTAATTCAAACCATCAGTTCCTTGAGTGGAAAACCGAACTAACCCTTTGCCAATCTCCATTAAGCTGTTTCAATTTATTTTGGTCTGACTGCCTGATATGACAAAAATTTCACAACAAATAAAAGATTTTCTAAAATCTGGTATTCAAATCTCATTAAAATAAAGATAGTAAAATGCGTTATAGCAAGAAAACAACAGAAAAAAGCTATAATTTTATCTCCTTTGGAATTCTACATCTCATAATGAGGCAATATGCATGTGGGTCCAATCTCACACATGTAAAATTTAAATGTTTGGTTTATTTATATTCTGATTTTGCTGACAGTTTTTAACATTAACAATAAAAATTTTGCATTAACCATTTAAAATTCACATAATCAATATTACAAAGAAATTATGCTAATGCAGTTTTCGCTTTTTCTTTATAACGTAGATTTCAAATTTAAAGTACACCTCTTCTAAAACAGAAATCTCAGCTATTTCTTTTTTTTTTTTCCTTACATGTTGTATTTTTCTCTTTTACCACTTTTAACCTCACTAAAAATTAATCTTCATAACAAATTCCATTCTATTGTTAATATAATCAGAAAAAAATAATTAAGACAAATGTGTGGCTTGACTTCATGTGCACATAGTATGCATGTGGTTTGTTTGACAGCTTTTCCATAATAATGATTAAAATGAGAACTTTTTATGCAGTTATTTCCTCAAAATCATGGTAAGTTAAACCTCAGATGGTATCATGCTGATTGGAGACTTAACACTCTGTCTGGAGTCTGCCTGACACCAGTTCATCAGATAATGGATTAAAGACTTTTGGTCTCATCCCTGCCAAATCGGCATGTACATGCACACACTTACAGACTACTTCAGGGCCCACAATCAGAATCAAGCAGAAGAGTTGTTTCTTTTTTTAAAAATAGCAGCAAAAGCAAATTAGAATTCATGAAAGACTGATAATCATGAAAAGCTTAATACACAACACCAATAAGTTATTAAAAGAAGAAAATTATGCAGCTTGAAACTGCATGGTGCAGAATTTACACCAAAATGAAGATTCTGCACTCATGCAGAAATCTGTTTGATGTACAACCTGTAATTAGTTGGGGCAAAGAATTTATTTTACATCACAATGATACAGGTTAGCAACTGCATACAGAAATTCAGAAAATTATATATATATATATATATATATATATACATATTTCCCTTTTGAATAAAAAAGAAGTCATTTGTCTTGAGTCCCTGTTAGCCACAGATACCCAAATCGTCTCATTTAACTTATCCATTAAAGCTTTAATTGCGCAATTTTTTTTTTGCCAATGATGCAAAGTGTGGCAAAATAAATAAATAGATTGCATCACAATTTACTCTACCACTAAATAGCATCATCATAAACATAATAAAGTCAAATAAGTTAGTGAATACTAGACAATTAAAAGCAAGCATTAAAGATATAAAGAAAGCATAATCTAAGCAATTTTTAAAAGCCAGTAAAGTTTTGGTAGCTACTAATTTGTGGAGTTTTTTTTTCAAATATGAAAACAAAACAAAATGAATATAGATGAGTAAATCTATTGGGTTAGATTTTAAGTTAAATATTAGTTTGCTTTAATTCTACACACACACACACACACAAAGTAAAATTAAGCATTTAAAAAGCTCCGATGAAATCATTAACAACCATTAGCAATTTCACTTTTAATTTCCTTAGATTTCAATGCATCGACAATTTTCTGCTGAGTTTAGCTAGTAAGTTATATAGGGGCACAGCCAGGGCTGACACCATTACTCTGCATTGCTTTTCTTGTTATGTTGTAAGTATTATTTTTTATGTATGGAAGAGAGAGGAAGCTGCTGCTGTTGCAACTTCAGACCAGGACCAGAATGCAGCAGCAAAGATTCGAGCCAATAATTTGTTTAACGTTGTTCGCGCTATGTATCCTGAAGCAAAATAACTAGAAAACAGGTAATCACTGTACAACATAATTTACGCAAGTAAGAATGGAAAAGCTATAAATAACATCTGCTGAACACCAATATAAATACACTTTCATTTACTTTAACACATTTTTTTCATACACTGGTGCCCACAAGAGAAGCAACCCTAGTGAGGGTGCTTGGTGCTGTGCTTGTCCACTAGGAAGCATTGCTAACCCTGTGCCTGGAGATAACCTACACTTCTGACTTTGGCAGACTCTTCAATTTTAAATGTGGAAGAAAGTGGAGTGACAAGAAAAATGCTTGCACATCCTCCCCGTGGCATTTGAACTGATGCCCTTGACCTCAGCAGTCCAGTAATCTAACCAACGGACCTACCTTAACACATTAGCATCTTAAAATAAAATTTTCAGATCTTTGTTTTTGTTTTCTTTTTTCAAAAATTTATGTATTAAAATGTTCACTCCTTCCCTCCCACTCTACACCTGAAGTCCCCCACCCCACAAAAAGGAATTTCCTGCAAACCCATCTTGTGCCTATTAAGACATCAATAAACAGTAGGAGGCTCAATCTTTCCTCAGGAACAGTCTAACAGTCAATCAATGTTCAAAAGTCATCATAAAATTCCTGAAGATTCTATTTATATCCACCACCTGGAAGACTCAATTTTCTTAATGTCTTTTATACAATTAATTGTATTTCAGCTTTCTGATACAGGTAAATGCCCCTGGGAAATATATGAAATCATTTCTTCATTAGCTAATTCTTTTAATATTATATAATAATAATAATAATAATAAAATAATATCATTATTATATTATTAGTTTTTAGCAAGTTGTGACCAGATATGCATATCACAAAATTACACTTCCCATAAAAAACAGATTACAGAATGGTACAAAGTACAGTGAAGGTTAATAAGTTACTAGTTGCAATAAACATACATTCTCTTAATGCATCATCCATCCCAAATGCATGATCTTTGCTGATTAGAGTGCTTGTCAATCCCCTGGCGGCAACTCTAACATGAGAAAGTCAGGGTTGCAAAGGCACATGGCAGCCTACACTGGTCTAATTTATTTGAAACTGCTGTAGCACAGATGTTGATTGATTTAATATAAACTGAGTTCTAGGATGATTGTGATGATGGAGAGAAAGCAATACTAAGTAGCCAAGATGCAAGTAAAGATGCCGTAATTTCCAAAAAAGAGAAAATTGGGTGACATTTCTTTTGGTAACAGATTTTTATATAAATTAATTTTTTTAAATTAATTTTAAACCTGAAGAGAGATCCAATCTTGACATCATGATAAAATACAACTTAGTTCAGTTTAGTTGCTACAAAAAAAAAACCAGCTTATACTAAATCAGCCTAGCCATTATCAACTGGTGTCTAAGCTGGAAATCATTATAATTAATCTATTGTAAAGCAGAATACAGAAAACGCGATCAGGAAAGTTGCCCCACCTTACAGTGGACCCACAGTATACTATACTAAATAGCCATCATATACTTTTTCACATAGCAGCAAAAGTTTCTGTTTCATTCCCTAGGAAAAAAAAAGAAACATCTATCATAAAGCTCAAGAGAATCAGTAACCTCAACCCCTTCATGTTCATAACTTCAAACAATTAACTATCTTCAATTTCTAAAACAACAAAACACCCTTTCTGGTGACTTTCTATATCCTAGCAGTTTTGTTGTAGCTGACATGTTTTAGAATACTGAGTAATATTATGAATTCATTAAACAGTAAACTAATAAAAATGGCTGACATAAAAGCATGGGAAGACTGTTTTTATTTTGTATTTACCTGACCTTTCCTAGCATTCATATTTAATGTCTTTTCAATGTCATATAAATATAGTTCTTTCTGTTGGATAAAAAAAAAGAGACTTTCTATGCAACAACAATGTAGAACTCAGAGCAGTTAGAGACTACCTGGTTAATTAACAACAGTACACAGCCACATTCCAATAAGGGACGCCGAAGCTATACCCTAGGCAGCTTCAGAAGAAATAGCAGGCCTTGCTGAAAACCCTATAAAACCCTGTGCAGTATATCTGTTTTATGCATTCCTTGTTAAGGCATTGGAAGTTCCATCCACATATCTTGAGACACAACAGTAATTTAAGAACAAAACACAACATAAAGCATCTTTTTCTTAAAGTGTTAAACAAATAAAACATTGGCAAACTTACCTGTACAAAATAGCTGGCTGCATAAATATTATGCTGCTGTGAACTTATGGAATTGTCAGATGTGTGTGGGGAAATGTTAACCTGTCCATTAGCTGAGCACGACCACATCAGGGGTTAGCATTGCTTTTCATTAGTCATGAAGACTGAATCAGGGTTCACTGATTCTGATTCCTTGGGAACATTATCACAATTAACAGTTTAGCAGCACTCACTTAGCTTATACTCACTCAATCGCCCACACTCACACAGTCTTCTACTTTCTTCGTGTAACTGCTGTTAAAAATAATGCAAACTTCCTCCTCCCTTCAGGAAACCTGTGATCAATATTTGTCCATTCGTTTATTTCAGCTATTACTGCTTCAAAGTAGTGGAATTAAAACCTGCATTCACCACCAATATTACTGATAGAGTGGTTCAAGATATGAAGACCAGCTACATCTAGACATGATCTGATGTTACGAGAAATGTTTCCATATGAAAGCAACAATAAAAATCTCTTGACGAACAGAAACCCTGTCCTGTCTGGAGTAACTGGACACCTATGGGTCATACAAAATACTCTTTGGGTTTCTATAGAAATTCTAGAGAGTTGTTTGTTTGAGCAAAGTAATTGGCTTCTTTCATCTCAAGTTTCTGAGAAAAACTATCGATATTTAGGCAAGAAAAATTCATATAAGATCAACAAAAATCAGATATGCAGTTTTTTGTTCTTAATGCATCACTAAAGGCTAAGACTTGACAAAGTATATGATCTAGAAATATCAGATCCAACGTTGTAGAATAAGCAATGTAATTATCCTGACTTTTTTAGGAGAAAAGAGAGAGCATCGTTTGCTCAAACTGTTTTGAAATGGTTTCATAATGGAATAATTTTATAATACAAGAGAGTAAGACAGGAATAATTTAATGTCCAGTCACTCTGGAAAAGATACTTGGTCTTCTTTCATTTAATGACATGGTTCATCTAAAGCCACATTAAAAAGCCGGCTTTTCATTTAGCAGAAACTCAGCAGTTTCTGGCTTCAGGCTATTTTCCACATGACTGCATCAGGACACTGCTGAGTTTTTGGGCTTTCATCAAACAGTAATTTGGTTTAGCTGCTACAGAGAGACAGGAAACCAAAATATCTTAAACACTCCCCTTCCTAATAAAACGAAAGGGGGGACCCCATCATTTTATACTAACAAAAGCTATCAGTTTTAATTAACCATATATCTTTGTTTGTCATGTATGCAGTGGTAAACTTCTATATATCCCATTTCAATGAAGTCCTTAACTTCAGGTTTGTTATGTTTGCCACAAGATACCATACAACCAAAATAAAATATACACTGTAAGGTACTTAGAACCAGCCAAATGTGGTGCAACAAAAACACATCCTGTGAAATGTCAAGCGGACTTCGATTATTTGCTATAAATAAAAAAAAATAGTTCCTCAATATAAATGTGTCATAACAACTATGTATGTAATCTGAATCTGGCTTCTTTCTGCAAAAAATAAAAAATCTTCGCACAAAGCATATCAAAAAAAAAAAATCAAAAAAAAATCAGGATTGCCCAAATAAATGTCACTAAAATATTTTCCAATATTCAAAAGCAGATCCAATGCTTTTTTGTGTGTGTCAAATAGTTTTGTCTCTTCTTTGAGAATTTTACCTCATTTGCCATACTGATTTCAGAGCTAAATATTCAGAAGCAGTGGCTGATGATCAGCACCTAATCACAAGATTGCATAAATAGACGTTTTAACTGATATTAAAGTTTTGAGCGCACAATGAAATTCTGCTGGTCTGTCAATGACAGTGAAAGCCAAATGTGGTTTTAGGATCCACAGGTGGGAGGAGAGATTACCTGCCCATCTCACAAGCTGCCACCCTCTGAGAAAGTAGCATCAGCTTCCCACAGAAATTAATGTCCACCTCAGATAATTAGGTAGACCACCAACTGCTGATGAAGTTCTGTTACCACAAATTCATTAAACATGGAAATTCAGGCAAGATTTCAGTAAAATTCCCACATTTTCCAAGCTTTAACAAAGTGAAATCTTCTAGAAACATTGGCAGTGTTATTAACAAGTACGCATTGTTTTCTCATTACTGATGAATTGGGGTTTTCTCCTTCAAATATCGCACAAAAATTAACATGCAAAAATGTTAGATCCACTTTAAAAAAAAAGAAAGAGAAAAAACCGAATTTCTAAAATACAGATAGCAGAGGAATAAAGTGGCTTAAGAAAGTTAAATTTACAAAAGATATCTCATCTCACTATGTCCTTGTAATTTTAACTCCTGTTGATGACTTGGTATCAATGCAACAGTTACTAATCACAACTTATTAAATACATAAAGAATTAGTTAAATATTCTCAGTAATTGCACCATCCTGTTACTTTACAGCCCTTTCAAGTAACAATTAAAAGAGCAGGACTATCAGATGAATGGCATGTAGCACAGCACCTTGCGCAAACACAACAAAGCTTCTATCTAACAACAGACAGCAATAACAGAAAAACCTGTTTGGATTCTTCTTGACAAATGGGCTTTAGTATTTAGTTCAGCTAATGGATATTCTATTAACATTAATAAGACATGTAAGTTATCACAAAAAGGGCTGAATTTAGATACAGATAAAAACTCAACAAACCTGATTACCAACAAAAGACTAGTTTGCAATAATTATATCTGTTTTTCTATAATTATTTTTAACAGCTCATTCTTTACTCAAAATCCATAAAATTACCCATTGAAATTTCAATATTTTCACCTTTATCCTCTTAACAGCAGACAACGAATTTTTTTCTGGATGAGAAAATTTGGCGGATTTAACAGAAACAATACCACAGTTATTTCTTCCAGAATACCATAAGAAACCTAAAAAGTAGTGCTACTCTCTGTAACCTGGCTTTAAAAAATTAACAGAACAAAGCATATCTTGTAAGTAATCATTGTGCATGACAAATACTCAAAATCAGACATTTTGCACAACATCTGCTGAGTACAATAATGTCAAGTTGACCACACATCATTTATTACTGGCTACCTCATTGCTTGACAGTTAGATGCAAGTAGGGCAGAAATCAGGAAACAAATATGGGATTAACAGAAAATCCAAGCAGAAGTTTGTCTGGTGATTTACTGAATTTGGTTCATATTAAATTGAGAGAGCAATGCTTAATTTTTGGCAGTTTTTCTCTTTTTTAATAGTCAGCACATGAGCGAGGCTTGGGCATCTAGAGGTGTGATGTGAAAGTGTCAGGATTTGACTTGAGTGAAAACTGCATAAAAAGACTTTAGTGGTTTCAACTAAAGTTCTGATTGTTCTGAAGATTTGCAATAATTGTTGGCCATCAAGTAATTTATGGCCTTCTAACACCTTCTCATGACTGGTAGTTCGTGTTTTCTTGAATTTGACCTTTAATGAGTTTATTTTGGATGTAACCTGACTTTTTGAAGGATAGTTTTCTTCCTCAAAAACAGGGGTGAGCTTTTTGAAACTCATTCCAGGCTGCATTCTCTGCTATGGCTCCATTTGACCCCAACAAATATATGTAGCACAGTGGAGGTGTAAGGCTCCTTCCATCCCCTTGTGTTTGATTGCAATGTCACTGCCTGTCCTTTCTTTTGTTTATTAAAAAGCATTTGAACTGCTGCTCTAATTTGATTCATGAAGTAAGAATTTGACAGCTCAGTTCATCAATTCATCATATTGCATCAGGTCTTGTTTCAGCAGCAAGTTCATTACCATCAGCTCACCTGGAAGGTGATACTACTCTTCACCAATAACAAACATCTCTTTCAACAAATTCAACATAAAGATTTTGCATATCAGAGGCAGCCACACCCACTTTTGAATATTCCATTTGGACAAACTGCTGATCAACATCATGTTCTTCATTAGTTTATTGTTTGAAGCTCTCTCCAATGGGTTATTAGATGCCCCATTGAATCAGGATTATGAGGATACCTTACAAATCTATCACACACATGGTATACATAGTGGATCATTCGACTGACTGATTCTTCTTCCAAATCCATCATTGATATGGTCTTTTCTGCTTCTTTTCTGGGCATTCCACGTCCAATGTTGGCTGCTGTTCACAAAAATTTTCAAATATCTGATACAAATGGCATCGTTTGCTCCAATTCTTCAAAAGGCTGCTTTGTGCATTCCTTTTTACATCGCTGTTCAGTCTCTTCATTGTCATCAATTTCTTGGTAAATCACTTCGGACTGCGCACGTCTTGGTTTTTGCCTTCTGGTCAGTAAAGGCGCTTACACATGCATTTACTGTATTCTAAACAATTATAGTTTAGCATTTTGGTCATTGCATGAACTGGCCATTGTATAATGCTTTTATGTTCTTCTTAATTCATTAACAGGTGGAGCTGAACTGAGAGGGAGGGTTATGTCGCCTTGGCATTCGCACAATGAAGAAAACTTACAGGATTTGACTGTTTCGGGAACCAATCAAAATTTAGGAAAATTGTTTTTATATCCAATCATGTAATTCCAAAACTCGGAACAGGTGGGATTTTCACAAAAACTCCCCAGGCTAGATCGTGCAACCAGTGTTAAGGTGCTCATCTAGTTCTATACATAACAGCTTTAATTAATGAGAAATACAGTCTCAGAAAGTTTCATTAAAAAAGGGTTAAAGTTGTGCTCAAGGCTGCTTCAATTTAATTTTTTTTTCACAAGCCATTTGAAATCACAAACACAAGATAACAAGAATCCAGAAAGTATAGCTGATGATGATCTATGAAAGTAAAGAAAGCATTTATTTTTCTGTGTACAGGTAAGGAGGGAAATAAATTGCAGGTGAGGTAAGAATTAAGCATTTAACTTTTATCTGGGTACAGATTTTGCTGGTACTGTAACCATTCCACTTAAACATCAATGTAATTTTTAATATAAAACTCAAAAGAAAACTTCATAGAAGGTTTTGACCAAAAGAACTGAAACATTCAAAGTCTTCTGACAGCATCTGTACAAACCTTTTGCAAAATTACAGTAATGTGAAAAGTGACATTATTAGAACATGTATGATAAAATTAGTTAAACTCCAAATATAAGTCCAAGTTTCAAAAGTGTTTTCTGTCATCATGACAAAAGTTGGTGGAAGTAAATACCAATGTGCCTGTTTCAGCTTGTTATCACTTGCTGTGTTAGCCAATCTAATACCATTCATTGATAAGAGCTTTATGTTAGGGATTCAGATTTCCAAGTCGTAAAACAACCCACAAGCTCTATAAATTTTTTACAGCCATTCATGTTTATAAGTATCTATATTGATTTTCGGACCGCTCATACAAAATGGTTGTGAGGCATCAAGATTGGAGACTAATTCGACATTAATCTCAGGCAGCCGGAGGGAAGCCTAAGAGATGGAGGGCTGAAGGGGGAACAATTAGAAAGCTTCCACTTTGAGTTGTGCATCCTCTGTGCTGCATGCTCCCTGCTAGAGGCTGACAGCTTAGCAAACAGTTTCCCACTGGTTGTAGACCATTTTCTTCCAGGAGCCTTATCTCTCAATAATTGGCTTTCTGCCTGCAAGATCCTAGCTCCAAATGGCTGCCTGCCATATTTATCAGTTTCAGTAACAACCCCTGACATACTTGCTCTGACTATTTGTGCCAGGCTGGATGGATGGACATGTTCACAAAGAATGGTGGGTCTGTTCCACATTGATGTTATCCATAGATAAAATAAGCTTTATCTTCTACACTTAACAGAATTTCTTTATTTGGCTATGATTTGCCTCCTCTCCACTGAGTCCAGTATTGTTAAATTAATTCCCAAGGCAACACTAAACTATCATGCAAAAACCACACATTATTTATATTAATTCTTTGAATACTAATAATCACATTCCTTTCAGGTTACATCAGAATTGTCCACATGCATACAAATTTATAACTTTGGGTCACAATAGGATTGTAAATAAACTCTTTTTCATAATAAGTCTTACATTGTGTGCAAGATGAGAAATTCTTAATTTTTCAAAACATTAATCTTTTTTTCCCCATTTATACCTTTAGTGAGAGCTTGAGATCAAACTGACCTGTCCTTGGATAGACAGACAGAACCAAGTATCTGCAACATGCCTACATAACAGAAGGACAGTGCCACCACGCTGGAAAATTTTCATGCAGGTGAATCAAGTACAACGGACAGCTAAAGGCACTGCTAGGCATCAGTCAATAAATTCAGTTTCTGAAGTCAGTCAGAGGGTATAAGAAGTTTAAATATGAAGCTTCACAAACCAAGAAAGTACACTAGACACTAAGCTAATCCTACCACCTAAAAAACAAATTTTGCTGTCAAATTATAAATTCAAAAAATGAACAAACAGATTTCTGAATTTTAATGTCCCTTAAAAGTTACTATGATCAGTGAATGGTAACCTTTTGAAAAATACATGTATCTATTAGCATGAAAGCAGTCACATTTCAAATGTTAAACCTGGCCCAATAGGAAAATAACTCCTGCCCAACATTTTGGATAAATGACAAATATGCCTAGCATTGAATAAATTTAATAGTGAAAAGATTAAAGATAAAGTTCATCTAAATCACCAGATAGCCACATCTAATTCTGTAACCAAATTAAAAATTAAACATTTAAAAAATCCATATTGCTAATTTCCAGCCCTGATTTTGCATTTTTAATATTAATATTCAATTTAGGGCAAACAATTTAATTTCCATACATACTGGAAAATAGTGAACATGAAAGCTTGATTATTCCATTACTGTTTAGAATGGTCCTATTATTGCACTTCTAATTAGAGAACTATTTATACCTAAATAAAATTAGGAATTTCATAACTGAACTTTCTAGCTTTTATTAACAACTGAAGTGACCTAGATACACAGAGGTCAGGTTATATATAAGCATCAACATCTTTAAAAGTACACAGAAGATCTCATTGTTACTCTGCATAAAGTAGACTGACTGATGAACTCAAGCTTCTATAATTATAGTTTACAGAACATTCAATTAGCATCAGTAATATAAATACCTGGTAACATCTGATGTGCAGCACAACTGCTACATGTAAACTGCCTAAGCAAAATATTTTTACAAATTGCATTCTTCAAACATGTTGTAATTATTTTTTGTTTGTTTGTCTGTCTGTTTTTTAATCTAGCAGAATTATGAAATGCTACACGGTCAACAATTCTTCTTTATGCTTTTGGAAACACGAACAATAGCAAGAAATGAAGAGAAGACTAGTAGTGATGGATGAGTAGTTGTTAAGAATGATAAAAGTGGGTTGGTAACAGAAAAAAAAAAGAACAATAGAGAAATCCTGCAAATGTCAAAGCAGAAGCAAGAAGAGATAAACAACTTAGCTGGGAGAAAAGTTAGATACTTTGGACACATCATACACAACAGAGGACTCATATTATTAACTGGATGGATTGCAGGGAATTGAGAAATGAGAGAACCTTAGAAATCTTTAGCTGACATCAAACAATGGAAGAGAAATTAAGATAGTACTGTTAAAAAGGCTTGTAAGAGTAAAAGATGGAGAGCCAGTAAACACCAACCCCTGCACTGGCGATGATTTAGTCACGACAATAGAATATCTTTAACTTAACTGAAAACTGTAGCATCCTAAACTTCTGCACAGGTGTAAAACTGCTTGGAGAATAAACTCCTCCATGTTACTAATGATTGGTGATGACTGAAGCATGTAAGCCTGCCGATAAAGACTGAATAAAATATTAATTTAATAAATTTGTCTTGCCAACAATGGTTGCAAAATGCACGACCCCTAAATAACACTCCTAGAGGGAGCTGCCTCTGCATTAGAATGGCATAAAACTTTTACAAAGATAAAAAAGATTTGGCTGCCACTGTCAATAACTGCTGATATCATAAAATAAAATGGCATCTGACAGTGAGTGTTTATCAGAGCTAACTGGTCAGTAATAGCTCATCAAGGTTGCTGCATAAGAATTCCAAATTGTTTCTAAAAAAGTGATATTTTAGAAACAAAATTCTTTCTACCATCACATTATTAAGAATACGGTGTTTTTGGTATGTTCTTGACCACTATTAGTTTTTTGAAATTTTAAATAAGATTACACCACTATCAAAAAGTAGATCTCAGTGTCTGCAGCCTTTCTTAGTGGTTAATCTCCAGTGAGAGAAAAATAAAGTGTTAATTCATTCTGATAACTCAGCAAAGACTGGCAGTCTCTGTACCATTGCCGTTAGGTAGCCTGTCGCAAAAAAAAAAAAAAATCTGGCTGACTGGGCATGAAGATAAGGTTTGAGCTGAAATACTAGCCATTGAAAAGCTTGCAGCAAATGAGCAGTAGGTAGAATTTGATGTAGTGGTGCATTATAAGATGCTGACTGAACCAGATGTAAACAACCGGACAGTCAAGGTTGACTTTGAACATGGAAGGAATATGAATAGCCTGAAGATTAAAAGATAGAATCTGATTCTTAGCATGCAAATTTTAAAAAAAAGGACTTGTTAGGAACAAATCAAAGTGGACAAACGAGTCAGAATGCATGTGTAAATTTCACTGTGTCACCAGCCAAAAGCCAGGAAAGGGCACATACACACCCTTATTAAAAAGAATGGCAGAGTATGGCAAGAATTCAAAAAGCGAACGTTTGAATTCAGTAGATAAAGGTAAAAATTCCAAATACTGTCAATAAAAAATTGCCAACCTGAACCAATAATGTCATCCACAACCGAGCAAATAGCAAATATCATCAGGAAAAGAACAAAAGCAGAAATGGTAGCATGAAAATGAAGATTGCTTCACTCCTTCCAAACAAATTTTGCCCAGAATGTCAGAAGAGACTCACAAGTTTCCTGGCCAAAAGTTGGAAAATCTGAGGCTGGAAAAAAATGGACATGAAATAGTAATAAATAATTATGCTTTTTAAAATGAAAATTGAAACCAAATATGCCATTAAAGGAAAGTGAAGTGAATGAAATTGTAACTTAGCTGTATGTGCAAAACTCAAGAGGACAAAAATATTTTGAGTTTATAAAGATAAGGCAAAAAGCAAACTGTCTTTGGAGGTCACCTGATGGTGAGGGGTCGCATACATTATAAGTGGTATCCAACTAATGCTATGCCTTAGTTAAGTGGCCTTTGTTTGTGACCATCAGCCACTCATTACTTTGCCAGCTGTCCATACTGGTGAAATTAAACTACAGTAGAATTTCACCTCCAATGAGGAACTTCTAGAAAAATGGAAAACAAAAAACAAAAAAGTAAACAAGAAAGAAAGAAAGAAATGTGGATACTTACAAGGCTCCTACTGCTTTCTTGGGCACCATAAAAAAACTTCTGTAAAAAAAAAAAACAAACAAAAAAAACCTTACTAAGGACAGATAAAAAAAATAAAGATGGATCAGAAAACAAGGCTCATCTACATTACATCCTTCCGAGCCTTTGAACACAAAACTGGAGGCTGTCATGAAATTTGTTTATTACCTCCCAACTAAATAAAAATGTTACACGGAGTACACATTCAAAATGCACTGGAGCAACACTGCGTAGTCAGGTAAATAAATACATGTGTATTGACACCAAAGAGTTAAACAGGAAGAAGAGCTATCAGCATAAACAGCAGTTTCCACCTCCTCTTTTATGAAACAAACCAACCTTCCTTTGTTTCTTGAAACTGAAATTGTATGAAGGTTACACCTTATTAGTAACATGTTCTTTTCCAAGATAAATGGTTCCCACAATCATAGGTCCACAGGGATTTTTCCAGGGGGGGGGGGAGGGAGGGAACATAATGACAAATAAAATTTTGCAGAATAAATTACAGGGGGTGTGTGTGTACATGCATGCTCTGCCAAGGACTTATATTTTATTTTCCACACATTGCTAATCTATTTTCCCAGCCTTTGGCCAGGTAGCAGTAAGACTCGTTGTTTTCCACTTGATTCACCATGCACCAGTGAATGTTGTGAATCGGTCAAAAAATAGTGCTATCATTACACTATCACCACCAACTTCCCAGGGGGAGCAGCCCCTCGTTTCCCCTTGTGAATGCCCATAATGTTCTTTAGTCAGTCCATCCACCTGGGTAGCCTTCAGTAAGCAAAATAAAATGGAGGCTGTTACATTGTAAAAAGATTGCCTAGAGTAGCGGAGTATAAAGTACTCATCATATTAGCACAAGGAAAAGACAAACACAACATGTCAGTTAACATCTAAAACTAATCTGTCTCAGGTTTAAAGAGATAATAATAAAGAGAGAGAAATGCCAATGTGACAAAGCTGCAAAGCACTGTCACCTGTAGACCGACTGAATCATAACTTAAACATCACCAACTATTAATGACTGAGCAGCAGACACATACTTCTCCAGTCAACAACTCATCAAATGTTGTTTTTTTTCATGAAATCTGCTTCATTGCCGAGGCTACCCCATCATGTTTACTTAATGTATAAAAACATCTATCTAGTTTTTTTATTCGCTTAAACGAAGTCTAAATCTTATTAAGGCTCATGCCACAGGAGCCAAGCCACCACTCCTTCCCACCCACCCTCTGATGTGTTTACCTGGGTTGAAAAAAAAAAACAAATAATATTTATCAAAACTAAAACCATCCAATGGTAATTGATTCTGCTGAACCCAATTTTGTTGCTATGAAAGTATTTCCTAATATTGCTCTTTGATAACAACTCATCTAATCTGAAATAACTTACAAACAAAGTCAAAGAAATAAAAATATTTTATGTTTATGTACATTTATTTCCCTTGGACCTGCACATTAAAGTAACAAGAAATCTGTGCTGTGACTGAAACCGGGAAACTCAACATAAAGAATGAACAAGAATAATATATTTTATAAAAGTAGTTCTTTTAATGTAAATTCTGAAATTAACATATTGCGACAATATTATCATTTTTGCCCTCTCTCAGGTGCTAATATATATATGTTACTATATACACCAACATGGTACAAAGGTTATTTCAATAAGGTGTGCATATTTATGGAAACTACTGTATGTATTGGCTCACTTCTTTCAAAATGTACAAAAAAAGGTATGACGGTTTTAAGAGTTGATGATCCACTTTACCTTCCTCTACAGTTTTTCACATTAACCTAGAGTAGGCAGATCAACTGACACTTTTCACACAGTACACAACAATTAGCAGTTTGCTTCATTAATGAAAAAAATCAATGGTTTCGATAAAGATATCTTAAATATACCAATCAAACGGCAGTAAAGTATCTGGCTTTTTTAGTCAGGAAAAAAATAATTAATTTGGTTTTTAAAGTTTAGCTTAATAATTCATTTTTCTAATGTTGGTTTCAAGATTTTTTTTGTGACTTTAACATTAAAGGGCCAAAGTAAATTAATATTCCAGAGAAGAAAGAGCTAAACCATTATGATAAGTACTGTCATTAAATTAATGTGATATGCTAAAGGTTAATTGTAACCAGCTGCAAGCTTAGTATAATATTTACAGAATTTTACACCAGCTTTTCAAACAGAACTTTGATTAGAATTTTCTTAACTTTCAAATAAATACAACTACTGAAATATGACAAAATGTAAAAAGTAAACAGTTTTGGTCCTTTCCTTTTTATCTTAGGGGAGAGTATCTGTGGTGGTTGGGGAGTCGGGGCTGGTTGGTTCTCCGTGCAGTGCATCTTTCAAAGGTAGAATTTGCATACCCTCCACCACCACCACCACCACCAGTGGGCACAACTTGGTCTCAAACTTTGAAGACCATTTCAGGCCAAACATACAGGGCTAAGAAGAAATGGAGGTTTGTAAATAAGCTTTAAATCAACCCATTTAGCACTCTGCAACACTGACATTGTGAAAATACCAACCATCAGCAAATACAATGCAGAAACCATCAGCATCTCTGTGCACATAGAAATTTTTATAGAAATCTTACAATTTTCATGTCTGCTGTTTGGTTACCTGTTTATGTTAACCAGATCAAACGTGAGTGTACCTGGATTTTGCAGATACATATTCTAGCCATACTATGAAGGAAAAAAGGGACATTTCACATTCTGACTAATATGTAAAAGAGTTGAGTTAAACATCAGTTGAATGGTAACGGTGCAATGATGCCATCCTTCTAGATGGAAGATAGGTGTAAGAATAAGCTATGAAATATACTTCTCTCTAAGCATAATTAATAAAAGGTAAGATTGAAGAATCGAATGCTTTCTTTTTTTTTAAAAGATGAATGCTACGTCTCTCTCTTTCTCTCTCTCTATCTTTGTTGTTATTTCACATGTGAATACATTACGTCTTCTTGTGCTAGTAGTAGTAGTAAAAATTATGTCCTTCACCTGCTGACAGGAAAGGTAATTCAGTAAACTTTTTTATATCATCATTTAGCATTTAACCAAACATTTGTCGTCATTTTAATTTTAAGATGAAATTAGAATAATGAAACTAATAGAAGCAAATATTTTCCTGTCTATAGCGTCAAGATTTTAAAAAAAAAGAAACTATGAATATTTCTTTTTATGAAGATATCATTTGAGACTGATTTTAAAAACTTTCAGCTATCAATGATTAAACACTAATATGAGCTCAGAAAACAACCATGATAACAAGCTTTAATTTCAATGTTTCAGTACTTACAAAAATATTGTCCACAAATACATGCATAACATGTACTTAATTTAAAACAGTCTAGGAAGGGAAAAAAGAATTGAAATGCTTCATTTCAGATATACCAGGCAAAAATGCTTTATTCAATGTGAACACTTTACTGTATATTTACTGATATTTACCTTCCTGCAAAGCAGCTTGTCATGGTGTTATTTATGATTTGTAATAAAAGATACTTCTAAATTGAGTATTTTGCTAAAAGTGGCACACCTGAATAATAAACACTGCTATGTAGTATATGCATGCTGGATACCTGAAGAAAAACTTCTTCTAATAGTGAGCTTGTTCAAAACAAGAGTCCTCCAAGAAAGTGCAATCAATCTGCTACAATGAAATAAGCTGCCTTTCAAGGTAAGTAAAAATGGTGTCTGCCATCTTGGAGGAATGAGGAGCCAGACTGCTTAATAAATGTTATTTAAGAATGAATAATTGCATTGCAGATGATGGAATATTGTAGTAACAATAGATTCTGTTGTAATTGTAGTGTTCTACCCATGTTTGTAGAAAATAATTAGCCTGTCGTGCTGAAGATACAGTTAACAGAGCACCACTTACAGTATTCAAAGAAAAGATTAATAAGCTGATACTTTTTTGTGTTTGAATTTCTCTAAATAAGTTTTGACAAAGTTATTGCAATTTCACAAGAATTCTATGAATATGTTCACGTGAAAGGTCTTCAACAGTGAATATGACAAAAATGTGCCATTACTCTGTACAACTTGACTCACTGTCATGACTTTCTTGCTGAAATCACCAATGAAACAGAAATGAACCAAATTGTCCACCATCATCTCCACTAACTTAGCAGAATAGAGTGGGTGACACGCAATAAACCTTTTCTGGGAATAAAATATTTCAAAAAGTTTGATCAAAGGAGATGTCTGACATAAGCTTGTCAGCGTGTTCTCTTCTCCAGTGAGTTCAGATTTCAGCGATGTATCTCGAGAAAAGTGACACACTCCTGGAGTCAGAATACCCCTCCCCACCAGAAAATGCTCAACCTCAGTGTTTTGAACCTTTAGGCAAAAAAGGAAATGGGACTACCACAGTATGAACTGCAGTAATCTGGGTTGGTGGAAAGACAAAATTTGTGTCTGACTAAAGATGTCTCAATTTTTGCCAGTACATTGTCATTTTATTGTTCATGCTTTAACTGCAAACAAATATTTAAATTTATAATTAAACTCTATTTATCTTTCTTGGAACAAATAACAGGTAATAATTTAAAGGTTTATCTTTCCAAATAAGTGCATGCACTAAGTCATAATTCAAAGATACTACATCTTTAAACATATAGAGCTAGTACAGATTTTATTTATAAAGTGTGCAATCAGTATCCAAGAAAAAAATATTCAGGAAAAGATGCTATGAAGACTATAAAAGAATGCAGACTGTACAGTTTGGTTTATCAGTCTTAATTTCTATCAGCCTTGATGAAGTTTCAGCCAAAGTGCATTGTTTGATCAATGAAACCTAAACTAACAGTTGAGAGATTACAGTGCATTTCAGAAAACCATTACTGTGCCTACAAACAGATAAATAATCAAAGCCACAGGGAGTGAGTGCTTCATGCAAGGTTTTCCAATAGAAAAGTAGAAAAGATTTTCTTGGGAGTATGTTAAGTCTTTTTGTATTACCAGAAGTTTTCTTCATTTAAGTAAGATCATTCAATCTCTTATCAATACATCAATGGCATCTGTTTTCCGCATTCACAAAAGCCACACAGAAATTCTGCTCATCTAGCCTGAGAATTGTTCAGCCAGTTCGGGGCAGATACAGTTTCACGAAATCTATTGAACAACTTAACCACCCAATACACAAAATGGAAACATCATGCAGCAATGCAATTTTTCCTTACATCCTTCTGAATGGAAAAACTGTCCATCAGAAGTTAAGAATAAACAAATGGCATAATCCTACAAAAGTTTCAGCCATGTTTAAAGGCTATAACTGTATAACATTATTGGGTGCCTTGTTAGATTTTGACAACACAGCAATAGCACATGTGTGATATTCTAGGGTAGGAAGATTAACAATTATGAATTATTCTTATTCTCTTCAGACAAATGTGTTGATTCTGAGATATGCTGCCAAGGCAATCAAAACTATTTTATGAATTTTTTCTTTAAAAAAAATTACCAATTAAACAGCATATGATAGAAAAATAACTATATAAAATTTTAATGACAATAATAGAGATAATTTATAGTCAATAAATACTTATATCTAATAATTATAAAACTAATCTTTTTTATTAAGCCTGTTCTGACTTTTGAGGTCTAAAGGCATCTCACAGCAAGAAGCTATAAAAGGTAAGGTGTGGGGTATTTGCCTTTGGGAAAGAAGTTACCCAAGTATGGTTAGGAGCTCCTGAGCCATGATTCATGCAGAATAATCAGTAATTGATAATAATCAGATTATATTTATTCTTCTGACATCTGCTTAAAAACAACAGTAACTGTCAAGAAATTATTTAAATTAAGAAAAACTTTTTACTTTGCAAAATTATTGCTTTATGGAGACAGAATAATGATCACAATATAAATGATGCATTCCTGAATAGAAACAAGCTATTTTTATTGGAGCCTATGAAAATAGCTTAAATTTAGATCTCTTTTCTGAAAAGCTTTTTAAAAAAAATTTCTCTTTTTTACATATTCTCAAAATCCATAATAAATTAGACATTAAATCTCTGCCTTTAAGCTGCTTTAAAAAAATAAAAATAATTTACAAAAAAAACAACAAAAAATGATTTACCGTGTTACCTGTTAAAATTATTTACAAAATACAATAAAATAGAAGCAAAAAGTAATTAAATATATATTTCTTAATTTACAAATAAAATAAATTAGAAAAAAAACTCAATCAAAGCAATTTGGTGATGATGGTAGATAGTAGCTCTTGCCTTGTGTTACTAATATGACTGTTACAAGTCACGACTCGTATGGCTTCATCTTTTCTACCTGGATGCAGTTTTATTACAGTTAGGCGTGTTTTTTGTGCTAATTATACATAACAAATAATCATGACACACGTTCAAAAGCTTACCAATACTACTTAGCGGTAGAAACTTGTGACTGTTTGAAAATTTATGAGGTGTTGAGAAAAGAAAAATAATCTGAAGTGGAATTTTAAAAAAAAAATTTGAGAATTATCAAAAAGTGAAATTCTTCATTCATGCTGCCGCATGATAATTTAACGTGAGGAACTATTTCAGTTCTTCAAGAATCTATCAACGGATTTATTCTATCTACTATTGTCATGGAAATGAACTGTAGCAAAGCACTGACTGCGCTGGAAATGAGATCTATTATGAAACAGAGTGGAGTGGAATGTGTAGGGCAAACCTAAAACATCAAAATGACATTTACTGCAATATTATTAGTAAAGTAGCTGTGGATATAAACATTTAATTTTAAAAAGTGGAAGAATGTATTTGCAAATATAAAAATGTTCTCCTGATTACATATTCCACACCCATTGACATACAGATTGAATAAATGAGTAAGGATGGCAACAGCAGAAACAGCACCAACTAATGACTTCATAAATTTTTTTTAAAAAAATATGACAAAAATTCTGTTTTGTATTGGTAGCCAAAAGCATACCCAACATAGAGGGTGGGGTGAGATTTCACTTTCTGTTCATCATAAATTCCAAAATGGTTCAAACAGTGACCTTCAACACTGACACTATGTTGCTGCAAGCCAAGAGTGAGCAGTTATTTGGGCTGAAGGACCACTTAAGTAGTTTTGGTTAGCAGTCATCCAGGTTTATCAAGGCATTATCGTACAAAGAACCTTTCATACCATTTCCAGACTTAATCGAACAACAACAATGCTTTTTAACGTGCTATGAAATGTAATATCATGTATTATTAAGGTTGTTTTCTTAGAGTCACTTATTAATGTTGAGTTGCAATTTTTTCGGTTTTGTTTCAGTGCTTCTTTTAGAAATTAATATAAACTCTTATAGAAACTGGATTAAATACTGCCTTCTCGTGTTTATTTGAAATAAAAATTAACTAATTATATACTTCCATCGGGTCCTGCTTTACTCTCAGATTATTTCCCAGTGTATCACAGTATTTGATCTATGTCACTCATGTATGGAGATTCACAAGCAAAGACCATTTCAGTTTCTAACAAACCTAGACAACAGTTGGCTATGGCAAAAACAAAACAAAAACTGGGGGAAAAGTGCTTTATAGATGGTAAAACTTCTTGTTATTGATATTATTTAAAGCGTTTATAAAGCAGACAAGTAGCAACCCATTTAATTTAAATATTTAATAGTCAACATATGTTGTGCTGCAGATTTCGGCAGAGGTTGAATAGCGCCACCTTTTCTGAATGTTTGCTTATCGGTGTTTAAAAAAAAGTGTTCAGCTCACAGTGTACAAACTAGGCCAAATTTGGTCCACAGGCAATGTTTTTCCTACTCCTGCTTTAATCAATGCATTACAAAAGCTGCAAGTTATTCAGTCCTTTGCCAGTTGATGTAAATATCTAACATATTAAAAAAAATAAATGCTATCAACAGAATGAATGTAAACAACCATATCGCATTGTAATAACAGTGTTGTATTTATTCAGTTAAGCTAATTTCTTTATTTTTCAAGCTTCATCTTTGATGGTAAGAGAGAAGCTGATGGAAAAGTAACTCTCTCTAAACCACATCAAATTTTACTTCACTCATACTGCCTATAGAGCATTTACACCACAACCTGGGAGCACTAGTCAAGGTTTGGGTTTAAGTGTCTATACTTTTTGCACATTTGTAATGTAATACATAGGTTGGAGTGATATGGATATGGTGTTACAAAGAATTATACTCATGAGAAAGGGGCTGGGATACACAGAACCTATTGTTCAACCTGTACCAAGCATTATAGATATAAAGGGAAATTAGGTTCAAATGCACCACAGGTGGTATACAGAGGGTTAAGACATTTAATATATTCACTAAGTTAAAACTAAATTGTCAAAATTGCAATGATGTTATGTTTGTTAACCTCATCAATTAACTGAATATATTGAAATTAGCATAGTACTCAAAAGGACATACCATACTGTTGGGCAAAAAACAACAACAACCAACAGAATATGCAAATTTTTGTCTCTCAAGTGAGTAAATGAAGCCAGAAGACAGATACAAGTGACCAGAGGCAAAATCTGGTGCTTGCCTATTATTTGGTTTGAATACTACTAATGGATGTCTTCTGAGTATCATCAAGTGTAAACCACAGCTTATTTTGATTTAAAACTTCAAATAAAACTTTCATTCACCAGCTGGATGAAATTCTTTGAACAAGCACAAAATGACTTTCTTCCACAAACTGGTACATTTGTTCATTTGAAAGTTTTTCATTGGTAACCTTTTCATCATTTAATGAGTACATGATCTAAGGCTCAGCACAAGCATTTAACTAAATAATTTCACTTTGCTTTGAAATTATACTATTTAAGATGTCAGTCATCAGCATCTGTAACTTTTCATAATTCTGCAACATTTCCTTTTCAGTGCAATTTAAGCAACATGAGAAAAAAGGAAGCAAACCAGAGCTTCTCTACTTTGAAAATCACATTACTTAGGATTTTAAGAAACAAAAAAATTTTTCTCTCTCTTTGTTTCAAGATAAGCAAAGATGATTTAAGATAAAAGCATAGCACTCAAATTAGTTACTGTTTTGCTTGGCTTTTACCTTTTATTCCAGAAAAAAAACTCAGTCAAGAAATGAGCTGCTGAGCTCTTGAAATTAACTCAGCATACCATTAAGGTGGAGATTAACTTAACATTCAGCTGAAAAGATAAGGTATTATGTAGTGAGTTACCTGATGCGTTTACTTTCCCTTGAAGAGAATAAGAGAAGTGCAGAATAATCTATCAGCAATGGATATTACTGGTAGCAGTGACCAGTCTAGAAGCCACACAAATAAATAACTTCAGCCAAGAACCTTGTATACCTCTTCATTTAAAGACTAATCTAATAGATAATACAGTAGATCTTCAATAATAACTGGTTTCTATTGTTCCTAATAATGAACATGCTTTTTTTTTAAAGAAATACCTGGATATTGCATATGCCAGCAAAGAGAAATCATAAGCAACATATTTTTTCTCTCTCTCTTTTTTACTTTGTAGGTGCTGTTAGTTAGTTTAATAGGCTAAACTTAGTTCAGCAAGAATTCTGGATCCCTGGATTTAACAAGTATCTGCTGTCATAGCAACTTCCATTTTTTCCTTTTAATCCATTTGGAGTTTTCCAGCATACTTTGATTTCCTAGCACCAGATAGGCTTTGGGTTCTAATGGCATAGAACTACGCTTAGTCTGAATGAAACACTAGCTTTTCATTCCTCTCAGAGTCACCATGTTTATGAGAAATTCCCATGCTTCCCTAAACAGTAAAGTTCAGTACACCATAAACTCCATTTAATCCAAAAGGATATATCAAGCTTTAAAAGTTCATAACTTCTTTTAAACATGAAAAAGAAACATAAAAAACAAGATATTTAATAAGTGTCCCTAATTCAAAGTTGTTCATAGTTGTATTCAAATCAAGTACTCAACATTACACCAAATTTTGAAATTTCACAGCTGCCTAATATACTTGGATTTTTTTCTAATTTTCTGTTTAATATAATAAACTCTGAACAGTAAGCAAAAATAATTACCAAGGTTGTTTACTATTCTTCCAAAAAAAACACAAAAAAAAACAAACAAAAGAATCCCAATCGAATACGTTGAGATCTACCATTGAATAAACTGGCAATTGCCACAGTAATTAATTTCCAAAAAAGAAAACATAATAAAATTTGGTGTTCTCTCCTCTTTCTGCCAATGAACGAATTAGTAACAACCACAATCCATTTCCTATAGGAGAGACTTAAAGTTAAAAATTCATTTAAAGTAGATGAAATAAAAGTTTATTTAGTGACAAATTTAGAACAAATAATTTTGTTTTTCACCTTATAAATCACTAATAAAAGAATAATATTTTAAGAGAGTCAAAGTGAAAAATTCCCAACTATATCATGAAGCTGACAGCTATAGCACTTGTTTTTTTTGTAATTTAAGGATCTGATTGCTCATTAATTCTGTTTTCAGGCCAGTTTAACTCAGTAATTACCTGCAAGGATAACTTTGGCTTCTAATATAGATAATGGTCTCGAAAATAATGGAATTAAATCAATAACACTGAGCACTTCAATGGAACAAATTCAAGAATTTATTATTGGTTGCCTCCCCCTCTCATTTTAGACAGCGGCTTTAAATGGCAAGCAATAATGTGACTTTAGATTATGCGCTTGAAAAGAAATATTTTTTTATATATATGTGTGTGTGTGTGGGTGGGGGTGTGTGTGGGTATGTGTGCATATGACTTGTTTGCATTTAATTAGAGATTTCAGTAAATTCATTAAGTGCAAAAAACGCTAAAGGCTGATGTGCATTGTCTAGTCTCAAGGCACCAACATTGGCAGCAAAGAGACATGTCGTTTCCCTTCTAATAAAACGAGCTAAGAACTCAGAAACAAAGACTTAGCTAAGCCATAATTAACTGATGGCTGCTACTTTGAACCTCTTGAAATGCATCAATAAAAAATAAAATAACATTAATTACCCTAAAACAAAATATAAATAATCTGAGCACAAGAATCCATCAGCAACCTGTGATGGCGGACAGAAAATTAATGAACAAACTCAGGTACAAATTACTCTGCGCAAGAACCTCTCTCACTGGAAAAAAAAATTGTTTTTAACCAAAAAAGTTAGTTTTCTAAAAATATCTATTTATTTCTAAAAAAAAACTTTTTTTCTGACAAGCACAGGAAGCAATTAAGTAGGATATTCTATTTTATACAAAATTTTAGTTAAAAAAATTTAATTTTCTGAATTGAGCACTCATTTAAAGAAGATTTAAAGCAATGATTGAACCAACTAGTAGATGGAGAGACAGAAAGTATAAATGTTTGTGAAACATATAAATAATTTTTTTATTGAAAAGCATAAAAAAGAAGATTAAATGATTGTCTGATTTTGTACTTAGGGTCTGAAAAATTAATGTGAACAACAACAAATAATTTTCTTTTAAATGCTTATTTATTTACTTTGCTTTTTTAACTCTTTGACCTAATGATTGAAAGGCTGATAATAAAGAGATTATTTGAAAGTTTAGGGACATCTAAGATGCCCTATCAAATCCTTTGTTTCTAATCCTCAACCAAGTGAGAACATATGATGAGATTACCTCTCCTAAGTAAACTCATCTGACCACCCATGTGTAACTTTTACGTGTTTCACATGAGGCAGAAAAGAAAATTGAAACATATCACAAACCCTACAAATTTACCTGCCAATATTTTTTTTAAAAAAAGTTCAACTCTTTAGTACAAAACATTCATAGAGATGATATTTCATTAATTTAGTTTCTTAATAGGTTTTTTTTTAAAAGAAAACTAGTCAAATGTCTTTAAATGATAAGCCATTTTTCTGCACATTTTGCCATTAAAATAATCTAACTATTCTGAAGGTTATAGAAAAATCAGAGCTGCTCTCACTCACCTCTTAGCTGTAAAAGTATTATTAAAAAATACATTATTTAGTTTTTATAACAGTTTTCCTTTTTACAATTTCAAATTATTCTTTAAACAAAAAATCATCATCATCTTCCCATGAAAGCTTTTAAGTGAGTGACACCTTAAGCTAGATTGGTTCTTCTCTAAAAAGCTTTGTACAGTCAGTTTTTAATTCTATACAAAACAAATCTTTGAAGATAAATTCAATAAAATAAGAATTTTTAAAAAATTAAAGAAATGCTGGAGGAATTAAAGAACAAAGATAATAAAAAAACACGACTATCAGTTTTGATATAGTAAACCTGTCTTAGATATTAAAACTAATTAATTACTTCATTATCCTGGGGTTTGCCACTGTTTTATCACCACTATTCCAGTGATTTAGAAATGATGGATGACTTATTAATTACATTAATAAAATTCTGCCCAGAGTTCAGAGAAATATTGATTTTTAAAGCAGAGAACATTAAATTACTGAAGTGTTATATAAAAGATCTGAAAACAGCAAACTTCAATCCAGAATGCATACAGTTAAAGCTGCTTCATTTTTTTTTCCTTTTTAGATCTCACATGCAAATGTCCACATTAAAATACAATCTGAAGCTAAAAACAATCACTCAGTAAAACAATTAGAGACAGTCAGTACAACTATAGATTTCATGCAAATCTCAATAAACCTCAGTGTCAGAGGTTTTGAGCATAAAAGCTGTTAAAAATACATTAGATTAAAATCCAATATTTGTAGTGCCATGCCCCCCCCCAAATCCTCATTAACAGAATTGTAAACTAAATGTCGTAATTGCTAACAAATGCAAACATTCCACGTCATGACAGGAATTTTCACAAAACATTATTAAAATAGTTGAATGAATAAATATTCATCTACATAACTTTAAAGACTGTAATTAAGAAATAAAAGACAGAGTAGAAAATTCTAAGTCATCAGATAAATCCTTGGAATAAAAGAGACAGTTGCCATTCTGACAAAAAGCAAGCATTTCTTCTCTATGGAAACAAAATATTCGGAGTCACAAAATGCATCTCCGTTTTACAGAACCCAGGCCATTTCTCTCCGTAAATGTAAAACACTTTTGAAAAGTTAAAACTGAAAAATAAAAGTAACTAACAGTATAGTACTTGAAGCTTAATAATTCTGGGTAGGATTTTTAAAAAAAAAAAGATGTTTATGATAACCTAAAGAAAATAATGTTCAAATGTGCGTGATGAAAACTTTTTGTAGTTCCAAGTATGAAGGATTTCCAATTAGTGTCTCTCATTTGTTCAGTTTTAGATTACATATTTGAATGGATGTTTAACTTAATATAAACACACACACAAAACATCACTGCATCTACTAAATTTGATGCCACAGAATTCACTATCAGGTTCTTTCCAGATATTTCTGTATCTAAGAATGACATCCTTGGGTATTTTATATCTTTTGGTCCAACTTATTTTCTCCTTCCATTACAGTTATTCACGCTACCAGTTTCCTTTTAGAATTTGAACATAGCAGAGCAGAAGCTTTCATGCAATCTGCTACTTTTATTTTTAATATGAAATTACCTTCATTTTACAACATTATAGTCTTAATGCAAGTGGTCCTGGTGTAGTGATTGAGTTAGGAGCTGGCCAGCTGACACAGAAAAACCACCAAGCTTTCCTGTGTTAGCCAATCACAATGCTTAATACATTCTAGGCATTGCAGAATAGCCAGCAGATCATATAGTAATAAGTGGTCACTTATCTGCATGTGCTTATAACAACGTGAAAAGAGACAATAAAATGAACTTTTGAAATATTATAATTACTAAAATTTACTTTGTGACTGATTGATTTATAGTGGGTAGTTGCATAACTCAGAAAGAGAATTTATAATTGAAATATATGTAAATACAAATATACATGGTTGAGATTTATGTAGTTGTAGTGTACACTCTAAGTAGCCAGACTTGTATTACAAAGAGTCAGGAATTTCCATCTTTGGCAGGAAAAGTCTTACTAGAATTAACAGGTGAAAAGCAAGCAGAAATGGTGCTAGAGAGACACATCAAACCAAGCTAGTTTCAACTCAGTCCTTCAAATCTTAACATTCCAATAGTCTACCACTGGGCTACATTGCTGCCCTTTTCATGTAATGTTTCCATAAATAATTTCAGTAGTCTTTGTTTCCACTGATCAGGAGGCAAGATAAACAATTGTTTAGAAATCTGCAACGTCTGTTCCAAGTGTTGTAGTTGTACAAGGCAGATATGTCACCGGGGTGGAGTGTGGAAACAGGTTTGATTCAAGCTTATTGTTTCTAAATATATAAAGCTGCGTACATTTGTGGCCAAAATTATTTGCATCACCAAAAATAATTCTGATTTATTTCGTCTCTATGTTATCATGCCATGACTAATGCAATATTTAAGAGTTTTTTAAAATTTATTTATTATTATTAATGTATTTCTTTTGTGAAAAGAATATCACAAAGTGTGCATTTATAGTTTACTGCTGTATTAGCCTATAGTTGCATTACTACAACTTACCACAGTAAGGATGTTTAGTGAGGTGGAGCTGACAAGGCTTTATTGTGTTAAAGGTGCTCTTTTTGTTGAATCATACGTAATGAACATCTGAAGCAATCATTTTGGCCTTCACAGAATATCAGATAAAACAAAATACTTCTTGCAAATCTGTTTCCATCTCTAAGTATGGGATTCAAATTTTGTTTTAATGGCTTCAAATTTTCATAATGGAAGGTGGTTCATAATAGTTCATGAAGTAATGACCAGTTATCCACAGAAATAATTAAAAGCCTTATCTCCCTGATTCATAAGGCTATTATAATTGTAATGCATATTCCTTTATGGTAATTAATTAGATGAAAGCTAATTGCTTTACTAGGATAATGTAATTGAAAACTGCTGCTAATGTGTTCCAGAGTATTCATTAAAGTACATCAGTCTGTTGGCTGGTTTAAAAGCTTGGTAGAATCTATTTGAATATTTAATGCAAAATTAAACAAAAGTTCAAGTTTTCTTTCAGCAATATGTTAATAAAAATTTACAGGTAAATAAAACTAGCTAAAAAATGCCAGCAGCATTCAGACCAGGTAAACAAACCCACTACAGTGACAAATTACACACAGTACTTCTGCTTAATTTTCCCAAATGGTTCACAGCATTCCTAGTACACATGATTATGTAACGTGCCATACAATCCAGCTATTCAAGAAAGCCAAATTTACAAAAAATAATAAAATAAATAAATATTTGAAGCAAACAGCATCAAAGAGTGGGTATAATTTAACAGATTACAAATAACATGAGTACCAAGAAGAACTGTAAAATGATTGGACAATGTTAACAGCTTGTTTTCTTACCCCCCGATATGTTCACATCATAGACATAAAGTCTGCTAGAACACTCAATCCAGAAAAATCAACTTGGCATTACAGAAATGGCAATTAAATAACATGATTTCTTCAGTTTGCATTCCTGCCAGGTTACATGCATGCAGCCTAACTGAATGCTGCTAATAGATCTGCTTATCTTTTTCTGAGATTGGAGCTGCTGTATCTAGCTTCATCATAGCTTTTCCTGTATATACTCCGGCATTTCATATCCACCAGCAAGAAAAGCAAGAGGTTTTTTTTGTGTTAATATTCTACCTGTTTTTCCTCTTCAAAAAACCTTCTAAGAACAAAATATAAATTAAATTAAAAATTAGCATAATCTAGTAGCATCCATTATAGGGTAATCAAAAAAACAAATGTGGATAATTGGTTTGAATCTTATTTCAACTGCCTGTCAATAGTTCCATAACATTTCTTACAAGAGAAAACAAAGTTAACTAGTAGCAGAAAAAAGGTCAAATGGTCCGAAATAAAGTTGACATAAATAAAAATAACAGTCAAAAAAATGGTTTTTTTTTTTTTTAAAAAAAGAAAAGAAAATGGCATTCAAATCAGGTAAAAAAAACAGACATAAGTCACTGTCGGATAATGGAAAAAGAAATTGAACAGAACAAATAAAAATCAATCGATAGTAACACTTCAAATGTATAATCTCCATAGTCATAATTTCCTGTCATTTAACACGAGACAGCAAAACTATGGTGTAAACTTTTTCAAATTAGACAGATGGATGATGAAAGCCAGATTATTTCTTAATAGGTGAAACATTCCGGATGTAATAGCCATTTTGTCAAAGACACTGAAGCAAAGTTTTCCTGCATCAGCAGCAGTTCCAGGTCTGATTCTGAGTTAAAACAAAAATAACCTCCCCTAATTTGCCTGTAATATTGTCACAGAGAGAGAGAGAGAGAGAGGAGAGAGAGAGAGAGAAACAGACAAACAAAACAAAACCATAAATGACTAAAATTCCTATTAACATGTTTTTTTTTTAATATTATATAAAATAATTCTACCATAAACAATATGCTTGTAGATAAAATAAAAATTTGAAAATTAGAATATTAATTTTTTGAAAAAGAGAGCAAAAGTTAATTTATTGCACTTATTTCTGCTTCAAATTTGCATTAAAAATTTGAAAATTAGATCAAAACAAAATTAATTTAAGTGAAGATAAGATAACGAAAAGTCAACAAAACAGTTTTTTTTCCAACATTCTCAGTGTGGATATATATTCTGTTTATATTACATTCAACATAACTTTTATGCTCAAACAATTTTCCAAATTCTAAGAACAAGAAAAGAAAAAATGTAAATTAAAGTACTTCTGGTGTCATATCACAAACTTAGTTTTTGGTTTTTTTTCATAGTAATAAAAAAGAAATGAAAAAATTATGCAAAAGCAAAAGGCAACAAAAGTTAATCATTTTTGGAAGCCACCATTGGATGATCTTTTATTTGACAAATAAAGACATTTTGTTAATTAAAAAATTAGATTTCTTAAAAAGAAAAAAAAAATTCCATTCCATTCCAAATCATGCTACAATGGGATGCAACAAAATTCTGATTTATAATGATCTGGCAAGTTAAATAACTAATTGATTGTGAAATCTAAACTTTACTTCAGTTTAAATCTTTTACATTTTTGAAAGAATTTACAAAATGTATATACCCACATATAACTATGTCCAAATGGTTGTTAGTGTGTATGTGTGTGTTGTACAATACAGAAACTTAACATAAGTAAACAAAAAGCCCAAGTCTGAGAGGACATCTGTTTAATTTTGAACCACACACTGACAAAATATGAGTGGAATTAATTCCATGTGTTGCAAAACAAAACAATGTTGCAAAAGATAAGAGAGAATAGTAGCACCTGTACATTGTTTCAGTTGACAAGCAACATTGGGTACAATGAGAAGTGGTTTGTTTTGCTGCTCTTCTAATATACCCCATGTCATGGAATCAATATTTGATGATTCTTGTGGACACTTACACATACCCTGCCACATTTGCAGTTGATTGTTGAGGTTCAGTCTCTATACACTTCTCTGCAGAGATGAATGGTTATCTTACAACCATTGTTAACATCCAGCAGTATAATATCCAAGAATTCCCACCACCACCTACTAATATCACATTGTCCAAGTATTTTAAAGTCTATAGATTCCACAAACATCCTGTTTGTGGCATGGCTATCTGCAGAATAAATTTCTCTGGCCTTTGACTATTATCCTAGCTTTTATCAATCATGTGATTGAAATGATTTATTTAAGTTTCAGAAAGTTTACATTTATTTATGCCAAGTATTACACACACAGAGAGAGAGAGTTTCCATTTTAAATGGATACAAATATTTAACTTGACTGAAATCTTGCTATTAGTGACTAATTTATTGTAGTCACATTAAATTTCTTTCTTTCTGGAAAGTCTTAAGTAAATTTTGATAGTTTGTGTACTGATGTTAAGCAAGAGAATTCAAATTTCATACATATAAAAATGGATTTTAGAGCCTATCTTTTATTTATCTGACTTGGAAAAAAAATACAATGATATTTCTGCAAAAATGAATCATAAGAACAAATATTTTAATACTGAAAACAAAGTAAAAAGGATATTACAAAAAAGATACCAATCATAATTTCATTTTCTTGTTGTTGAAATTTATAAGAATAATTTATATTCCTTAAAAATCTTATCAAATTTGAAAATTGTGGTCCACACTTATTGTCCAGAAAATTCAATTACAATATTTTGAACTGCAGTGATGGCTATTTATAGGTATTAAGCAAAAGCAACATCCATCACATCCTACAAAAAGACAAATAGTTGAGTAGGATTGAATTTTAATAGGTGTTTTTGCGGCACAATAAATTTAAAATCAATTACTGATTTAATGCAGCATCGGAAACAGTGGTTTAAGATGAGTCTTCAGGGAATCCAGAGAAACAGGGATAGCTTTCGATGCTGGCTTTAAGCAAAATTTCTATAGAACTGACATTTTGAGAAAAACAAACATTCTCACAAAAGCAAAACCATGAAAGCTGTTTCTCTTGAACCAAAAAATGGGATGGCTTTCTACCTCTGAATTTCAATGCATTGTCTAGTATCTTAACGGACAATCAAATTTCAGCTGAGAGCAAGTGAAGCTGAGCAGAATGTCGGTTTCCATGACTGTGCATCATTGGAATGATTTCATAAATTATCATAAGATAGAAACTTATTCATAATTGTATCCACCCAAATTTAAAACCACCTGAGTATTAAAATCTCAGCAATTAACTCATTTCATCTTTATTATAAAATTAGATATCATCAACTGAGTCTGATTGATTTTGTATCTGTTTAATTACGTCTCTCTCACTTCTATTTCCCACCTTTTTTCAAATAGGTTTTAATGATTATGTTTCTACTGTACAAAAACAGAAGCATTTATCATATAACTTTTATTTTTTGTTATTAACATTCATCTTATCTCAACTATACAACTGATTGTCTGGTGGTTGGATTACTGAAGTGCCAAGGATGAAGGCCCATTTCAGTCAAGGCTGCTGCAGTTTCTTTTCTTCACCAGCTGGCCATGTAGGTTTCCTCTCACATCTACAAAGTGAAGAGCTCTAGTGAGGTTTTCTGTACTGAAGTCAGAAGTTCCAAGGGTGAAATTGGCAAAGTTTCCTAACAGACAAATGCAGCACGATGGTTCCTCACCAGGGTTTTGTAGAACAAAACAAAGATCATCAGCTTCACTATGCCCATACACTGATGATACAGTTAATACAAAATGTATTAACAACTTAAATAATAATAACAGCAACAAAAATGGTGGTAACAGAAAAGGGAGCATTATAACACTAGGAAAAAAATTAAACTATCAAAATGAAACTAAAGACATTTTAACATGATTGTGTATGTAGTCAGTTTGTCCTCACATGAAAAGATAAGAAGATATTGGACAGAGTTCAGCATAGATTCATTTGAAGGTTTCTGGTCTTTTAAATAATAGAATAAGCTGAATAATTTAAAATGTTAATTTACCAACATTAGTTTTTGAAAATACTTAAGGTTTTCTTTTGAGCATGTGGACTTTGTTTATCTTTTTTCTATAACTATAAACACCAAGAGTAATAACTATAAATTGATAATGTATCAGCATAGCCTGATATTAGAAATACTAGGAAATAATCTTCAGAAATAAAAGTGTCAATGAAAGAAATAAACTACCAGTAATACCATAAACCATACTTATAGTTTCTTTTTTCCTTTGGAGAAGGACATTTAATTTACACTGCTTCCTTGTAGCCACAAAACTACAAATCTAACATTATTCCAAACTATGCCTTATTTCAATAATAATAATAATAATAATAATAATAATAATAATAATAATAGAGAAAAAAATAAAGATGTGTTTCATAGATTTGCTTAATCTAAAAAGACTGATATACAGCTTCAGATATTCTTAGGTTACTATAGCTTACTTACATTGCTAGTTTATTTATTTATTTCTGTTAAAGATTATGCCACTGGCACATATCCAATCCGCTATTTTCAGTTAAACCTTAAGAGAGTTGGAACCACATCTGAAAATTTTAAAAAAGCTAAGAAATAAACAGTTTTCACATTCTTAAAGGCCAAAGTAATCACTTTAATGCAAGACAGGGTAACTTCAGTCATAAGGGATGAACTTCCCTTTATATCTGAGTCATTCTCATCACTGTTTACCACTGTCTGTATGCCATCATATCAGACCTGCCTTGATGAACCAAACTGGAGATGCACACATGGTTTGTGTACAACATTAATAACTCTGCACTTAGTTGCAGCTCATTTAGCACAGCAATAACCAATATCAGACTGGAATAGTGACTGTTCTGCTTCAGAATTTAGTTCACTATTTAACAAAAAATTTACATCTAGTTTTACCCATTTATGTGCAAGTAGTGAAGTACATATGTTAAATAAAGAGAGAAATAAGAAGATGACTTTTGCTTAAATATTCATGATTTGAGAGGAGAAACACAAAATTGTGCATTAACGATGCTCCAGAGACCTCCATTTAGTGATGCATGTCTGACAGGTATTAGAGGTAACTTTACACCCAGGAATTTGGATTAAAGCCTATATTTATTACCTTGAATTTTATCAACTCCATTAAGGGATATCATCAATAAAAGAGGGGGAAATGAAACTACACCATTCCAAGCAATGAGCAAAATTTATTTTCCCCTACATAATAACAACCTCTGATACATCCATAAAGCTTATGGGCTATGCTTTTCAATTATGACACTAATTTCCCAGGTACAACTATATACCTATTATGAATACAAGATTAGAAAAAAACATAAATTCCCAGAAATGCACAGCAACTGCTAAACCTACAAAGAAAAAAGTTTTTTCTTTAGTTCTCCGTGTTACTTGCACTCTGTTTGACCCAAACCTCTTCCCCAATGGGTTTTTCAGACTTGAGAAAAACATTTCTTGTAAAAAATATGTTTTTTTTTGGGGGGGGGTGTTCTCTCTCTCTCTCTCTCTCATTAAAAGAAAAAAAAGTGGATTTAATTTTAGAATTAAGTCACTAACGTAAAGTGTTTTCTTCCAGCACACTAATTTAATTCTCATCCTTACTGGTCCCCCCTCTCAACCGAAGATATAAGTCATTTTAATTCTCTCAGTACCAGGAGAAACAAACTTTTTCTTCATTTAGACGTTAGAAAAGCTACATTGAGAGAGAGAGAGAGAGGGGGGGGGAGGAAGCTGAGCTGAATACCGTGCTTCAAAATGCCACAACTAAACCTCAGCTCTGAAAAACTTTCAAGTGGGTGTCGTCACATCAATTCTGCCTCACTGCACCAGTCCATGCAAGAGAGAGAGAGAGAGAGAGGTAAAACAGAGGGATTCGCTTCATTTAAAGGCTGCACTGATAGTAGCTACTTACTGTACTTTCTCTTCTAGTGAGGCCATAAGAGGAGAGAAGGAAAACATTTAACTGTAGTCAGAATTACTTCTTCAGCCACCAATAATATCACAGTAATCACAAGGATTTTAAAAATTCTTCCAGTATTTCAAAAGCAACAACAATAATATAGACGTTTTAAAATGCTTCAATTCTAGGGGGACAAAAAAAAACAAACTGTTTGAGTAATTGCATTTTATAGCTTGAATCAGTCAAAGTAAAATCATAAATTTGCTATATATGGAAATTATGTATGTAGTAGTAGTCAGGGTTAGGAAAGATTACGGAGCCATTTAATTCTCTGAACTTAATCATGTATACATATTTATATCTGATAGAATATTATACAACAAAAAAGAAAATACATAACTTGTAAACTATAGACTGACTTTAATATGTATTATAGCTTAATGTTAAAGTGTTAAGACTGTTTCAAATGCCATAACAATAATAAAAAGAAAATACATACATAGATGGGTATCCACCTTCACTGAATTGTCCAGTGTTCGTCCACACCACTAATGTGGTTGGTTCAACTAACTTTGCTAATAAGACAATACAATCCAGTTTATCTTCACAAAAGGCCAGACTAAAATGCAAAATTTCATCGGTATCCATTACCTGTTTTCAAGAGAGCCCTAATTGACGCAGCCATTCTATTTCTCTCCAATTTTAAATGTCTTGACCTAATTGGTTAGATCACATCTCTGCTCTTTTAGCATATATTCTTCATATTGTTTTAGTGTACAAACAACACATTTCATTTTCTGTTAACAAAGCATAGTTTCTCTTTCTCTTTTATCCTCTCCAAAGTTGTTGCTGAGAAATAACCACATCTACATCACCTTTATTCGAAATGCAATGGAACATCAACCCACAGGCTTTTTATTAATATTTATTTTTAAAAAACAACAACAAATTGGCATCTAACAATTTACTAAGAACCAGCTACAGCTAAATTATCTGGTGGATTAACTTTCCCCCAGCCCCTGATTACCTCGGCAGAATGGTAGTATGTTCTTCTGGTATAATTTGAAATGAGATGTTTATAGATTTTTTCTCCTTCTTGTTTGCTTCATTTATATAAAAAAAAAGATAAATTATTAGCTGCAATTTTATTAGTAATGTAGTAATGCTAAGCACCAATAAAAGCACTGGTCATAGCTATGTCACACAACAATCAATATCAGCTTTCCAGTACCTTATATACAACTCATTAGCAAATTGTTTGTCTTTTATCATGCTTGAGAAGTAACAACACTAACTGTTTCTCACCTCCTTCCCTTAGTAAGATATAGAAAAATTGTGATAGTAAGTTGATTCAAGATAAGTATTTTTCTTATTAGCAATATAAGATTTGGAAATATGATAGTCTACAGAGACAGTGTTCAGTAATAAGGAAGAAACCAGAAATAATTATAAGGCATGATGTTAGTGCAGAATTCCCCCCACCCACAGAACAGTACTGGGGTGTTATTTATTCTTACTGATGTATAAACCTTAAAAACCATCAACTGATGCATAGTTTTTCTTCTAGCCCTCTCCACCAGCTACAATATACAAAAGCCATCCTGCATCAATCCAATGACAAAGGACCAATGCTACAACCTAATTCAGGTGAGATCAGAATACCATCATGGAGATTATATAGACAGTATATGACAACAACATTTTCATCCTTCTGTTGTGAAAGAAATTGTAGCCACCATAATTGCAGTAACACCAAAAATAATAGAAATGGTTAAATTAGATGAAGCTAGAATTCAGAAAGCCCTGACTCATTCTTGCAATGGTTGGTTTATACAGAAAATTTTTCTTGATGAACTCTGCCCTGACTTTCAAGATCTATGGACATCTCATAGTAGAGAGCTAGAGGGGAGAGGGTGTTGGATATTAGCCTTGGGCACCAAGCAAGCAACCTATGTACAGTTGAGGGATTTTGAACAGTGATCAAGGTACAAGCCAGTCTAGAGTTACCCAGGAAACCTCCATTGCACATACACAGAAAACCTACTAGGACTCTGCAGATAGGATAAAGTTAGAGTGCCCACAGAAACCCATATGAATGGCTGGTGAAGAACAATGAGAAGAAACCATCCCAGGGAGGTATGTCAAACCAGGCTAGCCCTGACCAAGATTTGAATTTGTGCCCTTAGCCTTCACAATCCAGTAGTCTACCACTGAACCACCAGTTGCTACCCAAAAGCAAATTCTAAACTCCCTATAAGAGAAACAAGAATGCCAGCAGTAAAAAGAAAAGAAAAAAGATGAATTTCCTGGCTGATGAAGTTACTTCATCAAAATGTTCCAGTTCCACTAATGGCACCAGTAGTTAATGTTGCTTTTCTGCTTAGCCACCTAAATTGATAAAACTGTACAGCTATGTGCCATCTTTTCACAGTCAAAGTAGCAAAATATTTATATATAGATAAGCTGTTGTACAATGACTTTCTGAGAAAATATCATGTAACACTGGTTAGGTTTAAGCTTGTTTGCATTGCTCTTCATATCCAATTACGACAACTCTCTGCAGTAGATGACTTGTAGTTTCCAGTATACCGAGGAAATAGATCCTCTCACTAGTTCAGAATTGTTTTTTTTTTTTTTTAATTATGCAGCCTTTGTTTTCTAACAGCTTTCAAAAATTTCATACAATTTTTCTTTAGGAATATTCAATAAATGATGCATACAGCAATGATAGAGATGCATCTAAATTCAGTACCTGAAAATAATACTCATGTGTGCAAAATTTTATGACTTCCCAATTATTAATCAGAAAAATATTTTGATGAAAGATCTTGAGAATGTGTACACACACCAGATAAATCAGATTAACTAACTTCATCAAGGCTGATAATAGCAGTCAAAATTTGATTAAGCTAGAACTTATAAACTTGTCCAAGGATAAATCATTTCAGTGCTATATTCCATCTTACAATTGTGTACAGCATTTAGTTGTCTATTTCAAAGCTCTGGAGAAAAATACATGGCATTTTTTAACTTTGATAACTATTAAGAGAAACCATATTTCTCATGTATTATTTTCTGCTAACATATTATTGAAACGTCCTAACATCCTATTTCTATGAAATTTCCAAATCATACTAGAACATTCGATCGAAACCCAGCTTGGAAAGGTATAACTGTAATTGTGCCCAGCCTTGTTTCACGTATCTGAAGGCTACACTGGAACATTTTTAAAATACTGTCACACAAATCATTTTTGGTTTGCTGGCAAATGTTTTTAAGTTGCAATAATAACTAAATCTGCTGATGAGTACTAGAATTTTACTAAAAGATGACAGTCATAGTTACACTAGAAAATTCACATGGAACCTGTAATGAATGCATAAATAGGTCTTAGCATGGAGTACTCTGAACTGATCAGAGAGCTAGAAAATATTTCAGAAGTAAAGAATTATCTTTTCTTGGACTACTTAGAAGGTGGCAGAGTTAAACTACACTAAAAAAAAAAAATGCATTTATTGTTCACATACATTTTGAAATATGATTTTATTATATTTCAAAGGTTTTAAACAAATAAAATGTAGTACATAAATGCAAGAGCGTGTAATAGAGAGTGAAAGAGAAAGATGTGTGTGTATATATATAAAATGGTATTTTAAAAACAGATAAAATCAAATCAAATTACAGTGTTTTAGCTACTACATTATCTGCAAATTAACAAACAAAAATAAACACTTTGTCTCTCAATTTGTCAACTGGGAAATTAAATCACCAAAAAAAAAAGTTAAAAGTTTTTTTTTTAAATTTAAATAATTAAAAAAAAATCAATGAAGAAAGAAAAAAGTATCTGTATCTTAAGCTAAATCTGATCTAATTTTGTTTTTCAAAAAAAATTTGAAAGTACAATGATTTTTTTACTTTTCATTTTCTAATAGTACTAACAACTTACTAGTTTACTTCACTTATTTAATTTTCTTTTCTTAAACTAAATCCAAGATTTCAGAACACACCTCACATTTTTAAAGTTCCAAGGTAAATGTGAGTTAATAATAAAAAAATTTAAAAAATGGACATTCTGCAATATTCATGAAACATTAGAATGGTTAGAAATATTAGTACCCACACAATCTAATTTTAAAACAAATTTTCTGATTATCTATATAAAATCAATGCAGTTTTCATAAGATCAGAATAAACATCTCTCAAGAATGTAATACAATCTAACATCAAAAGTGACACTATTTGGAAAGCAGTACAGAGTAGAAATTCTTCATCCATTCTTTTGATATTCTAGAAAAATTATTGAACTGCTTGATTTTGAGGATTATAGAAAAGATCAGTGCAAGCTTATTGGTATTATTATTATTATTATTATTATTATTATTATTATTATTATATCCAAAATCCAATCTTCAAATTTTTGTGCTGTGTGATTGCTTGCAGCTTTACTAATGGTTTAGCTCATTAAATCGACCAGAAAACTGGGAATAGAAAGTACGCCATGATGCACTGCATGAAAATGGCCTCGAGAAATCTGGTAATGGTATATAATGGCTCACTTTTCTTATGTAATGGCATTGAGGAGTCATAAAGCAGATCTTTACATACCTTTACTGAATACATAAAGGAAATTTTTCATGCAATGTTGACCATTACCAAGTGTGAGGTACATAACTGCTTTTGTCATTAGAGTAACAGCATTTCAAAGACTCAGAGAATCTCTAAGGACAAATTCTCCGTTTCCAGCTAGATCCCAATAAAAGCATTTCTGCTATTCTACCTTAAAGACTGAACAACTCTGCCAATGAAAGCTGCCCACTAATAATAAATTAATATCAGGTCTTTAGGAACACAAAAAATATTCATTCAACTTTTATTATTTTTAAACAAATAATATTTCTTTAAAGTATGAGTTCAAAGCAGTTTATTATTATTATTATTATTATTATTATTATTATATTATATTATTATTATTATTATTATTTTAAAATGAAATATTTTGGTGCAAATTCAAAACGAGTTCACTTAAACTATTTTTTAGGTTTAGTGCTATTTGGCAAATTACTGGAGGTTTCTACTATTTTTGCATTATGAAAAAAGTGCTCACCAGTATCATGTACGTGTAGTTGTAATCTCTTGCCATTGAATTTATAAATAACTTAAGTATTTCTTTCTTTTACATTAATTATGAATATATATATATTTCTACAGAACATCAGTGGACATCTTACAAGTGCCAACAACTGAACACTATTTTAAAAAAAGCAACAAAAAAAAGTTAAATGTTGGTTGGTTATGAACTGACTTGTTCTAAAAGTTAAAAGTAAAATGATTTCTTTTTTCCTTCCTTTTAGTTCAAGATCCACTACTTACAAATGGAATGAAGCAATTAACCATGAAAGTTTTCACATTAATGACATCTTGTTTTAGCTGATGTCTGGCTAATGAGTTTATGAAAATCTTCAGATTTTCAACCATTGTCATTGCTGGATTTTACCAACAGCAATACATAGTCGATAATTTGAACTGAAAAAAACATTCGCAACTGATTAGATGTCATCTAAATGGAAGTTTAATCATGAAAACAGCAAATGATACATGTTCCTTCCTGCTGGCTCTTTAGATGAAGAGAAAATACATTTTTTGCTGTTGATGTAGTTTGATGAAATCCAAGACTTAACAATTTTGTGAGTGAGTGAGTGAAAGAGAATACAAAAAATGATATTCAGGAAGACAGAACAAAATGGTTGTTGTTATTATTATTATAATAATAATCTATTTATTTATTTTAAAACTTTTCATTTTGTACTAAACATTTCAAGCTTGAAGAATATATCAACTATTCAAAGAGGAAAATTCTGTGATTATTTGGATAGTAGAAAAAGAGCAGTGAGACATTATCACAAGATTATCTCACATGATATGAGCCAGATGATTTATTTTTACCCATGAATTTTAAGAAAAACCAAGAAACATTTTCTTTCTCTTTTAAATATATCTATCTATCACGTGAATGGGTTTTAAAAGTGTATATTTAGTAAGTTCAATCTAAAGGAAAGTAATCCAAATGCAGCTGAATGCTTACATCTGTATGGTCAGTAAAAAACCTTTGATTGTATTGTACAGTATGTTAAGCAATGCCACTGTAACATGGGGTCTTTGATATTTAAACTATCCAGATATAAAATGTTACTGGGTAAGAAAACAAATGCTATTCATAAGAAAAAAATTTTCAAAAAGAAATCAGTAAATTATTCAGTTAATTTCTTTGCTGAAATTTGTGCTTGTTTGTTTGCAAACACAGTTTAAAGAAATGTTTTTGTTTTTGTTTTTGTTTTTAGAGAGTAATGAAGACAATATGATTTCTTGTAAGAGCAAGTAGATTTAATTACTTCCATGATTAAGTCTGCCAGATAAAAACTTGAGAGTCCCAAGCCTGGATATAAAGGAGTAGGTTGGATGTGAGCTAAACACTTGCTCTGATAAAATAATGCTGTTCTGGAAATCGACAATATTATAAACTTCTTTTTTTGGACAATGAGGCGAAGATAGCAGCACAGGACCATCCAAGATGGCATGCAGTGAAGGCTTAATGTTCTGCTTAGAATACAGACAGGACAACAACTTCTTGATATAGCCTTCCAATTACACTTTTTTTAGCAAGTAAATATATCTTTGTGTAATAATAAAATCGATCGTTTTTCATATAGCCTTGACATAATGACATACATGGGTTTGTGAAAGAAGAAAGATACATCAGAAGAATCATCCACTATGTTTAAAAACTTACCTATCACTGAATGCCAGGTTATACATCAGTCTTCGTGTGCACCCAGTGGCGGTAGTGACCAGTTTAGCTCACATGTGATGCTTTAAGTGAGAACCCCTTGCTATTCATGCATGTCCACAGGCAATTATCTCTTGTTCTCTTGCCACAATTGGCATCAATAATCTTCCTGATGTGGAGAACTTTTTTCATTATTATTCAAAACGCCAACTGATATACAAAAAGCCAACATCAAAGAAGTTATTATAGTAGTGCACGTGTAAAATATTCATGCTAAAGATAACTTGATTACATCAAACATCCACAGAGGGACCAATTAGTACAAGCTGAATTAATGACATACCTCCCCTTCAACAGATGGTACTGGTCAGTACCAACTGCCGCCACCTCAGCAATGCACAAAATGACTAGACCAATGATGCAGAATTAGTCAAAAGCAACCAAAAACATCTGTGACAAATTAATTTTGAACAAATCGTTCTTTATAGTCCCCCCTCCACACAAACACGCAGAGAGATAAAGACAGAAATTGTAGCAGCAGCAACGAAAGGTTTATTTTGTACCTAAAGCATAACCTGTTGGTTGAGGAAATTTAATATTAGGAAAACTTCAGCAATGAAATACTGTGTACCGTGTATGAGGAGCATATTACATGCTGAAATAGGCCCATCTACACTGATTTAGGCTTAATTAATACAGTGCATAGAGTACCAGAGAGTCAGTCGTACACTTGTCTAAATCATCTTTGCATACCGGCTGAGTTATTGTGGAAAGTTTCTTTAACAATTAAGCATTTTATATGCATCCTCCATGTTATATAAATCAAAAGTTTTATTTATTTATGTAGTTTCTCCGGTTTATTATATATTCTATTCAATATGCAGATGATGATAGTAGCAGAAGAGGAGGTGGGAGAAAAGATGTTGAATAAAGCTGCTGAGAATCAGATTCAGACTTAAACAAAGACAGGTCCTTTAGTCTATCATTCTGGAAAATGTGCATGCCTCAGTGTCTTTCTATTATTTCACATCACTGTTTTAGCAGTTTGTTTTTTTTTTCAAAAAAGTAAAGAATAGATGCAGTTTCGCTTCAAATCCATATTACTTGGCATAGGTTGAGCCATAAGAGATGTGATGCCCACTACCTTTCCTCATGAATGTAACCCTTTGTAGTGATAAAACCACATCACCCAAACTCTGTGTGTTAAACATTACAACTATATTTCAACATAAAAACCAACTAGAGCTTTCAGGCTGGGGTGTAGATGTACAGAGGATGTTAAGTCAGCATAGACACCAACTAGAGCTTTCAGGCTGGGGTGTAGACGTACAGAGGATGTTAAGTCAGCAGAAACACCAACTAGAGCTTTCAGGCTGGGGTGTAGACGTACAGAGGATGTTAAGTCAGCAGAAACACCAACTAGAGCTTTCAGGCTGGGGTGTAGACGTACAGAGGATGTTAAGTCAGCAGAAACACCAACTAGAGTTTTCAGGCTGGGGTGTAGACGTACAGAGGATGTTAAGTCAGACCAATATAGAAGTGACCATACAAAATTTTAAATCATGGCAGCCTTACACTCATTACAATTGTTGGTTCCAGATTAGAAGCAAGTGAGACAGGAAAAAAAAAGGAGTTGATACCTGAATTTTAAAAATGTTTAAACTGAATCTGCTGATCACCCAGAAACACAAAACTATATATTTTTCCTCACAAAGCTATTCTGAGTACAGTAACAAATACTTAGAAAAGAATTTCTCAAATTTGGATCCGTCTTTTCATTTATTTATATTATAAACAAAGTATGGATAAACATCCAGCATTAAAGAAATAATCCTGTGTATAGTAGAGTAAGTAGAAAAGCAAGCATCAAGTTTTAAAAATAAGTCCAAACCAAACGCAAAGTACAGCAGTGAGATAAATGAAAAGCAGTTTATGTGAAAATTCATCTACTAATGAAAATCACAACACAGTCTGAGAAGGAAAAAGTCACCTCATGGCAACAGGTGATGCTGGTTTAATAAGAGTTAAATCTCTGGCTGACAAATGTAACACGCTTGATCTGGCACAAACCTGCAGTGTATGCTGTTTGCCTTTTGTAACAAGATTAATCCACCAGAAACCTGCAGTATATCTGTTCTTTATCACAGTAGTTGTAACAAGTCAGATCTTCCAGGAAGTAGCCACAAGTAAACCTGAGCTTAGTGGTGGCAGATTTCTACAACTACTTCCGTTCCAGCACCACTGAAATGATCTACCTACACATTGGTCAGCAAAACTGAACACTTAGGCACTTTTATAAACGTTCTGCTCTTCCGTAATTAATGCTAAATTGCAGAATTCAACTTTCTCACACCTTTGCTATAATGAATCATAGTACAGCTTGTATCTGCATGATTTTCTGTTTAGTACTTATTTCTTATGACTTTCATGATTTTACAGAATATATATAAATTACCATTATTTTTTTAAAAATCAATCAAAAGAATGATTTAAATATATTTTGTGATGGCACAAGACAAATTTTGATTAACTGGGAATTATAATTATCTGAATATGGCATCTTCCGTGACTAAAATATGAGTAGTTTTATGATACAAATGTTCAAACATGTAATTTAAATATACAGGTGTCTTTCATTAAAATCCAAAAACATTAAAGCCACAATGAAAAATTACATGTGGCTATTTAGTTAGTGAACTCAACACGGGTTTCTTACATAGTTTACATTATATCCAAACTGTTTTAAATTATGAAAAACAAAAACCTGACTGACATAATCAGCTGTTCAAAAATTAACTGTTTTTGTGTATATCATTGATTAACGTGGGACCCAATTCCTTATTACACAGGCCAGCTGGACACAATTATGGTGAGTCTGTTTCCAGTCAGGTTTCACTCAAAAACCCCTGACATTTAAGACAGTAGTGAATCACAAGAACTAAGGACTCACAAAATTAACTGAAAACACTAAGTGGTTAATAAAACTCTTAAAAAGCTTTCCTAAATATTTTTTTTTTTATTTTTTTAAATCTAAAGTTGGTTTTGTTTTTTCTCAAAAAGCTGGAACAGGTATGTGTTCTGGACAGGTTGGGGAGGACAGGCTGCTGTTCTGAAATGGGGCACTGCTAAAGTAAACGAAACCAGTTCCCTAAAGTAGTAAACACCTCTGTATATACACTAAATCATCATAACAGTATGGAGCACGATCGAAGATCATCATGTGGCGTTTGCTTAACAGTCATTAGTTTACTGATATAGAGAGGTGCTAGACCATCTTATAAACAAACCTTAAATGTAATTAGCGAAACCTTAGAATCAGTCCTGAGTTTAAGTGTAAGAAAAGGAATAATGAGATCAATTTAAAAATTAAGGCATATTTCAGATATATTCTCATAATAATTTGTTAAAATTCATCTGATAATTTAAAAATTATATTTAGGCAAAAGGCAACAATTTACAAATTTTAAACTAGTTCTTATAGCCATAATGCTAACTATAGCATGTTTTCTTTTCTTTTACATCAAAACTACATTTTTTTCAATTGTTTGGTCTAATAGAAGCCGCTAAGAATCTAGTTAGTTAGGACACTTTTAAATCAGCTATATTTACTTTTAGAATATAGAAAACAACAAAAAAGGATTATTAGTAAAATACATTCTTTTTCCAAGATTTAAAATAAATTATTTACTGCATTTTCAAATCTACTACTTATCAACCCAAACCGATGTCCTCATTTTGGAAAAAAATAGATATTTCATATCAAAAGCCTGACAACTTATAACCATCATTATATTCTTATTTAGAAAGCAAGACAATAGGTGATCTGATGGTCTGGCTACTGGACTGCTGAAGTTGAGAGTCAGAGTTGAATCCTGGTTGAGACCTGCTCAGTTTGGCACACTTATGCAGTTTCTTCTCTCCCTCTTCTTCATCAGCCAGCCAGCCATCCATGCAAGACACCTCTGGGCTCCGTTTTCTTCCACACCTGAAAACAAAAAAAGTCCTTGTGGGAACTTTCTTCAGCAGATGCGTGGCAAACCTCCACATTATGTTCTGCTCCATTAGGTTTAGGAAACCGCAGGTAATTTTCTCTGGGGGGTATGGATGCTTTATGTGCAGGTTCAGTAATGCAGTTCATTTGCCACATTTGCCTGTCAAAGCAGATGTGGATCGAATGCGAATGCAAAAATTCTTCGAACTTCTTTACAGATTATATATATGTTGTTAAATTATGACATGCTACTCTTGGTTTATGATGACAATTCTTGATCAGTTGAGATGTTTTCATTGAATAATCTGCAAACCATTAAGTCTTCCACCATTAATAATAAATTACTATTGTGCAATATCAATAGCATGATGGATAATTTTAGCAATTTCATGTATTTTCCATAATATATATATAGTCTAAACAGATTTCTTGAGTTCATCATTAAAGGTCAACAGTCCTTTGGCAAACAGTCTGTGGGTGAAATGACTGTTGGCCAAAAATCCAAACACCTACCAATTGCTATCTACAAGAATTCCCTTAGGTACCAATTTTAAAAATGTTTTAACATATCCACTTCATTTGTAACTGAAATCTACTTTACATTTTTGAATAATTAAAGAAATAATATAAAATTTTTTTTTTTTTAAAAAAAAAAGAAGAAACTAGACACTTTGGGCATTCTTAACTCAGTAGAGCTAATTTCTCTGTTTCTCTCATTGGAGTATAGTTCTAGCGATGACTGCTGCTTTGATGTACAGTAAATAATTTTTATGGCAGCAACTCTAAAGAAGTTCAAATGAAATCCAGCTTAAATAACAGCACCGTAATGATATCCACTCTCCCAGTTTTATTTAACCCTTATACCTGATTGTTTTATCATGTTTGACCAAAGGTGTCTTTGTGTGGCTCAAGATTAACAACACATCAATTAGCCAAGTAAAGATTCTTTTTTTAAATAATATTTCTTATTTAATTTAGTGAGAATTATTCATAAATCAAAACAAGAAAAAAATTAATAAAATGAAGTAAAAGCTAGTTAATTAATCACCGGTAAAAAGGTTAGAACATTAGCAGCCATTTTTGACACAAATAACAAAGCAAAAGCTGAATTAGAGAAACGGACTAAATTTTATAGCATTTAGTTAGCAGAAGCTCCAAAAGTAAATACTAATGAGCCACTGTGGTGATTAAGCAACCTTGTTCTGTTTAATTTTGTGTTTCTTTCTCCAAAAGCAGACCTACAGAACATTTGTCATCATTGTTTTCATATCTTAAGAAAAAGAGAGTCCTCTTACCTTTAAACAAATGTCAAACTGATGTATGCTTTTTTAAAAAAAAATCACAGAATTTATCAGAGACAAAAGACAATAGCTAAAAGGAAATGGCAGCATAAATCTGTATGGTTCTCTATTTACTCTATACTAAGCAAAGCCTCAGTAAGAATAATTACCTTCAGTATTTCTGCTTCAAACGAATTACACTTACTGCTGAGTGAGAAACATATGACTACCATAAAAAAACAACAAATCAGTAACATTCCTGCCATTCTTTTCAGAAAAAGCTTTCTATGGACTGTTAACAAAAATATTTACTGTAATGAGGCAAAATGTTTTCCAAACAATTTTGTATAATTGGTAGCAAGTATTATGCTTTTGTATAAATGTTAACAGACTTCATTATTGATGACTGCTAGTGCTTTGCTTGGCAGATGAAAATGGCTCCTAAAAACAAAATTCCATACAAACAAGTCTTCTCATTACTGGCCTTCATAAGGTTGATTACTCCCAGTGGAAAACTGTTGTGAAAGTCAGTTATATTGGGCAGTGTGTGAACAACTATTGATTAAATGAAGTCACCTAACTTATAGGGCCAAGGAAGTTAGAGTAAAACCCTGGAATGGGAAGATAGGTTACTGGTTTGAAAGTTTAACCAAACCCTTTCTTGACAGGTAATTAACTGCTAACCACAATTTCTCTCCAACTTTCATCATCTCAACCACTGCCACTAAAAGACAGGTAGGATTGATTGACCAAGTTGCAGCTAGAAAGCCAATGATTTGACATAGTAACAAGAAAAAGCAATGACTGGGTTAACAGCATCAGAACTACACCTCGGAGCAATGGTGTGATGTACTGTGGTCAGATGAGAGCAGGTTCAAAATATCTGGTTCTGAGTACTGATAGTAGGTTGGAAAAAGCTGGAGAAAAGCATAAGGAGAATTGTTTTTGAAAGTATGAAATTGTTCTGCTGTTTATTTGGCTGTTGACTCAATAGTAAAAAATATGGGATTCTTACAAAATACAGATAGAATATTTTTCAACAACACTGCAAGTCTATCAAGACATAATTTGATAGATGATGGCTTTATACTGTCACAAGATAATGACCTGAAGCACATCGCAAAGCTCAGTACAGTACCTTCCTATAAAGAATTGGAATGACTTTATATAACCATGTTTTGATCCATTTCACTTAATCTCCAAATATGAATCTTATTGAAATAGTGTTAAAGGATTAGATCAAAACCAAGTAAAAAGATCCAGTCAAAGAGAGTCAGCTATGGAATGACTTGCAAGAGAAATGGGGATTACTTACAAAGCAATATTTTGAAATGTTCCTGAACAGGATGCCAAAAGTGAAGCAGCTATTTACACAAAATGTTGCTATTTTGATGAAAAAGCTTGTAATGATAACATTAAAATTAATATTTTATATGTTCTTATACATGGCTCACCTGATTTTATTGGGGTTTTTTTTGCTGAAATAATACATTTTTATTAACAATAAAATGTTTAAAGACAGTTAACAGTGTTTGTGTATGGTGTGCTCATAATTCTGAATGCCAATGTATATTAAAAAATACCATGCATTTATATTTAACCACTAAAGTAGTTTCAATTTTTTTTGAATGCCAAGATAAATAGCTATAAACTACTATCACTTTTTTTTAAAAATACATTTGGTGCTAGGTTTGCAGGATATTTTGGTGTTCCCTTTTTTTTTTTGTTTAAAGAATAAGATATCAATGATAATTATTTAATTCTTTTTGGCAAACTAACAGTTTTCCATTATACAGTTATTATCTAAATACACCAGTCAAACTGCAACATGGTTCCATTGATATTTTTTCCTTAGTTTTTGTTTATTCACTTCATATTTATTAATAAGAATAAATAACAGATAAACACAATAACAACATCCTCATGATATGAACTAAAGTTAACACTGGTAAAAATTACTTGTTGCTGCCATAATTATGCAAAAATCTTTAAATTATAATAAAATCACAATTAGTTGATCATATGTTCTGATACATGGTTCATCTGATTTATTATGGTTTTACCCGAGGCAATATACTTTCATTAAAAATACAATTATTTATTAATGGTTTACTCATAATTTTGAATTTCCCTGTATACACTTTTAATTATTATTAAGCAAAATATTTATGCTAATCACGAAGTCTACATATTTATACAGATTCTTTTTTTACCGTCATCTAGAAAAGTACTATATTTTAATATGTACTTGAAAAGTCAACATGTGGCATACAAGAAAGTACACTTTGCATGATTTATCAAAATTAAATTTGCAGTAAAATTTCAAAATGGATGCCTGTTGTCATAAAACTGATGGATACAAGGGAGATAATTCTGGTGAGGAAATGTAGTGCTGCAGTTCTCCACTAAAAGGTGTTGCCAAACATGTGCGACGAGATGCCTGGCAATTCAGATGTTGGTAGAGAAAGTCATAGTAGAATCTTCATTTTTTTTTTTTAGAGATGTAAAAAAAAAAATTTGGAAGAAAAGCCACAGGAGTGAATGGTTAAAAAAAAAACTATGCTAGCAAAATAAACCAAATTAATCCTGTCCTCAAAAAGATGTGACTTAAGGTCTTCAGCCTAACAGCCCAGTAGTCTACCACCAATCATTATTTGATATATGAATTGTTGCACAATGATAAAATTGGTCAGAAATATGAGGCTATTAAAATATGCTTAATAAGAAAAACTTTTAGCAATTAAGATAGATTTGTAAATCATTATTTTACGTTATGTAGACAGGAAAATAACTTAACATTCATATGTATTCATAAACTAAAGATTTCAAAAGATTAGCACCTCCTGGATATTTCAAGTATAAAGAAATTCTTCTTTAGACATTTGAATATGTGAAAAACCAATCTTGTATGGACATTTATAGAGGATTCAAAAAATATAATTAGGGTGTAAACAGAATTTGATAAAGTTGATAGAATTTTATTGCATGGTATAATGTCTACAACATAAATGTTACTACCATTAATACAGGTTAGAGTTAGCAATTCATATAAACATTACTTTTGATGAAAGTTGTCAATATAAGCGATGTATCTTTAAGATTGCATTTGAAGTGTGTGTGTGTGTTTTTTCCAAAGTGATGTGTATGTGAAACCAATTATATATCAAAAAGAAATGTTAATTTAGTAACCTGGATATTAGAGGATGCTTTAAAAAATGTGGTTTGGAACAATTCAATCAAAAATATTAATATTTTTTTAGCTAAATGATTAACGAATATGAAAATGAAGTTAATACTGTGGATAGAGATGCAGAGTTAGAAAAGAGTTTAAGATCAAGGATATGAGGTGAAAATTATAAAGATTGTCCAATGTAATTTGCATGTAAATCTGAAAAATGTAGGCTCAGCATTACAGTGAAGACTCAGTGAAGTATAGAAACAGGCATTATCTTTTGTCTTCCTGCAAATTTAATGTTAGATAAACAAGACTGTTTTATCTGTGGTAAAAGCCAATAATGCACAAATATTTCTCACCAAACTCAGGCTATGGCTTAAAGGCTTGAATTAAAATCCACAATAATCAAGTTGTCTCTCTGTGGCTGTCAAACTTGGAAGAAAACTGTCTTCACCAGGATTTTACACCCAGTCTGATCACAACACAGATATCTTTACCATTATCTTTGTAATGAAATTATACTGCAATAGTATCAAATTTTGCTTTTTGTTTTTACAGCACTTATTAATTATCTTTATTCTGATGTGCAGCTTATCCCACACTAGCATCCATTAACAACCAGTAAATTACCTCTAGCTGTTACTTCTGTTGATGAGTAGTTCTCATGATAGTGACACAATCAAGGAGTTACTAAAGCCATATCTAAAAATTTACATTTTTAATTTTCCAGATGAACATCAAGACCTAAAAGAAATATAATGAAAATTGCATTATTTCCAACAATAGAATTTTAAATAAATAGTTTTTCTTCAAACTATAGGTATATCTTTACTGAGGCTCCTAGCACATCAAATAAATGAATTTTAGATATTTAGTATTACAGAAGTTAGGAAGTGCACTGTAGACTGGAGATTAGACTACTGGACAGCCAGAGTTTGGTGATCTCCCAGGCTTGGTTCTTCCTCACCAAGTAGCCTTGTGGGGTTTCTCCAAAGTCTGTCTTGCATCAGGGATGGTGAACCAAAACTTGGGGATGGCACATGATGATTATGATTATAGAAATTACAACCCCCTGTGAACCTAAAGATATGCACATGGGACATATTCTGACCAATAGATAATGAATACTGAATAATACTATTTTTATAAAACCTAAAGTAGCATCTCTGGCGATGTAACATCATTTGCATGTATGACTAGTAAGCTTTGCTAAATTATCCAATACTCAAATTTCAATCCAGTGCCTCAGTAGTAATGTGGAATAATACCAGCTTGCTGCTGAGAAATATCCTTAACATTAGGTTCTATGGTTAAGCCCTTTGGCTAAAGGCGTAGCCAGTTCCCACATCTGATGATGGTGATCATATATTAAAAACAAACAAATGACTCTAATATAATCATTTTACAAACAAAAAAATGCTCTTCATAAACATTCACACCATTATTATGTTTACTTCTTGGTTAAGGGTGGACAGCATTTCCAGGGAGCTACATTAAAGTGTTAGCTCGGTGGTTGTTGGTATATGCCGACATCTTCAAGGTAAACTACCCTGGTAAGGGAGCATAGTGCATTAGTTGTCTGGTAAGAGGTATTGCCAGTTTTTTTGCCTTGCATAGCCTAGCATATTCAACTTTGGCAAGAAAACCCCTACCAGAGCTCTTCAGATATAGATGTGGGAGGAAACCAGAGCAGCTGTCATCTAGCACCAGTAAAAAATTTTTCAAAAAAACATTCTTAATGACCAACAAAAAAACAAACAAAAAAAGTCTTACTTAAATGGCATTTAATATAAAAAAATAGGAACTACATTTGTGTAGTCCCACATATGGGCAGTCCTCGGGTTATATTATGCCAGCCATTAAAGGTTAAATTAAAAAAAGCTTTTCAATTTGTTAAATCTAGGAAACAGTCATAAGAGCAGTAAATATACAAAGTGATGTGTACACACACACACACACAACACACACACACACACCACACACACACATATATATTCAATAAAAGTCAGTCATTCTCAGCTGCATCTCTTTCAGTTTTTTTAAATTGAACCAAAACAGTTTTTCTTGTGGGAGGGAAAACAAGCATAAATAATTTATTTATCTTATCTCAGACTACATAACAAAATAAATTGGTGTTTCTTTAGCAACCAATGAGCAGAGAACATAAATGTAAATTTACTAGGTTTGGCACAGAGGAAAGAAAAAAAAATGTAGAAGACAAGACAAAGCAACTACCGAATTTTACACAAAGATTAAAGTCAGAAAGAGAGAGAGAGAAGACAGAATAATGAAAACCTGATGTCCCTATGGCAAAAGTGGAAAGAATGTGATGTCAAAAGTGTGAAAATTAAAATCTGGCAGCTCCAGTCATAAACCCAATACACATAAGCAAACAAGATGAGTTTCATGCATGGTGCCATAAACTATTCCAGTTCCCATAATAATGTATTTCATTCGATTGAAAATCCTGTGAAGGCTGGCATAGTTATAATAAAATGGCATTTTTTAACTCAATGACCATCTCCAAATGTTATAAGAATCCTTAGGAGTAGGGTGAAACGCAACAATAAAAGACAGAAGGGACTGAGAGTCAACCAAATGGACTAGGATCAATTAAATACAGATTTGTTGAATTTGCACGCTGCGCTGCTGTCTGTGGGTTGCATGCTAGACGAATGATGGGCTGAAAAGGAAGGATGTTGACATGATTGCTTTTCTTTCAAGTCTAATAGATGATCTCCAAAAGAATCCAAACAAATTCTCACTATTATACATATAAAATGTCTATAAATATATATAAATGCCTACAAAAATAATTTCTAAATTGAAAATGTAAAAAACAAAAAAAAACACAGCAAGGGTCACAATAAGATTAAGCTATCTGAAGCTGTACTGTCACTGATGCTGAACAAGCCCCTTTAAGTGCAATAAGCGAGTCCACTAACAATGTTTCTGCACAAAGAGACCAGAAAACTAGGATACTGAAGATTCACATGGGACAATGGTAAAAGGATAAATTGTTTTTTTCTAAACTTTTGGTCTGGAAATATAGGATTCAATGAACAAAATTATAAACTTGATTTTAAACAGGTTTGAATCTTAGAAGGAAACTTGGTTAAAAAAAGGGGGGAGGGAGGGAGGAAAAAAATCAAAGCAAATGATAAATGTTACAAAATTTAATATTTTTCTTCACCTTGCTTAAATGATGTTCCAGAGAGATCCATAAATAATAAAAGCTATGCCACCAAGGGAATGTTTTTATTAGTTTTACTATTTGTTCTTACTGATGAAACTTTTATAGAAATCTTAACAACAATATTTTACGAATATAAAATATACAATATCATATCGAGGAAAAAAATGAAGTAATGCAAAAAAACAGAAATGGCCTTAGTTAACAAAAACTTTAATTTAGATTATGCTGAAGTTTTTACAGCATCCTACTTTTCCCTATTTTAAATGCGCTTGAAGGTGTAAAAGAAAAAAATTTAAAATAATCAGAAACATTTCTGTTTTGAAAACACGCAAACGAATCAGTTGATTTGTAGCAAATAGTGACAGTAATAGAGCACATTCAGGTGGAATGACTAACACCTGGTAAAGAGCTAACTTACTGTAGCAGATGATACTATTAGTATGCTTGTTTGGAAAAAAAACACAAAATATTTGGCTTCCATAGCTGAAAACTTATTATTTCCTGAACTAAATAGGGTTCTTGCATTTCATCAAGCTGACTAACATAAGTTAGACTATGTTTTCTATGTTTATTATCTTTTAAAAATAGATTCATGCTACATCCCACTAACTATTATATTTATTAATTGATGGGAGCACATCATTTTGATTACTGCATTCATCCACTGGCTAGAACAGGTCCTATCACACCATGATAATCAATTTATCTTTTGGTAAGACCAGGGTACTAGTCCATTCACTGGGAGAAAGAAAAGCAACTATATCATATAGTTTAGTGCCAGCATATATATTCTAGGTTCGAGCATCAATGTTCACTTGTTATCTCCCAATGTACCCAACAACAGCATGTACGTTAGTTGACAGGGAAGATGGAAGGAGTGTATGTAACATCAGAAACTGGGACTAGTGCAAAAGTGCATAGTGTCCATGGACTTCAGCTGACCTATACACCTATAGAGAGTCAAACCGTACTGGAGTTCTTCATTTTTAGATGTAAAAAGAAACACAAGCAGCCTGTTGTGAAGAGAAGCAAAAAAAGAATAATCATCATACCAGGGAGACACGCCAAATGGAGCCAATCTATGCACGAATTGAACTTGAGAGTGCAACTTTAACATTTTAGTAGTACTATAACGAGACTGCATTACTGCCTAGAATAGATTACATTTACTCTAGTAGATAAACTTATATAATTCAGAGAGTCAGGAAGTTTACAACTTATACAGACTGTGCGTCTCTGTGTCGACAGTAATAACCTATTCAACAGATCAATGGTCACATTATCATCTTGCATCAAAATGATTATTGGACAAGGCTAATTCATACCTCACATCTTTAAGCATGAGTGGTTTAGAAGACAAGGAAGAAAAGCAAATTATATCACTACCCATTTATTTACTTTACTAATTCCATTTACTTCAAACAATTTCTTTAAAAGAAATCCAAGCTAATTTGTATCATTAAAAGCAATTTTTTTTTAAAAAAAGAAGAAAATGTGACATGTTAATAATCTTTGTTTAAAACAAGGAATATTTCAGAACTTTGGAAATTGTGAGTTATTCACCATTAAACTTATTTGAAAGTTAAAAAGTTAAATAATAACAACTAATCTACAAAGTATAATGTATTAATGCAAATAAGCATAATTAAAATATTTAATGTATAATTGAAAAAAAATAATCAAAGATACAAAAAATAAATACAAATAAAAACAGTAAAAGCTAGTGACATACACATAAAGCATTTAAATACATTTTCAAAATTTGATACTGAAAATACATTAGCAATTTTGTTTATTATGTAGAAAAACTAAATTAAACAAATCAAAAAAATTATATTAATTTTAAATTTCAAATTAATTTTTTTGAAAAATTAACACTTATTGTTATATAATTCTCTCTTCTTTTGCATTTGGCTACATTATAATTAACTCAATAAAAGTTGATATCTAAGTTACAAATGAGAGTCCCAATGCAAAACATGCAAATAAACTATTTTCTTTTATAATATACATTTTGTCTGTTCCCTGTACTTTTGGTTGTACATTGTTTTGTATATATAAATACTACTACAAATTTTCAATGTGTAAAGCAGTTGTTCCCAATCTTTTCCCTGTGTGATCTCATTAACACAACGACATATTCTTGTGACCCCAACTTCAAGCCACAATGTGCAAGATACAGATATGCAGTCTTCCAAGGGTCCAGGGGAATGTTTCTCCTAGAATATTTTAAAGAAGAAAAAAAGAGTAAACTGTAAAATAATGCAATTTCTGCATTCTAGGTGATTGAATAACTTATCTTGAGGCATCGGAGTAAAGCTAGAAGGTTATAGTCTTATGGAATTTGATGCAGGTGAAAACAAGTTTCTGCTAAGAATACTTAAGATGGCTGGTTGTTAAAAAGCACTCCAAGAAGATGTAAATATGGATTGAAAAAGCTACGTATAACTCAGAAAACATCCAAAACCTTTGAAAAATTTCTGAAACTAACCAATTTTTATTTCAAACAAAATCATTTTACTCTCTTTAATGGAATAAACTGTGGAATTAAATCAAATTTTTGAGTCAGGTGATCATCAGCAATAAGAAAGTGTGGCTGATGCTGAATTACTAAGCATGACTTGGCTCTGTAATTAAGCTATTCTCATTATTATTATTATTACAATAGTTATCTGCTGCATAACTATATTAAAACTGATCTAAAATCCAATAACACAAAATATTCAGTGAATATTTCAGGCAAAAAAAAAAAAAGAAAGGATAAACAAAATCATTTATATTATCTATCCATATACGAAGTCTGTCGAAAAAGTACCCAACCTTAGGCTGGGGAAAAAAAAATTACGTATGGTGGGGGTTCATTGCTAATCCCCTTCAAAGTAGGCCCCTTGTGCCTCCACACATTTAAACCCAGCGATCCTTCCACTATTCAAAGTACGTCTGGAATGCTTCCGGAATAGCTCTTAGCTCCACCGTCGCATTCTGCATGATGTCTCTCGACTCTCAAAGCGGGAGCCTTTCAGTGGCATCTTCATTTTTGGGAACAACCAGAAGTCAGAAGGAGCCATGTCTGGAGAGTAGGGAGCCTGGTGAATGAGCAAAATGCCTTTCTTTGCCAAGAAACCTTGGATCAGCTGCGATGAATGAGCCGGGGCGTTGTCATGATGCAGCTGCCAGTTTTGTGAGGCCCACAGATCCGTCTCTTGCAATGAACTGCATCATGAAGACGTCGGAGGACTTCCTGATAGTACGTCTTTTTAACTGTTTATCCTTCTGATGCGTATTTGTGATGCACAACGCCTCGGTAGTTGAAGAAAACAATCAGCATCACCTTGATTTTGTTCCGGACCAGATGGGCTTTTTTCGGCCTTGGCGACGTTAGGTGCTTCCACTGTGATAACTAAGCTTTGGTTTCTGGGTCGTACCTGTACACCAACGTCTCATCCCCAGTTATCACGGTATTCTTGAACTCAGGATTCCTGTTGGCAGTATCCAGCAGGTCCTGTGCAACCTCAAGATGAAGTTGTTGTTGTTCCTGAGAAAGCAGTTTGGGCACAAATTTCGCTGCCACTCTGCGCAAGCCCAAATCATGCTTTAAAATTGCATGTGCAGAATCTTTACTGATCCCAATCTCGTCACCAATTTCTTGCACCATCAAACGACAATCCTCCATTATCAAGGTTCACACTTTCTCGATAACTGCATTGCGGCTTGTTGACGGCCTCCCGGAACGCTGGTCACTCTCCACCAATGAGCAGCCATCTTTGAACCTGTTGTACCATTCTTTAATTTGGATAATACCCATGGCATTGTCATCAAAAGCCTGTTGAATTTTGCGAATTTTTTCCGTTTGGGTATCTCCAAACTTTTGGCAAAGCTTGATGCAAGCTCATTGCTCCACACGTTCCGTCATTACGGACGAAATGAAAATGCGACGAGTAAGTAGTACAGCACCTCACACGCTGGCTGCCTGACAGTGACTGACGCATCCAGCAAGCCCACCAAAAACCATGCACAAACATGAAGGCATGCAGCTCCACTATGCTCAATTTTGCCTCTCTAACGTCATTACTTCCCACGGGAAAAAATAAAGTCGGATACTTTTTCGACAGACCTCGTATATGATAACAGGCACAGCAATTTTCTAAGCAAGTGAAATTTCAAGATAACACCATATTGGTTTCGGTCAAGTTGAACAAATGTAATTCTTTAAATATTGTTATGTAAATTATATTTTATTCTACAGGGTGCTCCACAAAAAAACCAGGAAATTTGGTACAGTTTATTTAATTGTTGGAAATTTTGGTAGTTATTTAAAACAAAAAGGATAGAAATTTGGTAGCTTAAAACAGAACAAAAACACAAATGTTAGATGTGGTGTTCAAAATGCTTTCCGTGGGTAGCTGCACAACGACGTAGATGGTCTAGCCAACTTCCAGTCACCCTTTGGATAACTTCAAGCGGGATATTGTTCCAAGCTTCCATCAACACAGGTTTTAAGGATTGTATGTCTGTGACCTCTCTCCTCTGTAATTGAAGTTGATGTAACAATAAACCCCACATGGTAAAATCCATTACATTGGGGTCTGGACTTTTAAAATTTTCTGGTTTTTTGTGGGGCACCCTGTAATTCTTATTCGGTAAATTATTAAAATTTCTTAGCTTTTAAAGTAGATTTCTTTCTGAGAAAATCACATTTAACTCCTTACTACTTCAATATAAAAGCTCAAAGGAAAGATATCTTAAGGATGAAATAAAAAGAACCGGTGATTAATCCATAGCAGCCAAGCAAAGGTATATTTAAGCTCCTTAATATAAGGGTAACTTAACACTAATGAAATTATACAGTATCCGGTACATTTTAATACCATTTTACGTGAGTTTGGCAAGATCATCTCACATACTGTCAAAAGCATGTTTAACCCTTTATTCATTGGAATAATATGCACAAATGCTCAGACAATTTCCAAGAAGGCTGCACAAAATGCACCCACCAGATTAAAATTATTAAAACATTAAAATTATTGAATGACTTGAATAGTGCAAATATTAGCACACATTCAGTAATTAAAATCAAAAAGAATTGTATCCAGAAATTAAAGGAAAAATTTAATATAAAGTGCAAAAGGTCAAACATGTAGAGTAAAATTGCTTGACTCTTGTTATAGGTGCCAATAGTGAGTAAGTGTCTTGAAACTCTTCACACAAGTAGTCCTCAATGGATGGTACAGAATGGACACCCCATAGTTATGTTTACTACCACAAACACTTCCATCTCCATCCAGGTGATGTCTGTTCAGGTGTTTTCAGTTCCGCCTGCCTCCCTCTTGGCATCTGTGGTAAAACACTTAGTGTCCTCAGCCATGTAGTGAAAGAAATCTCCTGGTACAAGCTCATAGAAGAAATCCACTGGAGTAGCATCATCACAAACTTCATTCGTTGAGCCAATAGACTACAAAACCATTGACCCATTGATCAGCTACAGATGACTGGAACTCCACTCCATGACCTCACTCTGCTCACTATTGTTGCCACCTTCAATGCAGTCCTTGATGTCTCCACATAACTGCTAAGTGATGAGTATCTATGATATAAATCATCAAGACCTCCACATCACCAGAAAAGAATTCAATACTGAATTTAAACAATAGCATATAAATAAAGCAAATAAACAATGCACATAATTCAAAGATAACTCTTGTGAATAAACAAATATAAATATAGTCAGAGAAAGTGATAATATGAACCAGCATCCTATTGCATGTATTATCCATATTTCAAAATGAAGCAATCGTTAAATGACTCCCAAGTGCTTTTGGGTGGATTTAGCTATTTTGAAAAGGAAAAAAAAATAAGTACTACAGCAGATGTGAAACAACATAATTGCAGTACTGATTTGACCTAGAAGCTGCAGGCTTTACAATCCCATAACAAGAGGTGACCATATAAGTTACTTGTTGGTTGGTTTCATGTGATGTTAGATCATACAGAGATACAACCATCAATCACCAAACTATTGTGGCAAATGTTCGATATGTTAAAATCCTTAGCTATAATCTCTGCTCATGTTCATACATTTCTAGAGCTTGTTTAATTGATAACATAACTACCATACATATCCATGTAAAAGACAATCTCATGTAGATGACTACCCATAATTTTCCTTCAAAATTATGCATTATTTTATCTCTCAAGTAAATGTTGACCTTAGTTTTTCAAAGATAGTAGATTAATACTCTCAAAACCAAAGTATGATCCTAAGTATGTTTTATGACGCTAAGTTGTCAAAGAGAAATAAATCTGTCAAATTCTTGAATAGTTTTAGTGATTTTTGAAATTAAGAAATACTTCCTAGTTAAATTACAGCATCACCTATATCTTATCAGTTGAAAAACCAGTGTTATTAGCTACACTTACATAACAACACAGTACACATACCAGCATAAATACCCCCTGAAATTCAAAACAATATAATCTGTTAAAATAGTTCCAAGAAAGAACAAATAAACTATGCAGTTCAAACTGAAAGTTGTACCAATTGCAAAATAATAATTGTGCAGTATCAAGAAAGTTCCATGTATCAGAGAAGATGGTAAGAAGTTAGAGAAAGGTTTCCAAAGAGCTTAAGATCATGTCTTAAAATAAGTGTTACAACAGAAGAAAAGCAAGTGTTTGCAGTTAAAGTAAGTTGCAATAAGGATCAACAAACATTGAGAAGATGGACATATTGTTTCCCACAAAGTCACCCATCTCTATGCCTTGAAAAAAGCAAAGAAAGATGGCATCACAAATTTCAAGGCCAGAGCTGGATAGTGTACTAAGTTCATGAAAACCCACAACTTTGTACTTTGTCAGAAAACCAAGATTTCAGTGTCTGCCAGCTGAACTTGATCACAAAATCACAAAATTCCAACATTTTTTTTATTTTATATCAACAGAAAAATGCATATAAATTGGCTTGCATTTGTAACATGAACATAATATGCCTACTAACAGAACAGTGAACAGGATTAATGAAGCCAAGATTCACTGTGATGTTATCTGTGTGTCTAATGAAACTAAATTGAAACCAATAATGATATTTAAACAATAAAAGATTCTCAAGGGGGGTAATTTTCCAAAAAGTGTAGATGCTCATATGCACAAGAATAGATGGATGAAAGTAGCTGAAATAAATGGCTAAAAGAGGTATAGAATTTATGGCCTGGTGAATTACGAAAAAAAGATGTTCTTCTTATCTTGGAGATGTTTAAATGTCATCTAGTAGATATAGATGTCAGTAAAGTTCAATTGCATAATAGCAACATTGCAATGGTTTCCAGAAGTCTTAAAAGTGCGGTTCAACCATTAGATGACTGCATCAACAAGCTTTCCAAAAACAGCATCAGAAAGAAGTGGAGCAATTGGACAATAGAAGAAGAGAAAACATACATCAAGGAAGGCAACATGAGTGTCATTGGGTTGTAGGTGCTTGGAATGAACTATAAATTGATATTGTTTGTAATATCATTCCTGAATGCACTCAATGGTACAGAAAATGATTATTTGTGGAATGATATCATTGTGATTGCTGATATAACTATATTTGACAATGATAATGCTAAAGACCAATCCAATAATGTTGTAGAGCCAGTAACCAGGGTAAGTTATTCAGTGTTTAAGATGATCACAAAAGTGATTTTTATAAATTTTAATGTGCATTTAGTGCTAAAAATGTTTTCATTCATTGTGCTCATACAATAAATCATTTTTTGCCAATTTTGGATTGGATATCACTGTGGTTTTAGTTTTGGTCTTATCAAAAATTACTTTCAGCACTTCAAAAATAATTCACATAAAAATCAACCCCTAAATTTTAACAATAACAATTGGCAATATGTTTATTTTTCAGAGAGCACACACATATACTCCCTCTCATTATCAGCAACACCTTTTCCTTAAAACAGCAGGACCACTTTTGCTAAAAACTATTATCAAAGAGATCTCGTAATTTTCACACTAAAAAATGACATCATTGGCCCTTTTATCATTGTAGAAGTCCCTGAAATCTGAATTGCTTTTTTTCTCACATTCTCTTTCTAATACCAATTCTCACTTTTACTTAAAATGGATGTCAGTTTTCTGTAAAAACAAAAGAAATTATAGAACATTTTTGTGCTCATTTTTTAAATTTCTTTTCTTTTCTGCATACCAAGTGGTTTATGACAGAAGTCAGCAACATTCCTTTATTGGGTGCTATTTATCAATGTTTAAACTTTAAGAACCTATGCCCAGCCATCGTTTTTTTTTTGAAATGTAGGTTACGATATTGTAATTTTATAATGTGTGTAGTATGATTACTTTACAGCTTATCTTCATAATAATATGTAAATAAGGTATATTATCAGTGTAATAAGTAGTAATAAAATATAAACCAATGTTTCAACTTTTAATCATATCAAAAAATTCTTAAACATCAATAGATATAAACATTACATTAAAAGTGAAAAAAAGTCATTACAAAATTATTTCAGATTTCATCAATTTATATCATTTCCAAAAATCTTTCACCTTTAACATTAGTAATATTCAAAATTAGTTCCAACAAAAATCAGTCAGAGATATTTCAGCATAAATTACAAACATAAATCAATTCAAATATATCAATAAATTGTTGTTGTTGTTGTTTTGTTTTTTTAAAAAAAACTCAATAATTATCTGCAATTGATGGCTTCCCTTCCCATGCAATTTTGATGTCAGATGTCTCAGGTCTGGTTGATACCTGGTGGTCCAGAGACAAAGGCAGGCTTCAAAATAAGGTACTGTCAGCCAAATGCAAATAGGCTTAAGTGTGTCCTACATTAGGGAAGAAACTTGTTCATAATACTAACTGCTTCCAAAAGTAGACAAGAAAGAGAATGCTACTTGCTTGATTGCCAAGAATTTTTATGGAATTTGAAATCAAGTACATTAACAAATAATATCCAAGTTTTGGTTTTCATTTTTGCTTTTTAAAAAATCTGTTTGCTCAGTAGAAAATTTATCTACCCATATGTTAGAGCTCTGAATATCAATTAACTCCATTTCCAACACTCAATTCCAAGAAATTGAAAGTACTGCAGCTCAAAATTATTTTCATTTGCTTTCTCAGATTTCAAAATATATTTGAATGAGACCACAAGTTTGGAGGTCTTGGAATCATTGCACAAATTCTTCTTTGAAGTGAGAAATATATTGCCCCAAGACTTTAAAATTTTCATTGTTAACAATGAACATTTTAACAACTGAAAAGTACCTCAGAGTCCCTGACTGAAGATCAGCATTGAAAATTTGCAATTTCTTGGAAAATGATATCCACTCTTCATGTAAGTTCAGCACAGTTAGCCTTTTACCATAAAACTTGATATTCAAGGTATTCATATGAGCTGTGATGTCTGTCAGAAACATGAAATTAAAAAGCCATTCTTTATTTTTCAACTGAGAATAGTCTGTCCAATTTCATGAGAGATTTTGATTTTATCCATGCATTTGACAAAATAAGGTTTCCTATACTTGGCCACCAAACATTACAGCACATTACATTTCTTCTGAGAGAGCAGTGAACCACCTGAGTGATGAAGAAGCAACAATTATATTAACAATTTTTACTACAGTGGACATTATGCTATTAAGAGCATTTGAAAAAAATTTGGAGCATAAATTTTCTTCATGAATTATGTAATGAAAGGTTACAATAGACCTACCAAACACTTTGGAGAAGCTGAACAAAACCAATATTTTTTACCTATATTCACTACTGCCCCATTAACAGTCAGACAAATATTTTAAATCAAACTATTCTGCATTTCTAAAGTTTGCGAATATAGAGACAATCTTAATAGCATCTTCCCTTTCATAATTACAGACGAGAAATGGTGCGCACTTCTTCTACTATAGATTTGCACTTTAGTGAATAGAATCATACAACTGACGTCAAACAGACAACATTGTTTATGTCTGACCCTCATTCAGAGTTAAATTAATAAATTCAGCCATCTAAATTGTCAACTATAACATTTACACAACACTAGAGACTTGAAGCTGAAAACATAAGTAAAAAATATTAGCCATACGATGTTTTGTTACCATTTTTAAATGGTTTCCATTTTTGTGTAATGCACAATGTAGCTGTGAAGCTGACTTTGGTGAAATTTTCAGTTTCTCAAAAGGGTAACTAAGCCACTTTTTAAAAAAATATGTCCAGCTCTATCATCAACATTTGTGTGTGATGAGGATGATTCATGTTTGTTTTATAATGTCTTGAAATACTAGAAGTAACTACAACAATATTCCGTGACATAAGACACAAACAATCTGGTCAACTTGTCTTTCCATTCTTCCAGAAGCAGTCTTGATTTTTGAAGTCTGTGACATTTTTTTAAATTTGGATAGAATTAATGGCTTCAAAACAATGAAACTCTAGTCCAGTTTAGACAATGACAACCACTGCTTCAATAAAACTCTACCAATGTGTATGTGAAGCCAAATAAAGAAGAGTTATTCATGAGCTTCCCAAAGGGTGATGTGTGATTTATTCAAAGCCACAATTACAATATCAGCAGTAAATTGTTAAATTCATTTCATCCACTGTTTAGGAAAAGTGATTTTTATATCAATGTCAGCCTGAATGTGATGTTGGATAAATACAAATGGTGATGAGTTTTTTTTCTTTTTTTTTATTAATAAATACATCTTTTGTATTATTTTTCTGTGAATTAGGATGCCACACAAAATCTCTTCACGTACCTTTGGTTGCCAATTCATGGTTTACAATTCAGTGAGCAGTGCATGTATGCCCAAGTGAGCATTCCAACTTTAGTATGGAGATCCATATTAGAATTTTTTTTTTGCCTTTTTTTCATACACCATTGCCTCCAAGAGAAACAAACCCAGTTAGATTGTGTAGAGGCCTAGTTGTCTGCTGGATGAGACCCGACACTTAACTTTGGCAAGAAAATCACTACTCAAAGCTATACATTTTTTGATGTTGGAAAAAACCAAAATGTCAAGAGAAATTCAATGAAGCCAGATGGAAAAGGAGAGTGAAAAGAAATGCTGGGAAGTTCATTAAAACCAAGATGCTTCTCTAAAATGCACATAGACCTTCAATTTTAGCAGTCAAGAAGTTAATAAAAATAAAGAGTGATTTTTGTTGTTGTTTTATTTTAGTTACAAAGAAACCTATGGAAACAAAGCTACTCTGTATGTTAAGCGTAATGTGAGCTCAGCCAATCAGTCGTATGGAAGGGACTTGCTGGCTAATCTTTCTGGCAAAACATTAAGAACGTGCATATAAACAGATAATTGTAAAAGCAATATCAAATTAACTGTCTAACTTCTAATACCTTATCAAAAGTCACTCATTAACCCCTGACGAAACTATTGCACAGACACCTGGAACAGTTAATGCCATCTGTAGAGTAGAAAACAAAGCAAGTTTTATTACCAAAATTCCTGTTGATCACAGTCAGTTAAAATGCATTTGATTGGCACATTGCACCAATGATTTGTTGATAAAACTAGCTTCAACAAATTATGAAAGACCTTTTACTTTTACACAATGATGGGCAATTCCAATATCAATACTTGGTCAAATGGCATTTTTCTCATTTACAGCCATGCCATTTTGTTAGTTCCAAAGTAGTCACAGAAAACGTCAATGATGACATATATGTAAGAACAGAAGAGTTATGTTGTGTATTGATCTGCCTTTGATTATTTTTCTTTTTTTGCCTTTTGCAGTCCGTTCAAAAAGGAAAAACAAACAAACAAATTGTTCATGGATGGATCAATGTATTCCATTAAGAGAAAACCGACCATAAAGCATGCACTCAAATGGCACTATTTTCCTCCCCAGTTACCATATCTTTATTATGTTACTGGATCGTGAAACATGCTGCAGAGTGTCACTAAAAGGCTTAACCAGTTCCTCATACATAAAAGGATATCCGCTACTTAGGCTGAAAGGCAGTTCAAAATTTATCTAACAGAAAGAATACACAACTACTTTGAGTAAAAACATTCTGTATTTACCCTGACACCACTGTTGATATAATAACCATCTTTAAAGATTAATTAATGCCAGATGAATAAACAGAGCTAGATTCAGCAGACCCAAAGTGAAATAATGTCTGAAAGTTTGTCTAAGTGTAGTTTAAGAACAGCTTTAGTGAAAAATGCTTTGCCTGCCCAAATATTAAAAAGGCTCAAAAATAAGAAACCAACATCCAAAGCAGCTGGGTGATATACTCGTTAGATTTGTCAGAAAAGCCAAACTGAAATGCTTTTGACCTTCCTTCAAGAATAATATAAACCCAAATATTTTGTTAATGCATGTCTAAGTCTTTTAAGTGCCAAATGAAACTGACTGATCAATGCATATATGAGATATGTCCAAACAGAAACTGAACTTTTAAAACAGCACGCCAACCAGCTGGCGCAGCGTGCTCGCGACTGCAGTGCTGTGTATCGGTGTCATTGACTTTCATTCTAATAATAGCTGCTTCATGCCATGTCATTTAGTCATCAATCTACATGTGCTAGAGTGAACGTATGTTTAGTGCACTTGGCAATTTGTCGCAAGTTGAACAAGAGCACGTGTTTGTGTGAAATTCTGTTTCAAATTGGGAAAAACTTTTACAGAGACTTATCTAATGTTGCAACAGGCCTATGGGGAGGATTGTTTGAGCCGTATGCAATGTCATGAGTGGTAGCAGCATTTCAAATCGGTAAGAACATCCACTGAAAACAATCCCAAATCTGAATGATCTTCCACGACAACAGATGACGATCATAATGAGAAAGTGCATGCTGTGATATGTGGAAATTGTCGCCTGACTTTCCGTGAAGTTTCCAAAGTAGTAGGCATCTAAAAAAGTTTGTGTCACATGATTTCAAAAGAAAAATCGAACATGCATTGTGTAGCCGCAAAATTTGTGCCGCGTCAGCTGACAGATAAACAAAAAGAGAACAGAGTTATTCAGTCAGGAGCTCTTTGATTGTTCAAATGGTGATTGAAAGCTTTCTGAAAAGTGTCATAACAGGTGACAAAACATGGGTGTACAGCTATGATGTCGAAATAAAAAGGCAGCAGCGGGTTGGATCATCAATGCTGTGACCAAGAAAAAAGTACGTCAGAGTCGCTCAAATGTGAAGGTGATGTTGATCATCTTTTTAAATTGAAAGGGCGTCACTCATCATGAGTTTGTTCCATGTGGTCAGACGATCAATAAAGAGTTTCACTTGGATGTCCTGAGGCATGGAAAAACAAAACTTGGATGCTGCACCACGACAACGCATCTGCTCATGCGTCACTCCCTATCCGTGGCTTTTTGGCAAAGCACAAGACTCTCATTTCCAAGCCGCCCTACTCTCCGGATTTGGCCCCTGCAGACATTATTTGTTCTCAAAGTTGAAATCCACCCTGAAAGGTCACCAATTTCAGACAATAGAAGAGATCAAAGAAAATTTGCTATGAGAACTGCACACTATCCCTGAAAACACGTTCCAGGACACCTTCCAAAACTGGAAAAAATGTTGGGAGTGGTGTATCAACAGTGGAGGGAACTATTTTGAAGGAGACAAATCTGATTAAATTGTAAGTAAAGCAATAATTTTTTTTTTTTTTAAAGCTTGGTTTCCTTTTGGACAGACCTTGTATATATATATATAAAAAAACAGAAAGTTCAAATGGCAAAAGCTCTTTATGGCTATTCATATTAAATATGCAATAGAGTCTGTTGCAGTTTTAACCAGTGAAGGATTATTGTACGTGTGTTTGAACACTAACAAAGTTCAGATACTGTGGGGTTTTTTCATGCATGTTGCTATATAGACAAATCTATGCTACTAGCTATATGGAATAAAATCTAAACCACTGCCAATGATAAACACAGCCAGAGCTTATAATCATTCACAACCTTCTACATATCTGCTGTGACAACGATAAGCCACTGATAATTTTAAAAAATATATACTTCAATTGGCATATTTATTACTTAACTCCCTTTCCATCATATTCCCATTGACACTTATTTCTGAAACCTAATCAAATATACTTATTTTAAAACTGCTTTAATTCGAGACTAACTGGAACTTCCAGTTTATAAGATGCAAATTGTCAATGTTTATCACAAAGACACATGTAATCTCAATGCTAGACAGGGCAATGAGCTGGCCATTGTACCCTTTTGAGGAAATATGCCATGAAAGAATGAAATTTTGCTTAATATCCCTTTTAGTGTAATGACAAGCTGTTTACAGACATTTTTTTTAGATTAAAGTCTGCCTACAGCAATTGAGGAAATGGCTGGGTCAGCTGAAAAGAACTGAGGAAACAATGGATGATGGTTACTTCTTACTACTTAGTTAAAAACAAATTTAAAACATACAATATCAGAAAAACAGATTTAATATTTACAGAATCTGAAGATTATTATGTCCATCATACAGATACAGTATCATCTTCACCATCAACAACTGAATAAACATTTTGCAATTCTTCTAAATCATCATTTTTCAGTATTACTCAGATACGTTAATCATATCAGTTGATTTTAGAAGAAACCAATGTCAAAGTACATAAAATAAAATAATCTAAATAAGCATAGAGTTTACTCTCAACTTGCATAGAATTTTAAAAATAAAAAACAAATAAATTCAAAACTAAAGCTTGCAAAAACTTGGAAATTTATGGGATTACTCCACCAAGATTAATACTTATTTTATGCAAATATATGAACAAGGGTTAATATATATGTCTAGAATTTAGAGTAGATTTCATTTTACCAAAATAATTATTAATTAAATATAAGGGAAGAAAACTATTTACAAAACATTAAAGTTACATGAAAATGCAAGTATAAACTTTTTTTATAAATATTATTCAAGGAATAATCTATTTTTTAAATGGCTAAAATAATTTGACAAAAAAACTGCTCTTAAAAATATAAATTTTAAAGTTTCAAACCATAAAAAATATTCTAGAATGCAGAATCTTAAGATAATTTTGCAATAAAATTTGGTCAATAGCAATAATACATTAAAGGATTGATTTACTAAAACTTCAATGTAAAATAAAAACTAAGTTAAACATGGAAATCAAGGCAAGTTGTTTTTATCAAATTTTAGACAGACTAGAACCTAAAGAAAAACACGCTCTTGTGACAGAACACATAGCCTTTAAATTACTTCTATCAGTGACTTTTGTATCCCCCTAGAAATAACAACAAGATTTATTGTAAAATCATCCTCACACCTTTAGACTGTAATCATGGCTACTTCCAAATGACTGCTTTTGAATGTGTACTTCTGAGCCACATGCACATAATGATTGGTTGGTAAGGTTTTTCCCAGGAATCACATATTTGCATGTTTGTCATATTTCCAATTATGAACATTAAGCATGTGAAAAATTACAAAGCGGCATGCACTTCAATATGTTATTGTAACATTATTATGCAATGTCAGCATACTAAATTAGACTTCATCATGTTAAATTAGAAAATTCTAGAGAGATTCAAAACATTTTCCAGCCATGCCTGTGGTTGGAACTTTCTGCAGTAGGAGAAACTAAGCCTCACACCTGCTTTCCTTCTGGAGCATGCAAATATCATTGTCAGCACAAGTTCAAAAAAGGCGATGAAACAGATTTGTACGGTGTATACTTTGTGCGTGACAAATTGCTCTATTATTGCCACCAGTTTTATGCTAAATACATAAACAATCCTGATAAACTATGCTTAGTTGCAATGTAAAAATAATTTTAAGACAGACTGTGAATTTTGTGATTATTTTCATGCAACTAGTATATATATTCAAGTGTTTTTGCACTGCAATCCTTTACTACTAATAATGATAATCGTCATGAAATGTATTTGTCAGTATCTGCCATAAAATTGTTTTCATGCCACTGAGGATGGTGATAGTAAAGGAAGATGTAATAGGGTGAGAATCAGCTGAAATTAAATTCAGTACAGTACTAATTATCAATCAACCCAATTCAAAAGGCATATTAGTGTAAAGGTAGAAATTAAAATGGAGAGCAATGTAAATGATAGTAGTAGAAAAATCAAAAAAAAAATAAATAAAAGAAACAAAGCAGACCTGTGTATCCCCAGTGGATCTGTGGTCGCTAGTAGAGGTTAGTGGAAATTCAGGAATGGAAGTAAGTGATAAAGTTGGTTGACCACCAACACAGAGGTATAGCAAAGGGGTGGGCGACGAGGGGAGTCAGACCCCCAGGGCGCAAAATTTCCTCTGGCCTATAAATTATAATGTCAGTTAATAACTAGCCACCTCCACCTGTGAAATATCCACAGTAGTTGTGAAAGGTCTTTCAGCCAGCTGGAATTAATTATGACATACTCGAGAACTTCAATGACACAAGAACGACTGAGTAACTTGGCAATATTAAGTATTGAAAAAGACATACTCAATACCTTAAATTTTGATTACTTAATTGATTCATTTGCAGCAGCAAAAGCACGAAAGGTTCATATACAATGTAACAATGAATACCAGAATGCTACCTGTACAAGATAAGCATATACACAGTTTTGTAAACTAATAGAATTTATTTGTAAACATTAGTATTTCATCAATCTGTTTTGTAATGCATGTATACCACAAGTGACTGCATTCTGCATCCTTGAAAGATTACTCTGTGACTTTGAACGATGCTGGATGAAATAAATATCAAAATGGTTTACAATTTAACAAATTATGTAAGTAAACCTGGTAGGCGATACCTCATTATTCCAGGTTTACAGTTGTTATATTGTGACTTTAAATTATCTCTTTATAAGGTGGTGACTAATTCTTTGTGATTGTCATTAAGTGGGTAATTGGTCACAAACAACTAATCAAAACATTTCAGAGGTGGGGGGCACCAAAAGGGTCTTTGCTCCCAGGCACTGAGAACCCTCGCTACGCCTCTGCACCAACATTAAATAAAATTGGTTAAAACAGACAGAGAGAGCAAATGCTACGCACGCACCTGCTGGAGTATCACCTTGCAGGTCTGGCTTTCTGCAGATGGTTCAACAGAGTCCTACATGAGACTCTAGACCCGCCTCCAACTCCCCACTTTAGTAACTGGCTGCATCCACAGCCCAGCTGTAAGCAGTTATGATCCACCCTGAATAATGAATCCAATGAATACCATTTACTTTTAAATACAAAAAAAAAACAAAAAAAAACAATAATGTTCAAAAGACCACCTCAAGTAGCAGTGTTCACGAATACTTTTAGTGCGAGTATTCTCAAGTAATTCGCGGCCGGTCAGACACCCACAGCTCAAGCCTTCAATGCAAACAAGACGAGCACTCCTGACCTAATCATTATGTATATCGTGGTCGATCTGAGAAGCAATCGCAGACAAATACCCCCGTCACAAAACTGCCAAAAGGAAACAAACCACCAGTCATCCACTGGAACGTTTGATAAGGAAAAGCTGACCAGAGGCATTTATGGCAAAATGCAAAATGCCTGGCAGGGTGTTTCAACAGCTGGTGTTTCCACAATAAACTGTTCCTATTTCTCCAATCATATAAATTGTTAAGAATTAAAATATAAAGACTAAAAGATAAACACAAACAAGTGAAAGTATGTCTTCACAGTCTAGAACCAATTCTATGTGAGAGCCATCAACAATTTTTTTTTTTAGTTTTATGTAAGAATAACATTACACAAATAAGTTTTTTTTTTTTTTAAATATCTGTATTCAGTAAAAGTTTAACTAACAAACTATGTAGACAACCCCCAAAATGGGAGAACAGGGATTGTTACCAAGAGTATAAATGTACATTCCACTGAAACTGATGTTGTTTCAATTTATCAAGTTTGTGCAAAATTCCAAGCAGCAGTATTGCAATAACTGAGCATAACCTAAAGAAACAGAGCGCAAATAACTCTGAACTCTGTCTTTTAGTTTATCCAATAATGTCACCTACACCTTATCACAAGAGAACTATGCAATGTTTTGTTTAAGATATAGGAAAATTACATCAATCATTTTAAAATGTGGTATCTGAGTCTACAACAGTGTTGAACTTTGGAAAGTAGCAATGCTTTAAAATCAATAAATTTATGATTCCAGTAAGGCCACAAGTCACTAACAGGTCTATAAGGGTGTGGAAGCTAGTATTCCCTCAGTACTTCAAGTGGAGAAGACACCTTTAACAGTGAAAGTCAACTTCTAACTTAATCATGTCTGAAACAGAACCATCCAAAAACAAGCCTATGTAATTCAGATAGAAAATAGTTTTGTACGAAATAGATTTTAAAAAAAAAAGGTTATGGGACTGTAATATTCAATTATGAAAATCAATTCATTAAAAAAAAAGTTGCAGTAAAAGAGAGGACTAATTATGCAGATTGTAAGGTGCTTCATGAGACACACATTGTCCATAAATCTGTCTGCAAGGTTGGTTATCAGACATCAGATGTATGCTATTTCCAGATTATTGTACCTAATATTATTAGTTCTTACAGTTCTGATGGACTCTGCCATGTCAGATATCTTTATCCTAAAAATGAGTACATAGTCATAGGTACAGATTGTTAACAAAGCTAAACTTGCATGAACTATTTTACAAAAGAAGCGGCATCCTGATTTATTTTACTTTCCCTTTTCTTCTAAATAATTTCAAAAATGTCGCTCAATAAAGCAAAATTTCTCCATCACGGTTTTGACTATGGATCTGCAAAACACCCAAACTGTTTCAATCAGTTATTTACCCCCAAATAACCAAATTTTATGAAAGGTACATTTTCGTTTTTTTATAAACAATTCATTGCAAGCAATCACTTTATTTCTAGTATTAATGCCTTCATTAGCACAATGGGGATAAAAATACCTGTTGTTTTTCTAAAAAACTTTTTTTAGATTTCGATTTTCAATAATCATATTTAGAGATTTTTTTATCTTGTTTTCCTAAACGAGAGAGAGAGAGAACATCAGTTCAGTTATCCCCTAATATCCACACATGTTCTCAACTAAAATTTTTAGAAGTAATTTTCTTTTAAAGAATACAGTTGAGGAAAAGATTAACTGTATGATACTTAAATATTCCATTAAAAAGAAAAAGAAAGGCATGAATACCCATTTTTCTTTTAGAATCCAAGATGCCATTTGCTAGGTAGGTTCCAAGAATTTCCTTTTCCTGTGATCCATTTTTCTCTTCCTCTCCCCATGAATATTGTACTCAAATATAGAAATTGGAAATTCAAAACAAAAGCCATCAATGAATACCCCTTTCCAAGGATTCTGGTGACTATATTTTTATTTCCCTGATGTGTGATACTAAGTAAGTTACAAGTGAGATTTCCATATCTACCTATGTATGTATAATGTACACAATATTAAAATATAAAGAGGGGAAGAGACCTAATAAATTTATTATTAAACTATTTGTTGTAATGATTTGATCATTTTTACCTTTCATCCATACATTTCACCTGACAAAATACACAGGTAAAGGATGTGGTTTGCTTCTTCTGGGAATAATTTAACTTAGTAAACTTTCCTGATACAGCTTCTTTTCACTCATCTTCACTAGACAGCTGTGGAGGTGTCCTTGAACTGCTTAGTCTTTCTCCCACTTCTAAAGTAATGAACTTTAATAAAGGCTCTTCTTGTCAATTGGAAATGCCAGGTTCCAATTGGTGAATAATAGCCCATGCTTGCTAGTAATCAACTATAGTTCAATGCTCATTTGTGAGGTTGTTTATGTCTACTTTGTAGACATTAGTGTACATCAACGATAATATACTGCACATGTATAAGTACCATCTTCAACACAGCCATCCATTGGCAGCATTTTCAGAAGCAGTGCAAAAACAAGAGGCCATCAATAAAAAATGATACTCCTGAAGTTCAACAGCAAACTAAACAGCTATTCTATGGCGTGTCAGCGCAATGAATTATTATCCCCTTTGGTTGGGTTCACTAGACTTACCATGATCCATAGGGCACAGTGCACCACACTAAGAATGGCTCTAGTTTCAAAACATTAAAAACTTGGCTGTAATTCTTCACCAGATGAATACCTTTAAAACTTCCTGCCCCTCTGACATTTTATATCTAATATGGGGAGCTATTAGGATAGATACCACACACTCAGATGGTGATGGATAGGATCAATTTAAATGTGGTAATTAATGCATTAATAAAATGTCCTGACAAACAGTGCTTTTTAGTTATAGAGTGAAGGTTTAAAATGGAGCCTACACTACCTGTGTCTCGCTACTGCCCGCCCCCCCCCCGAACTCGGCACAGCAAAAGTGATGAAACTGCTGATCAATAACAGCACTTTGTTTTGGGCCGAGGAAACACGATCAAGCTTAATAAACTTAATAAACGGAGCAGAACAGATGACCAACACAGCAGCAGTAATTAACATTTACTTTGGCTTTGTCTGCTAAAGCTTCAGGAATCTAATTAGATCCATTTACAGTATATGGTCATGTACGCATCTGGTGCAGCAACACAGCTCCGCCAAACTTGCCCATGTGTCTACAGTCATTAAAAATAATCTATAACTATTTGTCTGTCTTCCCTCCCTTAACTTTAAGCTATTATGTAAATATAAATGTATACATTTATTTCAGTGATTCAAAACCAATAAAATTATATCTACAAAAAGTATAAATCTGTGTAAACTTGGAAACACTAACCTAAAGTAATTGATGAATGATGTAGATAAAGGGAGCCCTTCTTTGAAAAATGTTTACTACTTTATGTACAGTAAGTAATGAAAACTGAAGTATGCAGAAGCATCCTTAAACAACATAATTTATTGTATTATGCATGCTAACAAAAACTGGAAGTTTCTGGTATCTTGCATGACTTAGCTAAATGCCTGTATCAAAGGTTTTGTATATATAAATAATTTATCATTTTTATAAATCAAGAATGAAGTTTAAGCAGAGATGGTCAAATGAAACCTGGCATGACACAATTATGAAGATGCTACTTTAACTGAGTTTCAATGGAACCTCCCTTATTTTAATTTCAATAACTGAGCTTTCACTATACAAGATCAGTGAAAGCTCAGTTAGTGACATAATTTAATCATCTTTTATCAGCATTAAACAATTTATACAAGTGCTATTCCACACCAAGTAAGTTTCATTTGAGTTAAAAGTCCAGTTTGATAAGTCTTATATAACCTCATTAAAATCAAGAAAAAACCAGGCAGTACTGGATTGGTTGTCCACCTAACCAATCAAATATTAGAAGATATATCTCTAAATGTGAGATGGAATCGGAAGTGTATAAAAGAAAATGCTGATATATATGCACAAACAAATTAACCATTTGTGGACATAATTGAATAAAATTACCAGTGTTTTGTCACACAAAATCATGGAATTTTTTTTTATTTTTTTTTTAAACACTCTTTGATTTTTAGTCTCCTTTCTGGAAAATAGATGATGATTGTACAAAAATGTGCTGCTGATGATGCTACTAACTCTGTCTTTGCCATGTACTTCCTCAGTTCTGAGGGTTGCAGAGCCCTATCTTTGTTATGAGAATAGGGATTGTGTGCTTAAAAATTGAGTAGGTTACATGACCACTTCTTAACATGAGAAGCCTACTAAAACTCTGTTTACAGATGTCGGATAAAATCTGAGAGCCTAAAACAAAACTGTGCCAGATAAGTATGCCAAACTGAGCTGGTCAGCAGCAGAATTCAAACTCAGGACCTTAATTTTAACAATACACTAATCTACTGATGGACCGCCTACTGTTACTACGCACAATCTCAACAGGAAAACCGAAACTATTACTCTCTTGTCTTCAATAAACAGGTAAATCTTTCTTTTTAATAGTTTAAAATTCCAAGTGTTAGATCTTGCCAACAGTTCTATTTAATAGATAGGATCATGAAGCCGTCATGGTTAAAGAAAAGTCTTCAGAGAAGAACTACTTATCAATCATTTTTAAATTGATTTCCAATCTCTTTGTTAACTACATTTGACTGTAGTCAGTATTTATATTCTTTTTAATTCAACAACTATTGCACTATTTCAGCAAACACTCTTACCATACAAAGTTGTTATTTATACATACATGAATTTTGATGGAAAATTCCATCAATGTTAACACAAGATACCTAACACACAAGCACTGCTTTATCATCTAACAAAAATTTAATATTGTTACAAAGTCAGTTATTCGGTATAGTATCTCTCACTGGAGAAAACAACAGAGTAAATCTTAAGAATCAACGAGCATTGTAGCTGGATATGTTGCATAATATTTGTTTTAATGGGTTTGTTTCTCATCTTGCTGCAGAGAGCTCCAATAAGATTTTTCTGCAGCAAAACCTTCAGAAATATATATATATATATATATATTTTTTTTTTCCAGACCCATTTCTTGACAAATTGTATTTATAATAACTGGATTATTACAAAATATGGATAAATGGATAAATGAAAAAAAGAAAAAAAAATGAAAATAAATCTATAGTAGTACCGAAATGCTTTCTAGGTCTTTTTGGATTTTTTTTGCCAAACCAGATGCAAATCTAAACACATTACCAAATTTATTCTTATAAGTGCCTTTTTCTTCTAATAATTGTCCACTCACCATGATCAATCTCCACAAACCTTAAGTGATTAAAAAGAACAAAAAAAATTCTGTATCAATTGGCCAGAGGCTTTTTAACTGTAATAAAGAGCATGGAAATAAACTGTCAGGCTCCTACCGCATAGTGTGAATTTAATCACCCACAAAAAGGGGTCCTTTCAGTTCAAGGGTGTTGGTAGGTAGAAAAGTATATACTTCTTAAAGATTCATATGCATTAATATGGCTTTCACCAAATGCAAGATTCAAACTCTTTGATTGCTTCAAACTTTTAAACTTCCCACCAATATTTCAGTCTCTCGCAAATTAGTCTTTATCTTGCCAGACAAACATTTCAGTCTCTGAACACATGGTTTGTGTAAACATCATTTTCTTGGATTTCCTGGAGAGCTACTGGCTAATCAGTACCCACATTACTAAAGCATTTCAATGATTGACACCTTTTCTTTTTTTTTTCAAATGGTGACCACTGCTAATCAACCAGTTTTAGTCAAAATTTATAAAAATGGTGCAAATTTTTAAGGCAAAAATATGAATGGACAAGAGAACAACAAGGTGCCGAGTGTAGGTGAGCCTCAACTCTAAAAATGATGCAATGATGGATAATTTTGATGATGATTATCCATTTGATAAAATGATAGTCATAAGAAGAAGAAAATGATGTCAATAAGATCAGTGATCAAGAAGGTGAAAAGTAATAATGGTAGAGGAGATGCATCGCTACCTTGAGTGCAATGTCAGCAAATAGAAAAAGTTAAGTTTATGAACCTAGTAAAGAGTTAGTCAAAAACATTTATCCAGGTGAATACTACATTTGATGGACAGAATGTAGGCCAAAAATATTCCCCAAAATATAGATGCTAATAGTAAAGTAAAGCCATAGAATATCTTGATATTTCTTGGCAAGAATTTTTAGAAGTTGTTGTGTACACAGATCACCTGTCATGCTGACCAGGTAAGACAAAAGGCAGAAAATTCATACTTTGCAAAATCCTTTCCACCTGTTGATATCAATGAAATGAAAGCATTTATAGTATTTTCAAGTACAGATGGAAAATTCTGCTGTAAAACCACAATATGAAAAGTATTGGAATGAAATAAGAAAAACTTTATTCCATGTACACCTGGATTTTCAAACGTTATGGAACATGACCATTTCTTAGCTTTCTGGAATTACCTGTATGTAGTTTATATACAGAACCCAGCTACTGATAAAATTGATAAGATTTATAAAGTGAGATTTATGCTTGAAATCCTGTTAGCTAAATTTTGTCACCTTTGCTCCAAGACACCACCTCAGTCTAGATGATGGTATGATTCCAACAAAAAATAGGCTTGCAATAAAGCATTATACTAAAGATAAATCGATCAAACTGGAAATAGAGCCTTTCCTACAATGTGACCCACTATGGATATATTACACAAGCTGAGATTTATGCTGGTTAAACACAAAAAAAAGCCTTTATGTTGATGAAATGGTGGCTAATAGCAGTGTTGTTATCCACCACATCCCTGATGGTAATGCTGCAAACTAGAACCATATATTGGTCATGGATAGATTCTATAACACTGTTAAACTGTTCCATTATCTCTATCACACCATCAGAGTGTTATCTGTGAGTAATGTTGTGTGCAATTGTAAACATTATTCTAAGACAGTGAAAAAAAAAAACACTAATGGCCAGCATGACTATCTTTGTTGGGAAAATATTTCTTCCATTGTCTGGATGGACAAGAAACCTACAAAGATTCTGTCTAGTTATCATGATCTAAAAAAGACTTGAACTGAAAACAGGTGAAATAAAGATACCACAACTTATAACAGGTTAAAACAAGTATATGAGTGGATGCGATTAAAAACAACCTAACCACATGTTTACAAAAAACAAATTGGTCATGCAGACTATCCGTAAGATTTTTCGTGGACCTGTTACAATGCATGTGCACTTATGGATTAAGACTAGCCACATGCTGCATCAAATGAGAGATTCAGAACCTTTAGCAACTTTTTAGATGAAATGTTTCTTGAACTCATTGGTGAGTTTAGATCTAACGTAAAATGTCATCAATCACATGAAGCAGAATCCCCCACCATGCATAAACAAAATGTGGATCTCCACCATCTTGAAACATCCCCTGAGGAAACAGAAAACAATGAGCATTCAAGGATATACAATTCAAAAAATCTGTAAGCACATTCTGGCATGTATACCCCCCAACAACATCTGTGTATCAGGGATGAATCAATTCCTACTAAAAGGAAAGTTTATTCTATAGTGCCCAAATAAATAAAATAAATCTGGTACAAATATCCCCATAATAAAGCAATTTAACCTGTGTTTTTGGGACCAGCTCAATTTGCTAAACCTCTAGCATATTTTCTTCTTCTTCAGTAGCTGGCTATGTAGATTTTCTCACTTATATTGAAAAGAAGAATCCTGTGGGGTTTTCCAATTACACGAGATGAAGATTCTGTAACTCTTGACTAACTCAAACCTTGAACACTGCTCAAGAGCCCCCAACTGTACTTAGATAATTCACTTAGTCACTAAGGTTGAATCCCACACCTTTCCATTTTAGCTCCCTGTGAGATGTCCTTAGACCTCAACAGTCATGACAGGTTTTATCTTGAAGTACTACTATTCAGCTTTGTTATGGATGCAGCTAGTTTTCAACAAAGCTTTTATTTTGATTTTGAAATTTAATACCTACCAATTTGAATGGTAGAGGATTATCAAAGTTTTCTTGAATTTTCAAGTGTCTTTCCAAAAAAATATTCATTTTGTGATAAGCACATTAATATTCATCAATGCATAACTTAATATAAATATTTATATTACTGATTTAATGGGTTGGTTTATATTTCTTTTACTAGAAACACAAGTTTTTAAAATGCTTCAAATTATACACTTAATCTTTTTCAACAAATAAATTTTTTTAAAGAAATAACATAACTAATTAATAAGCAAATAAACCTTGAAATGAGGTAGCTTATTATAAAGGGTTAACAGAGTAACCACAAAATGGCTTCTAAGCAAAGGAGTGAATTCTGAGCTATTGCATGCATAGTTTATGGCCAACTTTATAAACTGCTCTCTATGAAGGAAAAATCACCATGCACATAAATGTTCACCATAAGTAATCTCAACCATCCTATGGGGAAAGAAGACCCAGGTCATTAATGAAAGAACAACAACAAAATAATGAACTTTCCTCCAGCTGGTAATTAATCTAGCTTTGTGACATTATGCTCTGTTGTTACCAAGAATGGAGTATCAGCAAATAAAATCTATAGTAGATTAATTGCCCCACAGAGAAAAAATTAATTAGTTCTCAGCTCTATTAATAATTTTCAAAAGCTGGAGGGAAGCCTGCAAGTATAATTGCTGCATACTTAAGAGGCTGTGCTAAAGCTAATGAATTTTGTTTAATTTACTAATTAATTAATATGTCATTACCATTAAAAGAAAAACACAAAAACTTAAAAATTTTATAAATATATTGTGTATCAAGTGTAAACAAATTAGGAATCTAAAATAGAAAGTCTGAGATACCATTTACTATTTGTTACCAGATCTCAGACAAAGGCTGCAGTAATGTTGGTCATCAGTTTCTTTGCCTTTTTTTTCACACAAACCTGGCTAGTTTCAAGTTACTAATGTAGTTTTTCATCATTAATTTAAAATGTCTGGAGAGTTTGAACTTGAGCCCTCCAATATATTCCACACAACTAGAATTTCATCCCAAATCTCATTTGAGTGAAATACACTTCCACACTGTCAAAGGTAAGTGTGTATACAGCCAAAACAAGTAAAAAATCTATTATTTACTGCAACGTATAACATCTCAGTGCTCCACAAGAGAATCGAGACTTCTGCTGCCACATTGTTCTGACTCTGAAGCCAGAATTACATCGTTTCAGCTATTTCTCAAACTGCTCCAAATACTACACTTTTTATCTACAAAACTCCCTTCTTGCTCTTCGCCACCAGTAAGCTATGAGAGTTTCATCCAGTTTTCTCCCATATCTAAAAATGATAAGTTCTAACAAAATTGTTGCTGCTTGGCTACTCATTGTGTGGAATAAGTAATGCTCCCTAGCAAATAACTGCATCACTACGCATCTTTTCCAGGGTTATTTGCCTTGTAAATATTGATATATTCCAGTAATATTTTCATCTGTGAATACATCTCATGAATGAAAAGTAGTAGCAAATTTGTTTTTTCTTCTTTTAACATTGGGCTCACAGAACAATAAAGCAACCAGTTTAGTCAATTTCATAATTTCATTGAATGTCATGGCAACAAACAAGAGATTTCCTGGGATCAATGATGAAGAGCAAGAAATAGTATCCAGCAAGACAATGGGCTAATGTACAACAAATGTTACTTGGAACCAAATGAACTTGTTTTTTTTTAAATGCTGTATAAATGGATTGTTTTATGAAATTGGCTAAAAATTGTGTTTATCCCCCCCAAACCAAACAATATTTCTTTAAAATCTACTATTACAAAAAACTATAAAAGAGCTAACATGAAGAGTAGGATTTTTAATGACCTCACAAAATTCCAAGTTCATTAATACTTTCAAGTAAGATTTACTCAAGAAAAATCCAAAGCTTTATGGTTTGGTGAAAGAAAAGGTTCTTGGATTAATTATCAGAATCCACATAAGATTAAACAATGTTTCACAATGTAGGGAACATGTCAGAACCAGATCAAGGCAAAAAATGTAACGTAACCAAAAATAAAAAAAAACAGATTTGAAGCAGTTTGTTTCAGATTAGTAATAGCTTTCAAAAACATTTTATGGGTGCATCTATGTATATTTTCCCCACACAGTAGAATGAAATCAGGACCAGGTTAATGTCTTACATATATAACAAAAGTATGATAGATTGTGCATGCTAGCTTTAAAGATCTTATAACTTGGTTGTTAAAGAAACAAAAAGAATACTTCATATTAATCATAATTCTGAAGTTCGTAACATAAATGGTAATCATAATAATTTTTTTAAAAATTTACAAGCATGAAACATTTGGGAATGAAAATTTCAAGGCAGGAAAATTTGTTACTGGAAATGCTGATTACTTACGTTATGTCAGGCCAGCTTGAACTGTATTTTATCAATGTTATTTAAGATTAATGATGGTTTCAGCAATTTCTAATACATCTCCTGTCATCAATTCAGTGAATAGGAAAGTTGTTTCCTCAAGAAACTAACCTAAATTTAGGAGACCTTCGAGATCTCTGAAAAACAAAAATATGATTCCAGAAGCTAAATCAATCATTAGCTAACACTAACATCGCAGGATAGGTTATGCAAAGTTTTGAAAAAAATGTAAATTAATTAATTTTAGGAAAACAGAAAAAAAAACAACATTTATAAGATTTGCAGTACAGCACAGTTGATAAATCAGCAACAAAGTTTATTAGTGCCTAATACCAGATAATGCCAATGGATGTATTAAGCAGTCTGTTAAAGACCATACTACTGGTTTCCTGTCGTCATATTACAAATTGGCGTTACTAAATGATTCAGACGAATCGTTCAGCTTTAACAGGAACAATCCCCCCCACCTCAGTAAGAGGGAGGTAACTTTAATTCAATGCATGGTAGACCTAGCAGCATCAATTTTGGAACTAGACATAGTTATGCTGCTGCATGCAGCACCATGCTTATGCAGCAGGAAATATCATATAATACACGCTTTACAGCTTCATCGTGGCATAAAAGATGGGTTATGCTGGATATGCTGAGCAGGACAGCAGATGGTGATTGGGTTTGTTAGGATGGACCAACTCTCTTTTCTGGCAGTACATCAGCACCAAGGTGGATTAGTCAAAAAAAACCTAATTCCTGCTGTCAGAAAACTCTGGTTTACTATTTAAGCAATTTAACCAGAAAATTTTTAAAAGAATAATAATGCTGTTTTACAGCATTTACATATTTCTTTTTTAAAATAAAAAAAACAGGTGAACCATTATAAATAAGCAAAAAAAATTTTAAAATAAATAACCACACACCCAAAAAATATACAAAAAACATTTTGAATAGTTAAGAGCAGTTGTTAAATTAAGACCATGGTTAGAAAATGACGTATAAGATAGCATTTCCTTTCGTTAAGTGGTATGGATTTATCATTATACTCATTATATCCTACTTATTTTCACTTCATTAAGTTAAGTGATCCACTCACTCCTCAATGTATTTAATCCTCTTCAACCAATAGTGAATCTCACTATGGCAAAGTTCTCCAAAATTTAACTCTCCAGAGCCCTTATAGCATTTTACTGATTTCCGCCACCAGTCTACTATGCTGTTTACTAGACTTGGTCTCTGCTACATGCATGGAAAAACAGTCAATGATGCAACCAGTGAAAAATTAAGAATTTCATTAATGGAAAATGACTGACCATTTTATGATATATATCATAACCATCATGGAAACACATGTATTCTGTTTTATGAGAAAGCATCAGAAGACAATAATTTCTCTTCTTTTTTTTTGTTGAGAAATTGACTTAGGTCGGAATAAAACTGTAATTAAATTTACCTATTCTTTAAAAACAGAAATACAGAAAAATGTCAAAGATAATAGCATATGCAGTTAAGGACACTGTACATTTATTCTATAAACTTCTCTGTTGATTTACTATTCAAATGCTATGTAAGTGGCTTAGGGGTTATTAATACGCTGGTGGATACACTCAAAATTTGTTTGTAATCATGATTAAAGAAGTGATTAAAGAATGGCATTATTATTAAATAAGAAAGATTGTTTCAGCAATTTTCTGAAAATAAAAAAGAAATTTTTTAATCTACATTTGACTTCAGCCCAGCAGCACAGGCTGACAGACTTTCAGATGCCAACCCACGTGATAAAATGGCACTTAAAAGTGGGCTGGTTGTGGAAGAAATAATGAAAACAGTGTGTGTGTATGTCAAAAATGCTAACCTTCCTACATAGCAGGCTGTTGGCCAAAGTAAAACCTATCTACAAGAGCGATGAATGGTTTATATCTTTTTGCTCATGTGAGATAACATCAAAGATCATCAAATGCAACCCAGCAAAAATAGTCTCCCTAATGGCTTCTGGCAGGTTTTCATTTTGAAAGTCACTGGTAGTGTGATGGGAGTGATAGATGCCACCGTATAAATTACAAACATTACTACTACTTACTTCAAACCATCTGTAACAGTACATTGTTCCACTTTATGTTGAGTTTCATATGATCCCATAACCAACAACTAAGTAATTTTATTGATACATTTTAGAGAATACCAAATAATTACTAAAGATTTTTTTAGAGGGGGGGGTCTGTTAACATAGAGAAACCATAAAAAATATATCAAGGAAGCTACATAATTGTTTTATCCATTCAGAATATAATTCAATTGCTTAATAAATGTGCCAACTGAAAAAAGAAAATTTTCTGATACTGACAAAATGGCAATTGAAAAATGTAATTTATAATTAACTCTGCTGCATCTGCCCATGACATGAAAAGCAATAGATCAAAAGGCTGAACAGGTACAGTAAATGAATTATAATAAAATGGCAAACTGTTGTTGTTCGTCCAGCCTCTTAACATTCAATTCTGTGCTAAACTTTGGTGCTAAATCACTACCTTGCATCTCAGCAACATGGCCGCATTTTGTTTGTGCAACATTATGAAATGCTTGGTTTACCAATATCCCCCATGAGAAAACTGTGAACATGGATGCAGAAAAATCCTCTGCCTGCTCTTCTGAATAGTTAGAACTATTCTGCTCAGGCTTAATGAAAAACAAATTACCAAGTCCTCTGGCTTTCCTTTTACGACCATTCTTTACTTGCTTGCTCTGTGTGTTACTATTAAAAAAAAAGAGACTAATAAAGAAGACTAATTTAATAGACACCCATTGTTTTGTTTCAATCAAACATACGGCACTCAATTAAATCAACATCACAACATATATTGACATTTGTGCATGTAAACCAAGCAGTTAGACCACATTTCTTCTTTGGTAGTTTTATGTTAATAATAAAGTCTGTTTATTCTAAATCAATTTTTCTAGTACTGAGTTTTACCAGCCTCAGAAGCATTCCATCGTTGTTATTTGATTTAAGTTCTGTTTGTTTGTAAGCATTGCAAAACTTGTTAAGGCTCCAAAATATGTTTTTGAGTTCAAATTGCATTTCTTTCCAGGAAAACATCACACACCCTTTTGTGGAAATGGACAGCTGATGTAATGGGGCAGCACAATAAAATAATAGGCTGGTCTGCATCCTTATCCATCATATAAGTTAACCAGTGTCAAGCTGTAGATAAATATGTACATATACCACCAAATAGATGTAAATATTTCAAGAATATCACACACATTTTAGAAAAATTTAAAGCTTACTTAACGTCAATAAACCACAATTGGCTTGGAAGAAACTTTGACTTTTTTATTTTATAAATTTTGATATTTCCTAGAGATCTGACGCACTGTTGATTACTATTGTGGTGTCACATGAGTACCAAAATTTTTGATACTCCCTTCTCAACCAATGGTCTCCACCTTTTGACTATTATTGTGGTATTAAAACCTACCAAAACAATGTGATTTTTTAACATGGCTAAGGAGATTTATGATTAGTATTAAATTTCCAACCACCTTTAAACTTTGCTAAAGATAATTAAAACATTTTAGTTTCAATAATTCCAAAAGTTCATTTCTTCCGTGTAACGTTATAAGTAGAAATCTACAGAGTCTTGGGCTAGAATTTGGAACACCCACCAAAGCTATCCCATTACTTAATTTTTATGCCATTAACATAAGTTTGTCACCCACTATTATTTTGAGTTTTGCCTTTGAATTACTATGAGGAAAAGCTTGAAGATTATAGAATCATATGAAATTTCTTATTGTTTCTGAACATTCATTCTTCATCTTTTAATAACAAGCAAGCTCGAGAGATCCCAGCATTACTATTATGGGATAAAACCCATTAAAAAAATTTTTTTTTAAAATAAACACCAATATTTTCAATAACTTATAGTCTTGGATTTAAAACATGTTGATTTTTATCTGTTTTGATGTCTTGTTCTAATTAAAAATTAATTTTCACATGCACCCCATGGTGGATTGATCCAGTGGCCACTTAAGTACTGCTAAAAATAAAAAAAAAATGTATATTTCTTTCATTTCTTAACTCAAAGAGTGAACATTAATTATTCCACAAGTAAACCATGTTGAAAATAAATGGCTGCCAACAAAGCAAAAGATGCAAATAAAGTTAACAATGGAACGAACAGGTGGTATTATCCAGTAAAATGGTCATTTCAACTGAAGTTGGAGAAATGCAGAGTTAATAAAATAGGAAGGAATGGAATCCTTCAACATCATTATACAAGTTAATTCCAAAAAAAAATAAGATGGTGATAATTAGCAATGACAAAACTCTTAATGAGAAGGGCTTTTAATAAGTGACTGAATGCCACTTCAAATGTTGTACTTTTTACTTCTATTGTTATAAAATTATCAATGTCAAATTGTTGTTCTTGCCATGCACAGGGGAGTTTTGAAGACGACTTGCATTTTCCAAGGATAACGTTCATTAACCTCAACTTTGTCAATGTTGTTGATCCAGATGACACTTTTAAAAAATGGGTTCATCTACTGGTTAACTATCAACTGGACAACCTAAGCTTTTCCCCCAAACATTTTATTTATTATTTAAGTTTCATTTCTGAATTAAGAGTAAATACCATTTAATGATCTCTACAAGGTACACTAAGCATGGAACACCATATATAAGGCTTTTCGCTTTCTCTTCTGTTCAAACTGATCTTCTACAATTTCAACACTGATTTTGGTGGGTCTTTCCATTTACTGTTTCCCACAGTCACAACTCAGTGAGTAGACTATTTTCTTAGCTGCTATGACTTTTTTTTCTTTCTTGGAAACTAACCTGATCAGACATATGCTAAACTATTTACACAGACAAGCAAGGCATTCTGCTCTTCATTTGATATGCTGCTGCTGTTCTTGTATTCTTTTCTGTGCTTTGGTCCTGCCTTTGGTGGATGACCTTTTATATGATGCTGAATATCCGTTTTGCTGTAATGGGATATCAAGTGGTTCTTCTCTGCATGTATCTTAAATTAGCACATCAGGGAACAGAAACTAACTTGCATTCTCTAGTTCCATGATGAATTTGATAGCTGCCTGCATATAGTGTACATGTTGGAGAAACACATTCAAATCATCCAGTGTGTGTGTGGCCAGACAATGAAGTCATCATCCATATATCATATTATTATTTTTGGTTTGGCAAATTATGCTGAAAAATCCAAGTTCTCAAAATCCTCAATGGGCAAATTGGCAAGAATCCATATCAGCCATTTCTCTCCGAGTGTGTTAATGCACTGAGAGGTTTTTAACATTTTATACAACTGATCTTAGATATCCAATTTATGTATCTTCATCAAAATACATGGTACATTAAAAAAAAAAAACCCTCTAATTCAGAGCTCAGTCGAGATAACTGCATTTCTTAAAATATCAGAATTGTAAACCTTTTTTATTAATTTGAAATTCATTAACAATTGACAACTAAAGTTTTCTTCCCTACACTATTATAAACTTGCATTAAATCATTCAACAACCGTATAATTCAGTTGTGTGATGTGAAAGAACACTCCAAACTAATTTATTACACACAAAAAAAAGCTAATCATCTCATCATGAGAAAGAATGAACAATGAAACTCAACTCAACTCTCTCTTTTAAATTAAAATTTTTAAACTCGAAAAAATAATTGACTGACTTTTAGATATTTATTTCTAGAAACATGGAAGTTGTTTTTTTTTTTTTTTGTTTCTTTAAATGGCTTTTAGGTAATAATTTCCATCATCTTTATACTGTCTTTACTATCACTCTACAGTTAATTCAAACCTGCCTCAGCTTATGCTAAGCTACTGTCCCAAAATAACAGAATAAGAATTGTCAGCTCTGATGAATAGACAAACCAGCATGGTGAATCAGAAGTAATTGGATTATCAATGCCCCGCACCATGTGGGACTGTAAATGTGGAAGTAATATCTAGGAAGTATTAAAGAAGTTTCAATACTGATCAGTATTATTTATTGACACTTATTTGACCATAATGAATAAATTTTTCAATTCTTTCAGGAAGATATGCAACAGTGATCAGAAGTAAACCAAGTTTGAAAAATAATGGCGGAATAAAAGTTTGTTTTTTTTATAGACATTTAGATATTGAGAAAATATTATATTATTAAAAAATACAAAGTAGAAAGAAAGACTAAAACACTGAAACAGGTATATGCATTGATTCTGCCTACAACAACTTTAAAACATATTACCCAATAGAAGATTCTCTGATTTTTAGAAAGCTGATTTATTTTGAATCCATTCTTCCACATGCTAGAAAATTCCAATGTTGTTTCCTCTGCTTGCACAAACAATTAATTTTGAGAATCAAAATCTCAATAACATGTAAATTCATCTTCTCCCAAAGGAGTTTATTTACAGAAAATAAGTAATTTTGAAGATAAATTAGAATGCTGGATTTTATTTATTAGATTCTTTGAAAATATGGTTGGAAACTTTCAGAGTAGCTACTGGAAAAGCTTCCAAAAATATTCAACTTTGGTGAATTATTCTTCATTTTTTATGCATAAAGACTGCACTATGGAAGTAAAAGGGTGCCAGAAGTTGATGATCAATTTCTTTTTTTTTCTTCACTCTTGAAAACTGCAGACATGGAAAAACAGCATCCACTGTTGTTAAAAGATAACAGCAAAAAACTGTATATAAGAATTAAATCACAACCCAATTAGAATCACAGCAAGTGTTACAACAAAGACTAATTTCCTGCAGGTTATTTGATGTTGGCCAATGTCCACTTGTCTTAGGCATAAAATCAGGACATTAATAAACAAGAAACAACACTGACTGAGTTATAAGGAAAAACCATCAGTAGCAAAAGGCTTAATGGGTTATTAATATGCTGGTGGCTACACTTATAAACTGAACAAAAATTTACTGAATATCACCAAACATAGACATAACACTGGAAGCATCCAGGTAGGCAGAAACACCTCCTTTAGTTAAAATGTTCACTAGTGAACACAAGGGTTGATGTGATGGTCTAGTACTGCAATTTCCTTTCATACCTAAAAAACGAAAAAAGATTTTTGGAACCCACCACACGTGTACCCTTTGTCTCTAATGTATTTTCAATCATGGATGATGATCCAGGACTGTGTACCTGAGGATGGCACATGATGATCTTAGTAAAAGATACTAAATTACCAAATTTATAGAAAACATTTCTTAAAAGAGGAAAAAAAGGAACATTAACTTTGAAAGAAAAAAAAAAACTAAGGGTGTAGATACAGGTACTCCCCGACTTATGACCAGGTTCCGTTCCGACCAACCAGTTGTAAGTCGATATGGATGTAACTTGAAGACCTATACGTATTTGACCTTATTTGGATATGCATTACTAGTATGTACTGTACTACGTAATACATTTTATCTTTTTTATGCAGTTACCAATATCTTTTACTTTTTTCTTTCTTTAATACGCTTACTTGCAGCCTCTCCTGTTACTCGGACATTATGCAGATTGTATCTTTATTTGAAGCCACTAAACCATCCATTGCTTAGTTTTCCTTGTAGTCATCTCCTATTTGTTCCTTCAAAGTCTCGAAAATACTTCTAGCCTTAGCTTGAATTGTTAGTAGGCTTATGGGTACACATTTTTGTATCTGGTCTTCCATCTAGAGCATCAACAATTTCTCTATTTCGTGGATAGGTCCTTGTCACTTCTTTGTTATTATTGTTGACCACTGACCACATGGTGGCTGAACCTTTTACTGCATCCAAGACTCTTTCCTTGTCCTTAAGAATGGTGAAGATCGTTGAATGGGACAACTGTAGATCACGTGCGATAGCATTTACTTTTCCCCTTCCTTCATGTTGGTTTATTATTTTCATTTTAACTTCCAAATCAAGTGACTTCCTCTGTTTCTTGCCTGGTGTATTGGTAGGTGGAGAAATCTCCCTTTCGCACAACATCTTTGGGGGTGGTAAATCCGTAGAAGCTAAGCGAGATACTTGCTATATGACTGCAGAAGTATAGCTGATGCCGAGAGAAAATGCGATGCCGCTGCTGGGAGATATGTGTTGCCATACTGACCTGACTCTCATACGGCGTGCGGGAATATTTGAAATATTTTTTTTACACATGGTCGTAACTGCGGGTGGTCGTAAGTCTGGGAGTATCTGTATATTTATACAATGTCAAAACTTTACAAATATCAATATTTAAAATTCAATTTAAGAAAATTTTCTTGAACAATTATTTTTTCCTAAAATTGTCTTACAAAGTGTATTCTGAAATCATGAATAGTTTTCCTGAACTCAGAACTTAATGAAACAAAGCAACAAAATGCAAAAAAACAATCTATAATAAACTTATAAAGCAACAAAATTGTTTTTTTTTTTAATTCATTTAAGATATTTTGTCTTTTAAAAGGAAATTTAAAATTATCTAAAGCTAACAAAAATCTACATATATGATTGAACAGCACAGCATTTAATTAATACCATTCAGGGCTCTACTACCCCATCTGCATGGGTTTTCCTCCACAGCCAGAGGGCTTTACCAGGGACTGTCTTCCTGGCCAAAATCTGTGCCCTGGTATTTTTGCCAGTTGCCTGGTTTCTGTTACTGGTGTTTCCCTTTAAGTGCCAGACTAAAATGAAACATGAGTGATTTCCTCCCCCGTGCATACGAGTATATATCATTCAGATGTGCATCACTCTAATATATGCAAATTCGATTTTGTATAATAGTTGTATAAGTTTCATTTTAGTGCTGAAATAACTTAGTTTCTTTTTTAACAAAATATCAGTTTGTTTCATATCAGTAGATAACAACAAAAAAGAAAAATAGTAGTAATTTTAAAGAAAAAAAAAGTTACCCACAAAAATGCAAACATATTTTGACACGATATTGATTTTACATAACATGGATGTTCATGTAAACTTGATATAACTTTTGTCAGAGAGATTGTAGTATAAAGACATTTTTCAATCACAAAATTAAGGTTTGCTTTTTTAAAATTAAAATTTCCATAGATGCATCCTGCATAATTCCATATTCTCTTGCTACTAGTTGGTAGTCTCCTTAGCAAAGAAGTTGATGGTTTAATTACATAACATTCACATTAATGATTAAAAAGTTCAGCAATTTATTACTAGCACAACATTTGTAGATGAAATATAGTACATTGATTTTAAATGGATGTTTACATTGTCTCTCTGCTCCCTTTCAGAAATTATTACATACACTTGAGAATTTGCTTTTGTCCTACTTTTGAGGAAGCTCCCAGTTCCCCAAAACTTACCATGCCGTAAAAAAGGCACAGTAGTTTTCCATAGAAAACTTTGTAAATTTAACTGTCTAACGGCAGCTTTCATCCGCCCACCTAAACACTCCAAACTCATTGGCTCGTGTGTTTTTGCTAACTGTTTCCAGTGACAGCTGATGCCCTGATTGGCTGGCCACCATATAAATATTGGCAAGCCTGTATTCAAGACGGACTCTGGCAGAGCAAGGATACAACACCTATTTGTTTTTCAATCAAGAATTTTCAGGACTTCCCAATTTTTTTTAGACATTAGAGCTGTAACTGAAGTCGTTACTGCTAGCAAACAATATTTAATTAAGAAATAAAAATGTCAACTAAACCAATTAATCAATCAAGAAGAATTCTTACACAACAATGGACTGAAACTAAACATACCACAGCCTCCACCTTTTATCCTATATATTGGGTTTGTTTTATTTAAGACAACTGGCAATGAATTTAAAGCAGCTTTGAAAACTGATTTTAGTCAACAAATTACCAAATGCAAATTTATTTAGTTGTATTTCTTTCTTCAATGGTTTCTAACATCTATCCAAATTTCTTTTATAATGTCATAATAAAATCTGATTGGTCATTTATACTGAGCACTAGGTTTTCAGTTCAATACCAAAGTAATACTTGGCACACATGGTATGAAACCAAAATAAGTAACTCAACTGACTCACACCTTGATCACTGCTCAAGAGCTCCCAACCATATCCAGGTAACTTGCTTGATGACCGGGACTAACTGTCCTCAAGACGCCAAAGTCAAGCAGAGGTTAACAAGAAAGAAAAGCCTTCACTGATGAGAGCGATCAGTAAGCTGTGTAATATAACTGGCTATAACTATTTTGACTTTATTTTGCTTAACTTTATAAATGTTCTCAGAATAATAATTTTGGTGTTACAGTCTCCAAACCAGGAAAATGCTTCTCTTGGAGTCTGAGATTAACTTTAAACCTACATTACTAACAAGAAAACCCAAGTGGTTCATATGCAAGCATGGGAGCAGAATGTTAATAATGTCAGTGAGAACAGATGATGCAGCTTTCTTATAATTATAAAATAAATTCTTTACAGTTTCATGATCAGCAAAATCTAAAAAAAAAAAAAGAAAAATCATAAAACAGCAGATAAATCCAAAACATTTGAGTAAATCTTTTCAGTATGACAAAATAAAAGGACAAAATACCATCTTGGTGTGGTGTTTGCCATCTTTTTCATTGAATGTCATGTAAATCCAATGTAAAAATGGATTATGCTATTTTACAATAGTTACTGAAAATGAAGTGAAGGTAAATTTGCAAGCATCATGATTTCCTGTTTTTGTTTAATCAGTGTCAGATGTAAAAATACAATGCAGCCCTGCTATAAAACAATCCACAAAATCCACATCACAAAACCACATTACAGTTGGAACCGTGTGCTAATGAGATACTTTCAAAATTGCCAAGCCAATAGCCAGCATGATGCAGAACTACAAATAAACTAATTAAAACAGCATTATAAACAGATTATTCATCTAATCTGATGTAGACAAATAGGCTTCTGGTAACAAAAATGTAAATATCCATGTACATTTGGACTATTTAAATTCACACAAAATCAGTTTTTGCTTGTACAGATTACACAAAAATATTTTGATACCAAGTGCACAATCAACAAAATTGTAGTCCATTTTTTGAAAGGATGGACATGTGTTGAAAAAACAGCAATTTTTAACTGTTTACATTTACTCCTCACCTCTGCCTTTGCTAGATGTAAGATGTTCTGAAGTTGAGTCAGGCTTGCAGCAGTTGATATTTTTAATGGCATCCAGCCATCACAGCAATTCTTTTAGGTAATGGATGATTGTATGGGATAATAGCAATGGCTTGGCTTCAATGTTGTTGTCAGTATCCAATTTGGCTCCAAGTATGAATCTGGCATTCCTCAGACTATAAGCATTGATTCCATTGTAATCCACAACTCGATTCTCACTTTCATGTATTTCTTCAGTGAAATTTTCAAATACTCCTTTTCAATGCTGTTGGTTTCCATCTCAAATAGAGGACTGAAGGCATATTTCCAGAAGTTTTAAAATAGTTGATTGTCACTTTTTTCCCAAGCATTGCCACATATATAGATTCTCTTTCACACTAAGATTCTTCAGGCAAGTTGTCATGTTGTCTGTCCTTACTCTCCACCATTCTCCTGATAAGTTCTTTTCAGTGGTTATGTTTGAAGATTGATGTAATACCTTGGTCAAGGGTTTGCATTTTGGAAATGCATTTAAAGTTTCCACCTTGTATTACAGGTTCTCTGGCAGCAGGTGTGCAGGGCAGTTGTCAAGCAGCAAGATGACTTTCTCAGATAGTATCTTCTGTTTGAGATTTTTTCTCATTTTTGGTTCAAATTCATAATAGAACCAATCACTGAAAAATTGATAAACTTATCCAGGCTATGGTGTTATTTAGGTAGTGGAATGGTAGTGGTTTTCAGTTCAGATGATGGCAGCAGCACAATTTGGCAAATTTTCCAATCACAAGCAAAGTCAGCTTGCATCAACAAGTTTTCATGTCGCAAAGGAAGTGTGACAAAGTTATCTTTATCTGTCTAAAGTTTGACAATTTGTGGGGTCATTTCATGTTACTACTGTCTCATCTCTGAGATCATTTTCTAGCACAATGTAAATTTGTTCTTTGGTGTAATCCTTTCCCTTCTAAAATCTTTAATTCAGCGGGAAATTAAGCCATGCCTTGGTGGTTGGTGGACCATTGTTCTCCTCTTATACTAACTTGCAAAGTGTCATGCCAGTATATGAATCTTGTTGACTATCCTTTGCTGACTTCAGACTGATCTGGGATGCTGGTATTTTCATTCATTTGTTGGCAAAATATTTTAGCTGGAGCTTGAATAATAAAAGCAAATACAAGTACACCTTCAGCTCCCTGATTTGGGAACCATGTCTATACAGCTTTGTTAAGAGGAGTGCAGTTGGCATCTCAAATTTTCTTTCTTGCATGTCCATTTAATCAATCTCAATCAACTCCCTTCTCAACTTCCCTTTATCTTAAAGCCACCCCAAAAAAAAATGCTGTTCAATTACAATAGAAAAATTTCAATAAGCCCCTTAAATAGACATGAAGCTGGCATCTCATTGGCTGGATATGATGTTAACAATAAAAGTTTAACCAGTAATCCAGCAGTTAAGAAAGAAGAGAGTTTTTTTAATATAAAGTACCACATTTATTCAAATTCATATTTCTTAATGAATTTAACCTGAAATTAAAAGGTGTGATAGTAAAGTTACATTTCATTGAATTGCTGTTGAGTGGTTAAGTATTATCTGGCAAAAATTTATCATTTGTATAGCATTTATACTTCAAAAATATTTGACACCATGAAAAAGATTGCAAATACATTCTAAAAAAGTTAAATACAAATTTTGGGGGATCAAGACAAACCCACATTATACCAAGATCCATGCTATAATGGGGCCCCAACATATTTATAAATTGAACTATTAAGTCTTTTAATCAACTAATGAAAGTCCTAGGGTTTATTTATAGAGAGAGAAAGAAAATAAAACATTCATTAATTTCAAACTTTAAGAATATCATTATTCATAGATAACATTTATAAATGTAATGTAAAGTTACATGCCACCCATTACAAAATAATTAATAAATTTGTAATTGGTTTTACACAAAAATCGTAGATTGATGACTACTACTATAGTCACAGATGAAAGAATCCTTATCTGGATTTTAGGAAAGTGTAAATTCAAACAATCATCCTGCTTCCAGAGAGAAAATTAAACAAGACCAATATTATGAGGCTTTTTTGTATGCTGCAGCACTAAGCAGTAATAGATGCAGATAAAATATATAGACATTTTTCAGCTGAAGAACTATTCTCTCCACAAAAACAAACTTTACCTCTGCTAATCATCAGTATTTTTCTGTAATTCCAATAGTAGTAACCTTTCGTGGTAACATACTTAATTATACAGGGTGTTTTTAAGACAAAAATTAAAACAACAAAAAAGACAGCAACCAACCAACAAGTTGTGAGTTCAAGACTAACGCCAGCACCTTGTATTATTCAAAAATACCTAGTGCAAGTCAGCATCAATGACACCAAAACATTCCTTCTCAGGCCTATACCAAAACAGGTTTTTGAATTAGTTCTATTACCTAAGTGATGAGGAATGCCAGAAAAAATCATTTGGTTTCCAAATATAAGGTTAGTGGAAACAAAATTCCACAAGTTGCTTGTGGTTTCTTATTTCAAAAGTTATATAGCTACTCTACATTTTATATGAACTTTTGATGTGCCCATTTTATTTTACAATGAAGCAAGAGACTCTCCTATTATATCTCTTCATTTGAGGTCTGATAAGTTTTAAAAATTTCTGTTCTTAACATTAAATTCAGTCACAACTTTATCTGTTCAAGTGAGAGAGAAGCCTCTATACTTCTGAGACTTGTTACACCTAATGGAGAAATTTTCCTCAGCTAATGGGCACTGACAAAGACCAACCATATATTCAATGCTTTCAGAAGAGAAATCTAAATTAGATCCAACAATGAATCTCATACTGTATCTATATTTACAATGAAAATCATTTCACTTCATCCCACAAATACTGTATTCCAGCGAGAACCAATCACTGCATAAAAACTGCCTATCTGGGACAAAGGTACACAGACTACATCGCATGCAAATTACCTACCACTTCCATACAAAAGCGCACCCTGTAGTTCAATAAACCAAGGTTAACAAAAAAATTTTTAATGACAGGATAATGTTAGAAATATTTTTTTTTTTTTTAATTAACAGCTGTCAACAAGTTATACATTCTTTGGAAATAATTACATTTTCTGTGTCCTCCTAATAAATTAGTTCCCCTTTGTTTACACTGTCATGCTAACAACTCTGGAACTGAATACACACACTGGGGGCTTTAAAATCTCATAAAATATTTAAATATCTGCACAAGCATGCTTCCTGTTTCAGACCAGGTGTGGACCATAAATACAACAGTGCTTATTACAATTCCTGACAGCTTTTGTCAACTTGGAATTGTTGATCACAGGCAAATACAATGCTCTGCTTTGTTTCTTTTCATTTTGCTTTTTGTTTTTCATTAAGAAATAATAAAAAAAAGGATATATTAATATGCCAAAAATAAATTAGGAAGAAAAAAAATTTCTTTACATGTTCAATTTGTTTGAGAGCAAGCCATCCAATTCTCATTTTCCCCCTTTTTTAAAAGAAACAACAACCTATTTTCCTCTAAATTATAGTTACAATTAATCATTTTATTTTTGAAAAAATTATTTTCTGAAAATTAAGACAACAAATGATACTTTAAAACACATGGAGCTGCAAGATGAACTGTCAGAAATAAATTTACCTACACCTATAAATTTCAAGCTGTAATCCAAGAAAATCATTTATGTAAACAGTAAATATTTCATAATTCATGACAACTTTTATTTCATATTCAAAATCTGAATAATCATCTCACATGTAATGCAATTCTTTGGGTTCAAAACAAAATGACATAAACAAATGCCAATACTTGTTTTCCATTTGTTTTTGCTATCAAATATAAACATAAAATAAAATTATAAATGGCTCACAATTTTTGAAAGTACAGATGAAATTTTTAATTTTCTACAGGAAGGTATACTACTGCTTTTCAAGAAAAATTTCTAATTTCATTCAACGTTGCTAAGTTTTAAAGCTGTATCCATAATAGTTTATAAACTGATGATGGATATTTGTTTTTCAGAAAAACTATAATATCAAGAAACATGAAACAAATAAAGAAAATTTTAAAATAGCATGGCTCAAACATACAACAGATATCTTGCTCATCATTCCCTACCTCTGTTTACATAGAAACATAATACTCCCTTTCTATTTAACTAATCACATAAGTTTTCTGAAGAAAGTTTTACTTAATTACATAAATTTGTTTGTGCATACTGAGTCGTATCAAAATCAAAATACATCATAATAAAAGAAATATTTAACAATGACTGAAATAATGCTAAGAGGCCAAATTTTTCAAAAAAGAATTTTTTTTCATACTGGACAAAAATATTGCAAATGGTATACACATGATCAAGTATCACAGCACCACTCAGCTTTTCACATTATCAAATTATTTTAAACCTTTTGTGGACTTTATAAAAGAACAGTAAATATATCCTATCGATTGTCACACAGATTGATCAAATCAGTGCCATGTTACAAAGTGTGACTAAGATTTTCCTACATCCTTTAAAGGTAGTTATTAAACAATGCCATGTAAACTTTTGAAATGGCTAGAAGTTGGAAAACCTTTCTTTGCTATAAAAAACAAACTCTACCTTATCTGCTAAAAACATAAATAAATGTTAAATTCAAAATTTTCATACAATTCCATTTCATTTTGTAAACAATGTCATCAATACTTAGATCCCTACCAGCAAAAAAATTGACACCATTGAAGCATGTGAATTTTTTATTATGGCAATTATGTACATTTAATAGTCATATAAAATAGCAAAATATAAATATCTAATAGCTTTTCCATTTCCCTCATGAGGATGCCAAGAAAGACTGCATTATAGAATAGTCCATGTTTTTCCAAAATTCAGTCTTTTCCCCTTTGGATCTGCAGAGGGAACGAGTCCTGGTTTACACAATTGATGATTAAGTTGGTTCTCCCAGATCTGTTCAAACAGATCAATGTCACAGCTCTTAGGTGTCCAGGTAGGAAACCACAACCCAACTTCTTTCTTCCATAGGATGGTGATTTTGGTGGTATGACAAGTGGCACAATCTTCTTGTAGAAAATGTCTACAGCTACTAAACCCTTGTTAGAAGAGTGGCAGAGGATAATCATCAAGAACAGATATGTGCAAGAAAACTCAGATGTTTTCAATGAACATCGGGTCAGACTGTCCAGCATCCCAAGTTGCTGCTCACCATTACACTAAGATTACCATGCTGAACTGCAGGCTACAAGCAGGTCTCCTGAAATGCTTAACTATAATTTCTCCACAACCAAGTTTATCCATCTGATTTGAAATTATTAAATTGAAACTTATCAAAACTAAGTCCAAAATACCATAGGTTATGCATCACTTCCTGGGCCTATGTAAACCTGTACTGTACACTGCTTTCCATAGGCAAGGGATTTCACTAAGCAATGCATCCATTGCAGCCCAGTTTATGTTAAAATCATTGAGCTGTACATGGTGACACATTTACAATGTTTTCGATGTCTACAAGAGCCTTGTGCATGGATTGGGTCTCACCTAGTAAACAAGAGCTCTTTTGTTTGTTCTGTAACTGCTGATGGCCATTTGAGTTGATGTGTTGTTTCACACCTGAACAAAAGTTAACAATGATATTAAGCACTGTCCCATTCAGTCCAAAATTTCATGCTACCATTATCTTATTTTAACCAGAGTCTGATTGTCTAATCACATAACCTTGTCTAAAAGATATATCATGAACGCCAACCTTATGAAAACTCTCGAACAATCTACCAGCTTTGTCGTCTCACAGCATGTATTATTTATAAGTAGGCAGGTCACACAATTTAGAGAAGCATCTGAATACATTTAATTACCAACAATTAATTAATACTGTTAGTTGTTTTCCTATGATCGCTCACCAACTGAGCCACGTGTATGGACTGGTGCTATTATATAAGAATGTAAGTCAATCACACCACAAAGAGGTTTGAAATTTATCCCCAAGAGGGGAATGGAAACATGATCTGCACTTGCTGAGTTATCTACCCTTTTAGAAGAATTACGTCAAAACTGAATTCTGATACTGCAGAGGAATGCCTTTCAAAAACCACCTGTTCTATTCAGCCCAAGGAAATCCCACGGACACAAAATCTATTTCACTTTAATTTGTACAGTAACAGAACATTGTTCTTTTACAAATGAATCTTTTACCAATCCTAAGCTGTTCTGCTTTGAAAATTTCAAATGTTATTGATTGATTAAAAATTGTAAATTTAAAATAAAAATATGGAAAAAATTAAAAAAAAAAACAAACATTAAAAACAACAACAAAACAAGTGGACTAGGTTTTCTTAAAACCACTTTCAAAACTGCGAAGGTGAAATATAAGCTGTGGAAACGTCTAAAATATGGCCTATGGCTTCAAAGTAAGTTTTTCAGTATACAAGCATATACCCATAACAGGTTGTCAATAAAATCAAGGTATCCTTCATTTATTCTTTTAAACATCATTTTTGCATGAACAGTGTACTTAGTCTCTCTCACTGGCTCAGGCTGAGATTAAGATTTTTATCTACCAATCATTCCAAAGTTTTACCACCACAATTAACACATCATATAAAGCACTACACAATCCAGCGTACAAATGATTGAATGTAATGTTGGATAAAAACAAAACAGTGTTCATTGTCTTTCTATTTATAAAAGAATAAACAGAATCTTCATCCAGCTCAAGGCTCTGCTATCAACAAATTTCTGTCTGACTTGAAACCCAAGAATATCTTATTTAAATTTTATGAAAATTCAATAAAACAAAATTTCAAAAAATACATACAAGTGAAAAATCTATTTAGATATGCTACATTAATAAATCATCACCCTGGTACATGCTGAGACATGAACAATTAGTGGTAAAAGCAAATTACACCAAGCATTTCTGTTTCTCCAACAGAGTACTAGGTGGGAGAGGTTAGTATTCAATACTAAGTGTGAACTACCAATACACACTCGCCAAATGTCCATTTGACATGCTCCAGGATGGCATGGAATGTTCATGATTGAGGTGTGGTACCACACATGCTTCCAACCATGCACCACTAGTTGTAATAATAGATATCATAACAAGCACAGATACATCGTCAGCAAGCATGGAGCCAGGGGGGGGGGGGACCCGCTGCATGCCCCACCCCCCCCTATTTTTCACACTACGAATTCTTATTTTTCTTATATATAGCAGAAAACGCAAAAACTTCAAAGTTGTATTTTCATCATTAAACTGGGCTGCTGAAGAAACAAATAAGATTTACACCCCAAATCTTGTGGAGACCTGAATACCAGGGCGGAATTTGGATTCCGTCATTGCGACCTTATGTCACTATGGTTAGTCACGAAATCCGCACACATTGGATTGGCAGGGTATTCTGGGTTAAGTGAACAAACAATTCTGCTACATGGCACTGGTGAGCGAGAACAACTGCGAGCGATCTGTTGTAATCCCAAAATAATTGAACTTTGAAATGTTATACCCATTGGTCAGCCAAGCAGTCAGGCGACTTACTATCAGGTGAGGGTCGATCGTGATATATAATCAGCTTCTAATACACCTCACATTGATCATCATCAGATGAGTCTACACTGACACTACAGTTTGCCGCAACTATGAAAAGATCACAGCTGACCTTGGTTGACCTTTTTGCACAAAATAAAGGTTGGTTTCTGAGAAATACTGTTTTCTTGCATAAACGGTAACTTATTATTAAGTGTACATGATCGTCTCTCGTGCTTGAATGAAAATCTTATCTCATATAACCCACTGAGGGACATTCATGGCTCAAGGATACGTTGGGGATTCCATGTGGCATTTTCCTTAGAGGATCATAATTTCAGGTGGAATCGCAACCTCAGACACGGATCCAGGAATTTTTGCAGGGGTGGATCAGGATCTCTCGTGTCCACAGATCAACAAAATACCAATGTACAAGACATATGATGAGCAAAAAAAAGCTGACAAACAGCGTGTGCCATTGTTTTTCATCTGTTTCCGTGTATCTGTCGGTGTATCTGTAATCTCTTCTGTGGACTTTTTTCGGTTGTTCACAAAATTCAAAAACAAACATTTTTTTCGTGGGTTGAACAGAGGCGAGTCAGGACCCCACTACTGGATCTGCACCTGGGCCTGTATAAAGAGAATCCCTGGCATTTTGAATCTCTGCTCAACCTCCTGGGACCAGCTCGGCCATTCACATCGCTGTGCTCTCTGCTGAAGGGTCGTTTTACTAATCTGCCTTAAGAACTGGTTTCTTCCTGGTTTTGATCCTCTATTAGTCCCATTCAATAAAACTGACAATGTTTGGTAGTTCATATAAACTGTAGACAGCATGAATCCGCTGTGCGGAGCCTGGTCTGAGTGATCAGAGTGATTCAAGACGAAGATTATCATTCAACAATAATAGAGGAGTGATTCTATTCCTTGTTTTTACTTTTCGTCCACAAGGACATTCGCCTGGACTATGACAGGATCATAGACATGTATGCGTGCAGGTACCCAAGGCGCATGCTTTTCAACAACCCACTGACGGAATATCACCAAAATCGGTGTGATGATACATGACACTTGACAGTGTATAACATCAGTGACGATTCCTGGTCTGTCATTTCGCAAATATATTTTGGTTTTATCTGGGATTTGAACACGTTATTCAGTTTGATGAATTTGCTGAGCTGGACTACATTTCCTTGAAATAAAAATACATATGGATTTTATTACAAAATAAATATGCTATTGTTAGTTCAATATTCTTGTGACGACTCGATACTACAGATGCTGGATGTTTTCTGAAATGAATTGCATGTTCTGTGTTAAGTGGCCCAGGAGTTGGAGAACGTTGTCTATGGAGGCTGCATGTGCACCTGTTGTATCACTGCTCGACCGTATTCCTCATAAAACTGCAGTTAACTTCATAAGAATTTCCCATTTTATACGAAACCGGAAAACTGCAAAAATAGGCCTACAAATTTCTGAATGGACAGCATCGATCTGACACATGCCTTGTGATATAAATGAACAAGGTGTAAACATCCCAGTTTTTGTCCTTTTTCAAACGATGCTGTGGGCCATAGTTTGCACACTTCTGGTCCAGTCATTTTGGAATTTGGCTTTCAGTATGGACTATACCACACACACACACACACACCCTTTCCGAAAATCCTGGATCTGCATCTGATCAGTGCAAGTCATATTTATCAAGTAGTCAACCAAATTGTGTCAGTTTAGTACTGATAGCATCAAGTGAAAAGACTAATTCTACACTCATAAAAAGCTTTGGACTATGTAGGTTCACTGATAATGTGTTTGCCATAACAGTGACAGTTTTGATATTTTGAACATCTCTCCTATTCTAACATCTAGAAACTGTTCAAATTTCTCTGACATACGAGGTGTAGTCAAAAAGTATCAGACCTTGAATTTGTTTGAACAAAATAATAATGTGTGAGCAAAATCCGCATGGGTATTAGGTGGCCGCGTCCTTCCTGAGCATGCGCAAAAATTTTCGTGTCTATAGGTTGCGCCAGTTGCCTGCAGTGATGCGTTGAGTACGGACATGAAGAGTGTGCTGTGCGATTTTTCTTTTTTAGTCAAGATGACCGAGTGCATTGAGCAAAGATACTGTATCAAATTCTGCCAAAAACTTGGTGATACGCAAGCCCAGACTATCAAGAAGATTCAGAAGGCCTATGGAGATGATGCTATGGAAAAAACACAAATAAAGGAGTGGTACAACCGGTTCAAAGATGGACGCAACTCAGTGGACAGTGAGCCACATTGTGGCAGACCATCGACTAGCAGAAACGACAAAATGATTGCAAAGGTTTGAGGAATAGTCTATGAAGACCATCATGTGACTATTGAGATTGTTGCCAAAGTTGGAATCAGCCATGGGTCAGTTCAGTCAATTATAACATAAGATTTGTGCATGAGGAGGATGTCGGCCAAATTCGTACCAAAGTTGCTTTCTGACCAGCAGAAAGGAAATTTCCCAGGACATGCTGGAGTGTGCTAGCCAAGATCAAAACTTCATGAACACTTTCATCACTGGTGATGAGACAATGGTGTACGGCTATGACCCTGAAACAAAATTGCAATCATCCCAATGGAAGCATCCATCCTCGCCAAGATCAAAGAAAGCAAGACAGGTGTGCAGCAATGTTAAACTGATGATGACCTGTTTTTTTGACTACAGAGGTATTGTGCACCATGAATATGCACTGCAAGGTCAGACAATTAACAAAGAATACTACCTGGGGGTTCTTCGTCGCCTTCGTGAAGCTGTGCAGTGAAAACGACCCGAACTGTGGGCAGCAAAGAACTGGCAACTCCACCATGACAACGTACCCACTCATTCTGTCCACGTCGTCCAAGCATTCCTCGCCAAGCATAACACACCACTTGTTCGTCAGGCTTCCTACTCCTCAGACTTGGCTCTGTGTGACTTTTGGCTATTTCCAAAGCTCAAAAAAACACTCAAAGGGAGAAGATTTGAGTCAACAGAGGACATTAAGCAAAATTCAACGGCACAGCTCTACAGCATTCCAAAAAGTGATTTCCAGAAATGTTTCCAGCAATGGCAGGAATGCTGGCAGAAGTGTGTAGACTCCCAAGGCAAATACTTTGAAGGAGACTAAATCAAAATGGTGAGTTTTTTAATATTACTTTTTTTTTTTTTTTTGTCAAAGGTCGGATACTTTTTGACTACACCTCGTACTTTCATAAACCCAGCAAACAAGGATTTATGCTGGAGAATCCTGTCGGCTTTCACTGCTTGTTCAAGCTTTGCCAAATATTTCTCAATTTCATAAAAGCTTCATTTCATAGACAGTCAACTGTAACTCTTGTTTATTCAAGTCACACCATTTAAAAAAATGCTAACCAACGAAATACCAAATAACTGCAGCTAGTGTTTGTGGTAGTTTTAAAGCAGCACTGCAGAGCAATTTAATTTTAAAACTTTGGGAAAAGAGGACTCTCTGAAATTAATCCCCATAAAAATTGTGAAACCAAGCAAATTTTTTAAACTGCATATTTATTTATTTAATTACTTATTTTTTTTATAAGGAGGAAAAATACGAAAAGACTATGAAAGTTTTATGTGTCTTTATCTGCACATACATAATCTAATTAAATCTGTAACAAATCTAGGGATTGTGAATTACCTCCATTATGCCTCATCAGGTTAAGAAAAATTTTGAAAGCAATTGTTAGCAGTGAGATAGAACACCACCAAGTAGCGGAAAATAAGCAGGGATCCCATGATGGCTGGAAAGAAGCATAGATTAGCTGGGATGAATGTGAAATGTCAACAAGAGATAAGAAAAATTCTCAATAGTGGTACTGCTCATTTTTTTAAAGCTTAATCTACTTTCATATATATCGTAATGATAAATGTGTTTCAATAAAACACCAGAATGACTATCATTAAAATTTTCATATCAGAGTTGTATTTCTTCCATAATAAAAACATCTTCTAGATATAATGCAGAAAGTGCAGCATAGCAACGCTAACAATTTTGGGCTCAACATAATTACATTCAGCATCTAAATGACAACCATTTTCATTTCAGATATATCCATGGATTTTATGCAAATAATCCCTGAATGTGTCAAGGATAGTATAAATATCTTAAATGGAGTCTTCTTTTCCAAGCCTATTTTTCTGTCTTTTTATTTTCCTTTTTCTTTATTAAAACTATTTTGTAAATAATACAATATAAGCAGAGTGAATGGACATTAAAGCAGTAATAAAGGTTATGCCCAATTAAAACTGCATGGATGCTAACAGTGCAACTCATCTGTTGCATATTAACCATCTGCTTCCTGCTTATTGAAAGAAGTCGTCTCTGTAAGAAATGGTTGCCGTCAATTATTCATGGTGATGTGCAGTTGTGGAAAAATACATGGAACATGAAGAGAATGGTAAGCTAAGAACAATCCTAAAGCAGACCAATTTGCCCATCTGTGTGGCACTTTCTCAATAATATCTTCATTATGAGGACAATATAAATGCTTCCTTTCAAAATCTATCTTGATTTAGCCTGGCTCAAGAAGTTAACATAACTAATCACAAATTACAGCAATGGAGCACTAGAGAAAGTGCCTGAAAAATCACAAGTCTAATATAAAGTTGCAGAACTATCTATCCATCTCCAATATTATAATGTTCATTTAAAAAATAATTAATTACCTGGAAAACCAATGTTAAATGGCAAACGTGAAACTCTGAAGACTAAATGCTACATAATAACATTAGCATTTTAAAAAAAAACAAACATTTGGTAGGGAAGTTTTTGCTGCGTTAGAACAATTTTATGATATAAGATTTGCATGAACATACTGAAACTAAGTAGCCAGACCACTGTATGAAAGTAAATCTACACCAAATACAGAGTTACAAAATAAACTTCTGTATAATTATGTATACACCCTAAGTGTATGGCTAAATGTATGCACATGTGCGATGTGGCAAACATATATGAAATAATATCTGTATTAACTACAAATAGATATGGCTGCCTTTTTTTAAATCTTACTTTCTAATGAATCTCCCAGAATTCTGAGGGAGGGCTTCTAATCAGCATTGCTATATACCATCTTTGGTGGTTTCATGCTATATTACCTAAATTTGAATCATGACTTCAGTTTTTAGCTATTTGCTGTGATAAGAATTTTGGTAAAAGATGATAATAAAAATTTTATTTTAACTTTAAAAAACGAATTAAAATACAATGATTTGTTATTATTAAACTATCAAGTGCAAATTAAATAAGAATTGAAGTGGTGATTTAGAAGTAGTATATTGAGGCTATCATTCTGTATTTATAAAGTTGTATACTGAAATAATGAGTTAATGACAGGAAGACTGAATAGTTTCACATGTATAAAACAATAACCTGACAATTTGAAAATAACAGGCTGTAAAAATGTACACAGCCTCAGACTGATGTAAACAGGACAAATTTGTGTATCCATTTCTGCCTGTCTGCCAAACTGTCCAAAAAACCACAAATCATAGTGCATTTTTGAAAGTTTATTTTCTTAAATTATTTGTTTAGACTAACCCACAAATTTGCCAGGTGTTAATTTTATGAGTTATTTTTGAAAATAAATATATAAATAGTTTTTGATTACAGCATATTTTGTAAGATTACCAAGGAAACTGTATATTCTTTGAGTTCCCAACAAATAGATGCTCCTCTCTCTCTCTGACTCCAGACTATTATGCTGCTGATACAGTTAATTATACCTCCCTCCTCATGTTTTTTTGGTTTCTTTTTAGTTTAAGTGACCAAAGATGACACAGTAGTTGTCTGACCACTGCATCAACAAAAACAAAAGAATAGCTTACTGAGATCTTGGATGTAACTCCTTAGAATTTTTTTTTATGGATGAGCCAAAGAAAAAGTACAGTCAGCATCACCATGTGATTTTACAAAGAGACCAAGAAGATACATGAGGTATTGACTAATGTCCCACAAAATTTTCATACATGCTTTATCGAAATGTTGCACTTAGAAAACATCAATCAGGTGACTATGCTGAAATATAACTTTAATTGAAGTAAATTGCCTAAAATTATCTTTCAGATGACGACACTAGAATGAAGTTCCTATGCCTATTGGAACAAAAGATATGGTATCTTTTAAATAGGTAGGGACTTTTCAATCTCCTCCCCTGTAGTCTAAAAATGAACTACAAATTTCCTTTTTATAAAAAAATTTCCGATGACCTATAAAGAACACACCAAGCAGCTTAAGAGTGTTCTGTTATTGAAACCATCAGCATCTAGATCCTAAACTCAATCCCATAGATGGTAGTTATTTACCTGTGATAAATATAGAATTATTCACAAAATATATTTAAATCAGATTTAACTACCAAATGAATGTGTTGAATGCTTGTATCAATGAACATTCCTTGCAGTCTGCATTTTAAAATTAGCACTAAATTCTTTTTGTTTTGTTCCTAAAAGTTGAACATTTGAAGACATGATATTTCACCATATATACAATGATGCAATGAGAGATAGAGAGAATATATGTGTGTGTGTGCATGTGCGTGTGTGTTTGTAAGTATCAGTAATACTATAGTAATCTTAATTCATGGATAAAAGAATAGTTTAAATTTTCTATACTATAATAGTAATGTGCACAATAAAGAGAAAAGAAAAAAAAACAAAAATCAACAATGAAAAGGTAAATATATCAGTAATAAGCAGATGCCATCACTCAATAACTGGAGACATCAGATTTGCAAAATATTCATTTTTACCTGTGGTACATATATTTCTATGTACTCCGTAAATGTCTCAGGACCGACCATTTGAGGCTGCAACCAGTTTTACTTTCAACATCATCAGCTATCAACTATAAAATCTGATAAATAGCTGGCATAACAGGCAGCAGATTAAAAAGCCTGCTGTTTTCTGCTGACACAAAGAAACTTTGCAAGGTTGGTGTGTAACTCTGGCATAGATGGCTTCATACCAAACTAATGCAAAATGAAGTTAACAGGTATTTGTTCCCACAACATACTGTAGCTGTGAGACACACATTAAAAATTAGAAAAACCATTTTAAATGGATCCATTGATATGATAAAGAAACAATCCTGAGAACTATAGTGAATCTCTAAGACTAAACTCAAGATAATTCACAGATGAACTGTAGAATGTTTCTGCTGCTGCTGTACCAGCTTCTATTATTCACAAAAAACAAAACAATAAAGAAAAGTGCAGGAGCAAGTTTTCTTTTTTCTTTGGCTTACATATGACTTCTCATACTAATAAATGAATTTTCTCTTCTTGATATAACACCATTAGCCAAGAAAATGGAAGATAGCTGGAATTTCTTTCCCAATGCATCAGTGAAAAGATGTTGAATGAAAGGAAAAGCCTCATCTAGCTACAAAGGCTATTGTAATCAGTGCCTCAAACAACGCAAGTGATAAATAAATACATATTTGCAGTTATGGCTAATAAGTTTGAATTTTGAATTCCAAAAAAAAAAAAACAAAAACAAACAAACACCAATCTCTGTTGGAACTAAATCTTGAAACAACAAAAAAATTTTTTGCAAATTACAGGCAGACATCAGTGAAAGACAACCAGCCACCACAAGACATGTCTTTTCCACTAATGAAATATTTATTCATTCGTGCTGTAAGTTTACAATATTTGCTTTCTTTAAAAGAAGCTGAAAATTAATTTACCATTTATATGACCAACAATCTAATTAAGATATAAAATAGCTTGTCAGTTCATTGCACCATTTTCTATTCCATTACCATAGAAATGAAAAACATATAGAACAAGTTTAACCAGTTCAGCATCAATATCTTCTGTATGCACACACTATTGGACAAATTCCAACTATGCATGTTATTTCTAAAATTATTGGTTAAAATAGCAAACTTATGAATTAAAACAAAAAAATTTAAGCCTATATAATATTTTTTATACTGAAACCTTCATTAAGTCCATCAAAATAATTGCATTTGTTAGTAAATAGTGAAATATTTAAATTAGGCTAAAACTACCCACATTCTTGTTCTTTTTCACCAGCCAGATACATGGAATTCCTTCCATATCTAAAAAAATAATAAAAAGTTATAGTAGGGGCCTTTCTGTAATAGGCATGTCTCCAACCTCTGCACTCTGTTCTCCTTCAGTTTCCTATACCAAGCAAATTCCTCTGGTGGATACTTTGTGTGCCTACAAAGGCACACAGGTTCAAAGAAGAAAACTACTCACAGACATGGAATATCCTGTTCATGGGACATAGCATACAAAACAGTTTGCTAGAACAAGCATAGATATTATACGAACAAGATGTAGGTCAGCAACATGTGAAGCAGAGGACATGTATTTTAGGTTATCAAATGAGTCAACAGTCCCCAAAATTGCAGCACAGTTAAGGGATCAGAAGAAGATGAGTTTGATTTAAAACAGTGAGAAGGCATCTTAGATCTGCTAGTCAAAATAAGAGGACATCTGTGTAGAGGAAAAAGTCTAAACAAAAAACTCAAGGCTACAAACAAGAGAAAACTGCTTCAGTGGAAAAAATTAAACAAAAATAGTATACAGAAAATGGAATAAATTACTATGGATCAACAAAATGGAAGTTTAACTTTGTTTATTATGAAATTAGAAAACTACAGTAAAACATGAGGGTGGTAGAATAATGGCCTGGTGATCATTTTCAAGAAGTTGAGTTAATAATTTGTACAAAATTAATGGAAAAATGTGCAAGAATTACACAAAAATTTACAATAACATGCGATACTTTCTGGCTTCCAACTTATCATTAAAGAGTGCAGCAAGATAATGACCCAAAGCATTTACCTAAATTATGTACAACATATGAAAAATGCAAGGAAACAATGAATAATCTCAATAGTGTTGAGCCAGGATAATCCAAAGATTTCTCGCCTACTGAACCTCCATGGAATCAAAACTGACAGGAGAAAGAGAGAAATAAATAAGGTATCATAATATTAATACAACAGTTATGGTAATTAGTAAACATATTAAGTAATAAGATTTCTTGTCCCCATTTGTGCATAAAATTATTATTTCAATTAAATAATAATGTTGACATAAGATGCATAATTTACAAGTTCCTCTCCAAATTTGTTTTCTTTAATGTGATCCTCCTAAAAATCTTGAAATGATCGATTAGTATAGTTGACTAAAAACCAAAGAAAACCTCAGATATCTGGACATTTTGATTCATCCATAAGTTCTTGATAACAATTCTTTCTATTTTTATTGTATGATGTTAAAAAGTATGACAAAGCCAGTTCTAATTTTGAAGTGGAACTTTAAGAAACATTTGAAATGACATTATTTCAGCTTTCTTTTAATTCAAAACATTTTTTTCTTTCTTAATATGCAATCTTAGTTTCTCTCGTTATTTAAAAAGAATTACTTACATAGACCTACTCAGGTACTTTTACATTTGACCTGGAGAAACTCAAAAGTTCAGGTTTGTTTTATTTTCCATTCGTTTTGCAAGTTTAGAATTTTATGATTTTGATTGGTCCTATTTAAATAATTCAAATTACCCATGTTTTTTTTTAAATTACATTTGGGCTCATTAAAAAATTAAAAAAAACAGGATTTAGAATGATATGATTTCTGAACCTTTTCTTTTTTAATTATACATAAACTCAATGGTTAATCAGTTTGAATGATTTAATTCATAGTTTTAGCGTATTATCATTTCCTGCAGTCTCAATTTGTTGGTACATAATGGCAAAACATTTCAGGAGTTAACAAACCAAAACCTGTGAATTTCTACATCCATTATAAAGACCTTTTCAGGACCTCTGAACTGATCTGGTCAGTCAATATTTACATGGTGAAGTGTGCACAGTTGTAAGGCCAGAAACTGGGAGGTTGGCACTTCAGACTGGACAATGCTAATTCAGCCAGACGCACAACAGTTCTCAAGCTAATAAGACAGTCTGGTGAATCATTAGATCTGCAGAGTCCACTTCAGTTTAACAACCGTTTCAATCCAGGAAGATGTGAATGAGAACTCCATCCCACTGGATTAGCCGCCTAATTTGCCATGGATTGCTGACCACTTGAGCTTTGTGGGGCATCACAGAAGTGTCATTAGTTCACAAGCTTTGCTAGAGCTGATCATTATCACTTGCACATTCCACTACCATGCCAACAAATAATGGATTGTTGCTGTTTTTCTTTAAATAGCAGCACAAAAGAAAACATCTTTAAACATGGCTTCTTAATGACAACACCATTATTTCCTTCTAAACATTAGGTATCAAGATAACAAAGTTTGCTTGCACAGAAATTCTTTCGTAAGCCATTTTAAAATAGACGTATTTACCCTACAAGTGTTTATAAAGTGGTTAATGAGTATAAATTTTCCTCCAAATTTATTTAGTACCATTTGCAACCATTCAGACATCAGAAAATTCACATCTTTCCACGCAATGATTACATTTATTTAAACAAGCCTGAGCAACATTGAATCATGATTTATTATTGGTTCTAATTTCTCTTCAAGTATCACAGGTCTTGGAAACTATTCAGTATGTAAACTAAACATCCTTTATTGATCTCTAATGTTATAGGCTGAAGGTTTTGTAACTGGAGTAAAAGTTATCAGAGCAATAGATACATTAATAATTAGCAATATGTAGACTATTAACAGTAGAGTTCAATGGCCTGAGAATAAAATTAGTTCGTATATCAATTAATGACGAGCTGAATAAGATATTGAGCAATTATAAAGATGTCTCTCCTAGTAATTAACTTTTTTTAAATCAACTAAACAAGTCCACCATTTTGTTTTTTGTAGTTTTTTCCTTTTCACAAATGACTTTTGTACATAAGTGTACATTTTCTCATTTATTCTTGATGTTTATTCTTAAAAGCCACATTAATGATTGCAATCATCACAAGGTAGGCTACTAGCTGTCAAGGGTAAAGAACAAAGGCATGCTCCTACTAAATGATGCACATAAATACAAAAGCAAAATTTAATTAATTTCTAAAATATAAGGAAAAAATTAAAGATGACAAAAAAGAGATAGTGATTAGGGAGAAGAAAAACAAGATTCTAATTATGAGATGATGATGTAGCTGCTACATAGCTCATTCTTATTTAACTACTCAAGCAAGTAACAACCTGAGAGGGGGAGAAATTAGACATTTTAGATCAGAATAACTGAGCACATCACAAATGATTACTAAAACCAACCCCTCAGTTTAAACTATGATAGTATAAACCAGCCCCAACAAAATAAATCAGTTGCTTTTGTTATCTTTGTCATCTCCTTTCTGTGAACAATTGTAAAACACATTTATCTATTGTGTGGAACAAAAGATAATAAGCAAATGTGGATTAAAAACTCCTCCATACTTTTATTTGGTTATTCTTAAGTGGATACTTTTCTCTAAATCGCCTGACACCTGTCTGCATGCTGAATCACCTTAACCTTGGTTGAACTAGAAGGGATAAATTAAAACCAGTTATACCAAATTTAAAATAAAAACTATTTTTAAAAATTTCACCATAATCAGATCATTGTTGGTTAGCTGATTGAAAAAATTGACAATGAAAAAAATTAGTTTAAAAATCTCTTATTTAGTCATATAAAAGTAATATTAATCTGATCAAATCAGATTCTGATCGATTGTCTAAAAAATTTGTTTGTGTCTAGAGATCAACTTATCTACTAATTGTCAGAAACTTACCCAATCAAAAAACATACTGTGACTGTATTCATCTTATTAATTTAAGATATTAGTGGAATAACTTATGGCTAGTGAGTCATGAGGAATACAAATATTTGTGTTTAATATACAAACAGTTTATCATTATTTAAATATTACAAGTATTTCAATTTTTATTACTTTATTTCTGCGTGCATGAGTGTGCATGTTCACCATATTTGAATTCCAACAATAAAACAAGAAAGTATTTCATTATGTCTTCAGGTTCTTCCCAACACATCCTGGTCACAGATGTAGTCGAAACGTAATCTGCAAAGTTCCGACAAGTACTCAAAGTTCTTCTGGTGCTGCTTCAGATCCAACATTGGTTTCTAAGCGACAAGAATCTCAAGCACTCATCAAATGCAAGTTGTATATATCATGAGTAGGTGTAAACTACTTTGCAATTCTTGTTCAAGGCTGGAGGAATTCCATGGAAACAGCACCAACACAAAAATAGTCGTATGTGTATACATCGTAAGATGAAAAATGCAAAGCACCATAATTGCTATATACTTGCATCAATGGTACTGTTATCTTTTACAGCAGTTAATTTAAATGGAAATCAATATATCACTTATTTTTAACTACTCTTTACTTATACGAGGTCTGTCGAAAAAGTATCCAACCTTAGGCTGGGGAAAAAAAAATTACGTACTTGGTGGGGTTCAATTGCTAATCACCTTTGAAGTAGGCCTCTTGTGCCTCCACACACTTAGCCCAGCGATCCTTCCACTGTTCAAAGCATGTCTGGAATGCTTCTTCCAGAATGGCTCTCAGCTCTGCCGTTGCATTCTGCACGATGTCCTCTCAACTCTCAAAGTGGGAGCCTTTCAGTGGCATCTTCATTTTTGGGAACAACCAGAAGGCAGAAGGAGCCATGTCTGGAAGGTAGGGAGCCTGGCAAATGAGTAAAATGCCTTTCTTTGCCAAGAAACCTTTGATCAGCTGTGACGAATGAGCCAGGGCATTGTCATGATGCAGCTGCCAGTTTTGTGAGGCCCACAGATTCAGTCTCTTGCGCCGAACTGCATCACGAAGACATCAGAGGACTTCCTGATAGTACTCCTTTGTAACTGTTTGTCCTTCTGGTGTGTATTCGTGATGCACAACGCCTCGGTAGTCGAAGAAAACAGTCAGCATCACTTTGACATTGCTCCAGACCTTGGCGACGTTGGGTGCTTCCACTGATGATGACTGAGCTTTGGTTTCCAATACACCCATGTCTCCTTTCCAGTTATCACAGTATTCTGGAACTCAGGATCCCTGTTGGCAGTATCCAGCAGGTCCTGCGCAACCTCAAGACAAAATTGTTGTTGTTCCTGAGAAAGCAGCTTCGGCACAAATTTCGCTGCCACTTTGCTCAAGCCCAAATCCTCCTTTAAAATTGCATGTTCAGAATCTTTACTGATCCCAACCTCGTCACCAATTTCCTGCACCATCAAACGACGATCCTCCATTATCAAGGTCTGCACTTTCTCGATAGCAACTGCATTGCGGCTTGTTGAAGGGCTCCCGGAATGCTGGTCACTCTCCACCGATATGCGGCCATCTTTGAACCTGTTGTACCATTCTTTTATTTGGGTAACAGCCATGGCATTGTCACCAAAAGCCTGTTGAATTTTGTGAATTGTTTCCGCTTGGGTATCTCCAAGCTTTTGGCAAAACTTGATGCAAGATCATTACTCCACACGTCGTCATCACAGGCAAAATTAAAATGCAACGACTAAGTAGTACAGCACCTCTCACGCTGGCTGCCTGACAGTGACTGACATATCCAGCAAGCCCACCAAAAACCATGCATGCACATGAAGGCATGCGGCTCCACTATGTACACTTTTACCTCCCTAACATCATTACTTCCCACAGGAAAAAATAAAGTCGGATACTTTTTCGACAAACCTCATACACAAACGCACTTGCATAATTACTCAAAACTGGGACATTCACCACGTTCCATACTTTTAACTGTCAAAGTATTTTCAAAATTTAAACTGTTCCCCTAGTATTTTGATCACACACACAGTACAGCTGCAATAATCTGCAAAAATTATTATGGCATTTTTTATTAATGTTCCCTTTCTCTCTATGGCTATCCTCCCAATTTAGTATTTCACAAAACAAAAACTACTCCAATATTCTTCCTGACTTCTGCATACACATTTACCAAGGCTTCATCTTATGTAGCAAAATATGGTAATGATCAAATTTATCATAAGAAAATCAAATACTAGATATAGCATGGACGCCATTAGAGAAAAATTTAATTTAACTTGAAACATGCTACACACATAACAAAACATTTAACAGTTTATAGTCATAAGATTTACACTATATCATTTAGGGAGATTCATTTGTTATGCATTTTTAATCCATCAATGAATCTATTTTTTTTTTAAGTTAACTTGAAACATAGTAAGCAGCAATAGGGTTATGCTCAGGGCTCCTAATAACAATGTGTAAAGTTAAAGTAAAAAAAAATATTAATATTGTAATGATTACAGCTAGGCTTATAAACACTCAACTACATGTTATATCCTATAGTCAAGAATTACTTCTCTTTCTCTGATATGCCAAAGGAAATTCACTTTTCCAATATCAATCATAATTTTGCTGCATGAAAATCCTGAAAGCAATGTTGTTAAACAAGCAGAACATACGGAGAACTTTTTCTATTAGCACTAAATTGTTTTGGCTTACATAAGAATTTTGAAGATATGAATTACCATATCTATTTCCTACTGTAATATGGTAAGGTATGGGCTCCCAATTTACCCTTCAGCCAGAGAAATCCAAATCAGAGAACTTACTGCTAAACAGATATTTTTCTATCCTACTGCTAGCACATAATGGATTGTTGTTACACGTTATCGAATATGAAGTATTTTTAAAACAATATCAAATCTTAATTTACATTCAGCTTAAAACCTAAGAAAAACCAATGTGTTTGTCTTTTTAACATTACATGCATTTTATTAATGAAATGATGCTAATCTTTTCTGAAATAAAGAGATTTTAAAAAGAAACATGAATGGTGAAAATCTAGCACTTCTTCAGAGGAGAGATTTTGAATTTGATGAAAATAATAACTTAGTCAAAGGAAAGAAATATAAATTTAGATTATATTCATAACATACTTAAAAACTAAGCTTGATGGTTATATATAGTGTTCAAAATGATTATGGAAATGCAAACAGGTAGTGCACAAATAATGAGTAATTGCAACTGAGAGACAGATATAATACATAAACAAAATGAAAGAATACATTGTACAAAGCAATAGTATTTTGTACATAAGCCTCGTTTTCATGCTCCAAGAATGTTGTTCCAAATATTGAGGCAGATTTTAAAATTCATCCAAGATGTTTGACTTTCTTATTAGCCATATAACCTCAATGATATCAGATCTTTGCACAGGCCAAAATATCTGTGATTGTTCCATCAGCCTCTTTATGTTCCAGACAGTTTTTCTCCAAAATGAAAATCACAAAGACTCCAAGCATACAGTCGTGTTGGAAGTTAAATCCCCATCCAATGAGATATCTTCCTAAAAGAATGACATCATGGAAGAGAGACTACCTGCACCTGTCAGTATATCTTTAAAAATGTCTGACACCCTTGGCTGATATGCAGCCTCACATTTGCATTGATCCATCACCCCCATTCTTTACTATAGCTGTTGTACACTATTATACTATCTTCCCCCAGTCCACCTTCAAACAAACTGCCATTGATTATTGCCAAACAGTAAAAACCTTGACTCATCTATATGTAAAGAGCATCTTCCAGTTTTGTCATCTTACTGCTTCTTAATGAAATATTTCCAACACAGGCCATAGTATTCATCACACTACAATATCACCTTCTGTACCTTTATAGTCCTGCTGCAGGTGTGGCACTTTCTGATTGCTTGCATGAAAGCCAATCACAGGGAACTATATCAACACATGACTGTACTATGAAATGTTTCATTTTTAGTGATTCTGACGTGTGTTATCTGAATTTATACCCAGATTTTCATGTTTAAATAACTATTTCCAATACTGTACACACATTTTTAAAAAAAAATTACTTATGCATGCTGCTTATTATAGGAACTTCACAGAAATTACAAATTCAGATCACTTGATTCTAATGTTTCTATTGACTACCTGCAGATGATTTGGACCAACCAGAATTCATGTTCTAGGTAGATCTTGCTGATGTATGTTGTAAGCAATAAAAAAAAGGAAAAAAATTGTTTTGTTTTTTTCATTTATAACCTGACTTTTTCTAATATTTTAAACAAGAAAATATACATGAATCATTAGATATTATACACTGTATGTTCACAAATATTTAAGAGTTTGTTGTCCCAGTGGCAAAATCTGTGAACTCTGGGAATGCACCCTTCCCTTCCCCCCTCCCTGAAACAATTGAATGAAACTTTGTGGTCACCCATTACATTTGTATTTAAAACTTGCAAATATTACATACCTCTGCCAATAAAAAACCCATACAAACTGAAAAATGTTCAAACAAATAGATAATGTTTAATATTGTCCATGTATGCTTACATATTTATTTTAAATGGAGTCTATCTCTCTTGAAAGAGAGTTTTTTTTTTTTTTTTAGTAATGAGCAAAAGGTTAAGGATCTGACCATTTCCTTAAAACAATTCACTTTCCCTTTACACCTGATGGCAGACAGACTGTAGATGGTTAGATTGCTTAGTTTTCATTAAACAAAATGATGGCTAACAACAAAGGATTAAAAGGTACTGAGCCAGATAGACAAACAAACAAACAAAAAATGTTTAAATGAAACCTAGTTTAATTTTGGGCAGAAACATTTAAAACAAAATAAAAAGCATCAGTTCCAAAAACCAGGTAAGGGTAGAAACAAATGAATTCTGGTAGTGTGGCAGATATGTTAGTCCAGCAGTAGACTGCTAGAGAATTCCAATTTGGTTTGGTGCATCTCCCTCTGATGGTTCCTTCTCACTTTTCTTCAGCAGCTAAAGCCCCTGTGAGATGCAACCCACATCAAAAACACAGAGTTACAGCCAGTGAGGCTTTTCCTTTATAGCAAACAACCCCTGGCACAATGTTCGCTCACCAAGGTTGTCACCTATGTAGATATCGGAGAGAGATGGCGATGTCATAAAAAAACAAAAAAACCAGCTGATTCTAAGAACCAGGGGGTCACAAAATAAATTCATTCCTGTTTATTTGTTGGAGGAAAACAAAAACGTGTTTTGGAAGAACTACGGTTGTTATAATTATCTCTCCTTTCTGTGTCCCACAATTAAAACAGAGTGGCAAAGTAAAAACCTGCAGCAGCACTCTGGAATGCAACAATTTAGACGACACTACATAAACCCAAGCTGATGCATCTTTTGGGAAGCTGGAGGAGCCTGCTGATCTTTGTTGACCCAGAATTACCTGTGAAACCAAACCCCACAACAAACAAAATTCCAGTTTAAGAAATACACTGCTGCAAACATTTCCCACAGATTACCGCTTCCCCAAATAAAAAGGTCTGAAACATGCAAAAATTTGGCTGGAATTACAAATTCTGCTGACATTCTTGTTAACCCTAACCCTCCTCCCCCAGTACATGGGTGGAAAACCAAAAAAATTCTGCACATCAGCTAAAATCTTACCATAAATATTAAATGGTATTATAGTCCATTCATATTACACTCTCTTCTGTTGTTGTTTTCAATCTGCTACAAAATAGTAATGAAATGCAGCAAATAGTGAAAGTATAACAAATTATTAAAAATCACTTTGGCAAGAAAATCCATGATTATTGGTTTAAAATTTTACTACATTCCTTTGAGAATTTCTCTGAAGCTGAAGATCTCCAAGGCCAATGCCTCAAAGCTTTTCTTTTAGTGAGAGAGGTTAGTACATTTGTACATGTTGATGCATATGATAGATAACAGTTCCATACATCCACTTTCTGGCTGCTAAGATGGGGAGATCAATAATTACTAAAAAGCTTAGGCCGCTTGCTTCCCAAAGTATTTTCACGTCTTTAATAACCTTCATTACTTCCTTCTACACTCAGAAAATCAATAGCAATCACATCACCTACATGTACACACTCTCCATTATCCTGTAAAATATCTAATTTGTTTGTTTTCCTTCTGATAGAACAATCCTGCCATTAAATCAAACTTCTTTGAATAACTTTGCCATTTGTCTCTTTTTTTGGGCCCTTAAACAAAAATTTAAGATGATGATTTTCTTTTTCTTTAGAAAATTATCATAAAGCAGCTTTATTTATTGGGATAAGGTCCTATCACACCACTTTAATCTCTCCCTTTCAAAAACAAATTGGCATCCTTGTTAACATGTGGGCATTTACATCCAAAGAACTTAAGGAATACATCCCAGACTTTATCCATCTTGTGATGTGGTTGAAGCACCCATAATAATATTCTGAATCAAAACAAGTACCGTGGACTCTGGTTATCAAAGGAAGTTCAAGATTAATCAAAGCGATACATCGAAACATGTCTAAAGTAAAAATACAAATAAAATAAATACCTTTCTTTATAAAACCACTGCAGGAAAGCAATCACATGATTTGATGAAAGACTCTAATTTATACAGACATACACATGTACAGTAAAGCTTTGATAGCATTAAAATTTATCAATAAAGCAAGAATTTTTTTTTGTTTTAAAAAATTCACAAAAACTCTTTCAAACAACTGTAGAAACATTAAATATTTGTTTTCTGTAATGCTTAACCAATTATTTAATATAATTCCAATTCATTAATATTCCATTTTCCTTTAAGAGCAATGTGAAAATGTGGAAATAAGTATTCAGCAATAGCACCACCAGTGTTATGAATTATATTATAAAGTTGAAAATTCAGAAGATAACAAATTAAGCTAACTAGAAGCAATGCATACAATTTTAATACACTTGTTCTACAGTATAAATATCAAATGCCAGTGCACCTCTTTTTTGTTTTATTTTTGTTAATGACTTCTCTTAAAACAAGATATCAGCCAATTCAAAATACTAAAAACATGCAGTCACAAAATTTATTTAAGTTACAATTTAAATTCCAGACCTTCACAGTACAGTAAATAACAGATTCAGCTAACTGTAGGTATTGAAAATAACTCTAATTAACAGTAGTTTGGTTTTCTTTCATTTACATTTCTAGAAGTTTTAGTTTTATCCTTGCCATCCTCTTTTAGAGTTCAGCTACTTCGTATCACTAGGAACATTTTCAAATGAAACCTGGCTGAAATAGCATCACCAGAATGATATCTGGCCATATTCCATGTCTCTAGTAATTTTGGAAAGCAAAAGTAAAACCAGAGGCAGTATCCACTAAATTACTGCTGATGAAACAGAGATTTAAAACCATAATACAATTTTTATAATTGTTTTTATATTTGAAAAATTAATATCAGGTAGTTTTCCTTTATTATTGGCAAATTTTCTGTGCTAACCATGCACAGCCATTTTTTTATAAAACATTATTTCGTTTTTAAGGAAATGAAGTAAATAATAAAGCTGCCTATTGTTGTCATCTCATCCCTTATTGCATCTGAACATAGACCGGGACCTAGAAACAGTGGCCGGCATGAACGATCCTAGTAAATTTTGACGAACCTAACGAAAGACTCTACTAAGACTTCTTTGTTTAGCTGAGAGAGAAAATCAGAGTAATGAAAATCAAAAAAAAAAATAAATAAAAGACACTGACAAACTCGTGAAGAAAGAAGGAAGAAACCCTGTCGTACCAAACCAAGTTAAGGATCTGCCAGTGAAGACCGAATCCAACCCTAACCACCGGCCACAGAAAAGAACGTGTTTGGAGCATAGTATAAGTTAAAAGTTTTAACAACCAAAAATGGCAAATCAGCTCTTTCAAAGAGATGGAAAGATCCCAGCTATTACCTCTTAGCAGTATCCATAGCAGAAGATTGGACCAATTATCTGATGGATTCTGCCTATGGTATGAGGAACTGCTGAGAGATAACAGCCAACATCTGGAATGGGCTGTTATTCCAGCACAAAAACTGCAGTAACAACACAGTTATTTCATTTCAACCTGTGGCCGGCTTCCAAGTGTCCTGCCGTGTTAAAGTTTAACAAATACTGAAGCAAAAATATGCAAATAATAATTGAAGAAATAAATAAAAAGGTACATTTTAGTAATCAAGTATAAGTCTATGATTATAACAAATAATACAGTGTCATTTTTTTCGTAGACCCTTTCTATCATCCAAATAATGGTATAAAACAAATAGGCTATAGCCTTTCACACATACTTTGATAAATAGTCCAGTTTTGTAAAGGGGGTTCAGATTTATGGAGATATATATATACACACACCTTGAAAGTATTAAAATAAAAATCAGCAAAAATTATTTATTAAGGAAATCACACAGAAAATACATATTAAACCCTATCCAATGACACTACTTCTATGGTGTGAAATGGTAAAGCAATCAGATAAAAATGTTTAAAAGCATTTAATTTTGGCAATGATTATAACAGATAAATAAAATGTGTTATAATGGCTCCTGGGCTTTTTCATTCATGCTACATGAAAAAAAAAAAAAAAAGCTACATCTGGTGTCTGCATAAACACAGCACAAAATGAAGAATCGTGGCAGTGATTTAATGAAAATCTAAACCAAGAACCTGATAGTTCTGTGATCATGTGAAGTGGGGATAAATAAAAACCTGCTTATATATTTTAGTTGAGATAAGAGAGTTAATGCACATACTTTTAACTGAACCAAAAAATATCTTTCACCTAAAAAATACAGGAATGGAAAACCAATAAACTTTGTCGGGAAAGAGGTGGTCATAATACACAGATCCCTGCCATAATGTGAATAACATAAGTTTTGTACATGCACATTTATTTTAAAATGTACGCATAATAACAGTTTGAAAAGTCATTTTCAGTGCTTGCTGGAGCATCTCTTGCATTATGCAGCACTTTTATATGTCTAAGCATGGAATCTAGCAAATTATCAAGGGTGACCTGGTTTAGGCTTTCCCACAAGTTTGTAGACATGGAATCAAGTTGCCATTGCTATGTTAAGCTTTGTTGTTTGGTCTTTAGTTATCTATCAAGACAGTGCCTTAAATGCTTAATAGAATTCACATTTTGGTCCTAAAAAGCCCAGGCATCCCATTTGCATCTTCAAAGCTGTTCTGGACATATGGAGTGTTGCACCATCTTGCTACAGAATATATTTAGTAGAGTAAAAAAATCCCTTGATTAAATACAGGCAGAGAGAATTCTTGAGAATGGACATGGGCAGAATTTAGATACCCATGAATAAATGTTTCTTCTTTTTTGAACCTGCAAGTTGACATTAACACATAGGGTCCATTTTGTTTTAGTTTCCTAAACTAAGTAAAGGAAATCAGGGTACAAAGACTAGAGTCATGTCCCAATAAATATTTCCTATACCTAAGGCCCATCTGCATCAAGCAAAGTATGACCTTTATTCACACCTGTCACATTGGCTTGCATAAAAAACTGCAGTAGTATACTAAAGTACATATGGAAGCTCTTCTACAGCACTTCAACTTAGTGGTTTTGGTGTTGGGACAGCTAAGACTCTGCAAAAGTCATTGGAGATTTGGCAGATAAACTTGTTTTGTGCAAGCAATGAATAATGTGCACTGGTCATATCTTCTTCCTAAATATATGGATTAGTTCATGCACAAGGGATAGTGAAGAGCAGCAGCAATGTGATATACATATTGGCAATCATCTAGCTAATAAATTAACCAGACATTTGATAACAAGTTAATATCTTAGTTACTTCCTGGTACTAACACAAAACTTCTTAGGGATACAAGAGCCCATTTTATAGCTATGATAATGGCTGAATGTTTAAATGAGATCACCTTTTTGGTGTTCAAATAATTATGGCAGGAAATGTGGACATGCTTAGCTTGTGGTATGGAAGAACAAGGTGACATCATCATGAGCTATATTTTTGGATAGTAACAAAAAAATTTTGCTTTAGAGATGCATTTACAGAACACCCTGAGGGATAAAGATAGCAGACAGAGCATGTAGAAAGCAAAGTGTAATACAAGTCTTGGATTCACATGCACCTATAATTTAAGACAAACTCTGATCTTAAATATAATAAGCACACGATACTGTAATATGACAGAAAACATTTTTGTAGGTTATTTCTATCCAAGTATATCCTTATTTTGTCCGCAACCACATCTAGCAGATAGCCTTGCCAAAAACCATTACTTTCAAATACTAATACTTTTCTAAAAACATTACCTTTTCACATTACAAGTGTCAAGTACTAATGAATTTTATAGATGAAACAGCTATACAATACTTCAAAAAGACCATGTAGAAAACAATTAATGTAACAACTAATTCTTTTTCAAAGCTGACTTTTAACGGGGAGATCAAACTGAGATTTTTATGAGATAAATTTAAGATTTTTTATTACATTTACATTTCCAAGAAATGGATTAATCTGATGTTCACAGCAGTTATAATTTACCAAAGTTGCAGATGGAGGCTCAGTTTCAAAGCAGCTGTGAGAGATCTAACTTGGCAATTTGATAAACTGGAAAATAGAGGCTGGATATTACTGCCAATGTCATCAGATGATGCAGAAAATAAGAGATGCTGTATTACTGAATTGATGTCCAGTCCACTGATTGTGAAGAGTGAAAACAAAAACATTTGGAAATTCAGCTAAGAGTGTGGGTGTTGTAAGATGTGTTTCTGTGACATCACTCTCAATTGTAATAGTCCCAGCATGACCAAAATGAATTATTACAAAGACATGGCTGCACACAATATTTTTTTAGTCCCTGCCCAAACTTTATACTCATACAGCAGTGTCTTGGAAATTTTTTTTACCTGCTATTATTCCTACCTACAATTTAATTTCAGAAGTTGAGTAACATGGATGAGCAACTCCTTTACTGGTGTCCTCATATGTAGCTTCATATCCAACCTGTGCCAAAGATGGCGCTTTAGGTGGAAGCCCAGTAGAGTTCCATTCCCATAGCCAGTTACCATATCCACAAAGCCAGGTGGTCACCCTGGTACTTAACCCTTTGCAATGTAACTGGGCAAGAGACAAACTATAACAAGAGGCTAAGCAAAAAGTCCCAACTAAACTCCCTACAATTTTAGATATGGGGAAAAAAAGAATGACCAGACATGTGTAGCTGGCTGCTTCAATTTTATTTGGCACTGTGTTACCATTATGATGAAATAGCAATGTGATAGACATTTGACTGATACGGTGACCCTTGATATATGCAAGCTCTGCACATGCAAATTTAAAGTTCTGCAACTGATTTTTTAATACCATTACTTCATTATCTGTGAAAAAGTTCACATTTATGCAAGTGACAAGATTTGTTTCACAGAAATTCATTCTACTCCTCTGTCAACCATGATGACTACGAAGATCCAGAAACCCCTGCTGGAGAAAGTTGAGATGATGTTATCTCTGTACATAAAGCATGAGATCAAGAAGAAATCGAAGCTTAGTAACACTGTGTTGTGTACAAAAGCACTGATGTTCTATAACGTGTCATAAGTGAGCAAGGTATTACTCATCCAGAGCCTTTCCTTGCTAGCAAAAGTTGGTTTGCCAAGTTTATCTGCAGACAGAATCTGCACAAACTTCAAGTGACTGGGGAATCTGCAAATGCTGACCATGTTGATGCTGCCAGGTTCCCAGACGAGCTAAAAGTCATCATTGAGGAGATGTGATATAGCCCTAAACAGGTTTTCAATGCAGATGAAACCGGATTATATTGGAAGAAAATGCCAAACAAATTTACCTCAGTAAAGAAGAGAACGCTTCCACAGGTTTCAAAACATCAAAGGACAGGCTTGCTTTGAAAGGACTGAGTAAGAACATGTTACCTATGCATTGTACTTCTAATAAAAAGGGTTGGGTAACCAGACAAGTTTTTGAAGACTGATTCACCAATAAATTTGCTGTGGAAGTTGAACATTATTGTAAGCAGGTTAACTTGGATTTAAAAGTGCTACTCATTGACAACGCTCCTGGGCATCCAAAGTATCTTGAAAACATCAATCCTAAAATCAAAGTGTTACATTCAAGGCATATTTTTTAAGCAAGGACATTTCCCAGATGCTTGATGCTACTGACAACTCCGGTAGCAAGCCAACAATTTGTGAGTGGTGGAAGTCTTTCAACATTGAAAATGTTATTGACAGCATCGAGGCTACCTGGGATGAAGTAAAGACGTCATCAATGAAAACTTTGTGGAAGAAATGTGTGCATGACTTCAAAGGATTTCCAAAATTCTCTGACACTGTTAAAAACATCGTAACTCTTGGACACAAGGTGGAAGGTGAAGGATTCAGTGACATGGAAGAGAATGATATTATGGAGATGCTTGAGTCACACGGTGAGGAACTTGCTGTGGAAGACCTTCCACAGAAGACTCCGCAGGACAATGAAGATGATCAAGAACATACCAACTCTGTCATTCAAATCAAGGATTTAACAATGAAGCAGTTAGCAGAAATTTTTTCGGATGCTGAGGTACTGGTGCAAAATTTAGATTATGTAGAAACCAAGTTTTGAAAGAAGCTTAAAGTTTAAAAGTGGGCTACAAGGTGTTCTGGCTCCAGACAAGGTACTTTATGCACAAAAGCAACAGATAGCCAAGCAGACAAGCATGATGCAGTTCTTCAAATGAATTTCTGCTACCTCAAGTCCTATTCCATCAACTAAAACATCTCAACTTTCAACATCCACCACAAATCCCCTGGCTTCTCATTCTGGACTATCAAATCCACCCCAGTGTCTGATGATGCAACATACAGACCAACAATCCTGATATCTCCGCTGTATAGGTTAGAATAGTATTTATTAGGGTTGAATAACATAACCCTATTTTCTGCATTTGATTAATTATTTCAGATATGTGAATTTCGTTTATGCAAGATTTATCATGAATGCAACCCTTGCATACATCAAGGGTCACCTGTACTTGCTCCTCTGCTTCACCAACTTCCCAAAATCAAACAAATAATCTTCATCCACATATTGCATGACCGTCATGCTTACCAGGAAGATCAGAAAGTGTCACTTTGAATCCTTATGTCAGCTTTTAAACTGTGACACTGGTACACATTAATCAGCAGATTTCTTACAAATGAAAGGAAAAGAGCTTCACAACTAAACTCATTCACTTGCAAGTTCAAATTAATAACACAAAATTTATGCTCCACCAATATTCCACTCTTTTCCAGTATCAAATCGCCGAAAATTTTCCACACAGCACCACCAGAAAATTCTGACCATTAATATTTAGTATGCCCACTTTCTCAAGTAAACTCTTATGGTCGTTATTTCCTGCTAATTGACAAAAAAAAAAAAATCTTTTTACTTAAAGAAACCAAAATTTTCTTTTTTAATCATTTTGATTAATTCAAATGCTTAAGTTCTCTAAAATTTCTAGAAAAAAACATCAGTTTTTCATGGAATACTCAAAATGTGATAAAACCACAAATTTTTTAGCAACAGTACCAGAATTTCGTGGATTGTATTTTTCCCAAACTTGATCTATTATATCCAACATCCAGCAACATTTCTAGCAGATAAAACATCTTCTTACTTAAAAAATTTAAATCTACAGTATTTTTTCAGAATCAACACCAACTAACCTAGCAGAGACATTCAAATAAAAACCAGCCAAATATCCTTATGTTACACTACTTCAGGTAGGTTTCAATTGAACATTCTCAGTATATTCTTCAGTAAATATAATACAAAGAAATACTTCTATTTTCAATCTCACAAATTTTCTTTTAAGTATTTTTCTGCTTGTTTAATAAGCCATTTATATTTACCTGAAAGAGTTTAGAGTGTTTTCTTTTTCTGCATTTAAACTGATGTAAATAACATTCAACATTTTCTATAAATGTGTATATTTCCAACATAACTTCATCATTGTTTAAAAAAAAAAAAGTTCAAAGCAGAATAAGAACCAAAAGTTAATTGAAAGTTACCACACCAGTCAAAGGTTTTTCTATTTCTTTTAACTGCAATAGAACATTTCAAACCCTATGAAGCTGATAACATATCAAGTAGTTCTCTATGACAGAACCATATACCACAGCTTCCAGGCAACATAGATTCAAGATGCCTGTTATTTTTAACCACCAGCATAGTTTAGAAAAAGAAAAATTGGCTTAAAAGATACCCCTAAAATCCACAGTTAAAAAAAAAATTTTTATTGACATTTCAGATTTAGTTTGGATCATCATTACCAAATCCTGCTAAATAAAAATCAGAATCCATGGAAGTTGGTTGCACTTTTGAGTTCAGAACATAAATAGTATGAATCCTGTGCAGCCCAGTTTCTTGCACAATGACTAGACAATGGAGTTATTTGTAGTTTTCTTGAAAAAATCTGATACAATTTTGAAAAGTACTAGCAATGTTTAAATGTCACCTGGCCGGATACCAACAAACCAATGTAATTTCAGCTGGATTAATTTAAACATCTTTAGTAGCAACTTTTAATTTACTAAAATTCCAATGAAATTAATGAGATGAGATTTCTTTTTTGCATTAACTTAACATATAACTAAAAACTGTGTTAATTAAAAGACTTCTGGTTCCTTTAACAAACAATGGTAACATCAAAGTTTTGTTAATTATAAAAACAGAACAAGAATTACACATGGAATAGCAGTATTTATTCTCAAATAATTAAAGTTAATTTCCTTTATGATGATAACATGTTTCCCACAGCCTGCATGCTTGAGGTTTGTCATACAGGTAAAGAAAACAAAAGCCAGGAACAATTCATTAGAGGTTTTTAATTATTTGACTTCATCGGTGCCTTTCACTTGAATTTTCAATTATTTTTTAATAAGATGGCATCAACCTTTTATTTTTAAAAAGTAATCTTTATACCTCTACATGCCATATCACCAATGTTTATCATATTTATAAACTAACTGAAATTTAGAAAATTTCCAAATGATCATTAGAGAATAAACCCACTGCACACATCAACAAATATTGTAGTTTAAAAAAACCCCAGCAAATACAATAGGTAGTTTGGAAATTTCTCATAACTAGTACTAGCAATCTTACACTATTGCCAACGTTATTGGTGCAGTCATCTTAAGACTTTGAGAAGTATGCTTCTCCATTTACAAGGAATGGTTATTGATCCAGATAAAGTAATCCAATAAAGATACCTAGCCTCATATGGGCTTAAAAAAACAACTCCCTCCTTCTCAAGGTATTAATCTGTAGGTTCTAGTTCCATTTGTTAGGATTGTACAAGTGGACTGAACTGGTCTTTGTCATGTGATTTGCTAAGTTTTGATATAGGTGTTCTAATGTATGCTTTAATCCACTGCACCATGACAACTTTCTCAAGACAACCATCAGATGCTGGTGACAGGGATAGATCAGTAAAACATAAGTTCATTGGTTAATTTAATTATTACTCATAGGTGATGAGAAATACCCAAACTAATCTCTACTTTCTGCATATAACATATCACCAATAACTTTGTTTTTAGCCAAACAGGATTTCATCTTGATCTAAAATGGTTTCCTGGTAAATTGAGTTGACCTCTTCATTTGAACTTCCATAATTACCACTGTTTAAATCTCAATGCTCTCTTTTATGACTATTGCTTTAATATCACAAAAAATAATTTAATTATATTACAAATTTTTTAGACAATTAAAACTAATTTTCAAGAGAATTGTGATTGCTGCTTCCTGTAGGGTCCTTATCATCTGACATAACATGCTAAATCTATCAATGATTTCTTTACCCTTTGTGGTATCTGAAACTATTTTTGTGAAAAATATATTGAAAACATTTTTTTTAAATTTCCTTTTTGTGGAGGATGTTTCCATTTTTTCAATTTATGCAGCAATGATTCCAATTTCACTTTTAAAAAATTTGAGTTGTTTATCTGAATGTTAAAAATAATTAATTTTAAGTGAAAAGCAATTTAAAATTTTTGCATAAATGACCTTTTTTGTTGCTTTTCTTGAAATATAAATTAAAAAAGCTCAAATTTTATAACATAATCAACCATAGGTGTAGGTAGAGGATACCAAATACAATTAGCTTTTATTATTTTTTTGCCTGTATCACTCGAATCCATCTGTTAAATCTCAGTGAGATATTTCCTATTCTCTCTGCCAATTTTATCTGGTCTATTTTTATTACATTATAACATTTAATATTTTGCTTGAGCTAAAATATTTCTCACAAATTTTATTTTTTTTGTTTAATTTCATGGAATGAATGGTTAGAATTATCTCTCCTTTCAAATCTAATCATTATGCTCAAAAGTCTCATTACTATTAAAAAAAATAAAATGTTAAAAAAATGTGTGTATATATAGCAGAAAGTTTTCGTCCATAGCATCATGCTGAATGATAAAAGAGGGGGTTGGTCCAATGGTAGACTTCCATGTGGTTGAAGGCCCAAGTTTGAATCTTTGGTAGAGGCCAACTTAATTTGGCATACCACTCTGCTATGTTTTCTTCCTAACAATTCTGATTTACTCCCACATCTAAAAATATAGAAACCTATGGTACATGTAGTGGAAGTTCCATGAGTCACTCTTGAGTGACTTGCACCTTGACCAGGTCACCAAGGCTGATACCCCATAAACTTGTCCTTCTGATTCCCTGCTGTGAGATGTCCTCAAAACTAAAAAAATTAAAATGACAAAATGGAGCTTGCCAAGGAGAACGAACCTAATGAATAATCAAGGGTCCAGAAAAACAAATATAATTATTCAATAATGGTAAAAACTACTGAAGAAATTTTTCCTCTTCACCATCACCTATTTTCTAGAGAACCCATTAAATGATCAGAAGATATTGTAGCACTTTTCATAGTCCAATGATTAGGTTTGAATAATCTGTATACATATTTAATAATATGTACACAAACTTTATGGTATAACATACTGTTTTTAAAATCCTAGCTATCATAAAATCTTTTTTGTAGAGTGAATTCTTAGGCTTATAAATATAAAATTTGTATTAATGTATACACTTCCACAATTTTCTAATGTCTATTTTTTAATGTTAAAAATAATATTTTAAATATAAGTACTTTAGGGTAGTGCTGAAATGACAAGTTAATGAATTTGAGATCTTTAAAAAATATCTTAAGTTTCTATCTGAAAAAAAGCACAAGTTAGATAAAACAAGCAATCAATCATAATAAATACCTGGTTAGGTGAGTTCACAAAATATTTTAATGAATAAATGACATGCAATTTTTAAAATGATCATGTTGAGTGATCTGCAAATATACAGGATAAATTATCAGTTACCTCCCCTTATGCAAATATTGATCAGGCTGCTAAGAGATCATTTTTACATCACTTAAAATATAAACAGTCAAACAACTTTTTTTTTGTTAAACTGATTTGGCTGATATTTGTCAGGAAATAAAATATTTTCAAACCTATTCTTTACACTTTCCACACAAAGACATATGCAAAACCAATAAAAAACTGACCACTTTTGTGCTATAAAAGACAAATCAATTCCCTGACAGAATCTTGCACTAATGAAGTTAGTTACCTGTGTGAACATTCCATTTTATTCTTAACCTGTATATATCCTACCTTGATTCTCCATCTTTCATCTTTCTGAAACAAGCTCTGCAACAGTCAATTTCCAACTCGATCAATGTGTTTGCTTATGCAGCTTCATATTGTTCTTCATTTTTGCCTAACCACTCCCATCACAGCAATTTATTGATTCTTCGTCTTTCACTGTTCACTAAACCATATCCATTCATTTCCTATCAAGCGTAATCATTTAATTCCATCACAATGGTCCTGCCTATCACACGGATGCATGGGGCAATCTCTGTAGAAACTGCACATTTCCAGGGAGGATTTTCTTAAAATAATTGTTTTGTTTCTTCCACAACTCTTTCCATTCTTCTTGGTAATTTGCTTTAATACCAAACATCAGTCAATTGATTCAAGAAATTTCTCTACTCGATAAGCATTACTTTCTCTCATACTCCCACTGCTCTTTATTATCAGCGCTCCCCTTTTTGTTTTCTTTCTAGAGTCAATATAATACTTTTTTCTTACCTTTTATTTGGTAAAAATTATATCTGTATCTACAAAATTCCTTGCTACCAAAAGTTTTAGCAGGTAAAAATGATAAATACATTATTAAATGACTGCTAGAAATATTTAAGACTAACAAGGCTACAATAAAAACAAAAAAAAATGTATCAGTTGTAACAATATCATAATTCCAAATAGTATCAACAATAATTACAAAGGGGCAGATCTAAAGGACCCTAACCCTCTGACAATTTTTTATTTTTTTATTTTTTTTTGAAATTTTTCAGTCACATGTTATCCCAATAAATTCAATAATAGAACACAGCATTACGATCATACAGCAAGATATCAATGGACAATGGGGAAATCACAAGTCTTTTGATTACACCAAGCTTAGCCAAGCTTAGTCACAATTATTCTGGCAGTTATTTCACAGGAAACAGTGTTGAAATTCGGACATGGCTTCTAAGCTAAGCAACATTTTCTGGATTATCATTTACAACAAAGCGCAGTACAATTTGGAAATATTTCAACTGGTAAGTCACAGTCATATTCCATAATTTAATCAATTCATAACAATTTCAGATATAAATCTCTTAGTTTGATATATGCACAAAATGTTTAAAACCCACAATGTTAGTATACGGTGCTTTTGATGATTCATGTTCTTACTTTAAAACCTATCCATACCAAGAAGTCCAAAATCATTGGTTTTTCCTCAGGCCCAGCCTTATAGAAATTCTTCTAGCCCCAATAGTATTATTAGTGGCCACAAAATAACAGATCAGTCTTCTGTTTGGGAACAAAAGAAATCCCATATTTTCCCATATTGTGCATAGTAGATGCCTTCAGTGAAAACCCCTCTTAAAAATCTTGGATCCACATGTAATGGATACAATGTTTTTTTAAATATGGATAATATTTACTAAGGTACAAGTTTAACAAAATCAATGAGAGTTCACTCGTCTGTATCACCTTAGTAAACCTTTATTGACTGTACATCCTATTGGGACCATTAACAACAACAACAACAACACAAGAATGTTTTTAACGTTGTTTTACCAGGTTAAAATATACCCAAGAGACACGTCAGTGATTGCAAAAGTCATCAAAGAATCTCCAAATAAACAACAATCAGGGATGATCCTCCATAATGTGGGTTAATGATAAGCAAAATTGTGCAAAACTGTTTCCTCACAAACAGTGTGAGATACAGCAAAACCCCACAGATTTTAGATTCTGTTCAGGAATAAAATGAGGTTAAAGTATTATAAAATAAAACAAATGGAAATTTAAAACACAAGACATTGGTCCATTTTAGTTTTAATGTATAACTAATTTATAAAATCAAAAAGAAAATAGAATGAATAGGAACAGGCTTTAACCATCTGTATATCACATTAAACTAACCTTCAAATTTGTATTTCTCAACACAGGTTGAGCCATAAAGGCTGTACATATAGTATGTTCTTCATTAATATAATGCTTTTCAATAATAAATATGTATTGCTCCAAACTCAATCATTTTGCATTATGTTGACTAAATACACAGCCAGTTCAAACACTAGTGCTTCTAGGCTGAGATACAAATGCACCCCAGGTGGTATAAGAAAGATAAAAAAAATTGTGTGGTACATGAAGGGTTAACAAATATCATAAATCATTTTCTCAGGGCTATTCTTTTTTTAAAAAGATATCCAGTAATATCAACATATTTTATAACAAAGTACCAGAAGCATAATGATCCAGGGGCAGATCCAGGATTTTTGGAAAGGGGTGTGTGGCATAGTCCATACAGAGTACCAAATTCCAAATGACTGGACCAGAAGTGAGCAAACTACAGCCCACAGCATCATTTGAAAAAGAATAAAAACTGGGATGTTTACACCTTGTTCATTTACATTACAAGGCATGTGTCAGATCGACGCCATCCATTCAGAAATTTGTAGGCCTACTTTTGTAGTTTTCTGGTTTCATATAAAACGGGAAATTCTTATGAAATTGGCCTGAATTTTAGAAATACAGGAGTCAAAAACAGGACTCTGGGTTTCCGCAGTTTTATGAGGAATACGGTTGAGCAGTGATACAACAGGTGCTCATACAGCCTCCATGGACAACGTTCTCCAACTCCTGGGCCACTAAACACAGAACATGCAATTCATTTCGGAAAACATCCAGCATCTGTAGTATTGAGTCGTCACAAGAATATTGAACTAACAATAGTATATTTATTTGTAATAAAATCCATATGTATTTTTATTTCAAGGAAATGTAGTCCAGCTCAGCAAATTCATCAAACTGAATAACGTGTTCAAAATCCCAGATAAAACCAAAATATATTTGCGAAATGACAGACCAGGAATCGTCACTGATGTTATACACTGTCAAGTGTCATGTATCATCACACCGATTTTGGTGATATTCCGTCAGTGGGTTGTTGAAAAAGCATGCGCCTTGGGTACCTGCACGCATACATGTCTATGATCCTGTCTCATAGTCCAGGCGAATGTCCTTGTGGACGAAAAGTAAAAACAAGGAATAGAATCACTCCTCTATTATTGTTGAATGATAATCTTCGTCTTGAATCACTCTGATCACTCAGACCAGGCTCCGCACAGCGGATTCATGCTTTCTGCAGTTTATATGAACTACCAAACATTGTCAGTTTTATTGAATGGGACTAATAGAGGATCAAAACCAGGAAAAAAACCAGTTCTTAGGCAGATTAGTAAAACGACCCTTCAGCAGAGAGCACAGCGATGTGAATGGCCGAGCTGGTCCCAGGAGGTTGAGCAGCGATTCAAAATGCCAGGGATTCTCTTTATACAGGCCCAGGTGCAGATCCAGTAGTGGGGTCCTGACTCGCCTCTGTTCAACCCACGAAAAAAATGTTTGTTTTTGAATTTTGTGAACAACCGAAAAAAGTCCACAGAAGAGATTACAGATACACCGACAGATACACGGAAACAGATGAAAAACAATGGCACACGCTGTTTGTCAGCTTTTTTTTTGCTCATCATTTATCTTGTACATTGGTATTTAGTTAATCTGAGGATGCCAGAGATCCTGACCAATCCTTACAAAAATTCCTGGATCCGTCCGTGCCTGTCGCGATTCCACCCGAATTTATGATCTTCTAGGAAAACGCCACATGTGGAATCCCCAACGTATCCTTGAGCCATGAATGTCCCTCAATGGGTTATGTCAGGTAAGATTTTCATTCAAGCACGAGAGACGATCATGTACACTTAATAATAAGTTACCGTTTATGCAATAAAACAGTATTTCTCAGAAACCAACCTTTCTTCTGTGCAAAAATGTCAACCAGGGTTAGTTGTGATCTTTTCATAGTCCCGGAAAACTGTAGTGTCAGTGTAGACTCATCTGATGATGATCAATGTGAGATGTATTAGCAGCTGATTATATACTGCAATGGACCCTGACCTGATAATAAATTGCCTGACCGATGGGTATAACGTTTCAACAGATCACACACAGTGGTTGTTGCTCACCAGTGTCGTGTAGCAGCATTGTTTGTTCACTTAACCCAGAATACCCCGCCAAACCAATATGCATGGATTTCGTAACTGACCATAGTGACATAAATGCGCAATGACGGAGCCTGAATTCCGCCCAGGTATTCAGGTCTCCACAAGATTTGGGAGTGTAAATCTTAGTTGTTTCTTCTGCAGTTATGAAGAAAATACAACTTTATGTTTTTGCGTCTTCTGCTATATACAGAAAAATAAAAACTCGTCGCCAAAAACATAGCAGGGGTGCAGCAGGTGCGCTCCCACCTGGATCCACACCTGTGATCTTATATTATCCTGGCAATTGATCAAAATTAGAAAGAGTTAACCAGAAATCCTTTTATCCATCTAAGTATTGCTAGCTTTTGGACAAAAACTTCACCTTCTTTAATTCATTTTGTTTTTATTTCTTTCAGCCAAACATTTTACTTTTATCTGATTTTATGTATTTTCTTAACAAGACCAACTCAGACTTCTTTAGCCTTCTTCATCCATCTTCCTTGGAGAAATTTTAAGAATTCATCAATATAGTTGACTAAATAGTTTTAATTACTTACTAAATTTGGAAAATTAACCTTATGAATAAAGACTAAACTAAACAGGGAAAAGTGCGTAGATCATATGCACATCTTTTGCTGAAAAAGGACCCACTAAAACTCTTTTATTTTCAGTTGTGTGAAGAAACCTGAGAGGATGAAAGGAATCCACACAGCTGGCTGAAGAAGAAGAGTGAGAAGCAACCATGGCAGGGAGTCATGATGCCAAAACCATGTCAGTCCCGCACAAGAATTTAACTCAGGCCCTCCTTCAGTGGTTCAGCAGTCTACCATAGAACCAGTGTGCCACCCCCGTAAACTGTTTACCAAAAATTTAGTCATGATTTCATTTTCTCAAATATATATATATATATATTAGGATCAAAAACACTTTGTCTTTATAATCTCTGATTCATGGTCATTTAGATTTCATGCTTCAGATAGAAAAATAACAAAAGGGAACCAAAAAATATCATTGAAAAAAGAAATAAATAAGCAATTATCCCCCCTCCATAACCAACAACAACAAAAAAAAATTATTCAAATATTACTTAGTAACAGCATTTAAAAACCCCACCCTTTAAGTATTTTATTTTGACTTTTAATCCAAAAAGAAATAAAACAGCAGGAGTACAGACTAAAAGCTGATACAGATATTCTAATAAAATCAAACAAAACCTATACTGCAGAGAGTATCCTACATATCATCAGTGTAAGGAGGAAAATTAACTTCCATACTACATGACATTATTAAAAAAATTAATCAAAATTTGTAATAAATCTTTACCTCAAGATCCTTTTAATTTGATAACTAAATCAGAAAAGACAATATTATAGTATCTGAACTAGCAAATGATTAACTTTAAAAGCAAAAGTAAATGTTTACACAATTCTCCTCTTAACTGGAAACATTTTACAATGACACATTTATATTATGAATATTTTAGAATGATGAACTAACTTGGGATCTAAAGTAACACTGATAAATATAAAACCGTAGAAGAGAATATGCAACAAAAGCTTGCAAAGAAATTAATTTGTTCTCACGAGAAAACAGAAATTAATTTTTCTTGCATGTATTGTTAATCACACAAGTTATCTCCATAATTCAGGCTTCTAACTGGAGCACCTGCTACTGAGCAATCAATGAGCAGATTCGACATCTGCAGTTTTAAAGAGAAATCTTTTGTTCAGGAATTTTCCGGCAAGTTCTGGTCAGCTATAGTAATCACGAGTGTGAATCAATCATCGAAAATCTGTTTGATTATAAGTGATTTTAATTCCTTAACAGTACCTGGGATTTAGCAGGGTGTCAGTAGTTATGTGCTGTGTATGATGTATTTTTGTCTTCAGTGATGCAATAAAACTTGAATATTGCATGTGACCTTGTACAAAGAAACAACCTAGAATTTGTTTTATAAAATGGACAAATGAAAATTGCTGAAGAGTTTGAGACCCGCTTTACAAACTTGACCTTTCAGATACTTCAGGTATTTCTAAGGGATTCCTTAGCTGTGTGCTGTCCTACAGAAGGATATCAGCTCATCATTCACAGGACCCTTAGGATAATGGGTCTAGATGCTCCCCACCAAGTGTTCCTCTGAAAATCCAGCAATTCTTTGGCTGTTATTGTCAGTGTCATCCAAGAGAATGCTTGTCTGCACTAGAAAACCTTGCATCTGGATCTTTACCAACAAGAAAGAAGGGGGAGGGCAGTGAAAAGACAAAACAAGCTATTTCAATGACCATTAGGCTTCTCAATGAATGGCATTCCACAAGCTGGCCTCAGTCATGGTAAACTTTCAATTATCTGACAGTTGTCTGTAGATGCTAACCAAACATTAGTCTTGTTTCAGGTATCCAAGCTGATGGCTCTTAAATGAGTTTACACAGAGCTATAGTTATCTGGCCATTTACTCAATTCTTGGCCAAAATATAGAGAACATGGTCCAAGACTGGAGCCAACATACTTCAATCTAATGTAATCTCAGCTTTTCTTTCTAACTGAAAGGAGAAGATATCCTCAGCTTCAAAATCCTTGATATTTACAAAATACAAAAATGCTATATCAGTAAACAACATGTGAACTTCATCCTTAAATTTATATTTTTGCTCTTTTTTTCAAACAGGTTTCCTAGCGAAACCAAACTGTCTATCATCTCACCACTCACTGAATACGTAATTAACCTTATAAAAATGAAATCAGAATGGGCACTAATGTGGGTATCTACATACAGCATATTAATCTTGATTGCTTAGAAATACAAGAAAACCAGAAAGTTCAATAACAGTAAAACTTCTGAATAAAAAATTTCAAAAATGTATAAGCCATTTTTGCTATTAAGCTTTTCCAACTTTTCTAGTATTCTATTTAAGAAAACAAAAAATATACAATGAAAATCCTACTAATATTGATTATTGTGCTGTCTGCCATTGATTTCAATAAGCTAAATGCTAATAAGGGACATACAGTACTTTGCCTTAGGTATTACTGAAATATTAAAGTGTGTGACACTAAAGAAACTTAGGTTTTCTTTGTCAAAATATTTGGCAGGCATATTTACTATAAAACAGACAGACCATACAAAAAATCAATGAAGCAAGAGAGAGAGAGAGAGAGAGAGAGAGAGAGAGTGGTGTGTGGTGATAGGAGGGTATATGTAAAACTTTGAAAGGTAGACCAACAGATATATCTGATGGAGACTTGATAAAAGACAGTGTGTAATTTTTTTTTCTTTATCTGGCTTACAATATAAACCACATTAAAAAAATAAAAATAAATTAAAAATACAAAATAATTTCCTTTGGCACTTAATTATATGATATTTTAACCAGTAATTTTAGAATAATAAAGTTAGTTTTGTCAAAAAATTACAATTGGAATGCTATCATATTCACCACACATGATAAAAACTTTCCGTTCAGATGATTCCTTTATTTGTTTAATTTATTAATTTTAAAAAATTGAAAAGTGATACAATTCTAAAAGAACATTGAAAAAAATATTTTGAAAAAGAAAAAAAAAACTTTTTTTTTTTAAATTATGGACAGTACACTACATCTACAAGAGATTAACCATGTAGCCAACACAGTACAATGCTTGCTCGCTCGCTATAATGCACCAAGTTCCACGGCACAGGAAAATGAGTAGTTGATTAAATCTTACAAGTAGCTATACTACCCATTAGTGGCATTACAGAAGATGCTGACTTTCCTTATACATTCAAAATTCAAATGTAGTCTTAATTCTGTTTCTTTCTAAAGCAGCTGGTTACAGGTGACAGAAGTTTACCTGAGCACAAAGATTTTGTCAGGCATAAAAACAAAGCTGACACATTCAGTCATACAAAGTCCAAGTGGAAAGGGAAATGTTTGTCATATTCTTGTTTTTAAAAAATAAATAATGTTTTTTTTTGGAAAAAAACCTAAAAAAAAAATCAAACAACCTATAAAACATTACATGCATATAAGAAACAAACAAAAACCCATGAATGTTGGAAAATTATTACTAAAACCCACACCTGCCCATTGATAGTCGAAATGCAGCGGTATTTACTTATCTAAAACAGAAGCTTGCACATGCAACAACAATGCAAACTACTTTACTGAATGGTGTGCACACCTATTCAAGCACAGAGGTATGGTTGAGACAAAATGTTTCAACATCTTTGAAAACTATTCAACTTACCTGGGACTAAGAACAAACCACCTGGCACCTGTGTGTGCTGAGAGTTCTTTAACATTTTGCTTTGATAGCAGACAGTTATGCCACAACTCAGAATATTCCTGGGTAAGTGAAACAGTTTCTTCATTAGAATCTACATTGTGAGGGAGGAAAGTCATGATGTGCAGCTTCCTTTTACACCTTCCCACCACCAGTTCAACAGTGATTTAGGTTATCATCAAAGAAAAATGACAACAACAAAACTGCATCTTGTTCCAACAACTTGGGCTCTAATCGGCCCTTTCCCCATAAAAGCAGCAGCTGTAACAGTGGAAAACAGGAGAAGAAAATAAAACTAACAACAACAACAACAATCACCACATAGCTTACCCAGCTTTCTAGCTCCTCCTGCATCAACTTCCTCCTATGCAGCAGCATGAGTCGCTAAAAGTTCCGTAACTGATTACCTCCTGAGCGCCAGCTGGTCCGCAGCATCAATCTGCAAAGATAAAAGTGTTGGCGAGCCTGAGATGGAAGCTGTGTATCCTCCAAGTGCTGGGGAGTTGGTCCAACATCAGATCAATACTGAATTGCTGCTGATCATCAGGCACTGCCAGAGTATAGTTACAACAGTGATGACGATGCACAGTCAAACATGTAAGCAGTTAATGAAATTACCACACAGTGCTAGTGAACGATGAAAATCGGGTAGACAAAAAAGCTACAGTAACAAGAGTGAGATTTTTTTGAAGGGAGAGAGAGAGAGCAGATAAAACTCCACAAATCAATGAAACAAAATATCACAGAAGAAATGCTAGCAAACAGCCTATAGAAATTTCACTAATAGTCACATTTTACAGTAGTATACAAAGCAATGAAACTAATAGCAAAAAAAAATTTTTTTTAAAAAAAGAGGGATCTAAATTTAAATAAAAAACAAGCTAAAATGATTAAAGTTATAAGTGAGCTTAAAAAGTAACCGATCTCATATTATATTTAAAATATCTAATTTTTACTTCTATCTTATAAGTCTCTCCAGTTATAAAGAGAAGAGAATCACCAATCAATTTTAAAAAAAAAACACAACATACTTTTAACTAAACCCAAATCACAAAGGCAAATACAAAAGAAATTGCACCTGAAGTTTTTGGCTAAAATCCCACTGCTGCAAAATTCCATAGTAAACCAAAAAAAAAAAGTTCTGAAGATGAGAGGTACTCGCAGAAGAGCTGCATAAATTCCAACACAATGTTTGAGATGATACACAGACTGTTAAGATCCAGATCTTTTTCAAAATAGATGAAGATCCATATTACGTTTAGATCCTTATTTAAACTGTGAATATTAAACTAGGAACTTTAATAGAGTCTTTGATCTGGTTTTAATTCTCTTAACCCATCAAAACCACCCATACAACTAAAAATTTCTCTCTCATTAGTTTTGCCTTCAACATCCACTATATTAGAGTGAAACAAATGTTTCACATACTACACAGACTTCTAACAGAAATTAATCAGAAAATTCTAAAACTCTCGTTTACTTTTATTTAAAGTAGAACATCATTGTTAGTAGTAAATTATTATTCACATTTTATAGCGTATTATTTTCTCTTTTTTTTATCGTGGCACTTTCCACTCAATCAAAGATTTAATTAAGCCTGAATCAATTTCTATACTTGAATATTTTACAGTGATGTAAAAATGCACAATTTACAGTACATGGGAGAGCTGTATATGCTACTTATCCCCTTTAATGTCTCCTAAAAATCTAATTTACAAATTAGAGATAAATTTATATACAAACAAATTCAGTCTAACCATGCACTACCAATGCTAATCTCAGATTTTTAAAGTTTCCCTCAAACTTTTCTTGCACAGTTCATGTTGTACAGTTTTTTTTTTAAGTTATCTATCTGAATTACAAGTCCATGCAGATATCGAAACATTTTTAAAACAACAACAGAAAAAATGTATATCTGTTCAGTTACAGACTCCGAAAAAACAAAGACCACTTTCTAATTTAAAAAAGAAGTAAATAAGTAGCTTGACACTTCTGAAGAAATTATCATAGATCATTACTTTCAAATATTTTCTGATAAAAAGCAACAAAAAAAAACAAGTTCTCTCTCCTTGTTTTAAGCAGACAACTCTCACTACAGGTAGTTGGTTCTCACCTGCCTGAAAACACACACACATTCTCTCTCTCTTTCTCTCATCTTTGTCTGTACTGTATATATACACACACACACACACAAAATACATTATTTAATTGCAGGTTCTGGTCAGTCCAATGAAAAAGAAAGAAAAAGATTTTTTAAATTCTCCAAGTCTGTTTTTTTTAATGAAAACCAAGCACCAGTAACAATAGTCCACATTGGCAGACCTCACTTATTAACTAACAATGGAAAGGTTAAAATAATAATTTTTCCATTATCTGTTCTATTTTTCTCACTGTTCTTAACTTTAATGCTAATGTTGACAAATCTACTTTCTACACTCCATTCAGCAGCAAAGCTTTTTCCCTGTTTACTGAATGTCTTGTTAAAAAAAGAAACATCTAATGAAAAAAAAACTTTCTTCTTTCTATTTTTTTTTTCCCTTCAATTTATTTCTGCTGATGCTGAGAGAACTGGGCTAGATCAATGCAAACTCTGTATCATTATCTCTCCACATGCTAACTGTCGTCTTGGACAGGTGGCTTAGTCTTCTTTCATTCACGTCACCTCAAACAAAAAACAAACAGATATTCTTGTTGTTGTTGTTTATTGTCCTTTCATTAGCTGAATAGGATCATGTGCCAGCTTCACTCATCTGCTTCAAGATTTCATTAGCTGCTACGCCACAATCAATATCCGACAATGGATTTGCGACAATACAATTCGACAAGAAATTTTGTTCCAGGTTGGGAAAATCTCCCGTTAGGTGTCTGATGGAAAAGAAAAACCCAGACATTTCATCATTAAATACAACAAAACAAAAAGTAAAAAAAAAAACAAGTTCATCATATTTCCTTCTTTTTTTCAAGAGATTACCAAATTATTTTGGGGTTTTGTCATAGTAGGATCTCTCTCTTCTGTACACACACACACACACACAATCCTATGGATGAGTAGAGCAGAACAGCAGTGTGAGCTTGAGCTAGAATATTAAACTAATTCGCCTTGTGTACTGCATTTTAATTGTTTGTTTGGTGGGAGAGATTAGTTCATTTATGGTCTAAACAACAGTTCATAAAAAATTACAACAAAAATCCATGTGGAAAATTTTCAAGAAAAAAGGAAAGAATTTTTGCAAGCAACTTTTGTTTTTCAGCTTCATTCAATTCAAAGTTGGTACATTGTGCTAACCCTTTACCTCCCAAAGCCATCAAGAGGTGCTCTACTCATGGGCATCTGCAGAACTTTTTCCAGGGGGAAGTACCCCTCTTGCCCCTTCTTACAGATGCCCCTGGCTCTACCTTTAATTTTATCCAGAACATTTATTTTAAATAATCATATTTATATTAGAAACAACTTTGTACATCAAGAACATGCTTACTGCTGGCAAAATCATTAAGTTGAATGTAATCACCCTTAAATTTGTTAGTTGTTCAGGGTTAAGAAATTTATTAGTGAATCTACTGTGTGCAGCTTTATGCCTACTTATTTTAAAAGTGGGCATTTTAAACATGGTGGACAAGGTAATAAAATTCTATACAAAAAAAAAACAAAAAATAATTGCCAAAGAGATTTTTTTTAAAACACCAGCTGAGAGAAAGTGTGTCAATAAGAAATAGTAAGATAAAATATTTGTTCATGTGGCATTGTGGGAAAATAGACTAATTCCCAGTAGATACAAATGTTCACACCTTTTCTTGTGAGCAGCATCAAATTCTTTTTGAACACTTACAATCTAGTGTTTTAGGGAAGATCTATATAATGTGCACCGAAGGTCTGCAAATGTTATTCAAATTCTTTAAAATAGAAAAAAATTTCTCTTACTTTTATTTGCCTATAAATGACCAGTGCCAAATTATTAATGTAGTGCTCTAGGAGACTGCAAGAATCCAAGGACAGTGTGACCTCATGAAGTGGGTGACCCCATTTAAGCCAACCTAGATAGGCAGGTAATTTTAATTCATTGCTATAAGCTTTGGTCTTCTGCTGATGAAGTAGATATTGAAGAGTAGATTGATCAATGCTTACAGCTGACTGTACCTAAAGATTTGGCAATGTTGAGCTCACCAACATGGCTTTCGACCAAAACAACATTCCTGAGAAACCTCTTTAAGTTCACTATCCTAGACAATGAAGTCACCACAAGATCATCTTGGTGTTAGTTGATTTGGAACAGCATCATAGAGCAGATATATCAGCAGCATCAACGATAGCCAAAGAACAGACATCTCGTAAATGAATTCTTACAAAGAGAGGGAGTGAAAAGAAAAAAAAAATTACACCATTATGATGATGTTGATAAAAAACAAGCACAACACAAAATCAAGGGAATGCAGGCAAGCTTAAAAAACCAACCATGATAAGTTTGAACCATCAGAAAAAGAAGGTATCAGGGACATTCAAATGAAACCTGGCCAGATACCATCATGGTGATGCTATTTCAGCTGGGTTTCATTTGAACATCTTAAGCATAACCAACCTCTGACAACTGGGAGATATTTTAATCCATGCTCTACGCTGATATTAAAGAGATCGCAATCATCTTTGCTTCATTCTGTAGAAAATTTATCTATTTACAAAAAAAAAAAAAAAAAAAAAAAAAAAAAAAATATTCTGAATTACCAAAGATGAAACGTGAAAACAAGAACAAAAGTAATGAGTAGTAGGCACTAGAAAATGTTTCTGGTAATATTCTTTCAGATTTTTCATTTTTTTTTTTTTTACTTCATTAAATGTATAAAACACCAATTTTATTTCTTTTCTTTTTTCAAAAAAAAACCTTTCACTGATAAACTGATTCAATTTTCACAAACATTTTAGCTGCCTAGCAGCACCACTATGTTTACCCATCAACTTCTAGAAAGTCATCGGGGCAGTTTGAGAAAGGCTGGCTTGCAGATTTATTGAGAGAATGCTTTCAAGTTCAAGGCAATGCAACCACGCAAATGTTGCCAGATGGGCTTTTATGATACATACTAACTAATACTATGAAAATTTTGGATCGGGACCATTCATCAGTGTCCAAGAGTGACATTCGAAGAAACAGCACTCCTAGTGTGTATCCTACTATCAGGCTGGCACCCTACTCCCATGACAGCTCTAATAAAAGTACAATACACACAAATGAGGCGTCATTCTGGAAAAATTTTAACATCATCAGAATAAAATGTCTTCTACATAATTTACACTGTTCGCTTTAGAAATAGTGCACTGATTTTATCGATATTTAATACAACTAACCGAGTGAGCAGCTAATCATATACCAGAACAATTAGGTAAAGTAGCCACAGCATGATTTTATCTATAATTCACTTTCAATGTGTTTTTTCTACAATATGCAGGAAGGATGGTTGATAACAAGTAACAAAATGATTGCTGTTAAAGGATGCTGTCTGATTTATACAATTTTCCACATAATCCATTTGCTTTTTGTATAATCTTATACAGAGATCAGAATCCTTATTAACAACAAAAAATATCACAAAAGTTTACTTATAACCAAATTTGTTATCCAGACTGACTACTTTGTTATTCTCATTTTATTCATGAACTCAAGGAAGAGAGAATATTTCTCTCTTTAAAATAACTATTGATAATTTATTAGCCAAAGCATAACAGGCATAATTTCAGAAAGATTTCCACTAATTTAAATGCTTGCTTGTTTATGTAATAACTGTACTGTAGGAGGGAGGATTCAAACCTCTTAAAATTCTTCCCATCACCATTACCAAGTTACTGCCATAGTCCATATCATGCACCCTGCAACTGATGTTGTTGGGCAATGCCCTACAATGGAAGCCTACAGCAGTGCTCCATGAGAAAGATCTCATTTTAGTCAAGCAGCTTAATGTTGTTGTGATGAACACCAGTCTTGTCAACAGAGATAGCCTCTCTATATTGGAAGCTGTCCTAGTAAAGGAGGATGGTGTTGTGGTTACCTACAAAAGTGTGTCACTGATCCTACACCACAGGCAGGAAAATTTTCAACTATAATTCTTTGTTTTCAAATGGAGGAGGAAGTCAGAGAGCCTGAAAAATATCCCTGTGACCATCTTGTGAAGAAGAGCATGAAAAAAACCATGTCAAGAATGTACAGTCAGTCGCCGAGTTACGACTTATGCCACTTATGACCGTTTCATCACAAAACAGCTACAAACATGGACTCAGCTCTTTTGCACATTATTTGGATTTTGTCTAGTGTGACATTTCCCACCAATGCTAGCATCTCCATGACTCATCCATCTCAGTCTATTACTAGCAGGTGTTTCAACTACATTCACTTCCATTTGCCTTAAAAATTTTTTTCAACACCACCTGAGATGTCCAACAAGAGGAAAGTTCCTTTGTCTACTCCTAGACCTGTCAAGAAGGAAAGAAAGACCATTGATCTCGACACAAAGATGAAGGTGATCAAGCAGTTTGAGGGAGGAAAGAGAGTGCGATTGCATGTGACCTTCAGTTATCCCACTCTACTGTGTCAACGATTTTGAGAGACAAAGAAAGGATTCATGAAGCTGTTAAAAGTTAAGCACCTATCTGATCAACAATAATAACGAAACAACGTACAGGACCCATCCATGAAATGGAGAAATTATTGCATCTTTGGATGGAAGGTCAGATACAGAAGTGGACACCCTTAAGCCTTCTCACAGTGCAGTTGAAGGCTATAAGTCTATTTTAGACTCTGAAGGAGTGCACTGGAGAAGACTGCGCTCAAAATTTTGTAGCAAGTACTGGTTGGTTTAAGAGATTCAAAAAAAGATTCGAATTTCATAGTGTTCGAGTCACTGGAGAAGCAGTGAGTGCAGATGAGGAAGGAGCTCAAGAGTTTGTGAAAAGTCTGGATGAAATAATTAATCAAGAGGGATATCAAAACCAGAGCAAATTTTTAAAGTGGATGAGACTGGATTATTTTGGAAGAGGATGCCAGAACAAACCTACATTCACAAAGAAGCCAAAAGCATGCCTGGCTTTAAGGCATACAAGGACAGGTTGACTTTGCTGCTTGTTAGGAACATTGTGGGCTTGAAGTTGAAGCATTTTCTAATCTATCATTCTAAAAACCCGCGTGCATTTAAAAATGTGAACGAGCACACGGCGCCCATATACTTTCATTTCAACCCAAAAGCGTGGATGATGCAAGCATTGTTTTAAGACTGTTTTCTGAATTGTTTTATGCCTCGAGCTCATGGATATTGTTTGGAGAGGATTTCCTTTCAAAATTTTGTTGATCCTAGATAATGCACCAGTCCATCCACCTCATCCAGACGACTTCAATCCAGATGTAACAGTTATTTATTTGCCGCCAAACACAACTCCACTTATCCAGCCTATGGACCAAGGTGCAATTGCCGCATTTAAGGCGTACTATCTCCGAACCACCTTCGCACAGGCCATAGCCGCAACAGATACCAACCCAGAACTATCATTGCGAGACTTCTGGAAACAGTATGATATTCTTCAATGTATCAAAAATATCGCTACCACATGGGAGGCTGTGACAAAGAAATGCATGAATGGAATTTGGAAAAAGTGTGTTAAGCATTATGTTAATACTTTTGATGCATTTGACAGTGAACATGAAATTGAAATGACTATGGAAAAATAGTAGAACTGGCAAATGAACTTTCTTTGGAATGTGAAGTGGAAGACGTCAAGGAGCTGCTAGACAAAGAATCCAGAGAACTTATGAATGAAGAATTAATAGCTTTGGAAGAAGAAAGAAGGTAAGATGTGGAGGAGGAACCAGAAAGGAAATTTACCACAAAGGGGTTATCGGAAGGATTTTCTCAACTAAATAAACTTCTCACAAATTTTGAGGAAATGGATCCAGATATCAAACAATTTGCAAGGATTGAACGAATGGTACATGAAGCTTTTCGTCCGTACCATGAAATTTACAAGGAGAAAAGAAACAAACAATTCAGACAAAGCTCAGCATGTTTATGAAAAAATGACTCCTCCCGCTATTGCCCCTGATGACGACCTCGATGATCCACAGCCAAGCACGAGCGTTGAATAAGATATTTTTTTGTTTGTTTTTTTGTTAAGAGATAAATTTAATTAAATACACACTATATTTCTTTTATGTGTTTTCCATATTCTGTACAATATAACAGATAAAAAATAAAACAAAAAATAAAAAGCGGTCAGACTTACATCCAGTTCGACTTATGATTGGTTGGTCAGTCGGAAAGAATGTGGTCATAACTTCGTGACTGACCGTACTCCAAACTAGGCTAATCCCAACAACTAATTGAACTCTGGCCCTCAGCCCTGGCAGTCCAATAGTTTAACCACTGGTCACCCATTTATATTTATTCTTGAAAACCAGCTCTCTAGTTACAGCATAACAATGTGCAGATGAGTACATTTGTGACTTTTTCATCTGTCCTGGCCATCCTTGCTGTTGCATTCACTTTGCTTTAACATCCTAAAAAACACCAGATCAACATGAATAAGTGGAGCTTAATATTTTCATATTTTGCTTTTTTCAATATTAACAGCAAGATATCCACCTGCTTAAATAAAATTACAATAAACATTTTGAACAAATTGGAACAGTGCACTGTTCCTTCTCTCTCTCTCTCCCTTACTCATATGCACATACTTGGTAATTTGCCTAGTAAAAGACAATATTAGTATGCTAATGACTGAGCAAACACTCTTGCTAACTTAAGGGAAGTCCTACACATTTATAACATATCACATGCAGATATATAGTACTTTCAGTAAGTTATAACAGAAATGGCAAGGGCCATCTATTTTTTTTTTTTGTTAATTGATTTTTCTAATTTGCTTTAGCATTTCCATCCACTATACCTTAACCTCTTCCATCATTACTTATTTGTTGTCTCCTAGCAACTTTCTTACATCATTATGGTCAAATGTCAGCAGTCATCTATCAGTTTTCCATAACTAATAATTTACAATAAAGAAAAATATATAATTGGTTTCTTAAAATGCATCAATGTTCAGATTTTAAAAATATATATTATATTATAAGAAAGGGAAGAGGAGGAGAGAAAGAGAGAGGGATTTAGAAAATTTCAAAACTATTAAAGGGCTCATATGACTTAAAACTGTGAACTCTTTTTGGAAATTTTGAAGCACTGACCCCCTTTAAATTCATAAAAATTTATTTTTTATTCCACATTTTATTGAAGTCCTTCCCAATAACTAAACCAGTGTATGGAAATGTGAGCTAAATCACATACGACAATTCAAGCATGTTTCATTAAACATTCACATTTAAATTAGTTTTCATTAAATCCATATTACACCTCTCCCTTGTTATCTGTGAATTTGTGGTTCACAAGTCCATGTACTCACAAGATTAAGCCAAGGCACCAGTACAACCCTTGCAAATATTCAGAGACACCTTTTGAATGTTCTAGAAGCATCTCTGAGCCTCTTACACCACTCAAGTAGTAGTAGTAGTAGTAATACGTATACCCAATATCTTTCCTCTGTCTCATGACCCAGTAAGCATCCACACCACCTTGTCTCGTCCCAGATTTTACATATCTCGACAATATTATATGATATGTATTTTTAGGATATGTATGTACACTGGTCTAATATCTTTTGTTTTCAGCTTTCCCAAGATTATGTAGTCTGTGTAAGTCTTTATTCTTGGATTTTAGTGCAATATTTAGGGCCAGGAAGTGTTTCTTGGGTACGTACGGAAGGGTCAAGGTGCTATCTGCAAAATTTGCTATTTGCGACTATTTCTAGAACAGATCTCTTACAGATAACTAGGTGAGGGTGTATTGATAATTCCTAACTAAGCAATCCCTGATCCCTTTATTGTTGCAGTACTTTTATGATTGATCTGCAATGTTCTTAACAATAAATAAGAGAGCTATTCAAAAGTAAACTGTAGCCCTGACAAATATAAAGCATTAGCCATAGCTTGTTTGGTTTCTTTCCCATATCTTAATAAACCAACATGCCAAAAAAATAAAACATAATAAAATGCACCATCTTTCCAAAGTATAATTTTATACAGCAAAAAAAAAAGGGGGGGAGGGTGAATATTACAAATATTTAACCATCTTTTAAAATTAGATAATCTACTTAATAAATATTAATTAACTATTTATTCGATGATTGTTTAACAACCCTAGGCAGAATCAATTTCTGAGCAACAGGTCAATGGATGATTTCTCTTACTCCTCTAAGATATATGCGGGGATACTAGAATACTACCAAGGCACTAGTGTGAATCGCACAAAAGATAAATGTGTGTATGTGTGCTAAAATGAAATATTTCACATGGAAGTCAAATAATATTAGGAAATTTTGTAGAATAACTATTTTAAAAAAAGATCTACATATATCAAAATAATAATTTGTTTTTCAAGTAAAATCACTTGCCAGATGATGCCACAGTGCCAAATATCAGGATTATATAGAGCAGAAATCCAGTCTTTGCAAATGACTGCATCACTAGCGAGTTAAATACTTTTACACTGGAACCACCCTACAACACTGGACTAGCTGCAACATCTCCATGGGAACAGATAACCAAGTAAGCTTAGGTGCTACTAACACTGATCTGGACCAATTATCCCAGCGAGACATCTACCTCTTCCTGTCATCACGACCCATCGAGGAACTGAATTATAGGAGGAGATGGGAAGGTACCCTAAATTCAGGAACACTTCCATGGGACAGAATTTGGAATAGTTCAATTAATCGTCTCGTGGACGGATATACATCTGACATCCACTGGAAATTACTAAGGAATGTCCCCCCCCCCACAAGGGAAAACAAACATAAATGGAAACTAATAAATTCTCCCAAATGCCTCGCTTGTCATGATGACGACGAAATGGCGATCCATTGCTTATTCTCATGTCCGATGAATATAGAACTATGGTGCCTAGTCCGAGACTTGATCTTTAAAATTAAGAGTCCCCAAAACAAACTTACTTCGTTCTGGCGCATCTTTGGTTTTAACAATAGAACTAAAAAGGACTGTCTTTCGAACTTTCTGGTTTTTACCGCTCAGCAGATAGCTTTGGGTAGCCGGAAGGCTTTAAAAGGCGGTCAACCTACCTCAACAAAACTCCTATTTCAAAACTACGTAACCAATTGGTTACAACAAAAATATACAGTCATGAAATCTAGTATAAATGACAGACTAACCTATTCATCCACTTGGCTTATTAATAATGCCTTAGGATAGATTAACACAGAAAAACAATTACAACTACACTTTGACATTTCACCACCTTCAAACATCACCTTAGACCAACCACCCTGAGTCAACCCTTTCCTTTTCCCTATCCTGTTTAACTTAATCTTTTTCTTTCAGTTGAAGTCAACCTAGCTTCCTGAAACAGAAGAATCCTTTCTCTTCTTATTCCTTTTCTTCCTCTTCTTCTATGCTTTCTTCTTTCTTTTTCTTACTTAATGCATATTTTACTTGTTTAATAAATCAATATTACCTAGGATTCTTTATTACTTAATAAATCCTTCTAGGATTCTATTTAGAATACAATAACTCTTTTCAAGAGTTCTTACCTTTTGAATTACATGCTAACCCTTATATTTATATGTAAATTCATTATGATAAATTCTTGTAATATATTTAACTTGTATCAAAATAATATTATTAATATCCCAATCCCCCCCCCCTTCTTCAGTGTAAGCCTCTATTTATTTATAAAGTACTCCATCCCAAATAATCCCCATGGACTAATCATGATTCTTTCTTTGTTTAAATCCACACATAAAAGTTCATACAACAGCCTAAAGACGACTTAAGAACATCTAAAGTGGTATGGAATGGGGCATGGGCCATTGTGATGACAATCACCACAATGGTAGGGCTACTTCCCGGCTTGACCACCAGCTAGGGAACCTTTGGTCCCCCTACTTGGGAGAAAAACAATGATCATAAAGATCATCTGTTTTCTCAATAAGATCACAGGAATCTCTGATTCCCCTACCAGGGAGGACTTAAATAAAGAGCAAAAAATGGAGGGAGAACATGTCTCCATCCATCATCCTGCAAAATAAAAATAAAACTCACCCCATCCCATACTTCCATTCGGAAATTTGAAAAATAAACAGTGGCCCAAACTTTCCCTCTCAGTTCAAGGATACACAGAGAGAAAACTCTGTTCTAGAGAGTTCAGCCTGGAGAAACCTACCCCTCCTGCCATGCAATGCGAAGGAGTTAGGTAGCCCGCTGCTCTCGCTAGGTTGAGGAACATTCACACAATACACAGGTCAAAATAAGGCCTCACTTGTAAACAGCTGTGGCAGCCGGTCGTAGAACCGACCCAGCTCCCAAACACACACATGCAACTTCACACACACCCCAACTTTAGCACCACACCAAAAAAAAGAAGTTACATTGTGTGTGTGTGTTGGCCATCCTGTTATTGAAGCGAGCAATGAGTACATGCGAATATTTAGTTGAAAAGATGGGGCTTACCTTACTGAAGGGGGGAAAGGGCCGGTGGGGGGGGGGGAATGAACTGATTGTTTATTTTATGGCTTCTATCTACTTTTTTTCTGGGGTTGTTGGTGATGCCTGGTGTAAGTTACTGACTGTAGTGGTCCACCGTTCCATTTGGCTACTCGCTTTGCCAACTGTTGAAGTGAAGTGAACTCGCTGTCCCCCGTACCTTCCTGATGACCACACGTGCGGAAGATCGGCCGCCAGCCACCATTACTAATGGACGATTTTAAAATAAGTAACTTCTCGTGAGTGCTACATTGACAAAGCTTATATTTTCAGGTACACATGCTGTGAAGAAAGGAGCTACAAGTAAATATGATAAATATATGCTTTTGTTTAACTATATTCTTTCGACTCCAAATTTCTGGGTGAGAAAAAACCTTTCTGCTGGTCAGAGCATTGGGAAAATCCTACCTCCCCCTCCAGAGAGAGATAGAGGAAGTAGGGTTGGGTAGCCGGCTCGCAGTCTCAATGTAAACTAATTTTGGCTAAAATTCTTTAAGACCATAAGTTTTCATTTTAAAAAAACTATCAATTTTTGTTAGTAATTGAAATTTTAAAAAAAAGAAATTTTATTTAGGTTCAAAGAAGTTAAACAGATGAATGACAACAGCACTCAAATAGCCAGAAAACACAAGCTCCAACCAAAAACAAATGGCAAAATCTCAAACAAACTAATGATGGACAAGTTGAAAAAGTAATCTCAGTAAAACAAAAATTATTTTTTTCTAATTTTATAGTCTGAGGCCAGACTTTTAAATGAGAGAAAGATGCATATAAGTCTGCACATTTTATCTACCTTAAGAGATGAGGGCGGCCCATCTAAGTACATCTGGAAAAATAGCCACACATGTTACTATGTTATCTACTAACCAGCCTACTACACTAGAGCACCTGTGCACGTGTCATTTCTCCATGAACTTTTCATCCTCTCATCTGAGAACTATTTGGCTGCAAATATGAATATTTTATGCCATAATGAAAGGAAGAGTAGCTAATAAAATATTTTATTAAAAATGTTTCTAACTTACCAGAAGTTTTACATGAAAATAACATGTAGTAAAACCAAGTCATAAAGAAAAACTAACACATTGTAAATTTGAAAAAAAATATTAATTAAAATAAAAAAGCCCCACAGTAACCAAGTCACATGACAGCATTAAAAGATAATTTGTTGTTTTGTTTCTAATTGATGAATGCATTATAGTTACTCGTATTTCTAAATCTTTTCGGAACTCTTTTGGTTTTTTTTTTTTAAACGACACATTTACTTTATTACCGAAACTTAAACTTTTCATCTAATAAATCCATAAAACTAAGTAATTCAGTCATATTATTGTGAAGATTACCTTAAATCCTCAAATGTTCCCGTGTAAATTTCACAGCTCCTTCTCTTCATTGTTTAGGTTTCTTTTTTGGATTAACTTTTTCAGTTTGAAATTTTCGTTTTTAAATGTCCACCACATAGAGAAGTCAGGGTCAGACGAAAAGTTTCCACTTATGGATAACTTCACAGGAAGTCAATTGAATTTGTCAAAAAATCTCCTCAAATGCAGTGGAGTCTCCTTCAGTTGAAATGTCACACTGATGTATGACTTCGAAAGTGCAGGACATGGAGGCGGCTTGCGTTTATGTTCACATATCTGTGTTACGCTCCAGGATCCAACCAGCCACGTATTGTCCAAGAGCACAAAGAAGACCCGTGGGTATAAATATTCAGTTTTTCTGATGTCTCATAGAAAAAATAAAATAAAATAAAAATAAAAATAATTGACCAGCTCTACATAATTGACATCATGACAGCCAAGTCACATTAGAACTGGAAAAACACGTAAAAAAGGGAGGATGCCAGAGTTGTCCAAAGTCGTTAAAAGCTTTGGAATGATCCGTGAAATAATTTGGGGATCCGATGACAAAACACTGTCAGTATTCTATTCCCATAATTGATCTTCTACTCATTAATCATGGAATTAAAAGCTGGTGTTGTTCATTCAGTTTTGCTTTAAAAAAAAAAAGAAAGATAAATTGATTTTTGATGTTTGAAGAGAAAATACAAATGTTTAAGAAAACTAAACAATACAAAGCAATGACAACACACATTATGGATTGCAGCATTCATTTGAAAATGTTGTAAGGTTCAGTAATTTGATAACTTCACTCCAGGATCAACATGTAAAAGCAGACATCAGGAAATGATGCCAACACATCAAATAGATGACTTTAGAATTAAGTTTGCTTAATCTAAAATCGAGAAACATGTTACAGTAAATACACGAAACCACACATCAGAAAAAGTTTTTTTGTTTTTAATTTTGCTTTATTGAAGTTTTATAGGAAAACAGATACTTTGGACAAATAGTCCTCTCCTGGCGTACTTCGAAATTCTGTCCAAGAAATAAACGACACATTTTATATCAAAAAAACATTTCGCAGCAACCGTCATCATCAATAGTATAAACACGCTTAATGGAGAGAGAGAGAGAGAGATTTAAAAACAAACACACACACTCAGTTTAAAAGTATTGATATGTTCTGTTACAATTACAATCCCACAGTCTAAAATAACCAGGAATCAATGCCCAAGTTACAGAAGCTGCTCACCAAGGACATAGCACACACCAGTTTCGTTTTTCCTGATCTTTCAGCACACTGCATAAAGCAGGCCTCAACTTATATATGAGTTAAGGTCACTGTCACCGCTCTGTCAGTTGCTAGGCAGTGAACACTGTAGTTATTACTTTGCACAAGACAGATATCCATTCAATAGCAAGTGTCCATGAAAAAATGTTCATTTCTAAACAAATTTCAATAAATACTTCAAATAAAAAGCAAATTTTCCCCCACATTGATGGCTGGTCAACTTTTCTAAAAAGGAAATCAGTTCTAAATTACAGCATGTTTGGAAATATTTTGAGAGAGATTTTATTTAATTTCTCTTTCTTTTCACATTGTCATGATATTAGAAACCAGACTACCCACATTATTGCAATAATTTTGTTTTATAACTTTGTGGCATTTTCTAAAAAAAACCAGAAGGCAAAATGTTGAAGGAAATCTCTTGTATTTGGGTGCCACACCATTAGACTGCTAAAATTAAAGGGCCTGAGTTCAGGTCTGGTCAGAACTATCCCGGTTAGGCATATATCTCCCTAACATAGTTTTTTCCTCACTCTTCTTCGCTGGAACCTCATGGGTTTCCTCTAGGCACTCCAGTTTCCACCCACATTTAAAAACACAAAGAGTTCTAGTAGGGATTTTCTGCAGGTGTGTGGCTAACTACCGCACTTAAGTCTATTACACAAAGCCTATTTAATACACCTACGTTAAATGATGAGCACTTTTCTTCTCTTTTTTTTTCAAAAATAACAAAAATAATCAATAAAACATTAATATAAGTGTAGAAAATTTCAGTGATTTATAGCTTAACGGTTTTTTTTTTTTTTTTGTTTTTTTTTTGAGGTTCTCATGATTATACAGGCATAAGAATATGTTGGCACAGTAACTGACATTGCTGGCCTTCATAGCATTCCTCCCTCTGAATCTCCATCCTAACCATCGGCCGGAATACCACATCCTGCTAATGATGATGCTAAGCAAAAACAGGAATAGATAAATGACTGAGTTCCCAATATATGATTTTTTTTTTTTTTTAATGTTTCTGAATCTTTTATCTAGCAGCAGCAGCAGCAAGATAGGCAAAGATGATTTTGAAAATCTGTAGTAGTCCCTCAGATAATAGACTGTCTGTGAATGAAGAAAACTTGAAAATGTGATAAATATTTTCTAAAACACAGAATATCAGCTGGTGTCTTTTTTAAAAAAATGAATATAATCTCCTTATCTCCATCATCAATATCGAAAACAATGACAAACAAACAATAACTCACACCTTTTTTTTCTCATTGTTCTCCTATTCTAGCATATATAATCTTCCTAGTTTCTGTGTGCATTACTTCTATATTCATAATATATGAAGCCACTACACTAAGTGAAAATAGATGAAGAGTGGAAAGATACAGAATATATGTAACAAGACACATTAATAACATCAATTAACCATTGTCACTGGTTGAGCAAAGTTTATTTACAGCTCATTCAAGTAGTTTTTAATTAGGTGATTCTTTTTTAACCTGAAATGGGCCTATTATTAAAAAGATAGAGTAAGAACTACAAAATCACTTATGTATAGGCATTTAATGATTTATGCATAAATAATTTAATTAAAAATGCAGAGTATTGATCAGAATAAAGAACAGCATCTAGATACCAGCATAGTCCCATAACAATACTAGCTCCAAAACACTTCAATTTAGTTGACATGGTAGAAATGAGTAACATAGAATAGAAAACTGGTTTAATATATGTAGATATATTTGTTTAATTCTTCTTCATTACACAAAAATGAGCATTGTAGCACTACAGAGATATGAAATTTTGGGTCAGATTGTTTTTTTTTTAAACATTAATATTACCAAAACAATGTTATCCTACAGCCACAATGTGTGTTACCCTATTACTACAATTACTATAACCATGACGGATGGTGTTATTTTACTACTATTACAACAGAGATAAAGTTATCCACATATAATTCTACATCCCTTTTTCCTTTATAAGTACCCTACTTCTTAGTATTCGAGCTGACTTAACTATAATGCCAGATGAAACAAAGCAGTCAGTATAAAAAAATGTACACAAGATTTAATTTTAAAAAAACATGTTTTCCAAAGCATTCTTTGCAACATGAAGATTTACATCAAACCAAGTAATTTTTCTGTAGTGCACTATAAATTGTGCATCTCAAAGCTCAATATCTTGTAGTGATTCCAAATCAGCTGCTTGAAAGCATTTTCACTTTAAGATAAAATATCTTTATATATTAGCTTATTATAGAATGGATCAGCACTACATATTAATCTAATCAGCCTGTTGTATGAAACAAAAGGTATTAAATTCCAATAATATAGGTAAATGAGTAAACTGATGACTTCAGCTACTAGTATTCCTGTCGCAGCAGTACAAGTGAATGTCACATGACTCATAACTTACTTTACAAGAAAACAAACAAGCCCACAACTATTTATGCCCATGAGTGACAATAATCAAAGTAGCTCTAACAAGTGAAAAGAAACATCTGAAAGTGCCTATTTATCCCTCATAACATAAAATTTCATACTCAAAAGTATCTTTGCTTTCTTATTTCTAAAATTATAACAATCAAGTATTATCTGATTCTCTACCATGAAAACCCTCTATGGGTTAAGATTGTGCCCAGTCAGTTCTTTCATCTTTCTATACATACAATTAAAATATATCATGCAAGTGCAACACAAAGAGGAATGTCTGAAAGGCATCATCAATAGATTAGACACCTGAAGAACAAACAGGACTAGGCACTGTTTCACCTTTATGTACCCTAAGATATGCATTAGGAAAATTAGTAGGTTCAAAGTATATTCTCACCTTTGTAACTAATACGTAATTAGCTCCTTAAATTATGTACAATAGAACCAATCTTTTGATATAAAAGAAGTGGAAAATTAGAACATGATGCACAGAGACTTCAGAGAAATGAAAACAAAGAAATCAATACAGCAACCACTTCAATGAATGAAAACACAGAGAAACCAGTACAAAGGCAGACTTTATTGAAGATGTAAACAACTCAATAACTTGTTGAAGATGTAACTAAATGAAAATATATAAATAAATATCAGCAAATTTAAGATAGACACATCATTAACTAAACATGAGATTCCACCAATAAAGCCAGAAATCAATCAAGAATTTATTGAAATTTTAAAAATACATAAAAATCAATAGTAAAGGCTTCAGTAAGACATTTAAAAAAACCAATAACTGAACAGAGGGACTTCAATACAAGCAAAAATCAACTAAACATACAGAATTTATTGAAAACAAATTAAATCAATACCTGAACTCTCACTGATGAATATACACAGAAATCAATAACAAAACTCAGGCTTACATGATAACAAAACTCAATTACTAAACATGGATTTCACTAACATCAATAAAATGAGTAAAGAAGCAATATGCCATTTCAATCTTCCATCAGTTTTTGAATTAGGATTAAATGGGTACATTCCTAGTAGTTTCTCTTTAAAAAAATAAATAAACTGTTTTCTTATTGATTTCTGGGTGTTTAGAATGAAATCAGTCACAGGTTTATCTGTTTTTATTCTATTTTTAAAGCAACATTTCAGTATAAATTAATGCAGATACTTAGAAAATTGACCATGAATGTGCTGTTATACTCACATATCACCAAGTGAGTAAAATTAAAAAGCAGTCTGTTGGACAGGGAGAGGGAGGAGAGAGAAAATAATCTGTATAGCATATCATTAAATTCTATAAATAGTTCTTATTTTAAACACCAGTATAAGATTAAAAGAAGATAAAAGTTTATAAATGTAAAAATAAATATCATGAGATAAGTCCATGACCTGCAGTCTCTTAGATTTTTTCCAGACAATTTAAAAAAAAATGTAGCTACATTTATGAGCCTTAAAGGGAAAAAAAACAACAACAAACATTCCTTACTTCAAAAATTGGATACACATAGCTTTAAGAAAAAATTAGGTCTTTAACAATACACCTGAAAACTCATGAAATTAAGCACATTTTGTCTGCAGCTAAACTAAGAGCACCTGAATGAACATAAACTGAGTTAATTTTGAATTAAACTTACAGAGTAAAAATAATGTCTTCACAAACGTTGGATTACACTGCCTTATCACTGTCACCAAGTCCATCATACAATCACACTAATGACAGTGGAAACCCTCAACCTGTTATTTACTGACGTTCATCGGATAAAAAAGAAATTCGTTTTTGTTTTGAGTATTTTACTAACCAATTCCAACAAACCATTGGTGTGTACCTTTTGTTTATATACCTGTACTAATTTCTAATAGAGCAAAATTAACAAACCAACCTTTCCCTTGTTTGTTCAAAATCGGCATCATGAAGAAAATAAAAATACTGAGGCACTGTAAATCTTCCAAATAAATATTGTCCAACACATTGAACTTTCCAATAATCTAGGCTTACAACACTTCTTTTTTGTATTGATACATGGAACAAATTCGTGAAGGGAAACTATACCCAAGATCCTTGAAAATCCACATTTACTAAACTTTATGTTTGCTATGAGCCATACTAATCTAGCAGCAGCTGCAATCTTTCATAGCAAGAAAGATCTGTTGTCTGGAAACACTACCAAGTTGAATGTTGAGAAACAGATACAATACTTACCATACTTAGTTCAGAATCAATATTTATCAGAGCTAAATGGTGCATCCATCCTCATTTTGTTGAATATCAATGATAAGCAGCCATTTAATGCTCATCAGCCTCTAGTAAGTTGGAAACATGCTGTTGCAGAATTCATGTTGTAAAAGCACATTGCAAATCTGCTAGACCCACTTAGACAAATCTTAAGCATAGTGACTGATGAAGAGCTTCTCAAGTATCTAAGATGGTAGAATTTTGGCAAGTTTTGTCAAATCCCCAGGGCCAGAACACTGCACAAAGACCAATGCCAATAATGTTAACAAACCAATATTTCATGGCTTTGAAGAAAAACAATGGCTGACATTTTCTTCAGGCTTCTCCAGCATGGCCAGTTGGCAGGCAAGAATGAGTAGATATTGGTTTGTTCCACTCCACTAATTCTCTTAAACATCCTGAGTAATAACAGTAAATACTGTACCTTATCCAGCCTCTGTTTATCACTATAACATGTCCAATCACTTGAAGCCAAGTGCTGCATGGAAATCCACTGGGACAATTGCTGATCTGTCTCAGTCTCATGGGACACCTAAACAACAACTTGCACAAAACTTAGATTCAGATCTTACTTATATCAGGCTAATTCTAAAATAACCATCAAGGCAAATTAATTAGTTGACAGCTGAAAAGCCAAACTATAAATGTTTGTGTGAAGTGATATACGCCTGTAATTAAAACAAGCATAGACATGTACGGAAATAAACTAGTGAAGCTTCTAAACACTGTACAATCTATAATAACAGTTTTCCACCAGCTTCCAATTTAAGAACTATGTTATCAGTCTAGTTTAGTAATATGAAGACAGGGAGCCATTATAACTGGCAAAACATCTTTTCGATATAGAACAATCTCTTGATGCTCTCTTCAAACTGTCACTATCAACAACTACTATTACTAATTATGAACACAAACTTACAGCTGGTACCAAAATGTTTTGTAATATATAGATAGTATTAAGCTAATTTGAAGATAACTGAATAAAAAATTTTACCAAAGATACATCTCTCTAAAATTAGCTCTCAGATATCTATTTAACTGAAAAACTTTGTGAAAATACTCTAATACCTTAAACCAGGGTGGCCAATGGTTAGTCTACTGGATCTCCAAGATTAAGGGCCCAAGAATGATATCTAGTCATGTCAGTTTCCTCCGACATCTAAAAATGGAAAATTTTAGTAGAGATTTCCCTGTTGATGTTGAAAATGTTGGGCCCCACTCTAGTGTAGAATAGTTAGCACCCTTTAAAAGACAACAACAGCATTAAAGTTCCTCACCAGAGTTGTCTCTGTTGTTGAAATTGGCAAATGACACAATAACCCCTGAACAATGAAAACTCTACCATAAAACATTCTACAAAAAAATCAAAATATTTATATATATAAGACTGAAAAAGGCAAAAGAAAAAAAACAACATATAGTGCAGTCCTTTAGTATCCTTGTCTCATCTTAGTTTCATCAATAAAGCCAATTCATTTTTTTTTTTTAAATTTCCATAAAATCAATATATTAATAGTATATTTTGTACATTTTACTACTGTTCATTTGTCTTGGTGATGCTGACTTTCTTCTATCAATGACAATTTTATAATTAAATTCCAGACATCATTTTCATCTCTTTTTCAACCCTGACTTTCTCAGGGTAAACAAATTCTAAAAAGATCTTTTTTACTCTCTAGTATTCTCATGAGGCAAGCATCCTGGCAAAACAATGTTCATTATTTTTTCAAGTATCAGAAACTGCATTGCAAGAATAACTAGAATCTTCATGGATATTTGAAAAATATTTTTATTAGGAATTTACACAAAAAAATACAAAAATTAATTTAAAAAAACTGTTCACAAATATCCTTGAATTAGTCAAGGTTATTTTTTAAAACATCCCACAAATATGAAATGCAATTCTCCAGAATGTTATTTCACAAAGTAATGAACACTATCATGCAGAGTGGAAACCCCAAAATTCATTAACAAGGCACACAATGCATAATTTCTGGTTTCAGCTTGTTAAAGAGGCTCCACTATTGAGCCAAGTCATCTTGGACAAGAATTAATAGATAATTAACCTGGCTAACACAATGATGTAGACTGTGACTTGTTCAATTCAGGCATCAGCTTTGATGGATTTCTCAAACACTAGCATCAAAAGGTGGCATGTGATCAAACTAATTATGATAACCAGATACCCAAATTACACAATGTTCCTCTTAACCAGTTCACTGACTACACTGGGTCCTTTTATAATTTTGAAGTCTGTCCATCACTGACTAATCATATTAATTTACTCTTTCTTGACATATTTTTTACACACAGTAATTTCAAAACAAGAAAAATTGCTTTTATTAAATAAATTTAAGTTTTATTAACAACTAAATAAATGCTGAAAATACTGTTTTGTTTATTTTTTAAAATTATTATAAATCAAAATTACTAAAACTATAAGGAAGTTAAAAATCTTTAATTTTGCTTCTGATTTTAAATCAAGCATGGACTCTTAATAGCAGCCACTGACAAACTGCAAGAAATGGAAAACAACTCCAAAAATTATCAGCTCTAAATAAGCAAGTGTTTTTGTTTTCTTTCTCAATATTTAAAATATTTTATTGAAGTGACTTTGGCAGATATTACACGTATGTGTTATAGATATAATTAAGACCTTTAAAAGTGGTGTGGATGCAAGGATTAAATCATATTACAACATTTCTTTTAGGAGCCAGCCAAATCATTTACTCTTGCCTCAGCTTGAACAACTCATCAGAAAAGGATGAGCAACAGCTGCTGTGAGAAATTAGAATTACAAAAAAAGAAAATGCAAGAAATTTTTCTATACAACTACGCACAGGATAGCAGGAACTACTTTAATGCGGCGACCAACTTAAAAACAAAATCAAACAAAAACATCAAACGATCAACAACGGTCAAGAATTAGACTCCAAAACATATGTACTCAATATGTTGATTATTAAGGATGTCGCCACTGCCTGAGAAGAATCACACCTGCTATCAGTTTTTGTTTCGCATGGAGTCTGGTGAAGTAACTAAGAAATAAAACAGACCCAAGTAGAAAAGTGATTTATTAGTTTGTCTTTCTACATATCTGCTTGGTAATGGAAGAAATGAATGTTTGCACTGACATAATTATAGTAGTCAAATCCCAAAAGTTCACGTAAATAAAATGAGCCATATTCACTGTTTTGTTTGCTAAAGAGAGTAAAAAAAAAATAAATTCTTTTAATACAAATGACTAAGTTCTATTTCCTAGGAGGACAAATAATTTATTGTTGTTTTTATTATTATTTGTTTAATTGAGGCAAAAAAATATATTGTATTTGTAATTGTCTTAACTATACTTTTTGACGACAAAATACTTGTCTGAACTGTACACACATTCATGCTCACCTTCTGGAAATGCCAGAAGAAAGATTCTTTAAGTAATTAATCATCCACCTGCAGAAACCAGTGACTTAACATTTTGTTGATCAAAGATCCCCCAATCAAAATGTCCCTGGCACTCAATGCACAAGAGTTGCAAGCCTACCACAATGTATTTCCTTGAAAACTGTTTCTAAAATTAATGCCCTTTTTTTACACTGATTTTTCATTTCTCTAAACCTGCTAACCATAGATAACCAATGGTTAAATAAAGATAAAATCCTTGAATCTTTGACAATATTATACTGTTTTTGAGAAATTTGGGCTAAAAGAAACAACATAAGGAACTCAAGATATACAGATTTCTTTATCTTCTTATCCAAAGATGAGCCTGGATCTATAAGTAAGTTGGCTTCCAGTGAAGAACAAGAGTTTTCCAGTTGAGAAAGTAACATGGAAAACTCTCCTACAACTATAGATTAAATAAAAACAAAAGTTTTCTGTGTTTCTTTATAAATAAATTCTGACACATCCATGTGTGCATTTTTTAAAAATCTTTTTAGTTGTTGTTGTCCATCAGTAATAAAGATCCAGTTGACTGATGCGCTGTTTTATAAAAACTCCTGGGAATTTTAAATAATTTATAATTTTCACTAAAATTCTCATAACAAGAAAAACAATGAGAAAACTAGCCACTTTTTATTTCTTTTGGCATTAAGATAAAATTATGCTCATGCATACCTATCAAACGCTCAGTGACTAAAGATTTCACTTCAAATGCCTCAACTTATACCAACTTAATTTGGATCTCCAATTGCTATCTATTCAAATGCCACTTGAATACTATAATAATTACACCAAAAGGTTTTCAGCTTAACATTTATGACATCTCACTGTAACTGTGGACCAGTGGTTAAGCAACTAGATTGCCAGGAGGCTAAGTCTGATTCCTGGTTGAGGTTGGCATGCCTATCTGACATGATTTCTTCTTGCTTTTCTTTACCAGTATCATGTGGAATCTCTTCAGGCTCTCCAATTTCCTCCAAAATTCAAAAATAAGAAGTTCTAGTAGGGATCATCTTCCTGCCAAGGTCAAAAGTGACAAGCCCTTCATCATGCAGGATAGGCAATGCTCTTAAGAGGATAACTGTGGCACAATACTCCATCACCAGGGTTATCTCCCTTGTATAAAATGTGTCTCTCATCGGGATTGGTGCACAACACAACACTGACAACAATGGTCATGAAATAAACATTAAGCATTAATATTCTCTTAGTATCCAAATATCATTTAAAAGTATTTTCCTTTTAATAATCAGAAGAATTTTGTAGTTGATTCTTTAATGCATAGATCTGAGTATAGATTGGCACATTGCCAAACAATGCAAAACAAAAATTTTCATCAGTTTTGTATTCTAATCTTCATGCTCTTCTTGAGCACAAATGATTTTGGGACATTTTCCCACTTTTATCAATAAAGAAAGTTTAACTAATCTATATGCTTCAGAGGGCTTTGAGAAAGAGGTAAAGAGTTTGTTGAATGTCATATCTGAATTATTAACAAGTATTTAATTTTTTTAAAAAAAAAGAAAGAGAAAATGAAGAAAGATCTGGCACTACTGTACTTGGTCCCAGCTAACTATGAAAAGACATGCACTTAATAAAAGAACTCCTCAACTGCCCAAGGGTACATACAACAGATTAGCAAACAGACTGAATTATTAAATATTTAGTAAGGCCAAACAAACAAAGTCAGTTTAATGCCCCAGGTAGAGTGATGATAAACAAGGCGGCTTCATTAAACCTCCCCGTCTGTCTGTCTCATTTTTTCCTCAATATATTAATGATGCTGGCATTGATGAGAGGAAACCATCTGAAAGCTTAAAACAGAGTATGTCAAGCTTCTTTTATGCAGCATGTTGAGCAGCCACATTTCAAGGGAAGTTTCATGTTTTTGACACCTTCATTACCTCAACTACACATGCGGTAGATTCGCACTCCATTACCCTTCAATAATCACATAGGTTGAGTCATAGAGGCTGCAACACAGTGCCTTCTTCATTAATGTAACCCTTTGTAACAGCAAATCCATACCGCTTCAACCCCACATGTTCATTACAGGTGTGTTTGTTAAATATCATAAAGCCAGTCCAACCCAGACCATAACTAGAGTATCTAAGCTTGGGTGCACAGGTGGAATAAGGAAGGTAATAACTTAGCTGGTATACAAAAGGGTGAAACATAGCTTACTGTCCTCCTCTTAATCTCTACAAAAAAAAACCAACTGCTCTATGATGAAATAACACTTATACTGATATATAATATAACATAAATGAGGTACACCAAGCAATGGTTAAACTCAATATAATTACGCATTTTTCCATGAATGAGACTATATATTCAACTGGTATTTCAAATCTTTTACTAAAATAAATCATATACTCTTTTGAACCAAACGTTCTGTTTGTTTGTTTGTTTTTTATGTATGAGTTTGCCATTTGTTTACTAATTATGACAGCATGTTAATTATTAATTGTGTTGTTATCCAAAAAGAAAAACAGAAAATAAAGCATTTCCTAATGAGGTGAAAATGCTCAAGGGGAAAGGAAACCCAAGTGATTTAAGACAGTATTACTGTCGGTTGGCCGGTTTTCATTTGAACATCTCTAGTAAGTAATTTATGTAACTTTTTCTAATTAAACAAACTGCAGTTCATTAACAAATTTTTGACACAAACTACTTTGACCATTCTATTTCAGCATAAGAAAGGAGTTTTGCTTAATTCTGGAAGATTTTCTAAAAACTGAAATGTTAGACAATTTATTTTTATTATTTAAAATTTTCAATACAGTTTTGGCCGAATGCCAGAATCGTCTTTGATCCAGATGCGCTATGACCAATTGTATTCATTTTTTTCATGCACACTTTGTGAAATAGAAGGAAATTGATGCACTGTATCTGGTTGATGCCAGCCAGACCTCAACAATTATGCACAACAGATCAAAGAGGTTTGTTTGCCTTTTTACCTTAAAAATTTCAGTGTCTGGAAATAGATTCTCATTTAAATTTAAAAACAATACCAAAAAGGAAAAAAATAGGTTCCTTCAGATATTAATGACTGCTTATTGAAATTTTCATAAAAGGAACATATTTCAAATTAAAGCTGCAATGTTTATTATTATTGAGGATATTAAAGTTGCAGTGTCAAAGATCATTTATATTAAGGCAGTTATTAAAAGTGACAACATAACATTTTTAATTAATACATATCTATCTTCAAAAGCAACTACAAACTTTTAAGTTAAACAAAAAGTAATGTATTACTTTTTTAAAATGTGTTTTCATTTTAACTTTTCTCAGCTGACACACACACACAATATTACAACCATTTTGTATGCACAGCAATAATCTCATTAACCTTTTGAGAGGTACATCCATACATTCATGGAGTAGTGATAATGGTGGATTAATCCCATAAATATACATTTCCCAGGTTTCACAGGCTGTAGAAAGATGATGATGTGTGGACTTCCTACAGATTGTGAAGCCTTGCAAACAAGTATTGATGAGATTCCTCCAGCTGAATCAGGATCAACACCCACTCCCTGTCAATAAACGGACATACTTCTTAAAGGATTTTAAAAACTCAAAGGGTTAAAGATTGCACAATAGATCCAAATGTATCTAAAATTAAATGTTTAATCAAAAATTATATAAAACTTTCTTCTAATATTTGGTTAGCTAAGTAAAAAAATCCTTATTTCATAAATTATTTTTTAAATAATACCAGTAATAATATTACAGTCAACAAAAGTTACAGAATACAAAATGAGAAAAGATTCGTCTTTATGCCACTGATGATTGCTTTTGTGAATTCTAAAATAAAATACATGGTCTACTACCAATGGTTCTTGGTATATGTTATTATAGAAAGCAATACAGAACACAAAAAAGTAGTTTGAGGCGTACAAAAGTATTGGCTTATGCTAAAAAAAGTGACAACTCCAGACAAAGTACTATGTTAGTTTTCCTAAATAAGGGCTACATATGTAATACTCCATTCAGCTTTGAAAAGAGTAATCTTAGAAATATGTATGGTTCAGAAACTGATTTATGAGAATTTTGCAAAGGCTAATAGATCATGAAAATGATTCAAATTATCAAGTGTTTGGAAAAGATTTAAATGTGGATATGATGGCATTAAGTTCTATCCTTTTAATATCATATGTATGAGATAGAAATAAATCAAAATTATGGTGGTTTTAAATCTCTCAGCAGACTGATGCTTGCACATGTTTTAAAAGCAATGGCATTTTAAATTATATACAGATTTATTTAGTAGCACATGAGTTTGTTAACATAGATCCTGGAATTCTAAATATTTGTTGCTTTTTAAAATCTACCCGGAGATCCAGTGTTGACACAAATATATAAACCATACAAATCTAGATTATCATACATAATTTCACACATTCACAGAAGCAGAGGAAAAAATATGCCATCGGCTGCGTATTGCAAAAAAATTTTTGGCAAATGTCTGCATCCAACAGAAAATTAATCAGAATGAGGTTTTCTTGTTTCCAGAATTGAGTTATCGATTCCATCAATGACATATTGTACTCTGAGTAAAGACTTTATTCCTTTGGTTTTTAAATCATATTTTATAACATTTATCCCCCCTCTATTTGTATATATATACAATGATAACCTTCCAAACAAGCTACAGTTGGTCACATAGAAGCAAAAACACTTCCAGATTTATATAAAAGCCTAAGTCCTTTGAACCCATCTACCCAGGGCATTTTCAAATAAATTGAGTTACACCGACTACTACTGCTAGAGAGAGAGAGAGAGAGAACTGTTACTGCACTCACCACTTTATTGCTTTACAAATTTCAAATCATGACCTTTTGTAGCCTGAAATAGCAACCAAAAAATAATGGGGAGGTTTTTCTACCTGCTGATTAAACCCTTTCCTATACTGTTCGGATTTTGGTCGCACCCACTATGTTTCAAGTTTTAATATTTATATCTGTTTATTTCTCATTGTGTTCATGACCCTAAATTAGGAAAAAGGTACAAATCATCATTAAATTTAAAAAATAAAACCTTGCCTAAGCTTGGTGGAAACCAGTGTCAAGTCAGAGAAACCCAAAAACAACAACAACAATAGGAGAGTTTAATGTTCCTAAAACCTGCAATATGTAAGCCCAGGAATTTTTGTTCTGAGTGATCAGAATTACTAAAATCCTGCATTCCCCAGATGAAAGGCAGAGCTTTAAACAGAGAAACAAAGCCATCTGGTATCTTCTTTATAGCAGTTATACTTCATATACTTAACATTTTTATTTGCTCTACCAATAATGTTTTGATATTTTTGTATTGTAAGAAATTCAAAATGTGAGCCTTTCATGCACACATAAACACAGTTTTTAATACGGTACATCATAGGATCCCCTTTGTGTTGAACCACTTGAAACCTGAGGTATCATATCAGAAGCAGTTTCACTGAAAAAATATGTGAAATCCCATTTCACCTCAACATGCTATTTAACTGTGAATCCCTTCTTTGTTTTGATTCATGGCAACATCAGAAATGTGCATAAAGAAAAAATCAGTAAACCATAAAGTGGAAAATATCTTTAGTGCTATTTAAACGGATGTATTCTAGTCCTCCATATACCATGTGTGTGCATTTGGTCTCTTTCTACCATCAAATCTACTTTTCATTAATATAGCCCTTTGCAATGACAAATCTATATATCATTCCAACCCCATGTTTAGTATTATAAGCATCAACTAAATATACAACTAGTTCACTACAAATACTAGCTAGTGTTGCTAGAATGGAATGAAAATGCACCCCAGTTAAATATAAAAACTAATGTGGTATATGGTTACTTAAAGAACACACTGGAAAATTTAAAGCAGCTGACTTTGTCATAGTCGTGCCAAGTACCAGAAAATTCTCATGCAAAAACAACAACAAACTATTCTGCTTTCCAAAATAAACAGAAAAAAATAAGATTAGAGAGAACAAAAATAATTTGTCAGGAAGTGGAGTATCTAGTTCAAAGAAACTAAACAAGTTTGGTTCATGCAAATAGATGTTGGGATAAGAGACAAACAAACTTTAATTTTTAGCCACTTTCTGCAATAATAAACATGACATATAGCAGATCTGTATTAAGGACTTTCTAGTGTTCAGAAAGATGGGTGATTTACAATATCTCTCTGCAATTGCATTTCATTCCCTTGACAACCTGATTATTTATGGAGATGACAAATATCGTGTAACTAAATATAAACAACCATATGGAAGTGAAAGAAAGAATTTGATTCTATTATAAGTCTTCTAATGTTGTTTATTTGGAATAAATTGTCAAAACAATTAACACTAACTGGATTTTGTTTGTTTATTTTTGGATAAAATGAAAATAAACAGCAAGTTAATGAGAAAATTTAGTTTTTCATAAGAACCATTTCTGAAATAGATGCTCCATTTACATACTGCAATTAATCTTTAAGTAAATGCATTTTATTATACCATCATTTTAATTACAAGCTGAGTAGTGAGGGCTGTGTATATTAAGTAGGTTTAAAATTTCTTGGAATTGTAAAACCCAGGAAACAGTTGCTCTAGGTTACTGCATCACTAGGGCATACTGGTAGTCTGAAAAAACATCAAAAGACTTGGAAACAAACAGGTCAAGAGTTCAAAACTGATTCCAGGCACTTTTACTAACCATAAATTAAAATACCAACACCAAATTAACATCGTTGCACACACACAAAAATATCCTCAGAACTGCAATCTGACGGTGACAGAGAAAATTTGTTGAAAAGTAGGTTCTCTAATTATTTCCACTGATGTGGCATGAGAAATACCCAAACAAACAAATTGGCCAGTTTCTATAGGTAACACAGCCAATAACTTTCCACTCTCACGCACCACCCTGAACCACTCATAAATTAGTTTCAATTTAAATAAACTATTTGATCTAAACTTATTAATCAATGGAAACAAATTAAAGGAGAAATGTGAAAAATATATCAAAGTGAAGCCATTTCAGGATTCAAAATAAGTGTTCATCCTGAGAATGAGATGCACATAATGAAAGATTGATTTACTTAAATAATGATCAGCGTAAGTAGAGGATGAAACCATGATTTATTTAATTAGTTTTTCAAAATTATCCGATTTTCACTTCTGGCTGTATGCTTTCAAAATCACCAATGAGTTACTAACTGCCAGGCAGTTTTTCTGTAAAACTGCCTTTCTTTGAAACTGGACTAATACTTTGAAAAGCCACCACCCACAAAGAACAATAAAAACAATGGACAAGTCCAATAAAGAACAAAGCTAAAATTTCAACAGAAATATGCAAAAGCAGAACTTCAACAAAGAAAGATTGAGAGAGAGAGAGAGCAGCAGCAGCAGCAGCAGAGAGGACTGCACTGCATGTATTCAAAATGATGAAAGCAGTATATTCCTTCATCCACTGATAGTGCTGTAGACTTTCAATTATCCAGTTTACTTTGCCACAATTAATCTGAAGAACTTATCCAGTAACATATTTTGTCTTGTTTTGATATGCAACTATATTATTTTTATTAATTCTTGCCATATGTAGTTAAACTTCATTTGACACCCATCTAAACTTCGTGTTTTTGAACTCAATAAGTTCTTTTGCATCCCCTACCCCTGTACATACAATATTAATTTAAACTTCAAGGTAATGATTTGCTTCTCCCTTAAAAAATACAACAAACTATTATTAACAGTATAGTATATACCAAACCTTAAACCCTAATACAACTTCACTGTACACTACATGTACACACCTGACATTATTTACTAGTTGTTAGACAGCTCAACATATCTGGAGGGGGAGAGCTACAAGAAACCAATGCTGCAAGATTTTATCCAATTTATCAAATAGCTTCATGTTAGCAAGAATCTGTAAAGTTTAATGAAATTCCACAATGCCTCCTTTTTCTATTCTTATTCGAAAACTGTTATTTGCAACTGCCTATACACCTGATGCGTTTTCATTGTGCCATGGTTGCCATTAATAACTGTTGCCAGTCCTGTATCTCATGGCACTTCCATCTTAATCAAGAGCTATAAAATCCCTATTCTGTGGAAGAAAATGCACGTCAATGTACTGATACAGAAAAACAAGAATTAGCCATGCTAAGGGAAGTTCACCAAACCACGTTAGTCCACAATGGGAAGTAAACTTAAACTCTCAGCCATCTAATGCCTAAATCACTTATTAATTTGTGAACCTGAGTTATTTGTAAAATTGAACTAAGTATTAAACCAAATAAAATTTTTTAATGAGAGCAGTCCTACATTATTTTTTTTTCTTTTCATTCATCTGACAGCATATCTTCAGTTAATTCCAATTCAGTATCCCATTATCACTAATGACAGCTCATGCAGCTTTGGTAATATGCTACAAAATGGAAACTTCAGAATCCATGATATAGAAATTTTTGGTTCCCATTTCACTATATATATATATATATATATATATATATATATATTTTTTTTTTTTTAACTGTTACAAATTACATACAACTCTTACTGTTCTCTTAACCCTCTTTTCAAAGTAATTAGAAAGAAAAACTATTTATCAGCTGGAGCTTAACATAGATTAATGGGTGATAAAAAGATATTCTGTTCAAGCAGCGAATACACCCTACCCACCTTAACCTTTTGCTCGACTCTACGTGGTAATTCATTTGTGTACAGCTTTAAAAATCATTCAAAAGAAAAACTCAAAATTTCATTTAGTTTCTTTATACAGTTTTCTTAAAGTTACCAGAAACTCATTCTTTGCTTGTAATTTTATTGGTTATTTTAGCCAACTTCCTAAGAAAAATAGAACAGAAATATAAGATTAACATTTGACAAGTAGACATATCAAGAAATGAGAGCTTATTCCTTTTGTAAAGCCTACATTAGTTTTAGCAACAACAAAAACAAAAACAAAACAATTGTGTAGAGCATCATTAATAATTATGAAAAACCTGATAAGCTGTTGCAATATTTTTAAGGCACTATTACAGGGAGATGAGGAGGATCCAACCAGCAACAGAAACATAGCACAAGATTTACCTTGTAAGAAATAGAATAACAACCAACTGAAAACAGAAAAGAATATAAAGTTTACCTATTTCATTAAAGCAACTGATTAGACTTAATTTTATTTAATGTCTTAAAATCCTTATTTAAGCTGCTGCTGCTCTTTTTTTTTTACTCAAGTATAAATGAATACAAAATAAATTTATACTTTATTGAGATGGAATTCTGTTTTTTTTTTTATTTTTACTCTTTAAAATCTTCAATAATTATAAATTTATAATATTCCTCTCTAGGATTTTCAGTTTGCCAGTTCAGATCTTCATACTGCTCAATCAAATGTACAATAAAATTAAGAGTTTCTCGTGAAGTAGTGAGATTGAGAAAAATTAAATCACACAGGTCTACTTTTCTAAATTCTCTTTCTCTTTTTCTGCTAGCAGATGCAGCAGCATTGTCACTAATCTTCCATATCAATGGACTTGAGGGCTCCTTATGCAGGTACCAGTAAATTCCAGTCATCACTAATAACTGCTTTATAACTCAAGTCTTCACTGGTTTGTGATTTAAAACTTAAGTTGTAATCAAAACTTTTGTGGCTGGCAATTAATTCTGTATTGGTGATTTCTCTCTCCTCCCCCTCATAAGCTTGTTTGATTGTGCAGACATTTTTCTAGGTGATCTGAGCCGTTAAACTGTCAATTATTATGAGTACTAACCCGCACATATGAAAGATGGTTACTTTTATACTGTTTAATGCTTTCACTTTTCCTCCAGTGAAGCGGATAAAAAGTTGTACTTGCACAAATATATTGTAAATATCAATAAATCAAAATTTTTTAAATCAAACAAAAACTAAAAGAAAACTGGTCACGGTAGTTTATTTCAAAACACAATGTGTCAGACATGCTGTTGGTGCAAAGGGTTTAAATATTGGCGAAGAAGATTACAGTGAAATATTTGGTTCAAGACCAGCTCAAGGTACTTGAACAGTGCAAAATTCTAAAAGTAAAGAGTTATAGTGGGTCCTTTCTGCTACCAGGTGTTTTAGGCATGCCCCAGTGGAGCACATGAAGGTGAGCAGGTAAGAGACTGTAGACAGTTCAACACAAGCAATCACTCACTGCTCTAGACAATTCACAGGCAAGTTACACCATCAATGAAAATGTCAACATCAGCCAGTCTGACGGACATTGACAACAACAAAGAAATACATACATATGCCTTAAGCAAAATTAATACCATTATATTTTTTTAAATTCCTGATGATGGCGACTGGGAGAGTTCATCAGAACTTAGGTAAAGAAGTGGAACACACCTGAACTAACCTCCCAACTTCTGTTAATGGGTTTACCTGCTTTTCTCATGCTCAGCTAAAATAGAAGTTATCTCCCTTGTAAGTTGCAGATGAGTTCTTTTTTTTTTAAAGTTGCAGTAATTTAAAGTATTTACTTGTGGCCTCAAGTTAATAGTGTCTAAATGTTGCTTTGACATCATAAACAATGTATCCAAGAGACATGTTGTCCATCTCAACTTCACTCCCAATATATTGAGGTTTCCAATCAAAGTTAAGCAGATTCTGAGGACTCACTTGTGGAATCAAAACGTAGTATTGTGATGATGATGATGCTCATACATAATTCTTTGACTCATTGTTAAACAATTTTATTTTATTTTTCTAAATAATTATCCAATATGTATTCAAATGTTAAATGTGAAAATTACAAATTCAGAGCTGTGTGTGTGTGTGGGAAGGAGGACACAAAATAAGATTTTATCCAATTAAAATAATTAAAATCCCGAGATTTCATTGTGTTATCAAGTTTAATGGCTTTGTTCTCCAAAATTCTTTGACAACGTATTGATAATGATCAATGATGTTCAAGTGTCAAATGTAGTGCAGTAAATGCTCTGAAATAATACCAATAGTCTATAATTTAAAAGAAAAGATCAGAAAAAGACAACAAAAGAGAAGTATATAATTTCAGGTATTTCAAGAAAAAATATTTTCTTATTTTAAATCTTATAAGATACTTAGTGTGTTGCATGTAAAGATAACAATGGACCCTCCCTACAAATGACATTAACACACATACAAACAACCTATTCTAACCCTTACTCTGATATCACATAATTTCAAAAACTAGTGTATGTAAGAAAGTACGATATGAAAGATTTTAATTCTTCTTTACCACTACACCAGATTACGATACCTGTGAAGCAACTCTGTGACCAAAACAATTCTTAATGTAATTAAATACATTTTGCTAAAATTACTAACTTTCAGGTTAGTAATTTAGTAACTTTACAAGATATAGAAACAAACATACGCGAAGTATTTTGAATATCATTGCCATTCAAAAACAGAAAAACATTGTATCCTACATGGGTTCAGAAAGCAGAGAAAAATGTTAGAGTCTGAGCTCAAAACCGATAATTAATTTCCATTTTGTAATAGCTACATGCATTTTGCTTTTCTCAATTAAAAACTTTTACTTACTAAGATTAATAAACAAAATAAAATACAAAAAAAAAGAATTGTTTAGGGATGGCTTAATAAAAATTGAGAGATCAGTCAAACAGAAACAGGATGCCCAATAAACATTTGCAGGTGTTCTTATCTTTCAACAGGTTTAAGAAATTCATCCAAACTTTCACATTTGAAATTTTACACTGATACATATTAAAAATATATCTATGCATTATCATTTTTGTGTTTGTTAGTACATTAAAGATAAACTGCAAAGATAAGATTATAATTTGCATATCTCATTACAGCATACTCTCGATACTGAACACTGGATAACTCAAGTGTGCTGTTTAACTTGACACACATATACCAGCAAAATGCCTATATATCTCATTAAAACAAATATGAGTTAACCTTAGGTTCTGTAGGTCTAGATATTTTTTTAGATCCTTGAAGTGCAATTACATTAATTTCTCTTCATAACGAGTTTGTTAGCTGATATTGGATGATTGATTTTGTTTGCAATTTGCTTCATGTTTGTTAAGAAACTCTGAAGTTTCTTTCATAAGTCAATGATCATCAATAATGCTAATTACTTTACTAATTTATTGTCAGATAATTAAAGAATATTTGTTGGGACATTTTGTTAGTATTAAAAAAAATTATCTATAAAATGATGCAGAACTCTCTCATTGTATCACTTGTCTTTTGCCGCACCACTGCAGCAGCAACTTGTCAGTAGCTTACACATCAATACGTAATCTCAAAACTGCAAATAGTGGACTAAAAAAACTGAGACAAACTATCAGGCGATTCTTCAACTTGAAAAAGGATTAAAAAGTAAAATGGAAATAGAAAATCAGTCCAACATTCCTCTTAATACTCTTTTTAGGCACAAGAAATACCAGACAGCATATTCAGCTAGATATTACAGTTAATAAAACTAAAAAAAACTGAAGATTACTACTCAAGTTCAATCATTTATTGATGACTTTTATTCTACCTGTTAAATCTATTATATGGAAATGAATATTTGTTCAATGTTTCACATTTTAAATGATAATTTTGTATATTTGTTTCAATATTATGTGATATTATATGCATAATGAGTTAAAAATCATTCTTTTAAAGGGCCCAATGCATCCATTAACACCCAATAATAAAAACCAGTAACAGATTTTAAAAGTCAGCTTCTGATAAATTGAACTTTAGATATCTCAGTTATCGAGAGTTTGTTGTATGTTATAAAACCTTTGTACTGCAAGTGGCAACAATTAGAATTCAAACCCATCCCTTACCAAGCCCTGAGAAGTGAATGTATAGAATGATGGTCTGCCTGGCACAGTTGTACAGTTCACTATAATCAATCTGTTGAAAGGTTACTTTGAGAGAATAGGGAGCTTTATCCTGATTCTCTGCATATAACTACAATCTTTCAATGACTTCTAAAATACAGCTGGTAAGTCTTAATGCTACAAATGGAAATTATCTTACCAAGTGTTCTGAATACATCATTTCTGTAGTAACAGGGTGGTTAAAATGACAGTGACTCAAGTACAGCTTCAAGTCTTGCAGAAAAATGTACAAAAAAAATCAACAAATCTATCAGTCTTAAAACAACACTGAAAGCTATTTTGCTCAGCAAGAAAACATTAGTACAACTCTTTGGCTTTATTTTTACTGTTATATCCAGATAATATCTTAACAAGAAAAGGAAAGCAATGCTGAACAGTTTGTTTTGCTGGCTAGAGCAAATACAATGATAATTACCACATGTATTTTACCATTTAAACATTACCTGGTATAGAACACATTAAGCAACTATAATTAATACAGCTGCAAATTGTGAAATTAATTAATAAGCATCAGATACGGCTCATAATTTGTGAAGTAAAGAAGAAATGGTGCCATTGTTTCCCATTTTCTATTTTGAGAGATACAAGAAAAATGCTGAAATTCCAGAAAGTTTCTGAGTAAGTAATAGCAAAAAAAAAATTGGCATTTAAAGTATGTTAGGAATGTATAAAAAGGTGCATTGCAAACAGTATTTTATTCATTAAATGTATGAGCAGCATGTTATGTCAACTATGGCTCAACCATCATCAAATTTATTTTAAAAAAAAAAAAACCTTAGCAGTAGCAGCAGCAGTTTAATTCTGTTTTAAAAAGTGATTTTTGAACAAGCAGAATATAGCATAATGAGTTGTACTACAAACTGCATTTACAAGAAGCTTGTGAGTAATTGTACACGTTTTTTTTTGTTTTTTATTAAACTACACTGCCAGTCAATGTAAATATTTTTATTAATATGTTGAAAAAATCATTACAACCAAAAGATACAAAGCTCTCAGTAAAACGACGACAATGACAGAAACAGCTGAGATTCAGAACACAGACACTGTGCTGCTAATTATTTGGTTTGCAATGTCGGAGAGAAGGATTTTCTAAACATCGTATTGCTCTTCATCTAGCAAAATGAGCATTCAGCAAAGCAAGTAAATCATTCTGTATGTACATTCTTGGTCAAGAGAGACAGTTCAAGAAAAAACTTCAATATTCCTACATTCCAAGAAAATTCGTTACGTTGATTAAAATATTCCGAGAGAGATCACCACCAAAGTGTCCCTATTACCCAAAGGCAAAAAAAAAAAAAAAGTGCTCCATTGTATGCATTTATGAAATCTCTCATCTTCTTAGTTCAATAAGAAAGATTTCTATTAGTTCCGCAGTCATTAATGATTACCATCTGATTCCTAAATACTCTTAGGAGATATATCAAAACCAAAATCTGAAAGTATAAACACCAGTGACATTGCTAATAGTTTTCATATTGTATTACCCTAGTACTAAGCCAATTTTCATTAACCTACCTCCCTCCAACAACAAAGTACCAATTTTACTTGCATGTATTATAAACAAGAACAAACAAAAGGTAATTTCAAGGAATAATGAATTAGCACCTTTCATTCTGTAGCTCAGGGGTGGTTTGAGGTGTAATTACAGAATTCAACTTTCTTTCACAGAAATCAGCATCCATCTTTCAGTTTTAAAAAATTGTGCATTCACAGAAGTGCTATAAACCAGAGACAAGTTAACTACTTCCCCACCTCGAAAGGCCAAAGATTTTCGATTTACTAGCAGCAGTGTTAAACTTTTTTTTTCCTACTAATGTACAAACATACATATGTATAATACATACTTTTGTTGGCTATTGTTTTACATTAGAAATCATTTTGCTGTTTCTCTTCTTTCTCTCTTTGTACTTTATTGTCAAGAGATGTTAAAACACTTTAAAATGCAAATCAATTGATACTTGGTAGGAAAAAGGAAAATAACAAAAAAGACAAAGAATTTCTCTTTTTTAACTATCGTGAATGTATTGATTAGTGAACTTGTTAATCTATACAAAGGATGTAAATTAGATAAATTTCCAGTTTTATACATTTGTCTTCTTGGTTTTTGTTTATTTTATGTTAGCCAAGAGTTTTATGGGTGATGCATGCTCATATTTTTCTCACAACAAGCATTAATTTTCAGCCGTGGTTTTGAATTTATTAATATTTTTTCTGGACATTAAGCGAAAAACACTTTCAGTCCATTTATTGGAGAAAATGAGACAAGCTTTAATGTGTTAAGTCTCTGTAATAGAGTCATCAACCAAGCATGACTATTATTAATACCATAACTATTGATTAATAGCCACATCTTATTCAACTCTTAGACTGCAAAACCCTGTGATAAGTATCCCATGCACAAAAAAGTCAAAGCAACTACACAGAAAAACCTCAAATGAAATGCACTTACCCTTTATTGAAATTCGGTGAATAATATCATCTTAAAAACAATTTCAGCAAAATTAAAATTAATTAATTAACATTGAAAGTAAAAATTACTGTGTCAGTATCCTGATTTGTTCATAATAACAGAAAAGCCAAACATTATCAGAATTGTCAAACTGTAAACTTTTACTTGCATTGATTGATATGTACAGTATACACATGAAGTTTGGTATAATAGTATGGATTGTTCTGTTTTTGCCTAAACCTTTGATCATATGCATGAATATTACTAGTTACAAGTGGTAAGATACACTGCTTGATACTAGCTTCAGATATACAGGCTTATAACTGATAGTGTCAACTCTTGAGATTTCTTTCCAATTTTTTATGCCCAGCTAGATAGCCAAGATCAGAATTAACTTGCAGTATGCTGCTCTCCAATGGTCCCCACTTTAACCTAGTCAAGTGCACTATGCAGAAATTTCTGTTGGTCCTTTGAAACATAGGTGAGCTTTGATTTTGTCTGTCAGAAAGGTTCTCTAGATATCTCAAACTAAATATTTCTTCTCTGTGAGAATACTAATAGTATTTTGCACAGTTAGTATATGAAAGTCATTCAGCTGGGAAAAAATTTCTCTTTTATTCTTGTTGAGGTTTCAAGAGTTAAATCCTTTACCAAAGTTCTCAATATACAGTCTTACATTCATCACAGTTATTAGATACAAGTGTTTCAGAAAATGAAGACAATTCATAAAGAGAACAAATGACCCATTATTATTTATTAGACAGCATCAATTCTCTATGTAGGTGCCCTTGTTTTGCAGTATACGCAGTCCAAAAACTTATAAACTTCTTGATACTATCCTAGTAAAATAATTTTGGTTGCTATTTAAGCCACAATTGTACCAACTACTAAGACTTGTGGTCATTGGTAAATTTTTTGATCATTAATGATGCTGGATGTTTCTATTGCATGCTCTGTTTTTTAGCTTTCCAGACATAATTGACATACCCATGTTAAATCACCAATAAAAATATAAAAATGAAACTTGTCACCTTCATCCTGGTAATGCTGCAAAAACTGATAACCATGTTCACATGATTGTGTTTATGGATGTCTATCAATTGCTCTGTAACCCAACAACCAAACACTTTCTGGAAGTTCAGGTGTTCATGGATAATGACATGGATACTGCCTACACATGCCAAATACATTTACAAGTTCACCAGTAACCACTTTTACATTATCAGGGAGAGCTGTGCCCACCTTGCCAATGTTTTCATTACTGGTGGCACTGCTGCGGCATCCAGGTAAATCTTCATTTCATCCATTACTGTTTTTGGTCATTTTAAAACCCACCCCTCAACACATACTTTTCTTTGCATTATACAGTTCTTGCCTCTTGCCATATGGTGTCAACATTCTCTAATAAATGTGTCAACAAAACAACTTCAGCTTACAGAAAACAATCACAAATTGCTTCTCTTCTCTGGTGCACACTGACAACTGCGCAGCCATCTTTTTTACATGCTCAAATGCATGAATGAGAGGATGTATTCAATATTCAGCTTTTTGTACATCAATGTTGCTCAGAATTTACCGCTTTATTGCACATAAAAAGCATCAAAGTAAATATTACATATAAATATTTCTTTGAAAACTAAAGATTTCTGATTTTAAAAACACCTACTAATCTTCAGACACCATTTGAAGCATTTTATTAACCTAGTCTATTCATACCAAAGCACAAACCAGACTTCAGTTAATTAAAAACCTTTAATAAATTTTTTTCTTTTTGTTGATAAAATCCTTGAAATTTTCCTTTTTTTTTTTTTTTTTTTTTTTACTTTGTAACTTTTATAGCAAAAAAAGTAAAAGTTAAAAAAAGAAAACCTTGAATTGAAATGCCAACAGTTCCTGTCACTGAAGCAACACGGCTGTCAGTACAAGCCTTGTACTTCTGTCTGAAAACCAGAATAGTTCATTTATCCACTTTTTATGTTTGCTTTTATTTCATCAGCAGCAGCGAGCTATCAAAACTACTAAATCCAACTACACCAGGCTTGAATTTTCTCCATAGCAGATGAAGTAGCTAACACTAATTATTTTGCCTTGGTAAAATACTCAGAAGTTGTGAATTGTCATCTGTTAGCTCATAGCCAATGGGAGCTAAGGGTGGGAGAAAGGCAAGAAAAGGATCACTGACTAGGGCAGAAATTATCTGAGTTCAGCTAATTAGTAGTTGAAAGAAATCATTATTATATAGAGTATCTCTCCACCACACCATCATTAAAACCATCACAGATAAACAAGCATGCAACTTGTTAAACTAACTTGCTCCCTGAAGAATTACTAGTGATACTGTTTTAAAAACAGCTTAATTTCTGTACAAATGTGAAATTTAGTAAATAGTCATTCCTACTTTATAAGTAAAACTCAACAGAATTTTCTATCCCTGCCAATGATTCCAAGCCTGTTCCCTCAGCTGGTTTCAATGGATAGCAGATATGGACAAACCATTTACTTTGTTTAAAGGTGAAATTTGGTAAGATTTTGGGATATTATTTAAATCTAAATAGTAAAGTTTCATAAAGTTTGATAAAATTGAACAGTTCCATAGTGCACAGTGACATTAAAAACCACAAATTTATAAATAAGATAACAGAAAAGTAGATCCATATCCACAAATAATTCAAAGATACATACCTGTAAAATCTGAAACAAAACACATCATTTGGGGAGAAATTATTATACATATCTATTGGTTTATTTTTATTGCAAAGATATCTAAAATTATTATGAGTCAGGTGTAGACTGAGACTTGGACTAAAGAAACAGGCCAGCCAGAGGTCATTGGTAATGGTCCCAAGCTTGATCAACCGTGCATGTTCTTTGATTGGTAGCTATTAGAATGGCAGGTAAATTCCAACTATATTAATTAAATACAGATAACATAAAATCTGCAGTTTTTATGTTTGACACAATTAAGGGAATCCATGTAGACATGAATTTCTAAATGAGAAAACATCATGTAAGTTTGTTTATCTTAAATGCATTTCAATTTTTTTTTCAAAAAAAAAAACAACAAAAAACAAAACATTTTGCTAAAATTTCACCAAATATATAGAGTTAATTTATACATCTTCCATAAAGTACCTATGTACCTTCAGACAGTTTTCCTATAACACTAATTTCATGAAGAACCCTTAAACTCTTGGTTCTCAAATTATGTTCAAACAAGATTACATAAGACGACCTTCAGTTTTACTCTTTTCAGACAGGTCTAACTGAGCCAGCACCCACTAGCCCTGCACTCAGGAAAACAGACCTTTGAAATAACAGATGTTTTCACAGATTCAGATCAGCACTGGGATTTTTAATTCAGCACAACACAGTCTTATGGACAACAAAGTGCTGAGCTTCTTAACTGTTTCCACTATTATCTCTAAAATAAATAGGACTGCTGCAATTTCAAAATCCATAGGATTTAGGGATCTCCTGTATGCAATCTTGAACTAAAATTTAAATAAATTGTTTCTCTCGTACATCTTTGAGATTGAAAACCATGATCATGACTGTGTTTGCACATAAACAAGCTGCTGCTATTTTTTACAATAGGTCTGTTACTTAACAGGACACTTGACTACAGTAGCGTTATCTAGTGATTGCATGCAAAGAGCTTGAGAAATGTACAAGATCACATGCCCGATGTCCATTTCATTATTTGGTCAACACTCGCTATGTTTAAGTGATTAAAGAGTGACTTAGTAAACCAGTGACAGCATTCATGTCTTTCAGAGTTGAAACATTTATTCAGATAACCTAACGTTAGTTGAGCACAGAACTTTACAAAAACACTTAGTTTGTTTTTCTATAAATCTAGTGCCATACCTAAATCAAGTTCAACATTTTAAATGTAGACACTTCAATTATTTTGAGAAGTCTAAAAACATATGAATCTACAATATTATACATAATTTGGAATTAAAATCAAATCTCAGATATATACATTTTTTTAAAACATTTGAAATTTAATAAATAATTGTTTTGCTTTTTTTGTTTAAATGCCTATTAAATTGATGTGATTTTCCACACTAAGATTATTGTAATGAAGTTTTCCTATATTGATGGGTTTTTTGTCAGTTCCTCTTTTTTTCCAAAGATTCAAGTAATTTTGTTCCTTTAATATTAAACAAGTTGAAAGCAATATTTAAAAAAAAAATTCTTAATATTAAAAAATCAGAGACTTCCTGAAAAAAAAACTCTCTCATATATGCTACTAAACTAAGAAATCCACTATGTCCAAAACTATCCTTTTCTTTTCTTTTTTACAAAGTTGATTCAATCTCCTACCTCAACATTCATTGTTATCCTTATTTTTAAATGGCTCAAGTTCTCATAACAAATAGTGAAACCTTCAAATACTGCACTAGAAACTTTGATAAGACTTATCTAGGCATGCCCAACTATCCACTTTCTAATCTATTTGCCTTCCACCTGGAAGTATAGTATCTTTCTACATGCTTTAGTGGAATAAAATGAAAAGTTTGGCCTTTTTCATAGCTCAAATTTCAAAAGGAACCATTTATGCTAGAAAAATTCAAAGGAAACCTTGAGAGGGTGGGGCAGATACCATCAGACCAATGCTATTTTAGCCAGATTTCATTTGAAGAATGTTCCTAGTTCTAAATTTTAAAAATTCCACACATTCACAATAAATTCCATCAATTAAAATACTTCTCCTCTATTAACTACTCTCTTAGAACACCAGTTCTATTCTGTACTGACTCACTGCTGTTAAGTAAATTAACAACAAGTATAACATCACAGAATAAAAAAATATAAAAGAAATGAAGTAAGCTCAATGAATTGAATCCATCCTTTAAAGTTGCTACCATGGGACAGGTCAAGGGTCAAGTCAGCTTCATTTCCTGCTTTTGATAAACTACACTAAGAAATGCTTCAACTACCAACATTAAACAATATGCATATATATTTTTACATGATGTCCTAAATGGTATTATTATTTATGTTTGAAATCTCCAAATAGGGAAATGTTAATAGTTTTCGAGTGACATTCCTCAAAACTTCTTATTTTCCTTCATTTTTCTAAATCCAAAAAACATATTTGAATGTTTATTTATAAAATCTACTTAACCTATTTGACACTGCATGCCAACATATGGTAATAATTAAAAGGCTAAACCTTGTTGGTCTTTTTGTCCCCCTTTTTTGGAGGGGAACATATTTCAATGAAAAGGTCCAGCAAGTGCTTGGTAGCAAACACCACGTTTATCGCTATTAATCACCTAAGGTAAAACCACATGCTAGGTGAAGGCAACAACTTTTCAATCTGTTGACAATGAAATGTTGAAAGGAAACATAAAATTTCTAGCTGATTGAAAAAAATATGCAAAATAATTTTCATGTGTCCAACAGATGCAAAAAATATACATTGGTGTTCAAAATTATGAGCTCATTAGATGAAAACATTATCAACATCTTTTCAATACTTTATTGTTAATGGAAACACATAATTCCAGTTTTTATAATCTAAAGTCTTTTGTAAAAACATGACATAGCAAGTTATTTTTAAATGTTATATCAAAAGCAAAAAGTTGTCATGTTCTTCCTATATCATTTACTAGTAATTTGAATAATAATTTACTGCTACTATGCATTAGAATAAATATTAATAAACCCAATTTACTGGTGACTACTATTGCTTTGTTTGGCAAATAAAAATAGCTCTTAAAAATAATATTCCATACAAAACAAGGATTTTATTAATGCCCTTCTTAAAGCTGGTTACTCCAAATAGAAAAATGTGGAGTAGGTGAAAGTTATTCAGTTTTGTATGTGAACAACCACACATATAATGCATCAGTTGACTCAGCATGACCTTAAGAGTCAATGCAGGAAGAGAAAAACTACAGAAGACAATGACAAGTAGCTGGTTCAAAATTCTAGGCCAAACCATTTCTTGACAGATGGGCAATTAACTGCTGACCACAATTCTTTTGTAGCAATCAGCAACTCAACCTCTACCATCAAAAGACAGCTGAGAGGGTTTTGATTGATTGGCTAAAAGCCCTTCCTTAGATGTGATTTTAAAAAAAAAGTAACTTGACTTACCTAAACAACCTCAAAGCAACAGTGCAATGAATAGTGGTTGGATGATAGCAGGTTTGAAATAGGAAACATTATGTTAGAAGAAAAGCTGGAAAAAAGTTGAAGGAAAGCTTTGTTTACCATACAATTAAACAGATTTGATCTGCTGGTCACTTGATAAAAATCAATACGATTCTCACAAAAGAAAGATATTCCTCTTCAATGCCATGCAGTTCCTCCAGGGCATTGTTTGATAGATGATGGGTTTACAGTGCAAACAAGACAATAATCTGAAGCACACTTCAAACCTCAATATAATACCTTGCTGGAAAAAAATCTTAAAATCATGCTTTTGGGTCCACTCTTCAGTCTCTAAATGTAAACCTCACTGACCTAGTGATGGATAAACTAGATCAAAAAATGAAAAAAAGGCCCAACCATTATCAAACAACTATCAAATGATTATTAAATGCAAGGGGTCACAAACATTCCGGACCAAGGGCCATATGGCAGCAGAAACTTACTTTTGGAGACCAGCCATTTATATGAAACCTTAGCCAGCGCTGATTTACTGAGCTCCTCACTTAGTGGTTTGAGCTGTTGTTATTGGTGTGATTCTCGGAAGGAATGTAAGTAAACATTCAATATTCTTGGTCATATTTCCTTATTATGTTCATCTAGGACAATATTTTTTGTTTCATATACAAGTGCTCACAAATACAGTAATCAAATGATGTGCTCATTTCCTTAATCCTGGAAACTATTCCTCTAGTAAGAATTTTTAAAATTTAGTCAGATTTTCATCATTAAATTTAGCTTTCAAAATTGTTGATTGCAGTTCAATTTATTCCACCTGTAATGCTTCAAGTGCACAATCTACTTCTACTTTGAGGGATTTTCCAGGAGGCAGAATTGCATAGAATTTCTTTCAAAATGCTTAAATCTTAGCTCAAACTCTTCTTGAAGTTTCTCAATACATTCCAAAGTGAATGCATGTAGAACATAATTAGTCAGTTCTTTACAAGCTCTAAAGTGGACAAAGGTCTCATCTTTTAGCAAAGCATAGAGAGGAGCCATCTTTCCTAAGACTTCACTACACTGTAAATATCACAAACTAGCTTACCTTTACTTTACACCTTGCGATCTAAGTTGTTAGGTGCTGTGTAAGATCAATGAGAAAAACTAGTCTCCACATCAATTTCAAATCAGATAGGACATGAAATAAAAGAACTTTCTCTTTCATAGAGTTGAAATTTCTTTATGTAGCTCAAAAAATCTTTTCAGTACTTTACCCTCACTAAACCACCTAAAATTTGCATCATAAGTATGTCACCAGATTAACTTTTCTAAAGTTGATGGAAAAATCATTGAATTGTCTGATTGAGTCCTTGGGCATGAACAAAATTTACAATGGAAACTACAACTTTCATTACCATTTCAAGATTGAGCTTTTCCCCCAGAACTTGTTGGTGAATTATGCGGTGAACAGGCAAATGGTTCCTCAAGCTGCTTTGACTTCATTTTAGGTTTATTCTTCCAACCATGCTTTATGTACCATCAGCTGTGACCCTCTTAAATTTCTTCCTTCCTAAATTGAAATTCTTAAATATTTTAGATTTGATAAAAAAAAAACAAAAACATCCTGAGCAGTAGTCTTACCTTTCAAGCTTCTTAGTTCTGCCAGTTCTTCAGTAACATTGAAAACAGCATCGATTGCTTGGATAAAGACGAGCAGCTGAGCAGTATGGCCAACATCTGGGCTCTCATCCAAAGCTATAGAAAAAACCTCAAAGTTTCTAGCTTTTTCATGCAGTTGAGAATGCAAGTCAAAGTTTATGTCCTTAACTCTTCTTGACACAGTACTTGCTGATAAACTTATTTCCCACAATCCTACACACTTTGTAGATAGTTTATGGAAGCAGCAGAGGAAGTCTATTTACTACTTTGCACAATTAGATGTGCCGCACTGTAACTAGCTTCAAATGCCATCATTTTTCAATGCACTGTTGTTGAATCTGTGATTTCTTCAGGAAGCTTGCCTGAGTGTAGTAAATGCTTCCTTATCCTTATGATTAGTTTTGTAAAACTGGCAAATATTATATTCCTTGAATATGGCAATAGAAGAATTGTAAATAAGACACATTAATGTATCATTAGATTGAATGCAATAGTAGTCATTTGTCTATTTCTCATTAAAACCCTCTCTCGTTTTGCTGCAAGACAATGCTGTGATTTTTACAATGGATGGTGAAAACAATCACTGTTTAAATTCAGCAGAATACCCACTATTTAGCATATCATCAAATGAAGAAGAATTCTTTGGCCATATAGTGATTTTAAGATCATGATTGTATCTTACCATCACTCGTGATTGTTTTTTAATGAAAATGATGCCTGCTTGACAATTGAAGGTAGGGTTTCAACATAGAAATCCAAAATCTTGCTTTGATTTTCTTTATTTCAGTTAGGTTAGTGGTCAGACTTAGCTGAGCTTCCAAAGAATTGGTGGTTGTGCTCAAAAGATTGGCAAGATGAAGTTTTGTCTCCTCTGATTAAAAGAAATGGGGAGTTACTTAAAAAAAAATATTGTGAAAGCTGACTGAACAAAATGCCCAAATGTGCAGCAGCTTTCAAATGAAAGATGGATATTTTGAAGAAACAAACTTAATGTGATAACAATGTCACAATTTCAATTAATGGTTTATATGTTGTGATAATGGTTCTTCTGATTTTCATCTTTGTTTTTTTTGCTATTGCTTTTTGCAGGAATAATGCATTTTCATTAATAAAATATTAAAGAGCCAAACAAAATTGTTTTCGTTGAGCCTGCTCATTTTGAGCACCACCATACATTGTGTTTGTATGCCACTTTGATTTATAAAGCAAACCAAAACAATACAGTCAACAAGCATTAAGCAAATTTCTAATCTTGTTCTCACCTTAAATTAATCATGCAAAAATCTTAGTCTTTTTGTTCTTTTACATTTAGCCGTTATTTTGCCTTAATTAAGACTAATTTAAAGTTACAGCCAAAATTATAAAATGAAGAGAAACAATTTTATAAAACATAAGGCAATAACATCAAAGCATTCATACTGATTTAATGATTCTCGCAGTGAAGCATTTCTAATGCCATGAACTGTAGTATGCTGTTGCCACATCAACTACTATAGATAATTTATTTAAGATTTTAAATCTAATTTCAACAACAACATAAACATGTTATCAACTATAGTTTTCATATCATTAATAAAAAGACTACTTTAAATTAAGAATTGTTTTTCCAATTTTTTTTAAAAAAAGAATAGTCTTTGTCACATCACCTACACTGCACCAATTTTTTTATTAATTGTTTCAGAAATTCTTTAGCAACAGACAATTTAAACTTTTCAGCTATGGTTGTCTAAAATGCGGACCTGCAAAAGTAGATACATCATCATCATATAATGAGTACAGGTCACATACATACTAAAGAAATCCACCACAAATATGACAGCAATGTTATTTCAGCCAATTATAATATGAACATCACTAGTAGATGCCATATCTATCTTTCTAACTCCTGCTAAAACTTGTCTACATCATCAATTCATAAAGCTCGATACAGTAATTATTCATTTGTGTACACACAACACACACACACTTTGCCATATTTAATTGTATTTTGACATCATTTTTGAAAATAATTGATATCTAGAATGTTTTTCATTTAATTTTTTTAATTCTCACCACTCAGACAGTTAACTTATATACTTACAAAGCAGCAAAATGATACTTGTATAAAGGGGTGAAAAATGAACGTAAAGGAAGACAATGTAAATAAACAAAGTGAACATGTAATGAAAATTAAAGTATCAAATATGATATAACACCACCACCACCCACCCGACACACAAATTTTTTAAATATGCATGTTTCTGACTAGTTTGGGAATGATTGATGCTATTCACTTTGTTAGCTATATATGAAAAATAGCGTTTTTTATTGTTGACTTTTTCTCTAAATATGACAACTTAAAACAGTAGTATGACATCTATATTTATCTCTCTCATGAGAGAAATATATGAGTGACATAAATATCCATATGAGTTAAAATCATATTTGCATACATTTCTCCACTTATCTGTACTCATTCTTTATGGGCAGAAACATGGTTGACATGAATTCTGATCATAAAATCTGCAAACAATTACTTGAAAATTTCAGCAGAGTCCAAAACCCAGGTAACCTTTCATAATGACATGAAATTTATATGCATAAGCTGCACTCTGTTGAAAGTGGACAATCAACATCTTGTATAGAGCTAAAGGTAATATGTCAGTGTAGCTATGATGCAGAACTCAAGCTGTGCAACAATCATGAAGCAGCAGGCAGGCAGGACACACACACACACACACACCACAAATAGAGAGAGACACAGACAGAGGGGAAAGCTTTTGTTCTATATGTTGATTTCTACTGATAGGTCCTAGTCTACATGAGAGTATTGTTGTTCATAAGTTCTACAAATTATTTCATGACATTAACAATAATGAAAATCTGTTCTAAAGAAAAAAGAGATCATTTTTAAAAAAGAACTGAACACAAAGAGAGGAACATTTTTAAAAAAACCCAAATAGAAAAAGAGGCTGATTTTCAATAATTCATGTAGGAGATAAAACCCATATAAGAATGAACAAAATTATATTCCCATATGACTGTTCCATTAGATTTAGTCTATTGTCTTTGAAAACTGAAAATCTAAACATCTGAAGTTTGTCAATTGTCATACATTTCTAAAATTTATTTAATCGTAAATAAATTTAAATACTATCAACAAATTCATGGTCATAAAAAATCATCAATACGGACATTCAGTAGAAATGGCCAACATACATGTGGTTAGTTCAGTCACAATTTTCGATTGTGATCCAGTAAAAAACAGTAAAATTATAGAAAAATGCTTCATCTGAAGTTTTCCATGTAGGTGACATAATCATCTTTCACTTTCCCTAACAATGTCATGACAAACAATCACACTGGAGAGAAAAATCAGGTTCACTCCTTTTAAAGTATGGCATAAAAGTCAAAGAATATTTTCTAACTGGCTTTTATTAATGTATCTCATTTCACATAAATAATATATAATCATCATCACTTGGCTCTTTAAGTCACTCCAGAGCTGATCATTGCTCTCCTAGACTTAATTTGTTTTCCTGAGATGGTCTTTGCATCCTTTTTTCTTTAAAAAAATCCTTTTGTCAGAGGATCTTTAAAATCTGTAAAACAAGACAATAGGAGAGTCCAAACATAACTAGCTAATAACTAACAATCTGTTTCAAATCTATTAGTAGCCATGGATTCCTAAGGCAGCAAAAACTTCTAACAATCAGTAAAGTAATTTACCAACTGTTGACCCATGTTTAGGTCAGATTGGGTCCTGCCAAATTTATAACTACCATGCTCACTATAAGGAAATGCTTTGGTCATATTTTCCTGAGCTTTAGCTCAGTAATTTCTCAAGTCTGTAGACAGTCTTTAGATCTGCATGGCTGTGATCACTTTCAGGACAGCTCCTCTGTGTGTTGCAGTAACAATGACATCTTGTTCCTGTTCTGTCATGATCTTTCACCATTTGCAGGCAGTGTCTGAAGTTGGAATTATAACTAAAAGCCTGATAAATTTCACTTAAGTAGAAATGAATGACAGCCTTGTGAAGTGTAGTCTTTCAGAAGACAGTATTGGGATAGTCCAATATTGGAATAGCAACAAAACATCTTCATACTTGGTAAAACAACAAGAAACTTCAAAAAAAGCTTCTACTTTAGAAAACAAGCACATGCTAGAAATAGCTGTCTCAAATGTTTTCCTTTGTAATTTGCTTTTTTTTCTTTCTTTTTTGCATCAAAGATAAAAGAATGCCCTTTTCTTTTTGTTGTTTTTTCAATCTTTTTTTATTAAATGTCTTTACTCCTCAGTTACTTTACTCTAAAGAAAAAATATATATAAATTAAAGCTGTTTTGCCTGATGCTTGATGCTTTTGCTTAAATCTGGTTCCAGGTTTGGAAAAAATACAGAAAACATTCTAGATAGCTAGATAGTAAAATGTCTAAGTACCAGACTATTATCTAGTAATGGGATGCTGCTATATAAGGTATTAGTTTTCATATTCTTTCTTGCACATGTCAATGCCTGCATGGTTAATAGAAAGAATGAACTTGGAATGCTATCAAATACATTAGCATAAAGCTCAAGAATGTTCCAAAGAATAATGTTAGGAAATAAAAATAATTTAATGAAGATATCCTTACACTGCTAAGAAGAATTTGAAAACTAATATAAATTGCGCTAAAGACTGGTGACTTTATCATACATGTTAGCAGCTAGCTCTCATTCAGCACCAAATTAACTTCCCTTTTACACCTGGAAAGATATCTAATTAAGATACTGTCCTTTTTGCAGATTTTCAGGTATTAGACACAAAACTAAGTATGTAAGATGTCATTCTGAGGAAGAATTTAATCTAGAATGTGTTGTATTGACTACCAAATGTCCAACAAATTATGGTATGACTGGCCTTAAGTACAAAAGAAACAGGTAATTTGTATGTATGGAGAGAACAGAGAGGCAAGAGCAGTACAACAACTAAGTTTTAAATTAAAAGAGTTCCTGCCCCTTATGCAAATAACTCATTGACTTACAAACAAGAATGTACTTTTGTATATTTTAGCAAAGTTATTTCATCACAGAATTAAAAATAAAATGAAAAAAAACAAACAAAAAGAATACATTAAATACATTTGTAAGTGATATTTATTTTTTCTATGCAAATCTTTAGTATTTTAAGATGTTTAGAATACATGAAATATTAAACAAAATATTTACCTTAATCACAAGGTCAGTTTTAAATAACTAATGTTATTAATGCATAGTCATGTCATCTACCTGAAGAAAAGGATATTTCTTTTCATTTATTCAATACATAAATGTCTATTATCAACTAGATAAAAGTCTTGCATTCCTGCTAGAAATATGTGGATCAGGACTCATAATATTCACCTGTAAAAATTTTAAAAAATAAAATGCAAAAGAATCTAATTTACAGAAATATTAGCAGAAAACACACACTATAGATACTTTATTTGTTTTTCAGCAAGTTGAGAGTCATTGTTTTCCAGATATCAAAACAATTAAATACATTAGTTATTTATGAAATTATCTTAAACCTATTGAAAAATACACCCATTGATCATGGGTGTCATTCACTGCTGAAAAGTTTGGAAAGACCATTTTTAAACATAGGTTCCAGTTGTTCAGATAGTAATCTTTGATTTCCATGTGAATCAAACAATTTTTAATCTTCTGGAAATTAAATAAAATTAAAATGAAAAAATTAAGATATAATAAATGACATTAGAAGTTCTGTACCATTCTTTTACTAATAATGCATAATTAAAAGCAGTTATACATAAAATTCATAATGTCAAAGCAAAGTTTCGTCTTGAATTGTTTGAATACATTCTTGCAAAGTTTCTACAGTTTTTCATCATCTGCAGTCATAACAAAATATTTTTCAAAGTGAAAAAAAAGGAAATATAGCATAGAAAAGAGCAACATCAGAACTTAAAATAAGATATGCAATATAATAAATCAGAAAATTTAGCGAGTTTCAAAATAAAATTATGATTATGCTATATTATTACTTGACTTTCTTCATTAAAATTTGCTAAAAACTGCTGTGTCAATCTGTTGAACAGCCTATAGGTTCTGTAATTTCATTTCCTGTAGATTAATTTTAGAAAACCATGAGATTATCTAATCGCTTTTATAGTGTTGTCCTTCAAAGCCGAATTTTCATTTGTCATACTGCACTGAAAGATTGTTCAGCCACACAGGAACTTGCAAGAAATCAAGATTGCATGTAGAAGTCTTGCAACACACAAGAACATGCAACAAACTTCTGGGCTCATTACTTTAAAACAAATCCTATTCGTCAACATCTTTCCTACAAACTGCAACCCGAAGAAGTCATGTTATATTTTCATATCAGATTTTATTTTTACACTAATAGGCTTGATACTAATTTATTGTTTCTATAGGTCAGTAGATGAGAAATATTACTCAATATGAATTATAGCATAATCAATACAAAAAAATTATTCAACAGTGTACTGGGAAGCTTTTATATAGTCATATTTTCTTGGACCTTTACATTTTCTTGGAAGGAAAAAGGCACTTAAATTACACTGATAAAGCATGTGATTTGTCTGAATCATGATTTCACAGGACTTATCATTAAAGCAATACATTTGGAATTAACCTTTTCACTTATTCTGCAGTAGCTAGCATGCCTGAAATAGTCATGTTTGTACAATGAATGGCTTTATTAAACCTTTCAAGACAGTTGAAAATTGATAGAGAGGTGAAGAGACCCACTCTGGTACCAAGCAAGTTCAATTACCATTGGAAAAGGATGCAGTAACCACACAAAATTCTTCACTTGGTTCTTGCAAAGCATCCAGGGAAATTTCATAATTACCTAAATGAACCTCATGACAGAAATCGGTGTTAACCAGCATGTAGGTCATATAGTAAATGTTAGATTACATTCTTCAAAATAAAAATTTTGACAAACACACTTAAATTTCTTACAATGTTGTAATGTTTGCCAAGCTCCTGAAGCCGTTTGTATGGCCTTTGATGTGATCAGATAAGACACGCGAGCACCACACTGCATACAAGTCGCTAATAGCTAAGAAATTTTTTTAAATTTTTTCCTGGGAGCCATGGTGTTTACCTACCATATTGCTTACTCTATTATGTGCCTGTGATCTTAATTGTGTGGTGGTAACTGAAATCTTATTAGTACATCTTGCAGCATTTCCTATGATCTCAGTTTCTTATTACACTTGGTAAAGGCTCAGAAATGCCTCCTCAATTTTGAATGTATGGGTTATACACTTCACACAGATAGACTTCTACTCTCTTCCTGAATATTCTGAGTTCCATCAATAATCATGCAAACTGCACAGGAATTCCATTCACTTCTCTGCAAAAGTACTGCAGAAAGTCACTGCTAAATAATTGACGTATTTCATTTTGTATCTGCCCACTTGTAAAACTTATCTTCTTAGAGAGCCAGAATTTTAGATTATCATCATCATCATCATCATCATTAGCTCGTAGTTGCATTAACTTTTGGAACTTCTCTCTTCTTTTCCTCTATTTGTGATTCCCTGTTGTGTCATGCGCCATTAGGTAATAACAATTTTCAGAAGTCCTCCTCCTTGAGCACATAGTTGTACATTTATACTTGCATTGCTTTTTAATGAAATTTAATTTTAGATTATGCTAATTGGTGCATCTGTGATTTCTTGTAGCTTTTACACTTTACAAGGAGTTTCTTCAACTTCCTAAATTCTGTAAAGATAAATATAATTTTAGCCAAGCCAGTCGGTTAATGATGCAATACAATATGCACATATAGCACAAAACTGCATCAAAACCAGAATCAAAATCCAGCCAAGTAAACTCAGAAAACCACTTTAGTTTGAACCATAAGGTTTGGATAGACAATAACTGCATGGGAAATACAAGGCATCTTCTTGCTAATACAGTTGTTCAGGAAAGTCTGACAAAGTAGTATCTTTGCTTTCACAACTTTTTAGAGCATCATTCATTCCTCAAAGTTGATCTTACCTATGTCTTCACTTTCAGTGTTGAAAACCTTTTTTTTTGTCTGAATTTGCTGTTCCAGCAGAAAGGATAACAAATAACTTAAAATTTTTGTTTTACTCCCAGTGACTTAAATTTCTTCATTTAGAAATGAGTTAGCATTGTTTCAAGGCCATAGACATCAAAATCATCTTTGCACTGGTGGTGATTCTCCACAAAAATTTCTATATGCTCTCTTGCTTTGTTTTTAAATACCATTTCTGTCACAAACAAACATAAATACCCACCTGTGAGGGTCCAATGTTGTTGGACAAAAGCCATCTCCCCTTTCACTCTTTCACAATGTTCAAGCAACTAACCAACATCTTGATCATTGTACAATCACCTGCTGGGTCACTGTGACCCAGAGAAATGATAGATTGTGTATTTGCTTAGTTGGCTATAATTACAAGTGTATGGGCATGTGATAAATCTTTATGTATATCCACATATTTGCATATAAAGAGATTTTAAAAGCCTAAAATAATATATATATATAAAATAAAATTAATGCAAATAGAAAAGTAGAAAGTGAAAACAAGTATAAATATATATATGTTATGCACTTTAAAAAAAGAACTTTTAAGCTATGAGCATCTCAATCAGCTCTATCACCCACCCACCCAACCTGAATCCACGCCAGAGACAATGACAACTGATGCCATGAGAAATATGCTGGACCCTCCTGCTCTGCCTCCAAATAAATTCTTATGTTTCAGATATATCAAACAAAAACAATAAATAAGCAAAGCGGGTGTATAACTTATTGATAATCTCACAACCATCCACTAATTTACACCCATAAAATGTAAAAACTACAGTTAGTATTGTCTAGAGCACAAAATGTTTGAGATAATAAACAGAACTTGGCTGAGAAGCCCAAGGAATTTTTATTTTGTACTAATTTTAAAAGAAATGAAATTTCCATGTTTCAGACAATAAAAATAACAACATCGAGGGGAGACTACTCAGTGAGGATAACCACTCACTGTGCTCCTCAAAGGGTTAATACAAGGTACCATATGCAAAATGAATGAAAACACTGCAAGAAGGGAAAGATCAATTTGCTCAAAAGTCAAGTCTGCTTGATTTTTCAACTACATTCATGGAAAATTTCTTCAAAAGAAAGGGTTAATTAACACTGTTCTAGCTAGACAAGCACTGTAGCATACATAGCCTAATCAGTCCATAAAAATAAATGATGCTACACTAAATTAATATCAGTTTCTGCCACTACAAATAGTGAAAATAAAATAAAAATAAAAACAGACAAACGTGCAGACAGAAACACTTTCCTTTTTCTCATTATTTTTGCAAACATACAAAGGCAGCTAAAAATCTAACAGAAAGGTTTCCATTGATTGCTCAAGTCTATCCTAGTTCACCAAAAAAAAAAACACAATTTCCCTAAATCTATGCAAGCTGCTATAAATATACAATTTATACTTCATATGTAAATATGATAACATTGTTATCAATCCTAGCTATCCACCACCAAACATTTGTTTTATTCCCTACCAACAATGAAATTTCATCTACAAGCAAAGTATATCTATGTTTGGCAGATCCAAGTAACCCACAAGGTTACAAGATCAATATATCTGGCTTCCACTGCAAACTCTACAAATGTTACATATCAGATCAGTGACTAGGACATGAACCACACGTAAACAACTTGCAAGATCTCCTCCCACCACGGTTTGCTGTCAGTGATCTTATGATACAGAAATCTCAACTCTGGTATTATCTTACAAGGTAATGCTGAGCACTTTGCAATACTATCATGGGAATTATGTGAATACAGCTAACATTAGCATTTCTGAAGGGTGCTATTTGATGAGGGGGTGCAATTAGAGATTTAGGACTTTTAAATTTCCTGTTAACATTTATCTTTAATCCATATTGCTTATCTGCCCCTACCTACACATGAAGAATACTGTATCTTAATAGTTCACTAAAATCAGACAGAATGACCTGTATTCCAGCATTAAAGTAAACATGTCATGGAAAAGTCTGCACACAAACAATGTATTAATATTTACTTGTCAGGCACATAGCCTGGAAAACAATTTGCCAATTTCATTACGAAATTGTGGCAAGACACCCTATGTTCCCCATATCCAGCATCTGATTTGTTTCTGCTATGAAATGTCTGTTTGCTGGCTTGCAATTACAAACAAATGAGATAAAAGCTGCTGTTATTACATGAAGCAATGCACAATCATACACTTTCTTTCAGAAATGGATTCGTGTGAGAGATTCACTCTGGAAAAAGTGCTCCATACTTGAGGGGGATCACACAGAATGCATCGAATTTAAGTCTTAGAACTTTAATAATAGTATCCCTTGTAGATAGTAAAGCAGCTTATTTTCCTACTTACTAAAAAATAAAGATCTTCCAAATAGTCCAACATTGTGAGAAAAAGAAGTAACAACTTGGATTTCTTTAAAAAAAGAAAAAAGGTTACTGCAGATGAAGCCATCAGACTGTAATGAACATAGTTAATTACCTTTAGAGGTTCATCTGCAAGAAGTTAAAGGAAAATAAGATAAAGACATGTAAGGAGATACAAAAGCCTGGGCAAGAGTGCATACAGATCTCTAGCCAAGCCATGACGTAGTAAACTACAGCTGTCGAGAAAAGTCTGCAAGCCCTGACAAACGACATTCAGGGTATAAGACAACGACTCCAAGATCTAACAGCATCAGACATCTAAAATAAGTTCGGAAACAAAAAAATTCTTACTTCAAATCAGTTACTTTGTTTAATTTTATTCTTTCCATGAGAAGGTCAATGGGTGGGCAGCATCTTTTTTGTTGTTGTTTTTCTGTTTCTTTTTTTTTTAAGAAAAATTTTGTAAGTTGATTTTTTGTGAGCATAAAGATTTAATTAAACATATGAAGAAAAACTCCTGAATAATAACTGAAAACAACCAAACTGCAAAGACAAAACTTCTGATTATCTTTATTTATCAACTGTGCTTAGTTTTTTTTTGTTGTTGTTTTAAAGAACATTCAGCCTAAACAAATAATTTCAGCATAAATTTGTGATCATTAAAATGTCAGAGAGAAACAGGTGCGCAGATCTGCTCTACAACTGTCTGCCTGATTGAAGCAGCTTCAACAAGTTTAATTAACTTAACCACATTGCAGTCTTCATTGGCAAAGAAAGAGAACTTGTATTGCTTTTAACAAAACATTAGTTAAGTAAAAAAAAAGAAATTGTGCACGCGCTTTTTTTGTTTGTTTGGGAGGGGGCAAAACCTCAATTTAACAAATAAATAGGGGAGTCCACTAAATTCGGACACTTACATACACATGTGCAAAACGCATCCAAACACAAAACTTTTTAGCACAGCTCAGTGCAGACTTCTGTCAGGAGACCAGACAGCATCCATTGCTTCTGATGTCCGTTAAATTGCGGTTTTACTGTATATATATAGGATATGTAATAAAATGTCTGAAAATTTTCAATGCCTACTTGTCATTAAAAATTGTCAAATAATTTTAAAAATGGGCATTAACGAATTTTAGTATGCAGAAAAATTTCCTAAAATAAAACTGACAAAGAAATACTAATATGCTGTATAAAAAGTAAATAAGAATTAGTTTACACCAAATGTATGTGAATCAAAGCTTAACATGAATAGTTTAGTGCTCAATACAAAGCAAGTGCACACCACAACCAACATGACTGTCCACTAGACTCAATTGTGCAAACCCCAAGTGATGTGCAATGTCAAAGGTGGTAATCACAAGGCACCACAAATGGTTGCAACCATGCATCACCTTTTGCAGCAATACATTATATACTGTGATTCAAATGTGTGGGTATATTAAATACATACCTGGCATTTAAGTAACTAGCAACAATGGGATCAGCTTTGAGTAAACAATTTGTGCTTTAAATACATCACTAATGTTGTCACATGCACCATCAAAGCATAATCTCAGACCTCTATCCACACTGTTTAAACAGACAGGAATTCATCAATGTGGCTTGTACGTATTACGATCATCTACAAAACTGTCAAATGTTTTAACACTAAACACCTAACAAAAATAAGTTGCAACGGAAATTAAATCATTCACTGCACAAAGACTTCTTTATACTTTAAGTCTAAAAGCAAACAAACAATAGAGAGTAATTTAATAGGATGTAGATGTAGATTTCAATTAGTCAACATTTTATTCTATAAAAACAATGAAAAAAAAAAACTTCATAATTTAGCTTTCCTTTTTTTCCTTAGCAACATCACTTGGTAGGTTAAGGTTTATTGCTAATGTAAATTGTTCTATGTATATATGCACATATTTCTGGTCTATCAGTTCACCTCCATATATAATTTGAACATTACTCATTGTAAAAATTCAGTATATCAAATATTCATAAACATTTTAAGTAATTCAGTTATTAGCATGAAAAAACAGTTAACCCTACCAGAGCAGCTGATGCTGAAATATATCTAAATATCAGGAAACATGGTAATCTGGTGGTTAGTTTACTGGCCTGCTAAAGTTGAGAACCAAACTTCAAATCCCATTTGGGACCACTTAAATTTGGCATATATACCCTTGGCATGGTTTCTTCATCAGCCAGCCACATGGGTATTCCCTGTATTCTCCACTTTTCTCCCACATCTGAAAATAAATATTTCTAGTAAAAACTTTTGATAGCTTTATTCAGTGCACTGGTATCACTTAAATATCATCTTGAAAGAAACTGGTCTCCCCCAAATTCTATTTGAGCCACAAAACATCTTGTTGGTGGCATGAAACAGTATTCTCGATATCTAAATATAAATCCAAAGCAGTATTAGATTCTTCTAATCTCTTACACAGGTTGGCAACATAATGATTAATAAACCATTTTCATGAATCTCGGCACTGATTTGATATGCATTAGTAGTAAGAATGGTGGTACATTTCTGCTTATGTTTAGTTTTAAAAAGTCATTCTTACCTATATGACAAAAAATAATTATGATGATGAGAATAGAGTAAAAATCAAAATACATTAGCCATTTTATTCACATGAATGCATACAATGTAAAGACTAACTAATTCCTTCATAAGTAGATTTTATGCAATATTTGGCTTCAAAGATCTGCTAAAGAGTTAGTTTTACTGCCAAACAGCTGAGAGCTTTCAAAAATTTACCCAAAAGAATTCATGTCAATGATGAACAAAAAATTACTTCATTTATTAAAGCAAAATCTTTAACTGTCACTTTAGTTTAGAATTTTTTTTGTCAGGACAGTGTTAACCAAGAAAACGAAGTTAATAGTCACATCTATCTAGCATAGTAGTGGCTGAAATATGCAGTGCTCTTTAATATATCATCTGTCTTTTATATAAAATTACAATCAGTATTATTATATCTTTTAACAATGCAATTTTTAATCATAGTAAAAAAATAACAGAAAATTTCTAACCAGAAAGAGAAGGGTAGTAAAGCGCACACCCAGTTCGATGAGCAGAATAAACTGCCAACACCGCGTCTTAATGTAGAACGATTGGTAAAACTATTGCAGAAAAAACAAATTATAATAACTTTGAAATAAAATAACTGACTCTACACTATTTTTGTAAAAAAAGAAAGAGTTAAATCATGAATCCATAGCTAACAACATGAGTTTATATAACTTCTATTGCGCTATCAATGTATAAAACAAAATTTGCTGAAAATTTTCAAATGCAGTTCTGCACAATACAACATAACTGAGTTGTGGGAAGAGGTCCGTGGGTTTTGCTTTATGACACATTTTGAAGGAAATGTGTACAGTCATGGATCTAAATAACACAGGTGACCACTGAACCGTGGAGCAGTGATATAATATGCCAAGCAGCAGACCATAAGCTGATTGTGACTTTTTCACGGGAAATGCCAGCCAATGTTTTTAACAGAAAAGTGGGTTAAATCACCAGTAATGTCTCCAGTCATAAAAGTATCAAAGAGTTCTAACGGACATTTGCGAGATAAAGGCAGCATTTTGGAAATGCGTGTCTTTGCACACACTGTGTGAACATCAGGTGAATGAATGAGCACTACATACCTATGTAGAGGAAGACTGGTAAAGGCTGAGAACCAGTAGAGACCAGACTGACTATCTATGAAAGTCGAACTTTCTTCATTGAGGTCAGAAGCAAAAACAGAAAAGTTTAAGTTGCACTGTATGCAAACTCTCCAAGTTCAGAGCTGGTTTGGTCAACACCATAAATTTTTGCTTGACACAAGAATAGCCTCACACCATCAGTTCGTCAAGGTTTCATTTATCATCAACAATAATGCCATCTTAATTTTCTAATTTGCCAAACAAAAAAAAAAAATCAACCCACTTGAATCAAATTTTAAAAAATAAAAAAAGGGCAGGTAACTCTGACCATTAAAAGTTCGTGGGATTTTTCTTTATTAAATGCACTTTCATTTTCTGTACAAAGCTTCACAGAAAAAATAAAGCCAATTTTTACATCCATTGCCAAAGAAACATGTGCATGCGTGACTTTCAGGAATCCCATGATAAGTTCTAGTTTTAATGCACCAACTAGAACACGAGAGAGACAAAAGCACATGTAGGCACTGATTTAATAAATCAAACAAGCTTTTTATTTCCAGTTTGACGGGTGTCTGCCAATTATAAGAAGTTTTATACAAAATACAAATTATAAAACTGAAAAGCATAAAGCATGATATTGTTTTTAAAGAGAGAGACTTCTAACATTCACCAATGAATTTCAGATATAATTTTAAAAAAGAATACATTTTTAGAGAGAATCACACCAGTCAACTCCATGCTCTGGATCTTTCCATAAATTGGGAAAACCATCAGCAACTATAATTTTATTAAGGTACTAATTAAATATTAAACTTTTTTTCCCAAAAAGGAGTTGAGGTTATAGACATTTTAAAACAAAGTTTCAAAAAAAAAAAAGAAATCCTCTCTACCTACACTGACTTCTGGTACATTTTACAAACTGTTCTCTTAATAAAGGTTATAGCTGCTTGTGATTATCAAAGTCAGTTATGACTTTGAGACGCATTCATCATCACAATACAAGCAAAATCTTTAACAAGGCAACAACTCTAAAGCAGTAACAGGGATTTTCATTCCCCCATTTTTACTGGATTCTATGGGATAAAATCTGTTGCTCCAGGCTGATTCAAGTTTCTTTTTCCATTCAAATTAGTGATAAGTAAATTAAACAGAAGCTTACAGCCTTTCTTGGGTTTTTTTTTAGTATCTCTCCTTCTCAAATCCCCTCTAGAGTCAGTTCTCATTTTCTTCAGCAAGACCTGACCAACTGGCAGGCCGCCTTTCTTGATAAGACATAGTATAGCTTTGCTTACTGCAGCCTGATGTTCAGCATTTATGTAGCAATCAAAGTCGGGGGATGGCCCGCGGGTTTGACATGTAATTATTGCTACACATAGAACAGCTACAGTAAGGAGGGGCTCACTTGTCTATTAGCCCACATATGTCAACAAAAAAAAAAAACACGTTAATGGGCAACAAATAATATCTAATTGGCAATTCATCATGCTCAATAAAGAACAAAGTAATGTTTTTTTTTTTACACGATGTACATAACAATCTGTTTTCAGGCGTGTTACAATTACATTGAAAAACAAAATACCGTCACTTTAATGGCTGGTTTTAAAGCCAGTTCGTAAGACAGTTGATTCATGCAGAATTTTACCATATTAAAATCTCTTCTACTAACAAAACAACAGTAAGAAGGTGGCATAATGTAAAGGGGCAGCAAGCCTTTTCACTTTGGATATAAAGTCCATGTTTTTGCAGGAACAAATAGATTGATTTCATGTACTAATGTTGCTGAAATTCACACTTTGTCAGTTGATTTGTTTCTTATGACATGATCACCTTAATGCTGGAAACTATTTCAGACTGCTTGCATCTTTCATGAAGTGTTTCAAGCCATCAGTGTGCTAAAACAGAGCATTCATAACTACCTATTAAGTGAAACTGTGGGTATTTTGGTCAAAGACAGGTAAATGATTGTCAAATACTTTCAAATGTATCCTTCAAAAAAAAAAAAAAAAGGTGACCAAAAGAAAAAAAAAGGAGCCTTAGAATACCAACACAAAGTCATATTTATAATATTTTAAAAATGGGTAATAAAAGTTGTTCTATGTTTAAATGCATTGTAGAATACCAGCTCAATTACTATTAGATTAGTACCTGTTTCTGCACATAATGGTCCCAGAAAATTTTAAATGCAGTTTTCTCTGTTCAGCCAATTACAATTAGAAAAGGATCACCTATAAAATACCTTTAGTAATGTTAAATTATTCAAATCCTCCCTTAATAAGCACTACTATGATAAATAAATGATGTTCTTTTCATTCTCCAAATCATTTATCTTTCAGATAGTTTCTATGATAAAGATAACTACTAGTATTCTCAGCTACACAGTTATAAATGTTCTAATTTTTCATAAAAGCAATGAAATTATACTCAAAGTCTTTATTTAAATAGTTCTGTATAAAACCCTGAAGTCCAATTTGCTCCTTCTGTGCACTACTGTTTTTTTTTAACTTCTTTTCTTTTTTAAATTACTATATTATACTATCATAAAAAAGTCTTCTATTAGCAACGAATAGATTAATAACACCTTAAATTAACTACAACTTTTCTCCAATGGAGTGGTTATAAAAAATAGTTTCCAGGTTGTAACTGCAGTTCTTGACAATGTGACTTTTTATAATCAGATTTCCTATTCAATTGCACAGTTGTCTAGGGACACACTCAACTCCCTGAAAGAGTTATATCTCCACCAGTAACTTCTCCATAAAGCTCTATTATCAAGAAACTCTGATGTGCACAAACAATTAAAAAAAAAAAAAATTCTGGTTCTGAAACTAATCTAAAGTAGCACATCATTTATATCATTCTGCAACCAAGAGCATCAGTGATACTAAAAATGGTCTGTCTTTGGTAAATAACCAATCAGTTCTATAATATTTTACAACTAACACTTTACCACACAAGATAAGACAGTAGTCAGACAAGCTCAAGAATCCTCCTAAGTTAATATTCTCAGCTGCTCCAAAAAATTTCGCCCACCTTTTTCAGTGTCTGCCATGTACAGGAAACAATACACAGATCAAATTAAGAACACCTGAGTTACCAGAAACATTCAATAATGATCTACTGAAAACAGCACAATTGCTAAAACATTCATAATAGTGGTAACAGTTTAAAAAAACACTAAGGATCTCAGAAATTATCTATAATCAAAATTACTAAGAGCTTTACACTTTTTCACATCAAAAAATTCAGATAAGACAAGAAAATTACAATTCACTTAAAATTAATACAAGCTTTCATATGGTCAATGTTTGTTTAGTAACAGAATTGGGTGAAGAGTGAAATAAATTATTGGTTGTTAATAGTGGCAGTGCCACCAAGTTAAAAAGAGAGAAAAGTAATTGTTAACTGATGTTTTTTTTCCTGAAAATCCTGTGTAAGATTAATGGTTCTCTTCTCTCAGTGAACCCTGTCCTGATTTTCAAAGAGTATGGACAACTTTTGGCTGCCAAGCTAAAATGGAGAAAACATGGAGCACCAGCTTTGCTGACTGTCGAGCAATGGTCAAGGAGTTACCTGCAGAACATCCACCACACATACCCAGAAAACCCTATAAGAACTCTTAATTTCATTATTTTAGATGTGAGAGGAAACCAGGGAGCCCAGAGGAGATCCATGTGGTCAGCGGGTGATGAGTGAAAGAGAAGAAAACTTGCCAGGGAGTTATACTAAACCTTAGGCCTTTAACCTAGCAATCCACCACTTGACCATCAGTTCCCAACAAAATAGCTTTATACCTCTATGAACTAGCTAAGCAGGGACCATTCACCTGTTCCCCCCATGATCAATGCATTAGTAAGTTTTCTATAGCAATATTATAGGTAACTGGAGAAAAAAATTTGCTAAATAATTTACTAAAGTGCAAAGTACGAATGATTATGAACTGTAGCTCTTATTTTAAAAAAAAAGAAGAAAAAGAGGGAGCAACAGCAGCAATATCCAAGAATTGATAAAAGCTTATGAAACACAAGTGTTCTTTGAATTCTTTTTTAAACTACTCATTTGTCTCTGAAGTATAAGATGTATACTTATGCACAGATAAACAACCACTTATCTACCTGACCTGCTTCTCTTCTAGACGGCCTAGAACATAATAAGCATTGTGATTGGCAATTAAAGAGAAATGTTTTTATCTTATCTCTACTTGACTGTTTTTAGTGGTGCCAATAAGACAAAAGAAAAAAATCACTTCTATTTCTGATTCAGGCAACTTAAGTAAAAATCACTTTCTGGAACAAATGAAATTCTACTAAAAAAAATTTAAAAACAAAACCAAAAAGCTAAGCAAATTAATACAATGAGATTTATTGTCTTTACATAATTCATTCTGCAGGTCAAAATACAAAATATTGTTTTTCAAAATGGGTGGTACTCTTTGCTATATACAAAGACTTCCCCTCCCAAAAACTTAAATGAGCCATTTCTAAGAATTGGTAGCAAATGTAGTAGAATATGCACAGGTGTTCATGAAAACCATGAGATGTCATGCCACAAAATAAGGTGCAAAACAAATCATGCCTTACTCCACCCAGTGTCAGTTGAAATCTGCAATGAACAACAAAGATTCAACCACAGTCTCCTGCCCTTTAGAACATTGTCATCGCCCGTTCTATTTTTTTTCATACACCAACGTATAGAAGAGAAGCAACTCTGGTAAAGGACTGTAATGGTGTAGTTATCTGCTAGGAAGCATTGCCTAACCTATGCTATGTGGTCTCGCACTTCTAACTTTAGCAAGAAAACCCCCCTAGAGTTCTTCATTTATCAGACGTGAGAAAAAACTAGAGCGCCCGGAAGAAAACGATGTAACTTGCTGGTGAAGAAGAATGAGAAAAAACCATATCAGGGTTGTACACCAATCTAAGAAAGTCCCCTGCTGAAATGAAACTAGGCCCTTGAGTTTTTCCCAGAAGTCCAAGTTTTCAGTTCACCATGACAAAATATAGCTGTCTATAATGAAATTGTGATAGCTGGAGGTCTACAAAGGAACTGCAACATTTGCCTATCTACGTGATTGTTCATCAGTCTCCAAAAAGAGAAAGTATTTTTTAGAGAAGATAGCATCCCAGCTTATACTACTGCAACAGAGCGGAATAGCAGATCATGTCCACACACAGTCTTTGCAGTGATGCCTTGTATAAGCTAAATCTGTGTCACAAAGCATTGACACCAGTCATATCTATGGTTCAAAAATAGACAGTTGTTCTTTAAAACTTGGCTGTCTATTTTACTTACGTCAAGTCCTCATATATATATAACGTAACTTTTCTCCATATAACAACATAAAATACTGTGTTGTTTCCATCATTGACAACTGAAAGCATATCTTAATTATCAAACGTTTACAATCATCATCACAGCAGAAGCCAGAAGATCCCTCCCCCTACAAAAGGAAAGCGACCCAGTCTACATTAGGAAGAGGCATGTCACAGAGAAAGCTGAGCTGTAATTTCATGAACTGCCTAGAAAGAATGCATGCAGCTGACCGGGGAAGAGCAACAGAAAGAAACCATGCTATAGAGGTATGCTAAACCAAGCTGGTCCTGAACAAATTTAGATCCTCAACCTTAGCAGTCCAGTAATATAACTACAAAAATTCCCTGCCATTGTGTTTATAATACTAACCTAAATTTACATCTCACACAAAAATAAAAGAATAAATGCATATCAAGTTGATATTCAGAGACCCAAATATTTATTTGTAAATGCTGCAGCATTGCCAGAGGATACATGAAAGAAATTATTTTGTGTACTTTATGCAAATATTTGAGAGAGAGAGACTGGTTAAGTTTGTGCATAAATTCTAAAGGATAAATGAAAAACTTGGCCTTTGATATTGGTGAAATAACAGAATTGCTGAGATGTGTATTACTTCATGCAATGTAAAACTATTCACTCTCTTGAAATCACCTTTATACATCCTGCTCAGTAATCTCCATAGCCTGAAGCAACTACAGAGAAGAATGAATGAATGAAGGGATGAAATGTTGCCAGATTAGATAGAAAAAGTATATGTCATACACTAAAAATTGAAGTATGAAAAAGCAACAAAAATTAAAATTAAATCTGAAACTCAATTATACTTCAGTATTTCTGTTGTATATTCATTAAAAACTCTTTACCTCTTCAAAATAAGTTTCTAGCTATAAAGTTATAAAATATTTAAGATTTCTATTTATAGTCAGTCACTCAAAGGAAACCAAAAACTCTTTTTCACATACTAGATAGAAGTTTGTTAATAAGTTAAACAAAAACAACACAATCTTTTCTCTAACAAAAAAGAGAAAAGGCTGTTAGTGACCAGAAATTAAACAAGGAGTGTAAGTTGCCTGGACATCACGAGGCCACCCTATAAGATGGAAAGTATGAATTTCACATAGACTACAATGTATTTCAGTATGTTTTATTAAGCTGCTTGCAACGAAAAAAACCTAACTGTTCAATAGGTTCTCTAATATGCTTTATAAACTAAAGCCATAGCAACTGTCCATCTAGCCAATATAATTCTTCTTTCATTTTCTTTACAACTAACTGAATTGCTTTAAAAAAGCTAAAAGGTATACTAGCATTCATTTTCCACAATACTTGTTACTCACTGCAAGATAAATTGTACAAGACACAAGTGATGTCAACATTACAGCAATGACCAGGAGAAAATTCAATGAGAGAAAGTTCAGGAAAGCTCAGGGCAGAAATTGTGCACTGTGAACATGGGTGAGGTTTCAGCATGGCTGGTAAGCTCATAGTCCTCTTAAACTCCAGGTCATCAGCAAAACAAGCAGAAGCAGCCATTATTCACCTACACAAAAAAGTTTAAAATGTAGCAGATCTCCAGCATCCACTCCTGTGGATTAGCGGAATCACTGATAAAGCATCTGGAGCAGCCAGAAATAACCTTAATGTCATTACCAAAATAAATCAGCAAAACATTTAGAATAAATTAGTGGAAATCAAATACAACGAAAAGCTGTTGCCCTGTTGCTGGTTTTCCAACAGTTTGCCTTCATACGCAGAACACATTGTCAAATAAGTCCACTGCTGGTTGGTTTCTGTTATCAGTCTAATGCCATCAGTGAACAGACACACTGTGGCAAGAACATTTTCAGCAGTGGTGATAAAAACAGACAGTTTTTAAAGCTAAACCAAACCAATAATGAGAAAAAAAAACACAAAACTCCTTAACTTCGAGCAAACTGATGACTACTGGAATCTTTACAGTATCTTATAATTACGTCCACCATAAACGTATGTCATTCACGTTGTTTTGCATCAAATGCACTGATAAAAGATTACCAGCCTGGTAGTGGAAGAAAGCCATTTATTCAAAAAAGGGTGGGTGTGGTTAGTGAACAGACTATATGAAAACAGCTATCTATCACCAAAACTTGCAAGCTTTAGCGTAAAAGAGATTTAATTTATCATTTTATCTGTTTTAGAATGATATTCTTCTAGTGCTTTAAAACTGCCAAGATTCTCATTATTGTGGGGAATGCTTGATAGTTTTCGCTATTACCGTGTGACTATAACCATGATTCATAACACATATCAGGCAGATACAGTGCTGTAACTTTATCTACATAGAATATAACCAAACTTTGCCTTTGACTAAACTATGGTATCCTCCTCCTAAGTAAAAATATCTATGTGCCAAGTTAGTTAACATGGTTTCTAGGCTTGGTAGTGAAACACTTAAAATGGCTCAGCCTTGGAACTTTGTTTATGGCAAGCAAAATCAATGCTGGTCAAATGACAATTAAATTGATTATCCAGATGATAGGTGCAAAAAAAACAAAACAAAAGTTCAAAACTCTGAAATTAGCTTACTTATTGTTAGTCTGGGCTTATAAGAGAGCTGAGTAGTAAGAATTCTATGTATAATAGTAATAAAATTATGTGGATAGTTTAACCAGCAACTCACAGAATAAACATGTTTAGCAACTTCAGTCCACAAAAATAACTTGCAATCATGAACCAGCCGTGAATAATACATGCACAGCACTTCCCTGAATATTTTACCACACATTTAGGCTATAGACAGCTTGATGAAAAATAAACATTAAACTAAGTCTGCATAATCATCATCTACATTAAAAGATGCAAAAATAACATTTGAGAACCATGCGTATGATCTGAAAATGTACTGTTGAAACTTTAAAATAAGTATTTTTCTACAAAGTTTCTTTGTTTTCTTTATTTTTTTTTTTTAATGTGTGAGACGATTCTAAAACCATAGAAAAATTAACATGCTCCACGATCAATATTCAGGGGAACCATTGCATGACAATTTTTCTTTTCCTTCCTTTCCACCAACTTCTCATTATTTCATTTTAACACTGCTACTAGCAGAACCACAGACATCTCCTCTGTACAAGGATAGTACATTATAAATGACCAATGGTCAACCAAGCAACAAATTGTGATGGGTTTGGTAAGAGCAGCAGCACAGGGTCTTTTGTCCAATATTTCCTGAGCTTGGAGTAAAGTCCAACAAACGACTTAACTAACTTGCCACAGTGAAGCTCCTTTCAAACAATTTAATTACAGGGGTCAGTCAAAATTATTGCATACTCAAATAAATTCTGATTATTTTTAAGTATACTTAGGTTAGGGATAATGCAATGTTTAAACACATTTCATTTATGACTTACCAACAACTGAACTGTAAAGTGAGGATTTACTGAAGTTAATTGTTTCATTACTCTATAGTAAGGGTGGAGAAACAGTAGCCCTCAGCAGCATGTCAAGCAGTCCACCAGCTACCCTGTAACCATGCATCACTACCACCCTCTACTGACAGAACTTCCACTAAGTATCAAATGCTTTTAAAGACAAACACTCACTGAATTTTTTCTTTAATACTTATATTTATTTAATGGTCAGTAGAATGAGGTAGGTAGAGACACAAAATGTCACACATAGCATGAGATTCTGGTCATGGTGGCTAACCACCATTCCTATCCATATTTGCGACTTTTAAGAAAGATTGTCCTACAAAAAAAAAAAAAAAGTGGACTAAAAATGCAAATTATTAAACAAGCAGTGGACAATAAAATATTTCTTCATGTAAGCAGGCAGAAAAGCTGAGAGCTTCTTTTTCCATGAAAGTGTAATAGTTTTCAAAATTTTGTAGTAAGCTTTCAACTGATGAAAAAATTAAGAAAAATCAAAAAATCATGGTTCAGTTATAGAAACAACAGACTGTTCAGTGAGAAAAACACTACAACAAAGGAACACAAAGCACAATATGCTATTTGCAGATAGTGAGTTCATGAAGCAATGCATGATTGATGAGCCTGGTATAGTTTGTCCAAAGAACAAAGCAAAGTTCAAAAGCATCAGCTTGTCCAGGAGAACAGTGCATCACATCCAAGGGATTGATGCAGACTTTGCAGCACAGTTAAATAAGCCAAGTGTTCAAGTGGTCCCCTTTGGTGCTGGGATGATAACACAGACAGCATGGGCACATGGCTTCTATGCTTTCAAAAGAGCCTCAATTAATAACTTTGAAATCACTAAAAGATTACTATCTTTGAAATCTAAGGACGATACAAAAGCAGAACAAGATTTACTTAATAGAATGGAGAACTATCAAAAGAGACAATTTGCCTTCAGAAAAGTTGTCACAATGGATAAGTCTTCCAACTTAACAGGTAAAAATGATTGACTTTTGAAGAGAAAGCCAAAAAGATTAACCTGGAGCCAAGAAATCATACCTTCATTGCATCATCCACCAGGTGGTACCTTTTTTAAAAAGTATTTTAAACTTTAACAATGTAGTAAGCAGAAGTGGCGGAGCCACCAACAAAAAAATTTCTGACAATTTTTTGACTGATTTTTTGTGTGGTAAACATTTTTGGGGGGCAGTTTACATTGCAGCAACACAACGCAACACAGCGTCATTGCAAACAGTACAAAATTCACACAGCCATGGTCAAAATGGCATTGCGAATAGGCCTTAAGTGATATCTCACGGTGTATTGATTTCAAAGCATTCGCCAGTGTCTGTGGTGTCTTATGCTATATACAGTACTCTACACTGGTGTGCTATGCATGTTTGTTTGACCTATGTCATTTTATCAATCAATTTGTTGTTTCAAGCAAATTGTTTTGTTTCCAGCTATGTCTAACAAACAAGACAAACCATCAAATTCTTCTCAATTGGACAATGAGTCATATTTTGTAAAGAGACCAAAGGGTGGTGCAGCTACAATGAAGGCAACATCTGGATTAGCAGTAGTAGTACGTGAACTCCCTGATGTGTTTGAACCACTTCTCAACCGATTCTCTTCAACCTTTGCCAAATGATATAGGAGCATATATAGGTTCAACTGTCACTAATGAAAAACGATATAAGTTACTGAAAAGTCCATGGATGCCTCCTGCAGACTACAGATTTCCATGTGTTGTGCAGTGTGGGCATAACAGCTCCTTTCAATGCCACTGGCTAAACACCTGGATTTTCTCATGTATATCCCAAGTCAGCATGGTGTCTACTGCAAATATTGTGCATTATTTGGTCCGGATAATGTTAGAAACCAAAAGCTTCAAAAATTTGTAATGGAACCACTGTGAAGATACAAAGATGACTGAAAAGACTTTCAGAAGCATGGGGGATAGGACTATTACATTGTGAGTCATAAACAAGCTGATGAGTTCTTGGCGAAATATATGGAGAAAGAGAAAGATATTATCAGATTGTTGGATTCGTCATGTCAGCTTCAAGTTGAACAGGAGCAAGATTCGACCGGTAATAAAAACAGTCATATTTTGTGGACAGCAGGAACTTGCATTAAGGGGTCACAGAGATCATAGACCACTCAAAATGGAGACGCCTCAGCACAATGACGGGATTTTCAGAGCATTATTAAGATTCAGAATTGATGCTGGTGATGCTGCACTTCAATGCCACCTTGACACTGCAAACACGAATGCAACCTACCTCAGTTGGCAGACACAGAATGAAATCATCAATGTGTGTGGTATTATCATTGTGCAAACCCTTGTCAAAGAAATAAGAGCTGCAAAATTCTTCAGTCTGCTTTTGGATGACACAACAGATATGGCAACAAGGGAGCAGTGTTCTATCTCTTTGAGATATATTGAGGAGAACAAAGTCTATGAAATATTTCTAGGATTTTGTGATGTTAGTGGAGATTTGACTGCCAAGGGTATCACCACCACAGCTTTGAATATGTTGAGGCAAGTTGGTCTGGATATCGGTCTTATCTGTGATCAGTGGTATGATGGTGCAAGCACCATGAGTGGCCAATGGAAAGGGGTATAGGCAGAGGTGAAGAAGGTAACTCCTGTAGCACTTATATGCATTGCAACAGTCATGTTTTGAACCTTGCTACACAAGCAGCATGTCCAATCACGTCAATTCGCCAACTGTCATGGCCAAGTGAAGGAGATAGTCACTTTCTTTCATATCTTAGCAAAACGAACAACAGTATTGCAAGTGCATCTCCCTTCCAGGAAAGGAATCAAAAAGGTCTGCCCTACCCGCTGGATCGAAGTCATGCATCAATCGTAAGTTTCACAGAATTGCTGGAGTCTGTTTTTCGAGCTTTGGAGGATATTTCTCAGCAGGATGGTGATTGGGATGGAAATTCTACATCATTGCTGCAAGCAATATGCAAAAACAGAATTTATCACTGCCATTCATATCATGAACAAAATGGCAGCCTTGTTTTTGCCATTGTCTAAGGCTCTACAAACTACAGATATTGATCTTTTAAACTACATGTCAATGGTGAACGAGGTTTTTAATGTTTTGAGAAACAAAAAAGAAAATGCAGCAGAATTCCATTCTATTTTTACTGATTCAGTTATGACCACAGCTGATCAACTGGATGTTGATATCAAACTTCCAAGACGCACTGGGTGCCAAGTTCATTGAGAAAATCACGAAGCATCTAGTCCAGAGGAATTATACAGAAGAACCATCTACTTTCCATACTTGGAGAACATGATTCACCAGATGGAGGTGCGATTTGATCCTATGGAACGACACTGTTTAAAGATGCAACATTTGATCCCTGCTTTCCTTAGTTCGGGCAACTTCACTGCTCTCCAAGAGGTATTTGATCTTTACAACTGTGACATTGACATCTCTATGCCAGTCTTGAAATTAGAGTAAGAGAGATGGACATCAAAGTGGGCCAGTGTTTTGAGGACTGAACTGCCAGAAAATGTCATGGAGACACTGACTCTGTGATTCCTTCTCTTTTCCAAACATCCACACACACTGCTGCGCTTATTTGCAACATCGTCAGTCACTACAGCAACAAGTGAACGTTTGTTTTCAACACTTTGGCAGCTGCTCACCTATCTACGAAGCACTATGGAACAAGACCGTTTGAATAGATTGGCTCATTTGACGATCAACCGTGACATTGCAATTGATACAGAACTTGTTATCAATGAGTTGTCCAAGAAAAAACACAGACTGAATTTTGTTTTGTAATTATTTGTGTAGTAAATCAGTTGTAAAATAAATTTTAGTGTACTCTAGTTTATGTCTTAAGAATCTAGAAATCTAGGTACATACTTCTTTGGTCCTACTCTGGATTTTGAATAAACATCTCTGTCGGGTGGTTGGGACCCCCCAAAAAATATATCCTGGCTGTGCCACTGGTAAGCAGTCATTAAATTTGTCAATTTAATTTGAGTTTAGGAGGCTAAATCATTGACAGTTCACCGCTTTGCTTAAAGACATCAAAGTAGATTGGACACATTTTGTATCAAACCAATATGTCTGCCTTTGGTTTTAGCTTAGGATAAGTGCCAAAGAGAGTGGCAGCTAAATGAAGAAATCATCAGTTCTTAGAAATAACGGACAAAGATTAATATTTTCGATAGCTTAGTGATAAAGTTTGGTTGTCCTACCGACCTTACAGGGTGTCACTCCAATGTACTCCAGTATGACTGATAAGTACAGCAAGATGGTTATTGATATAGATGAGGTAGTTTGCAATTGGTATGATGACATTAAAATACTGAGCTTGAACTGCTGTCTTGTACATTTACCTATCACTATGAGAAATCTCCGGAACAACTTCAACTGAAACTGAATGACTCAGCATGATTCATCTCTCTAGGAAATGTTGACCTCTAAACCTAGATAGGTTTTAATCAACACTGAGTAAAAGAAAATTCTCTAACTTGGAAGTTTCTGCAGAGTAAAATTGTTGTTGGGTTCAACCTCCCTCTGGGATCAAATGATTGTATTGATGAAGAGCAACAAGTCAACGATGAGGTCACAAATACTGATGAATATTGTAAAGCAGTACTGCACATCACCAAATCAAAATTGATATCTGACTTTAAAAAAACTGCAAGCAGATGCACATTTTACTGAGATAATGGAAGGACAGAAACACAAACAAGTACAAGTTTGTTTTCATGGCCAAGATTGCATCAATAACTGTATATTATTTCCTTTTTAATATTTGTTAAAGTAAATTAATTGTATGTAATCCATGTTTTTTACAGCCCTCACTCAAAGTACACTTTGCAAGCTAAAATGTTTGCCCTCTCTAGTTTATTTAATACATATTTTCAAGTGTTCATGCATGTGTTTGTTACTCTTTCACAGCCAAACCATAACACCTGCAGGCCCCAACTTTTTGGTGTAGGCACATCAGAAATCTGGGCAGGGTTTTAAGCTACTGCACATTCACCCAAAGCCATTTTTTCCAGTGCAGCACCAGATACTCCAGCTAGTAGGCATATATTTTCATGTCTAAATCAGTGGTCTTCTAAATAACAAAACATTGCAAAAAAGAATTTATTATGTTTAAAATGTATTTTTTTTTACATTGGAACACGTGTGCAATAAATGATCAGTATTTTATTAAAACGTATGGCGCTGCAATAAATTTGACTACCACTGTAGAGCAGTGCTCCCCTTCAGAAATATTTAGTTGTTCCACCTATTCTACCTCAAGTCCTTCATTGGAGCTCCAACTGAATTAATATAACTAAGAAAAAGAACTGAGTTTATATATATATATTATATATATATATTTTTTTTTTTTTACAATTACTTCTTGGATCCTCACATCTAGATAATAAAAAAAATCGAAAGAACATTCAAATTAGATTATGAAACTGCCCATGTAGGACATGATTACAACAGTACAAGTTTGTTTTGTTAATATAATGATCATGAAAATGGACCGGGTTTGTTTCATTTTAAATTGAGCTCTCTCCAATCTGTGGACTTTGTGAAAAGCCAAAAAAAAAACTTTGTGCAGCATTGTTAAGACAGTACCAATGCCAGGACGCTGAAAAGAAACAACTGTTCCCTTCCTCGTATTCTCCACTTCCAAAACCTACCAAGTTCAGAAAAGAATGACTCGATGACAAAAAAAAACAACAAAAACAAGCAGCAGCAGCACTGGCAAACACAAAACAATATTTGAAAGGAATGGAAATCAGTGAAAAATCCACTAAAATTATTCCTATTGTTCTTTATCTTTTTTTTTTTTGTTTATTTTTTAAACTAAAAATCCAAACTATAATGAACTTCATTGAACGGTCAGTATTTTGCCACTGTGTTTGAGGATCAATAAAGTCCATATGCTATATAAAGGATAGATCAGATTCATATATATATGAGAGTAATTTACTGCAATGCCACAACTGTCAGCACTTTTCAATATTGGAAGCTAAAACAATTATTAAAATCACCATTTACATGCCATGGGAATCAAGAAGTGTGTAGCTAAAGACAATGGCATAGATTAAAAAGAAAGGAATATACTAAACAATTCTTATAATCCCCAGATGACTGTCTTGACCATGGTTTCACATTTAGCTCTAAATGGTTTTTACAGTATATCTAGTTAATGAATGTGAGATAAGGACATGAGATAGATTAGATTTCCTTCAAATAGTAGACAATAAAGACTCTTATACGCACCCTTTCCTATTAGATGCCATCAACACAGACTTTCATATAGTTGTTTTGTTCTGTAAGTAATGGCAACAATCTGATGACCAGTCTCCCCACATGGATTTAATTCTTAATTTTTCTTCAACTGAAGATAACTTTCCACAAATCTGAAGTACCTAAATAGTTCTAAAGTTGAAACTGTCTCCTCTGGACAAAGAAAATTCACATTTAGAAATGTTATCAGGGGCAAATAATCTCAAGAATAACACTACCACCCTCATACATGTATGCGATGTCAGCCTTTCTCTGATTCTGACTGTGAAGAGAAAGGGAGTTTTCACTGTCATTCAAACAAAGTCCCTTTACAAAATCTCAATCATTTTTTTTTTTTCACATTTAAATTGCACCCTTCTTGGTGGAATTGTTTTTGTTGTTTAAACATATCCTCGTCCTCAGTTCATTTTTCAAAAATGAATTTATGGCAAACATACTAAATTCCATTGAAGGCTATGAGCAAGCTTATGAATGTTTAGTAGAAACAAGAACACTTTAGTACAAAAATACACATAATTTCATGCCAGTATAAACAAACAAGAAATTTTCATAGTCTAGTGTGGAATAATTGATGTTTCTAACCTAATGAAATGTCTACTTCTTTACTCTCAGGTTTCTTTGTGGATGGTTATCTACCAGGATACTACCATTTAAAAAACAAAAGGCTGATTTTGTTACAGCAGTATTATTATTATTATTATTATTATTATATTATTATTATTATATTATTATTATTATTATTAGTCTTTATTCCAAGCTGCTGTAAATGATGAACAAAAGCAATAGCAACAATCCCAACATATGTATGAATCCCATCATTTTCATGTATAATCAAGCCATGTACAGTGATAGCTTTAAGAACAAATATAAAAAGTTTGATTTGCCTTCATTTCACATCAGTCAGTATTAAATCCTAAGGGTACAATACTCAACCAGCAGCACCTTTCTTTTGTTTCAGTTTACATTTCAGTGACTATTTTATGGGGCAATCGCTATTCTAGTGATTAGATGACTAGACTGCCAAGGCTAAGAGACTAAGTTTGTATCCTGGTTAGGACCGACTGAGTTTGGAGAACCTCCCTAGCAGGATTCCTTTTTCTGGCAAAGAAAGTTCCCTCATACATGTAAAAAGGAAGAGTTCAAGTAGGTTCTTTCATTTGGTTCACTTGTCAGGAACAAGTGCTGGTGACAGACATTCACTGTTCAGATCACCATCTTGGAAGGCCTCAGCCTGCCTGAGATAGCTCAAGCAAGCTATGCAACTTATGAAGAGATCATTATAGTTTGATTAGAATTGAAAAGAGAGTTTCACAAACAAAGCACCCGGTGAGACAGATCATCCCAGAAACGGACAATATATTATTTGTAATTGCATGATAGCAAAAATTCAAACTTAGGATAGATGTTAGGAAAATAAAAAGATGACTTTGTAAACATCTAGGAATGTCCAGAATGTTGTTGTATGCCACTGTAAGCGTAATCATAATGTACATTTCATAGTAGTTTGTATAATAAATATCATAGCACATTGTAAAATTTATCATGGCCACTGTGGTTAAATACAAAATAAAGCATGGCTAGGCATGGAAGAATTACATAAAAAAAGAGAGAAAATTAATTTGGTTAGGTGCAGGAAAAAGATTAAAAACAACTGACAAATTGCATGTGACCTTTCTTCAGTAATCCGTGAATTGTAGGGAAGGGATGTTCTTACTTTACTAGACAGAAGAAAAAAGTAAACAAATGAAGCATGTGGAGTATAATGTGGTAACCAATGGAACAAGTTGAGAAGAAAAAAAAAGAAAAAAATTTTGACCACAGAGACCCAAACCAAGATGCCGAAGTTTACAGTGAAATCAGAAATGCTACACTATAGAGCAAGTATTATAGCTACTAACATCATCAAGTGCAGCTAATTTTTATTTAAAGTTTCCTTTAAGCCTTGAAGCTTCAGTGGTTGACTGATTTTTTATATTTAACTACAAACTACTAATATGACCACTTGTAATTTATAGCAAAAATTTTAACTTGACCATGGAGAGTAGGATTTTAATGACTTTCTTTACCTTTCTTAATTTAAATAGTTAAATGCCATTCTATTAAACCACACACTTAACTACATCTATATCATAAATGATACAAGTAATCAAAACACATTTGATGCACAAGGTAATTTGAACATGTGCTCCATGGATTTCTAGGCATGTGTATCATGCAGATTAGTATGTGTGGAAATATTGCCTTATAAGTTACTATATCAACTAGTTTTTGCTCACAAACCATTATGATTAATACTTGTTCCCCATCAGCTATTTTTGAATTTATAGCTTTGGTTCAGAATAAAGCCACAGATTTAATATTGACACAATAAAAATAATTTTAAAAAATTTTTCTTTGAATCACAGCCATCATCTACCTGTTGTTGGCTGCCAGACATTTCACTGATGATTTACTGATACTACCCTATTCTTGTTGGTGGATTCAGAGATACTGAGTGCATATGAACTAGGGTAGGGAAGCAGTTATTTGTGTTGTGCTAGTGCTCCCTGTACTCACACCATGGCAAAAACATGTAATACCAAATCTCTCACTCCCAGCAGCTTTCAAACTGGATTATAAAGTTATGAAGATAACTAGAAGATGTGAAAACAAATCCAATCCAATTATCTGATCAATGCCTGGACTGGATCAGAAGGAAAAATAGTAAGTGACTGCTTTACTCCTACACTGTAATGTAAGGGGAGTACAATGGCATGTCGTTTGGTGAAATTTAAAATAAGATCAATACAAATCACATCATTAAAAAAGTTTTATAAGTATTTTGTCAGTGAAACTAAGGAATTCTTCAAGCAATAATGGGGAGATAATCAGTCAGCATTCATCACTGTTCTGCAAAATTTCAAAAATTACTGTGATTTGTGATTAAATGCAAAGGCAGAATCATCAAAGATATAAGTAATGAAAAAATTAATTAAAAGTTTATCTCACAAAGCAAAGTTGAACCTGCAAAAAAATCATTGTCATCTGTTAGGGAATGGAAACTGTCCAACTGCACATCCAAGCAATAATGCTGAATGCCCAAATCAAAAATTTATACAAACTTGACTTTATGTTTGGCACCCTGTTTGGTTAAGCACTGAAGTTCTGCTGTTAAACTCACTTAATGAGAAAAGAAATGCTCAGTCTGGGGCATGACTTATACATGAGAAAAATCATGCAGTAAGAAACAGGTGACACTTGACTCAGACAGTAGCTCCAGGTGTTAGTACTAACTCTGTAACATGTGATACTGCATTGTAGAGAACATTTATGACCACCCAATCTACTGAGAAATGCTTGTCAAAAAAACACACTGTGAAAATGGAGAATGAGTATGAACCACTTTGAACATTCTACCTAAGTGCTACGTAAAAGGCATAAAGAGTGAGGTTGCATTAAATCACAACACACTCTACCAGAGTTAATGAAAACTACTATGAAATCTAAAGTAGATAGGCTTGAAAGTATAGGTATAATCATGAAGGCTGATTAATCAAATGATAAGGTCAACTAAATGTCTATAGATAGGAAGAAAATAATGGCAAGAATGGGTATATACACTAAACACTGAACATAAATCTAAAATGTGAACATCACCAAGTCCCAGTGTTTGACACTATCCTGACTAAACTCTTTGTATTAGATATAAAACATGGATATCTACACTGTGGAATAGATGAAGCCAACCTGATAACAACTTTCACAAGTCCTTTTAACTTTTATCAATGGCAGCATTTGTCCTTTGCTCTGAAAGTGTAAAATGAGATAGTCCAGAAATGAGTGTAGCAAGCCCTGGAAGGTCTAGGTTTACAGGAAATACTGATGTTGACCATGGCAAAAATTTGCAATGGCTGTTGAACTTTGTGCTGAGATAGAAATCAAATTAGATCAATCTTGGAAAATGCCAGTTTGGCCTGATTTAGATCAAGTTTGTAGGGAATGTTATTATTGTGGATGGACTGATGCCCAATCTGAAAAAGATAAAGGCTATAATGGAGGTGGAGAAACATGAGAACAAGGGTGCTATTGAAAGTTTAAAAATTTTTATCTATTTCATTTCATGCTGAGGTTAACTAATGCCCCCTGTCCCATCAGAGAACTCACTCAGCAAAATGTGAAATGAAACTGAGATGTTGCCTAGATGTTTGCTGAACTAAAATACCATCTTAATGAAGCACCTGTACTTACCCACCCTTTTCCTAACAAATAATTGAAAATTCAATGTGGTGCTAGTAAACTAGATATAAAAGTGACCTACAATTGGATAATGAGCCCATCACTCACACCAGCAGGGCTCTTTAAATTGAGTCATGATATTGAGAAGATGCTTGCAATAGTATTCTTACTGAAAAAATGGTTCCAATTCACTTAGTGTCACAAAGTGATTGTCTACAATGACCATAAGCTTTCATAATCAGTCCCCCATAAACCTATAAAGAATCCAAATGCTCGCAAGGAGTGTTCCTACATGCACTGGCTTATGACACTGAGGTCAGATATCTTGAGGGAAAGATGTTTTTTGCAAACATCCTTGGCTAAACAGATTTGCCTCACAATTAAAAATATCCTCAAGCAAAGTTTTAGAATATCATTGAGCTACTTATCAATGAGTGACAAAATAATACAAAAAATTCATCAAGAAATGGAAAACCAACTTGTGCTACAAACTGCCACAAATATTGATACCATACTACCACACAAGAAATAAGCTTACAGTAGCAGATGGCTTTGTTTCATTATGAAATCTGATAATACCTCAAAGCATGGGCCAAGAATGAACACTGAAACAAAGCACACACACATATATATATATATCTGAGAAACCTCTCAAGAATATAAGATATCTCAGCCAAAAGAAACTCATTTCTAAACCAAGGCAGAAAATGAGTGTGTACTTAATTGTACTCAAAGAACTACCTCATTAGTATTGACTGGAGATGCAACTTTTAAAAAAATGACTATTTTCCCAGTGTGTCAACAAATATACAAATTTTAGATCCACTTCTTACACCATAACATCCTAGACATTTAGTTACTGATTGTGCCATTTCTTATCTGAGGAATTTCAACACCTTCATAAACAGTGGGGCTTTGAACACACACCTTCTCCAACCCACCAATCCAATGGTGAAGCTAAACCCACAGTAGAGAAATCAGCTGTGGATGCTACAATCAAAGAAATTTTGTTCAGATCCATATCCAGCATGAAATAAGAGACAGATGCCAACCAAGTGAAAAGATTCCCTCCTCCAGTACATTAAAAACAATTCTCACAATTGTGAATACCTTGTTGGAATCTGGTAGTTGATTGAAAAGCAAAAATAAACAAGTAAAGTACTAGGAAAAGTACTACAAGTCAGTGTGTGAATTTCCTCCCCTAGAATTAGTAGTAAGAGCAAAATCATTCAAAGGCTTGATAAGAGATCCTACAAAGTAGAAGCAGAAAAAGGTGCAACATACAAGGAAATGCAAAAGGTGTAAATGTTCAAATATTCATAACCATTACATGCAAGCACTTTTTGATTCAATGTATACTTAATGTTTGAACATTTCTAAAAACGCTGTTGTTGATCTGTGCACATTTGAATCTGATTCTCTTCAACAGCTTGGTTTCTGAGATTGCCTCCAAAGAAAGAAGTCAAGAGGCATGAAGTTTGTTGACTTAGGTGGCCATCTCATAGGACCTTGCCTTTCATGCACTTGTTTGGGAAAATTGTATTAATTGTATTATAAAATGTGGCAATGCACTGTCCTGCTGGAACCATAGTGCTACTAAAATGCCATCCAGATTATGTATTGGGAATTTTTGCAGCATTTGAAAATATATTTCACCTGTTACATTTCTGTCAAAGAAGTAAGGAACAATTAACCGATCTCTCCATATCACCACCTAAACCACGAAATCTTCTATGGTGCATAGAATTTGCACTACCCTCTATAGGTGCAACCAAGTATACTTAAAAAATACCATAGACCCACCACCTGCCAACAATACTGAGCCTGCCATAAGTGCTGAAACAAAGGTTATCACACCTTAAACCCCAATACCGAGTTCCAATGCTAGATTACCCAGTAAGCCAAAATGACAGATTGCTAATATTTGTAGTGACAGTCTAACTCTGAGATGCTCCAATAGAGCAAAGAAGCTGCCAGCAAAATTCACCGACTTTATTGAGTGGAAGCAAGAACTTTATAGTGTTATAGTTACTTTATCATTTGTAGTTAATTCCTTATCTTAATGATAAGTGCAGAAGAAAAAAAAACCCATATGGATTGTGGACTGTAGTTGCTTATTAATGAACACTCCTTTAGATAAGCTGTAACTGTGCTAAACCATCAACACTAACTTCTCAAGAAGGGGAGAATGCAGAAATATCACCTTTAAAGTTTCTATACAAACTAGTTTATGCTTATATGAACTGCTCCTTGTCTACCAATTTTGGTTCTGAATAAATCCACATGTTTGTTGTACATACACATCAAAAATGATGTTTTTGGTTTCTTCAAGTTCTTAGCACATGTATTCACTGTACTTTACCTCAAAAAAACATGTATTCCAATATACTTCTGAAAGTAATTTACTGCACCTACACCACCACCACCACTCTTCACATTGCAAGTTAAAACAAATTATTAAAAGCCAGAGTTTACATGCCATGGAAACCATGTAGCAAAAGACAATATGGATTACAAGGAAAGAATGAACAATGACATAAATTAAAAAGAAAGAAATGAACTAAGCTATTCTGATAATCCACAGATGATTGTATTGACAGTGGTTTCACATCTAAGTCTGTTCTACCTAAGTAGTTTTTACCACATATTTGGCTAATGCATGTGAGCTAAGGACACAAGATAAATGATTAAGCTTCCTTCAAATAGTAAACAATAAAAAGTTTATACACATCCATTCCTACTACATTCTATCAACACAGACTTTCAACATTGGTACAAATTTAAAGTTGTTCATGCAGCATTTCCATAAAAGCTTCAACAATATCTGGGAAGCTGCTGCACAACAATGTCCTGTTGGAAGACTGACCAAATGGTCTGGAATGTCCAACACTGATTCCTTTTGAATAGCTGAAAGTCAGGTTTTAATCTTCTGAAACAGTGATCCAGTTAGATTTTATGGATGTTCCAAAAATGACTGCAATTACTTTAATTCCATAAAGTGACCAATAAAATTGGTTTTTCTTGTTCTAATGACATTTAAACAGCTACTTCGTCATTTTAGTTTCAATTTACAGAATTTTATTTATTGATCATGATTGACTTGATTTTCTTTTTTTTTTAATATCTCTGAAAAATGATGTAATAATCCAATTAATTAAACTTCATTTAACAAATATATTTACAAACAACCCCGGCCAAAGGTTTGATCTAAAGATATATTTTGTTAAATTTCTAGGATAGTGCAAAATTTTTGGACATGGCTATTTGTGTATTATATAAATTAACCTTTCCAGGATTTTTTCAATGACTCATAATTGTAAATTAAAGATAATTTACATGGGCAGCATTGTGATCTGGTGATTAGTCTACTGGACTACTATGGTTGAGGACCTGAGTTAAAATCTAACAAAGGACCTACTTGGTTTGATGTATTTCTCCAGCATAGCTTCTTTTTACTATTTTTTTTTTTTTTTTCACCAGTTTGGCTACATGGGTTTCCATAGTTTTCAACATCTAAAATATGAAGAATTCTAGTGGAAAGTATTTCCCTGCTAACGTTGGAAAATCCAAGCCCCTTGTGGCAGAAGATTGGCAATGCTTCCCAGTGAAAAGCTGTAACACTACACTCAATCACAAGCTTTGTCTCCCTTGTAGGAATCAATGTACAAGGGAAAAAAATTCATTTCTCCTTTTTGGATATTTAATATCTTGAACAGTTAATAAAAAAGGAATAAAAATATTTGTCAGTACTTTCCCTTTCATTTAAGAGGAGAATCAAATTGTATAAATGCTTTCTTGTACTGGTTAGTTAATACTCCATTTATTGAAATTGATAACAAAAGCAAAAGAAAAAAAAAACCAGATTAAATTGGAAAATCTAACAGCGTGGTTGGCTGTTTATCAAACTGTGCTGTACAATAAAATAAGTACCTACTGGAAATATCCATTGGTGCTGCTGTAGCCATGTAGCCAGAAGCAGCAAAGTCACTGATTGGTCTGAAAACAAGGAAATGGAGACATTTTAAGAAATGGACACAAGATTATTGGAAGGTGGTGATCTATCAGTGTTAGCATGCAGTTTCCCTGCTGTGACTTTTAAATCAGGTTGTAGACAGTCTCCCTAAGCTGCTTAAAACAACAAAAATCTTGATTAAGGTAAAAATATCAATCAGTGTCAATTACCTCTCTTTTGGCTCTTTCAGCATTTTGAAAATCATGTTAGGCTACCAATCCATACACAGTCGTGTGTATCACCCAAGTAATTTATCACCTATTGTACAAACCTGGGTTCAGGCTCCAAGAGAAAATTGGTGACGCATAAGAGGTCGCCATCCTATCAAACCTTTTAATTATGTCTTAATGTTAAGAAAAACACCTAGCAAATACTAATCTGCTCCGGTACACTGCTGAACATAAAGACTTATCAGTGAGGCAGAGTATTTTAGCAAAATGAGTTGCTGAAAGTAATGAGGTGGTTTACAAAAGTCTATGTCTGGAATCAATATGTTCTCTAATTAAATTCAAATTAAAACATTCTCATTGATGTAGCCAACCAGAGGCCCTCCAGCCTGCTACAACCAATCAAAAGACATCTACAAGGAATGACTAGAGAGAGAGACACTAGAAATGGGAAAGCCATTTCCAGAATAAAGTGTAAAATACCAAATATGATAAAAGTTTTCTAAGTTTCATGAACTGTGTGTAAAAAGCTAATTTTTAAAAAAAAAAAACTCACTTAACAAATTATAAACTAGCTACAAATAATTCAAGAATACTCATTAACTGTTTTGTTTATTTTTTGAAAAGATGCTACAAAACCTCTTAATTTGTTATGCTGAAAAAAAAAAAATTCACAATGACAAAGCTAAATTTTCCTGTCCTGTTTACAAACAAATCTACAAAACTTTTTGCAATTTTGCATATACTTTTCAGAATTGTACTTCTTTTACATTTAATATTTCTTGTTAGTCATAGTACTTTTGGCAATTAAGTATTATCACAAAAACTTAAAGAATTAATGCAGTATTTTTTTCAGTAAGTTTTGCACATTCATTCTTCAATTATTCATTATATAATCTGAATAAAAGATTCTCTTTTTTTAATATAACAGGCAGTTAAAAATTAACTACTATTCAAAATCTTTCAGCTAGTTTTAGAGTTATTCTATTAAAATTCCACATAAGTTACCATTATCGCACCATATACCCAGTTCACAAGAGCGTGACATCACAGGAACAAAAAGTACAGCAAGTGATGACAAAAATGCAAATAAAAATGGAATTCTGTTGATACAACCAAAACACACACATACTGTGCCTGCACTGCAGAATGAAGCTGCAAGAAAACTTCAATAATGTTTTAACAGTGATAGCACTTAAATACATCTGAGAAGTTAGTGATGGCCAGTTCTCATCCCCAGGATCCCTTAATAAATCAGGATACCTTCGTTCATGCCTCTTGTAACTGCTGATGTGTTCTGTTCATTGTTCATGCAAACTTTTGGGAGACGAAACAGCAAACCAAGCAATTTACAGCCAATCATGATCACAACACTCCACCCTTCTTTCAGAGTGACTACGAACTAGGAATATAGGTGAAAAAAAAATAAAACTTTTTAATAGTTTATTTTTTTACATTAACAAGTGAAAATTCGTAAAAAATCGTGATTCTTTACTGTTAAACTTGCCGGTGCATGCATTGTTATTTATACAGAGATACGTTTGATGTAATTTTATGCCTCTCAGCTGGTACTGTGCTGCTGCTGTCTTATCTCACTGCCTCTGACCATAATGTAAGCCAGGACCTGGCAGAGGAGAGAGAGAGAGAGAGAGAGAGGGCATGACACTAGAAACTACGGCTTGTAAGAAAATGTATAACACATTCTGACTTTGGCCAACTTAATAATCCCATGATGATTTCCTACTAGAATTCTTCATTTTAGCTGTGGAAGGAACTGGAATATTCAGAAGAAACCATGCAAGGAGAGTAGTTAATACAAGCCATTCCCTGAGAATCAAACTTGGGGGCCCCCAACCTTAGCAGTATTAGACATCAGTTTTATTTTTATCTACAATTATCCCTTTTGAACAGTACCACTTTTTCCTCTAAATTTTACCCATCCTATTCCAGGCCTGATTGCTCATGAAGACTGTAAACAGCCTCAATAACAACACCCTTCTTAACTCTCACTCTTCGTGGTTTTAATTATCAACAAAGAATAAAATGTAAGGAATGACGGAAACAGTAAAAAAAAAGTTTTGACTTCAATTATTAAAGCTGCCAAAAATTGATACATTTTTTTTCTTCACATAAATAATACCATGCATTTTTAAATTTATATTTCAGATTACACCATTAGATTTTTTTTTTATTACAGAAAAATAAAGTTTATTATAATCATTAAGGAAAATCACATCACTCATTCAAGTAGATTATTTACTTACAACATTAACAGTGAATGGGGGTTCTATGTAACTACAAACTTCTTCCTCTTATAAATTATTTTCTTGAGTTAAAATGGTAAAAATCTAAATTACATTCACTAACAGAAATTTGCAATGAATTATTATTTAGATGATGCAAAGTATTATCAGATTTCTTACTGCATAAAATGCTAATAATTCAGAAATTTACAGTAAAACAAAACTAGCAGCATATGGAGACAAATCTTTATCAAAGACTAATGCTTATAAACAGGTGTATAAGTTTCATATGGGAACATAATCAGTAAGCAACTCACCAAAATCAGGCCAGCTCATCTTGTGGTAATCCAGATTTCATTAGTCTGGAAAATTGGTGAGTTATGATGTAAAAACTCTGAAAACATACTGGCATAATTTTGGGTTCAGTTCACAATGTTAATCATAGGGAAATAAAGATTCTATAGTGCATAGGCAAGACAGGATCCAAGACACTTAACACCAGAGAAAACAAGAAAGGCTAGTGTATGCAAAAACCTTGTTGTGATATTTCAAAGAGTATGATTATGACTTCCAGAAGAGAATCCTGAATGCTGATGAATTTTGAACCAAAACACAAATGCACAAATATGGAAGGGCACATATAAATTCACCACCAAGAAAAATCTTGATGACAGCAATCAACAGTAAAAGTCCTACTTCCAATATTCCAATATTCTGGAACATGCCCAATGTTATTTCAACAGATTATCTCCCTAAAAAAATACAAATAACCTCAGCATTGTGTCCAGGTGGCTGAGTCCTTCCAAGATGGTGATTTTACTGTCATAGCCATTCATACTGTGGCATGCTGTGTTATTACTCAAAACCAGCTATTCGTATTAAGCAACACGGGTTACTCCAGAAAGGCGTGAGTCTGCAACATGATAATGTGCATCCCTATACAGTTTTCAGAATGTTGGAAACCATTACAGAGTTGTGGTTCCATGTTCTTCAGCATCTAATTTATAGGCCAAACCTTACCCCAAGTGAGTTTTACTTTCATAGGCTGCTTAAGCAAGTATTTCATAGTAAACATCTTGACAGTGATGACAATATTAAAGTGACAGAGAACCAAAGATCTTGTATGCAAACAGAATTCATTCATTAGCTTCTCAATGGCAGTGGAGCATCACTAGTAAATCTAAAAGGTCTATGTACAAAAATTAATTAATTTTCCATTTTTATACCTATCACCATGAAAGGAAAAAAAAAAGAAGTGCCACAAGGTAAAAACTGAGTAAATATTACCTGTCTTAAAGTACACTAGTGTGTGTAACAGCTGAATTTAATGTGTGGCTAGTAGCTTTTAAAAAGAAAAAAATTAAAGGTAAAATGTAATGTGTTGAAAAAACTAAGTTGTGACATTTTTCTTTAAAAAGTAACAATTTTTTTTTTTTGTTTTCCTCTTGTAGAAAAAATAGATCTCTATTCATTACTAACAGCTCCAATACAGCATGGTTAACAGTAGCTTTATAAACCAAAATTGTAAACTTTGATCACACATAAAGAGAAACAAAGTTGAAAAATAAAAACCTGTTTAGTTTTGAATAATGCACAAACGAAAATTATTTAGCCAGCTTACCTGACAAGCACACCTGTTTTCGCATGGTCCAAAATGAGGCAAATAACTTGGCTATACTAAAGATAAACAAATTCTGCAGACGACTCATCAGAATTAAGTCATCCACTTTGCATACTGTATAATCTAATTGCAAAAATTACCTGGCTGGCAAGTTCTGTGAAGCACTGTTAGACTTCTCTCCACCTGCAACAGCTGGCAACAGTAGCACTTGCTAGCCCTTGCATAGTATATTGCAGAATTTCAATGCTAATCTTATTCATTTCATTCATGGCTATGTGCTGGCAGTGTATTTAGTTCAACAGGTTGGGAACGAGAAAAATAAAACATAGGGGAAAAAGAAAATTTGCAAGTTCAGGAAACACATGTTCATATCAGCCAGCATATAGCAGTTTCATTTACTATTTTCTTTCTACTATAACCCCACAGTAAGCTGTCATCTCTTGTTTCGTCTAAGGGGGAATATAACCCTCCCTTCAAGTATGTTGACCCCGTAAGCAGACAGCATGCACTTTGAAGTTAAATATAAGTGCATGACATTTTGTTTACTCGGTGTGAATTACTTTTAAAAAATTATTCAAAATGTGTCTTCATTTAATAAGCTACTGGGCTCCAATAGGTGTGAAGTGGCAGCTCTAGTTCAGTACATTCTCTCCAAATGGCACAGAGTTATTAATGGTTTGTGAAATCCATTAGAATATCAGCAGACATTTCTCGTCACTTCACTCAAATAGCCCAAGTAGGTCTCTCTCTCTCTTCTTTTTTTTTTCTTCCTCTATACCATTATTTTTGGGGGCTATCGTTTTTTTTTTCCCCCTGCCAATGTTGCTAACAGCTCTAGGGGTAAATTACAAACCACATTTGACTTTACCTGCTATGGGAGGAAAAAAATCAAAGAAGTGAAATTGAAGGCTCCTGCAAAGACTAGGAATGAACGCCACCACACTTAATGCATAGCTGCGGTAATGAACAGAAAATTAATGATTTAATACAGTTCCCTACAGCTAACATCCTCTAAAATTATAAGAAACTCATTTGCTTAGAAGGCAACTACAAAAATGGGCTGTTTTGCAGTAATTAAAGTATTGCTCATTACTTTCTTATTTACTTTTTTATGGAAATAAAGTCTTATCAAAAAGTCTGGTCAAAGTGTATAAAGGTGACTATTTTTTGTTGTTTTTTTTTTACTTTCTGTTAACTTGGATGGTCTGGCAAAACTGTTTTAGCACTTCACAAATTACCGTTAACTGTTCAGTTGTTTACATCAAACCAACATGCACAAAATAGACAGATAATTTCAAATAGCATTTGGCCAGTTTGGGAGCAAAAATTAAATTGGACCTTTATTTAGTCCATGAATGGTTTGAAACCATTAGAAAATACAAACAAGCAGGTGTTTTAATCTTTAAAAAAATCAGAGAATGCATAATGAGTCACTATAAATCTCTCTCTCTAATATTGCCCTTTATCTTGTTTGCTGCTAAATTAAAATTTCAGAAAACCTTAGGCAGATCATGCCAAGACAAATCAAATAGAGTGCGATTTCTGAACCTGTATGTAAAACAAACAACATATGTTAAGTTTTAACACATGTGACAAATTTCTTAGAGTATTTAAGCAAATTTTTCATAAAACAAAAAATACTGATTGTGGCCAGACAACTTACTGGTGATATGGTACACTTAAACATTCAAGGTTGTAATCAGAATGATTCTGAATTCTTAGAGAAGGTTGGATGCAGAGCTGCTAACATTAAATTTTGAATAATAGTAATCGCAACTAGAAAAATAGCAATCCAAAACAAAAAAAATAATATTAATCCTTGTTGAGACAAAAGAAAATTTGAGAAAAAAGAAATATAAATGGTAATGGTTTTATTGCTAATAATGTTTTGTTCAATTAATACTACTTACTGATTGAAGGCAGCAAATAAACATTCAACTCTGATCATATCATGTTATGATTTGGTATTGTGCTTTATAAAAAAAATGAGTCCAGTTTATTAGTTCCAGATGCTATCAATTAATTCTGCTTCTGTTTAGTTAAAATGTTTTTTGATATCATTTTCATCTACGTGAAAAATGGAGAAATCAGAAAACAAACACAAATTGTACATGTTGCATAATTTATACCTTCTGAGAATGATACAATAGCATTGAAATCTTTTGAATACTCTTACCTAGACTTCTGCTTACTATGAACATTTTCTTCTCTGTTGGAGTCATTAGGGATGAATAAGAACCATTTTTCTCAGACATTTTTCTCTAATGATCAGTGGAGCTCAGATTCTACTACTGGGTGCATAGTAAAATACACAGAAACAATAGAATGTTACACCAAAATGCACAGGATTATACACATTAAAAAATATAATTACATGATCAAGAGGTAAAGCAAAGACCAGTGCATTATTTCCAGAAAACTTTCAGTTGGTAAAAATATTCTGGAATTTTTCATAAAATAAGAATTTCTACAGAAGTAAAATTAAAAAATGGAATGATCACACCTAAATCATAAGAAATGGCAGGTCTGTGGATGTTTTGGATATTATAATAAATATACACACTAATATATATACACAAAGGATATTTTCTGAGACCTCTTGTACAATTATCTATAGTTGTCCTGTATGATCCATCACAACCTGTTACAAATGTTCACATAATGAAGTTACTGAATACTATGATATTTTGATGACAACCAATAAACAAGCAGTGCTACCTAACCATGTGATCAGAAATAGAAAAACAGATGCAGCCGCTGAACTTGGTGTGTCTTATCAGTTTAGTTTGGCAGTGGTACAGAGGCAGAGTTCTTTTCTTGAAAGATGGCAAAAGTGTGCCATAGCAGTAGCACTGAATATCATGATAACTGTCACATCACCTATATGGCTTAAAATAATCACACCATCTTCGAACATTACATCAAGAATGAATTGCATGCAACAGGTCCACTGAACCTGTATCTCTCAAACTATACAAAATCAACTAAACTCTGCTAATTTCCAAACTATAGTTCAGTATTACAGACACACTCCTAACATCAGTACACTGTGGAAGAGACTAAACTAGGAATAATTTGCATTAGGCTTCAGCAAGCTAAAGTCAGGTTCACTTCCCAAAGAAAGTAAATTCAACCTTCTCTCTGGTGATATTTGTTTACATCACTGGCAGAAACCAATGTTATGCTGACTATAACATTCAATGATATCAGCACTACCAGGATAAAGTCATTAGAGCTATTGTTATACTGTTTGTACAAAGTCATGGTAATCAGTTTACCTTCATGGATAATGTGATGACCCATAATATAGACCCTTCATTTTCATTCTTTTCTGATTTTTACTGAAAAATTCCCTGGTTTTACAAATCCTGAGAATCAGATTTTCACTTGAATTTTGCATCACTCAAGTACAAAAGGAAAGTTTTTTTTTTCATTTAGAAAATATCAGATACATGTGTTGCGTAAATAAAACTTTAGTCTCACACACAACATGTACAGTAATGCACCATACACATATGTGCATCTGTATGCCCAGTTGTATCAGTCACTTGTGCACTTTTCATACTAGTAGAACTTTTTGTTTATTTTCTTAGTAATTATGAAGTAATAACTTGCCCATCTAAACTGGGATAAAAGTGAAAATTTGCATTGCTGTGCGTTACTGAGCTTAAGGAAGATTTTGAAAGTTAAAGAAAACAAAAACAGAAGTAACGTGAAGTTGAGTGTTTGCAATGCGAGTGCTGTAGCATCAAAATTGATACTTGTGCAGACCAGGTTAAAGAACATTTGGAGAGCAAGCGACTCTTAATATTAAAACAAGGTAAAACTAAAGATCACAAGCACTGGAATCAGCATTCATGCAGACATGGCAGAAACAACGAGATCAACAGGTGTAGTAAGTGAATTTGTCCACGCCCTATGCTTTTCAGGATAGCCACTTCACCTTGCTGATGGGTTCTTTAGGGGAGTTTGTAAGAAGCTTCGATCCAACTGCAAAATCCTTGCCAAATTCAATCAATCTGACCATGAAATACTTGGAGGAGAATGATGTTGCCCTGACTAACAAAATTAGAGAGAGACTGACTGGAAATGTGGTTGGCTCTTTCAATTTTTTTTTACAAATTGCCAGAAATTCTCCAGTGCCCAATCTTGGTGATTTTGTTGTGCAGAACCCTGCGCTCATTGTGAAAAATTTGGAATTTGTAACATAAGCAAACAGTCAAATAGTTGTGGTGTGTGTCAGTAAAACTTTTGACAAATATTCACTTACTTGGAAGGGTGCGGAAGCAGTAAATCCTGACTGATCTGGTTACTGACATTTGATAAAAGCTCCACGAAAAACCTCAATTAATTCATCTGGCCTGTAAGTGGGAAGTGGGAAGCTACTATAATTTTCAGTATGTCCTAAAGCTTTTCACAGCAAATCAGCATTCTGAAGTAATTGAGCTGTTTGGTCCTCATCACAAAAGTGTGGTTTCAGCTGATAAATTCACAGAATATGCTCGTATAATTTCCCCCTTTGTGGCTCCTGGTGAAGAAAGTTCTAAACTGGAAAGCGAATTCAAATGTATATGGCAATGCTTACCCCAGACAACCACATTATTACTCCTTTTGAATTCTGGAAAATCCACTCACTGACTCTCCAACTTTGAACTGTGCTGCTTCTCAAAGAGTTATAAAAATTTTTTTTAAATCAAAGAGTTAGTATATTTTTTCTGTCTACCAAAATAAAACCTGATATTTACTCATAAAAAGTGATTACTCATTTTATTGCACTGATTTTCACAATTTCTTTTGTTGTTGTTTCAAGAAACACTGATAAATTTCAAAAAAAAAAAATAATAAAAGAAAATAAAAACTGAAAATGAAGGGCCTTACCTGTAATGTAAAAATAGTTGTCAACCACTTTCAAGAGAAAAATATTTCCATGACCTGCTTGTACCTCCAAACAAACCCCATAGAACATATCTGAAACAATATCTTTGAGTACATTGGAAAGTAACCACATGTTCCAAAAACCATTTCAAAATTATGTCAACCCTTATCAAAAGAGTGGCACAATATTTCATCAGATGTCTAGCAAACCATATCAGATATGGATGCTATGCTGTAATGCAAGGCAAAGGAAACCATGTACATTATTAAAGGTTATCTGACTTAAAGATGTGTATGCCAGGCAGATATTGAGAAATATGGACTAAATCTATCCAGTTTTATGGCCAGTTTACAATTGTGTGCAATGATTATGTATAATTCATATCAGAATAGTCCTATAATCTTTTGATCAGTGTATGCTCAGATCCTAATGATTTGATGCTATTTCACATGATTCGCATCATCATGCTATTCCTTTTCTTTTATCTATTCTAGGTGACAACTAAAAACAAAAGGCAATGTTACATATCAGCATTTAGAGTGTGATGCTGTAGTCTTTCACTTCTGAATGACTGGGTACCAACAGAACACCGATAAAAATATTCAATAATTTATAGTAATGATAGTGGTGAAAACAAAATGCAGCAGTTGTAGTGGAGCCATACTTTCTGGACCATATATTTAGAAAAATTCTCCAACCCAACAAACCGGGATACTTTATTCATCATTTTTTGCTAGAACTTTGAGCAGATGTTCCATCCTCAATTTTCATGTTCATCTTTATTACTTATGCAGAACTGATCTCTCCCTCCATCACCTCATCCTTCCACAATACAAGTAAATGCTTTGTGAGTAGCAGAACTTCATAGTATGGCAACTTTCAACAAAAAAAGTTGGGTTGGAAGGCCATTAACTTTGACTACACTAAAACTGACAGTTGCCTTTGTTCAACTACAGAATAAATATTTGGATATATCTATATATATTTGTTCATTCAACTAATTCACAGCACAGAGCTATAGTAGTATATACTTTAGAAGCTGATATATTCATAGTAGCTACATTGGCTAAATCTATATATTTGTGTGTGTAGAGTTTATATTCATGTATTGAGCACTATCTCTGTTCAGCAGCAAACCAAAATATCAGTTTCTTATCCACATGTATCTCTTGATTTTCTTCTACATCCAAGATGGCAGATAATTTTATTGATGCAATTCACTTTTTTAAACCCTTGTTCATTTTTACTGAGCCTCTTGCAAATCATTCTTGATTGTGCTTTGTTTTGGTTTTTTAAACTTTGGACAAGGCATACAAGTGCCAGGTGTCTCTTTACTTGACAATAACTTCAGCAAATCTTCAATACAGATTCTTTTAGCTGGATTACAGTGCTGTAATTCTCATATTTTCCAGCATTCTCTTCTTTCTATCTCACGCTCTTTTCTGCTTCAATGATCCTCCTCTCTATAGCCTTCATTAGTTTGGCCATTTCTTTCCCATGTGCTTTCTCTCTTTCTCGTGCATGTTACACTGGCCTGCATGTCAGTTTAGCAATAAGGCAAATCTTATTAATGACACTCCATTTGAATAGGCATAAGAATGGATCTACATGTATTCTTTTTTAACATGCTTCATATAAAACAAAATCAGATTCCTTCACAACTCAGAAACAGTTAACAAAAAAGAAATAAAATAACAATCTGATGGCAGGGTCTGTTTCAACTTTTAGCAGTGTTTGCTGAAAAATCAAAGAACGAAAACACCAAAGCAACAGGTTTTTGCTTGTCATCATTATAAAGGCTTATCTAATGATGACCATGCCCATTCACCTGGAGCAGCAACAATACTTCAAAACTGCACCCAGATAAAAAAGTCACTGGAAATCAGCTGTCACTGCAACAAACTCACAATGATTTTTTTTTTTTTTTAATATTATTATTTAACACCCTACCAGTCAGCAGGAATCAACTGGTTATGGAAAATAATGAATTTTATAATTATTAATTCTTTTAATTTTTTCAAATAAAAACAGCAAAACATTTTAAAATAATTATATTGCTAAACCTCATTTTGATTAAAAATTAGCAGTGTAACTATGAAAAAACTAGTCTGTACCCGACAGCCTGAAAAACTGAGTCAACTGAAATAAACGATACCGCTATAAATCAAAACTGAAGGTATTGTCCCACAAAACAGATGAGTCAAGGATATAATTCAAACACAAACTGCTACCTGTCCACAATATCTGGTGACAATAAACTGAATACTATGCATAAATCTGATACAGAGCATCAATCATTGGGCCAATGAATCTCATTATGACAAGATCATTAAATGCAGCAATCATGAGAAAGGTTTTGACATGCAAATAGAACATTATCAGATCAATGTAATTGGTGGTTACCTGAGCAGTCTCTGAGCCATAACACACGACAATCAGCAGAGATGTAATCAAGACTTTGGATACAGCTTACTGGAGCCAAACTTTCATTTTAAGGGATGATTATCCAATAAAACCATCACTTACATTATTTACTCTGTTGCCCACCAACACACAAACAAACACACACACACATTTTTGCCCTTTTTCCTAAAAATTTACAAAATGAATTACACCTGTTTATAAACTTCACCTCAGAAACTGAATCAGTATAGAATTTAAGTATATTATGAAAATTTTTTTGAATTTTTAAACAACTTTCCAACAAAAAAATGCTAATAATTACTTATAAAACTTACTGCATTATCTGTATCTTTATAAATGGTATAGTCTTCTGCTAGAGTTTGAGACTCGATTCTGTCAAACATCATGTAACTATTGGAAAAAAACTTAACATCCAGTCAAAATCAAACTTTTAAGCAAACAACAATGAAAAAAGAGATAAGAATGGAAGTTATCGGCACTGTACTATTTACAGAAAGTAGATTAGTTCAAACTTTTCCCATTTCCGCATTAGTTGTAAAAGAACTAACCAATAAAGTTACATTCCAATAATCCTTTCCACCAATCAGGATTCATTCATGAGAAAAATGCAAAGATGTTAATTTATAGTAGATGCTTTCTTTTATTTGAATAGTACAAATCACCTAAGCTTATAACTGACTAATTGGTTGCTAAGTTCTTAATGTACCATTAGGCTTCTGGGGCATCTAAAATTTTAAACTTAATTTAAAATTTGTCTAATAATTCTGAAATTTAAAAAAAAAAATTTAAACAATTTTTTAAAAAATAAATAAAACAACAAAACCAATTTTGATCTGAAACAGTTGTATCTTAGGAATAAGACAAATTCTAATGTTTTTACCAAAAAAATTGAATTCCAAAACTAAACTATGATCAAGTTTGTTCTAATAAGAAATATTTGAAAATTCTCTGTCTTTTGCATGCAAATTTAACAAAACATACAATCACCAGTTTAATAAATTAGTTAGAAGCATTTTTTCTAATTCTCTTTAACTAGTAAAAGTTAAATTCTTTCATTACACACAAACACACACAGACACCAGGCACTATGGCCACTGCTGCTAACCAAGCAATAAAATGTATACAGGGTGTCCGTAAAGTTACTATACAGTCTTACAAGTTACTATACAGTTTAGAATTTGTTTGCCTTGATTGTTACAGTCTTTTCGGATGTAACACATGTATTTTCTGAGATTTTGATAAACATAAAGGTGTTATTTCTTTTGTTACAAATAAATAGTAACTTGTAAGACTGTATAGTAACTTTACGGACACCCTGTATAATATGAGGGTAAGTAAAAAATTATCTGCACTTTCGCCATAACATATCTTTAGGTTTGTCACACTGCCTTCTGCTCATGCGTGCTTATAGTTGGTACTATTGTGGTCACGTGATCGAAATTTGAGCTTGATCACGCCAGTTTTCTTGCTGCTATTACAGTGTAAACATGGCCGCTCTGCTAGAAGTGTGCACCAAGGAAGAACAAAGAGCAGTGATCCGATTTCTCTGGTCGGAAGGTGTGTCAGGGGCTGAAATTTATCGAAGGCTTTAAGACAATACAGCGACAGTGCACTACCGCGACGCATGAAGGAGGAGCAGGACACCCGTCAACCTCCACCACTGACAGAAGATTCAGCAAGTTCGAGAGATGGTAATGGTGAACCAGCGAGTTATCATTGATGAGGTAGCATGTTCTCTGCAGATTAGTCATGGTTCTGCCTATCAAACCATCCACGATGAGGTCGGCTTCCATAAAGTCGGTACGAGATGGGTGCCAGCAGATAATTTTTTACTTTCCCTCGTACATAAATATCCTTGACTTTACAAAGTACAGACTTTTTACTTTTGTTCTATGACAGCCGGAATTTAGTTGGTAGAATTTAACATTCTTGGCATACCAAATCCATTCCATCCCATGATATAATACCAAATTACTTCAAAGATGTTAGGATGAATAAAATTGGCTTCTTCATAAAACCACCGCCAGCTCAATGCTGACACACAATATTAACTTTCAAACACACATGATCGCTGAACCATCTCCATCAGCACCAAATTTAATAGAGTAATTACCAAAATAGAATACTTCCTCTTCCCACACATTTTCTTCAAAATAATTTATAGTTGTATGTTTCCTTTATCTCACTGCAAAAAGATATATTAAACCTAAAAAAAAAATCAGTATAAATGAAGCTCATTTTAAATCAAAAACTTTTTAAATGATAAATAACATTCTGAGCATTGACTTTATTATATTATTAATAAACAGAAACATGAAATTTTAAACATTTAATTTTAAAGATACTTGTAAAAACTTTATCCAATTTTTATATACAAACACCAGTGTTCAAAAATGAGGCCATTATATTGTTTCAGCAAACAAACATTAAAATTGCAATGAAGCATGTATCAGGTTTTCTGCATAATTACGGGCTCATCAGGTTATTTCTATGAATGTTAAATTTAGTTGATACAAAAAGCATGATGTTATCGTGTTCATCGTATATCATTTCTTACTACTAATCTGAATAACTGTTAGCTCACACTGTGTTTTTGTTATAAATGTTAATGGACCTCATTACTGATGGCTGCTGTTGCTTTGCTTAACAGATAAAAATGGCACCTAAAATGAAAATTCCATATGAAACAAGACTCTCCATTAGTGTCCTTCACCAGATCTGAACCCCAATGAAACTGTGGGATAAACTAGATCAAAGAGTTATGAGAAAAGGTCTATAACATCACAATGAATGTGTGTCTTATATGTTTTCATAAATTTTTCATCTGATTTTCGAATTGAATTATGCATTTTCTTTAATAATAAAGTGTTTAAAAGGCAGATATGTATGTATGATGTGCTCATAAATTTGAATGCCAGTGTAGATGTAGCAAAAAAAAAATATATATATATATAAATAAAATCATTTAGCATATAGATTACAGTAACTAACTATGTAACATGATCTCAACATAAATTAAAATGGCTTTCTCTTAGTGTTTAGCTAGCAAAACCTTGCCTTTGGGAAGCCAACAGTTGGCAGAGAATGGCATCACATTAATTCAAAGCAATGACTGCTTTAAGCCAATCAACTAAAATTTCTAGAGCAGAAAGGCATATAGGTGTAATTTGGAAGAACAAAGATTGTAATAACAGTCCATTTACAGTAACAGACCAGTATTTTGCTGAATGCAAGCCTGATTGGACCAAAAACTCTGGCTGCTCTGTGGGTGACCCATGCATGGTATTTCATGTCTGTTTTCTTGGCAGAAATTTGTGACAAGATTATCCATTAGAACTAAACCAATTTGTTTTAAAATGGAACTTTCTCATAATTTTTAAAACTGCAAATAATATACTGTGCAGACAAAATGGAAAAAGTAAGTAGAAATTGATATAATTCTGCTGCTGGTGAAATATAAATGAGCAGTGTTCATTCCAAAAAATATTTCAATCTTTTTTTAGACTAAGAATTTAGTAATTAATTGCACATACCATATAAGAATTCCAAGTAAAATTTCATATATATTCACATACACCTTAGACACAAAATTACTTATTCTTTTTTTATCTGTAAACCAGCCAAATTTTTTTCAAGATGTGCTTTTACTGAGGGCAGGTCATTTCTGTGCTCAGACAAGTTATGTTTTCTGAACATGTCTACCTGTAGCCTATTTCACATATATGTAAGTTTTTGTTGCTTTTTCATATATATATATAAATACTATCTAGAAATATTTCTGAACAAAATAAATGTTGAAAAAGAATATTTGGAATTGTATAGTGAATTTTGTCATGTCCAAACTGTAGCATCAAGTAGAACTTTTCAGGTAGTTCCAGAAAAAGAATATAACAAAAGATATTATTTTAGAATTATGGTTTTCAAGTCTGAAATACTATCATAATTAAATAATAGCATTGAAGCATGACTGTGTAGATGAGTCAACTGATGAGAAGGAAACAACACCTGGTACATGATAAAGCAGGTTGGGCCAAAGAAGATAAAGCAGCAAAACAAACATGAGTTCTGCATCATAGAAAAAAAAGGCTTAGGAATATGGACTCTTTGAAAGGTAATCCAGCTATATGCATTGGTAATATGAGAGAGAAAAAAAAATTGGAGAAGGGAAATCCCAAATTAGACAAGAAATCTCAGTAGAAGATAGTCCATAATTCAAAGAATAATTGACTGGAATGCCAGTTCTTTCTGTTTCAAAAAAACAGCTGCAAGGTATATGGAGTCGTTGTAGACTAAAAGGTCCAATAACTGCTGAAGATTAAAGCCAAAAACAAAACAAATTACTCAAAAAGCAAGAATGTCAAGTAAAATTTTCAAAATTTATAAGAAAAATAAAGTTTAGGCAAGATTAAACAAACGTTTTAACAGTCTAGTAGTATGGATACTACAGATTAATAGAAATCCATCAGTTTTGTTCTCTTCAGCACCCCATCATATCAAAGACACATTCATACATTGAGTACTGGCCAATACATCCTGAATTTCGGAAACTACAGATACAGCTCCAGTTTACACATCATACAAAATGCAATTCAGATTTATTTTCATTTAGGAAACATACCAGTGAAAGTCAAGCTAATATTTTAAATATAAAAACTAAAACAATATTAAGAATTTTGCATACGCTGCTAGTTGAACAAATACTGTAAATACAGTAATTTCCAGGTTATAAGACAAGACTTTCTTTTACTGAAAATTCAGGCCTCGTCATATAATCCAAATAGACTTTTACATGGATAAAATTTGAATTCCTCAATATTAACAACAAATGTGCTAAACCAGAAAAATTGGCTCTAAAGTTCATATGAAACTACTTGGAAAACACCTGTATGTCTTTGCAGTAGGATCAGTGTTCACTGTTCAAAGTATGCTTAATTATTCAATCAATAACAAAAAAACACTGCTATCTTCACCTTAATTGTAAGTATAAACACTCCTATTCATTTTCAAAATGCCTCCTGTTATATCATGCAAAACTGTAAGTCATAAAATTTGCTAAGGAAATTGGAGAGAAAGTGGCTGCTCATCAGAAGTATGATATTAGTGAAAAATGTGTCTAGAAATGGTGCGAGTCAAAGGATGCTCGGGGTGTATGAGGTGTTCAAGGAGGGGTAGCACACCTGGTTGGGAGGGCCTGTTGAATCCTTTCAGGGACAGCCCACCCACCTTTGTTCCCCACCTGACACTTAGATCTCACCTGCTGGCTGCAAAAGCTATAGCATGCAGAGTGACCACACCCTGCAGGCAGAGTAAAGCAGGTGAGGGTAGCCGTCGGGTCTGAAACCCTCAGTGACTTAGGGGATGTCTACAGAAAGCATGCAAAGACTAGTCTTGGAGAAATGAGCAGAGGAGACCAACAGAGGGTCCAATGGCCATGAAGGCCCCGATCATCTGCAGTGGGTGGAAAGGACTCAAGCAACCTTTCTAGGAAGGTAGACCAAGCTCTTTACAACCAAGCCCTGGCAGGCAATTGATGTAGGGGAGGGACCCCTGATAACATCCAATTGCTGAAGACAGAGAAGCAGGACCCTTGTGGTAGTGTAAACCTCTGTATCGTGCTTTTTCACTTCATGGGTGTTCAACAAAGAAAGAGAGGATGCTCTACACACAACAAAGAAAACTAGGGCGGCAAATTTTGGGTGTAAACCTCAATGGAAAAACACTGAGACTGGTTAGAAGAGTATATATTATCACAATTTGCCTGTGTCACAGACTGAACACTGTACAAGTGAAATTAAAAGCAAAACAAATTGTCAGTGAATTAGGAGTGAAGAAATCTGAGTGGTCCAGTACAGTTTGTCTGTTTTGTGTGTTAAAAAAAACAACAAAAAAAACTATGTATCACAGAAACTGCTTGAAAATTTCAATCTTTCTTCTTTCTTTTTTTGCAAGACTCCACACAGTAGTCTGGCTTCATCTTATTTATGAATGAAGTTTTAAAAAATGAGAAGTTTAGCCCATTCATCTTATAACCCTCTTCAACTTATAACCAAGAAATTACATTGTCTACTTGGCTAAAAATAGCACTTTATATCAATACATCCAATAAATGGAGGTGATTTTCTTTGCAAAAAAAAATCTGCTACATTAAACAATGAGGAAAAAATTCAGAGTTAAACATCAAAATAGCTAATCATATATATATATGTAGATAATCATCCAAAAAATAGAAAAAATCACTACATACTGCTCTAATAATTATAATTACATTGTATGAACATAAATAAAGTTCTCGCTACTTAATATTATCTGGACAATTTGCCACATAAATGCTTTCCCAGCACCTCATGATCAAATGACAAACTAAAAATGTCTCAACTTATTATGTTTACTTTTTAAGTAAATTACAAAATTATTTTTCTCTTGTAGTAATAACTTCTGTTGAAATACTTTGAGATTTTTTGTTTTGATATCCATGGGTTTTCAAAGATCAACAATCAACATCACAAAATTAGCACAGAGCTAATAATTCATACAAGTAGCATGATGGTCCAGTGGTGGACAGCTGTAGCAGACCAGTAATCAGAGGATCTGAGCTCTATTCCCATGGGATAACCATTTGGTTTGGCATACCCCCCCCAAACACACACAAGGCATGGATTTTTCTCTCTCTTCACTTCCAGCTGGCTGAAAGGGTTACCTCTGAGCACTCTGGTTTTCTCCCACATCTAAAAATGAAAAGTTCTAGTCAGATCTTTGGTAGCATCTCTTCATTTGTTGAAGAAGGCAAAGATAAACCAACTCAGCTGTTCATTCCTTTATGCCTATGCACCATGAAACTGCCTATGGGTCTGCAAAAACAAATGCAGACACTCATCCAGAAATCTTTATTTGGAGAAATCCTTTCTTTATTTGTCTCAACAATTTTCATGCAACAGCCCATCTCACACATCTATGCAAGCACCTAACATGAAGGAGGCAAGTATCCTGTCAGACTTATTGGACAAAAAATGCAGCAGTGTAAATTGAATAAAAGAGCAACATGAACTACACAATTTCTCTTCTGCCAATTTATCACTTTTTTTATTTTGATTTCCTTTCTGGCAACTAGTCAGGCTTTTGTATTAAACAAATATCAGTCTTTTACCTCATTTTGTCCAATTTCCAAATTTTTATTCCCAGCGGAAAATCTGAAATACATTTTCCTCACAATGTCTGTAGTGATTCCAAATATCTCACAGCAGTATCAGGTTGTTCATTATTCTCAAAGGCAGCATTTTCTTATTCATTCAGATCAGAAGTTAATAGCATCAGTGTACATATTAGAGAACATGGTCTTGGTTTTGAAGCAATACCCAAACATATTTTGTAGATTATTAACCCTTTATCTGCAAAATACCTTAGCAGAAGTATAGATATTAATCAAAAAACAAGCAAAGACGAAATATCTAAATTTTAATTTTGTTTAGATATCCTATTAACAAACAATTATTATTTAAATAATGATTAGAACTAACTAAACCAAACATGGCTGAGATCCAAGAGAAGTTGAAATGAATCTCTTTTCTTATGCAAAACACTAATCACAAGTTCTCTATGATTTGATGTAGAAACAAAATGTGATCTTTAAAACAAATTATTATTTTTTTTAAAAAGATTCTTCTATTTGTTATCCTACATAGGAGAGAAAGTTTAAAATCTGGTAAGGTGCCATTCTTAACATATTAGGGAACTGTGATCAGTGTACAGATGGTTCTTATGTGTTCTTGGAACATACCTTTGTGATCACACTATTACTTTGGTCACATATTAGATCATTATAAATGCCAGATATATGCGTCCATAATGCAGATTACTGTAGAAAATGTAAAGTGAATGAAGAAAGTAAAACAGAAATTTGTTTTATATCTAAAAGCATCTGGCATCAATTCTAATGTAAAAAAAAAAATAAACTTTTTGCCATTTTTATTTGCAATTTAGAATTAATCAATCAGTAAAGCATACTCTTTGTGCAAGTTTGCTGTCTCAAGAATTTTGTTGTTTTTAATCTAGACTTGGATAAAGAGACATTGTTAAGAAAAGGAAAGAAATAATGCAAGGATGCCAGAAGCAAGGTCCATGTCACACTCCAAATTTTTTAGATGTATGGAGTAATGCAAAGTATTCACATTCATTGCATTGGTAGCTGAAAGTTCAAATCTGATGAGGAGAGCTTCATCAGGAATCCTTTTCCAAGAACCACAAGTGCTCATTTTAAACATGGCAAGAAAAGAATTCGGCAACTGTTGATGGTTCTGATTAAAGCATTCTTCACAAATGTTTATGCTTGGCTTGCTGAAATGGTTACATACAGCTACGATATGCTTATCAACATGAAATTTGATGGTATCAACAGCATCAGAAACAATGTATGTCTAAAAGTTCAAGTACCAACAATAAAAAATCCATGCAGATTGGTGAAATAGAAAACATTTGCTTTAATATCATCTGTGTAAAAAGATTATGGTGCAAGATCTGTAATGGTAAAGTTTAAAATGATATCCCATGGAGAGGATTAACACAAGAAAAGGCCTGGAGCAAGGTGTCATGCTTCAGAAAAATCATCCTGTTGAACAAGTGAATAAATGCTACAATCACTATGTTTAAGCTTCATAGAGCATCTACAGGGGAAAAAAAGAAAAAATCTAGGATGGGCAGTTTAATGTCTTCAGCAGCCAAATTAGGTCTCATGGCTGGCCATATGCTAGCCATCAACTATCAGGCACTGTACTGACAGCATGTGAACACTGTTCAAGAACTGATCTTTGATATGGATAATATTGAGGTAGTTAGACAAACTAGTGCAACTGGCCTTTAACATTATTCTCTTGCTTTTGTAACATGAATGACACTAACGGTAGTTTTTCTATTTAAGTAGATATCATTGATGCAAAACTTTTAAGAATAAATGTGAAATCCTTTTTTAAAATATCTAAAAAAAAAAAAAACAAACATTAAAAATAGTTTTCTTCTTCAATTTTTTAAACTACACATATTTTTGTAATAGTTTTTCACAATAAACACCCATCAGTCTATGCTTTTCACCCAGCACAAAAATGTCACACATACAGCAAGATATATATATATATGAGGAGGATCTATACAAATTTGCAGCAATATCTAGTTAAGGTATCATTTTAAAAATCTGCAATAGTTCAAATAAAACCCCTAAAAGTTATGGTTATCAATGCCATCACCTTCCTATTAACAAATAAAACTGAGCAAACAATTTTTTTTAAGTTTGAATGGGTGACAAACTCAGGATATTAGCCAAAAGCATTTTTTCCCAGCTTTAGGGGTCCTTCCTTTTGTTTTTTTGCACACCCCACTCATCAGAGGGCATTTCTTTACAATTGAGAGGAATGCTGTATCACAGAACAAAACAAAATTATGGAATATAAAATTCCAGTAACAAAGATATGATTAACATTTTGTTTTAAAAAAAGAACAAATGTTTTATGGTTTACTATTGGAAAAAAAAAGTTCTAGCAAAAAAACTTAGCTTCTAGATGGTATCCACTCACCAGAAAAATACAGACAGAGCAGTATATATTGTGTATTTGGCTTCAATGACAAAGGGAAATCAACCCACACAGGGCTGCCCAACCTAAGTTTACCATAAAATATATGCCACAGGCTTTAATCAAGTTGATACTATGTACTATCAGCCACTATTTCTGATAAAGTATTTTATTATATCCACAACCCTCACAAAATATAAAAAGTTTTAGTATACAACAAATGTTCTAAAATATACTTAGATTTATTCAGTTGCAAAATGGTCTTAATAAATTTAAACAAAAACCAAATCCTGCCTCAGTAAACCAAATTAAGTTCTATTGTTCATCCACTCCCCCTTTTAAAAAATCCAATTTTAAAGTCAACAGCACAAAAAACATCATAAATACATTTAAAATAATAAAAAAATTTTTTTAAACCAACTTTTGAAATCTTTGTTAGTAGGCATTCCAACCACCCTCTGGCATCTGTCAGGGATTTCCCTCAAAAAGAGTAAGCAGTTTGCAGGCAACCAACCCTGGAGTCTCTATTGCAAATGCTTTCAAACTGGATTAAAAAGGACAGAAAACAGCTCTGGAAAGAAAGTGGCCTCTACATTTCCAATAACACTTTTCCTTGGCTCTGTTCAGAATGAACACATGGTGGGGGCAGACAGGTACAAAACCATACTAAGCTGAAATAATCAAGAGTCCAAGAGCTGCTGTTACATTTTGCCTAAGCTACACAGAAGTTTATCTAATGAGCTCAAGTGGCATCTTCACAGATTTTATCCCTTTCTGTATTCTCTGGGAAATGTATCAAATTTGTTTCATCTATATGCAGACTACTAATGGTGATTACTAGACATAAATCAAAAGTATCAATAGAATTTTTACCCAATTCTAGGTTAAATAGTTACAAATTCCAACATAGTTATCCTTCATCATTAACAGATGTATTTTCATAGTGGCCATACTGAAAACTTACAAAGTAACAAGTTGGGGGGTGGAGACCACAGAATTTTCATACAAAATATAAACAAACACCCCTGTGTATTAAAAAAAAAGAAGAAGCATACAACCCAACCAACTTCAGTTTTCTCTGATAAATCTACAATCTGTTAGATGAAGGAGAAAAAAAAGCATCACAATGAATTCTTGTTTGTAAAGTTTTAGCCAGTAATTGTGTACAACAAATCATATTCTGCTAATGTATTAAAAGCATTCAAATGAAACCCAGCTAAAATAGCATCACCATAATGGTATCTGCCCAAGTTTCATTTGAAAATCCCTAGTATATGTACTGTAGGCACGTCTCAACTTTTAGCTAACCATTCTAACAACATCCAACATGAAAATGTTAAGAATGGAAATCCCAATATTACAAATGTGTCAATGTATTTTGATGATATAGCAGCAGCACCTTATGATACAAACTTGTCAGATAATAAAACAAAAGCCAAACTAATACCACATGATATGACAGATCTTCATTAGTATTAAAAGATTTTTAAAATATAAATACTTACCTGCAAAAGTTTCTCGCTTTTCTCTAAACAAAACATTTCTGAGCCAAAAGCAACATTCTCTTATTTTTTTTTACTAAAGAAATAAAAAGGTGTCTTAAAATGTAAAGTAGGGGACATCTGCAAACCCCAAAATAAATCCAGCAAATGTAGTAGAGGTTTCATTTTTAACTTCCAAGTAACAACAACAACAACAATAAAACTGCAGGTGGATTAACAAAAGAAAGAAAGCAGGCAATGTTTGCAACGGTAACTGCATACTTAGAAAACTGATTAATTTGGATTATTGAAAGAGATCACTCCATGGCTTTTGCACAAAAGTCAAACAACTTCAATCTTTTGAAATTAAAAAAGGAAATCTAAAATTAAAAGTACCAGCTGCTCATTTAATGTAATTTAATTTAATTTTTATAAGAGTACAAAATAGATAATCAAGCAGATAAGAAATAAGTATTGAGAAAACAAATTTTATCTAAAACATTTCTAAATGCACATTTTTATACCCCCACAAAGGCTAATCACACAATGGTGCATTTATATTAATCTGTTGCTACCTACAAGTGTTGTGCATCAAATAATATGGCTGTTTGAGAAAGAAAGTATAACTACTATACATACCAAACAAGTTGTTGTTCACCAACAATCTCTTTCTGTAGTGTGCAGCAGTTCTTGCACTGTAAATGCTGCTTATCAGAGGCCACTGGTAACAGATCTGTATAAAGGTCTTGTGCAGCACTTATTTTGGTGGTCTGGAATCATTACAGATGAGTCAGACTTCCCAACTGACAGCCTCTGAATGCACAAAAGTCTGGAGAAAGGTTGGTAGGACCTTTGGCCATGGATACTTATAACCAACTGACAATTACAGTAAAACTAAAGCAACACTGTAGGCAAGGCATTTGATATGAGAATAAATCAGACCTTGCATTCATGCACATCCACAAAAAATGGGGGGAGGGCAACTCCCAACCCTGTAAAGCTGATGGTGATATTGTAAGGATGTCATTACTTTTTGTGGGATTCACCATGCTTACTGGTGCTTGGTGAATCGGCCAACAAATAACAAGTCTGACTGCACCCACCCGAAGGCTAAAACGTCAAAGCCTGAGAAGAAAGTAACAATATAAAAATATAAAACACTGGCAGAGTGGTGCTTATGTCAAAGTAAATAGCTAAACCATCTGTCTGTCTACTTTTGAGAAACAAGCTGATAACCCATTTATTTCTTAATTAACCTATCTGTTTTAATTAGTTAGTTAGTAACCCCAGCAGTGCTTCCAATTGGTTAATAAAACCAAGCACTAGGAGCCACATTCAGATCCCAATAGAGTAAAAAAAAAATTTGCAAAAATTCCCATCCAATAACCAAGTGACCCAGTCAAGTCTGTTTACTTTTGTACTCAGTTTAGATATTTTGTTAATCCTCCTTTTTCAAATATGGATATCAAGAAGTTTTTAGCAAAGTTAAAATTAGAAACATCAGAAAAGGAAGCAGATGAGATGGTAAAAACTTATCATTTTGATGATAATCCTGATCATATTGGATTGCATGTTAATTCATCTATAAAACTAACAGACAATCTTAAATACAATCAACTTGTTACAAGTGACTCGTTTCTTGAGAATTATTATTTTATAAAAGATGCTAAAGGAGCAAAGGGTTTCTGCTATCTGTGGCTAAGTCAATATTAATCATGGCTCATTTATTCCCCACAAATAAAAAGTGCAATTTGTAAATATTAAACAAATTTCCCACAGCCAGTTCACCATGTAATGTAGGAAGTTTTCACCAGAGCACCTTTTTCAAGGTATTAAGACTTTCATGAAAGTGAAAGTTGTCATATTCCTACCGCTTGGCACAGAATGCACAGGTAGATGCAACTAATTGGCCATCAGAAAAAATCAGAAATGAACAGTAGATAACCGAACATGTTTTGAGTGAGAGATTGAACAAATCATAGTGCAGTTTTAGTAGATATTGAATTGAGTATGTCAGATTTGTCAGAGATACTATTTTGTATATTGCAACAAATGATATTTCATTCCTACTTTTGATTATCTGATGATATGAAGATAGGAACCAAAACTGGAAATGTTCAAACCTGTTTAATTTTCATATTGAATCATGAGATGAGACTATCAAACCATTTGTAAATGCTCCAGCTAATACTCACTATGCATGTGTCTGCACAGAAAATTAACTAGTCAGTCTCTGAGAAGAAACTATCAGGGAAGAAATAGTTTCTTCGGCAAACAATTCCACACAACCTCCAATAATTGCTGATGAAAATACATATTTGGAAAGGATCAATTGTCACTTGGTGTATGTATGTTTCATCAACACAATGACCAATGAAAATATTATCTGAGAAGAGTTTCCACTGCCAAAACTATCACTGATTAGTGTACAAAGTTTGACTTGAATCTAGAAAATCTATATGACCAAGGATATGATGGGTACTCTATTTTGGCACAAAAGGAAAGGAGAATGCAGACTACAATAAAATATAACTATCCAAAAGCTCTATTTGTCCATTGTGTTGCTCATAAACTCAATCCAGTTGTAAATGACTTGAATTGTGTACATGCAATAATTGGTACAATCAAAGCTATCATAAAATTTTTCCATGAGAGTCCGAAGAAAAGATGTCTTTTCCAAAATGTGCCACTACTATCTGAAACACATTGGAATTCAAAACACAAAAGTATTAAAAATTTTTCGACAACTTTGAATGCATTTTTATCAATTAAGTATACTGGCCAGTACAACTTCAAATAAAACATGACATGATATAAACCAATTAGAGTCTGCTTCAAGTACAATGACATTTGTTTTCTGAAATCAGCAATGCTAGAATGCATAACATAGCTAGAGCTCTCCAAGTTGTTGAACATGATTCATAAAAGTGTATGATCATAGCTCAGGTGTTTATAAGTGTGGTTAGTGAACACTGACAAAAAGCAGAATTCAACGGTTGTCAAAGAAGTTGAATGCTGAATTATCTGTCCCAGACAATGTAGACAACAGTTAAATCTGATATTGGTGGCTCCATCGTGGAGGAATGTTTGTCAAACATTCTTTATACCATATTTGGACTCAATCATTTCATCACTAGAGAGCCATTTTTCAGAAGTAAATAAACAAAATTTCTGACTTTCATTCCTTCATCCAGTACAAATGGTGCACAAAAGTGAAGAATTCAAAAAAAACAAAATTGTAAAAATAAATAGTGTAAAAAAAAAAAATTGGGGTTGAAGATATGGTTAAAAAAGGGCAAAAAATGTTTTAGCAAATTTAAATGTTAAAGTACACTGATATTTCCTTCCATTCATCAAGCAACACACATTGCTCTAACATCACCAGTAACAACCAGCACAGCAGAAAGGTTGTTTAGCACAACGAGAAGGGTGAAAACATGGTTGAGGTCAGCAATAGCAGATGATCATTTTTCTGGACATTGTGTGATAAGTGTTCATAGAGCAAAAGTTGCAGCTAACAAGTACAACTTATTCAAAAAACAATGGATAAATTTGGACGACACCAAAAATGTTTTACAATTCATATTGAGTGTGTGTTGCATTTTTTTGATTTTTCTTATTGTAAGCTCTGATGGTGTAGCAGAATAGGAGAGGAAGCACACTAACATCAAAAAAAATTCTAAATGAATCACACGAAATATTTCTAAGTAAAAATATTACTGATGAAAATCAAACATTTTGAGAGGTAAAAATACAAATTAGTATCTTTTTATTTTTTTAAGTTAGTATTCTTTCATTGCTAGGCACATTCCACACACTTGATGTAATTTTGTAAATCCCCCCATGTAATTTATCCTGCAGTTTTGTTTTGTTTCGCGCTATTTTTCCCCTCACCACCCTGGAAAAATTTTTGTAGAAGCCATACTTGCATTCATTAAAGAATGTCTCAATTCTGCTGGTAAATATATCCATTCCTGTATTTGTGTATTTGATCAAAGATAACTTGTGTAATAACTATGTCCTGCAGGAAGATGGAACAACTGTAGCTCAGAGAAGTTGAAATTAACTGCGGCTGCTACCCTGAACTCCACAAAGACTAGATATGGATCCCAAGCACCTGTATAAGCATCTTAATAGATAACTCAAGGTCAAACCACCAAAACCAATGTCATGAAAAAATGTGAAAACCGTATGGAAAAGGCTGCACTAGATCATCGTTGATAATTTCATATATTCCATGGCTAGATGTCTACAAGCTCTTCATGCTAAACATAAAACTACAAAATTCTGAAAATGACTTTTCATACAATTATTATGCATACTTCATAATAAAGGTACCTGCACAAAACCTGTGGTGTTCAAACGATTATGTATGAGATGTGCAGTTCTTTAGCCATTCTTTAACAACTTTAAACTCAACCAAATAGCTGTAGACTCTTTCAGCTCACTTTTGTTTTCTTTCCAAAAGCACAATAATTTCAGAAAATATCAACCTTCCTAACATTGGAAATTTGTCTTGCATCTTAAAATTTATAATCCATATACAAAAGTCTCTCTTTTATTTTACCAGATAGATCTAATTAACAATATCAAGGTGATTTTGCAAGATACTGAAGCACTCTGTTTAGGTGAGTAGTGAAAGCAGAATTTGTAACTGAACTACTTACCTAACCAGAGTAGATGTTCACTCCTATAATTTCTGGATCTTTTGCTGTCCAATGCTGACCTGGCAAGTACTGACGATCTCCACTATATATATATATATATATATATATATATATATATATATGGCCGCATCTAATACATTAAAAAAATAAATAAAATAAAATAAATTCCTTTTGACTTAAAAAAATTTATGAATATACATTTAATGCAATTTCTTTTAGTGTCAAAAAAGTACAGTGACACTCATTATTTTCTATATATTATACCAACCATCTCAAAATTATACATGAAAAAATATCTATATTATATATATATATTCATCACCAGATTAAACCAGCAAAATCAAAATAAAAAAATAAACACCAAGCCTTATTACAAAGAATCTGGCTGGACAGGAAGAAGATTCTGAAGTAATGAAACATGACTGCAGCAGCTGTAGTAACATCCTCTTGAGACTTTGTGGGAAACCATCTCATGTTCCTCTGTACAAGCCCACTAAGCAAATGAGTTCCAGTATATTATTGTGCTCAGTCTATTGTTGCTAATGCCACACAGTCCTGCATTTCAGGTCCCTATTCTACACTCATAGTTATCAGGGGAGACAAAATATTTGATACTTCATCTTAGATGTTCCATTTAGATTTTACCATTAGTAAATAAAGAAAAGTAGCTATTACAACCACATTGATCAAAACAATATAGTGAGATATTTTAATCTAAATGGTATGAATTAACAATAACAACACATTTGCACATAATTCAAAACTAAGACTTGATTTTCCGCAAAATACAGACATTGTTTGATGCATTTAATAACAATATAATGATAACAAATATACACTACCTAGCCTCAAGTCATTAGACATTTAGTGCCATATATAGATGCCTTCAACTTTCACCATAGCACATGCACCTACATCTCACTGTTCACGAGATATTTGAATTCCAAAATGATCCTAGGAGCATGGCGTCTCTGTCCAGTATGCCTAGACAGCTCATCCCAAATTTTCTATGGAGATCTAGGAATGGAAAACAAATAGGCTATAGAAAACATTGAGCATTTCCTCTTGAAGGTGGTTTATGACTATTCTTATATGATGGGCCATTTCATTATTATCCAAGGTAATGAACTAATTACCATGACTTTATACTAAAGGTATAAAAATTGTTCTAATGGCTTCATCCAGGTAGTGATAACCTGTAGCAGTTCCATCAAAAAGAATAAGTTCACTTTTGTAAGCATGTGACATAGAATACCAGACTAAAATACCAACACACACAAAACAATTTATCTTACTTACATCATACAGCCAGCATAACATTGGATCAGTTCCTACAAACCATGTAAATTATCACCAGCAAAGTGAAGTTGAATATTCCCTCTTCAGAAGAGAGAATCTGGTTCTAGTGTGCCAACATCCTGTGAAAATGATTTCTAGTCCATTTCAATCTTGCAATATAATGAGTTGGTGTCAGGGGTATATGAAATACTTAATGTCTATTGTATAGATTCTAAGTGTAGCCAATTTCATAGAATCATATCAGAAATAAGATCCAATCCATGGAGCTGTTGCAATTACTATGGTTAAAACATGCTGAGATAGTGCACTAGTGTTGAGCCAGGTAGATACTGTTATGACACTGTGTCAGAGCCTATGTCAATTAAACTGGAATGATAACACTATGTTACACCAAGTTTAGTCTACTTATCAATAAATCATTGAAGCAATATACTCTAAGCAGTGTTGAGTAACTTCATTTGAACATTTGTGACAGGTTTTATATTCAATGACCACTATTATTCAAATATGGAATCTAGATAGAATGGAGGGACTTTTTCAAGTACATCTCACCCTTAGACAGAGAGCCAAATGCAGTACAAAGCAAAAGGTGTGTCACATGACTCAAGCTTTTGGTTGAAGAGTTGAGAGATCACATCACATCTTTTATGATAGCCAAGATGATTGTAAACAGTCATAAAAGAGGTCTCAAAAAATATGTATATTGTTTTGTTCAGTGTATTTTCATCATTTCCTATATTCTTGAAATTTTTTTTGAATATCATCTTTTTTATTGTTTTGTCAAATTTCCATGGACAGATGGACAGACAGACAAAGAGAGATAGACTGACTGACTTAAATGTCGCCATTCTTTTTTTTTTACAATTACATTTAATTTCTAATGTTTCTGGGGAAAAGGATTTATTTTTTTTTTTTACATTATTTTAAAACTAATAAGAATCTTGGTGTAAATTCAGCCCTAAAGCAACATTTTTGCTAAACATCATGAACATCTTTCAGACAAAAATGAGTCAGCAGAATTTTCGGTGTTTGTTCGTAACATCACTTTTTCTCCATTTATTTCAGTTCACAGGATGCACACACACACACACACTGACTGATGATCCAGTGGTCCAGAGAGACATTAAAAAAATAATTCCATTTCAGTGTTAACCTTGGTCGTTCTGGGAATGAGGGAATTATTTTAAGTGAAGGCTAAACATCTTAACTAACCATTTTCTTTTTTCAGTATTCTCCACATTTGAAACCACTAATTCATTTCTGAGTGTTAAATTCTTTCAATATTTGTGAATTCTTCATTTCAGCTTATATACATACATATGTGCCTGCCTGTTTAAATGCAAGTGCCAATTTGAAGTGCACTTAACACTCAAACAGAAATTTATCTACCTGAAACTTGTTAAGAAAATAAAGATCAAAAAAAATCTGATGCCAGCTTTTAGATTCACCGAAGTGATAAGATCTGCAGAATGGAAAGCAAGCGAACAAAAAAAAAGTAAAATAAAAACTGTTACCACATCACAAAAATATTAAAACTTTTACCATTAGCTTTCAAATATGATGCACATTGTGAATAGATGACACATCTGTTCTGACATAAATAATCTTTCTTTCCCTACGTATTGACTTATATTTTTTTATTTGGTTGGATAGCCATGCAAACTCTCTTCACACATGGAAACAAACAGCATTGAAGCAAACCTGTTTGGAGAGTTTATTATTTCAGTTAGAACAAACAGTTTTTGGGATCATGATATTAGAATAGAGGCAACAAAACTGTAGTCAAAAACTTACACTTTGCATTTTTACAAATGGGAACATCTCAATTCAAATAAATGCAAGTCGTTCTTCAAAGTTATTTACTTTTGTGAGCAGGCATAATTATGTAACACATATTGTATTAAATGTCACAAATAAAGTTAATCAAATAATTTAAAATAAACATGGTAATGCTCATGCTACCTGCAAACAGACAGACAATATGGCTGTCAAATTAAAATGTGGGCCCATGCCAAGAAACAAATTTAACAGTGAATTTTAGCTTGTATAAATGGTGTTTGTACTGTTCCACACAATTTGTTAGCGATCAGAACAGTTAATTCCTTCTGCTGAATGGTTGTTACTCAATAGAAATTTTGTGATGGCTTTATTTTCAAATTATGGAATCATCTTTGACCATAAATGCATGTATAGTTGACTATATTAACAAAGCTCTATTTCACTTCCTACAGTCTAAAACTAACCTTTTACATACAGTATATTAATAACTATCTGTGGTACCCATTGCTGCATGGAAAAAAAATGGCTTTTATAAAAAAAGATTTTAAATCAATTTGAAAAGCAGAAATTTTATTCGTTTAAATGCTCAATCATTGAATGATGTTAATGATACATTTCTTACCATTTTATAAGTTGTTCACTAAAATTGGACTTTTTTCTATAAGAGCCTCATTATAAAGTGTTTTTAGTTTTTCTTTGAGGTGAAACGGAAAACAGGTTTTTGTTTTGGCCAATTCTTGAGCATCCAGCTCACAGGTGTCCATGGGGAAAGCATGGACTATTCAAATTGAGGCCAACAACTTTCAGTGATAGGCCCTGTGCTTTATTGATGATCATTGCAGAGTCTTATGGGGAACTGGATTCTCTTGAATTCAAAGAGAATTAAGCCAGACTCTGGCACCCTTATATCCTGAAGTACTTTCATCATAATTTGAAGCTGCTAGGTCACCTATTTTGAATAAATGCAGTGAACCAAGAGCAATCCATAAGATTTTTTAAAAGTGGCCTTAAAACGGCTACCAAGGCCAGTGTGCAGTAGCTTAAAACTTTGCCCAGATTCTGAAGTATCTACACCAAAAATTAATTTGGGGCCTATAGGTGCTATGGTTTGGCCATGAAACAGCAACAACCAAACACACAGACACTTGAAATATTGTATTAGATTCAAATTTTCTCCTGAAATTAACAAGTATGTTATAGAAGTAATTTAACTTTAAGACAGGCATGCATGACCATGCTTGCTTAGGCTATCAGAGTTCATCTATCACTACATAAGAAAAGCACAGTTTTGTTTTTTCTAAGAGTCTAAAATCAATGGTTCTAATTAAGATCTGAACTATTGTTATAGAACACAAAAATATGAAGATTTTATACAGATTAACATTCTACAGTTAACACACTTACATTTTCAATAATATGAATGCCACGTTTAGCCTAATCAAGCAGGAGTTAATCAAAAAGGCTTTTTAAAGCTGGTAATTTCTAAGTCCAACTTTAAATCAAAAATTAAGATGGCTTGTTAAATTGCCTGAAATTTCCACTCAACAATTTGGCTTCATACTTTTTCACAAGTAGAACACATGCAAAATTTAACAAATCCCACCTGCAGTTTCGGATAATATACAGTGCTGATAAATGGATGCTATTCACAATACAGACAAATTTGTATTATCATTTTTAAACAAAAAGTTTTATAACTGCAAAACAGGAAATGACAAAACTGGTTTAGTCCTTAGAAGTTAGTGTGGGACCAAAAATAATTTTTTTGTATGTTGCTGGTCTCTAATTTATCCTAAAATATTTTTTTTAAAAAATACAAAAAAAAAATTAATTTTTAAGTCTTCACCACATTGCTATCTTTCTCTCGTAAATAAAAGTTTATTCAAAAATGTTTTATTTAGCCTTTTTTTTTCCTTCTAGGTGTTTCATAATGTTGTAATCAGTATAATTTACACTATGGAACATGAAAACAATAGGTTCAATGGTGTGCCTACATTTAAAGAATGAACTCAGCTTACCATACGTGCAATACTACTTGATGAGGACAATGCAAAGATGTAACTGCTTTCCTGATGTTTTTATATTTGTTTGATTTGCATAGTAGGATATGGTAATAAGTGACAAGTATACAGATCACACACTTGCGATGTCCAGCACTAGACTGCTGAGTTGATGGCCCAGAATAGGACTAGCTCAGTTTTGTGTACCTACATGGCAAGACTTTTTCTCAATCTTCTTAGCTAGTCACATGGATTTCTTCCCATATGTAAAAATGAAGTTTCATTTAGGTAGGTAATGTACAAAACACCTGCACTATTCATCTCTCTGGCATGGCTATATCACATGGGCATACTGATGATGATGATGATGATGCATACAGATTACTCCTGTTAACCAAAATCTTTGGACATCTACATTTCAATATCAGGAACAAACAAATAATTTTCTCTGAGCTACCCAGCTGCAGTAACAGTTTCAGAGAAAACAGGACTGTTTATATACTTTGCAGCACTTGGCAAATAGTAGTATGAATTAACTTCAGGTTCACTTTTTTAACAGAAATAAAGTTTAAAAATGACAGTATAGGATGAATCTAAATCTCATGTCATAGCAAAGTTTATTTGGTTTTATCTAATCTCTGAAGCATCACAGAATATCTGCTTCTTGATTAGATGGATCATCCCAATCAAATTTGGGCTTTATTTCTTATTAATAATATGAAAGAGGCATAACTACAATACCATTTTGACATTTAAAAAAGAAAAGAAACATTACTTGTAATTGAATGAAATTAATTACAGTGGTAGTTATTGATAGTAAAAGACAATCTAAAAATCAAACTGAGAAGCATTTCTTTTTTCTGGGAGTCCTGGATAAGTCAAAATGGCTTCTTGATACTTTATAGTAAATAGACTTTCTTTAGTAAAATTGATTACTCAAATAATAGTAGCTATAACCTTTCTTTTATTCCTTTTCTTTATTAATCTTTAAGTAAGAATTATCTATTATCAACTTGTCCATCTCTTGTTAAGAATAAATGAAAAACTTCTGCTAAGCCTAATGGGAGCAGAGAACATAGATATCTAGTGAGAGCTCTGTATAACTAAGTAATGGTATGCAATGACAGTTTTAAGAGAACTCTCCTTTTCAATGTTCTTTAATGATCAATGAGCAATATGTTGTCTAAGCCAATTGGGAGTATCTATCAAGGATGGAAAGTAAACCCTAGTGCTCATCTAACGAACATAAATTGTGTGAAAGGTGCACTTGAAGTCAGGTGGTCAGGCTAATCAATGACCAGTGGCCAAATGACCATAAATCACTAAGGTGTTATGACATAGAACTATAAAAGCAATTAGGATGTCATGGGATTTAAGTGACAAAGGTAAGAAAAGTGGAATTAAACTGGTTCTACAGTATTGATCCAACATCTTATGGAAATACCAGACACTGTGCAATCAAATAAGCCTACAAACTGACCACTATAAACACTAGAAAAAAGGAGGGAGAAAGCAAGAAAGAAAGGAAGAGGGAAAGAGAGGTGCAGTAAAAGGGATAGGAAAAAACAGAGGGAAATATTAAAAGTTTTTGCAGATGCATGCTTTAACAAAAAGAAATTATATGAAGTGCCTACCTAGAAATTCATTAAATTTTTCAGACAAAATTGTAAAATTTGATTTTCCCAGTCACAGCTAATATAAATACGTCAGACAATTTCTGGATAAGGTAGAGTTTCATTAAAATATCCTATGCATAGATACTCATGAGTTATTCTTTTTTTTGTTGTTATTAATAAATAAAAAATATCAGAAAGCAAAAAAATCATTTGCATTCGTTACCAGGCATCAAAGGGAAGATAAAAAAAAAACTTTAAAGAAGAAAAATTAATTAAAAAATGTACAATTCTTTTGAGGTGATAGTTCCAAGGCTTTCAATTAAAAGTCAACATTATCAAAAGCATTGCTTTTAAATCTTAGATATGCTAAAAATAAAATTTAAAAATAACAATAATAATAAATTCCAGGTAACCTGAGATTGATTTGAAGATTTCCCTCTCCCAAATGCAGAATTGGGGAAAAAATTCCTTCATCAGCACATCTGATTTAGAAAAAAAGGAAAATCCAAAATGATGGATTCAAAGTGGCACTTTTTAAGAAATACTTTGTTTCAATCATATACTGCCCAGATTTCTAGTGTCTGGATTAATTCATTGTGAAAGGAGATGGATCAGTATGGATTAGGAGCTGCCCCTGATTGATAATCATTGCAATTATTTTGGGCAGCCTTATTCTGCACATCCATAACCTCATGACACAGCTAACCATGCCATTTTTATAGCACAGAGCAACAATGTATCCAGATTCTGTGCTCCTTTCTAGAGAAAGGGGAGTGTTTTTAGTTTCACATATTTACTTTCAAATTCTGCTTTACCTCTTCCTTTACTTAGTTTAATTTCAATCTAATCCCCAATGCAACTATATTAAACAACAAAAACCACATAAAAGCTGTATACACACACACACACACTTGAGAGAGAGAGACAATATTTTAAAAATTAATCAGATTTTTGCATCATAGAAACCATGCACACAATGTCCATAATTATCTTCTAGAAAATAAAACAAAGATTTCAATATTTGATTAGACAAACAGAAATTTCAAAAGTTATACACAATGCCCTGAAAACTATCAGATCTATGAAAATTCCGTTTTAAAAATCTGCTGAAGTATTTATATCGAATGTAATTAAATTCTACTTTAAAAATTGTTTTTTTAGTAAACTGAAAGTTGTGATCTGTTGTTGTTAATGTAACAAAGCCATCATTCTGATAAGCAAGTATAAAATTAATTATAATGAAAACAAAGACTTATACTTTGTTAGCAAGAATCTCAAGAAACTGAATCTTCCTGACATGTCTGATCAGGCCTTGAAATTCTTTTTTTTTTCTTTGGAGCCATAAGGGTATTCCTAACAAAAATAAGCAGCCCTACCAGTTTTCACATAGCCCACATTTTGAAAAAATAATACTTTTTTAAAATTTCAAATACTCTATTGATACAATAAACAGTTTCTCTCTATACATAGTCTATGGTAAGCTAAAATGATACAAACTGATTTTTATACACTCCCAAAATATCTGAATCTGACAAGTGAATGGCAACCAAAATCTCCTCATCTATGCTATTGGAATTGACATTAATACTGATATTGAAAGTTTAGTTCCATCACTTATATGTCTAGACCATAGTCCACTTATTTGGCTATCTTTTGTCAGCGGTGTTGAAGAGAACCAGAATTCCATGGCCATTTTATAGCCAAATCCAAAACCGGAGACTGATTCTGAACAAGTCATTCAAAGTGTCTCTGTTAAGTCTATTGCATCAGTCTGATTTATTTTAATCAAACTAAATCCCTGTTTGCAATTTGCAATGTGGGATGGGAAAGTAAAAATGAAATAAAAAATTGTATAATATTGTGAAAGCTCTTTCTCAGTGTTAATTCCCCTCCACAGATTTATATATATATATATTATTTCAGCTTAATGAACTGAGACATGTAATACATTGACTTAACCATAAAATCTAGTCTCAAGCTGCATGCGTGCACAGAAAGCCAGTCTAATGTTGATTTCAGTCATAAACATTTAAGGATATTCTCATGCTTCAAATTCTGGACATATCAGTTTGGCATATGATGTTTATGTGCAGAGCTCTGTCACTCCCCATCTGTGCTGCCATAGAACAACTATATAGTATTGAAAGTAATTATAGAAACACACAGGATATGTACAAATAATGAGTAACTAAAGGTGAGACACATACATAATATATACACAACGCATATTACAGAAAATATACAAACAAAAGGCATATATTGTAAAGGGCATTAGTATTTGGAATATTGGCTCTTAGGTTTATACATAGCATGATATCTTTTTTTCATGCTCCTGGACAGGTTATCAATGTATGATTGTGAGATGTTGTTAAAATTACCATTTAACACTTTTCACAATTCATCCAAAGTGTATGGTTGCTGCTTGACTTTCTCTATAATTCCATGTTACCTCAATAATGTCCACATCAGGACTATGCAGACCAAGGCATCTTTGTTTATGTTCTATCAGCCTCTTTACATTTCAGAAAGTTTTTCACCACATTGGCTATATTCTTTGGGTCATTTTCATGTTGAAAAATGAATCCTTACCTAATAAGATGTCTTCCTAAGTGAATGGTATGATAGATAAGGACCTGTCTGTATCTCTCAGCAATCAGTATACCTTCAATTTTATGCAAATTTCCAAGCAGCCCCACATTTTTATTAATCTACCCATATGCTTAGCTGTCATAAACTAATTATTATACCAATCCACCTTTGAACAAACTGCAGAGAGCACCATTTTACAGGATTGGTAATCCCACTCTTAATTACTTTTCCTCAGCAAAGGTCTTTGAGCAGCTAAGCATCTACTAAGACCACTTCACACTAATGTGTATCATACTGTTCTTGAAAAAAACATTAACACCTGTACTTACAGTTAGGTCAATTCAAAATCTCTTTTGGTTCATTGTCTATCATGTAGAGAACATAAGCTGAGGAACTTAACATCACTTTTAGAAAGTTAGAACTTTCTTCCTTGACTACATCTATTGTCAACAGTACCAGTTTCACATATCCTCTTCAGAGTGATGCCTACATCTCCTTTTAGAGCATGAAGTCGGGCTGCAGTCTGCCAAGTGGAGCAGCTTTCACTAGCTAAGATTTCGCTATTCATGTGATATATCCTTCCCAGGAGCCACAGTATTTACCACACCACAATGATATCAATGCTTATACTTTTATAGTCCTTCTGCTGGTGTGGCACTTTTTGACTGCTTGCATGATAACCAATCACAGAGTACTAAATCAACACATGACTGTACTATAAGGAATTTCATTTTTACATGAGATGTAACTGTAACATATCATTTGCATTTTATTCTCAGTTATTCCACTGTTCCAATATTGATATATGCAACATGATATTATCTAAGAATATATCTTTATGACAGTGCAAGTAGAATCATGAAAAACTAGATGAGCTCCAAATAACAGGAGTATACCACAACATGCACAGACCTGTAGGCATATTTGCATTGCTCTATTAACAAATGCTTCAAGCATCATATTTTTTTTAAAAATTAAGAGAAACAACTGATCCTCACTCTTTTTGGAATCCAATCTAGTAACAACTATTTGGGCTCTCAGTAGTTAACGTAATTATGCCAGCCATGGCTTACACTGATTTTGAACCCTACTGATACCACCCCCCCCAAAAAAGTTACTCTGAAGTTAAACAGCATAGAAAAATAAAACAAAATAAATAATGGGAAACAATTTATAAAAAGTTATTTGCTGTTTTTCTTTGTAGAATTTTTTTTTTTTTTGATAAAGTTTGTTAGCATGCTTCATATCATCTAATGTAATATTTCTTAAACTATGGGTTGCAACCCAGAATTGGACCTCCAAGCTGTTCAGGTGGGTTGTGGGGTCTTGGGACCATTATAATTATCATGGCTGTATTTGCAACTACTCTGTTAAATTTGCCCAAATTACACTCACAACACACTCAACGGTCAATGCATATGCAATCAGCTTGTAATCTGTTCAGTAAGATGATGCAGATAACGAAAAACCAATGGTATACATGAAAAGTATCAGATGCAAATGTAAGGCAGCGATGTGCATGGTGAGCGAGGTTAGAATGCCACATACTTCATTCTTCATCTTGCTGCTGACCTCAATACACACAGCACACTGTTCGTGATGACAGGTGTTTCACCATAAATGTTTAGAAACTGTTCTGTTCAATGAGTTAGTTTATTTCACTTGCTTTTACTTATCTTCTTTTCATACTTTGTTTATTTTCCACATTCTCATTCTGGTTGGTTGTTTCTCCAAAATTATAATTTTTTTTTTTTTTTCAGGAATACAAAGAGGTTTTTTAAATTTTGAGTTCACTTGCATAACTGACCGCAGTGGTGTAAAGCCACAGTGTGTCTTGTGTGGAGAAATCCTTGCCAACAAATTTCTGAAGAAAAGCTAGCTAGAGAAACATCTGGAGATGAAACATCCACAGTTTAAAGACAAAGATCACGTATTCTTTGTGAAGGAGGAGGAAGCTATGAAGTGGCAGAGAAGTCTGACTAACAAGGCAATCTACTCTGTGCAACAAGCTATTTCGGCTTCCTATCCCATGGCTTGGAGAATTGCAAAGACAAAAGTGGCCAATACATTTAGGAAACCAGCTTCTGTCAACATGGTTGGTTAGAACTCTTTGCGGTGAATATAGCTAAGCTACATATGGTACCTTTGTCAAATGATATGATCCGCTCACGCATCAATGATATATCTTTTCAAGAAACAAATTATAACTACTATAAAACCTATTAGTCAGTTCAGCCATCAAATGGATAAATGTTAATGATGATGCTCAGCTGCTTGACTATGTCAGATATCGAGGAGAGGACATGGAGAAGGAGCCCCTATGTTGCCAATTGCTGGTATTAACTACAACAGGTTTAGACATTTTCACCACAGTGGATTGCTTCTTGAAAAAAGTGAATCTAATGTGGACTCAGTGTTACCACATCTGTAGTGATGGTGCACCAGCCGTTCTCAGAGCACAATAGGGCTTCACCACTCATGTGAAAGAGTTGAATCCAAATGTGATAATCATTCAGCATCTTCTTCATTGTGAACCTTGCTACAAAAAATCTGTCAAATGAGTTGGCTGTCATCATGAATGAGGTAGTTCAAGTGGTGAACTTAGTCAAAACCAAAACACTCAACTTGAGGTTGTTCCGAGAAATGTGTTTAGACTTTGGATCCAGACGCATCCACTTGCTATACCATTTGTAAGTCAAATGGCTTTCACGGGAGAAAGTTCTTTAATGAATATTGACCTTGAGAACTGAACTTTAAATATTTCTACATTAGAAAAATTATGGCTTGGCTGGAAGATTCTCTGAGCCAAAATAGCTGCTCCAAGTGGCCTACCTAGCATATAGTTTTGCCAAAGTGAATCACCTTTATACTTCCGTGCAAGGTCAGGGAAACTTTCTTCTGGAACTGACTGAAATGCTATCATCATTTAAGGATAAATTGAAGTTGTGGAAGGGTTAAATGGAGAGGGAGGGGAAAAACTGGCTCTTTCCCATCCTAAACTATCTGCTGGAGGATTTTGAGGAAAATGCATCTGCATCATTTGAGTACCTTTGAAGTAGTGTTTTGGAGCACTTGGATAATCTCAGAGAAGAATTTGAGCACTATATTCCTGCTGAAAATACAAAGAGGTACACGTGGGTTTGAAACCCTTTCAATGTTAATGTGGAAGATTTGCCAGATGACAGCATTAGAAACAATTGCTATAAATACACCATGATGGAATACTATCATAACTTCAAACAGCAATCCCTCAGTACGTTTGGGTCAACCTCTTTGATGAAAAACCAATCGCTGCTGTGGAAGCTGTCAAAGTCCTCCTGTCACTACTCACAACCATTTACCTTTGTGAGGCAGGATTTTCAACATTAGCACTGATGAAGATGAAGCTTCACAGTGTTCAGCCTCTCTAATATAACATCTTGCTTTGAAAACATAGTGAAGAACTAAGTCATCCCTCTCATTAGTTGTAGACTGGGAAAGTGATTATGTTTTTATTCCATTGCATTATACTTTTCTATATGAATTTAAGCTGCTCTTTTCTTGTGTCAAACAATAGAATAAACAAAAAAAAACATTAATTCTGAAATAACTGCTTATTTACTTTTGACCACAAGCATAGCTTGGATGGTCTAGTTTTGGGTCACATCAAAAAAAAAGTTTAGGAAACAATGATCTAAAGTACCACTTGTTTGCTATGAAAAGATCCAGAACACCATCTGTTGGATAAGGAGAGAAAAAACAATGATCAACACAAAAGTGACCCTGATGCAATCAATTTTGGTCACCTTAATAAAAAAAAATGAAATAGAAATAGTGGCTAAAATGCCCCTTTATAAGGACTTTTAGTAAATCACATATTCGCATGTTAGATTTCTCATTGTCACATTTTTTTCATTTTAGTCATTTTACCATTAAGTGTGTGGAAAACAACAAAGCAGTATGCACTTCAATACTTCAACGTAATATTATTATGCAAATTCAGCAAATCCAATTAGACTTTAACAAACAAAATTAAAAAATTCTATATTGATACTCATCAGATATGACAGTAAACAATCCAATGGTTCAGGATTTATTATTACCTAATCCAGAAATATTCACATCTGATAGAAATGCATATGCCCTGAACTCAGATTATTTACTACTCCAATGCCATGAGTTAAAAAAAATCATCCAACAGTTTAAATGTACCACTACTTAAGAAATGATTATGAACAGCAATAAGTAGAAGTCCATGTTTGGCATCCTTACTGAATAAATAATAAGTACAGAAGGGTCTACCAGGTCTGTGATTCATTAAACTTCAACATAAATATTCAAACTATGACATTTTCCTTTAGGTTTGTTGGTTAATTTTCAATGATATTAAAATCATGATTTAATAAAGCCTAAACTTTAATCTCTATATTAACTACTTTAAAATTCAAACTATTAACAAAATTTTCATGTTTACGTTAAATATTGACACTGCATTGAAATTCAAATATAACGAAGGTTTAAGAAAAATCTGGATTTTATTTAGAAGGATGCGCACACACGGAACAGGTAGTATCAGTGTACATCAGCAGCTATGTAACTCTATAGAAAGCTAGTGATGATGCCTGGAACGTCCTTTGAAAACTATCATGGCATCTCTGCAGCTGACAGATAGTATAGTACTTCACTTCAGTACATGGCATAGACAAGATTTAGCAACACAGTAGGATGTTTGTACAAGATTAAAGGGCCCATATAACATAACTTAGCAGTGAACATTGGGCTCAGTTATTAGACTACTACTGAGATAATCAAGGATGGGGGGCATAGTTTAATTCCCAGTCAGGGCTCATTAGTCATCATGTAGATTTTCCCAACATCTAAATCTGAAAAGAGTTGTATAGGAAATATCCTTGCCAAAGTTGGAAATCCCAGGCCCATCATGTTGCAGGATAGACAATGCTTTCTAGTGGCTAGCCATGACAGTACATTCACTTGCCAAGATTGTCTCCAATGTAGAAAGATTACATGCATCAATTGTAGAAGCTGGTATCTGACATAACAAAGTATCTCAGCTCCACTGAACAAGTAAAATTACATTTAAGAACAAACAAAAAACAGCAGTTAAAAAAAAGATACTTGAAATAAATTAGTAACAATCAAATCAGACTGTTTATTATCAACCAAAAACTATATTCATAGTAAAAGAACCATAACTCTACAATGAAGAACATCACCTGATAAATAGTGAGTCTGAAATCTGTTTACAATTTACTTTCACTTCAATCAAATTAAAAGATTTTTAACTGAAGGCAATTAATAGAAACCTGGAAAAACATGTGTAACTGTCTATTTTATTCATTTATTCCACATGCACCACAGCAAATAGAGGTTGAACAACACATCAGCCAGACATATGACTACCAGTGGAAAATCCATGTAGGAACTTCATGCATGATGCAGTTATATTCTTTAAAGGACACAGGAGTCTGCCACTATGTACACTATCACAAAACCAATTCTTAATTGTAGAATCTACCTGTAAATATCAAAGAAACTTAATCTTATTGGCAAGCATAAATGACAGATGACTGCTCCAACTAACAGACATCAGCCATGATAGTAATGAAATGCCAAGCATACTGAACAGTTTTGTCCCCAATGATGACAAGGTGTATAATATTAAATTAATGATAGCAGTTGTATGTATAGTATGCTGCAATTAATTAGAAAATGTAATGTTTCCTCAAAGATTCACACAGAGTTTTTAAGTTTTAGGAAACTAAAAATAACAAATTATACTAAAATTATTATTATTGTTGCATGAAAATGAAATATAAGTGAAAAATACATGCTTTAATTTTGGCATTTATTGCGTACCTGCATGTAAATAAACAGTTTCCATTAGTTTGCTTGTTTTCTGACAGCTGATGTCATTAAATAATCTATCTACACAAGTATATGAACTTTGTGACGATTAAGATAATTTAGATTTCAACTAGACCATGATGTCTCTATGTTTACTACACAAAGCTTTCCATATTTCATTAACTGCATCATCAACATTAATATCTCATTACTTTTTCATTATTTCAGTAACTACAGTCATAAAGGATCACTGGGCTAGCCAATAAAATTACAGTTGTCAAACAGATGATTTATCATCCAGAGCCCATCAAATCAATTGCAGGCATCAAACTTTATCCCACCTTTTCTTTTCACATAATCCAGCTATTGCTCGACAACTAAAGTCGCACTAAACTGACAAGTGTAATCACCATGGAGATTTTCCTAATGGCACAAATCAACAGAAATGGATACGACTCCAAATCCTTCCCGCAGTGCCAGAAACTTTGATGTGGAAGAGAAACTGACAGAAATGTGAAAATACTGCAAATGTGTTTGTGGAAATAAAACATTAGATAGGACAAACATCCCTGACTTGCATCTGAAATCTGAATAATTTAAAGTAACACATCAACCCACATATGGATTCTACTATATTTTCATTTTTTAAACTCTAGAAACAACTGCTTGAGAAAAAAGCTGCTAATCTTTTACCTATGAGTGCAGAAGAAAAACAAAAAATTAACCAGGTGAACCTAGATACTACAATATTGGAGTGTGTGATTTATTCAGTAAGAAAGGCTGAGCCAGAGAAAGTTACTAGAAAAATTATTTCTTTTTAGATTTCAGTTTCCGTACTAATTTGATATGCTGAATAAAATTTCAAAAAATAGGCAAATATTGTTATCTGAAAGGCCATGAAGTTTTATCTATGGTCTCTTGTAATCATCTTAGATACATGTTTTAAATATATGAAAAAAGTTTTATTTAACTTGGATTAAATCAAAAAGGTAAAACTAAACAACTAATTGCATATTATATTTGTTATGGCTAACTAAAGAATTTTAGAATATTAACCAACTTCAATACTTATATCTGCCATCACTGCAATTCTCTAAATAATAATATCAAAAGAATACAGTGGTCCTTTGTCTATCACGGGGGTTAGGTTCCAGAACCCCCCGCGATAGGCAAAAATCCATGAAGTAGCGACCTTATATTTATTTTATTATTTATAGATATTTTTAAGGCTTCATAAACCCTCCCCACACTCTTATAAACCTTTCCCACACTCATATAAACACTTCCTATGCTCTTAAACACTCCATCCTCACAATGGCTTTATTGCGGGAAGTTACCACCCTCTTCGCAGTTTGTTAAAAGACACTGTTGCCGTCGTCCTTATATTCTTTTCATCCTTCTTTATGTAGTGAACCGAAGATTCATTGATCCCGTAATGGTGGCCTACAGCCGCGTAGCTTCTCCCTTCCTCTAGCATGTCGAGGAGTTCCACCTTTTCTGCAATGGTAAGCATCTTCCTCTGGCGCTTGGGTTCGGTGCCAGAAGCCTTAGAAGGCGCAGAATGTTTGGGCAACATCATAGGACACAGTGCTCTGGTTGGTCGCCTCCCATCCATCAGCCAATAGTGTGCTGTGTACGATCTCACGTGGGCAAACTAGCTCAAGCAGAAGCAGCCGTAGCTGCGTTTTCCATACGTGCGAGTCTTTGTCTACTCATCTGCTGTATGCTACGTATTTTATTTCGATTTAATATTCTTTTAATATGTTTTAATTAATATTTTTATATTTTTTAAATATTGTTTTCAATTTTTTTAGGCTATACAATGCTTATTTTACACAAAAAATAATTAAAATAATAAATATATAAAATTACCCATATACCACAAAATCCCGCTAATATAGCGAAAAATCCACGATACAAAATTAGATATATACAATTTAAAAAATCTGCGATACAGTGATACCGTGAAAAGTGAACTGCGATATGGCGAGGGACGACTGTATTCATCTTCTGTGGCTAAATACTACTTTTCTTTTCTGAACTAGCTAGTCACTTTTCATACCTTACCATCAAATACCAATATATTAATTTTAGCATCAACAGAAACATGAGAGTTACAGCCAACTAAGTGAAACCACACAAAAAATTCTTGTAGCCTTCTATGAATTATGCAAGCAAACTTGACAAAACAAAACAACCTTAAAGTTAAAGCTTTTTTTATTTAGATTTTTTACTTATAAAATTACCTTCATAAAAATATATATATATATATCTATACAAGTAATAAACTATGTGGTACTAGCAAACAAACACTATCTTTTAACATTTATATATTCAGCCAAACTACAAGTTTAAAGGTTATTGAAACAAAGTTTTTTGTTTTGTTTTTTTTATAGGGGAAGTAACCAAGTTTAATTTTTTGGACTACAAGTGCTGCCAGTCAGATACTGGTAAATAATTTCTGGAAATATCTTCTCTCTTTTTATTGCATACAGACCATTTAGTAACTGCATATTTTGTAGTAAATGAATCATCTATCAGAGCAGTTAAATATCACAGAGCATATCTTTAAGAATTAAAATTTGATTCAATATTTTTTATAATTATGCACATGGCATTTACTTAATGTGAAAATACATTGCATTTAATTTTTAAAAAATCAAATTTAATTTAATAAAAAGAACAATAGTATGCAACAGTGAAATAAGTTTTTTTTTTAATTACAAAAAAAATTAACTATTAATGTTTTGTAATTCTGTTTTTGATTAAAAGCACTAAAGGTGAACTTGTTATTTGGTGGAGGGGATTTACAATATTCTACAGAAAATTTGCATTACATAAAAAAATCATATGATTTGAATATTTTGAAATACTAATTGTGTTGGCTGGAAAATTGTGTTGTTTTTCTTAATTAATAGATACAATCAAAATTTGAACTGCACACTTTTACTAAGTCATGCTTCACTGCATTTGGCCTTTATGCTTGCTGTTCTTGAAGAAAACCAATGTATAGCTGGTTTATTTGCACGTAATGAAACAGACACAATATACTGGCTGGTTGGCCAAATTTTGAAAGATAATAACCAGATACATGAGAGCTAAGTAAAGAACTATATTCTTACAATGTCTCCAATATAGATTTTCACACCAGCACATACTAGACCTAATCTTAGAGTATCTAATTTGGAATTCATCCCACGTAGACTTTTAAGAGAAATACCATCATCATGTATTCCACTCACAGGTGATACATTATAGCTATGTTAGAAATGCAAAAATGCTAAATTTTTCTGTGTGCAATTTGGGACTTGTTCTGATTGTCTTGATAAATTATATTTAGCAGATCAACACTTGTTCTCTGAAAGTAATAAAAGCCAAAAATGTCATTACAATATTATGGTGACGTGCAAGCAATAGACGCAAGCCTCATTAGTTAAGCAAACTTTGGTAAGAATAGCTGCAAAATTTCAGGAAATCAGCCATTAAGAGCCTTTGTTTTAGAAACTTCATAACTAAGATTTGTACAAAAATAGCAGCTAATGAGCAGCATGAAAAAAATCACACATGAAAAATATTGTGCTTTAAGATATTTTTTTTTTAAATTTTCAAAAGTAACAGTTTTCTAACATGAGCATAATTCACAAATATTTTTGTAAAATTGTTATATATGCAAGGTTAGCAACGATTTTATATTAACTAATTTAATGCAAACATTCTAATATTTAGTGATTGGTCATTTACACAATATGCTAAAATTTAAACAGTCACCTGAATACCATCCAAGTGAATATTTGTTCTGCTTACGAACTAGGACTGCATTGGGCAGCCAGTGATTACTCTAGTGGACTGCCAAGACAGAGCCCCAAAGTTCAATTTCCTGTTGGGTTCGTTCTGATTTGACGTTCCTTCTTGGCACAGTTTCTTCTTACTCTTCTTCACTAGTCATATTTATTTCCACCCACATCTTAAAATGTAGACTTCTGGCAAGAATTTCCCCTCCAAAGCTGGAAATTCACACAGGATGAGCAATGCTCTCTAGCAGACAATTGCAAAACTATGCTTCCTTAGCAGAGATGTGTCTAATGTAGAGTGGTACTCTGACATTAATAAATCTAATGCTATTTGCACTTAAACTTTATCAATGTGAATTCACTGAAACAAAATGAAAAATTAAATAATCTAAAACAAAAGAAAATATTTTAATAGCAGCTTGAATGGTTAACTTCACAAACTAAACCACTCCATAAAAGGGAATAATCCAGTGCACAGTTTCTTTTTTTAAAAAAAATACTTTTATTAGGTTGTTACAAAAGTTTTGTCATGTTTTTTTACCACAACAATGAGACTTCACATCGTTGCTGAAAAGTTTATTAACCAAAGTAAGTTCCATTACAATCAATACACTTCTGCCAACGAATTACCAGCACATTTATACCAATTTTAAAAAAATCTGGATTTCTGGAGTCGATAAACTGTTGGAAGACAGTTTCAATTGCTGCTTGGTTGGAGAAGGATTTCATATGGAGGAAGCTGTTGAGGTGTTTGAAAAGGTGGTAGTCTATTGGAGAAATGTTTGGTGAATAGACTGGTTGAGGGAGAACTTCGTATCCAACACGTTCAGTTTCTGAAGAGTCATGAGGATGAGCATTGTCATGGAGCAAGATTGAGCCTCTTCGATTCACCAATGCTGGCTGTTGTTGGGAGAGCTTCTGATGAACAATGTTTAATTCACAACAGTACCTTTCAACTGTGATGGTTTCACCAGGTTTTGTTTCTTATGACAAGTGAAGAGCAGATCTCCAATCGATGATTTTGCTGTTGTTCATTCAACTCATGAGGTACCCACTTGTCAAGCTGTTTCACCTTGCCTATTGTGTAAAGGTACAAGGAAACAGTTAGTGCTTACATCAAGCTCTCCATAAATTTCTTGCACTATTTTTCTTGGACTGGCTTCAACTGAGGCTTTCAGACGGTCGTCATCACAGCTGGAAGGACATCCACTATATTCCTTATCTTCGAGACTCACATCTCCTGATCAAAAATTTGCAAACCATCCTTGTACTGTGTGCTCCTTTGCTGTGTCCTCACTCCATGCTGGCTTAATGTTATGAGTTGCTTGGCCTGGTTTGAACTCATGAAGCAAAATGGCACAAAAAACTTTTCTATCCGTGCTTCACTCGGAATGCTGAAACAAATATCCATTTTATGATTTTTAAAAATGTAGGTTTTTTTTTCCATAATGTGTGCCGAAGCAAATGCTACAAAACAATATTTAAGTTATCTACATACACCTTCACAAGCATGCAAAAAATGAACCCCAAATTAACATAATATAAAAACCGATAAAACTTTTGTAATGATCTAATACTTATGAACCTTAATATTTCAAGGACCATTTTACTTTAAGAAAACATAAACAAAACCTGAATGTTATAAAAAAGGATAACTTAATTGACATCAAATAATTTAAATGTGTTTAGTTTTTAAAAAAACTATACTCTACTGACAAAATGGAACAAGCAGACACAAAAGTTTTATTATATTGCACTTTTAAAAGCAGAAAGAAAGAATGGAATAGCCTGGTGTTAGAGCATAACTACCTTCTATTTAATTTTATAGGATTTCTAAGTAGGGTAACAGTTTAGTTTTTTGGTTAGGATGAAGATGTGGTACTGTTGGCACTGGGACCAATCAAGTACCAGCTCAATCTTGGTGGATGTTGATGAGGCAGCTAAGAACTCTATCAGAAATCTTCTCTTAAAGCAGCAAGGTGTGTGGTAAGCTTGCCTGTTCCTGACTATCTCACCCATCAGATTGCATTAGGAAGACCCTGGCAGGCCTAACAGGGAGAAAATACAGAGCTTTAGCAACCCTACCTAATCCCACTCTTCTGAGCTCAAACACACATACACCATACCTACCTTTTTCAAACCCACTAGTTTTCCTTAGAATTACCATAAACTATCGCTTAGCAACTCATAATTTAAAGATAGTACGTTTTATTTATTTTTTCTTAAAATAGGCTTCACCATGAGCCTGTGGTTGTATTTGAAATATTTTCTTTCAATCAAAACTTTATAAATTCCACAGCCCTATTACCTTAGAGAAAATTCACCGGGACTTTGACATATTATTATAAAGAGGCCAAAATAATCTTGATATATATATTTTTTAAAGTGCATTTATACCCTGACTAATACATTACCTAAGCATTTTATTTTTGATTTATCATGAAGGTTTTTCTTTCTCAAAATAATATTCTTTGGTTTAAATATTGCATGATGGGCATTTATTGAAGTTCAGTTTTATTTCAGTCGGGTGATTACTAGAAAAGCCCCATAGTATTAAAACAATGCCAAGTTATTGTGTTAAAAATGCATTTTTAAATATTAGTGTTTCGTTAAAGAAAGGAGTAATGCAGTAATGTAGAGTGCCAATGTACAACAACAAACAAGTTTATTTAGCTCCTTTGTTAAAGTGAATGAGTTGCTTAAATGCCAGTCGTAACTCATTAGAGGTGAAAATGACTCCTCTGCACATCTAGTGTCCTTTATTGGGGTGAATCCAGGAACTGACAGAAAAATCAAATAAGAATGAAGCTAGCCAACAAAAACCACTATTTTCTTTTTCCCGTACTGACATTACCCAATTCCAAAGATTCAAGTAATACTGAATTAAATATGACAAATTTTTATTAAAATTACAGTAGCTCAAGTTTTTATTAATTTGTCAATAAGAATTTTATAAGAGAGAAAACAAAACAAATCAAATCAGAAGAAAAGAAACTTTAAAAAAAATTTTCAATAAATTTTGCATCTTTTACCAAGCTATCACTTTAGTTTTGCATCTTCTTCATAAAGCAATAATTATAAATTTTATCTCAGGTAATAAAGTTAAAATACTATTCTCCCTACACTTTGACTACCCCTCAATTAGTGATAGAGCACCATACAGCTCTCAATAAAGCAAGGAATCATTATTTTTTGTTATTATTATTTTAGTGTTATAAATGCATCATTACACAGTAACAAATCAGAGTGTAATAACCTGAAATATGGAAGTTATTAACACTACAGTGCTGGGATATGAAAAATAAAGAAAATCAAAGCCAACATTGATAGAGTGGATTTTAATAAGATTGCATTTACTCAAGTCATTATACTACAGTTTATTTTAGCATTTGTGCTGGTTTGTGTGTGTGTGTGTGTGGTGTGTTGTTTTTTTTTAAAAACCAAATTAACCAACTCAGCATCTCTCTTGGAAATTCTTTAGATGAAAGTATAAATAATACTCATATATATATATTTATTTTTTTAATCAGTAGTTTTCCCAATGAGCATTTACTTTTGAGGCTTTTGAAACAAGGTGTCAGAAGATAGATTTCCGTGTTTAGCATCAGTTCACACATGATTGCATTTGAATTATCTCTCTGAGGTGGGTGTTGAAGGCAGCAGAAATAATGTTTGATAAAATAATTAGTTTGCATGCTTTAATTCAAATGATCAGCATGCCCTGAGAAACATAAATTCTAAAATAAAGAATGGTTCACACATGCACGTATGTATGCTTTTCTTAATAAGCATTCTTACCACTGAAATCAGAAAGGGGTATAGATCAAGTCTTCTATGGTCGCTTAATCCAGATTAGAAGGTGGGACTTCCTCAACAGAAAGAACTCCGCTAAAACCTTTGTTTTTAAATGTGTGAAGAAACCAAAGTGCCCTGAGCCAACCTGCATTTATATGAGAACCTTCAGAAAACTGATTATTCCATAGCAATTGTAAAACTCTAATGAATCTGATCATTCTCTTCAGCATATTAATGCAGCTACAATAAGCTTGATTCTGACAGATTTGTCAGTCTGAAATGTTCTGGCTACAAACAACCATGTATAAGTCCTAATGGCTTCCTGCATTGTAGATACCAAATAGAAACAAATTGTCCATCCTCTTTTCAACAAACAAACAAATTCTACAGAGTTATGCCCACCTTTACAAAAATCACCATTAATCCTATTTTCTTATAAAAATATCTCATGTTACATTAGCTTCCCTGGACAGCAAAACCTCTTCAGTATCCCTGTATTAACCTCTATTACTGTATAAACTACATAATGTAGGTAACTTGAAAACCCTAACCCTCTGATTAATGAAAATCATCAATATTTTTTTCAAAAAAATCTGGAGACGTTAAAACTATACACCATTCTCGCTAAGATATTGCTTCAGTTGGTTACTGGCCCTCAATCATTTTCAAATAAATATCAGAGTACACTAAAGTTTTAAGTTAACCAAAAAAAAAAAAAACAACCTCCAAGATAGCCCAAAAATTCTATAAACCATATTTATTTCCTAGTAAAATAAAAGCAAAATTTACATATATAATATTTCTATACTACTTTATTATAAAAACAAATGGCTAAAATTTTTTTTTTAAAATAACTTAATTATTATTATTATTAAAGTAATGGTATATTTGTTATTCATAGTTAATTCCTTTCTACAACTGCATTATGTCATAGCAGCAGCAGCAGCATCTATATTACAAAAAGAATTCATTGTAACAATCTTACATAATAGGTATTTAACCTATTCATAAAAACCTAAAATCAACAAATAGATTATTTTCTGTAAATAATTGTTTTTTATTATGTAGATATAATAAATATAGATCTCTACCAACATTGGAAAATATATTTTTCATAACTTATTTTTTCATTGATACCTTTTTAAATTCAGATTTTGAAAAATTATCCAGAGATTTTACAGATGTCAAAAACCCAGAAGCCTGCCACTAAATTCACAAAGGCCGACAGCAAGATATAGCCAATGAAACTTGAGAGTCAGATGCTAAAAATGAAGGCTTCAGAGAACATTAACAAGAGCAAGGCTCAGGTTTAAAAAAATGGATTCAATGAATATTAGGGTACAAATAGGAAGAGATCTGGACTTCAATGTCAAAACTAGAGTTTAATGAGAAGAATTATGAATGTGAATTCAATATCCAAAACACAAAAAGATTATTCCAAAGACATAAGCGCTTTCAGTACAAAAGACATAAGTTTGTATTTTTTTTAACAGATGGAAACAGACATAAACCACAATCGAGTAAACCTGGTGGCAGATCAAAACTAAATCTTTTCAGAATCTTTAATTTAAACATTTTACACAAAATCAACAAAAATACACAACCTGTAAAAGATAATGAAATATTTCTTACTTAAAATTAGAAAATGCATTTTATATACTCCATTCAAAGACAGTAATGTCATGCCAGAATACAAGAGCATTTTCTAACACATTGGCAATAATCAATAACCAATTTCTTTCTTTTAAAAGGATGTCAATATTAGGTCTCCCCTAGTATATATATATTTTGTAGACTATGCTTCCTTTTGCCTACCAGGTTATAATAAATTGTGCTTCCTCAAATATTTCCCCTAGGTTTCCAAACACTGCTTGCTTATACAGTATATATATATAAATATCAAGGGAATTATTCATTATTTTGATAATTACCTACACTGAGAAGCTGATTCTCCTGGTTCCATTTCTTTTGAAGCAAACCTCTGCCAACTTGTGCTAACCTAAGAATTTAAAAAATGAAATAAAACATATAGTTTGTTATCAGATTTATATATATACAGATCTGGAATTTCCAGAGGTATTTGTTTCATATGCCAACATTCTGCCAAGATGAAACAGAATGAATTATATATTCGGTCTTTATTGTCATGGTTAATAAGAATCTAATGTAGCAGGGGCTGTCTAGAACTGTATAAAAATTCTACCAACAAAAAATGGTGGTTAAGGATCACCTAGGATGCATCATATTTGTTTTATGCTTAGATGCTAAATACTAGTCACATTTTATTTTAAAAAATAGAAATTTATACATATATAATAAAGGGATGTCTTACTAAGTAGTAAGTCAAGTCATCAGAAAAACCACTTGTCAGAAAAGTACTTTCACATTTGTACTCCATCAGTGATATTAAGTGAATAAGTAATTGTTTCACAGGGAAATCTCTTAAGTAGATGACAAAATTTCCAGGTAATTGTTGCCAGATGGAAAAAATTTAAAAAAGATTTTCTTAAAGACTAAGGAGAGAGATTTCAATAAAAATAAAAGCTCCAATCCTACAGATCCTAATAGCCTTAATAAGAGTGATAGAGTATTTTTTTTTTTTTAAATTTTAATTTGGAGACGTTTTGACAGTACAACACAAGAAAGAATTTAATGGGAGTTGCAGGTAGTTCTGAGTTATCTACTTAAGTCGATTTATCGTTTTCAGTTCTACACTTGCTGGCCTTTTATTGACAATGAAAGAAGAATGGTCCATAAAGGAGATTTTGATCTCATTAGATGATTTTCATATCTTTTATCCTTGATCTGTTGCACAGATAACAGCAGCAATGCACTAAAAGACATGGATTGATGTAGAGAATTTAATGATGATTGAGTAAAAAGAGAGAGAGAGTAATACCTGTAATTATGGCCTGCTGTTTGAAGGACACAGGACACCAGTAAGTTTAATGAAGTCTGGGTGGGGCACAGAGACAATCAAAAACATCAGGTATAATCACTGTGAAAAGGCCTGCTGGTTAAGTAGGGACAGTACATACAATAATCCTGTCATTGTCTGTGTCCAGAAAAAGGTAAAAGAAAAAATCTATACACTATTACAAGGCTTGATAATGAAGGCCATTTAAGCAATAAAAACTCAATTTTGTTTATCTGGCAAATGATATATATGTAATGTATATCCTCTCACTAATATAAAAGTTATTGAGAAATTGTGATAAAATATTTAATCTTTTTAGGATGAAAAATATCCAAAATAAAACCTAATTGTTTATCTAATACAGATCTTCAATCATTTGAACATTTGTTTGGTACTCTTTCATAACCAAAATGTAGCACCTGGAGGCCCCAAATTTTTAGTGTAGACATTTCAGAATCTGGGCATAGTTTCAAGCTACTGCACATTGGCCTTGCATACTGTTTTAAAGCCACCAAAGGCCACTTTTCAAAAACCTTATAGATTACACTTAGTTCACTAAACTCATTCAAAATAGTCTACCTAGCAGCCTCAAATTATGAAGAAGGTACTCAGGATCAAAGACAGGATCCAAGGGTACCAAAGCCTGACCTCAAAGGCTGCCTTTCAAGGTTCAGAGTTACTACAGCTTCACAATACTCATTCAACTCAGAAGTGGCCACAAATTTCAATTTTTCAACAGTCAACCATGAAGACCATTTGGAAAGTGATAAACAGCAGGTTTTGATATCATGCACAGTATAACTATGCAAACTAAGAATAAAAATTCATTTAGTAGTTTGCTACAGGTTTGTCATCATCTTATAAGATGTACCCCCTACTGGTAAGGTACTTTTTCCGATTCCTAAATTGGTCACCTGAAACAACCATTATGCAATTTTAAAAAGCCTGTGTTTTCTCATGATTTCTCTTTTCAAGATAAAAATAAACTGGGCTCTTATGGAACAAAGTTAAATTTAAGTGTACAGCTTATGCAATGCTAAGAAATATATCATTAGCATCATTTTAATGTTTATTCAAACTTTTTCATTGTATATTAAAACAAACAAAATTTCTGTTTCAAAATGATATAAAAACTTTTTTATAAAAGCCATTTTTTTTTTCAGAGCAGCACCAGGTAACCCAGCTACTATTAAAATAATTAAGACATCTCATTAGATTAAAAAATGTTACCACCTGGACATGAAATAAGGATATATAAATTTCACTTAATAATTTATAGGATTATAATTTACCCTTTTTTTTACCCAATTAAAATTTCCCGTAGCTTAAAACTGCTAGCTAATAATATTATTATAATCAAAGATTGATGTATTCATGAAGAGCTGTCACTCTTGCAGTGTCTGCATAAAAGCAGATGTATGCATGCAAAGATATGTCATGAATAATTTCCTCTCCTCAACAAAAGATACATTTATCTTGCTAAATTATAGGAATATTGTTTTCAACCAAAGGACCACTTGAGATCAACCCTGAGTTTAGCAAGTGTATAGTATTAGTATGCAGCAAATTCACTACTGTCTCAGCTGTGCTCACTTTCTGTGCAGCAGTATTGTCAACCAACTACATTTTGACTGCAGGCTAAGCATAACATTAACAAGCTGTTTTAACCTTCCATGTACTATCTGGAGGTACATTTACACCCCATTTCTCAGCACAAGTTTTTACTTATATGGCATGTGATCTACAGTACCTTCCTCATTTACATAACCCTTGTATAATTTTAACCCTAGGGTTGCCCAATGAGTAAGGTAAAAACTGACATGGTATATGGAGGGCTAAGACGACAAAGATTCTCTGTGGTCTAAGTCCAGCAGTTCACCTCAAAGAACCACTAGAGAGAAATGATCTTTGTTTTGTTGCATCAAAACTGCACTGTTGTCTTATGATTGCTTAAAAGACAGAGATTCATTCAAAAAGTACCTTGCCTCTTTTTATTTTTTCAAAAAGTATGTGCCTCAAATAAAAAGTAAAATTATTTTCTATTAATGGTCTAATTTAAATAGTTTTTCCTTTGCACAAAATTTTTAAAACACCCTGTAGCCGAAGGCTCTACTTGTTAAGGCTTCCACTGCCAAGCTACAAATACATTTATTTATGGAAACAAAGTTTGCTGAAAAGAAATTAATTTTGTTTCTTACATCAACAAAAATAATACATGTATAAACAATGGAAAGATAAACTTCCTTCATCAGTCTCAATAAAATCTAATTATCATGCACAGTTGTAACTCTCATGCTGTTAATAATATCCTACAGGTTTTTAATTAGATTTTTATGGATTATTTTTCCTGAAAACCTGTTAGATTTTTTTTTAAAAAAAAATAAATGTTAAGTCTTTCAAATACAATCTGTTTAAGTTGATATTAATAAAGTGAATATACAGTGCCCATGCAATACTATGCCCATCTGTTGTTATTGCAATCTGTCAGTTTGCTTCAGAAAGTGCAAATAAAGACAAGAAATAAATTGAAATTCTTTATGTTATTGCTCATTTGGCATTGAATCAATTAGATTTTGTGTCACAGTCTGATCCGGATTCCTGCATATCCATCATATTGGTAGAATATGGGCAGGTTGCTATCAGCTGATGATACAGTAACTTCCACAGTTAGGCTAAAGACAGTGAATTAGGGTTCTACTGAAAGTTTAACAAAAATCAAAGAAAATCGAGATACCAATGATTTCAAAAAGAGCAGCATGATATTAGGGAATCTGACAATGAAGTGGCTGTCTTGACCATCTCCCAGGTAATTCTACAGTGACAACATTTGTAGAAAACCTCCAATTGCAAGCAGATGACAACAGACTGAACCCATAGACATGAGCAATGTGTTGTAAAGATATGCTACAGTGTAGCCCAATTCACAGTAACCTTTAATAGCTTTTAATTCACACAGATCTCTTTCTCAGTGTAATGAACAAAAAATTCCACTTGCAATGGTACCTAGAGCATTGTAATTTGTGTAATTCAACAAATTACATTTCACCCTATTTGCAACAGATAGAAGGATGTTGGATGACACAGACATTTTGAAGGTCTGAATACCTTACGCGCACGCACATATCATTCCAATAGTGCAGGTTGCTGGAGGTTAATCCATGGTCTCAGACATGTTTAGCAGGCATGGTTTGATATCCAAATTCTGTTGCAGGCTGGGTGATATAACATTAATACCTTAGCATTGTGACAGGAGTTTACCTTGCAATGATGATTTTGTATATGAATGGGCATGAAATATTCTAGACTACCACCATTCTATCAGACCAATATTGTATAGGACTAAATTACAGAATATAAATATTACTTCGAACATCATACCTGGTCAGCCCAATCCCATAATTCAATCTCATTTAGCATCTGTTGGATATCTCAGAAGCATATTAGAGCCTATCAACTGCTACATTTTTCTTTGAACTATCTATGCACAGTGCTTCTAGATAAATGATCACAAAAATCACATGATATCTTACAACATATAGTGGAATCTATACCATGTGCTGCTGGAGCTAGCAATCAGGTCAAAAGTGCCCATACCAACTATTTATTCAATTTTGGCTATGAAGTATATGCACTTGTACATTAAGAAATTGATAAAAAATAAATCTAGAAGTTAGTTCTAGGGGGAAAAAAGATTAAAATTTGATTTTTATTTTTACTTCTTTCTCACTTTCTTTTTTTTTTTTTTTGTTTGTTTGTTTAACCATTTTAATGAACCACAGATCTGGAGAATGTTGAAAATATATAATATACACAGTACAGTGCTATTGTTATTGCATGATTCTATCACATTATCTTTTCATTATTAGCATGCACCATTTTCATTAAAATATTGCATTGCTATTTTATACTAATGCATTGTTGTCCCTTTTGGGGGGGATTTACTCACTTTTTGAAAAAATAAAATGAAGTAAACATATGGCTACAAATTTCTGCATTATCTATAAAATATGAAAAGCATTTCATGCATTTAATACTCACAGTAGATCTTATACATATATAAGTTATTTATTTCAAACTCATTAGTGATTTGTATTAAAAGATGGAAGATTTCAAAGTATTGTATATTAAACAATAAAAAAAAGTTAAAAAAACCTTGTTAGATTGATCTTATGACTGACTAAGTGCTTCCCCATCAGTGTATCATTAAGTTAGTTGTTAATGACCAGTCTAGAAACAAGAGAGGGCAAGTCAACTAGGATAATAAGGTAAGGATTTCACAATTCAGTTTTCAACTTCATCAGAGTACAAAACAAGAGAGTCAGGGTACCATCATTCTAATTCTGCAGCAGCCACTATCTGCAGTATGCCTGATTTTCTACATATAGCAGCTGTAGTTGATTAAATATACCACGTGACAGCCAGTAACCTTTATTCTTATGGCTCCATCATCCAACAGTTGTCTGCCATCACATAAATATCAGCTAAAATTTCTTCACCACCAAAAGAAACTCAATTTTTTTTTAAAAAAATAAAAGTGAAATAGTCAACAGATAAGTTAATTAGTATAACAAATATTCCATGTTTAATTGTAACACTTAAATCCATCTCATAATAAATCTGATAATTAATGATAAATGTAGCTAAAAATCTTAGACTGAATCCTTGCTTTTGCTTCTTCATTTAATTGAATTAATTTATCTAAGATGTCCAGCTGCTTGTATTAAATTAACTATACAATACATACCACATCAGTTTTTATCTTACTCATACCACCTGGGATGTATCTGCACCCCAGCCTAGAACCACTAGTATTTGTCTTGAACTGGCTGTGTATTTAGTCAACACCCTCATAATGCTAATGCCTATGATCGAACCTACATGGATTTATCATTACAAAAAGTTATTTCAATGAAAAAACTACTGTCACAACCCCAGTATGGTACAAACGCACCCCAGGTGGTATACAGTAGATACAAGTCTTTTTTTTTAAATCTAAAATGTTTGGTGTTTTTTTAAACCTATTTCATTATTTTTCATCTATCATTTGTAAAGCAGCACAATATTTACTTACAGGTGTATAGTGTATCATGATAGTTACCTGTTCCTTTCAAATGTAACTGCATTTGTTTGCTGGTATTTAGACTAAAAAAAAAAATATTTCTTTTTAAATCAGATACAGCTACTGATGCTTCGTACTTCCCAAAATTTCATCATTTAGGATTTTCCTATGTTTCTAGTAACTAGATCCTATAAGAAATGGCAGGTGATAAATGCCTAAATTAAATAAATAGCATAATCTTCGATCGTAAAACTATATATTTTTTGACCAAATGTATTCTCAACTTTATTCTAACCCCCCAGACTTTTTAGTGCTTTCAAAAATGGCTGTGCACATGAACAATGATTTTTTTCAAACAATATGTAAAAATATATTTATAATTATTAATAAATATTATAGTAAACCAATTTTTTTTTCAGAGAAAGTAGGAAATAACTCTGAAATCTACCAATTAACCCCAAAACTAAAATAAGATTAGAGTTGTGGTAGAAATAAAACATTTTCTCCCTTTTATTGTTAATTAGAGGGCATTATTTGACTCTCTACACTACCCCTCAAATCTGTATGGGAAATAGACTGCTAGGCTAAGATTCCTCCATCTAAAACTGAAGACTTCTAATAAGGCTTTCCCCGCTGATGTCAAAACTACAGGCCCTCATGGCTCACAACACAGTCTCTAGTAGCAAATAAACATGACAATATGCTTCTCCAACACACCTAGAATTAGCTCCATTGTAATGATTGGTGATTAAACAAAAAAAACCATATTACTCAGCACAAGTTGATCCATAGTGACTATGACCAGTACCCTCCTCATTATTGTAACCCTATATAATGACATTTATACTACTCTAACCCCTTGTGATTTTCATTATGAGTGTGGTGACTAAATATACAGCCAGCTCAATACATGAGCTGGTCACCTCAAGTGGTATATGGTAATAACTAACTTGGTGTATGGAGAGTTAAAAAAAAAAAAAAAACTTTGCCCACACACTAAGTAGGAAAGAGAGAAAACAAACAATTAAAGTTTAAGAAAGGGGTAGAAATTCTTTACTGCAGCTGCATTGACTCAACGAATCCATGTCTCAGGCCCTGGTAACCATTCACAAAGTACGTGGAGCACAGAATGCCTGATTTTAACACTGCCAAGGTCTTTTTTTGTGTGTTACACTAGCTATACCCCATATTTCCACTGAATATACTTAGAAGTTCTGCACTATAACTTTTAGATCTTTGTATTATTTCATCTATAAGCAGATCCTTTATTATTAACTACTGTATAACCACTAAAACAAAAAAAAATTAGTAACAGATTTTAAACCCATCAAAACAATCACCTGTTGCTTCTGTTGGTCAGCATGTGCTTTTATTTATCTGTTTTGGTTTCTTGGAGAAATGGAATAACATCCAAAATAGCTGCCTGCAAAATTGAAGCATTTTCAATTGTGCTAATTCCTCTATTGTCTGCCTACCTGTCTGTGTTTTACCAACAAAGACAGTGTCTGTTTCCAGAAATTTTGGGAGATAATAGTCAAGAATCCTACACTTCTGCACCACAAAATTGTGTGTCCATCTTTGACTGACCAGGAAGAGCACAGATGAGTGAGTAAAGAGCAAGTCAATGCAGAGAGAAAGGCACCAGACTGACAAAAGAAATCAGCATTTAAGAAGACTAATGTCAAACTGAATTAAGTCAATGAACTTCTGGAAAATAGGAACTGTTCAACATACATCAAACAGATACTTGATACCTTTCATTTAAGTATGAAAGATCAGTCAAATTACACTTGAAAATCAAGGACTCAGTCCTGCTGTGCCAGGAACTGATAGCATACCTACAATGACAGCCTGATGGATGTTTGCTGATAGAAGATAGCCATAAAAGTGATGGAGCAAGAATCATTGCTTAACACCAAAATCCACAACAGCATCCATTTCACTTGCTGCCAAATTATGGATCATACACCTTGTGGCTTTAGTGTGAAATAAGCCGAAAGGACAGTGCTTGTGTGTTATGACCCAAAGAAAAGCAAAAAGAATGTCAATAAAATTTCAAAACGAAACATTTAAAGACAGCAATAGAATTATTCATCTTGAAAGTTTTAACCTCTTCACATGCTGTTGATCACTCAACATTATAGTACCAGGCAACCAGAGATTTTGTGGTCGGGAAAGTCCAATCATCTGAAAAATCTCATTCAAGCTGAGGAAACAGACCACTATGACTTTGATGGAGAGATATCTGTAGGCCACCCAACACAAGATCAATCAATACCAACACTGGAAGAGCTTACTTAATTAACCCTAACATATCCAAAATATATTAACAAAACAGAAGGGAGCTAATGAAATTAAAATGTTGATTTTCATTAATTGAATATTCAGATATCTGCTAATGGATGAGAAATTATACTACTATTCATATCTTTGGAAGAGAGGTAACAAAATCTTATATTTATCAGCTTTACATACTATATACCAATGTAACCAGATTACTACATCATTATGTCATTTTGTTCTTCACAGTATTTATTACAGTAAATCTTTTAATAATTTCTGCATCAAAGACAAGGGCTATTCTGTTTACCAATTTACACAAAATGCTTTTTGTGTCAATATGTTTAGCTACTGTCTCCATTGTTTGGCAAATCTTGTCCATTGTATGAACTGTTCCATCTAGGAGAGACTCTAGAAAACTGAGACCCTAAGTCATTAACAGCACAGCTTATTATATAAAAAAGAACACTTAATAGTCCATTAGTCTACACAAAACTTTCCACTTTGTTATTAAGATTCAAATTTAAAATAATATAAGTAACAAATATTACTTTTAAAAATTCAGCAGAAACATGAAAAGGAAAAGAAAAAAAATACATATGATATCTCCAGCTGGGTAGCAGGCTTATTTTACCAGGTACTGAGGCACTTTACTATTATTTATTTCTATGGTATTAATCATGTCAATGTAGCTTAAAAATCAATGACCAGGTTGTAAACAGCCACACTTTGTGGTTTTATAGCAAATGGAATTCAAAATCGACACAGCACTCATGAGATATAAATACAAAAAATGATAAGTTTTCTTTTTTCTTCATTAATAATTTTAAAACAGTAAATAAATAAGTAAATAAAAACAAATTAAACAAGTTTAAATTTGTGAAAAAAAAAAGATATGTTCAATTATGCACATTTGGAATTGTTTAAATCATGCAGTCAATCAACAACAAAAAATATGGTTGCCTAATCAAAATTTTAAAATGCTTTTATACTCTAAAAAAAAAAAAAAAAGATTTTAATTAAACTCTTGTTTATCAGTATGGTATCTTTCACCCTCAACAGGTTAAATATTCAAAGTTAAAGTATATCAGCCAGATTTAGTTGATTGTTTTTTTAAGAGCAAGTGAACTCTTATCATTTGTTTTTTTACTCGACTCAACTGAAATTTCCAATAGGTTATCTTCCCTTTGTCATTTAAAGTTTGCTTTGATTTGAATTTTTTAACAAAATGGTAAATTTAATTGCCATTTCAGAAAAATTATAAAACAACATATATTACTAATCTGAAAAAAAAAATTAGTTATACATACTTTTGTACATGTATTTCTCACAGCTAACACCAAAGCTGCTAATTTTCTCAATGGCTACAGAACTGGCTGCTTCACAATCTACAAATGTTGCTGTCTTATCCAATCATTGGAGCTACAATCAATGACTAAATCTAAACCAATCAGGCAAGGTCCACCTCCAAAGCCCTTATTCAAATATAGGGGAAAGTAGGGTTACAGCCTATACAGAAAGATGGCAGAAACAGACCGAGATAATCATTGCTGAAATAAAAGCAATATTTTTGTAGAACAAACTGTTTCTGTTTGCATTCACAAAGTATTGCCTCAGACCAAAAAATTATCTGAGTCTCTGTAACTGTGGGAGCTAATTTCTGGCTTCGTCTGCCTTTAAACAAGTTCATCTCAAACAATGGCATTTTGTGGCAAAGTTAAAAATACTTAAATTTATAACAAGCCAAAGAATTATGCTGCTAAAACTTTACAAACATTTTTTTTTCCCTTCTTTTTGCTTGTGCAGGTTAAAAGCAGAGGTTTATCATGTGTCAAGAACAAGCACTTTCAAAATATGACAAGTGTTTCACTAAATATATAAAATGCTAGAAAATAAAAACAAATTTATATATATGTATAAACAACAAAAAACGTTCAGACAAAATCAATGTAGATTGAAATAAAGTATGTAAATTATTCTTTAGAAAGTCAACTGCTAAAACCAAAACCTGACATTTGATTTATTTATACGAGCATTGAAAAAAATTAGTAGCTATAATTGTCTGTGTAAACTTTCTTTTTTTTGGGGGGGTGGGTAAACTTAGCATTGCAAAAGCAATAAGTAAGTAAATATGACGCCAAAGGAAGTGAAAGTGTCTTGTAAACCAAGTTTAAGGCCCTCATATCACATATCATTGGCACCATGTTACTGGATCCTTATACTTAAGTGATTTAAAAAAAGGGGGGGACAGACAGCTAGCCAATTATTAAAAGTCGCTCTTTGAGCTATGAACAAAACAACATTTCAGCAGACAACTTCTTCTGTTATCAATACAACCAAGAAATCTAAAACATTGAATTGCCAACACCTTAGCAACTTCTACCTACATCCATCTATGTATTTTTCTCTCTCTCTTTTTTTTTTTTTTTTTTTTTTTTTTAAGGAAAGACTTATTCAATAAATGGCTACCTGAATTCAGTAATTATTTACCAACTATTTCTTGTGTTGAGATACTCCAAAAATTTGAATCTGATATAAATCAATCAAATTTATTTTTGTTTAGTTGTTAAATCCATCATAATGTTGTTTTTTTTTATTTATTTATTTTTGCTTGTTTTAAATCTGGATGTAGATGAAAAAAATGCATATGTATCCACTCGTGTACACATGCACAAGCAGGATTTCCAAGGTGCTCAAAATATATCTACATTTACTTCACTGTTTTCATATGAATTGTACTGAATGGAAATATCATCAAAAATCCACATTTCCAGCAGTTGATGTTATGCAGTACAGTGATGAATAAAGCGGGAAATCTTTCAGTGTTTTTTTTCCTTTTATACAATTTTAAAAACAACAAAAAAATCATTAAAGTTGCCACTAGTTTCAGTAAAATAGTGTTATTCGTGTTATAGCTTATTTTTCTTTGCTGGGATATTTTACTGTGAGAATAGACATTTCAAATGACATCTTAATTCAGATCTACATGTCCACCAAAATATAGCCAACAGCAGGTTAAGAAAAACAGGACAAAAGACGACAACTTGATTTTTTCAACATAATTCACATTTAAGCGACATTAAAGCCAGTTTGTTTTTCGGCATCCAATTTTTGCCGACATTACATTGCAAAGAAAATTAAATGTAAATAAGATGAGCAAAGAAACAAACAAACAAAAAATAAAGGTCAAATAAATTGTTTGCAAGTTTAAACCAGTATAAAAAGAAAAACCCATCAAGAAGAGTTAATTGGACAGAGGCGGGATCAAAAAGCATTGCAGACAAATCTATATTCTGCACCTTTTTATAACGTTTCTTCTCAGCACAAAAGGCAAGAAGTCATAATCACTTAAGAATTGATTTCTCTTCAGGACTTGCTGTTTTCATTTGCTTTACATTCATATTTTTTCCAAGCTTGCTGAGATTGACTACATGCCTAATCTTTCCAAAAGCATTGTTCAGGCCTTGAGTCATGGAAGAGAATTAAGGAAACATCGCAAAAATTAAGTCCAATTCGAAGACAATATTTGTGGAACTACTTATACTCCACCCTCTTTTTTTATACAAACGAGCAAACTCGATTACACAAGTGATTTTAGGATGTAATTTGTAAAATATTCATTAGACAGAATAGGCTATGCACTTTGGTTAGAGAAAACTTCATTTACACAACAAGATACAATCACACGCTTTGATTTGACAGTCTGCTAGAATTCCCATCTTATTTAGAAAATAGTTTTGCAAAAGCATTTAACCCATGCAGTACCACTTCCAGCTCAGAGAGAAAAAGCAAGGATAAAAAATTTACACAAAAATTTTTTAATCAGACTTCATAATTTTTTTTTTTTTTTTTTTACTTTTTAAAAATGTTGATTCTGCAAGAAATTTTATAAGAAATTAAAATGAAACAGTTAAAATTCACATTTTTTTTTTTTTTTGTTTATTGCTGTGTATTCTAATTTTAGAAAGAGTTGCTGCTTTTATTGGTCTTTTGCATCCTTTCTACAAAAAAACAGCATTTTATAATATAATCAATCTTCCAAAATTCCCTTTTAAAATATATGCTGAGGTACATTTATCGTTGTTTTATAAAAATTGAGGGCATTTAAAAGAACTGTACCCATTAATGGTGCTTAAATGATGAATGCTTTCACAAAATAAATACTTTCCTATCTCAGGTGAGTAGAAAACCTAACACTCCATGTTAAACCACACACATGCTATATCAATTAGCTTCAAATGTGAATGCTAGGGTCAGCAAGCATAGCAAACAGTAACTAACTCTCAGATTACCTACCAGTTTAATAAGGAAAAATGCTACTCTAGACTGTGACAGAAGAAACAGTCATCATCATCATCATCCCAGAATCAGCACCATGTTTCCTTCTCTTGAAGATGCTTATTACTTTTTAATACTTTGAAGACAAAAAAAAAATGTGCTGCACAAATTCTTTTCAGGATTGAAATCACCTCTCTCTCTCTCTCTCTTCCCAGCCTATCATAAATCATAAAAGATTACCAAATATGCTTAATTTTGTTTTTCTTAAATAGAATCATTCGACACATCTAAACAATGATCAAGAATTTTTAGAAAAATTCATTATCGCACAGAATTATCTACTTTTTTTAAAACCAGTTCCACCTTTTTTGACACATTTAAAGAGAGATTTTTCTGGACCAAATTGGCAATGACCAAACTGCTATCAGCTACAGATTGATATACGTGTCTCATCAAAATGTACATTGAACAGAATACTGTGCATGTAGTCAGAAAATTAAAAAAAAAGAGGGGGTTGAGTGTCTACAGTATCTGGGAAAAGTTTGAAGTGTTCAGAGCACTGAGGTAAATACGTAAATAAATCTCCTGCGCTGAAAGCGATGATTTACTTACAAGATCTCTGCATGGAGGCACCTCATCACCTATTTGCCAATGAAGCAATGAATTTAATCTCATATCTTTAGAAACATAAATGAAAAAGCCAAATAAGAAGGTAAATAGCAGAAAGCATGCTGAGCAGAGAGGGAGAAAAATCAAGTAGTGATAAACGGAGCTTTAATACATCTTATATTAATCTCTATTCAACCAAAACTGTTCAATGATGAAACTCAGCCAGCTGACTGTGTCTGCAACACAAGTTTAGTTAACAGCCAGATATCTCTATCAAGGCATTACTGGTCACACCAAAAGTATTTCACATACACTACCAGTTTTTATGTTTAGCCATTTAATTTTCAGGGTAAATATGTAATAAAAATAAATAAATAAATAAAGGAATAAAAAGTGAAGTAACAGTGCAGTAATAAGTGTATATTTTATGGAAAAGAGAGACAACAAACCATATGAGTGACAATGTTGTGATGGTGTTGTGTTGTACATAAATGCCTACAAGGGAGGCAAGCAATGCTAAAGCAGCATAGTGTCAGGGACATCTACTAGGAAGTGTTGCCCATTCTGTGCCATTGGGGTTCTGAATATCCAACTTTGACAGGAAAATCCCTATTAAATAAATTTTTTTTAAATTTAAAAGAAACCGAAGCACCCAGAAAAAACCTGCATAGCCGGCTAGTGAATAAGAAAAAAAAAAAAAATACTAGAAAGGTACACTAATCCAACCCGCCCCAACTGGGATTCAGATTCAGGCCCTCAACCTCAGTGGTCCAGTGGCAGACTTCTGGATCAATGCACCACCCACCAGTTATGTCATGTCAGCTCAAGCAGAAAGAATCATGTTCTGTAAATTAATAAAATGATCGAGAGGTTTTTAGTTATTTTGTTACAATAAATACAAATCCTTCTACAAGGTCACATCAGGCATAAGACTATGAATGTACCAATGGATGATTTGATCTTCTCTGACAATGTCACACATCAGATGCCCTGGCTTGATTTGGTACTCTGGTATATTCTTCTCACTTTCAACTCAAGGGATGTCACATGATCTCTACTATTGGTATTTCTCCTCTACTGGTTTTCTGAAAGTTGCATTTTTTTTTTTTTCAAATTCATATATGTATTAAATGTTGTAATCCACCTCTATGAAACTCTTACATAACATGAAAACACTATTACCATATTTCATAAAATTAAATGTAATATATCACTAATAAAAATACACAGGCATTTTTCACCTAATCCAAGAAAACTGAAGGATTTACTTACAAATTAAACCAAAATGAACTCCATTAAACATAGTAGTTTGAGTGATTAAACAAACAGCAAAACATTTTTTTGTAATAACAGAATAAATAAGTTTAAGACCTAGTGGCCGTAAAAGCTATAATGGCTCCCTTACGCCCACTATGCAAGAACACGAGTATATTAAATGAATTAAGTGAAGTTTCTGACAATGTTCATAAAAGATAACTCATCAAAGTAGTGAAGGACATATAAAGGAAGTAAATGAGTGTCTTGGAAACAGGCTTTCACATCAGTGCATCAACATATATAAAACAAACATGTGAACACACTCACACACACTCACACACAATATTCCACAACTCAGTCAAGAACAGTAACAGCTTTTTAAAGTTTTTTTTTCATTTATCTAGTATTCCTGAAACTTCTAGTCAAGATGTACTATGCCATTATATACTAAATCAATGTACACCTGGATAATCAGAGTTGATCAATTAGCACTCAAACAGTTGATGCACAGGCATTCAATGTCCAGACAATTTGTCTTCAGTCAATTGGCGCCAGACCCTGATTAAGCTTCCATTTCGTTTCAGCTATATTTAGCACCTCCAAGTGCTGCCTCTTTTAGAGTGACTATAAAACAACTTCACAGCGTGCCCATTATAGGGAAGAAAGCAATGACGCAGCTTTCCATAATTTCTACCCCTTCATCACCACTAAGCGCTTTTACTTGTCACCTCTCACTGATGATTTCACAACAAACAGCAAATAAACCATGAGGTCTGCCAGTCCAATGTAGGTAACAGTTCCAAAGACATGTGGAAACACTTGAATCTACATAAAAACTTCTGATATTGTGCAATAATAAGGTTAAAGCAGCATGCAAATGCACAACCCAATAAAAATGAGAAAATTCCACCATATTTTCTTTTACACTAATGCCTACAAGGGAGATAACGTTGGTGAGGGAGAGTAATGCCACAGTTGAGTTGTCCACTAGGAGACATTACCAATCCTGCACCACGTAAGGCCTCAGCACTTCCAACTTTGGCAGAGAAATCCATATTCAATTTTTAGATGTGGGAGGAAACCAAAATGCCAGAGAAAAAAACCCACAGAGCTGGCTGGTAATGAGAGAGAGAAAACCATGCCAGGAAGGTATGCCAGCACCCTGAAGGAACTGAACTCAAACCCATTACCACTACATCATCATTTTACTTATCCAATGAATACAAAGATTTATCCTCAACGGTATTTTTTTTTCGTTTATTCAGTTATCACAACCACGACCACTGAAAGTTACTCCTCTCATCTTTCATTTTATCTGCCATTATGGAAAAAAGAGTGTGTGAAACTTCAAAATAAGTTCTCTCATAAAATTTTTGTCAAGTTATCTGCTCTTGGGCAATTCAAATCAGAACAAATATACATTGTTTACATAAATGCAAGGAAAATAACATGTTAAGAAGAGATTTTGCTTGCTTGCATACACACAACAAAATTTAAAACTAATTTTAGATATGAGAAGGAAATGTTATATACAACTAGATAGACATTAATTTTGTCATGTATAACATACAACTATGGCATCTACCATCTAACAATATGAAAGGCCAAGATTGGGTAAATAGTTATGGTTGCTGCTGCTTCACTTGTCAGGTGTTGTGGTGTAATTCCATTCACTCCCAATCATTTTTCTGATCTCTAATATTGTAATAGTAGTTTTTTTTTGCTCCCAGCATCAATAATCATCTCAAATGCCTCTCTAAGAGCAACAACAGGTGGCACTTATAATCATTATAGTTTTTCTCTTAGGATTATTTCACAAGTGATCCAAAAAATTCTTAAATGATTAAATTAAGGATGACTAGCAATAGAATGGGAATGATAATCTCAATTCTCAGGTGAGAGTGCTGTATCATAGATACAGAAAATCCATTTGATTACACAAATTATACATATATGAAAAATTCCATACTTTTAGTCTCTTTTTTTTTTTCTCCTATTTTCTTCACAAAAGTTTGTTGCTGACTCAGAAGCTCATGCTATTACTTTATACAAACACTATACATGTATAATAAATTGTGGTATTTTTTAAAACCCTTAGGCTGCAATGAACATAAATTTATGCAAGCATAGGGAACTGGATGTACATATATATATATATGCAGTATTATTCCTGCCATTACTCTAGTTTCCTGCAAGGGGAGCATCACCTGTGGGAATCAGGTGGCTAAGCAGAACACATGACCACCCATGCAGGCCTCTGTATCTTAGTCATGTCTGACCCACTATGGATACTCCATGTCCCTCAACCTCTCACAGCAAACCAAGGTGTAAACTATGAGAAAATTTGACCTCCTAGAGAGTAATGAAAAAAACTTATAGAACCGAGTGATGAAAGAGCTGAAGAAGTAGGGTTGCAGTTCATGATTGTAATACGCTCAGGAAAACAAACAGGAACAGAACATGACGACCCTAGTGCACACTCACCCATATCCCACACCCAAGCCTCTGTCAGTCTCGACATGAACTTTCACACTTCACCAAGCAGACAAAAGGGTAGATATCTGATTTCGTTTTACATTTTCCCTATTTCTGCATGCATATCTTTAATTTTGTAAAAAAAAAAATTTTTCAATTTGTTTTCATTGCACATATGGTGAGTATTGGAGATTACAATCAATTCAGCTTAAGGATTAATAAATAAAGACGGCTAATTAACATACAGATTATTTTGTCATCTTTCCTACACAAGCCGACTGATATATGGATATAAAAAGAGTTAATCTGATGAGGTTCATTTAGTACATTTTTTCCACATATTGCATTATCTGTACTTTAAAAAACCAAGAAAACTAAACAAAAATTACTTGAGATTTAGATTAATTATGCTTATCCTTAATAACAGAAAACGGTGATTAAACTATCAAGTTTGGTTTCCATGTACTAACCAATTCCTTACTCTGGAAAAACAGTAGGGAGCCAATTAGTTTTGACATCACTTTTTTTTTAGTATCACTGTATAACATTAAGTAAAAACATTTCTAAAAATATTTAACTGCATATATTTAAAAAATAGTGTCTTATCTTGCAAAAAAAATAGCATTACATTTTTATTCTTTATTAAGAGTTTTGATTTAATTTTGCTTTGTTTTTTTTTAAAGAATGTTGGGCAGGTGAAAAAAAAAACAAAAAAGCTCCAACTTGATTGGCACTATGGCAACCAGGCGAAATTCTCAAGCCACAATGGCGTGATGACTTAAGTTCTGTCATATTAATCGAAAAGACCTCACATCAGGATTTTTTTTTTTTTTTTTTTAAAATATTCACTAACAGTCTGCTTGGTTAACTGATTCACCAATTAACACTTCTGCATGTGTGTTGCAGTCTGAGGAGACAAACAAACAAGTGGATTGTAATTTTGATGACTACAGTAGCCATTTTCCTCTGTTTCAAGAGCATACAGAAAAAGAGAAAAACTGAACAAAAGTTAACTCAGAAACACTTGAATCCATATTTGTAATGCAATCACATGAGTTTATTTAATTGGAAGTAAATGTTGCCAGGAAGATAACTTCTACTTAGTCAAGAAAAGCCCCAACATGCTTCCTTCAGAAACAGAAAGCATGTTCCTATATCAAGTGACAGAAGATTTAAATTAACTTGCTAAACTAACAATATGGTAAACCCAGCATGACTAATCCATCATGTGATTGCAGGCAAACAACCATAGAAGATTGATTCAACACTGCTTGACTTACTGTAAATGTTCAAAAAAAAAACTATACATCACTTTCCTATCCAATGTCTGCAAGCAAATGATAGTTAGTGAAACTGCAGCCACTGTGTTAATATGCTGCTGCCTTATCTTCAGTGTACCATCGCTGATACCAGCACCACCATGTAATAGCTATCTAGATAATCAGCCCATTTTTAAACATATGGTTGCCACCACAAAAATGTGTGTATGCATACATCTCAATCACACACACATCTCCTTAATATCACTTTTGCATAATTAAAAATGCACAAAGATAAAGCAAAAGTACACAGCCTATTCATCTTATTTAAAAAGAAGTAATATATTTACCATTATTTATTTATTCTTTCAGATCTGTATTACTCAGCACAAGTTGAACAATAGGAACTTTATGTAGCAAATAGTATGTTTATAAGTTTCTTATTTTGCTATGAACCATCATGGACAACAAAAGGATATGAATAATCTCAGCAATGTGTCTTGGGTTAAGAATAATTCCCAGTGGATGCCATGGTCTCTTCAAGACAGATTTTGGACTTTAAGTGTTACCAAAAGTTTCTGCTACCAAACAAACCCACAAAGATCCCTAAAAGAACTCTTCTTTTTTAGATATAGGGAAAAAAACTTGAGTGCAAAGATGAAACTCACGAGGCCAGCTGATGAAGAAGAGTGAAAAGAAACTACTATGCCCAACTGAGTCAATCCAAATTTGGATTCAACTGGGACCCTGAGTCTTAACAATTCAATAGCATAACCACTGGGCCACCAACTTCCCTGACACACAGTACCTTTCTCATTAACATAACACTTTATAATGGCAAATCTATATCACTCCAGCCCATGTTTTTTACATTATGAGTGTGTCAACTAAATTACAAGCAGTTAAATACAAATACTAGAGCTTCTAGGCTGGATCCAGGACTATTCACCACAACCAGATTGTCACAAAGCCAGTTCATTGCAGGGGTTACTATGCATGGTACATATAGTGTGCCAGTGCCTAATGATGCTTCTGGAATCACTTTAAAAATAGAAAAAATATATTTGAGTTTAAATAAATAAAATGGATTTCAGAATGACAGAATTTATTTTATTTTAAAATTAATTTTACGCAAATTTAAGTCACTAATGTTACCCCATACTGTACTTGTTTGATAATCCTCAAAGATGTATTATGTTCCTTCTATTATAATCTGCAGTAATTTTAAATATGCACTCATTTGTGTCACAATATTTTTTTCCGATTTTTGTGGTGGGTTTGACCTGCCACTAATTGTTCATAATATATATATATTGCCCATGATGTACTTTACAGAGGCTGTCGATGACTTTCTAGATTGCTGGATGTAGCATTCCCAATTCTGCCTGACTTGATGCAATACCTCTGTGTGGTTGCTGGTCCTGTCCTCTTTGTTGAGGACCCTTTTGTACAATGACCACATTTCCAAGAGAAACATTGTTGAATGTCTTCCATTTCCTTGGCGAGCTGGTTGGCCTACAAAATAATCTTCAAACCAAGCAGTGGCTGCAGTTCTTCTGGGAGCTCCATCACCATTGTGTCTATGGCCTTGTCCAAGTCTGTGATAGGTACAAATACGAGTGCAGTGATCATTTTTCAACATCGTTGTTATACCTGCGGGACAGTTGCAATTCACTGTTGTGTTTTTTTGTATATTTTGATTAAAGTGAAAAAAAAAAAATCCATTTTTACGCACATCAGGAAAGGTAATCCTTACCACCATGAATATTTTAGTTTCAAAATCACACGAAACAGATTCTGGAGAAACTTCAGGTTCAGCTGGTTTAATAAGTTGGAAGACTCCTTCATATGTATTCCTTTGCTTGTTAGGGAGCAAAGCATCAAATACTGGATGAAAACACCATTGAATCTTTCTGCAGTATCACGTATAGTTACAAAAATAATACTGGCATGAGTCCAAATGTCCCCACAACATATCAGTTATCAATGCCACGTGGTGGCTTTTTCATGTTAAGAAAAAGAAAAATGCTTTTTATATTGCTTCATTTTTTAAAAAAAAAAAAAATAGAATATAACTTAAACACTTTTAAACAAAACTCTTAATAAAATCTCACTAAATTCCAGAATAAAATCAACATGTGCAGCATATAGACAAACTTGTTCTTGTTTTGTTTCAGAGTTCCATCCTCATGTCAATACATTTAATTGTTTACTGAGGCTCGATTTGTTTGTTTTTTAGTCATCAATAAAGGGTCATTTCATCAGCAGTCTGTCCGGACTCACTCTTACCATTGCCTGTATCAGACTTCCACAAATAACCCTAACTACACATCTGATAAGGCTCTGTGACTGCTGCTAAAAAGTGTTGCCCACCATTGCTGTGCCAGGCAATGGACAGATGCTACAAACACTTTTCTGTTTAGCTGTGGAAGGAAGCCAGAAAAACAACCAATATTGATAACTGATGCAAAAGGTGAGAAGAAACTATAATAGAACTAAATCCTTGCAAATCCAACTTTATCTACTGTGAATAACAAAAACCAATATCCAGCCCTGAACACATTTGCAATACCAGAAAAATGTTCTGCCCTCTCAAAGTTTGTTAATCTCAATGACCGTTTATAATTTTCTTTTTTTTTCCTCCCTAGAAATTGAGTTACATTCATTTGAGAAAAAGAATCTGCTGAGAGAAAAAGAAAAGTGTGGTACAAGAATCCCTAGAAGCAACACTGATAATGTAGCACAGATTAGATTGTTTCCAAGGTCTTCAAAATCTAATTTAAAATCCAATTTGAAGATTTTAAATGTGATAATTGTGTTTCACAACATCTGTGTATTCCTAGTCTCTCTTCAATAGACTGAAGTCTTAAAGGCAAAGATCTAATGAACGAGGACATTGTAGAATTTTTTTAATAAATAAAACAGAATAATTAAAGACAACAGAAATTATGCAATAACTTTGTAATTCTCTCCACCACCAAAAAAAAAATGACTTATTAGATAAGTCAGGTAGATGAATGTCAATAATGTCAATAATGGTACAGCCAGAATTATCTTTAAAATAATTCTTTTTAAGTTACATGTAGAATTCATCTCAGAACCAAATCAATTTAGGACCCAGCTGTATCTCACTCTCTCTGTTTGTCTGTAAAGGCTATTATTTTTAATACTTTATTTATGAATCGCCAAAGGGTCTCTCAATTCACTGTATCTAAGCTTTTCCACCAAATATAATTGTAGTGGAAGAAAGGCCATTTGATCACTCACATAATTCTGAACAGTTCAGTTTAATTTTCTATCAAGTAATTTCACCGTAAGTAAATATAATAAATAAATAATTTAATGAAGTACCTAAACATCCTGGAAAAAAATAAATCCAAATTCTTTCTTTTCTTTTTTATTTTGGTTAAGTTTTTCTTATTTTACAGGTACTGGGGACATTCAAATTCTATTTCAGCTAGGTTTCATTCGAATGTCTCAAATATATAATTACAATATAACCAGCTGATTTTGTTTTGGATTTTTAAAGAAAGTCTCTAAAGTTTCAAGAAGTAAAAGCAACACTAAAATCTTAGATTGTATAGCGGTACACTTACATTTTTATAAACCCATGGGCTTGTATGAGGAATTCCAGGGATCTCCACAGACATTTTTTTTTTTTTTTTTAAGTTAACTATGTTTTGAAATATTCTAAAACATTCAATGCCATTTTGTGACTGCCTATGGGACTAACACCACCAACAGAAAACAAAACTAATAATACAAAATGCGTCAATAACTAGGAAAAAAATAGAGTAGACCAAATATTAGTGGAACAAAAAGGCAAGCCAATGCTACTTCTAGTATATTTATTATTGTAGACTTTGGTCAATCAATTAGTTATTTCTTTAATTAGAAAGCTCTATCAAAGGGTGGAAAAGGTCAGTTAAAACATCAAATGATTTACCCATTACTTATATTAATATTTCTTTTCATTACTTGGAAAATGTCAATGAAAATAATGATAATAGGTTTGAATTTACTTAACCGTCCTTGTCAGTCACTGAGCTATTACCACCAGCCTCTTGTAATCGAGTTTTTGTGAGCTAATTACATGAAAGGTAATCTAAAAACAATTCATTTTAGATTTGCTTCACAATAACTACAATTAGCAAGCTACAATTTTTAAATCTTTTTTAACAAAAATAAACTGAGGAAACAAATCTGGTGTAAAGTTTCTCCAGTTAAGTGTATTTGTTTAACTTGCAGTATTCAAGCAGAGAGAGAGAGAGAGTAACTCAGCTTTTCTATACATATGTCAGTTGTATGGATTGCTCTGAATTAAAGCTCTATCTAGAAATGGAAGGATGTTATTAATTACCTTTTTTATTTAAAAAGAGTTGCAGCACAACACAGATACATGGGTGCATAAGCAAAATGTTTTAAAACACTTTCATCCAGTAACCAGAAAAAAAAAAGTATGCTAAAATTATTCCATTCCACACTATTTAGCAAGGCTTTTTCAGAAAAGAAAACCTGACCAGTAAAGAAATAGTTTTTAGTAAAAAGAACATGTACAAGCTCAATTTTATATGGAGAAAGTAAAGGTTTATATATCACACACACTTTACATAGAAAGTCTTACTACTATTTCAAAGTTAAGGTTAACAGACATAACTGCCAAATTTGGGGTGCACAAAATCCACACGAGAAGCTCTGTTACATTTAATATCTTGTGTACTCCTACCAGAGATAACATTTATGGACAATTTTTTTGAAAAGAATACTGTAACTAGTGACTCAAACCTGAAGATCCTGGTGGCCCCATTATATGGACTCCCCCAATCATCTAACCTGACAACTGTAAACTGTTTTCCTTTTGGAAAAATCAAAATCCAATGTGCACTCCAACAAGCCGCATAATTTGGAGGTTAAGGGGAGAATTCAATATAACTGTGCCTCATGAACTAGTGGATGTTCTCATGGTTTTTAAAACAGGCTTCAAAGTTATACAGATAATGATGAAAGAAGCATAGAAATTTAGACATTTTTATCATTATTCTACTTACTAATATTTCTAGAAAGTTACTGTCAATTTAATGAAAACTAATCCCTTGGAGAAAACATTTAAATCAATCAAAATAAGGCCTTGAAATTCATAGCTAATCAAGAGGATGTATGTTGATCTCCATACACAGCTGATCAATGATTCCAAATAACCACCAATATAGAAATTTTGGATAGTTTCCTGTAAAGGTTCAGAGCCCTGAGTCAAAATTACATACACATTACTGTGTGATGAAATACTGTATACTGACCATTCAATTTACAATACAAATAATCAACTTTAAAATGTCCTTTACAATTTTATCCCCTTAATAACAGTAAAGGAATAGAAATAAATAGCAGACTTTTTTTTTTTTTTGGACTATTAAGTTTCATGCCTCAAATTAAGTCTAGAGTTGAAATGAGCAACAAGAACAGAAAGCCGATGATATAAAGGGCCTTTATGTCTGCAAACTCACACCAAGATAATTACTGTTAATTGTCTGCTCCCAAAGAAAGCAGTCGAATTCAAATGAAATATTTTCTGAACCACTGCAGCTCTGATTCATATAACTCATTATTTATGACTAACAAACATAAATTACAACAACGATGAGGTGAATTAAAGAATATGGTAGCAACAATCACAGAATAAATACCAAAGCAAAATAAACAAAACAGTCCGTTCTCAAACACAATACCCAACAGGTGGCTCTGATGTAACGGGTTCAAGAAATTTAAGTCATAAACACTAATTACACTCCATCAGTTTAAATAGATTTTGTTAATAACACCAGATAAATATGTTTTAAAGCAAAGTACTCCACAAACAGCTTAAGTAATATCACTATAGATTTTATTAGAAATTCTATGAAAATATTACCTTTCCTTTTTAGTGCTTAAATGTTTCTGATTTATTTCAAGACAAAATTAACTGCTATCAAAAACAATTCCCTTACTGGCAAATAGCCAGTAGTTTGGGTACAAAAAGCCAATCAGAACCTACTGCAACATACAAGGGAAAGTAATACTGCAGATTTATGAAAAATTTAAGAATACTAGCTGCTAGCAAGGGCAACCTGTGATCTGGTGGTTACATTGCTGGACTGTCATGGGTGAGGGCTCAAATTTGAATCCTCTAAAACAGCTTGGTATGATGCACCTCCTTGGCATGGGTTTCTTCCAGACATACAAAAGAAGAATTCTAGTAGGGACTTTTATTAGGTCTGCTTGATAGCAAAAAGTGCTAGTGACACCAATCAAATCACCATATTGGAAGGACTGAGTACTATCTCAGCTCAAGATGCAATCAGAAGTCAGTAGTATCCATTTGTCATCCCTGACAATTTGCAGTGGGTTGTGCAAGTTACAGGTAAGAAGGACGGAAACTGATAGCATAGTAGCACTTAGCAGTGGTAGTAGTAGTAGAGAACTCACTCATAACCACTCTAATGTTTCAACATGTTTACAGAAAACTTCCATTTAATAAGATGTACTAATTTTAAGATTTACCTAGATTTACGTATCCCAGGATAAATTTTTCAATGCATTTAGAAATATAAAAACAAATCTTTGCAACCAAAGTTTTCTACTGGATGCGTTTTAAGTATCCACTGTATACCTTTAGACTGGTAGTATAATTACTTTGCTAAATACAAAACCTACTGTTCATTTTTACAGATAAGCAATATCTGAATTTTCAAAAGAATAGCTTTTCTAAAAAAAAAAAAAAATTTTTTTTAAGAATAAGAACCAAACAAAAAAATGAGAAGACAACTATGTACTACCAGCACAAAATCATGTGCAGCAGAATTCTAGATAATGGCAATTCCGATGTACATCGATGTCTACAAGGGAGACAACTCTGGTGAGGAAACATAGTACTGCAGTTGTCCACCAGGAAGTATTTATTGCTAAGCCTGGTTCAGCATTTCCAACTTTGGCAGAAAAGGCCTTTTTAAAACTATTCAGTTTTAGATGCAGGAAATCCAGAAAGTTGGCTGGTGAAGAGAAGCAAAAAGAAAACCTACCTTCTAGAGAGGTATGCCAAACCAAGTCATTAACTTGCAAGAATTGAACTTGGGTCCTTTTACCTAAGCAGTCCAATCATTTAACTGGATCATCTCTCCACACAAGGAAAGTTATTGGTGAGGTAATTTACAGAAAGCAGAGGATTACCAGGCATTTCTCATCATTTTATTATAGTAACAAAATAAGCCTATATTCTAGTTATCTTTCCCAATTGTCATCATCAGAGTTTAGTCGTGAAAAAACTACTTTGAGATAAAATGTTGTTATTTTCCAATAAATTTTTTTTTTTTTTTACCAGTGGGCATCAGATTAAAGATATGAATTTCTAAAATGTAGGTTCATTAGCACTGCTACGACTACTACTAAGGTCATAGGAAATACCTGAAATAACCTTTTACTTTTAGGGAAATTATAATGCTTAACAGATTTTGGGGTTTTTTTTTTTTCAAATATTTGCCTGTTTATTAAAAATAAATTCATTTTTAAACAAAACAACCTATTTCATCTATTTCTCTAAAATGTCAATTTGAACTACAATGAAGTAATTTGATGATACGTTTAAAACCCTTTTCACATTTCAGAAAGTTCATTTATACCTGTGGATTGTTTATATTAGCCTAAATAAAAGGCACTAAATGTCTTCAATATCTCTGAAAATAAACAAACAAACATAACTTTAAACATTTTATTTACAAATCAAACTCTTTAATGACTTTATGAGAAAGAAATTACCTGGAGTTCTGCTTTTATTAATTAGTGCCCTTCAACTGCTTAGCAAGTACAGTTGTCCCCCGGTATTCACGGGGGTTACGTTCCTAGAGCACACACAAAGAGTGAAAAACCGCGAATATTGGACATGGTCCACACTATAAATGTCAAAATATAACATAAAATATAAAAAAATATAAGTAAATATATAATAATAATTTAATAAAAAATACAGCACTCAGCGAAACACTTGAGATAGCTACACACGGTAAACTGGGATGATGCGGGGCTGCTGGGCTGCATCTGCCTGAGACAGCGCCTCGTGGGCAGCAGCAGGGAGAAATGAATAACGCTATCGGATTGGCTACTTTCAACCTCTTTGCTGAATTTATGTTAGTATTTATATTACAAAATTAGTAAATTATATTTTTATTAATAATGTAGCATTAAAAAGTGTGAAAAAATATATATTGCCACAAAAAATCCATTAAAAATCGCAAAGATATTTGCGATTCCGCGAATATGCGGGGGTTTCCACGAACAATTATTAGTTAGGTTCTGAGGAAAATTCCGCGAATAACCAGGGCCACGAATGCTGAACCGCGATTACGCAGGGGTCGACCGTATACATTACTTGAATAACTCCTATTGTAGGTTCATGCACACAAAAACAAATAACCAAAAGTTAAAACACTTTAGAAAAGTCTGCAGTGCCAGTATCTTTAAACTTCAGTTCTTTTTTCTCCCCATAGCACTGAACTCAGAAACAGCCAAAACCCTTCATCCCATCATGCCACACATGAGTATTTCCATGTATACTTGCAGATTGTTACTGATTAATAAATAGTAATGGAGTTTGGTTGAGTTCATACTAAACTGAGTGCAACTTAGCAATCAGGTGCAAGAAGGCAAAGCATACACACAGTAAAGACCTTAAAATGAATGAAATCAACTGCTAATGATTCATATGCTGGATTACAAATATCTTAAGCATAACTATTATAAACTGGAGAAGTAAACACTTGAAATACCTAGAGATTTAAAGAAAACAAAACCACCAAGATAGCACTTTTTAACAACAAAATCCCCACCATTATAAAGTACCTTTATCCTATCATCTAATTATAAGCTACAACATAAACTCACTCGGAAGATAACAACCTCACAACAAGGATTATTATTATTTACAACTATAAGATTTTTCCAGGAATTTGGCAGTTTTCAATTTTATTACAGATTTTAACAACTTTTCCTTACAACATTAAATCACATGATGGATCATAGAAACAACACAATTTTATTTATATTATACAATCACAAGAAAAGTATTGCCAAGTCCCAAGTACTATAATTTAAACCATTAAATTCTAATAAAAATTGAATAAATTAGTAGATCTGTATAAAATCTAATAAATTCCCCAACTGTCAGTCTTAGTGCACAGATAATTTTTTCTTTTACTTATTATTCAACAATTTCAAAAATTTTAGTTTTAAAAAAAGGATAAGACTATAAAACTCAATGGAAAAGTTTGCACAAAAAGCTATCAACAACATTCCACTTAGAACAGACTAAACCCACCAAAAAATAGTTATTTTTAAACAGCCTTAACCAAAGAATGATTCACTTGATCTGTTTCCATGCAAAAAATACCTTCTTTTTTTTAATTTTTGCAAAGCAATAACTGCTTTAGTCTACTTCAAAATTCTTCCTGGAAACAGTTCCCTGCTTTTTAAAACTGGCTATTCATAAATCAAAAGGTTTTTGTTCAGATGCACCAAGAAAGAAAAAAAAGTTGTCAACTCTTCGAATAAAGAATGGGCATAAAAACTGAATTTAAAATGTTGTTTTTTCCATGCAAGAAGACCTAGATGATATTGCACTAGCAAAGTTCAAATGATATCTGGCTAACAAATTGTATTAATCTGGCTTTCATTGCTCAAAAATATCAAAAACTGACTCCCACCTCATATCTTTGGCAAGCACAACTCGAAAAAGAGTCTAAATTTACATTATGAAACCATCCTAAACAAACAAATAAACAACAAAAAACAATGCTAACAATCAGAATTTTATATCATATCATATCTAAAAAAAAAACCAATCTAGTGCTAACAAAATCAGAGTGATGGTGATTTTAATTTTTAAATGTTCTAAAAACTACTGGTTTAACCAAAAGACTGTTTCCTAATTAGGCTTAGCTTATGTTTTCTATGCAGAATAGTTATGACTTGATATACTCTGAATATTAATATATATATGCAATTTCAGTTTCAATTTTCCAAAATCAAATTTCACTGCAGAAAAATGTGAGCAATAAGGATTAACCAGATTTTATCCAATCAAAACAAAAAATCTCTCTAATTAACTTAAATTATGACTTATTGCAGTTTCTCTAGATCCCATTTGCATTCACTCTACAGTAAGTACTTGTCTTTAAAGCAGCAAAAGTGAAAGTTAAGGTGCATACAAAATAAAAATGACAGCGAATATAATTTTCCAACTTTAACCCATTACATATAATATCAGTTTGTTTGTTTTTTTTACTTTACTTATGCCACTCCAGCCTACAAGCACTAATTAATTTTTTTTTTAAGTAGGTACATTAGTTAACACACTCATTCAGCACAAGTTGAGCCATAAAGAGTTAAAGGGTAATGAGTTGCAAATGCATCCAAAATGGTATACAGAGGGTTAAAAATTATAACATAATACAATAAACATGTAAATTATGATTGTTCCCATGCAGTATAGCGAGATTAATTGTCCTGTCAATATTAAAAATCAAGGCCTACTATGGCCATGTCACAACTATTCACACAAACTACAGGTTTGTTAGAACGGAGAAATCCTTGTTGGAAGCTTCTGGTCAGCCCACAAAACTGAAATGGTAAAACACTCAAACTGGACTATGCCTAATGATTTCCCTTAAATCACATGAACAAAACAAATGAAATTATAAGATTATCAGGTTTAGAATATTTTCAAGTTTTTTTCTAAGTGAGTTATATGTATTTCGCAGGTTTTGTGAGGTTTCTTTTCCTACTTATATATTTCATTTATAAATTAGCAAAATATTTCTACACAAAATACTTGTGTGTACCTCCCAAACATACATACAGAAATAAGACAGAATATCCATTCTAAAGAGAATCATGTACATTTTAATGTTTGATAATGCATAGTGTTAATAAGCAGCTAATTGCAATCACCAGATGCTTAGAGTAATTCCACAGTTTTTATTACTTGATGTTTCCAATGAAAGTGTCTTACTCATTTTTCAAAAGAACGATAATAAATCAAACTTCAACAATCATTAGTGTGTCCTAAAACATCCATAGCCATTTTGCTAGCCTATTTTAATAGCATGCAATGTAGGTACCATTCACCTTTATTGCCGTTAATTTGAAACCAAATTGAAAAATTGTAGTATTTAAGTCAATTAGTCATCTGTATTGATCCTATTATTTTGTCTTCCTGACATCACAACATTAACAAAAGGTTACATGCAAAACTGCATAGGCACGCACATGTACACACAGACAGAAGTTACTATAAGTATCTGAATAAGAAGCCAGATAAATATCTTTATTTCTTTTTTACAAAAGAGGCAGCTGCTGTATTCTTTGCAGATTAAAATTCAGAATTCTATGACTGATCTTTTCCTGGTGCTATACCAAGCTGCCTTAACACATCATCTCAAAAAATAACTACAGCATCCATTATACTGTATTAGAGCAGAACACTGCATCTTCCAAAAAAAAGAGAGAGAGAGAGAGTAGAATCACCAGTTGTCCCAAAAATCTTCTATCAGATTGTCCAAGTGGTTCTGCAGGAAATATACTGGACCAATATGATGCTAAGGCTTTGTTTTATTTATCTAACATGCTTTCCCAGTTGCCAATTTACCAATCAGAAAGTTTCCATCTTTACATTTTCTTTTTTAAAGGACTTCAAAAGACAAAAGTAAGGAAATTTTATAATAACAGATGTTTGTTTGGTAAAAGATACTGTGTCTGGTTAAATGAATTAAACATACAGTTAGAAACAAACAAGTTAATTATAATGTTTGTTATGACTTACAAATTTAAAAGTAATAAATTTTAAACTATATAAATTCTAATGATAAAAATATCTTATTTTGTTATATCTTAACACAAAGAATCAAAGAGTACCTTTTTCTGTAAAATTTAAAATTTTCTAGCCCTTAAAAGAACTATTTATGAACGTAGATCTACACCAACTGGTCTGTTTATTTGGACATATTTAACCTATTAGACTTGGGCCTAACCAGAGCTGCAGATGCACAAGGAAAAAATTAAAGAAAATGTCTTCCATGAGGGGAAATTATGGCTGTAAACAATGACAGAAGACAGACAGACAGAACAGTAAAGACCAACTGACAGAGACATTCAATACAGGGCATTCAAACTGTACCTCAAGAAGAAAAATGGAACAAATGAACTATGACTGCAGTAGGACACTTTTGCTTTAACCAGTGATCACAGTTACCAAGATGAAAAGATACTTCATGTGGTGTAAGGAGCATAGGCATTGGACTAAGGAAGATGGCGAAAAGTTAATGTGATCTAACAAGTCATGTTTCACCCTTCTTTGCACACACAGAAGAATACAGATTTGAAGAAAGTCACATGAAGCACTTGACCTCCATCCCCTGTGTGGTCACAAATTCAAAGGCTTCTGGTGGTGAATTCAAGATTGGTGTATGTTCTTTTGGGATGCCCTAAGCTCCTCGGTTCTTTTAGAAGGCAGAAAGAACACCAAAACTTATCTAAGAATCATTTCTGATCCAGCACTCTCAGCCACCATGCCTACATTGTGTTCATGATTTTAGGAACATGGCAGAGATTTCAAGCATCTCTCATCACCAGCACAATCCCAGAATCTCAACACAATTGAATGCATTCACTATTACAATCCTCTACCTAGCTCACTGCCTACAATGCACATAATATTAGTGACTGAATAGGGAAATATACCTCAGGATTCCTTCCAGCACCATGTAGATTTTATGCCACATGTCATGGCTATTATTTGAACAAAACGTGGTCTAACCCATTATTACACATACATCTTAATTAAGTAGCCAACAAGTACATATACATGACTGTAACACTAAACATAAATTACTTTAGAAGACTTTGCAAATGATAAGTATCTCAGGTCATTTTCCTTATCTAGAGCATTATTTGTCCTTACCCTCTTTCCAGTGTGCAATTCTTTTGTTGTCAAAATCTGTTTTTGTACCATTTTAAACACTTTTCTGTTATGTTATATTTCATCATTCCATGTGGAAATATTGCTCAAAGTATCACAGCCACTAAAGTACTCATTTAGTCATGTCTAACCCCTGGAAGATTTTTCCCTACACTATGAACAGAATATTAATGATCGTGTGATTAAATCATTTTATACAAAAAAAATCTAGGATAACCATATCATTAGTAAACTTAATAAATGAGTTAAACTGTCTGTCTTTCTGAGAGTGTCAGCGGTAACCATATCATTTCTCTAATTATTCTTTCCAAAAAAACTTTCTGGAAATATGAAGTAAAAGAAAATCTTTTTTTTTTTGATGAGTCCATTACTATAGTTGGCCTAACGTGTTTTTTTTTTTTTTATTTCTGAATCTAAATTAAAATCAAAGCAACTACCAAAATATCCAACAACTGAACCACTCTCCTCAAAGTAACTTTCTCCAGAATAATCATAGTATCAGCCATTGTGATGAGTAAACACTATCAGTGAAAGTACTACAACAAATTTTCCCACAAAAAAGAACCATCATAGTGGCTACACAGAGTAGAAAGTTGTCGACTTAAACTTAAGAATTGTGTTCCAAACGGTTTATCATATTTTCAGAACTCAGATATTTGACCAAAAGAAAATTTTAATATCAATTCAAAAGATGTCTCCAGGTGTAATGTAGAATTCAGTACTTCTATGCAATAATTTCCTGAGGCAATACATAGGACAAGATAGTATTAGTTTGCAATGTATGTAGTCAGCACATATACCTAAAGGTTTGAGAGCAGATTTAACTGACAGTTTCCATTAATTCCAGATCAGTTTTCTTATGGATTATTCTAAAATTTACATCAGTCAACACCAGGTTGTTGGAATAATTTAACAAAAATATAATTACATAATCGCTGAAACATAATTGCATTTGATTTAACAGAAACTGCATCTCTTGCTTCTTTTCAGTCATATTTACAAACAATAGGGCTATTCCCTGTAGCCTTAAGGCTCTGATAATTTTAATCTAGTTGAAGGATTTTCCTTCCAGACCTCCTAAATTTTCATCTAAATGCATGAATAAAAGAAACACCAGTTTGCAAAACAGCATTCCTCTTCTCAATTTTTGCTACTGTACCATCAGGAAAGAGGGCAGCACTAGCAAGCCAGCCTTTGTTTACCTATACCAGAATATTCTTCTCTTTGATGTTTTTTCACAGATTGCTGAATGCCATACAGGTGTTTTTGGAGAAATACTTCATCCCCGGATGTGCATGCTGCTCTGGACAGTTGTACTACTGCAGCAGAAATGCTTGGCTGGAAACCAACTACCTGTCACATAGGTGCAATCAGGTATTGAACTTGTGACTTTTGTAGACAGTACTTCAAGGGTTGACTTACCTGTTCACTACCAACTGTTATTACAATACTTATTGTGGTACAGAGCTGACAAGCAAGAGATTTTAACCATTTTTAAGCTAGCTTGGGATGAAAATTTAAATGACTTCCCTTCTTCACAAACAAACAAAATGTGTGGATTTCTAGTGGTTAAGAGACAAACATTTTCCCAGTTTTAAAAAAATCATTGTTTTAATTACTGTTTTCTGGGGGGGGGTGCTTCACAGTTTACATTTTCATGACTTTTCAAATTTCCCCACCATTTGTCAGCTTTTTCAAACAAATCTGCTACAGCTGCTGCTGCTTCAGCTGCTCTGCAAAATGACTTCAACAAATCAACGTCATAAAAAAATTCCACTTTCTTTCTGCTCAAAAGAAAACCCACACTAGCCATTAATTTCTGTTAAAGCTAAGTTTTTTGTGTTGTTTTCTTTTAAAAAAAAAATAAATTTTTATTTCAAAATTTAAACTATAATATATTTCACCAATGCCCGCTGATACAAGCTTGTTTTTCTGTACAAAAACACTTTCCTTATTCTGATTGACGGGGCATTTTTTACAAACCACTAATCAATACTTATAATATCCAAATTTAGTTTATTAATAAAGGGAAGTAAATAGTTGTTGTTTTCCCATCTTTTTAACAAATATTATGAAAATACTTGCTGTTTTTATCAGTAAATGAAACTATTTTACTGTAGTTCAGTTGTCTACATTCTAATCTCTTTTTCCACACTATAAATCTTTGTATTTTGATTAACTGCAACAAAATGCAAGCAAACAAAGATGTCTGTTAGTAGTAGTATTCTTCCTCTTAACAGACAACAAATGAGAAACCTCTAATTTGGTAAAATTTTGCATATGTGCAATGAACAGTATGGATTGTATATTTTTAAAAAAAACCTTTTTTTCAAGAAGAGACAAGTTGACTGTTTTTATCCAATCAACACATTGCTTTGTAAATGCTGGAAAAGGGAAACTTAGAGGGAAAGAAGAAAATCAAACAATAACCTGGCAAGTATATGGGAGAAGATTAGGAAGGATTTTAGATAATTAATCTAAAAGCCAGAGTGCTAAGGCCAAAAACATCTATACTTCCTAGAATTCACATAGAAAATATTAAAGGGGAGAAACTTCAAGGCTGAAGTAATTATTAAGATGGTTTATTTTAGAGTTAAGAAAAAAATCAAAAAGATGAGAATGGTTGGTTATTTGAAATTTAAAGTCAGATCAATGAATATTGAATGGAAAAATAATGTGAAGATAGATATAAAATAGCCTAGGAGTTGTTATTATCTAAAACAAACTGAATAACTCTACTTAGGGAGCTTTTTTTTTTTGTTAAAAGAAGAAAACAAAACAAAGAATGAACTCTTTTAAAGCTTTTGCATAACATGTGTGTGTTGGCAAGAAATTCCATGTAGGACTGTTTCTGTTTAGAGAGAGCAGAACTTTTGAATTCTCCAGTCAATGCTATGCATCAGATAGGTGTAGGTTTCAAAAATCAGTTCAAACTTAAGATCTGTATGCATTAATATACAGTTGTTTATCTTTATTTCCAAAGGTATTAAATACAGTCTCACATAGGTGATTAGCAGAGAATGATAAGAGCTTTGGTATTGAGGGGGCCCCTCAACAAATACATCCATCATGAAAAACCACCCTATATACATTCATTACTAGAGAAAATTTTCAAAAGTGCTATGCAATCTTGGAGAGAAACTAATCTCAGGCATCTCTGCAGGCAAATTGACACATATGACAGTTTCTAAGATTATATACAAAAGGTCAAAAGTGATATCACAGATCATAAGTGGATCTGCAAGCTCTAGAGATACATTCCCCATATCCCCATCTGCATCTACACTAATTTCTGTTAACATACATGTTGAGCTTTTAGAGCTATAAGCAACCAACTGAAGAAAATAACTTTATGGTTACCTAGTACATTGACAAATCACAAAAGTGAGAGAACAGGTGCCTGAAAGCCAATCGTGTTTTAAATATGTTAAATCACATAGAAAAAACCTAGAAATTCTTACTTCCCAGAATAAATCATCAGTAATACCTCTTTTGTAGTACATATTTCAGCTATGGCACCCACATTATGCAAAGGATTTTGAAAACTTGGAAAAGATTAAAAGGAAATTCACTACATTGATTAACACCACCTATATTCTTATTTGTGAAGACAGACTAGAGAGACTTCAAAGGCCAAATTTAGCCTACAGACATTTTCTAAAGATAACTGAAGTTTTCAAAATTTTTCCAGCAAAGAGAGCATTGCATTAGGTAAATGTCTGATGCTAGGGGAACATCATATGCAAGATAGAAAGCATCATATTAAAAATTTTTAAGTTATGTTCAAAATCAGACAATATTGAAGGTGTTTTAGTAATTGTATTTTCTCAACTTGGATTGTTGTCAAATCAGATTGTAGAAGCAGTCAGACAACACCAATGTTTTCAGGAACAGATTAGATGCTCATTTTCCAGAAAAGGGTTTATACAAATGTAAAATGCCCTGCTCTTTAGCTTTCCACATCTGCATATCTCTGTGTTTTTGTTTCAGCTGAATAAACTAACTCATGTACAGCATAAATAATGATCTTATCATTGCAGTTCAGTTATATAAGCAAGCTAGGTCTCCAACAAGTAGGTCCAACTCCAGTTTGTTTTCATGTTCTTGCAGGCAATATTGGATTTTGATTAGCGGCAGTGCAGTAAAAAAAAATTTTTTAAAAGATTTAAGCATTATAAAACAAAGAAGAATCTCATAATTTTTCCATAAAATTAAAATATTTGTGGCACGAATGAAATGACACAATGTGTACATTTATAAAACCTAGATATGTAAAAATGACTGCTAGCATTCCCTTAATAAATCTGAAAGCTAAAGATGCGAAAAAAAAAAAAAATATGGGCAAAAGAAACAATATGGATAAATAAAATGGTCCATTTTGGAAAAGTAGAAATTTTCTGCACAGGATTAAAATCCAGACTGACATCTTAACCTAAGCTGTTCAATAATACAAAAATGTTTTTTTTTTTTTTTAAAATTAAGGGTTGTGGTAACCCTTTAAATATATAACAATACAAACTTCTATAATAAAAACCAACTTTAGCACCACCTGACCAGCTCAAACAATTACTTGGAACATTCTGTGGAAGTAAATCAAAGAGACATTAAATAAAACCACTTTTCTTCCACACTGCTGTGCAATGACTGGAAAATATTTTCATTAAAAAAAAGGAAAATAAGGAAAAAAAAGAGGAGAAATCTGGCCATTCAAATGTAGTTGAAGCCATACCTGTTTCTTTATAACTTCTCTTATGTTTTTCATGCATCAGTAGTCTCCATCACATACCTACATCATCCACAGATTGAATGTCTGTGTCCATATCATATTTGTGCTCCATCTAGATGATGCTGACAAACTGATGCTGTTTATGAGACAGCATCTCTGCTGCAGAAAATAATTGCAAGTTGGATATTTATGCATTTCATGGCAGTTGTGTGTTCTAATGAACAAGAAAGCCATTACAAACATTTCCATTGCAATTCACGGTTGTTTATAGTCAATGTATCCCTGTTCATTTTTCCCAAGTAAATTAATTTTTTCAAAAAAAAAAAAAAAAAAAAACACACTTCTTTACAGATTTATGAAACTGAACAAAAATGGCAGAGTTTATATTTGTATTGATTTGACATCAGTTTTTGTTTTAAGCTTTTTCCTGTGACATCAAACTAAACAATATAGTTTATCCTTTTTTAAAATTCATATACCTTATCCATATTAAACACAACACAATTGTACTAATTTTATTCTCTTTTCCAAGTTCATCTTGGAACCTGAAAATAAAATTGAAAGTAAATAGAATATTTCAACAACTTTATTAAATAGTACTAAAAATGAAAATTTTAACACCTGCTTAGAAAAGAAAACATTTACCTACATTCATCTTTAATACTCAAAACAACAGGTGTTTACAAGTCTCCAATAGTTGTTGTTCATTTTGTCTTTTTAATCCATTATATATGGAAACCTTTACATGTTTGTCTTTTAAAACTAAAGTGAACACTATTTCCACAAATTCTTTTATAATCAAACACATTTACTTGACTGAGTTTCTGAAGAGACATCTGCTACTTCCATTTTATTTTTTTTAAATATCCACTTGTTAGGTTAGTTTTTAAATTGTCACTTCTGGCAGACAACTAAAGGCAAAGTGCACATTCAAAATTGTCCCAGTGTGACATTTTCTGCACAAAGTAGATTTAGGTCTTTGATCGCCAACTTGCTTCAATAGACAGGACTTAACAACTTCCCACTGAAGCAGGCATACTCCAGAAATAAACGTTTTACTAAGGAAAAAAGTCAAGTTCAAAATAAATTACAACAAACCAGTGATTCTGCATCCAGAATGATGAGTTTAAAGTATTAATACTAAAAATATCAATGACTCTACTAATAATAGTAAATATACATTTAATAAACAAAAATCATTTGAAAAGCTAATCTTTGCAAATGTGATCAGATCACATGCAATCAATCAAGAATGAACACAGCAAGTATTTTATTTGACTAAGTGCAGTATGAAATAGCATCTTAATTTTCCTTCCATTTTACTTTTTTTCAGCTCTAAGAAATGGGTGTTGCTGTGAAAAATGTCAATAAGCTGTCCATTTCAATTGTTGTAACACACATGGCACCTAGACTTTGGTTCACACCAAGAACACATCTTATCTTTAACAAATAAATAAATGAAGTGCTTCATCATTGTATCTCAACCACTGATGCCAGACTGTTTGTAATACATTGTTCTGAATTGAATATTCAAAGTCTAGTACAGCCTTCTTCTTGATCAATTCACTCAAATATAATTTACCTTATTTTTTAGGTGAAACTTGCAGCTTAAATATTATTCAAATTAACAAACTATAAACAATAAAGCAGCTGCCTTAAAATTTTCTTTTCAATTTTAAAATGCTTCCCAGCAGTTTCTTCTGCATAATTTATTCTGAAGAAAATTTTCCAATGATTTTATTAACACACACAGTGCAGTCACACCATTACTGTACAATAAGTAAAAACACATTAACCTTTGCACACATTTGAAATATCATCAAATACAATTTAACGAAGTTCCTCTTTATCAAATAAACAAAAAAGATCTCTTTCTTTTGTATAAAAGGAACAAGAAATAATCATGACATTGCCTTCTGCCATGTTTTACTTTTCTTACCCCCAGGTTCTCAGAACGTCTAAGCAAAGTATACAACCCCGACCCATCCAAATTCCTATATCCTACAATATTTAAATCCATTTTAAACCAAGGATAAGAAACCAGCAGTGACAAGAGCATCTTTACTCAACTGATACAGACTGTTTATCTTGTTTGCAAATAAATATTCAAATTGCCAGAAAATTTCATGTTTGATACAGGCTGTTGATTATTTCTTTGGTCACACAGATCTATATTGCTTTACTGCTTCCGAGCCAGTTTTAGCAGAACCACCTTCTTATGTCAGTCACAGCTTATAAATTTCTAATGTTCTGAACGGACTAATAGCAGTCAAAGGGCACGAAATTTTCCAACTTGCACGAAGCTCCACAAAGATACCCACCATTTCTTCATCATGTTACCCAATGTATTGGATGTTATGAACAACCACAGCAAACATATTGAGTACTTATTCTCTACAGTAAAGAATGACACTAATAAAGGTCTAAATTATGACTCCCTGACATCATTAAAAATAAACAAACAAAATATGTTACGCTTGCCTACCCATTCCTTGTTTGTGTTTCAATTAGAACCTACTTAAGATTCAAATATGCAACACTACAAAATTTACAGAATCTAATATACTGTACTTTAAATAAATATGTAAACATTACAGCCATTACTAGTTACTGTGCCATCAGCTGGTAGTTAGTCATAGTAGTAGCAAACTACAAACAAGTAAGTAATGATTCTTGTCACAGGATTTACTTATTTCATTTTTCCTAATGAGTGCAGATACCAGTTTCTTCACCAACTTCCCGATTTACATTCCTCTTGGAACCTCCATTCAAAATATGTCATCAGTGTATTAGCTTAATGCATAAAACAATTTCCTTTTTTATTTCCATTGTGAAGACAAGATAACTGGCAGTTAAGATGGTTTATTCACCTAGAAAATATCAGATTAGGTAATGCCATTAATAGCATTAAAAAAAAAACAAAATGGACAGATAAACAGCTGTTACTGCGAACAGAAATTGGCTTTACCAAGATAAACAATTAAGTGTTCTGATGATGGTAAACTTGTTCTTTAATGCAAATACCTTTTTAATTAAATCCTCTAAAAAAAAAAAAAAGTTGCCTGACAGAGTGAAAAAAAAAAAAAAATGAAAAGTTATATTTTCAAGTTGCTTATTCCACGGAGCATAGATTAGGTTAGCCAGGAACAAATAGTTTTTAGCTTGAAATTACACGTCTGCTTTTGAATACTTTTGATTCATGAGATATAGTATCAAGCTATATAAACACTATTTAAGAACAGATTTTGTTATTGCAGATCTAGGCTTATGCAAAGATTTTGGCCAGGCTATACACAAATGCAGAAACATAAACATGGCTATTTAAAAAAACAAACAAATAATGACCATGCTATTTTCAATAAAACAAAAGGCTATAATGCTGAAAACAAATATGTTTATTTTTAAATTTCAATGATAAAAATTGGTGCCAAAATTTGTAGTATGGCAAGTAAAATTAAAACATTTCAGGAAAACAGATCATTCTACTTCTGGTACCCTTTTCTAAATAACTTCTGGAGATTAAGGACAAGAGACTTTTGCCAGACACATCAAGCTACTCACCACATATTGTTGTCATTACAACACCACGTACTTCCCTTCCAAGTGATCAGTGCATCTAACTTCATGCAATAACCCTGGTACCCACTGTTATCTTCTCTTTTAAATACAATTCTAACATGCTGGGTTATCCAGGTTTTCATTTGCCAACAAACCTACTAACATTTGTTTTTGGCACATGCTATCTCCGCTTTTCCTATTTTGTTTTCCTAATAATTTGAACCAAGCCAATTTTACTTTGGAAGTGCACATACTGTTTGATGTAAAAGAATTCTGCTGACAGACAGATTTAACCTGCCACATAGCTAAACCTGTTCTTTCTGGGACATCAGGAAGCCTGGATTTTCAGTACTTACAAAAATATGGACCATGGCACAGTTCTCCTGTCAAGAAGTCACAAACAACTAGCTCTGCATCACATTCATATACTCTAATCTACTGTCAACAAGAGAGCTCACAAGTGACAATATGGCACTCTCTAAAATAGCTATATGAGAATATCTAATTTTTTTCTTTCTTAGGAGCATCTGATAATTGCTCTACTCTTTTTTTTTATTTTTTTCTCCTGAAGATTTACCTGTATTTTTTATTATTTAATATACTACGTATTTTTCAAGTAAATCCTGGGGGGGGGCAAAGCTTAAAGCCTCAAATTAAGTTACTTATATGTAGCTTACAACATTCTTTCCAGTGATATTCACTTCATTCATCACCTGTCTTTCTCCTACCTGAAACTATCCACCCGTTTACTGACCACAACAATCTAACAAATTTAACCACTGCAAACAGGCAACATGGCTTCAATGACCAAAGTGCAATGATGGCCAAAATGACTGCATCACCTAAACAAAATTTTTTTATTGTTACCTAAGCATAATTATGCCATATGCCACTTGCAATGTTTACTGTTTCTGATTAAGCATCTAAATATTTTTTTTTGTTAAATTAATATTCCATAGTCAAACAATATTTCAAAATGTCCATTCATTGAAATTCCCTACTTTCACTCTACAGGGCATCTATAAAATTACCATATTAGGTACATTTTAGTAAAAGGTTTCCATGGATACCAAGCATTCTTTGCATTTGTTTAAGAACATAACATGCAATAATTTGGGCTACCAATGTATTCAAACAAAAGAGTAACAGTAGTATAAATCATAGGTGAAAAATCAACTTTTCAAATGTACAAAAATATACAAAAAAATTTTTAAATTTTTAACTGTTTTTTGTTCTTGAATTAACTGTCATCTGACAGAATTTACTTCCCTTAAATATTCCTGCCAGATAATCCTTCTGATTCTCAGTGACACTAGGGTTAGAGCATTTCTTACAAGTTACTGGGGCAAAACTCACAATCGCTTATAATTGGAAAATTTCAGTTTGTGTTGTTTTTTCTACATTTCACTCTGACAATCCTGCCATATGTAAGAGAGATAAAATAAGGCAACATATGCCAAGTTCTTTTACTATTTTAATACATTACAGTACAATCTACATTCATTGCTGACATATTTCTATTCTGTTCCTAACAGGAACAGTGAGCATCCATTCTACAACTCAGATGAAGATGAATAGATCAAAGATATGGGGCAAGCCAGCAGACATAGACAGGGAGGAGGAGAAAACATGCCATCCACTAGGCATGTTGCTTTTTCTTCATCATTTAAATATTCTCAAACATCAACAGTAGTACGCAGTTCTTTGAAAGTAAGGAAATTAGATTTTTACAAATTTAAACCAGATGAGACCATGCTAGCAAACATAAGGCAAATTTGCCATCTATTATTTTTATTTGATATTTGAATTCATTCAAATTTTAATATCCTTTTATTTAATATTAAAGACTGAACACTTATATAATCATAACCCTACTCAAACTGGTGTTGCTTTAGTCCGCTTTTTTTTTTCATCCAATATTAAATTTCTAACAAAAGTCACATTATTCTAATTCAAGATAGGTTCTTCTTATTCTTTATCATAGTTGTCCATTTTTTTTTTTTTTGTTCCTAACATAATGTTTTTGAAAGTTTAAGACCCAACTTGAAGGTTAAGGATCACTTTGTACATACACATACATGGTTTTTTTAAATAGTCTTGGAATTTCAAGAATGAAGATTAAATTCAAATCGTCATAGAAACTAGTATTTCCGATTGAAAGAAAACACATCTGATAATACAGCTAATCAGACTTACAATTTTCCTTTAACACAACAATGTTAGATTAAAGAGATACGACTTTGAACTGATTGAAATGACCAATCTCTCAAACCCTGCACTTTATGGATAATTAACCACTCTACTACCAGGAGGCAATATCACTGGTAGTAAAATGTAGTAATTAAATATGACAGGTGCAATGCCACAGCTGTGAAAAGGTTAACTGTCCAAGTAGAAAAACATCTGTGTTGCAATTACTGACAACAGCACCTATTGGGCTTAAGCGAATTCATAGCAAGCAGACACTTTCAGATCAACGATCCCTGTCATTATGCCACATGAGAACCAACAGTAATTAATTCGATCATCAGTTGGGGCTAAAAGGATTCCTTCTGGCATGATTAAGGAGTACAGAATGTGTTGGCGTTACATTAAAGCAAATGATTTCCGATCACATTTTATCACCATACACAAAAGAAACTGTAGCCATCAAAGAGTACAACAAGTCACTGTATTAAATCCACAGTTCATAAACCCAGTCAGATCCCGATATGCTAATTCCAAGGAGACCATTCTCTAAACAAAGGATCTTTCGAGAAAAACAGCACAAACTTCAGAAAATAAATTAATCAAAAGAAAATAACAGTTTTGACAAAAAATTTTATTCTTAAAAAAAAAATTAAAATGTACTAAGAATTAAAGATGCAAATCTTAACTCGACATTTTATTAGTATAAATTCAAGGAAGAACATAAGTTTTTTTTTTAAAGTTACCTGTGTTATATACCAAGAGATAGATAACTTCTCTACAGTGAAGATAAACCTGGTAAGAAAGCATAGTTCTGTGGTTATCCCCTAGAGTGAGACAAAAAAAAAGGCTTGGTATTACCAACTTTGACAATATCTTTACTAAAACTTTCCACTTTTAGATGTGGGAGGAAGCAGCTGGTGATGAAGAGTGAGAAGAAACCATACCAGAAAGGTATGCTAAACTGGGCCAACTGGGAATCTATCTACTCCGGCCCTTAGCCTCATCAGTCCAGTAGCCTAATCACTGCATTACCGGCCACTCCTTTAATTGTGCTGTAAAATTATTTCACATAATAAAATAGGCTTTTAAATTCAAACAAATTCCATTATCTTTAAAAGAACAAAAACAATGCACACAAATAGAAGAATTGGGAAAACATTGCAAAGATAATATTTAATAAAGCTTTTTAAAAGACTAAATCAAATAAACACATTCACAGTTCAATATCTGTTTGTTTTTTTTCTTATGTAAATCGAACATCCAAATAAACTAATTTACGTAAGCAATATTCCTGCAGCTTTTCTTGATTTTTTGCCTGTTTCCATCTTTGTGATGATAATGGATTAAATCTGCATCTGAAAGCTGTGCGTAACTTATTTATTTCTTGCCCTCCCATCTTTTGCATATTTATTTTCCAAAAACTTTGGTTTCTTTTCCAGCAATTACAAAAACTTTGTTATGTAGTCATACATTTTTCAAATCAAAACTCAAACTTCTTACTCTTGATCTTTTATTGTAAGAGGCTCAATCTTATTTTTTTTTTAAATTACATATTCAACATAAAATCTGAATAAACCGATTACAGCAATAGATTTCCATTAAAACAAAGTTCTCAATAGTTTGCCATTTACCCACTCTACATTTTAACACTTTCAAAATGCTGCTTTAGCTCATGCAAAGCTGAACCAAAATAAAAATGTCAGCACAACAAACCTAGCAGCTGCAGTGCCAGACTTCACTCAAATTAAAGATGATAAACAGGTAAAAATGCAGTAAATGTTTGGCGTCTAGTATTTACTGCAAGGAAACAAAAGTGTTTAAAACATTAGTTCTACAAACAAACACTCTAATGATCCTTTTAAAAGATGATTTGAAAGGCTAGTTAGAAAATAATAGTATAAACAATTTACTAGAGATGCTTAAATTAATCCTGGCCAGATAATATTAGGATAATGTCATTTCAGCTAGTTTTCATTTGAGCATCCCAAGTAAATTTGAAATTGTGAACATAATTTACTAATGATGAAATTTGAAAATCAGATTTTTTTTATTTAACCTTCTGATTTTTAATTTTTGTTTGGGAGATCCAAATTCTGTAAATTGATTTTCATAAACTAGATTGTTATTTGTTATGTCTATTAATGAACATTATGATGCAAGTCTACTTCCTACCTGCCAGACTACCTGGTACGGAAACAATATGAAAGAAAACCATTAATTCAGGCATATTTTCCAACAGTATATTAGTAGTAGCTCAACTATTCAAGTAAAATCATCATTTCAGAAGGTACTTCCCCCACTCTCAATCAGTTTTTTTTTTTTTTTTTTTTGGACTGTGCCATTGGTCTGAGCCGATTTTCAACCTGTGCTTAACATGAAAGTATCTTTCACTGAATACTGTCCAGCATTTTTAAACAATGCATTGTATACAATGGCAATCTTTTCTGTTTAAATAGTTTTTCAATAAATACTTTGTGCAAAAGAACAAACAAAAAACAGTTCTTGATTGCTCTAAAGAAAAGTATATATGCACCGCACTACCTTTCAAATCTGTATTATTCAGCACAGGTTGAGCCATAGGAGGCTGTACACTACTTTCCTCATTAACCCTATCTTACCTTTTGTAACAATAAACCCATATCACTCCAACACTGTGTGTTTTGCATTACAAATATGTTGACTAAATATACAACCAGTTCAAAACAAATACAAATGCACAGACATTGTAATGAATCATAAAAAATTACTTGCTGCATACAAATTAGAATAATAAAGCAATTCAAAGATAATCAGGATTGCAAGACAAATACTATCAGAGTGCACAATGACATCATTCATATTCAGTTAAAAGCTGTTGCGGAAATATGAACAACCATTTCTCTACAATTATGATACTGACCATCTTCTGATCACTTTCAAAAATGATTTTATTTATTACGTCGTAACAAAAGCTAGCAAGTAGAGATGGAACTAATGTGTTCTTGTGATACAGTAAAGACTGCTTCATCGTTCCCTTTCATTTCCTTCTGCTTATCCTCAGTTTACTTATAAAAGGTTTAGTCATTTATTGATAATTAGTTAAGAGTGGTTAAATTAATTTCTGACTGGGCTATCTATATATGCAAAAGGCCTTTTAACTTAACTTTTTCTTTCTGCTTTGTTTTTTTAACATATCAAACAACTATAATTTACTGCGTGAATTAAAACATTAGGAATCCCAGTTTTCTTACCTATTCAGCAAAAGCCATTTTCTCTACTCCCAATAATGGATGCCTGAGCCTGAAGGTTCTCCAGATCTTATTTCCCAGAATCAGTGTGTGGAAAGATTCCCTCCAGCAGAAATATGAAGGAAAAACTCTCTCAACCAGCCTAGAACTGCAATACTTTAACTAAAGAGCATCTACAGATTCCAATGTAGTCAGTAATGCTACAAGGCAAGTGACATCATGTTCAACATGAGCTCAATAAGATTTGGATCTGAGGATAGAGCTGGCTAGTTTGAGATGGCAATTTTTTGCATTGTGATTCTGATGTCCAAGTGCTAATGAAGTACAAAACCAACGTAATACTGAGGACTGTATTAAACTAATGACCAGATTTCTCTCTCTTCAAGTTCAATAAATAAAAACAGATAAGAAAATATTTAAAATACATAAAGGTTTTAAACATATAGAATATACTGACCATCTAAAACAACAACAATAAAAATCAGATTTACCCTAATTTTGGTTGCAATTAAGTGGATATTTAACATTATTTCTTAATGCTTTTTTGTGCATCCTTAAAATGTTTGTTTATTTTTATGTCATAGGAAGGTAGGCATGAGCGGATGCATGGGAGCTAGCTTATAAAGTTTGACCAATAAGATTATCAAGACCAACTAATCATAGCTGCCATTATATTTTTTTACTAAGAACATAGAGATAAAAAGTATTTGTGTGTGTGTGTGTGTCTAACAGTGATTAGACCATTGTTTGACACTAGATATTTCTAGATACCTGTGACTAGTGTTGTTGTAGAGATCTGCTCATCATTTGGCTTGTTCACTGAGAGACTTAAATGTGATGCTGGGATCATAAGAATGTCTTATAGATTTGGAAGCTCTATCTTATGGGTAGTACCTTCTAATATTGTTCTTATATTTACCATGAATGCACAAATTTCTGATAACACTGGTCAACAAGTATTTTTCATCAAGCATATGTCAAGGTGTACTTAGTGTAGTTTTTAATGCTGATTTCAAATATACAATTAGTTTTTTGACATCACGTACAGTTTTCAAGATGAGAAAGTTTTTTGGTTGTAGCTCATGCATTATATAGAAATTCCAATTAATGACGCGTATACATGTATTTCATTTATATCATGGAAACATACCTTTAAAATAAACTACATTATTCATTGCTGCATAGTTCAGATGCAATATTTCGTCATCTTAAATTAACCAATCAAGTTTTGTCTGATGAAATAGGTATTCAACATCTCAAATTGTCCAGTCATAATTGGTCTGATGAAATATTTCATCATCTCAAATTCAATATAAGTACAACTGTTTGTATCTATTTCCTTACTTGTTTTACAGTGTTAACAATGTCAAGACAGTGTAGAAATCCTCCTGATGTGTTTTGTTATGTCTGACTTTCACTTCATGCCATTGCCTATGAAAGATACTCATGGAAAATATATAGAGATTTAAAAGTCATTGGAATGTTAATGGGAATGCAGTCAGGTTTCACTAAATACTGTTGTTTCTTGTGTCTATGGGATAGTCGGGCAACTGACAGACATTATTCGGAATCAAACTGGCAGACAAGAACATCATACCAGCCAGGACTGTCTAGCGTCAAGAATACACCTCTTGTAGATCCATGTAATGTCCTATTGCCTCCTTTGCACATAAAGCTTGGACTGATGAAACAGTTTGTAAAGACACTAGGGAAGAGAAATGCCAGAGGGTTTGAGTATATTGTAGAAAAGTTTCCCAAAATCACACAGGTGAAGTTGAAAGAGGGTATCTTTGTCGAACCCCAAATTAGAGAAGTACTCAAAGATGTCAACTTCAAGACAACACTGGATGAACTGGAACTGCCTGCCTGGAATGCTTTCAATTGGATCTGTGAGAATTTCTTGGGCAACAAGAAGGCAATGGACTACAAGGATGGCATCAAGAATCTTCTGAAATGTTACTCAGCAATGGGTTGTCGCATGTCACTGAAAGTTCACTTCTTGGACTCCCATCTGGATTTCTTCGCAGATAACCTTGGAGCAGTGTCTGATGAACATGGTGAAAGATTTCACCAGGACATTAGTGCTGTGGAGAAACGGTACCAAGGCTTCTGGAATGACAGTATGCTGGCTGACTACTGCTGGACACTTTACCGTGATCAACCAGATCAGGAACACCGCAGGAAATCCGAATCACAATGTTTCTAACTCTGTTGTTCTAACTTTGTCTGTTTTGTCTGACCCATTTTTTTGTGTATTCACTCTTTGTAGAATGATAGTGATGATTTTTAACTCAATAAACTCATTTACTTTCTAAAAATAAATATGTCCTTATTTATTACGTTAATGATTTCATATATACAAATATGTAAATATTTGCATGTATCTACTGAAAAACTGATACGTGCTGCATACAAATGGAGTGAAATTTTGAAATCAGCATGAAAAATTTGTCTAAAAAAGTTGGTTTGTATTCATAATGAGTATAATACATTTAATTTTGTTGACCAGTGTAATAAAATGAATGAATAAATGAAATAAAACTGGCATTGCTTACCAGTAGTAATAATGTAAATCAATTCAAAAATCATATCAATAGTGTTTTCTTTCATAGGCACTATGTATAATTCATAAACAATGAACTAGTTAAATGGTATTTATTTTATTCTCATTGTTGACCATTTGGGACCATAACAATTATTTGAGGTATGCTCCAAGTTAATATATTAAAATTTTACAAATAAAATAAACAAACAAGATTTCCATTATAACAGCTGAAATTTACCAACAGGTGACCACAAGGGTTTCTACTGAAAGCGATAATCCCATAATACCTCAAGTAAAGAAAAAACAACAAAACATCCTTTGAATCCATGCATCCACACGTTTGTCGCTAGGTGTCACATAACTTGGTAACGTGCCTGAACATAGCTTGGTCTTCAATGTCACTACTGCCCTGTAAAGACTACCATTGCATACATATAACTGACCCTATACTCAGTTCTCTACTGTATAACAACTCTTCCACTATTACTGGAAGATTCCATTTGTAAAGGCTACTATGCTGTCAACTGCAGAGTAACAACGAATGATATTACTGATGTTAATGGTAGAACCAACATTATGTTTAGTGTAAATAAAATCAGAGGTTTGACCAATTAACATTTTTCCAATAATTAAGGTTCATTAATTTCATTATGACTCAAATAATATAACAATTTTTTTTTTAATTCTGGCTTTTTAGGAACCCCAATAATTTCAAATTTTATATTTTATTTGAATATTTTTTTCATTCAACATGGACTTTTGTTTAGCTACAATGGTGAGGAAGCTAAAGGTAAATAAAATAAGGACATGAGAGCAGGCACATGGTGAAGGAATTATTTTATTAGAAAGCAACCAGTGGTACATTTTTCTGAAGGCTAGAAGCTATACCTATAATTTTGTATTTCATTTTCTTTTTTCTCCTTGCCTCCTGTGGATTAAACTGTACCAAATTAAATCTCATCTTTAGCATGCAGGTAAATATACAAAGTTCAGGTTTATATATATATATATGTTAACATGAGACTTTATCTATTTTTAAGAGCAAATTGTTTGATGAATTGTGAAAATATCTGAATATGTATATGAACTCATAACAGAGGGAGGATTCATGAGTGGCATAAACAGTTTATTGTAAAGAACCAACAGTTAAAGTATAAAATCTGGAGCTGGAAAAAAAACTCAGTGCTTAATGTAATGCATTGCAAGCAGCTCGTGCCAGACTGCTGATAGAAACAACTTGGAAGGTAGTAATCCGGAAGGCTGCCTGCCATCTGCCCCAATCAAATTTTCAGATGCCACCCATTCTATCCTTCTAGGCTGCTTCTCATAGTTGCAGTGGTGAGCTGACTTCATCACTTATATTATCTCTGCACTCCACCTAGCTGCTGATGGCACACCATATTATCCTAACACAGAGACATATGCATGATATACATACATACGAGGTCTGTCCAAAAAGAAACTGAACTTTTTAAAAAAAAAACAAATTTATTGCTTTACTTGCAATTTAATCAGACTTGTCTCCCCCAAAATAGTTTCCTCCACTGTTGATACACTGCTCCCAACATTTTTATTCCAGTTTTGGAACACGTCCTGGAATGCGTTTTCAGGGATAGTGCGCAGTTCTCATAGCAAATTTTCTTCGATCTCTTCTATTGCCTGAAATCAGTGACCTTTCAGATTGGATTTCAACTTTGGGAACAAAAAAAGATCTGCAGGGTTCAAATCCGGAGAGTAGGGCGGCTGGGGGATGAGAGTCATCTTGTGCTATGCCAAAAAGCCACGGATAAGGAGTGACGCTGAGCAGGTGCGTTGTCGTGGTGCAGCATCCAGGTTTTGTTTTTCCATGCCTCAGGCCTCCTTCACACTGCCTCTCTCAACCGCCTCAAGACATCCAAGTAAAACTCTTTATTGATCATCTGACCATGTGGAACAAACTCATGATGATCAACACCATTCCAATCAAAAAAGACGATCAACATCACCTTCACATATGACTCTGACGTGCTTTTTTTGGTTGTGGCAATGATGATCCCACCCACTGTGACGACTGCCTTTTTGTTTCAACATCGTAGCCATAAACCCACGTTTCATCACCTGTTATGACACTTTTCAGAAAGCTTTCATAAGCATTGGAACGATCAAAGATCTCCTGACTATGACTATGACTCGGTTCTCTCTCTGTTCATCTGTCAGCAGACATGGCACAAGTTTTGCGGCTACACAATGCATGTTCAATTTTTCTTTTAAAATCATGTGGCACGAACTTTTACAGATGTCTACTTCTCCGGAAACTTCTCAGACAGTCAGGCGACGATTTCCATGGATCAGAGCACGCATTTTCTCAATGTGATCTTCATCTGTTGTCGTGGAAGGTCATCCAGATTTGGTATTATCTTTGGTGGATGTTCTTCCCAATTTGAAATGCTGGTACCACTCGTGACATTACATACGGCTCAAACAATCCTACCCATAGGCCTGTTGCAACATTAGAAGTGTCTCCTTAATGGTTTTTCCAATTTGAAACAGAATTTCACACAAACACGTTGCTCTTCAAGATCCTTCATTGTTTGACTTGCAACAAATCTCCAGGTGCACTAAACGTACATTCACTCTAGTGCATGTAGATTGATGACTAACTGACAGGGCGTGATGCGGCTATTATTAGACTGAAGGTCAAGGTCACCGATACACAGCACTGCAGTCACAAGCACGCTGCGCTGGCATGCTGTTTTAACAGTTCGGTTTCCTTTTGGACAGACCTAATATATGTGTATATTTCAGTGTGTAATTAGTTGTTGTTCTGAACTCTGTTTTTGCTTTGTACTGCTCCCTTCCCAACCCCTCAGTCCTCTCCATTTTAACCACTGGAAAGATTCTCCTTAGTAGTGATTTTCTTAGCTGGAGAAAAGCAGTCTCCCTGCTCACTTTAACTTCACTGACTTTAGAAACAGCATGAGAACTCTGGCCGTGTGTGTAAAATAAATCATCAAGTGATTTATCTGAATTTCATGCATTTTCTTTTGTTATCAGTAGTACTTTATTTTTAATTATATCATCACAATGAAAAACATCAAAATAGAGATAACAATAAATAAATTCCATTTTCTTTAAATACAGAAAAATAGTTTTAAACTTCTCACAAACACATTTACTAAAGGTATTAACCTCGTTATCACAATTTATTTTCTGCGCAGAAAACTAGAGGGAAAATTATTTGCGATGTGGGAAGACTTGTCTGCAATTTAAATTATGAAAATGGGAAAACCTGTAATTATTTCTCCCTTTTCATTGCACTAAGCAAAGTTCAACACATGATTATTTCTTCCGTAGTAGCAACAAACTATTTTAAAAGAACAAGCTTAGGTAATGATTGGACCATTATCCAGTACTTAGACTTCCTGCCTAAGTGATTTTTCCAGTCATGTAAACACTACTGGACACTGGTTCAGAATCTGTTAAATGGTATTGCCTCATCTACACATCAAGCCTGACAGCACTACACCGAATATGATGATATGGTGCTATTGGAATGCTTTGTGTACAACACGGCAGGAATCTAAAACTTTCTACCATAACAATCTTGGAATTGGAGAAAACATGGTTTTGTGACATTCATTGGTTTTTCCACGATGCAAAAAACATGTTCTGTAATAGTTGGCAAAGCAGAGCCTTTTCATGGCAATCGATAAGTCAACAGCAGTGGGAATACTAACCATAGACGCTATATTACGGTGACACGGCTAAGTGACAGTTTAAAAGATATTTTGTTACACTATTCCCCTGGCACCAGAATAAAGGGAAACATGGGGCAATTCAAGAGGGAGACTTCATTAGAACCCCTACATTCCCACTAAAGGCAATCAAAGTATTGATTCATGTGGTGATAAAAAAAACAGACAGAGCAGCAGACTCACTGGAAGGTTCTGACATAAAAGTTAACAGCTTGTACACAGATTGTTATCTGCTGAATCACAATAATATAACAGTGTTATTTTAATATCTTAATTTCCAGGAGAAAACGCAAAACAACAACAGACTTCTTTATGCAAAAAAAAAAGACACTTAATAAATAAAAATAAACCTTGTAAGCATGAGAAATAGCTCATTTTGATAATATGTGGGTTGTTTGTGAGAAGCCATTGTTTAAAAGTAAAATCAAGTGCTGCATTATCAAATAAAAGAAGAACTATTGTTGTTGTTTGTTTTTTTTCATTGCTATCCTCTTTTTCTATGACAATGGGTAGAAAGAGAAAACTCGGAAACTGAAAATTTGGCATTTTGGTGAAGTTTTGTCTGGTTCAGGTATTTCCTCAACAAAAAAAAAAAAAAAAAAAAGGGGTGTGTCAAAGTTGTACCATAACAATAAAACAGTATGAGCATTTTGGCACTATTTCTTTCTGTATCACCAGTCAGGACTGCGCCAAAACAACCATAATTGAGTGTTTCCAGAATAAATTTTTACTATTATTTAAACTCCAATGTTTGATACAACAAATTTCTTCAAAAAAAAAATATTTACTATAAATAATTTTTAAGCAATTCAGTTAAAGTTTAGCATCTCTTGAAATTTTATTAAGTGATTTAACTGAATATTTTTAATATTAAAATTCTATTCACTGAAATAAAAAAAAAAATAGTCATAATGAAACAAATTTTATTCTTAAATAACATAATTCTTCTAAAGTAGGAACAATGCAGACAAAAAAAGAGAAAAAAACAAGTTTTCTTAGAAGCCAAAAGATTTCTCCATTTTTTCTAGTAACCATTAATAATTTTTAATTCATTTCTACAAATTTAGCACATATCTTAGACAAACAACAAAGCTAAATCAAACTGAAATCTGGAAATTCAAACGAGCAAAGTAGAACAGAATTTATCGACAACCTTTTCCAAACCACCAAAAGTTGTCTGGTATACGCCATTTTCAGGATTCATGGTTGTAAAACATTATTTGAGAATAAATTTTATATTTCCCCAATTTTTGCTTCTCCATTTAATGTCAGATACAGCCATACTCCAAAAAGACATTAAAGTGGATCTGCTCAATATCTCCACTAAAACATTTATGACCTTCAGAGTTGTGCGCGCTTTGTGCCTCAAGAAATAAACTGTAGAACTGTGCTTTATGATTCTGATGGCTTTCGGAAGAAAATGAAACAACATTTAGCTGCTTTTCGTTTGATTTTTTTTTTTAAATATTATCAACACAATCTTCTCTTTTAGAAAACATTAAACTTTGAAAATATTTTAGTTAAGGTCAGACATCAAAATAGATATTTAAAAAATTACATAACTTGTTTCAGAACATCAAAGGATGAATTGTATCTCATCGCAAAACTGTGAAAATATAAAATCCACATTAAATTCACGCAATGCACTCAAAAATAGTTAAAGTATTTTTTAAAAAAATTTTTTTAAGTATAACCTGCTCAATAGAGCATTGCCAAAAAAAACATCTGGTATGTTATTTCATAGATTAGATGTTTAAGAAAGTAATGACATTGTTAATGTCTTGCACTAGATATAAATTTCTCATTAACTACAACAAAACAATGTTAAATATAACACATTGGTTTGTTTTATCATCTGCAATAAGTATACTCTTAAGAACAGTCACTATCCAAACAAACAGATAAAGTCAGTTTTTTTTTACAAAAATAATTAAAACCAGTAGTAGTAGTTCTATGTGACACCACAAATAAAAGTGAACAAGGAGGATTTCAAGTCCCATCTAATATTATTTATATTTAAAAAAACTGCTGAACAATATAAAAATGGTAGAGGTATTTAAAAGAATCCAGGCTGACATAACATTGCTGTAAAGGTACACAAATGAATTTCGTCTGAGCAGCCCAAGTAAAACTGGATGTATAAAGTATGGAATTTATTTACCTTAATGCTTTAATATAATTTTTGAAACAACTGTACAGTTAGTAAAACAAATTCCAATGAAAAGCTTGCATATTTTTAAAAAATACTATTTTAATTTAGCCTGAAAAAATAAGGTTTGTTTTATGAAAGGGAAATAATATCAATAAACTAGAAAATAAATGAATGTTTGAAAGAGAGCAATACTTCAAAGGAATTTGTTCTTTAAATTTCTTATCCGTTCTCTTTTCATCTCTTACAGTTTATGAAAAATTGGGAAAAACTGGGTGTGGAAAAGGACGAAACATACCCAGAACATGTACGCAAAAATTTAAGTAGCTTCAATTTTTCCATTTAACTGAAGATCTATCTTCCTTTTGATCTCCTTTTCTAGATTCCTATGCCCTTTGCCTACATGCTTTATTTACACTGCTTCATTGATGGGCTGATGACATGTGATTGAAGATAATCAATGAAACCAGACTACAATCTTGTTTTATGCTACCAAAAGATTTTAGCTGGTGTAATATTTTAGAACTACAAATTTCCCAAACAAATTGTGAAGAGTGAAGAGCTAAGGTTTTAGTAAAACATGATTGTTTGAAAATCAATCAGCTAATCAATCGAAAACTTTGGTTTTCAGTTTCTGGGGTCCAAACTCCTTCCCATAACAAACAGCTCATTCATCCATATAAAATTCTAAAAACCAAAAAAATTCCATCCAGTAATTCCCGAATCATAACCAAGAACATTTCTGTTGGATGCTTTGTTATTATTTTAATCAAAATTTTCAGGCACATACAAAGAGAGAAAATTTCATATAATTAAACCAAATCCTGTTTTTCAATGATAAAAATAGAAAACTTCATGTATCATCATTCAATATTGCTTATACACTAAAATCCAATTTTCTAAAAAAAAAGGATATAAAAACTAATATAAAATAAATGTATAATGCATTAATCATTTGAAAGCAAATTTGTACTTTTTTTCACTTATTTTTCCCTTTAATATTCTTCTCTAATCTTTATATGCTCACCTTTTGTTAGATACCTTAAATATAGTGACATTTGCTAACCCATTTTGCATCACTTCTTTCTAATATATTCCTCCTCAAAATATTTTAAGCATTTTAAACTCTTTTATAGGATTCTTAGCTAAAACTCTAATATCTGGCAATTATATTAATGCATATCAACCACTCTAGCCAGCTGCACAAGAAAGGCTATTTACTGAAAAACTGAAGAAACAAAAGATTTTAAATAACAAAACAAAGAATATGCTGAAAGCCATATTTATATTCTGTAAATCACTGTTTGACTAGGTATAATCCAGCTTACCTGCATTAAAATAAGATGATTTATATCCCCACCCCACCCTTTCTTCCAGCTCCCTTTCCTCCAGAAAAACAATCTTCAAAAAAGTACCTGTACTGTTTTTGTAATTATCCAGTCAGCATGTAGTAGGTTATTGGTGATCTATTACTTAAAGAAAGTAAATGGTTATTTTAGGCATTTTCAACCACCTTGTTAGTAGAACAACCTATGTTTCAGCAATCTTTCCCTGTTGCCATTATCAAGGTGTGAATCTGAGGATTGTTGTTTTGGTGCACAATAATGTTAATTTGAAATTAGATGTCAGTTTCTAATTTTGGAGAGTGCAGATGGCTGGCGTTGATCTTTCAGTTGCCACCTATTGATTGCCAAGTATTTTTTAGACTAACAAAACTTTAGCCCAACTACATCACTGCCACTGCACATTTTAGGGATAAATAAACCTTCCTCTCAGTAGGGTTAGACATATTTTAGTGACCTCAACACTGCATGGATCACTGAGATAGGTTTCAGAGCCATGTAGATCTTGTTTACTTTCTCCTCAAAGTTGTGGCATTTCACAATCAATGTTGGCAAACAGTGGGAAATACCCAAAGTAGCAGTCTAATTTCTATGAATGATATACTCAGAGTCAACTACTGCCACCCAGTAACGTCTGGTCTTAATGAGAGAACTGCTTACTTTGAACATCATATAAATACAACATGAACTTAAATACAATGGGGCACTCTATCAAAAAGGCTGCACGCACACGCACACACACAAAAAGCCATGCTTGATACCAAGTCAAGCAGATGCGAGTAATTTTCTTATCCAGAAAGTAATGCAAAACAAATTAATAGAAAAGCAAAGATTTCGCTATAAAATGCCAAGGCATTTAACAAAATAAAGATAAACAGAGAGCAACAAAAACATCCAAGCTGAGATTTTAATCAAAATTTTAATAAACACCTAACTTCATTATAAGCTTACTGAATTCTGATTATATTTTTTTTTTAGAAAGGAAGGAACTAACTATATCAAAGCAGCCATAATTTTTAAAAAGGGGATGTTCAAAGATCAACAAAAGAAATTCTGAGAAAAAATGTTCACTGTAGCTAAAGAAAAATAAAAACAAAAAAAAACATAGGTAATTTCTCTTCTTGGCTGATATTTCCCAAGTGATCATATTGACATGCATTTTTAATTTCCAAGTCTGCAAATGTGTCCTGATTGTCCTGGGCACTGATACATTTTTAAAAAGTGGCATCTGTCTCAGTTTGATAAATACCAGGTCAAGTTAATTTCATTTCCAAGAGTCTTCTATAAGTTAAAATTGTCAAAACAGACGTGTGCATGTGCATAAATTTCACATCTATGACAGAAACCTGGTAGCACACAAATTAAAATTTAAAGTAAATAAAAACGCAGTGAAAATCGAAATATCCAGGACATTTTTTCTTTTATTTTCCATGTTGCCTTTATTCTCCACCATCGTTATGTTCTCATTTATTTGAAATGACAGTGTGTAAAATCAAAAGTGTCAACCAAACTTCTTATAAAATTGAGGCTGCAGCAATCACATGACTAGATGCAAAGTTTCAGAATCCTGAAGATGTTAAGCTTACAGTCATTTGAGCAATTCCAATCCCACCCCCCTTATTAGGGTCTAAAAAATGACATCTTATTTCAGAGGGGAAAAAAGGTAAGTTTCACCAAAATACACCCTCACAAGGATGTGATTTAAAAGATAAAGAGTAGCAGCAAGCAGAAAAAAGGTGGGATTTTATCACCACAAATGACAAGAAATAAACAAGATTAGAGAATTTCAAATATAGAGACTTAAAAAACCAGTGACATTTTAATAACTAATTTTAACAGAATTTGTCTACTTTTAAACTGGCATCCAGTAAAATGATAATTAGCATGTGAAGCAGAAATTTCATGATAACTATGTAATTGTAATTGTGCTGTTTGCTCCATTCTAGTTTTCTTAATTTAAAAATAAGTTTAGAATCAGCATGTATTATTTTTAAAGAAAAAATGTTCCAAATGTTTCTGCGCATAAAGCATCACAAGTGAATCAGCCACACAAAAAGAAACACCATCCAAAATAAAGAATTGATAAGAGTAAGAAAGGCGATTATCTGCAGGCAAGAAAACATCAAGTAATTTTGTGAAAGTTTTAGGCAGGAAAACCAACAGAAATAAGATAAACTAAACTTTGTTCTCTGCTTACAAGAAAAAAAGAAAGGGTGGGGAGACAGTTCAGATTAATCATTGTCCAAAATCATTTTTCAAACAGTCAAGTTGTGTAGTTAATCATCTCTTGTTTTAAAAAGGCCAACTGTTGTAATGTCAATAGAAGCCTCTTTTTACACAAGTCCTGAAGATTATCTGAAATACAGAGCAATTACTCCACCATCTGGTGTAAGCAACTCAGTCAAAACTTCATTACATTATACAGATGTCATTTAGTTCTCTTTCTGTTTTTTTTTTTAGTGAAAATTTTAAATCAGATGCTGCTGTGCACTGGGGCTCCTAAAGGATGCACCTAAAATGCATTTATAAATGTATTTCTTTTTAATCATATATTGGAAGAGCAGCATTAATCTGCAATGGAAAAAAAAAAAGCAATTTTCCACATTACAGTTATCTTAGCATCATACAACACAAAAAAAATACCAAAGCATATTCAAACATTCTTTCAATTCCACAATTTTATCTACATACCATCTATACTCAGGCTTTTCAAACATGCTATCCTTAGCAAATACTCTTTCTTTTCTTAACTTATTCAAGCAGCACTCCCCTTAGCTTTCAAAATACAAATGAAATCCTGTTTCAGATATTTAACCAGTTAAATATTATTCTTTGCCTCCCCATGCTGGAAGCAGTGCACAAGGCAAAACTCCAGTTGGGTTCTGTTTATAGCAAGTCATCTAAATTACAAGGTCAACCATTCTCACAGTAACTGGGGAGAAAGGTACTGCCTACTACACTAAGGTGCAGTGGGTAGCTATCCCTGTCAGAACTCCTCTTCCTTTTTAAATGCTGGAAGAAGTGGGAGTGCCCAGAGAAAACCAACCCAGTCCTGGCTGGGATGTGAACTCAGTGAAAGAACCTTCAACTTAAGCAGTCCTGTAGGCTAACCACCTGAACTACTGCAATGTAAATGTTAATAAAATAGTAATTAGTTAAAAACTGAACTCCACAAAGTTTTAACATTTTGCTAATCATACGCTGCCAATACTAATCTTGAATTATCAATGCCATTTGTCTCATGCTAGCAGAGTAAGGGCCTCACATAAACCTCCATGTTACCACTAAACTAAAAATTCACATAAAAGTAATCATCAAATATGAAGACTGTCATCCTGTTTGTTTGTTTGTTTGTTTTTTTAAAAAAAAAAACTTTTTTGAAGCAAAACTAGGAAGCATAGTGATGTCATAGTGTTCCATTTTGCACAACTATGATGCATAACCAAACAAATAGCAATACACTCAACCATGACATGCATGAAGTCATGAGTGGTCTTCATAACAGGAGAAACTAATGATATAGTTAAGTTATTGTAAAAAATGTTTTTAGCTAAAGAGAATAGGAACTAAATAATTCTCTAAATTATTACTACTTATTTAATTTTTTCATTTATTTCAAAAGTTAACATCATAGAAGAAACAACCTATTGCATAATATGGCATTTCATTTTCCAGAGTTGGGCCTTATAGATTCATTGAGAACTCTGTTCCACTTGTGATAGCACACTTATTACAAACAGTACACTAAAAATGCTATCTACCGTATTTATGTGAATATAAGTCACATGCGAGTATAAGATATACCCCCAAAATTTGCCCAAAATTTGGTACAAAATTTTTTCAATGACAATTGAAGCTCCAGCATGCAACCAACATTGTTTCAAACAAGATGCCATGTTTAAACTATTTATTGATTGGACAAAGTAAAATATGAATAAAAATACAGACCACATACAACACAATATTTGTACAACAAGCATGTCAGTCATAATATAAAAGTTAATGAAGCAGCATATAAAGCACAAGTGCTGTTCCAAAGAAAATAGATGTATACAAAGCATTAAAACTATTAACTAAAACCAATTAAAGTCACAGTCATCATCTGATAATCCAAATAGTCCTTCCCATTCTTCCTGTGTTAGTTTCTTGTCTGTATCCCAGGAGGTGGGTATCTCTGGTTCATCTACATCTTTGTCTTCCTCATCTTTCCACAGAAGGTCGCCTTCAGTACCATCCATCTTGTTGCTTATACAGGTCTTCAGGAAGCTCTTAGTCACCATCTCTGCTGGAATATCTTCCCATGCACTCTTCACCATGTCACCAGCTAACCCAGGCTTCTTGAGGTTTCCTCCAGCTGTCAGTTCCTTGTCATCCACTTCTGTCTCATTCTGTCTTTGAAAGGTTTATTCAGGACAACATCTATGGGTTGCAGAATTGAGGTCAGCCCGCCTGTTATCACAGCCTGTGATGTGTGGATGGTCTTGAGTCTATCTTTGACCTTTTTTTTCTGTGAAGTGCGCTCGGAACTGCTCCCACACTAGCAGTGATTTCTTCTTGAGGAGTGAGCCTGGCTTTCTGTTCCAAACTTGGTTCAGCCACAGACATATACCATCTTCATCCATCTAGCCCTTGGGGTGACAGAGGACAAGGACACCTGGTGGAAACTTCTCACCCTTGGGAATGGTCTTGCATTTGAAGATCAAAATAGGCTTGAGTTTGGTACCATCAGCCATGCAGGATAGGATGACTGTGAAGTGAGTTCTCTCATGGCCTGTTCTTATCTGGATGATTTTCTTTCCTTTACTGTCTATGGTTCTGTTGCCTGGTAGGTCGAAGAACATGGGTGTTTCATCCATGTTGCCTACCTGTTGTAGATCAAAATTTTACTTCTGAGATTGAGTATGCAGCTGTGGAAAGAAGTGATCCTCTCATCTAAGTCTTGTGGTAGCTTCTGTGAAATCTTTGTTCTCTAGCGTAGGCTGAGTCCATGTCTGTTCATGAACTTGTTTGTCTATCCATTAGAAGCCTTGAAGTTTGGGTCTTGACAGAACTTGGTAGCCTGTAGTCTGATGTGTTGAGAGGTAACAATGTAGCCACTGCTTCTTTGATTGGTAACCCACTCAGTCAGGTCCTTTTCCATGTCTTCGTACTTGATCTTCAACCCTTTACAAGCTCTTTTGGTCTTAGGTAGCTGCATCAGTTCATCTTTCTGTTTTCTCCAATCTCTCACATTCTTCTCTGAAACCCCATATTCCTGACCTGCAGCTCTACTACCATTTGACTCAACAAACTCAACCACCTTCAGTTTGAAGGAAGCATCAAAGGAACATTTTTTCTCTTCATACTTAGAGTAGCCATCATGAATATAATAAATATTTGAAAATCTTACCCTTATATCTTATATAGTTGAGTGTGTTATTATAAGCAGTCTGTTTAAACAGCTCCCGGACACTTGGCCAACAGACAAATGGCCAACGGATATTTCGCCGAGGAACATTCATTTTTAAATTTTTTATACAAATATCTTATTTTTATATTTTTCACCCGACTGGAGCTACACTATCTTTAAAAAAAATTAAAAATCGAATGTTCGTCAGCCAAGTGCCCGGCCACGGTTTAAACAGTCTGGTCACTTTGTACATCAAAGGTATTTCACATTGTGTGTATCAGTTTGTATGTTTGGATTCTTAATTAAGGCAGTGAGTAATTAGTCACAAAGGATCAAAGAACCATGAGTATACATGAAACACCTGTGAAAACTTGAACATGTGACCAATTAAATTGATTCAAGATAATTATGATTTAATAAATCATAATAATCAACAAAACGATCGATCACATGCATTTAGCTTATATTATGTTATTTTATTCCACATAAATTTCAGTATTTGTTACCGCGCACATAATGAGGGTCATATAGGTCAATATGGCAAGATGGTGAATATCAGTTGCATGCGTTCCTGTCAAAAAATTATTTCTGAAACATTTTGACAATTAAAATGAAGTAACCTTTAGATAATTTGACGTCATAACCTGTTACAGTGATAATTGTGGATAGAACGTTATTGAAATAACCCTATTTAAGGCTAGGTAGGTACATATCAGTGCCAAAGCTAACAAATATGGCGATTCCAGGTTTTCATAAGTACCGGTATGTCCCTGAATAATTTCAGCTGGTCATAGGACTTAGCCTCGAGTATAAGTCACACACCCATTTTTGGACTGATTTTCTGGTACAAAAAAGTGTGACTTATATTTGAATAAATATGTTATATACCTGTCTGAACTCAGACATAGAAACTGGGAGAAGTGCTACCAATCTAACAATAAATTTGAATAGTCAAAGATTACAATCTGTGCAAAAAAAATTGCTGCTGATCAGAAATGAGCCACACTAGTACAATCACTTTCAGCACATACAAACATTGTGCCAAAAGTTCAACGCAGGGGAGAAGTGCTACCAATCTAACAATAAATTTGAATAGTCAAAGATTACAATCTGTGCAAAAAAAATTGCTGCTGATCAGAAATGAGCCACACTAGTACAATCACTTTCAGCACATACAAACATTGTGCCAAAAGTTCAACGCAGTAAATTAACTCCCTTGTTCTAATAAAGTGGCAATGCACTATTTCTGTTACCAGAATAAATGCTTCTTCTTTTATTTTTAGTCTTTCTCAATAGCATATAGTGTAAAGATGGCAATTAGCATATGTAAAAAAAAAAAAAAAAAAAACAAATTTCCATGCACACGTCTACCAATTAAAGAATCTTGTAGTTTTTAGCTGATCACCTCATTTGGTAACTACAGTATTAAAAGAAAAAAATATATTATGAGACATGATACTGCCTGATGCAATTGCGGGAGAAAAACTTTCATCATACAGATGCTGAAGATGTTTATTACAGTAATGTTTTGTGTAGTATCTAAATCAAGTGAGGCTCATGCATAAAAGATTTTTAAAAACAAAACTATGTTACTAAACTCCTTTATTTTTGTTCTGCTTGTTTCTGTATTTCTTATCTGAGTCCACAAAAGCACTTTGAAAGTATCTGAAAGTCATTTATTTTCCAAAGAATATCCATGAAATAAGAGGTGTACTTTATATGGAATAAAATGAAGTTATGACTTCAGCATGAAAGACAAGTGGCAATGAATGTAAGTGCGAGGTGAGTCAATAGGTGGCATAGCTTCTAATCAAAAAAGAACCACAGTAATATCAGCATTAATTAACATGAAAGATGTACTAGCAACAGATTCTTGCCGACTGTTTTCCAATGGGTGGCAACATATTGGTAGTACAGTCATTACTTCAGTCAACCACATTTAAATGAGTCACCAGATTTTGCTAGGACAAATGGGGAAAAAAGAAAGAATGCTTGACAATCCCCAAACCAGAAGCTCCTTATATGTCATTAGATCTATAAACAATTCATGCAGTTGAACAGATTTCATTAACAAGCACATTTGTGAGCAGGATATTTCAAAATCCAGCTGACATTAATGTTGGGTTCCTAGAAACAATTACCCACAATCAACTTGATTTTGGAGATGCTTATACACAATAGCATCCTAAACAAGTACACTTTTAAATGACAAGACCATCCCCACTATCTCATCCGGATTGATCAGCAATGGTAATTGCCTTTTCTACCAATTATAACCTATCAAGTGTGTCCATGGCATTCATCACAGATAATCCAGTACACACTGCAAATCATCTACCATCTAAGCACAAAAAAATTTTAAAAATACCATTAACCAAACCAAAAATCAAGACAGCAATTTTGAGATATAATGAAAAGTGTGTTGAGACACTCTGCATGGATTTACTCACCTTCTCATGACTGCCATACATGCTGCACAATGAAACTGCTTTATCTCTTCCTTCACATTAATGCCCATAAATTACAAGATGTTAATTAGACAGACCATGAGAGCAGCACAGGCTGCATTTAGCACAAAGTATCCCCTCTTCATTCTTCTTCAGGATCATTACCTCAAATAGAATAAAGCAGAAACGTTTGTCCTGACAACAGTTTGAAGAATATCCAACAAAAACTTAATTGTGATGGCTATAAAGCTTCGACAATATGCTGAGATTAGCAGAAATCCAAGAATGACAATTATGTTGAGACTGCACAAACAGAACTTCATGAAAAATTAAACAACTACACAATTTTATTCAACACTTTAGTTTCAACCAAATTTCCGTTGTCAGAAAAGACAAAAACTTGAATTTTATGACACTGAAAGCAAAACAACAGTTTCAGCATGATCCCCAAATCAGCACAGTATTTCCAATGGCTGTCATTCCGAAATTCCAGCACAAATATCTAGAAGGTAGTAGAGGTATTTATATAGAGCTAATTTAGACAGCTTTCATTTCTCTTGTTTTTATGCTACAGATTACACAGGTGAATGTGTTTCAGAGAATTCACCAGTTCTGTTTAAAAGAAATGGGGGAGAAATGGAGTCTCAGTTTATTGGTAAATATAATATGCAATTTTGAAAACCCTGTTTTAAAAAAAATGGGAAACAAGGAAGTTAAATAAATCAAGTTCTCTCCACCCTAAAATTTTACTGGGAAATGCTTCATAATTATCAATCTGCTAGAAAATATACTTTAGGACTTATTTTCTTCTCAGAGATCAACTATTTGTTTGAACAAAGGCAGTCATTGCACCTGAGACATTCTGGCTTTGACTAATCACTCAATTACTAGGTTAACTTTCACTTTATTTTAGCTTTCCAGCAAAAGAATTTTATTTAATTCAGATAAACACAATGAGGCAGCTGAGGCAGTACACCTAACAAAAATTCTTGATCTGTGAATAAAGACATTGACTGGATGCATGTACCTAGTGTGTTTTGATGAATTAGAAAGCAAATCAATTCTGTCAAACTCAACAAAATCTACCATGCCACTCATTTTTAACCACCCGGCTGTAATAATGCAACGCATTTGATGATCTCCCCTGCTGCATGACAAAGAACATTAAAAAGTAATCTTTGTTTTCCCTCATAGACAAAAGTGACAGCAGACACTTTCTGTTAGAGACTTAATGATTCTTTCACCATTTTTATGGATTTGTTGAGAGATTCAAACAAAGAGAGTTAATTACTTTTAATTTTATTAAATTTTATGATAAAGACAGAGACTATTTAACTACTCAATAATTTGATAAAACATCCACTGCTTAAAGGATGTAATTAAGAAAGTCTAACAGATGTTTTTATTATTTAAGTGTTGCCAGCTTTATTACTGTGGGCATTCAAATGAAATCCAGCTAAAATAGCATTAGCATAATGGTATCTGCCCGGGTTTAATTTGAACCCTAATATTATCATTATTATTTTAATATGCACATACATACATCATTATTCAAATATTATAGACCTCATTTCGATTGCACAAAATACAAGGGCACTTTTGTTGTATTATCATAAAATATCACAATATAAATTAGAAATTATTTTGAGAAATTTCGCTTGCACTCCAGTTGTTGCCACTTTTAATAAACTTGTGTTGGAAAAGACCATACAGTTAAGTCAACCACTAGACTAAAAGTTTACTTACATAAAGCAAACAGATTTTCAAAAATAATAAAAATTACCATATCAACTCAATGGTCATGGAAATTTCAAATAACCAATAAGATGATAAGAAATTGTTTGCTTTTCCCAAAATACATCCAAAACTTAATTTTCTTAGCATGCTCCTTTCCATTTCCATACTAATAAACTATTTTGCATTATGAGTGTGTGTGTGTGTGTGTACACTGTTATATATGAAAAATGCAATATAATTTATTGAGTACATCATTTTTTTGGAGCCAACCCATTTCCAGTTGTTGTTAGCTCCTAACAGAAGCACCATGGCCATTGAAACAAGTGATAATAGTACAATTTTAAGTGAAAATAAATAATCATAAGTTATGGAAATAACTGAGCTTTTACTTTTACTTTGTAGTCAGTTTTCTATTCAAATTATTCCAAACTAAAGTGCAGAGAGAGAGAAATCAGTTTATAAAAGCTTATTAGCTTTCATTTGGGCTGAAAATGACCACTTCATTTTTCAGCAAAGAGAAAACTGTTTCCATTCAGTGTCTTTAAAAAAAAAGTAAAAGCTGCTTATTTCCTAGTTAGTAGAGTTTAATAAAGCTGCAATAAGTCATACCTCATAAAACCTAGACAGGCAACTTATCATAATTTAGTTCTTTTATACATTTCAGCTTAACAAGGCTCCAGATACTCACTGTATTAATAATATCAAATAATTCCCCAAGTAATCATCCAATAACAATAACGCAAGCCACCTGACATCAAGGATTTATCTTTGCCCAAGCGCTAATACATTCTCATCACCCTAATAATATTACATTTTTTTTATTATTATTATTACTTTAATTGTCCTCATTATAGCCTAATCATGACTTCCTTGGAACTAGCTTAACCTAGTTTTCTCATATGATGCCGCTGTTAGATAACAAGTCTCCATGTTATTACCATGATCAATGTGCCTTCAAATAAGTCATGAGTCATTCCATCACATTAATGAAAGTAAAAATCTTTAAGTCATGGCTCATATCCAAGCCTTATGGTCTGCAAGTCTTCATTATCCAAATGCTTACTTGATGACATTTTTTTTTCATTTTTCAAGATAAAAACAAATTTTTTTGAAAATTCTCCTCCTCCCTTCATTAGTGCTACCATGTACCTTCATGTTGAATAATTTCCATTTCCCCCCCATCACTTTGCTTTCTGTCTTCATTAAAATGGTTACTGAGTTGAGATTCTTTTGAAGATAATGGATATGTGAATGACTTTCTATGTTACAAAAAAATTAAAACACAAACATAAGGTCATCAGTGAACAAAGACCACTTATGTCCTATGGTCATTTAAAGCTGGAAAATACCACCATCAATACTATAAGAATTGCCTACATCATGTCTCAGTTCTCTCTTCTAGTAAGAGAGGGGAGGGAGAGAGAGAGGAGATGGAGAGAGAGATCCTTCCATGGTCTGACATGGAGCTTGACAACAGCACAGCCTTTTACATTTACAAGCAACAAACTCTGAACAATGCAGTTGATGAGCTGGAAACATGCAATGATTATGACTGACAGTTTTCATACATTGGTAAAAAGAAACCAAAGCCAGTGAGACTCTTCACACGTTAAAATACTTGTGACAGGCCCAAACCCCATTAACAAATGAATGAATGAATTAAACAGATAGTTACACTGAGAGAGTGAACAACAACTGCATAACTTAGCTTCTTTTTTTTCTTTTATTCACAGATTTGTCTATATGTGCATGCATTCGTATTCCACCTTTTTCCCTTCTCCCCAACCTTGAATGATAATGTAACAAAATCCACTTCCCATCCCCCCAGGCACTCTGCAATTTCCCAATAGCTCTGATTTTATTAAGCATGCTGCAGACCAACAGCTGCACGAAGTTCAAACCATTCATTGTGTTTCTAAAGTCTAGGTAGGCTGTGGCAAAAAAATGCAACAACTCAAGCTGGATGCAGAGAGGTTTAGAAAAGCTAAAGAAAAACATTTTTAAGATAAAAATTTCTTGGGTTAACCTACAATATGGACACTCAGAAAATCTACCTGCCACAAGGCAATGAAGCTGAAATGTTGCACATTCAAATGGTGAGGCTGCTTTGCCTGAATGGCACCAGTGATAATCCTGTTCGATGATACAAACCAACCACAAAAAATAAAAGGCAGCTCAGAATATTAATGATAAAAACAAGCAACAATGTAAATAAAAACACATGATAATGCTAGCTACTCTGTCATTAATAGTTGTTTTTTTTAATAACAAAAAAGAGGAAATAAAGAAACTATTCAAGTTGAATTCCAAAAAAAAAATTAGTCTAAAATAAAGGAAAGTTCTCTTTCATTAAAGTTCTCCTGATGGTACAGATGGAAAAAAAAAAAAAAGTAAGTACAAACAATGAATTAATGAAAGTTGACAAAATTAAAGTAATAACTTCTTAGAACCGTCAAATATTGAGTAAATTGAATTACAACAATTTCATTTTTAGTTTCTACTATACTAGGTCTGTCCAAAAACAAACCGAACTGTTAAAACAGCACACCAAACAGCCGGCGCAGCGTGCTCATGACTGCTGTGCTGTATTGGTGAACTTGATCTTCAGTCTAATAATAGCCACATCACGCCATATCAGTTAGTCATTGATCTACACGCGCTAGAGTGAACGTATGTTTAGTGCACTTGGCGATTTGTCGCAAGTTTAACAATGAAGGATCTTGAAGAGCAACGTGTTTGTGTGAAATTCTGTTTCAAATTGGGGAAAACCTTTACGGAGACATTGTGCAACATGCCTATGGGGAGGATTGTCTGAGCCGTACACAATGTCACAAGTGGTACCAGCGTTTCAAATCAGGAAGAACATCCACCGAAGACAATCCCAAATCTAGACAACCTTCCATAACAACAGATAACAATCACATTGAGAAAGTGCATGCTGTGATCCATGGAAATCGTCACCTGACTGTCCATGAAGTTTCCGAAGTAGTAGGTATTTGTAAAAGTTCATGCCTCATGATTTTAAAAGAAAAACTGAACATGCATCATGTAGCTGCAAAATTTGTGCCGCATCTGCTGACAGATGAACAAAAAGAGAAGAGAGTCAGTCAGTCGGGAGTTCTTTGATCGATCAAATGCTGATGAAAGCTTTCTGAAAAGTGTCATAACAGGTGATGAAACATGAGTGTATGGCTACGATGTCGAAGCAAAAAGGCAGTTGTCTCAGTGGGTTGGATCATCATCGCCACAACCAAAAAAAGCACGTCAGAGTCGCTCAAATGCGAACGTGATGCTGATAGTCTTTTTTGATTGGAAGGGTGTCGCTCATCATGAGTTTGTTCCACGTGGTCAGACGATCAATAAAGAGTTTTACTTGGATGTCTTGAGGCATGGAAAAACAAAACCTGGATGCTGCACCACAACAATACTCTCGTCCCGCTGCCACCCTACTCTCCAAATTTGGACCCTGCGGAATTTTTTTTGTTCACAAAGTTGAAATCCACCCTGAAAGGTCACCGATTTCAGACAATAGAAGAGATCGAAGAAAATTTGCTACGAGAACTGTGCACTATCCCTGAAAACACGTTCCAAAACTGGAAAAAACATTGGGAGCAGTGTATCAACAGTGGAGGTAACTATTTTGAAGGAGACAAGTCTGATTAAATTGTAAGTAAAATGTTTTTTAAAATGTTCGGTTTCTTTTTGGACAGACCTCATAGTTGAAAAAGCATTTCTAAAAATTCTGAGTGATATCAGTTTTACTTAACATTTTTCAATTTTCTTTGCAACATTTAAAATTTAAACAACAAAAGTCCATCTATTTCTGATTAATTTTTTGCATTCAAATTTCACTAAATGTACATTCATCTGCTCCACTATTTCTCGTTACATATGTTCAATGACTGAGGAATTGAATAAGAGGGGATTTGTGTTTACTTTTCATCAAAAGCATATTTTTCACTGCCTCCAAAGCTCCTGAGGTTTTTGTTGCCATCTTCCTTAAAAGCTCAGACTTTATGGCAACCAGTTTCTCTGATGAAAGCACCTATCAGAACACACTTGGCTAGAACCAGGTAGAACCAACTAGTACAGGAGAAGGAGCTAACCTAACAGTGGTGGTAGCAATCTTGATGAGCAAGCAAGCCACAGAGAGACTGCAAGATGTGTATTTGAAAAAAATACAAATTCATTTTGGAAGTTTATATAAACCCAATGACATTCCTAAAAATTTTGAAACAAATGTAATACAACTTTCTATATAAATATTGATACATCATTTTTTGGGTGTCTAAAATAGATTATCTCTTATTTAGATGCACCAAAATCAAAATGCCAGTGTGCACAACAGATGGTGAAGCTTTTACAAACCACATTTTTACAGAGATATTACTGAACTGTTCTTATGAAGTTTTTCCTCTCTATCAATCGAAGCCATCATGCAGATTTGGGCATTAGAATATTACTTTAAAACATTACTATTAATTCTATATATATATATAGGCTTTTGATAAATTTCAAATGAAGTAAAATACTCTTGATTCTATAACATCAAAAGGTATCCTCAATTGCTCAGCTAAAAGCGTACGCAATCTTTCAAGGTTAGTTAATCTGACATGCCAAATTTCTTTGGTGACAAACCATCTATGCACACACAAATTACAGATAACTAATACAAACTCCATTTCTTATTTAGCTTTTGTTCCAACAGTATGTCATGTACACTTTGAAACATTATGCTGTTGTAACTTTCATTGGTTTAACACTGAATACATGCCATTTCCTATGGTGATTTTCTTTGAGATACAAAGCAAAGTTATATTAATTAAGGCAACATATTCCTCAACTTTACTGGTAAAAAAAAAAAAAATAAAAATAGTATTGCAACGAGCCTTCTAACCATTTAATTAGAAAAATAAAAGAAAAAAAACAACAAGCCAGTGGGACTTTAAATATTAATTTCTTGGAAACAATCTACTTATTTTTGTTGTTGTTGTTGTTCTGTTTACACTGATTAAATTTCTAAAAAAAAAAAAAAAAATTGTGTAAAGTTCCTGCGGTCCAGCAGAATGTTTGCAAATTATTTTTTTTTTAATAAGATAACATTCTGCAAAGTAATAGGAAATGTCAACATTGAAGGAAACCTTTTATATGAGGAATAAAATTTGAAAAAAAGACCCCCTCCTTTCTTTCATCACAGACAGAGATTAACAATGTCTTTCCAGACTTCCCAATTATCTGTGTTACAGCCAATCATATCCAAGCTTTTAGCTAATGTTAATATTAGACAAGTTGTCTGTATCATGCCAATACCAAACAATTTATATTCTTAAAACCAACAAGGTTGGTTTTTTTTTTTTTTTTCATTTATTTATAATTAGAAAACAAGTTTTAGTTCATTTTTCTATAATAAATGAAATAAATTGTTCAAGCACCTTTTTGCTGCTGCAAAAAAAAAATTAATTAAAAATTTCAGTTTTTTCTTAAGCATTATTCCTCAGTGTAAAAATATAACAAGTTTTCCTTTTTTTTCTTTAGAGAAATTCAATATTAGAAACCAATTGTTAAAGATTTAACATGCTGATCAAATTTGCATTTTTATGAAAATTATTTCTATCAAAATATATCAACAAACAAGAAACCCAAACAATCAGCATGCATGCTGCTTTGTATAAAAACAGACCCTGTTGCATATTTCAGTTGATTTTGATATTTAAACTTGCATTCATCTAGAGGCAGATGCACAACAACTGATGATAAGGAGAAGTAAATCAAAGGAAATGCTTCATGATCCTGTTAAAACAAAACCAGGAACTGACATTCTGGATTTATTTTTAAATGCTACTATGGGCAATAAATCTTCATCTCTCTATTCAGTGTCACATCAGGATATCAAAAAGTGGTAAAAGTTAGGGGATTTTTCCATGTTTATATTTCAAATGGTTTTTGGTTGGAAATAAGTAGAATTATCAGCATTTATGTTTACACTGAAACTTTGCAAATATCCATTTTCTTTAACTTGTTCTAAGAAAGTTTTTTTAAAAAAAAAAAAGGAAACAGTTTGTAAGTGTGCAGCGAGTATCTGGAATCCAGGCCGAGGTGTTGTGTACATGTACAAGCTACCAAATACTTCCGTAAGAGAAGATCCTACTAAAACACTTATAATAAAAAGTGTAAAAAGATGAGAATGCCTAGAGACAACAACTCTGGAATTAAATGTTTTGTTTCAGTTAACCTAAAAACACTCCAATAACATTATGTAAGTTAGAAACAAAGATTTTTGGAATGTTCCAGCTATGTCTGTTCTTTGCACAACATCTTTACAATCCCTATAATATAACTTTCCAAACACAAAAATTTTTTTTTACAAGCTGCACTTTGAAAAATAATTGGCTCAGTCAACACCTGGGGGAAACGAGTTAATGTGTGGAAATAACTAGCTTCCAATAAATCTGTGCTATATACCTAGTGGAGTTTCCCAAAACAGTGATGATCAAATTCCTTGTTCTCCACTCATTCAAGAGCATAAAGCTCAAAATCAACTTGCCCACAAAGCATTACTAATGCTTTCAGTTTGCCCAGAAAAAGAATAAATTTTCCCCAAGCTCAGGCAATAAATAGCATTCACTGGTTGGTATGAATAATCATAGCATGAATAAACCAATATACACCTATTCAAGATTCCTGCATGTATCTTTCTACTTCAAACAGATTGTGTGTGTAAAAATAAACAATATAAATAGTAATAAATAATAAAAATTAGATTTTTCCAAAATTGAAGAGTTAAAAAGAAAAGTCAGTCAAAAGATTTCAATGTTTATGTTACTTCTAAAAGATAAAATGAATAATTTTTGACTGCATAAATAATGTTTTAAGATACCAAAGCATTATATCATGCATGGTTTAATAAGGAACACATTATAACCAGCACCAAACAATGTACTCTTTGCAAAATAAGAAACCAAAAAAATTTAAGAAATAGCGTTTCCATGTTAAGACTTAAAGCAATTTTTTGTTTTTGTTTGTTTTACATCATCTTTCAGAGTGCAAACTACTAAAAAAAATACCTAAGCTATAATATACTATGAACATTCAAATGAAATCTAGACAAGTACCAATTAAACAATGCTATTTCCGCTGAATTTTATTTGAACATTCCTAATATCTTAATACTGTATGTTTGTATATAAACTACAAAATAGAAAGCAAAAAAATTACAGCATTTTATTCAATAAGCATAATTCACAAGCTCCTTCACCTGTTAATTGCTCAAGTGTTTTGTTTCACTTATGGGAAAAAGTATTTAGAAAACTGTTTGCCAAACAAACTTTTAGAATGGTAGAAACTCATTTAATATTTAGATTATTTTAGTGTCATTCAGATCTCATGAGAGGCAATTGTTTTTAGTGATTTTTTTCAATATACTTATATTTTTAGATGTGTATTTTGAATGCTAAAGCAAAATTCTAGTACTCATGGCTGAAAAACATTTTACTGCATCACTGATGTTTACTTTGCATGATTTCAGACAAATTTTAGAACTTTGTTATTTTGCTTTACATGAAACTGGCAATGATTTTAAAACTGTCCATGGCAAACAATGATCTTTACTTTCTGCGGAAGCTTTTCGAATTCGATATGAAATGCACAACTACACAAACCATTAAGCTATAACAGCTTTCCCACCTAATGCTAGATAATTTCATACCTATCACATCACATTCTGGTTTACAGATTTCTTAAGCCTTTTGCCACCTCCAGATTAACTTTCATTATATCATGAGAATAACCAACTGGAAACACTTGACAAGAATAATATTAAGAAACTTTAGCAGCATCACAATATGTTGTAGCATGTTGAATGCCAATCATCTAATATCTACTTCTAATCTTCTTTACATACTCACATAGGTCCTCCACAGGAGGCTTTCTGATTCAAGCTCTTTTTATTTCAACTCAAACATTTTCTTTAGCATGATTAAAATATAACAACACATACTTAGGTCTTGTTCATTATGCCAACTGTACACAATGGTATTTCATACTATTTCTAACCTATCATATCAATAAGCATAACCAGTTTAAACTTTCAATAAAACAACAACAAAATAAACAACATCAATATTCAGATGACCATAAAGTTACTTATAACTTCCAAACCAAAACAAATGTTCATGGTATTAAGTGTTCATGGACAAATGATCACAGAGGATGCATTATAAAAGTTGGTAGTGTTTTTCACTTGGTATGGCACCACTTTTACCAAAACAAATATTCCATTTTTTTCAATGTTTCTTAAATCAGTGTGTAATTGTAACAAAAAATAGTATAAGATTGGGTCACCAACACCAATTTAAAGAAACCAACTTTTATTAGCATTATGCTAAACAGCTCAAATATTTTCATATAGCCCATAACCATAAATCTGTATCTACTGACCATGGAAGCATGGAAATGTCCAACTAATGATTTGTTCACTAAAAGATTATGGTTGGTTCTCCATATATTACGCATTATTGTAATGAATACCACAAATGTGTCACCACCACCTTGAACATTCCACCCTGAAACATGTACAATCATCTTGTGTATTGCTCATGCACACCTGCTTTGTAATGAATACTAGATGCACACCATTTGATGTAAATCCATTCACAATTTATTTTGGTGTACTAATTGAGACATCTGATTACAACAATACTAAGTTCTTGACATCATTTTAAACTTGGTAGTGCATCATCTTTCATGAATGAAGAATGCTGTTGAATGTCCCCATTGTGCAAAGTGGGTAAAACCAAGTTAGCCAACATGTTACTGTGCTCCAGAAACTGTCATAGTTTGTAAACAATGATCTACAGGCTCGTAAAAAAATTAAAGCCCAATGGAAACACTGGAAGTAAACCTAGCCCACACAGTCATGGTGAATTCATCTCACCCAAAATAATCTAATTGCGGGTGACTGCTTAGTCGTGAACATTGAAATGGGTAGTGTTCATCCACAAAATGTTTCTAAGTCAAATGCTATCCACTTGAATATGCCATTAACTCCAAGGCAAATTTCAACCACTTTTGTCAGTTGGCAAGAAAGAGTTCCCACAAACTCTATATCTTACTTAGAAATAGCTTTAATGACTTATGCATTATCTTCCACACAATTAACTGGGTTTGCCAGCAGACCTGGCAACTTGATGGGTGCTACATCCTGATTATGGTGCACTGGCCACAGATGCTGTTTCCACAAATTTATGGTGGAAATTTTGCAAATCTCTTCAACTACATTGGACTTGATAAACACCTCAGACATGGCAAAATGGAAAAAGCAGCCTCTGCATTATATTCATTGCCATAGAAAAATTTCACAGATGCTATGCAATCTTGGAAAGAAAAATTATTTGCAAACATTTCTGCAATAAAACTGAGACATCTGAAAGTTCTATATGGTTATACATGAAGGAAAAAACATCAAAGGCAAAGGCACATAGGATATGACACCCCCACCATCAGTGGGAAATTCTGGGAATTCATTGGACATGACCCCATGTATATGCATTTATTTCTGCTAATCTGTCTTATGGTTTGAGAGTTATAAGCAACTAACAATGAGGAAGTCACAAAACTATAGCATTATTTGATAACTGACTATCAGTATGGCTAACCCTTGTTTAAACCCAATAGCACATACCAGCTGCTGTGTGTGAACATGTTATACTGGTGATACTGGTTATGGGCATTAAACAATTTTACCGCTTTGACTACATCTCGCACAAATATCTACTACCACTTACAAGCTGAAGACCTACAGGTGCATCTCAAAAAATTAGAATATCGTGGAAGAGTTCAATATTTTTTGTCAGTTATTTCAAAAAGTGAAAATTGTATATATTCTAGACTCATTACATGTAAACTAAAATGTTTCAAGCATTTTTTAATTTTAATTTTGATAATTACGACCTACAGCTAAAAAAAAATTAGAAAAAATGTATCTCAAAATATTAGAATATTCCATTTAGAGTTTGAGTAAATCACTATTTATGCAGTATAATGCCATGAATCTCTCAGTCTGGTTCAGTACACACAACCACAATCATGGGAAAGACTGCTGACTTGACAGTTGTCCAGAAGACACTCATCGACACCCTCCAAAAGGAGAGTAAGCCACAGAAGGTCATTGTTGAAAGGGCTGCCTGTTCGCAGAGTGCTGTATCAAAGCATATTCATGGAAAGATGACTGGAAGGGAAAAGTGTGGTAGGAAAAGGTGCACAAGCAAGAGGGATGACCGCAGCCTTGAGAGTATTGTCAAGCAAAGCCGATTCCAGAACTTGGAAGGAGCTTCACAGGAGTGGACTGAGGCTGGAGTCAGCGCATCAAGAGCCAACACGCACAGACATGTTCAGGAAATGGGCTAAAAGTGTCACATTCTTGGTGTCAAGCCACTCCTGAACCAGAGACGACGTCAGAAGCATCTTACCTTGGCTAAGGAGAAAAAGAACTGAACCGTTGCTCAGTGGTCCAAAGTCCTCTTTTCAGATGAAAGTAAATTTTGCATTTCATTTGGAAATCAAGGTCCCACAATCTGGAGGAAGAGTGGAGAGGCACAGAATCAAAGTTGCTTGAAGTCCAGTGTGAAGTTTACAGTCATTGATGATTTGGGGTGCCATGTCATCTGCTGGTGTTGGTCCACTGTGTTTTATCAAGTCCAAAGTCAACGCAGTCGTCTACCAGGAGATTTTAGAGCACTTCATGCTTCCATCTGCTGACAAGTTTTATGGAGATGCTGATTTCCTTTTCCAGCAGGACTTGGCACCTGCCCACAGTGCCAAAACTACTAGTAACTGGTTTGCTGACCATGGTTTACTGTGCTTGATTGGCCAGTCAACTTGCCTGACCTGAACCATAGAGAATTTATGGGGTATTGTCAGAGGAAGATGAGAGACACCAGATCCAACAATAGAGACGAACTGAAGGCCGCTATCAAAGCAACCTGGGCTTCCATAACACTTCAGCGGTGCCACAGGTTGATCACCTCCATGCCAAGCCGCATTGATGCAGTGATTCGTGCAAAAAGAGCCCCGACCAAGTATTGAGTGCATAAATGAACATACTTTTCAGAAGTTCGACATTTCTATATTATAAATCCTTTTTTTTTTTATTGATCTTATGAAATAGTCTACTATTTTGAGATAGTGGATTTTTGAATTTCATGAGCTGTAAGCCGTAATCATCAAAATTAAAAGAAAAAAAAGGGCTTGAAATATTTCACTTTGTGTGTAATAAATCTAGAATATATGAAAGTTTCACTGTTTGAATTAAATTACGGAAACAAATTAATTCTTCCATGATATTATAATTTTTTGAGATGCACCTGTATACTGAGTAAAAAGCCAAGTTTTGATATTGTTCACAAACTTATCTATATTTAAATGTAAATAACAGTTGTTAAAAGATGCTTTTAGTCTACACATTAATGTATCAACCATCATATTGAAAACTGTGCTAAGGTCCACAAATCTATGGTGGACACACCCAGAAGAAAGGTCATTATTAAGCTACAAAAAAGATCTTTGTGCAAGATATTCCCTTAGGCCAGGGATTGGCAAACTGAAAGTCTTAGCAGCATTTTGAATAGCCCACCAGCTGCCTACAACAATATGTCATTAATACCCCTTAGTATTAAAAGTGATTCCATGAGTCCTCAAATGATTTTGAGAATAAGAACTCAATAGCAGGTATTGAAAAATCATGCACAAGTCAGTGTGTTAGCTGTGGATAACCAGATGGCTCGAGCAAACTAAGATATAATTTCTCATGTGAAACAACTGAAAAGCCACACTACAGTTACAATGTATGATAACTCATGTCAACTGATGACCAGAAGCCAAATGGCTTACAAAACCACAACCTTCTGTCACTTATGAATCATGACATCTGAAGTCCAATCAATTGCTCAGCTTAGTGGCAGATAATAAAAATACGCAAAATATATCAAGACTATGCAAGTGGATAATGACATTTGGTGAATAGTACTCTACAAAGGAAGAGACAAGAGCAACACAAATGCAAAATATTCAATAAGATGCAGATGATTAAATATTTCTTCATATAAGTAGGTACAAAAGCTCTAAGATTGAAAACTATTACACTTTCATGGAAAATCAAAGTCACCAGTATAATTTCAAGCATATAGATTTTTTAAGCAAGCACTCAACTGATAAAACTCAAAAACTCTTGGTATAGTTACAGATTGTAGTGTTTTGCTTGCCAAAAACTAAGGCAAACTTTGTGTTTGCACAAACCATTTTCAGATAGTGAGTTCATGAAGCAATGCATGATTGATGAGCCTGATATAGTTCATCCAAAGAACAAAGCAAAGTTCAAAAGCATCAGCTTGTCCAGGAGAACAGTGCATCACATCCAAGGGATTGATGCAGACTTTGCAACACAGTTAAATAAGCCAAGTTGTTCAAGTGGTACCCTTTGGTGCTGGATGATAACACAGACAGCATGGGCACATGGCTTCTATGCTTTCAAAAGAAGCATCAAGAATAACTTTGAAATCACTAAAAGATTGCTATCTTTGAAATCTAAGGACGATACAAAAGCAGGACAAGATTTACTTAATAAATTGGAGAACTATCAAAAGAACAATTTGCCTTGAGAAAAGTTGTCACAATGGATAAGTCTTCCAACTTAACAGGTAAAAATGATGGACTTTTGAAGAGAAAGCCAAAAAGATTAACCTGGAGCCAAGTAGTCATACCTTCATTGCATCATCCACCAGGTGGTACCTTTTTTAAAAAGTGTTTTAAACTTGAAACATGTAGTAAGCAATGATTAAACTTGTCAATTTCATTTGAGTTAGGCGGCTAAATCACTGACGGTTCACCACTTTGCTTAAAGAAATCAAAGTAGATTGGACATGTTATGCATCACACCAATATGTCTGCCTTTAGGTTTAGCTTAAGATAAATGCTAAAGAGTATGTGGCAGCTAAAGGAAGAAATCAAAAGTTCTTAGAAATAAAGGACAAAGATTAAGTTTTTCGACACCTCAGGGATAAAGTTTGGCTGTCCTACTTTGCATTAGCTGTAGATATTATGGAGCATTTTAATAACTAGAGCTTAAAACTGCAAGGGAATATTTTTACATGAACTGTACTCAACTGTGAAAACATTCGAAGATAAGCTGCTACTGTTCTTTAAATAAGTGAAAGACAGTTTCCATTCATTTCCCGACCTTACAGGGTGTCACTCCAGTGACCTTCAGTACGACTGATAAGAACAGCAAGTTGCTAAATGATATAGATGAGATGATCTGCTATTGATTTTATGACTTTGAAAAACCGAACTTCAGCTGCTGTCTTGTCCATTTACCTATGACTATGAGAAAGCTCCAGAAGAACTTCAACTGAATAACTTACGAGGAAATGTTCAACTCTGAGAACCTAGACAGGTTTTAATCCTCCCTGAATGAAACAAAATTCTCTAACTTGGAAGATTCTGTCAAGTAAATACTGATGTTGTTCAGTTCCACCTGTTTGAGAGCAAATTTTTTTATTGATGAAAAGCAGTAAGTCATAGTTGAAGTCACAAATATTAATGTATATCTGAAAGCAGTGCTGCATATGTCCACTTCAGAATTGACACCAGACTTTGAAAAACTCAAAAAGACTGCATGCAGCTGTATATGCCCTACTGAGATATTGGTACAGTAAGTCTTATTTATTGAGACACACACACACATATATATTATATATCGCAAGTAAAAGTTTGTTTTTATGCCAAAGATTGCACCAATAATTGTATGTTTGTTTTTTTTTTTTAAATTTAATTCTTGAAATAAATTTGTGTATTCTTTTTTATATCAAATGTGTCTATCCAGATCTTCCCCTCCCACTTGGAATAGCCCCTAGTGCTCTTTCAGGAAGTTTTCATGGCTTTCTATGCAGGTTTTGCAGTCCTGTGTGGCCTACCTGTCTCTCAGGCTACAGAACAAGAACAAAAGCATTAGTTAACATTTCCAGTTAAATCATATTATGATTCATGGAAACTCACAAATAAAAGCTTAGCACTACATAGTTATGACCTATGATTCATGTCAACCAATAACCAGAAGCCAAGCATATCATACATCCACAATCTTCTGACCTCAAGAACCCTGACAGATTCAGTGCAATTAATCAATCCAATGCCAAAAAACAAAAGTCCACAGGGTAGTAAATATGCAAACAGTCAATTCATTGCTGCTCTAACCAAGTCTTGCTCAGGCTTACAACTGCCTTCTCTGTGTGATACACTTTTCTATGTTCATCCTGCTCCTTAATACTCATGGATTAACGATACTGTACTTGCAGCAAAATTAGAGGGGGCAGTTTCCAAAATTAAAAAGCATCATATTTCCCCAACATAAAGTCAGCCACCAGACAGAATGGCTAGTACAGTGAATACAAGATTTAGTGGCACCAATGCACGTGGCAATTTTATTGCTTGTGCTATCTAGAGAAACACATTAGGTATAGATTTAACAAATCAATATAGTGCAGCCATTTATTGTTCATTATGTGTAAGGTTCTTTATTCTACTATGTCCATGGGTGATAACACTCTTGCAATGGAACTGAATAAATTATTTTGAGATTTAATACTGATGAAACCAACTTTTTATCAGTTTTAGGAATACAATAAATATGTCCTAGTTTCACTAACATCTCTTTTTATTTTTGTCATGACCTATTTATTTTCAGTTTTTCTTGATCATTCTCATTTGTTACCAATTCATTTTAGTTCAATAGAAGTATAAAATGTTTAAAAAATTAAAGGCAAAAACTGGAGAAATTACCTAAAGTAAAAATTATATATTCAATACATATAATAGACAAACAACCAAGTACATATAAAATATCATTTTCTGGCACATTTTCATTTACATTTTATTACAATTAATTTTTCTTTTAATTGTTTAAAAATCTATGATAACAGCTGGCTTATTCTATTTTTTTTTTATAATGCAAAACTTTGAAAGCCTGCCCAAAAAATACATTTTTCATATTAAATTATCAGAATTAACATGCTTACAAAGAGATTTTTTTTTTAATTTATTTATGCACAAAGAAAACTACTGAAGTAATCTCCACAGAACATCTAATGCATCCCGCCTCAATGGTCAAATTGACTTGGACCTAGCTGACTTAGATCAAAGTCAACATCCATGTTTGGAAAGGATGGATTAGGCAATGTGGAGAAACAAGACTAAAAGGCATATGTTATGCATAAATTTATTACAAAAATTATGGCACCATGCCGCCACTTGGTTTAAAGGGTTTCCACACTCCATGATGATGATGATGTTGTTGTTGTTGTCCACTGGGTAGCAAACACAAAGATCTGACCAAAAAAAAAATGGTTTCAGCTTTTGAAAACAACCAAGTGACTTCAACTTTGATATTTGCATTCAAACTAGTTCCTGGTGGTTTTCTCAAGGCCAGCTCATTGCCTCCTAGGAACCATGATGAATGAATAAAGAAAATTTGTTCACATTAACCAACTTTATATAAACCAACTGAACAGAAGACAAAGAAGCAAAACCAAAAATGGGGATATCTTATCATGTGCTTTGAACAACAAATTTAGCAAAGCATAAGTAAGTTAATAATCATCATATTGATCACTATTTACCCAATTTACACTGGATTACCTAGCTTAGGTGAGGAAAAAAGTCTGGAAGCACAAAAATACTTATATGAACATAACAAACAATAAACTGGTGAAGCTACTTAAAAAAGTATTAATCAGTGAAAGAATTTTCCATAATAATAGAAAGAGATTTCTTTGACATTATCTGCTATGAAAAAATGTTGCAAGCATGATAGTTCTTGCTAACATGATATGCCACAGTATTTCTACATAAGTCATGGTTGTGGCTGCTGCATTTCCATATGTAAGCTGATATGAATTGAAGCTATTTTGAATCATGTTTGAGAATAGATTACAAGAATGATCAAAAGTGTGTAACATCAGATACTGACAGAGTCCTGTCAAAAAAGAAGCTAGCATACATATACTATTGATTGATTCTCATCGAAATCTTATCCATGAACCAGGAGGCTATCTGTTTCATAATACTGGATTCGTGCATCACTTTGTACATGCAATTCTTCAGCTGTATAAAGCATAATTCCTAAATCAAGTGATTTTCATAAATTATTCAGTAAAAACTATTTAATGCTCCAATAAGAGAACCAAAAATAAACTGGTTGCCATCATATATGGTAATTCCAACAGCTCAAACAATTTAAGTAAATAAAAATCATTCATAGAACATTTAAATTACTTATGTAACATATTTTCTTTTACAAGTTCTAATATCCTTTACTTACATGTAGCAAGTCAGAAGATAACTTACAGTAACATGTTAATTCCTGTTACAAACTACTGAAAACAATTGTTATGCATTAAAATGTAACAAACAGAAAGTTGCATTTGAAAAATTAAAAATTACATTAGATTTCTATACTCTTTTCTTCATGGCATAATACAAAGCACTGTTTTGCTTGATTGTAGCATAAAGTCTCACATAAATTTGAAATTCTAGGTTTTTTTTAAAAAAGGAAATAAATGGTTTGGCAGCACACACGCGTGCGCAAAACAATTCTCCTCTTTATACTGGCCATCATTTCTTACCAAAAAAGCCTATTAATCTCAGTAAACCAAATGATTTTAAAAGGTGTGTACAACCTTTAATTCTTTAGAGTTGAAAGAGTACTAGAAAATTTTCTATTTTTACGAGAGAAAGAAACTGTACCTGAAAAAATTTTCCATTTAATTAATTTGCTTTAAAAAAAAAAAAAAACATGTTGTGATTCTATTGTCTTTAGGACCAGGATCTTAAAGCCAACTCATTCAAATAAATTTCTTTAAATCTAATATTTATTTAGTTTTTCAAGGTCAGTTTCCAGAGACCAGAGGCAAAATGCATCAAATTATGAACAGAATGAGGAGGAATACTTCAATGGAATTTTACTGTTTTCCATCTAAATATCAAAAATCTCAAATCCTAAGAAATATTTTCAAAGTTTGAAAACCTTTAATAAAAATAACAAACATCCATCACAGAGAATTTCTAATTTTTTAGAACAAATAAATCAACTTTACAGAAGTATATTTGACTTAAGAATATTTCCAAATTTAATATTTAGCTAAGATACAATTTTTAAATGTTGTTTTTTTTTGTGATTTTTTAAAGCATGAATTATTTACCTATAAAAAGAAAAACATCTCACTTTCTTATAGTTCTAAACCAAGAGGTCTCATGAATGTCAGATTTCTGTCCATTTAAATACAAGCTGAGGTGACATTTCTCATTTTATTTTTCTTAATGTTTTAGCTAGGGTTGTAATGGTTAGATTTTTTCCGAACCATTTAACTGCCAGCCATTAACCGAACCGGACCGATTAACCAGAAGGGAGGGTAATTCCTAAAATTTATTTTTGATTTGATGTGATGTAGCGACTATGTATTATGTAATGTTGAATATACAATAAAGATACTCACTTCTCCTTTTAATTACTTCAATATATAAACTAAACTTTTATTAGTTTACAACAAAAATTGTATTATATTCTAACCTTTCCACTGGTCGGAAAATTTCTGTCATACTACTAGTATGCTATTAGGTGGACAAATTACCAAATCTGTTGTAAATTTGCATTGCAAAATAAATAACAAACAGATGCTCAGTAAACGACAATAAAGAGGAACATTTCAGATTTTAATTAGTTTTTCTAAGTGATGTATGTGCCCAAACTAAGCTTGCTTTGAAATAAAAAAAATAGCAAAGGGAGATAACTTGGTGAATAATATATAGCAAATATTCTAAAACACATATATTAACAAACATAAAAGTAGTCAAAGTTTTGAAAATGAAAATGAGTCACACTGCTTAGATTATATTTTAACCTAAAGTTTATCATAATTCTGATTTTAAAATAGCAGTTCATCAACAAACTCTGGATCTAAATTAGACCAAAGCTTGATGATTGTAAGACTTGCAATGCTAAAGATCCGTTCATTTGGGACTGTTGTTGTAGGAGTAGTGTGGTATTTCATCACTATGAAGGTTGCTTTATGTACCTTCCACCACTCTAATGGATCAGATACCCTTACAAGTGATTGCTTATATGCAATCAATTCAGCTTCAGTATCAATGGCCACAAACCTCATTTACATCAGCAGAAAGGTAATTGGTGACTATTTTTTTTAGTAACAGGCACTTCGGCTTCCTCCAGGGCTGATTTCACTGGTGCCATAAGGATTTGTGCACCTCCCCCGACACTGTAGCCTGTTTACTTTCAGGAAGAAAGCATAGAGATTTATATCTCAGATCAAGCAGTCACCACCATCAGCAGTGACATAAGACCATTTTCTTTAGGGATGCCAGTAACATCAATTGGCATCTGTTTGACCAGCCCATTACATACGACTACTTTAAACTCACCTATTGAAACAGAGTCGCCTTCTAAAGAACATAGATCTTTCTGAATGAGGTTTTTGACTAAAGCAAAAACGCAGCCAGATGACTGTGTACTTTTTCCATCTAACAATTCTGTTGCTTCCACCAGTGGTTGTAGCATGGGAACTAAGTCCTTTATCAGTCGCCAGAAACTGTCTTTGATGTCTAGCAACTGTCTCTTTGATAACTTGGTTATTCCATCATCAAATAAAAGAGTGTACACTGAAAACTGTAGCTCTAATAGCTGACTTAACATAAGATAGCTGGAATTCCACTGGGTTGCTACATCTGAGATTAGTTTTTTACACTTGCCCCGCTGTCCTTTATCAGTGCCTCTGTGGCTAAAAATGAGTGGTTAAAATGGGTGACAAGCCTTCTAGATGCCACAACTGCTCTACTAATTGCACCCAACTTTAACCCATCAGATATGACTAATTGCAGAGTGTGGGAAAAACAACTAGTACTCATAATATTCAGCTCTCTGGGAGGTAACTTCATGTTGGCGATATTGTCAGGCACAACGGCCATGATACTGAAGAGGTGAAACTCCTCAACAAGGTTTTTAATTATTTTTTAAATATTCGTTCCTGAATGTCGGTCCTCCATAGCACATGTAGCCAAATATCTATGGTTAGGGAAATGCTAGCATCAGCAATAATTCTATTAAGATCGGTCTTCGCTAGGATTGGTATAGTTTGGATTTAGACCTGCAACAAAGTTTCAAAATTCCTCACTGTTCACAATGTTGATAGATCTCAAATCCATCACGTATATCAGGGCTAATTTTTATGTTATGGAATCCACTCTCGTTGTTCAAAGGTTTTGAGACACAAAATACTATTCTTGTTTGAGATGTTGTAGTTGACACAGGTATTATGTTGGTTAGTGAAAGAGATTTGTGAATATTTTTCACATGGTTTCTCATCACTGAAGTACCACCAGAGTAAGCCAGGACCATTCCACAATGTGCATTTAGTCTTTTACCAGCATTCTGTTAAATTAAAATAATCCCAAATCAAACTTCTTTTGTTTTCATTTGATGGCATTTCTATGGGGTATTTTTTCTTCCACGTAAAATATAACATGTTACGAATCTGAAAGAAGGTAGACAAATAACAAGTATAAGATGATTTCCTTGATATTTTAATGGAAATCGTGTGTGCGAGGCACCAAATAATCAAATCGATGACTTAGATAATTCACATAATAGATTTATTCACTAAATAGATTATGGAATATTCACTAGTAATGATCAAAATCATCACATGGCTTTAGTGTCAAGTAAACAAATCTGACGTCAAGTTAACGGATTCAGCTACAAAGTAACATCTATGCATGAAAATACACTTCTAGATCAATACATGGTATTATAAAAGATTTTGTATTTCTTTCCTAAATGGAGATATGTAAGCTGCTTGGAAGATGAAAACTTCAAAGAGGAAAAGCAAATGGCAAAGAAACAAGGCAAATATCGATAGCTAAAAAACAGTTTTAGGAGAAAGAACTGATTTATGGTCACAAAAAGGTCAGTATATACCCACTTCCAGTTAGAGCCACCTTCTTGGTTACCCAATCCATTCGTTTTCCAGTTGCACTACGCACTAAAAGTTTGCTGTTTGGAAAATATGATAATGACATCTTAGTATAGTTAACCAGTTTTTAAAAACTCAAACCGGTTAGAGAGAGAACCAAACCATTACCGGTTAACTGTTGCAACCCTATTTTTAGCCTAGCACTGGTTCAAGATGAACCAATGACACTTACACAAGTCACAGAAAAGATTGAAAATTTTATCTTATAAAAAATACGTAAAATTTAATCCCAAACTCAAACCTAAAGACAGTTTCAAGTCACTCTTTACATATATATAAAAGCAACAGGCTTATTGGTGATTTAGCTGGAAATGAAGTAAAAATCTGTAAAATTAATTCAATATACCACAATGTATTAAGTGAATAAACATTGCAATGGTTTATGATAAAGAAGGATGTTGCAGCAGACAGTGGTCCAGGGGTAGACTCCTGAATTGCTAAGATTAGGAGCCAAAGTTCGAATCCCAGTCAGAGCAGGATTAGTTTGGCATACCTCTCTGACATGGTTTCTTCTTGCTCTTCATCACCGACTGACTGCATGAATTTTCCACTGGGCATTCTGGTTTTCGCCCACATCTGAAAAATGAAGAGTTCTAGTAGAAATTTTATTGGTACATCTGTTGGAGATTTCATGGGTAACTAACTCTTGACTATCCACTGCTCAAGAACCCCAACTGTTCTAGATAACTAGCTTGGTCAGTAAAACTACTGCCCCATACCAGCTGCTGCTTCTAGCTAGTTTCTGTGAGATGTCCTCACCTTTCAAGTGGAAACAAGAGTTCACAAGTGAGCAAACCAGACAGAAACATTTCCTTCGATCAAATGCCTAAGATAAAAAGGAACAAAAATTAATGCATTAACAAATTTTGACTAGCAAATAATTTATTTCAAACAAGATATTTATTTATTTATTTATTTATTTACATTATTTGCTTGTATTTGAGGCATCAGCATGGTTAATTTCTTTGGAGAAGTTCAAATAATAATATGCAAACAATACAAAGCTTTTTTTTCTGTAAAAACACATGAATGCTGCAATACCCAAATTCAAATAAAGTAAGGTAATCAGCCATAATAAAATCCATGTAAAACAGAAATTAACTAGAATTTGATTATCACTAACTGCTACAGAACCATTATTACAGTCAGTCATCCAAAATATGACTCAAAATTAATGAAATGTTTGGAGATTAGAGTTATATTTCAGCAACATAAATATACACACCTGTAATTGAAACAATCTAAACACTTAATACTCCTTGTTGAGAATTTTCAAAGCTACTTTAATAAGTTATTCTCCACTAAGTAGTTCTAGTAATCAAAAGGCTGGATGTGAAATGAGTCAAAATCTATTTTATGAGATGCTTGCTTTGTTTAACATTCCGTTTTGTTCTGTACTTTAATCTACCAGTTATAAAAAGATTTTCAAAAAAATTTGTTTGCATTTTAATAAAACAGAACTGTGCCTAAAATGCATTAACATGAAAATCCAATCATTAATTTTAATAAAAACCCGTAAATTCTTTAAAACAATATATATAATAAGGGAAATTTTGAGAAAGTTGAATCGTACCCTGAACCAACACTGAATGGGCTCACCATTATTTTCATTCCAGGATCTCTAATTTACCTCAGTTAGCAAGATACCATAGGAAGCTTCTACATACCAAATGAAAAGTTCCAAGATTATTCTTTATTTATTTAAGAATATTTCCAATTTCATTTCAATTTACCAACAGATTTCCTTCAGTAGAAGAAAAAAAATTTCTCTCCACTAAATATTGCAGAATTGCTGGCAATAGCATTCATTAGTTGGTCCCAGCTGTATTCATTAAGACGGTTACAGATAAAACTTTTAACTCCCCTTACCCTTGTTCAGTTTCAATAACCTGTTACCTGGCTGATAAATGGTAAGAAAAGCACTCTTGCATCATTTTCAAAAATTAACATCACAAAAAAGAAAAAAGCATCTTTTTTTTTTTAATTTAGATCAGTGCACTAAATGTTACAAGGCATTTCTGACAAACTTTATAAAAAGTCAAGTAAATATTGTAAAGGTTTTTTTCAGCAACAAATTCATAGACTATTTTACATAGAGGCAGACTGCTAAGGCTGAGTTTAGATTATTTTGTAAATCTGGTTTGTGTTTTTTTTTAATACAAATGGATGGGGGTGTATAGATTTCAACTTTCACTAACATTTACAACTTTAGAAGACAATCAGCGTTCCCAAAGTAATAAATAGTTTGGTTGATTTTATTCAAAAACAAAGTTTTTAGAATAATTTACATATAAATATATTGTTTTAAAAAGTTTTAAAATAAAATTAATGTATATTACTATTTAGTTTTATAATCCCACTAAAGATATTATAGCTTGAACAAACTAGACAGTTTCACTATATCCCACCATCTTGTTACTAGAACTAATTAGAAAACATACCTTTTGGTGCACAATCATCTTCTATTTTTGGAAAGTTCAAGTGGCTGGAATTCATCTTTAACCCCACAACCTGCTGGTTGCCAAGTCTTTTATGTATATTTCAAACCAATGTTTTAGCCTACAGTATCACCAGAGCATTGTTAACTCAAATAATACAATCACTTTTCTCGCAAGTATCTAGAGTTTGCTTTTAGCCAGCATCTATCAAGATGGACTACAGCCATTTTTGCTTCCTGTTCCACAATTAGCCATCAGATTGTCTCAGTATTTCACTTTTCCAAATGTGTGTATACACATACATTCTCAAAACTGCTCTCATTAGGGACTTTTGCTTGCTCTTCTCTCACACAAACAAACAAACATCTGGCCTAATACCACAGAATAAAATTACCTCTCATTAAGAAATTCAAGGTATGCATTAAAAATAATCATAATTCAAACACATGCAGTTCTTTCTGAAAGTTTACCACCATAGTTGTACAAAGTTACCTTGTCACTCACACTATTCCTGTGTGCAGGTTTTTCAAACTTATATGTTTATTCCTTTCATATACACAGAAATGATTGAAAGGTAAAGTGACCTTTTGTTGCCTCTTTTTTTATCTTTTTTTTGAGTAGGTGAGGTATCTTAAGCATGAAATAAGATAAACATTGATGACCTTAGTAAGAAACTAGTAGAACTTCTGATTATTATTAGTGGGAGAAAATCAGAGTTCTTTGAAAAACTGATAAGAAACAGACCAATACAGGAAAGGTTGCACAGCAATTATAGCTCCAACACAAGAGGTGTTTTAGCACAAAAAAGTGTAAAAACTACAGTTACTCTAAGATATTAATATACAGTAATATTATTTGAGCTTCAAAGTGCAGACAAAATTAACTATCCTTTTTTCTGATTGACTAATTTGCCTTTTATACAATTTATTTTGGATAAACTGATTTATACAAACATTGAACTTTGTTTTCTTCAATGTATAATATAATTCTAAATAAAATCTTTTTTTTTTCATATTACACTACAATTTATGTTTTTTACACCAGTTAAAAACCTTTTACAATTTTTTTTTTTTACACTGCCAATACACTATGCTAATTTTCTCTCTACCACTTTCTGTTGATTTTATTAGTGTTGCTGGTATTGTTCTTCATACTGATGAAAGTGAGCCCTTTGAAAAAATATACTCTGCAATGAATGATGTTTAGCCAACTGTACATAGCCTAACTTCAAAATATAATCTGTTCAAGCATCTTTAAGTTTCACCCAACAGTTGGGTACATTGAACATTTCCTTTTCTACAGTTTCCATATGGAATATCCTCAACCATAGTCAGGTAAGGTTGATACAAAATTAAAGCAGCACTATACTAAATGTGTTTCAAACCACATGCATATCCTCTCACTGTCTCATCATGCAGTGAAATAGAGCTATTTGAAATAGCAATCAAGAGTTGTTGTGTTGTTATCATTTATGGATGTCTTCAAATGCACAACATTGTATCTACCCTGCTTTCCTTAAAGACAGAAATAAGTCACAAGTTTTCCTTTTGCATTGAAGTAATGAACAACAATACCTCCAAAGATTAAATAATAAATATAGTAACTTATATATAATGAAAATAGTATTGTATAGTTTAAAATCTTAAAAATCACAGATCATTCTCCACCATTTTTGAAAGCTAATGTTAAAGAAATCTTAAAGAAAATAAGCCCACAAACTGTATCATTACTTGCAGGGTATATCTCAATTTTTGAATAAATAGTGTTTCTTCATGATTGCCCTGCTTCAAGTAGTTCAATCAGGTAAACCGGTTTTACTGTTTGGCATGGAAATGGTCTTAGATGAAGCATACATTATAGCTAAATGAACTGGAAGTGTAAAATCTACGTATAATAAAGATGGTGGTCCAAAAACCAATTTTGTTACTATAGCTACTCCACTTCAACATCTTCCAAGTCATTTACATGTATATTGTCGAAAAATAAAATTACAAAAACAATAAATATATTTCAAACCATTTTTCCTTGCTCACGAATGAAAGAGCATCCACCCATTGAGTATAACCACAGATGTAATTTGTGATCACTTCCCTTTGAGCAGAAAAGTTCTCACTAAATATAATAACTCAACTATAAGAAATGGAAAGCTAACATTAAATGTCACATTTACAACAAGCAATCATCAGACAGTCTTACTGATCATAAATAGTAGTAAACAAATCTGAAGAGTAAATAGTATTGGGGGTGCAATTTAAAATCAAACAACAAATATACTAATTAGAAGATCAGCCAGGTGTAAACAGTGCTATAATGTCCATAGTTGCAACCCACACAGCAACTATTGATTTTTCAAATCAGCTTACATGGCATATTGACATAAGCTTTACTGCTGCAAATCCAATACTTTTCTTCAACTCGGCTGGCAGCAATCTTGCCAAATACAAAAATTATTCATTTAAGACCACATTATTGACAATAATAGTGTTCAGATAAAGATCATAACCTGAACTTGTATGGGGAAACATACCCTGCCTCTCAATACTGATCATCACATCAATTGTTACTGCATTAATGACAAAGATGTCAGCACAAGGAATACTTTAAGAGCTAAATCAAACATGGTTCATCCTGCAATGTTTCTCAATAAAATAGTGTTTAGTTCTAATTTGTAATGTTAAGCCAACATAGGGCCTGCCTGCACTTATCTATGAATACAGAAAATATCTGAGAAGTGAACAAAAATGATTAGAACAATGAAAGAAAAATCTTGTTGACAAATTGTAACAGTCAGGCCATCTCAAATAAAAAATGTTGCTGCTGAACTATTTCAATATTTGCTGTGTTTGAGTTAATTCATTAATACAAAAAATATATAGTTATGTGTAATTAATCACAAAAAAAAGAATTGTAATGTAATTTATTCTTTAACTAGTGATGTTAAAAATATTAATTTCTCTTTACTGAAAATTTGACTATTCTTTTCCTTCACTGAAATCTAAACGAGCTTGATCATTTTTCTGGCAAAAATTGATTTTCGAAAAATGGTACAACCATTTTTCATTTTCTTTTTAACACAGATGGTCATATACTGTAAACGTCAAGGGTATGGGTTACAAAGTAAAAAAAAACAACCACACACTGGCTAGGTACTCAAACATAACCTTACATGGAATGAACAAAAATACAAAGCCAGACAATAAAGGAAAAAAAAATCACCACCATAGTCCATCTGTCATCCTGAATCACACTTTCACCAGTTCCCTCAGTTATGACACAGATTACATCGATAAAACCACTTCCCTGGATTAAACAATCCTTCATTTGTCATTAGATATGGCTTTATCATGCAGAAAACAATGCACATTTAAAAGCTATTATTTCCATAAAATGAAAACACCAATTAATCTTCTCTAAAAAAGGATTTTTTTTAGAAATTTCTCTAATCTGTTTAATTGTTTCTTAATCAACAAATTTTCAGTAATGAGAGTAATTTAGAGTAATTCAGCTACTACAATAATAGTACCAATAAGTTTCTAAATAATTCATAGAAAAAACAAGAAAAATGAAAAAGGAAATTGGGAGGAAAAAAAAGTTAAATAAAGAAAATATGAGAGCAATAAATATACACAGAAAATTATAAATAAACTACTAACACCTCAAAAGGAATACAAGTGCAATTGTTAAAAAGTGTCACCTATGGCTACTAAACAGGTTTTATCATCAGATTTAGCTTTTAATAATAATAATAATAATAAATTAGCAATAAGAAGGCGAAGTTGCTTTTTTTTTTTAACAATTGTGGCAGCCAGAGATTAACTAGACATGCCATTGTCTACAATATCCACACCTGTTTGCATCATATCCACTTGGCAGAAAGAATTCAGCCCTACTAAATCATGCTGATTTAAATTCTAACCTTAAATCTATTTTAAATAATATTAAGATACTAGCTGCATCTTGTTCAAATTAAAGAACCTCTATTCATTAAACACAAAAATATAACCTCTCTGCCTCTTCATCTATTTAATTTGTATATTTAAAATTTTATTTCATAAGCTCCTATTTAGTCAGGCTCATTTTCTGCTTTTTGTTTTGTTTTTTTTTGCTTGGATACACATAGGTTCCCTCCTACTTGTTATCCACATTCATAAGCTTGGGAAATTCTTCAGTTTCACCTGTAAATGGATTTTAAGACTGTTTTAGCAAAGTGTTGTACATTAACAGACAGACACTGAACCCTGTGTTCAGCAGTAATGACCAAAGCTGTTCACTGTCACATCATTGAGCAGATGAAATCTGTAAGAGTATTACAGCTGAAATAGTCTCCACTTGATACAAGATGAAAGTAAGGGTTTCATAGTCAAGTGGCTGGACAAGAATTAGGTAAGTTATTACCTGCTGTTCAGGTAAACTAAAACTAAACCATTGGTAACAAATAATGGCAAGGGATTATAAAAAAAAAACGTGTCAGAAAAGTAAGCTAAACCAAGCCAACCCCAAACAGGAATCAACCTTGGCAATCCAATAGTCTAACCACTGGCTACTCCAAAATATGCATATGAGCAAAATTGGTCCTTTTAATCTAAATGGTGACAAAATTTACTATTTCAAGCAGCTCTGCTGATGTTTATTTTTACTAGAGAATAAAATCCCTTATTCCTGAAGTTAGATAAACAATAAGACAAATAATATAACTGTTTCTTTCAGAGAGGATAAGAAATATGATTGAAATATCAGATAAGTCAGCAGGTCCTGACAGTATACATATTAAAATGTTAGAACTAGTCTTGAATTCTATTATTAAGATCTTTCAGAAATCAGTTCAAACAGAGCCGGTGGTGATAAATGTTGCTAAAAATCTTTTTTTAAAGTTACAAAAACAATCCCAGTATTTGTATACTAGTCAGTATAACATTTACAGTAGTTAAAACGATTTGTACCACAATCAAGAAATATCTTAGGTTTCTGTCAGAAAATTGTTAAAACATTAATCTATTACAGTTCCTTAGGGGGGGGCATCAGACAAAAATTATAGTAAAGAGGGTTCTACATAAAGATTTGCCAGAAAAACATAAAACTTATGACATTACTATTGTGAAAGTGAGGCAGTGCTATAGTCGTCTGCGTTTAGACTGCTATATTCAGGTCAGGCCGGTCTGAGTTTGATTCCCTACCTTCCTGGCATGGTCTCTTCTGGCTGCTTCAGTTTTCTCCCACATCTAAAAATAATGGGTACTTTTGGTTGGTATTTTCAGTGGGTTAATTTCCAGATAGCATGGAAGGATTATGGAGCCCACTGTGCCAGCGCACTTTCTCCTTTATCTATCACGGATCATAGTGATCCAGCACTATCAACCACCACATGAAACAAGGATGGTATACGAGGTCTGTCGAAAAAGTATCTGACTTTATTTTTTCCCATGGGATATAATGATGTTAGGGAGGCAAAAGTGTGCATAGTGGAGCCACATGCCTTCATGTGCATGCGTGGTTTTTGGCAGGCTTGCTGGATGCATCAGTCGCTGTCAGGCAGCCAGCATGCGAGATGCTGTACTACTTACTCGTTGCATTTTCATTTCACCCGTGATGACGGAACGTGTGGAGCAACGATCTTGCATCACGTTTTGCCAAAAGCTTGGAGATACCCAGGCAGAAACAATTCGCAAAATTCAACAGGCTTTTGGTGACAATGCCATGGGTGTTACCCAAATAAAAATATGGCACAACAGGTTCAAAGATGGCCGCTCATCGGTGGAGAGTGTCCAGCGTTCCGGGAGGCCATCAACAAGCTGCAATGCAGTTGTTATCGAGAAAGTGTGGACCTTGATAATGAAGGATCATTGTTTGAAGGTGCGGGAAATTGGTGATGAGGTTGGGATCAGTAAAGATTTTGCACATGCAATTTGAAAGGAGGATTTCGGCTTGCACTGTGCCCAAGTGGCTTTCTCAGGAACAGCAGCAGCTTCGTCTTAAGGTTGCGCAGGACTTGCTAGATACTGCCAACAGGGATCCTGAGTTCCAGAATATCATGATAACTGGAGATGAGACATGGGTGTATGGGTACGAATTGGAAACCAAAGCTCAGTCATCACAGTGGAAGCACCCAACGTTGCCAAGGTCCAAAAAAGCATGGCAGGTCCAGAGCAAAATCAAGGTGATGCTGACTGTTTTCTTTGACTACCGAGGTGTTGTGCATCATGAATACGCACCAGAAGGACAAACAGTTATAAAGGAGTACTATCAGGAAGTCCTCCAACATCTTCGTGATGCAGTTCGGCACAACAGACCAAATCTGTGGGCCTCACAAAACTGGCAGCTGCATCATGACAACGCTCCGGCTCATTCATCACAGCTGATCCAAGGTTTCTTGGCAAAGAAAGGCATTTTGCTCATTCGCCAGGCTCCATACTCTCCAGACATGACTCCTTCTGACTTCTGGTTGTTCCCAAAAATGAAGACGCCACTGAAAGGCTCCTACTTTGAGAGCTGAGAGGACATCATGCGGAATGCGATGGTGGAGCTGAGCCATTCCAGAAGAAGCATTCCAGTCGTGCTTCGAACAGTAGAAGGATCGCTGGGCTAAGTGTGTGGAAGCACAAGGGGTCCACTTAGAAGGGGATTAGCAATTGAACCCCACCAAGTACATAATTTTTTTTCCTAGTCTAAGGTCGGATACTTTTTAAACAGACCTCGTATTATGATAAATGCGAAAGAAAGTAGACAATTAAATGCATTTCCAACCATCCTATTTGTAGAATTAGGCAACTTATATTTCCAGCCTAATGGCAACAAAGAAAGATTTCTCAAACAAACTTTATAATTAGTTCTACTTGGGTGGTGTTTGGAAGTGTCTGAACTAGATATCTAATTCTTACAAGTAACACATCATCAATTAATTATCAATATTACTGCTGTGAATCATTTATTATTAAATAAATGGAGTTGGGAAGTTGTTCTTGATGATACTTTGTCAAAGTAAATCCTTTTGCTCAAGGTTCAATACATAAAACTATTTCTTATTTTAATGATATCAATAGTACAATTTTCAGGTGACTAGTCATCTAAATCTCTGAATGTTAATAAGTGCAAGTGCCTAGCCTCAGCCAAATTCACTGATTCTCATGAATCAAGTAATAACCTGATTACTAAAGATGATTAATCTTATTATAGGCAGTAACAAACTGGCAAAAGCATTGTGAAGGTGTTTTGTGAAAAAGCCAACAGTGTGTTAGGCATGTTAAATCAAACTATTGTTTGTAACATATTAGAAGTTCTAGTTAGACCCATCCTAGTGTATGTGGTGCAATCAAAGGAAGATTGCTTAGCTGAAGGTTTGATGGAGATTTACTAGACTGATTAAAGGAATTAGCAATTATGGTAGTTGAGAAAATCTTCAAGGACTCAAAATGCAAAGATTAAGCTATCATCCCATTGGGAATTATTCAAATGAAGTATTTGGAGTCAATTATGATTTGAAAAATCTCCCTCATGGTTGTAAGCATGCTTAATAGCAAATACTATAACAATGCAATCATATCAACCTTATAAATAACAGCTCCTAGCCTCAGCACTAATTTGTTTTCTAGGAGACCAGAGATGTAAGTGGTACCACAAAAAACAATGGCTAGCAGACAAAAGGTGCCTGGTGTACACCAACTTCAGCCATCCTCAAAAAAAATAAACTACTGGAACCTTTTTTGATTAAAAATGAGAGAGAGCTGGACTGTGCAGTTAAAAAATAAAAATAAAAACCAAAAATGGTTTGAGCCACAAATGTCAGCAGACTATGCAAAAATACTAGATACTAAGCCATCACCAAACAAGTTTATAAATAATTTGGGAAGATCTATCCCCACCCTCCATTGTATACATATATAACTAATAGGCTGTTCACACCAAGTATCAAGAACCTATGATCAGTGCAACCCACACATGCCAACTTCAGTACTCTTTTTTATACATATAAAAATGTTGTAGGTAAGAAGAAAATAGGATAAAAAAACAAAGTTCCATGTTTCAACTTAAGAGCACTTGGACTAATGAAATAGTGCTATCCTTGTTAAAATAAGCCTCCATTCACAGTATTCATTAAGGTACATGGAGTTCTTCTATTCTAACTTCAAAAGTTCACCATTTCTATCTGATCCCATTTCCAGATTCAACGGTAGAAAATTCTTCTCCAGCTTGTTTGATATGTTATAAATACTGTTAGTGATTTATCATCTATCATCACTTTCTTAATACTCCCCATTCCTAGCTTAGTGTCTGCATATAAAGTTGAATGCAAACTATACATAGGTTACACTATGGTTATTCATAAATTTAGGATATGGATAATAAGCATATTAAAAGTTCATTTATCACAGACAGCTTTTGATCAGCTTCATCTGGAAAAGTTTAATGTAATTAAGAAAATTTGGCAGAAGTCTATACTGTTCAGCTTTAATTGGTAACACAAAACTGAAAATGATTTAGCAAAAAATTCTTTTCATGTAAACAATACATTTAGCCAAAAATAAAATATATAACATAAATAAAAAATATATAAAGAAGGATCATTAATTATAAGTGGTAGCAACTAGCAAGATAACATGAAAAACAATCAATACACAGTGGAGTTCGTGTGTGACTCAAGGGAGACAACTGCCAAAGGCTAAAACTGCTTTTCCAAAATAAACTAGAACTGTCAACATTCTGCTCTCAGGATGTTGTCTACTAATTAAATCAAAATTAGTACTTCAAAATGCTACCTCTGAAATCAGAGGCTTTAGGAAGCAGAGAGAGCCAGGTTTCCATCTACGCTTTACTAAAGAGAGGTCCTACTATATACAGAATTTTAAAATTTCTATATTGATAAAAATAACAACATAAATACCTAAATTATATATAATCTCACTAATTTAATGGTATAGAAATTAAGTTACATGCAAAGTCACCTTAGACGTATTACACAAAGCATCATATTATCATCATTGGTAGTAAGTAATCAGTCCTGTATCTGCTTAATTGTTTGTAGAAAAAAAACTAAGAATTTTTTTAATGTTTGTTGTTATTTTAACCTTTAAACTATTGCTTCAAAGAAAGTTTTACATATTGTGATTACCTACATCATTTTCTCTCTTCATAACTTAATTTGGAGTTAGCTGCTCCTCCTGGCATGAAAAGGTGGAGCTGCTAGTTAATTTTCTCTTCTATCCAGCTATGCCACAGTATGGTGGAGGGAGCATCTCTTCTGAAAATGTCAGCAGAAACTCTGGTGTTTTTTTGGCAGTGGTAAGTCTTGCATTCTTTTAATATTTATTTTCCATGAAAGCATTCAAATTCTTGTTTTTCTTATTTTTAAAAGCATTCTGATGATGTGCCTAGAGTTCAACTTACTATTATGACCCTGCAAAAAAAAAAAAAAAAATGTACCATATAATCAGCGCTAGTTAATAGCACTGATGGTCAGATCAGAAATGTCAGCAAGAACTCTGCCTATTTTTCTGTGAAATGAAAATGTACAAAGACCAGGAAATAAGAACTTTGGGCCTTCTGCTGGATTCATACAACTTGGAAGATGATGAAACTGAAATTTCTATAACTACTAAGAATTCCTTTCATCTGTAGGTAGGTAAACAAGTAAATCCTCACAAAACCTCTTAAAAGACTGAATTAAAATATGACTTTCAAAAATTATTTTTTTATGCTTGGAAACACTGAACTAGTACTGAGTACTTGAAATTAGACTCTAACTGATACAATCTGTCAGCTCCCTGCACAAAAAGATAACTACCGACTTTGCCTGCTGGGTTTAACAAACTTCTAATCATGCACGTAGCTTTTTAAAATATTTCCACATGATATGCAACAATAAAAGCTGTATTGTCTTCTTTTCAAACATTTTTGTTTCTCCTTTTTCCAACAGTAAATTTTGCTTGTAAAAATCTTAGAAAATTTAACAGATAACTTGAAAATCACTTTAGCTCACAATTTCAGATTCCTTTCCAAACCTAAGGGAATAATAATAATAATAATAATTAAAGACAACAAAATTAATCTCAACATTTTCACATAAAACAAATCAATTTCTGAGAAAGAAAAATGGAAAGGTAACAAATAATGGACTCTCTTATTAAATAATTGCATATATTTAGACCTGGTATTCACTGTTTTGCTCTAAGGGTTAAAAAAAAGTAGTAAAACGTTGCTTTCTTATTTAGGTAAAATATAAACAAAGGTTCCATATTTTCAAACCTTTTTAGAACTTGACCAAAAATCTATCAAGTTTTACTTTAACCACCCTTTGTTAAACACCATTTCTGTTTTCCTTTCAAAACTAACAGCTCCTACAATGCTACTATCATTACCTATCAATTTATAAAAGCTGGCTTCCAAAGTTGAATAGGTACAACTCTCAATGCTGCTGTTACTGTTTCATGCTTCTATGCACAAGCTTGTTTGGTAAATAGAAGAGATACAAGCTTTATTTTTTGGCAATCTGAAAACTTCCCAGCCAACGCATTTTTCATAGCAACTCTTGAGCAACAACTCTTATCCCTGGCAAGTGGTCTTCCAATTTCCAATTCCATCTGAAGTTAATTAATGTTACACCAGGAGAAAAGTATTACAACTGCTACAGTTTATCTTCGATACAAAAAAAAAAAAAAATCAGACTTTTTTAATAAAGCAGGCCAGCTAACATATCCTATAATCATCTCTAATACTTGCATTGCCTTCATGTTAGTGGGTGATTACCTCTGTGCATTGGTACCAATCTGACACTAGCAAAAGGAAAAGCAGATAGTACTGACTCACTAACATCACTAAAGATAATAGCTATAGAGCCTAGTCCAGTCTTGATTACCTCTGCACATTCTTACTGTCCTGACACCTGCACAATCTATAACAGATAATCACCATACAATGCCTTCAAGTTAGTATTGATTACAGTAATCTTCAAGGAAATTAATGGTTTATTTGATGACTGTTTGAAACAAAAACCATTCATAACCATCACCAAACTCAAAAACGGTTTGTTCATGGTAAACTAAAGTGACATTAAAGCTGAATTATCTACATGAATGCAGTAGAAAAACACAAAAGACACCTAACATTTTTCAGATTACATTTCCTTAAGAAATACAACATGCTGATTGATAAGTAAGTTTTAAAAATAGGTTGTCTAAGTTAAACAAATAAACTAACCAATCATTCTGTTAAACCAAAAGCAATTCTTATTATTCTATTCAATCTAGGTACTAAACATTCTTCATCCAGCAACTGCAGACTTGAAAGTTTTTAACAATTTCAATACATGTGAAATGTTTAGCATGTATGATCAGATCAAAGCAGTTAATGTCTTTTTCATACAGCAAACCAGCCATTTTCACTTTCTTTGCACCATGTTGAAACTGAGAAAAACATTCTGAATATTAATGTTATTTTAAACTAGCAAGTTGTACTAACATTCTTCTATTAAGCCTTCAAAGAATGACTGTAATTTAAACTAAAGGTTATATACTGAAGCCCTATGTATTGCTCTAAGTAGTAGTAGAATATAAATAATCTGATTTTTCTTATTTTTTTTCCCAACTAACTTTTAAAGAAAGCATTCTACTGTTTTGATAAAGAATGTTTAGCTAAGGGGAACAAATTAAGCATAAAAAACTCAAAAATGGCATCAACAACTGCAAAAGATTTGTAATGTAAAAATCTCCAGATATGTTGTAAATACTAAACGAAAAGCCAATTAGAGTAGGAAAGTGTCCTGCTAAAATGTATATACATATACTAGATTAGTGATAAATGCTGTCCATATGAATTTTCAACCGAGATCCAATGGATACCATTACAGCAATGCTTTTTCTGCTAGGTTTTATTTGAATGTCCCTTGTGCGTCCAGCAGAATCTAATATATGAACATTTCAGCTCATTCACTCCCACATTATCTCCAAAGTGAAAGTTCACACACATTCAGCCATGCCACTTTAGGCCTAATCAGAGGTAAAAAAAACTCGTTTGCTGGTTTCTTCTCAAGTTTGAGAAATCACCTTTCAAAGAGTTTATAGTTACAACCTTTAAAAAAAAAGGTTGCTAAGGGGAGCAGTGCCTTAGCTACAAGTTCAATTCACAAAGAATGTGTACGGTTTTACAGAAATTATTCCTAATAAAATATTTTATTTCCAAAATACCTTGGTATAAAATAATAGATTTTAAAAAATTAGTTTAAAAAAAATAAATAAATAAATCTGAAAGGAAGTTTTAACCTGTTCTTTTCAAACTACATTCCATAATTTAAAAAAAAATGAGAAATAATGATATTAGTGCAATGTAACAGCAGCAAACTTATCTTATAACTACTAGAGAAGAACAGTTTGGGCATTTTGTGGGGAACAGATGAGAGAGAGCCCCACAAAACACACATAAGTGACCAAGTGAAAACATGCCATGGTTACATACACAGGAACTTGTACTGAGCCACTAGAGCACATCTATCAAATATTTGAATGATTTAAACTCCCATCCTTAGCAGTTTTTGTAAGCAAAATATTCCATGAACTTACAGTACAATAACATACATATAGCATTTTCTTTTTAGTCAACTCTGATGTTTATAAAGTTTTATCTGGCAACCATGTATAGTTTGTAAGAGTATCGAACTTGTGGATACCGACTGATGTGCCTTCCCTCCCTCAACAATTGCACAGTAATTTTAATAGTTTAACATGTTCTTTAAAACATACTCATTCTTTCATTCAGTTTACCATGTGAATGATACCCTCTCCGAGTTAGCTAAAACAATGACAACTCCACAACTGTACACTACTACACTCAAGAATCAGTCTGGCGGATGCCAGATGAAATTGTTGTCACTCCTTTTTTAATCCAATCTAAATAAAATTTGTGCTCTAGTTGCTCCAGACATTTCTTAGCCAACTGCCATGCCCCGCAGGAAATTCTGGGAGTTCAGACATACATGAAAAAGAGGGACAAAAAATGTTATTAAATTTCTCACTGCTGAAAATGTTAATAATTCAGAAATTTACAGAAGAATGAATGGGGTTAGCATGTGGATAAAAATGTTTGTTACACACTAGCGCTTATGGATTAATGTATTCGCTTCGCACAGGAATAGAATCAGTTAACAACTTACCAAGACCAGGCCAGCTCATCTTGTTGTAATGCAAATGAATGATGAGTGAATGGAATCCTTTATTCAAAAAAACAGGCAGGTCAAGTTTAACAAACTGTGCAAAATCACTGCCACAAGTAATGCTTCAGTTCACATTATTATTCACAGGGAAAGAAATTTTCATAAATTGTGCAAGATTGGTTCCGAGAAGCCTAAACACCAGAGATGAAAGGAAATCATATGCATGCATGCAAAATTTTGTAACATTTCAAAAAAGCTTAGTGAAGACTTCTAGAAGAAAATTCTGAATGGTGATGAATCTTGGGTTCATTATTTTCAACCAAAAAACAAATGCACAGATAGAGAATGATGCCCCACAAATTCTCCACCCAGCAAAAATTTCAAGATACAGCAGCAGTCAGTAGAAAAATTTAAGTTCACAATATTCCAGGACATGTCCAGCATTATTTTAACTAATCCCTTAAACGCTTTACTGCCACTAGTCATTTATACTGTGACATGCTGTGTTATCATCTAAAACCAGCCAAGTAATTTGAGTTACTCAAGCAAGATGGAGCATGTCTTTAACATGATATGGCAAATCCCAATATTGTTGACAGCATGTTGGAAACCATTTCAAAGTTGTGGCTTGAGGTTCTTTGGCATCAAGCTTGTAGTCCAGACCTTGCCCCCCACCCCTGATTTTTATTTGTATGGACTGCTTAAGCAAGCATTGCATGTTAAGCATTTTGACAGTGATGATAACATTAAAGTGACAGTGCAAAGATGTTTTTTGCTGAGTAACCAAAAGTATTCTATGCAAAAAAAGAAGATTTGTAAATTAGTTTCTCATTGGCAGCAGTGTGTTTTTAGGGAAAGGGACTAAATAAAAATATGTAATTTAAATCAGCAGTTTATTTTGTTTTAATGTGTTATAAACATTTTCCAAGTTTTCATATGATGTCCCTTTGTGTGTTTTATAGTTACAAAAGTTTGTCACAACCATTCAGAGATTATTTTTTTTTTTCATCTACACAATACTTTCCTCTCACCTAATTTATAATCATAATTAACATCACTGTGATAAAAATTAATACACATATTTTATATTTTTCTCTTTTGTTCACTGATGCCAATAAGGGAGACAACCATAAGAAGCATTGCCAATACTGTGCCATATGGGGCACCCAGTGCATCCAACCAGCAGGAAAATCTTTACTAGAATTCTTTATCTGATAGTAGATTTTTTTAAAAAAAAAAACACAGGCTGATTGGTGAGAAGATTGAGATGAAACCAAGCCAAGGAGGTACAACAAATACAAGCCAGTCCCAGCAAGAACTGAACTTGGGCCCTCAACCTTAGCAGTCCAGTAGGCTAACAACTGGACCAATGTGCAGTTCATTTAAGTCAATTTGTAAGTTTACTTTACCAATATCAGTAATAATTTAGAATCTACCACAAACATTAGTAAAGAAATTTGAACTCTTGTGTCACTATCAGTTGCATATCAAGAAAAACAGTAGCCAAAGATCAAAGTCCTGGGTTACTCCACTAGTAACATTTCTATTACAAACAGCCTTTTCTTATTATGATATTTTTTGAGAGAAAAATAAACAAAACCACGCAGAAGGAAGAATATTTATCCCATCACAATAGTTCATTTTAAAACTTCAAAAATATGGCAAAGGGGTAACTTACTCAGTTACTTCTCTCACTAAAAATGTTTAATTAAAAAAATAATAAAATTAACAAACAAAACTGACTGACTGTTTATTATCATTTGTTGTAACTCTTCTAATCATTTGGTGAGGTTATTAATGAGTAAACAGACAAAAAAGTAAATTAGAGTTAACTTTCCTTTTAAACCACTGGCCCATTTTCAGGGCCTTACGTACTTGAGACAAAAATTAACATAGTTATATAAGTAAAAATATTCTTATCCACCTTTGTAATCACTACACTTGGATCGATAACTCAGAGATTAAAAAGTAAATAGTTCAAAAATATTTTTTTTTAAATACTGTCATTAACAAAAAGAAATAATAAAAATGTATCCCCCAACCCTATGGGTCAGTAAGTAAATCCAGATGACATTCCCTGTTCATTGAAACCAAAAGTGCAAAGCAGCTGATAGAAATAACACACAATTACAGGGAAAGGTGGCTCATCCTTGATCTCCTGGAGTAGGGTGCAGGGCAAGAAAAAACTTCTGGCTACATAATTAAAAACATTTGGTGAACTAGAGTAGAGATTTTCCAGTCAAGAATTCATTTAAGTATGAACAAAATTGCCTACAGACTGATGGCTCCATAAAATAAAAGATTTTTCCAGTTTCTTTATCAGTTGTTCTGTCCCTTTTTATTGCCTCTATTTTTTTTATTTTTTTTTTTTGCTTTTAATGTCTCAGTTTTTACCCTTTATGCATGTGTAGGGGACTTTTAAAATAAGGCCAAAAAAAGAACAGAAGCTAGAAAGACAACAGCCCAACAATAATTGGCAGTCCTATCGAATGGTAACCTTCCAAATAATTGAATGAAAACATAACAAAATTGGGAAACAACATCCATGGAAGCAAGAATGGTAACAGTGCACTGCTAAGTCACTGTGTTAATAGATGCCAGGTACTGTCTTGAACCACAAAGTGCTTGCTAGCTTTCTTTCCATCCTGATCCCTGGAAACCCTACACCTGTGCTTCCTGTGGTAGTCTTAATCTGAGCTGCTTTACTTCTGGCCACAGTTTTATTTATTTTGGATGAGTCGCCCTGTGCAGCGCGCTAACTGTCTGTAAGGTCAAGGCAACTATAAACAAAGCTTTTACATCTATGGTGCACGTGTGCCTCCTCATCAAAACACTGCCAAGCATTTCACTCGATTCTGGCCTATACCACATCTCCAAATCATCTCCCCATAAACCTTTCTTTATTAAATAAGGAAGTTCTGATGACCATAATTTCATACATACACAACCTCTGCATAAAAACATTGTTTGTGTTTTGGTAAAAAAAAAAAAAAAATTAATTAAAATAACTTCAAAATCTAAGTTTCATTAATTAGCAAGAATTTTCCCCCCACAAAGAAAAACAATGTCAAGTCAAGCACTATTGTAATGATATCTGCTGGAAATGAGTAAAGTAACAAAATGGTGATATTATTCCTCAATTTTACTCTTTTATACCAAAAAGATTAAATTATTGCACGTTACATTATTAGAGTGTTGACCAACATTTCAAAAAGATTCAGCAATATACCATTACAATGAGTTTTATTCCAATCATCACACTCAATAAATAGGCTTTGTGTTCACCTAATCTAAAAGAGCCAGATTACAACAGATGCTGGCTTGTTGCTGAAAGCCGGGTTACCTCAATCCCATAAAGCTACCAGTTCTAGGGTCTTTAACTTGCTGTATTATAGGTCATAATTTTGAGCTCCCGGCCTCATCTAAAGTTACATATTTCTACTTTGAAGTATAGTTTTATGCAGAAATGTGAATAACAAACACTGAAATTGCACCATGTCCCACAAGGCGGACTGATTAATGGCTTAAAAAATAAAAGTATAAAAAGAGCTATTAATAATTTCCACTTCCCAAGTCAGAATTTCAAAAAGATAAAAATAATATTTTAATAAAAGTACTAATACAAATGCTGTAACTTAATATTTTCTTTGATCTGCCATAGTGTTCAATTAAGCCAAAACAAACATCACCACACCCACCCACTCTAAATGATGCACAAACTAGTAAACAAAGTGCATACAAATCTTTTTCTTTTTTGAATGCCCTGTCTGACTCTGTTTTTTTAAAGTTAGTTAATTGCCTCTTTTAAAAATACCACACGATGTATATCAATGATATAACTTCTGACAATGTGATATGAACAAACATCACAGCTCATGAATTTTAATTAACCCATTGAAGGCTTTTTTTGCTGATGTTTTGAACTCTTTGAGAGATATATATATACTTATGGAGAGTGGATACTGATCCTGACGGAGAAATCCATATTTACAGGATTACTCTGTCAAGATCAATACCTACTCCCTATAAATATACTGTCACACTCCTCAAAGGGTTAAGTGATTTTAAATCCCCTCAATCCATTTAAAGATTACTTTATTTTTATTCCGATCAAAGATTTCTTTTTTAAAAATCTGAGAAGAACTGAGATGATTTGACCTTTAAAAACTAATAACAAAAGCCGATAATTAATTAATATCACTATGCGGCATTAAAATTTTTATTAAACAAGTTATGTAAATTATTTCCAGCTCCTGCCTTAAATAGATAATCTAAGTATAAGAGGAGGAAAATAAAAACATCCAACAGCTGTGCTATTATCCACATTAGCATGCCAAGGTGGAGTGCACATTGACAGCTAACAGGAAAACTACTTCATACAGCAAAATCAGATTTTATAAGCTGGTAATGATTTATACATATTTACTTGCCATTGGCATGGAAGGAAATCAAACTATCCAGTCCACTTTGGGTGAACAGACACCGGAATTCGGTATTTCACACTGTCATCATCAACAAAGTGCATGAAAGCAGCTCATTGAGAGCTGGATGCATGTAAGGTGTCTGAACATTTGCCAGCCTTGAATTTCAAACACGTGTTGAGAAAAATATCAGCTATGTATCCTTAAAAACATTCTTCCTATTGCCACATCCTTAGCCCTAAACTAAAAATTGTTGTTGTTTTTTTTACTTTTTTTAAGTGGAGAGAGTTAACGTTTAAAATAAAATAATCATGCCTCCAGCTTCGATAAACCGTTAACGACAAAAGTGTGAAAAATAAAACTATGTCTTTGGCAATGAAATAAAACCAACTATTTCAAGATTACCTGTAGTTTTGTCACCTCTTTACACTATTTCTCTTTACCAGATGGTGCGGGCCATGATTCACAGCTACTCACTGATTAAGATTATTACAGAGAGAGAGGAAGTAAAGGTAGACTGTACTTGCCAACTTTCATTGAGAAAGGAAGGGAGAATGAGACCTAAATTAAAGTTGTTTTTTTTCCCCTTCCGAATAGATGTCGATTTGTGTTAACATAAGAACTTGTACTGACAAAAGAAAAAAATAAGCTAGATCACAGGAGAAACCATGCACAGATAACCTGTGAGACTTAACCATATCTGCAGCTGCTGGATATGAAGCAGAAACAGCTATGATTGCAGTTTAATCATCCAAACATTTTTTTTTTTTAAAGACCTTAAGGCCCACTCCCCTGAGTTTGGTAGAGATGAGGAAAGTCTTCTTTTTTAGACCCTTAAGCTCATTCCTGGCTGATCCACAGTATCCCTCATCAGAGAAGTTTATGAACTGATGCCCATCATCCTAGCTTTGGCACAGTTTTCCTCAACTTGAACAGGCTTACACTTCCTCTCATTTGAAGTAAATGCCACAATACCAAGTAATCATTTAAATTATGGTTAGTTTATTTGGTTTCAGGAAACAATCAGTGGCCTGTGCAAACAACCTGTTTAATTTCAGTTAAGTTTAATATTTTTATCAGACCAGTTCACTATCAGTTAGAAAGAATCACCCATAAAAAATTAAGCATTACACTCTTCTTATCTGCATGTGTGTACGTGTGCTGCTTCTTTTTTATATAAATACACTGTATCAAGAGATGGAATGAGGGTCCTCAAGGTAAAATAAACAAAACTAAGTCAGACAGATTCATTTGTTTGTTTTTCAAATCAAATCAGATTACTGATACACAGAATCAAATGGCAGCTACATGAGATACTAAGAGACATTTTATAGAGAAACAATTTACAGTGATGCATTAGAGATTACTCATTCACAATGGAATTGGAAAATAATCATTTTTAACATTATTTGGATTCAAATGTTTCTTTTTTTATATTTCTGTTTTTTCACTAACAAATTTTTTTAACTGGAAGAAAAATCAAATGACCATGAATTCACTTTTAAGAGATGTAGCTAAAAGATTTGGAGTGGGGAGCTTTTTGTAATCAGATGTCTTGGCAATGACCTCTTGTGATCTATAGCAACTGGTTTGGGCCCAATATCTGACCATTAAGACAAACAAAACAAAAAAATGATAGTCTAAATGCTTATACATCAGCATTTGAATTCTAAGAACTAATGCAACTCTTAAGAAATGTATAAACAATTGAACTTACAATAAATCCATGAGCAATATGTCAGTTATCATAATTCAAAAGACAATTTTGATGTTTAAAAAAAATAAGCGTACATGAAAATTAATTTCTCTCCCCCTCGCATACCAAGAGAACCAAACTGATTCCTCTGGCTGATTACAATTCAATTCAATACATTTCTGATATTTCTTGCATACTTCATATCTTTAAAGATTTGTGATGCAGGTGTGAACTGAAAGATGACATAGCACAAAGCATAGCAAACTGATACAATCATGATAACAACCTGGATTTAAGTCCACCCCAATCTAGTGTGAACAGTTGGCACATTTTAATTCACTTGGTGTTGGTTTCCTTAGAAAGTTCTTCTGTTAGGTTGGCTTGAAACATCATCATAAAATTGTTTTCTCAGCTATTGCTTCTAGCCTCAAGCTACATTACCCTAACCAGCAAATATTCTGTTCTAGATTCCATCTAAAAGCGAGCACTCATTCAAATGGTGATTGAGGATATACTGTAACATTGTTTTGTTGACAAGAGAAAATGTTTGCAGAATATCATCTTGGTTATTTTATTCAATTAAAACTAACTTTAAAAGACTACACAAAAATTTCCATAAAAACTAAATATTGTGTAAATGAAAGTAACTTTAAAATATCTATATGTGAATTAGCAAGAAAAAATTCTCTGAACCCAAGAACACTCCCATCTTAATTCTGTTTGATGTTTCCCTAACCCCAACTACTGCTTAGTGCACCACAGAAATAAATATTCAGATGATCAGCTGATTGACAGCAAGCTAAGCCAATGTGAATCAATTGAGAAGTGAAGCAGCATCTTTGTTGCATGACTACATCCAGCTCAATCTATGACATGCAACAAAGAAAGTTTCACAGATATATTGGAGCAAACCTGTCACAATATCAAAATCAAGACTTATAGAAGATTATCTCTGTCCATATTTTTTCCTCCTCCAATACATTAATGGTCTGAACCATCTGGAACTTTTCTCAACATACTGACCCCTTTTGTGCTCCCCTCCTTTCATTCAGCAAGTAAATGTCAGCTCCAAACAAGAGGTCTATGTTGCTGACAGAATGCGCTTTGTTGTAGCCTGCTTTGAACTACTCTTCATAGATCAACAGAGGAACCATTTTCAGCCAACAAAGAAATTAAAGTATGTCTGAGAAGGAATCTTATATACTACAATTCTGTATACATGGAAAAGAAGAGTCTTTATTATTTAGTCTTTGGATCAACTTTCCATTACTTCTTCCTGGTGCAAGAAATTCTTTATTATAGATTCATTATTAGCTACCTATCTGTAAATTGATATAGTTCCAGTGTACAATTTTAATAGGGGACACTACTACAATTGCAAATTAATGGTGTAGACAATTGCTAAGACAAATTCATCAGCTATAGTTTGTTCAACCTAATAGTATATAAGTTGTGTATTACTACTTCAAAAATTCTGCAACAGACATCCAGGTATAACATCAATCAACATTCAGATTATCAAGCAGTGATGATACAGTCAAGCCCATTTCAGTTTTAAGGGAAGAAATTTATTGATATATCTATATACATATTTTTTTAATGTATTTATATAATTCTAGAAAAGATAGTAAGTACATGTATAAATCCAAGTTTCTATTTCTAAATAAAACCCTCTCCTGACTGAGATCTTAAGGACATCTCACATAAGTGAAGTAAAAGACGTAGGGTATCACTCTTGATGGCCAAACAAGTTAAGTGGGTAGGGTGTGAAGGGCTCTTAACTTGTGGTTAAAATATAAACCAGTCGAAAGTTTCCTGCTGAACATCCACCATAAGAACTAGTCCGTTAAGCAGTGACAGAAAACCTGTGCAAGTGAACTGGTACAGAAAACTGAGAAGAAGCCCTATTGCAGGTCAACCAAGTCAGATTCCAATGGGAAGCATGTTTGGGCCTTCATCCACACCAATAAATCACATAATTCATGGAAGTGTCATCTAAATTATACTATGGATCCCTCTTCTGAATTCCAAACAGAGTTTCACTTTTCATCTCATATTATTCAAGCATAACTAATGAATATGTAAACTGATTAGCTTCAGTATTCACATCTTATACATTTCTTTGCCTTTTACTTTACCTAATTTAGACAAAAGAACTACTAAACTAAACAGTCATTTTATCAAATGTTAAAATTTACCAAAAAAATGGTCATTCTGGTTTTACAAGATAATGAATTACAAAATAAAATAAACAAACATAAAATTATAAAGTAATATTTATTATATTAGGTTTAGCATTGCTGCAAAGGCACTGAAACACAAACAAAGTAATTATCAAAGCACTTCATTGTCTGGACTAGGTTCTAAACCTCCATTTGAATGATTTACCCCATTAAGAGAATTGTCTGGGTAGTGCACAATTGCAATGTTGTTTATTCACAATAAACAAGCTGCTAATATATCTCGGAGTAAAGAGCACTGTATCCCATATAGACAAAGAAAAAAAGGGTACTCACACAAAAATGGTGCCAAACAACACAAATACACAAAGCAAAAAATAATAGAATTGATTCCAAACTCTTTTACCTAAGTTAGAAGGCAGCATGCATGCAATGATATAACTGAGAATAAAAAATATTCTGATTTTTCTTCTTCCCAAGCTGGTCACTCAAATTCAGACTCTGAAAAGTGAGCAAAGCACCATGGGTACAGAAGAAACTGCTTTCCAGATCCTACTGAACTGGATACTATCTAACAGAAACTGTAGTGAATGATGATAATAATAATACACAAATTATTAAACAGACTGCTTGACTGGTAAATTTGCTTTAATCTTTGATATAAAATTAAGAGTCCCTTACACTTCCTGCTGCAAATTTAATTTTATATTTTAATGCAATTTCCCAGATTTATCATTTTTTATTATTTTTTCCTCTTTAAATTCTTGCAGCAGCAATGACTGGGTAGACAATAATGGAAACATGAGCCTATGAGATAGATATTAGTTCTGTTCTCAGTTCCACTGTCTGATAAATTAGGTTAACTGCAAGCTATGCCAGGATAAGCATTAAATAACAAACAGTCGGGAGCTAGTTGTTTCCCTTTACATGTAACTGCAGCACCAGCTTGGATTTACAAAGAAGTTTCACAAAAATGCATCTAATGGACGAAAGAAAAAGAAAATTGAAACTGAAATACAGATTCTCTGCTATGAAAAACAGTTTACAATTTTTTAGAAATGTGATTTCTAATAGTATAGTAAGATAATACGCAATTAAAAGAAGGAAAAAAAATTACAAACTGGTTTTTGAAAAAAAACTATGAAGTACACACATGCAGGCAGGCAGGCAGACAGACAGACAGACAAGAGTGTATGATGTGGATGGGTGAGAGCTGTGTTGCCAATGCTAGATTCTGGAAGCCTGGAATAAGTGATCAGTGCAAGACTTAGCCCTCAAATGTATTGTGGATAAAAACATGGGCCAATAAAAAGGTCTGGAATAGTAGACTGAGAAACTAAAGAAAAACACAAATAATAATTTTAAAGACTATTAAGAGAGCACAATTCAAGAGTTTAAAAAAGAAAACCCACAAAACAGACTTGTTTTTAAAAATAACCATTTTTTTTTATTTTAAGTTCCCCAGTATTCAGATTATATTACTTTTTCTTGTATTATTAAGTGTCTGTATCTTTAAAAACAAATGCATAGAAAAAGTAAAGTGTAAGCATTTATAAGGAATCAATTCATTCAGTACAGTGGACAGGATGAGTTTTCTTATAATAAATGGACCTGAACGATTCACCTGATGTATTTGTGGAGTCTGACAAAATCAATATGTTTAAGAATCAAATCCTTCAGACAAGCAGGTGCTTTCAGAAGATAAGACCTTTTGTTGTTTACTTATTTTATGTAAATCGATGGAACCACTGTGTTTCTTCAGATAATTGCACATTTACAATCATCCAACAACTAGATACATTTTAACAGTGACACTGCATATGTATCACCAGTACAAGATTCTTTGTTGATGATATTAAATCTCAGAATCCATCATATATTTTTCAACTCAACTTTAATGCTACAAAGACAGATATGCAAAGATATATTTCACAGCTTTTGTCAAGAATATTTTTTTCTGAAAGCTTAAAAAGGGAAAAAAAATCTAAAATTAATTTTGAACAAAAAATACAAGATAATAATAAAGTAAAAATGGTTATAGATGTTAAGGTTATGAATATACAGTAAGGTGGCAGGGTAGTCAAGTATTAGAGTACTGAGCTGCTAAAGTCAAAAGCCCCAAGGTTAAGCACCTACATGGGACCGGCTCCATCACATGGGTTTCCTTTCACAGCTAAAGGAATGAATGGTAAGGATTTCCCTGTCAAGGTCACAAATGCCAGGTCTCTTGTGGTGCATAGCTGCACATGCTCAGTTCTGGTGTACAACAACAAAAATGTACCTATAGTAAAATAAATTTAAAATAACAAAATTCCTCACCCAAATACCAGCTTTCTACATCTGATTTCTGTTGTGATAATCTCTTTTTTTTATAATTTACATTTCTTAAATCTTTATAAAAATAAGAAACTAAGTCAGTCATATTTAAGAAAAACTTTTAACTCAGCTGCATATGAGATAGTTGGAGCTGAGTCACAATTCTACAAAGAGCAAACATGAAACATTCCTTTTATTCATATTTCAGTAAACTATTTCATTTTACCTAACTTTTTTTCATATCTCACCAAATTTGCTTTAACATTTTTTCTTATTATAACAAACTTTTTATAAAATATCCAACCAGACCTTTTGATAGTATGACCAGAGAAGTATTTCAGTTAGTGGTGGTTCATTTCTCCTGTGACAGAGCACTCATCAGAATGAAACAAATTCTCCATTTCTCTCCACACACACACACACAACATCAAATCACAGACAGAAAGTCCATTCTCCATAGTTTAAAAAAAAACAAACTAAATTTTACATCACTATTATTTTTTTTCCATTTCCTCCTTCCAACCACATCTGTCCTTGAGCAAATAAGCAATTTTCTTAATTAAAAAACAAAAGCAAGCAAACAGCTAATGCTAATAGTAAGAAAAATAAGAGCTCTGTTGGAGGATAAGTTAAAGGGAAATTGCAATTGTGGTCCACTCATCACTTGTTTAAATAATTCTACTTCAGCTTCTTCCCTAAAAATAAAAATCTGTATTCTATCCATCAGTTTAATGTAGCAAACAAACCACTTTTGTATTTAACAACATAACAATAAGATGCGACTAGTTTGTTACATGTTAAACCATACTACAAGAATGATCCCTCAGCAACAAACATCTGATTTGTGAAGACAGGGAAGATAAAAACCATATTCTAAACTTTATTTTACATTTTTTGTCATCATTTTTTTCTTTAGTTAAGGGAGCCTGAGTATATAACTGGTGTTTCAGATCATTTGAGAATTTATCAGTATAAATCTTTCCACTTCTGTTTCAGAATCGTTATTATGACAACCACAATTTAAGCCTCATAAATATTTAAGATCACACACATAAGGCCACTAAAACTCACGTATTTTTAACACATATCACTATTTTTATGATTCAGTTTTACTGCTGAATATACCAATCAGAAAGTATCAAATGCATACAAGAAAGAGTTAATGTTCTTGTCAGGTGAAGCACCATCTTAAGTATGCTTTTAGCTCTTAGAACGTGAAAACAGAAAAGTAAGAGAGGCTTCAGATTTCGTGTGAATGTCAAACAGCACAACTGACACAAGCACAAAGTTATTTGTCTTCTTGGCAGAAAAGCTGTGGTGTCTGATATACAGTAAGTTCCAAAGTTAATGAGACAAGAACAATTTTGTAGTATGCATCACAAAATTATACAAATAGTGCATATGCTGCTGAAATGTGAAATACAATGTATTTAATTACTACAATATAAAATCTTGAGAAACTATATTCATTTATCTTTCCTATTTCATCCTGACAGTTGTAGATCCCAGATAATTCTTTGAGTCCTGCCATTTAATATTCATGAATGTATCAAGTCATAATCACCCCATGAGAGGGATAACCATTTAATTGGTGGTTAGTATGAGGCCAACTTATGGCATCACTTTTCAGACATATCTAACATTGCTATAAAGAGCACCAAAACAGTTGACTGGGGGGAAAGGTGGCCAAGAAAAAAAATCAATCAAGCTGCTGTAATAACACTGAGAAATGAGGACCATACCAGCACAGATATCACCAGAAAACTGAAGGTGTCACAAAATGCAGTGCATTCGATTTTTGAATAAAGTAACTTAGACTGTCAGTGTTTCCAATAAAAAGGAGCATGGCCACAAGAAAGCAACTACTGCTGCCCAGGACACATTTATTAGAATCACATCTCTTCACAACAGATGTCTAAGAGATCACTCAAAACCTAGTTTCTGCAAATGGCTGTGGTGTCCAAGTCAAATGCCTAAAAGACAGTATCAACAATTGTGTAGCAGTTTGTAAACCACACCTCAGCGCAAATGTAAGACATGTTCAGAGGACCCTAAAACAGTGGCAAAAGATTTTTTAGGATTGATGAAACAAAGTTTGAACATTTTAGCAGTAAGCAGGGTCTGCATCCATCATCAGTCACACAAGAAATTCATTGATGACTGTGTTGTGCCAACAATGAAATATGAAGAAGGTAGTATAATAGTGTGAAACTGTTTTGGAGGTTCAGCTGTTGATGGTCTTGTTCAAGTCAAAGGTACAATCAGAAGAAAGGAATATCAACAAATTATTCAGACAAATGTGATGCCCCCTGATGAATGACTGCTTGAATGTGTAATCACTCTCTAAATACACATCCAAGCTCTGAAAAGAATATCTGGAGCATCAGAAAATTTCTGGATTTTTGTAATATCACCACCAAGCCAGAACAGCTCCCAAACTTGTCTTCAACAAAACTGCTATGGGAATGAAATGGATAGGAAGGTTAAACCCAGACATACAATTAATGTTATGGCAAAATTAGCAAGAAGAATGGAAAAAACATTTCAGCTGATTATTTACAAAAAAAAAAAAAAAAACTGTTCAATCATATGCAGGAGTAAGCAAAGCAATTATTAAACTGAGAAGAGAGGACTATTTTAATGAAAATGTGGTTTGACCATTAACAGCATTCACAATGTTACTCTAATGCATGTTAGGATATGTTTATTCATGGTTCTATAAGGTATTGTTAGATATCATTAGGCATCATTTCCATAGCTGCTTTTATTTGTAAATTCAGTATATTTTCAAAATATGGCAAATCTAAAGTTTGTCCCAATAATTATAGAGTCCACCTGTATACATTCTGAAAGTAATGAATGTCTAAATTTAATGAAATTAATGATCAGTTAATGCAAACAAACATTTTTTTAATTTATGGAGAAAACTAAATCTGCTTATTAACATGTCTTTTGGGTTGAAAATATGAACTTTAAACTGTCTTTCAAATTTTTTAGACATTATAGTGGAAGAAAGATAGTGAACATAAGTGAAGGAAGTATGGATTCTGTATTATCAAGTTTATTTGTATTTTCTAGTTTTTCTTCCAAATATAGTATTTTAAATTATTTATTTATCATCTTGTAGCATCCATCACTGATTTTCATTTAAATGCCTTCCAGTTTTGAATGCAGATTGGCCATAGCAAATGAAATGCAACATCACAGAAAACTTTTATCTGCATTAGTTTAAGATTTTGGTGAATGTGTCAACTTTTGTAATTTGAGAATGAAAAATGCCTTTCTCGGGAAGAAATGTCTGTCTGCTTGATTTTTAAACTGATCTACACCATTATAAGCAACAATTGTTGCTGGGCATTTATTTCATTTATTTACAATTCTACTGTTAATACTTTAGCTTATTTAGATATTCCCTTTTGTAATTTATAAGCAAATAGCTAAACAAAATTTTACACCTGTCAACATGGTCAAAATCATTAAGTATTTTGTAAGCATTTCAAGTCCAAACATGGTTAATCTAACAATTTTGACTGTTCTTGTGCTCAAAGTATGAAAGTATTTTGTTGCATAAAACAAAGTATCCATTCACACTATTAAAGTTGTTATTTCTTTGTTTGTCAGTCTTGAAAATTTTTCAAGTTTTAACTTTTGTATTTTATCAAGTTGATGGTTCAAGGAAAGAATTTATGACCAACACAATACCAAAAACAAAAATAAGGGTTTTTTTTAAAAAATATGCTCTAAGAAAGAAGAAAAAAGAAAAGGATTTTTACTGGCATAATCTATAAAATGAAATAAAACACCACATGTTATGGAAATAACTGAGCTTTCGATGACTTTGGATTAAATTTTATCAAAGCAAAACATTTATTTCCATAACTCAGTGCTTTATTTCCATTTTAAAAGATTATACTAGTAATATGCAACCCCCAAAAAATGCTTTGTTTTACAAAGTACAGTAAATCAATCAAACGTACTCAGAAAACAGGCCAAAATTAATCAAAATATAAATGTTAATAAATACTGGTATCATACTTTTACATTATTTGCTGAGGTGAGTTATAAAGTTCCAGTTTTAAAAGATGCATCTTAACAAAACCAGCAAAAAGACAAAGTATGAAATCTTATTTATTTTAAGATTAGTTAATTCTCTTTTTCATAAGAAATAATTAAGTAAAAGAACACCTGATAAAGTTTAATTGTCCAATAGATAAAATGTGATTATTTTAACATTTACTTTTAAATGCATTGTTTTGTTTTTTTTTATCATTTCACCAAATTAATAACTGCCTACAATAAACAAAAGATCAAAACTGGAAAGCTGTATTTTCTGAAAACTTAAATGATTTTTATCAACCATGTCATTGTCCTCATAGCCAAATTACCAATAATGCACTAGTGTTTGTGTTAAAGAGCTGCTATTTCAAAATTAACACACAGCTAAATGAAGTTCTATATCCCAGAGACAACAAATTTGACCATTGTCTGTTTTATTACAGACAGCTTATGTCATGATATCAGAAATATTTCAAACATATTTCAGCCAATGACAAGGCCATGCTTAGTCAGCTCTACACAAAACTACACAAATATGCTGACTAGAAAGACCTTTAGTCTAAAACAGCAGCAGAAAATTCTAAACTGCCTATAGATGCAGTCATAAAAAGACATTGTCGGTTATCACACTTGCCAGACACAATTCAAGAACATTTATGCTGTAAATATACATTTATCTTAAAGACATCAAGAAATTTATTTTGCAGCAATGATTAAATATAACTGTTAAACACACAACTAAAAAACATGTGTATTTCTCTTACCTGTAAACTTCATAGATATTTCAGCTTTGTGTAAAACATCATTTCTGCATTGTTGTTTATCTTGCTAATAAAGGTCATTTTCATGTATTTAAATTAATGAAAACGTGCATCCAGGTTTGGTGTTGACCCCTGGCTAAAAAATCTGAAAAAATAAAAAAAAATTTAAAACATAAACAAATGTTATTAAAGAAGCTAATTAAAAAAAAAAAATGTAAAACTGAAACAATATTCAAGTTACTTTAGTAATAGCCTTTATTATTTAAAAAGAAAGGAATTTTATCCAGTCAACAATGCATCCCTGGATTTTTTAAAAACAACTGTATTATCATGTGGGCAAAAGACATGCGAATACGTATAAAATAGTATAATTTAAAAAGCACAGAAAGGGAGGTAACTACATGATTGCTTCTCTTGTAAAAGTTTCAAATTAAAATTAATAAGTAAAAAATGCAATTCAATTCAAGTGAAAGTTGACAAATTTCTAAAAGGTGATTTTTGCAGAGACAAATTATCTTGATTCTTCTAAACAAAGTATCACAGAAAATTATTCAAATCCACACCACAATTCTGGTTGGTGTATACACCAAGTTTATATGGATGCTTTAGAGACTCTCCAATACAACAAATGGAATCAACATGGTTTCCATACATAGCAACTTTAGTCTTTGAGATGGGTATAATCCAAGTCATAACTGTTTGACTGGTAGAAGAAATTAATTCTGAAGCTTAGATTTACCACAGTAGATGTCATTACAAGTCACCACAGAATGTGGTGTTCAAGAAGAAAATCAAAATTGTTTTATAAACTGCTGAGGTTTTATTAATGTTAGCTAAGCTATGCCCAGAGGCAGGGATTCCAAACCATTCAATACAAATTATCTTAAGGAAAAAAAGGAAATTACTGAAGACTGACTACAAGTATAATCAAAATATCTTGCAGTCAAGTGTAATGTTAGATGTTTTTCATATTGGAGCTATTACAGAAGAATTTCTCTTTGCTACACCCCCCCCTCTCAGATAGTCTTCATGTTAACTACTCTACATTAGATATTTACTCAGAAAGCAAAGATCTTGTTTTTCCCTTCACAAACAAGAAAGATTATTTCATGCTTCAGTAAACATTTCAACCTGTCATTCAACAAATGGCTTGCGCTGTGAAGAGGTCATGTTTTGACAACATTGGTAACCAATCACTAAAAAAAACTGCCAAGAATTCTTCTCCTGAGATTCTTCCTTGATATTTTAAGCAAAATAAAGCTCAACAATAAAGAACATTTAGAATATCATGCATTCTACAAAATAAACTCTCTCTCTCTCTCTCACAAACATGCATGTTAAGTTTAGAGATAACACCTCTGATATTTCCCTGATCACTTTTCAAATATTTTGTTTAAACAACAGACAAAGCAATAGGAGCTTTATAGTGAACAGAAAATGCTTATATATGCTTCATAGAGCAAGCTAAAAGGAATTGTGGATCATAAGTTTATATACTTTGCTTCCCCATAGCACAAAAGTTGATCTGGTGAAATAGTACATAAATGCATGCAAGTTAAACTATCCTCATTTGTGAACCACAGATGTTTCAAAATTCTGCATGGTTTAGAAAAAAATTTGCATTTTCAGATGTAGAATTTTGCTAAGATTGCCATAAATTTTAAAAAATAAAATAAATAAATGTACATAAAAATGATTAAAATAAGACTGAATGCATTTAATTAATTAATTTTGGGGATACTGAAATCATGTCCACGTCCCTAATTTCTTTACTTTTTGACATTGGTTTTCCAGAGGAAGACAGAAACCAAGAAGAAGAAGAAAATAGCAAACAGAATATTTGTATATATTTCTATAATTCAGATTTTGAAAAGTACTGATGCTGAGGTGTGTCTATTTTCATTCAGGATATTACAGATCTATCATCACAGAGGTCAGTGAGAGTTGTCCCTCAATAAACCCATGCTTCATTTGCATCAATTTCCATTTACATTCTAAATCAAAATACATTAAACCTTAACTATAAACCAAACTTTTACAAAAACTAGGCACTTATAGATGAAGAGAAATACCTAAACTAAACCACCGCTTTCTGTAACATCAACAATCATCAGAAATGCTCCATTCTTACCAAAAATTGTTGGGTTTTTTTCACTTATTCATCCACCAGAACTAAACAACTGATATATTTAATAAAGCAGATGTTAAACCACATATTCACTCCAGTGTTTAAGTACAGTTATATTAAATTCTTTACCAAAAGCAACAGAAGGTCAATAGGTGAGAAAGAATGAACTCGATGTCTGCACAGAGCCATCAAATAAAAAGCTGCTTTTACATACACAAAATCAAATCCTTGAAGCAAACAGATCAGCACTTACAAAACCATTTAACATCTACCTGTTTTATAAGACTGCTACGAATTACTCAGTGGTAATAGAGTAAAAAATTAGAAAACTTGTTAATGAATATTTAATGATAAGTTTAAAAAAAAACAAACATTTCATTTAAATTTACAAGACCAGAAAACAAGAAAAATTATTTAAAATAGAGACTTGGAAAGAGAGAACATTTCTGGAAACTTTAGCAAATTAGATTAGTAATTCTTTTTGTTGTTGTTATTACTTTGAAATTTCTCATCAAATTCAAAATACTATGTAATCACAAAATTATTTGATTCATGCATCTGTAAGCACAGATTTTAATAAAGTAGAAATGAAAGTTAAATAAAGAGTTGGAAAATCAATAACAAAACTGTCACTGTTGAACATAACATTCCAACCTTTTTATCATTAATACTAAGAAATAACAAGTGAATAATAGGTCATGCAAACAAATTACCATCACACATTTCTTCTTCAGCCATGGTGTCTGTTGTATGATATCAGCTTTGAACATATTCTCTGGACCTTCACAAATTAAGTAAAAATCAGAAACCCTCCACAAAAGTTTTTAAAGTTTCCAAGTTGTATTGTGATTGGCTAAAACTTACGATCTCTTGTGAACAGTCTCCACTACTATAATTTGAGTTTTCTAGTTCAAACTTCAATATATCACTAACAAAATTAGTATTTTGTTTTATTAACTGTGCATTGATATTGTATGATTCCATCAGAATGTTCTTCAAAGCAGCTTCAAAAAACAACTGCATGTCTTTGATTCATAAATAAAAATATGAAATAAACTGAACATCTTGCCAACATGAATTTATTCCATATATATATATATATATTTTAAATAGAAAAGCTCACAAACAAATTGGACAATGAAAGTCATATTAACATCCACCACAAAATAAGGGCCAATCACTGTTAAATCATCTCAGAGTGCGAAGACAAAAGAGAACTGGTCAAAGTCCTCATGAGTTAATTATCAGAGGAGAAATCATAGATTTACTCTAAACTGGAGAACATGTAGAACATCACAGAAGCATACCTTGATTGATTCATGCCTGCAGCAAAGTCATAATACTATGCAAATACGTGAGAGATCTAGCAGCTGTCACCACTGAATTAAATAATCTTTCCTTTTGTTTCCATTTGGATATCACCAATGTTAAGAATCAAGTGTATGAGGATTACTTACACTTTGGTTATAAATCTCAAAATGTTCTTCCCTATAAAAGAATAAACTCTAACAGCAATTTTTTTTTTTTTATTTAAATTTTCTTCTTTTAAATAGAAAATTCTGTACAGTTTAGTTCATAGATATGGAATAGTATCTCTAAATGAAATGTTTACTATTGCTAAAACAACAACAAATCTTCATATTTTTTTTTCAGTTAAGAATATTAAAAGGTCAATGAAAAACTAGCCAGCCCTTCAAGGAATGAGTTTTTAACTCTCTGAGAAGTATGCTGGCATATTTACAATATTTACAAAGAATGAGTACTGATCCTAACAGATAATAATGTAAATATACATTTCCAAAACCCACTCCCTATAAATATGTGGGTATAACTCTTCAAGGTTTAATAAGAAAAAATTTATGCCAATTCACCAGAAGAAAGGACGACTATTCATAGTAGTCAATAACAACAATAATTTCAAATGATTTTTTTTTAAATTAATAAACATTCTTTTACTAAAGGACTCTCGATGATTTTCTTACTAAGCATTTTCCTTTTTTGCTACTTTTACAGATATTATGTCAGTTTTTGCTATCTTCCAATTAAAAATGTAGGTCCATTTTATTAAAAAGAATGCAATGGAATAAACAAACAAAAAAATATATACTCTCTTCTACAGTGATGACCAAAATTACTGGATCACTTATTTTTAAACAAAAGGAGCATTCAGTGTGAATGTGTCACAGTGCATCTTTAGCATAATAAGCCAGTCAAGCAGTGCTTTTGACATTCTCAGTCATCACTACATTGTATAAAAGCAGGAAATTTCAGTAAATTTACACTTTGCAATATTGCTTTGACTAAAGAATATTATTTTACCAAAATGAATATATAATGATAAATCATAAAGGAAACATTGCAGCCATATGGTATAATAGCACTTAAGCAAAAACAGCAAAATTAAAATAGTGGAATGATTTTGGCCACCATTGTATATCAGTTTAAATTACTTTCCAAACTGCACAGCTGATAATCATGTATCTGCTAATATAGAAGCTAACTTAAGTATATGATGTATAAACTGTTAAAAAAAACTAATCTCAAACATCTTTACTACCAAATGTTTTTTTCATTTCTATAGCCTGGTTGTTAATGGTAAAGGAGTGTAGTACCATTGTTGCAGGCTAAGAAGCTCTACCAGTCTTGCATGACCTGGATCTGCCACATCAGATTTCAGCAACAAACACCTTACCAGAGTTCTTCAGTTTGAGATGTGGGAGGAAACCAGACTGTCCAGAGGAAAGACTAGGTAGAAAAGAAGAGTGAGAAGAAACCATGCCAGGAAGGTTTGCCAAAATGAGTCATTACAACAACAAAAGTTGTACCTTCAATCTTAGCAGACCTATAGTTTTACCATCAGATTTCTGCACCACCTCTATAACTCCACTGAAATACAAGAATCTCATCAAAGGTTACTTATAACATGGTCACTATCAACCTGTTATTTATACACATAACCAAGTATGCATTTGTTTTTTATACATACTCATTTTATTTTCTACAATAACCATAAAATACCAATTATTTATTTGTGTATTTATTTTTTTAGTTCCAAATTCTGAATGACAGTAGTTGTCAGTTTCTGTTCTTCACTTATGACCTTTTGTTTTGAAGATTTTTAGCTCACTTTTAGGAGGTATTCACTGCATGTTTTAAGAAGTAAAACATTTGTTAAAGCTATAATGCAGAAAAATATTGAAAGCAACTGCTGAGTACAAAGGCATGCAATTAACTACATTAGTCATCATACAGTAATTTCAAAAGTTTTAGCATAAACATGACAAATAACAATTTTTTTTTTCTTTTTTAAATGCCCAGAAGAAAATGTGGACAAATAATAACCATTAGAAGCAGAACAGTTCATACAAGTTCATCATCATTCATGTGTATTTCAATTAGGGGATGTGTAGTTAATTTTTGCCAGATGTATATTTATCTGTTTCAAATGAGAGGTGGAACATTAAGAATTATGACGATTTTCCCAAAGTCAGATCACGTGTTAAATCAAAGGATGCCATTAAAGCTATAGGCACTGGAGACATGCCCCTCGTGATGAAAATTAAAAGGTGTTTGGCAACTATACTGAAAGTTGCTGCTCTTTAAGGTTAATAATTAATAGGCTACTGCATTTCTGTTTGTACTGAAATCAGTTTTGAAAAATAACAACAACAAACAAAGCTCTTAAAAATTGTTTTTCTTTTTCTAAATGCATTCACAATCCAATTTATCCAACACAGTATAATAATATTTCATTAGTTTTTCTGGCAGAGAAAAATGAAAGCAACAGAAAAAATACAAAAATATAACCTCAGGCTAAAAAATGGTTTTGTTCAAAACTCATTTTAATTCATTTCAAAAATAAAAAAGTTTTAATATTTTTATAATTTTTTCCAATTACAAAGAAATGTAATTAAAACTCTATAAATGTATGAAGAATGTTCAATATTTAAAAAAAAAATTTAATAATAATAATAAGTGATCATTACTGTAAGTGTCTTCGGAGGCTTTTAGTCACTAAATCTACATATTTGAGTTCACTATTCAAAACAAATATCCTCAGCATTTACATGTCTACTTGATTCAGTAAAACCAGTAAATATGAAAGATAGAATTACAAATTCTGTATTTCCATGTCTATTAGTATTTTCTAATATTTATCATTTTCAAATTAAAAAATTAACAACAGTTAATTACTTAATTTCCTCCTTAACTATTCATCAAAATTGTCTGCATTTTCGCATATTCAATGAGCTTGCAAGGCTACCATGGTAACCATACAGCTAAAATGAAAATCCATATATCTTGAATATCACGCAACTTTCCTTTATGTTGGTTTGGAATGCTAGATTTCAGTATTCTCAACCAGAAGATTCCTTAAAATTGCTGGCACTTCCCATAAGTTAAAGCAATATTCAGTAGTATATCAACTCAAATCCATCTGTAATACACAATCACCACATCTAAAGTAACAAGAGAATGGAGAAAATAAAACTCATCAATTTTCTGATGGCCATTCAATAACCAGATTCCTAAAAATTGCCTTGGCATGCAGTTCCAAATAATCTGGTACTTGAACAACAGGTAAACACACTCAAATTCATGGTTACAAATTGGAATAATGTGATGTGATAAAACTGTTTTTATGCCAGGTTTCTACACCTGAACCTGCAGGGCTTAGAATCAGCAAAGTCAGAAATCAAAGCTCATGCAAAATTTTGCCTTCAGTGATGCTGACTTCCATCAATACATCTGTAGTTTTCAGAAAAAAATCATGACTGGTTGATATTATCTTTTTAAAAAAGTTTCATAATTTTAAAAATTTACTGGTACAATATTTCTATACCATATTTTTTCATACAAATATTTATATTTGTTTTCTTTAATATATATTTATATGTATCTGAAATGGCAAGAAACTAAGTCATAAACTGATTATATTAGTCACCAACATATAATGAATGTATCCTGCTATGAACTCTTTACCTATTCCAACATTTTACCAAGAAAGTCGTAGAGAAGCAACCTTCCTTCATAGACTGAAAAAGCATCTTTAAACCCTCCATGTACAATGTCAGCTTTTACCTTACTTTATACCACCTGTGGTACCCAGCCTAGAAGCAATATCATAATGCAAAACAAATGGGGTTGGAGCAATATGGATTTCTTGTTACAAAAAATTATATTAATGAGGAAGGTGCTTTGAGTCATAGCTCCTATGGCTCAACTTGTGTGATGATTAATAGAGATCTGAAGGGTAGTGGGATATGAATGTATCCTAGGTGGCATACAGAAGATTAATCCAATATTTTAATCAAACCACACACATAGTAACAAGCTGTGAGACCTTCTATGTAACCTGACTAATCAGAAAGTTAAAGATTTATTTCATATCAAGTTTGATTAACATTTACCTGGATAAAGAATTTATAAATTATTTCATATCTCACACAGAAATTAACTGCAAAAAATTAGAAAAATGAATGTTGGAGGAAAATTTACTCACCTTTAATTTATGGTAAATTTCAAATTTATAATAGATCAACTGTATAGAATTGTAAGAAAACATTTTTAAAAAAGAAGATACAATGCATTGTCAAAAAGATTTACAATATTATTTCTCCAGATAACAAATATGCTAGCTGTAAGTAGGTAAAATCATTCTGATTTAACTATTCAGAAAATGATATTCCTTACATTTAAGTCCACAAAATTATTTATTTTTTTAAAAATTAAATAAAAAGGAAATGGTTAATTATTTTGCTATATCCATCAGCATTCTTTAATATAACAATCCGTACTAAACAGGTTTAACATATCGTACCAGCAATTAGTTCAGTAGCCTGCAAGTCTGACTAAATGTTCCATAAAGCAGTAGATTTATTATTTTAAAAATGTCATTTACTATTTACTATGCAGTGCTCTCTCAAAATCTACAATTATTTTAACATTTGAGAAACTCTCAGAGATTGATGATCCAATAAACTGTTTTTTTTTTTAAATCATATTTTTAATGCATTAGTTCATGATACACTTAACTTGTGAATCTATTAACATACAAAGTAATGTAGTACACAGTTTACCAGTTCTCTATCAGTGATCTGTGTACAACAACAACAAAAATTTGTTGGCACCTGGCAGCTTGTTTACAAATATCCTTGTGAGGGTGCATAGAAAATTTATAACATGACATCTGAACACAGTGCAATCTTTTGTTTGTTCAAATTTTCAAAAGTTCAAAGAGAATGGAATCTCTTGCAATATTGTAATTAAGATTCAAACATGACTCTTCTGTGAATACCTTGCATGTTGTGTGCAGTAAATCAACATTGCTTTAGTTATTAACCAGAAAAAAGCCCAAGAAGGATAACTCAGTTATTAGCATAACTACTCGTTGATTTGCTTGCTTTTAGTGTTATTAAGTATTGACAGAATGCAAAAGTAGCCTACTTAGCAAAGCCTGTGACATTACAACATCAATAAACCTTTGTTTCAAACTATCCAATTACATGTTAAATCTTATTGCAGCAGCAAAAATATGAGTTATGAAAACATAAAAGATATAACAATCTTGTAAACATTACCTTACATATTTTAATAAATTTATTTTAGTTAAGAAAAATAAAATAACTAGTATTTAAGATAATTTGAAAATATATGAAAAAAAAATTTTGTTTTTGTTTCACAAAATTATTGAATGTACCAAAACTGCACTTACATCTTTCTATATATTTATGAAGAGAGAGGGGAGAGAGACTGATCTTCTATCTAGAGAGCAGGTGGTTTTCAAGTCTTTAAAAAAACTTTTTAAAAACTTTTCAAATTAATATTTTAACTTAAAACATGCACAACAATGAGAAAATAATTAGTATTTCAACATGAAGCTATAGCACAAAAAAACAAAGTTATTTATTTAAATATTGCTCTAAAACTCAGAGAAATTTGAATCCTAAAAACCAAGCCAACATAATTACCAAATTCAATGTGTAACAATCAGTTTTTTTAAAAAAAAGGAAAAAATACAAACAGATTACTTCTAAATCAATATTATTTCAGCTCTGAAATCTATTTTTACACTATGAAAAACTGCTTAAAGAGTAAAAAAGCTGTGAAAAATAAATAACTTGATCCATTTTTTTTTGAATTCCAAAGAGAATGTAATGGCCATACATATTTACCAAAACGGACATTATTAGTTTCAAGTATCACTTCTTGAAGTTAAAAAAAAATATTTACCATGCTACCATTTGGTAAGGGCATGAGATTGATGGGAAAATGTTTGATTAATGTTGACAAGGTTTTTTGGTTTAAAACACTTGCACTAACAAAGAAAACTTTGCAATTTTCATTTCAGAATAATGGCAATCTAATGCATTTTTATCATTACAAACAGATTATTCAGAAGTATAAAATATCAATGTAAAATTAGAACGGAACATTCAGTTTCTTTTACTAAGTAAATCAATAACTTCAGTGCCCCTGCAACAAAATATCAAGTATTTGATTTTATATAATTTTAAAAATTTGTTAGTTTGTCTCTCAAACTTGATTATATAAAATTTGGAATTTAATTCATAGTCAGTATTTACAAAACTTTACCAAAGTACTTTCAATTAAATTCATTGCAAAATTAATTTTTGTATTTGTCCTTAAAGCATGTCAGAAAAAATACACTGCCAAAACAAAAGAATTTTAAAAATTAAAACCCATTAACTTTCATGAACACACTAGCATTGTTGATGCCAATTAGTCAGCAACATCTTAACCAGTCGACTTTCAAGTAGTTTACGCTGACTCGTTTGTTAGCATGATGGAAAAAAGAGCAGCTGTGTCACTGTTGGGACACACAACTGATCAGCAAATAGTTCCACCATGACCAGAGCCTGCACAGAATGGATGGAATTATACTAACAGATGGAAACCCGGTAAGGAAAAATGCCATCAGAAGAAAATGCTACAGGAAAAGGATAGGAGACAATTAGCAATAATTGTGCATACAAATACACATTCATTGGTGCAATAATTGATTAACCATTTCAGTATAAAGGAAATCACTCGATGTGAAACTAGGTAGATTTGTCCCCATCTGCAAATCACTTGTATCTGATGCAAAAATTAGCATCTTTGCAGTGGAACAAAAATCAACAGAATTGATCTATGAACCAGTAGTCAGACGAGTCACAGTTCACACAGTTTAGTACTCAGAGAAAGTATAAGTTAAGCAATGCCACTAAACATGTGGTAATAATTTGGAAACAACTTTATGGGGGCATAGACACGGTTTCCATAATCTCTCTAAAGGGATACATTATACAGTAGTCCCTCCTCCATCGCGCGGGTTACGTCCCAGACCCACCCACGATAAGTGAAATCTGCGAAATAGAAATACTTTATTTAAATACACCTAGGCATGTTGTTTATAACTTTTACGTACTTTTAAATGCATTTTAAGGTCTTTAAACACACTCTTAAAAACAATAGAAACACATTTAAAACACATAAAAGATATTGAGAAAAGCAAGAGCAATGGAAAACACCTTGCAGCAGCTTCTTTCTCGGCAGATGCAGCTTCACCTTGCAATGAAACGCTCTTCAAATGAAAGCGCTTCTGGAAGTGGTCAAACCATCCTTGCTGGCAGAAAAGCCTCCTGATGAACTGATGAAGATGTAGAAGGCTGAGGATCATCAGAATGTCGCTGTCTGACAGTTCGGCTTCGGAACCTCTTTGATCAGCAAAAGTGTCGTACAGCTTCTTTGCCTTGGTCCTGATGATGTTACCATTCAAAGTGATGTTTTTCTTTCGGCAATCTTGGATCCAAAAAGCCAAGGCAGTTTCCATCCTGATGATGTTTTTATTGCGGATATAAACAACTTATTTTGCACCTTAATTGATGCACAGCGAAGCGGTTGCCCTGATATTCTTCTCATCTTTATTGATGTAGCGAACCGTTGACTCATTCATACTGTAATGGCGGGCTATGGCAGTGTAACTCTGTCCTTCCTTTATCATATCGAGAAGTTCCACCTTCTCCTGAATCATCAAGAACTTTCTCTTCTTCTTTGGCTCACCAGAAGCCTTAGATGATGGGCGTTTGGGTGGCATCCTCGGGGGTTATCAATAAAACAGCAAGGCAAACAGACAGATCAAGACGAACAGCTTCTCTCCCTGCGAGATGCTTCTAAAACAGAAAAGCCAATCAGCGGAGATTTAAACTTATAAACAATGCTACGGAATGCCACGAAATTGCGAAAACATACACGATATGAAAATTAATAGGTCTTACAGAAAAAACCACGAAATAGCGGGACCGCGAAAACTGAACCGCAATATGACGGGGGTTTACTGTACTTCAAATATCTGTGCATCGTTGTAGACAAAAAATGCATCCTCTCCTACTCCAGTTCTAATAACATTTTTTTTTTAGGCCACCAAAATCAATGGACCTCAACACTATTTAGAATCTGAGGAACAATTAGAGTGTGCAGTTCATGCTCAACCACCAAGATCAATAGTATAACAGTATAATCCAGGGCCCCAATGTAGCACAACTATGGAAGCCCATATTTCTTAACTTGGTTTTTGCAATGCATAGTTTGCAGTCAAATTTTCATTATGAAGTTTTAAAAGTTTATGAAAAAATGTCCATATCAATCAGTAATTATTTATGTAAAAGTAAGTACAAAATGCATACTAATGTATCAAAATAAAGAATGCATCTTTGATGCAAATCTGTTCTTGCTTTTTCATTCACAAATTTCTCTGCCCTTGTCCAATCACTTTGCATCACAGTTCTCTATGGCCAGTATAACCAAAGTAGCCATGTGATCTTGTGCCTTGGATGAACAAAGGTTACAAGCAATGTCATGAAAAGTATAACACAGCAGTGAGTTCAGGCATGAATGTTAACTTTGCTGCAAACAGCAATTGAACTATGTCAAGAACTATATGCTTCCATTTTGATGTCACCACAAAATTTCCACTTAATTGGTTGATGTCTTATCCAGTTCATCGCAACTCGTGCACATAGCTTCTGTTGAACACAGCAAAGCAAATGTGTCAAACAATTTTTTAACCTTCAGAACGTGCGATATCTACAATTGGTTAAAATATGTCAATTTTAAATCCTTCTGGATTGGAAAGTTGTTCATCTGAAGCCAGTTCTTCAAAGAATCCTTTCATCCACCCTGCTCACTACTGAATAAACACTTTTCAAACTGGTCATCATGTTCCGTCCTGTTAAAATAATGCCCTCCCAAGAATCTCAAATATATAGAAGTTCAACTTTCTGTACCAGACAAATCTACATGGGTTATCTATGGTTTGGTTGAAGTCTTGTTTATCACTAATATAAATAATTCCCCACATCATTAAAAATACAATAAACTCAAATTTCTCCATTATTTTTAACCTATCAACATCAGTGATTTTCCTTCTCATTTGTACTTGTTTTTTTTCATAATTTCACTGTAACTGTTCTTTACTGCTCAAACTGAGTCCAGTCTAGATGTTTATCATGTCTCACGCAACGTTTTGGACATCAAACCTTTTGCTTATTCAGCAGTAAATTTAAAGCAAAATGCAAATATTTGACAGTGTGCTGAAAAATGTCCCTGCCTGCACACTCACTTTTTCACTACATCATTTATGAAAAGATTACATGACGCATACTGAAAATAAGGAAATGGCCATTTATTGAGGCAATCTATGAATAGTTTTTATACTACACCTAGTTTCTGCTCATAACACATGCACCATCATAACACTGGCCTCACCAAGAAAGGTTTCTTTTGCAATGTCTTTTTCAGTGTCCAAATGCACCCACTGAATCATGATTACAGTTGGTCTATTTTTGTGATGTCATTAGTGATAATAGCATTATCAAAAATAATGGAGCAATGCTTATCTTTTAAATCAATCTACTCTCTGCAGCATTATCTAATAAAGATACAAAATGAAATTATATCTTAGTGCTGAGATACTTTGTTGCTCAAGCCAATAGTTTGTTCAATTCCATTAGCATTGGATCAAATTGCTCCTACTAGCACCAAAAAATTTCTACCTTCACATTTCCCATTGCCAACACATTTATGTTGTCGTCAAAATGACGACGACAATTCAGAATAAAACTTGTGTGCATCTTTCTCTGATTCTTCATCAATTGTATACTTAACCCTCTATGGATGATACACCCTTTTTTGCATCTAAATGGAACTTTTCTTTTAGTTTTTGATTTTGTAGCAAACATTTTGATTCGTCATCAGTAGTTTCCAGAACATTAATCCACATCCATTGAAAATTGATATTATTTTTGTCAGCATGCAACCAGTATGTAAAATAAGCTTTCACAAGCACATAAGAATAGCATAGCCAATCACATGACACCTTCAGATTTCTTCTTGATTGGGGTATTGTTTGGACTTAATTCACTGCTAAGTATGCACTGTTTTAGAACTAATTTTTACTGTTGCTGAGAAATGCTCACAATCAATCCATTGACTACTCAAGACTCAGATTAAAGAGGTAATGATTATATTGGCTCTTTTGTATTTTCCAGTGATTTTGGTACTGGAGTTGTTGTTCCACTTCTCAGCAGGTAGCACTACACTGCACATATGAGACAGCCATTGTTTACTTGAAGCAGCATGCCACCTTTTTTTTTTGTTTGCTTTTGCTTTTCATTCTTTCTAGTTGCTGCTCTGACAGCTTCCTTTTGTGATATAATCTGAAACCAAAATTATATTATTCGCTTTAATTACAATATTAATGAGCTTATTTTGTTCTGCAGTCATCTCTTTCAAATCTTTAACATCTTTCTTTACATCATCAATAACAAACTTCAGATGTGAGCTGATAAGGTTAGCCATGCCATTTTAGGAAGATCCCAAACATAAATTGATAAAAAACAATTGTTTTGTTTACCACATTATTCGGCATATAAATTGGTACTTTTTCTGCAAGGGCCAGACCATCAACATACACTCCACTCCAACTTATATATGGATGAAATCATGATACCAGGAACACAGGACCCTTAATTACCATGGGAAAATTTATGTATAATTGTACATACGTGTGGGGTGCATGCTGACTCAGATTCAGTTACCTCCCTTATATTTAGTGCTTATGGGGGCACAGATATCATTGTGTTAGGGGAGCTTCAATTCACCAAAGTTGAAAAAAATATCAACCTTTACTTGAAAATGCCTGTTAAAGAAAAGGAAAGCATATACTGCAGCTTTTAAACTGTGATGGTGAATTTTGCTGTAAACAATGGTGGAAATATGGCAGCAGTATGGCATTAATGAGTAATGTGTTTGCAACTGGCAAAAAGCAAAGGATTCGTTAAGACAGACTGAAAAAAGCAACAACAAAAAAACAAACCAGAGTTAAAAAGCTGGAGGGACCAATGTTAAAGAGCAGCTTTAAGACTTTGTTTTGACACAACATGCTGCATGCTATGGACTAAATAAAATCCAATTATGAATGAAAGGCCAAAAAATGGCCAAAGAATGTGGAAAACCAAATTTTAGAGGGGATCCGTCATGGTGTTTTTGTTTTATGTAAAGAAAAGGACTTAGCATTCAACAACACACAACCATAACACAAAAAACTATCAGCAGATTTTGAGAAAAACTTGAACATTTTCATAAGTTCATACGAAATGACATTGAAGAGTGTACCATTAATATAACCGATATAATAAATATGGACAAAGTTCTTTTAACAATTGATATACCACCGCTGTTTTATACTGATAGAAATTTTATACTGTTATTACTGTACAAAAGTACATCATACTATCAACATACACCACTTAACTTATATGTGAATGAAGGCTTGGAAAAGAAGAAAATTGACCTATTCAACTTATACTCCACATTAACATATAACCCAAAAGATATGGTATATGAAATATCTATGTACATTTTACAAACAAAACATTTTTTAGTTTTGTTTTGTCAACTGTGATTAATTGAAGTTAAACCTATAACATGTATGCATATGCTAAATTTTGTCTTGACAAGAAACAATGCAATGGATGTCCGTCACAATTACTGCTCATATAGAATGTACATATATTACAAAGGTATAGAAAGATTGAGACATGTCATAGGTGAATGTGTGTCATATACATTATAGATACTACAAGGGTGGTGTTAATACTGTATAGATCTGTGTATACAACAATATTGTAATATGAACTATATGGTCATTTATAAACATACATATTACTACATTTATTTGTAATGCAAAAAAAAGCAAACACCATGAAGCTAATTTATACATGAGTAATTATACCAATAGTAGGTAGATAATTTATAGCCAAATCAAAATGTTACTTTTTGATAAATTTTACAAATTGGATTCTACTTTCATTATTTGGAGATTCTGTGGTCAACATTATTACATATGTTATGGATACACAGCAAGCATAATTTCTAGTCTAAAAAAAAAGTGTTTTTGTTTGGAACCAACATAGGTGGGTGTTATGCCACTGGTCAGGAGATAATATTGCTTGAGAAATAATAAAAAATAAACTAAAGTATGTCACCCAAAAACTTGCAGAATCAATGCCAAAATGCATTCAAGCTGTCAACAAGATGCATGCTCATCATTAAGTTATCAGTGAATAACTTCATTATATGATCATAATTAGGCAAATTTGAATCACCTGAAAGTAGTGAGTTCTGCAGGTATGTCTTACCCAAAGAAAGAGCCATATGCAGCACTTGAATATAAATGTCACATGACTCAAGTCTTGAGTTGATAAAGATTTAGAAGATCATACAACAATTTCTACAATAGCTAAGGTGACTGTAGATAGTCTTTCAACAGGTCTCATACGAAATGTTCCTTTGTTTTGTTCAGGGTAAGTATTAATAACTGTAATTAGCCTCCATAATTGTAAAATAGAATTAGAATATGTTTGCACACGCACGCACGCAGTATGTAAACATCTTTAAAAACAAACAATTTATAAATCAAATATTATCCTGAAAATAAATGTAGAGCTATTTTCTCTAAATTTGTTTTAGTTGAATGATATAGCCTGTCTGGCTCCAGGAATGCACAGATAAATGCTTGATGATTCCTGGTAGTTCTGTCATTTCTTTAATGGGTTTGCATGAATTTGACAAATTCAAGTTTCCTTGTTGAGTAACGGGCAGTTACACTTGTTCCAGCAGCTCTGACGTAGGAGTAATGGATTTTATGCAAGGCAAAGCCAGGCCACAAATAATGGACTATTTATTATGAATACTACATCATGATAGCACTGCAGGAAATGAGCAAACAAATTACAGTACAGTTGATTGGAACTTCCAGAAAAAGAACAAAAAATTATACAGACATGCAATTTGTCGAGGTCTCCATGAATACTCTAACTGCTAGAACCTTACTCTAAATCAACCTACAAGCATTTGAAAATAAAATTACAAAACTGTTTTCTCCTCTCTTTCTCTTTAAAAAAAGATTTTATCAGGTCCAATTGCTAACCAATTTGACTTTCTGGGAATTATTGTGTGATGCTGGAGCTAACACTGCCAGACAAATAAAAACTAAACATTATTGCTTATACGCGAGACCAGAATCTTAACCCTTATTAGCTCCCACATTAATTAGTTCCTCCTATTAGATATCCAGATGGATTTCTAAATAATAAAACATTTTGCAACACATATACACTTTCATACACCTGTGCTTCCACTAAAATAAAAAAATTATAGATATTAAGCTTATTTAAAATAACATTGGTAAATATTTCTGTTTTTTTTTTTTTAATTGTCAGACTTCTTCTCTATATTCACAATGGATTAACAAGTTATCATCCAAAAAAGAGGAAATGATTTAATATTGTTTTTCTTGCATGTGAAAGTTAGGCAAAGTTTATATTAACATAGATATCTACCATCTAAATGGAAATGTGTTTTGATGAATCCTGATTGCACTATATCAGAATATATCCAGAGTAATGGCTATTTCATAAAAGCAAGCAGAAAGTAATACTTTTAACTGCTAAAAGAAAATTATACAGAAAAGAATGCACTTGTAATAACCTATTGGCAACCAATTTATTATTCACATTTGATATTCAGATGCTAGTTTGTTTGTTTTTCTTTTAGCCATAGGCAAACACATATGCCATGAATCTCTCTGTTGTCCTTTTTTGCATAGATGAGCATTTTGTAAACATCTGTGCTTATTATAACAAGAATATTAATCAAATTCAAGTCAAAATTGTGTTTGCTTTTGTCATAGCCCATACCAGAGACATTTATTGAAAATGGTAACAGCCACAAGATGGAGGTCATAAATCTGTCTCAGATAAAAACACACTCACTTTTCACACAATACATTTTAAAATTACAACAATGGTATTCCAAAATCTAACTAGATAAATACATCCAAACAACAAAAAAAATCCAGTACAAACACAAGGTGTTTTTAGATAAGTTCTCAAATACATTTTAAATACTTAAACTGATTTTCTTATAAATTAACACTTATTTTTTAAAAAATGTAATTCAACTATCAATTTGTACAGTTTACACCAATAAAAATAAAGAGTAATCAATCTCAATCTGGCCAGCACAGTAGTCTGGCAGTTAAACTAAAGGAATGTTAGGTTAATGACCCTAGTATCAATCCCAAATGAATATAGCTTAGTTTGGCTTGCCATGGTTTCTTCTTGCTTTTTCCCCTTTCAGCCAGCCAAGCAGATTCCTTTGGGCACTTGTTTCCTCCCACATCTAAAAATAAATGGTAGAGATAGACCTACACTCCTTTCTGATTTAGACTTACCTCCTGTTAGGGAGAAATGCTCATTAAAGAATACTTTCAATCAGAATGTCTTTACTTTCCCAAAGACACCTAAAATACTATTATCTAATGTTTTTCTAAAATCTTTTACTTGAAGAAAATGGTCAAGAAATTTAAAATTAGAAGTGTACATTGTATTAATGTCTTCATTTAGTAAAAAGAAAGTTGTTTATTTTTCTTTTTTTAAATCTCTAGTCTTTATATGTATATAGTGATTTCTGTATAATAACTTTGGAACACAACAGTTGTTGAATATTTAAACTGCTAAATAGATGAAAATTTATTTCATAATATAAAGACTTCTGTAATTCTCCACCTTTTAGAAAATCTCCCCTAATGATTCAAAGTTAGAGGGGGGGAATCCACCCTTTAATTACACATCCACAGACAGAATTCAAGCTCTTAGCAAATTACGTGTAGTTTTATTACATAAAATGGTAATACCCAAACTAAAAAATAACTTTCCACTCAACATTTCTTAAAATTTTTTTTTTTTGTCATATCAGTCTGGAAGATATGCTGATGTAGTTATACGGCTCTTACTACACAAGACTTTATTCAGATTGACAATCCAGGTGCTTGCTATATTTTGTTATAATTTAAAATAATGCAATCAATAATTCATTAAACCATGAGATTTCCATGTTATGGTTTAAACTACCTACATCCCCTCTTTTCATATTTACTAGCCAATATGAGGCCATCTAAACTTTTAGCTTCATTCCATCTACTATACAACAACTACTACTAAATAATTTAAGTTTGGTGACAATGAACACTAATTTACAAATCATTTCCCCCTCCAATTAAATTTGTGATAACATGTGTTTTGGCTTTATTGTAGGCAAACAAAAAAAATTTGACTTTCTTAACCCTTTCATATTGTGTTCATGCGTGCGTGCATGTAATATAAAGCACATGATTTACTGGATGAATTTTCTATCTATAATATTGTAGTCTGATTTTATTATATGAAGGTATGTGGAAAACATTTTGCTAGTAGCCATAGTTCTGATTACAAGACAGAAATAGACAAATTATCAGCTTCTTTCTGCTGATGGCAAACATTTTGTAGAAAACAAGTGCCTCAGACTGATCATCATCCTAAGAGTTTTTAAAAACCGCACAAAGCAAATGAAATGTTCTGTCATTAGTTTATCTTTACATTTGCAGCTGACCTAAGTGCAATTCGGTACCTTTGAATAGCCAGAGAAAACAAATCTGTAGATGAACAGTCTTCTACGTTCTGATGAGAAGTATACCACCTGCCTCAGAAGTTGCTTCAGTTCATGGATAAAAGTTGCAAGATCAAAATAATCCATGGTACGTCTTTCTCATATAAAAAAACACCAGAACAGGAGAACATTAGTTTGCTGCATCACATCTGTTGCCAAAAATTTTAATTCCAACAACAGTGCTATCAAATTTAACTTATTTACTCCTTAAAAGGTAATCCACTCTTAGTAACAAAGATAAAACAAAAAAATTTACAACAGGGATGACAAAGATATTAACTCTTTACTAATGTATATACAATGTCAAACAACAAAGTGAATAATAGTCATTTTAATTATAATATTCAGAGTCAGTTAAAAATAAATGCTAATTCTTTTTCTCTCTTCTTAGTGTCTAAAACCTGGTAAGTATACAAAAATTTTACCACAACATTTTTCAAGTCAAACAACAATCAGAGTAACTCTTTTGCTCTGTTTTCAACAATAGAAATTTCTTTAAAGTATTGCTGATAATTGGTTATTTTCAATTTTGCTCAGAAAAGGTTTACAAGTTTTTGGAAAAAGTGAAAAATAATTATGCTGACATACAAATAGTAAAATAAGTAAATATCAGAACTTGTGATGTACACTTTACTTAAAAAAAAACAAAAACTAATGACATAAAAGTATTTTTCTCTGCAAACTCTGAATACACCAAAATAATTTATAATACTGTATTAAAATTTCAACTTCAGTTTTTTTGTTGTTTTTTAGCTATAAATGCTAAATACCAATGATTTTTTTCAAATAGTTTTTGTTTTATTTTGTCTTTAATGCATAATATTCATTGGACAATTTAGGTTAATATTCAAATATTTCAAAGCCAAAAAGGACCACTCCTACATATTTAAAATTATTGAAAAAATATCAAATTCAATGCAATACTGAGGATATTTTAGGAAAAACTACAAGGCAAGTTTAGTGGAGATGATATCTTCACACTCTCTGCAAGAAAGCTGACAGAAATGTTAGTCAACTGGCCTATTCCAACTCATAACCACATTTAGTTGCTATAAAGCACTAATAAGTATTGTATCAAGACATTTTTGTTAGAACACAAAACAAAGTCAATTTTCAACCATTAAAACAGTTTTAATACAGAAATCTTGAACAATGCAAAATTAGATTCTCATGTAAAACCAAGACTATTAATATAACATGACATGATTCTTTTAAAATTCATGCACTGATTTACTGTCTTTCATCCTAAACTTACAACTAAATCATGTAAAATCACCAAGCAACAAACATCTGCCTTGGCATACAATGCTGTCAGACAGAAAATTTGTGGAATTGCAACAATCCTTTACCCATGACAGCCCAAATAATCAGGATATGGTAATTTGAAATTAATTTTGAGATGAAAAACATTCTCAAAGGCAAAAAAGAACTAACTGCTTATATAGGTGCAAACTGTCTACAAACATGCTGAGGAGTGTTTATTCCATGCTTTCTATGAGACTATCAGAAATTTCATTAACCTCATCCCATTAAATCTTCTAGATATAAAATTTCAAAGTTATATGGAACAACATCAATATATTTAGTTATGAAATTTTGTTTTATATCGATTAATCTGTCACTAATGTAATGTGCTGCTTACTGTTTGTTTTCCTCTGGTCATTAACGTGTGTTACACTTCATAATTGTTGATTAACAGCTGTTTTGTTTTATACTGCTGCTGTGTGTCTGCCATCTTAAAAAAAAAAATGGCAAAATTCAAAATGTTGCTTTAGAAACAAGATTCACTATTTAGGAGAATAGGTGATAAATATTATATCTTTAAAAATTGATGAAATTACTGCAAAATTTTAAAGTACTAAAAAAATTCAATTCTTAATAAATGTTACTTTTAGTGAAATAGTACATTAACAAATTTAATTCCTTATATTTTTCTGATTTCCTTCATGGCAGAAATAAGATTGTTCTTTCGTTTTCTTTTAAAGAAAAAAAAAAACAAATTATTAAAAAAAAACTTTATTCCATTCCTTGTAAATGTGAAACACTTATAAGGTAAAAAAAAAAAAAAAAAAAGAAAAAGGAAAACTTATTCTCCAATAATGAGGAGGAATATTTTGGAAATGTTAATAGTAGATGTTTTACTTTCTGACAGTGAGGTAATTAAGACACCTCCATCTTTCATCTTAACAGGAAAGCAAAAAAAAATTTTTTCTCTATTCTCTTTTCTACTAAAACAAAGCAGGAACAGATTGGTCAAGTGTGGTAACAACAAAAGCTAATTATGAGCACACCTACACAACCCACAAAGATTGTTTCATTTTTGTTTTTTATTCAATATTAATTCTTTTTTTAGCAATTATGATCACAGATAGAGAGAGTTGGCAATTCAGAAACAATTTCCATTGGTTTTAATTGAGTTCACTACTTAAAAAATAATGAAAAGGGTCATACTTATTTCTGCTATGCAAATATCAATTTGTTTGTTGTTCAACTGAAATTAGAATGTAAATATTATTTACTTTTCCAACAGAATTTTCCTACATTTACCAGTACTAACCTGATTTCTGAGTTATTTTTACAAATACTGTAAAAGAAATATTTAAACTAAATTAATTCTTAGACAAGATTTTTTTTTAATTAGAAAGTGTAATTATTTTTTTTTAAATTATTTTACTTTTGGTTTTTATTACTTGAAAATTCGATAGTTTTAAAAGTATCTCTTAGTAAGCTGCACCCTTTTTTTTAGCTGATGACATGTGCAATTGTTCAATTTTTAAAATATAAACTCATCTTTTGTTTCCAATTTTTAAATGTTGAAATGCTCAAACTTTTATCTACATATAATTGTTACAAGTGTCATGAATGTAAGTTGTAAGAAATAAATATTCACTTTCAGCAACTCAAAAATGCTAAATTTTTAAAATTTGTTTATTCATCAATAAAAGGTTTCCAATTTGAAATTTTTAACAAGTAAGCAATTAGGTCCTTGATAAAGCTTAATGAGTTTGTTTGTTTTTCAAAATGGGATACAGCCATGCTTGAGATAAAACAAAACACAATGCATATTATCACAATGCAGAATGATCCCAACAAAAACAAAAGGTCCTAACAATTCTCTAACCTCCAATTGGAAAACTGAAGAATAGGAATTGTAGTGCAGAATGCATGGACACTTTACAACAAAACTTGTGATAATTAGAATTTTCAATTTGTCCTTTACCTCGGATGTGAAAGTTTCTGATGCCAACCTTGGTCTTCTTCAGGTAAAGCAAATTATCTGTTAAATGTTTTGATTAACATCATCATTATCTCTAAAGAATTGAAGGTGAATATTTAAATAAACAGTAAGAAAGTTAAAAATAACAAAGTTTAATTAACTAAAACAAAGACCATACATTTGGAGGAAGGTAAATAATGCCATTTCAAAGTTTTGTGTTTCTCAGTACTTATGTGAAATGTCATGTATTGATTAAATCACTCATTACAACTTAGACAACAAATAAATCTATTTTTCAATAAAATTATTCATATAAAAGCACCCATTATTAACTCACTTAATACTTGGTGTTTCCCACAAAAAATGACATAATTCCTCAAAAAAAAACAAAGAAAATACTTATAATTACCAAAGATATCCATACCATTCGTGTTTTCACAAAAAAAAAAAGAAAAAATTGTTTAATTATTGAATAATAGCAAATTCTCAAATTTCAATAAGCTTGCTTGGTTTTAAAGATAACCAAAGAAACATTAAATAAAAGATGTAGAAAGAGAGCTGGTAAGAAATGATACGAGATTTTTCTTGTAAGGACCATCCAACTTATTTTAAAAACATCTTTCTAACAAACTAGTCGTCCCATTGACCAACTTAAGGACATTGAAAAAATTAGGGTAGAAAAACTTGCAGGTAAGAAGGGTGTAAAAACAATTCCAGTCATGCTAACCTGAGCAATGTCCAGGTTTTGATTAGTCTTCTAACAGTCCCAACCCAACCTTCCCTTCAAACAATGTAGATCCAAAATTGTCCCTTATGCAGCAAAAAAAAAAAAGATTGAAAGAAATAAAGAAACATTGAGGAATTCTGTAAATTTTCAGAAAATTCATACAAGAATATCACTACTTATGGCTTCCACTATTCCTAGATTTTTGTGACCAATATATTAGTAAACATAACTTCTTCTAAATGAATATTGAACTTTAGTTTTATTTTTTAAAAAAAAATTATATATATAATATTGATAATTTTTCTGCTCTTCTCGATTTCAGTGAACTGATGACATCTCACTGCAGTTTCTTTTCTTTTCTTCTCCAAACAACATCAACAACGATGATGATGATGATAAAATGTAGTGGCATACAGTCCTGAGATGACCTCACCCAATATCGATTTTACCAATCATCCTGTGATTTTTTACCCAATAGGATGCCTGATAAAAGAGGTGCCATCATTTCTCATTAACAATGAAATCCATGGTCTGAATTGGCTAATTGATAAATTTTCTTTAACTTCTTCACAAGCAGAATTAAATACCATCACCATGATGTGCCACCTCTGATCTGAAAGTCTCCATTAAAACTCTTCATTTATAGACATGGAAAGAAACCAGAGTGCCCAGAAAAATCCATGCAACAAGAAGAAACCATGCCAGGAAGGTAGATAAGTCAAATCAAGTTGATCTGCTATGGGAAGTGAAAATGGGCTTAGTCCAGTAGTCTAACCACCCCCAGATTTTAAAATGTGGTGTTAAATTCCATATCCATAGATTTTAGTGAACAATATAGGCCAGCCTGGCCAGAAACTGAAGCTAGATAGAGAAAGCATACACTAGTCAGCAGTTAGCAAGTGACAGTTTCGTAATTGTGCAGCTGCAGAAAACTAAAGAAATGCTTCAGCTAAACACATAATAAATTCTATACAGAAGAGTGGTTGTCTCAAAAAGAATGAACAAACAAAAAAACCAAGTTTCAGGAGGAACAGGGTTAATATTATGAAAATAAGTGTGTCAAAAAGTAACAAGAAGTTTTCATTTATCAATCATTGCCCATATTATCATGTTATGTAGATAAATGTTCCATCCTTTTTTTTTCTAATTGAGGGTCTGGTTAATATTCTAAATCCCAAAAGAATGATCATTTTTAAAGCTTCATCCACACTAAAGCAATGTATCATTTGGAGTCTCCTGGTAAGACAGTATATGTAAAGCATTTAAATCTGGTTGACAAATAAACAAACAACAAGAATTTTCAAACTTAATTTCTCAGATGTATAATCAAACCCTCACTAAATCAGTAAAACTATATGTATGACAAAAGATTTTTATTTCATTTCATTTTTTTTTAAATTTTATGGTTATCTTTTTTTTTTTGTTGTTGCTTTTAGTATACCCTAGGTGGTATTCTGGGGAAAATATATAAATCAATTTAAGTAATGTACCTCTAAATGATCCCTAACAATTCTTTGTTCAACAAATCAAATCAACTTCTAAATAACTCAACCAGCAGTTTTTTTTTACCCTCTGGGGCAGGTTCAAACAGAATGCAGAATTAAAGGATATGGACCCAGGACGCAATTGTCAGACTTAATGGCTTCATCTGGTTCAAAAATGAAGCTGAAAACTCTATCAAATATACAGTGCACCATGCATAACAAGCAAACAAAAACATCAGACAAAAGTTCAACCTACTGAAAATGAATAACATTTACCATATTTCAATCAACAATCTTGAACATAGCATTCCAGACAATTAATACACATTAATCTGTAAACAACGAAATGTACTGATAAGCAAAGTCTTATTTGAAGCAGGTGCTTCCAACTTCATAAATATTCCAAAAACTACAAAAAAGATATCTACAGTTTAGTTTAAATATTAAAATACTTTTAAAAAGAATATTATTTATATTAAGAATACCTAAGTATTAAAATTTACTACTTAATTTCATCAAAATATTGCTTACTTACCTACCTATGAAAGTAAATAAATGTTAATATTTAACCAAAGACAACTTTAATATTATATTTATTTCAATCAAAAGCACATCCTAAATTTGTATATATTTTGTGTATTTTTGGGAATGTCTGAATAACAATATGGGTGTTACCAGAACAATAAATAAATGCCAAATTCTTTTTTAAAAAGTTAACTTCAAATAAGTGCATGTGTGCATTAAAGATTATCCAAAAGTGGATTTGCAGGTTATCTAGATAGCAGCAGCATATAGCTGTGTGAAGTGACTAAGAAGCTGTATTGTTGCCTTTCTTCTAAAACCACCTTCTAACTTTTCTAACAATCATGAAAACATGAACTTACTAGGGCTTGTAGGCCATGACACGCATTTAAGGAGAAAAAGATAAGGCCAAGCTTCAGTAATTTGGAACATGAAGATACTGAGGTTGCTTCTTATTGCTAAGTTAACTATCAGTCAACTTATGGTAATCAGAAATCTCAACAGAAACTCCAAGAAAAATTTTAACTTATGTAAATATTTCAAGTCATAATTAGCACAAAATGTTTAAAACATTCTTCATCACAATCTAACCCTGCCTGGAAAGCTAAAATGTATTGTTTTATGTAGTTATGACAAAATAAATTGATTGTTTAGAGAAGGATAAGATGAACAAAGTTAACTGCCAAATAGAGAGCAGGTACTAGCACCATATCTGGTATTAAGATGCTGGCACCTTCAACTACAAAACTCTACTATTCAACATTTTCCATTGAAGTCTACCTAAAACGTCATTATATCCTCAGTGCATCTGATTAGCTAGATGAAGCTATCTACTATTAATGTAGAAGACAGGTAATAATGGTGTTCCTATGTATTGGTTTTGGCTTCATTCTGAATAGTGTATAACATGCCCTCAGATTAAGAAAATATCACAGGATCTATCTGTTTTCAGAGAGGTGATAGTGCACACTGATTATATGCCCGCCTACACATCCAATACAGTATATCTCATACCTGAAATAGATTAATTTAGATGGGGTGGCCAAATTAACAAAGCAGAAAACACGACAGAACATAAATTGACGCGTAAAATATGTAAAAAATAAACATTCCAGCATGGGAATTACACTGATAGAAAATCAATTCCTTGTTCTTTCAACTGATATACACATCAACATAATTGGTAGAAAGTATTTTGCATACACTTGCTTTTCTTACATTATGATGGAACTTCAACAAAAGTTTAAGAATGTCAAATGCTTATATTTTTGATTTTATAATGATCAAAAGAATATAGTAAACTGATGCATAACTATTTTAGCATTCCACGGTGGGTAAAATAGCCAGTTGTTGAGCAATAAAAACTCAAATTCCAAAATTAATAAGCAGGTTGAGGGCAGTAAAACAGCTTGTTATCTATTCTAGAAGTTGCACAAACAAACAGGTGGCAGACACAAAAGAAAAACAAACTGATGCTTGGACTAATCAGAAAATCAAGTGCCTGTCTGAAATGAACAAGCACAATATGTCCAGTGACATTTTAATGAATTTGGAGGACCTACAGACTCTGCAAGAACTGTCCAGAGATAGTTTTGTGATTTTGAATTAATGAAGTGTGCTGCCAAGATGAAACCCTTTCTTTTCTTGAAAAATCAAAGGAGCTGACTTTATTTCACAAAGAACCATCTCCTTTAGACTCTGCAAATGTGGGCTAGAGTCCTCTGGTCTGATGAATCACTGTTCCAGAGATTAGATCAAATAGTAAAACTTGCGTAGTGAAAATTCAGGGAAGCATCCATCCAAGATGATCAAAGGTGAGTACAGATCCTGATATGTAGCTATTTCTACCAAAAAGCAACAAGCCATATTCAACACATCAAAAGAATAATGAATCAGTTTGTTTACCTGATCATTTTAACCAATACACTAGAACCATATTCTGAAAACTGCCTACCTCTCAACTAGATTTTCCAACATGAAAGTGATCTGAAACAATAAGCCACCACCATCAAGTAGTATTTCAAAGATCATAAAATTCCAGTTCTGAAGTGGTTGACTCAAAGTCCTGATATGAATCCAATAGACAATATAGACAAAGCTACTAGGATGAAAAAAGCCCAGAAATTTGGATCAAATATTCCAAACTATTCAGTAAACTAAAGTTAATATTTGCACAGACCAGTGTACTAGTCTTGTGAACTCTATACTTAAGCGCTGTTAAGCTATAATTGATGTTTACAATTATACAACTAAATACTAATATTTCTTTGATCTGTTTATCTCATGTAATCTTTGTGACCAAATTTTAAGCATCTGATTTTTTCTTATAATGTTGTCACCTTGAAATTTCATATAATGTAAGAAAAGAAAGCATATGTAAAATATTTACTACCAATTATGTTGTTGCATATGTCGTCCATAAAAACAAATCACTTTTCTAACAGTGTAATGTTCATGATGGAATGTTTATTTTTTACATATTTTGTGTGCCAATTTATGTTTGTTCTGCCACCATTCTTAAACTTTTGTCAATCACTGTATGTATGTATATGTGTATATACATATTGTGTGTGTTTGCATGCACACACTCAAAATTACATGTATGAAATAGGTGTGTGCATCTGGAGTTAGCTGAAAATGGCATCAACTGTACCAAAAGTAAATTTACTATTAAAGGAAAGACATCCTGGATAGACTACTTCTTCTAATATTCCTCATTTGCATTCCTACCCCATTTTCTTTGCAGATTTCATGTTGTGTTTAGGTCATCATTCAGGGAAAAAAAAGAAAAAAAACATTAAAGTTTTTTTTTATTATTTTGGTAAAATAAATCTGTTAATGCCATAAAAAGCATAATAGTAATTAGGTTTCCTAACAATAATATTCATTTGGAAAAATTATTTTAAGTAGTTAAAAATTGGCAAATAATTGTTTGTTGCTTTATTAAGCTATTCAGTTTCTTCAGATTAAGTAATATGCACATTTTGTATTATCAGATTTTTTGCCTATACAACTCTCTCCCACCTCTGCACATCCCCTTGAGTTTTATAACTTTTGAAATGATTCTTTTCCAATTTGTCAAAAGAATTTCACTCTGACACACTAAAATATTTCCAAAAATATCCCACAAAGAAAACCAACTCAGGCAGGCACATATAGACCAAAATCCCCTCCCAAAAGAATGATTGTGCCTCCTCCATATTAGAGTTGGAAAAACAAAAATTATATTTTTTTTTAAGGGAAAAGGCAAAGTAGTCTTTTGCCAATTCAAAACTAACTACAGTGAATATCATGCAACATGCTGCATCTTGAGCAAAAATAAAATTTAGCAGGGAGGGGGCAAAATGACAAAAATGTCCACAGAATAAATTAGAGGGAGGGATACACATGCTCTGTATCGTATTTTCCTCAGTCAAACTCATTATTCCCTGCCCAACTCACCACACACTAGTGAGCTTGGTAAATCAGCCAAAAAATAATGCCATCATTACACTATCACCAACTTTCCAACGGAAGGCGCAGTTAAGTTGTCCTCTCTTTCTCCCCCCTCTCTTTGCAGATGCCTGATCTACACTATAAAAATATGTATAAACAGAATAAATTTCCACATCAGAGTAACCTAACATGAGACAAGCATAATGATCTGATAATGATGATCCAAAAGAAAAAAAAAATCCTTTAGCGAAAATACAAGGATGCTGCCTTCTTACAAATTCATATTTAATTATATAGACAAATTTTCTTCTTGGAAGACCCTGCCCTGACTTTTGAGATCTAAGAATGTCTTCACAGCAGGGAGCTAGAAGGGACAGATATTAGCCTTGGTGACCAAGTTACCTGAGTATGGTTATAAGCTCTTGAGCAATGGCCAAGAAACAAGCCAATTGAGAATTGTCAAATACCTCCACTATATATACTAGAAAACCCTACTAGAACTCTTCATTTTTAGATGTAGAAGAAAGCTGAAGTGCCTGAAGGAAGCCCACATGATCAACTGGTGAAGAAGTGCAAGAAGAAATCATTTAAGGAAGGTAAGCCAAACTGAGATTTGAAATTTATCCCTCAACCATGGCAGTCCAGTAGTCTACCACTAGACTCTCAGCCACCGTTATGTAAACAAAGTACCATATTTTTATACTAAGTAAGAAGAGCTGAAGAGTACACTTGTCAAAATTCTGCATCAATATTACATCTTTGTGAATCAAAATGAAAATTTCCCTCATCTGAATAAATGGTCCTTACTAGCTAAATTTTAAAAATTAAAATAAAATGACAGTTTATTAGTTATCTTATTATTTTCAATATAATCCTTCAAGTTTATAAAGTGTCATGAGAATGGTATAACTAGCACAGACATACAGTTGAAAGGATTCTAAACCATAAAAAACATAAAACAAAAATTTTGATAAGAAAATGATATGGAGAAAATATTAATTAACTGCAGATTGTTTATAAAGTTTCACTCACACACACATGCAAATATAAGGATGCTGTTATAAAAATTGTACAAACTGATTGAAAATATATGCACACAATTCAAAATTGACCATAAAGTGAGGCACATAGGAATTCATTTTGCATATCTTTTGATGCATTTAATGACATCATCATGACAATAGTCACCACCTACATACATAAAAGTCAAATAACATTTTGTAGTGTGGATCACAACCTCATACTATTCACCAATGTCTGATGCAGTACCAGAATGGTCCTAGGAGCATATGTTCCCTTTTCAGTGTGCTCAGAGAGCTTATCCCAGACATGTTATAAGAGATTTAGGGCAAAAGGAAAAGCAAGTCATTATAATGCTAGAAATTTTTGTTCACAACTATTCTTGCATAATGGATCTCAGCATTATCATTAATGAAGATGAAATGATTACTGTGACTTATAACAGCAGGTCTAATGGTCTCATCCAGATAACACTGATCTAGAATTGCTCTGTCAGAGAGAATCAGTTCACTGCATGTTTAGAACAGCATCAGTGGCACAGCTTGACATATGCAGTATACGTACATGAAAAGTTTCTTTCAGCAAAGAACGTTTCATTGAAATGTTTAAATTATTGTTACTGACAGCTGCTGTGATACTTTAAACATCAAAGACACAAATTCAAATAGTTTACTTAACCGATAATTGAAAAATTAGTTAGTTCATATTTTACATCCCATAGTTATGTAAGATAGACTTATGTAAACTATCTTCATTTTTCAACTCTACCTGAAGAAAACCCATTTTGAAGAGATGCAGTCTTGAAAGCCTTTCAAAATTTAAATGACCTCCTATCACACAAGTGAAAAGAATCACTCAAAGCTAAGATAAACTGATGCCCCATTCTATTTGCCCCTCTACAACTGTACCAAATAAACAAGAGAGTTTTGATATTGGGTCATTAGATATGTAGTCATTAGAGTAGCTGTCTGACTCATAGTAACAACAAATCTTGAAGTACAGATCTCTACCAGACAAATCCTAGACTTCCCAATTCCATCAAATAGGCAAGATGTGCTCATAATTTTTTTCACGTCTAGCAGAACAGCTGTATCACTTCCAAAGTGGTTTTTCTGTACCAGGTTTCAGTCAATATAATGTTGGTTTGGTTCCTCAAAAATACGTAAACCATCAGCAAAGTGAAGGTTGAATTTACTCTCAACAACAAAGAAAATCTGGTTCCAATCCCACCCTAGTCTTGTTCTACAGTGTGCTGGTGTTAGGGACATGTCAAATACTGGACATCTAGAGTGCAATTAGTAGAGTACAGCTGATTACATATACAGTTGTCCCCCGGTATTCACGGGGGTTACGTTCCTAGAGCACCCGCGAAGAGTGAAAAACCACGAATATTGGACGTGGTCCATAAAAATGCCTATAAACGTAAGATATAATAAAAAAATATAAGTAAATATATAATAATAATTTAATAAAAATACAGCACTCAGCGAAACACTCGAGATAGCTACACGCGGTAAACTGGGATGATGCAGGACTGCTGGGGTGCATCTGTCTGAGACAGCGCCTCGTGGGCAGCAGCCAATCAGCAGCAAGGAGAAATGAATAACGCTCTCGGATTGGCTACTTTCAAACCTCCAGCCAATAGTGTTTATTTTATATTCATATTTTGCTGAGTTTACGTTAGTATTTATATTACAAAATTAGTAAATTATATTGTTATTAATAATTTAGCATTAAAAAGCGTGAAAAAATATATATTGCCACGAAAAAAGCCATAAAAAATCGCGGAAGATATTTGCGATTCCGCGAATATGCGGGGGTTTCCACGAACAATTATTAGTTAGGTTCTAAGGAAAATTCTGGGAATAACCGGGATCATTAATGCTGAACTGCAATTACGTGGTGGTCGACTGTATTGTATGCTTTTTTTACATTTGCAAATAGCTGACTCTATAAAAGGAAATAATCCAAGAATTTTAAAATTTTTAATGAAACAGCATCATGAAACTTTTAAAAAAGTTGAGAATTTTTTTTTTTTTTTTGCAATAGAAGCATTCTGTACAACAAACATTTTTCACATTAAAATTCTTAGCTAACATTTAGACAGATAGGAATTTTTTTTCAAAAACAAACTTTTATTACAGTTATCTTTAGCCTTTCAGATTTAAAGTTGACATTTTGAATGCTGTAAGAATTAAAATAAATTTGCTGTATTCTCAACAAAGGTATACTGTGCAGACTAGGCTAAAAAACAGTGACTACCACATTGAATGGTATATCTAGAATTATTTCAATAAAACCACTTCAGAATATTTTAAAAAATAAGAATAAAATGTATACATGTAACACAGAAAGATAATTGAAAGCAAAAATAAAAGTTTTTCGACATTTCTATCAAAGTAGAAGGAAAAAAAAGGAAAAGCTTCTGCTTGACAAAATTATTTTGCTGTTATTGCAAAAGTACAGAAAAATTTATAACCACACAATGTTATTCCATTCTTGTCACAGATATAAAAAGTGATGGACTAATTAGACCTGAATTTTAGAAAGTTTTATTGCTTTTGATTTTTAATAGTTAGTGAAGCACAGAAAGTTCTATCAAGAAAGACTTTAGAGAAGAGGACATGAAATGTTGTCAATATTGGGAAAGGTTTTTAGTGAGTGGCAAAGAATCTTGAAATAACAGAATCTCGTACTTTTAACATTTATCCTTTTGTTTACATGTTTTAAATCTATTTACCTAATTCTGCCTAATTATATATATATATATAATATATATATATATATATATATATAGTTCATTAAACAAATTAGTTATTATTTAGGAATTTTCTAAGTTAAATAAATTATTTCTCAATGAAAAAATATATATATAAATTGAAATCTGAGAATTATTAATTCTTCCTTCCTTTTTCTTTTGGAAGTTTGCACCTTCAAAATTGTATTTTAACATAAATTATATATTTTTTAATTATCTTAAATAAAAGAAAACATTATTTAATGATAAAAATGTGCTTGTCTCCCTTGGATTAGAAAAGCTTTTTGCTATTACTGCACTACAAATGAAATTCTGATATTATTTATAGTACTGAATCTTTAAAAAAAAGATGTACTAACTAAAAAAAAGAAGAAATACATATGTTCAAATTGAATTAATTCTGCCAAGAACAGCTGCAATGGTCTTCTCTAGGAACAAATATTAAAGATGAAATAATTAATGCACATGTGAATTTAAAGTTGTGTTACTGATAATAGTGACAGTAAATCTAGCAATTTTTAAATTTTAAAACTGACATCTTCCTCTTTGATAAATGAAATATTCATTTAAGCATCAGATAGCCTGACAATTTATCAAAAGAAATCCAACTGGATCACAGATTAAACATTTTTTAAAATAAATTTAGTATCTCCCCTCTGATGAAATATAAATACTGCCAACATCAGGTTCCCATGTTTTTTTTTTCTTTTCTTCATGTTTTTATGAAAACTAAAATAAATAAAAGAAACACGTGTAAATAACCGTCGTTTTGTTTGTCCACATAAGTTAAAAACAATAGTTGGTGGTGCAGCAATCTAGTAACAGGCTGATAAAGAGTCTTTAACCATGGCAGTCTAAGTATGAATCCCTATCAGTTTGGTGTACCTTCCTGGCATGGTTTCTTTTCAATCTTCTTCACCAACCAGCAATGGGATTTCCACCTCCTAAAAATAGAGAGTTCCAGAGGGTTTTGCAGGTACATGCAGCAGATGCCACAGGTAACTAGACTGACTCACACCTTGACCACCACTCAAAAGCACACAAATGTTTGTAGGTAACTGCTGGGAGATGTCCTTAGACCTTGAAAGGCAGAACAGTTTCAACAAGAAAACAATAATTTATACTTGGAAAAAAAACAAACAAAAGAACAGTTACTAACCATCACTATAGCACAAGTAAAGTACTTATATTTGAGACAAATGTTCTGAAATGAGTTTACTCTGCATGCACGTCTGCTAATACAATCTCCTTATATTTTAAAATCAATGGCTGCTCTATCTTCTGCTCAAAGATTCTAAATTTTGTATTTTTTTTTTTAGAATCACTTATTAAAGGAAAGAAATGAAAAAAGAAAAAATATGCTAATTGCATAAGTGATTAATTTAGAATTAACTCTATATACACCACCTGGGGTGTATTTGTATTCCACTACTTTTCAAATCTATAATATTCATCCCTATGGCTCAAACTGTTGTGTGATGCACAATACTATCCTCATTAATAAAACCTTTTGTTTAGCACTTCCAGACCAGGGTACAAGAGTATACACCCCAAGGGAAGGAAAACCTGATGTGATATAAGGAAAGTTAAAGAATATCCTTTGGTGTAGTAACTCAGATTTGAGTCAGGTGTTTTTCCAATTAATAAACCATAGTTAAATTCCTTCTCAGTCTACTGAACCAAAACCTTTTTTATATAAAAAAAGAAAGAAAATTAACACAACTTACATTTATGTCAACAACTTTTGCAGAATGTCTTCCCTTACATTTTATTGAAGAAATCACTCATTTTTAATATTATTTTTAAAACAGGTGTTTTAGCCAAATTCCAAACAGACAAAAGAAAAACCATTTAAAATTCAGTTTTTGTTACTCCAACATATCTTGTAATTTTTAAGGAAATAACTGAAAACAAGGGATGAATATCTTTGTTCAAGCAATATACAAATACTCTGTCGATTTTGGAACACACAGTTTGATTTGTGGCATAGCTCACTAAGTAAAACCACTAAAATAAAGTTATTACTTTTATTTTATTTTATTTAGTTTATTCATTTATGCATGCACAGTCAATGTGAAATTTCTCCTTTTTTTTGGCACCAATTTATAAAAATGTAAATAAATAAACCTAAAGTACAGGAAGAAGACAATTTCTCTTTTTTTTTTTTTTGTTTTGTTTTGTTTTGTTTTCTGGTCCAGTAAAGATGTCCAATTTTAATGAGTTATAAAGATACTAAAGAGCAACTTTAAAAAAAACAAAGAAAAAAAAACCCACTGACTCATCATTTTTCTAACAGGGTATAGTAACATCTTCTTGCTTACCTAAAGACCCAAAGAATTGTCAAAAATAAGATTTTCACTTGCAGTACACCTGTTAATATTAACAAGAAGTGAGTACTGATCTCCAATATACATCTACAGCCCATAAAACTGTGGAGAAACATTTACAGGATTATTGTCAAGATCAATGCCCTCATTCCATATTTCTCAGAGTTGAAGATCTGCATGTAGTATCTAATTTGAGATCTTCCTTTATTATTATTATTTTAATTCTGTGCACATGGAGATTTTCTGGTAACAGCAGGCAGACAAGCAGGCTGATCTACACCTCACTTAGTTGGGTGCAAACCTGGACAGCCAAGTTTGATGTCCAAAGAAACTAAACTGCTAATGAGCCACTGTGGTGCTTGTATGCCGTAATTAAAACAACACGAACTCTCAGAGTTACACTAACAAAATCCTACAACCTGTGCTGTGCCCCTTGGTAGCAGGCTGATCATCTTTGTTCAAGTTCACTAATGCAGATTTATAGTATTTAAAAATAAATAACAAGGTTTACATCCACCATGTTTATTTTTCTTGCTTCATTCAGTTCAGACACGAGTTATACAAAATCAACACCATTTAACATTAGAGCAAAACTGATGTGAACTTCAAAAATCATAAATAAATAAATAAAATACTTCAAATCAAACACCTGATGTTAATTACTATGTTGGTGGGAGGGTTTTTTCTTATCATATTTTAATCCATTTTTTAAATGGGTGTGGCAATAGATAGTTTTGAAATCTGCATACTACTAAACCCAACCATTTGTAAATGTACTTTGATTTCTTGAAAGGTAATGTGTCCTCTTTTCTAATGTTCCCAAACTTTTCTCTATATCCATGATGACAGTGCTTTAGGTCTCTACACCCATCTTAGTTGGTGCCAACTCTATCTGCATACAACAGTTGGCATGTATTTCTCCTTTAAAATCACTCAAAAAAAATGTCTATGCTGACTGCTTTTTAGATTCATAACCCTCTGCTGCCACCATTCCTTTCTATAACTATTTGAAAAGTAAAATCATATTATTGCATCAACAAAAAAAAAAGCTGTTAGGCAAAGAAAATCAATCTTTGAAATGTACCTCTCAAAAGCCAGAATCGCTTGTTTCTTCTCAATAATGTAAGTGAACAGTTACTTGCTGTATACTTTCTCATCTAAATTATCTTTTGCTCAAAATTCATATGCTGTTATTTTTATTATAATATTAATACAACTGACAATACTGGTTAAAAACAAACTACTATTGTATATACAAAAAAAAAACCTAATTGTCTATCAAAAGCATGACTGCCAATCACAATCAAAGTCATAATTATTTCATCTTTTAACGGATTTAAATTTGCAGATGTCCATGATTTTGTGTCTGCTTTTCTTTCCAAACAAATCTGAATTATCATCACATTTACCATCACTAGTCTTCAGATGTTTTGCACATCATCTTACAATCATTGCCAACATAACCATGTTTATTAACCTAACTTTAAGTCAGTAGTAGAACTAGTGATAATTTACAATCTGATACATATCCAAAGCAAAATATTTGAAGATATGATGTGACATCAGGTATGTTTTCCTAAAATTAGTAAGGGGGGGCTCATTTTAAGGAGTTTGAGTGAAGTATCGAGAGCATGTTAACTAATAATTGGGTTACTCAAAGGTCCTTAAAAAAAACAAAAAAAAAACCTACCTTGATAAATCAGTGACAAATTTTATATTTTAGATCCCAAATTACACTGATTTTATTGTATTTTAAATATGCATTACTCATCTCTTTTTATCTCTCCAATTTTTAAATAATTTGGCACCTACATACAGCATAGGTTTATAACACAAATAACAGAATTTGTTAAATCTTCTCTCTCTCTTATGTTTCTGGCAAAACTGTGATGTGGAATTGTGGTTAAAGAGATATAATTAACTTATCAAAATTAAGGTGCATTACTGATGGATTAGATTTTAAATTAATTAATCTAATAATGAATTTAAAAGTTGTAAGTGAAAAAATTTTTAATAAAAATACTGTGTGCAAAATAATAAAGTGAAAATAAAAATTGATAAAAATAATTCTAAATAGGTATAGACAATTTTCCATAATTAGCAAATAAGGAGGGAGGGCTGAGTCCCCATATTTTGGTCAAGATTTTAAAAAAACATAAATAGTCAATCAAAATTGCTTCAACGTAAAATATTTAAAAGTTGTTTGTTTTTTTTTAATGCTGGCCTATCCGGAGTATTTTGTGTAAATAATAGCAGTTGCATAAACAAGGGAAAGGCCTATATAAATTGAAATGCAGCTCTGAAAAGCAAAATGTGCTATGCTTAAAGAAAAATAACCTTGTTATAGATAAATCTCCATAGATAACCATTCAAACAAGTTGCCAGAATGTGACAAGGATTCCCCAGATGAGAAGTGGTAAAGCCATTTGTTATGTAAAAAGAAATCAAAGCTTGAACTAAATAATCATCTGAACCAGCCAATATGTCCAAGGCCAGCACAAAAGGAATGATTTAGATTTGAAAGCATAAAAGCCTATAAAAAAACTCCCCGCTGAGAAAACAAATGAAAAAAGATGGTCCAAGTTAATGGCAGTCACACACAGGTTGGACATGAGATTGATTTTTACCCCCTCCTAGTCAATTTGCGGTTATTTTATTATGCAGATCAGACTTCAAGCAGTTCAAACACAAATAACCATATAATCTATTGTTGTTGTTGTTTCCAAAGTGAAAAAATAGTGTCATTGCAGAGTTGGTCTTCCACTGGAAAGAGACAACACATGCATGCACTCACTTGCTCTTTAAAAAAAAAAATTAAGTTTTTATTCATACAAACTAACAATATTCAGCTAGCAATTGATCATATTTTAAGTGAGACATAACTTCTAAGATGATATAGCAACCAACCACAAAATAAGTTTTGGAAAAGTTGCTGATTTCCCAAATTTAGATGCATTTAACAGAACCACAACAATGCCCTTATCCCCAACTAATTCAACTATGCTGTACTATAACAGCAGAAATGTGCCAAAAACTGGTCAAATCTAGTTAATATAGCTGTACAGATTGTTTCTTTAGCTTATTATATTATATTATACTATACACTTACCAAGCATGACAAACTCATTTTGTATTTTATCTAATTTGTTTTTGGAAAACAGTTTTCAACAAATACATTCGGCAAAAATTATATAGGCATATCTGTAATTCACTGATTTATTTCTACATAATTTTCTCTATGCTAAAGCTTTGGCTACCACTATCTTCCTCCTGTTCCTAAGGAGATTTATCAATATTGTCATCTTTATTATAATCGTTATTTAAAAAATTTTTCCATTATGTACCTACAAATGAATTAGTTTAATTTCACTCACAGAACTAATTGTGTGTGTAACATCAGGCTTTATTATTTTCTTTTTTAAATCTCTACGAGCCAAACCCAGTCACAGTTTTTCCACAATAAAACTTCATAAATTGTTGTTCTCCATTTCTAATCTTCAGCATATGTAAACACCATCTGCTTCTGTTTTCAATGCTTTCTGTCTAATGTGTTAATAGCAAAGACCATATGATGCCTTTACGGGCCAAAAGACAGGTTTTCAAAGTAAACATTAATCTGCAATGATTTGTGTTGATATAGAGTATTAAAGTACTAATCACTTCCTTCTTGGTTACTCATCCATTCAGTCAAGTTTCTGGAAACACTAAAACCATTCTGAAAATTACGAACCATTGTTCCCACTTGTTTACTGTATCCAATATTTCTGAAACTTAATCAGACTTTTAAAGAAAGAGCTTGGGAAAAGGTACATGCAATGAGCATGGTCATGCGTAGGAAGGCTGTTTTATACAGTAAAATGTCACACAAGACAAAAAAAAAAGTCATCATCAAACAAATAATAGAACGTGCAATGAATGTCAATTCCTTATTTGATTTTAAATACTAAAAAAAAAGGAATTTAACAGCAGAGAGAAAAATCTTCAGCATATGAAAAGTGTATTCATTAAATTGGCGGGGCTGGAGAGAAAACCGAAAAACTGACGCGTTACAGAAAATCTCTTCATTAAACCTATAGAACTTGCAGACAATAAGAAAGATTGATGTTGATGATCTATTGAATATGCTTACTCAAAACCAGTCCATATTAAGATACTGAAACCAGAAACTTGTTCATTAGCTAAATTTTACATACTAATTTTCCTCCTCCTCCCCCCCACTTTTTTCTTTCTTTCTTTGTTAAGAAATTTCTTTTAAAAAAAACTTACAAGTTAAATTATATTTCCTTTTACCATATTGGAAGAAAAGGTTGTTTTGTCTTTTTTTTAATTTCTGAAGAAAATAAAAATGCTATCATCTTTTAACCCATAGGCCATTATTTTAAGTAATATTTATCAAGGAAATATATTATCTATAAATTATTTGGCCTTTTAAAATAAGCCTAATATTCTCTAACACTTGCTTTTAATTAGCACTAAGTTCCAATCACAATTTTAAGCATCATATACTAGGGATGTTCAAATGACACCTGGCTGAATACCATGACAGCAATGCTGTTTCACTTGAGCATCCCCAGAACAAATAGATATTCTGATTAAATTATCAACAGATTCAAAATTGTACACATTTTTGTTCCCTCTTTTTTTTTTTAAATTTTATATTTTTTTTTACCAAAACAATAATGTGTTCCACAGAGTTTATATAGAACATTTACCACAAGCAATTTGAGATGGAAATAAACAGACAGAAATGTTTCGGCACTCAACCAACCAGCAAAAATGTGACTAACCTGAACCAATATAGTCATATATCTACCCGAGTATAAATGCTAATTATTCTGTCTAGAGCAAAACAAGAAGCTTGGCATGCATTCATGGATTCTTTCACTTGTAAATTTTCACAGCAGTCATACCTATGGACCTGATTTTGTTGGTGCTCCAGGCACCAAAGATTTATCATCAGCTAAGAAATGGTGTGCACAATGGTGGAGCCAGGTCAGTAGCTCATTTCCAGCACCATGTCAGATTTTCCCCACTTGTCAAACAATTTCTGCACTGGAGGACAGGCCTCGAGAGATTGGCATCACTCAAAGTCCCACCCCTGCTGAAATCTCCACCTCTCATTTTTATCTCACTGGACATCGCTAACAGTCTCACATCTGCTGGGCACAAAACTTTTCACCACATTTCAGCCTTTTATTTAGCATATATATAATCGCTTGTTGTGAAATTGTCAGTCTTTGTCCTTTTCTTTGTGAATCTGTTTGGTAGTGCACATCCCTGATACCTGCTTAAATGTATTCTGACTGATCCAATCATCCATTACCATTATTCGTACCATATTACAGGATATTTTATTCACTGTATTATTTTACTGCACTGTGTTTACAGCATATTTTATTTACTGTATTGTAATATTGTTTTTTTTTTTTAAAGTTAGGTTAATATCATAAGGTAAAGGTATAGTTTAGCTCTCAACTAACCAGAATATTTAGTTATCCAACAAAGGTGCCAAATAACAGTTTTTATGCATACTACTTGAATATGGAGGTGGGTAGTTAAGCTGAATTTAAAAAAAGCAGTCTACTCTTGTAAAAACCATCTATTATGCACAGGTTTCAATCACATTTCTTGCAACAGCAGTTGTATCTAAGATGGAAATGTCATCATCACTTTATCAACTATGAAGAAAACCAACCAATCAATCTTTTAAATACTGCACGCACGCGCACAGCACACTAATGGAACAGTAAAGATCCATTATCATTGTCCAGACTTTGTGATAATGCCAATCTTGGAAAACACACACCAGGTGTTGACCACAATTATCTACTTATCCAATTTTCCAACCCAGGTTGTCAAAGTTACAATAATGATTCACATAGTTCATTTGGCATGGCCCATACATTTAGCTCCAAGTTGAGCTTGGTCAATAAAAATTCAAGGATAATGCCAGATTTCTAAAAGATACCTGCCTGAAAATGCATAATGTAGATTATATACAGAATGCATAGTGAGACAGAAGAAAAAATGAGTGCCATGAAAAGAGATACTTGTGAGTAATCTTAGTTATAAGATTGTACCAGAACAATCTAAGCTGTAGCACACCAAGAATATGTTTGTTTTCAATAACAAATTTTCTTTGTAGGAGTGGATTAAGTATTTAAGTATTTCATTTGAACCATATGTGAACACAGTAAATCTTCAACAGAGTGTTGCACTCAGAATGCTCTTCCATGATACAGAAATACGCACTGCCAATTTACTTCATGCTTTGATCTAAAATATGAAAATTAAAAAGGAGATATCTCAGTTAACAGTTCTGTACTCTAACTTACATGGATTTATATTATTGTAGATATCTATATAATAAAGTATTTGATGTTAATCCCTTCTGGTAGCAATATATTTTAGTTACAATTTTACCTATTGCTTGTCTTTAAAACTTTGGAAAATTATTTGAAAGGAGCACAATCAAGTTTTCTAGTTGGCAGGTTAGATAATTACTAGTCTCAACCTAGTTTTTTTTTTGTTTCTTAACAGAAATTAATACAGATATATTTACTGGATTCCAAGCAGATTACAACAGCACCTGCTCCATGTCATGTACTCCAGAACAACAACAAGCATAGTAACTATGGCAAGCAATTTGAATGCTGCAAGGTCTCCAATAGCTGCCTTCTCTAAGTCAAGTGCTCCTTCACATACTGTTCCAGTTTCAGATTACCAGCTTTATACAAACTCTTCTAAAGTAGTTTTTGTTTCTCAGCATGGTAGAAAAAAGACTGAGCATCAAGGCTTCTTTGCTTTCATTTCTGCTACAACAGGCCATGTACTCTCCTCTTCAAATATCAGAAAAGCAACATTATTTACAGATTCTAAGCATTTCCATGTTGGATAGCAACTTACATAAGCTTTTTAACCAATTGTTGCAACCTATTTCATGTTTCTCCACCTTTCTAGTCTTCTTGCAGTGACTATCAGTATGTTTTTTTTTTTTAAGTGTGTACTGTTCTTTAAAGAAAATCATGCAACTAGCAGGTTTTATGGATAGACATTTCACTAATGGCTCACCTTAAATTGCACACATTTCTTCGTGTATGCACCCAGATTTGTCAGCACCCATCAACTAATTTTCCATTTCTCTCTCCCTCAATTCAATATCAAAAATGGCATAACACTGCCATGATACTGCTATTGTGTAGGTCTAAAACAAACCATCCCACTCTGATATAATCTGAACCAAAACATTCCTACATACTGATGCTTCCTTATACTATTTAATTTCCCCCACCAGTCTCAATACCATTTAGCTTGCTGTTTCCACTTTCTAAGATTTTTTTCACATTGTATATCAAAATACATACATACAACATAAAAAGAAAATGCAGCTGATCTACTGCTTCTTTATTAACAGCACCACCACCATCAGCTATCCTTCAGTTTCCTTACTTCCCATCCCAGCATTCTTTTTCACCAATTGCTACTCGCCACCCTGACAAACATCAATTCTCTCTACTTTCTCCTCTTTAAACATGCTTTCAATAATCTATGAAATATTTTCTTTAAGCCAAGGCACAAATTTAAATCTGGTTTTGTTTAAAGTGACACACTATTTGATATTGGACAATCTTTTCTTTAGCTTCCTGCCCCCTTTTAATTATTTTGCTGCTAAGTTTCTTCAATGTACAGCATATAAGGGCAATAGTTTTCTACATCATATTACATTGTAAAAACTGCTATTAACAAATCAAAGTGACTGCTTTACAAGTTTGGCAGGCCATAATGCCGGGCCTACTGCAGATTTCAATGAAGTTATCTTGGCCACAACGACTTACAGTTGGGCACAGTTAATTGACAATTGACCTCCCATAATCAGCCCTTCATCTTGCCAGAGATCCACTAGATGGGACAAAGAGAGAATTTGTGGCAATATCTTTATATCTTTTTCGTATTTGAATCACTAAAAAAAAAAAAAAAAAAAAAAAAAAGGCTTACCATTGTACTGTGAAAACATGCCTAGTTTTCAAGTCCTCTGTATGGACAACATATTTTTGGTCATTATTAGTGCTGCCAATGCTACCAATTTTCTTCATTTAATTATCAATGCCCAAATTTGAGATTTAGTAAGGAAATTAAAGATAAAGATTTAGATTACTCCCAGGTTACCAGAGAAGTTAACATAACAACAAACCTACACTAATGATTTAGTTTAAAAGCTGTATATTTTTTATTTTATTATTATACAGTGTGCGGCAAAATGATCTGACACATTTGTATTTTTAATAAAAGCCAAAGAGAGTAAAGAACGAAAAATGTGTTTTTATTTTCGAAATGTACATAGGATGCCATTTTGTTTCATTTTGTTTACAGTTGCTGACATGAATTGGACGGGCGAACATCGCGCTTTCATCGTGGAAACCTTTATCAAAAACAACGAATCTGTAATTGCAACACAAAGAGCATTCCGTGTACACTTCAGGCTTGGTAGACATGATCCTGTACCTACTTGAAACGCGATTTTGTTATGGGTTACCAACTTTAGAGCTAGTGGATCAGCATTGAAACGAAAATCAACCGGCCGACCTCGGACTGCCAGAACTCCGGAAAATGTGGCAGCGGTAAGAGGTTCAGTTCAACAGTCTCCACGACGTTCGGCACGGAAACACGCCGCTGCTCTTAGCATTTCCGATAGAAGTTTGCGAAGAATTCTTCACATGGAACTGCAAATGCATCCGTACAAAATGATGTTGGCACAACAACTCAGCGAAAGAGACTTTAAAGCTCGCAGAGCATTGTGTTTGGAAATTCAACAACATGTCCCCCGTGCAGCTGTTGTGTTGTTCAGTGACGAGGCACATTTTCACCTGTATGGCAGCGTGAATAAGCAAAACTTACGATACTGGGCCAAGAACAACCCTCGCGAGTTGCACCAACACCCTTTGCATTGTCCTCGGGTAACCGTATGGTGTGCGGTAGCAGAATTTGGCATTTGGGGTCCTTACTTCTTCGAAGAAGACAATGTTACAGTGACTGTGAACTCTGGTCGATATTGTGTGATGCTAGACACTTTTCTGAAACCCAAATTGAATGAACTTGATGATAAGGACAATGTTTGGTTTCAACAGGATGGGGCAACAGCCCACACTTCTCGACGTGTGATGGGAATTTTGAGGGAGATGTTTCCCAGTCATTTGATTTCATTGTGTGGTGACCGGTTGGCCCGCCCGACCACCTGATTTAAACCCGTGCGACTTTTTTCTGTGGGGATATCTGAAATCAAAGCTATACACTCATCGCCCTCGATCTATTGAGCAATTAAAAGATGTCATTCGCCAAGAAATTGCTGCCATTCAACATGAAATGACCTGCCGGGTTATGGACAACTTTCGTGAATGCCTTCGACAGTGTGTGGACAATAACGGTACCCACTTGAGTGATTTAATTTTTAAAACCAAATGGAAAAAAATGGCATTCTATGTACATTTCGAAAATAAAAACAAATTTTTCGTTCTTTACTCCATTTGGTTTTTATTAAAAATACAAATGTGTCAGATCATTTTGCCACACCCTGTAATATAACATTTATTATTATTATAATCTACCATTGATGTTGCTTTTGAACACATTTTTAAAAATTAACTTTTGATACAGCTTTTAAAAAAAAATAATTTTTGTTAAAATCTTTGAAGAGCTAGCCACTATTTTCATGGTGTTTTCACCCAGGGATTTTTCAAACCTTGCAGACATATGCTTCATTGAAATATATAGTCTGTTTAATTTATGCATGTCCTCGTCACACATCACCACCCATGCTGAAAAGTGGTCATGGAACCTACTTAGCACTTAGTATATAAGTAAACAACTGTGAAACAAATATGTATCCTGAACTTTTTCCATTCTGATGAAAACTTAATAAAGTTTACATATCTTTGCATGAAGACCTTAAATTAAAAGTTGCATGTCTTGCTGAGACAACAAGAATAAATTCTGCGTTAGATTTTGTTTAAACTAGAGTTATTTTCCCCCCTTGGTTTAGTCTTTTACTGAAAATAGATTTTTGCCTGTTTATTTACCTTAATAGTGTTATCTAATTTGTTTCTTCTTGGATAATATGAGTTAATTTTAACACTTTCAATCTTATCTAAAGTAAAGAAAGCAGAAGAAAAATTTAGTGCATGAACAAGAATCTTAACACTAAGTGGCCAATAAATGGGATTTATTTGATCTGGAAAAAAAAAAGAGAAAAGATGAGATTATTACTGTTAGTATTTAAACACTTCATTCAGTATCAATTAATCTCTGAATGTAGACCTTTTGAAGTTCTGTTTAAATAACAAAGTTTTCCTCTAGTTGGGAAACAATTTTAATAATCTAAAATCAGATGATGTTAATGAATCTGAAAAAGAATCAGCTCATTTTAGCTGAAGATGCTGACCAGAAGGTAAGCAACAAATGGGATGGAACAGAGAGAAAGAAGTTAAACTAACAACACCAGGACTGCAATCTAGCAAGTAGAATCAATGGTGGCACTCGAGCAAAATATTCAATACTGTACATAAATGATAATTTTTCTATTACTTTCATGATTTAAATTGTTTGAAAATTTTAAGCAATCCCTTTTAAAATGTAATGTCTTAGTTGATTTTTACAATGGCAATTTATTGCACAAACAGAGCACAGAATACCTTGTGCTAAGATGGTTTTAAACAATTTGGGGAGGTGGATATCTTGCTTTGTGCAAAGATGTACAGCCATTGGATCCTGAAAAAACAGCAAAGAGAAAAGTTGTTGGGCTATGTGGCAGAGAAGAGAAAGTCAGTCAGAAACCTGAGAAGCTTCCTATACAGCTTAGGAAAACTATCTGAGCTCACTTTCACAAACAGAAGTAAAGTTTAGCAGCAACACTAGCAGCTAAAAGTAATACACTTTTAAACACCCTGTCAGTGCAAATCGAATTACCAACGATTTTCCATTTATCACCTTTCTGCTCTAATATACAGCATATCGCAAGCAATTAAAGCCGGCCATCCCCACATGAAGAGAACCATAACACCATCAAAATTCCAGTGGGGTCCATTGTGAACAATCTGCTGCTATAAGGGCCCACAGGCAAGAAGTATGGGTCAGTGCCAGCAGGCCTAGGCTATGTTTATGGATCCACCTAGCAACAGAGCACAAGCCAAGGTAACTCTATTTACAAGTTATTCTAGCACATAATCAACCAGCTTCAGCGATCCAAAAACAAAGGAAATTAAATTTTCACCTCTGTAAATCTAATTTCTATTGGGAGCAAGAACAACCATGATAGTGCACAATGACTATCTGGTGGTATTTCTGAAGCAATGTCATTGTATGGCTAAATATGCATACACACATTAAAAAATAAAGTCTTAGCTATAAATCTTTATTACCTAATTATTCAGGCGTTTATAGAATTCTAAGTGAGATAAGATTAAAGACAAAATCTCTTAAAAACATTCAATGATGATGCTGAAGCATACATCATTCTTAATAAAATATAGCAGCCTCTAATTTTGTATTTTAAACAGTCCTCAACTCATCAATAAAGACCACTTGTTTTGTTATGGTCATCCTGCTGAATGTTTCTTTGCAATTTTCTTTTTCTCCAACATTACAAAGTTTCCTGGCTACTGCAGACCAAAACTCAAATTATTGATAAGCCAGGTTACTGTAGCAGAATTTCTATTAAATTATTTGACATTAAGAACGCATCATCAACACAACAAAGTCGTATCTGACTATCTGGCAATGAAGAGCACGAAATGAATATTCCACAAACATTTCAATAAAAATGAGAGCATCTCACTGGGGACAAACAAATTTAATAATGTGAAGGATCAACTGTGTTTTATTCAGTTACCTGCTTGTGTTGCACCATTCCCTGCCCAACCTAATGCAGTTTTGATGGATTTAGTTTCTAAAGCTCCATCCACCATACAAAACATCTGTCTGCTGACTCAGATAAAAGCAATAAGTACACTACAGTCACCAAGCTTTTGCCTCCAACTCCCCACCTCTCAAAAGCTATTTTTCACTCACTCATTCACTACTCTCTCTCTCTCACACACACTATTGTTATTATTATTATTTTATAAAACTCAAATATTAGCAGGAAAATATAGCAACATAAGAAAACAGTAATAATTAGAGTTTAAAGAACACTTAATAGTTCAGTGTGCAAAACTAACAATGAATGCTAGGTATTTGTAAATCTTTTATGGATTGCAAATCTTTAAATGCAAAATAAGGGAGCTAACTTATGTCACTTATAATTGGTTCATCTTTGCAAAAGTTTAATAGCAATTTTCATCACTTAAGAATAATTTTATAAAATTCCACCAAACTTCTACAAAGATTAAAAAATGTTAATACTTGCACTAGTCTGATTCAGATGTTAGTTCTTTAATGTATTAGTAGTAAAGCATCACCAAAACTAGCATGATCCCACATCTTTACACTTACATTTTACTTTCGTTAGCATGGATCACGGAGGACTAAGGAAAAAGAAATTATTTGCACCAATGCCTACACTTCTGGAAAACACACCATTGTCCTTATCACCTCACTGCCACTGCAATGATCTTTCTTACTAAAATTATGGTTAATGGACTCAATAGCATCAGACTGTTGCTGGATAAAACTTACACAAATAGTTTAGTTACTACAATAAGGTAAAACCCATAATAGCTTGTACAAGATACCTAACACCATGCAACTTGTGTTTATTAAATGAGAGCACAAGTTTACCTTCCATCATTGACAGATGCTGCCAAGCATACTGATCATCAGGAGAAAGAGTTCTCTTCCAGCTGCCATTACATAATATCAACCAGTTATGTGGAGGTCTGGTCTCACTAGATTTTTGAAGTTCCCTGTCCTCTTAGGTTCAACAACAAAAAAATGAACAAGTTGGAAACTTGAAAATTCTCACTGTCATCCAAGTAGCCAAATTTTCCACTAAAAACTACAGTTTAACTTAGCTGCTACCAGCTGTATAAATAAGACTCCTGAGCCAAAAAAAATTGTTGTCAAATAATATCAAACAACACTCCTGATTATTAATTCCATTCATTTATATTTCCAAAAAACCTTTCTTTGTAGTATTAATTCATACCAGTAATTGAGCCAATTTATAGATGACTAAAAGAATTTGTGGCTGCCCACATTTTCCTATTCCTTAGTTATTTTGAAGACCTTTCTCAAGTACCTGGTACCAAAATTACTCTAATTCAACACATTCTAGGGAATCTATAGTAAACCCAAAACTTTCATTAAATGTGTACCATACTCCATGACTACAGAGGATATTCAAGATTTAGATTAAAGACTAATTTAATATCACTAACATTTAGTGGTTATGCTTATTAATTTGGTTAATTATTTGTGGCTCTTTAGTAGCTAAAGCACACTGTTCTTCATTTTTAAAGATTCCTGTTAATAACCTCCAGATCATTTACAATTAGATGTCTGCCAAATAAGGATTATAATTTACTCATTTCTCTTAGTTTTTTTTTTTTAAACTTTACCTAAATAAAGTATATCAGAATTCATCTGAAACTTAATCCTCTTTTTTATTATTACATAAATATCTATAGTGTTGTCTGCAAACTTGCTAATACTTATGTCTACCACAAAATCAGCATTATTTAAGTAAATCAAGAACAAGAGAGTGAACCTGTGGCACATAAGTAACTCACTGATGTGAAGACACTACACCATTTAAAATTGTGTTGCTATCTGTGTTGTGTGTGTGTGAAACAAGAAAGTGTACTGCAGGTACCAATTACCAATTTTTTTATCAACAGTATTAGTTATACCTGAACAATTTTATCAAATTCATCCTGTAAGAATAAATGTCAGATGAGTGTGTTTAACTCTTTAGAAATCACCTTAGTTTTATCTCCATTAAACACATGGGTGCCCAGCTTAGAACTCTTTGATTTTACACTTGGGACGAAACCCATGTGGCCAGCTGGTAAACAAGAGCAAGAAGAAATCATGTTAGGAAGGGACCCCAACCCAAGCTGACCCTGACTAGAGACCTCAACTTTTACACTTCAGTAGCCTAATGATGAACCAAATGAGATTTGACATTTTGTGCTATATAGCCCATAATAACAAGAAAACCTTAATTCCACTCCCACATAATAAAGAGGAAAGAAAAACAAACAAAAAGGTTTTTGACTTATAATTATTAATACACACGCATACAGCTACAATAAGCCATTCCAATGCAGTAAGGAAGAAATGGCACCTTCCAAGAAAGAGCAAAAAAAAATAAGATGAAATCTGAGTTCAGCTTTTGCCTCAAATCAGCAAGAATTCAAGAACTCTCTCAAATCTAATTTAACACTTGCAATTTACCTTGAGGGTTAGTATCTGATGACGAGTTTACTAACATGATTATCCAAGTTAGATAAGAGCTGTCTTTATGATCCATTTTTATAAATTACTGCAGAACACCATTAAATTATGACACGGAAAAAAATGCCATCAGCATGCTTTTGTGAATTTGTCTCTCTTAAGATTTAATAACAGTTTTCATATAGCTGTGATGGCTAACAGACAAAAATCTAGCCGGTGCAGTATAAAAACTGGTTAGAGACCAACATTTAATCTTGCATCATAGTTTTCAAAAACAAAGTAAAACCAAAGTTGTAGTGTAAGCTAAGACCAGTGATGGATAACTATGGTAACTGACATCCAGGAGTTGGTTTTGATAAGAAGCACATTACAAACATGACAGCAGAAAGAATTCTAGACAGCAAAGACAAGCACTTGTTTCTGGAACTATTGTGTAAGTAACTTATTCTGATTTTAACAAATTTGTAAAATAAATCCCTGGATAAAATTTTTTCTTCAAGGTACTGATATAGCAATAATGTCATTAGTCTGTCTGATTTTCAAACTGGACATCATATAGTTTTTAAAAACAAATTATTTGAATTTCTGTCAGTTATTAGAAAGATGTATAACAAATTTAATAAAATATATCAATAACCTATAATACTATTAGGAATTAAAACAAAATGTTTTCAAACCATATTAAAACAACAATAATAATAAGACAAAGAAATTTAATTATAAATATAGATTTATTTAATGTAATTTTTAAGAAATAGAAAATAATTTGCCCTAGTACCATAGCAATCAAAAGTAGAATGTATAGACTGAGTGATGCTTGATACTTGTAAAACAAACTGTACGTACCACATGATGGCAGCAGCTCAAGTATGAAAGTTAACCCTGTACACTATAAAGCCACCTAGATGAGAAAAACTTTGTACTCGCTGCATCAACTTCAGATGAAACAACAATTTAAATTTCTCTTTTTAATAAACGATCAGGCAGATCTTTTCACAAAGATTATCCATTCTATTATTAATCAAACTTGTTCATTTAGTGTAATTTCTAAAGATAATAATAATAATAAGACACCCCATAAATTAAAATGGCTGTTCACAAATTAAATGTGAACACCTGGGTGCATTGTTTATAACACAGGAGCCACTGCCCGCCATAGTAATTGCATATAGGTAGCAAGCAGTGCAAACTGGAATCAAAGAATATCCAAGACCAGACAACTAACCACCTGCACTCCACAAGTATCCAAAAGCCCTGCCTGAACTCTTCACTTTTAGATGTGGAGAGAAACTAGAGTACCCAGAAGAAACCATACCAGAATGGTACACCAAACTTGGACCCTCAGCCTTGACACTCCCATCAGCCTAGCCTAGCACTGGGCCATCAGCCAGCCAGCCAGCCAGCCAGTGTCTGAAGATACATCCCCACCACGAAAGTCTTTACATTAATTACTGGATGGTACAAAACAAAGAATCATTTACCATGACCACAGTGTGAACAAAGTAAAAAAAAAAATTTTTTAAAAATTAATTCTTTCTAAATGCTCAGGAGCATGAGGTAGTTTAAATGTGGCTGAAAGTAATACAAGCATTACTGGCTTCATGTTTGGGTTTGGGCAATTCTCCAAAAGTATGGGTATCAAAATGCATTTTAAAGATTTTACTGGAAAGTTTACAATTTCTGCCAAATCAACACCACTATATTTTATCAAAATCTATACACTTATCAAAGTTTCCTTTGTGTATGGCCATAGTTCATTTTTTTATATGCTAGGAAGGAAAAGTAAAACACTGCATCTTGTTTTGGTACATTTGTTTGATAGAAAAAAGCAAATAAATGAACATTCTTAACAGCTGTAAAATCAATGCATCATCAATATTCAGAAAAATTGTGTTGTTCACCATCTTTGTAAATACTTTCTGTATCTTAGAAATTTAAGTATCATCAGAACAAAGCAGCAGTCTTGCCATCAATCTTTCTTCTAATAAGTACACTGTCATCTTCCTGTTAACTTCTGAGATAACAAGGTAAATTGTTCTCAAGCCAAATAGATAATATAAAATCTGTTCATATGTGTTTCACCATTAACATGGCTGACAACACAAGTTTTTAAGCAAATAGTTTTTAAAAATCCCTTTAAAATTGAATTGCTATATGCTTAAAAATTGAGAATTCTGTATTTATCCATTCAAGCTGAATTTTACATGCTATTACCATCTGCTTTACTCACAACTGGAAATACACCAGTGCTAACTATAACCCTAGTCTCTCTGACCAACAGATCTTATTTCACTAACTGAATAAACGTGCTGTTTATAACCAATCTGAAATATTCACAGTATTTAAATTTATCCAAGTAAACTCAGAAATATTACCCATCATCAGCTTTTGTTTGTTAGTTACTTGTGACCCATGGTGCATACCCTGACCTCGTGGATCCTCTTGTGAGACATAAAATAAACTCATGTGAGTTTCATAGAGAAAAAAAAAAATTAGCACTAATTCCTGTTTAAATACAGAAACTAATTCATACATTTCAAAATCAGCACATCTGTCATTCAGCATTCACTTCTCAGATCTCTACGGAGATGGTGTTATCACAGACTTCAGATACAGGTGTGAATGACAGGCATTCAAAAGTAAATAAACAGAAACATGCACACAAGCAAAACTATTTATCCATGGTTAAACAACCAAAGAAAGAAAAAGAATCTAAGCAATAACTAGAAAGGGGAGAGAGAGAGGTTTCCGTCCATCCGAGTAAACACTGGTTAGTCTTCAAAACATCACCCAAGACAGAAGAAATAAGTTGTTTTAATTTTTTTTTAAAATAATTTGGGGCTTTATAATTATGCGATGTGCCCTTTGATTTAACAATAAGGCAGTTTGAGCAGTTCTATACTTCATAAATTAAATTAGATTCCTTCCATTTGCCAAATATTATTATACACCATCATGAGTTCATTGCTTTCCTTTCGTTTCAAAGACAGACCATTTAAAAATAGAAAATAAAAAGGAAAAAACTTTACATAAGTGATTTGTTTAATCGCAAAAAATTGCATTAAATAAATAAATACAAATAACCTATTTTCAAACCATCTCTTTCTCTCGACAAAATTCTCAGAGTAAACTTGTTTTGTCTTTTTTCTCTCTCTAGAAGACTACTTATTTTTTTTCCATACAACAGAAGTATAGAAAATTGACTGATAATACTGCGATCCATTCTGGAGATATCTGAGCAATGAAGACTACTTATTATCTATTTGCAAACATTGACAATTTTTGTTGTTATAGTAAGTGAATACAGTATTTATGAGGTTGACCATTGGAATTATTATTTTACTATTCATTTGTATGCTCTATTTATGAATCTTGATTACAAAATTAGCTAAGTCTGCCATATAGAACGTCTGTGTGTGCATTGCCCTGTGTGCGCATTGCCAAAATAAAGTCAATTCTGACAACCTTTCTTAATAATAAGATGCAAAGTTCAATATTATATTCTCCAGAGTAATTTCAAACTTGGTTTATCAAAACATGGTAGACCAGTGGTTCCCAACCTTTTTGTACTCGTGGACCTTTTTCTAATACTCAAAAGACCTGCAACCCCCTGCTACACTTCCATAATTGAAAAAAAAAATCAAAGAATAAATTTAACAAAAAAAAAAATCACATAAATAAGAGTTATTTGAATATATTGACAGTTTTGAGAGAAATTAACCAGGAAAAAACATTTTACACTAATCCTTCAATACATCTTTCTTTCTCAAAATTTAGTGACCTAATGTTGTTGTGTCGCAGCCAGCTTGGAGATTCGCAGCCATGTATTTGCCAAAGCCAACCTCATATCATCCTCAACAGAAATCTACTGGTATCAGTGAACTCTACCTCTGATCAGAACAGCTGTGTGGTGTGTTGTATTGGTGCCCAAGTTTGCCTAAAATCGAGCTGGCTAGTTTGTGTCCGGCCAAAGTCACAGTCCAGTCCTTGTAGTGTGCTCTGCCCCAGGCATCATGGTCCAAGTCTTTTTTAGCTGCAGGCCCCATTGCTGTTAGCCAATGGGAGCACGGCTCAAATGCGTCAGTCCTACAGTGGTAACAGTTCAAGTTCCGGCTTTTGTCGCTAGAGTGTATTGCCCGTGTTTCTATGAGGGTGGCAGAGCGACAGGAAGCATTGGGGGGGGGAGTGGGAAGTGATGCAAGTGTTTTGCCGCAGGGGCCTATGATGCAACTGGAAGTGCCTGCCATGGGAGACAAGCCTCACACTTTCAGCACTCAGCCTCCCATCGGTGATACCAGCGTATTGGACACAAGGTAATTTTTGTATACTTTTTTCTGTAAAAAAAGTGTCTTATAAGTCGGCGAATACAGTACATATAAACAAAAGATACATACTCATGAACAGTTTCTCGACTCAGTCATACAACAAAAATTGAAACTTTCAGGGTTCTGCAACCCCCCAAGAAAACACTTTGCGACCACCTTAGGGTTGGGAACCACTGTGGTAGAACATCTGATGAGATATTATTGTATAGCCCAATCATAATTTAAAACTAGAAAAATAATGCTCTTTTATAATAAAATACATTTTGAACAAAGTATTTTTAGCATAAATAAACTCCATAAAGTATTTTAAAAATTGGGTGTATGTATAATCATGATCTATAGTAAATCTGTATGCTTACTTAGACACATGGTTTAAAAAATTGGAGTTTATTAATGAAGAACAAAGAAATATGGCTGAAATGAAACTTAAGACATTGATGACAAATATCTGTAGTCGTTAAAAAAGGAGTTTTTGGGTGTTAAAAAATATGAGGAGGAGGATCGTGCAGTCTCCTCTTTTAATAACACAGAGCCAGCCAATGCTTCCCACAAAAGGAAGGAAGCAAAACAAAAAGTTAAGGAAAGTTAGGAGCACTGAGTGTGAGTGCATGATTGCTAAAGTAGAGAAGCCAAGAGAACCTCAGCAAAACTTCAAATCTATCTAGCTAAAAACTCTTTTTGTTGGTCTAGTGCAGTGGTGTGTATCCAACATCTGGCAGAGTTAACAGAAACACACTGTACCAGGTGAAAGTAGTTTGAGAGCTCCAAAAATATTCTTTCGAGTCAGAGACAGCAAGCAAAATGCACTTTTAGGTTTCTTTAAAAAAAAAAAAAAATGGTATACCAATTCAGTACAAAACTTGAGAGTATAAATTTTATTGTTACATTTAAAGGTTAGCATCTTGTTTAAATAAACCATAGCATGTTCTACATGACTTGCAGTGATGAACAAATAATGGGATTATTTACTAATGGATACTGATTATAAATTATGGCCATTTATTCTAACCATGTACAAGGTCAAAGATTCTATTTAAGACTCTGAGACCAAAGCATTATAGACTAACTCAAATTCACTTTATCAAGCTATACCTACAAATGAAGTTTTTTCTATAAAAAAATCAAATTTTAATCTGTAGTCTTTAATATAATTGGTTCCACTGAAAAAGAATTATTGGTTGTCTAAGGGAGGATTTTTGATGAAATGATTCTGTTAATAATTTAATTGATTTATTACAGAACTATATCAAACTATGAATATAAAGAGAGAGCAATTAGAAATCATCATCATATGATATACATATATTACATTTATATGACTTTCAATTTGAAACTATCTTGAAATCTGCTGCATGAAAATTTTTAAAACAACTAAATTAAACGTTGGGTAAAGAAAATCCCAGTCAGATTCAGCTGTCTAAGCACATTTCATGCTGACAAAAAGATTTAGTTCAACATATCTGCTTAAATCCTAAGCTGAGAGAGTAGTTAAAAAGTTAAGCTATAAGTTCAATTTTGATTATGACATTATTCCAGTACACACTATCCCGTTAAAAAATAAATAAAAGTAATAAAGTTTAATACTATAATCATTTCAAATCTTGGTAAAATTCCAGAAAATTGCACCCAATTGATGCACATTAATGCCTGCCATAAAGATTGCTTCCATACTTCAAATTATTTTTAAACGAAATGTTTTAAAGTCTCGGGGGAGTAAAACCAACGGTTGTTAGTTTAATCTAAATTATAAAAGGTGAGGCATAAAAGAAACTCATATTTTGTAGCAACTAATGTTTAATTTTCATTGAAAGCAATAAAACACCAGAAGTAAAGACATGATCATTTGAGAAGTAAGAAGAAATGACAATGGGATATGTTGTTTGTTTACTTCCATCATAAAATAAATACACACGAGCTGCTGCTGATTTTCAGTGTCTGACTTGGCACAAAAAGAACTGAGGCTTAGCTGAATTTCAACTGCCCTGATAACATGATTAGGTATATTCTCATCCTTTGCAATTAATCCATGGGTTTTATCCTGGTCCCACAAGCAACTCAGAAGGGCACCAGCAAGGTCAGTTTTCTTACAAAAGCAGATAATAGGTAATCAATCATTGTACAAAATGCTAAAATAGAGGGAAAATTGCTATGGAAAAAAAGCGAGCAGAAATATACTGATCTAAAAGGCTCAAAGACGTTGTCATCACTGTGGACTTAGCACACCGCAAAATAAAACAAAGATCATTTTAAATTATATAACTTTTCTGACAAATAGAAAAAATAATATAAAATATAAAGATTGCAAAAGAAATCAGAAATTAAATGAAATTGTCCAAACAAAAATAACTTCTAAAGTTATTATATATTATTGGAGCAACATCTATATATTCTATTCTTTTGTTTTTAAAATTAATTACTATGTCAGTAAACCAAACTGTCAGTAGTATCAACAAGTTTAAATCAAGATAACTCCCATGATTAAAACTAAATCAGAGGATTTTTTTTATTTTCCATGTAATTATAAATCTCTCAAATTAGTGTGGTATGATCAATTATCTCAATTCATACGGTCACCAGCGATTCATTTTAATTACCACATTCCTAAATTTTTAGCTGCCGTAATTTGGAAATAAAACAATAAAAAAATTTTTTTTCAACTAAACTTTGACAATAATTTACATTTTCATGTGAAGTACAAGTAACTTAACAGAGACCACTAGCCTTGCTTCATCCTCAAACTATGCATTCTCTTGTGATACAAAAGAGAGAACCTACTTTTCTCTAAATGCTATTTAATAACAATCATATTCATTCTGGAGCATAGTGCTTACTGCAAATTATTCAATTGATATTGTTTTTGATGTTTATCATTACGTAGCAGAAAATACAACACGAACAGCAACAAAAGAAACCTAATTAACATTTAAGGCCAATTATGCAAAGTACCGTCAGATGGAGATTAGAATTTTAAACAAATGTTTATCTTTATGCTCTATATAACAGATAAAATCAATCTGTTTCAACTGAAAACATAGTAACATAGAAATTTCCTTTTTCTTTTTAAAGACGTTGAATAAAAACATTTGATTATGAAGAAAAGTGTTTCTCTTTTAATATGAGTGAATCTAATTCAAAGAAGCTACATTACTGACCACAAGTCAACTGTAGAACAAAGTTTCAATATAACAATATTTTAATCTAATAAACAGGTGTTGTTGTTATTTTTACTATGTACATACCAACAATCCTTTTATTTCTAATTCCAGGAACACACTACTAACTGACATTTATAACATTTTAATGTTTCAAAAACTATTTTAAATGATTTTTAAAGGAATAGACAATGTGGCATTGCCAAAGATTTGAAGAATAAATTAATACCTTTTTGCCCAAGCCATTTTATTTTCAATGAGCAGAGAACTCAAATGGGCTACCGCAAAATTCTTCACATAGAAAAATAATTTGTTGAATGGTTTATGTGAAACATCATCTGAAATTCCAAATTAGTACTTACAGCAACCCTGTTTGCTTCTGTGTGGTCAGTATACTGTTAACATGTGTACGCTACCTGAGGTTACAAATAACATAATACCTTCCATCAAATTAGCACTAAAACTCCTGACATATTTATAATCCAAATAAACATATATATACGAGGTCTGTCGAAAAAGTATCCGACCTTAGGCTGGAAAAAAAAAAATTACGTACTTGGTGGGGTTCAATTGCTAATCCCCTTCAATCGAAGTAGACTCCTTGTGCCTCAACACACACAGCCCTGTGATCCTTCCACTGTTCGAAGCACGTCTGGAATGCTTCTTCCAGAATGGCTCTCAGCTCTGCTGTTGCATTCCACATGATATCCTCTCGGCTCTCAAAGCGGGAGCCTTTCAGTGGCATCTTCATTTTTGGGAACAACCGGAAGTCAGAAGGAGCCATGTCTGGAGAGTAGGGAGCTTGGCGAATGAGTGAAATGCCTTTCTTTGCCAGGAAACCTTGGATCAGCTGTGACGAATGAGCCGGAGTGTTGTCATGATGCAGCTGCCAATTTTTCAAGGCCCACAGATCCGGTCTCTTGCGCTGAACTGCATCACGAAGACGTTGGAGAACTTCCTGCTTCCTGATAGTACTCCTTTGTAACTGTTTGTCCTTCTGGTGCGTATTCGTAATGCACAACGCCTCGGTAGTCGAAGAAAACAGTCAGCATCACCTTGATTTTTCTCCAGACCTTGGCGACGTTGGGTGCTTCCACTGTGATGACTGTGCTTTGGTTTCCGGGTCGTACCTGTACACCCACATCTCATCTCCAGTTATCACGATATTCTGGAACTCAGGATCCCTGTTGGCAGTATCCAGCAGGTCCTGCACAACCTCAAGTTGTTGTTGTTCCTGAGAAAGCAGCTTGGGCACAAATTTTGCTGCCACTCTGCATAAGCCCAAATCCTCCTTTAAAATTGCATGTGCAGAATCTTTACTGATCCCAACCTTGTCACCAATTTCTCGCACCATCAAACGATGATCCTACAATATCAAGGTCCCCGCTTTCTCGATAACAACTGCATTGCAGCTTGTTGACAGCCTCCCAGAACGCTGGTCACTCACTCTCCACCAGTGCGGCCATCTTTGAACCTGTTGTACCATTCTTTTATTTGGGTAACACCCATGGCATTGTCACCAAAAGCCTGTTGAATTTTGCTAATTGTTTCCGCTTGGGTATCTCCAAGTTTTTGGCAAAACTTGATGCAAGATCATTGCTCCACACGTTCCGTCATCACAGGCAAAATGAAAATGCAATGAGTAAGTAGTACAGCACTTCACACGCTGGCTGCCTGTCAGCAACTGACACATCCAGCAAGCCCGCCAAAAGCCATGCATGGGCATGAAGGCATGCGGCACCACTATGCACACTTTTGCCTCCCTAACATCATTACTTCCCATGGAAAGAAGTAAAGTCAGATACTTTTTCGACAGACCTTGTAAATGTAATCTTAATCAGCAACAATAACCTAACAGCTTAAAATTACAATATTTTTCTTCATCACACACTATAGACGATGATAAACTATTAATTCTATCCACAGTGAACATGTAATGAACAATCAATAATTTTTTTTTTTTCACATGCACATATAAACCAGTACTATTTATTAATAATATTATCTAAATTATATTTCATTCAGAATATCCACTAACAGTTTCCCGGTATACAACTTAACTATTATACACCTAATTATTACTGTCACCAATTTACAGACCAAATATTTTTATTAAGGTAAAAATCCTGCTCTACCTGAAATGATTACTGTAAGATTTTAATGATGTTTCAGAAATAAGATTCTTCTTTTTCTTTCCCAATGAATTTTGAAAAACAGATCTTGCACAGAATTCTACCATTCCAGATGGTGTATGGTGGGGTTTTTTTCAGCTTCACTGCTAATTTGAAGTTTAAGACCTGCAACAGTGAACAATGCGCTGCAGTTCTACCGTGCAAGATTTATAATACACTTTATCTAAGGCCCCACTAAACTCTCGCTCAAGAACTGAAGGCTGAATGCACCTAAATCACAAGAACTGCAGAGGCTATGGAAAAATCCTTGAGTATATTTTATCCCATTTTCATTGTGGGTTGCTTTCATATCAACTATCTGGAAAGAATAAAACAATTCTTGCCACTCCGTTATCAGGTATTTGCAAACTCTTTGCCCATTTTCAATTATATTTAAATGGCACATAAAAAAATAAAAAAAATTGTTTAAGTAAATTTGAAACCAGCCATTGAAATGATTAATTTAAAGAAGAAAAAAAAATTGTTATTCTTTCATTACAGAATTTTAAAGAAATCTGAGAGAAAAGAGGAAATACTGAACAAGGCTGCCTGACAACCAAAGAATCCAATTCAGAGATTAGAGGAATTGCAGCATGCAGTGTAAATACGTAGTTGATAAAAAATTCTTTTTGAAGTAAAATAGATCCTCCTGAACTCTGTCCACTTAGCCAACTATGGAGCACCTGTGTAAAATAAAAAAGGGTAAGATTTTAATAAATTTCCTGCATGACAAAAAAAAGTGGGAGAATCAAGGGTGCTGGGAATGTGATCCAAAAATTAACAGCACCGATGGTAAAAGACAATCTAATTTCTTTTAGATTCTATGAAGGACCTATATCCATAATTACATTATCAGTAAACAAAAGTTTAATGAAGCTCAGATGTGCCTGGGGTTAAAATAAATGGTTTCATTAAACTCTGATACTTTTCTTGATATGAAATTGCCTTCTGAAAAACACCAAGGACACCACCACCTCATCCCAACCATATTGGTTGTTGAAGCATATGCAGGATCTCGAATAAGTCCCCGTCATGCAGCTTTATAGACAGTAGCATGGTGATGCCCCTGGGGCTGTCAGAGGAAAGTCCTTATCCACAATCTTCTGCTTAACTATGGGAAAAAACCAGAGTATCTGAAGGAAATTCATGATGATAGACCAGTACAAAAAAGTGAGAAGAAACTAAGCCAGAAGGGGTTCGCCAAGCTATGTCAGGCACAACTGATGGTTAAACTTGGGCCCTCAGCCACCCAAAGAAATTCTAAATCACATTCCATATCCAGTCAATGGTAACCTAAATCACACTAGATATTCTAGTTTTCAAATCTTAAACTAATGAAAAATATTTGATTATTAATTTGCACCTAATGGAAATTTACAAAAATATGATTAAAAACCAGATTTTCCACTTCCTAAACAAACGAAATGGGGACAGACACGGATGCACTGTGCCAGCCATAAACTGGTATCATTCATTTATTCCTTAAAAAAAGAAAAAAAACTACATTCAGTTGACCACTTGCTGGAAGAAATAAGAGGTTGCAAATTATTTCAATATCCACGAGCAGGAAAAAAATGGATTTAAGCAAAAATGCTTTTAATCATACAAAGCACAGAAATAAAAAAAAAAGCTTTAGGCATCAGAATTTTACGGAACTAAATGCAATTTGGTAAAAAAAAAAAAAAAACTACTAAGTGTTTTTACTTATACTATTTTCCTGTTATAGCAAATTCATTTGCATGCAGTATCTTAAGACTAAACAGTAGCTATAAAATATATCAAGCCGGAAATATATTTGCCACATGATTTATGCTATACATTTATTTTTGGTTTATATGATCCATTTTGGAAGAGGACTATTATTGTTATAACTAGCACATTTTGTATCATCTATCTCATTTGATTTCAAAACAATCCAACCTGGTCTCATAATACAAATGGATTTATCCAACAAAGCTGAACAACTCTACTGTGCACTATTTGAATACTAACTAAGGTCACACTGTTTATCACATGAACTCTGACAGCTTGTGATCCCCAAGCCTGAAATCAAAGCAGACTGGTTTACTTAAACATGAAGAGTCTATTATCATAAATTATTTCCATCATGATGGCCATACAGAAATGTGACAGCTGACCCACAATGAAATGATGTTCAAGGCCATTTCTGGACTTTCATCTGACTACTAAACAAGTGTGGAACTTGACTCCAGTCTGACCACTTCGGTCTTAACTGCGTCATCTCAAATGAACCATAATCAGCTCAGTGTATTCTAGAGATTTATTTTTAGATTTAAATTTCAAATGAGACAGATATTCATGTGCAGAAATATACAAAAGAAAAATTTAAAAGCATATCACCATTTTTTTTTCTCTTAACCAAATCAACATATTATTGTTGGCAAAGCACACTAAAGCTGAGGATCTTTAACGTGCACTTCACTTTCTCTCTAATGAACTGCTATCATTTGTAAACTACTAGTGTAGTTATTTTTGTTTGTGGACAGAAGTCTGCAGTATAATTATGCTCCTATTAAGTAAGGCGCATTGGTGACTGGCAATTAAGCAGTAGCATTGGTTAGGTTTAACGTTTTTGCTTCTGTGCAAGGTGTGCTTGTTTTCAGTAAAGAGAACTTAATCACTTCGATAGAGTGGTGCCAATTATTAGATGCAAAGACTAATGTGTGCCTGTTAATAGCTGCAATTAGCATGTAATAGTCCAGCAAACTTCTGCCCACAAATTGCTAATTTTAACCTTAAACATGTAAATCAAAGTGGCCTACAATGAAAAACCAGAAGTAGAAAACTGAAATCTTCAGAGTAAAGGCCCCATTCAAGATTTCATTTTGAAAAAGATAAGAAATAATTAATTATCATGTTCAAAGTAAAACTTTGCTGCAGTATTTCCTAGCATGATTAGAGTAAAAAATTACCATCTAATAAAAATACTTTAGTATTCCAGTAATGAAACTGGAGGCTAAATGGAGTAAATTTATGTTTATAAGTTTGCTTTAGCTGTTCATTTAAATTAATCTGCAAATGCGGACCTTACTGATTCTCATCTCTAGATAGATAAATATAAAATGCTGTACCAGCTTTAGAGCCATCCATGGAAAGATCAATACTTTTCATAATCATGGTTAACACAAATGTTGGTGGTCTGCCTCTTTAATGGCAACATTATAAATTTTAAAGTTTTTTGGGGGGTTACTCTGTATAAGGTAGAAAAAATGTTAGTCTGTTACAACAACTGAACAAGTTTCTGACAGACTTGAGAAAAAAGCTCCAGAGACATTGTTAGTAAGCAAAGGGAAGCAGCCATCATTCAATGAGCATCTATCACTGAGAATTCCCGGATTCACCCTGCTTACGTTATTATTAAAGCACGTAGAATTACATTTCAGTATTCTAATTCCTCTCTCATTATTTTTCAATTGTTCAGAGGTTATTTTATCAATACTTAACATTTTATACAAATATTCACACGCAAGAACCTGTTTTAAATACATGTTAAAACCTTTCATATTTTTTTAAAAATTGAATAATATTAGTTATGAAATTTAAAATAGTTACTCATATCGAAGTTTCAAAACAAAACTAATGTATTATTTATAACAACAATAATATCATTATTAACTTTTAAAAACCTTTAGTAGACTAAATGAATCAGAGAGCTTAACGTGACTCACAATGTATGAAGTAAGCATCATGAGATTTGTCTGGAAAAGGAATATAATCTTTATAATGGAAAATAAAACCAATTATTTATATTTGGCCTCCTGTTCTATCATCCTCCAAGCTATGTGGGTTTCTTCCTGGCACTCTGGTTTTCTCCCTCTCATCTAAAAATGAATTCTACTATTAAGGTTTCCTTGCCAAGGCTAACACACACCCCCTCTCCCTATCTGGATTGGGTTTGGGTCCGTCATGGAAAGTATTGAACTGTATTTGTATCCTTTTCTAGCTTATCATTTGAAAGGACACTACTCTCCAACAATACAGGTCTGCTAGCTAATTATGGTGGTTAGTTATTGACTTATATACCATACCAAACCTATTTTTCAGTCATTTTGGTATGCTGTTATTGGTATCACACATCAACATTTATAAGCTAAGTAACCCTGGTAAAAGAGTGCAGTACCACAGTGTCCACTAGAAAGCGATGTCAAGCCTATGTTACAAGACCCAGCAGTTCCAACTGGTAAGAATTTCTCTGCAGAATAACTCTTCATTTTATGATGTGGGAGGAAACTAGAGTGCCTGGAAGGAACCCACATGGTCAGCCGATGAAGAAAAAGAAAACACCATGCCATGGAAGTCTGTCCACAGAATCATTCTGATATTCTTTGAGTTGATAATGAACTAACACTTGGTTCAGACTAACCTAATTCTTTGTATTCCATCTATGAAAGTTGCTGCTATCTTTTATTTATTCTGTTATTGCTGTTCACCAATACACAAACCAAAACAACCTTTATTAAAATGTTGCAAGTCATATTTTTTAATAAGGTTTGCTTATTGATGCATTACCAATGAACTATCAACAAATGCAGTTTCAGATCAGTTCTTTTATACATGTAGCAAGCTGCTTTGAAGATCTGACCTAACTTAAAAATACAACAAAAAAATTCTAAAAATCAATTAAAATTTGTTAGTCTGCTAATATCAGGTTGGGTTTTCTTTGCTTTTTAAAACATTCTTGTCTATTTTTTTTTAATTTTAAGAAAGGTATTATTTTAAATTAAATAACTATTTATTACTATTATTATCAATTTTCGGGAGCACTAAAGACTTATTCTGAAGTGCTTTGGATAACAACACATGATTTTGGCTCAATTCTAACATTCCAAATTTACGTTCATTGCAGAGAATGACAAAAGTAATCAATAAACATCAATATATTTTTTTTAGTATGAAAATTTAACCAAAATCAGTTTTGTTATTAAATGTCTCTGCTTTAAAGTAACATTAATGGGTAACTTAAGAGATTCTTATTTTTTAAAGAACTAATGTCTAAAATTTTATATTTAAAAAAAAAAAACACACACACACACAACATATATGTTGCAAGAATATTCTGTTTTTAAAATGCATAATACAACTATAATTAGCAATTAACAATAGCATAATCATGATGCCTAATGAAGTACAAACTTAAAGCTCTTAACTTTATGAATAAAGTGTTTAAAAGAATAAGGAATTTATTAGGTTGAAATAATTTGCAATTTGAATAACAGATAGCATGAACTTCACTAAAACATGCTACAGCAGCAGATAGACATTGCCCTTTGCTGGAAAATATCAATGGAAATATCTTTCAGGAAGTGAAATAAAAAAATTAATAATAATATTTTTTTTTTTAAAGTTTACAATTTAAATGCCAATAGGTGGTGTGGTGGTGGTGGTCCAGTAGTAGACTGTTGGACTTCTAAAGTCAAAGGCCGAAGTTCAATTTCTGCACAAAACTTGACATGGTTTCTACTTTTTCGCCAGGTGGCCACGTGGGGTTGCTGGAGTAATGCAGTTTCCTCCTGCATCTAAAAATAAAGAGTTCTTGCAAGGATTCCTTGGCAAAGTTGGATGTGCCAGGTATCAGGTGGCACAGGATTGGCAATGCTTCCTAGTGGACAACTGCAGCACTACACTCCCTCACCAGGGGTCTCCCCCTTATAGGCATCAAAGTATGGAAAAAGAAAACAAATGCAAAAGGAACAAACATTTAATGAAACATTACTTGATAAAGCAAAGAACCTATTTTATGTCAATACACAGTGAGAGGAAGCCTTTTCTATTTGTTCAAAGCCACCCAAACTAAGAAATCACTTCTGTTAATAGTTAGTCATCTTCTAACTACTTGACACACACTCATTATTAACAATTAAGATTAGCATTTTATCTCCAATTGGTACTAAAAAGAACAGTGCTGCCTAATATCTCTAAAAAGTTACAAGAAATTGCTAAAGAAGCATTCTTTAAAAACTATTTACAATATTAAAGACAAAATTCCTATACCAAAAAGATTTCAAATGGTTGACTCACCGATTTACAGGAACATGATCCTATATACATCTTAAAAGAGTCTTCTTATCACATTTACATCTGCTGATCTCAATTATATCTCATTACATATAAAGAACTAATGCATCTGTTTCTGAAGCATATTTAAGATGTTCTCCAAATCTCCCTCTTGATTTGGAAATTTCATCTTTCAATGCCAATATGAGACAAAAAAAGTATGACAACACAATCTTTTCTGCTCTGAGATCAAAGAACACCATACATGACCTACAGGACACTCACTATCATTACATTAAATGAAAGTAATGTGTATGATTTTTCAATTAAAAAATCCTTTTTTTTTTTACTTAAACTATAATTTTAGGTATGGACAAATTGCCAATAAAGTTTCCACTCTCTTTCTCTCTCTTTCAGCAAATGTCTGATTTTACCACATTTATATTTTTAAAAAAACAAACAAGCTGAATAGCTTCATTAAATATTTTCAAAACTGGACAATGAAAACTAAGATAGGAAAAACAAAGAAATAAACAAACAAATACAATGTAATAAAATAAACTATGATCTTAAAGATTTCCACCATTCATTTCCTCACTCTAGATAATGAAACATTCAGCCATGATGACAATGTTTTAATCTACAACACTTGAAAATTACAAGACAGATTTTGCTACAATGTAAATATATTTTGCATCTGTCCATTATAGTTTTTTTTTTCTTTAGATTATATTTAAATTATTTTAACATCATATTAAATTTCTGCTCTTTTTCAGGATATTCTTTCTTTAAATGTTAAAGCTATATATCTCATGATGATGGAGTTAATTTAAAGAAAACATTAGGACAACAATGCAAACTTTTAATGCACTTGTTAGAAAACTAAAATGATCCCTTAGGTGTTCTTTGCCAGGAAGTCAATCAATAATGCTGATCAATAGCTTCAAAGTTTACTCACACAAAGCCATTATGAATACATTCATGAAAATCTACATGGTTTCCAACAATCATCATAACACTAAAAGCTGAATTCTCCCCAGTTTCTATGCCATGTCTGGTCGTATCTTGTGCTATTCAATCAAAAGTTTTCGAGAATTTTTTAAAAATCATCACCAACCATTAATTATTTCGCAGGATATCTTCTTGAGATTCAATAAAAAGAAATATTTCCTTAGTTATTACTGCCAATGTTCCCAATAACAATTTTTCTTGTTATTCACTTTAAAAGTTTCTGATTGTAATTTTTTTTTTTTTTACTGGTTCTTAAAACTATGTATAATTCTCAGTGTAAAGAACATTGCTTTTGAGCATAGCGTTTGTAATGATAAAACAATACACTTCTTCAACAACCAGTTTAAGGATATTGTGAATACTAATTAAAGGAATTTGTATTGATAAATGTTGTATGGCCTTTGGACACAGTTTCTGATTAGTTTATTAAAAATTTCAAATCTCAGAAATTTCTTGGAAGGGCCATGTATTAGCATAGTTATCTAATTTTAAAAAATAAAAAAGTCAATATAAGAAAGTCTAAATTAAATTTCTAACCAACAATACACTTCAACACAACACTGCAGCCTAACAGAATGTTAATTAATACTCAGAATAAAGTAACAAGGATAATGTATATGTATATGTATTACTCGATGTCCTTATACTCAATTTAGTTGTTAAAGATGCAATTATGCAATTAAAAAATAATTAAACATGTATTCATATTTTCTTTATCAATAATTATTTTATACAAAGGTTTACATAAAATAATAAACACTCCAATAAATGACTCCAGATTAACAATAATAAATGAACAAACTTTCACCATTTATTATTGGGTTTCTTTGTGTATCAGTGGTGATGGTGCATACATCAGTCTCAATGGAGACAATCCTGATGATGGAACACAGTGCTGCAATGCGAGATAGCATTGCCTATCCTGCACCAAAAGAGATCCAGCACTTCCAACTTCAGCAGGGAAATACTAGAAGTCTACATCTTTAGATGTGGAAAGAAACCAAAGTGCTCAGAAGAAATGCACATGACCAGCTAGCTGGTAAAGCTGACCAAAAAAAAAAACCATGCCAAACAGAGCCAGTCCCAACCTGGAATCAAACTCTGATTTCTCAGCTTTGGCATTCCAATATTTTAACCACTGGGCCACCTGATGACCAGTACATTAGTACTGATCCAACGAAGTCTTGACTTTGTTATATCTGACAAATATTATTTAATCAGAACCACCTTTTAAAAATTTTCAAAATGCATAGCACAAAATCTGTAGAATTCTTGAAAGATCACTATGGTTATGATAAAGATTTTTTAATTGGGTTACAATTTCACAAAAAACAAAAAAAAGGACTTGGAATGTTAAAGTCATCTTGAAAATCAAGGGCAAGCCTGAGATTTCAGAAAGTGGAAGTATTAAGATCAAGTTTTGTTTTGTAAAAGTTTTTTTTTTTTGTAATCTTGAATATGCCACAAATGTAGTACCTGAAGATATTATAAAATGTTTACTAAAGTAGTATAACTTAATTTTTACATTAAAATTTTTAAGTAAAACTTGTTTATTAAACAAATGAAATAACTTACAGATTGTTATGAATTCACAGTGATACAAGACCTTGTTCATAAACTGTTTGCAGTCTGAGTTTTAAGAAAATGTTTAAGCAGTATAGAAGACATGACCACAATAGATGCCTTTTGGAAAATATTTGTTGTTGTATCCGTATCAATTAGTACTACTTTCATGCCATTAAGCAGGCTTGTTTGCTTATTGCTTCTCAATCATCCATTTGCCAAAAAAGACAAAGTATTTGAAAAACTGATGGCTTCATTCTTAGGTACTACTAACATTTGTATTTTTTCCACCACCCATAAAGTTATTGATGTTCATGCAAAAGACATTTTAATCAGAAGACAATGCAAGGGCATATAGAAAACTATTTTCTTTTAATGCTGTCAGTTGCTGGCATAAATGTCCAGTCTGATACAATCAACTCATTATACCATTAGAGGATAGTTTGCCTATTAAGTTTATTTCAGTGAGATCAACTTACAACTAATTTTACCTTATCTGCAACATAACCCATTTGAAAATGGATTTGGCTAATATACAATTTACATAAATTAGGCAATAATTTAATTGATTTTAAAATGTAAAATCTTTAGCTCACAGCTTTTAGCTATAATTTAAATAAAACAGAAGCAGTACAAAATGGGCTTATTGAATAATGAAAATAATTAATAAGTAGATAGATTTGTGAAGCAAACTGAATGTGGCATTATTATACTCAGAGCAGGAAAAATAGCAATAAGCCTATTACCATGGTCTCAAATCAATAAATTCTTTCTCTAGCTTAGAAAACAACTTTTAAAAATAATTTTCTTTCACAAATAAATTACTAGAAACTGTAGAGATAGTTGAGAAAGATAAAGACAGATAAACACCTTCGTTTCAAGCATGTGAACTTCAACTTTTGGGAAAAATTGAAATTTGGGCCAAGATTCCCCTCTCTCACATATAGGCACTGCAAATTTTGTTAATGTGTCTTGCAAAATTCTTACACACATTTGTGGCCAAGAGAGAGTAACAATTTAAAACCCACCAACACCATTTCAGTCAGTTTGCCTATAACCATTTCTAAAGCAAGACCAATAAAGAACATAATAAAATGATTATGAAATCACATCTCATCTGAAATGCTGAAGGTGTTACCTACTGACCAATTGACTTGCTTGCTTCCCTATGAATTGACTAAAAAGTGATTTTGGCATTCAGAGATTTCATGATTCTTTTAATATTACCAATGGCAAGCTTTCTGCACTTATTGATTTTGTGTTCGCTGCCAACTCTCTAAATTTCTGTTACAAAGCACTGCCTTCAAATAGTTTTCAGAAACTCAAGCAAATTATTTCCAACTTATTTAGCTATTCTGCATTGTCTGGCATGAAAATTCAAATATTTTTTCCCCTACATTATTATTTTTTTAAATTTATTTCATATCCATTTCAACTTTAATTTCACTATAGAAAAATTATTTTCTCAATTTTAAGACATAAAATGTAAATTTCTTTTAATTACATACTTTATAATTTAAAGGCCACACAGGTAGAGTTTACTAATGCATTCTTATTAGGTAGTTCACTTTGGAACATTTAAGTTAGTTTTAAATCTCTTTTTTTAACCATTATAATTTGTTAAACAAAAAACCAACTGAACTGTTTGTTTTTTTCCAAAATGCTGAAAAATAAGGTTATCTGGATTTTTAAATAACAAAAAACAGGTATAAATATGAAAACTATTTACTAACAAAATATTCACATCCATTGCATTATTTTCGTCTTATTCTCATCAACAAGCAGTCAAATTGTTTCTTTGGAAGGGTTTCCAAGTATTAACTAATTCTGATCTCTCATTTAACATTTCGTGTAAAGTTTAGACAGAAACTGGTTACAAATTTTTAATTATTCCTAAACCAAACCACATAAATAAGACAGAAATTTACGTACTGTACTGAAGATAAAATTCAAAAATGCTAACATTTCTCTCCCTTGAAATTTCACAAAATGCATAAAGAACCAAATTTAGAAATATGCAGAGAGTTACTCAGCAAAAGATTTTAGCATCTATATATGCAGTACAAATAAATGAAGGGAAATGAGCAGGTAGCCCATGTATACTCAAAAAGTAGTTTGTTAATGCAAAGGACAAGGTATATATTAATAAATCATCAACTTTTCATAAATTCTTGAGCCAATATTATTTTTATAAAGAGACCTTATATGTATATGTATATATTCATAATCCCCTCCTAACACCGGTGTCGCCACAGAGATAGAAATCAGCTGGGTTCATTTCATTAACCAAAAGCCATTATGTAAAAGACCCAGTGTTTAGTCTAGAGCTTAATCTTCACTGCCAGAGGAGGGACCAGCTACTACACCCAAATGCAGTAACAGGTAGATAAGCAGAAAGTCCTAACTAGAACTCCCTTGTTTAACCAAGGAAAGAAACTAACGCAGACTGACTGGTATAGAAGAGCTGGATCCTGACTGCATCCAGACTTGGGATGTCAGCCATTATAGGTCAGTGCAATACAATATGCACTTTGCCACCACACACATTATGCAGTGTTGTAAAATGAAATAAATGTCAACATACTAAAACATTATTTGCTAATAAGAAACCAAATTGTAAGCATTATGCCAGGACTATATCAATGTCTTTTTTTAAAAAAAAATTATATACAACATAGCCTTTAAGTGTATTCATTTCATTTTTTATCTTTTCTAGTGATATAATATTTATGTATAGTAGAAGACAATACAAACATTTTTAAGATTAAAATGAATTTAGTGTGCCAGTCACAGTTTTGTCTTTTTTCCACTCACCCTGAAGACAGAATATTAGAGAGAGAAAGAAAAGAAATAATAAAATAAGAATGTACCCAGCAATAGATATAGGGTTGCTGGCATACAAGTCATCTACTGTGATCTTCGTATACTCCCTGAAACTTCCATTAAATTCCAGTAAATCTGAGATTGTCACCATCTTTTTAAAATCATTTATCGAGTCTCTTCAATTACTTTTAATGAATGCACTTTCTTTTTTTTCTGGAGGGATTTACAATGAAGCATTAGTCCAATTCTCCTTTTAAACCAAAGACTTAAAAATTAAAAAAATATATCAAAGTTTCTTCTCCAATTTTTTGTTACTTCTGATCAAATTAATATAACCCAAAATCTGAGTTTCTTTAACAGCTTCAGGTTAAATTCAAAATTCAATTTTTTTTCCCTAATCATCTGAAGTGGAAACATGATTTTTAAAAAATACAAATTAACTTTTTTTTGGTTTGTTCCCACCCACCCCCAATGCCAACTTTTAAATTTAAAGTAATATAACTGCACATTTAAATGACAATTTTGAGGTCAATCATTTAAATAGATTAAAAACAAAATTCTGAAATGTAGTAAATTCATTTCATTTTAATCCATATATTATAAACAAAAAAATTGTTTTTTTTGTTTTTTTTTACATTAAATTATGATTTCGGAAAATATGCCGAGAATTTTCTGTATATTTAATTAAAACAATTATATCACCACATGACACTGTCAGTTTTTCATCTCCAGAGCTACATTTGTTTTAAAAAATGCATAGATATGCAAATTTAAAAATCTTAGTTGTCTTAAAATGATGCCCATAGAACTTTTTTAAACTTTGCTATAGAAATGTTTTGGTATCATTAATGTTCAGTACAAAAAACCCCCACCAGTGTTTGTTTGATCACATTTTGTATGCTTTTTTTTTGCTGCTAACAAACAATAATTGTTTTTCCTAATTTCTGATGGTATTGAACCCAATCCTCATCAGCTACTATGCACAAGATCTAACTGCCACACTTAGTTAGCATCATCATAGCCAGACCGGTTAAAATTTATAATAGCTCTTCCGACATTACAATATAATATTTACCTTACTCAAGATAAAATTTGCTTGTGCATTTTCTGTTGTTATTCCTTCTGTATATCCTTTTGTTTACTTAAAGCAAAAGGTTCTTATTCCTAATTGAACATTATAAGAAGAAACTAATAAATAGTTTTTCAATTCAAAAAAAATCTTTAAGCTTTTCACTAAGATTTCTAACAGAATCATTATGCTGTCCACAACTATTTAGTCAAAAATGGTCATCAAATTCATCTTTTAGGCTTCCTATAATATACTCCCTTAACCAATAAATTATCCTGATGAGAAATATGTGTTTCTCCCACTTACACATCCAACAAATTACATCAGTCAGAAAAGCCTATACAAAAACTAGAATAATAATAATATAAAATAAGGATTTTAATCCAGATCTTTTCCTAACACTTACAAATTTATATATTAAAACATTAAAATTACAGCACAAATTTCCTGTGGTAGAATGTTTAAAAATAATAATCAGTTGGGGTTTTTGTTTGTTTGTTTCATCTCCTACACATTTTATAAAAGTAGAGTGGGATTGGTTGTAATAAATTTAATTAAAATTCTTAATATTAGGAAATACACTTTGCATCTACAAAGTTACCATTAGTTTTTGATTTTTTTTTCTGGCACTGATCCTTACAAATATTTTGGGATTCTCTTTTTCTAACTGAATTATCAATATTTTTATTTTAAATATTAGAGGTCAGTTAATGTTGAACCCTTCTATAAATCTCTGTCCAAACTAAGAGACAACACGGAGAGCTAGCCAAAATAAATAGTAATTAATTGCACAACTGTCATTTCTCTAATAAATTTATTTACAACAATCTCCTTCTCAATCTCCTCGTGAGCCTGAACAAGTGTTGGGTGGTTGGGATGATTTTAAATTTCCAATAAAATATTATATACCAAAGCACAAAATAAAATCTTAACTCATGAAAAGACAAAAGTATGGCCATACAACCTTTAACATTCTGTTTGCATTATTTAGCTAATCAGATTTCTACACCTAAACAGGACAATAATAGTAAAGAGTATTAACCATAGCTTTTATGGATTCTCCAAAATACTGACTTGACCTCTTAAAAAAGATAAAGGAAAGAAAAAAAAAAACACCTGTGAAACCAACATTCATTATTGAAGATGATTTTCTTATAAAAATTTCCAAAAAAAACTGAAACATAATAATAATACTGTTACCTAAAAAGAGGGGTTTTTTTTGTTATTTATTCTTTTATTAATTTGAAATTAAGATCTGTAAATGATCAGAACATCTGATCAAACTTTGCTTGACCAGACTTATTTACAGACATTAAAAGGATGATTAGAATCATCCTCATCAGCCAACTTAATGTTCTTTACACTATTACATGTCTAGTGGTAATTTCAAAATAAATATTTGTTTCTTTGTTATTTTTTAAAACAAAAGTATAAAGGTTGGGCATTCTCTGTTCTTGTCATTTAGCAAGCTGAGCTGTATGACTGATGCTGTTTCAGTCAATCCTTATATAAACAAACAAACAATGTAGGGATATTTTGAGACCTCTTTTATAACTATTTACATTCACCTTGGCCATTCATTTGATACTTCAACTCTCTGTGACAATCTCATTTCTTCAAGTGCTGCATGGGGCTCTTTGATGGGGTATATTTCCAAAAGCCACACCATCAACAAGTGATAACAAATTTGTTATAACATTCTACAAAAGATCGTATGGCCATTCATCATCATTATGATGTCACTAAATGTAGCAAGCAATGTCCAGACGTTGCACAAAGTTAATGCCATATGTCAGACTTTGTGGTCAATGTTGATTTTGTAAAACATTTTATCCTCAATGAATCCATACAATTTATATCACAACATTCCTGTGCTGCTTTGATCAGTGCATTAAAAGGAAAAACTGAAAATACTAATTTATGCTAGGTTAAAAAAATAAACTAAGGCAAAATGTGTAAAATCATAAAAACCAGCTGACAATAATAATTCAAGGTTTCCACAATGCCTATCAGAGTCAATCCCTTTTACTAATGGTACTATCCTCTCTATCCAAAGTCAGTGTGTCCTGTTATTTACAGATCATAGAAAATTGGGCATTTCCCATCAGTTTGGTTACTGCTAATAGGAAACTGCCCAAATTAACTCTTTAATTTCTGTCCAGAAACCAAGTCATCAATTGCCATAGCAGTATGTTATGGAAACCTTTCTTAGACACTTGGACATGGCTGTTTTTTTGTTTGTTTTTTTTCAATTTCTAACATCTTGTCTCTCAAGATAACAATTTAAACCTTCTCAATTTTTAATTCTTACAAATAGTAATTTCTTCCAGATTATTGAGTCTGTTCACTTTCTCCTCAGTGAGTAACAAGACAATAAATATTTCATTTAAACATCTAACAACAAAATCCACTGGTATCCTTGGAATATAAGAAATAAAGCCAAGTTTCCTTATATTATTATTTTAATAGAATTTCTACGGTCATAAATAAAAATATTTAAGTCTGGAATTTAGGATTTTACATATTTTAATGTATTTATTAATACAGCCTGCAATGGATGCAAAATTTTTAAATCTCCATGACCAAAGGCTAGGTAGTGAGAAATTCTTTCATATGCATAATCCAGTGGTTCCCAACCTGGGGTGCGAGGATAGGGACGAAAAAAATAACTTTTTTGTTTATTTGCCATTGCCGTTTATGCTAAATAATTCATCTGTAGAGCCACTGCCTTTCAGTACCCCTCCATTATTGCTGTCGGCAACGTGTACAGTGCTCACTCACCTATCGCGGTTAATGCGTTCCAGACCCACCCGCGATAGGTGAAAACCCGCGAAGTAGAAACCACATATTCATTTAATTATTTAAATATATTTAAACACATTTTAAACGTATTTTAAACCATTATACAGCATCCACACACTCTTATTAACCTTCCCCACACACACTTAATCAGTTATTTTAAAAAAAAAATTAAAAAATTTTCATCGGAAATGTGACTTCATGGGGCTGCAAAGCCTAAGACCAAAAATAATTTTAAAAATACTATACTATAAAATATAAAAAAACATATTATGGGTACTGATCTATGAAGCTATGACGATCATGATGATAGCTGTGCAGTACTGATGACGATGAAGATGACGATGATGAGATGAATGTAGTACTGCACAGCCAAGAAGAGCATTAAATCTCTTCTACTGGAGGCGTCTCTTCATCAGGTGCTTCGTCAGATGATGGTTGTGGTGCATCATCTTCTGGTTCCACTTCCACTTCTGCTGAAGGCATAGGCGTAGACGTGACCTCTTTTTTTTGATTTTACAAGGAACATAGTTATGGGGAGTTGCTGGTTCTGCTGCTTCTTCTGGGCTAGCAGGTTTTTATAGACGGACATTAACCCATCAAGCCCATTGCTGAATTGCAATGACCGCATCATCTGTGGATCCCACTCTTGAATGACCTGTTCGAGCTCCTTGCCCATTCTGACTATCGTTGCAAGACGATAGAGTGTTAGACTAACCTCTTCTTCAGCCCCTGGTTCATCTTGCTCCTCTTCCTCGCTCGCAGACTTCGTCAGTTCCGTCAGATCTTCCACCGTCAATGGTTGCGAGTGGGCATCGATCAGGTCATTGATGTCGTCGGAGGTCATATCCTTGCAGCAATTTTGCCAGCTTCACGGCCTTATCCACAGCTGAGTGGTTTATCTCTTCAGGCGTGAATCCCTTGTAGACATTTGCCACTTCTGGACATAATTTTTTCCAGCTAGCATTAATTGTCTTGGGTTTCATGTCTTGGATGGCCTTCTGTATGTTGATGAGACAAGTAGTGATTGTGTAGTCTCGCCAATATGCCTTCAGCGAGAAGTTTTTGTCCGTGTCCATAGATTCAACCAGGTGTTGAAGGGTGTGTCTTGTGTAAAGCGCCTTAAATGCATGAATAATGCCTTGGTCCATAGGTTGGATGAGTGATGTGGTGTTCGGTGACAGGAACTCTACTTTCACACCTTCATACGACAGGTCAATGGCGTGACCTCCTGCATTGTCCATAATCAGAAGCACGTTGAAATCGAGGCCTTTCCCTGATAGATAACACTGAACCTCTGGGATAAAGCACTGATAGAACCAATCAGAAGTGAGGACTTTTGTGATCCACGCCTTCTGATTGTGCATCCAATACACAGGCAAGACGTTCTTATTCTTATTTTTCAAAGCCCTTGGGTTTTTGGATTTGTAAATAAGGCTGGGCTTTATCATAAAGCCCGCAGCATTCCCACACATGATGAGAGTCACACGATCTTTCTGGGCTTTAAAGCCCCAGACTTTGGCTTCGTCCTTCATAATGAAGCTACGAGACGGCATCCTTTACCGGAATAAGCCCATCTCATCCATATTAAAGACTTGTTCGGGCTTATAGCCGCCTTCTTCTATAATTTCTCTGAACGTCTCACTTACATAATGGTCAGCAGCAACTTTATCGGCAGAGGCAGCTTCTCCATGCAACGAAACGCTTCGAATTCCATAGTGCCTATGGAATTTGTCAAACCAACCCTTGCTGGCAGTGAATGGGGTTGCTTTCTTGGGAGAACTTGGACCTGCTTCGTCCTCGATGTCCATCTCATCTTCCACGTGTTTGTCGGCGCCACAATCTTGAACAAGTTGAGTATACGTATCATACAGAGACTTCGCCTTTGTGCGGATTGTGTTGCTATCCTGCGCAATATTCTTTTTTCTGCAATCACTAATCCAGAGAGACAATGCAGATTCCATCCTAGCCATCACCTTATTACGCGACGTTACAACCCTCTTAGCAGTTTTATTGAAAGAAACAGCTGCCATCGATCTTATATTCTTCTTGTCCTTCTTAATATAACGTACCGTAGTATCATTGAGGCCAAAGTGGCGTCCTACAGCCGCGTACGTTCTCCCTTCCTTAAGCATGTCGAGAAGTTTCACCTTTTCGATGATGGGTAGAGTCTTCGCTTGAGCGCTTGGATTCAGGTTCAGAAGACTTAGAAGATGCAGGACACTTGGGGGTGGCTTTGCAGGGATTGAAATAAAGTTCAAACTTTAACGTAAAACACAAAGCACAGCACCGCAGAGAAACACTACACGCAGCGAGATGTGAAGCCGAAATGGATGAGGCGAGATGCTTCTACACGGGACAACAGCACCACAGATGCTGCTGTCACTGAGCCATTCAGCGTCTGGGATACAAAACACCATGCTCTGATTGGCCGCTTCCCAACCATCAGCCGATAGCGTGCCGAGTACCATCTCAACTGGGCAGAAGCAGCCACAGTTGTACTCAGTTTTCCATAAGCTAGCGTCTCTCTTTGTTTTTAGTACAAGCCCGCTACGCCATCACGTAGTTTTATTTAAATCTCGATTTAATATTCTTTTAATAATGTACATATATATATATATATATATTTACTTTAATTGTTTTTTTTACTATTTTATAATGTTATTTTTAGTATATTTTACTTAAAAATAATTAAAATAATAAATTTTAAAATTTTTATATTTTTCGAAAATACCGCGATATAGCGAAAAATCCACGATATAAAATTAGATATGTATGATTTGAAAACCCGCGATGTAGTGAAGCCGCGAAAAGTGAACCGCGATACAGCGAGGGAGCACTGTACTAGAGCATTTCTGCTAATGCTGTCGGCAGCATGTGCTAGCATTTCCACTATGGTTGGCGGCAGTGCTGCCAACCAAAGTTCATACTCAAATCACTTTCATTCTTCCGCCAGCGCTCGCCACGTATACACACGCCGGTTCCTGCTGTTCACACGTTATTTTGTACTGGCGTTATTTGTGTTGCAGCCATTGGCCACCCAATTGCACCATAGTCCCTACAGGTTGGCTTGCCCTGGTGTGGTGGGGCTCCCAGTGGTTTCCTGTTGCTCAGCCATTGAAACAATGCTTGAGACAGGTGGCCAAAGGCCCAAGGTCATCTCGCCACCCTGGACAATGGGTCAAGCAGCAGGGAACCCAAGCCAGAATGTTGTGTGTGTGTTGGATATTTACTTTGTTACCTGGTTTAGATTACTACATTGTTATCTAACGAACACACATCTTCACCTCTAAATTCAGGAGCAGAATATTGATTACAATCTTCAATTAATTCACTATTGTGATTCTTGTTTTAAAATTTTTTATTACACATACGCCTACTATTTACGCCTCATGATAATTTTTTTTTCAGAGACCCATAATGTCAAAGAAAAGAGAGTGGAACAATGATAACTATTGTTTTGGATTCACATGTACAACTGAGAGAAATGGGACAGAAACACCTCAATGCTTTTTATGTTCAGTGATATTTTCGAATGCAAATTTGAAACCTTCCAAACTCAACGAACATTTCAACAGAGTACATGATGGTAGGGAAGCTAGAAATGATGAAGAATCACTGAATGTTAAGAAAGCAGGCTTTGATCATCAAGGAACTGTTCCAAAGTTAGGATTTGTACCAATTGAAAAGCCTCTTCTTGAAGCATCCTATCAAGTTGCGTATCAGGTGGCCAATGCGAAAAAACCTCATACCATCGCTGAAGAGTTAGTGTAATGTATCCTTGAAATTGTAAAGATCATTCTGAGGAAAGATGCAGAAAGAAAGGTGCAACAAGTACCAATGTCTAACAATGTCATCAGGAACAGAATAGTTGATATGAGCAAGGACATCTTGAAACAGGTGATTACTGATATCAAGGCAACTCCTGTGAAAATATCATTGCAATTGGATGAATCTACAGATGTTTCATATTGTAGCCAACTGATTGCTGTTGTTCGTTATGTCAAGAATGAAGAGGTATTAGAACACATTCTATCTTGTGAGCCACTAAAGACCACCACAAAGGGCCAAGACGTGTTCGACCTCATAAAAGAATTTTTCTTAAAAAATGGATTAAATATGAACATCGTTGGCTCCTTATGTACAGATGGTGCTCCTGCTATGCTTGGAAAATGGTCTGGATTCATGGCACTCATGAAACAGGAAATTCCTGAGCTCCATGTCACACACTGCCTGCTTCATCGGTATGCATTAGCAGTGAAGACTTTACCAAAAAGTTTGAAAGACATTTTGTCAACTTGTGTGAAAATTGTTAACGTAATTAGAGGACGTTCACTGAACCATCGTCTATTTCAAGTTTTGTGAAAGCATTAAGTCTGAACACACAGTTCTGTACCACACAGAGGTGAGATGGCTATCCCGTGGACCTGTCTTGCAACATAAATTTGAGCTTCGTGAGATCAAGACATTTTTAAAGGAACAAAAGTTAAATCTCTTTTCTTTATTTGATTCCACAGAACTTGTGCAAATGCTGGCATACTTGACTGACATATTTACTCGATTGAATGAACTAAATATTTCCCTCCAAGGAAGTAATACAAACGTAGTTATTGCACATGAAAAATTGGCTTCCTTCAAAGCTAAAATTCCTTTGTGGATGAGAGATATTGAGAAGGGTAATTTAGCTAGGTTTTTATTGCTGGAAGAAGTTGTTGAAGAACACGAGTCACTACTTCCAGAAGTTGCTACAGCAATACGCATTCACCTTGAACAGATATTAAATGCCTTTGATGGGTATTTCTCTGCAGGGAAATTGGAAGCCAGTGACTGCTGGATAAGGAACCCATTTCTCTTTCAGTTAAGCGACATGCCTGACGAAGACCCTCTCAAGGAGGAAATAACTGACATGCAAAATGATCATGCTGCAAAAATGGATTTCGAAGTGAAGACTTTGGAAAATTTTTGGGCATCACAAATAGTAGGATTCCCAAACATTTCCAAGAAAGCACTTACTGTACTTGTTTCCTTTGCAGCAACATATCTTTGCGAAGTAGGGTTTTCGACTCTTCTTGTAAAAAGCAAGTTTCGAAATTGCTTCAATGCTCAGCACAACATGCGCATTCCTCTCAGCAAAAATAAACCTTGTATTTCAGACATAATTGCAAAGAAACAAGAACAAATGTCACATTGATTGGATTTGATATGAATTTTCGATAATATATATGTCTTATTTGTGTGAAAATAAATGATAGTGTTTTCTTTTCTGGTAAAATAGGTATTTTTCTTCTTTTAAAAAATTGGTGTTAATTAAATATACTGATTAATTGGTACTTAATAATTTGACCTGAAAATATTCAAATTTTTTTTTTTTTAAACTTATAACTCTAAGGTGCGGGATAGCATTTCAAAATCCCATGGGGTGCCAGCATTGAAAAAGATTGGGAACCACTGGCACAATCTATATTTCTGATTTATTTCTCTCTTGAGTCTGTTAAAAAAATTTTAAAATACAAAAACAGGTTGTGAAATAGGGGTAATGAGTTATTTGCAAATGGGTTCCAGTAAAATCTTTGCAAAATGAATGAAGGATGTAAATTTCAGAGCATTTTCAATCAGAATCAATTAGAGTATTTCTAACTTTATGAAATGAGAAAAGGCATCTCTTAAGACTATGCACAAGTAATGGTTAGAAGCACACCAATTATAGAGATATTCCACGAGAGTCTTACATTTTTTTTTTAATGATTTGTTGCTCTTTGCAAGTAAACCATAATAAAGAATATTATAGGTTTCTAAATTCCATTACCCAAAACTTTAAATGCAATGTAATGAAGGTTCCAAAACTGCCAAGAAAAACAATCCATGTTTGCTCCATGAAAATTATGTATATGTAAATCAATGATTAAAAGAAAAACAAACTGAACATTTCCCATCAGAGATTAAATGGAAAGAAATCTTGAATAAGTTATAGTTTGCTAATCCTTTCTGATCGTGTGTGTATATTTTTTTCCTAATTCAAAACACCATCAAAATGAGTCAAGTTCAAATACCAGTCAAAACTGGCATGCTTTGATATACCTCCCTATAGTTTCTTCTCACTATCTCAACTTTCCTTCTACATCTAAAAATTAAGAGTTCTAGTAAGAACTTTCTGCAATAGGCATGCAGCTAACCCCTGGTCCATGTTTTCCACACATGGTTTAAGAAACTAATGCTAGGTAGTTTCCTATAGTGGATGCAGTTTGACCAACAATAACATACAGACATTTTTAGTTTGTTTTTTATGGAAGAATTTTACAACCTATCAACAACTAAATCAGGTTAGAAATCCAGCTCAAAGGGCTGAGAAGTATGCCAGCTCTCATGGCATTGCAATGTAGTAACTTTTCATTAAATTATCAACAAATATAAACTATTTCTGAATTCCATACATTTTTTCTTTAGTCTTCATGTACCCATTTCACCAAAAAATCTAGTAGAAGTACCAAAACCCATCTCTTTCAAGAGTTCACAAAATATTTCTCAGTTGATCCATAATTAAGATCATGACCACCATTTCCAGTATGAAAAAACAGTGGAGAATTACTGATCATTGTTCTTCAGTGTAAAAATGCATTTTAACATCAAGCCATTTAAGCACTGTTTTGATATTTATATGGCCTTTGTACCAAGCACCCTTAATGTAGAATAGTCATACCTGGTTATTTGTAACTTACTTATCGGAAATTCTCATTTTAATGCAATTATTTCTATAGTCCTATTTTTTTCCTCTATACTTTCTTTTATTAAAAACCAGTTTTACCACAATTCCTTCTTATGTGCAAATGTGGTATGCAGAAATCCTCCTATAAGAGGACTTTTAACCTTTATCCTGAGATCTTTCACAATTGATTTTAGTTAAGTGCTCAATGTTGAATGTGCTGCATTGTGCCACATGTTGTTGGTTATCCCATTCCCTTCAAAGAAACAGTTTGACCTGGCGTTGAGTAATTTATGTTGATAGTATGTCATGTGGAAGTTGAATTGCATTTATCTCAAGATGTCTCAACAAAAAAAAAAAAAAAACTAGTGACTTCTCACTGTGAGCCAGTGGATGTTTTGGGCAGCATGGAAGAATTGAAAATTCAAAAGCTGTTCACACTAAAGTGTGAATTTCAAAAAAGTAGAATGTTTTGAAGGGCTAGGGAAAATATGAAAATCAGGATGGGAAACAGGAATCCAAGTAAGGTAATTGATGTTTATAAAGTGGTGTTTAGGTTGTTTAATTACAAAATAGCTCAGCCTAACTGATTAGTACCTGTTGAAAGCTAAAGCTAATGAACTTGCAAAAAACTGTGTGGAAAGTTTTGAAGCATCAGCTGGATTCCTGAGCCTCTAGAGAGGGAGATAAAACCTTGTTTAGAAAAAAATGCAGTGAAAAGACGAACAGTAACAAACCTGCTACAATACAATGACTGAGGAAATGTTAGCAGATTTATTAGCAAAGTATCCACTCAAATGCATTTACATTTGTGTCAAAACCAAACTTTTCTATCATGTCCTGCCTGATCAAACTTAAGCAACAAAAAGAAGAGACAATGAAAGATGGCAAAATCAAAAAAGCCTTACACTGTTATTCTGAGCAAATCCAAATGTAATTGGACAAGATGAAACTTTGTGATCAGGAAATAGAAGAAACTCCATTGTTTAATGAATGAAAACTTTTCCAACTGACCTTGAAACCAGCACTAATGCTTGGTTGACAGTTTTTGCAAGGTGGCTGCAAACTTTCAATGGCATGAAGAGAAAGTGTTGGTTTTTTTATAAACAATACCAATTGCCATGTCATCTCAATCTTTCACATGAGATTGAATTTTTACTGCCTAACAGTATTTCAATCATTCAAACTCTGACCAGCATCAAGCATCACAACAAGCAATTTCTGTACAAGTTGGTTTCTGTTTTATATTTCATTGTGGAAACTTGTTTCGCAGGTTATGAAAAACTATGCAATAACTTCCAGTTACATGAAAGAAAACTTTAGAAACTGTAGTTTACTTTCAAAACTAGAAAACAGCAACCCAGACAAAGTTGAGAAAGGAATTCTGTGGTTTGAGTTATGAAGTTTTGATGGATGATTTTGATATTTGTGGAGATATGACTTAAGAAAAAGTAGTTTCTTCTTTAAAAGACTTGGTTACAGAATCTAAAGAGGATGTAAATGAAGATGTGCCAAAACTGTAAATTTTCAAAATCAAAGCAGTAGAGTCTGTACTATGTTTTACATTGATTCATCAAGTCAAAATGTAGTGAATCATCTGATGGGTTTTATGCACTGCAGAAGATAAATTACTTCTGACCAACCCAAAAAATAAATAAGTAAAAGAATTTTTTTTTAAATCAGTGATTTCTTCATTACATAAACCACAAACTCAAAAGCCAAGCTTTTTTTTTTTTAACTTTTGAAATGCTATAAAGTGTCTGTTTTTCAAATATGTTATAAAAAATTAAGCAACACTTCAATAAAAATTATTTTGATCCTGCATAAGTTCCTGCTTTCTAAACATTCTCGTTTTAGTGTAATTTGTGAGGTAGTTGTATGTGATTGCAATGAAGTGGCTTTATCTACAATTTCTTGTGGATATACAACTATAGAGTAATGAAGCAGTGAATTTCAATAAATTCAAACTGTTTTTTGGTTGTTTTTTTTTTTACTATAATTTCATCATAAATCAGGAACAAACCAATCTTAAATATGACATTAGCCCTGATGTAATAATTATACACTTAAATCAAAACTACTTTGGGTTATACAACAATTTTGGCCAGCCTGCATTCTCTCTTCCTACCAACTTTCTTTGATGCTGCTAATGGGTATTTTGTATTTTAAAAAGACAAAACTAAAGTGACCAGATCAACCAAAATATAATTCTCAAAAACAAGATTTGAAAACACATTAACATAAACACATATTTTATGAGAAATTAAGAGTCAAACAGAAAATCAGTGTAATGTTGCTAGCCATACAACAGAGAGAGTTCAATCACTCGAGTGTATTCAGGTCTGAGAAAGTAGCGCCCATTAACCAACCAACCAAAAGTAAAATAACAGAAGCGCATGACAGAAAATATTTATGAGCTACTGTGACGCATGCATTTAAAAAAGTAAATGTTTTCCTACATCCAATGTTAAAAAAACTGATTAAAGGAAATGAGTAACATTGAAATACACTGCATGGGTTTATCTATGTAGAGCAACTCACAGCAACAGATACTGCACCAAAATGCAGCTAATGTTTCAGTGGAATATCCATGTGTACATCAAACTTTTTTAAATAACTATTTAGCTTTTGCAACTATTTTAATACTTCTTTTTAAAATATAGTGTTTATACTTGGTGTTCCTATCATTACCCACACAAAAAAAGAAAAAAAAACACAACTTGTTTTGCAGTAAAATAACTACAAGATACATGATGTGTGTAATCAGATTAATCTAAAACTGGAAACCTGGTGCCTTTTCTATTTACACATTTAAAAAAAATCAGACCACCAAAAGCAAAAAAACTACAAATTTTATACCACTAATTATTTCAATTGGCACTTAAGTGCTAAGCACAAAAGAAATCAATATTCCCAGAAATTAATTACAGAATCTTTGATGCTAAATTTTAACCAAATTGTGGGTCAGTCGAAAAGCTACCAGTTTTATTTCTAAGATTCTGAGTGTCAGAAATGCTGATGTTTTAATTTAATCCCTTGCCTAAGCAGTCACTGGAAATATTTTGAAATGCTCACAGATATATCAAGTGTATGGCATGCACATTACACCCAATGAGAGCTAAAACTAAAAATTTTTCATACAAGACAGGTGCATGCACACGCAGAGACGGACAAGCAGAAAGAGACAAAGAGAAGTAACAGATGCTTTACTAAATTTTGCTATGACTGATGGAAACTGATGAATGAGAAATGCAAATATCAAATATAAAATATTTTATGCAGTCAGTCTGAAAATAGCATTTAGCAACCATAATATAACAAGTTAAATTAATTTACTACTACTATTTTTGGCAAAATGGGTCTACAGGTAAACATCTAAAATGACATGTATACTAATAATAGGTAACGGAATCCTCAGCTTTCACATATTCACAAAAGAGCATACAACAAACTAGTAAAGTAGAAAAGAGTTCAAAGATATTAACTTTCAACAATTAGAAAAAAATATGGTTTTGAGCAGAAAATAATAAAAATAATAATACAATTATTATTTTATCAAAAAGTTGGTTAATGACCAATCTGGCACACACTCATCAATGTAACTGAATAATTTGACTATTACAAAAAGTAATGCTGTTCTTTTATTATCCAAGATAACTGTGGGAGCAGATTTGTAAACTGACAGATTCAGACTGCAGTCATAACTATGCATCTTTATGAAGCATCTGCATCTTGATTTATTAACATTTCTAAAAACAGTTAAGCAAAGAGCTTTCATTTATAAGCTGTAGATTCAAAAAAAAAGTGGTCAGTATAAACATCTGTTGAGTAGATAATCACAGTAAAACAAACATCAAACCAAAGACCGTTAAATTGTGTGGAGCTGGAACCATTTGCTGACTATAAAGATTTTATATCAAACAATGGATATTTTCACCTACAGCACACTTGTTATAAAACAATTGTTTTCCTAGTTCCAAGATAAGTGTGTAAATCTAATGCTAACTATCTGTTAAAATTCTGAACAAAGTATCTTGCCATGTGAGAGTATCTATTCACATCTAACCAACATTTTTCTTCCAAGAAATCTGCTATTATAGAAGTATGAATAAAGTAGAGAGAACAAAATACCCAGAGTATTAAACCAGTTTATTGGCATCGCAATATATGAAAAGTTAATTCAAAACTAGGAGTTAAAGCTACTGGCAATCAATAAACAGAGCATTTTTATTGTGTTTTTATAAGGGGATTTTAGCTTGTTTTTGTAATTAGCTATCTGCAACTTTTACAAATTATAATCTTGACTGTCTCTCTGCATGTTTGTTAAAAATAATTTCTTTATGTTAGTTTTAGCAGTAATTAAGAAATTAATTATCAAGGCTAAATGATTTCTTTGTGCAGAGTTAGTTATAATCGTGTATAGACCAATGAGTTTGGTAAAGTTGAATGAGACACTGAAGTATAAATGTGATGATACAATTATTTGGTGTATATATTTCAGAGTGATTTAATGAATTATTATATCAAGTAATCACACAACTAACATTTGTTTTCAGTTGGTTATATATACTCTGCTATGCAAGTGGTTGACTGCCACCAGTCTGCCAAAAAGCACGCTTTAAACATCATTCTATTACAGGAGAAAAAAACAGCTCTTTTAAAACACAGATAAATCTTTTAAAGATTATCACAGGTATTTCCTTTCAAACTGTCAAATATATATTTTGTTATTCAATGCCCTTATACACAGGTAAATGTGCTGAAATAAAATGATTGGTATATAATATATCTAATGAGCATTACTTTAAATAATAGGTGATTATTATGCAAAAACAAATTATACATTCAGTGAGAGAATTTGCCTATCTGGAAAATGGAATAAAAGTTTGCATGTATGTGTGTGTGTATATATATATAAACACACTCACTCTACTATAGAATTTACTGAGTATGACTGAAATATTAATTTCTTTTATTATTCTAATCAGCCTACTGAATAATTACATTGCAGAATTTATATTCTGCATAAGCAGATATTTGGTAACCATAACCTTAAATGTTATAGTAAGTACTGTTTCAATACATTTCTGAAGCTGTCTAATACATTTCAGTAGAAATTAAATATATAAATAAAGCCTCAACTGACAAACTTTTGTTTGCAAATTATTTCTCTGCTAAAGTGAATTCCCCATTTCTTGGCCATACTTTTGTCTGTTTGTTTGTTTTTTGTATAAAATAACTGATGTGGAAATACGCTCATAATGTGTCAGTTATTGTCTCAATAATGTATTGCAAAATTACATGATGATTTGCTTTTGCACAGTTCTCACAGCAAACACCACACTTACCCAAACAGTAACCTCTGAACCATTGGATGAAAATGCAGAGAAATGCAGATGTCAGAGAGACTTCCCTTGTAGGATTTTTAGGTCAGACCAGCATTATACAAATAGTTTCACTGAAACCAATGCACTTTTGAGACACTTGCAGAAATCAAAAAATTCAAAACACATTGACTATGGTCACAATTCAAATCATCAGAATAGATGTGGTGAAGAGGTTACCTGAAACCTTATACCATTACCTACAGCTGGAAATACTAAATGACCTAAAGGCTGCCATTCAATGCCATACCATGACCTTTAACTGTTTTCAGCAGCTGTTTATCAGAGCATTTAAACATATACAATCTATTGTCAACATGGAGAGGTCATACTAAGCAAACCTTATAAACAAAATCCACTAAAGACAGACCATTTTCACCAAAACAACCAAACTCAATACGGGCCTATGATTGCTCTTTCAAACCAGGTTAACTTCAAAATAAAAGGTCACATAGTTAAGCCTATACAAATTTGCCAAACATTGTGTACATTATCCTGGCCTTTCAAAAAAGATAGTAGTATGTTTGTCCATTTTTCTTATAGGTACTTCCCAGCCAGCTTCTTTATTTGCCAAATTGTTGTAGGTGAACATTTTCAATAATTCCTACAGCCACCCACTTTTATTCAATGGCCCTCTATCCCATTTCTTAGCCAACATTCAGCTTTTAAGCTTAAGAAATATCTACCTATATCAGACATCTTTTGGAGATTTAATTAGAGTCAATAAATACATTACTAAGTTTAGATTCAAGAGAACTAAATACGAGATTTAAAGACAGTCACAGTCTTCTAGTCTTCAGTAAATACTGCTGTTGTTTTCAAAACTACTGCCTCAAAATAAAATCACTTTTAGTAGTTAAACACAGAAAGGTAAACCTTTCCTTACTTCAGAACTCTGGCAGATGATTTCAAAATCAAGCGTCTCCAAGTCAAGTCTGTCTGGTTCAGCCTCTCTTATCTTACACTGTATTTAACATCCATAGTCAATTAAAGCAAACTTTCTTCCAATTGGTCCCAATTTATATAGCAAATTAAATCAGAGAATGATTAATGTCACAAGATGGATTTCTATAAATAAATAAGTGCTTCCAAAAGTGTAATTTGCTTTCAATAAATCATGAACTCACCAGATCATATTAACAGAATAAAGATGGCCCCAAGTAAATATATATACAAGTGATGGATGAACAGTTTGATAGCATGGTGAGTTAAACAGCATGGTACCTGATGAAACTAATAAAGTGAAACTATAATATTGTCATAAAATTATGATATACTGTTTAGCTTACAAATGAAGAGATACATTAAAAAATAAGTTCTTCATGGTTCCATGGTGCCTCAAAATTATTTTTCCTGTTTTAAAATTTCTAATTCATCTGAAAATGGACTGACATTTAAACGCCAATATGAAGCACATAAGATAGAATTTACACTCTTGCCAATTTTTGCATAACATTACAGTTTAAAACAATAAATTTAAGCAGTCTAGTAGTGTAATAAATGAAATAAATAAGCACAAACAATTTCACATTGGAATAACTTTGTTTCATACAAGATGTATAAGAAAGTAACAGGAAATTTTACATCTCCAAATACCGAGACAAATTCCCAATGCTTTTCTAGTTATATACATTTAGCAAATAACCAGAAACAGATGTCTTTCTAAGGATTGTCTAGCTTTGTTCTTGATGTTAACTAATTTCTTCATATTCAAACAAGTTCATTTCTTGACAACTTCTCTCAGATTTCCATATAAATGGTGTTAATGCTTTGGTGTTGCATTTTCTTTATTACATTTAATGAATATTTTGTAGTGATTCTCTTCATTCACAAATTTCAGGTGTCCAGATTTCATTCTTAAAATGGATATTTGATCAGTTCTAATGAGACTGTTGTTGAAATTATCATTTATGAAAGTACTAATCATCCAACTTGTGGCTGATAAGATGAAAGAGATATTTTCTTCCATAATCAACATTTTTTTCTTCCTTTCTCAAGAATTTGAGAATTTTAAAAAGGAAATAAAGAGAAAGCTCCAAACCTACCTTGGAATGGCATACAGAGTCATGCTCCCCATTTTTTAAAATAACTATGCTTATCAGATTTGTCTTCACTGGTGCCTAACAACATATTTTTAAAAATTGTAATAATTTAACTAAAAATAAATATACTATATTCTGGTATTATGAACTAATTTCAGTTCTGTATTTTTTTGTTTTGTTTTTTTTTTTCCCTGAACAAGCATTGGTTTGAGTTTAATAACTGAAGAATTAAAGTAAAGTCACTTTTAAATTGACCTCCTAACCCAGAGAGAGAAAATTGTTTGGTTATAAAACTGGCATACAGTTCACAACATAGTTAGTTGGGTATTTTTTCAGTAAGTGCAGAAAATCTATAGTTGTTAAGACATTGTGGAATTTCTCGGTAAAACAACTAACTAGTGATTAATTGGTTGATTTCTAGTACGTAGTTGCAACAGAATTCATTAGTCCCATTTTGGTCACTGAATGAATACAAAGAAAGGAGACATTAGTAAATAAATACCTCCTGAGATTCAATAGGTTATTCCAGTCACTCGATAAGCACATGATTGTAAGCTATAAGAACAGGTACAAAAGTAGCCATGCCATAAACAGAATTCATAAAACTACCCAACTGTGTGCCCCTTTCAGTTGATCAAAGTTACATTAGTGGAAGCAAGTTGGAAATCTGCAAGGCACTGGATATTCAACTATACACTGTTAACACAATGACTGCCTAGTCAAGACAGCTCAAAGGACCCATTCATATGTATCCCAGATGCTCAAAGCCAACAGAATAAAAACTTTATACTGTACAGAAAAGCATGGCAACTCAATCATAAAAAATGGCTGCAAATATGGCAGACAATGTGCAGAGTCCACTAGAACTATCAGATATTATCTCCAAAGCATGGATTATAACAGAAAACAGGAGATGCAAATCACCCCACATAACGTCATATGTGAACTATAATGCAGATTGCTACCTTACCCTTCTATCTTTTAATTTTTTCTGATATTCTCAGGTTTTCACCTCACACAATGGTATCAGTGTACAAGTGTGATGTTATCCAACACGATAACAAAATATGACTGTGAATCTTTCATGGTATGGGCTGTGATTTTGGCCATCAGACGATCATAGCTAGTGGTCTACAAAGAAACTAAACTTCTACCTGATCTAGAAGTATTTTTTTTTTAATATAAAATGATGTGCCAGCTCAAACCACTCTAGCCAGATCATGGCAATCACCATGTATGGCTATCCTCAACTAATCCTTATGAAAGTATCTTCATAAACCAACTTCACAGAACTCCCTAATACAGATTGTGCCAGGATCCTTAAGAGTAGTTTTCTGATCTCATCCACACAATGTATCAGTCAGTACATTCACTGTTTCCTTGCACAAGGCAAACAGTTACACCACAATAGATTAATCCATTCATATTATGTCAATGCTATATATGATTCAAGGTTGGTTATCTATTTACTTCTGTCATGTCTGAATGCTTATCTTATTTTTTTATTTTTAAAATGTTATAATTATAGTTTAATTTACATCTAATGCTTCAGAATGATTAAATAAGCAAAACAACTTTTATCAAAATGTGTATGGTAAAAAAAAGTTAAAGATTAAATAATTTCTTAGTGTCAGTCAATTAGATAATCACAATTTAAAAAAAAAAAACAAACCTAAGACAACAGGTTAGATCACTGCTCATAATGATAGCGATATAGTTGTAGACATATATAACAAGTAATTCATTTTTAACTGTTTACTCTGTGTTTTCAATAGTAACTTTGGTCTATTTCATTATTTGTATAGGTTTGCCTTCACTGACAGCCTTAAAAGGCTTGGTTATTCAGTCAGTCTTTTTTAAATTTAATTTATGCATCATCATTAATCATACACAAAAGATTTTTCAAATTTAAAACATTTTTTGCTAAGTTTTTATTGCTTTTTCTTACCTGAATTAGGTTTGACAAAAAAAACATTGTTAATTACCAGAAAGCAAATTCAGATGCATTGAATGTGAAAAGCAAATAATGTTTGAATTGTCGAGTTTTTCTTTAAATATCTTCAGCATTTTGTTTGTTTCTCATATTGCAAAAAAAAGAAAAAGAAAAACAAAGTACCGAGTAACAGTTTATATATTAATTGAGTTACACTCCAAAAACAGAAATATTGAGAAATCCACATCTCCATGGCTGGGAGAAGAGAGACTTAGAGAAAAAATTAATTCACAAATTCAAAAATGAAGCAAAACTTCTATGATTGGGAAAATTTAGCATGTTTTTGTTTTTTATTAAATGATTCATGGCATCCATGTCAATAAGCATAGTAAACCTTAGTGTACGTTGAAGATTCTGGCAACTGAGCATATTTGTTTATTCAATTCCAAGTATTTCTGTACCAAGGAATAAATTAAAAGGGGCACCCACTGCAATTGTTTAAATTTGAAAGTTTGAGTGCTAGTCTCTGCCCTACTCCCAACTCCACCCCACCCCGACAAATGTGCATAGTGATTCCTATTAAACGTTAAAATACATCAACTAACTGATTCAAATCAATGTACAAGTACAACAAAATTTTATTAAAGAACTTTGTACAGGTTATGGATTATTCATTAAATAAAATCATTGGAAATTTGTATGAGACAGACAGACAGACAGATGGAAACAGAGACAGAAACAGAGAGAGAAAGTAGTGAGGTGCAATAACTGTCAACATTACTACAACATACAATCAATAAAATCTTATTGTATACATAAACCTGTCACCCTAACTCATTTCCATCTACTGTATAGTTGCAGGTCAAATAAATGCAGACATAACAATATACAGGTGATTAATCATTTACAACTATCACACATACTTCTAATAATCAGTTTTAGTTATGATATTTCATTTAGAAAACAATTAGTGAAATAAGAATGGAATTACATGAATAAACAGAGTAAGAAGACATTAACAAGAATAACCATGGAAAGGAGAGTTATGTTGGTTCCCCTATTTTGTTTCTAAAAACAGTTTTAATTTTATCAACACAAATTTCTCTTTTTTTTAAATTATGAAATAAAATTTATTTATTTTGAACAAATTCTTCTGGCACTGGTTGCTCACATCTTTCACAGACATAACTAGTACTCACACAATCACTGTACATAACTGTCAACATTTTTATATAAAATCCACCCTACAAAAATCAAAATTCCACTGTGATCTTTCTCCTTCAACTCATAAAGATAGATGGTAACACTTAGTAAAAATTCATCAATTGAAAAAATATCTTTATCAGTGGAATGGCCTTAATATCGTGATGCTAAATTAAATTATGAACTTTAATCAGTGGTCTTTATGCCTGTTCATTTTACTATATAATTTGGTTTTTCTTTAAATTGCACCTCTGCCATTTCAAGTTTAAGAATAGCCCTTTGTCACATTACCACCTTTTATCATAAATAGCATTTAAGTAGATGATGAAGAGTGTTCCAGCATAGATTGTGAAGCAGCATCATGATTATCAAAGAAAATTGAAAGCAGCAATCCACATGGCTCCGGAATCCATTGCACTAAGTATACTCGTTATTGAGGTCAGATACTAACTGGGTGCCCTGTTTAATTGACAGAAAGATTTAAACATACCAAACATTAACATCTAATTGGGCAGGTACCTGTGCACAAATACACACCAAGTGGCATAGTGAGCTAAAGCACTGGTCAAACTAAAATGCTCAAAAAAATTCATTAACAGGCCATAAGTCCACAATCAGCTGAAGCTACTTCAACACTACAAAAACAAAACATCCACTTTAAAAGGATCAACAGCAAATTTAATAATTCTAATGTATTATCCTCCTCCTCTGGGCTAACCCCTACTGATGGTAACAGAGAGAGCTCAATGAAACAAAGATTCGTTGATTCTATGTATTATTACCAATGTGATGATAAGAATATCCTCAATCCACCCTCAAACTAAAGTTAAAGAACAACCTAATAACTATTAGAGAAACAGTAGTTCAGTTATATGAATAGAAAGCATCCAATCCAATCATACTAGCCATTCTCAAAATAAACAACAACAAAAAAAAACTGTGATGTCTGTACAGATGAAAGAAATAATCTTATTAGCTACTGGAGATATAGGAATTATTATTGTAAAAAGAAAGACAATGGCATTTAATGCATCTATTTATTTATTTAGTTTACAATGTTTTATTTGTAAAACTAAATTGCATTTCTTTCCAAGAATGCTAGCTGGAATAAATTCTTCTTGACGCTAGCATCCAAAAATGAGGAGGAGAAAAGAGGAGCTTGCCTGTTCTGTGGCAAAAATCAAGGCCAGAACAAGTGGATGAATATACATCAACTTAGCACACAAGATATTTTTCATTGTCATCAAAGGTCAGCATAAAGATAAGCAAGAGTCCAACCTTCACAGCCTTGTCTGGATGGCAATTTAATTTCAAAGGCAGAAACCATGTCCAGAAAATACTATATTTGAAACCAAGATAATAAATTTTTGGATAGTTATAAAACAAAAGCATGCACATGATTTACTTTATTGTAATTATTTTTTTAAATAATAATTAATTCATTAGTTTTTATATACACTTTTACAGAAATAAATTTAATCATTTATTTGCATTTCTTTACATTTTCTCTCCCCAACTAAGTTATGAATGTGCATGCACTAAGTAAATAGATTTTGGTTGTTAAATATTCAAACTGTTTCTAGGCTGAAACCCCTCCTCTACTGCTACAAAATGTAAATGGCCAGGACAGAAGATTCTTTGTCTAGAGAGGTACCAATTTAAAACACATTTTGCCTCTTAAAATCTGGGTTTTTTCTCTTTGACAGACCTGTTCTCAGCTGTAGCACCAGTAAAACAAATAACATGTGATACTTTCAAGGCAGTATGTTAGAGAAATATGGTGGCAACATATAGCAGCTTCAGTAAAACAAGATAGTGGATCCACTTAGGTTTGTGATGATTTTATTAAACTTGAGGTGAGAAATATAATCATATTTATCATGCAGCACCATCTGACTAACTTAATGGCCCTAAGTTCATCATGCAACTGGATTATCATCTATAATATACTGCTATAGAAAAAGGTTATCTTCAGCTAAAAACTGATAGACCTTAATATTAATGGAGATTAGCGTATGAGTCCAGACAAAGAATAGAGAGGCTATATGGACTACATGGATGCAGAAGAGGCCTAACATTAATTTTTAAAAAGCTTGAAAAACTTTTGAGGCAGTTTTCTTAATGCATACGGAAACATGACAGTTCAGTGCATTCATAACCTCATTAAGGCTAAAGATTTGTGTACTTAATACTGAATAATTTCAATATTTAAATCAAAATGCATGGTATTCACCAGAAAAAAACATGCAAGTAAATTTACTTTTTGAATAAATAAAATTATACAGAAAAGTTTGAAATGCAAGTTAAGGAAACAGTATTTTCCATCTCATAAAAATAGCGGTATATCATGTATTGCCATAGAAAATCACATATTACATTTCCCATTACAAGGTCTTGTGTCGTATTGATTTTGCAACAAAAGGATAAATATGATGAGCAACATTTCTTCCTGCTCAGTTGCTTATCTTTCAGTAATTTGGCATGCCCAATAAGCAGTTTGTGCCATTCTATGTTATAATTAAAGTCAATTTCCGATTATCTGGCCTTGAATGACTAATCTATAAATAGTCACACTGTTTGTCCAATTATTATTCAATCAACATCCAGATAAGTTACATCAGATCCAGTAGTTTATTAGGTCACAGCATAAATATGGCATCATCATCGTCATTTGATTTTATAAGGTCTAATCCCAAATAAGAAAGTACAAATTTTGGGGGGGGGGTTGAAAAAGAATTAGAAGAACTACCATCATCCAAAATGTCTGACAACAAATAGTCTTCCAGTACAGCTGGTTGTCAGAAGTTTCCTAGTTTTTCTGAGCTAAATCTAGCAACACAATAATGTGCTGGGCTCGCTACAAACAAAATGGCTAGCATACAAATTTTACCAAATCAGGGTCATTTAGCTTTCAACAATCAACACCAATTCAGCACCAGGAATCAGATGATCATATATATTCAAAACTCCTTGAAGTCTAGAAAAACATTGCAGCAGCAAAAGAAAAGACAGAAATTCTTGTTTATACAGGTGAAATTCTGAGATGAGTTGGCTGATAGAAAATTCCAAAAAGTGTGCAGCATATAGTAAGATATAAATAGCTAAAGAAATATTTTAAACTTTTAAAAACAAAACTCAGAGACTCAAAGGATACTGCTAAGCTAAGGTATAGTAAAGCCCTGTTATGTATTAACAATGAAGTTAAGTTGCTGAATCTGCTAGGAATTCCTGCCAACACTAGACTGACCATAAACAATAAATTAAGACCAAACGTTTTGGTGAAGAGACAAAAATTTAATTTAGAAAATGCTTATTTCTTATCCCAGTTTCAAAAAAAAAAAATTTTTTTTCAAATCAAAGATAAGAAAAATGATTACCAAAGTTAATGTTGCTTTATGGCAACAACCTTTTTGAAGGTGACCAACCATGCAGTTTTTAAATTTCATTGTATTGCAAAAATATTTTAAATTTGTCATATACAGACCATAGTTGCATAAACAGTAAGAAATTTCTTTTCAATCCATATTACACTTTGTAACATTTGACATACAGATGCTGAGAATGCAGCACCACCCTTTGCTCTAATTCAAAAATAGTATGAAGACCCTTGGTATTAGAAGTGCATAAAACACGGCAGATAGATATTTCCTGCTTCTCTCAATTCCACTGCTGTGGTCCTTATCATAATACAAAATACTTAATATTCCATTATGAATGGTAGCTGCTATCTTTACCAGCTAAGGTTTGTTTTTTTCACTTTTATTTACATAACCACATGGAATTGCAGGTACTCCCCAACTTATGACCAGGTTCCATACGGACCAACCAGTTGTAAGTCGATATGGACATAACTTGAAGACCTATACGTATTTGACCTTGTTTGGATATGCATTACTAGTATTACTGTACTATATAATACATTTTATCTTTTTTATGCAGTTACCAATATCTTTTACTTTCTTTCCTTCTTTAATACACTTACTCGCTGCTTCTCCTGTTATTCGGACATTATGCAGATTACATCTTTATTTGAAGCCACTAAACCATCCATTGCTTAGTTTTCCTTGTAGTCATCTCCTATTTGTTCCTTCAAATCTCGAAAAATACTTCTTAGCCTTAGCTTGGAATTGTTAGTAGGCTTATGGGACACCATTTTGTATCTGGTCTTCAATCATAGGGTGGTTCTCAACGTGGGCGTATGCCCACAGGTGCAATTCAATTTTTAAGGGGGGCAATTCGATTTTAAGGGGGCAATTGAGTATTGAGTACAAATGAAGAGGTCTGGGTCCAAATTTTCGATTTTTATTTTTTGGATTTTCCATCAGGTAAAGTTTATGTTTCAGATGCTATTTTGAGTAAATATTTTTTTTTAGTGAAAAAGGTCTTTATTGTATAGTTATTACATAATCACTGTGCCATCGCTCTTCATGCACGTCACACAAAGTGCACGAGGTCATGGAAGAACCTTATTTATTGAATTTGATTTAGAAATGCGATTCAAAGGGCTTTTGCTAAGTTACCATTATAATAACTGTTTCCTCCGTTTTCTCTCAAAGGAGAGCATTTCCATTTTCTGAAAATTCAGAGCTCGTAAACAAAGAAGTTGTTTTGGTGTTTTCACGCAAGGTAATTGATACATATTTCTTTGGTTGCTCGTGAATATATTTGATTGTTTTATTATGATGATACGAGAGATACATAAAGTGTCAGAGATGAAAACTTAATAGTCCAAATGCTAATATAATACAACAGTCTTGCCAAATTCATGTGTGTGTGTGTGTGTGCATATTTTTGTCAGACGATTATCGTCAATACATTCGTGTGATACAAATTTCTCACACATTCAAAAAAATCTGGTGTACCGCACTGTCTGTCCTTATATGCTGTATAAAACGAATCGGCATTGTTTTATTAATTATGTGTTAACTTCATTTCATTTATGTGTTTACTTGAACGTTCTAATTATTTTATTTCATTTTTGTGTTAACTTAAACTTAAATTCTGAAAGTGCATTTCACTTCTTAAGATTACTCATTTATTTCAGTCACAGCCCCTATGCATAAAATGAGTAGTGCAAGCAAAAAGAAAGTTCGTCAGTATTCAGAGGAATTTTTGAAATTTGGTTTCATACCCGCTGCTCATGATGAAAGGTCACCTTTCTGTCTCTTATGCCAACAATGCTTGACCAACGAATCAATGAAACGAGGTCGTCTTGAGGCGCATTTGAAGGCGAAACATAGTGCGTATGTAAATTCAGATTTGAATTACTTCAAATCTTTAAAGAATAAGTTTGAAAAAAGATCAACAATAAAGTCTCTGTTCACTGCACAAACTGTTACTATCAGTCGTACTCTTGAGGCAAGTTATGAAATTTCTTTACTCATTGCTAAATCTGGAAAAAATCATACTATAGGGGAGGATTTAATTAAACCATCAATATCTGCATTTCTTAAAACAGTTCTGGAAAAGATGACAAAGATGTTAAAGCCATGCCACTCAGTAACGACACTGTTAGGAGAAGAATAGATGAAATGAGTGAAGATATTGAAACACAACTTGTTGAAAAGCTGAAATCAAGAAAATTCTCAGTACAAATGGATGAATCAACTGTGAGAGGCAGTGAGGCCTTATTGCTAACTTATGTAAGATATATTGATAAAGGTGAATTTGTTGAAGAAATGTTATTCTGCAAATCTTTAGATACCACCACTACCGCCGCTGATATATATAATAAACTAAAATACTACTTAGATATCAATAATATACCAATGGAAAACATAACATCTTGTGCAGCTGATGGTGCTCCTGTTATGATGGGCAAGAAAAATGGCTGCTTAAAATTGATGAAAGATGAGAATCCGGAGATGCTTCTTGTGCACTGTGTTATTCATAGAGAGAACTTAGTGTCGAAAAATATTTCTCCTGTACTTAATGAGGTACTGAAATCAGTTATAAAATCTATCAATGCTATCAAAACTAATGCCAAATGTGAGCGTCTTTTCGAGAAATTTTGTGAAGATAACAATTCAGACTATGTGAGACTTTTACTTCACACTGAGGTACGGTGGCTTTCGAAAGGGAATTGTTTGAAAAGATTCATGGAACTGTTTGATGAACTTAGTGGCTTTCTAAGTGACAAGCCTGAAATGAAGCACCTGCTAACCGTTGATGGAAAAGCGTTTTTGAGTTATTTAGCAGATATTTTCAAAAAACTGAATGTGTTGAATAAACAACTTCAAGGAACAAATAAAACACTTGTTGATGCAAAGGCGAAGATATTTGGCTTTATTTCATTTATCGAGTTATGCCAAAAAAATATTTCTGACAAAAATTTTGACCAATTTCATTGGCTAAAAAAATGTGAGCCGACTGAGGCTGCTGTGCTTGTCATTGTGGATCATCTGAAAATATTGGCCTCTGATTTTAAAGAAAGATTTTCTGATTTAAAACAGATTAATTTTCCATCATGGGGTGATGCAGCCAGTGCTTGTGGATTTATCTGATGTTTCAGTGCAGTACCAAGAAGAACTCTCGGAAATAAAAAATGATGAGTCAGTTAAAACTTTATTCAACATAAAAGGAGCGATGGCATGGCTTTGTGATGAGACAGAAACTAAATACCCAAATTCAACTAGCTTTGCAAGGAAACTGTTGTTACCGTTTCCATCTTCATATTTAGCTGAATGTGGCTTTAGCGTTGTAAATGATTTGCTACTGAAGAAAAGAAATTCACTGGATATCAGTAAACGAGGAGATTTGAGACTAAAGCTGACTAAATTAGTGCCTAATATAAAATCTCTTTGCAGCAGGCATGAAGCACAAGGGTCTCACTAACTTTATTCCGCTTTTCTTGAGGTGTGCTCAAATGGCATTTTGCATTTGATAGGAACCTATACTTTATTGTACAGTAATTAAAATGATCAAATAAGCTTCCATTCAAATTAGTTTGTGTTCATAGTACATTTCAGTTTTCTATTACATGTTTTGAATTTTTATTTGCTGTTTTTGTATGAGACAATCCACAAATATTTTCATAAATATAGAAATTTTCTCTCTTTATTACCTGTGAATTCTCTCTTATTATCATATGTATCATTATTAAAATCTAATACCACTTAATATTTTTTCTTACAATTTTTTCAGTAATTTCTTGCTCAAAACTTTAACTGTCTTTTGTTTATTTCATTTTTCATGGATGCCATGTTCTTTAGAAGCTTGTTTAAACCAAGGTATTGGCGTTTAAGCTTCTTCAGCTGAAACGGAGTTAACTTTTTAAATGATAAGAATTATATATCACCACATGGGGGCATCAGGATTTTAGAGGTGATTAGGTGGGGCATGGCCCAAAAAAGGTTGAGAAGCACTGATCTAGAGCATCAACAATTTCTCCATTTCGTGGATAGGTCCTTGTCGCTTCTTTGTTATTATCGTCGACCACATGGTGGCCAAACCTTTTACTACATCCAAGACTCTTTCCTTGTCCTTAAGAATGGTGGAGATCGTTGAAAGGGACAACTGTAGATCACGTGCGATAGCATTTACTTTTTTCCCTCCTCCATGTTGGCTAATTATTTTCATTTTAACTTCCAAATCAAGTGACTTCTGTTTCTTGCCTGGTGTATTGGTAGGTGGAGAAATCTTCCTTTTGCACAACATCTTTGGGGGTGGTAAATCCGTAGAAGCTAAGCGAGATACTTGCAATATGACTGCTGAAGTATAGCTGATGCCAAGAGAAAACATGATGCTGCTGTTGTTGTTGTTGAGTCGTCGCAGGCACCGAAGAATGATCCTGAGAAGTGCTAGTGTTGCGTGTGAGAGGCGCGCGAGTTTGTCGAGTGAGGCTCTGAGTTGGTGGTGGTGGTGGTGTCACTCGACCATAAAGGCTGGACATCGGAGCCATAGATGTTCAGTAGATTCTTCTTCTTCACTACATAACCAGCACCGATTTGAGTCAGATTTTCTTGTTAGGTGGAGCCATCTTCTCAGTCTGGGTTGATGCCCACTTCTGAAGCAGATGAGGTCTACATGGTCTATTTTCGACAACTTCCTTTTTTCTTCTTCTGCGACTTTCTTGGTGAATGTTTGGATGAGGCAGGGATGCTGTGGCAGAGGAGTCTTGTCTTCACGGCAGATGCTCTCTTCAGCCATCGTCTCAGGTTGGTCCTCTGACGAACCTAGTTTTGCCTGCTTATCCGCCAGTTCATTGCCCAAGAGGTTGCAATGTCCAGGGACCCAGACAATCTGCAGCCGTTTATTCCTAGTGAGATCTGTAATGTTAGTCTGCAGCTTTCTAACATGAACGTCAGACGATAGTGGGTTGCCCATAGCCTCGACTAGAGATTTGCAATCGCATACTATAACAACAGACTTCCAATCTGGGTTGGTTTGAAGCCAAGAGACAGCTGCCTCCATGGCAGCCTTCTCTGAGTGGAATGAACTGTTCCTGCTGCCAGTTTGGGCATGCCACTGATGGACAATATCCTGGGCTTTCGTTATCACTAATCCCGCACCACCATCCTTCATTCCATCGACCATCGAGCTCTCTGTGAAAAGTGAGAGATCTGGTTAGCCAATCTGTTCCAGTGTCTTCTTGGTGGCCTCAAGTTGTTGGGATGTGGGCATTGATTTTTGGGTCGGAGTTAAGGCAATATGTACAATGGGCAGGCATTCCCACAGAGGGGGCATAAAAGTCTGGGAGTAGGTATCTGGGGAGGGAATGAGACCGAGGTGGGTAAGAACAGGGGTGGTGGAACTTCTCCAATCCTCTCTTTTAAGGCGCTTTCATGTTGTAGCCAATATTAAATGTCTGCAATCATCGGTGGGTCCTAAGTGGGGCCAGGCATCAGCTTTCAACAGTGACAGGGTATGGAAGCAGGCAGCTAGTGGTGTTAGACGAGACTCGTGCAGGACAGCTTCACTAGGAGTGGTGCACATGTGTTTTGTTACAGCCAGGGTGGTGTTGAGTTGTGCTCTCTTGAGTTTGGCGATGTTTGTGGCCAAAAGCCATGGAGTCCAAGCAGGGGCAGCATACTCCGCTATGCTCTGTTGTGTGGCAATGTACACAATCCGCAAGTCCTCTGGGTGCCAGCCCCGTGTGGTTCCACCAAGCACATGGAGGAGATTCGTGCACTTCGTCATTGCCTGGCAGACCTTCCTGACCTGGTTACCAAAAGATAGCTGTCTATCAAAGTTAAACCAAGGAATGTGGGAGCCGGGTTGCAGCGAAGTCAGGAACCATCTATCCGCAGGTCCGGTTGTCTGGAAGCCTCCGCCAATGATAGGCTGAACAGTGTCACCTCACATTTTGATGAGTTCAAAGAGAGCCTGGCAGTTTCACTCCAACATACCACCTTATCCACTTCAGCTTGAAGTCGTGTCGCCACCTCTTCCTTATTCCGACCTTTGCAGGCAAGTGCTAGGTCATCTGCATATGCACTGACCATTGTGTTTGGATTAAAGGTGCCAAGGTCATCAAGATAGATAACAAACAGCAGAGGTGACATAACTGACCCCTGTGGTAGGCTTTCTTTAAAGGTACAGAACCGCCCAACCTTCCTGTTAATTTGGATGGGTGGCTGTACGGTTTGTGAGCCAGGCCTTGAACCACTGGGTGAACTGTAGGAGAATCCCTAATTTCGCCATCTTTCATAGCAAGCCAACCCTCCAGACATGGTCATATGCTTTCGAGAAGTCAAAAAAGTAGCAATAGTGCGGAGTCACTGCAATGACTGGAATCCATCCGAAATGAACTGCGACAGTCAGAAACATAGGCCGTAGCACAACTGACCATTCCTGAAACCAGCCTGCCAGGGGCTAAGAAGAGCATGGTCCTCCAGCCACCAAGACAGACGGATGGCAATTATTCGTTCAAGAACTTTCCCAATCGTTGAGGTTAGGGAAATCAGGTGATAACTCCCTACAGTCTGGGGGGGTCTTTACCTTTCTTGAGGATTGGTACGATAGTAGCTGTTCTCCAAGCTTGTGCTGCTGGGAGATACATGTTGCCATACTGCCGTGTCTCTCGTATGGCATGCAGGAATATTTAAATTTTTTTTTTTTTTTTACACATGGTCATAACTGCAGATGGTCATAAGTCGGGGAGTATCTGCATATTGAATGATCAAACTACAGTAATAAGGCAGCTTTGAGCAGACTAAGAAAATAGATATAACTAAAATGCAACAATTTCAAAATATCTCATTATCAAGGAATCTAAGCTAGCAATAATTTTCTCTCTTTAAAATCACAAATAACCAACATAGGGGTAACCTAGAAATACAAGAAAGTTAATTTCTCTTCTATACGCAAATGACCAGTGAAAAGTGAAAAATACAAAACCAAAAGCAACCATTTCCTAGTTTTTTTAATACAAAATGACAAGATCTCACTAGTGTCATTGCCAATAATTCTGCCACTTAACAACTAGTTAGCAAAGTCAATGTTTTTTTTCTTTATGCCAATATTTTGAAGATTCTGCTAATGTTTTATTTCATTGTTTTTTTTTAAATATATTTCTCAAATTAAATCTGTTCACTTTCAGGGATCCATTTGACAAGAAAAATAGAAACCAGTTGTCAAAAGGTAAGCAGAGGAAAATTGGCCTGAAAGCCATTACTTTGCAAACTGTGCATGAGGTGTCACTAAATGCACAACTAAACTACAAACAATTCTATCATCTACAAAAAGAAAAAAACAAGTGAAAGAAAGTAAAGGCCAAACTGATGTCAACCATCAATCAATGTTGATAGAAAAAAAAAGGAAAAGAAATTTTTTAGGACATAGAAGTAATTACATCATGGATGAGTCAATGTCAACCTGTCAAAAACCAGTATGGACAAAAAAGTCACTACTTCATTTGCCACGCACACTTCTAGCCAAAGGTAACTCTCAACAGACCTTTAATGATAACCTAATTTTCTTTTTCAGCAATTCATCAGTTAATGTTTTTAAAAAAAGTTTCAATTTTACTTCAGTAATTTCAAAAAATTAAAACTTCTTAAACATTTTAATTTTGTGATATAAACAAAGCAAAATGTTAATATATACAAAAAGGAATTCCACTTAATTTGACCAAGCCAGCCAACTATATTGCACATTGAGCCAAAAATTTACATCTGGCCAACGGGTCTTTAACAGCATCAGCTGCCGCCATTTGCTTGTTGAAAATTTATTTACTCAGTTAATGGTAGTGATAGGAGAGTAGCAGGTACTAACTTAGTATTTCAACCCTCTCCTTCTGAGCACACATTGTTATGGAAGAAAAAACATATTAAAAATCTTCATTTTCAGACATAAGAAAAAAGCCACACAACTGACTAGTTAAGAGGAAGAAACCATGCCAAACTGAACTAACCACAACCAAGAACCAAACTAGGGCCCTCAGCCTTGGCAGTGCAGTAGACTAACACTGGATCACCAGGCATCTGATACATTTTAAAATCCTTCAAATAATATTTAATGAAAGTTTCCAAAATTGGAATATAGATAGTTACTTTGGAATGTTAAAGATATATTTACTGCTGCAGTACATATGATATAAGAGAAAAAAATATTCCAACAGCCTTGAACAATAACACAAGAATCCATTTAATCCCAGCCATACTGTCCGTAATATTTTGAATTTACACTATTCATTTTGTGATTCATACTGTGGTTTGATGACTGACAAAATCAATAGAAACATTTGATATAAATGTCTCCTATCATCTGTTAATCTATTTAATACATAGCTTCCATAAAGAGTATATAATCAATAGTTTTTAAAAAAAAAAAACAACTTTTATATGTTATACAATTTATTCTAATTTTAAACTTAATCCTTTTGAAAACTTCTGCTTTCCCTTTTTATTTCACTTTTTAAGAATTTAAATAAAATTTTTAATTAGTCAAAAATTTTCCTGACTTCTGAAATACTGAATTCATAAAGTAAATAATCTAAATTTGAAAATAGGTGACTTTCATTAATCAATCATAGATTTGTGATTATACAAAAGACTATCTTGGATTTAACAGAATTAAGTTCTTATATCATTTTTCTGCATTTCATAATACTAGTATAATTTTTTATTGAGAATAAAACATTCTAAATATGGAAATAATTAAGCAATCACCAACTTTTTGTTCAGCTTTATCAAAGCAGTAAGACAAAAAGGAAATAAAAGAAAGTCATTTACAAACAAGATTAGCTTATATATTAACCTAGATATAGGGAGAAAAAATTAAATCAATAGAGTGTAAACAGAATGGTCTAACTTCAGTAACAATGTTTTCAACTGTGTGAAAATTTTTATATCTTGTGTATAGAATTTTATTTTGTTAAGAGAGAGAGAGAGAGAGAGAGAGAGAGAGAGAGAGAGAGAAAACCAAGCATCGTCAATCCCAACATTTTATATTTTTGTTAATGATGTGGAGAAATGAGAATAGATTGTTTCCTTTCTGATTTATGCTGCATTAGTATGCTGACAATTTGCTATCAGACCAAATGGAAGAATTATGCCATAGTTTGTATTTATTAAAAATTAAAATTTAACTGGTTCTTTTAAAAACTTCATATGGAAGGTTACTAAAAACAATGAAGTAAATCCAGAGCTACTGTTCCTTTCTGTAAACAGAAATAATCGTCCCAAATGAAGCATGAACAAGACAAACAATGTTTAACTAGATCTACATCTCCAGAAGAGAATTCTGTTCAGGAGTTCATGAAAAGAATTCATCAGTGAGAATATGGGTAAACAAAGATAACATCAGAACTCCCAAGGCAGTCAAAAAAAAAAAAAATAATAATTAACATGTTTTTCAATTGTTTTTAAAGAAAATCAATGTGACTAATAAGAGAAAGTGTCAGGTGTTGATTTATCTGTTTTTAAGTGTGTGCGCAAAAAATTTTTTTTCATGTTTTTCTTTAGAAAACAGCAAAATTTCCTTTATTAGTAGAAAGCATCACAATGTTGAAATCAGTTGTTTACTGACTGCATGCTCATCTTGGAGGTGATGTTAATTTTCAGAAATCATCTATTGCCTTAGTTTTAATTTCAGTGGTAGTGGAAGGATCTACACCAGTCAAAAAAGCCTCAATATTTAACATTGGTAAATGTTCTGGAATTACAGAAAATTTCAGAACTCTGCTAAAAAATAGACAGACTGTTCATTTTTGTCAGAAAGATTAATCACTTCTGTGATGTTATGAGAAGTTATTTTTTTTTGTGTGAGATCTTATGAGAATCAGAACAAACTTCTCAATCTGTCAGTTTCTTAGTGGAAAGACAGATTCTGTTAGTAAGTTTAACCTTCAACTCTAGAAAATAGTGTGAATGTGTGAAGGATTAAACTTATCTTTAATTTGGTGAATATCTCTACATAATATATTCTTATTTACAAGAATTTTTTTTTTTACCTAATTCTTAGTGTATGCATCCAAGAAAAAAGACATTCTCATTTCCCTTCATGAAAGCTTTATTAATCCTTTCCCATGCAAGACACCTGAAAACACAACATTGGCCAAAATGAGTCTGTGTGCTATACATAATGTGGACCAGCATTCTCCTGTATGTATTTATGTATTATCACTTCTTGTCTATATAAAAATCATTTTACTGCAAAAAGTGACTGTTCTAGTCAAGCTGTGTGTGTTAATTTTGTGCATTACATAGCAGTTTTATCTACTTCCTACATGATCAAATCTGACCTTCCCATTTGGTGACATGGAGGTCTCAAGTGTGCATATCTCAGATCTCTCACCATTTAGCTGGTCAAAGATTGTTGGAGGTATATGAAGAAATGCATTAGAGATGGAAAGCAAGGTTGTCAAATGCAGGTAGAGGCATGTGTGACTGGTCAATGTGTCAGTGTTTTGCAGTCAGTCAGCCCATCCAAAATTTGTCCCTAATGATGCAAGATCAATATTTCTTCCATCACATAACCACTATGCTACAAATACCCAAAGAGATACAGGTAAAGCTAACAACACCTGGACAGACACCATCAGAGAAAAGATGAAAGCATTTGTAGCAGTGAACAACATAATCATGAATCTTCATTCTGTGCCATCCACCAAAAGTTTTTAAGGACAACAGACTAAGTGTCACAAATACATCAAACGTAATATTACTAAGAAAATTCAAGAAATTTAATCAGTATTGGAACTTCTGTGACAACAATCTGCCACCTGCCTTTAATGGCCCTGACAGGGCCCACTTCTTCAAAGTCAGATGTCTCCTTGATGTGACCACCAGAAACTTTCAAGAACCAGCCTTACAATGAAGTTAGCATCAATGAGACTTCAGGGGCAGGTGCCACATGAAGCACTACCTTCCCATCAAACCAATCAAGTGGGGCCTGAAGGTGTGGGTAGTAGCTGATGTGCACAATGGCTAAATGCTGAACATCAGCAATTACATGGGAAAGACCAAGCGTCAACCTCAATAGAGATTGAGTGCATGTGGTGGAAAGCCTTTTAGAACACCTGTAGAGAAAACACCACTTCTACTTTGACAGCTACTCCAGCTTTCTGGAATTGTTGGATTACAAACCCCTTCAGGTCACAAAGTAGCAACCACCTTTTTGCTACCAGCTCTGGAAGCTTACTGATCATGTAGATGGACTATGACTGACCACTTCCTGGAAATGAATAATTTTATTTTTTTTACTTTCTGCTTTATAAATTGAATTTTCCCTTTCATTTTTGAACGTGTTTTCTTTTCATTTTGATTACTGAAATGTGTTCCAAATTATGCAATGACTTCTTAATATGTATTTTTTAACAACGTTACAATGTTAATTAGGTGGGTACATTTGTGCAGCCATCTTGCAAATTTTCTGCTCTTTTGTGCCTTTTATATATTGCAAATTTTGACCAGCAAATGGTTAACAGAAATGATGGCCTTAGAATTGAGTGTTTGGTTTTCTCTTTTTAACAGAAATGGAATTCTAAACTCAAGTTAAAAGTTCCACATCATCAGTTTACCTAGCTTAGAGCAGTTTAAAACTAAGTTCCAAATAGTTAAACACTGTTTACATTTCATCAGTTTCTTTTTCTTCACATCTGAATCAATTCCTAAACTAATTATTTTTCTTTGAATATTTTTCCCATTATTATTTTGCCTTATCATGGTCAGCTTTTCAAAACAAATCAGCAGAAGCTTGATTTTTCTTTTTTCTATAATTCATTGTTTTATTCCCATTTAAAGGTTATACTGGTATTAACAGAGATCAATTAGGACAATTGTATCAAGATAAGAATCATTCACAAAGAAACAAAAAATGTTTTTTTCCTTTTTTATTTACTGAATAAACAAATTATATACCACTATCAACTTTTAGAGTCCACTTGCCTATATTAGTCAAATCCCTAAAAAAAAAAGTTTTAAATAGTAAAAAGAATAAAATACCTTTTGTCATCATCACGATTAAAATCTTAAACTTCAGAAGTGAAATGACTGACAATCTTTATGTTAAAGATGACTTTATCAATACAAAGGTAATTGATGGCAACAAAGATCAGTTCAAAATAATTTCTGGTTTAGCATCTGTTCAATTCAGCTTCCGTTAATGACACAATTTTTAAGTAAAATAGAAAGCAGAGAAATTAACAATGAAGTCCTTTTATTGCATGCACAAGCTACAAATGAGTCATTCCCTTCTCTTCTTTTTTTTTTCCTGTGCTAATTTTTCTTTTAAATGTGTCCAAACCCAATTTGTCAGTTGAATAAACTTCTAAATCCTGATGAAAAAGAGCAACAATTTGGTTGGATTTGAGATGCAACAAAGATACCATTCAAACAGAATAATGAATGTTTGTAAATGTAGAACAAGTCTGTAGACAATAAGGGGAAAACGAAGGGGACTGGAAAGTAAAAGACGCATTAGGCTTAACAGAAATGCTATTCAGTAAGTACTTCATTAAGAAGTAGAAAAGGAAAGTCTTAACCAGTTAGAAATTATGCTGCACCCTACTTGTGTAGTCTTTTGGCTACATCAGGACAAAGCCTTTTAACTCCCTTTTCTGTTTGTTCTAAACAGGAGTGTCATTACTTATATTGTTCTCGATTTCATTTATAATACCATTTTATTCATCATGAAACCACCTAATTGCAAAAAAATATAAAAATTGTTGTTTGCACAGACAAAATGTCTCAGCATCTTATGTGAAAAAAAGGAAAAGGGATCATTTAAGTATTAATTGTGGCATTAACATACATTTCATTGAATAGTAATGATGATGAAACAGCATACTTTCATCTCCCCTCCTCAAGAAAGATGGCACTGATGAGAACAAAAATGTTCATAATTGGCATGGTTTTTAAAATGGCAACAAATGATTAATTTAATAGAAAATTTGACCAAAGCAATAAAAAATAACAAAAGAAAAAGTTAAATGATGTGGAAATTTTATTCAAGATAATTTTGGAACTTTTCTTCATCAAATGAAAATAAAATCTTAACAATCAATATTCTTTCGTAAAGTCTTTCAACTCACTGAATTTGCTGACAAGCAACAAAAGATTGTTAACAGTCCAAGAAAACTATTTTCTGAGAAAACTAGTTACACATACAGTTCTGAATTTCTACTAGATAAAGCTTAATCAAAGCACAGAAGTCTTGTTTGGCCCAAACATAACTTAATTATAGCATTACTGCTACTATATCACTATTAATAGGAAGACATAAAATTCGAAAATTTACAAAACACTATTAAACTGGAGCAGGCAAAAGATATATATATATATATGATGATATAAAAAAGTGTTTGTTTTAACTGAAATATTAAATCCAAAACCACCATTATATTTAAATAATTGCTGTTTTGTGAAGATAAATCTGTCTATTATTAGGGCCTTTATCAAGTTTTTCACATTTACATTGATGTTGCAATACTACATGCAACCATTCTTAAAATTTGAGAAACTCTAGGCAAGCACTTTGGTAAATCATCTCTCTTTTTCCCAGGGGAGAAGTCGATGGCTGGCTACCTCACAGTGCATAATTAACTGCACCTCACTTATAAACAACCATGATGGCCAAATGTGAAACCAATCTAGCTACACCAAAGATAAGTTTTAATGTGCACACAATTGGAATGTTTTTAGGTAATAAACTTACTGCACAAAACCCACAGGATTTTAGTTCATACTGAAAAAAAAACAAAACAACTATATTTAGATTTCTTTCTTTTAGGTTTTACCATTTGAGCCTTAATATTTATTTTGTAAAGATTCTGCATGCATAAGAAGCAAATATTTATCATATCATATAAAGAAATTTTACAAAATCTGATTGAACTACATTTTGTAGATATAAGTTATTCATAGCTATTACAAAACGTTAAAAGCAGCAAATAAATACAATAAAAATGTACACAAGTTCACAAATATATGTAAGAATTTAAACCTCTATATAAACTTTATCTAGTGTTAGTTTATTATTCTATGCAACCTAAAAAATGTTATCCATATATATATTAGGGCAATGGTGTTGTATGCTTAAAAATTAACAAACAATATCACATGGGAACCAAAATTACTGAGAGTAACTGAAGCTTCTAAAATATAAATCTGGGTAAAATTACTGAGTATATTTTTACTGGAATAAGTTTGCTCATTTTGTAGCCAAAAGAGAAGGTTATTATTTAAATCATTCAAATGTCAGCAGAGACAGCATCTGCTCATCTTAATCTATCAGTACAGTAAACCCTTGCTATTTGGGATATGTCCCTGAGACTGCCGCAAATGGTGAAACCATGAACACTGATACCAAGGGTTTATGGGAAAAGGGGGGATACATTCTTGACATACAAAAATAACCACATTTCAACAAGAATAAATAACGTAAAAATGCAATAAACAAGTGATTAGTATATTTTTGCACTGTACTTGATGATGAAGTCATTGACAATAAAGGGGTTGATGGGGGGGGCATTTAGTTTTTCTCTGCACGGTCATCTGGACAGCTCACAAAGGCGACAGGAAAACATGGTCATCTTGCTGGAGAATTTTGCTTGTGCAGGAACATCATGATGGGCGGGCAGTTTTGCCTTTTTCTGCAGGTCCTTATAAATTTCTCTATAAGGCATTATTACAGCCTCAATGTCCCTCTTCATCTTCAAGCTACACTCCATAGAGGAGTCCTACTCAAATATTTTCTACATGAAAAACTTGTCATATCTGAAATCTCCACTATTGCTTGTAAACTAAAATTTGGTTTTGCAACCTCCTTAGTTTCATTTTCACCTTCATCTTCATTGATTTGACAAGTTTTTCCATGTCCTTCTCAATCAGTTCCTCAGCATAAAACTTAATGAGTTCTTCTATCTTTATTTCATCCATATCCTCACATTCTCAACAAAGACACACAAAAAAAAGACTGTAACCTGGCTCCAAACAGGGAAGGAGACAAAAAGAAAATTGATTAGAATGCTGATGATACACTTCTATATATATAGAATATGGTATTCTAAACACATGTGCGCATGTTAACGACATTCCAATCAATAAGACCTACCTTGGCACAACATCAGGCATCTCTCTAACAAGGCAAAGCAAAAATAAAGAAAATCACCGAGAGAGAAGAAAACAAAATAAAGGAAGAATATATAAGGAACAGCCTCAAGGGGTAGAAAAGTAGCTTCAAAGGAATGGATCAAGAAAGCATCCACTATAGGAAATGTGGAAAAAATACTGCACGAAGGCAGCAGATTAACAAAAGCCATAGAATCTTCACCAACATGGGAAGATTTGGTGTGGAAGCATGAGATGAGCTAGGCAAAAAGGATAGTACAAGTCACTGAGTGATGGTCCAAAAGTCAAACATTCCATGAGACAGACAGAATGTGGGCCTGTGCATGAGGCACATCACCATAATTTCCACAGAATATAGTAGAATACTGTGGCCAGAAATATGTAAGGTTGCTACCTCTGAATAGTCAAAACAGCAAGTGGAAAGGGTTTACTGTATATTTTCAATTTCACATTAATAGTTTTGAGGGGGGGTTTAAAATGAATATACAAAATTAGCTAAAACAAAATTTCGACCCATATGGAACTATTTTTCATATTGTAAATATTAAAATGTGAAAATTTTTAAAGTTTTCATTCATTTCACACAAATTTTCATTTTCTGATTAATGTAATACAAAGGCTGGAATAACCACTATAAAGTTTATTATATTCTATACATACAAAAGATCCTTCATGTAGTACTAACTGGTATTAAAAGGATATCAGCAGCAGAAAGCTATAGAGTTTTTCAAACATGTAAACTGTGATAAATAAAATACCCACATGCAAATCTCTCTACATATTGCTATGGAACCATCATCATCAATATAACAAATCCAAATATGGGGGGGGTAACCTCCACAAAAGCAGCTTGTTTATTTATTATCTACTGACAAGTTACCAAAGTAATCTTAATCAAGCAACCTATAGCATCAACCATTGAATTTAGTTACTATATACAAGTATGCAGTTTTTGATCAAATTTTGTACGCTTATTTTGATTAACATGTTCAAAAAATTATTTAACATTGAATCTTTGTTATTGTTTTTTTTTTAAAGTTTCCAGAAAGCTTAGAGTTTTAACTGTTGAAAGCAGAGGCAAGAAAAAAAGGAAAAAAATCAATCAATCCAATCATTCATTTGTAATATATTGCAAAATTAACGCTCTGGTTGGTTTTAGAGTACAAATGATTTATCTGATAAGCAGCTAAGTTCAGTGGATCTCACCAGCATTGACATATTTAGAGGCAGCAAAGATGGCTAAGATGGTTACTTTAACAGAACATGACCAGCAAGCCAAACAGTTTAGATAACATACACTATTGTGTAGAAAGCATCCGCATAATAAAATGTTTTATTCTTCTTCCAATGGTACTCTAGAGGCACACCAATATAATATGCTTGCCATACTTCAGCATATTTTTAAAGATCTAAAAAAAAATTTAATTTAAAAGTTTTGACTAAACATTCAATGAAGTTAATGTATTTGAAGGAGGTAGTTTTGGAATGGTTGATATAATAGAAATAATGCTGCATGGAAATTAGATGCAGTAGAATAAAGGTGTAGACTTAGCAGGAAAAAATCTGATGATGATTTACGCTAATGGTTTATCAGAAATTCACTGAACTAAAAACAATAATTCCTTTTCCATATATTTTTTTTTAATTAGATTTATCACTGCATATGCTGGCATTACATGGGATTGCTTTTAAAGAAACAGTGAGCAGGTTAAAAGTAGTCTGCTTTTTGTTTTTTTTTCCTAAATTATTTGTAAAATTTTGTACTGGTATTATGTGAGAGAAAATATTTTACTTTTTTTTTTGTTGTTTAAATTTAGATTTACTCAAAAAATCCCCAGCATTCCTTTAATAAGCTTCTTATTGACAGACTTTTGCAATGTCACAGTGCTATTTTAAAAGTTTTTATATGGCAATCAACAACAGAAAAAACAATTCATCGTTCAGAATCTGTAACTCATTATTTCAGTAGCAGTTTTTATTCATGATCTTATGTCCAGGTAACATGCTTTGAATTGAAAGTATTTATTAAATAGCTAATTATTTAGTTCTATGCTAAAGTTTGAAAAATACTATTCCCCCACTTTAACAACAACATTTCAGAGACTATACAGTAGTTTGCTCATGTTTGCCATTAATTCAGTAAGAGTGTAAGCCAAAACAATTCACTTGTGCTACACAGCATTTATTCAATGTATTATGGGTAATTTAGTTTACACCACTAAATATGGAAGCATTCAACCTGAAACCTTCTGATTCCTTACATCATAGAAAAAATAAAATGCTATAAAAGAAATTAAAATAGCTTTCTAAGAATAAAAAAGAAACAATCAAGGGCAGTGCCAGATTTATAACAAAAAAATCTGGTTATTAATAAGCTGAAAATCAGCTTTGATGTATATATATATATATATACATACATACATCAGATGAAAATATCTGCTTGGTTTTCAATAAGTGAAAAGATTTATCTGTTAAGCACTTTCTTTATCAGATCAAAAAGCAAATACTTTTGGTAAGTCACATACATGTTGTATTACTTAATATGAATAAGTGTCACCATTCAACTTCCAGAAGAAAAATTAAAAGCTCAAGAACCACCACCATTATATTTTGTTTCCACATATTGTGAGGTTGTGGCATTTGCTTTCAATCTTGCTCAGAATTTTTTCCATCTTATTATCAAGACTCAGTACCAATATTATGCATTTCTGCAGTCAACATACAGTGTGATAGTATCAGGGTTCTTAGTTGTTCCAAAAAAGAAAAAAAGAAAAATTAATGAAATAAATTCCAAAAATCTAATTTAGAAACAGCTGTTGATTTATTTCTTCATCCCTTCTGTGCACAAACCCCAAGAGATAAAAATGATAAAACAGAACTAATAAAGTACTTACAGTAATTAAAACACACACACATATTAAGCAAATCAAAATGTAATTTGAGTGAGCTTTGACTGGAAGATGTACCTGCTAACACTTATGCTTCCATGGAAATTTTAAAAAGTTGATATCCTGATATTTTTCTGGTCATTTTTATAGGTTAAATACTAGCTTGCATATGGATGTTATAAAACAGCCACTTTAACAAATAAAATCTGGAATAATCAATACAAATCAAAATTTCACTTCAAGAATTATTAAAAATCAATTCAAACTTTGCTTTAGAGGTAAGCAAATGCAGCCCTAGAAACATCTAACAGAAAAGCAATCCTATTTGATCATTAGCCAACTTCAACAAGCTATACCAAATATTTTGTGATAAGAACTTCTGAATTTATTGCAGTATCACTGCATGACTGGATGGGGAGGTGGTAGACCATTGGACTTCTAAGGGTGATGACCCAAGTTAATTTCCCACAGGGAACCAACTCAATATGGCTTGCCTATCTTGGCATAGTTTTCTTCTTGCCTTTCTTCACCAATGGGGATGTGAGAGTTTCCCCTAACATCTAAAAAATGAAGGATTCCAGTACAGATTTCCCTCCCAAAGTTAGAAGTACCGGGCCCCACACGGCACAAGATTGGCAACAGTTCCTAGAGGACAAGTGAAGCACCATGCTGCCTCCCCAGGGTTTCCAACCTTCAGGGGAGATATAAAAAAGAGAAAAAAACTGCATCTTTTCACTCAATGAAAGAATTTACCTTTTCTTTTGTGTCTCAATCTCTTTGTGTGCCAATTTATGTCAAAGCTGTCAAAAGTACCTGAAAAACAAACTTTGCAGAAAGATTTTGTTCTTTTCATCAATTTCCCAATAATTTAAATTTACATATTTATCAAGAAAATTCTGCATAACACAGCTTTGAAGGTTTGCTCCTCCTCATTGTGTGCAATACCAGGTTCAAAACACCAGCAACCAGTCAAACCAATATTTTGTGAATAGAAATAGTTTGGTAGAGCTGAAAACCATTGTACACACATTTTACTTTGTTTGGTTTATAATTTATATCTAGTAATCCATGAGGAAATTTTTTACTCAAATACCTCCACATGAGCAGAAAAATACATTAAAACAAACTAAAATTTTTTTAAATCTTATTTTTATGTAAATCTAAGATGAAATGCACATTATATGCTTTTTAAAAATGAATTGTTACTATCATCATATTCAGCACACAATTTTTGTAAACTTTGAGGAAACAAACAAATACCAGTTACCTGAAAGACATAACAGCCATCTAAACCCTTAATACTTACAGGAAAAACAACTGTTGGCAGGTACTCGTTTGTTACATGTTGATTACATGAGCCAAACTTTGTATACTGGATGAGATCACTTACTGATGGAGAAGAGTGGAAATTATAAAGTTAAAATTCCTATTTTGGTGAATGTGATTGCACATGCCAGATTAAGAATAAAAGTGATTCACGTGAGTAAGAATTTATCAAATTTCAACAACATGGTCAACAGATGATACAAGTTGGCAGATTACTGAAATGAATAAAGCAAAAATGTCTCATAAGAAAACTGATTATTAAAACTGTAAATTCAGAAATTAGTCATCCGCTAGCCAAACATTCCAATACAAAATTGGTTGCTGATCTGCTGTATTTGAAGCATACCAAGATAAATGTCGTTAAAAGGAGAGGTATCTGCATGTGCAAATCATCAGCCTGCCTTTTACAACAATTTTAGAAATTGGTAACTGTCAGCTAACTATGAGTCCACTTTCCAGGCTATTTATCAACATCTGTTGCTACTATGGAATATCTATTGTGAGCACAATGCCACAGAGTCACTGAAATCAGAAGTCATGGACTCAGAGTTGTTTTATTTTCCACTCTTTGGATGGGAATGTTAAAAAAACATTAAGCCTGAAATCAAGAAAACACTGCTGTGACAGTTTTATAAGTTCCCTTGATGTGCAGGGATGTTTCTTACAACTGTCTAATGGATTTCTTCATGGTACCAGGAACAACACAAAATCATCATCGAAAAAAGCTGTTGTGCCTTATTTTGACAATCAGCTATTCGGCAGAAGACTTGTGTTCATAAAATGATAGGCCACTTCAAACAGCTGTATGATAAAACCGGATGCCAAAGACCCTTAATCCTGACCAGCAAAAAATTTAAATACTGACCTCAGAGCATTTGTGGGACTACCTGGGACAAAGAATGACAAAACCATTTCAGAATCTGCATGAATTTTCATTCAGACACTACTACAGGAGTGAACAAGGATACCAAAAAGGCAGATCCAAACACTAAAAAATTGTCATTTGAAACCTATAATATTTTTTCATAAATGTCACTATATTCAGGTATTTATCAGCATCTGCATTTTAATTCATTACTCTGAAAAATTATAGAACATGATTAACTTATGTTTGCTTACCTGTGAGTGAGTGAGTGTGTGTGTGTGTGAGAGAGAGAGAAAGAGTGAAAGTGAGAGTGTGAGTGTATGTGTAAAATATGCAGTACCAATAAAGTGTTTCTTTCTGATGTTACAGCCAGTAGTTATTGCCCTTACGCAGAACTTGAAATAAGATTCTTTCACTAAAAACTTATTACTATTTGCTTGCCAACATTTTTGAAAAATTGCTTATGCCAAGCATCTGGCAGGTTTTAGAAGACTTGAATGTACACATCAAAATAAGATTTGTTCATCATAGTGCATAAAACAAAGGTGATTCTTTTGAAAAAGACTTGCACAGTTACTCTTAAATAACCAGAGACTGCATGAAGTGATTTAAAACTTTTTCTTATCAACAAGTTTAACTAATTGTACATCTACATTGGATAAAGATGTCATACATTCAAGTTAATATTTTGGAGGTTTCTTTAAAGAACATTTTCCTTCATTTTCTCAAATTTATCAAAAACAACATTGTTTTTTTTGTTTGACAACTTTACAGAATACTTCAACTACATTCTCCAGTTTTCCTTTTATTTCTGACCTCTTTCCTGTCTTCCAAAGAATTTTCTGCTTTTGCTTTAAATTTCTTCAAAGGGTCTAATCAGCCTAACACATCTAGATTTATTTCTCCATTCTCTAATTTTGTGTCAGGTGCAAAATAGCATTAACAAAGAATCAATCAACATTACTAAAAGAACTGAATTTTTTCTCTCTCCTTTCATCTTCCTATTACCAAAAAATACTTGTTTAATTGGCTGAAGAAATAACAGATAATTTAGATAGAAAGCAACTGCTAACATTTCCTAATTAAACGAACTGGTTTAGCTGTAAAACACTAAAGGCAAACCTAAGTGCCAGAAAAAATAAAGAAAATGATACTAAATGAGATGTTTTCAACAATGCTAAAATATTCAATCAACAGATAATTCAATCTAAAAATATATATAGTGAACCATATCTTTTTTTTTCTTGAAAACAGAATATTTCAAAAACCAAAATTAACACTGAATTTTGACCTGATCAGAAATTTAAAAAAAAAAAAAAGGAATTTTCAGGTAATAGAAGTAGTTTAGCAAAAAATTTCAGTCAACTAATCTATTACCCAAAAAATTTCACCTAGCAGGTTTTCACAATGTGATGTATTTACATGTCTAATGTGGTATAAAAATGATGCACTGTGGGTAGAGAGATGCTATAACACCACTGGCTAAAGCAGATCATGTGACCACCAAGGGCAGATCAATAATTTATATTAAAATATAGAAAATTCAGACACTTTATTTCCAACATAAATATAAGCAATATACATGCAGATACAAGTTACATATAGATTATACTATTGAGATTTCACATATTAATGGGATTTTTTTTTTCAGATTTGTCAAGCACTCAATCATTTAATACTTTGTTTAAATAATTTAAAATTAACAATCTGAATTAGTTATTATTTATCCAAATGGTAAATTCCCCAAAAAAAAAAACCTTAAGGGAAATGTACCTAACCTTCCAACAAAATTTTGTTTCTATTAACTATAAATATCCATTGACCAAAACAAGTTGCACACCAATTATTTCAGTTAAGAGAGGGTTTACTGTAATTTCTCAACTTATATACTAAGATAAACATTTTCTTAATTATCAAGTTATTAACCCTTGAAGAGAAAAGTAGCTAAAACAGCTAACAAATTTGGTATAGTGGTAATGTATGACACTCAGATACTGCTAATTCAGAGAAATGACACTTTAGAAAATTCTAGTTTAGTCATTACAAAGCTCAGAAAAAAAGCCAGCATAATGCAAGACCTCTCTAAATACCTGTTAATTTAATTCTTAAACTGGTTTAAAATTAAAATTTCTTTTTTAAAGAAACAAACCATGTTTAAATGCTAAACATAAAATATATATAACAGTAGATACTCAAAAAATGTCAATGTACTTAAAATCCATGATTTTGAAAATATGTACCTAATTTCCCCCACCCCTCAAACTTATGAAACAGAGTGAGTAAATTTAAAATTTCAGCCATTCTGAATATTCTAATTGCTTAAAGTCTGGAAACATTTTATATCAAACTTTTTCCAGTATTTTAATTTTCTTCACCTGAGCAGGCCAAACCACAGGTCAGAGTCAACCAGGAAGATTCACAATGTTACAAAACCCCCAATGCGCCTATATACATGTATGTGTAACATACCAAAAAACCCTACTAGATCTCTTCATATTCAGATGTAAGGAGAAACTGGAGTGCCCATAGGAAAGAAAAGTGAGAATAAAAGATGCCAGAAAGGTACGCTAAACCAAGCCCTTCTTTGAAAAAAAAAAAAAAAAATCTAACTCAGGTCCTCAACCTCAGCCTTCCAGTTGTTTCAGTATATTCATGTACCTCTTTGAAGTTAGAATTATACACAGGATTAGTGCACCTTAATATTTTCGATATAAATTTGTCATTTTGCTGAAATTATATTCAGAATATAATTAAAAAATCAGTTACCAACAAACCCAGGCACAGAAGTCATCATCAGATATAACAAAAAGACAGATCATATGATACCATGTCACAATGTCTACAAATAGTGTAGAATTTATTATAAAAACTGCTTGTATAACTTTAGTGAAAGTGGATACCAGGTATAATATACATTGACCTTCATTCCTATTAATCACATTGTAACAAGTTCTGACTCATCTAATGAGTTTGTTATCAGATCAATTTGGAAAAGGTATTTTGGTAAAGATGAATACAATTTTATCAAAATCTGTCAGGTTCTTTTTCAAAAATTTAATTCCCATTTAAAATTCTGACTATTATTCAACAATGAGAAAACCTTAGCAAAGTAATCTGTAGTAGAACTCCAGCTAATTCAATGCAATGATTTTATTAAAAAATTTTCCAAATCACTTAGTATATTATAACTGATAAGCTTAAGATAAAGCATTTATGAAATTAATAAAAAGCATTTAAATATAGAAAATACCAGATATTTCAAAATTGTTATCTTTCTTTGATGCTCAGTAATAATAGTAAATTAGCTATTTACTTATACCCTTTTTAACATTTTTTTTTATAAGTAACTTTATAAGAATGTTATTCCTGTAGTTTTCATGAAAGATAAATTTAAGCCTGTACAGAACTTGTTAGGTTAATAACTAGCAATATTTATTTTATATTACCAGTGATCACTCCCTTTCCCAATGTTGTAAACCCAAAGGGTGTTACCAGAAAATCACAAGTTTTCATCAAATAGTGCATTTTTTTATTCTACTCAGAATAAAAAGATCAGCAATCATTTCAAACATGATTTCCAGCAGTAGTGAGCTAATTAAGTATTTCAGAGATGCACAGAAATAAAATACATTAAAATTTATGCTTTGTTTCTTTTACACCAACCCTGGCATGGCTGGATGAAACTGGTGTCATTAGATCTCAAACACACACAGCAATGTAGAGATTACAGAAATAAGTATAGCACTTGAGAAAGTAGGAATAGCATTAAGTACATTAGAAAAGTAAGGAAATTAAGTGCTTCTCCAAAACCTACATAAATATATACTTAACACCCTTACATATGTACGTAAAAATAAAAATTAAGTCTACAGTTTTTTTAACTTTTAAAAATAAAAGTAATTTAGTATTATTAAGGACATGTATGTAGTCTATAATGGACTGTCTATTAAAACTCCACATGAGACACAATTATACTTATCTTTTTTTAAAAAAGTGTTTGTTTTTTTCATGAAGCAGATATTAACTATTTTATATTATAAATCTGCCTCCTAGCATTTTAAGATTGACCAGCATATACTCACAAGATAGTCTGCTATCCTATCAAAAAGGATATAGTGTACCATGCTTAATACATAGATATTAATCACTGGAGACCATCTTTCCAGATAAATAATCATTAAATCCAACAAACTGACAACAAATAAATCAACCAAGACTTCTGTAAAATTGACTAATGCATTATATCAGCTGTGGCCAATGATGAATCGACTAGATCTCCTGCGAAAAACTAACCAGAGGCATATTTTTCAACAAAATATTAGTCAACAGTTAGGATTTTTCTTACTGAATTGAGAAATTATAAATTTAATTTAGTGAGACTAAAATAAAATTTTGTAAAATAAAATAATAAAATTCTTCAAAATTTGCAATTATCTTAAAAGTTAAGTGGTAGATGCTCCAAAGTATTTTTTTTGCTATCCCCCACTCAACTTCAACAAAATAGTGTACTGCATAAGAACAAATCATCTTTGGTAATTAATTATGGTATACACTCAAATCAAAGCAAAACTAGTGGCAAACATTAGTCTCACTTCACTTACTTTATCCCCCTCTTTCTCTTAGTTGCCCACATGCACATAAATCATGTTGCATAGTAAGTGGAGTTATTTATCAATTTAAGACTTCACATTAATAAAAATTGCTTTGTACAAGGTGCACACAATTGGATTCATCAAATTTTCACATTTCAAAGATACATAACTGATCACTACTTTCAGAGCACAGCAAAATATTTCTATATGTGATATGATCAGTCAGCAAAATACAAAGCTTGGAGTGCCAAAATTTCAAGGTTTGTACGAACCACTGAGGTTATGACATTGTAGGAACAAGATCAAAAATGACAAAGAGGAGAAAGGCATTTTGACGACTTACTAGATAACTACCTATTATCCAAATCCATTCAACCATACATAAAATATTAAGAAAACGCAAAAACAAAAGCCCAGAGAACACACTACAATATATAACAACATTAGCAATGTATAAACAAGAAATAGTTACTCCCTTTGAATTACTCCAGAGTCAAGATAGCTAGAAAGCAGAATTAAAAGTTTTTACAAACCCAATGTAAATATTTAAAACAGGTGTTCCAGATGCAATCGAAATAGATTCTGGTGCTAAGAATTATGCAGTTGTATTCTTATTTGGAGTAAAGAGTTCATAATCTAAGCTTAATCAACCATCTGTTACTACTACTACTACTAAATCCACATTTTGGCAGTATGCTGGCCACAAAAGAAAAAATATGTTTGTCCAATGGCAACTTAGTGTAGTAGTCCAAATGGCGAGCTTTCATTTTTTCAAGGAGACGGACAGACAATGATAACTCTCTACAAAAAAATGTTAGTAAGTTGCTAAGAAATGGCAAAAATTTTAATCAGAAAAAAAAAAGGCTATAGATGGTGAAAGCAAATTTTCTTCATTACTACTTTCATATACATATCCTCAAACACAATAGTGTCCAAGCCATTTATTAGAGAAATTTTTTAAATGTGTCAATAATAAGGGTATTCTGGTACTTGCTATGCTTAATAGAGAACAGGCGCATTAAAAGAGTTAATGTTATTTTAAAAATCTCAATTTTTTTTTTATATTTGTCTTTACCATTTTAAAACAAGGTTAACATCATGGATTAATTGATAGTAATTGTCTACTCTGTTATTATGAACTAAACATGAACTATTTTTGTTTCCAATCTACAAAATCACATACAAGATGCAAATTTCTTGCCATGTGACTAATTTTACAAACTTTGAACATCCAAAAAAACTTGGCAGTGGCATAATATCCCCAATCTGTAAGACTTCTGCATGTCCAGCATAACACCACAAAATTCTTAACACCTAGAATGGAATTACAGAGGAAAAAAATTTCTACTCTTTAAATTCTCAGCAATACTTCAGTCTAGCAGCAGATCAAGAAAATAAAGTAAACATAAAATCAATATCTCAAAAGTGCTTTTGGTATGTGTGTGTGTGGTGTGTGTATATTTTTATTATTATTATTATTATTATTGCTATGTCTCCCTAGATGTTAGTTACTAGGTGAAGTGGAATTACAACTTATCCAGAAGTAATGTTCCTTGGTCAACACAAGATTCTAAAGATCTCTGAATTAAAAGCATTAGTGCAATAATATGCAAAAAAAAAAAAAAAATTCTCAGTGGTCCACTTTCATATTAGCTCAAGAAAATTCACACCATTATTGATTTATATATATAATCTATAATATCCTATTTTCTTTGTCAACTTTCTAAGTTTTAAGAAGAAATAAGCAAGAAATTGAAATTTTCTGAATTTTTATCCATAATAAAATTGTCAAAGTTCTATCAAAACAAGTTTCAATGACTTAAAAACATACATAAATAAAAATAACAAGTATTGGAATTAAGGAAATAGACTACTTTAATAATAATTATTATTATTTTGCTTAAGAGTACTGTGGCAAATGAAATTTCTCTGGCCACCATAACAGAATCTAACCGGCACCTTTCAGTAGTTCCACTCAAGATTAAAAAAGAATGTGCTAATTAACATAATTAGATTACAAAGTCTGACAGGTCAGCACTGGCTGACTAGTGCTCCCTCAAAATTGAGTGTGTTGGTGCTTGTGTACAAACAACTCTTTCTTGGTACTTTTCTCAGATTTTCTTGATGCTAAATAGAATTTTAAAAAGTCAAAATATTAAAAAAAAGTTTTTTTCAGCCACCTTAAAAGCACTGACCCTAGCATGTCTGATTATTAGTTTTAATCTGCCCAGGGGTCTAAAGTAATGGCATTTTCTGGATGAGGCATAATGTCAAAAATGATTTAAAATGTACTTATTTTTATATCTAAAACAACCATACCATTTGGTGTTTCAAATCCAGAGAAAGATTGTGTAAAAAGGGAGCTACCTAGAAATTACAAGATCAATATTTATAACAACCATAACCTTGGAGTCAACACCCAAAGAGTAAAAAATAATTTATTTAAGCCTAAAAATTCATACTTAAACAAATAGCTAAATTGCATTGTTATGCAGATAATAGGAATGTTTTTTTTTGTTTTTTTTGTTTGTTTTTTTTTAAATTTTACCTATAAAAAATGTCACCAGTGTAGTATCTAACCCTTAAGCTGCAGTACATGTAAATATACACAGTATTATTCCTGCCATTATTGGAGTTTCCCACAGGGGAGCATCACTTGTGGGGTCAGGTGGCCAGCAGAGCACAGGCAACCACCCATGCAGGCCTTTGTATCTTAGTCATGTCTGACCCACCATGGATACCCCACAACCCTCAACCTCTCAGTGAACCCAAGCATAAAGTGAGAGAAAATTTGACCCCCATGGAAAGTATGAAGAAAACTTATAGAACTGAGTGATGAAAGAGCTGAAGAAGTAGGGTTGCAGTTCATGATTGTAATACCCTCAGGAAAACAAACAGGAACAGAACATGACGACCCTAGTGCACACTCACCCATATCCCACACCCAAGCCTCTGTCAGTCTCGACATGAACTTTCACACTTCACCAAGCAGACAAAAGGGTAGATATCTGATTTTATTTTACATTTTCCCATATTTCTGCATGCATATCTTTAATTTTATAAGAATTTTTAATTTTTTTTTTGCAACAGATGGTGGATGTCAGGGATTACAATTACTGCAGCTTAAGGGTTAAAACATACAATATTCTATACAACAAATGCTAAAACTGAAGTTGGTAAGGAACCAGCACAGAAAGTATATCCCTTACTACTACTACTACTACACACATTCTTATGCTAAAACTTGCCACCTTGAGGAGATACTTTGATGGCAAAGCTTGCATTTAGTTTTGCTGGAATCTTTCTGCATCACAAAAGCAAAAAGTAGCATAACAGCAAAGAGATCAAACAAAAGTCTAAATCAGGGATCAGCAATTTCTCGGACACCAGGGGCCAGATTATGGGCCCAAGATCACCTCGCGGGCCGGAGTAAAAACAAGGACACTTATAAATGCACAAACATATTTATTGCTTTACTACTGCGTATCAGCCTTCTTAACACAATGATAAACATGATGGCGCTTTCGCCGTGAACACAGAGATGAAATATCCGGTGAAATGCTACAAGATTTCAAAGCAAGGATATCATTGAGGTGACTATCAGTCAACTGTGCACGGAGGAGGTTCTTGGCGAGCTTCATTTGAGAAAATAATTGTTCACAACTATAAGTCGACACAAACATCGACATGATGACACGAACCAGGCCCACGATTCCAGGAAAGCGACCACTGGGAAACATAACATCCCTGAAGAAAGCGGCGGGAGACAATGAAGAGAAGTGAGAACGAAGCTGATCGTCACTCTGCAACTCAATAAGCTCCATTTGGAGATCAGTATGGGCATCATCCACAACAATGTCAAAGGGCAACGATAAGAACTTCATCTTGCCAGCTCGCCTGCGATAAATATGAAACACTTTCTTATTCACCTGCGCTGGCATCGATCTTGACGAAAATGAATGGTTGATATCGGTGAATTGCGCACTCTTTACCGAGTTTCCTATAGCATTAGTGTGTTGGTTAACTATTTTTAGAAATGACAAATGACGACTTTTTAAAGAAAATACTGCCCGCGGGCCAGATTCTATATTAATATGCGTAAAGGCTTGCGGGCCGGACCAGAGGGGCTCGTGGGCCGCCAATTGCCGACCCCTGGTCTAAATGGATTCTATATGAAAGCCAGCAAAACACATTAACATTTCACATATTACACAGAAATTACCCCTAGATTTAGCCATTTCCTGTCACATTACTGGAAACTGCACTAGAATTAAAAGCCAAAAGTATTTCCTCTTATTGAAAAATAAAAATTCTTTCACTTTCTAAAGATAAGATCATTCCAAATGAATACTGTTCTCATCATTAGTGTAGCAGCAAGTGATGGTGCTGTTCTGAACTTGCCAAGTAAAAATAATAACTTTCTTTTACTGTTTTCAGTTTTATAAGAACAGAGGTTGTGAAAAAAGCTCCAAAAATTACATGTCAAATATCTTACTAGCTTATACCACCACCATTACATAAACATGACAGAAAAGCCATAACAATTCCCATCTCTTGCACTCCTTTCATTTTTAGACTGTCTAATATTTCCTAATTTCTACCAATGCCATTACCAACTTTGACAAAATGGCAAAATCTCATTTTTAAGGCAAATACTAAAAATAAAATTTCCCACAACTCAAATATATATACTTTTAAGAATATTATTTTCTACTGTCTATAAAAATGAGAATCAAAGTTTTTCTTTATTTTATATTATGCAAAATGGCATCATTTTGATATGTAACAAGTAACACCATCTCAGCATGGAAGTAAATTTTTCAGCTATAGTTCACACAAAAGTCTCCCAATTAAGAGATGACAAATTTATTTTGTTTACCTTGAATAACCACTGAAATATAGCTACTAGATTTAATACAAAGTTTTTGATTTGAAATTATAAAATACTAGAGCTAAAATGTTCAAGACAGTTGATCAAAACATACAATGAAGTAATCAAGAACCACAGAGAATAATAAACTCTACTGTGAAATAAAGCATAACACCACAATACTAAATCAATACACCTACACAGTATTTCCAATGAAACATTCAAATAAATGCAAACCCCAAAACATTTTTTGAGATCTTTTGCTGGTGTTTCAATTACAATTCTAGATTTTAAAATCTAATTAGGTCAGTTTTTTTTTTTTTTTTTTAACTGATTAAATAGTCATCCAGTCATTCAGAGAGTCTTTTCAAGTCCAGTTTGGAGAATTCTCTTAATTATAAAAATAATTTCACATCTTCCTCTGGTTTTCCAGGCCATTTCTTTCTTTCTTTCTTTCTTCTCAGAAAAACTAGCTAACTATCCTCCCACTTTGACGCATCGCAGTCATGTCCAAAAGTGATATTGCAAAAGATTACAGAGCAAAAAGGCACAGCATAGACTAGCTATTGGCCTCAACTTCAGATTGAATATCTTACATCTACAATATCAAGACTCAAAGGAAAAATCTCATCAAGGAATGGAAAGAAAGAAAATAAAGGGTTACAGAAAAAAGCAAATCATAAAATGAGAAAAATTAGCTGAAAAGCAAAAAGTATGAGGTGTAAAGTTAAACATGCTTCATTAAAGAAACATGAAAAGTGCAATGCAAAGGATAATGGGTAATTACTTATGATTAAGTTTAGTATAAATTTTACTTTATCAAAATGAGGTTTATCCACTCAAAACAAACTAATGCTCAGATTTGTTCTTTATAAAATATATTAACTTGAAACAAACATTTCATCTAATGTGACACCTTTGTATTGTCCTCCTGATCCTACATTTTATGGGTATGTCACAAGAGTGTAAATTGAATAATGCTACTCAGAAATTTGCAAAAAAATTTTTAAAACATAGAATTTTGTGCATTAAGACCTTAAGAAAAGGGAAATTTAAATCCAATAAGTTCTTGAAACTTTCTTGATGTTGCATGGTACTAACAGAATCTTTAAATGGAAATAAAATAGAATCAATATTTTTCCTCTTCCCCAATTCCAAGTCAATTCAGGTATTTTCTTCTTTTTTTTTGTCCTTTTATTCAGCTTAATGAAAGCAATAAATCAGAAAAAAACTGAGTTATTTCCATAACTTAAGGTATTTTATTTCAGTTTAAAAAGATTAAACGGGTAAATTGAAATCATTTTAACTTCAAATTTTGGCACATCTTTTTATTCCAAAAGGCGGCTGCTGTTAAATAATCAAGCTTTGAAACTAGTTTTGGTAGAAACAAGTTGGCAATGAATGCCTAGTTAATAGACATGTTAAAATCTAACTCATATTCAAGTGCATGCACACGCATATACCCACCCACATTAGGTGAATTTCAATTCAACCTTCAGCCTATAAATTTCTTATTTGAAAAACATTTTCTTTAGGAATCATGAATTAGGCTCTGTACACAAAATATAAAATAGATGTCTGAAGCATCAGATTTTGATTTTCCAACTGAAAGTATACTATACATGGCTTTTGTAGGAAAGTCACAGCTTGAATTAGGATGCATCTCCACATACATTACGCTCTTTAACATTTTGAAACCGTAATCTTGTAATGAATGAATTTTAATATGAATAAAGACAAAGGGTTTGTTCCAAAGTTATTTATGTCATGCACACATTTAGATTTTATGTTTGCTTTATTTTAGAAAAAAAATGAAATCAGTTTTGTTGTACAATTTTACAAACTTGCTTGATCAAAAGATCACAGCCATTGAAAAATTGGTATGCATGTGTGTATACTATACATACATTAAGTAAGAGTTTTGTAATCTTCTGTTTTCCACAACTATATTTATAAATACTTACCAAAATAGAATATCTTGGAAAGTTAAAATTGTTGCCAATGAAAATGGTCATTCATTATAAGAAGAATCATAAGACATTTTTCTATAAACAGACAAATTATTCAATGCAAAAATCTGTATACAGCAAAATATTTATATGAGGTGATCACATGCTTTCAGGATAACACTTCCTAAGAAATGTCTGCCTGCCTCAGTGGTCCATTTTAAAGCAGTAACAATGGTTGGATTATATAAATCCTTGATTGAGCTTTTGTACGCGCATGTTCCTTCATTCAACTATTATGGCAGAGTTCTGTAGATGTGAAGAAAGGATCAAATTATTATACTCATGGCATAAAATTACTGAAAAGGTTGGCAGTAAAATTATTTGAAACTTGCTTACTATTATCCATCCATTTCAATTGAATTTTATACTCCATGTTACAAGGCATCATACCAAAAATAATTTTAAAAAACAGAAGGGTTCTGATATGCTGTTATTTGTTAGCATTTTAACATGACTTGGTATTCACTAAGAATGATATTGGTGTTCAGTATAAAATCAATGTAGCAGTGTTCACATAAGCAGTATCGACTGGTCACTGTCAGCCATGTGTATGACAAAACAGGTTACCAGTATCATATATAATGCTGCTTCTGGATTATATCTATGATGTAATAATACTGATGGTTTTCTTGAACTGAGGCCAATGGTACTTTCCTGTGTCAAAATGATTGAGCTATCTGTCACATTATTTTGACCACTAGGATACTGGAATTGTTTCTAATAATGATTTCTGTCTTCACTGGAAATGATAGCTAGGGGGAAAAGGCTGCCTTATATTCTGGTTTTGCTTATAACTTTTGTTATGTTCAGTGTAACAGATATTAGTCATTTCTTTTATCTGGAGTTAGAGGTGACGTCCATAAAGATTATTTGTAAGGAGAGCGTATGGGGATCAACTCTGAGCTACATCACTTCAGCTCCACCTAATCTTGATTTTTTTTTAATGCTACCATGCAAATTTTTTTCTGTAAGATTTGTAAGCTATAAACAAGATCCCTCTTTTCCTGTAAGCTAAATAAACAAATGCCATTAGCATGTAGTGTTTGGAAAAAGAAAAATTAGTGTAGTTTCTATAAACACTGATATTATAATTTTAAAAATAAAATAAAATATTTCAATAAGAAACTAAACAACAAATATTTGGAAATAAATTTAGGCCTCATTTAAGCTAGATCATGAATGTTATGCAAGCAGAAGTTTATTAAAATTAAAGAGACTTATTGGAGTGCTTAAGATGAACTGACAGCAAGGTTTTTGTATTGAAAAATAGATATATTCACAGCAAGTTGTTTATTTCTTTCTCAGTGAGTAATACCCAAGACAGTGGATGTAAAAAAATAAAATTTGTTGCAAGTCTGGTACTGCACTACGTAGTTATTTAACATCATATTCTTTTAGATACCATTAAGATGACTAATAAATAAGCTAAGTCAACTAAATGTTTGCTCAAAAATTTCTGATGATCCTTCACATAATGAATATAGATAGACCAGATGCATTGGCAACAATTTTAACTCTCTGAGATATTCCATTTTGGTAGATTCCTCTAAAAATAGTTGTGGAAAACAGAAGATTACAAAACTTTTACTTAAGTATTTCACTACTAAGTTTTTCCTCTGTGGCTTTATTTAAGCAGTAAACCAATCAAAAACCTTTTTCAACTTTTGGTACTGGTTAAGTTATGTAATAAAAAATGCTATTAACGAATCAATGTAGCCACTTAACAAGTTTGGCAAGCCACAATGCTGAGCCAACTGCAATTTTCAATGATGTTATCCGGGCCACAACAGGAAAACAGTTTATGTATGTACAGTATACATGCATGCATACAACAATTTTTTTCAATGGCTGTGACAATCCTTGGATCAAGTTAGTTTGCAAACTTATACAACAAAACTGATTTCACTTTTTCTAGAAATAAAGCAAATACATTTATAAAAACTAAATGTGTCCATGACACAAATAACTTTGGAAAAACCTCTTATTTTGTGTCTTTATTCATATTAAAATTCATTCATTACAAGATTATGGTTTCAAAATGTTAAAGAACATGATGTATGTGGCGATGCATCCAAATTCAAGCTGTGCCTTTCCTACAAAAGCCATGTATAGTATACTATCAGTTGGAAATTCAAAATCTCATACTTCAGACATCTACTTTGTATTTTTTGTACAAAGCCTAATTCATAATTCCTAAAGAAAATGCTAAATCTACAAAAACCTGCCAATATGATTTGAATAAACACACAGAAGCTCAATCCATGATTCACAGAATCCAATCATTGTTACTGCTATAAAATTAATCACTATGGCAGGCTGACTTTTCTTAGAAAATGTGATCCTAAAAGCATGAGAGCCACCTCATAAATCTTTTGCAGTACACAGATTTTTGCACTGAATAATTTGTCTGTTTACAGAGAAAGGAGTACTCCTGCACACTAACATCCTCGATGATCTGCCACTATCAGTGAATATGTAGAAAGATCTATTTTGTTGGTAACCACCTTTCAGTTTTTGCAGCATTAACATCACTACATTGATAAACTGTAGTGTCCTCTGCACAGATTTGTGTATACTGGATACAATACTCAATAGAAGTCAATGGTGACAGGTGAATAAAGAATATTGTCTTGCCCTGGCAACAAGCATATTAACAGGCCACTTGGTCATACAGCCATTATTCAATCATCTGGCTAGTGTTCCACCAATTCTTTGCTCATTATTCTGAATGACACTGCTTTAAAAAATATTTATTATTGTCCTAAAAATTTTATTGGCTAAATAAAATCTAAAAGCAAGTTATGCCTTCAATGAACAAAAACCAAATCCAAAATGAAATGACTGCTTAACAGCAATCAAAATTTTCTTTCTAGAAAGATTTAATATAAAACACTTAATTAGCCTAATAATCCAGGAATTAATATTTTGTTTTTGCTGCTTTTCAGTTTCCGCAAGTCTTTAATTAACCTGAAAACCTGAGTCATTGCTTCCTAAATATTAAAAAATGAAACACTATATCCCCAACACTGGAGTCAGTCTGGTAGAAATAGTTTCCAGTGAAATACAATTTTCCTTCTATCCAATAGGCCCCAACAATTACCAATAGTAAATTGCTCTGGGCCAGTGGGATCGAACATCAGAGAGATTAAAATCAGCCACCAGAGCGTTATCAAAGAAAATTCAAAAAATGATATATACTTTTTATAACAATAACAAAGTTGGTATTGGTGCATAATTACATGCTTCTCATTTTACTTATTTTGGTGATCCAAATTCTTAGTTGTATTTTGTTTTTTTAATTCTGTTAGTCACAAATCACATAATGGATTTACTTGCTTTATATACTAAATTCTTACTGAAAGAGTTACAGCCAAATTTCAATTTTAGTTTAAAACAACAAACCAACTCAGTATTTGTAAACATTTCCAACCTAAAGAGAGATCAAAGATTGGTTTTAAAAACAAAAAAACACAGCCAACTTATGAATTTAATATTTTTTTTTGTTTTTTGTGGAAGCATTTGGGGAAAAAAAACAAGAGACTCTTCAAATTTAAATGAAGTTATGGAAGAAAATTTGTATCCAGACAGAACAAAGTCACTTGGCATGCAACAGAATACAGCACAATACTTTAAATAAATGAATATGAATAGCATCTGGGAATAGGGGCATTTTACCCTCCCAACTAAAATGCATCTTTTAAAAATTTTAAATAAAAATACCTTAAAATAATGACATCTGATGCAGTCTCAGGAGTCTACTTTGCAACTTTACACAACGTCATTGATCATTTATTTCTAGGTATTCCAGAGCAGGATCTCAACATGTTCTCGTCATACATCCTCTCTCATACAACACAATAGTACATGCAATTAAGAGAGATATCACTAAGAAAACCTTGTTCATTTGAAATGAATGGCAAAAATGCTCAGCAAAAAATTTTAACGCTAATGTCTTGAAACTATAAATTCATCTAAAATACTATTTTAGAAGCAGCCATCCTGCCTTACTGCAAAGAGACTACTTGGAACATGAAATTGATTTCATAAGTTTTGGTCTAGGTAACATTTATGTTGGTTTTTTTCATCTAACAATAGGTTATGCACAATTTCTAGACTGAGAAAAACAAGAGCCAAAACACAGATGTATAGTTTTTCTTCATAACTAGTGAATGAAATATGTTTCACCAACATCATTTCTGTCTGATAAGAAATGTAAATGACTGGTTTTGAAAATAGACGGTAAAGGATGTTCTTTTTAGTATTTACATTAATGCTACACCAGCATTCCACTACCTTGTGCACTATAGTTACTACTAAAAACTGTGGCTTCTATATTAAACAATCTGCTTTTGTAAAAACATGATATTAAAATGTTCTAGTAATTCCTGGAGCAGTGTGTGACAGGAATTCACTTTACAATAATGTTCTCAAATAAGTTTCTATCTTTTTCACTCTTCAAGTCTCCAAACATCCACAAGTCTTATGGAATCTCAGAGGAGAAAAAATACTAATAACCTATATACTAGGGATGTTATGCAGTAACACCACACCTCATGATCAGATAAGCAAAGGAAGCAGAAAGTAAAACTTAGGTTTAAAAAGGCAAACATTCCATCCAACCTCCATACCACTAAGTCATTTAACTCTAGACATTATTTGACGGTTAAAATTTATTTTTGAACAACAGTCTTACAGCACTGGATATTGTTGAAGATTCTTCAAAGACTGAGCATCCATGGCAGAAAACCAACATAGACATCAGCCCAAATCATCAGAATCTCTGAAGTCTGGCTGCGTGCACATGGGACAAATGCAATTCAGAGATGCTCTACATAATCACATGAAATATAAGCATGCTTTAGTTAATGCCAAAATAATTAATTAATTAATTAATGTGCAATGACAGTAATAATAATTCCCATTTAACTAACTACAAGGAATTGCATCAAAAACAATGCATTAATATGAAAGAGACATTAACAATCAAGAATTGTCCAAATTGTTGTGTGTTCTGGTTTTATTATGTAATTAATAAACAGATAATATTGTTTGCACAATGTATTAATTATAAATGGATGGAGAAAATATTTTAGGTTTTAATACAACTGAATAATCTCTGAATGAAAAGTGATATAAATTCATTCCAGATGGACTTAACAAATTGATTCCAAGTAGTTTTTATTTGTATTTTTTTTTTTTTTAGTGTACATAAAAATTTTATAATACCAATAATATTTAGTATTTTGTAAAGTAAAGTTGTTTTTTAGCAAAATCAGTAAAACCAAACCGAACTGCATTATCACTCTGCTATTTCAGCCAGGCTTCATCTGAACGTCCCTAGACGACAGATATTGAACCTTTTTCCTCACTCAGGTTCCTTAAGATGTTTGCAATGTTGAAGAGCAAAAGAAAATAAGTTGAGGATTCCTCGTAAAGACTGTTTGGTTCTTATCTTTATCTAAAATGAAAAGATTTTTTTTATGTCTATAAACAAGAGCATTATTTAAAGCACAAGATGGAATAACTAAATCTGATGTTTGTTTTATTAACCAAATTCTTCACATATAAAATTAATCCGCATGAAATCTTTATATTTCAACAACATACTTTTTGATTGCTGAAGAAATCCAGTTAGTTTCAATACCATATAAGAACTGATAATAGATTTTAAAAATTATTTTTCAGACCATCGCCAAGGGGGGGAAAAAAAAAAGTACATTTAATGAGTTAACAAGTTGTACATATAATGGTCACAAAATATCTTGGGATACCCCAAATCATGTAGGTTCTGTGGAGACTCTTAAGTCTTAGGCATCTGCAAGAGGTGCATAATGTTGAGAGATATTGGACTTAGCAGCCATTCTATTGTAGTAATACTGTTGGTCCTAAAGAATTCAGTAATGACCTCAGCTCTGTGCATCCTGAAACACAAGCCTTGATGATAGTTGACAAAGAAGAACTGTTAATTTCACTCTCTTATCCCAGTACCAATGTCCAGAAAAATTCTACCAGCCATGATCCCTGTGAGCATCATAATAATTGTGCTGCACAACATGATAGTTATCATACTGTTCCCCTTAATATTGCCATGGCAGAGAAAAAAAATATAACACATTATCAGAAAATATCACTTGCTACACCTGGATCCTTGTCCAACAATTTGTAAACTAATCAAGTTTTGTGATGACAATTGCTCAAAAGGCAATCAACATGTGTCTGGCACATAATCCTGAATGTTAAGACAGTTGATGATGGTTTTGTCTGGACAAATGAATTCTTCTAACTGCCAGCAAATATTATTGGATTTGGGCAGTAGTGATTAACATGTTCCACAGGTCCATCCCTCTGATCATCCATACATCACAAGTATTCAGATGAAGAGCCTCCAACGATGTAACATGTCTCCAGACTACCAGTGAATTTTACTGCATAAATGACATCACTCATCTTTACACCTATAAATGAGCATGCGTTTTAAAAGCCATGATTTTACACACCAATGATTTATTTAGATCAGGTGGCCTTGCATTATCAGTGTTTGTTTTTTTTTCACATTTTCTACATTACATTTTATGCCTATGAGCCAAAAACAACTGATTGTAGTCTGTTTTTTCACTTATAATAACTTTAATGTAATGGAGTTCAGATTACATTTTAACAAGATTTCTATGCCCTACATAAATATAATATGCTTTTCCTAGATTTTACCAGTTTAATTTTTATTTTCCTCCCTCTTTATAGTAGCAGTATTATTTCAAACTTTTGAAAATTTTAAATTAGCTTTTATTTTTTCTATCCATGTGTAATTATTTGAGGTTGGTTAAAGGATATTATTTGCTTTAAACAATCTGTAATTGTTAAATTTTGGTTATACTTATCACTATCAAGCATAAACTTTCAAAACATTTTAATTGACTAATGTAACCAGCAGTTTTCACATGTACATGAAGATCTACAGTAAAAAAGAAACAAACTTAATAAATGCAACAATTTAATTAATGACAAGACACTCTTAGATGCAAGTAAAAAAAAAAGAAAAGAATAAAGCATAACTTAATTTAGAATAACAAATATTGTTGTCATTTACAAAATCTTCAGAGACAGCTCTAAATCCTAAGGACAGATGATAGCATCAACCTGTCAAGACAAATTATGTGAATAAATAAGGTGATATAAATACCATTTACATTGTAAAGATCTCAACAAAAAAAATGACAACGTAATTATTAAAACTAAACGATGTCCACTTGTTCAGGTCACCTAGAAATTAGTTTGGATGCAAAGCAAAATTCACTCTATGGGTGCAATGTGTGGATTTGACATGACAGGCAATTGGATTTAAGTTGTTTTGCAAAATTGGCCTGAAAAGATTGGGTTTGTTATGCTGATTTTGTTTGTTTTCGTTCGTTTACAACAAGCACAGGCCGTGTTTCATAGCGTTTTCGGGTCTGATTAGAGCCTGCAATAGCAAGACATGTCAGAGTAGGGTTTCGCAATGGCAAATATGTGAGGAAACAGAGAACTACAAGAGAGATTTTTCCACACACCAAGATTACTGCAGATGAATCTTAAGAGTATAATTAAATACTGCCTTCGTCGATTTTTTTTTTTTTTTTTTTTGGCACTTACGAAATTTTCACACAGAGAGACACACAGAGACCTTCGAATTAAACTGAAGTCTAACGATAATGGCAAGTGTACTGAGGTCTGAGAGAAACATCTGAAAACGTGGGACTCGATACTTTTCAAAGAGTCTTCAAGATGAAATTCCATCATCCTCATAGTGAACTGCTTTGAAGAAAAACGGGTTTCTTGTTTTTTTGGGAGGGGGAAGAGGGAAGGGGAGAAGGGTACAGCGGCGACAATACGTGGATAGATTTAATGTCAGAGGAGGAGGAGGTGAGGAAGACGAAGAGTAGGTATTTGCAGCCTGTATCCAATAGAAGAAAACAAACAAACTCTGAAGACTAGCGAAATTACTTTGGAAAGAAAAGAGAGTGGATATTAAAGTGATAAACAGAGAGGGACAACAACAACAACAATAGAGGAGGCCGTCGTCGTCGTCGTCGGCCACACGAACAATGGAAATGGCGTCAGTAATGGCAGACCGGGCGCCATTCTATCGGAGGGTAGGGTGGGGGGGGCCGTATGGACGGACGCTCACTCGGTCGGGTGGGCCCAAATCCGGTGCCGGTGTCGCGAGTATATCTTATTTTCTGAGAAAGTTCTAGCAGAGGAGACGGCCCCTGTTTTTAGCAATTCTCCCCCCCCCTTCCCCTGTTCACGCGTAGGTATCAATAATAATGCAGTATACCAGCGTTTGCGCGCGCACACACAAAGTAAAAAAAGAGAGAGAGACTCGTTAATAATTCCAAACAGAAACTCAAGTCGACTGGGAGTGGAGCTGGGGACTGTTAACACGCTTACCTCGGTTCTGCTCACCCATAAATCAGGGATGTGAAACGCGAAACGGATATCAGAAGTTAAGCTAACGAACGAAGGAGTGAGCCGCCGGGCGCCATTTCGCTACGTTCGTGAGTTTCCGTCAAACCTCGGCGCCGTAACGACCTCCGAAGGAGGGGACGTCAGTTAGCAGGGATTAAGGACTGCGGCCATTGATCCTTTTTTGGTGTTGTCAGTGCCCCCCAGCATCCAAATGGAGTTTTATGAAGCCGCCGACAAAAGTAGAAGGAAGAAATCTTACCTACGCTTTTATCTTTAATATATCCGGACCGTGTCGTGTCTGTCTAATTGAACTGCATTAAGTTTGCTGTTTTTTTTAAATAAAAAAAAAATAAGGTTAATATTAATTAGTTAGGTGAAGTAAGTTACATAAAAACGATAGAGGGTTAAAGATATTATTATTACTATTATTAAGTATTTATAAAATAGTTATATGCGGAATTAATTACTACGTTCATTGCTTTGGATTTGTATAACTACTGTGAGCATGCGCGGTGAGGCTATCGCGAAATAAGAATATGCGTCAACTGGCAGAACAACCATAGTCATCTCCCCTTTTGTTGTTTTTTTTTTGTTGTTTTTTTTTTGGCTGTCTCCCCAAAATATGCTACATATATATATTCTAGTTTTCGTTTTCTGACAACTCTGTTTATATGTAAATTTCTTTAAATATGAACTTAAATGTTTTCAAGCTGGTAGTCAGGTGAAGGGACAAGAAGACTAACTCTGCCTGCCTGCGGGAAAAATTCGTAGAGTAAATAGTAATATAATTTTTAATTAAAAGCTTGCATGATGCCTGTAAATGTGCCGATCGAATTTTAGCTTCTTCTGCCATATTTGAGTAAAAGAAAATTATTTCCCTCTCTTCTCCGTGATAATATTTGATTTGTATCCGTATTACTTTAGTTCGTTAATGTTAACCTTAATTCCGAGTTTAAGTTGAATGTGTATCAGTTGTGCATGGTGCGTTGTCACGTGTCCGACAGGCTCGAACCTTGTGTACAGGAAATCCCGAAATGAAGAAGAAGGAATGTGCAATTAGCGGAGATGGAGCCGGGGGTACAGGTGTTTAGCGTTCCTATCGAAGAGAAGTGTATTTAGTGTTGGAGCGGTTGTAACTAGAGTTCTGTAATCTGTATTTAATAGGAAGACTGCCCGCCAGTTGTTTGGGTTTGAAGTATCGTTTCGTTTTAAGGAGCGGTTTTTGTGCTTTAGAAATTGTAGGAAGGTTTGTTAAAGCGTTTATATTAGGTGGTCGTTACAAAAGTTTTGCCGGGTTTTTACTGAAACAATGAGACTTCACATCGTCGCTGAACGTGAAGTTTATTAACCAAAGTAAGTTCCATTACAATCAGTACATTTATGCCAACGAGTCACAAGCGCATTTGTACCATTTTCAAAAAAACAAATCTGGATTTCTGGAGTCAATGAACTGTTGGAAGACAGTTTCAGCTGCTGCTTGGTTGGAGAGAAGGATTTCCTATGGAGGAAGCTGTCGAGGTGTTTGAAAAGGTGGCAGTCTGTGGAGAAAGGTCTGGTGAATAGATTCGGTGATGGAGAACATCGTACCCCAAAGTGTTCAGTTTCTGAAGAGTCATGAGGACGACGGTTGTCGTGGAGCAGGATTGGGCCTCTTCGACTCACCAACGCCAGCTGTCTTTGGCAGAGTTTCTGATGAACAATGTTTAATTCATGACAGTCCTTTCAGCTGTGATGGTTTCGCCAGGTTGCAAGAAGTTATAGTGGATGACACCAGTTGTAGTCCAGCAGACAGTGACCATGACCTTCTTTGGGTGGAGGCTGGGTTTTGGAATGTGGTTAGGCACCTTGTCTCTGTCGAGCCACTGTAATTGTCGTAAAGGATCCATTTTTCATCACACATAATGATTCGGTCGACAAATGGGTAATTTTATTTCTTATGACAAGCGAAGAGCAGATCTCCAATCAACAATTTGTTGTTGCTCATTCAATTCGTGAGGCACCCACTTGTCAAGCCTTTTCACCTGGTCGATTGCGTCAAGATGCCGGAAACAGTTGCAGTGCTTACGTCAAGCTCTCCCGCAATTTCTCGCACTTTTTTCTTGGATCGGCTTCAATTTGGGCTTTCAGACGGTTGTCATCACAGCTGGAAGAATGCCCGCTACGTTCCTCAACTTCGAGGCTTTCATCTCCTGATCGAAACTTTGCAAACCATCCTTGTACTGTGCACTCGTTTGCTGTGCCCTCGCTCCATGCTGGCTTAACGTTACGAGTTGCCTCGCTTGTTCCGTGGCCTGGTTTGAACTCGTGAAGCAAAATGGCAAAAAACGTTCCTATCCACGCTTCACTCAGAACCCTGAAACAAATATCCATTTTATGATTTTTAAAAAGGTAGGTTTTGCATAATGTATGCCAAAGGACAGGCAACAAAACGAAATGTAACTTAACTACGTTCACCTTCACAAACATGCACAAAATGAACCCCAAATTAACATAATATAAAAACCGACAAAACTTCTGTAACGTTCTAATAAATGCTATAGTGAAGACGCAATCAAACTGTGGGTAGAAATCACGCGAATCCATTTGGCCTTGATATTTTAATTTTGGTCTAGTCGAATACATCCTGTAGTTTGTGTGGTGTAAAGGCGCATTTAAAGTTTTTCATGGTGATCTGAGATCTTACTTAGTTTATAAGACTCTTCCTTCAGAATCGGAAAAAAGTAGGTGAGTCAGTGTGAGACTAAATTACGGTGTCACATCGACAGTGTGGTGTGTACCACTTTGTCCTATAATCACCGGTCTGTATTTGATTGAAAAATTAACCATTTTAGTCTTACATGGAGTTTCTCTAAGAATAATTAAGAAATTTTTTTATGATCTTGTCAAATTTAAATAACTCGGAAAATGTTACATTATAAAAAGGAAAAAAACTACTTTTAAAAAATATATATGAAAAAAATCATAATTATTTATATATGAGATTTAAACAAGAAATGCTTACATTTAGTTTTTCTTTAATTAACTAAATTAAAAATATCTTAAACTTATTTGCAAATCTCATCTTTAATTGAATTTTAAAATACCAAGAATTTCATACAATATCGTAGTAAAGTATAAACCAAAATTTTTTTCTGTTTAATTACTGTTAACTTAATGCAAATGGTTCAACTTTTTAACTTGTAGAACTTGTTGCAAAGTCAGTGTTTATCTGTGTGCATATCAATGGAGTGGGAGCAAATGACATCCATAAGGCCTTCGTATCTTAAGAGACGTGTGTCAGTGTCAACCATTTCTTGACGCTATCTTAGGAGACGTGTGTCAGTGTCAACCTTTTCTTGACGATATCTTAGGAGACATGTGCCAGTGTCGACCTTTTCTTGACGCTATCTTAGGAGACGTGTGCCAGTGTCAACCATTTTTGACGCTATTTTAGGAGACGTATGCCAGTGTCAACCATTTCTTGACGCTATCTTAGGAGACGTGTGCCAGTGTCAACCATTTTTGACGCTATCTTAGGAGACGTATGCCAGTGTCAACCTTTTCTTGACGCTATCTTAAGAGACGTGTGCCAGTGTCAACCATTTCTTGACGCTATCTTAGGAGACGTGTGCCAGTGTCAACCTTTTCTTGACGCTATCTTAGGAGACGTGTGCCAGTGTCAACCATTTCTTGACGCTCTCTTGGGTGCTTGTTCGCGATAACGTTTTCGTTTGTGATTTATCTCAGAGTAGAGAAAGTGCGTGGGAAAACTACCTTTAGGATAAAGGTGGACAGAAGAGAAGGTCGAGCCGCAAGTAATGATTTATCACGCGCTTTTATTTACCATATTTATTAAATTAGGACGACGACGACGACAATATTAGAGCTGCTATGTTACATCCACAGTCCGGCCTTGCTATTCCTGATGACTCCGCTTCCAGCGCTACAGAGATGTAAGGCCAGCCGCGACCGATTCTCAGAGCCGGCTCTTAATTCCATACATCAAGTCGAGCAGTCAGACACAAAAGGGGTAGGTCAGGGCCAATAATGATATACTGATGGCACGATTATGGTGGTTTTCTTTCAGTTTCTTTGATGCTGCACTAATTCGCCTGAGCGAAAACAACAAAACAAAACTTGCAACAAGAGAATCGCAGATTCTGTTAACTTACAGCAAAAACGGGGCTCATCTGTTGGACATATAAAATAAAAATCGCTGGATACACGAAAAAGGAGAGAGAAAAAACTCAAACAACCAGATATTATCTTCCAGCCGTTTTCCTTATTAATCTTAAAGAAAGCTGTAAGCAAGAGAGTCTGGTCCATTGACAGTTGACTTCATCTGTCAGCGAACGATTTTGTTCTGCTCGTTTAGCAACGAGGATAGGGCAGAAGCCGGCCTTTTCCTGTTCAGATGCTCTCCGGGTCGTCCGGGTGTTCTCGAGTGTTTACAGAGTTCGTCGCAGTCCATCGTCTGCGGGCATTGATAACGATGCGCGGGTCCGCATACAGCCGACTGGAGCGCCGCCGGTGGTGGCTGCGGGCACCCGCGACACGTTTATCTCGGCCCTCATCCTCCTGGGTTTCGCTTAAGCGGATTTAGCTGGCGTTTCGCATTAACTGTAAAATGCTTGGGTGCCGTTCTCAAGAATTTCCCATAAAAAATTTTCGGCAGAGGGTGCAAATATTACGACAAAAGGCAGCCGATATCGGAAGGGGGGTCCCGACTAGCTGTCTCCTCCTTGCTCAGCCAGTCGTGCAATGACCAATGAACTCAAGCGCGAAGAAACTAAACTTCGGAAATACAATTCGGCGTTTTGCTTCTTTTATTCTCCGTGTTCCCCGTTTGATTGTCGAAGGAGATTATTATGCTCAGTGGTTCTTCTATAAGTTGTTAACTATTCAGAACTCCTGGATTCTAACAGTAATAATGGCTACTTACAAATAGGCCAGCGTAATAGCGAAGAGAACTGCGACGTTAGCTACAATACACTCCTCGCATACAGAGAACGAGCAGCAGGTGCCACCAGGGGGCGCGGCTCAGATGTGTTCCTGTTCTGGTTGAACACGTGACGTAACGGTTGTCTTCTCCGGAAGTGAGCGACCCTGGAGACTCCCACCCACTCTGCGTACATCTTCGCACGTGACCCATCTCCATTGCCTCCATAACTTGGCTAGAATTCAGCCTGGGAAGGCCCAGGTGTCGGTTAACACCGAATGAGGTGGTTGTGAGGGGCGGGGGGTATAGCAGCCGGTGCTTTCCGATACAGTGTTCACGGAAGTGCCATTTCTAGGGTTCTAACGGGGTACCGTCAGACTGTCAGGTTTAGGGTCCCCTCCCCACGTGACGATCGTCATCTTGTCCCCATTTTCGGAAGATCGGCGCCATTGACAGCTTCGCGATCTGCGGGTTGAGCCGTTGGTGCCATCGTCTTATCACCGACGAGTCTAGATTCTGTCTAAGCATCATCGATGAACGGGCTCGAGTCTGGAGACGAGCTGGGGAACCAGTGGATGGCCAGCTGCGCCCTCTGCCAGCGGGATTGATTGCCGGAGAACCGACCTAGTCACCATTGGGAGCGGTGCCATGGGAATGGTCTCGACCGTCCTCGCCGTACACCTGTTGTCAGGTCTCCGACGTCAGTCACGTGGTTTGGCCCCGGACTTACATCCGACCAACGGCTTGGGGACATCTTAGGGAGCCGTGTTCCTGGTCACCAGGTCCGCCCGAGCGGACGTGGACCCGGTCGAGGAATGGCGCCGGCGACAGCTGATTGGGTCGGCACAAACACCCGCTGGAGCTCGTGTACCGGGGCCAATCGGGGCCACACACCTTAATCATTTCCAGACTCCATCCTTACCATTTCCCTTGTGTCAGACAGTCACTTATACTTTAACTAAGCTTCCGCTGACACAATGTTTGTTTTATATGGAGAATTTAGACCGACTCCGCGAGCGCAAACCTACCACACTAACGCCACAGTCTTAGAAACGACGCTGGCTGGCTGGTTATATTTTTCTGTGAAGGGTTAATATTTTGTCTTGGGTTTGAAGAATTTGCAATTACGAAAAGGCAGTAATAATATTCTTTAAACAAACAAAAAGGGAAAGCTGTGATTTAAAGTTGATTATAAAACTAGGACGTAATAGGTATCGATCTAAAACTTCCGGAATGAAAACTCTAAATATCTGGAGAGTTGATGGTTTGTTTTTTTAAAAACTAATCTTATGGACAAAATTTACAATCAAAAACTCATTAGGCCCCGTCACCTTGTCGTCTCTTCTAATGCAGTAATAAAGGCCACTTCTGAGTTTTCATATATAATCCAACAATTGCAACAACAACAACAACAAAAATTGTTTTGTTTTGTAATAGAAAAGATTTTTGTTTCTTTCACAGTTTCATCAAAGTCAACGGAAAATGGAATTATGTGATATTACGACGATGTCGGAGAAACATCGCGCTGCGATTTATTCTATTATGGCAACTTTTCAGAAATCTGCGTGAGACGACATCGTAGCGAATTATGGCATCATTAGATTATTTCTGGCGAATGCTGGCCAGCCTGAGCTGCTGTGCGCTCCTTTGATGTTCTGTCGGCAGCAACTCGGAGACTTATTCCATGAGTGTCTTTTTTCTTTTATTATCTGTTGATTTAAAGAAAAAAACAACTTTAACTTACTTTCGAGAATATTTGTAAGCTGATTTAGGAATAAGATATCGATTTTTTTTCCCCCTCTATTTTTTGTTGTTGTGGTTGTTTGTTGGTGGTGGTGGTGGTGCGATTTATACCCAAATACGATCTTGAATTTATTAATTTTAAAATAAAAGAAAATTATCCACATCGCCATCCGTTGAAGTTGAAATCGAGCGGCCATGTACATTTTGTGGCCGCTTACGACCTTAGCCTGGCTGCTTGTGGGAAAATGGGCAGCAGAGGATTAATCCATACATAGTAAATAAGATTAAAATGAATAAATTTTTTTTAGCAGTCGATTGTAGGTGAGCGAACTGAGCAGTTCTCAACTAGATCGGGTAGTGAAGCAAACAACAGAGAAAATTAATTTATTCATCAAATAAAATAGGGTTTTTTTAATGTTAACTTTGTCTGAGGCGGATATTTTTAATTAGTGTTTTGTAGCTACAGTTCGGTGGTTTCTCTACCGTTACTACACAAATTAACTATCTCTCTCTCTCTCTCGAGTCTCCTCTCTCTCTCTCTCCTCTCCCATCCGTCTCTCCTCGCTCCCTCTCTCCTCATCTCTCGATCTCTCTCTCCTCTCTATCTCTCTCTCTCTCTCTCTCTCTCATCTCTCTCCTCCCTCTCCTCCTCTCCTCTCTCCTCTCTCCTCGATCTCTCTCCTCGCTCATCTCTCTCGCGCTCTCTCCCTCCCTCTCTCTCTCCTCCACCCTCCCAGCGCACCCGCTCCACCTCTCCCCTCCACTCCGCTCCTCCCCCTCCCGCACTCGACTCTCTCTTCTCCCCTCTCCTCCCACCATCACGACCTCCTCGCTCTCCTCCCTCCATCTCGCATCCCTCCCTCTCACTCTCCACTCTCTCTCTCTCCTCTCCCTCTCCCTCCATCTCTCTCCTACTCCTCTCCCCCTCTCTCGCTCTCTCCCCGCTCCATCTCTCTCCCCCTCTCCATCTCCATCTCCTATCCTCCCCCTCTCTCTTCTCCCTCTCTCTCCATCTCTCTCCTCTCTCTCTCCCTCCATCTTCTCTCATCTCTCTCCCCCTCTCTCCCCCTCCATCTCTTCTTCCTCTCCATCTTCTCTCTCTCTCTCTCTCCATCTCTCTCTCTCTCTCCATCCTTTCTCTCTCCTTTTCTCCCCTATCTCCATCTCCATCTCTCTCTTTCTCCATCTCCCTCCTCTCTCCCCTCCCTCTCTCTCCCTCCCTCTCTCAGCAATCTCCCTCTCCACCCCTCTCTCTCATTATCCGATCGTATAAATCCGGATTACTTTCTGCTTACTTGATGTGTTCTTTGTTCGGTTATTTATTCTTTTGGAATTTACTGTAAGTAGAAAATTATCTGGGTTTATTTTTAGACGTCTTTTGTTTCCTTGTGATTAAAGCTACCTTCTTATTTTGTTTTTTTCTTTCTTTTAAATATTAATTATTAATGACTGTACAACTAAGATAAAGCCTCGGGTGCAACGCTATAGATGCTAATCTCTTACAAGACATCAAACGTCCCAGAGCCAATCCGTAACATGGCAGAGAAGGGCCAAGTGATCTCTCGCTGCAGTTCGAAAAGAACAAGGTGCCTTTTGAGAAGGCATCCGATTGCGTCATGCCTGTCCTTCAAATGATTTCGCACCTGCTTTGTCAGAATGGGAAACCATTCAACCGTATCTCAGCTTTGACGTCAGCAACTTGATAGCTGTTGATAATGATTATCTGCACCAGACTTAAGAGAATTCTTCCAGCTAATGCTCGCACAGATTACTGAGAGGCATTTACAATGCCTCGTTATATCTTCCTTTCTGTTTTAACGATTTTTTTATAAATAACTGTTGCAGTTTACCTGTTTATTAAGCCTTGCGATTACCATGGAAATGCTGTGTTTAATTAACCAAACGAAAAGAGACATTTATCGGATCGATTAATAACTATAGAAAAAAAGACTGATTGAAAACACCAAAAATTTTTTTTTTTTAATTTTATTGGATTTACGTACATTTTTTTTAAATAAAGTGAAAAAAAAAGCAAAATACAAAGTCCATAAAACTCTACTTTATTAAAACGGAAAAGGTTAGATAGTACATCATACAACTAGAACCTCATTAGTCCTTCAGCCACCAGTTAGATTCAGGAAATGTTGGTCACATTTTAATCCGTATATGTAAAAGTGTAGATTAATGCTTCCTCAGAGCGGAATGGCTACATGCTTGTTCCCTGCAGAGACCGGAAGTAAGTAGTATGGTTAATAACGGACGTGGCGTCAATTACAACAGAAGCGTTTTATTCAAAAGCCGAGAGAATTCAATGTTCACGGTAGCATGTAAGCATGAACTAAAACTGGGAATATTTTTAGTGTACAGACTCCCTTATTTAACGAACATTTGCATAAACCGAAATGGTAGCGATTACAAAAGAACGCCCAAACAAACAACATGGCGACTTTCAGGACGATAAAAGAAAACATTGTAGGCAAATAAGCACGCCCATACTTGACGGTACCAGAGTGAACCATTTCGGTGAAAACCAGTACGATTCATTTAGCGATCAGTTTGCCTGTCGAAAAGGGCCTCACGAGAGATCCCACACGCAGGTCTATGCACAAGCGCACGAGCGTTAATACGATGGTTATAAATTCCACACGACGCTGTTGAAAGAATCGGCTTTTGGCATTTTTGGATTTTTTCCCAATAACTAGCGAAACAGAAAATCCCGCTGTATATAACAGAGACGTTTAATAATTGGTATGTAGATGAAAATAATTTTTTCGACAGATCTATAACATCGCTGGCTCACAAAATCGATACATTATGACAATTACGCTAATATTTCAGTACTTGTATATACCTTGAGCGAAAATAATCAACATGGACTACCGGCGTGTCTTCTGTTTGAGATCATTCATGTAGACAGCTAAGCGCTACCTCGCGGCGATATGTTGCTATTAAACAAAGGCACCGGAGTTGAGAAAGCGATTCCGAAAATAATTTTTATATTGGTTTTGCCTTCGAAGCTATGATATAGAGCTCCAATTGAAAAAAGAGTTTGCTAAAACTTGTTTGGTTCTTAGTATAAATAAATACGAGGAATAACAGAAAAGGGTACATGCATTTATTTCTCCTTTTGTGACAAAATGCCGCAATCAACCCCTTTTCCCCATCCCTTTTGTATCCAAAAAAGAAGTTCGATCGGGAAAAACGTGACAATGTTCTGTGTGGAATATTTTTTTGTTTGTTTCTGTGATGGAGGAAAGGTTCTCTCTTTTCTGCAGGCCAAGATAGGTGAGGAATTCGACACGAAAGGTTGGGTTTCTGCAGCCGGTGTAAAACGAAATTTTATTCTCCGTTTAACGGTATTCCGGGGTAGGGGGGCGTTTGTGCGAGACTGCGAATGCGACTGGCAGAGCACGCGAGCGTGCAAAACAGTCTGATTTTATCTGTTCACATGCTAGGGAAAAAACGTGAAATGGCTGGGCAAAGAACGTTTGCGTGTTGGAGGCCCTCTGCCTTACAATGCGGGTTGTCCCAGAACAGCAGAGCTCAGCGAGCCCGCAGCGCGGGTTGTTCAGCCACCCCAATGGCCGCTGGTAGCCCGACAGAAGACAAACAAGAAGAAAAAAGAATGCACAAGAGGCTCCGAAGTTTTATTTTTTGTTAATACGAGTCATTGTCTTTTGGGCTCAACAGAAAGTAAAATATCGATCTGAGTGGGGTAATAAAAAAAAAATTACCGATATAATATAGCCGCGTATATTGATTGGATTTTTATTTTAGATGAACATTATTCTTCATCGTACTGTTCGAAAATTCTCATTTTTTTTTTTTTTTTAAATTATTGCTCTTCCCCGTTTTAGATGTACGCACGCAGCATGAAGCGCAGAAATTATTGGTCCAGCTTTCCTCTCTGACACCTCGATATATTATTACATAAAGGTGGATTTATAGTAAGAACCTTTTACGGCAACAATAGCACGCGTGAAGCATGGAAACAAAAAAAAAATTGGTTAAAAATTGCGGGAAAACGTTAGCGTTTACCATATTTAATGTTATTTATCTTTTCTTTGTTTTTTGTTCAAGTTTAAATATTTTTATCCAAAAGTATTTTTTTAAGCTTCCATTTCTCCGCTTGTATAACTCGCAATTTTGGAATTTTCGAAAGCGATTGCGGGTTATGCACTATACGTGATACATTTCATTATGCGCTTGTATAACTCGCGGCGTCGAAAAAAAAAACTTTAGAAAGCGATTGCGGGTTATAAAATACATTTGCCCTTATGTTTTTCAGATTTATCCTCAGAATAATAACTTTTTTTTTACAAAGTAAACAGACTGTAAAATTAACGGTTGTATTTAGTTGAACAATTTTCTGAATGCTTTTATCTACTGTTAAAATACTATAGGTCCTTCCTTCGAATCAGCACGAATATAAAAAGAAAGTTGCTATAGATTGTGAAAGAATGAAATAAATTATCTGTAATATTAATTGCGTAAACAGACCTTAAAAGGACAAATTGGTATTTCTTTTCTCGAGCGAGAAACGCTTATAAATCACGATAGAATTTTATAGGAATTAAGCCAAATAGGATTAAACAGGCAAGATAAATAATAAGCAAACAAAAAAGAATTTAAAGAACTAAGAAGTGCTCTAAAAACTGTTTTCACGTAAAAACATGCAAAAACTTTCTTACAAATGTACTCCCTTATTCGGTTGTATAACAGGGGCCGATAAACATGCGAATATAGCTACAAGCTAGCAGGAGGAAAACATAGTTTAAAACCCTATCAACAGCTGATAGAGAACTAAGGGAACAGTGCCACTGTTGCTTAGAATCGATACAAGACTCACAATAGAAACTTTTCCTTATTTTATTCGTGAATAATATTCCTGTTTCTACGCAGAACACAATTATTAGTCTCTAGAAAGTCACAATAAAAATATCTGCATTACGCACTTGTTCGAATTATATTTATTTTAGAATTAGATTACATTCGGAGTTAGTATCGCACGACGAACTTGCATTTGTGTTTGTTGTTAAAATGTCTCAAGTTTTCCGCTACAACTTTTTTTTTTCTAAATCCCTCAAGTCTACATAATTCCAATAAATATCACTAATATTTCTGGTTCGGTTTCCATGCACATAATGCTTAAACAAAAGAATGATACAGTAGGTGACTAGCAATTCAAGTGATATTTTGAAGAGAACTATCATGTGGTTTATTAGGCCTTAGATTTAATTTGCTCCAAAATTAAAAACACAAATAAATACAACGACATTGAGAAGCAATGGTGGCTCAGCATTATTATTATTATTTATTTTTTTTAATCGCTCATCGCTATAGCGAAAACGTAATTATATTAATCGGCCAAAAAACAAACACACGCCGGCTACAGATATTTCAGGAACAACCGCCCGAAGTCGGTCTTCATCAAAGTAGATTCTCCGGGCGTTCAAAACGTCCCTTCATCCGTAGAGAGATGCTGACGTCTCTGAAACGTGATATTTAAAGTTTTGCCGAGCACCGATAGAAGTAAAAGTGGCCCCGGAGGAATCGACATTTCGTTTACGATATTTAAGAGTGGAAAGAAAAGAAGAAAGAAAAAAAATGTCATTAGCGTTTTCATATAGCATGTCAGAAAGAGCCATACTATAGATCTGTCTTTCGGTATAATGTCGGGAGCGTGTTAGTCACGTGATCGAGTAATGGGCCCGGCCTTCTCTTCTCAGAAAACAACAACCAAAAAACCACGTGGCCAAAAACTGAACTTTGAACTTTGCCTCTCAGAGCACTTTTCAGGGGTCAACGAGAAACACCGTGACCCTAAAGGTTGTGTATGATATCTAGAGATTTGGAAACGACGTCAGGTCGGCCGCAGGTCTAAGCGGGAAGGAAGGCTTCATGAACTTCTTCTGTTGTTTGTAAAATCACCGCTAGAGGACGCTCTTAGCTTTTAAGCTACGAATTAATAGATTGACTACTTCACGTATACTAATGGAATGTTTCAAACTTGGCGTCAAATTAGTAATCAGTGAAGATTTTCGCGCCTCACTCGCCAAACCTAATCGATGCCAGCAGAGGTTCCTGTCCTGCTTAAATGGCAAGTAAAAGAAATAATCCATTTGTACATAGTTTCTCCTCCCACTTAAAAAGAGAGGAGAGCAGATGATTTGAACAGAGGGACAATGAGGCAGTCGTTTCTGGACCTGTGACGGGATGTAAGGTCGTGAGATAAGTGAAGCAAGACTGAACCCAGCTGATGCTGTACGCGGAGAGATAGCGTCACGCCAGCCCGAGCCGCCATTACCGCAACTCTGAACATACCTACGTATGCGATATAACAAAGACCCACGAAAAACTGCGGAATTATCCGGGATGTTTACAAAGTGGCGGGTTTCCCTCACGTTTCCCACGCCTCCCCGTAGCGCCCGGAATGGGAGAGGAATAGATGCACGCGAGCTTAGTTCCGTACCTGTATTCTAACAAGTAAAGGGAGTCCGTTATGTAAAATTGAAAAAGAAAAAAAACAACAACAAAATTTTGTTTTTTTCTTTATTTTTGTTGTTTGTTTTTTTTTTACTTCTTTCCATTGAATAATACCTGCTGTCTGTTCTATAGAGTGAAATACGGATGGGGTTTTCACACACAAAATAATCGATACGTGTTATCCCGCCCGTCTTTCTGGGTTGTGTTTTTAATAAATTTTTTAATCACATTAAAAAAAAAAACAAAAACGACAAGAATGTAGCCAACAGAGGCGGCTCCGGAATCGTTATTGGGGGAGCATCTCTCTCTCTCTCTCTCTCTCTCTCTCTCTCTCTCTCTCTCTCTCTCTCATCTCTACCTCCTCTCTCTCTCTCTTCGTGTTTCACGTCAACAGTATCAAGTCCACGTGCTGCTCGATCGATATTTGATCATTAGCTTACGGGTCTTATTTTCAAACTCCACCTTTCGTTTTGTTTCTTGTTTTCTGCTAACGAACTGGCTGCGTTTTATACCTGAATTTCCTTGTGTCGGGAAATCTGTCAGGAGAGGTTCTCGGGCAGCCAATAAACCAACAGTCACCGATCGCGATGTTCTGTTCTGTATGTAAAGCCCTGTTTTCTTTTACAATGACTGGGCTTGGTCGCGACCCTTCAACATCCAACCATATTTTCATACAGGGTGTCCCAAAAGTAATTTATTTTAAGACGAATAAATAAAAGAACAACAGAACAGAACAAAACAAAATCGTGTTCTTCGTCCCTTACAGTCGGACTTAGGTCCCTGTCCGGAGAGCGTCACCATGGCGAGATAAATCATCGATCGGTGCTCAGTTTTTTAAAAGTTACCACACCATCTACCAGAGAGGGAGAGATCGCCTCCCTGATCTACCAAAAGTTTCCCTACGCTGCTTTTGGGACATTGATTAAATTCTAATTTTTAGCATCGATGACAGATTACGCTCAGACGTTTGCAATCATACATCTAAACAAAACAAAAGTAGCATTAAATATATTCACCTCGGAAAATGGCCAGACTTTCTTCATTCTGAAGAAACACATCGTGTATTACATAAAACGTCAAGTTTGCGTCATAAAAACGCCATTCACATATCTTCATCACAGCGCATGACTATTTTATTTAATAACATATCCGTTGGAAGCGGAAGTTAGCATTTAGCGTTATACAAAAAAAGACAAAAAAAAAAAACACGACTTTTTCAAAATGACTACTTGTCGCCACGTCTTCAATCATCTTCATTCTGGACGAGTAATCGCCCCTGATCGTTCTAGCTTTGGGCGTTTTCCGCCAAGCAGCGCTCTAATTCTTGTTCCATTCTTTCTCGCCGCTGTACGACGACATTATTGAGCACCGACTAACTCCCCAAGATTCTTACTCCTCGGTTCTGGTGCTGCATACCGTGTGGCGCCAATCGTTTAATCGCAGAGATACTGCCTGAAGCTAATGTCCTGGGCGAACGCTAAAGACGCCATGGAAATCTACGCGCATCATGGCGGCGGAAGAAGCGAAATTGAGAGAGAAGAAAAAGATTGAAGCGATTCAATCTCTGGAAGATAGCTGAGAAATGATTTACTCTTCTTTTGAATCTTTATCGGATGATAAAAAATGATAAATAAGTAGCTGTTACGGCGAAAGCGATAGTGTGGAGAAACAGTTGACTGAAAGCAGCAACAAGAAGCCGGATTTAGTATGAAAGTGTGTCAGGGATTGATTTTCTTCCTCTCCCCCTCCTTTCATTCCGTGTTGTAGAGGTGTTTCTCCGTCCGTGGCGCCCTGGTATTACCAGATTCCAAATGATTTCTACTAGTCAGATAGATGGGCAGACGGGCCGGTAATGAACATTTTCTCGTCCTTGCTTGCCACTCGCGGGAATGACTTAGAGGAAATTTCTGGACCCATCTTCCCTCGGGCACATTCAGAAAACAGTGAGCAGCGACACCTGGTGGTGGGTGGTGCGTTGGTCTTTCGACAAAAAACTTAGATTAAAACTGGACGGGCAACATGATTTAATAACAACAAACCCGAGGTTGGAAAAGTCCTGATAAAGCAATCATAATTGAGGCTGAGATTACAATGAGTGCAGTCGGGCAGGGAACTGAATCGTGCTATTGTCCGGCGTATATACACTATAATGGCTGCTTGCCCCAATAAGTACAGGTCAGAATTTAGCCATCCATCGTGGTATGGCACATAATCCGAGAACTTTGTTATTTGCTTTAATATTTATTAAATAATGTGTAAAATAGCTCCTACTAATACAACTACCAATAAGTTCAGTCAGCCTCCCCATGTTCGCATAGAAGGATGGTAGTTGACAGGTTAATAACTCGCGGATAGTTTCACAAAGACTAGTGACTTCCACCGGGAGAAGAAAAATAAGATGCGATAATAAAAAAGATCTCGTTACCCTGTGGCTGTAGAACCCCCCATCTTTCTTTTTCCTTTTTTTCTTTTTCTTTTTACAAAACGAAACGAAACGAAATCTACCTTTCGTATATCAGTTTTATTCGCTATTTTGTTTACGATGGCAGAAAAATCATAAGCAGACTAATTAGCGCTAAAAGTCAGCGAGCACCAAACTGAAATACGTCTAACTTAGCTGCATCTCAGACATGCGAGTTATAATCCTCTCCCCGCTGCTGGTGAATCGTTAGCTATCACGTATTGCAGAGGGGTTATCTGATTCAGATTTATTGAACGATCGAATGCATAAATAAATATGGCGACACAAAAAGAAATAGACAGTGGATGTATATGAATAAGTTGGATATATTACTTATAAAAATTCAGATGGCATTGTCAAGTAATAAATATATTTCCATTTTTCAAACGCTATAAAATGGTTTTCAAAATTATGAACCGACCACACGAAAACAGTTATCTACCATTTTATTATTATATTATTATTATCCAAAATGCATTATTCCAGCAAAATCCAACAATAAAAAACCTGATAAATCTTTTATCAGAATATATAAAATAAATATGGTAGATTATCATTTTATGCTATTTTTTTTTTCATCAGAAGGCAGCTTTTGTGCCAAATGCGCATCTTTCTGTCCAATAGATTTTTAAAATATAGCTTAAGTAACCCTTATTCTCTTGACATTATTCCTACAGCTGGATGACATTAGTTGGCCATTCTAACTGGAATCTCCAATCTAGATCATCCAACATAGGTGAAGCGGGATTAAGATCTGCAGATGGAGGAGCCTCAACAGTTTTAAGAAGTCGTCTTCCATATATATGTTGTTGTTGTTTTTTTAATTTTAGCCACATGTCGAGGTATTGGGCTTTCCAGGGGCCTTGCGCTGTTATCTTGTTGCAGTATAATCCAATCATTTATCAAACAGAGCCCTGACAAAAACTGTTTGGTCTTCCGGGATGCTGTGATTGCTTCTGTAAGAAATATTTACCAAGCCACCAGACGGATGACAGATCAACGCCATACATTCACATTTCCGCAGCTCTGCGTAACTGAATGCCAAGAGCACGCAACTCATCTTATACTTTTCTCGGGGCGTTCCTTTCTTCTGACCCGCTGTCCTTACTTAGAACCGAATATTTCAAACCTGCTCTCATCTGGCCGCAGCACATCGCACCATTGCTCCGAGGTGTAGGCCTGACGCTGTTCAGCCCAGTCAAGTCGCTTGTTACCACGTCTGAGCACGAGCTGTTTAGCTGCTGCTCGGCCAATCAGACCCAACCTCTCTTAACGCCTTTTGGCGGTGGAGGTTGGTTGACATGCTGGAAGTTGCAGAAAAATTGTGGTCAGCAGTTACTTGACTACCTGTCAACAAAGGTTTTTCTCTGGACCTTCAAACTAGCATTTCGTGGGTTCTCAGTCTCTTCTCCATCCCTTTAACTTTATGGTTTCGCCATCAGATACGGTTGTGTCCACACTGCCCCGTGCAGCTCCGACTTTCCGCTGGGAGCAGCCATCTTTGTGAAGAGCAGTGATGGGTTATATGGAATTTCGGTTTGAACAGCTATTTTGATTTCCAAACAAAACAATAGCAGTCATCAATAACGAATGCCATTAATAATGATACAAAATTATGGCACGTGCTAACGATCATTCAGATTAGTAATAGAAATGATAATGGATGAACAAATAATACAATTCTTCGATGTGAGCCAAGATTGACATTTATAACAATAACTCGTTGCCTCCATAATTAAGAAACCAAAGATGGTCACATTACAATTGCTTTTGCTTTAAAACTCTTCAGAGAATTTTTAATTTTTGCTCTTTTACCGGAATAATGCCTCATTCATTAACAAAGTGTGAAAAAGAAACGTTTTTCCGTGTGGTTGTCTCATTATTTTAAACTCCATATCTTGAAAATCTGCACGAATTTGTTTTATGCAGTTTCTCTTGTTTTGACGAGACATTTTCATTGTTGCCATAAGTACACCAAACAATACTTCTGTCTGTAGCGTGTGTTTTTTATTTCGAGTTTTTTTTTAATGTTCGAATTCATACATCGTGGTAAGATTAATCGTGACGTTTTTCGGTGCTTAGAGAGATATTCTTATTAACCGTAGGAATGCTAAGTAATATATCGAGATGACTATCGAATCCACCCTAAAATGTAACAATGATTTGACAGGTTGCACTGATAAATCTAAGGTATGCTAAATAAAAATATTATAATGAAGACATTGGATATTCTTGTTTCTTTGTGTAAAGCTTTGGCCGGACCTCGTCTAGAGTATGCAGTCTACGAATCACATCTTGTTTGAGACGTTCGCAGATCGGTAAAAACCGTATGCCGAAAACTATTTTGACAAAAAGACGATTTTGTTCATTCTGAACATTTAGCAGAAATTAATCTTACATTGTTGCATATCGAATATTTCGTAATGAGATCTAATTGCGGAAATTAAATTTGGTGAAGGCTAGAAAAGTAAGGCTAATTTCATTTGTCTTTGGAGGGGTTCATGACTTTAAACCTTATAAACATAATTGTAATCAAGATCTATTCGAAGGTATCCCTATTAAATGCGTGAAAGAATTTACAGTCTTGAGGAATGTCATTATTCAGTGATAGGCAGAAAAGTGAAATTCAGGTAACAATTGTTAATGTGCAGAAGCATTTTAGCAATTTGAGTTTACCATTGATAACCAAAAATTTAAAATATTACGAACATATCAAAGAGCTAATTATTTATTTCTTTTGTTCTTTCTTCCAGATTTTATGTTTACCCCAGCAATTTTGTCTCTAAATAAAGTACAAGAGCAGTGAATAAAAACAACACAAAGAGCAATTGAGAGAAGAATGCCGGATATATCTTAAGACAGAATATAGGATGAGACAATAAGATAGAGGGTAAAGTTTAAGAATACAATAGGAACATGCTAAAGACAAATCATAAAACTGGACTAGTCAGGTAGCAAGATCACAAATGACTGATGAAACAAATAGATTTTCGAACTCAAGAGTGCTAAAAGAAGAGATTACAAAAAAGACGTATCCCAAGACTTATGTATAACATAAGAAAAGATGCCAAAAACCGGAACTTAAAAAACCTTGGGAAAAGTTTATAATCAAGAATGGAAAACCAACAGCTGAAAATAGCAGCGACCTAAGCATCCTTAATTTTTTATTTTTATTTTGGGGTAATAAAGATGTGAATAAATGGAAATCCGCCTCGTGCAGTTACTAAATGTAACAATCATTATATTAAAAAATTCATTAAATAGACGAGTTAGAATTTTTATACCAGTTTTTCTCTAATATAATAATTTAGGTGCATTTTAATTATGAAATATCCGTTTGCTTGTTTTTTTTAAAGAGGCAAACAAAATTTCAAAATAAATAAATAATTTATTCGAAATTACAAAGCAACAAACATTTTGGGTTTTCGTTTCGTCTAAAATCTTGTTTCAAGTTTTTTCGCACCACTACCCAATTTTTAGTCTAGTATTTTTTCCAGATTTTCAACTCCAGGTTTTAGAATGGTTGAGTTGGGGCAGACATACTGGGAAAACAGTTGCGCGGTAATTATTGACCGGAATCTCTTGTCGACCTGTTTCGTTCGCAGACAAAATGCTGACCATTTCTTTTGCCTCAGGCTATTCGAAGCTACGCATTGTTTATTCTGCGAGTTCTTACTATTGAGAGAAATAGATCAGAATGGTCGAGTTAAGAGAACACTCTTTAAATGTGAGATATATCGATCCCGTCATTTTCTTCAGCTACTAGCTGTTCCTATAACCTTCATATATATATATAAAACGAAAAACAAAAGGGTAAAAATTACTTGCCTTCATTCTTGTGGGGAAAAATCAATTTTTTTGCGGAAAAACGACAGATGACATCAAAAGGGGAAAAAAAATGGCGTCATGAATCAGCAAAACACTGATACCATTTTGACGTTTCTTGTATTCATAAGACGAAACACAAGAAAACTCCTTGTATTGGTCTGAAAATGGCCACGTTCTGATCTCCGTGGTATTCAACAAGCTGCCATCTTCTGAAGTCCCTGCACTGATATGATATTTAGCCAGCGAAGCCTAAAGGATTTTGTTTTGTTGTTGTTGTTCTTTTCATAAATGGTATTTAATGATGACTTTGGTGCTTGCAAATGAAAAGTCCGGCAGAATAATTTCTAGAAGTGCGCTAGGCGCCGTGTTTCCTGTCAGAGACAAAACAAAAATATTTGACAAATCAGAGTGGCAACGATTTAATATTAGCATAAGAAAAAAAAAAACTGTGACATGAAAGCTTTTACTTTACGAAATTTTTTTAAAGTATGAATAAATAAATTAAATAGTTTTTATGAAACCAAATTTATACTTCGCTCTTAGTAAGTCTGATTACTGATGGAATCCATTTTCTAAATTATTAACTTTCATTGACATTTTAAGTTGTTGTGCCTCGGACTTTACGAATGCAAATAAGAATTTCTCGATTCTAAATATGTAATAAAATTCATTTCAAATGTCAGTTTTTTAATGAATTACGTTCATGTACAAATTGGTTTCTTGTGTAATCATTAGCGGTCCAGTTCACGTTTAATGACTCCACGATACACAACGATAAAGTGGCCATACTGTGTTCCACGTCGGCAGTGACGTCATATTGACAGGTTTCTTCTGGTTAGTTATTGTTAACCAGTCATTTAGCCTCAGTGTGCGTCGTCTTATTATCAAGGCAAAGTTAGCTAATATTGTTGTTGTTGTGTTGTTTTGTTTTAATTATCAAAGGTTTGTTTGTTTGCTTGTTTTTGTTTTAAAAAAGAAAATCTTTTTTCAGTTGTCCTACCTCTAGAACATTCGAAACTGGACGATGTTGTTCGTGTGGGCGGAATGGCAGGTAAACCTTTGTGAAGGGGGGGGCTACAGGTGAATTTGGTCGTTCAGAACAGAGTTTAAGGATCTTTGTGCAAGAACTTCAGCGCCTCGGTTCAGAAGCCGCAGAGCAGGCTGCTCCTGGGCGCGTGGCGTATTAGGTCCGTGACACGTTGCGAAATGGTGGCTTTTGCTATTTCCGGGACGTCACTTCCGGACCTACGGCGGAATGCACCGGCAGGCAGGCAGTCAGTCGGCCAGTCGGGAATGCGACAAGGCTGTCTGAAAACAAACTTCCAAAATGCGAGAGATTTAATCTGAAAAGAAAATGGGGGAAATATTAATTCTAAACAAACAGAACGGTACCAGGGCCTAGCCTTAGTTCGGACAGCTCTCGGCCGAGGCGCTCGCTGGGATTCGCTGCCGAAGAAGCCGCTTGACGGCGGTGAGTTGCCGGATAGTTTCCCCGGGAAGAACCCATTAGAATAACGCCTTGTGACTGTCTGTCTGTCTGCCGCTTTGTTATATCTAATAATAATCCCGATCGTCTATCGTCCATTGTCAACTCCGGTGTCAATTTAATTACCGAATGAGAGCTCGCTGCTTCTTCACAGCTGCTTCCCGTCTTTCTGCGCCGAGGGCTGACAGCAAACACAGCAATTAGCCATCTTCCGCCGGTAATCAAGGCGAGAGTTGCCATCAGCGAGCTTCTGGCCGCCGTCCTGTACATTTGTTCGCTTGCCAAAGTCGTCTTCTTCCCGAATAATAATGATGCCCTGTAAAATGCGCTCGCTGGGAAGCTTTTGTTTCAGAGAAGGGAGGGGAAAGTTGGAGAAGTAAACTATAAAGGGAAAGTTCATTCCCCATTGAGATCGCCGAAGAACAGACGACGGACGGCCTACGGTGCCCGTGTTTGATAATCGTTGTTTGTCTCTGGCATTTTCAAGGTCAATGAACGGAACTTGGTTATGCTAAATTTCTTTTGCCTTTTACCTGTTCTTGTTTAGCGCCAGTTTATCAGTAATGAGTGGTTTCCATAAGACACCGCCACTTTGAATATTTAGGAAAACACTGAAGTGCCTTACCACGAAAATCGGTTGGGTTTTGTTAACATCTATATCGTTAATTCCAGTAAATTACAGTTGACCATCCAGACACCCATGGGCTATAGAAGCTGCAGTTCTCCTGTGGAAAAAATCTCAAAAGACCCCCATCCGCGTCATAATTGTGCATGGGGCGTTCGGCTGAGCGCTGTAGTCGAGCAGAACGCCTCGCACGGGCCACCTGGCGGCCATGCTGCTTTTTTTTGTCTTAGACTTTCGCTTTAAAAGATTCCAGACACTAAGGGGCCTCACAAAGCGCCACTGTGAGGGTGTTTAATTGGTTATTTGAGTTGTAGCGATTACAAACGCCTGCGTCTCCTCCCAGGTCGACACAGCCTACATCAGAGATGAGTATCTGATACAAAGCGAGGAGAGACGGACGGACTGCACGAGACCTGCTTACCTCATCTCATCGGGCCGTCAACTAAACACTTTCTAAATGACCCCTTATCAATCATTTCGCCGAAGCCTCTTCGATAAAAGGGCGGGCGTTAGATAAATATAAACGTATTTGATGAAATGTGGTTTTTCGCTGAAACCGATTCAGAAATAGTGAACGTCAAAGATGTCTGACCATCCCGCTCGTTTACAATAAAAAAATTATATAACCAAATTATAAAGACAACCCAATTCTTACATCCCTATATCAATTATCCAACAGTTTAAGACCTTAACAAAAAAGTTATATCTATAAATATCCTGGCGTTCAACATTATTATCTCACATACGAAATCTCATGTGCCTCATCTATCATTCCAGCAACAACAACACTTGAAAAATCAGATGAACCAGGTATCAGAATATAAACTATTGTCTGTGTCATTGTTATCACTCCAAGTTCGTTTAATCAGAACAGCCACTTTGCATGCGAGTACTGCTGAACATATCTTGGTTATTTGTTCAGTAACTTTTCAAAATATACCTTGTAAGTAACCTCTTTCCATGTGCCCATAGGGATCCGCACCCGTGTAATCGAGAGAGAGAGAGAGAGAGATGGAGGTGGAATGTCATGCCGTCGCGGGATGCTGTGATTGCTTCTGTAAGAAATATTTACCAAGCCACCAGACGGATGACAGACCGACAGATCAACGCCATACATCACATTTCCGCAGCTCTGCGTAACTGAATGCCAAGGAGCACGCAACTCATCTTATACTTTTCTCGGGGCGTTTCCTTTCTTCTGACCCGCTGTCCTTACTTAGAACCGAATATTTCAAACCTGCTCTCATCTGGCCGCAGCACATCGCACCATTGCTCCGAGGTGTAGGCCTGACGCTGTTTCAGCCCAGTCAAGTCGCTTGTTACCACGTCTGAGCACGAGCTGCTTAGCTGCTGCTCGGCCAATCAGACCCAACCTCTCTTAACGCCTTTTGGCGCTGGAGGTTGGTTGACATGCTGGAAGTTGGCAGGAAAGTGTGGTCAGCAGTTACTTGACTACCTGTCAACAAAGGTTTTTCTCTGGACCTTCAAACTAGCTTTCGTGGGTTCTCAGTCTCTTCTCCATCCCTTTAACTTATGGTTTCGCCATCAGATACGGTTGTGTCCACACTGCCCCGTGCAGCTCCGACTTTCCGCTGGGGAGCAGCCATCTTTGTGAAGAGCAGTGATGTTTATATGGAATTTCGGTTTGAACAGCTATTTTGATTTCCAAACAAAACAATAGCATCATCAATAACGAATGACATTAATAATGATACAAAATTATGGCACGTGCTAACGATCATTCAGATTAGTAATAGAAATAATAATGGATGAACAAATAATACAATTCTTCGATGTGAGCCAAGATTGACATTTATAACAATAACTCGTTGCCAAAAAAACCTCAGGTGACTGCAGCTTTAAATTAATGCTTTGTTTTCTGACACGTGATTCATCCATTTTTGTACTGTTTTTCGCTGGAATAATACATCTTCATCACACTAAAGTGTTGAAGGAGATAAATGCTTTCTTGATCTTGATTTTGACCGCCAGTCTTCGCCATAAGACAGTTAAATTTTACAGAGTTCTTATGTTCAGATGTTGCAGGTAATCCGCCAGTTATACGCGCCATTTTGTTTTTTAAAATTATTTTTAGTATTGTAATCTTGAAAGATGTCTGGTAATAATCTCTTGGTTTCTACACTTCTCCATAAAAGAAAAAGAAAAAAACAGAATTTTCTCGTTTTCAAGGATTTACTGTATTAACTCTTGGAATCCAATAAACGTTTGTTTAATAAACCGTCAGCCAAATATCAGGACCGCTCCACTAATGTAAGAAACCAGTTGTCCCCCTTTCTTTCTCCACTCTTTGTTTTTAATGTCATGTACTTTGCAATCGACCAGTTGTGCCAAGCAATAATTGAAAATTATTTAAAAGAAACCTGAAGCAAAAAATTAAAAATATATATATATGTATTATCCTAGATCGTGGTGTTAGATTTCTTGAAATTACGGTTCCAATAAATCAAATGCATTAACTTCTAAAATGGCGAATAATTTCAATTCCACCACAGACAAAAAAAAAAAATGAAAAATCAATATAAATTTGGTTAAACTTACACCACAGATTTTGGTTCATCTGAGCATGAATCTGTTCTGGTAACATCGGATGTACAAATATTACTAGGGGGGTTAAGTTTATTTCTAATGTTATGCATACTGGTAGTGGATACTCCTTCCTTCGAAGCTATTTCAGGGTGGTCTTCTATTAAAAACTAAATGTCGTAGATAGAAATAACGATATGAATGTAAAGTTCAACATCAGGTGGCGCCACTTGGTGTATCCCCAAGAACTTAGGAAGTGATTAGGAATGGAATCAATCAATTTCTTCATCACAGCCTGATTTATAGTTCCCTTCACGCTGGCAGTTGTAGCCGTCGTATGATTCATATCAGAATCGCCGTCTCTTGTTTACTTGTTTTTAAAGGTGTTCAGTAGAATTCATATCTGGCCCGAGCAGTATGGCATCCATCTTCCTGGAGATTGTGTGATCCATCATCAAGGTGGCTCTGGGTAAACAATGACGGGAGTTTGGCTAAAAGGCCTCACTTATAAACAGCTGTGGCGGCCGGTCGTGGAACCGACCCAGCTCCCAAACACACAAATGCAACCTTACACACACACACACCCCAAAAATTAGCACCACACCAAAAAAAGAGAGAGAAGATCTGCACACCCGGCCTAATCTCGCCAGGCCTCTCCGTCTGTGCCCGCCCACGTGTGTTTCTTCTGGTTCTGCGAATACCCTGGAGCAGAGACTTTCTCCTCCACAACACCCAGGCGAGTCCGCCAGATGGGTTTTTTTTTTCTTTTTTGTACTTCTCAATTATATTTTTTTTTTTAGAATTTTTCTGTCATTTCAAAGTTTGTTTAAACTGAAGTATAAAATCTGATATTATAATCGGGTCTTTGCCCCGGGCGTTAATTGCATGAAGAAATCTCAGGCGGAGCTGGTTTCGGTCAGCTATTGTTTATCAACCAATCTTTAAAAAAAGATCCTTGGAAACGAAAGATATAGAACAATCAAGTAAAAATGCTTTTCATAAAAACTTTACCTATAAAAATGTTCTTTTTAAATAACGTGATACCGCGTATCTTGTTAACAAAAGAGTATCACCGTGGCAATGGAGAGAATAATTATAATAAATGAAACTGGTGTCGCCCTCTCACGGCATTATTCACTCAAACACTTTTATATAGTATGAAGAAAACATAATGAAAAGAAACTGAAATAAAGATGGATAGACTTATACAAAATCAGAACCCGAGTATATAAAATGTCTGCTTATATATCACATCATGCCTTTAAAATTATTTGATAATAAAAGGGGAGATTGGCTTAGAATTGTATACCAAATAAATCTTAATTAAGATGTGAGACGTAAAGCGTATAGTAACTGCTCTCTCAAGAAGTAAATAAATGATACTCGTAAGCTCACACCAAGAAAGAAATCGAACCGTAGGCAAATCTCTCTCATATCTCTCTAGGATCTCTATCTTAGTAGATCTCTCATCTCTAGAGAAAGACGAGCTCGATGGAAGGGAAGGAAGTCTCGCTCATCTCTCTCCTCTCTCTCTCTCTCTATCTCTCTCTATCGACATCCTTACCTACGATCTCGGTACTGACGTAATATCTCTCTCTCTCTCTCTCTCTCTCTCTCTCTCTCTCTCTCTCATCTCTCTCTCTCTCTCTCTCCATCTCTACCTCCTCTCTACTGTACTGACGTAATCTCTCTCTCTCTCTCTCTCTCTCTCTCTCTCTCTCTCTCTCTCTCGCTCTCTCGCTCTCTCTCTCTCTCTCTTCTCTCTCCCCCTCTTCCCTCCTGTTGTCCCCAGAGGAAAGTTCTTTTTAAAAAAAAAAAAAAAAAAAAGTTTCTCAGCGCTTCTTCGATATTTGCAGGCACGTGGCGGCCCTTTTGAAGTCTTATCAGTTGGCGGCATATTAAGAAATAATTTTTTAAATTATTATTTATATTATTTATATAAAACGCGATTAATTCCAATGTACGCGCAGAGTTGTTACGGCTATTAATTACGGTCTTTTAAGATTATCTTTTGGAAAGTAAATGAAAGAGAAGAAAGGGGGGAAAGGTGCTGAATCAGACATGGCTGCCGCCCGGTGCCCGGGGTTTGGCTGGTTTTAACTGGCGCGAGATCTCCGAACAGCCAGCCGTCTTGTAACCTGGTTACAGCGAGTAAACGGGGACTAGTCGTTTTCTTTAAAAAGACCCTCTATTTTCCCAAAGGGAAATTCGGTAGGATTTTCCATCCGCCCCGGCAAAGGTTTACAAAACGCGATCGTCGTTAATCAAAACCCCGCCGGACGTGTGTTTGTCCACGCTGGGTCCCCTCCACATGAACGCGAAGAGCCGCTAAAGGAATCATTCTTGCGTCGATCTTTCGCAGACAGACATGGGAGCAGTAAAAAGTATATCTATTTACTCTTTGTTCCCCCACCCGGGACTTAAAAATCCAGAAGTGACATCGCACCCTGATGGCGCCCCGCCTTCTGTGCTGTTACGCCAAAGATCTCGCCGCGTGCTTCAGATCGGAGACAACCGCCATCTTTAAAGATACTCCGACAGCGGATTGTCGCTTTTAAAAATCAAATGAGAAACATTTACAAGAAAGCGAGATGGCTGCCACTCACTGTCCGATTGTCGTCGTGAACCCAAAGGTCGAGTTCTGGTCTGACTGGCTGGGTTTGGCGAAATCCCTTGGTATTGTTTCTTCTTGCACCTCTTCGCCAACTTACCACGCGAGGTTTTTCCCGGCCTCTCCGTTTTCTTCCCACATCTAAAGTATGAATGGCTCTCGTATGACTTTTCCGGCCGAAGTCAGATTTGTCCGAGTCCAAGGTGGCGCAGGGTCAAAGCTCCTTCTCTAGGGTTTCCCGCCTTGTTGACGTCCATGTACACCTACTGCTTCCATTTTTAATATCTAACTAAGCATCTTGCAAAAATCGGGATTTTCGTCATCTCGTCTGAACTTAAATAGCCACCCTGGTGGAAAGGGGGGGAGTAGTAATCTAACGTTTGGATTAAAATAATAATGAAACACTTTAATAAATAACTGCAAATCTATCAAAAATTAGAATTAGATTGATTCCAATTTAAATTTTCGATTACTGAGAAATGGGTTTTGCATTATGCACACAAAGCCATTGTTCGTATGAAGATTTTTTCCTCATGAAAAATAACTGAAATCTAGCTACCTATTGTGGAAATCATGTTTCTGTTTCCGACGATCGATTTAAAAGTAAAGGAAGCATGGTACGAGGAGAAATGTATACATAAGAGAATTTTACAATTACCTCCCTTGTGAGCTTCAAAAATAATGGTGGAAAATAGTCCGAAGCATAAAATGAAAAGGAATTGAAAAATTTTCTATTATCATTTACATTCCTAAAGCCATTGAAATTGTTCATGCACAAAAAATTGGATGGAACTATACCAGAAGTTCATTAAATTGAAAAAAAGAAATAAATGAGGGAGACAAGTTTTCAGTTGTTATGATTTATTACGTTCGGTTTAAATCTACTCTCAGTCGTTAAATCGTTAACTAGAAAGTTAATTAAATTTATCTGGATTATAAATCATAAGATTCTTGCTTTTTTTGTTGTTTTTAGGTAATTATCGAAGGTGCTGATTTTATTTTATTATTTCTTATCAACCCGCTATAGCAACATCGCCATATTTAAATCCGTTAGTTCATCCGGAATCCGTGGCCATTAAAACTCCGTCTCATATCATTTTATATTTACCTGCCTTTAACCGCGATGATGTGTTCACATCAAATTAGTATAAGCGTTTTATTTGTTTCCCCTTTTTAATACAGAAGTTGTTTTTTTTTCTCTTTTAAGCAAATATTTAGATTTTATAAAAAAATTTCTCATACAATTCTGAGCGGACATTAAGCGCCCTAAGTGTATCTCTGTTTATTCAGTGCTAATACGACCCGTTAATTCTTCCAGCAACAGACAGTTGGTTCCAAGCGCGAGAGGGGAAAAAATCGGTTTGACTAAATTCTTGCGCCCTGATTAAATGTACTTGGTGTAAACGAATAGAAGAGGAAGATCGCGTTACGAGAATTTATTACATCGACAGAACAAATAGAAGATGCTTGTAAATCCGGCATCGCTGTCAGACTGCCGTATAAAATTTGCCTTTCCTCCATCTAAAGGATTAGAAATAAACAGGTTCTTCTTTATGATTTCGGCGCCGGAGAGTTAATAACCATCACTGCTTCGTTCGCCCTGAATTCTCGCTAACGGGGATGGATGTCTGACGGCGGTGCTGCGAGAGAAGCCGGACGGGCTCTCTTTTGGCTGCTGGTGTTATGGCATCCATTGACCAGCATGGAGACGGGGCCACCCTTTCGATAGCCAGGTGCGTACAAGTTCGCCGTTCATCCGAAATTACCGTTGGCACCTTTCGGGAAATTAATTCTCGCTTTTACGCGTAGTCTTCTACAAGGGAAAAACTATGCAGATTGGCGATCTGGGATCGTCAGCTGTTCTCTTGTTTGCCGTGGCCACACACATGGCGGATTAGCACGTCACGTGATCTCTTCACGCGGATCGACGTGTTTGGAAGGTATATCGGAGAACACCATCGTTTGATCCGCATTGCCAATTAATCCCATTGTTTGCATTTCCTAATGGCAATTCGACGTGGCTGGAACAAGTTCTCTTCAAAATCTGCTGCCAGAGGCTGGCGCAGAAAATAGAATAAAGGCCATTTTGCCGCGTAAAGATCTGTAGCCATTCGCGGGTTACGCAGAACCTGCTTCGTCAAATGCTATTACTTCAAGAAGTCCTCCTGATTTATAATACCTTTCCAGTTTTTGGCTCAACGAACCGTGAAGACGGAACTCCATTCCTCGCCCCACTGCCGAATATCTGCCCCATTCTGGTTGAATTCGCAGGCTGCATATTTTTTTTTGCCTTTAAATTTTTCTTTCGATGAGAAAGATAACTGAGGGGACCAGGGAGGAAGTTGAAGAGGCGACGCCGGCCAGCAGAAAAGAGTAGCGTAGCCACCTTAATAAAATGGGCAGGTCGGTGAAGTCTTTGGACAACAACTTATTTCTTTAAATATATACGGAACAAACAAGAGAGAGAGAGGGGGGGGAGAGAGAGAGAGATGATGATGATGTCAGTACAGAGAGAGAGAGAGAGAGAGAGAGAGAGAGAGAGAGAGAGAGAGAGAGAAGAGAGTGGAGAGAGAAGAGGAGAGAGAGAGAGAGAGAGGAGAGGAGCAGAGAGGGGAGGAGAGGAGAGATAGAGAGAGAGAGAGAGAGAGAGATGATGATGGATTCAGTAGAGAGAGAGAGAGAGATGATGGCGTCAGTACAGAGAGGGAGATGACGTCAGTACGGGAGAAGAAGGCGAGAGAGAGAGAGAGAGAGAGAGAGAGCGAGAGAGAGATGGCGTCAGTACAGAGAGGGAGATGATGTCGTACAGGTAGAAGAGGAGAGAGACAGGAGATGAGAGAGAGAGAGAGAGAGAGCGAGAGAGAGAGAGAGAGAGAGGTAATATGTATTATTCTGATTTCTTCCTACCTGCTTAAGAAATAATTAGGTTTTATAACAGACCACTTTGATTGACAATACCAAAACATATCCTACCAAGGAACGTAAGTAGTGGCGGACTTCTTCCAGACTCCCTAATTCTAACCATATTGCGGAATATCCTCACGTCTTACGTGGATTATAGCAAAACGCCACGCATTCCATTTTTTCTTTTACACACTGAGATACACATAATAAGCGATCACTTAATTATTAATTCTTAGAAAAACACGAAAAATACAGTGTAGAATTACACACGAAAAAGCAACAACAGACAATAATATCGGGTTTCTATTATAACAGACTAGTGTACTAACGTCTCTTTAATTTGTGAAGTTGTTCTGGGCTGTAATTTACACGGAGTTAAAATTGTCCGGCTCTGACCACTAACTTGAATTAAGTCTCTGGCAAAATTTTCAGGTGCAAATTTAATCGACGCCGTTGTTTATAAACAGCACTGAAAAGTTCTGTTGGCTAGACTCTTCGACAGCTCAGGTGATATCTCCCCCCCCTTTTTTTTAGGTTCAAAGAAATTTTATTTAAATTTCGCTTAGTAACAGAACCCGAGAATCTGTTTTAACTGAAATCTTAGCCGTTACTTGGTACGACGCGTGTCCCTTTAACTTTCTCGGCTGTTCCCAATCTTAATGGCACAGAACTATGTTTTAGTAGCTTGTGCACTTCGGGTAAATAAGGGCGCATCTCGTCGAGACCTTCGCCATCGTTTTCAGGGGTTTCTTTGCTGCAAACTTCCACGAGCTGCTATCTCCTTTGGTAGTTCGTCGGGACCAACGACACTTGAAAGGTCCTTCGGTCCTCTCACCGTCTCGCCCGCTACGCATCCATCGTTCGCAACGGACACGAGGCGGATCTTCCGTCGCTTTGATCGCGACGACTCGAAGATCCTCAAAAGCGATTATTTTTTTTTATTGTAAAGCTTCAGTAACCCCGTAGTATACGCGTGACAGTTGGCTGCTTCAGACGGTGCTTCTGAATGTACAGCGAACTCCGCCACGTGACCAGGCCTCCGCCGCCTCGCACCTCGGTAAGCCACTTTACCACACAAACGCTCAAGCCCTGCGCTCGAGCGCAGTTCTTGAAGGCGAGTGTAGAACTTCTCAGTGCTGTCGGTCCTCTGATCGGAAGTGATCGACGCACCCTGCATTTGCTTCGAGTAGCTTTCGAGTCTACCAGCTCATTAAACACGTCTAATTTGAACATCTCTTACAAGGAATGGATGGCTCCCCCCATTTCGCACGTCATTCGGAAGTGATGCTAGTGTCGTTGGATAGCATCTTCTTCAGCTGAGGACTGTTGCTGTCGGCGCTTTCTCCCTGGATATCTTCAGACAACAAAACTCAGATCTTGGAAGAGGTCTTGGGCGCTGTCACGCAGTGATGCTACAACTGCTCCATCCATAAAGTAAAGAGTCAGCAGAGGACGTTAGAATATAATGCATAGTCGCACACATCCCTCTTAAGAAGTACCGCCAGTCGTCTGATAGTAAAAGCCAACATCAAGCCCCATCCTTGCCATCTTTTCCTCGACCCCACAGCAAAACGTCTTTGACTATGGAAATTTTTAATTTAGGTTTTCATAATCGTAATTAAATCCATTCATCTGTCTGAGACTTTCCAACCTTCTTTGGTCTTAATTTTGACGGCAAATTTTCGTCAAAAAACATTTTGGAAACATTCTTTAGTTGTTAAAACCTTTATAAAATACAATAGTTATGGCTTTTTAAAAATTTTCGGATAATATGACCCGATAAATAATAAAGTTAGATGTATAAATCTACAGAAATGTATTAGAATTTAGTGAACTGGGTTGGAACTGTTTCCTCCAAGTGTCGCCAATAATTCCCTATCGCCGCCTGCAGGTTCAATTCTGGGGTAGAATCGATCGCTGAGAGCATAAAATTAGAATTATATAATTTCTAGACAGAAAACAAATGTTCTTGTGCAAAACTTTATTGATAAAATTATGTTGCTGTTTATTTTTCCAATACTGAAGATTGAAACTCAAATATGGCGTCTTCTTCGAGAAACACTTTTGTTTTGTAAAGGGAACAACAACAGAACTTTTTTTGTGATTTATCAGTTTTTCATCTCTGGGTGGTGTGGCTGGTGGCCTCCCAGGAGTCAGCAGGGGAAGAAGGGAGCAGTGGCATAGGACATTTTTACATATTGACAATATTGAAGCAGTGTGTGTGTGTGTGTGTGTGTGGTGTGTGCAGTTTTTTTTGAGCAAAAGACGCAAAGAGAGAAAGAGTTCTGAAGATCTTCCAGAGAGGGATAACCCGGCCCCAATTTGACTCCATTTGGCTGCGCACAAAAGCCACCCAGCCCCTCCGTGGTTTCGGCGCCCCTGAAGATAACACTTTCAGCTTAAAACTAATCATTTATCACCCTTGATATCCAGAAACACGGACTGGGGGGACGAGAGAGAGAGAGAGAGAGAGAGAGAGAGATGGGGAGATGGAGAGAGAGAAAGAGAGAGATGACGTCAGTACAGAGAGAGAGAGAGAGAGAGAGAAGAGAGAGAGGATGGGGAGATGGAGAGAGAGAAAGAGAGAGATGACGTCAGTACAGAGAGAGGAGGTAGAAATGGAGAGAGAGAAAGAGAGAGAGGGAGATGACCGTAGTAAGAAACTGGATAATCATCCGGTTTACCCCGAGTTCTTTGGGTTACTACGGAAAACACAGACAACTCGACCTCTTCCTGGTCTCTGAAGGACAACACCACTACTTTCAGACCGCCTATTCTCTGAAAAACCAACACTGGAAAGTCGCTGAAGCATCCAATAAATAGAGCAAATTAAGGAATAAAAGGGGACAAAAGGAAAACAGGCTGTCGGCGAAGTACACGGTAAAGTCTCAAGCATTTTCGCGGCGCAGATTTCTCGCTTCCGTGCTGAGTAGAATTTCCATTGACCGCCAGGCGGCCGGGTGAAGTTTGGTCTACGTGCTTGGGGCTGTTGGGCTGTCGCTTTATGTGGGAACGGACTCCTGCGCAGCAGCTTTAATTCTCTTCTATCTCCGCAATGAAAATAAAGTGTAGATGTCACCCGGCGTTTGTAGAGAGAAGTCAAAACCGCACATTTATTTACAGGCTTCAAGAAAGAAAACTCCAACAGCAGATTCCAGTTTTCTTAGCGAAGCGAAAGAGAATAACTAGGGTGCGGCGGTTAGCAGCATATTCCCGAATCGGACGGTTTCTCGAGGTGAAATAGCAAAATAGCAGCACCCGGAAGAAACTTTCGTGTCCGACAGCGTTGTGGGTATTTTTTCCGATTCGTCTTCGCCTAAGGCTAACCACCGGACCAACGCACCGCGCTAAACTATCAGTTAATTATTCGCTTAATTCTGGTTGGTTTCTTCAAATTATCCGTTATTGTTGGATCTTGCTTATCCTGCTCAATCAAAAATTAATTAATCTTCCTAGCTTCTTCTTTAGGTACTTTAGACAAAAAGAAAAGGCGAAGAAAAATACGGTGAAATATTATTCGCTTCCCACTGTTAGAGTGGTGTGTTCGGATACCAGGTCGTTATACATAACAAATTTCAATGTAGTGAGTCATTTTACTATTAATTAGCTGGCTGCTATATTAAAAATGCGCAATACAACTGCATCACAGAAGGTATCACTAGTAAGATATTGATATGAGTCAGAGAAGCAGTCCTGTTTGCGTTTACTGCGAGCTTAAGGCCAGCTGTGTACAGGAAGTGACATCGTAACCTTAGTCAACCAATAAGATCCAACAAATACGGTACCAATAGTTCTCGTGGTTTACTGCGAACTCAAGGCCAGCTGTGTACAGGAAGTGACGTCGTAACCTTAGTCAACCAATAAGATCCAACAAATACGGTACCAATAGTTCTCGTGGTTTACTGCGAACTCAAGGCCAGCTGTTGTACAGGAAGTGACGTCGTCGTACCTTAGTCAACCAATAAGATCCAACAAATACGGTACCAATAGTTCTCGTGGTTTACTGCGAACTCAAGGCCAGCTGTGTACAGGAAGTGACGTCGTAACCTTAGTCAACCAATAAGATCCAACAAATACGGTACCAATAGTTCTCGTGGTTTACTGCGAACTCAAGGCCAGCCAGCTTGTGTACAGGAAGTGACGTCGTAACCTTAGTCAACCAATAAGATCCAACAAATACGGTACCAATAGTTCTCGTGGTTTACTGCGAACTCAAGGCCAGCTTGTGTACAGGAAGTGACGTCGTAACCTTAGTCAACCAATAAGATCCAACAAATACGGTACCAATAGTTCTCGTGGTTTACTGCGAACTCAAGGCCAACTGTGTACAGGAAGTGACGTCGTAACCTTATCCAACCAATAAGATACCGTAAAAACAGACTATGCTGAAGGATGCGTAAAACAGAAAGTGTAATTGTAACTTTTTCTGCCAATAAGATCCCTTAAATGCTGTTCCTGCTCCTTGAAAAACCATGGGTAGCTGAAAGAAGTGATGGCTGGTTCAGGAAGTGACGTTGTAAACATAGGCAGCCAATAAGATCAAGTGTATGACTACTGTGTACCTGATGGAAAGCTGAATGAAGTGATAGCTAGTACAGGAAGTGAAGTCGTAACTTTACTCGGTCAATAAAACCCCGTAAATATTTACTTTTTGCATTTAATGTGAAACCACAGTTGTCTGAAGGACGTGAAGACCAGTACAGAAAATTGCGTCGTTATCTTAGTCAAACAATAAAATCTAATAAATACCTGCTGTTGGCATTCAGTGTACATTTATTTAGTTGAAGGAACTAATGCCTAGTACATTAAATAAAGTCAACCATAGTCAGTCAATAAGATCTCGCGAGTAGACAATATTCGCATTCACTGCGAACTCTATGGGCCAAAGGATGCGATGCCTAGTAAAGGAAGTGACGTCGTAAGTTTAGTCAGACAATAAATCCTGCAAATATCTGCTTTAGCGTTTACGGCCAACTGATGGACCACTGAAGAACATTACGTTTAGTACAGGAAGTAAAATCGTAGCCTTTGTTGGCTAATTTGGTCTGGTGTTTACTGAGAGCTTATATCGTATTTTTCGGACTGAAGGTCAGTCAATTAGGGGAATATGTCATATGGTCATTTTTTGGCCAACATCGGCTATTGGGTCTTAGATAAGTCGATCCCAGGCGAAAGATGGCCGAATCTCCGGCAAAGAAAGTCTAGGTAAGTATGGGTGAGTATAAGCTCAGAAGCAATCATGGTATGATTAAGCTATTGTGTAATAAAGTTTGAAAAATAGATAAAAAATATTGTCTTATTTTTTTCGGAGTAACAACAGCGTTTCTTTGATCTTTTGTCGTCATGTAGAATCTATATTGAGGAGTGAAAAGTGCTTGATTGCTGTTAACTCAGATGTGGATTACAGAGCTTTGCTGTAAAACAATAAACAAGTCAAGTGTTGATCTGTATTTAATCCGTTGATTATTCACTTGAAGTCCTACATAACAATAACGAGTGATTTACTGCTGATCAGCTTGCTTGTCAATCGATAAATAGACTTTACTCTATCAAGTAATAAGGCCAGACAGCTTGAGATATTATTTAACCACGATTGTAAGACAATTAAATAAAGTCAGTGTAATGAATTTCAGACGGTGCTAAATATACCTAAGAATTCGACAATCTACTCGACTGACAAAATGTATTTCATTCGCCATTTTGTAAATATCTATGTGCGCATGCGTGAAAAGTTTGAAGTGCACTATGGGTAATTTTGTAATACCGATAGGCGAGTAACGCTGTGTATCTGTTTGTTGTTGATTTGGGCTTTGTTTATTCGTATACCGTAATTGTTCATAAATTTGATTTATTTGTTTGTTGGTTTTTTTCTCATAATATCGTACATAAATAATTACAGGATCCGGAATTTTTCGGACTCTGGAATATAGATATACCGGCATACAGGTAGTTTTATGCAATGTTTTTAATCATTTTGTGTGTATGAAAGCATAAGATGTACATTTAACATGAGAAAGCTAAGCTATCGCCACGGTAGGCCTACCGGTACCGTGGGGGTATTTGCAGGCCAAAATCACGGTGAGTAAAGCATGTACGTCAGGTGTGTCGGGACCCACGTGTCGCCCAGGGACCTTCAGGAATTTTCCACCGAAGGCGCTCCAAAAATATTTTGGGTTTTTTTGGAGCTTTTCGGTTTTCAGAATTTCGGATAAAGGATTGATTCTTGACCTGTATATAAATAAAAATCAAAATGACCAACATTTAATTCTTTAAAAAATCTTTATACTGTACGTTTATTTGCACTATAAGTGAACATAAAAATATCAGATTATTAAGAGAAGTAAGTGGATAGCAGGCATTGGTCATAAAACATCGTTCGGAAAAATTTCCTACAAACATTTTATAGCAGAATCAGTTGCCAGTGTCCAGTTTTTATCAAACAATCTAAGACACTTTTTACCTGTTAACACAAAAGATAACTACATTCAATCACTGAAAGCCCTACAGAATATTTATCGTAAAAGTTCTTGGTCCGATCGCCATTTCTGCATAATTTAAAAAAAAAACTTTGTTTCTCAAAATTTCATCTTTAGAAGGGTCGGGGCTGAGATTTTCAGGGGGGGGAGAAAATCTATAAGCCGAAAAATACGGTACATGGTGTTCGCATTTCTAGGGATCTCGCTGTAAGCTGAAAAACGTGACGTCTGGTACAGGAAGTGACGTCACTCGGTCTCCATCGTCATCGTTCCTTCTCGGCCTTTCATTGGACGACAGAGGTGGACGCCGCAGCGCCAAGCGGCGGCTACAGTACCACAGACGATCCCGGTGGGACCAGAAAATGATTTCCATGGCCGACGCCCAATCCAATCCCAGACGCCGCTTTCCGAATCGAAAACAACCGCAGGCATCAAGAGATTGGAGAAAGAGGAAACAATTCCTTTCGCCTACATTTTCCTTGTGTAAAATACTCGTAAACACCACGTGCGTTCCCCTTCCCCTAAGATTAGATGCGTGAACAGTCCGACGATGGCAGATCGGGTATAAGGAGCCGAGCTCGAGCTCCGATCAGCGGTTTGATATCTCGACGATGTGTCATTCGGTCGGCAAACCTGCCAGCAATAACGGGGAAGCTGTCACTCATCCTTCCTGGAAGATCAACACTGCGCGACATAGAGAACGGTGGAAAGTGTTACACAGAGAGTCGGCCTGGGATGGAAACGTGTGATAAAAGAGGCGGGAATTTCTGCTGGTGATGTGGCCTTTTTCCTCCCCGGATCAGAATTCTGCATTAGTCAGACTGTTTGGATTTCTGACACCCATAATAAATAAGCTGGTAATTCTTTTATCTGCATAACCTCTTGCGAAGTCATTTCTTGCCTCATCTCTCTCAAATCTCGCTGGTACAGCTTCAGCGGTGACGCATCTCATTTACATAGCTTTTGTGAGCGGTGCGGTAGTCAGGTGGTTAGTTCACCGGCCCTCGTTCAGTGGAAACGACTCCGTTTGGTGTACCTTTCAGGCATGGTTTCTTCTCAATCTCCTTAACTAGAGTTATCTACCCTGCAAACGTCGGCGCACACCGGCAGCAGTGAAACTTCTTTTTCATCTGCCAGAGTTGTGCGCTTTCCCAATAGCGAGCGGGCGGGCCAAAAAAAAATGCAAAAGTCCTGGTTGACTGGTTCTTCAACGTAGTTGACAGTAACTTTAAAATATGATGAAATTAAAAGTCGGTGGTGAAGGCAAACAAAAACTATGAATATTTCTAATTCAGCTGAATTCCTCCTCAACATAAAAGCAAACAACCGAACTCGTCCACAAAACAACAAGATGGAATACCGCGCGAAGCAGAGTGATCATTAGGGAGAGCGTGAGCTCGTCAAAAATAATGATTCCAAAAACCCGGAGTTTGAGATCCGAACAAGTGGCCCGCGGGACGTGATTAAGATAAAGCATGTGGTCAGTCTTAAAGAGCGTAGTTTAATGGCACCGAATTCTCCCTTCCGGACAAATGAGCAACGTACCGCTTGTGGATACACCTGGTGGTCTTTCTCGTCCACGTAGGCTGCTCGGTCATACGTGGACAGCAAGTGATCTGTCCAGAATAGAAATTCGACTCTGGAATGTCACAGAAACCTGAACACGCGGATAAGATATCCGCCACACACACACACCACCTGACCAAACGCAGGTTCTAACCACGAGAAACCGCGCGATTACACGCAGCCATTATACAGAGAGACTAATTTCCATCTAATTAGACATGTAAATAAATTAATTCCATAAATAGTGCTATTTAGCTTTCCTTACAGTTAAAAGAAGAAGAAGAAGAAGAAGAAGCTGTCGATGTATTACAGATAATAATAACCCAGTGTTTTGCTTCATCCGGCGCAGTAATATAAATCTGGTGCCATTGGTAGGCGGCTTCTTCTTCACCAATATCCTTTTCATAATTATAAAATCTTTTTTCAGTAGATTCCAAAACATTCTCATTACATCAACGTCGGGCTCGCTGCTCCGTTATCGATGCGGTCGTGACTCGAGACACAGCGATTCGGTAATTACAGGTCTTTAAGGGCGGCCAGGTCCAGCGGGCAAAACGTGTCACTCGCCATTCACACACTCGTTTGTGACGTCACATTCCCTGTTCCTACGTCACGGCTGGCAGTCAGTTTCAGCTATTTAAGGGAGATAACCTCTCTCTAAAAGCTCTGTGGCATCTGAACGGATGCGTTCCACTTTCTTAGTTAGACGACTGTTCTGCGTTATAGAATGCGCTGGCTGTTCCCATTATTTGCAGGTAGGGGCGGGTAATTCTTACATAGCTAATGCATTGCATTTTAGTACAATAGATGAGGACTGTTCTACTGAAAAGTCAGTTTCTCGTATGAGATCTTTAATGCAACCCCTCCCGCCTCCCAGATTCGGTCACAATGAGACCGCGAACTGGCTCGCATCCAACACCGTCCGCTTCCGTTTCAGAAAAAGAAGGAAGAAGTTCCTTCACATGACGGATGGCGATGATGATAGTTCTCCACGTAGCGAAGCATCCGCAGCGGTCTCCTAGCGACTTCTTCCTTTCAACGACCGCTATCCGGGTTAGCTAAGCCTGATGAGCGCTTGAAGCGTAAACAGATTACAGTAACTAAGTTATCCGGGGGAAGGAAAAAACCTCCGAAATTCCTCACTGCTGCGGGGATATCATTGTACCTGTCAGTACTTCCACAATTTTTTTTCTGGATTTCCTTCTTTCGGCGAGGTTTCATATCGGCGGGATCTGGTGGTAAGGGGGTGGGGTCGGGACATGAGAAGGGCTAGGCTCGATAAAGGCAAGCACAGGCTCTTCTTCTTCATAATACGTAGGTGCGGCTGGCATCAGTCAGTTCGGTTGTTTTGCTTTCTCCTGTCCCAAGCGTAGAAGACAAAAAAAAAAAACAGAAAGAATTTTAAATGATGCAGCTTATTTGGGACAAATCTTTCGTACAAGCGAATGTCGTAAATAAGGACAGCGCACGCGCACTAATCAAAACTACTGTCGAGGGGGAGGAGGTTGGGATGTGGGATGAAGCTGCTGTTTGTTTGGTTTCTAAAAAAAACCGTCCAATAGATTTATAAGGATAAAGGGAAAGCAGAGAAAAATTTATCAAAAGCAATGAGAAAGCGAAACTGTCTCCTCTGCATCACCAGCGGAACAGATTCTACAGTTGAATCAACCGAACTTTCAGAGAACAGTGAAGAAGAAGAGATTCTGGAACCCGCTTCCACACGAACAGCAGCCATTCCAGCTCTTATTACCTCGAACGGTTCCGTGTGTATAACCATAACTGAAAGTAGAAGATGGAGGTGTCGTCACGTCACACACTTCTCCTGTAGCTGTAAACTGTCGCTAGAGGACGCACCTGGCATACATTCGACCTGTTCCAACTGAGCACTTTAAGAATTACATATAATAATAATAATAATAATAATAATAATAATAATAATAATAATAAACTCTTTTACGATTACTTTCTACCTTTTTCTGGCTGCCAGAAAAAGGTAGAAAGTAATCGTAAAAGAGTTTATTATTATTATTATTATTCCAGAAAACTCCAACATCTCTGGAATCTAGTGCCGCTTATTAGCTGAAGCACCTGTTTTATATGTATATAATGGATCCAAGAGGATGCTGCAGTTATCTAACACCTGAAACAGTTCTGTTATAGTTTAAAACGGGCTTTAAGAGAAATGTGCTGCCATAGGCTATTGTTTCTTTGGCCGACTGAAGCTTAGGAAGAATACGACTGTCAGATACTGAATGAAGGAACACTGAGGTTTAAACTTTTACTTGATATAAAGCTGAGCCGACAGCGTTGCAGGTAAACTGAAGATATATCGGATCTGATGAGGTGGAGCATAAACCGAAGCAGCCGTTAAAACAACAGCAGAAGCTTTGCGTCGATATTTTTTTACAGATGAAAGTAAGTCGACATCGTATCGAGGAAGACTTTGCACGTTTTGCCGCTCACGTATTTATCCCAGTCTACGTGCAAGTGCCAGGAAAGAGCGTGAGAACGGTACAAGTTTGTGGCATTCTGCCGTGAGAAACGGCTAACTGGGAGAAATCGGCTTGGCTAAGTTTTAAAAGATGATTCCGATGCTGGGAAGGTGACACGCACTTGAGCGTGCAAGAGAAGTTTGCGACTGGGGAAGGGTAATAAACAGGAGGAGGATCTTGTAGGAAGGTTCCAGATTACTATCTATTCCTTCATTTATTTTCTGTTCTGTTGTAAGAAAGATGATTTGAGAATGGCGTCATATCTGCTCAGAAACATCTCGAATGGAATTGGGTCATCTCTGTGCTCAGTCAGAAAACTATGGTGCCTTTGATTAGACTCACGATATGAGTGCTCAGCTTCAGTTGTTCTGGCGGGATGAGGAAGATCGTGAATGCCTGTGTGGAGACAGTTTTTTTGTTTCCCGTTTAAGTTATAAATAGATTTAAGATTTTAATCAAGTTTGAGGCGTATATATAGATAAGCAGCAACACTTGTGGGAGGGAGTTCGGCGGGGCGCTGTGTTAGTGGTGGGTGCCTTTGTGGGAGGGGGTTCGGCAGGGCGCTGTGTTAGTGGTGGTGCCTTTGTGAGAGGGGGTTCGGCGGGGCGCTGTGTTAGTGGTGGGTGCCTTTGTGGCAGGGGGTTCGGCGGGGCGCTGTGTTAGTGGTGGTGCCTTTGTGGGAGGGGGTTCGGCGGGGCGCTGTGTTAGTGGTGGGTGCCTTTGTGGGAGGGGGTTCGGCGGGGCGCTGTGTTAGTGGTGGGTGCCTTTGTGGGAGGGGGTTCGGCGGGGCGCTGTGTTAGTTGGGTGCCTTTGTGAGAGGGGGTTCGGCGGGGCGCTGTGTTAGTGGTGGGGCCTTTGTGACAGGGGGTTCGGCGGGGCGCTGGTTAGTGGTGGGTGCCTTTGTGGGAGGGGGTTCGGCGGGGGCGTGTGTGTTAGTGGTGGGTGCCTTTGTGGCAGGGGGTTCGGCGGGGCGCTGTGTTAGTGGTGGGTGCCTTTGTGGCAGGGGGTTCGGCGGGCGCTGTGTTAGTGGTGGGTGCCTTTGTGGCAGGGGGTTCGGCGGGCCGCTGTGTTAGTGGTGGGTGCCTTTAGCACAAATGAACCGCCTTCCCCTGGATGATGGCGGACTGACTGCTGGCTGCTGGTCCCCGACCCGCCGGCGGTTCCGAGCAGCCTGCATACGTGTGGCAGCGGCCACAGCCCGGGCAACTGGGTCGGCCGAGAGAGTGGGACATGCAGTGGCGCTTGGTCCCCAACACCGCGGCCATGCGCGAGCACCCCGTGTCCGGTTTGAACTAGTTCGAAGCCCGAGGCAGCTCAGCGGATATGTCCGAAAAAATCCTAATTGTTTTTTAAAAAGACAGACACGTAAAGGGGTGACCCCCCCCCTCTAAACCTAGTCGAGCGCAGTCGGACCGGACCTGCACATGTGATTTTGGACGGAGGGGTCACCAACAACGCAACTGAGATGATCATAGCTGGCGATCAGGAGAGAGAGATTTTGAAACCAGTGCCAGCGAATATCGTTAATAGTGGAAGTACTCGCCTGGTTGGTTTTGATACATACATACATATATATATTCACGCCATTAGTGATTGTTCGCCACAGTAAATGTCTGGTCCGACTGCTGCCACTAACGAAGCAGTGTTGTTGTCTGTTGCACTGCTGCCACTGCTGCTTTTTGTTTACGTTAAGCAAGTGTAAAATGAAAATGCATGGAAAACAGATCATTGTGAACTGGAGCTCGCTTTAAAACACAGACGTATAATGATGAATAGCTGCGAACTTTCCCTTCTGGTAAAAGACGCTTTCTGTCTGACAGCTCTGTTCCGTCAATCTCTGAGAAGAGATATAGTTATAGTCGAGGGATAGCGGAATGAAGTCCCGTCCGTAACGGAAGGAAAGGAGCGGGCAGCTCTTCGTCATCTCTTCTGGGTATCGGCGAATTCGGGCGTCTTGGAAACCCTCGGCTCGAATAGAAGCAACGGAGTCGAAGAATTAGAGTAAAAGTCATACGGGCGACAGAAAATTTCCGTAATCTGTGGATATAAGAGTTCTGTCTATTGACTGAGTAACACCCTGGCAGGCGAGGGCTCTCCCATCTCTCTCTCCTTCTCTCTCTCTCTCTCTCTCTCTCTCTCTTCATCTCTTCATATCTCTTCTCTCTCTCTCTCTCTCTCTCTCTCTCTCTCTCTCTCTCTCTCTCCATCTCTCTCTCTTCATCTCTTCATATCTCCTCTCTCTCTCTCTCTCTCTCTCTCTCTCTCTTCTCTCTCCTCTCTCTCTCTCTCCATCTCCATCTCTCTCTCTCACACACACACACACAGCATCATCCATTTAATTTTTGATTTTGTGCATTCAAAATTCCGCCTGATTTTACTCACGCGGAAACATTTCGAGTGATGATTTAAAATAAGTAAAGAACACCTACGCATTGTGATTCTTGCGTAATTACTATTTTTCTTTTTTTAATTGCCTTTGAAACTAAATTGTGTATCATTCAATCCTTTTTTTTTCTCCTTATCGCACTTAAAGTTCGTTAATACTTAGTAATATTAAAGGTTCTTTATGTGCGAGGCAGGGACGTCTCTTACTCAAAAGAAAAATGTATCGCTGCAGTCTGAAGTACAATAAATATGGTAAATTATAACTGTGGCTCGTATATCCTTAACTGTCCTTGAAACGTACGTAACTCACCTACTTAATGTGGGCAGCAATAAAAAAAACTGGATTTGTAAATTAAATTTCATATGTAGAACTCGAGTAATTGGCACGCAGATCTATCGTGGTCCTGACTCGCGGTTACAGTAAGTACCTGTCATTTAACAAGCAACTTGGCTCCAGGAATTTGGCCATGAATTTAAGGGCGCTGCGTCGTCAACTGTTAGTTGTAATGGACACGGAGCGTCCGCGTAAATACACGATATCCACATGAGAAAAATAAATTTCCATCTCTTTACTGTTGAGAAGACATTATGATCGTTCGTATTTTCAATTATCAAACTAGTCGGTAAGCGCCAGTCGGTTCTGTCCGATGTGAGACCGCAGTGGCCGCTGGGTATGACTGGTTAATTAGCACGTGGTCAAAGGGAAGTAACTACCAAAACAGTCTGACCAGGGGTGGGGATATCACAGCATTAGTACATTCTGGAAGTACCATTTTGGTCTTGATGGAGAATAATAATCAAGATAGCACCTTAAAGATTAAAACCAGATTTATCTTATATTTTTTGGAAGGATGATGAGGGTTCTGCTGGTCCGTGTTAAAAATCCCCGTCCAAGTTTTAAATGTTCTCGGGAACATTTGTCTGATAGTTGTCCTCGACACTACCGACAGGCGGAGCTGCAGTCTTTTGTTTTTATTTTTATACTTTTAGACTGGTTGTTGCTGTTTTCGTATTTTAATTCTTCCATTCCTCCCCCCTTATTTTAATTTAAAAATGATGTAAACATTTTTACGGTACTTTCGTTTAGAATTTGTAATTGATCGGTTTAATTAAAGCTACTTGCCACCCGCCATCTGTGTCGTCCACATACGAGATGAAAGACGGTCATCAGATCTTCTCTTCAAGGTCGGCCGAGCACCGCTGTTATTAGTTATGAGATATTGAATTATGAAAAGGAAAAAGTAAAAAAAAAAAAAAATCCCAGGTCAGATGAAAAATTAAACAAAGGATTTAAAAAAAAATTATTAAAACCTAGGACAGGCGGATATAAATGGAATAAACCTGAAATGTAGTCAAGAAGTTGGAGTTAACCTTTGGCCTTGTTGGGGAGGTGGGTCCCGTTAATTTATTTCCATAAAATTAGTTGTAAGAGATATTATTCTTCAAAGAATGTTTTACAAATTTGTAATCTTCATAGCATCACGAGGATACCTAACTGCCATAATAGCTTTAACAGGATATTTTTGTGCACGTGTACTACAACATGTGAAAAGGTAACTTTGAGGATTTGGTGCACACAGTTAAAGTTTGGACATCTGGGCATGGAGTCAGTCCGACCGTTAATGGTTGTCTGGTCCGTGTTCTCATCGGAATATCACTTCAGCTAGCATTTCGAGGTTGGTCTTGGTCAGTTGGCCTTTGATTGTCGTTATCAGAAAACTGGTGGGGTTCAGAGAAGCAACAGCTGTTCCGTGGGATGTTTCTCCATTTTCATGCCTAATATGGCGATGATCAGATACAGGCCAGGTATCCTTTCTGAAGGACCGGCGGAATAATAAAAATTACCCATCACTCAATGCAAGATCTCCTTTATCCCCATCTCTCACCCGAATCTGCTTTTTTTCTTGTCGGTTGGTGAGCGCGCCGAGCAAAAGACTCACCTGCGCAAGAAAAGCGAATGGCGAATCGTCTGTGGAGACCAGGGGCCTATCAGCGATACATGCCCCACCTGGGCTGAAACGATATTGCACGGGAATGCTGATGCAAAAACAGCTGAGATAGATTATCGCCATTCTGGGAATTCTTCGAGAGTTAAATGAAAACTTCAGCTCACTAAACAAACACGTAATCGAGCGAGCACAGACGGGGGGGGTATCGGGGGTGGGCGGTGAAGGGAACAGGGCGTGAGCGGTGGTCTCCGATTAGCCACAGTTACCTGACCCGGGATAAATAAAAAAATATCCCCGCCGCCACCACGAGCTTTAGAAATCACCCCTAACGAGGAAGTAAACCTGCCAGCCTCTCATGGCGCTGCTGACGATCGAATATGTAAATCGTGGCGAAGTTTCTTTTATGGGGGTTCAAATTAATGTGACAGGGACCTGTAGTTGGTAATTTTCTTTTTAAAATCTAATTAATTATAAAATAACTTCTTTGGTTTTCTATTTAATATACTTAAAGTCGCGCATTAACCCTTTCTAGTTTGTTTTTTTTAAATTTAAATTCCTCTCGAATTCTATTTCTTTTTTTGAGAATTTTGATATCGGCAAAAATTTTACATGTAATGAAACTGATTAATAAATTCGATTTTAACGGGCAGCTGAGTCACTAAGAAAAATAATGTGCTGATACCAAATTTACTGCGCCGTGTTTGGCTTCAAGGAAAGAAACTTAGCATCAGCCAGGTAATCTAATGTGCAGGCAACCAATAAAACAAATTGACTTTATTGCTCACGAAGCTCTATTAGCGGATAACCCAATATACCTGATTAACAAATTATATTTATGGTAAAGTACCAGTGGAAGACCAAATCTAGGTGGACAAACTCGATTAAATAATCACATTTTAATGGTGCAAACTCAATTAAGAATAAATTTAATGTGCAGAGAAGTCGATTAAAGAAATTAATTGAATAAATGCGATAAAGAATAAATTCAGAATAGATCTTAAACTTTTAAGTAATGAAGCCGCCGGACAGAAGATGACGGGGCTGAAGTTATTATGTCACATAAATAGCAGTTACGAGTTTTATATTAAATGTCTGTACGTGATATTCCATGTGCGTGCCAGAGATGCTGCTGTAGAACAGAAGCCGTAAGTTAGGCAGGTGTAGGGGGGGGGGCAAAAAACTGAAACATCTGTTAACATAATTTCTGTTTTCACGCTCTAAGAGAATTTTTCAATAGCAATAATAATAAAGAATGGAATATGAGCTCTTCGGATGACAGACTCGTGTAATCGCGCGGACACGCCGCTCGTCGCCTAGCAACTGCAGAAATAAGTGCCATATGTAGACCGTCTGACAACGTGTACATGAATTAATTCTTTGAGATGTTAATAAGTTAAGTAATTAAATTAAATTAAATTAAACTAATTAAGCGACCCCCCCGTGTTCTACGAGAATCCGTTGCTAACAGGACCCGCGAAGGCTTCTACCAACTCCCTAGTATGGCTGACACGGGGCCGAAAGCTGGGTGAGACCTTACACCTTTAGATCTCCGTCGCTACCTGGAACCCGGTGAACGGTGAGCGATTTACCCGGGACTATTTCTTTTGATGCGGCGAGGTTCGTCAACAAAGCCGCGAGCGGTGACGTGGCGCAACCTGGCGAGCAAAGGTCTCGTGACCAGGCCGACATCTGCGCCTCAGCAGCGATCGCAGCCCCGACTTTTGATTTTTTTATTTTTTTTTTTCCGCTTTTTTTAAGTACTTCTCTCCGGTCGGAAAAATCTACCTGAGGACCAATCGCGACCGAGGAGAGAAGCCGGCTCCACGCGGCTGTGAAGAACAGCAGCGCCCCCACCCGCCGGCAGGTCCGGAAAACAACGAGTCGTCGCTCACGCAATCAGGGAAGACTCCGGTTGCTTCCCCCTGGCAGCCGTGACATTTAAACGCTTAAATAAGTGAATAAATACAAATTAGGGAATTTAAAGTAAAACAACAAAAAACGAAATAAACATTTTTTTTCGGAAGCCAGAAACTAAACGTTGCGTGGCAGGTTGTGTTTTTTTATTCTGATAGAAGCGTAAATTTCCAATAGCATTTAAAATTAGTATCCACTTTAGTCGTCGCCATTTCTTTGTCAGTTTTCTCTTTCTTGTCTTCTAGAATGTTCAGCGAGGCGGTGCGTGTTAAGCAGTCGCGTAGGAAATCGATTTCAGAACGAACGGTGTTGGTTTTATAAATGAAACACAGGGTACTGTCAGAAATAAACGAACCCGTATCGTTTTTAATAAAAAAATAAATATGGAGATGGTGTAATGAGGCCACTTTTAAGGTTATAGTGAAAGACTTAAAAGAGTAACATTTAAGTCCGAACGCGTTCAATCAGATATGCATAAGGATGGGTCAAAGGAAAAGGAAGTGTAGAACAGAGACTGTGTAAGCCATCTCTTTCTCTGTGTTGACGTCATCTCCAGACTATGTGTAACACCAATGTAGTATGGACGCCATGATTCTGCAAATGCCACTTCTGGTCATAAATACAACAAAATGTTAGACTTACTAGTCTCTGGTTTCTGATACATCTAAAGAAATGTTTTCGTAATAAAAGCTAATAAAGCAATATGTAGGTATATATATTCAGAATACGCTGATGTAGACGTTTTCTTTTTCTTTTTTAAAAAGTTGCCAACTTTGGATACTTGGGAATGAGCCATTAAAAGCTTCATTATGGGAAAAACATAAAGCGACGTGTGAATATCCGCTGACGTAACTGATATCTACTTTAAGTCTAAAATGGTTGAAAGTTTACTGTTTTGAGTCATCATTCGAATCAACTCTTCCCAAAAGCTGCAGAAAATGAGTGGGAGAAATTCCTAGCAAAGAGTGTTTACTGCAGAATCGTTGAGCCACTGAGATAAAGAGCGTCGGCATGTCACGGAGACTGGTATAGATAAACATGTCTCCCAACCTCCTCATAAGTCGAGATAAGTAAGTACTAATACTGTAGCAAGTTTTTAAAACCCAACTTCTGTATAACTAATTGTTTTTCTTGTTGAAAACCAAAGAAATAAAAAGACATAGACATATAAACACGGGGAGAGGCTTATTACCATTTAGCGTCGTCAGTAGAATAGAGCTGATATTTTGCTCCGTGTTTAAGGTGCAAATGAGGTGTGACATCATCGTGTATGCAACATCTAGTATTTAGTGATTCAGGAAAAATAGAGACTATCCTTACATTATATTTATAGGGATTTACTTATAAAGATAAACATTTTTTCATGATATTTAATGTCATAATAAAGGCATGTGTGTGTGTGTGTGTGTGCTTTTTTTGTCTAATATCTGCGTGTTTTAAATTTGTCCAATATCCTGCATCTTCAGGTATTAGGCAGATTCAAAGTTCCTAGACGATTTTGGCAAATAAAAGCTTTTATTTCGTAAATATTAAGATTTCAGAAAGGGCGATAATTGATAAATTTTTATAACAAAATCGTTAATTGCACGGATGCACAGGTAAATGACGTCACAAAAGAACCTTTTCTTTTCACAAGGCACGATTGGCAGTGCCATTTAATGGCATCAATAATTTTGCTACTTACCCCTCATCGGTTAACACAGCTTCATGGGAAAAGTTCTGCTCGAAAATGAAATAAATAACTGCGGAAGATCAATGGAGATATAGCAACAGCAGACTATAGATGTAATAATCGCGCTTCGTCTTTATTTGAAACTTTGGTGATAAAAACATATGGTCACAGTCTCTACTTACTCAATCCACAGATTAAAGTGGGGGTTATTGCATCGAGAATACAAAAACTAAATAAAACCGACGGCGAACCTAACCCCAACACTAATGTCTGCCCATTTATGCTACCACCTTTATTGATTTCCATCCGGTTCCAGTCGCCTCACCTATTTAACTATCGTCAGTGTCGCTTGGAATTTGTACCAATATGATTTTCCAATACGCTGTACTTCAAATCCGAAACAGTGGCAGCTGACTGCTGTCGGTCTCGTGAGAATTTCCCATAACGAGATTCTCGCTGCTCGATGATACGAATTTACACCCGGTCAGGCGACACGAAAACTAAACACACACCCCACACACACACACACACACACCACACGAGAGAGAGAGAGAGAGAGATAGAAAGTGTTGTCCTAACAAACAGACGGGTTTCCACGTATGAGAAGTTAGACTACTAACTCTCTCGCTTATTTATGTACGCCAACGTATTAGCCTCGTTCTGAATACAAAAACAACTAACAAGAGACAAAAAATGGTGTTTAATTAATATTAATTCTCATTCTTTCATTCCGCTTAAACTGGCGATCGCGATAACAAAAGACACTCGATGAATTATCTTTGCCTTTGTTTTCATGTGAGAAGTAGGAAACATTTACCTCGAAAGTGAGCACAAAACGCAGCATTATTCAATGACGTAATACGAGGGGCGGTCAGACGCAACTCGGCCGGACACCATTTTTACACGGCTATTGTAGCCTGGCTTCACTTGAACGTCCTAATATTTTTCTCTCTCCAGAAGACTAACTGCTTTTTCCTGACTCACGACCGACGGCGCGGTGCCTCCGGACCACTAGGGCCGAGAACCCAAATTCGAACCTCGCCCTATCACGGTTTCTTCTCGTTCTTTTTTACCAGCCGGCCATATATGGCTCTTCAGGTTCACCCCCCCCCCACATCTAAAAAAAAATGAAGAGTTCTATAGTAAGTTTTTTACTGTCTAGTTCGGAAGTGCCAGGGTTAGGGTGGCGTAGGTAGCGCTTCTGGGCGAACAGCCATGACACTACGCCTTTACAAGGGGTTGTCTTTCTTGTTGACATCGGTGTACGACAAAATAATAGAACAGCTGGTATAATTTTGTAACAGACGATTTTCTTCGCATTTCGCTAGCAAATCTTTTAATTCAGAAGCCTTAACAGGGCCTCGCGGATATAAAGTCAGTCTGTCTGGACGGTTAAGTCCACGTCCTAACAGACTCATGGATTTCCAATCAGACGGGAAGCCAACTCTCTTTAGTTCCTTTGTTTGTGGAGTACATCTCGTCGTTTTGGTAAAATACTGGCACTTGCCTTTGCTGTAGATAACGGCAGCGATGACGTCAGATCTTCCAGCCACTCGTGGGTGTTTTCTTCAGGGTTCTTGGCAGAGCCTGTGCAGCCGGACAAGAAAGCGTTAAAGCAGTCATCACTTCTCCCGAAGGCTGCGCTGTCTGGACAACCACTTCGTTCTATTTGGCGCGAGATTCGGCAAGGAAAATACTCTCCGTCTTCCTTATACTTTCATTTTAACCAGAACCTGCTCTTTGGTTTGCTTTTATTAAGAAAATAAATCCAAAATACTTAGTATATCGATCTTATTACCGACAACGGACTGAAAGGAACAGAAACTTTCGTGTGTTATCGGTGTAGATGCTAATTACTGCTGATAAATCTCCTGATAGTTGAATGGATGCAAATACCGGAAGCCCATACAGTTACTTCCTGCAGTCGGTTGCATATATCCTCCAAACCGTGCGTGCATTTCCAGAGATTACAGATTTTGCCACTTGGCGGGATAGCGTCTCTTACTATGTATAGCGTCCATTATTTCCGTATATAATTAGTGGGGATGTTAGATGCGTAGGTTTGCCCTTTTCTTTACTGTATCTCTTTCAGAAGAACCTGTGTTCGTCTGTGGTCTATGCTTTTCCGCTGCTTAATGGAAATATAAATTTAAATGATGGAAGTAAAACTTTTTAATCAAGTAGCTTAAAGGAAGGTTTTCCGCTAAGGCGTGCCGATTAGATTACGATATCCTGAGCGATATTCCATCCTGGCGATCAGTCTGATCGACGAGCGCTGTCCTCGTGTGAAGCCGTCAGACTCAGTGATCGGAATTCTGGCGATGGCGCCCCACACCTACTTCCTTAAACTTAGCTGCGCCGCAGTCCACCTCAACGGCGATTTCCTTTTTTCTTCTTCTCCTCTTCCTTCCTTTCTTCATTCTGTCTTTTTGTTTTGCTAATCTTCCGCTTTGTCGATAACTTTGATTCATTGCTTTCAATTAAGCTGCGGAGTGGACGGCTTTCATTCACCGGTTAGTTTACAGTTTCTCCACCAGTCGGTTAGGCAGCGGTGAGTATTCCAGCCTCTGAACACTGTCGTCTCCCCCCCCCCCGTAAAGAGTCTGGGGTGTTGAATTAACTTTCGTGCCCTTTCTCTCTTCTGTTTTGTGTTCGCTGCTCAACAGATTCTCGGAATGACTTCCGTTGCCACAAAATGACTTATGTCGCCTTTCACCGTTCTCGCTCTCGCGCGCTCCACGAGACTTCCGTAGAGGCGAAGAAGCGCTCATCACCATCTCTCTCTCTCTCTCTCTCTCTCTCTCTCTCTCTCTCTTTCTCTCCATCTCTCTCTCTAGTCGGAGTTTTTCGTCGACGGCTGATTCCCGATTCTACCAAAGAATTTACTAAGGATACCGACATTAAATAAAAACTATAAAATCCGCAAATTATAAAGAGAACGTTAAGAATTAAATCTTTTCTTTTGCCTTTGCTGAACGCAATCAAAGACCCCCCTTTTATGTCTATTTTAAATAAATATGAATTCACTTTTTTTTCTCGCTTCGTACATAGTTAGAAAGAAAGAAATAGGCTTATTTCCGACTACTGAATATTTAGTTATATTGTTAGAAATTACATCACAGGTGTCAAACATACATCGTTTCGTACGTTATCTTTTTACAATTATTCCAAGCTGTTCGCAAGCAGAGGAGGGTGGAGAAGAATTATTACTAATACGCATGATGATGTAATCTATTTGTCTGAACACAATTTCTAAAATGTTAACAGCGCCCTCTAGTAGTATTTTAATAGTGCATTAAGTCATCTCCATACCTTACGGCCATCTGTTGGAAATAGCAGCGTTTAGCATAATAAAAATATCTGAGACTTGATTTACCGATTTCTTTTCTTTCCAGACTGTGTGGAACCATGTTTCCTCTTCTCTGCCTCTTTGCCCAAAGGTCACTTCCAAACTCGCTGGCCTTGTCGGAAGCCGAGTCCGTCGAAATGATTGTCATTTGCACTACTTATCCAGTTTCTAAATAAACAATAAGCTCGCATGATGATCACCACTAATTATTTATTGTTTTTTCACACACAACCCCTCTGTTTTCCTGTATTTTATTAGATGTTTATCGGATGAGGATGATATGCGCGACAAGAAAGAAAGAAGGAAAAGTTGCAGACCGGAAACCCACGCTAGGTTTTAATGGAACCATTTTGTGGAAGTACGGATCAATGTCGGTAAAAAGTCAGATGTGATTTGTTAGACAAACTATACGAGAGTTTTTTCTTGATAATTAAACTGTGCATTGTTTTGCTAACCTATTATTTAAAGATTATTTTCCTCAATTTTCAGCATTCCAGAATGTATATTTACGGTAAAAAAAAACCAAAAAAAAAACAAAAAAACCCCACCTTTCGACGTATAAATCAGACATCTCTTTTTATATTCCAGACTCAGGGTCAGTTTGTTCAACAATTTCATTTACGTAACTTTTAACTTGGTTTTTTTTCTCTTTTTTATTTCCATTTTTTAAAAAATTTGCAAACCGATTCGCGTTTCTACGCTTCCTCGGTGTTTGAAGGGTTAAAAATGAGAGCCGACATTTTGTTGTCCGTTTCCGCGAAGCTGCCTCGACTAGGCTGGCCGTGTCGGGGTATTGCATGGTGGCGAAGTGAAACAGGACAAAATATCCGCCGGTAGCGCAGTACCACGTGCAACCAATCAGATCTCTGCGTTTCGCACCTAGAGCACCTGCTGTTGTGCATGACGTCAGACGGTTTTACGGTAATCTGGAAGGATATATATACTGACCGGAGACAGGACTTAAACAAATGAACCATAGTGCCTAGAAACCTCTTATAAAACGTCAAACTACAAGCGTATTTATGTGCTCCGCTATATACCAAGCCTTTTTACCTGCTGTGGTATTTTCAATTTACTTAAAGAACCGTTTGGCCTTTTCTTGTTTTAAATATATAAAACACTGCCAGCGCAAAGTATTTAAAATTGCTCCAGTAAGGCCGCCTCAGCTTCAGTGCTATGGAGCAAATTTCCCCATAACAACCTGTAGTATTTGTAAATGCTCGTTATGGTTGGTTAAAGAAGGTATTGGGGATGGACTCTGGTGCTGGTTAACGGAATTAAGATCGGAAAATTGTTCTCAACAATATGGCCGCGGCGCTACCTTACCGAAACAACCATCTGGATACAAATAACCAGCAGTGCATCATAAACTTTGCCTACCTTGTTGCCTAGCCTAAACACGTCACGCTGGATTGTTGGAATGTTGGTGCCTTTGTGAGATTTTCGACATACCCGCATACTATACTTCTATCGGTCGCAAATAGGGGAAAGGTGATTGGTCAAACCACACACAACTTCCTTCATCGGTCGATTCCTCGGTAACGATGTTCAGGACGCCGATACAGATAGACTTTCTTGCTGAAGAGGATTTAAGTAGGTGGCTGGCTACCGTATCCCATAGTACCAATTGTAAAGGTTCCTGTAATTTAGGCAACTATAGCATTTGGCTTCAAGAGGTTGTTGTTTTTATTGCTAAATCATTATTTCTAAGAACACGTGTGACGCTGCCTCGACAATTTTGTTTTTAATAGTGGTGCACATCTCTCTCACATATCTCCATACATCGGCGATCATCCGGCATTTCACGTGACCCATTTAAATGTCCATACATCATAAGCTTGGGGGTCTTCTACAATTTTAATCTAATTCTCTCATTTATTCACCGGGTCTAGCACAATTTATTTTTTAAATTGTTTTTAAAGACGATGATGCCCTGTTGTGTATTTCCCAAGTGACGTGATGCATAATAGCTCCTTCGAATAGAAATCCGGTGTTGTGTTGTTGTTGCTGTTCTTCTTCTTGTCGTTAAAATAAAAATATTTTTGTTTTAAAAAAATGGCTGACGTATTAAGTCGCTTCAATCGGCGACCTTAATTTATACCCAGGAATATCTAACTTTAAATCATCCGATTTGTTTTTTTAAAGTGATACAGAACCGAAATGTAGCCGGCATTTTGAACTCTTCGACTTCCATTGTTTTTCTCTATTTTTCTTTGTATTTACTTTGCGCTTTTCTGGGGTCATTTGTGAACAATTCTTAAAAAGAGATTTCCGATTTTAAAAAAAGAAAAAAAAGATCCTAAAGGGAAGAATAAAAACAAAGAAATAGCAAAATATGGCTGTCGACGGCATCCGGCAGATGCATTCACACTGTTCTTCCTTTAAAAAAAAAAAAACAGTTTTAGAAAGAACGATAACCCTTTAACTCTCACGAGCATCGATTCCAAAAAATGAGCGAGCTGGCTAAGAAAGAGAACTCCGTCTGCCCTGTTCGCCCGACCGGCCGGCAGGCGATTCGCGCGCTACTTGATGGCTGTCAGATCGGGCGGGGGGCCTCTCGATAAGTATTAGGGAGCCGATGGGGATCGACGAACGTCGCAGACCTCTCTTCCGCCGTCGTAGCTGCGCCGTTATCGATCGGCTTATCGCTAATAACACAGGTTTTCTTCAAAACGCTTCATGCATCCAACTTCTCCGTCCTCCAAACGCGTTGATGTACGACAGGAAATAAGCCCGAAGACTCCAACCGGCTGCTCCGCCATACATCATTCAGTCGAAGAGGGCGCTGCCAAAGCCGAGCGCGCTGAACTCGCAGGGGTGGGGGTCGGTCTTTGACGGGGGGGGGGACAAAAAACGAAAAACAATACGACAAACAAACAAAAGTTGTGGCTGCAGACGTGCCGCCATTACGGTGCCTCGAGGGGGCGCGAGCGGGATTAGCGTTCGGTGTTAGAGCGCGTGAACTGCACGCACAGACGTGATATTGAAAATTAATTAATGTGACAAAACAACCGGGATAGGCACGCGGTGGACGGCCGCAGGGCTTCCCTGTCCGGTTTGATTAATAAAGTAAAAAATTACTTAACGAGAGACAGCCGCATTTGTCTCCCCTGCCATTTCCCTCCCCCCCCCAAAATGGTGGGTGTTGAAAGGCGAAAACGAATAGAGAGAGAAAGAAAGACGAAGTCAGCGCTCGAATCCACTCCTGGCCCATCAGGCCGCGCGCTGATCAGTTCCACCTGCAGCTCTAACGAAAGCGGAAGGAAGCAGCTAGCTTTCCATGTGATGATGCCGCTTAATCTATTCCTGCAATCATCTCTTCTGTCCGTCCTGACAGTAACGTCACGCTTCAAGGGGAGGGAACTTACCACTGACCGTAAGGTATTGGAATCTTAAACAACGTTGGCACCTGCCTTGCGCCATTTTGCAGATGACGGATCAAAAGAAATCTTCGCTGACGTCAGTGACGTCAGTCACCTACATCGCAACCTTGATTTTTGTATATCTTTAAACGACCCTCTATTTCAGAATTCGTATTTTTTTAAAAAAAACCTTTCGATATGTTTCCTACATCAGATTGTTGACCTATGATTACTGCCCGGGTTTTTTACTCTCCTAATAACATTAATAAAAAGAACTCTAAACTCCAATATCACTAGATTTCTCTCTCTCTCTCTCTCTCTCTCTCTCTCTCTCTCTCTCTCTCTCTCTCTCTCTCTCTCTCTCTCTCTCTCTCTCTCTCTCTACTCTCTCTCACAAAAGAAATAAATAGTTAGCGGATGCAATAAGTATTTTAATAATACCTGTTCTTGTATATTGCTTTACTCTGGGTGAAAAGACTCGTGGCTTATGATGGACTGAACAAAACCAATTCTGCATCTCAATTTTTTAAAATTAATTTATACTTTTTTTTTCTTCTTGAAAATCCTGCAAAATGTTAGTAAAAAATAATTTCATAAAGAAGATAAAAATATGCAGACAAAGACAGTAAACAAAAATAACTCAACTGCGGAACAAAACTTTCTGGGCTGTTCCTTTTTTAACTGATAATGAACTAAGTTTTTGCCTTTAACATTTTCAAATTTTTTATCTTTACAAAACACATATACACATATGTATATCACACACGCGCACACATACATCCACACACACCACACACACACACACACATATATACAACACACATACCCCACACATACACACCCACGCCGCACACAAACACACACACATACACACACGCACCCACATACACACACACGCACACAAACACACATACACACGCACACAAAAAACACACACACACACACACGCACGCACACACGCACACACATACACACACACGCACACAACACACACACACACACGCACACAAACCCACACACACACACGCACGCACACACGCAACACAAACATACACACACACGCACACAAACACACACACGCATACACACACGTATACAAACACACACACACACACACGCATACACACACGTACACACACACACACACACACGCACACATGCACACATACCTTGCTGTTCTTTGTGATTAGAAAATACTCTCTGATTAAATCACTGAAGCCGACTTGAGCTGGGCCAATGTAACGTTTACGCTTTCCTCGCCAACAGCCACAAGCCATTTCAATTGGCGATGGTAAATGTCGAACCGGAATGCTGAATTCCGGATTCGAAAATGTGTAAACGACAACAACCGAACCTGATAGATTTGGACCAGTGACCGGAACCATGAGTGGGTTCGGGGCGCGATTTTTTTTTTCGAAAAACTAATTTTTTAAAACGTTGTTAATTCCGAGTCCCTCGCAGGGGAGCAGGCATTAACGAACAGATCTCAGCACTGCTGCTATTAGCTGGGAAATGTCAATGAATAACGAGGAAAAAAACAAATAATCGCATCCATTTTAAACTATAATTTTATATATTTATAAAGCGTTAACACTAATTAATTAATTAATTAAATGTAAGATTAAACTTAATTCTACTTTTCTGCTCGGTCCTTAGATTAGCGCTCGTGTCCACTTCAGCGAGGTAGACCGGGAGTAGTCCGATATCCGTGACGGGTATTTCTACTTTTCATCGCAGCCGCACAGCGTAAAATCTAAATAGGCCAGCAACATGTCTGCCGCCTGAAAGCGTCCTTTTCGAAACAGCTCCAGCAGCCAGACCGACCCCGCATTGCTGTCGCTTAAGACCACAATGTCGCTTCCCAAGAAGAAACATCTTAAAATCCCATTATCAGCCAGCGGTACGTGGACAACAAAGCAGCATTCTCATTTTATATTTTAAAAAATTTCTGTTCAGTGTTACACATATAATGGAGGGGACTTTTAAGAATCCGAAGTAACTTCTAATGCGCTGGGAGCGAGACCGTCATTAATTTCCCGTAAGTATAATGAAGACGAGCGACCAAGTTATAAAAAAACAAAACAAGGTGCTTTCTGTGCTGAAAAGTGGTCAGTAATCAAACGCCAAATACATTTGTAATTATCTCCCCTTTTAAATTCTATTTCGCCCGGTGTGTTACTTAATGTTCATGAAAGGAGAATGATTACAAAGTTGGAAGGCAAAAACGAATCGATAATTCTGCTATTTGTGCTTGTTAAAGTTGTTTTTAAAGAAAAAAATATACTCAAAACATTCCATCCTATTTTTGCACGAGAGCCGAAAAAGCGGAAGAACTAGATAGCTTTAATAATAAGATCTTGAATCAAATTCTTAGGTACATTTAAGGATTATTCTTTAATACGTTATTTTTGTTGCGGTTTTTAAATTAAAGCAGGTGATTCTATCCGAACGCCACGAAACAGAACAAAAAACAAATGAAGACGCTAAGTAAACCGGTCGGAAATCAATTTCGATACGAAGGAAAGTGACAAACCATTGTTTTCCTGGCGAATGGATGGAGTTTCTAACTGAATCCATGCCGTCAAGATAGGAGAGACAGCAGGAACTCAGACACCACCGAGAGATTTCAAAATAAATCATCTGGCTTCTGAATTAAATTGACTGGCCTTTTAACGAAATAAATAGTCACATGGCTTGAAATGTGAAAAATGTGTGATACGTCAGGCTAACAGTTCGTGGATGATCACATGGTCGCTGTAGATATTTATTTGTGGTGTTTTAGAAACTCACTTCCTTTAAAGGAAGTTGCAGAAATATATATATATAAATCTTACTGGATTTTGAAACGTCATAGATTTATTTTAATAATAAATATGTAAATAAATAAATAAATAAGTAAATAAAACTTAAAGCAAAAAAAAAACGAAACAATAAAATGAAAACAAATAATCTACCGACAATTATTTTACAATCGCAATTAAAAAAAAACAGCTTTAAAAACATTTTTGTTCTTAATGCTTATAAATTAATTTTTATCGTGAACAACGCTGAGGGCAGAATTACCCGCTCCTTGTGAAGCTCTTTTATTTAAAGTTTGGAAAGACAGTAACAGTCTTTGGATATTACCTATTTGAAAGAAATTCCTTGAAAAGACTAAACGTGGAAAATGTTCAAAATGCTCAGAATACATCAATCGAATGTATTTTCCCTCTTTTACTTTCTTTTAAAGTACTTTTCCCTACAATTTTTCGGCAGGTCGGGCAGGGTCCTCTTTGCACGAATAAAGTAATTTTTCTTTTACCGGTTCCCGGAGTTTGACAGACTTTCAGCCAGCCAGCCAGCACTAGTAACCCATTCCACGAGCTGATAAAGAAAGGTTAGGTACAATCAGGAAAAACCCCGCCGACAAATCGCCGAGAACTGACAACTTAATATGTCGACTGGATCACGTGACTCTAAACTGACGTCACCGGATGTCGCGTCTTTTTTTCTGCTCAAAATGTTAACCCTCTCGCTTGTCAGGTATGCCCCCCCCCTTTCACCCCCCCAAACTCCTTTTTCCTTTGACTATTTTTTTTTGTAAATTGCACAATTCTGCTATGGATTTGGTGCAGTTTCTATCAAATCATTTCTAATGAAACGTTAATTTTTTTCAACTATATTACCCAAATTAACCGGTTTTATTTATCATTATTATTATGTAGCTTCTATACATCATTAACCTCGAATCATGCAGTCTTCGCTATAACGATCTTACTAAACAACTCTGGTTGTTCCTGCCTTTGTTCCAGGTCTTCCTTTGTTCAAGAATTTCTCTTTCTCTTGGCAACGGTGATGTAACTAAAATACAACCGCGCACCCTTCTCTCTAATTCTCACTATTTAATTTTTCTTCTCCCACTGATTTTCTCTCTGCCATCCTCTTTCTCATTCTTTGATCTCTTTTCCATTCTTTCTCGTTCCCTCTCTTTTTTTCTCTCTTTCTTTTTCATTCTTTCTCATACTTTTATCTAATTATTCTTTCATCTTTCATTCTCTCTCTGTCTCTCGAATTATTTCTCACTTTCATATCATTACTCAATTTTATTTCTCTTTCTCATTCTTTCTCTTACATCCTCTTTGCTTTATTTTCTCTTTCTCTCATATTTTTATCTTTTAACATTTATTCCTTTTCATTTTATCATTCTTTTATTCTCTCTCTCTCTCTCTCTCACTCTCTCTCCATCTCTCCTCTCTCTCTCTCTCTCTCTCTCTCTCTCATTCTTTTATTTTCCCCTCATTCTCACACTTTCTTATCCTCTCCCATCTTTTCGTTCTTGCATCTTTCATTTTTGCTCAGTTTCTCATTTTTACTCATCTTTCTATAATTTTCTCTCATTCTCTCATCTTTCTTTCCTTCTCATTTTTCTCTCTCACTTTTCCCTATCCTCTCATTTTCTTATCTCTTTTTCTTTTTCTTATTCTTCCTTTTTTTCATTTTCTCTCATTCTCTCTTGCATTAAAATTTTTTCTTTCTAATCTTTCTCCCCCCCCTTCGTTTTTTTCTATTTCATTCAGTTTTCGTTGCATTTCATTCGAGCCAGAGATCGTCTTTCCTTTGGTTAAAGTTTAGATGAAACATTCTCAGACTTCCATTTCTTCCTCCATCCTTTCTGCCATCAACGAAGCCTTCGAAAAATCGTCCCTGATTTATTTTCAATTCAATTATACTTTTCTTCTGCTGATCGCTGTTTTTACACGGCGCCTCTTCGTGATGGAATATTTCTAATATATAAGGCAGCATTCTCAGTCTCACAGGTGAGAAATTCTCTTTCCTTCTGCTTTCTATGGCACCCAGCAAATATCTCTTGGCGGATTCCAAAGGCTACTAGATGGTGGGTGCCGCAGCCATAAGATAGAGCCGCAGAAAATCATCGTGATTACAAGAGTTCTGCTTTAGAAAATCAATTCCAAGCTGTGTTCTTGTAGTAATTCAAACTAATATCTTCAAGTTAAAACTTGTCTCCCTCCTTAACTCCGAGCCGAGACCTAAATCTACAGTATTTAATACAGCGGCCCTTTGAAACAGTAAAGAATCATAATACTGCTTTAAAAAGCTAATAACGTATATACACATTTAGATTTTCTTTTAATCTAAACCAAGCGGAACTTTATCAACTCTGCCTGTAATAACACGTCACCGGCGCGCCATCGTCTCCGCTTCTTCCCACTCAGCTCGAAGTTCAGACGTTATAAAAAGAACATCTCTGGCTTGTTCTCTGGGTTTTCTGAAAAACGATGCTGGAGACAAGAGAACTATAAACAAAAGAAATTATTCATCTGTTTTGCTTGCGCCGCTCCAGGCTATAAGTTTCATGTCCACAATGAATTATCTTTTTAAAAGCGGGTAAAATAAATTTCAGAGTTGGTGACGTCACAGTATTACAGGCCAGCAATCAGTTAAGAAATTAGTCAAGACTTCCTTTTTACTCTTAGGCGTTCATTACACGTGAAAAACATCGGAATCGCTTCACTCAATCCCTTTAGGCAAACAAATTAAGGTAATCACTTTTTTTTTTTTAAAGTGAAAGAAAGGTTTAAATGATTATTCTCAATTTTCCTTGGGGCGCCGTATTACGTTATCACGTGACGCGCCTTCGAACCAAAGACTTTATCGAATTACGGCGCCGTAAAGAGTCAGACGATGCTGTTCAATGGTATTATTTTTGAAATGAAGGTTACGGACAATATGCAATAAAAGAGAAATCAGGCTCCCTGTGTGACGACAGTTTGGAAATTTATGATCTCAGTTTATATATATGAATTCAAGCGTAAAAGCCAGAAAGATGGAGAAAGGAAAGACTAATCGAATTATATATCACAGCAATTTGTTTCGCTTTTCGTCAAAGAGCTCGTGACAGCAATTAATCGGGTGTTGCTCAATTAGTTATTTTGTCCCTTAGGAGACCCTGTCAGGCAACCGGCTCGTGAATGATCTTGTGGGGACGGGGGAGGGGTTAACGGTAGGAGTCTAGCGTGTCATCAGTTAGTCTGGCCGATATTTCAGAGGAACCATCGCCCGCTCGCTTCGGTCTTTATCCGAGGTTACACCGTGTGCGAGGTCAGCCTCGATCCCGACGGCTGGTCATTAATTCCCAAAAGAAATCGTTAGGCGGAACAAAGTGAATCAGTAATTTAGTAAAGATTGAAAACAAGGCCCAGTCTAGTTTTCAGGGTGATTTTGAAACGATTACTATTTTTAACGAATGACTCCGGTGAACATCACTTGGATCACCTTATTCGCTTAACAACAGAAAGTTAACCAATTTATACTGCGCTATAATAATTAGATTATATGGATTACATACACATGGAGGAGAGCTGGAATTAGCCGAGCCACTTTACGACAAGGCCCCGCACCCAGCAGGTGAGCTCGTGAATTATATTAGAAGAGAAAGTTTTCTTGACATTGGCGCAGCCCACTGCATGGAAATGTCACCGGCGCGAGGGTCCGTCTCAAGAGAGAGCCTCTAGTCTGTTCGATAGATGGCGCGCAAAATCATTACCGCGACGTGGATACGGTAGGAGTTCAAATTTTAGCTACGTCAGTCGGCCGAGCCCGTTTGACTATTGGTAAACCAGAGCTTTACTTCACTCAATCAATCGTTGATCGTTAGAAACTCCACACATTTCGCTCAAAGTTCAACTGTACTTGAGTGACAAACAACTGAGTAGCTCCATGTAATACTATCCGACAGCGGTAGTAGATAAACACGATGCGCTTCAATGTTGTGATAAAAGACAGTTTCTTACTTCTGTCTCATACACTTCTGGTAAACGCTTTTCATGGTAACAGTTACGTTAAATACGAACAAATGCCTTATATAGCAATAGCTGCGTTAAATAATAATAATAATAATACATAATAATAATAATAATTAATAATAATAATAATAATAATAATAATAATAATTAATAATAATAATAATAATACTAATAATAATCATAATAATAATAATAATAATAATAATAATAATAATAATAATAATAATACTATAATAATAACTACATTAGGCTAGTTAAGCCGTCGGGCAGTTATTTATTAATTTCGTGATTTTCCAAAACTGAGTTGCCAAAGTTCAGACGGTGCTATGGTCGTCTTTAAGGCGGTACGACTGGGAAGCCGCGATGTCGTAGCCCTGCTGGGGATATCAAACATTCAGACAGACAAACGAACGAAGAAACTCTTCGGATGCGGTCCGATATGTTAGGAAAAAAGTAAGACATTCCAGCGATCTACTCCATCGCGAGCAGACGACGGGCGCCCGCTCTGGCTGTACACCTTTCAAAAATTTTAAAGGAAATTGAATGCGAATTCGTCTTTAAGAAGAAGAAGAAGAAAAAAACCGGAGCATCTTTGTCTACCAGTCAGCTTTAATAATATTTGCCATTGTTAAATTCACGCGCTGCGCCGCCTTGCGGTGTCGGTGGCGCCCCGATACGTTCCGCCAGACTGAGAGTGGGTGGGCGGGTCTGCGATCACCAACGATCGCCTTGTCGCTCATTTCCCCATGAACACTTCCCTCTTTTTTTCCCCGTTATTTTCAGCCACCTTAACCCTTTCCACCCTTTTCATCGCCACGGCCTAGCGCGGGGGGGGGGGTTGTCTGCACCTCCTGCGCTTTCTTCTTTGTTCTTGTTTTGTAATCCATCAGGGATTAAGTGAAGCGAGACCCCCGGCCGAATACACCCTTCACCAACCAGTCCGTCCACCCCGCCGCCGCGACAGGCGGACGGCGAAGAGTAAACGAAACCCGCAGCTGCTGAAAACGGATGTTTATCAATCTATAATCAGCCGGTTACCGCAACCAACGGGCAGAACCCGAGACAGGCCCCTGAAACAGCAGATTATCAGAGTTTTAAAAGGTTCGTCGTGTAATGGTTAGCCCGAGAAGCCGATACGACACGGCCACGGCTCTACGTCAGCAGCCCAGTGGCACCGATATCTCTCTTTCAACCGCGCGGGGCGCTGACAGACAGGTCACGTGGCCAACTGACCGGTCGAGAGCATGGGAATAAAGTGGTGCGCTGGTGATCGTTTCGAGGGAAGACCACTGATGGCGAGGACAGACGTCTTGGGGCCTGACGGAACCACGTCTATGCCAAGTGTATTACTGCCAGCTAGAATTATTATAATTTTTTTTAAAAAAATCGTTTATTAACTTTTTGATTTCTGTAAAATCTCATCTATTTTTCCGCGGTGTCTTCCTGATTTAGGCCATCGACCGGTGATCGATAGTTTCGAGAGAAAGTAGCGCCGTGAGCGCCAGGGAGGCCGGCCTCATATAAGCCAGGACGACTTCCTGTGCAAACAGGAAGCGATTGCGGTGAAGTTCACGCAGAGGGAAGCCATTAGAGCCGGCATACAACAAGAACTCCTCGATGGCGAATGTTTTGGAGCGGGCGTTCAAACGAAACCCAGCCGGACACCATCACGACAATGCTATTTGAAACCAGGTTTTGCTTCAGTGTGCCTAGTTCTTAAAAACTAACTACTTAGCATCGCGATCTTAAAGCACTATTCCAATAGCCATCCATCATTGCCGGGAATCTCTTCCCATTTCTTTACAATTCTGTTACCAAAAAACAGTTTATCTCGACGCCATGCCCACCGCCATTTTAGCCAGTCTGCGTTAATAGCCCTGGTACATAAAAGAAAGGAAGAGCTGCTGCGTCCTAAGCAGATGTGTTAATATAAATATTAGATAACCTTTTTGTTGTTGCGCACGGAAATCGGAATAATAAATTAGCACGAACTCTTTTCATTGGTGTCCAAGATGAGGTGAGAATACACCAAAATAGCAGTTTTCTTCCCCCGCTCCATCTCTTCTTAATTTCACGAAAACATTGAATGGACCATTATTCCTCGGGCTCCTTCAAGACATTGTAACTATTACCAGCTTCCAAAAATACGCTGACACAAACTTAAATTAAAAATGAAATAAGACGAAAAGAGAACAGCAGCAACAGCAGGTTATCGATTACCCCTTTTCACCAACGGTCGGAGTAAAGGGAAGCTCCAACATTTGGAGAGCTGCATTTCTCCGTCTCTTCTGGTCTTCCGGTATCGATGATGATTCGCGCGATCGTGGATTCCGTTCATTTGTCAGATAAAGACGGTGACTCTCATCGGATCTCTCTCAACTTCCCGGCCAAACAGCCTTCTGAGAAGAGTACACGGAGTCGGCCGGCTTCCCGTAGGCAAATCCCCGCCGTCTCGCCCACAGAACGGTTTATCCTGACAGGGTCCAGCTAAGACGGCAAATTCAAAGCGCACTAGGGGATTCTTCGTTAGCCGGGTTCGCTAAGGTCCCGTTCACCAATCACGCATACACCGTCGGCCGATTTCACTGAGATCTTACACCCAAAGCTTTCTACCTGGCGATAATCAGGAGCAGGTCGTTAGTTCAGCTCTTCCGGAATCAACTCTAGCGTTTTACTTATTCTTTGTAGCGCCACTTAATTCCTTAGAGTTCCCTTATTTACGTAGTTTTGAATACAACATATTCTGTCCAGTCATTCACATATACTATATCTTTTTTTAAAAAGCTATTTACCTTGTGTTACCTTTTTAAGGTATTCAAAGTATCCAGTTAAGACGACAGTAGGCAGATATTGTTGAGAGTTTCCTTTAAATCCAGTGTCAAATTAGGACATTACTTGTCATCCCTATTGCAGACAGGTCTCGTGTAGTTTACTTCATTAAATGTCTGGGCTGTGGTGCTGCACACGCACACTGGCAAGACCACCCAACATATCTGCCCCTCACCTGTCTGGACGGTTGGACTCTGCCTTAATTAAACAGATTAAGAGCAGATGAAATCAGAATTTGGGCCAGGTTCTGTGCTGATTCGAAAGTTAAAAATTATGGAATCCTTTATTGTTAGACATATTAAAAACGCGTGAACCTTATTCTTTTTACCCGAATACCTGTTTCTCCTTAACTATGGTACTCATTTGCATACTTACCATTTGTACATCGTCTGTATCGTGTATCCTGCCAGACTGATAGCGGGTTTTCCTTTTTTTTGATGAGTTTGTTCTTCTGTTCAAAGTGGATGAGGTCGCATCTAAAAGTTGCAACTGTACTCAAAGTTTACTTTCTCCGCTAAACGTTTACAAGTGGAACGCACTATTTATTCCGGTATTCTTGGAGAAATAGCATCAGTCTCTGCAGCCTCATCGGAGTTAAACAACATCACTTTGTTCATTTAAAGCTGATTACACTGGTCAACAAGTATTTTTCATCAAGCATATGTCAAGGTGTACTTAGTGTAGTTTTTAATGCTGATTTCAAATATACAATTAGTTTTTTGACATCACGTACAGTTTTCAAGATGAGAAAGTTTTTTGGTTGTAGCTCATGCATTATATAGAAATTCCAATTAATGATGCGTATGCATGTATTTCATTTACATCATGGAAACAAACCTTTAAAATAAACTACATTATTCATTGCTGCATAGTTCAGATGCAATATTTCGTCATCTTAAATTAACCAATCAAGTTTTGTCTGATGAAATAGGTATTCAAAATCTCAAATTGTCCAGTCATAATTGGTCTGATGAAATATTTCATCATCTCAAATTCAATATAAGTATAACTGTTTGTATCTATTTCCTTACTTGTTTTACAGTGTTAACAATGTCAAGACAGTGTAGAAATCCTCCTGATGTGTTTTGTTATGTCTGACTTTCACTTCATGCCATTGCCTATGAAAGATACTCATGGAAAATATATAGAGATTTAAAAGTCATTGGAATGTTAATGGGAATGCAGTCAGCTTTCACAAAATACTGTTGTTTCTTGTGTCTATGGGATAGTCGGGCAACTGACAGACATTATTTGGAATCAAACTGGCAGACAAGAACATCATACCAGCCAGGACTGTCTAGCGTCAAGAATACACCTCTTGTAGATCCATGTAATGTCCTATTGCCTCCTTTGCACATAAAGCTTGGACTGATGAAACAGTTTGTAAAGACACTAGGAAGAGAAATGCCAGAGGGTTTGAGTATATTGTAGAAAAGTTTCCCAAAATCACACAGGCGAAGTTGAAAGAGGGTATCTTTTGTCGAACCCCAAATTAGAGAAGTACTCAAAGATGTCAACTTCAAGACAACACTGGATGAACTGGAACTGCCTGCCTGGAATGCTTTCAATTGGATCTGTGAGAATTTCTTGGGCAACAAGAAGGCAATGGACTACAAGGATGGCATCAAGAATCTTCTGAAATGTTATTCAGCAATGGGTTGTCGCATGTCACTGAAAGTTCACTTCTTGGACTCCCATCTGGATTTCTTCGCAGATAACCTTGGAGCAGTGTCTGATGAACATGGTGAAAGATTTCACCAGGACATTAGTGCTGTGGAGAAACGGTACCAAGGCTTCTGGAATGACAGTATGCTGGCTGACTACTGCTGGACACTTTACCGTGATCAACCAGATCAGGAACACCGCAGGAAATACGAATCACAATGTTTGTAACTCTGTTGTTCTAACTTTGTCTGTTTTGTTTGTCTGACGCATTTTTTGTGTATTCACTCTTTGTAGAATGATAGTGATGATTTTTAACTCAATAAACTCTTTTACTTTCTAAAAATAATATGTCCTTATTTATTACGTTAATGATTTCATATATACAAATATGTAAATATTTGCATGTATCTACTGAAAAACTGATACGTGCTGCATACAAATGGAGTGAAATTTTGAAATCAGCATGAAAAATTAGTCTAAAAAAGTTGGTTTGTATTCATAATGAGTATAATACATTTAATTTTGTTGACCAGTGTTATGTTTGTTGGTAACGACTGTGGCATTGGTGGGCTCTTCGCACTCCCGCTTCACTTCCGGTGTTGGTTTTTGAGGTTTAAATGCCAAAAAAAATAGCTACTTAGAATTTCAACTCCGCGCCACTGTGGACCGTCAATTTGTCAGTTCCCTCAGCACATTTCCACCTGCATCCATCATATCTCAAGTAAGAAACCCAGAAAAACTGGTTCTGTATTAAAACCTCAAATTTCTACACGAATATGATTTTGTTTTATTTGTTCTTCTTTAATGAGATGAAATTAGATTGGAGTTCTTCGCAGAAAACCGGGTTTTTTTACCGTTTATTACCTTAATTGCTTTCCGAAACGCACCTGTAATATTTAATCATCACCCCAGATTACAGACTGTCAGTCCGTAAGATGTAAGGAGGCTGTTTTCGGTTGTGAATTAACTAAAGTCGGGAGAATCTTTCGAGAAATACCAAGAAGCATAACTCGTGGCGGCTTCGTCTGTAATTACGCGACTTGTCATGTGACACAGAGATGCAGCTCTTTGTGACTTCACGGAAAGTTCGGAACTCGTTTGTGTTGTAACATTTTCTTTTTTTTTAAAAAAAAAAAAGCTACATCATAAATTATTGATTTTTTAATAAGTAGTCGCTCGGCTCGATGCAGAGTTTAATTTAGAAATATCAAAAAATGTTTGTGTAAAATACGGCGGCCAATGTGAACAGCTTCAAAGGGCCGACGAGATCCCTTAAAAATTTGAATTCCTCTCTCTCCCTCACTTTCTCTTTTTGGCATTCGGTGGTAAAACGTAAACCATCAATCACTAGTCGTCAAGTCGGCCATTCGATTTTTAAGTTTTGGTCAGCATATTTGAAGCAGAGCCCGGGAAAGAATTGGTGAGATCCATAAAAGGTCAGGTGACATGCAAATATGTTTCCCTAATAGTACGTGCTTCCAGTCAGCTGCAGTAGATGTTCATTCTAAGTATTTAACCAGTTATCTGACTCCAGACTTCTGATAGTGGTGGGATACCAGTCGTATATAATCCGTGGGTAGGTACTGGCTATGATGCGGAAGTCGGCACCGAGAGTGATCTGTCTGCGGGCCGGCGGAAGGAGACTTGGTACTAATCGTTATGCTGTTTATTCTACACGAACTCAAAGTTGTTTTCGTTTCTCTAAAGGGGAATAACAAGGAACATTATTACAGTATTCTTTAGATATCCTCGCAATAAAGGGGTCGCTTGTAGAATGGCGCCGGGCGGTCGGACAGTTGAGGCGAATTCCAAATGTTTCGGTCATCAGCTGTCATCGTCAGGACCGGCAATGCTAACGATAGTACCGGAAGGTGTCGTCCCCGCTTATGACGAACTGCTGACTGGTCTAATGGATCGCCAGTCGACACGTACAACAACGTTCGGTGGCGGTCGTGGGAGGGGGAAGAGCAGAATTTGCCCACTTGAGCAAAACCTCAGGTACCTACTTGATCACTTTTTAATTAGCATCATTAATATACCCGGTTTTCATTGTTGGTTAAGGATCCAAGGACAGCAACTGATGCAATGCAATGTATTACATACTACAGTATGTTATACTTTGCTAACTCTAAGATGCTGTTATAATACACTATAGTAATAGCGCCTGCTCCCTATAACTGCATTCTAATTTCGTAGATCGGAATTATTAATAACTTATCTTTTTCTTAATTGATTTCCATTCGCCCCCATACAATCTGAAATAATTCAAATTTAATTTTAATGTTTTCTTACCGCAGAAATGCATTATATATGAAAAGATTTCTCCAACAATAAGCCCATGATCTTAATAAGATGATTTTATAAAAGACGACTTATTTGAAGTCCTAATATAAACCGTGAAAGGGAACAGCGCCTGGGGTCATCTGTATAAAGGCTGCGCACATCAAGGAAGAATTTTAAAAGAGGAAACGAGAATAAAAGAGAATGAGAGACAAAGGATGAAGGCCTTATAGACAAAGATTTTTTAAAAAAAAAAAAAAAAAGCAAAAAGGAAACCGAAAGAAAATGGTTGACAGAGAAAACAAAAATCAATCATCTATACCGACAGCGGAGAGACGATTGTGTTGCGAAAACTCTGACTTACGCATTAATGGAGCTTCTGATATTCAACTGATTTCAGATATCACCAGATGAGTTCTTCTCGCTTTATTCCTACTACAATCTTTCTGTATCTTCAATTGGTTTTAAATCATCTTTGTCAGTATAAGAACGGGAAGATGCTGGCGGTGTCTTCACGAAGCTATGGGATGGGTTAGTTTCGGCATTCCCTCAACTCTGCTGGGAGTAACACAACTAACAGATGGGCGTAGGTTTCGCCAGACTTCCCCCTGTCCCCGCTATCAGGGATTAGCTCTGTCGCTGGCCCGGTTTCTTGGATGCCATTACCTGGCCAACACTTCAGCACATCGCGTCAGCCGGGCATCTGCCCAATCAGAAGCTAAACATGGCGGGTCGATGGTGTTGACCCTAACACTGAACGTAACTGATGTGGTGCGAATTGGCTTTTTCACTTTTTCTTTACGCTGCTCAGGATCGATGGCCATGCATGATCTAACACTGACGACACCTCCGGCTGGTCTGTCTTCTGATTTCTCTTTTCCTGGGCCTCTTTGTCGCGCCATTCTCTTTCTCACCACAGCCGCGAGCGACGGAGCAAACCTCACGTAGGTCTTCTTTTACAGCCAGATGCGCCAACTGATTGCTTAATGTTACAGCGGCTGCGCGACTGACTCTGATTCTTCCCGGAGCTGGCTCACGTACTTAGAAGTACTAAGGACATCTGAGCCGGAGAGTGAGTCGTCCACAAAAATGCAAACCTTCTAACGTCGTCATCACCACCACCACCAACATCATCATCATCTCCGGGAAGATGCTGCATCGTCGTTCAGTTCGCCTGTTTGTTAAGGCGGCTGGTAACCCTAACCCTTCCCACTCACAGAGATGTCTTAAACCCTGACGTCGCTTCCAGCCATGCCCAGGTAACTGGCTTTGTCAGCGAGACTGATGTCCCTCGCTCCCTAGTTAGCTCCCAAGTCAGATTACCTTATTAATGCTCTTCTTCTTTTTTAAAAAATAATCTTTAATTAAACGTTTGTTGTTTGATCTATTCCTGATTGAACTTGTCCATATTCGTTGCTCTTTGATTTTTTATGGATTTTTCTTCTTTTCCACCTGCTTATTTAGTTTAATTGCTTATTACTTAGCTCTTGGATGATTTTATTTCATTGTATGATGTTTCAATTTTAATTTGCTCTATAAATAAACAGCTTAATTAATACTGTACTTATTACCTTTTATTGTCTTAAGGGGTCTTAGAGGTAGCGCAATAGGCTTTCCATGCTGGCAGAGGAGATCCAGTTCCCTTTGGGCGCGAACCCCTTTTTAGTGGCTTGTTATCCACGTGGCCCTTCTCGGTTTAATGTGCCTGCTCGTATAAATGGGTTTCTCTCGAATACTCTGGTTTATTCTCATTTCTAATCAGAGCTCTAACTGGGAAGTTTTCCTTGATGTAGATGAGTGATCGGTGCATTTGGGGAGATCCAGAGATCCAGTGGTCCCGTGTCTTATGGTCCTAAGGGATGAATATTAACCGGAAGTACCACCACCCCTCACATTAACATCTCATCGAGATTTCTCAAATTGTGGATGGTTCCCTAAAAATTTATGACTGGACAGTAGGAAGATGCAACCCCCCACCTCCGATATTCTTTCCATTCGCGGATTTTTTTTTTGTTTGTTTGCCTTTTCTTGTTAATTCTTTTGATCAAGTAATCGACGTCTTACAATGTTTCTATTTACTAGCTCAGTGCCTTCTTTACAGCCGCTACTATCTTCGTCAGAATTTGAAATAACCAGTATTATCCATGATCATCATTTCGGGTCGTCGAAGAAGAAAAATCATCCATAAACCTATTCGCTGCGACTTCGCCGATTGTGCCGGACACAGCAACACGAGACGGGATAGTGTGGAACCTCTTTTCTTAAAAGGGTTAAGGGCTTTTCTTTATTTTCGGTAAAACAACAACAAAAAAGAAAAAAAAGCGATCTACAAGTAAATTATAGGATTAAAGCTTAACCGAGTCCGAGTCCTCTCCTCTCGCCGCTCTCTTGTCTATGCATGTGATGTAGCCAGGTGTTCGCTCTCTCTCTCTCTCTCTCTCCGAGCGACACTCGATCAGCCGTCAGAGTAATGGAGCGCGCGGGAGAAGACGTCAGATGGTCGTTATTAGATTATCGGCCCTTCTTACGGCGAGAAGAGAGAGAGAGCGAGAGAAGAAATTAGCAAAAGTCTCGGGGTCCCGACCACGCATGAACCCGTCCGTGCAGCGGGACTACAATCGAATTGACCGGCGCGGTCAAATATCACCGACAGCGCAGCCTCGTTCGGGCGTACGGACTTATTTCTTTGGCTTCGCGCCCACCGGTCAGCGGCAATCTTCACAGATGAGTTCCTTCCGCGTCATGGTTCACCGGAGTCAGACTGTATGTCTTCGAGGAGAAGAAAGATTAACTTTGTTAATGGCACTGTCTTCCTTCTTGGCACTGCGTGAGAAAATTACAATATGGCAGGAGGAGGAGGTGGGGGGAGCACAGTCCGGACGATGGAATGCTTCAGCCTCGTTTCGGAAACCGTTGCGCCAGAGCCAGAATATAAGATGACCGGGCGAGAATCGCTGATAGACTGCCACAAAGAAAAACATTACGATAGGTACACAGCGTGTTGCGTTTAACAGACTCGCATTTCCCGATGCTTTAGAAAGACCCGGATCTTTCTAGAAGTTTTTATTCCCCCCTTTGTTTTCCAGAGTGGCCAACTATCGGTGACCCCCGGGTGTGGCCGTGCGGTCCGTCTGCCGGAGATGGCGGACTACCATTCTTGACGACGGTCGTTCTGCGCTCCGGCAGCAGACGAAAACCGGTCTCCACTTTATCTTCAATGGCTGCATTAAAGAAGAGAAAGACAATGTTTGCATGGTGTCGTGTAAATATCGCATACAAGTTGTCACTCGGTTCTTGTGTGTGTGTGTCTCGTCACGTCCGTAAAGTAGGCGGCCATTTTGGCTTTGCTACAAATATCCCACAAGATGAAAGCGAGGAGCTGAGTAATGTCGGTTATCGCTTCGCCCCATAAAGGGGAAGGAAGCGGCAGCTGGCAAACAGAACTCTCAAAATGGAGCCTCCTTTAACCGGGATGATATCTCTAAACGCCTTTCACAAAAGGCCTCTTCTAGTTCCCTTGCTGTTGTTCCTCGCTTTGTTAGCTGATGGACTTCAGCTGGGCTGCTAAATAATGAGAAGATCTTGCACAAAGGGTTGATGATGACAGCAAAATCTGCGGACCAAGGACTGTTTTTTGTTGTGTTGTTGTTGTTGTTGTTGTTTTTTCCTCATGGCTGCCGGGCGGCGCTTTGTCTGCTGTTCATAAATTATTGATAAAGCTTCCGGCTGAAGTAGCATGTAAAACACAAACTCTCCTTCGCCACTTCTGTTCTGCTTCATGTTTTAGACTGCGCCGTAACCATGCATAATTAGCAAGAAAAAATAGTTTAAACGCGGAATACTTCCATTCAGCTACTTGTTGGACGTAAATCATGTAACTGAGAGAGAGCGAGAGAGGGGGGAGATGGTCAGTACAGCAGCCAGTACATGCTACTCGGCATCCGTTGGATCATCATATAGATCCATTAGGCTGAACCAGCGCAACACCGTAAAAAATAAATTAGAAGTTAATAATCTCATGTACAAACTCCTGTGGTCACAGATTTTCATGATTTGTGCTCGCGACTACGGTTCCCGCCACCTTACAGTTGACAAATCTGTAGCCATGATTTTTACGGCCAATTTCCGAACAAGAATTAGTCTACAACACCGCCAGTCGCTGCCGCCTCTGTTTCGCTCCGTTCCGGGGCTACGTTAGAATTTTGGGAATGCGCATCGCCGCAGTCGCGGAAAAACTCCGTTACACAATAAATTCATTTTTTAACTTCGCAATATATATATCATCTCGAGTATACTGCAGTGAGAAGCATCAGTGCCATCTGGTGTGGTTGTGAGCAGACCTTTGAAAAAGTGCGTACAAAACTACTCGGCCAAGAAAGATAACTCAGAATTCTTAAAGCAAATGGTGTGGTTAAGTCATTTCAATGAGTCTCACATTATAACCTACTGAAGATAGGCTTCAGAGTAAACGGTACAGCACCAGAATTTTAGAAACTTGACGCAGCCCAGATGTCTCTGTGCGTAGCCAAGGAAACTGCAGGACACATAAGATATTAGACACACATCGCTTTAGCGAAACACAGATGGCAAAATACTAGAATAAAATACGTGCACATTTAGCAGAAAGTGATTTCCCTTTTACTTTTCGCATAAGTGAAGTCAAATATATCGATGTCACGATTTTTAAAGGCAATAACCCGATTTTGTGCGGTCCTCGCGCGGATTTTTCATGTTTCTGATGTATATGGTATAGAACTCCTCAAAATTATTCGAGGAATTAAAGGATAACGTTTTAGTAAATCACAGGCTACTTGCGCCTCAGCGATTCTGGCGCCTACAATTCTCCAGACTGCTTCCATTATCGAATCGCAGCGAAAAATCACCGGACCTAAACTAGTGATTGTACCGAAGGGAAACCACTCGAAGACTTGGCAACGCCTGGTTTCCGGGATTGATTCCGCATGGCTGCCAGGTTCGGCTTCCATATCCGTAAAGTCCCGATATCGCATCCCGGCATAGTGTATACAGGGGTAGATTGGTGCTTCTTCGCATTAACCTATTGCAGGCCCCCTCAGTAAAGAAAATCGCATCCATTCGTGTCATCATGGGTTGGGTCAAAGCGGGAAAACTAAAAAACACTACGTTCCAAGGTTGTATTTGGCGAGTTAATTTAAAACCGAATTTACTCTATTCCGTCCAACAGCCTTTTAAATGTTTTTTTTTCTTTTTTACAATTTTTATATATTTTTAAAACTGGACTTTTTCGTCGAATCTGTATTAAGTTTTATCAGAATTTAAAAAATGCAACACCAGATTATTGATAATAAATAGAAAAATTTAAGGGGAGAAAAATCGTTTTATTGAGTAACCAGGCGCAAGGGGAAAACAATTAAGTAGCAGTAGAATGTCTCATGGCAGCATAAAACGTAAGACAGTTTCCAATAAACAACGCGTTCCCAACTTAATTAAGAAATTATTTATTTATCTTCGAGATGGTTACCTCCGCGGTCTGCAAGACTTCTTATCGCAATGTCGTCGGTGCTGAACTGTTTGACTGAGCTCAAGGTAAGGAATCACGTGTTTTCAGTTTGGAGGAGACCGTAATACATCCGAAATTACTGCTCATCGGGGTTCTTTTGTTCTGATAATTATAATAGGAGAAAATTTCTATTATATACAAAAAAAAAAAGAAGAAAGATTTAATTAAAAGTCATCTGCGGTATTTTAAAAATTATTTGTCTGTGTGTTTTTGTTATATATCGGAGAGTCAGAACGGTTTCTGAAGTTAACAGTCTGACTGCGTGCGCATTTGGGGATGAAGAGCTGTTAATCAATAGGAGAGGCAGAGCTGCGCCGGTAGGAGACTAATGTAGCTGCTGGTATAAATTAGACCCTTTATTTCATAAGCTTCTTAGCCGGAAATAGGAAGCCATTGACGGCGTTCTCTGTTTGATCACAGGATGACGTGTTCGGCCGTGGGACTGATGAGAGCAGGGGAAAAAGACCTGCTACAGAAGTCGGCCTCACCAGTGGCTGCTGCTACTTTCGTCCCTATTAGATTTATAACGGAATAAAGTGAAAGTCGTTCGGCTGATTCCCGTGGCAGGGGCTGCGTCGACCCGAGTTAGCCACGCTACCTGCTGACCGACCATCGCCGACTACCTCCGGACGTGTTAGGTTCGTGATGTCGGACTAATTAGATAAATAAACGGCGACCTTAACTCCCCCCCAATACCAAAATACATTTTGTAAATGCGATTTTGATAGCTGAAGAAAATTTCGCCCGGTTGGCTTAACATATTACGATGGTTATTTCGTGTTCGTTAGTTTTCGCTGCACTACGGAAACGCTCGGTAATTTTTTTTTTTTTTTTTTAGCTGAAAGAAATAAAATTTATTAAGAGATAAATAATCACTTTGTTGATTTTGTGTTTTTTTTTTTTTTATTAAATAATTTTAATTTTTTTTCAAGTGTTACACTCGTGTCGGTTCGACATTCTTCGGCTCAGATCGGGAAGCGGCCAAGTGTGACAAGGAAAAAGGTGACCGTAAATCACACACACACACATGGGACCATTTTACTGCACGAATACAATAACTTAATTCTTTTGTTTTTATTTATCTCACCGCAGACGGGCTCAAATAAAAACTCGGAATTTTGAGAGGTTCTGGATGTAAAAGACCCTTCCTTGGAAGCGACACACCCACTCTCTGGGTCCCTGGGACCCGAGCAAATATTTGTTCCTTCTCACTTTCTGGCCGTATTCCATTTTGGCAAATAGTTTTCATAGTTTTGCTGACTTTTGGGTAAGCAAATTAGAATCCTGGGTTAAGCCCAACCAGGAGAATACAGTAAGTTTATTCGTGATGGACGGCACAGATGAGGCATTTCTCTGGCCACTCAGAGCCCGGTTTGATGACATAGAGACAAATTTTCCGCGTGAACTGATCCACTCGCGGCCATTTCAAAAGTTTTCTTTTATGCCTCTCCATCTCCAATTGCAAAGATCTCTGTATTCCTGGAGAGTACCTGGCGGGGATGAGATGTCGATTCACTTTTTGAGGGCTTTCTCATTTCAAAATATAATATATACTCAAAAAAAGAAGAAAGAGCCTAGCAAGGATGGTCTAAAGATTTTCAGAAACAGCTATAGCACAAATGCAATGATTTTTATGTGGGTAAAAGAAGTGTTGCTGTTGTCTCGTCGAAAATGAAGAGTTTCTTACAACCAGCGAGAGTAAGTATCCATGCGGCCTTTAGCCGCGTACGGGATGGATCGCAGCGTAACGGGACACAAATGGTACGTAGAAGAGCTGAGGAATACAAAAGTGGCATACCTTGGAGAAATGGGTAAAAAATTGGGGGGGATTCCTTCTTCCTTTAACCTCATCGTAGACGACGGGTAGAAAGTGGGTTCTATACAATTTCGCCGGACAGGCAACACCGATGTCTTACGTTCCAAACACGTGCAAACCTGTTATCATGGCGCCGTCCGTGCATCATTAAAAAATTCGTAAATCCAGACCCTGGCAAACCTGAAATGGCTGCCTGTACAACATCACAAGGGGAAGTGTGTTTTTTTTTTGGTAGATTTTTTAAAAAAATGTGGCAATTACTCGAGCAGTTGGCGAACACGGACGTGGCCAACGGCAACCTTCTAGTCAGACATTTCGGGCTGCGCCGGGCGGTCAGAGAGAAGGCGGTGTTCAAGCTGTCCAACTGCTGAAGACGGGAGCGCCACCTGGGGGAGGGGGAGAGAGAGAGCTGCGGCCATGTTCTATACGAGGCTTGCTACGGATGGCTAGGAGGGCGTTAGAGGTCGACAATCCATCTAAAAAGTGTTCTCTCGATAAAGCTGCCATTTGCGTTACATGCAATCACTGGAGCAGTCGGATATCAAGGAAATATAATAATAATAATAATGATGATGATGATGATGATGATGAAACCGCAGAGTAAAAAGGAAGGTACAAGCCTAATGACGTACACAATGGAGAAATTATCGGCCAGCACACGGAGAAAGAACTCGGTGAATCCAGCAACACAGAAACAGCTCTTGATTAATTCCAGCGGGGCGCAGTCGCCCGACCGAAGTGTATCGCTCTACCCTCAGCTTCCTTCTACGTCTGACCTGACGAGATAAGGAGACGGCCCGATCCTCCAATCCATCGCAAAGCCGAGCGCCAATTTGTTTCTCGTCGGCGAACAAGTCAACCAACGACAGGGACCTTCACTGGGCCCCGAAAGATAATAGGTTTTCCATCGTCCGTTCACGGTTCGTCGGGCAAAACTGTAAGCGGATGGGGGAGAAAATGGGAGGTGGAGTAACAAGGGAGTTCGGGGCGGCACCGGTATTCGCTCTTGAAACGCGAGAGAGTAAAAGTGCAAATCAGAGACATATCCGATCCTAAGGTGGGATCTGTATTTCCGTTCCTCCTCCCTCTTCTTTTAAAACTTTAATCCATAAAAGATGGCGCTGTATTCTTGTTTTTGTGCAAATATTGCAAGTGAAGTAAAAGACAAAACAACAGCATCGTTTTGAGATTATTATTATTATTATTAATATTATTATTAATCATCGTCATCAGGGAGTTTGCGCGCTTGCTATCGTTGACGCGGTGGTCCCCTTTTTTCCTGAGCATTTTAGTGAATTTGAAAGGGAGATGGGGAATTCCAATGTTCGAAATCAAGGTGAACTCGCGAATTTTCAGCGCGTAGACAAAAAGTTGTATTTTTTTCATTCCCTTTCCCAACCTCTTTTTCTCCATCTCCTTAGAAATTGTATAAATAGGGTAAACCATTACACTTACTTATTAAAGGGGAAGGCTAGGGGCAGGTGAGTAACCTTTCGGGAGAACTGCTGGCTGCTCCTCGACAGGTGCAACCTGGAAATATCATCAGTGAAGAGCGGGCACCTGTCACCAACCGACATTTTTACTGGGGTAAGAAACCCCTAAATCTCTGAGAGGGTCCGAATAAATGGTAGGGACATATTTCTGAATAGATAATTGGTTTCGGATGACGTTTCCCACTTCCTCCCGGGAAAATTCTTACTTTCCCTAAACGTGCTGAGAGAGGCCATTGTTTTGTGGTTTTGCCCCGACTTCCTCACACCTTTGGCGCGAATGTATCGCTGATTATTAACTCGTCTGAGAACGTCCCCCCCCCCTCCCCGGGGCCGAGATCGGGGGGAGGGGTCGCGCTAGATCGCTAAGGGCTCTACAGGTCCTAAACGTCCGTCAATTCGCATAATCGTCCAAAACGAACAGAGTTCATCCGTCGCTTTTGTCTTCGGGGCCGTTAGTCGTCTTAATTAAGTGATGAAGATGAAAGAGCGCGGAGCCGCAGGTGAGAAGGGCGGTGTTGACAGAGCGGCCGGGAGTCTGTTGGTCCAAGTCAGGCAGGGTAATGTCGGAGGATAATATTTGTTTTAAGGCCGAAGGCCGCTGAGCGGAGATAGGCTACTGTAACAAGGACCCACACCTTTTCTGTCTGTGTGTTGTGTGTGTGTGTGTGGTGTGTGTGTGTGTGCGTGTGTGTGTGTGTGTGGTGTGTGTGTGTGCGGTGTGTGTGCGTGTGTGGTGTGTGTGTGGTGTGTGTGTGTGGTGTGTGTGTGTGTGTGTGCGTTACAATTACAAGTCTGTTGTTCAGCAGTAAAGGAAGTGAGAAAAATGCCGCTTGTACAGTGTCATTTCTGCACATATACAGTATTAGAGATAATTATGGAAGCACACAGAGGATGTCCACTAGCCCTGACTAATGCATTTCTAAAGAAAATATACAAAAACAAAATGAATACTTTGTACAGCGCATCGAGCCCTTAGCTCCATATGGAGCGAGTCGCCTTCTCTCCCTGCTCACACGCGTGGCGGTAAGATGTCGTCTCAGATGCCCTGCAGCACTTTCCACTTTTCGTCCAAAGTGTTTCTTTTTCCTCTGGCTTTTTCAGCAGCCATATATTTTAATGTCAGGTCAAGGCGTTGGCTCCTTCTCATGTTAGAGAACGAATCTCCACTCAGCAGACTGTCTTCCTAAGGAAACGGCATGATGGATGGAACCTGACTCTACCTGTCGGCAAATACGAATTCCCGGCATCCCTGGCTGGCAAGTACCTCCACACTCGTATTGATTCATCCCGATACATCACTGTATCTGTTTACATCACTGATATACGGCTTCCCGTTTCGCATTCGAACAAACTGCCGTTGATTTTTGCCCGACAGTTCAAACTCTGACTCATCTCTAAAGAGCATCGTTTTCCAGGTTTGGTCATCCCACTGTCATTCTGCTGCCCAGTTCAGCTCTGTTGTTTGGCTGCCTCTCCTCGGAAAAGGTTTCCAGAAACTATACACCTATTAAGGTCACTTCTCGTTTATCTTATTGTTCATGGGAAAACGCTAACTCCCGTAATTGCAGCCGGGTCATTAGCAAGATCTCTACTGGCTCGACGTCTATCACATGGAGAACATATGTCGAGGTACCTGACATCGGTTTAGAGAGTTCGGGCTTTCTCTCTTCCCCAACCGCATCTATGGCCATCAGTACCAGCTTCGCGTAGCCTCCTCAGAGTCTAGCCTACAGCCCCTTCGGAAACATGAAGTCGGGCTGCAGTTTGCCGCGTGGAGCAGCCTTCACTTTGATCTCTATACACTCGTCACGTGATATTTCCTTCCCAGAATCCATAGCGTTCACCAAAACATTCACCACGATCAATGATGTCACTGCCTGTACTTTTATAGTGGGCACAGCCAATCACAGTGAACTATATCAGCACGTGACTCTACTGGGGAGTATTTCATTTTTACATACGAGATGCGATTCTATCACGTGTTATTTACATTTCCCTGTCTCCATAATTATTTTCAATACTGTATATCTAAAAAAAAACCTAAACCAATCAACAAAAATACATTACCTTTCTCTTTATCGCTTTTCTCATCGGAAAAAAAAAAAACACGGAAAGCAACGGGGCTTGGCACCAAAAATATCCCTGCTTGCTCGTGTCCCTGGCAAGACTTACTTGATAGTCATCCCCGAACCGCTTCAGCATCTCTATAGAAGTAATCACCCTAGAATGAAGCTAAACAACTGCTACATCCGAGTACATTTGAGTTTTTCCGGCCCCTCATATTTCTTTATCCACCCATTCATTTTTTAATGCATATGACAATGTTATAGTTCTTTTGAAAAATCTAATGTGGAAAAGGAAGAAAAAAATTGTTAATGATACAATTTTTACTGTTCAACTCAATAAATATGAAAAACAAACATATCAATTTTGCTAAATAAAAAAAATATTAACGTGGCTGTGCTCGATTTAGATATTATATTTAAATAATGGCTTTATATTAAAGGGGGACAACTATGATTGTTACATTTCTTAGAAAGCTAAAAGCAATTTAATTCTTAATTATCGTAAACAGTTTAAATTGCCAGCCAGTGCTCGATCTCAAATGTGTCTACTATGTTATTTCAAAACCGAAAACTGGTAAATGAAACCGAACGAAAGTCTCTTCCTTTTATAGAACCAGAATTACAAAGTAGTATAGCGCGTGACCAAATATATCTCTTTTATTCTTTTACCAGCAGTTCGTTCCATTTGAATGAACGCCATTTTTTAAAATGCGAAATTTCCAGATGTGAATATAATTAGACCCAATTTATAAATGGCCACAAAGAATACCTTACTGTTGTTGTATTTTATTTTAAAATAACAAGCAATAATGGCCGTCGTTAATTAGGCATTTGTACAGATATGACGGGAAAGGCACGAAATTGGGTTGTTACGTCTCATTGGAGGGAAGAAGCGGACCGGCGACATCGTGGTTTTCAAAATCACTTTTATAGCAGTCAAACGACGAGATCACTTATCTTCTCCGCAGTTATGTCCCATAAACTGCTAAAATATTGCAGCAACCGACTAAGTCTACACCAGATGGGTGAATCTTTTATAAGAAACGACATTTTCTTCAAAATGTCTTTATGACATTCGGTTCACGGTCGACATCTGTTATTCCTTCCTGAAGTATTATGCGGTGTGTGTGAGACTTTTCGAAAAGGACGCCATCAAATCCTTGCTCGCAATAAAGAAGAGCGTCTTTAACTGTCGGACCGGAAGTGGTTTTATTAATTTTAGTTTTTGGACCCTAACCGTTTTTAGGTGACCTTGTAAAACCGGTTGCGATTTTATCGTTAATTTTTTTCCTTCTCCAAACTGTATTAATATCTAAGTCCGCAGACCTTTTACCTGGGTTTCGATGGCCATTGCGAGAACGACTTCCCGGAGAGCGAACCAGGCCGGCTGGTCTGTCTGCGGAGCTTCACCGCTCCGCGCGCCGCCCCCCAGAAGATGTTTTCCAGGTAATAATCGGCGACGAGACGCAGAGCTTCCGCCGGGACGCCATCGGACATTTGGCCGTTCCTTTTGAACTCGAAGCGCGCGCTGATGGCCGCCGAGACGTGTTTCCGGAAGTCGGAGAGCCCGCGCGGAGCACGTTGAAAAGAACCAGTCTCTCTTTCCTTTCCTTTCCGGGGGGGGGGGTGAATCGTCGGGGAAGGCTGGCGAAGAGGAAAGGGCCTGTGTTTGGGGGAGATGGGGGGAGGGCGGGGTAGGCGAGTAAGGAATTAAGAAAGAAATCGGGATTAGATGGCGACGGGAGCTGGCCGACAATGGAGAGGCGGTTGCTTCTAGCAGGTCGGACTTGAAAGATGCGGAAGAAAACAGGGTGGGAAGAACCAACAGATCAGGTTCAAAAGGGGATGCATTCAGAAAGAGGAAGGTTGGGGCAGACGGGACTAGATGGGAGTGTTACGGTACGTTTAACTAGCGGCTCGGAATGAGTGACAGCCGCTGGCTCCGCCTCCCTCTCAATAGAAACTGCAGCTACGATCAGTGATAAATGGAAACACCGTTTCTCGGACCACTTCTATTACTTCGTCTGCCGATCCTTGTGTTTATATGAAAAAAAGGAGAAAAACAACAACCCAGAGCACCAGTGGCAACGCTCGTTAAAAAGACCACTAGTAAACCAGGCGTCCATTAACTATTTATTTTCCGAATTTGCTGTCACTTAAATATTAATTATTTCTCGGAGCTGAAGCTTCTTTAAAACACAAAACAAAATGGCGGGGTAAAAGCCCGATGCTTGAAGGTCCAACCGCGTTTTGTGCGTTCCTAAGACCAGTAATACTTGTGCAAGGTTTGATTTTTATTTACTTCATTAACGTCTCGAACGGGTCCCCAGACTTCTCCTCACCTTATAACAGCACAGCGCTTCGGATATAGCTCACAGTCGCGGAACGCCACCTATGGACAGAATCCAGAGGTTTCCATAAACCGATACTAATCGTGTCTTTAGTGGAGCCCCAGCTTTCACTACGTTCAGCACCAGTATATTACAGATAGACGTCCAGAGTGAAGACGAGTCTCTCTCTCTCTCTCTCTCTCTCTCTCTCTCTCTCTCTCTCTCTCTCTCTTCTCTCTCTCTCATCTCTCTCTCAATTATTATCACATTTATTTAAAAGACTTTTTGTGCAAATTATAAGCTAAGGCACGCGTCGCACTTTTTGTTTTTCTTTTCTGCTAACATCTTCCAGAACCTGTTTCGCAAGGCTGCTAAATTTCCATTCTATGCTTCATCCCCTTCTTCCGTATAGTCTCCCACCCACCCACCCACCCCACTCCTGGAGCGCTGAAGGTTTCGGTTTCACAACACAGTTTTTACCTAATTCCACTGATAATGGCTGGAACCCGCTTACGTTTTTCTCTTTTACATGTCACGTTTCGGGTAATTAGAGAGATGACTCTCTCTCTCTATTTCAAGTAGGCTCGAGCTTTTAAAGTGTTTCAGTTACAGGAAGGGAGAGGGGGCCTTTCATTTTTGCTGTTGTTGTTAGCGTTGTCTTCACGTCCGGGACGCAGATTTCCTACGCCAGCGTAACGCTATCCGGGATATCGTCATGGGGAGAGAACTCGGCCCGATCCCTGAAGGGGTCGCTAGCGGCGCTGTGGGCAGAAAACATAATAAAACATCTGTAGAGGGAAGAGAGAGATGTGAGATGACACGAGAAATAAACGCTAGGTGATACACGTCCGAATTACGCTGGCATCGTCACCCTTGCTGCAAACGAATGTCGAGAGAGAGAGAGAGAGAGAGAGAGAGAGAGAGACTCGCCGAATTTCTTTGCAGATTTTTACTGGTTCAGGGAGACAGTCCGCTGACCGTGTATTCCCAGATTCGCGATCTCCGCCGGTTCTCTGTGGGTAACCGCTGACTGGTTTGCGGCGAGTTCACTGTCATGGGATGACTTCAAGACCTCGGAGTCAGAACGACAGGGGTTCGCGAAGAAGAAACAAAGTCTATCCTCGAAGTATTCCCTTTTTTGCATAGAGACCCCTTAACTCGTTTACGGAGAGGGACAAGTTCGAAAAGTCACTTTCTTTGATATTAAGGAGAAAATGGTTTTGTTGGTTTTTCTTCAGAGACCAGGGTGCCTGGAAAGTGGTGCGTTTTGACGAATATTTCATGAATGGCTCGCGTCACGTGTTTGAATTACTAATGCCATTTTGTTGCGTTTTTTTCTCTCCCTTTTTAAACTTCTGTCTGCTGACAAGAAATTACATAAAATCAACTACGCACTGCTGTTGACACGATAAAGAATATAGGGGAGACTGGGGCTGATTGTCACGCACTATATAATTTACCGAGACTATATACTGTATGAGGAATTCTTCCAAATAAAATTGAAGTGTGCCTTTTTAAGTATAAACACTCACTTTCAATAGTCAAATTCCTAATACGACTTTTCATAATGTTTGCGTGAATACTTTCTTGAGACAACAAACTTCTCCACACAAGGGGCTGATTGTCTCAGAGGTCGGGGCTGGATGTCAAACTTTAATGCAGCCTACAGACTCGTTTTACATTTACTGTAACAAATATACGCATGTGCAGTTGTAAACATTTTTATTTGTAATAAAAAGTTAAAAGTTAATTAACTTGAAATATTTATGCGAACACTAGAACGCTTAACTATATTGCTGGATATAAACTATAAACTATATTTATACTTAAATTATAAATAAGCCTATTATTTCCCAAGAGATGATGAACTAAGAAACGGAGGTCAAACATCACGTGACGACTACAAAAGAGATGAACTGCGTAACCGAATTATGGGCACTAGTAACTTACGTTATTCCACAGCCAGCGTATAAATTACTTGAAACAGAAATAAACAAAACCGCATACACAAAATAATAAACAGAATGCAGAAACTCTGCTGGCAACATGAAAAATCCAAGAACTGCTTGCTAGTGACCTACAATCGCAGCTATATGGCGGCTTTCACGGCCAGAGACGTTTTCGCCTGCAGGTCCGCAGCGAATGTTTAACGGTGCGGAATAAATAGGACTCGCTCCTGGCAGTCTTTCTGCTTAACCGAAACCGTGCATATTACCAATCTTCCTGGTAAACTTCTGAACTTTTTGGGAAATATTAATGTCATCTGGATAATGAGTATTCCATGCCTGTGCTGACTACTCCTACTCGTATAGAAAGAAACAAGGATTCGTGAAGTTTGGCTTTAAAACCAGCCCTCACGTTGCTTTTAACTTGTGTAAGTACTGTTTATTACAATACTTAGCCCCACCTTCATCCTCTACTGTTGTAGTTGTGGAACCATCATACGAGTGGTTCACATCAACACTTCTAAGGTATTTGCAAACAGAATTTAAATTTGCCATTTATAGAACCCGGTGTATTTATAGTTGTTTGAAAATAGGTCACGAACCAAACCTTAAGGTGCCTCGCTGGCAATTACCAAAACCTGTCTTCACACCTCTTTGAAAGTTGGTAAGCGGCTCTTTGAAGAAAAACAAAATTCAAATAGGTTTTGTTTAATTAACTTTGCTCGAAGACTCTCCCCCTAGAGGCTTAGAACAGTATTTTCTAATCTATTTCTTTTAATTATATTTTAAGGAGATGCAACTGTTTAAACTTTTAATGACTTGTATTTACGAGCTAAAAACCTTTGAAGAAAAACTAATGTAGCTATGTAGCCCGGCTGGAAGGATTTTAAAAGATGCAGACATTCTTCTGAAAACAAGGAATGTTTTAGGCATTTATAAATACGCCTCCTGAAAGAGAACTCTCATAGGAGTGTGAGGTCAAGTCTCTACTACTAACGACAGACGGCGATGCGAAGTAGGTGGTCTACATCCGGGGAGCCCATCGTTTGAACGCATTTAAAATGGCAGCAGAACGAAAAGGAAGCCTTATTTCCACAAGAAACAAGAAGGAGAAACGAGCTTTATAATTAAAAGTCTACGCACAAATACAGAAATGTCTATCGTAACACCGAGGAACGCAGACTGTCGCATTTGTACTGAAGTGATTGGCGCCCCAGAACCGTCAGGAAAGGGGATATTAAGACAGGCGAGTGATGATTAAAAAGGGAAGGGGAAAGAAATCATGTCTGGCGTGGATCGTCTGTCTCATCATGGCGACGAGCCTTTGCTCGACGATAATTGAGGTTAAAATCGCCGACTTTCCTTTATTACGACCTGTCCGGTCTGATATGTAACAACAAGCAATCACAATATTTAAAAACAAAACCGATAACAACCAAAAACCCAAAGTACAGGCGGCCAGCAAGAAACAGTCCACTCGACACACAGACAGCTCTCACCTCCCTCCGCCCGCTCTGTCTTTCTCGCAAACAACAATTACATTTTGAACTGATCACGTGAGGACAGATGGGAGGAGATGGCGAGATTAAATAGGCTTGTTTGTTTACACCGCATCCGGTTTGACGGCGGCTCTGGAGCCAAAGGAGCCGTCACGAGAGACTCGCCGAAATGACGGTTCCTTTGCTACCGGTGTAGCGTGACAGTCAGTTCCGGCTGAAGTTGTCTCCGGCCGAACTCAAGCGCAGTTAAACTCACCCGTTAACCACCTGACAGTATTCAACCCTCACGGTGACTTAAGCTAAACTTTCATTTAAATTATTTATTTATCTGTTTGACTTATACACCTTTGTCGCCCCCCCCGAAGGCCGAGTCTAACAGGTGCTCGACTTCGACAACGTATCAGCTAGATCCTCACTTGAATTCCGTTCACTCAGTGGAAAGAAGATGAGTTATTTTTTAAAAAAAATAACGGGAACAAATCATCTAAATATTTCCTCTAAAGAAACGGTGCCATTTTTTTTAATGACTAGAAGATGAAAGAAATTAATTCTATCCCCCCCAAAAAAAACACGTGGGACTTCCCGTGATCCTCTCCCCTGATCGTGAAACTCTCTTTAAACATGTCGGAAACAGGACGAGTATTAATCAACATGGCTGATTAGACCAACAGTTTCCCCCGATATTTTCAACCCATTTTTTTTATTATGTCTGTGTACTCTATAAATCTCTTCTCTCCGTATTTTTCCTCCCATTAACTTCAATGGTGATGTATGAATGTGAGCGGGCAGACTTTTAGCTTGGACGCGTCTCGATGCCAGGCCTCATGTTTGTGCAACAGTGGTCAGTACACAGAGCTGCAGTCAGTTTATAGAATCGGCGAATTAAATTACCTACTGACCCTTGTGTGTCACACACCAAATTTTTTACCTGATGTAAAGGTAATGGAACGATATCTACTCAGTCGCACATTGTAAAGGTACGCGAAGAAGGCCAACACATCTTTATGTATATATATTTAATGTGTTACATTTTATACGTTTTACCAGAAAATCAGATTACATGTTTTTAGATAGAACAAGGATTATGACACGTTTAAAAATTATCCTCTTTGTAAATAAAAGAAAGTAAGTACAATTATTAGATTATGCAAATGTAAAATGTCTGTAGAGAAATTATTTTTTACCATTGTTTAAGGAAAACAACAGAAGACACACATGAAATATTAATGTTTGTATCTGCTGTTACCATAACTAGACTTCTTAATGCTGGCTTCCTGCAAACGTCTCGATTTTTCCAGATTTGATGCGTGATTTACAATTTACTTTACATGGAACCGAAGCTATTCGCCATTTTTCCTGAAATGTGTTACTTGATTTATTAGCTAGATAATTTCGAGAAAATGTCATAACATGAAGCAGAATGAATTTTAGCTGCGTTTTTTTTTCTTTCTTTCTTTTCCACGTCTTTCCAATATTTTTATATCTCAGTAGTTGTTAAGTGCATGCAGCTGATTGCAAATAAAAATGTGTACAGCTTTAAAATAGGAAGAAAATAGTAGGAAAAAAAAAGCTAATAGACTTTGGTCAATAAAAAACACCGACGGGGAGCCGTAAATAAAATTATTTATTTTATTCCATAAGGAAAAATACAATTTTGTAATCGCTTAGCTATGTCGTCATTAATGTCAAGAGAATCTAGAGATATTGTAAGTTTCGATAGTTTTCAGCTCTTCTGTCAGGGAGACTAAAAACAACTGTACACGCAACAGTTTGGTGGCGTTTGGGTGTTCGTCAGAGCGACGTATGATGGCGTTGGTGTGAGTTCTTACGTCACTGTTTTTAGTCTACAAGATGGCTGACTTCGAAGTATCGACACACAGATTATTTGGTTGTTTTATGCGCACATTTGACAATTTGTGTTTAGACATTTTAGAACTGAAACCAAATTAAAATTATCAGTAGAACATGATGGAATCTGTGTCGATGTTGTTGTTTCTTTAAAATATACAGGGAAGATCGGAGCCAGTTGTTACAGGGGTAAGTTGTCAGAAACGTATAGATGAGCTATAATCGACGCCATATGCGTCATTTTTCGATCATGGATCAAAGCATATGACGTCGATTATAGCTCATCTATACGTTTCTGACAACTTACCCCTGTAACAACTGACTCCGATCTTCCCTGTATATTTTAAAGAAACGAAAAAATTAAAAGGATATTTCAAAAAATGTGTCTAAGCAACCATCAATGCGAAAATCATTCCGGTTCTTCAGAAACCGATTGGCAATAGAAATCAGCCCACAAGTAGCTGTGTTACTGCCCGTCACCGGAGTCCGGTTGAGTTCACAGACGGTGAATAGAAACCACAGTTAATGCACATGACAGGTACCGAGGACAGTTGGTGATTGATTGGCGGTATTTTTAATGGATATACGGAACTGTACACCATAGAGAACAGAGCAGTGACAGGAGGCGATCTTGGCCGGTTTACACTGGCGCCATTTTGTTTTAACGGACAGTAATAATGCTTGCACGATCCTATATAAGATGGGCAGTTGATTCTTTCTGCAGAGGGAACTCGCAGTACTAATCCGGCATGTTCTGGAATCAGAGATCCAGATGTTGATATCTCTCCCGGCAAACCCACTCATCTTAATACAGCAGCTTGGGGATGTCCGCGCTAGAGAACGGAAACGCGATGACTAGATGGCGTTCACCGACGTCGTACAGCTGTTCTGGTTGCACAGAGTGGACGTACGTACTAACTTCAGAGCGGAGACGGCGACCTATTCCACTCAAGAGGCTCGGCACTTCCCTCGACGATATCTTCCTGAAACCACACACAAAATACTGGCGGCCATTTTCTACGTGATGTACTCGCCTTAATTCCATGTTGCACGATTTGCGCTGCTGAAAATTCTGAAGGAGAAAATAAACAGATTTAATTCCAGTAATCAGTTATATACACTTCAGAAACAAAAGTACACGGTTAAAGTGTGATCCCTGATACAGTTTTATTTATACATGCGCGTGCGTGAGTATGTGTGTAAGTGTGTGTGTGTGTGGTGTGAGAGGAGAGTGAGTGTGTGTGTGTGTAAGTGTGTGGTGTCGTCTATGTGTGTATATGTGTGTAAGAGAAAGAGAGAGAAAGAGAGAGAGAGAGAGTGTGGTGTGTGTGTAAGTGTGTGGTGTGTTAATGTGTGTATATGTGTGTAAAGAAAGAGAGAGAAAGAGATGGAGAAAGAGTGTGTGTGTGTAAGTGTGTATATGTGTGTCGAGAGAAAGAGAGAGTGTGTGGGTGTGTAAGTGTGTGGTGTGTATGTGGTGTATATGTGTGTAAGTGTGTAAGAGAGAGAGTGTGTGTGTATGTTGAGGAGTGAGAGTGAGAGAGGGGGATAGAGAGAGTGTGTGTGTAAGTGTGTGATATGTCCGTGTGTAGTGTGTTTGTGTGTGTGTGTCTGTGTGTCTCTATGTGTTAAACCTTCATTTTCCCCTGCTCCCTGGGGGATGGAAATATCGTAATCCATGAACCTATATTTTACATACATTTAATAATAATAATAATTAAAAATTAGAAAATAGGTGAATTCATGTCTCTCAGTTTACAGCGAAAAACTAAAGAGAGAGAGCCAGTGTGCTGAAGTCTGGTAGCGCATGCGCTGGGCCTGACAAGTCTGCCTTGTCACTTTGTCTTCAGCGATGCTAGTGATGCAGTAATCGAATTAAGTTAGTAAAACAAAAAAAAATATTCAAAGTTTTGATGCTGAATTCCAGCAAAATCAACAAAAGAAGAATCCCTGCTTTAGAAAAACACGGCATAAAACCCGAAAGGGTCGAAAGAAGGGAAGATGATGCTCGCCAGCAGTTGATGTGAGACAGAGAAGTAAACAGCGGCTAAGTTACGGCGGATCGTGCTCTTAACCTTCCACCTGGGGTAACGACTTTGGGCGAGGTCATTAGGGGTCCTGCTTTGTGGCTATTGTAGACGGAAAGTCCTCTACCCGAAAAGAGTGGGTGGAGGCGAGGGGCGGGGCGCTCTTTGCCTTTGGCCTGCCTGCCTGTCTGGGAAGGGTTAGGCGCGTCGAGACCGGTTTTCGGACTTGACGGTGCCGAGGCCTTTTTTCCCAAGACTGTTTTTTTGGCTGGGGAAGCGGTCACTCCCAACTCGAAGTTTCGGCTTCGGCGCCTCAACAGGGCCTTTTAGGCCTACACCAGGAGCTCGCTCCACACACGGCTGCGGCCTCCTCCCCGGAGATAAACACACATACACGGACTTTACACCTGCACCACACACACACAGAGGAAGAAAAAAGGTTATATCTGCTGTAGCTGGAATATAATAACATCTATCGTTGCTGTATTTGGGAGGCAGAAAGAGTAAGGAGCATCAACTGTTGTTTGCTGAAACTTCCATAAAGGTTACGTTTGTACACATCACTGATGCTCTTTTTTTTCAGTTAATTGAGCTGAGATTTGGCTGAAATCCAAGCATCCGACCACAAACAGCACTAAAGCCTCTTCTGAGTGACAGACAGACAGACAGACTCTTAAGCTGGGGTGAGACGCTCTGTTAAGGAGTCTATTTAATTTTGCTGGTGTCATTCTCACTTAGAGGGGAGTCTTTGGAAAATGTGCCCTGTTATTCTATAGAGTAAAACCACAAAACAACCGCTACTTGTGACGTCACCGTAAAAAAAAAAAAGAAGAGAGACGCGAACAGCAATGACGGATTATCTTCTGGCAGCTTCGGCATTTCGCTCTTTCAATAATAAATTTTTATGTAATCTGTTTTCTACTTTCGGTTTTTTTTTTTCCATTGTCCTCGTTGCTGCTTTCTCTATAACTATTATTAGTTTGAAAACGGATATAGATTGGACAAACAAAACTAGTCCACTTTAGTTAATGATTGATCTTATGGGAGACCTACTTCTTGAATGATATAGCGTCTTCTTGTTGAGGATATGCGCAAATAATGAATAGTTTCGATGGAGAGAGGTACATAATACATACACAATACATTGGTACAGTAAATATACAAAAACAAAGATGAATACTTTGTACAGTGCACTAGTGTTTGGCATGTGAGGGTTTAGCTTTATATTGAGCCTGACACCTTGTTTGTATGCTCCCTTACAGGTTATATACAAGCATGACTGTGGACCGTTGTTCCAAATATTCTACAGCACTTTCCACAACGCATCCAAGATGTTTGGCTGCTGTTTGACTTCCTCAGTAGCCGTATAACTCCATGTAGCCTCAGTGGTGTTCATATCAAATCTCTGTACAGGCCGAGGCATCTTTGTGAGTGCTCTCTCAGCTTCCTCATTCCAGATAGTTGTGTTCTTTTTTACTCGAGATCGTTGTCATGTTGAAAGATGAATCCCCGTCCAATGAAATGTCTCCTTGAGGGAATGGTGCGATAGATGAGAACCTGCCTGTATCTGTCGGCAGTCAGTATACCTTCGATTTCGTGCAAATCTCTTAGGCCCTTGGTTGACATGCAACCCCGTACTTGCACCGATCCACCTCCATGCATCATGTAACTGTTGCTCACCGACTGTCACATCTCTCCTCGGCCCACCTTCAAAGGCACCTCCTTCCAGATCTGGTCACCCTATTGTTCCATGTCTGCTGCCCATTCCACTCTTGCTGTTTGGTTTCTTCTATTCAGCAAAGATTTTCAAGCAGCTACACTTTCAGTGTATCTTGCTGTTCTTGAAAATAACGCTAAGAGCCGCACTTGCAGCTGGGTCATCCGCAAGATCTCATAAAAAAGAAAACCCTAAGGTACATAACATCACTCTTAGAAACTTTAAACTTTCCTTCCCTGCGCGTCCATCGTCAACAGCTTCCGTTTCGCGTATCTTCCCAAGATTCTCGCCTGCAGCTCCTTTCTTCCGAAACATGAATTCCAGCTGTAATCAGCCGCAAGGAGCAGTTTCCACCGGCCGAGACTTTGATTTCTATACGCTTGTCGTGTGATATTTCCTCCGCAGAAACCATAGGATCACCGCACTACTAAGATATCCCTGCCTTATGGTCCTTCTGCAGCGGGAGCACTTTAATGGCTCGTACGGCGACCATTCACAGAGAACTCGTAAATTTTACATGTGAAATGCGATTCTGTCACGTGTTGTTTGCATCATTTCAGGCCACAGTTTTTTTTTTTTTTTTCTCTTCCTGTTTCCGTAACTGTTTCTGATATTGTACACGCACACAGCGCACGCCGAACGTTCGTGTTCCGGGCCCCAGAGTTCAGCAGCTACAAAAAAGGCCGAACACCGCTGGTGGCTCGCACGGTGAATTCGCCCGGTAAGAAAATGTTCCATTTTTACATCGACCGATACTATCGCTGTTGATTACTTTTGCTGGCAGTATATATATTTTTTGCCATTAAATATTAACCGATCTTGAAAGTTAAAGTGTAGCGAAGTAAACGCCTGTTAATACTTAAATTAAAAACAAAAAAAAAAACAAACATTGCTGACTAAATTAAAGCTTTCCAATAAAAGATTTTAGACATTTTTGTTGTTCATTCAAAATGGACGCGACGACAGAAAACTGCTACTTACTCGTACCTACCTCCTGCTTTTACGACACGTGCTGCTCGCGTCTCGCTCTTACTACAGATGACCACTGATAGGCTACGAGAAAAATGGACCAGAAACCGTTTATAACCATCAGAGCTTTTGGAAAACTTTAAGTAATCCTTGTTGTGGAAAAAATGGAATGTGAGGATTTGGCAATCGACTAAATCTAATCCAAGTGTAGGTGGAATCGTTCTCTCGTCATTGCCGCCTGAAACACTTTTCGCGATGTGGACCTTTGGGGACTGTCTGTCACATGGGAAATTCTTCACGACCTCATCTACCTGTCAGACTTACAAAAAATATCTTGGCAGAACTCTAATAATATTCCCTGTTCTACGCAGAATGAACACATTCTATGGAAAATAAAAGCTATCGAGATACTTTTAGTGAAAGCTAGCTAAGAGCCTGTCCGGGGTGGGGACTTCGACAGATACGAAACCAGATATTATCTCAGTTATCCACTTTAAAAAAACACAAACAAAAAGCACTTTTTTTTTCTATTTTTTTGCAAGAAAGAAATTTGCGTTCTAATCCTGATTCTGTTTTTTTTTTTTTAAATATTAGAAAAAAAACAAAAAAACAGTTAAGTTTTCTATATTTCGCCAAGAACTATCTGCTTTGTGACTTTTATGTTTCGTTTAGAACATCACATACCGGTCTTCGATTAATTTTGAAAATAAAAACTTTTCTGGTTTAATGGGACCGACTCGACATTAAATCTCGAAGATATTTTAAATTTCATGCGTAGGTGAATTTTATAGTCTGGAATTTGAAATTGGTAAAGTAATATTCTAGATAAGTTAACGCATATTTGTACTTTTAAAATATTTTATTAAATCTTTTAAATGTATACTAAGTTTTATTGAAGATAAATTATATGCAATGTTTTCAAACTGGTGTAAGAATGGCGACTAATTTGGTTTTGTACTGACTCCTTACAAACCATCTGAGGCGGAACTGAATTTATAGCAGGTGGTAGAGACGCTGCCCACTCTAAGTCCATAAAAACAATTCTACAAACCAACTCTCGTAGACCTTTTGTTTACCAGCTGATTTTTGTTGCGAAAACAAACAACTAAATATTAAAGAAAAAATCTAATTATAGAGGCTGTAACATCGAAAAAAGCGCATTAGTTAAGTGAATTTGTTAGTTTAACGAGACGATCTGTTGCTTAGACTATGGCGAACCCAGTCCGTAAATTCTGCAGTAGTGGAGTTGCTTAAAGCCGGCTTCCGGCCTAACGCGGGCTGACCGCAAGAAATATATTATCCTCTGGTTTTCATCTCGTCTCTCAGCCAGAAACTTATGGCCGACCGTCTGCACTATTACCAGCCAAATTGGGGCACGGCTGTAGTCGCGTCATGGCTGCACGTTGTTTACTCTTTCATTCATATCTTTACGGTCTGCTTTATGGTAACAGGTGAGCGGTCGGCATAAATAAATTAGTTATTACAATTTACGGCAGCATACAGTGCACGACAACTGGAATGGTTTATGGCACGTCACCGGAGAACGGCTGGACGGGTAAGTTTGATTGCTGTTTCTTTTTCAGATACTTGGTGACGCGCCAATCTCCGGGTACTCGTCTACAGATGTGCGACACCGCCCCAGACGAGAGTTCATCGAATCACGTTCTTGGATGCAAGTCGTCATTCCAGCCATCTCCGATTTATTTCCTTCCAAAACTTAATCCTGAAATCGATGACAAGTAGATTAGATTCGTCGCTATTTGCGTTCACCAAAAAGGAGACGCCGCCAAGCGTTTGAAACGGAGGTTACTAAATCGCATTGGCAGTCGATGCTCTGAGACTTGAAGGTCGGGGCGTTAATGGAATCTGATAGTTAATTAGTCTGCAGGCCTCGGAGCCGAGAACGGTGAGGACTTGGTGGGGATGGCCGGATCCTTCCGACACGGGGTTGTAGATGCTGAAGTATCACTGCCGAACAAACCTCCCTCTGGTGCTTTATTGCATTTTTGAGATGTGGGAGGAAAAAGACGCGGCCGCCTGATGAAGAAGTGCTATTAAAGAGGTACCAGCGCCGTTCAAAATACCACACAAATTTGATTGAACTGTAACTTACAGGTAAACGTTTACTATTGAGAAAAGCGCGCATTACTGGAGTGATAAGATTATTTGACGCCATCTAAGGTCACGTGTCAGATAAGGCGCAGTAATATCGCGTAGGGTTAAAGCAGCTCCACGACAACCGAACGGCGTAGACTGGGATCTTACGTGGTAGCGCATTGTTCTTATGGTTAAAAGCACCTTGGTACGAAACTTGCCCGTACATTTTTTACTGTAACATTGTAGGACTACATTTCACGGCGTAAAACTATTTCCTATTTTGACCGTGCTTTGTTCGATTCTTTCTGTTTTTCGTGATCTGTGTACAGAGAAATAAATATCCAGTTTACACCACTGGCTTCTTGATTCGGGCAGAGTGCAGCAGTTCACAGGGCGGTGACGTCGTCACGGTTCAGCTACGCGTAGGTATAGAGTTAACCGGGTTTGGCCGCTCGTGACAGAAGAGAACCAGCGGTTGGCGTTGACAGAGCGACGTCCGATCCCCACGTGATCGTGAGAACCCTTTCAGCGGCAAAGACACCTGGTTCGCGCAGGTAAAAACACGTCGCCGCCTCCGGATCTAAGCAGAGCCTGCTACCTTAGGTGTTTCATTGTTCCTTCCTCTCACGCGCGTGCTATAAAACAGAAACATCTACCAGCTGACGTGAGGGGGTGGGGGCACGCGCCAGTTGAAGACGTTGCCCCCGTCTCAGTTCCCCGAGGGGGCGGGTCCCTACTAGAACCCTGGGAGGAAACTAGAGAGCCCGGCGAACACCCAAGACACCACCCACTGATGAAGGTGCCTTGAGTTACAGCATTTAGCTCAAAACAAACATTTTAATTAATGTTAGCTTTTTGCTGGATCACGAATCAGATTTATGCGTTTATTTTATTTCTGTATAAGTTCTGTTCGTATTCAACTTGATGACCAATAAATTAATTCTGTGACATTCGCTTGAATCACCGCCGTTGCAAATTCGACCAATAATGTTGCGTTGTCGGTAAATCTATTTGTGACGTCATTAGCTGGTCACGCCTCATATTCGTCATTTTCGGATAATGTTGCTATTACTTCTGTTTGCGGCAACACTAAATATGACTACCTTCGTCAATGACTGCCGGAAAACAAAACACCAACCAATAAAGCAATGAGGAAATGAAGATGAAGCTAAAGGGAAGCTGACTGCTGTAAAGTAACATCCTCTTATCTCATACTGTATCAACTTTAAATCTATTTTAGTGAAAAAGCATCGCTACAATAAAGAATAACGAATCCTAATTGTTCAATGAGTAACGAGATGGATGGATTTATATCACTATATTATTATTATATTATTATTATTATTATTATTATTATTATTATTATTATTATTATTATTATTATTATTATTATTATTATTATTATTATTATTTAAGGTACCAGAATTTCTTTTTAACCTTTAGAGATGACGTCGGTCAGATTCTATTTCGATAAACACGACAATATTTGATTTCTTTCCAGTCTTTGATTGATGCCACATCTCATCGTGTTCGGACGGCGTGTAGCACTGAAACCTTCTGAATATGGTAGAGCGAGAAAGTCTCTTTATCCGTTACTTAATATTCTTATTTGCAACGCCAGTGCTTCCGATTACAACTGGCACTGGCCTTGTATTTACAGCGTGATGCACTTCTGCAGCATTTTTAGTCCCTTGTTTGTTCTCAGTCCTGTAATCGCTGGTAATGGCAATATATCGACGAGATGACACCTTTTCTTCTTCTATTCTTTAAAATTATGTCAGGCTTATTCGCAGCTGTCTTTCTACCGCTATTCACCTGTATATCCCATATTGATGTCACAATCTTATTCCCGATATAACTTTGGGGGACTGATCGATGATCATACCAGCCACTGGCTGCACTGATTTAATAGCGTTTTTAAATTGTCAAATGGATGTAGTTGGCCATATTATTATGCCTTTCAAGGTAATCAGTTGGTGCCATCATTCAGCAAGATGATGCTGTGTTAAATTGTTTCTGGGCATTCAGGATGCTTTCTGCAATTCTGATGAGCACTTTTCTTAAGGACCTTATTTATTCTCGTAGCATTTGGTGGTGGCTGCCTGGTTTTGTGCAGCTATTAAGTGGTTCCGTCTCACCCTCGAGGTCTACATTAGCCAACCAGCTGCAGCTTTGTCCTATACTGGCGCTGTCCATTTTATCCTTCTCGTGTACTGGCCACGCGTCATCTTCGCTTCCCGTGTAATTTCAGGTCTCCCATATAACACTGAGTGGTCCACGTTTTCGGTATTTCTGCCGGTCTTCGTCCGTAATCACTGTCATTCAGCTCAACTCCTAGAGGTGTAAGTGACACGCGTAAGGCCAGCGGTGAAAGAAGATAAGCTACTCTCGACACAAACGCAAAAAAATTACATTGCAATATTCCCTTTTTTTTAAAAAAAAATGCAACTCCATTAGTCGTTGCCACTCCTTATTCGTGCTCTAAAATCATCCTTGCTTGCCGTTTTGACAAAATGTCGGATGGATTAGGCCAGCCGGGATCTAGACACACCACCTTTTCGGAATCGATCCACGCCATTCTCAGGTTTCATTTTACTCTCTCTACTTATTATTATTATTATTATTATTTATTATTATTATTATATTATTATTATTATTATTATTATTATATTATTTATTATTATTATTATTATTATTATTATATATATATTATTATTTATTATTATTATTATTATTATTATTATTATTATTATTATTATTATTATTATTATTATTATTATTATTATTATCTAAGTAATCCGCATTATTGGAAGCGCTGACGAAGCCTGATTTGATCCGAATGTTCCTTATATACAGATAATAAGTCTAATCTTGTAGGTGTAACAGGTATACTTCCGGTGGAAGAATTTCTTGCAGAGACACAGTTGTACAGTAATAAAGCAGGTCCGAAAAATATTATTCTAACAAAGAAAACGCATAAATTATTAATTAGAAACAAAACAAGTCAGCCGTATGCGTCGCCTTAGTTTTGGTATAATCTTACATAAAAAGAGGATGGGGATTATTTCCAGTGGTAACACAGCTGCGGAGTAAGTCAATGAAACCGGAGAGGAGTAAAAAGAACGAGCCCCACGTGATCAAAGCTCCAACATTTCGTCATGTAAAGGAGTTCAGGAAATCGCACTTCCGACGAATTTTTTCCCCCAAAGCTCCTCTGCTCACAGCTCGAAAGGGGCGAAGAGTCTGAGGACGTACGAAGAACACCCGTCTTTTAGGAGTTCATTGCGCTTCGAGACATTGACGGGCGATACCGATCGATACTCCTCAGCTGACAACAGGTGCTGGCAAAAAAACACGATCCCCTAAAACGCCTCTAACCACGTCCTCTTGTTCTATGAGACCAGAGTCCTGATAGATTCCCGCTTAATCTGCGAAACGCAAGAGAAAGAGATTTCGGCATCCCCAAGGATTCAGAACCAGGCTGGTCCGCTCGAATAAATACAAAATTAAACCTAAATCTCACTCAGGTTGATAATCGAAACTAAGCTGCACTTTGAACGCTGCTGTTTGGATACGGAAACCCATTTGTTGGTTAACCTTCACAGTTCTCACGTGTCGCTCTGCCCCACCAGAAAGGAAGTCTCTTACTTGTGTGTGTTGATGAATATGTGCTCATCAACATCTGTTGTCCTCCACTGGCGACATTCAGACGTGAGCAATAAAGGCATAAAGCTGTTTCCTCTAAAACGTTCTTCTCTTCAAATCGTCAATTATTTATTTAGCTGCCACTTACAAGAATGAAATCATTTCAGAGAAGTCTATAACATAGCGTGCGATAGTCGCCAAGAATAATCAATATTTAAATAAAAAAAAACATATATGATTAACGTTAAAGCAAAACAAAATACTCAACCACTTATTTGGTGACATTCAAATTATTGCACAATCATCCACTTTGTTGAGGCGGGAAAAATTCTTCAAGATAATTGAATTATCGCCTTTTAGTTGAACTACTTCCTTCCCATTAGAGATTTTCTATAAAGATTAATTAATAATTGATAACTTCAGCAATCAATGAAGCGCTGTCGTTGTTCTTGTTGTTTTTGAATTAAATCCGGAATTTTTTCCCTGTCTGCCTGCTGAGTTCAGCCCGGCTCTCGTCTTCGACAAACGAGATTCTCGCCTGAATTCCAAACGAGGCTGCGATCCGCCACCGGCCGTTCGGCGGTTAGGCTACTGGGTTGCCACGGCGGAGAGATCCGAATTCGATCCCAGGTCGGCTCGGTCTGGCCCTGGCATGGTTCTTTTTGCACTCTTCGCTAGCCGGTCACGTGGGGTTTCTTTAAGTATCCCATTTTCTTCTCACATCTGAAAACGAAAAGTTCCGGTAAGGATTTCCTCGTAGCGCAGGACAGGTAACGAACGCTCTCTAGCGGACAACCGCGGCACTATCTTGCCTTGTGGAGGCTGGTGAATGAAAACAAAACAAAAGAAAAAAAAATGACGCCGCCGGCCAGACTGGCACGAAGGCTGTGGGTAAGATGCTGCTTGGAGAATGGCGTTCGAAATACTCTATTTTCTCGAAGGTCTCCCATTACGAAGGAAATTGGTCAATAAAAAAAAGAAAAAGACACACGGAAATGATAGAATGAATTTGCGCTCATCGCGCGAGGAATATTAAAAATGGTTATACTTCTTTTTTCTTCAGTCCACCAAAAATAATTCCATCAATCGGCGTTCACGCGCGAAGTAGAAGCCGTTAATCAATGTACTGACGATGGCTGATACATCGATTATTGAGTTAACAATTCATCCAGCCGAGATATATATATATAAAGTTTAAAAAGTATTAGATTAGAAAGTTATAAGCTCATGATTTGTATTTTATAGTTTATTAGCGGTTATACACATTAAATTATTAATTTATTTTCGGGAGAGAAAGCAGACCAAAGGGGAAAATTGTAAGGTATAAATCAGTACCGAGTGCGGGTTGTAACATTTGAGTTGATTGGTTGACTGTATAAGCTGATAAAGGTCGGGGGTAGTTGGGTGAGACTCGTGGTTTCCGGTGAATCATTTGATGTCTTCGAGAGCGTAAATTATTGGTGTCATGACCCAAAACCCTTCCTTTCCTGAATGGCGTCAAAGCACAGATTGAGCCTTTCATTGTTTAATTGGAGTCGGCCATGAAGAAAAGGTAAATTTCTGTAATTCAGCGACAGAGATTCAGTAATCAGTGGTGCAACAATTAATAAATTTGTTATTTCTTGCGAGAACGGAGAGATATAGTATATAAGCCATGGCGGCTTTTCGCCTACTTCAGCTCGTACTGCGAACCAAGTGGCTTCATTCTGCCTTAGAGACTTACGTACCTCTTCGGTTTAACAAGATTCTTCAGTCACACGCCAGACTCTCTTCGGAATTTCAGTCGGTATGTCCGATGTTTGAAAGCTTATTTCCACCTAATGGGATCCAAGAGTGAAGATGAGCGCTGAGCTCGGTGCTGTAACGTGTCCGTGAACAGAGCAGACCGGTGGTTCGGGGCCGCGCCACCCTGGCTGCCTAGGCGAGTTTTGAAGAATTCGGAAGAATAAGAAGCTGCACGCGGCGCTTCATTGCCCTGCTTCTTCCATTCGTTATCTCGGTTCCAATTCGCCGTAGCCCCATTTTGAAACCAATGTAGACGCCATTCCTTCTTTATACTTTTATATCGAGTAATTCACACCCGACTTAATTTGTTCGCGCATATATTTTCCAGCAGCAACAACACAAGCTGTCCTCAGTACGAGCGAAAAGCAATCAAATTCTTGTCTGCTAACGTAATGGCGATATACAAGATTTTATCTGCGGCGGGCGTTGTATAAAATATTAGATATAATACACCAATAGTTAAACGTTTCCCTTTTCTTTTTAAGCCAATGAAATACGTGCTTTCAAAAACTTTAATACCAGTTATCCCCCTTTGCGTACAACAAAATCTCAACAATCTTTCCAAAAGTCGTTCGGCGTCTAATTCTGGAAATCCCTTAAGAACTGTCTGTCGGCTGCACACGATGGTCACCAATAGCAACGTCACGTATTGGGTTCATCTGCTGCTCCACCAGACACATAAAAAACCATTTAACCCGCGTAAGTCGGTCGTTTGTAAGCTGAGGGATTGCACGGGAAAAGGGAGAGGAAATGTTGCGTATGTTTTATAACAGTTACTGACCGGAACTGTCACAGCTAAGATGCACATGATGGCGGAAGTAAAAGAGAAATGGCAACAGCAAGCAGCCATGATTACAAAGTGTGCACCGGAAAAATACCGACGATTGTTTTCAGTTTTAAATCAATAGAGAGTAGTATAAAATTAATCCTCAGTTACATTTCGACAAACCGCTATTGTTTTGTTATTTTTTTACTTAGTTGAAGTCAGACTGTAATAGTTGTCGGCAGTATTAAGTTACGAGAGCGCGTGATTAGTCAGTTGAGCTCTTCGTGTTTGCTATAGTATTGCCATGGTTCCTGAAAACAGTCTGTCAAAACAGAGCATTCTAAGTAACGAATAGCTGCATATTTGCTAACAAGCTCCTTTTTTTTTACTTCAAAACTACAGAATTGGAAATAATTGTGAAAATAGATTATGGAAAAAAATAACGAAGAATTCTAGCTGGAAGACGTATAATTGCCCAATGGATTATTACAGAAAATATTCAAAAACAGAATTAATACGTTGAGCAGTGTACCAGTGATCGGCACGTGAGCCCTTAGCTTTATATGGAGCCCGACACCTTGTCTTTCGTGCTCCAATACAGGATATCAGTGTATAATAGTGGAATGCTGTTCCGAATATCTTGAAGCACTTTCCACAATTCATCCAAGATGTCTTGGTTTCGGTCTGACTTTCTCAGTAGCCATATAACCCCATAGAGTCTCAGTGATGTCTATATCAGGCCAAGTATCTTTTGTGAGTGGTCCACCAGCCACTTTACATTCCTGATAGTTCCTCACCGCATTGGCTGTGCGCTTGGGGTCGATGTCAAGGAAGATGAATCCCCACTTAATGAGATGTCTTCCTGAGGGATTGGCATGATGGAAGAGAACCTGCCTGTACCTGTCGGCAGTCAGTATACCTTCGAATTTATGCAAATCTCCTACAACCTTGGCTAATATGCAGCCCCACATTTGTATTGAATGCTTCACTGTAGTTGCTGTACACTGGCTGTAATACTGCTCCCCAGTCCACTCTCAAACAATCCGCCATTGATTATTGCCAAACAGTTCAATCTTGGACTCATCTCCTCCTTGCGTATTTGGTCATCTCGCTGTTTTATTTCTACTACCTGTGTCAGCTTTGCCATATATGGTTTCCTTTTCAGCAAAGTTTTTTCCGGGCAGCTACATATCCACTGGGGATGCTTCGCACTAACGCGGTGCAGCATCTTACTATTCCTGAAGAAATAGTATTACTCGTACGTGCATCCGGATCATTCGCAAGGTCTGTTCTGGGTGCTCGTCTATCACGTAGAGTCCCAAAGTACCTGACACCATTTCTGAAGAGTTTGGGTTTTATACCCCGACCGCGTCTACTGTTAGCAGTGCCAGTTTCTCTTGTGTTTCTCAGATTCTTGCAAACAGCTCGTTCTAAAACACGAAGTTAGGCTGCAAAGGAGCCACAGTATTCACCACACCAGAGAGATGTCGCTTCCTATACCTGTGGAGTCCTTCTGCGGGTGTGGCTGTTTGTACGACAACCACTCACTGTGCATTATATCAGCACGTGACTGTACTACGATTTTTACAAACGGCACGTGATTCTATCACGTGTCATTCTCACTTCTTCTACCCAATTCTTTCTCATACCGTTGATTTTTTGGTATGTTTTACTAATAAAATGGTGGAAAATTCTCGAACTAATTGCCAATAAATTAGTTATTATGAATACTTTATATATTTAAAATTTTAAGGTCGTGTAGCGAATGCGTAATAAGCTCAGATAACCACTACCAGAAAGAGCTTTCGCATTTATATTGCAGCAGTTATCGCCACACGTCAGTCTGCCGGGCAATGAAAGGGTTGACAAAATTCTGGCCAAAGCCGCCACCAGGTTACACTCAGAGCCCGGCCTGTATTCACTCCTCGAGCGTGAAAGTCGGCAGCCAAAGAAACTAACGATCGCTGTAGAACTGAATCTAAAACAACACTAACTTTGATTTGAAGAATGAGAATCAAAAATATGTGCAAAGATAAAAAAAAAAAGGTTTCACAAATTATCCTGGGTTCTATAGGTACAGATTAGCAGACTTCTCACGGGTAATCATTCTTATCATTCTCTTTTAGATGCCCCGTGCTTATATAACAGAAGTGGCCACTTCGATTACAAGCCCCCCAGTTGCAAGCTGTTTGAATCAGCTGAACACTGTCTCGGAGAGGGAGAGGGAGAGAGAGAGAGAGAGAGAAGAGAGAGAGAGAGAGGAGATGAGAGATGGAGAGAGAGAGAGAGAGAGATGAAGAGATGGAGAGAGAGAGAGAGAGAGAGAGAGAGAGAGATAGAGAGGAGAGAGAGAGAGAAGATGAAGAGATGGAGAGATAGAGAGAGAGAGAGAGAGAGAGAGAGAGAGAGAGAGAGTAGAGATGAGAGGAGAGAGGAGAGAGAGAGAGAGATAGAGAGAGAGAGAGAGAGAGCTCGAGAGACGAGATCGAGACTATCTCTCGATCTCTCTCTCTCAGCGCTTCTTCTCTGAGAGCTAGGCATCATAGTTTCCCTCTCCCCGACCTGAGTTTTCTGTCTTCGCGTCAGGTTTTTCCAGCGCTAGAAGGCTGAGGTTAAACTTACAATAGTTTCCTATAGAATCGTCCTTCCCAAAGATGACGGCCGTAAAAGTAATACTTTAAATTATGAGAGTTTTTTTTTCTTCTTTTTCTGAAATTACTGAAAAAGTCAAGTTATGAAAAATGTGATGGAAAAGTTCCGATGATTTCCATCGATCGGAAGACGTTAATTTCTGTCTTCTCTTATCCGATCTCCAATATCACGAAATATTTCTTTCAGCACATCAAGGTTAAAAAACGTCTGTGGTTATCACGACTTTAGCAACGGTAGATCAGCCATTCGAACACATGCAAGAAATATCCTTTAAAAAACAACAAATATTTATACTTTAGATTGGCTAAAACTTGCTTAAATTTTTCTTTAATCAACATTTTGGATACAGCATTAAATTTACTTAAAAATCTAGAAGATATTTTATTAAAAAAAAGTCTCCAGGCAAAATATTTTTGGAGCATTCAGTTAAAGGGACAGTGTGCATTTCAGATCATTTCCCCCCCTCATATTATTAAATTCTAATTTTCATTATTAAAGGTAAAATCAATAACTGCAAACCTTCAGTTATGATAAGAAAATAATTAATGCCACGACTAGCTAATAATTGAGAAAACCATCTCTTTCGTCATGAGGTCAATATTTAAATATACTAATCAAAACACGTTTTAGTCACGATAATATGTTCTCACGAAGCAGAACTTGCCTGGGTGTAAGTAAAACTGAATAAAATCTTGGATTTTCGTTAATAGTATTGTAATACATAAAAGCATCGGCTCTCTCATGCTTCTTTTGTTGTTGTTTATTGTGATCTTTGGTGTTTGCACGGCGAGGGTCTAGATGACCTTTACCACCAAGGCCTTGTTTCTAGTTTATAGTCCTGCAAAGCAAACAGACGGGAATTCTCGGATTAAACGCAATTACTATCGTCATCGGGATCAAAGCTGCCATTCATGGGGCCGAGTTGGTTCGTAAGTGTAAAGTCTCCATCGTTGTTCCTTCCGTTCATCCGGTCACTGGCCTAAATAATCGACCGTGACGTGGAGTCGGAAGTATCGCTGTTATCTCACGCTCAAAGAAGTGCCACCATCTTTTCTCAGAAACGTCTGTCACGCAGGTTGGTAAAGAATCGCACTGGGTTTAATAGTTTAAAATAAAAGTACCTGATGATGGCTTTTTTTGAAAAGAACTTTGACGTTTTGTTATCGTCTTCTCAGTATTAACTCGGGCAAGCCTTCAAAAGTGTAGTCGCATCTCGTGCTAACACAGCAACAGAACAGCGCCCGCACATCTTTTGATAAATCGAGAGCATCGACAGAAGGAAAGTTTGAAGTACAATATGTTTGGAAGGAGGAGTCGGCCAAGAAAAGTTCTGGGGCTTCTGAAATTATAGGCGGGTTTTTATGAAAACACACAGACAGCAAAATAGCTTTTTTATTACACACACGTACTAAAGTTTGTATTAATGTTACACTTATTAACTTGCGTCCCGGTTACAGTTGAGAAAGAGAGAAAGAGAGAGAGAGAGTGTGTGTGTGTGGATGTGTGGTGTGTATGTGTGTATATGTGTGTAAGAGAAAGAGAGAGAGTGGTGTGTGTGGTAAGTGTGTAGTGTGTATGTGTGTATATGTGTGTAAGAGAAAGAGAGAGAGATGACGTCATTATAGAAAGAGAGATGACGTCATCACATATATATATAGAGATGACGTCATTATATAGATATATATAGAGAGAGAGAGAAATTTAACCCTTTTTTTGCGTACTCGGAAAATTTTTTATCTTTTCTTTAATTCTACATGTCACCGTATTTCGCATGAACGATACCAGAGATAATTTCGAAGAATTACCTAAAGAAAGATATTTTGAAAACTGTTTCAGTCAGTCGGTCAAAAGCCTCGCCATTTGGTACCCTGCCGTCCCAAAAACCAATACCACCTGTTTTTCCTGTTCTGTTACAGTGCCATCATTAACACTCACACACACACACGAGTGAAAAGAGCATCTATATCCTTTTTCGATACTTTAATATGTTTCTAAAATTTAATTTTCTTTCACTTTAAAGAAAAAAATGAAGAAAGCAGACAGGGAACGGAAGAGTTAACCGGTTCTAATTCCTAAACTTGTTTGTGAGTGCGCATCTTGGAGAGCCACGAGAAAGAAACGAAGAAGAGTTGCGCTCCCAAAGTAGAGACGGTTCCTAAACTTCTACACCATTTACATTTCACGGAATGCTTTGTTAATCGGCCCCACCTTTCATTTCCCGAAGCTGTTCCTCCTTTCCGTTCCACGGGAGGACACGCAAATTCGGATTTGAATTATAACTGAATTCCCACCGCCACCAATCGTCTCTACTTCAACGAGCGTACCCCACTGCGAGACCAGAGGCACGTGCGCATCTGTCTCCAGCTCTGTCGGCGGTATTTACACGCTTCGCTAATGTGCCCATACAAAGATTTATCTAAACACTGACCGAGACTTGGGATCAATAAGCGTTCTGATTGCTATATTGTTGATCTGCATCGTTGCGGAGCCCGACCGAGAATCGATTTCCTGTTCCGCCATTTGAGGACTCGGTACTAGATAAAGCGAAGCTCCGGTAAGTATTTCCACAATTTGATTAAACCCGATCGCACTGACTGTTGATAGACCTAGGAGAAGATTTTTTAAAAATTCTCTCTGGCTACCAATCGCTGGTATATTTCCCCTTCTCGGCTGGATTCTATCTATTTGATCAGACGGCCATTCCCCTTAACTTTCTTTGGCAGCATCTATAAATGAAAATAGTCAATGACCATTATGTCTTCGTCTCTTCTCCACAAGAGAAAACGACATCAATAATACACACACACACACACACACACACACATGTCTATGTGTGTTCATTTACCATTTTACTTAAAAGAAAAAATGTGAATAATATATTTTTGAAATTCCAAAATGGCAAAGTTTATAAACGTCTGTGATTTGCAATTCCTAGGAGTTTAGCGGGCATTTGTCGAAGCAGAAAACAATCATATGTCTTCTGGAAATTTCTGCACAGTTTGCTTCTTTACGAACTAACTTAATAATAATCATCATCTCCACAAGCAAACAAACAGAACGCATCCATCCATCCATCCATCGGTGGCTTCAGTCTGTCCAAAGTCACGAAGAATCAAAGTCTTTTTCGTGTGTGGTGACTGTAAATGTATCAAGCAAATGACAAAATAAGCAAAGTATTAATAGATTGTGGGGTTTCGTCAAATTGTGAAATAGCATTAGTTTACGTTAACTGATGTCAGATACTTTTGGAAAACAAGGTATTGTAATAATAATAATAATAATAATAATAATAATAATAATAATAATAATAATAATAATAATAATAATAATAATAATAATTTTCAAAAAGTACTTTTGCCGTGCTCGGCCCCGACGGCTCCAGCTCGACCCGAAAGTTCCCGAATTTCTCCGACTCGCGATCGCGCAAAACCCTCCGTGAATACATTAGCATTGCTGTAATTCGTTCTTTTATTTCTGTTATAAACTTATATAGTTTTCACTTTTTATTTCATCATTACTGCATTAATTAGCGACGTTATTCGCTACCGCCGTCGTATCTGATAAATGCTCTCGACTCCGCGATCGGTTGCACTTCGGCCTGGCCTGGGAAACTGAGTCTATTTTCTTGTTTTGTGCGCATCGCTGCCAACCAAGAAAACTTTCTTAGGCGTTCAAAATTACATGGGAAAATATAAGCAGTTTAAAAAATTTACGATTTGGTTTTATGGTCCATAAAAAAGGATATAACTCGTAAACGGGCTGAGCGGTTCACTGTTTCTCGCAGCTCCCCCTAAAAGAGAAAACGAAAGATGTTCTATGTTTCAGCAGACTGGATAATACCGAATTTCAAAATGGCGCTGAACCCTTAGAACATTTAAAATACTTATTGCAGCAGAAACCCTTCAAATTCATTGCCAAAAAATTCCGTTAATTTTCAAAATGCAAATAGAATCGTATAGACGTAATTGATGTCCATGCAGCGGCGAAGCTTTATTGGGTTATATTTAAGATTTTGACTAAAAAAATGAAATGCTTAATAAGCTTATTTAAGCGTCTGAGCGAGTCCAGTGAAAATTAGATTTCTTCTTGGTGAAGTCTGTCTTGGCTTTCGAGGTAAGCGAATCTCAAATTACTTCTAATCCAATCACCAGCATACCGCATTAAGTTCGTGTCTGCAAGCGCATTATAAAGAATAAATTCCAACTTGTTCTTCGCAAATTCTAATGCCAAGATATGTTTTCCATTTTGAAGATTATCGTAAATGCGGCGTGGCTCTGGGGAATGGTCGAGAAGTCATGGTTGCTGTTTTGTCGGCCACTAAACGGCTGGTGCCGTGGCTAAGAGTTTAAATCTGCAAAATCCGTTTGATTAAACGAATTCCAGCATCAGGAAAACTACATTCCGATATGTCCATATTAGCCATGTGTACGCCTAAGATAGACAGCCGTTTTGTCTGTAGTTCTTAGAAAGGAAATTAGTTAAGCGTTAAAACAATGTATGCTAGTATTAAGCTGTCGTGTCTGTATTTAACCTTAGATATGTTCGAAAAATGGCGGCCCTTGCTTTAATCTTTGGTAATGGTTCAAATACGAAACAGTCACCCTCAAGCCATAAGTTCGGTCAGAAAGAACGCAGACTATGCCGAAATTCACTTTAATATTTAAGATAGAACAAGGAACAGAAACAGCGGTTTGTTTGGTTTTATCGTAATACTGAAAGAAGAGAATCTATTATCGATTAACTAGCAAAACGTTACACAGCGTTAAATATTTACATTAGAGAAGATTGGAACATAAATGCACTCGTTGTCTTGCACAGATGCAGGGACCGACAGTTGAGCATCTTACGGAAATTAATTATTCATTCATTGTTGAACAGAGTTTAATCAACAAATATGACAATCAAAAGGTTTGGAAATTTATATAAGCGCTCAGCCACATGAATAGATACATTTTAAAGGAGTACTGTAAATGAAATCATGGCCTCCTTCTGGTGTACAAATACTAGATTAAGCGGCAGTTTGTAGAGTGTTCGGACCCTTCTGACGTCACACACACGTCACTGGTCCTTTTCTCGAGTTTCTCTCACTTTCAGTTTACTGGTGATCGCTGTTCGCTTTTGGCGGAGAAATCTTTTCGGATGTAGTGTATTGCTTAGCAGCGGTCGAGGCGGAATATCCGTCTTTATACCGGGAGACTGTTTTTCTCTTCCCCTCGTCAAAAGTGAGGGGGAGTGGATGGGTTAATGTGTTTTGTACTAATCCTATTTTTTTTAAATATAAAATAGGTAAACGAAAGCACGAGATCTAAATTTTACAGAAAAGGCGAACGATCACCTGGACTCACAGTCGGCCGGACGATCGATTTTGGGTTCGAACTGGTTTTGTCGAGAAGTATCGATCTCTTCCCTTTGTTTACCGTCTGAGCCGTCAAGGGAGTGCGCGCGGACCGGAGGAGGAGGAGGAGGAGGGGGGGTCCGGAGACATCCACCGGAAAATGGAATCCGTGAGAAACCAGGGGTCGGACCGTCTGCTCCTCGAAAACGTGCGCGCCCAGCCCGAAGGGAAGTCAGACCCCTCACGGAAAGTGAAAGCACGGAACGGCAGAGGGCGTATCGACGGGCGGTAATCTCGACTTCGTGACTGACTGTCAGACGAGGCGGGCATTGATCAGGCGGAGACCCGGCCGGTGGCACATGTGTGTGTGTGTGTGTGTGTGTGTGTGTGTGTGTGTGTGTGTGTGTGTGTGTTGTGTGTGTGTGTTCAAACGCCTTACAAGAAATACGGGAGAGAGATTAAAACAATGGCAAAGAAAGAAAGGAAAGGGCAGAATGGTCGCTAATGAAATAAAAGACAAAATCTCGAATCCGGTTTCCCAATGCATTGCATCTGTATGCAGTAAACACAGAGCCGTGGATGCCAATGAAGCCACTCATCGGGTCTGGAGGGAGATGTCCTGTAACTTGGAATATTAAACTTTAAAAAAAAAAAAAAAATCTACAGGTTTAAATCTTTAACAATCACGTGCTTTTACCCGTGTAAATGTATGCAATAATAAACTGCTTTAAGTAGGAATTGTGGGATATTTGAAAGTAGATCCACAATTATGGACATCCTCTCTCCCTCCATACACACCTCGCGCTGTGGAATGATTCCCGCTGAGTATCCGAATACCTGTCTACCTATGTGTATATATTTTTTCTTTTTGTTGGAAATCGTAAAAAACAAACAACAAAAACGGAAGATTTCTTTCCAAATTAAGACTTTGCAAGAGGAAATAACTTTTTTAAAAAAAAAATATTCGTCTGGTATATTAAAAATATATATATATGGAGAGGGGAATAATATTTACCAGTCTGACGTATTCCGGGATGACGAGGTCTCGCTAGAACAGATGAAATCCGCCGGAAGACAAACATCTGGACAACGATGTACAGGCAGACCGATTGTATTTTATTTAGCCATTTTTTTCTTTCTCTATTTTATTTTTCAATTATATTTTCTCCTATTGTTTTAGTTCAGTTTTTTTAAACAAAATATTTTCTTCTATAGAAACTTTTTAAAGGGAAATATGTAAAATAATGATAAATATCGTATTTTGCGGTTTTATCTTCATATCTTACTCTTCCCCCCACTTTACCAAGTAAAAACGGTTTTAAATGTTTCCTGTTATATTCAAGAACTTAAAAAAAAAATCTCGTTTTTTTACAAATTTACCTAGAACTTTAAGTAAATTTATTAAAGTTTCAATATCTAAAAAAGAATGTATGGGCGACGCCAGAGCTCTCCTGTAATTCAGAACACGAGACAACCTCGTGTACCCTCGTGGTCACGCGAGATCGTATAAGGTACGGGATTAGACGTGATTACTCTCTCTCTCTCTTCACTTCTAGAACAAAGGAGTTACAAACGATATGGTGGTTCCCGAAGTGTCGATTCCATATTATTCATTGTCTACAACCATTTGGCATTTATGTGATCGGTAGTTCTAGCTTTACAACCAGATCGTCATTAACAGAGACACAAGTGAAAATTATATCGACCAGGCGTTTCTCTTTGTTGTGTAACATCTCCGAAAGTTTCTCTCTCTCTCTCTCTCTCTCTCTCTCTCTCTCTCTCTTCTCTCTCTCTCTCTCTCTCTCTCTCTCTCTATTTATTTAGTAAGCATATTTCTTTTACTTTACTTAAACCGAAATTAAAGAACGCCGAACGGATGCACGCTTGGCGGAGCGGATAATTGCATTATCCGCCACAGCTATTAAATCCAGAGTTCGCTCTCGTCTCTGCACTTTTACGCGCTCACTCAGCGATTATCGATGATATTAACCACACATCTCCTGCCTTTATTATTCTATTTTCCACACCGAAGAGCTGATGCTTTCTCACGAGTGGCTGATTAAAAATTCAATAAATACATATTTTGTACTTTATTGTTATCTAAACTGCAGCACGCACCTTGTATATTTAGTTAAGTCAAAATGTTAAAGAAGGACAACAACAAAAATCAGAACGAAAATTATGCTAGAGATTTTAATAAATATTGGTTACGCATTAAATTACCAGATGTAATCTTCAGTAGATGCATAAAAATCATCAAAGGCCAAGAACATTTTATTGTATAAATAAAACAATAGCCAAAAGATCTTTTCTTTCTAAACTTCTTATCGCCACTAGATGGCGTTTGTCGATTTTATTCCGCCCGCCGCAGACTAAAGTATTTGTTGCTACACGAGCAAATTAAACTTGGAATTTTTTAGCGTACACGATTTCTTTTTCAAACGAAAATAATGTTTATTATTATTATTATTATTATTATTATTATTATTATTATTATTATTATTATTTATTAATATTATTATTTAGGCCAGTGATAATTACAGTTTCTATTTACCTTTGACGTTTCTTAATAAGTTTTACACACAGACTGAAAGACATTCCTGTGTACAGTTTGGGTGGAGGTAGAAAGAAGTCTGTAACATTGCATTATGGGAACAATCGGTAGAGAGAAAAACTGTTTCAAATTCCCATTGTCCAATAAAAATGGCCATCCTCTCCATACCTGGCCTATTTTAAATTAATATTAGGCTGTTTGGTGAAAACTTAACGACCAGCCCATAGTTTTCTTTCTGCGCCAACAGGTAGCGCTGTCCTGAGCGCGGTTTTGTGTTGGGCTTTCCTACGGTATTCGTAAGAACTTCCTTTAATTCCTGCTGATACCTCTCTCGGGTACCTCCAGTAATCCTATTTTCCACGCCATGGTCAAGTTACCTTGGTTGAAAAAACAAACAAAGCCCCCTACTTAATTGGCATCCCGTGTCAGTCGATCAGAAACATTTACTCTTGTAAATAATGACACAGAAAAGTATTCCTACATTCTAGCCTCAGACTCCGGTTTCTACATCAGCGGATACAGTTTACAATAACTATTATAAAATGGCGCCGGTATTGTACACGAACAACGTTGCAAGTGCCTACTGTATGATAAAATAGTTTTCATTTGATCTGAAAAATCAAACCGTGACGGCAAGGTGCTCTCTGGAATGGAACCGTGGTGTAATTTCGTGCAGAGATTAAAACAATCATTTTACGGGAAAAACTACTTCAAAGATGAACTTAAACTTTCATTAGACAACACGGTAATTACAGAGAATGCTAACTTTTTCTTTAATATAAAAATAAAAGAAATACTGCTCAAAGATGGGCCGAGAGTCCAGATGGGCAAAGAAAGTTAATTAGCTATTCTCTTTTATACCACGGCATGAAAAGGCAGTTTAATGACTGGCATATAGAACCAAGAGACGGGTCTTTAATGTCATATTTACATCACGTTTTCTGTCTCTTGAATATCATGTATACAGATTTTTCTGGGTGGTTTTTATATATATATATACATCGGTTATTAAAAATGATCGAAAGATGCATTTTCGTCTCGTACGCTTTCTGTTGGCGGCAACTTCAGCGAACGTATCTTTACACAGAGACTGGTTACACCCAGCCTGAAGTATGCGATCCCGGCGGCATGGATCGTCCACTGCCAAAGGGATGTTGCTTGACTGAAGGAAATCGATCACGGTTTTCAAGAAATGCTGCAAGGATCCAGACTGCCTACTTTACACTATCGTTAGTTTTGGGTTAATCAAATTAATTTTTTTTTTTTTTTTTTTTTTTTAATTTTTCTAAAACAGCTGTAGAATTAATTATGCTGTACAGGTTCTGTTGGCAGTCCTCGACGTGCCTCACCAAGGAAATGCGCGGACGCTGTATGAGCCAAGTGTCCGCTTGATGCTCACTTGAAAGCGATATGTGACCACTTTTACCTATATTTGTGTCCGCTCTATCTATCTATCTATCTATCGTTGCGGCATCCAGATGCAAAGAACGCGCGAGAAAACTATGCAGAACATTCGGGAACTTCGATATTATTCATCACTAGAATATTCAGTAATTCCAAATTCTTCGTCTCCGACAGTATTCGCTCTCTAGTCCTTTAGCACCCGGCTCTCAGAGCCAAGGTGGGTAAAGAGAGTTCGGCCAGATGGCAGCCCGACGGGTTTGTTCGTTCAGCATCGCGATTTCTTGGAATCCTTTTGTCCACGGTCGCGGCACACTGACCGGCGAGCGGTTTCCTCGGCTTGGAACAGATTCCCAGGTGCGACACGGCGACTGGCTGTCGTTCTCCCTGGTACCCCGCACCTGTCTGAAAACATCTCTCTGACCACCGGTCCCCGTCTAAACAAACTCGCAAAGGATAGACTTAGAAATCTTCTAAACTGTAGGTTTTTTTTCGGTCCATGGGGAAGTGTATCAGCGATTTGTTAATTCGTTTAAAAAAGACCATCGACGGGTTTTTTACGGAAGGAACTGAAAAGATCGATCGTTTTCACGCCCTCATCCCTACATAAAATCAATTATAAATCAATTTATAAACTCGGGCGAGGGAGGGGTCACTTAGAAAATATAATATTCATATAGGATAAATTGTGCTTCCTTCGTATACGAAGACCGAATTATTGGTGATGTTACTGGTTCAGAATGGTTGCCGGTAAGACCAGAACTGCTCCTCATCGAAATATGAGGGGTCTTGGAACCTTAAGACAAATTATAGCGTAATGTGGAGATTAGGGTAAAAGATTTCTCCAGGAAGGTTATTTTAGGTTCTAATGGATGGATATCTTCACCGCCCAATTTATATAGGTCCGTGTCTGCCAGTTATTGCTCTTCCACACCCATCCGCCGGTAGGAAGAGACGTGGATTTATCGCGGCTCTCTCGGGAGACTTCCCGGTGAAGGTCGACAGGAGAGGGCCAGTGGCGGTGGTCAGTCAGTCCGCCTTTCACAAACACAGCGGGATGGAATCTTCCAGGACGACGACTCCGGTACTCCGATCTGACAGAGCACAAGCTGGCATCGACGTATTGTGCGCGGGAACTCACTTCCGTGAAGACGTCAGATCCCGTCCGAGGATCGGAAGTTACTTTTCTCGTTCAAGCGAACCGAGTTCAAAGTATCTCATCTCCTCCACTCTCCAGCGATCATTTTTAACAGCTTGGAAATAAATAAGTAAATAAGTTTACCTTGTTAAAGTGAATGTATCTATTTAAAATGCTATCCATTTCGAGGTGTAGATGGGTGGAAAGTGCGCTCATTTTTTAGGGCTGTCACGTGTCAGATCTCCATTGATTTCCTTTGCCCCTTCACTTCGCGAAATATAAAGCGAGAGTTTTCGAAAAGAATGCATCTGTTTGCTGTTTTACCGCCGAGGAAATAAAGTTAAAAACTTTTTTTTTTTACAAATTCAGCTCCATTAGTCCAGATCGTAAGTTTGGACAAACCGCGGTGTATTCAGCTCTACTCGTGCTCTCGGAGAGTCTCAGAGGCACGAGACGGAGTGGTCGGGCGGGGTCGAACTGCCTGCGAAATTAACCCCTCGTTTACTCACTTATTTATCATCCGGTTACATCCAGGGTAGGTAGAGGGGCTAGTTGTTACAGCGGGTAAGTCGATACACTAGCGGTAATTCCTAATTCACCATAGAAACGACCTACAATCGACGTCAGGTGCTCTGACTCTCGGATCGATGGGATAACGCGCGTGACATCATCTACAGCTCATCTGTACGCTTAATCAGGAATTACCGCTACTGTGGCAACTCACTGTCGTGAAGACTGACGAAAACAAAAAGGGGAGATAACCCATTATTACATTTTTAAAAAAAATCAATTATTAAACAGAAAATATCTAATATCTTTTAGATAAATCAATTTCTCATAGTAGACTGACGAAAACAAAAAGGGGAGATAACCCATTATTACATTTTTTTTAAAAATCCATTATTAAACAGAAAATATCTAATATCTTTTAGATAAATCAATTTCTCATAGTAACCTGTCTATATATGATTGTTATAAATTCCATACGTGAGAGAGAGAGGAAAGGACTTCGAATTTTCATCATATTTCTATCGAACATTCTCGCGCTAAAATCTTTAGATATTTAATTTTAGAGCCATTTTCCCACAACACCCAAAGTTCTACTTTCTGTATGCAGATGAAAATGACCCCCGACCTTTCCGGAAAGCCACGTGAGTGAGTGCTCCTTCCGCCGCGGTCGGCCCGCGATAACTCCAGGGATCTCCACGAGCCAACCCTGCTCGGGTCAGATATTAGGGAACGAGGCCTTTTCTTCTTTCTTTTTTTTTTAACTCATTTCTTCAGCATCTTCTCGGAACGGTTTGCCAAAAAAATATGGCCAAAGTAGAAACCACCACATATCTTTTAAACGATAAAGTAGACGTTTCATCTATTTTCTTTTTTAACCAAACGGGATTTAGATGAGCTTTGAGAATCTTCCCGCCCTCTCATTTTTCCACGTCTGCATCCACATCTAAAATCGACACGAGGCGCGGAACGATCTGCGATCGCAGCATTTGCGAGCAGTAAACCGGATGGAGTGGGACAGGGTTGCCCTGTTTTGCCATAAAACCCGACTGCTAATTATCAAACTTTGAACTTGCATTCCCGGTGCGGTTACGACGACATCTGCGAGCTTAACTCGTTTGCCATAAAATGCCTTTGAAAATAAATAATGCAAATAGAGCATCTCCACTATCGATAGACACTCTTAGAATAACCCATGTCACCATGTGAAGACGGATGCAGACCCGGAGTTAATTTGCGTGCCTACATGAAAACAATTCAGTGTTTTAAAGTTTCGTTTCTCTGTCAAAAGTTTTTGCATACCTAACTCTTCTAATATTCCTTGAATTCCATTGGTACTTTATCTGCTGGTACATCATATTAATTTAATCCGCAACTAGGTATATTTTAAGAGAAGTGCTATATCTTTCTTGTCACCAAGACAGCACACGTTATACTCGTGCATATCATTTCCGGAATTTGCTAGTTTGTCATAGTTGTGCAAAGTGCCGTCGTCATTAACATTCTATACTTTAAAAACGGCTCGAAAACATAAGACGTCTCTCCGAAATATTGATAAGAAGAAGTCGATCTTTTTAACGAAGTTGCTAATTGGTAATTAGATATTCTAGTACTGAAGTATAAATCACAAATAGTAAAAAGCTTTGTTAATATCTCTTTATTAGTTATAGTGAATGCCAGGGTTCCTCTAAGTTCTCATTGAAAGCCAGGTTAAGTTTTTTAAAAAATATGCAAGACGCACTCTTTAATTACTAAATATATAAGAGAGGATGAAATGTTTTACTTCCCTGATTCTTTAACGTCTTGGATAAAGAGCTTCGGGTCATTCTATATATTTTTTGCTTTCTTCTTTCTCTTTCCCTGAAAGTAAATTTGAAATACCGAAGCACTTTAACATTTAGATTTTATTTTGAAATTTTAAGGGAGAATAATCGGTCTTTAAAAGGTGACGAGTACACTTATTCATTTTTTTTTTTAATAGAAACTAAACCTGGAAAACATTATTCCAGAAACAATGCATGAGAATGATGCGTTATCTCCCCACGAAGTGCTGCTCTGGTGGTCTGCCATCTGATACTGACTTTGCAAAAGGTAAACAGAAAACCAGGAATTTTTTGTGCCGCTCGGTAATAAAGACCCGCTCTCTAACAAATAAACAACAACAACAACAACACAACAACAACAACAACAACCAGCCTATCATGAACAGCCTTGAAAGAAAATAGTAAAGTCGAGTTTCTCATGCGGAAGTAATTCATTAAACCGACGACGTTTTGGTAGTTTAGGTCGAAAGGTGATGCAAACTGGTCTATAGTTCTCTCTCTGTACTGACGTAACCACTCTCTGTGTACTGACGTAATCACTCTCTGTATTGACGTAACCACTCTCTGTGTACTGACGTAATCACTCTCTGTATTGACGTAACTACTCTCTGTGTACTGACGTAACCACTCTCTGTATTGACGTAACCACTCTGTGTGTACTGACGTAATCACTCTCTGTATTGACGTAACTACTCTCTGTGTAATGACGTAACCACTCTCTGTATTGACGTAACCACTCTGTGTACTGACGTAATCACTCTCTGTATTTACGTAACCACTCTCTGTGTACTGACGTAACCACCCTCTCTCTCTGGAGACGCCTCCTCTAACAGTACAGTACACGGATTATTTGTCGACAGCGGAAAGCAAAAGAAACCATCTTTTTAAATTTAAAAACAACCCCCCCGCCGCGAACTCGGGTATCCTTCCGCATCTAAAAATAAAAAGTTCCAATAGGACTTTATTTTTTTGCTAAGTCGGAAGTGCCAGGCCCTCGTGCTCTCTAACGGATAATCGTGGCACTACGCTTCCTTCACTAGGTTTGTCTCCCCTGTGGACATTAGTGTTTGAATTTATTAAAAAGAATATGTCTCAGCCGAAACTAACCCTTCCCTAATGAGGATTTTTTTTTAGCAGACTAGGGTAAGAAATGGCAGTGCAAAACTGAATCAAGTTCCCGGCACGATTAGATATCAAAGAGTTGTTAATGAGTGGAAACCGACCGACAGGTGGAGTCAATAATGACAATATCAGTTAATCAGATAGTCGCCTTTCTTTCTCTTCTCTTGAGAAACTCTCGTAACCGGTGATGGCCCCCCCTCTTGAGACCAATAGTAAGGAGAAGAAAAATAATCTGAGTTCAAAATTAACAAAATATTTATTTCTTATCTAATAAAATTACCAAATATTTTTATTCGTACTTCGTTCCATTGTCTGTGAACAGGAGAGACTTCTGTTCCAGAGCATAATGGAATCTATGTGGAAGCAGTATACCAATACACCAGTCCCTTGCTCAAGATGTTTGGAAGTTTTCCTTTATAGTATTGCTCAATAGGAAAGGATATCGGGAAATCTTCTGGTTGTTACGAGAACAGCAGTTATTGGTGATGTGTTTCTTATACCAGGCGGTTAGTTCGAACATTTCCTACCACTTTGTTTGTAGAACCAATTAGAGAATTATGACTCAGTCCTGATGAGGCGACAAGGAAAATTCCCGAAACGTACGTTCTCTAGTTTGTTCTATTAATAAAGTAGTGGGGAATGGACAAACTAGCTGCCCTGGTTTCTAATTACTGGTTTTCAATAAAAAAATTTTTAGTATAAAGGTACATAAGAGGAGAGTACATATGATTTTCCTTGGGGTTATGTTATCCCCGACAGCACGAGGACTGAAGATCCAGCGGTCTGCATGATCCGCTATTTCTAGAACTATTGGAAATACGTGTCGTCTTTATCCTCCATGGTAGATCACCTTCCTTTAACATTACCACGACTTTGATTTTTCTTGAGAGTCTAATAAAACAAATCACGGATAATTTTCCCCCTTTTTTCTTCTAATAGCCCGTGTAATACGGCCTCTTGCCATTCAGTATCGTCAAAGAGCGATAGTGATTAAGCACTACTTTATCCTTCTTCGCGTATCCGTAATCGCCAATAACCCACTGGTGATAGAACTTTGAACAGTTCACTGAGGCAATCGTTACTCGCTAATTGGCTCTGATAATATCATTGGAAAACAACAACAACTCAAAGTTATTGTCGGGGAAACTAGCCGCCGATGGAAGATCAAAGAGCCCCGACATCGCGAGCCTAAAGGGACATTAATAAGAGAAGGAAAAACTGCTCAATTGAGTGTTATCAGATTGTGGAAGAATTCATTATTGAAAAAGAACAAAAACAACGATTTCTATAGGCAGGAAAAAAGGCATTATTTTGGTTGTAAAGATAATTAAAAAAGGAAATATTATATTTGCACCTGTGTCACCTTGGGTACTAGGTTTTATCGACCATAACGAGTAGGCTAATCAGGTAACTGTGAAAGCGATAATAAATTATCCGATGCTGTAATTTAACCAAAACTGGACAATGGTCAAGCTATTTAGTATTAGCCTATTTTCTTCTGATTCTCATATCGTTTTTACGTCAAAAGCAGACGTTGGGTAGAGAGGGTTAAATTATTGTTGTAGGTGACCCTTGAAATATCTCTGTTAATCAGGCGGAAGAGCTTCGAAGCGGCTTGAATGAATAAGTGGCTAGAAAACTGTTAGTTTGTTCGCAAACCTGCCTGTTGTTATCCGTTATTATCAGCATTTGCACAAACAAAGGCCGTGTCTCGCAACAATGGCTGTCTCCCGCCCTCTAGTGGCGATGACGGTCGACTCTTGACGGGACTCGGACTTCTGACGGATGAGAGCGAGTCCGTCGGCTGGAAGTAGTCCCGTACCACCCACTCTCAAGTATATTTGGTGAAACTGTAGACCCTAGACAAAGCGCTCACGGTTCCGCCGTATCTTCCACTCGCACTCAGGTACCATGAAGTTCTGGTTGACGCGGCTTGTGGTCAGGTAGTTTAAAACTGGAACCGCTCCGTCATATCGCTGTATGGATTCCGGATAGCCCGGATGTAGGTCCTTGCTGCTAAAGAAATAACAGTAAAACCTATCACGGGCGCATGAGAATTTTAACAAAGAAGCAGATGAATTTTTCTCGTTAACTCTGAATTATCACAATAAAGAAACGGGGGGGTCCAGCTTCTGCTGCAATGGAGGCGAGCGTCTACGATACTTATAAAAAATTACAAACCGATTTTCCGTTTGTTGTTGTTGTTTTCTTGAGACTCGAAACGCGGCCGGCCGGAAGAAGCTGAAAACGCTGCGTCTTCCCGAACAACCTCTCGTCGCTGCCCGACTTCCGCCGCGCCGCTATCCGTAGAGGACAAATGTACGGCCATTCGCCATCTTGCTCTGGAACGATCGGTAGGGCGGTCCCAGTCGGAAAAGATGCCGAAAATAAAAGGATGTGAAACCTGAACGAAAACTTTATCGTGAGGTTTGTTTTGGGTGAAACGAGGAAAAGAAAAACAAATATACATCAGTTAAAAACGACAACAACAGAGATAGCATAATGACAAGAATCATAAAAACAAATGGCGGTAGAAGAGTAATGAGATGACCTGAAAGGGCAGAATCGTTATATCGCAATTTATTGTTAATTTCCGTAATAGATTAATACCGATATGTCCAAATATTCTGAAGAGCGGTAGTATTCGTAGGTACCGAAATTTCAAAATTGTAGTTCAGTTTCGTTTACTTTTTATTTCTGTTTCGCCGAAAATCAATATGAAGATTTCTATTCGGCTTCTTTTATTATGAAAACCACGATTGTTGCACTCCTGAGTCTTATGGCTGACTGCTAAGATTGGTAGCCCGGGCAGTGTCGGCTGGGTTTGGCGAACCTCCTGGGCATGGCTTTTCTCGTACGTCTGGAAAAATGAAGGATTCTACTGGAGCTAACTGACCGACGTCGGCACGTGGGTTCGGGAAAGTTTGACACGGGTCTGATTCCATCGCATATAATTACCTGGCGGAACTGCGTTTTCATCTTTAAGGACTCATATAAAAAAAAACAGACAAACATCTACTTTCATATTTAATGTCATCCAAATACCACGTGTTAAAGATGATCGTTTGCTTTTTGTATCAGTTTTGTAGCAGATATAATGGCTGTCTAGGGTTAAATTAGTGAAGCACATTTTGTAATAAGAGACCGTCTTCAGGTGGTATTTACAAGAAATTAAATGCGAAATGAAATAAAGGTCGTGTAAATACAATGTAACTTTGGTATTTTGGGTTTTTGTATCCGAAATAATTTTTAATGTTATATCTGCCCAATATTATATACACACACACACGCCGCTCTCGCTCTCGTCTCTCTCTCTCTCTCGCTCCTCGCTCTCTCTCTCGGCTCTCTCACACTCACACACAGCCTCTCTCTCACGGCTCTCTCTCTCACACCCCACCATCACACCACACACACACTCTCACTCTCTCTCTCTAACCCTCACACTCACACTCTCTCTCTCTCACACACTCACACACATCCTCTCTCATCACTCTCTCTCTCTCTCTCCACACCCTCACACACACACTCTCACTCTCTCTCTCTCTCACACACACACACACTCTCTCACTCTCTCTCTCACACCATCACACACACATTCTCTCTCTTCTCACTCTCACTCTCTCTCACACACCACTCACACACATTCTCCTCTCTCTCTCACACACACTTCTCTCTCTCACTCTCACTCTCTCTCCACACACACCCACACTCTCTCACTCTCACTCTCTCACACACACACACCACACTCTCACTCTCTCTCACCCACACACACACACACACTCACACACATTCTCTCTCTCACTCTCACTCTCTCTCACACACACTCACTCACACACACACACACACACAAGACAAAAGCCTCACAGAACACCATCTGTCTGAACATAAAACTTTATAAATTGCGTAGCTGGAGTCTTTTTCTTGGGCAAAAAAAGGAGGAGAGAGTAAAACCAATAATTGATTCTCCTAAATAATTAAATACTTTAAAAACGAAAATACAGTAGAAAATGTGAGGAATGAAAGAGTCAGCCGCCGCGCCTTTTGGTTCTCATGGTTAAAGTCGGGCCGGACACTGGCAGTCAGACGGCGCACGTAGCCGCCCCCCCCCCGGGTCCTACCTGTGTGTGCGTGATTAAGTTTTTGTGGCGCATCTCAAGTTAACGCAAGAAAAGGGAAATTATTATGATTTTTTCTCTTTCCTTTAGCGTTTGTGCCTGAAGAAGGGGAAAAAAAGAACAACAACGAGACAAATCTACTTGTTTGAACATCAGCCGAAGCTGGTTTCCCAATGCAGGAAGCGACTCCAGTGGACCCATTAGGACCTTTGCGACGGCTGTGCCCACGCACTTCGGCGAAGCTAAATTCACGTAAAAGCGGCCATTCAAAGGAGAAGAAAGGAAAGAGAAATCGATGGAATTAAATTAATCCACCAAAGCTACAAAGAAACACAAAGTGGAGTGAAAGCCGCATTTTGCTAACTGTCAAAGCTGAAACTACAGGGAAAATTAAAAACCTGTATGCATTAACCCATTTCAGATCGAATTATCTTTAAAGAAACCAGTTGGAAGTTGCCCCCCTTTTCCTCTCCTTCCTTTTTTTATATTTTAATAAACACATTAAAATAAACCTGTTACTCACCGTCTCGGCCCGAAGAATTCTAACCTTGCATTTACTCCGATAAACTGCCAAAGTCAGGTATACGGTTGCTGTACCACCAAGACGGTCCCCAGGAACCGGCCGTTCTGAATCCCTGCGCGAAGTAACCTGCGTGCAATTGCATCTGTTATCTTCTTCCACGACTGGCTGGTCTGGTTTGGCGGTGTGTTCCAGGCGGGCGACGCCCGATTAATAAAACCCAGGACGATCTTCCTGTGTGTCGGAGGTCTCTTGTAATATTTGGTGTCACTAGCGCCAGAAAGTTCGGTTCGCTCATTCCGTCCAAAAGAAGGGAATTTCTTTTGCTGCTTTAAAAAAAAAAAGAGAAAGGTTTACTTGTTTCACGACGACGGGGGCTACAGTCGAACCAGGGAGGCGAAGCTTCTCTGCCGAGGTCACGAGTAGTAGTACCCCGTCATCCTTTTAGCCTAGATTGGTGACCCTAGCCCTGAATGCACAGAATACAAGGTGAACCGTAGATGATGCAGTTTCCCATTCTGCGGCTATACACATGTGAGTGAAACACCGATCAGTGCCCATCTGTTTGATAATCTAATTAAAGGACTTTCAACTTTAATAAGAATGTGCAGTAGATTTTTTCTTTGTTTTAAAGAAAAAGATTCATCAGGCAGCGGGTGAAATATATAAACAACAGATGGACGTAAATATGGCGATGACAAGATGGAGAAGTGAAATAACAGCTAGCATAACCGCGTACCACCAGGCTTTTATCTATTTATTTATCCTTAGTTCTCCGAACTCTGACGTTGTACCAAACAGTAAAGAATCAGCTGCAAATCTTATACTTCAGGTAAGAAATATAAAAAGGAAACATAAAATTACAGATAATTTATATTATCCATGTAAGAAAAACAAAACAAAAGCAGTCAAAAGGTCTATGGCGTAATTCGAACCCTGTTATGGAGCTAAGTTAGGCGAACACGGGAGAGAAAAAGAGAGGTAACATAAAATTTCTGGAGTAAAAAAAAAAAAAATAATAATAATAATAATAATAATAATAATAATAAAACTAACTAAACACAAGAATTCCAGCTCGTAGGAGAATGGGGAAATCTATCTTCAATCTGGTCTATGAATTTTTGTTTTTTTTTTTATGAACTCGCCTACTGTTTCCGTTCATTAAAAAAAAAATCTTCCCACAGTTGTTGGTTTTGATCAGTGTCTGCGTATCTGGCATTAGATTTCGACACTCTCCTTTTACAGAAATCCAGAATATTGGAATCGCTGCCGTTCGTCTTCACATGTCCAGTATTTAGCCACAGAAGTAAGTGTAGAACACGTTACTTCTACTGTAATCGGCGAGATCTCTCTCTCTCTCTCTCTCTCTCTCTCTCTCTCTCTCTCTCTCTCTCTCTCTCATATATCATGTTACCTAATTTTCAGCTTTATTAATGAGAAGGAATTTTTTTTTATTTTTTACAGAAGAGACGGAATAGAATTTAATGAGGTTAAACATGTCATCGACAGCCAAACACGGAAGTCTCAGGTAGCCGATAACAACTGTGACATGATTAATAGCTGGTTTACTTTGTTCGTGTACACTCTGAAGACTGGTGATGAGGCCGATTGCGAATCCTCTGTACTTCTGGGACTCTAGAGTAAGCCGTTCATTAATTAATCGAATGTTTAGTAAGTTAATACGCCAACAGCCGAGTACTGCGCGAAGTCTTGCAAGTCCTGGTTACAAAGATCTACGAGATCGATGCAACGTGCGAAATTATTAGACATTTAGTCTCCCTTTTATTCACATTTATTTTAGCGTGGGCGGCTAAAGTGACGAGCTCTGTTGTATTTATTGTATTTGACTCATCCCCGTCGGGGAAGGGATGCATTACGTTTTTCAATTATAAATAAGTGTTGTATTATTGAGATTTGGATATTTTGAACTCGCCCTCGCCTTACGTGGGAAAGTAGCTGTTGTTATCTATCGGCAGACGAAGATAACTTTCTCATGCGTGTGGAAGATCAAGTTAGATCTCGACTGGCCCCATTTTGAGTAGAGCCTGTTGTTTGTTATTCCACCCGCCTGAGAACCCCGGCAAGCGGAAGCTTCATAGCGGAACCGCAACATCTCAATATGACGCCTGCGCAGTGCGTTCTAATTTCGGCCGTCTTCATGGCAAACGTAGGAGAGTTCACCGTTGAAAGCAACAAAAGGAGAGAACGCAGTTGTTGAAAATACGCGGATCTACACTTTGGACTGGACGTTTACAAAGCCTAATGGACGTCTGGTGTAGGCATATTTTTGGGGTAACATTTACTATAAGGTTGGCTTCAGATAAACGGCAGTAATATCGCATAGGGTTAAAGCAACTCCCCGACAACCGGACGGCGGCGCAGACTGGGATCTACGTAGTGACTCATAATTTTCACAGTTTAAAAAAAAAAAAATGGCGTGAAATTTCCCGATAGTTTTTACTGTTATATCTACAAAACAACGGTAAATTCCGTTAGACTCTCACTCGTTAGTCAACATTTCTCTCAGGGTTGGATGAAAAACCGAGACGTTTGAGGAATCTTAGTAGCAGAAAATGAAGGACGAAGGTTTTACCGTATTTAGACAGCCTGCGGTCTGTTAAGGACGGACGGTGGTCGTGTTGGCCAGCCGCTTGAATGCCGAACTGATAAGTAAAGTTAAATAACTGGGGTTAAAATTCTGATTTCTATTTAAGCTATTTCAGGAAATAACTATAGAAACAGAAAAAAATGAATATAAAATGTAAATAACACGTGATAGAATCGCATCTCGTATGTAAAAATGAAATACTCCCCAGTAGAGTCACGTGCTGATATAGTTCACTGTGATTGGCTGTGCCCACTATAAAAGTACAGGCAGTGACATCATTGATCGTGGTGAATGTTTGGTGAACGCTATGGCTCCTGGGAAGGAAATATCACGTGATGAGTGTATAGAGATCAAAGTGAATGCTGCTCCACGCGGCAAACTGCAGCCCGACTTCATGTTTCCGAATGGGGCTGTAGGCTAGACTCTGAGGAGGCTACGCGAAGCTGGTACTGATGGCCATAGATGCGGTCGAGGAAGAGAGAAAGCCCGAACTCTCTAAACCGATGTCAGGTACCTCGACATATGTTCTCCATGTGATAGACGTCGAGCCAGTAGAGTAGAGATCTTGCTAATGACCCAGCTGCAATTACGGGAGTTAGCGTTTTCCCATGAACAATAAGATAAACGAGAAGTGACCTTGATAGGTGTATAGTTTCTGGAAACCTTTTCCGAGGAGAGGCAGCCAAACAACAGAGCTGAACTGGGCAGCAGAATGACACAGTGGGATGACCAAACCTGGAAAACGATGCTCTTTAGAGATGAGTCAGAGTTTGAACTGTCGGGCAAAAATCAACGGCAGTTTGTTCGAATGCGAAACGGGAAGCCGTATATCAGTGATGTAAACAGCTACAGTGATGTATGTTGGTTTGATCATTACCAGTGTGGGGCTGCCTACCAACCGAAGGTGTCGGAAATTTGAATAAACTCGAAGGTACACTGACTGCTGTCAGGTACAAGCAAGTTCTCATCCATCATTTGTCCTTCCAGAAGAAATCTGATTGAGCGAATATCCACCTACCAACATTACAACGAGCGCGAGCACAGAGCCAAGTGATGAAATACAGCTACTTGGAGCCTTCACAAAGATGTCTTGGCCTGCACAAGGTCCTGATATGATCATCGTTGAGGCTGTATGAGGTTATATGGCTACTGAGAAAGTCATACGGCAGCCAAGCATCTGGGATGAACTGTGAAAAGTGCTACATGATAAATAGAATAACGTTCCGTAGTTGCACGAAAACGAGGTGCCAGGCCCTCTGTATAAAGCAAAGAGCTCACACACCAAATAACTGTACAAGGTATTCATTTTGCTTTTGTATATTTTTTGTAATAATTCATTTTGTGTGTATTATGTAGGTCTGCTCACTTGCAATTATTCAGTGCTTGTGCACATCTCGTCTGCTTCCATAATTATTTCCAACGGTGTATATACACAGATTATTTGCTTAACGGAAAGGTAATTATTTAACCAAGCAAAACTAACGCGGTGTAACATTGTAATACTGTCATGTGATTAAAATTATGTGATAATACTGGATTTTTAAGGGCCCGAATTAAATTAAAATTTGTAATAATGTATATAAATGGTAACGATACCAAAAAAAGAGTCTGTTCACAATGAATGGATTTGCAAAGACACGTGGAATACTTTGTTTAGCAAGCACCCCAACGGGTTCGATATTCTGGATATGAATATCGTCGTCTAACGCACTGACGCAATTGTACTGGTAAACAACGACTTTGTGCATATTAATACCACCCCAAATGTCATCACTATGAGCATAAGACGCCCATGTATCAGAAGCAGTAATTGTGCCAGGAAATATCCACTCTTCGATAATCGGCAATAAAGCCGCAGCCGTTCGATCAAGCAAATCTACCTTGAAATTTTTTTCCCGACCCGCGTTCAACTCCACGAAATCCATTGTCCAACCAACTCCTCCCCCCCCCCAGTTGGCTCCGATGGTAGTTCGATGGAAAAACTCTAACTCGTCGAATTTTACTGCGGACTGGATCCCACTTCCATCCACTCCTTCAATTTACTGGGGATCAGCCTCAAGCCACCACTCACACTTTGCTCGCCAAAAAGATTTTCCAATTGACAATGGCGCGTCTGTCCAACCCTAACTCTTTTCTAGTCGCTTTTTGTGTACAATCGAGAGCCCATAAATATATTACACGACCAGTCTCTTCAGAGGAATACGATCCAGAAAAAAAGAAGATGTAGTTCTCGCAGAAGATTGTTTTGAGCATTGATGGCACTTCCGACGCCCGCCATCGATACCATGGCGATTATGAATCCGACCCGCAGTTCCACAGCAGGGAAGTTCAAAGAAGTGCGCATCATACGGTGACAAACACGAATAAATAGCTTGCAGAGCATCAGATAATGCCCAATGCAAAGGAAGAAGCAACAACATTTTTATAGATATTGCATCATCTTACCAGGACTTGTAATCTGTGATGAAACTTGGAAGTGGCCGGCCATCGTTAACAGAGATGAATTTATTTGAAAGTCATTTTATTTATCTAAATTTAGTTTAGGCACCTGAAATCCATTATTACCAATTATGTTACTTTGGACGTTTCTGATCACTCTCGTAATTCGACTAACTAATGAAGCTACGATTTTACGATTTTCATCTATTGCCATCTTCAGAATTTAGTTCTGATAAGGATGTTTCTGTTTCTGGAATGTTCTAGAGGCTCGAGCTGGTCTCGAAGTCACGACCTGCTGTGTTGACTGCCAGTGCCCATGAAATTTCTCTCTCAGACATTGTACAGCTTTAGCCAATCAGTTCGACTCATTAAGTAATTCTCAGTGTTTTTTAACACAAAGACCTCAAGCCAGAAGAAAAGTGTTTTGATCTTATCAATTACTTATTAATAAATCTCAAGAAGAAACATTTCCCTAAAAAATCTGATGTTGTAAAAGCAAAAACAAGATAAAATTACAGTCGTTTGTTTCTGTTAATATGTTCCCCACTATCCTTAGTTTCCAATGACTGTTTTCATTCCACCTGTCATTGGGCTATTGTCTTGTATAATGAAATATTTTCCCAAACTTCCTTAATGACTTTTGCTAATTTTTTTCTATTTCTTTGATAATTTTTTAAAAATATATTGTCACATCACTGCCCATATGTACGCAATTGGATTTAAATCAGGAGAATTCCCAGGCCAGTCTTTAAACCAGTGAATTTTATTTTTCCAGAACCAAGAGAGGACTTTCTTTGCAGTGTGACATGGAGCCATATCTTGGAAAAACCTAAAAGTTACCATCAGGATTCTTAGCAGATCCAACAAAATCTGTTTACAAGGGATACAAATAACAATCTGTATTTATTGATGTCCTTTAGTTGGGATTACCAAATTGTTTTTACCATTAGCAGAAAAATGAGCTAAGGCGAGGACACTTTCTGGATGTTTCTGAGTTGTTAAAATAGAGTTCGATTTAAACCTTTCACCTGATTTTCTTCTACCTCTCAAAGCACCACGATTACCAAAAAATTAACCGAACTTTCATCTGAAAATATCACCTGACTCCAATCGTCTCGCCAATTTTAGTATATATTTTGTCTTTGTATGGCAGAAAGTCCTGTTTTTTTTTTTTGGATGGGATGTGTGATTTGAAGCCCATTGTTACCAAATATCTTCTGGTAAAATCCGATATCTTCTTGGCAATACTTTATTCCAATTCTCTAGCTAATGCACCACTAGAGGCAGAACTGTCGTTCTCTTGAAACCTTGCCAAAGCTCGTTCTTCCTTTGGAGATGGCGTTTCTTGTTGATTCACTTCTTTTCTTAGAATAAAAAGAGAAAATTGTCTAATTTTAAAAACTATTCCACTAATCCTGCCAACAGTTCTTACTGGGAGATCAAGTTTTTCAACAATTTCTGAACGTGTCAGGCCTATTTTCAGCATATGTAGCAATCTGATGTCCATCACTATCACTGTCACAATTCAGGGTCAATATCTTTTTGCTGAAAAATTACTTCAGCGTTGATTGAAGCTGCTGGTGCACGGATAGCTATTTCTTTACATGGAAAATTTTTGGAGAAATTCTTTAAAATTGCCAGAACTCCTCCAGATGGAAGGGAAGTTGTGAAAGTTTGTAGATCATAGGAGAAAAATTAGAAATTATCTAATGGAAAATTCTAAAAATATTTTGGTTGGTGGAAAATTTTTTTATTGTTGCGAATAGCATCTATTTATTTAGAAACTGTCGTCTCTCAAGTATTTGGTGTTAGTTTTGAAAAAGGTTTTATCATATCGGTAAGGAAAGAAGTTTAACCTTTGGAAAATATTTATGCATTTTGACTGAAAGGCTTCATGTCTAATACAAAACCAAACATTGAAACTTATTGAGTGGAGCCATATTGACTGGCTGAGACTACGTACCTTATATTTGAAGAAAATGTTGAGTTATATGAAAGTTTCAAAACTTGTGTGCGTGTGTGTGTGTGTGGAAGAACTATTACTTAAGGAAGCTGCTGAGAACACAACAGAAAAATATCGATCTTATTCCCTCTCTACTTACTATCCACGCTGACATCTTTCAATAATCAATACATCAAACCGTTGCAGTGCAAACATAAGCCACCTCTAGTAGCATAGCTATTCAGTATCATTCCGAGTTAACATGAAGTCTTACCCCTGCTCAATCCTTTGTCTGTCTGCTTTCTCAATGATCACTGGGCGGGTAATTCTCCGTGCAACATTGATCTAAGTATATAAATAATTTCAAGCAAAATCATTGACACATTATTTGTCTTTCTCCTTGGCTGATTATCTAAACTGAAAAAATTGTTACAATACGCCTATAAGTTTTCGCATACAGTCTTTAAAAAACAGTGAGGTATATGAGAGGCAAAACAGTTTTAAAATAATTCATGTATTTGAAGTAAATACTAGATGATGCGTGTTCTAACTAACCTATGGTTAAAGAAAACGTCTGATGTATCGGTGTAATTTGTCAAAGAGATGAAAAGGCCATTGAGTTAGTAATTAAGCGTGAACATTTGAAGATCGGTTTTTGAGCGTGGAAGATGTGCCTCGTATGAAGTCACTGTAGGAACACGAACTGATTTCCGCGATGGTGTTATGTCGGCCCCTCTAACTATGTCCTTCAAACATTATTATAATTAACGGTGGAACTTCATTTAGTTACATTTAGCAGATCTTTCTACTCACACCTTTCAAGCTCGCACAACCATAACTATTATTCACATTGGTGTCCTCGATGACTTTAGTTTGAGAAAAGAAAAAGTAACTTCCGGGCACTGAATTAGAGTGGCGCAGGCGCTTGTCAGACCGGAAGAGATACTGTTTAGCTACCAGTCAGTCCAACAGGTCTATCATGTCCTGGCACTCAGCACCGTGGTTTATCTCGCCCTTCCCTACCTGCCGGCTTCCTAATTGTTCTAGTATGGCTTTCCGAACATAATTCCGCTATCAGGTCCAATGACTAACCCATCCTGCTGTGGGTTTCATCATGAACCGTATTCACGACAACGGAAAGAATACAATAGTGAATTCTACCAATCCACAGGATATCATTTAACGACAGAATGATTCAATCTCTCCATCTTTGTCATAAACTACTGGCTCAATTACTGTTTCAGTGCACCTAGAATTCATCAGCTTTGGTACTTTTAAATTTTCCGAATTCTTACATTTAAAAAAAGAAGTGTTTCTCTGTTGTTTTTTTTTATAGGAAAGGAGAGATGATAATATACTTTTTTAGAGGGAAAAGGGGGAAGGAATAATTTAAATAATTTTTTTAAAAGTATGACCAGACTATTTTTCTTTTAAGCAATGGTCAGAACAATTCTCTACGAGATGTCTGAGAGTAAAAGGAACAATTAGAAAGAGAAGAAAATATACCAAGGATCTATATTTCAGATTCTTCATCGTGTTTCGGTTCTGTGTTGGTTCCAGATTCGGTTTTCAGTAACTATCTTCACGAAAATAAGATGGCGCCAAATTTACTATCAAAGTATTTATGCTAAAACAGCGTTCATTACACCATGAACTACCACAGTTAGTTATATTTACGTGCAGAGAGAAAGGAAGTCTAAAGAGATGTAATAAATCACCCCATTCTCCCAAAGTACTTATCCGATGAGTTTTCAAAGATACTGATCGTAGTAGACTCTACAACCACGACAGGTATACTAGACAATGCATTCATTATTCTATTGCTGTAAAATGTTTAGAAAATCTCGTTTTCTGCCATTATTAAAAAATTCGTAACTGTGTTTCTTTGTTCTTTGAAAGCCTGATGGATATAAACTGTAGCTAAAGATAAGCCTATCTTAATGACTCTGGAGGCCTTTTGGCGCAGGTTAAAGATGGGGACCCCTACCCTATCATATTACAGTGTGAAATAAATAGTAATTCTTACCTTCAGAATTTCATTATGAAACAAAACACAAAATAGTTACTAAAAGAAAATGTTCTACACGTATTCTGCTCATCTAAAAACAGCACTTTCATGATTTTTGGGCAGCAAAGTCACGAATGACATGAAAAGTCAATTTCCTGCAGCACATCAGGCCATTTTGATCAAGAACGGAAACGTTATTGTTGGTTGGTACATACGACCATCCGGCTGATATTTTATAAGCTTCAGTTCGAAAATTACCGTTCAGCGCTGCAGTTTGTTGCAAAAATAAAAAAAAGAAAATTCACAATGCAATTTCATTGTTCGCCCATACCATTCATCAGGAGGGCTCCCGATTCAAGATGATATACCATTAAATATTCGCGAACTGGCCGTGTATAATTCAGCAGATGCACAAAACATTGTTCAATTATTTTCGTAGCACAATCTTTGCCGAATTCCTTGATTACTTAATGATTAGGTATTTTGATACTATTTAATTGCTCATGGCCGATTTACTACATTAAATAAAATTCTCCATATAAAATAAACATTGTGTCAGCGGAAGCTTAGTTAAAGTATAAGTGACTGTCTGACATAAGGGAAATGGTAAGGATGGAGTCTAGAAATGATCTCAGAAAAGGAATTATTAAGGTGTGTGGCCCCGATTGACCCCGGTACACGAGCTCCAGCGGGTGTTTGTGCCGACCAAATCAGCTGTCTCCTTGGGATGTCGCGCCATTCCTCGACCGGGTCCACGTCCAGCTCGGGCGGACCTGGTGACCAGGGACACGGCTCCCTAAGATGTCCCCGAGCCGTTGGTCGGATGTAAGTCCGGGGCCAAACCACGCGACTGATGTCGGAGACCTGACAACAGGTGTACGGCGAGGACGGTCGAGACCATTCCCATGGCACCGCTCCTAATGGTGACTAGGTCAGTTCTTCGGCAATCAATCCCGCTGGCAGAGGGCGCAACTGGCCATCCACCGGTTCCCCAGCTCGTCTCCAGACTCGAGCCCGTTCGTTCATCGATGATGCTTTGACAGAATCTAGACTCGTCGGTGATAAGACGATGGCACCAACGGCTCAACCCGCAGCTGCGAAGCTGTCAATGGCCCCGATCTTCCGAAAATGGGGACAAGATGACGATCGCCGCGTGGGGAGGGGACCCTAAACCTGACAGTCTGACGGTACCCCGTTAGAACCCTAGAAATGGCACTTCCGTGAACACTGTATCGGAAAGCACCGGCTGCTATACCCCCCCTCACAACCACCTCATTCGGTGTTAACCGACACCTGGGCCTTCCCAGGCTGACTTCTGGCCAAGTTATGGAGGCAATGGTGATGGGTCGCGTGCGAAGATGTACGCGGATTGGGTGGGAGTCTCCAGGGTCGCTCACTTCCGGAGAAGACAACCGTGACATTACCTGTTCAACCAGAACAGGAACACATCTGAGCCACGCCCCCCCGGTGGCACCTGCTGCTCGTTCTCTGTATGTGAGGAGTGTATGCTGCTTAAATAATTCATAAATTATTGAACAGTGACAGAAATTTAAGTTTAAAATATGCAAGTAGATACCACTTTTAAAGAAAAGCTCCCTCCCTCCCCATCTGATCTGTTTATGGCGTTATAATTTTAAATCATTTCCCATTCTTCCTTTGCATCTGAAAATCAAATGTCGTTCTCCAAAAAAAAATCCGTAAAAACCAAACTGTTGGGGATTAAATTTGCTTGTGCGTGTTTTGGTAAGACCTTGAACTAAAACTTTTCTTCAAAGAAATATGGCGGCCACCTGCCATCTAAGCCAAAAAGTCCTCTGTCGCTGAAGCCACATACAGTAAGGGAGTTAACCGATCTTGTGACTGCAGCAAACAGTGGAGAAAGACTGGTAAACAGACGTTGTTCAGCTATTCTTTTATCCGGTAATTTTATATCTAGTAGGGAGAGACGGTTGCCAAGTATGTTCGTTTCACTGCCATGAGGGAAAGGCTCCCTGAAGGCTGGTGTTTGGAGGAGGAAATCAATGACTGCAAACATCAGTTTATAATCAAATGGGTATGAAAGTGCGCAGAACTGTTAACGCCGTCTTTTGTTGAAAGGGGATGAATGAAAAAAAAAAGGACATAGCTAACCTACGAAGAAACTACTTATTATAACCAAACTTAAGATACACTAGTTTATTGGTAAACAAAATTAATTTAGTTTTTTTAATAAAAGCGTTAAAAAAATTTGTTCTCAGTTTGTGAAAGAATTTAGTATATTTAAACCCTTGACGGTCTTAAACGTCATGAGTGATGCCATAGCTCTCCTGTCAGTAAAACCACAAATAGCTTTTGGTCAATCACAGATGTGCCTATTTCTGCGAGATCCTGTGCTGTATTACGCGTCTTGGATTCTGACCGCTTTACCTTTTCTAACCTCGCTTCAAAACAGACCCAGAACATAATGGTGGTTTCCGAACTGACGATGTAAGAATCATTAATTAATTATTCTTAGAAGCATTTAATAATTTATAATTAGTACGTTTTAGCGCTGAACCCAATAATATGCTAAAACTGTTTCGTTAGATATTATTGGCACAAAATGTCTCTTATTGCCCTTTTTTCTTTGCTAATTGATTGAGAGGGTTTTTTTTGTGAAAACTCGTGGCAAAACCCTGAAAATCGGATATTTTTCACTAGAAGTTTGCTAGCTCGTAAAAGCACCACCAGTGTGGACGTCTCCTACCAATGAAATATGATGACACGAGCGTCGGGCTCTTTCAGAGAAAAGCTGACTACTGTTTGCTGTCCTCAAATGTATTTTTTTAAAGTCTCTCTCTCTACCTCCTCCTCTCTCTCTCTCTCTCCATCTCTACCTCCTCTCTCTGTACTGACGTCATCTCTCTCTCTCTCTCTCTCCATCTCTACCTCCTTATCTGTACTGACGTCATCTCTCTCTTCTCTCACTGTCTCTCTCTCATCTCTCTCTCTCTCTCCATCTTTCTCTCCATCTCTCTCTCTCTCTCTCCATCTTTCTCTCCCATCTCTCTCTCTCTCTATTATAGATAAAACAGGTGAAAAATTGTGAAGACCAACCTTTGCATTAAGCCGACTATAAGAGCCTTGGATACTCTTGGCCGCATTACAGAACTTGAAAAGCAAAGTAAAATTGGCTAAAGCTCAGAAGTGTAATTTCAGTCACGCCATACCAGGCCACTTCCTACACCTTTTGGGAACAAACTATTCGTTGATCTAGGTTTGACTCAGGTGACATGATCGAGGGTTTACATTTTAGTATAATCCAATCAATACCTGCCGTTTTAGCATCTGGTAACAGTTAGTGGAGATTTGTAAAAGCTAATGACTTACGTCTTTAACCATCATTAGGGGCGTTTTCGTTAATAGGTAAAAATACTTTATGCTAACATCTCAGGTGTGCCACCTGTTAAAAACGAGCGACACAGCAGAGAGATCGCATGTGTACATGCCATTCACTGCTTGTATTTTCCAAATTAAATTTTGGTAAGTGTTCCTTAGATAGATTTCGGATAAAATACCTAGAGAATATCATCATTATCAAACTTTATTGATATGTATTTGCTAAATCGCTTTCTGAACTGACTTGGGTGCTGATCATTGTTGTAAAAAAGTGCTCTGACACGTTAAAAATGATTTGCCAATGCTAATGAGTGATTTAAGATGCAGGATGGCCATATTGAATTACTTTTAAAACTTTGCACTATGGATCCCCCCTGTAAAATTAAATAAACTTGGATAATTGGGACCCTGACTGATGCCTTTTTAAAATTGATTGTTGTTTTGTGGCTAACATCGTGAACGTTAGGTGCTTATTGGCTCAGCTGTTCTGCCATGAACGTACGGAGGTGGGGATCAATGTTTTATTCACCAACATGAAAAGGCTCATACCAAAACCGTTTTGACTAGAAGTGGAAGTAAAAGATAGTTCAAGACCATTATGTTCAGAATAATAAGAAAACTCAAGGGTTACGAGAGGGTGGTGGTGGTGAGTAAATTTCTATGCATTGCCAAATAACAAAGAGAACAGCCAACTCCTGCTCTATATTCTGAGCTAATCTACCACAAACTGTATGGGTTATTTATCCTTTTTCTTGACTAGTAGCTAAAAAGGTAGGAAAGCTTAACAACATTTCCTGCTAAGATTTCAGCCTATCTTTTTCTGTGGCACAACTGGAATTTCACTATAGTTTATTATTAAGGGCAAGATGACCGATTTCAGCAACAGGATATATTTGAAGCTGTTGTAATTTAGATATAACGATGAGCTTTGGGTTACACCTTAGGGTATCTGACCTCATACCACCTTTTTGGCAACAATTCTAATTTCCATACTTGTTCTAACATAAACTAACCATTAAAACTGGTAAAGATGGAAATTTTCCTTCAAGGTTCATGCATAATTGATTTTGAGTGGAGGTCATCTTGGTGTTATCAATGTGTTAAAGAATGTTTCTATGGCAACTGTTGCACCATGCAGATATCCTTCATTTATTGTCATTTCTACACTTAGATGCTGGCTTGAAAGAACACAACACTATTAACCAATAGCGATGTTGTAGTGGGTAAATATTTTCAGTCATTATATGGGCTGTATTTAATGCAGTCAGCATTGACCAATGTTATTCCTCTTCTATGCATATGCTATTAAGGATGTTTAATGACTTGCAATCATTGAACAACCAATGCAAAATTTTTTTTAAAACCAACCTGCACATGCAAGAGAATAGAAAAGTTGGGGTAATTCTCTTTTATTCACAAACTCTTTTCCATTTTTCATTCTGTATACTCAAGTACAGATAAACCAAAACACTTCACCCTCTCCCATATCCCTTAAAATATCCAGCAAAATTCTTTGTAATATAATATGGTTAACAATTTTCATTGAATTAAAAAGATTGAGCAACTTCTAAAATATTAGAATGGTAAGAAACAATTTACTAATTTTCCATGTTTTCAACTTGCAGCTATAGTTTTGATGATTGGCCAAGAATGTGCGGGTTCACTTCATCAGTTGCTAGGTTGGCCAGCTGTTCGCTTGTGAATAAATTAATGCTAACAATATGGTGAACTATTGAGGCTCAGTTTAGTTGATGTGTAACTTGATGAGGGGATTTCTGAATAGGATTTATAATCAGCGAATGGGCAAAAATCTGTGGGTTCTGCTTTATCATTTGTTGCAGGCGATGAGTTTTGTGGTTTTGAATTAGAAAAGGCAGAATGACTATATATATATCAATCATATAAAGAAACAATTCCCCATTTGCTATTTTAATTTAACATTAAAAAATGTATTGGTTGGTTCTCAAATCTTGGAAATTAGAAGCTTTTAAAAACAAATTTAAGCATCTTTATTTCATTATGGAGGATTTGGACTAGTTGTTTCAGCACTACTAGTTCCTAATTAAATGCATAGATAAACTATAAATGATGTTATATGCCTTTGATCCAAAGGTCAAAGCATATGGAAAACTATAACTCATTTATATGTTTAATTAGAAATTACTGGCACTGTAAAAACTAGTTTTAGACTTTGTCATTCAAACCATGGTTAATATAAATGACAGCCATCTTGATTTGACTGTTATGTTATCACTATAGCAACACAAGCTAGCCAGTCTTTAACATAATGGACTGTAATTAAAAACACCTAAACTGATCAGAGGCGCCTATTTACTGAGAAAAGAATCCTAAAGTAACCATTTACCAATAAGAAATTATTATTTTAATAATCCTAACAAACTACTTAATGTTTACTTATTATAAAAAAAAACAAAAAAGATGAGAAAGCTTCACAAAAAGATTAAAAAATCTTATTAAAGTTGATATTTTTGTTTTTGGAAACCATAAAATTATCCAGTTATGAGAAAAATGTACACTCAACAATGAAAGAAAATTTGATATTATGACTTTCAGAATGGAGATGATGAAGATGCCGAGGTCAACAAATCTACAGTAGTTCTGCAGCTACTGTGTGCATGAAAGTCTCCTCTGAGGAAGGTGCAAACATTATTGCTAGCTCAGGCAGTATTACCAAGCAATGGGAAAGAAGAGAGAAGAAGAAAGAGTGAAAATCAAACAACAAAAGCGCAATGAAAATAACGGTAATACAGCGGTTGGCAGTCGGGCGAAATCTTTCAGCTTGCTTTAAAAAGGCACTCAGAAATCTTAAAAGTTGTAATCTAATTTGTTCTTTAAAAATCAACCAAGACCTTGGTCTGCTATTTTTTAACTTTTTTTACCTAGCTAACTCCACGCCTGTCTTTTTCTAAAGCATTCCATCCTGATGAAACCTGCTAATTGAAGAAAACTAGAATTTTTATCTTTTTACATGGTCCATTTCATTCCATGTGTTTACTCCTCTTTAATTTAACAAACAAATATTTCTGGAGCAGGGGCCAGTATGAAAGATCCTATAGTAAAATTGTTTGATGTCATTAGACACTATTTTGCAAGCGGTTGAAAAATATAAATATAGGTGATGTTGGAAACAAACTTCAATTGAAAATCAGGTGCTATTTATTCGCTTTATGAAAATGCAGAAGAATGCAACTAAATCAATTTAGAGATTTCTTTGTCCAGATGATAATACACTGGAATAATGACCAACGATGAACCAGTAGAAAAGACTTTGGTTTTTTTCCACAGTTATTCATATAATGAATTTCTCTGAAACATATAGGAAAAATAAAATTCAGAAGAAATTAATAGACTATCTGCACTTTCCCCTATATTTAAACAAATTATTTATTTAATTAAATCATTCATACCAGAAGTATCTATCGGTGATATTATTCATACAATTCCCAGGATAAAGGAAGAGTTAATTTAATTTGTCAAATGTAAGTTGCATGTGGAGCTGAGAATCCAATCATGTCTGACAGCACTAGAAAGATCACAACAGAAGGAAACACTGAACATATAAGAATTTTGGGTAAATGACCTTTTTCAGAAAAGACTATAGGGGAAACAACCAATAACTTCACCCCATGGTTTTCATCATCAGCTTGGATGTTCAAAATTTATTTTTGTTTTTATTTGATAAAATTTTATTAACTTTTGCTTCTCTCTCTCTTTCTCTCTCTCTCTATATAATATAAATATATTCTTTCTTTTCTTAATAAACAAAACTAATTAACAGAAAAAATAACAAAAACTTATTTCAATTTTTAAAATATTATTATTGTTGTTATTACCATCTGACATATTATCTGATGCTTAATCTCATCTTTCTTTCAATAGCACCCCATGCTTCCACATTGTGTAAGGGGCTTTATTAAATAGAATTGGATTTTCAAATTGTGCGCACTGCTCCAAGTATCTCTATCTTTTCTGATTCTACTACATCATCAAAAGCTATGTTCAGATCATGTTTATATTACTTGATCCTCTGCCCATGAATGCTTCTGAGTAGTATGTCGTTATAGTCTACGTATAAAGTCTTTTCAGAAATCATGTATTTGCATGCTAGCTTTTGAACTGTCACATTTTCAAATTTTGGCCATTTTACTATTAAGTATGTGGAAAACTACAAAGTGGTATTTGTTTCAATACATTAGCATAACATTATTATGAAAATTCAACAAGTTTAATTTGATTTTATCAAGCAAAATTATAAAATCCTAGGGTGATGCAAAACTTTTGACTATGGCTGTACATGTGTCTTTTCTGGATCTTATCCAGGTTCTCTTACATGTTCCTTTTGATGAATCCAAGTGTACTGATCATTATTCAGATTGTGTTGATTTTAAATTTCTAAAGTTTTTCAGTTTGACAATTTCTTTACTTCCTTGATGGACACATTTCTTTTCGATGGTAAGGTACGTCAGTCATCAAGCAGATTTTCTGTTTTTTGTCTTTTATGGTGAGATCAAGGCAGTTTGCTTTGATTTCTCCATCATTGTATATAGTCATATCCCGGAAAAGTCGTTTTCTTGTACTATCTCTGGTCTAATTCCAACTAGTAGGTTGTAGTGTTTAAAAATTTTCCAGTGGATGCTGCCTACAGCTTTCTTTAACCTTCACAGGTATTCTGTTTTGGCTATCCCTGCTACAATAAGTCCCATGGTTTCATCACATGCTCTATGCATTCTGCATTTTAAATCTATGTCAGTGTTGTTTTGGTAGTGTCGGTCTTGTGCTGCTGCTATCTGTCCCTCAGTTTCCCCTTTCAGTCCAGGGAATTTTAACTATCGTTTGGTTTTCTCTACATCTGGTTTGCTCATTTTAATAGAGTACTGCGCCTGAATCAGTTTCTCTTGACAGCTTCTTTATTCTGCTCCATCACCTACTAGTTTTCCCAGTGTTTTAGGTTTCTGTGATGGTAAATCATTTCCCTTTCCAACCAGCTCACAGGCCATATCCTATTTCTAACCCCCCTCTTCATATCAGGTAGCTGAACAGTTTCTTTTGGATGGTGCATTATTAACAGGTTTCTGATTTTAATGACAAGTTTCTTCAATTGACTGATTTTTATAGTTTATGATGTTGATTGAAACTGTCACAAAAGTGGAATGTTGATGGTTCCCTTCTGCCTTCTAAATTCTGTCCACTTTTCAGTATCATTCTTTAGTATTCTTTTTGATTTTCTTTCATTGTAGATGCTGCTTTTCCATCTCCTTCATTCATACCTACTCAGCTGCATGTTTCTTCTTGCTCTAGCTCTTCAATGATTGTATTCAGATAAGCTGTTTGGCCAGCTTTTCTCTCTTGAAGTGCATTTATCTGGTCCATTTTGATGTCTTCAATGAATCATTTCAGTTTCTGTAGTTGCTTTTCTATCTGGTTGCCATCCTTAGTAAATAGTGTTAAGTCATCCATGTGGAAAAGGTAACTGATGTCCTCACCCTGTATGCTGCATCCAGTTATTGGTTACCATTGTTTAACATTGTGCTCAGTGAGGCCAAGGCCAGGCAGAAGAGACAAACAGTGGCAATGAATCCCTTTGGATTATTTCATTTTTGATGTTGATGGAGCCAGTTGTTAACTTCCCTTTGGAGTATATTAATATTTAAACTAAAAAAAACACACCAGAAAATAATGTCCAGGAACTTGGTTTCAAACATTTTTAAAAATTAAAAAAAATTTTTTTTTCTACTTCTACCTTATAATTTGTTTACTTTAATTTTTGACACAAAGAGAAGCAGTAACCAAATATTGAACTTTTTTTTTTTTTTTGGTGGGAGGGAATTCTTTAGATTTAAATATCTTTATAGTAAGCAAAATCTTGTTTTTTTCTCTTGTATGCCTCTCTCTCTCTTATCTTTTACTAAACAAATCTAAACTTTAAAACAAATGCAGACTTAAGACTCCCAGTTTAAATATGGTGTGAGAGGTGCACGCTACTCATCTCAAATTATACGAGAAAATGCAGAAAGTCAGCCACTTGGTTATTATTATATTTTGTATTTTAAAAAATGTATTATAGAGAAAAATACAGATTTCATATGTACTTCTAATCCATCATTGTTTAATATCCTCAAGGTCAATAACTTTAACGATACAAATAAATATTCATGTATGCTGTTCGTACTTTTTACAATTTTCATTAACTAATTTATTTATTTATGTTATTAATTTCAAAACTTTCACTTTCCAATTTGGCTTTTTATTTCACTCTTTCCAGTCAATATGGCGGTTGGCAGTCGTGAAACTACATAAATGCATATCTTGTTTCCATATGTGGCAGTCATAAAGTTTATTTTCTGAGTCTTCCAATAATTTAAACACATTCTGATATCGCATGTGTAACTAAAAACAATAGTGAATTTTGATCAGATAAAAAATTATATCCAATATATATTTTTTTTTTTTTGTATTTTGTGTGTTGTTTCACTTCGCTTCATTTCTGTTTTTCTAATCTTATCACATCAACATACTAGAGCTAAGTTCTCTTCAGGATTACTTGTCATTTCCACTTTCGGTTTTGTGTGATTCTGAAAGACCCATTAAAGCTTTGCCACTTCTACGAAAAAAATAAGTAACCAAAGTTGCTACAGTTCACTACTCTAATTCATCAATCAATATTTTGTTTCTTTGTTGCGTCCATTAGCTAAAAGTAAACAATTCACAAAAAGTACAATAGTATATTAACAAGCATGTGTCAGGAACAAGCCACGTGGCAAACATTAATCAATTAAAATAAAAAATTAAAAAAAAACAAAAATGTTTTAATACACCCTAGGGTAGCTGGTGGTCCCAGTAATCTTTGTCCTGCTGGTATTTGAGTGGAAAGTTAATCAATTTTTTCTGAAAATTTTAAAGTTTTATTTTGTGACTTGTTAATTTTAAGATGGCTACTTCATGGAATAGGTTTTCTCAACAGAATGAGAGATCTATTTGGATCCATAAATGTGTTTAAGAAATTTCCTGACACATTTTGGGTTCACAGGAGAGTTTGCTGTAAGCTAGAGACTTCCTCCCCCTCAGTATAACTCTGTCAACTGTGTGCAAGCCTACATCCTGTCACAGATCACTTGATAGGATACATGTCTGTACAGACCTAATATTTAATGAACAATTTGTTACAAAAAAACAAACAGGCATTTAAAATGTTTAATTGGTATGTAAAGTTCTAATGCTGTTTAATATACAAGGGTGTTGCACAAAAAAGGGAATATTTACACTAGTGCTTTCTACATAAGTGAAAGCGGTACATGCCATGCTGGCACAAGCATTGATGTACAAGTACCTGAATGCATCTTCTTGTTTAAGAACCTGCATTCGTGAACAAGTAAACAACATGGCCACACAGTTGTCTGAGCACCAGAGAAGCGAAACAATCTGTCATTTTTTCCTTTGGGCTGACCAACCACCAATATAAATTCACTGGAGAATGTTGGCACAATGTAGAGAGATCTGTGTAATACAAAGAAAAGTGTATGAGTACTGAGATTCCCCAGCAGGGCTTCCAATAATGGAAACATTGAAGGTGGACACACCCACAGCTGATTGTGATCACTGACAAGTGAGTATTGATGAACATTTTGATGCATTTGTCATATGTGTGCAGTATTTATGGCCATCTAAACTTCTGAAAGTCATTGGATCCAAAAGTGTGACACAAGACGTTCTGCTGAAGCATAACCAGGCATTAATCAACACTTTGAACCTCTATCACATCCTTCCTATAGTCTGCATCTTCCCCCAACTGATTTTAATCTCTTTTAACTTCTGAAAGTTGCTCTCCAAGGTCAAAGATTTGCCAGTGATCACAAATTCCAAAGATGGTAAAATTGTGACTTGCAAAGCAATTAAAAACCTTCTACCAGGGTAGTATCAAGAAACTCATTTCACTGGCTATGTGTTACAAAACAAGGGTGGGGTTAAGAGACTACATAGAGAAGTGATACAGTCCAATAAACGATACTTGGTTGCTTTATTTATGAATTGCCATTACTTTCTGAAACACACTTCTACAATGCTTTGGTATTAACTGTGTTAAAACCAATCTAATCTAGCAATATTCAATTCTTTCAATAGTGTCATAAAGTAGGCTTATTGAGAAACACCAGTTTCTATTGCCAAAGTATATGAGGGGTGCGTGATATGGTCAGTCTCACATCCAATTGTCTTTAATCTTTGCTAACTTTTGACTTCAGGTACTCATTTGCAGTTGAAAAACTAAAGATTGGTATCTGCTTTGAATTGAACCTGCAACCTTTGACTCTGTGAACAAGTACTTGTGGCTTTATCCAGCAGTATTTCTCAAGATTAACTGATCTAATTAAACATGCATATTATTATTATTATTATAGAAGGTATGATTGAAAACTGTAGTAAATTAAATGAAGAAACAGTAATATCACAATATTAATAAAATTATAACTTAAAGAAATTAAAAGAAAAGAAAAACTGAAGATGAATGAATCATTTATTTATATTTATCTTGTTCATGTGTAGAAAACATTGAAATGGATACAGTAAAATCTCTCCATGGATATCACGGTTGGTTAATTATCTACTGTATTTGTTTATACTAGGGATATTTAAATGAAACCTGGCTGACATAGAATCACTGCAATCTTGTCTGGCCGATTTTATTTAAACTTCTCCTATATGTGAGATTTAACATTGAATATATTTTGCTATTTTCACTTAGCTTTTCCAAATATTTGTTCACTTTCCTAATTTTTCAAAGAAAAAAATGGATATTTATTGACCATAAATACATTAACTTTATAAAATAGTATTAGTAAAAAATGTTAACTAAAAACATTGCGTATGATATTTGGTTATTTACAGCAGGATTCTTGTTGTGTAAGCTTCTAACCACCAAACTGTTTTATTTACATTTTTTCTACTGCTACTGTTTATTTTAAAATTCTGATAGACAGCTGAAGGCTTGGATGAATTGGCAGCAACCATGACAAACACTCATTAATTGGTTGACTGACAGTCAGGTTATGCTTTGTTTATTTTAATTTCTAGACAGATTTGCTTGAGATACAGAGTAGATGGGACTAGTTGCATGATTAAATACATATATGTATATATTTTAAAAAATGCAGTTTACTTTTAGAACAAAAGTATGTTTTTATAATTATGAAGAACCATAAGCAACTCACAGACAGAGAGCTCTTTTGGACAATCACCAATTGTCCTTATTAATTGGACATTGAAATATGGTTTAGTGTAGTAAAGCAAAGAGCCGGGAAGGAAGTCAATGATCTATATAAATCCAATGTAAATCCCAAATATTTGTCAAGTTTAATTAATGCACCAAACACTACTACTTTTCCTAATAAATTATTCCATGTATCGCATCAACCATCAGTTGGTGTGCCTTTCTACCAGAAACTAATATATATTTTCAAGTGTTTGTATGTTTGTTTGATACTTTTTCAAGGCCAAACCCTAGCACATAGAGGCCCCAAATTTTGGGTGTAGGTACTTCAGAGTCTGGGCAAGGTTTTAAGATACTGCACATTGGCCTAAAGCCATTTTATCCCATGCAGTACTGGGTATCCCAGCTATTAATTAACTGAAGTAAAAAATTCTAGCTATGTATTTTCATCTGTATTGCCTATTCCAGCAAGGTAGTGGTGAGCTAGTTTTCAAATACAGTTTTAAATATTTTATTTAAAAAATCCTGCCAAAGTAAGTGCCAGTAGCACTGACAATACTTCTAGGGGACAACTGCAGTGCTACACCCCCCCCACTTAGGAAGACTGTATCCCTCATAGACCTCAGTGTATGACACAACAACAAAACATTAAAAATATATAAGATTTTTTTTTCCTTATCTGAATCTTAAACAATTTTAAAATGAAAAAAACAAATAAAAAAAGCTCATAAAATTTAAATTGTTACATGCAATTAAAAAAAAAGGACAGAAAATTGTAGGGGAAATGTTCAAAAGTCAATTCTTCTTTCCCTGTAGAAAATGTTTTGATTCATCAAAGCTTTTTTAAACAAAAAAGTATGGATATGCTTGAAACAATTTTAGTTTTGATACAACAAATAAAAATCCTATATAGAACAGATCAGAAAAAATGATTTTTGAATTTCCCAGAAAGTTGGGTGGGAGAGGCAAAACATTTGAAATTTTCCGAATACTAGGTGCATGAAATATATTTTACTAAATGAAATTTACTAATCTTACAGTTCACGTGCACTTTAAATTTGTAAATTATATACTGGTAATATTTAATTGCTCATTACAGCTGCAGCCATGATCGGATATTTTACTTTTTCATGTAACCAAGCCTACAAAATGGAAAAAAATTCACAGTAGTGAGAAGTAAATTACAATAAAGATTTTGGAAATCCTTAAGTTTCTGAATTTTTTTATTACGAGTAACCAGAATTCCCCTACCATATAATTACTCCACTGCTAGTATAATCTTTTAGACAAGAATAAAACACCTTAAGTTAAGGAAAAAATCTGAGCTTTTACTGATTTTGTGTTCAGGCCCTCCTATAACTTAAAATGTTTGTTTTGGTTACAGTATTATACATTGAAGTCAGTTTTCTACTTCTATGTAAATTTACTTTTGTGATTTAATTGTTTATATTATAACAGTTTTAAAATCTTTTTAAAAAGTGCATGTATTCTTTGCACCTGTTTTAAGTATAAAATGAAATAAGAAATTTTCACTTAATTCTGTTAAAATAATTTACAGCTATTGTATAGTTATAAAGAGCTATTAAAATAAGAGATCATTTCAAATTAAAAAATAAACAAATAATTCATAACATGCTTTCCTTCATTTGGTCATTAGGTATGGAAGAGTGAACACACATTGAGTTAAGTGTTTTAAATACACAACAATTAACAAAATATGTGGTTATTTATTTATATTAATTTGGTTCTTGTTTTTTGATGTTGCAGAGTGACAAAAGTATTGGAAAATTTACTTGATAAAGTTATGTATTTTGTCATAATGTTTGTCTCTCTAAAACACTGGCAGCCATAATAATTGTGGATTCACCAATAAAACATTTCACGTTTCTTACATGAATAGATTTATTAGTGCATGTAGTTACATTATATAAGCATGTTACTCTTAGGAAATCCTATGTAAAAATTAAAAAAAAATCAAAAACTATGAACTTTTGTCACAAGATTTTTTCATCAAAGTAGCCTCCTTTATGCTCCATGAATTATTTTGTTGGTATGCTCACAATTATGGCTGCCAGTGTGTGTGTGTGTGTGTTTATATATACCAGGTGACTGTAAAGTTACTTCCTGTCGTTGGTTATTTATAACTCCCAAACTGTAACACAACTTAATTGAAGTAACTGAACACAATCACAAGTGATGGGAAATGCATTCCCAGAGTTTGCAGAGATTGCCATTTGGGTATGTATGCCGCCTAGGCTACGTGATATCACCTCTTATGGTTTTTAAAACCATATGCTTAGACTGCCATCAGATGTATCAGTTTTCCTGCAGAGATATCTGAAAACAGAGCTTCTCTCCAAGAGCACTTGTGATGTTTTTCTATAGCAATAACTGTAAAATGTGTGGGTGGCTCCACATGTATTTCACAATGACAGAGATGTGTATCATATTCTATGTATCCCAAGAACCTTGAATAATCTGATCCATAAACTCGAGAGGTTCTGTAAATGAAGCACCATAATCAGGATACCTACCTTTATCTGTAAAACTTGTTGCAGAAATTCAATGAGCATCTTCAAAAATTAGGCAAGACAATCTCCTTGAACAAGACAGCCTACTCCAGCAAACTATGTGGAAAATGATGCACAAGACACTGAAACTATCTACATATAAGATGTGGGACTGCAAAAAACTGCTGCCTTGGAATTCATGATATTTGTTCAAGTGGATGACAACTGGCTTGACAAAATTTTGTGGACTGATGAAATGCCATTTCCGTTTATATGGTCAATATGGTCAGGTGAACACTTATAAATGTATTATTTTGGGATAGCTATTTCATTTTTTTTTTTTTTTTTTGGAGCCCATAGATTAGTTTACTGTTTCAGTCAATTGCTGGTGAATATTATCAGTGCATATTAGCTAACTTAGTGTTGCCTATCTTGTATGAAAAAGCCATTCAGCATCACGCTGTTCATGCAAGATGCAGTACTACCATGTTACAAATGCTATGTAGAAACAGCTATGCATTGCAATTGGTGAAAAAATCATGAGGACATTTTTGCATGTTTAGCCACCATGGTCAACAGATCTCACACCTTTGGATTTCCAGTTATAGGCTATTTGCAAACAATGTGATCTTCTGCAGATGATTGTTAATCTTAAGACCAGCATTCAGCAACACATTATTGCCATGCACAGTAGTCAGTTTGTGTATGTGGCATGTGCCATGTTTGTGACCTGTATTAAAAGCAGCAGCAGACATTGTGAACACTCAACTGTAATAAGTTAAACTTATTCAGCAAAATGTTAATAGAATTTTATTTTGATAAATTGGAATTGGTTCTGTTAACAGAGTGTTACAGTTTAGGAGATACAAGCATCACCAAGCATATTTTTAATTAAAAAGCAATAACAAAAATGCTAACAACATTAAAATAATGAATAGTCACTGATGTATATATGTTTAGCAATACAATTTTTACTCAATCTAAGGTAACTGGTGATATTCATTTTGCTTGTCTGCATATTAAATTTAAAAACTCAAATCTGCCCATTTGCTGCTAACAGTAAAAATTAATGTAATGATAACATAAAAGAACAGATTTTTTAAAGATCTACTTTGGCAAATTTCAGTTTGACAACATTAAACTTTATTAAAATCATCCTGAATATTTCTACATCATGGTAGATTCCCTTTTATTATAGAAAATCTAACTTCTTTTACAGCAAATCTTTTTTAACACTTCCAAGTACCTGTTGCTATGGTATGTTGTAAGAATTATTGCTATTTGTTGATTAGTTTTTATTTTTGTGGCCACAACAGCAAAAACTACACACATATACCACATAATTGTATATACTTGGAAAAATTAATTATAATAAACCTTGGGAATATTAACATTTGACAGTTGTCTATACTTTAACAGCGTCATAATTTATTTTCCATAAACCAATCTGAAAAAGAGAATTCATGAAGTTCAGCTGTACAATAATACATGGTATCACAGTAGCTTCTTGAAGATAGCAGGTAGCATAGTGTGTAATGAGACTAATATTTAAGTAATAATATCAAATTTGTTTTATTTTCAGCCGTGAACTATTTTGGCTGACTACCACAACCAGAAGTTTTTTCTTTAAATGTGTGAAACATAATTTTAAGTTTACTTCAAACCAAGTTTAATGTTAACTCATTTTGAACGTAATACAATTTAAAACAATTTTTCTCTAAAATTAATGTTGTGTATGCAGTAAATCTCAATCACCATACACGGAAACCCTTTTTTTTTTTTTTTTTTTTTAAACGTCTCATATATCTCAAGCAAATCTTTACAGACTTCCTAGAGTAGGATATCTGTGTAGGAAGTTAACTGGCTACACCAGCCTATTATTCATAGTTAAAATTCGATAAATTTCCACAAGGTCCCAGTTAATCTGCGAGTTGCATTGTTTGCTCACATTAGTTATGAACTACTTCAGAATTGTTTATGTACGTACATACATCTGGTAGGAAAAATCCAGAAGTGCATTAACTTCTGAAGGGATGCCCGGCTGGGTGCGGGGGGGGGCTGTAAACGATTTCGGCCAGGTCGTGCATAAGCAGTTTGGGATTAGTTTTTATAAAAGGTAAAATGAAAGTAAAACAACCCTGGCGTGGTGGTAGGAGCGGAGGATGATGGATGCTCCGGATCGGATCCCGAATAGCGGCTCTGCTGGGGGGGTGGGGGGGTAGTGTGAGAGAAAAAGACAAACAAACGCTCGCTGTAGTCGAGACGAGCGGGAGGGGAGGGGAGGGGAGGGGGCAGACGGACAAGAAACAACAACTTTCCAAAACATTTATAACCCGTGGACCAAAATTTGGTCGAACACCGGTTTATTGGGTTCTTCCCCTCGCGATGCGAAATGACATCGCGGGACCAGATGAAGGAAATCATCCGATACCAAATTCATCGAAATCGATTTTTTTCTTCTTCTTTCAATTTTAGAAATTAAACTCTTTCTGTTCCCGAAGACGAGGGAATTCCTCGCTTTGATTACGACATCGCGGCGAACTCCCTCCCGTCCGTGCGCGCAGACGACCGTCGAGGTCACCCACCGCCTCGGCTTTACTTTTCTCACCTTCCCGGCGCCCGCAGAAACCGCGAGAGAGTGAAAAGGAAAGAAGCGGGCCGCCGTCTCAGCTGTGGGGGCCAGGAGCACATGGAAGGTGGATGATGATGTGATGATGATGATCCTCTTCCTCTCCTCCTCCGGAGAGAGAGACGCCAAACATTTTTGAACTCCGCAGGAAAATACTTTCTTACCACGGACATGCGGGTCCGTCGACGCTGAGCCCGTCGCCGGGTCGGCCGCCGCCTCGCAGAAGGAACGATCTTATAAATTTCGCGCGCACACACTCACTCACAGAGAGAGGGAGAGGGAGAGGGAGAGAGATGTGTACCGGAGCTGAAGAATGAGCAGCAGCCGTAAGACGGACGGACTCGTCGCGCAATCTGGATTCCATCGCCGGCCGGCCCGATATTTTTAGCCGCCGCGGACCCCTCCGACTGGGGTATCGCGTGATAAAAGTTTGAGGAATGTAGCGAGTGGAGCAGGGCAGACGAGAAGAAGAAGGAGAAGGAGGAGGAGGTGCACCCGCTCAGAGAGACTGAGAGTCGAGCCCTTTTTTTCTTAACCCCCCTTTCTTTCTTCTTCTCTCTCTTTTTTTTTTTCCTCTCCCCCCTCTCTCTCTCTCCCCCCCCTCTCTGTTCTCGCTCTCGTCCGCACCGTGGAGCTTTCCGTCTGCGTTTCCGCGGGAGGAGGAGGAGGAGGAGGGATACGGGTTTCGATGCGTGATCGCCGCCGCGGCGCCAGGAGGGAACGACGACGATGACAAGGCTGCGGGAGTTGCGGTGGATGGTCGCCCTGGTACTCGTTGTTGGAGGTAAGACGGAGGGAAGGGGGAAGCATCAGCGAAACAACTTTAGTTTCATTGTTGGTTCCGTCCTTTTCTTTCTTTCTTTTTTTTCCTTTCCTCTTCCCCATCCCCCTCCCACCAACCCCCCCATCTTTCTTCACTTTCGGGGCTTCGAACGCCCCAGCCTCGGTATCTGATAAACTTCTGCTCGCTTTGCTGATCGATACACCCAATTATTCAACAAATCCTCCCTCCCCCCACCACCACCACCAACCTTTCCAAAAAAAAAAAAAAAAATTAAAATTATTGCGAGGGATCTTCTCTCTCTCTCTCCCCCCTCCATCTTCGCGAGGGTCAGCTGGAGATTCTTCTCGGTACGACTCGACTCGGGAGTCTGTGGCGAGGGCAGACTACTCAGGTTTCAACATGGCATCAGAGACGAGATAATGCTGCTCTTCGGCAGATTCTTCTCCATGTCTGCGAGCTGGCTGACTTTCTTAAGCACAGTTTTGCATGGCCATGTGTGTGAATCATACACACCTCCCCCCCCCTCCCTGCTCGTCCCAGCACGATTGGACTTCCCGTGCGCTGGGAACCAGCCCCTAGACAACAAGCACGAGGTCTTTTGTGCAAGTTAGAACAACAGTTAATTCCCCACCACCGCTGTTCCTACCTTTTTTGAAAACCTAAACCCTCTTCCCTTATACCTGAAAACCATACATCTTTATTTGTAACAGTTCTTCCCTACTTCTGTGGTTGCCCGCTCAAATTCACTACTATTTCCCCCTCTCCCCCCCCACCTTTATTCCACTCTTCAGATCTCCCATTCAGAAATTTCTATTTGTACTCTAATGAAAACCCCGAGTTCTGAATGCAGTAACAACTTTTACAGTGGAAGCACAGACATGTCAAAACATTTATCATTGTTGTTGTTGTTAATATTGATACAGGGGGGGGGGTAGAAAAAGAACCAGTTGATTTAATTTGGAGTCGGTCTCCAATATTACGATAGCAAAGTCACTTAGACGTACATTTCTTTTGAAGGGCAGTTAAATTGAATTGGCAAATACTGTGGGCTGTAATTCAATCACTGAGATTCCGTGTAAAATCTCAAATTACGAGAAGTCTGACAATATTCGAGGGTGTGCGGAGAGAGAGAGAGAGAGAGAGAAGGATGATGATGAATGAACGGAGAGGAAAAGGAAGGATCTTACCTAACGGTTGTGTATGGACTGAGCAAGAGAGGGTGAAGACCAGCCAACCAACCAACCCACCCCTCACTGTGTATGTTGTCATAAAATCAAGGCTACGTTCGTTATGGACGTTGTAGGAGGCATTAATCTTGTTGGTTATTCTACAAACTAGCCTAATTGAAATACTGTCTTCCGTGTCACTTTCCTTTTGAATGCTCCTGTGTGGGGTAAAAAAGGAATAAAACGACAGAAATGTATCCAAACTGAAAAAAGCAGATCATCTGGTTTTTTTTCCTCCCTGCTACGCGCGAGTAGTTTTTTTCCCCCGCAAGTTCTTTTTTCATATCCAGTTGAAAACGATTTTCTTCAGGCTTGGGAAGAGAAATTTGTTCGGCTTTATCACAGAAATACAGAAATTGATCGGTTTGGAAAGATCGGTTATTTAAAGGGAGTCGCCGCTGTTTGAGATAAACGGTAGATGAGAGTGGATAGGGTGAGGCTAATGTGCAGGTTCATTCATTTTCGTCACGTGTGTAAAAGTAACCCCCCCAGCCAGAAGTCACATCCAGCGTAATGGTTGACCTCCACCAGATGTCTCAGCTGGAAACATTGTCCCTAATGCCAGAGTCTTTGAAGCTGCGTTTGTGTGTTTATTGTTGTGGCACCAGGTGATGGTGATAAAACGCCTGGAGAGCTGGTCCCATCAATGGTTGCAGCAACAGTCATCTTAATAGTGTGGATGTTTGGATGTAACTATGCTAGTTATCACTTGTTCACGTGTTGAGATGGATTTTAATAACCTATGGTAAATTGATGTGTTGGGTTAGTAAACATCAGGTTATACATATCCAGGTATTTAATGGTTTATTCAAAAAAAATAATTACTTTTACTATTTGTGCCTATGACATTGGAAAACATCCAGTGCAATCAGTCATTTGTTTTGTGGGAATATGAAGCTTGTCCACTCTAAAAGCTTTTCAGAGCTTCTGAATATATGGCAATAAACAACAAATAATCCAATAGAAAAATTACATGATAGAAATTTAGGTGAAATACATTTGTATGTTAGATCTTTAGTATAATCAGTGCATTGCAATTTAATTTAATTAATATAGTTTAATTGAAATAATTTATACACTTTAGATTGGGTTGGTAGACACTAAAGTGGGAATCTTAGTCAGACAATTAAAATCATTAAAGATTTGTAGCAGCTGGCAAAGAAATTACATTGCTTTTTAGGACATCATAAAAAGCACAATAATTTATGACGCCAAATCTATTAAATCTGAAGCCAGACTAGACATTAAGGTACTTTTTTAGTTAGAGGGTTATTAAGGTGTGGAGTGGTTTACCATTAAAAGTTGTGCTGTCAAAATGTTGAGTAACTTAAGAATCAGGTAGAATGAACATTCTCAGACATGGAGGAGGTTTAGTATTATAAGCTGTGATAGCTTCCTGTGACTATATTACTCTACTAACCCACTAAGTCTTTCTGTTGTTTTAAGAAATATTCTGCCTTATTGACATAATGATAAATAGATGCTATCATAACTATCAGAAAAACAAGAAACAAATTGGCATAGTTTGAGTAGATTACATGGTTTTGAAAATCTATTTAGTTGTGACTTGCTAAACAACATTCTAAGATGCATATTGAAATTTGAAAATTTTTTAATCTCATAGGAAGAATTTAGCAAGATTCTTCCTTTCTGTACATATTTTAATGGTTTTCCATATCCATGCCTTGATGTACATATTGCTACCACAAATATTCTTGCAATGAAATTTAATGATGTTGTGTGTAAAAAATTAATTTTAAAAAATAAAAATACTGCTGTAACATCAGCCTATCACATTTAGAAAACATTGCTTAAGAGAATTAATGTGAAATAACTTATTTCATCACTATAAGTAGTATTGTAGGAACATATTTGCTGAGTAAATAATTTTTCTATAGGCAATATGGTTATGAAGATTATTTTCTGTGACAGAGGTTAGAAAACTGGTGAACTGCAAATATAAATGGAATCTATTAAATTGAAATTCTGTGTAGCCAATTTATCTTCCTTTTCAAAATCAAACAATATCCAAAGGAAAATAGGGAAATCAGACCAGAATAACTATCCAGAGTGAAAAGAAAAAGTTAGCAAAAACAATACTAATAAATAAAATATAAAGTAAAGTTTTAAAATTGTAGAGGAAAACTAAGACTAATCTGATTTTGGCAATTGAAGATTAGAAATGTTTGGTTGTAGCCTTTGACTGGTTAAATAAAATGTGATTTGCTTTGGTAGTCTATTGACACTTATTCCCAATATCTCATATTGTCTATAAGTTCTAGGAACTGGATACTAATTTAAAACATGTATGTTATGTTTATTAGACATTATCTGACTAATAAGAAAAAAAAAAAGAGAGAGAGCTATTATGGTTCTTTATAAGAAAGGGAAATTCCCTCAAGAATCATTGCTTACTATGTAGTAATTTTGTGAGCATTCACATTTTATTATGTTATTTATTAGTCTTGGCTGTTTCCAGGTTTAACAAAACAACAACAAAAGACTTAAAATAAATAAATAAACTTGTTTATATGTAGTGCAATCATATAATGTAATCATTGCTGAGAAAGTTCCATCAACTTAACCTTGTTGCTGCTGCCTCAAACTTGTGTGTGAAAGTAAGTTTGGTATGCCCAACAAAATTCTAAAGTTTGATATTTTTTTCCTCCTGGTAGTCAACACTTTAATGAAAATACTGATTTTTTGCCTGCTTTTTATGCAGAAATTAGATGCATCATCCAACAAGTTTTTTATTTTCCACCAATTTTTGTGATTTCAAACTAAAGAATTTATTTCTAGTTAATATAAAATAGAGGGTTTTGAAACCTACTTTTAGAGCCTGTAAACACTTTACATGGTATCTCCCCTCAAAATTAAAATTGTGGAATTAGTGAAATTTATTTAGTTTTAATTTTGTTGTTTTGAAATTAAAATAGGGGATTACTGTTGTGGTATTTGGATTATGATGAATTATTGATGCTTGGTTTTGAAATTTAAGTCTAAAGCATTTACAACTGAATCAAAATTTAAATTTGTTTGTTTGTTGTGGATGCTGAGTATGGCAAGTTGGGTCTCAGAATTCATAACTAGTGATGCCAATGGCTCATTTTAGATAAAGCAAGTTGCCTAAGAAAACCAGATTAAATGTTGAAGAAAACCTACATGATATACAGTGGCTGGACACACAACATTGCTGTGACTAAACCATGTACATTACCTTAAGAAGGAAGCACAATGCTAATGCTCTCCAACTTAAATTTATTAGTTATGTTTTGCATTTATTTATGATAAAAGAAAAATATTTATGTAAGAATTGAAACTAATGGATGTTTTTCTTTTCATATTTCTAACATAGTAGGGTATACTGATAGTAGTAGCACTAAAACTTTCCATCAAACAGATACTGTGGTTAAATTACAATTCTGTTGTGTTAAATATGGTTAAAGCTATCCTGGTTTGGCTGGAAAGCATGGCATTGCACTACCCCTGCAAAGATTTTAATCTCTGATGAATCAACTATTTTTCATTATGTGGAAATCTCTTGGGATATATTTTAGGGTTGATGTGCACATTTTGCTAGATGAAGGAAATGTAATAAACTTATCTCTGCTTTAAGGCCAACTATCATCTACCACATTGCTTGAGACAACATTTTTGTAAGGGCTTTCTTGTTTTGCTATCCATGTACCTGAGCACTCTACATGTAACCAACTCTGTTCAGATATCCTTGGGGCAAGCAAGTTAAGCAGTTGTAGGGCAGACTGTTTATCATGTGTGCAAAATAAAATGGCTAAAATAAAAAAAAACAAAACACTACTACTTCTGAAAAAAATTTTCCCAACAAATACAATGGTGATAATAAAAACAAATAATTAAAAAAAAGGAACATTTTTAAAAAAACATGGTGTAATTTTTTTTACTAGTTGAGTTTTTTGAAATTCTGAGTATTCTATTAACATTGTCCTATTTTGTATTATTCTTTAATCAATCTAAGATAAATTCTTTGAGAAAAAATTAAATCAATTATTGATTAAAATCACCAAAAGCTATGGCTTTTTATATATACTGGCATATTCAAAGAATTATTTGTTCATTATTTTACTTGCTGAATTGTATTTCTTATCTTTTGTTTTAAAAATAAAATATTGCTTGCGATCTTTCAGTTTGCGTTAATTTAAAGTGCAATTTTTTGGGTAATAAAATGATGATTACTTGATGTGACGTCAAAGGTGAGAAGAAAGATTCTGTTAAACAATGGTGCAATGAATCTTAATGGCTGCCTACAGAGCCTCGCTAGAGACATCACTTTTGATGCAGCTTACCCATGAACACATTGTATCTAGACAATAACAGAGTAGAAATGTTCTTTTAATCAGTTGGCATCATCAATTGATTTATCTTTGTTAAGTCCTGTTTTTTTACAACCATCATGTCAGTTGGTTATCCATTTACAAAAAAAATATTTACTTAATCACCGCTTCAGTTGATGCTTTTTCATACTTTTATTTTAATATCTGGACTCATCCAGCTTTTACTGTTAAGATTTTTATTTACTGGCAGACTTTAAAGTGAGAATGAATATTAATTAATAGATAACAAAACAATAAAGAATAACAGCAAAAGAGAGAATGAGAGAGAGAAAGAGGTTTTGAAGTTACTTTTCATTAAAATACATAAGAAAAAAATGCAGACTTGGAAAATCAGTTCTGAAATAACAAACTATCCATGGTGTTTTTATAAATTTCCAACCTTTCTTTAAGATTAGACTTATTTTAATTTGGTATCATCTGGATTCCATAATATAGTGAAATATTTTACTCAGTGTGATGCAGCTGACATTCTACTCCCATTATATATTACATGATTACCATGGAGAGGGAAAAGAATACTGAACACAATTAATGAAATAAAAGGCACCATCTGTGGAAACAGAAGGTGACTATGATTTGATTTTTTCTTGTTTAAAGAATGTTTTTTTTTAATGGTTAAATGTTTGTTAATTATACATTATATTAGATTTTATAAATTTTCATTTTTTTAAAAAAAAATGTCTTGCTATGAAATTTTTTAGTTTATGGAGGAGGAGGGAGGAGTATATTTTGTGGGAGTTTTGGATAGGTAACATTTATTTTGATGTAGAAATGAGTTTTACCATGTTGAATACCTGTGTTAGTGACAGACCTGGTTTTTATAAACTGAATCACAAGCTGAGTAGTGACATACAGATTGTTCAAGTAGTTTCAAAAACTTAGATTCACTTTTGTTAAAATGTTCATGTTCAGTTTATTAAAAGAGTAAAATGTTGTCTATTACTTGCTGCCTGGTTATTCAAAGCAGATGCTACATATTTACTAAAAAGTATTTCTTAATGTCTAACCAGGAATATTTTCTTTTTTTTTTAATACTTATGATCCCCTAGTGGTATATCAGAGAATCTCTGTATGCATTCCCTTGCAGAAAGTTAAAAAAAAAAATTTTTGCTGCTACAAGAATGTGTGTAGGCCAAACTAAACTGCTGAAGCCTTTGTAGTCCTTCATAACTGAACTTACATATTATGTCACAAATCAAAATTGTTGAACCATTTCCAAGATATCTGTATCCTTGATGTGGGCTCCATGCCTGAACCATATACTCCAAAATGGTTCTAACTAAAGATTTATACTTGGGAGTCAGAACTGCTAAAGTTGTGCTATTGTTAGTATGATTTAGCAAAACACCCTAATGGATCTGTGCTATGTGCATTGCGTCTGGCTTTTCGAGGTATTGTTTACTATAACTTCCAATTATTTTTTTTTCTAGTGTAATTGTAGCAGTGTGTACTTCATGTTCCTAGCTTATTTAAACCTAGCTGAGGCTAAGGCTGTGCACTTAAAACACACTTTCTTGCTGTTGGTTTGACCATTCTGTTAAAAGATTTAAATCTGTTTGGTGTATTTTGGCATCATTAATTTGGGGGGAGGCTTTTGAAACATACAAAGGAAGGGAAAGGCATATCAAGTGACTATCCCAGCATACTTCTTTCAAAGCTTAAAGATATACTTGGAAAGGGATAGCTTGCTGTACTCCCTTTTTTGCACCAGGGCTTTTAGGCCTAACAGGTGAATGGAAAAAAAATAAGACCATTTATTTTGAATAAACTTTCTTGCAGTTTGTAGTAAAAAAAAAATACATTTATCATTCTTACTGACTAGTAATAGTATTAATGGTAGGTGTTATTTACTCGAATTGGCCGTAAATTAGAGTATCTTTGGTATTTTATTATGTTCAGAATATCTTGAAGTAAATGTCAGAACTATAAACTGGTTATGGCTTTGTTTAGTTAGGACCATGCTCTGGCTATTTCTGAATTGTGTTTAAACACTACAAATACATTGTTTAAAAGTTTCTGAAAATTAAATATGTATATAAAACCTGCCTTAATAGTAAAGTGCAGCCAAAAATAAGACATTTGAAGAGTTGCTTCATAAATTTTCATTAGCTAAGAAGATATTTATCAGTTCACAAAAGAAAAATGCATAATTAAGGTACCTAAATGTTTAAATAATGTTTTCTATCTTTGTGATTTTTGTATTCTCCAAATATTTAAAGAGTGATTGTATTTACAGAAAGTAGTGAGTTGGTTTGGCATTTCTCATCACCATATTACTACAACCTATTGAACCTGTTTTGGTGAAGTGACCCTGTCACCATTGATCAGGATTTAGACAAGGACTGTTTTGGAGCGCAATGATGTTGATGCAGCTATTGATGTTGTTATAGTAGATTTTGTTTTTTCGCTTTGTAAAAGTGGCCCTAGGTGGCTTTAGCTGATACTTTATCCCACTGTGCCTACTGTGGTGGATTCACTTTCCATCACTAGATCTTTAGACTATCCACTGAATGTTATTTTTTAAATGGCCTGGTGGCTTATTGTTGGTTGTGGAAATGCCATTCAACCATTTGGCATCAGTTCTTTTGTTTTTCTCAAAAAATCTTCACTTTGATAAAGAAGATTTAAAAAAAAAAGAGAGACAAATTGCTTACCCTAAAATCACCTGTGCACATTTTTAAATACAAAATTCCATGAAAGAACTTGCATTCAGAAAATCCTTAGCTGTAACTGAACTCATTTCTAAATTTCCTCAGTATAATTAATAAAGTTTCTGTGATCAAAAGAGTAGCAAAGAACCTATCTGAGATTGAGTAGAATGGTAGTTTATTTAAAAAAGAGCAAAAAAAAAAAAACTTTGTCAAAGAAAATGTGATTCATCAGCTTGGGTAAATTCATTTTCAGTTTTTTAGAGAATATTTTTTCATCTTTCTCTCTGGTATATGTACTAAGGAGCAGCTGTTTTGGATCATTTGATAGTAACAGAAAAGTAATACTAACTATTTTGTTACCATTTTAGCTATTAATTAAAATTATTTCTCTAAATATTTCTGAGATTTACTTCAGCCGAAGCTTGTGCTTTGTCTAGCTTTAATTTCATTCTCTTTCATCAATGAGATGGCACAAAATGAAAGAAATGTGGTTTGAATCCCTCAGACATAGTATGACAGCTAAAATCTTCCATGATTTTGCTTTCTCATGGTGCTTATGGTGAGTCAAAGCCTTCATTATGGTAACTGTCTTTCAAGACAACTAACATTTAAAATTTACAAGAGAGATCTGAGATAAAAAAATGAGTTGAAAATTTATTTTTGTTTTGTTTAACTACACTGCATGACTGGGTTTTTATTTAGGTTTCTCATTGAGAATAAACCGATGTACATATAGTTTTCTTAACATTAGACTTGTATGATCTGGTGCATTGACATAGTTCTGCAGTTTTTTGTCTTTCATTCATGGGATTTGACTTGAGAAGACTCATTAATTAGAAAGCTTTGTGGCCAGTTGTGGGTTCACAGTTAGTTTGCACTCCTGAAAAATATGCAAAATAGTAGCGTCTACCAAAAAATTAATTTTTTACTGTAAATGAAGTAATGCCTTACATGGTTTCTTTGAAAGAAAGTGGCAAGAAGGTTTACGTAAGTAGATGATGATATTTTTTCAAATATAAGAAACCTTACTAAGTACATAATTAAAAAATGTACAATAGACCTTTGCCTTTTAATAGTTTCCAAAAATGACCAAAGTGGCAGAATAATTTTCAGAATTAGGTAAAAGAATTCATAAAGGCAGTATGATTAACCAACCCCTCCCCCCCCCACACACACATTTTTAGCAGTGGTTTTCTGTTATTAAATTAAAGACCTTTAGATAGCGTATGTTTATTTTGTTGTTTACTTGAAATTCTATGAAAAAGTATTTTAATTTGCATAATTTTGGATTTGGAAGCTTTAATAATCTGTGATGAATAAATAGTACAGTGTAAGGAAAAAATTTAAAAATATTTTGAAATATGTAGTTTTTCTAATCACTGGACCATTGGTGTTTGAAAATGTTGGCAAACAAAATATTTTGTTATAAATAGAAATATGTTTACAATAATATCTTAAAATCAAGCTAGTTTTTGAAGGGGCTAATGCCAAAAGAGTCTGAATAACCTTAGTGCTTGCAAATCTGTGAAATTTAGTTTATTTTTTCTGTGGACAACTGCTTGGTTCAAATTTAGTTAAGAAGAGAGAGGAAACTCATTGCTTTTGCAAGGCCATTGGGGAAGATAAATACCCATCAGTTAGATTTTATAATTTTGTATCATACTAGAGTTTCAACAAAAAATCTAGTTCATCATTTTTTCATCATCACTTTTCAGATGGTAGAGAACTAAAGCAGATAAATCTGGTAAATAATTATTTAAACCGTATTGGTCAGAGGATAGAATTTGTTTATAGATTCCATGCAGCTTCGCTATAATGAAGATGTTTTCACATTGCAACATTATAGTAGCTAACTTCTCAGATATAGTAGAACCTTGCTAAAAGTTGACCCTGAAAAAAAGTTGTTAATACATAATGGCCATAATAGTTACAGTTTAAAAGAAAAAGGCAGCAGAATGAATTATGCTGTTTAATTTGTTTTGGGGAATGTCTTTCATTCCCTTTGCATTTCATTGTGGGAATGTTTGATTATTTGCAAATGTAAAGTTCTTTGAGCAGGGTTGTATGGAACATGAAAGTTTTCCTTTTGTGCTTAAGAAATTAAAATTTTTTTTTTTGTACTCTAAAATTTGGGGGAATTGGATAGCTAAGTGCTTAGCATTGATCCCTATAGGAAAGTAACTTCACTTGGCAAACCTTCCACAGTATGGCTTCTTTGCACTCTTCTGTACTAGTTGATGTTGGTTTCCTTTGGATACTCTGATTTCCTCTCATAGTCAAAACAGAGGAGTTCTAGTAGGGACTTTCCATTTCAAGATGAAGTGTTCAGGAATGGCAGTGTTTGTTAGTGGTTACTATGGCACTAAACAAACCTAATCATTTATGTTTGCAGTTGTAAACAATGATATATGTGGAAGAAGACAACTCCAGCATTCTATTAATTGTCTTTTATAGAATAACAATGCTTTCACCTAACATTTTGCAAAGAAATCTTTTGTGCCTGTGGTTGAATAGTGCTGGACAAAAGGAGACATTTCGAAATAAAAATGCAAAAACAAAAGCAATTTTTTTAAAACTTAAATTATTTTTCTAAGGTCTTATGCAGTGCAAAGTTTTCTTAGAAAAGGTTATTTAGATGGTAATTTTGTCTTATACTTTTAGATTCCATTCACTTCTTTCTAAATCCATTTGCCTCATTGTCCAGGTCTGTTATACTGCTTTATACTAGAATGTGGACATTATTTTATAGCACACAACTGTGCATTATATCAAACTCTCACCCATAACTCAGCAGTTTTATTGGTGTGTACCATACCCTAGATATATCTGAGCTGATAAATAAACATTGATTAATTTTTTTAGAGACTATTTGTTACTGAATAAATTTTAGTTGTTGTTGTTTTCATTTTTAGTTTTCAAAAGCCATGACATCTTGAAATTTAGGGATTCTAATATTTCACAAATGTTTGGCTGGAAAGGAAATAGTAAAATATTTATCTGATTATTTCCTATGTTTGCTATTATAAAATAATGTGTATTATTATTATTACTATTATCTGAGTTGTTTTAGTATTTTATAGGAGCTTTAAACTTTTTTTTTGAGTTGTGGTTAGTCTACTGGATTGCTAAGGTTAAGGGCCCAAGTTATGATTCTGGTTGGAAATAACTCTGTTTGGTATTCCATCCTAGTATAGTTTTTTTCTTTCTCAGTTTGGTATTCTGGTGTCCTCTCACATCTAATAGTGAAGAGTTGTAGTAGAATTTCCATGTTGAGGCAGATGCACCTTTTCCATTCCAGTTTAGATCACCATGAAAGATTATCTTGTCTACATTTCTTTCTAATTTCACATTGGAAAAGAGGCTTACCTCCTGCAGGTGAGAAATGCTCATTAAGAGAGAATAAATAATTTTCTTAGTTAATTATCTTTTGAATTGAGAGTTGAGTATGAAATTTAATTGATTTAATGATAGTTTTTAAATCTAAAGTTTGTTATAGATTTGATTACAACATTATTTTAATGCATTGCCTTGGGTGGCAGGTTAGAGTAGCATGCTCATTTGTCTTGTAGCTGCCTTTCTCTGTTCATACTGAGTCTGTGTTTGCCACCTAGCCATTGTTTTTTTTTTATCATAGTGCTTCTGTACCAGCCTGTTCTTTTGTGAGATTTCCTTTGGGTACTTTGGTTTTTCTCCCACTTCTAATTAGAACTTTTGTTAGGACAGCTAAAGTCCATGTGCAGCTAACTCCAACTTTAGCTGTCATCCATTGCTTTATAACCTCTTCTTCAGCTGGTTTTTGTTCTGGGTCTCACTTTAATATTATTATGGCACATAGCAACAATAATTTTTTCTACTGCCAAGTGATGATTTAGATTTATGTATGAGATTTCTCCTTTGCCTAATGTTTCCCAAATGTAAATTTAACACAAGAACGATGGCAAAAGTGTTAATAAATTTTACACTTATAAAAACTTTTTAGGGGAGAGTTTTTTAAAAGTCTTTATGCATAGTAATGTGCATTGTCATGCAATATTTCCGACAGTCTAATGAGAATCAAGGGTTGGTAAGTAAACCTACTATAATAACTTGTACACAATTAGTTTTATCTGGTCAGGTAATCACTATGAGTATGTTCTGACAGTAAATATTTCATTCTCTGACACACTGGACCATGTCATCCCAATTTATGTACCTGACTGATTGTCTACTGGCTTTATCATCTGTTGGACTTCAGCTATGATCCAAACAGTGCTACATAAAAACAGTTTTGTTAATCATATCTTACCCTGATGGTCCTAATAGTCTGTTTTAAGCACAGTAATATCTACAACAGATGTTTAATAATAGGATGCAGGCTTTTTACTTTACATCAGAGGCTGATGTAATTAATGTATATTTTTTAAATAAAAGCCTTAACTAGATAGACAGGTGTTGTTGACTTTGAATGGAAGATGGTTGATGTAGGGGGAATCTTTTGTTCATGTGTGAAATTGTTTATGCTTCTATAGATTATTAAAGTTTTCTTTGTAATATTCTGTGGCAAATTACATGTGGAATAAATGTCTATCATAACATGTTGTTGTTCATTAATGTATCAAAATAGTCTCAAAAGAAATGGCCATGTGATTTTGTAGGTAGAGGAAAAAAGCCTAGTAGTTTGTTTGCAGCTGTTTTGCTGCTGTTCTACTGCAGGTTTTCATTTAGAAATTAAAAATTTAAACAAATTGCCAGAAAAAAGCTGAAGTAAGTTCTGAAGCAGGAAAAATTAATTGCTTGCTATTTTTGAAGAGGAGAGACATGGAAGAAGTAGGATTGTGGTAAGTACTGTGCATATTAAGAATTCAGTAATCTGTAATAATATTTCATAAAAATTAATTAGAAATGTACTCAATTAACCAAATTAGTTTAGATATAATAGATAAAGGTTTTTAATTTTAATTGTTTCACAACAGTAGATTCTCAGGAGGGTTCATTTACTTTGAAATAAATAATGTAGTTGATTTAAGTGGAAAAACTGGAAGATCTGCATGTTAAGTAGAGGAGAAGCCAGTAGCTTGGTATAAATGATATACTACAGTCTAATCTCAAGAATCTGCCACGCTTGGGACTGAGAATTTGTCAGATTACTAATTTTGCTGAACAACTAATTAATACTATGTCTCTGTAGGTACAGTACAGTACATTAAGTATAAAAAGATATATAAAACAATAAAAAACAAAGCAATATTAATATAATATGGTTGATTTACTTAACAAATAATCTTGACTGTCTCCTCTTCTGAAGTATGAAATTGTAAGGTAGACTAGAGGATTCAGTTGCTTATATAGGTGTCAGGAGTGACATTTGGGACTGTAGAAGTGCTTTTTTAATATTGTAAAGAGTGGAAGAAGAACCAACGCTATAAACTGAACATATTTTATAGTTGCTCCCTTTTCAATTTTTAAAAATATTTTCACCTTTTCCATTATTGTAAGCATCCCTTGGTGAATCACTAGTGAAAGATTTTCTCTTAGAAGCCATTATGAGGGTTAAATAAATGTGAAATAGCAATAATTATCTCACATGATGCACCACAGCTAAGTGTTTATCAACTAATACATTCCGAAACACTAGCAGCCAGTCTGTAAACTACATCAATCTCTCATTTTCTCTTGTTCCAACTCTGAACTATTGATGATTTTCTGGACTTTTGATTATACTAGCGTTGGTGTAAAATTTGCCAAATAACTGATTTTTTAGGACAACTGATTTACTGATTGCCAGATTTTCAAGGTTAGATTGTATCTGCAAATAGTATGTTTACAGTTAAAATAAGTTGATCTTTCAATATCTGAATATAGGTGCTGAAAACATTGAATTTTAATTATTCTTTATAAGTAAAAATTTCCTTTGCAAAAAAATACTGTCATTTTGTCTGAATTTGCGTTATATTGCTCTTACAATAAGTTATTTTTTCTAGGTGAGACGGCAACTAGAAACTATGCAAATATCTACCATTAACTGAGCAGTATATATCTTTGTACATTCCATCTTTTCATAATGTGGTTTTAAAAATTTATACCCTTGATGGTCTTTCAGTTTTTTTTATCTCTCTTATAATCTAGTCATAAAAGTTTTTTCACTCTAGTAATTTGATGTCAAAAATTTTGCTAAATTGTGCAGTCTAGTCTGGTAAAGCCTGTATTTTTGTATACGTGCTTGCCATTTTATAACTTTATAGTGTACTATCTAGGCAAAACAGCTTATCACTTGAAAGTTCTTATGAGAAAAGGCAGAATAACTCAAATATGCCTTAAAACCTTGAACATTGAAAATGGCTAAAACTGATAACACTGTTACAAGATTTACTGGGTGTCTACAAATGGGGACAAAAGAATTTCAGCTATATCATGGTGGTTTTTCTTATATTTCTCTGCTAAATTGTTTCAGTATGTAATAAATTTCAATTTTCTGATACTTTTAAAAATGTCAGTAAAACCTGTTTTTCTGTTTACTGAAACCATGTTGCCATATGCAGTGTTTTTCAGGGAATTTCCATCTTTTAACTTGGCATGTACCTCATCACAGATCTATTGTGTTAAAAAGTAAAAGTCTATTTAAAGCATTGGTGCCAAAAAGTGGTACTACATATATGTTGTAGATACAATAGATTTGAAGTGTTAATATATTTTTAACTTAACATAGACATAGGCTGGCTGGCCACTTTATTAGGACTTATGTACCCTTTCAGATTTGGAGCTAACCAAAGCTGTGCTACAGATGTAAATTATGTTGACAACATGATATGACAGATGATCCCTGCAGCGCTGTATATAACTTGGATAAGTACATCTGCAGTCAGTCAAATAGATAGAAAGGCAAAGGCATTACAGCATTCAAAAGATGTATCGTAGTGGGTGTATGACTAGGTGATACAGTGACAAAGACAGTTTTGTTGATAGTTTATCAGTAATGGTAAAAAGTGAATAAAATGTCTGCTGTGAGGGGGAATTCTGACAACAAACGTAGTGACAGGATGGGGAGAAATGCAGTTAGGATAATAAAGTCCATCTGTCATCAAGCAATAGACCAAATGAAAGATCTTGATACAGGACAATCCTCACCCATCTTTAGTCTTACTTGCAAAGAACATTGCAACAAATGAACTATGGCAGTAGGAGAACACCGTTTAAATTACTGATCATAGCTACCAACATGAAAAAATGTCTCATGCATTGTAAGAAGTACAGGCATTGAATTTTGGAGGACTGGCAAAAAATGATATGGTTGGATGAGCCAAGCTTCACTCCCTCTTTTTTTTGTATAAAAAGACAGACAGACTTGGAGAAAGTCTCATAAATCACTTGACCTCTCTTGTGTGGTCCCAACTGTCCAGGCCTGTAGTGGTAGAGTCATGGTTTAGATACTTGGCCTTTTGGTCTCTTTAGAAAGCAGAATGAATACAAAAGCCTACTTCAGCATCATTTCAAATCAAGTGCATTCATTGATGCTTCATGTGTACTGTGATAAGGATGACTACTTCCAATATGATAATGCTCTCACCAACTGTACCATACTTTTTGTTCATGGTTTAAAGAACACTACAAAGATTTCAGGCATCTCCCATTGTCAGCACCCCCAGATCTTAATCCAATTGAACATATGTGGGATGAACTTGAATGATGCATTTGCTATTACAATCCTTTGCTTACCTCACTCCATATGTTGTGTATATTATTAATGACTGAAAAGGAGAAATATCTCTCAGAAAACCTTTCAGCACCTTTGGAATTCTATGCCATTTTAAGTTATGGCTGTTATTTAGGAAAAAGGTGGCCAAACCCATTGTTAGGTGCAGGACTGAATAAAATGGCCGATTAATGTATATTAGATTTGATGTGCCATAATTATCTTGATGACAAAGTTGTTGCCAAATTTAAGAAATAGATACAATTTAGTAGATATTTATTAATAATAAGTAATATCAAAAAGATCTATTGAATTGTTGTTTAATCACCCTTGATACATGTTTTATTATTTTCCTTGTCTTTTCTTTTGCTTGTGTGTTTAGGAAATAGTGTATACTTAGACAAAAGTTACATCAAGTTAGAAACTCATTTAGTTTTTGTTGGTTCATGTTTATCTAGTATTTACATATTTTGAACTTTTTGTTATTTGATTTTATGCATGTTATAACAAATGCTAGCATTAAATGTACTAACTCATTTTACAAAAGAGTTGTAAAGTTGTTTGTTAAGTGAAAATTTTTTAAAATGAAAATAAATTTTCCCATTAATTTAAAGGAAGTATAGTAAACGAAGATAAATATACAGTACAGGTATATGTATTTATCTATTATAATGAACAGTATTAATTAAAATAAACAAAAAGAAAAAAAAGGAGCAAAAATGAAAAAAAGAAAACAAAGTGGTGCTATTTGACAAAGATGGGCAATCATTCACTGATAGGAGTTGATGGTTGAGGTACTGAGGTAGATTATTGAGGAGTTTCTGTGGCCTTTGGCTTCAAGAGTGTATCAAGTGATTTCTGCTTCCCTTTTTGTTGTTTCATTTTATGGAGCTTCCTATAGCATTGAAGGACATCTTCAACTTTTCTGCTGATGCCAAGGCTGCATTCCACATTTGGGTAATCTTTAATTGAAAATTTCTAGGGCTTGTTCAGTCAGCATAAAACCTTGCAGCATACATTTTGTGGTAAGGTATTTTGGTGGGGAAGTTTGCAAATCAGTGTCATATTTTCCCTCTGCAGATTTTTGCGCATCCAGCATGTTTGTGAAATCATTGGCGTGGGATTCAGATACCTCATTTGTCATCTTCATTAATGCCTATAAATCCCAATTTATGCACCAACTGGACAATCTGTCTGTCTGACACTTCCTGCTTTTTCAAATTCTAAAAAGTAATGGACACATTTTGGCTACAATTTCTTCCAAATGGCATTCATGATTGCAGCACTTATTTCATTCCACCATTCCTCTATGTTATCTAATGTCTTGATGTTATGATTCCTCTCCAGAAGTCTCATATTGTTGGCTTACCTTCACATTCTGTTTCTAAGATGAGCTGCCTCATAATGAATCGTTAATAATAATGTTTGATCCTGATACATTGGTTGAATGACAATGTGGTGTTTCAAGGCAAAAAAAAATGTATGGATGTTATCAGCAAAGTCTTTTTAGTAGATTGGATGATCAGCGGTGTTATTGATAATCAGTAAGTACTTATTATCCAGGTTGTATTTTGTACAATATCTGGTGAAGGAGATAAATAAGATGTGATGTAATCCTTGAAGAGAATAGTTGTCATCCAAGCTTTGCAGTTTGAACACCAAACCAAGGGAAGATTGGTTTTGCTATATATCCCTTCAGAACATGTGTTCTGATTATTATAAACTAACAGCAGTGTAAGCTCACAATCACCCTCTGCATTGTCTCCAAGGAGAAGCATAAGCTGATTTTTTGATGCTTTGAAGCCTGCCACTACCTTTTCCTTTTTTAGATATGAAGGTACATGATGGCATCTTCCAGAAGAGTCTGGTTTTGTCCAAATTTGAACACTGTTTTTTGCCACATATATACCTTTTCTTATGATCTCCTTCAATTCATCTGGGGAAACATTTAGCCATTACATCAGTTCTTGATACCTTCCATGTGTAAGTTGTGCAGGTTACTGTGCTTCTTAAAACGTTCAAAGCTGGCATAGCTGGCTTTAAACATCTCTTGACTGGTTGAAGACCCTTCTCTGCCTTCACAATCACTTAAATCATGCCACATTGATGTTAGTTTTTCCTGAATCATGATTAACCTTAGCAGGGTACTTCACTGTTTCTTTAATCTACAAACTGAGTAGGTTTTCCATCTTCCCCATTGTTGTATCTTGCATATTAGTTATTCCCAATGCAGTGCCTGTTGCTGCACTCACCTATATTTTGTCGGAAAAGGTGCATGCTGGATGCTGTGTGCACAAAGCATTAATCTTTTTCAGGTCTTTTCACAATGTCTAACTTCATGACTTGAAGACTGTCTAGACTTCTTGCCTGGTGTGCTAGCAAGTAATGTTTGAGGAGTGCTTGGAACTCATGATGAAGGAGGGAAAGATATTTTGAAATAAAACTAAGAAAAAAAAAGGCTAACTCTTGAAGTACACAATGAACAATATGAGGATGGCTACCAGAATGAAAAATTCTGTGATTTAGAGGGATGATGTACAGGAAGGGGGAGGGGGGGGGAGAACCACTACCTATTTTGGCCAATGAGATGGTGCATGTTGGATATGCATCATCCAGTGCTTAAAACACTAAATTCAAAATTTACATGTTTCATGGCTTGGTGAGCTTTTCTGGTAGCAAAAATTACGCATAACAAAAAAGGGGTATTAATTTTTCAAACCTGTTAATGCGAAAATTTGTTGATTGAACATTTACAAATATGTAGCCATTTTTTGTTTGTTTGTTGGAAATTTACTTTTTGCTTTAGAGAAGTTTGTGGGGAATATCTAACTTAAAAGCAATGAAAGTTGATTTCATTATTTCAGAATTTAACATATCAAACTACTTTTGCAATTAGATTTAAAATATTAAAAAAGTGAAAATAAGTTTGCAAATAGTTTGTTATTGTTGTGAGACATACTACTGACCAAAAAAAAAAAAAAAAATTAAGTGAATAATTAAATTGAAGAAAATATGTGCTTTATTTGACATGTCTTATGTAAACTTTTAGCATAATCTTTTTCTGTACAATTATTGACATTACATTGAATGTTTTCTTATATATTTTTTCCATGATATTTCGAAGCATTGTTGGTTTATGTGAGGGAAACTTTGAGTGGAGTTAAGGTTAATGAAAGTTATCCCCAGAACCTAGTAGTCCTGATAAATCAGGACTATCCTGAGGGAAGGCATCAGGAAATCGATAATTATACATCAATAGAGGTGGTGATCAAAGCTAAAAAAATACATAACAAATATCTTAGTTTCATGCCACCAACATTCTGTAAATATGTACATTATTATTATTTATTTCTAAAGTATTTTTTTATACCTTTATTAAAATTATTAAAAATAAATGCTATACTGCTGTTTGACTGAGCATGTCATTACAAATCTTGCACACTGAACCTTAGTTGTTTGGTAAACAACATTGTATCAAGACATTGTAGAGAAACAGAATGGTCTCTGTCTGAAACTTGTAGAAGTTGCAAATGCTGTTGATGTTACTAAAAAGCAGTTGCAGAAATTTCAGCATGATGTGAAAACTGTGATTTTGATTGAGAATTAAGAGCTAATTATAATTTCTGTGATTTTCTGACAATTCTTATGACTATGGTTTATTAAAACCTTGCTGACCTAGCATTCATAACAGCAAAAAAAAAATTTTCATAAGTTTTCTCAACACTGAAATCACCCGTGCTTCTATGTCAGTGCATAGTTAACACCTGATGGAATTTGCTGTGTTAGTGTAGTAATTGTGCATTAAGCATTTACATCAAGTATACTACCCAAACTTGTTAATATTTTTTACGTGGACTAATTTCTTAATAAAACAACTTCATATATCTGAAATATTGACATATTACCCACTTGTATTTTTTTTAAATTTACATTTCTGTTTTAGGGACCACTTTGCTTGCCTATGTATTAAATTGAATAATGTTTGTTTTCCTGTAAATCGTTTTAGTGATTAAAGTTTGAATACATAAGAGCTTCTTGAATGGAATGAAAATGTTACTCTGTGCTTCTTTTGGAAGTAAGACTTTGCAATGGAAAAGCTGTAAAGGTGGTGAGAATGAAGTAGAAGAAATTAATAAATGCATTGTATAATTGAACAGTTTGTTTCTCGTTTTCCTTTTTCTCTCTTTTTTTCCTGATCCTGATGTTGAATAGCAATTTTCCATATAAAAAAGGTTACATTTATAGACCAGAAATGGAAAGAGAATGAATAAAAGAAAATTTAAAAATCAAACTTATAGCTGCTTTTTTGAATAAAAACAAACTAGAAAACTCTGAAACAAAGATTGACACATTTGTAGAAGCCAGTTCACTAATGGTTATTATATTTTTTCTTTTCTTTTCTTTTGAAGTATAGTGGTTAATGTTTGCTACTATTTGTGCATATTTAAATGTGCTATTAATTTTAGGAGTTTATCAATAAAGGAATTGTCCAAGTTCTACCTAACAGAACTTGTTCTGTTTTATTTTGATATATTTTCTATGCATAGTGGCTTGAAGTATTTAAAACATCTTAGTTTACATTTTTTAAAAAAATTATAATAATAATAATGATAATGTTTGAAACCATTTTTTAAGTTTAAATTTAATAATTTAAGTTTCTTGGAAAATCAAAACAAACAAAACTTGTATAAAAGGTGCTCACTCAAAGAGTATAAGAACATGCATTAGGAAAGAAAAAGTGTTTTGTGGTTGTTTATTGTTAATATATGTTATAGGTTTATAGCAAGGTCCCTAAGACTGGCTCAGGTTTGATTTTGTGGTGTACTGTCATTTGATCCTGTATACTGTGATACAACACTTGGTAATGACTGAATCAATGTCAGTAAACAGAGAAAAAATGTTCATTTTCAGGTTGAGTTCTATTGCTATCTTTTCTTCACTCCTTTGGGTACCGAGTTTGATTTAGTAGGCATATTTAGTTTATTAAAAGTATCACTTAAAAAAAAGAGTTAAGTATAGAATTCACCTTTAATACATTTTCTCTTCAAACTGAGTATCACATCTTTTAATTTAGGGGTCATTATAGAAGTTTCTCATTTTTAATTGTGTATATTATGCAGGTACAAAATTGATAAGACTCTAGTTGAAAAGTGCAATTTTGTTTTAAATTTTTAGTGGCATTCACTGGTATTGAAAATTGAGCCCAACCTATGAAAATGCTATTGCTTTTTCAGCACTTTATTGTTAATGAAAATATATTATCTCCCAAAAAAAGATTAAAATCTGATGTATCATAAAACAAATTTTTAAAGTGATATTATTATCATTTGAAGCTTTTTTTTGCATAATTATGTCAAGCAGCTTATTTATATGAGTGTTAAGTTTAGTTCATTCTGAAAGCATGATGTTATTATGAGTATAATTTCTTATTACTAATTTGAAAATTTTTCTCATACTTTGCTTCTAAATAATTGTTAATGAAGCTTATTTTGATGACTGTTCTTGCTTTGTTAGACAGATGAAAATAGCATCTAAAAACAAAATTTCATATGAACGCTCCATATTATTGTCCTTAACTTTATTTTTAACAGAGAATTATGGAGGAACTTGAAACTACTTGGTGTGGTGTGCAAACAGTTGTTTATAGAATGAAGTCTTCTGGCTCAGTCTTGAAATTAATGGGAAAGAAATAAAAAGAAAGAAAACATGGAATGGGTAGATAGGTTGCTGACTTGAAAGTATAGAGCAAACCCTTTCTTGACAGGTTGCCATTTAACTGCTGACTATGATTTCTCTGTAAAGACAGTTAAGAGTTTAAATTGATTTGCTGAGTAACAGCTAGAAAACTCATGCCTAGATGTGGTAACAAGAAAAAGTAAGTTGATTGGGCTAAACAGCATCAGAACTACACCTTGGAGCAATCGTGCAATGTACTGTGGTCAGATGAGAGCAGGTTTGAAATATTTGGTTCTAAGTAATGACAGTAAGTTAGGAGAAAGGCCAGAGAAAAGTAAAGATTGCTGTGTTTGCCCTACAGTTAAACATGGTGGTGGATATGTAAAATATGGGGATTATTCTGCTGATTATTTGATAAAAATTGCTGGGATTCTCACAAAACAGAGATCACAGCATTCTTCAGTGCCAAGTTACCAAAGGTATTTGATAGATATTGGATTATACTGCAACAAGACATTGATCTGAAGCATACTGCAAAGCTTAATACAATACTTTTCTAGAGAAGAATCAGGATTTCTTAAAACCATGGTTTGACCTCTTAATCTCCAGATCTGAATTTCATTAAAATAGTGTTGGATACACTTGATTAAAGAATGAAGAAAAAAGTTCCAAGCAATTTTAGTTATCTATGAACTACCTGCAAATGAAATGAGGATTACTTGCAGAGCAGTATTTTGAAAAGTTACTAAACAAGATTTTCTAAATATGTAGCAGTTACTCTAAAAAAAATGTGGCTTTGTGGCTTTTTTTTGATGAAACACTTACCACAACCAGGAGTGATCTGATACATGGAACATCTGATTCTTCAAGGTTTTTTGCTAGAAAATGCATTTACATTAACAATAACATATTTAAAAGGCATTGAATTTCATTGCACATCTTGCATGGTAAAATAGGGAGAATGTGATCCATCATTGCTAGAGAATAAACCTTTCCATATGAGTAAATAGATGGGAATTAATTTTTCTGCTTGTAGATCTTATGTAGTTATACAATGTTCTCTTGTTTGAACTAGCACATATTAAAAATAAATAATCTGATCAGTTGTAGTTGACAAGTGACATGTGGTGTCAGGGTTTGGATGAGATGTTATAATGTGCTTGGCCTGGAATGTTTTGTAAGGTTAAACATGAATTGCACAAATTGTACATATATGTTAATTTAATTTCCAGAATGAAATAACTTTTGTGTTAATTTTCTGTAAATTTAAGTGTATACAATGACAGATTCTGACAGAAAAGGTTGTGGGTTGTATTAATTCTTTCTCATCTTTTGTTATGCATTAAAGTTTATTGTAAATCTTAGTGATTAATACCTGCAATAAGTGAGAATCAATGATTAGATTATAAAATACACATTTCACTATATAAATTTTTGCTATAATTGCTTATGTGTATCTATAATTTCCAAGAATAGTATGGTAGTTAGAAAGGCATGTGTATTATATTAGAATAAGTGACAAAACTGCCATGAACTTTTGTGTGAATGGATCATACACAAGCAGGTAGAAGTGTATGAAATTGCAATTACATGTGTTTAAAACTAACTTAATTTCTGTTTGAATGCATCAATGCATTCATATTGGAAGCAGTTTTAAACATTTATGAGAATATGATAGAGTGAACATTGTTATAAAAGAGAAAAATGTTTAATAACAAAGATTTTTGTGAGACAACAAATGACTAACTGACTGGCTTCTTCAGAATAGAAACTTTTCTGTTTTTGTGTCCTTTTCAAGAAGAATTCAGTAATTGTGTTCTTTTTACGTCTATAGATGGCGCCATCACAATTTGAAAATTGCTGAAATGGATTTCATTAGCATCTATAGCATTCTATTTATAGGGCATTTTGTTATGCAATGTCATGATAGTGGATAAAGTGTAATGTGTATGGTTAATGGCAAGTACAATGAGTTGAATAAACACAATTAGTTGTGTATGTAGACTTCTGTTGGTGTATGATGCAAACTACAGAAGCTACAAGGAAGCAGGAAGATTGTCAGCCTTCGCTTTCAAAACTATATACCCAAATAATTAGAAATTAGTTGAAAAGTAGGTATTTTATTATTCCAGAAAATCATAGGATGTTACTTTATTCTCTAACTGCTAAGTTCTACTTGGTATACAATCTTTCTTTCTCTACTTTTATAATTTAAAGTCAAGTACACGCAGAAGCTTGGTGATTAGTTTCCAATAATTATGTCCATTATAGCCCATTCAAGACATACTGGAGCCAGTGTTGTAACCCAAACAACAGTTCTCATTATTATTGCCAACTTGGAAGATAAATTTGACATTCAGTAAAATTTTTTTCACTCTGATTTTAAACAGAGATTTTAATAATCTTGATGTAGGGTACACAATGCTTTATTTTCAAAGGTTTGTTTGCAAAATAAACCTAGTATTCCCATCATTAAACTCTAAATTGAACATAAATTGAGACATTTTGGAACCTACTTTGAGATGTCATTAATTTTGTTTTCATTTGAAGATATCAGATCTGCCATTTGTAAATTACATTTGATTGATTGAAGAAAACTGTTTATTATGCTGATCCTCTAGTGTTTTTCTGTGTGCATACGTGCATGTTATTGTTTTACTGTTGCTTTTTGTTTGTGGTTATTTTGTAAAACCATATTTCACTGATTTGTGCAGCTTGGTCTAAAAGTTTTATTTTGTTATCCATTAGATAACAATATTTACTTTTTCTTCATAATTTTAAAATTTCTTAGAAATTGTTTGATGTGTACATAAGCAGGTTCCACCAAAACTGATTTATCATGTCATTATTGAGGTGATTCCTTAGCTAGGTTTATAAGCAAGAGTGATATGGCAAGGACTCAGCCCATTGTGAAGTGACAAAATTAAAGTAGTACAAATGTTGCTTTTTAAGGCCTGTTATCTGAAGTTTATTGGAAAACTAGAATCTAATCTCTTAGACTTTGGGAAGAAAGTGTACAAGTTTGATTTCTCTTTTAAGTAAAAAGAAAACTTTGGAAAAACGTTTTTATTTGTTAAGGAAAAAAATGTCATCTCTCTCCTTCCTTTTGCTATAATATTTGTTTAAATATTGATGATGGAAGTTAAGCGTGACAAATGCCTTTATACTTTGGCATATTTATAGTGGAAAGTGGAAGTTTAAAAAATTGTTAACATTTAAAACAGGATATCAGTATAAAAATGGAATTTGCTCATCTCTTGCTCTCTCTCTCTCTCTAGATGTATGCTACTTTAGATATTTAAAACAATAGCTTAATTATGCTTTTGGAATCTATAAAAAAGACAACAGTTAACAATAACATAAAATAAAAAAAATGTTAGTAACATTTTAAAGTGATATTAATAGAAAAAGCATTAGCAGAAGTCAAATGGTATTGAGAAAAAGCAGAAAAGGTATCTCTGCAAAAAAACAGCTTATGGAAACTTCCCTGATTTTCTTCTTTTTATATTTACATAGAAGATAGGTTAATTTTATCATATAAGATTAAATTAAAATATGTTCTTGGTACTAATTTTTTTTGGAAGTTGGATTATTTTTTCCTTAAGAATTTGTGACCAGTTTATAGTTCATTCCAAATTGTTTTGATTATGTTGTAGAAACAGAGAGGGACAGTTATTAATTGCTGCCTGAGATTACAGTAATTGGTATTTTATGCTTTTAAACAGTGTTTATTTGCTATACTTTTCCACTATTAATTCATGTAAACATTTTCAGTTACCTAAGAGTTTAAAGCTTTGTATCATTAATTGCTATAATGCTATAAGTAGATGGTCAAAATGAAATTTGACTTGAAGAAATCCATATTTTTTTAGAAATTATCTGATGAACTATTAAGGATTTTTATTTGCTCTTTAGAATCCTTATGAACAGTTTTGCAGAAATTTCTTGATTTAGCTTTGTTTTTAAAAGAATCTTTCTGTGTTTGATGGCTGAGTTATATTATTCTCTTAATTCTCTGGCAGAACATGCTGACAATTTGTCACTGTTTTTCTTTTCTTCAGTAAAGGATGAGTAGTGACCAGACAAATATTATGCTCTTTTTTTTTTTCCATTCCTTTTTTACATTTAGCTTCAGGGTGAAAGAATAAAGAGGGTAGTTATTACTTTCTTTGTGGCTACAAGATGGTGTTTAGGCAGTAGACATTTTTTGTCACTTCTTGTGTAGTAAGCTTGGTAAAGGTTTCAGCAGGAACCATTTCTGTAACCTTCATGGTGGCAAGAACAATAGGATGCTGGTTGAGGGCTTTAACTACAGATGGTATTATATAACCTTTTATGAAGGGTCCAAATTAGTGTTGTAACTCTTATAGCAGCAACAATGATTGGCTGTAGAGGGATGGTTTTAAGCAGCAGGATTAATGCTGCAAGCTTCCCAATAATCAGTGACTGTAGGGCAAAACATTCAGTACTGTAATCTTTTTGACATTTTTTAAAACATACTTACATATATATAGTAGTATTAAATGAAGACATAAGGTAAAAAAATCACTAAATAAAATATAAGGAAAATTTAAACTGAAGACACTAAAAGAAAAAAAAAACAAAAATGCATTTACGTTTTGATAAGACAATCCATCATCTTCAGGCAGATAAATCAAAACTGAATTAAGTAAAGAAAATTTCTACTCAGAATTGCATGTCATAGGTTGCAGTATTCTGCGAGGAGTGAATTCAAATGGGAGAGATAATTTTGTCAGGGCAGGCAGGCATTAAGCTATATTTTCTTGGCTTAATTTTTTTTAAAGACATTTAGAATTAGACGGCCTGCATGTGAATTTATTGCTAATGATTTTTATTTTTAAAATTTTATTATATGTTCCAGACAAAGACTTGGTTTATAATATGTATTCATGTCCGTTTGTATGCTTCAAAATGTTTTGAACATGGTTTTTATATACTTTAAAATCAAATCCTACTCATTGTTTTGTTTTCTGGAGATTCCAGAGTATTAAAAAATCTTTAAATAGGCTCAAATGTGATAGATGAGTATATATTTCAAGCCTATCAAAAATTTTATTATAGTGTATTTTGCCTCACATACTTATTTTATTGAGGGAAAAAAATTTAAGTATGATTAAATTAACAGTGAATTTTTTTTTTCATGAATACAAAAAGAAAAAAGAGTATACAAAGAATTTAATTTAGAATTAAATTTTTATAGTTTTTTTTATTTCTTCAAAGGTCTTTTATAGAAAAAAATCAATTCCTCTAAAGATGGTTGATGTATGTGTTATTAATAAAGTTTCACAGATGTTTCACACACTTGCTTTGGCTTCTAAGTTTTTGCTTCTTTTTTTTTTTTTTCCATCATAGTTCCCGAGCTGAATCTCTGTTTATGCTTTACTGGTAATTCTGGAATCATGGATGCTATTGTAGCGAGTCTGATGACTTTGAAATTAGTGTCCCATAATTGAAAATTATCAGTTTACACAGGTTTGGAAGTTGCTGTTGTCGAAAATTTCTGTTTGTGCTAATTATCTGCTGAATTTTTCTTTTTCTTTTTTTTTTCTTATCTCTGTATAATTTGCAGCTGTTTTATTTGTGAAATTCAGGTTTTACTTCATCCAGGCAGATGTCTAGCTAATATTTTTCATGAATCATAGCCATACACTTTGTTGTCACCTGTGGTTAGTAGGCAGCATGCCAGAAAATAATTTAGGTTTTGAAACTTTTGTGATGGTGTAGGAATTTAGTCAGCTAAAACAAACCCAGTATGGAAGTTCTGAAAAGCTTAAAAAAAAAAAAAAGTAATTATTAACCCTGCTAGCATTATCATGGGAAGATGATCTATCAGTTTTTTTTTTTTTTTTTGTTAAAAATATTTATTAAAGAATGTAAATTTTTAGGTATGAGCTAATTCTTTTTTTTTTTTTAAGAACTCTTAGATAATTTTGTAAATAAAATAGTTTACAATTTTGTGAATTCTTCTGGATCTTTAGGAGGTGAAGGCTTATGTGCTAGATAATTTCTGTGTTTAGAGTGTTTCTTTAATATCAAAAGTAATCATATCATTTGCCAAATCCTTGTATTTAGACATTATTTTATAACAGATTCAAAATTTTGATTTCTTGAAGAAACTAAAATGATAATGGACTTCGGAGTGATAACTATCTTGGCTTGATCAATGCTAATAACAAATTTCTTTAACCTTATGCTGGATTAATTCCATGACATGAGATTGAAAAAAAAAACACAAAGCTAAAGTAAATTTTACAATCTTTATAGTGTGCACAAACAGTTGGAAGAAGTAACTAACTTGCTTAGCTTTTACTTTTTTCATTTTCTTTCACCGACAATCAAATAATTGTGATTGCCCTTTTTTGACAAATTTACTTTGAACATTTTCTTAGCTATTTATGACTTAGTGCTCAACTCCACTATGTTTTCCACTGCACAATTTAAAAAAAACAACAAACATGAATGTGGTTCTCTACAAACTATATGTATTGACATTCAAACTGAATATTTGACCATTTGGAAGTAGAGATCTGTTAATTTTTAAAATTCTGGAAATTTTTTGCTTGAATGTAATGTTGATGGTGGTTAGCTTAGCTTCTTAGCTAGAAAACTATTTAACTCCCAAATAAAAATTAAAAAAAATCAGAGCAAAAACAAATGATTACTTTTAAGCAATTCATAGTCTTTTACTAATGTGTATAATTGTTCACCTTATTTACACTAAAGTTTTAAAACTTAGCTCATTAAAAATGGAGCAATCTTTTACAACAATTTAATAAAATGCCTTTAACCAACAAGTTAGAAAAACATGTTGATTTTAGTTAAAGGTCATCTCATTTGTTAGCACATCCAGAGTGTTGAGAATATTTTTTATATATTTTGTGCTTTTTTCCCTCATTTCTTATTGACATGGATCCTGAAGAGGTTGTTGCATGTATGACGTATTTGTTGGCAAATAAGTTATCCCTTTTTCTTTGGGATCTTGGCTTTGACCTACTGTTGAAATTGACTTATTTATGGTTAGAGTCATTGAAATCGCTTTAATGTAAAAATAAAAAAAAATGATAATGTGTTTTACGTTCTGAAATAACCTGTAAAATTGTTCACTTGAAACAGACTACAGAAATTATTGTCAGAAACATTTGCTGATTGGGTGAACAGTTCACTGTTAGTGCACTCACTGAAGCACACAAAATTATCCAATCAGTAACAAGTGCACACTCGCCAATTATGTTCTATCTGTCCTTGTCATTTCTAATCATAGGTAAAAATATTCCTAACAAATCCTCTAACCCCATTTCAAAATGCCTCCCGTAAAGTCAAGGAAGTCATACACAGCAGTTTTAAGTTGGAAGTTAAGTTTGCTGAAGAGAGTGATGGTTTTATGGCTGTGCACAGCAAATGTGATGACAGCAAGAAATGTATTAGAGACTGCCATAAAGTGAAGGATAGGTTACGGATTACAAAGAAAATCAAGAAGGCAAATCATGGCTGCAAAGCTAGATGGACTAGCATTGAGGATAAGTTGGAGAAATGTGTGCTAACTCCATGTGTCGTATGGCTTAGTACTGTACAGCTGAGACTGAAGGCCAAACAGGCCAAACAAATTGCAACTTATTATCATTGTCTTTATATATATTTCTTCCTATCTTTCTTTTGCTGGTGTACAGTATTCACCATGGGTGTCTTTCTAAGGTATGCATTATATCATCCAATCAGAAAACAGCTGAGAATGTTGACTGCCAAGTTGGCCCAGTTGTGAACTCCAAATGTTGGACAACTTGAAACCCAAAAAATGATATTGTGAGTTGAATTTATAAATCTGAGTTTCCTGTAATGTCTTAAAATCAAATAAAAGTGTCAAAGAGAGATTAAACTGACACATTTGGCTATTTGAAGTATGCAATACAACACAGAGCAAATGACACAGGATCACCTGATGATCACTGATGTCATGCACTGACTAAAACAGACACTAAGCTTTTGATATCAGAACCAATAATAATTGATGATAATGTTTTCATTTCTCTTTGATTAAACTTGTTGAAAAACTAATTCAACAACCCATTTATCAGGAAGATCATCCCACAAAGTAGTTCAATGATATGCACAAATAGTTTATTAATATTCATGAGCCTGGAAGTACCATAGTCAGCAATGAGATGCAACAATGTTATGAGAGACTTGACATGGTTCTGACTGGTTGAAAAGTCTGACTAACTACTGTCTTATACTCCAAATGACTTATCTATGAATGAAGAAAAGGAAAATGAGAAAATTAGTCAATTCAATTTACCCTTCACATTGACTTATCTTAAAAATGTTTGTAATTGAAAATTTTAGCTGAATGGTGTGATTTTATTAAAAAATTTATGTAAAAAAAATATTGTGGTTCTGTATGTCTATTTTAGGAATTTAGTGAAGTAATATTATTAAAAAAAAAACAAACAAGCTTTATTATCTTGAGCCTTTAAGGGAGCTCACCATGTGAATGATTAATAGTACCCTTTCTCCCTAGTCTATCTTAGTTCAATCATGTAGTGAGTGATCCAAGACTGTTGACTGCTGAATTGAGGATGGCACATGATAATGATGATCCTGGACCTAATAACTAAAGACTAGCAAGGCATGAACGAGTATAAATTTATGTACATCTATCTTGCATGAAGCAAAAAAAAAACAATGCGGTTACTGGATGTATATGCTCTTGTTTCGGAATGGAATATTTCTAAGAAAAATAAAATTGAATGTGACTGCTGTAATGAAGAATAACAAAAATCATTGATAGCAATAAATGTATAAAAATTATACTGGAAATTACAACAATTTGGAAAAACTTAAAGACTTTAAAGTTGGATGTTAATAGTTTCTTTTTGATATGGGCAGATGATAAAGAAAAAAAAATTGCAGAACTATTTTCTCTTTTATGTGTTGCATGATTTACTTTTGTTTTGTTGGTGCTTAGTCTGTATTGGTGGGTGGGGTTTAACTTCCGTCTACTGATTCGGGCGGGCTGGCTCTTGTTGTTGAGGGAATATAATTGACTTTCTTTTGTAATTTTTTATTTGAAATGTTTGCAGAGGATCTAATTTTATTTTATAATTAAAATTATCTTACATCATTTAGTTACCTATTTACTGCCAAAAGGCATAATATTTTGACTGAAGAAGAACCTAATCAATGTGTTCATTGCAGAAAGTTTTTATTTATTTCTAGAAAGTGAAACATTCTTAAGAAAAACTTTCCTTAAAACCACTGTTTTATATGAATCCAGATTTGTCTTAAAACCCAGTGTACATAAAAATCTTCATTGACAAGAGAATATAATAAAAAAAATGTTCTTAATGATGACATCAGAATAAAAATATTGTATAACAGGTAAGTTATAAAGATTTTCATAAAACAGACTTAGTTGTGTTTTTGTTAGCCTTTTGATCTCTCTTTTCTAATAGAAAAGGTTGGAAAATTTTAACCTTCCAACAAAATGTTGCTTAGGCTATTATTATTTGCTTTAAAAATTGTAGTAGCATATTTTTGGGAAGCAATTCTACTTAGTTGATAGCCATGATTTGAGAAGTGTTCATCTGTGCAGTCTGTGTTGTTGCTGAAGGTCCAGCCTTTCAATACCAGCTGCTATTGGAATGTCAGGATTTTGCTTATGATGTGCTGATGGTAAGCATTAGATTTTACCTCACAAGATGACCAAATTGTTTATAAGGCTATAGTTTAAGGTAGAGAGGGCTAGAAAGGTTTTAAGTTATGTTGATAAACAATTTAAAAAAAAAAAAAACCCTGAGCATTTAGCATATTTGAAAAAAAATAGCTTATCAGAGGGGGAGGGTAAACATTCCATGAACATTTGTCAAGACTATAAAATAAATATTTTTAATTGAGTCTGTTGTGGACAAAGTCTTAGCCTATTTTGTATATGGCATACATAGGTAGTGCAATTAAGTTTGATCCCAAAATAAAGCTTGAAGATTCTTTTGTAAAGTTTTGTTAACTTATTAGAATTAATATTTTCCTTCCCATTGTAATAAACTATTAGTAACTCCATACTACACTATTGTGAACTGTTTATGAACTGGCTGTGAAAGACATTGAGAATATTTATGAATGGCTTTTGATTACTCTACCAGGGCATTCATCTATCAATGAAGCAATCACCGAAAACTGTTTGTCGAATTATTGATGGGTATTTAAAGAGTATTCCAGTATAAACCAAATAAATGTTTTTTTTTTTTTTTTTTTGAATGGCAACTTGTGAAGAGATCCAATAGTTCATCAAATAATGGATGATGTTTTGGCACGGCTAATTTGGTATTACTAAGGTTTATATCTGTTTGTTTATATCCTTTGATGAAGAAAACAAAAGTTGGAATATTGACACAGGTTTTGTAGGTTCTATGTTTATTTTATATTTTTGTTTCATATCTGGTGGTGAGATACATATGTATGCTAATGAATTAATCCATACCATTTACTCGGTGTTGGATAGTATGATATCTGTGCTAATAACTGCAGGGTTATTCTTTATTGTTTTTACGGGCTTAAATGCTAAAACCATCTAATAAATAGTTTCATCTTGAGCCTTCTAAACCTTTCCCTAAATTTCCTGCTCATCTAAATCTGTTTTATTTATGTATTTAGAAAAGAAAATAGGGTCAAGCAATGCGTTGAGATACATTTTTTCCCACCTGTCTTATATCTTCTGTTTTGGCTGATTTTGAATTGAATTAGTTAGTTGGTGGTGAAATCACAGCAGGTCACAAGCTGTGTGTAGAACAAGGTGGTTTGCTTGATTGCCTGCAATGGTGTCTAGACTAGTGGGGCCTATAAGGCTTTTATTCAAGAATTCTGCCATTGCATGCTCAAGGGAGAAATTCAGATGCTTGGGGCTCCTAATAAAAGTTGATGTCTTACTAGCCAGCTACGAGGTTTTTCAAAGAAGCATCTTGTTTAAGTGGATTTTATTATTACCTGGTAAGTTGTTTGTTCACACTGATAATGCTTAATTCCAGTTTCTTCATTTTGAATGTTATTAGTGGTAAGTGGAATTCTGTGCTGTTTTTCCCTCTCAAGTAATGCAGATCATTAAAATAGGCTTCTTCTTTATTTTAAGCCCACTTGATATTGTTATGGAATTTTTTTTTGTATTACTGGTAAAGGAAAGAGAAGTAGAGCAAAGAAGAGTAAAAGAGAGAGAAAGATGTAACGAGAAGTAAATAGAAGCATTTGGCAGTAATCATGTAAATTATGGTGATATGTATTGATTTTTTTTTTTTTTTCGTTAGGGCTCCATGATTGTCGAGTTTCAATATACATTCCTTGTCATCATTCATTTTGACACAGTTTTGCCTCATCAGTACCTAGTCGTGCTTGGTTAATTGTCAGGAAATGATGTTTCTTTATGCAAATAGCCCACTCTTGTGTGCCTTGCAACTGGTTATGTTTGATCAACAAACAGTGATCTTTAATGGTGAGTGGAACTGGTTTTGAATATAATAGGATGCCTGCTGCGGGGTTCAGGATTGTATCAGAGTACTGCAAAAAGTAGATAAGCTTGCATCAATTAGTATTTGGCAGTAGTGTGTTTAAAGAAACCATTTCAAGAGAAAACAGTACCAAAATTATCAAGTTTTTAAAGTACTGTTAAACTCTCTTCCCTTTATTAAAAGAAAAACAAATCAGAATTTGCCTATTTTAAACTGCTTAAAATGTATTCAGAAGGTATTTGTTTTTTATTTAGTTTTTAAAATAAATTCGCTTTATGAAATGGTACAGGCTGCAGTTCAAAAGAATTATCTAAGCTGAATATTATAATCGGGAATATTCTCTGTTTTAATGATTTCATTAATTAAAATGTTATCAACCACTTTAAAACCTTGGCTGAACAAAGTACATTATGACTGATAACCAGATTTACTGAGAGCGATTATCATATCCTCCCTTAAAAAAATTTTTATTTTTTGACATTTATCTTTTAGGGTGAAAGGATAAAGGGGGTGATTATCACATGACTGGTGATAAGAAAATTCCCCAAGTTCTAACTTCATTAATTACTATCAACAGATTTGAAGAACATCTGGTATACAGAAGATTCCATTTTACTGTTATACAGAAATGGCACCAGGATGGTTGATCTGCAAAATGCCATCAGTGCAACTAACACCACATCTGTTAAGACCCAATAAGTGATAAATGCTAATTAATACATTCTACACAGGCAGCTTTTAGTGATGTTTAAGTACTAAACCATGTTCAATTATTATTTGTTCTCTCTAGCTGTCTAACAGATAAGAAAATCAGAATTGTATTTTTTAATCATTAAGTTGTCTAAAAATACTGTTCAAAATGTGGAAATGATTATAGAAGTATTTTCTTACTTAACAAATTAGTTTGGTATCATATTAGGCAATTATTTTTGTTAAATTGTGCTTGTTGAGTTAACAGAATTTGCCATTTTTGTTATTTTTTTATAATCTATACAAAGGCTAGAGCTGACTTAAGATAATTATGGTGCGGTATCTTTAAGATAACATTAAAAAAGGTTTGTAAATGTAACATGACTAATTTAATCTTAAAAATAATTAATACAAAAAAGTATCCCATTTCATCTTATGGAACTTATTCTTAGCTAATTAACAATATGAAACAAAATCCTCTTTCTGATATATTTTGGCTACTATCAGTTTTTGGTGGAAATGATTTTTATTTTTTATTTTCAAATTGGTATTTGAAAGAGAAATAAAAAAAAAATTTTTGTGATGAGCTAAGTTATACCACATCTGAAAAGTGACATTCAGCTTTGTTACATGGTTTTTTCTTTTTTTTTCTAAAGTGATTGCACAAAAAAGTTGTTCCATGGCGGCACCACCATTGACATGACATTATCTGTACAGCTGATTTCACAGGCCTAGATTCATGCACTAGTTTGATGTGTGTGTGTGTAATCTTTGACTAAGTGCTTTTATAAAAGTTAGAACGGGCTAACATGCAATAAAGCCTAAAAAAAATTGTCTATAAGTCCTGTTTATTCTAATTAAATTATTTATTTTTTAATATGGAGTATTGAAAAAAAGAGACTGGTGGTGGAAACAGGAAGAAATATAGATACTTACAGTAATAGTCAAAAGTCTGAACATGCCATACAAAATTGGAATATTTATAAAAAATATTAGTGAAAAAAGCTATAGATTGTTTTTTTCTCTCCCACAATCTTTGTTTACATATTAGTTATAGTACACTGCATATATTAGAACAAGAGCTTATTGTTATAACCTTAGAAAAAGGAACCAGTATTTAGTTTTTTCTCTCAAGATTTGGTAATACCTTAGCATTTGTTTGTCATAAAATCTACTATCATATTTTTTAAAGAATAAATCAATGTGGAGTATAAGGTTAATTGGCTAATTTTCTCATTTTTCTTTTCTTCATTCATAGATAAGTCAATTTGGAGTATAAGACAAAGCTATATCAACTATGATAGCCAAATTTTCAACCAGTCAGAACCATGTCAAGTCTTTCATAACTCTGTTGCATCTCATCGCTGACTATAATACTTCCAGGCTCATGAATATTAATAAACTGTTTGTGCATATCATTAGATTACTTTGTGGGTTGTTAAATTATTTTTTCAACATGTTTAATCATGGAGAGAGATTTGAAATGAACTGAGAACATTATTATCAGTCTATTATCAGTTATTATCAGTTCTGACATCAAAAGCCTGGTGTCTATTTTTAGTCCCTGCATGACATCAGTGATCATCAGGTGATCCTGTGTCATTTTCTCTGTGTTGTATTGCCTACTTCAAATAGCCAAATGTATCAGTTTAATCTATCTTTGACACTTTTATTTGATTTTAAGATATTACAGCAGACTCAGATTTAGAAATTCAACTCACAATTTCATGTTTGATAGCAAGAGGCAATATTTAGCTCTGTTTCAATTTGTCCAATGTTTAGGGTTCACAACTAGGCCAACATGGAGGTCAGTATAGGAAGTTTCTGTGCCATAGATGTGTGTCCTTTTCTATGCAAGAACCTAAAGCACCACAATGGAGTACCTCTGAAACTGTCAACTCCCAAATCAATTGTGATTTGCTTGGCCTTCAGTCTCAGCTGTTGGGTTAGCACACATTTCTCCAACTTATCTTCAGTGTTAGTCCACCTAGATTTGCAGCCACAATTTGTTGTCTTGGTTTTCTTTGTAGTCCGTAAGTAACGTATCCTTTGCTTAAGTTCTAACACATTTCTTGCTGACATCATATTACCACTGTTTTCTTCTGCAAACTTTTAACAACTACCAACTTAAAAAATTTAATTAGGATTGAAAAAGATAGAATGTAATTGGTGAGCACACACTTGTTATTGATTGGATAATTCTGCATACTTCAGTGGGTACATTATCAATTAATTGCTCACCAAATTGGCAAACATTCTTGGCAATAATTACTGTAGTCTCTTTCATATGAACAATTTAACAGTTTATTTCAGAAAATAAAGCAGTCATTTTTTTATTGTTTAATTATCACTCCATTACTCTATTCATAGATAAGTCCATTTGGAGTATAGCCCAGTCTTATGGGGGAAAAGTATTGACATACTCTGAAAAATATGGTAATTTATTTAGATTTGAAATTGGTAATTTACATTTCTACTTTATAAGGTCTCAGAGTTGTTGCATACTTCTGTTTTAAATAGGATTTGGATTGTGGCTTTGAGGTGATGTTTTCATGATTTTTGATGCTTTTTATTCTTCTCTCTTCCCTGTCTCACAAACTGTTATTTGCTGAAAATCAAACTTGCCATGTTAGGCAGTGATCACTTAGCTTTGCATGATGCACTGTTTTGTTTATGATTTGCTTAATTTTACCAAACTTCCTATCCCTTAAGCTGAGAAACACATTCTTCCTACCATTACTGACCCTTCCACATATTTCATGGTTTCATGTGTGTGTGCGCGTTATACTCCTTATGGCTGCATCTGTTGCACGTGAACGCATGACATGAATTTCTAAAAATCATTTTTTAGTTTCATTACTTCAGCATATACTGTTCTATTCATGACCTCTCTTTTATTGCAAAATCCAACCTCTTCATATTTTTAAGGTAATATTAGATTTTTGGGTACAGTTTTTCTATATAAACCACATTGCTGTAACCTCAATTTTTGGCTATTACTGGTATGTGCCTCCTACCTCTGCATTTATTTCATGAGGCATTTTGAAGCAGTCGATTACACTGGTCAACAAATTTTTATTTTTTTTCTTTGGCAGACCATCTAGGAGTGTTTTCTGGGGTTTTGAAGGTCGCTGATTACGAATATAACATTGGTTTTGTCTGATTGGCTCTAGTTTAGAAGATATTGATAGCCTCAAATAAGCCTAAACTGCTAAAATTCTCCCTGAAATACTTCAATATAGAAGCAGTAAATAATAATTTTCTGATATTATTGAATCATTATAACATACTATAGGACAAGGGAGGCAGCAGCTTGCTTCGTTTCTTTTCTAAAGAAGATGACCTGATCTTTTGTAATGACGTTTCTGCACTTCTTAACTGCATGGGGATCTCGTCATATGACCCAGCAGATTGGCGTCTCTTTATAGATAGCTCGAAAGCAAGTCTAAAAGTTGTACTTTTGCATAATGGCAATAAGTTTGCTCCTGTACCACTTGGCCATTCTACCAAGATGAAGAAGAGTATGATGGTATCCAATTTGTTCTTGAAAAGCTAAATTACAACACTCATAAATGGCTGATTTGTGTGGACTTGAAAATGGTGAATTTTCTGCTTGGTCAGCAAAGTGGGTACACAAAGTATCCCTGCTTTCTTTGTTTGTGGGATAGCAGAGCAAGAATCCAGCACTGGAGAAGGGAGAACTGGCCAGAAAACGAGAAAGTCTCGAAGTCGGCACAGCCAACGTCATCAATGAGCCTTTGGTACCCAGGGATAGAATCATCTTCCCTCCATTGCACATAAAACTAGGGCTCATGAAGCAGTTTGTTAAGGCGTTGAACAAAGATGGGGATTGCTTCAAGTACATATGCAGGCAATTTCCAGGTCTTTCCATCGAAAAAGCTAAAGGTGGCATCTTCGATGGACCTCAGATTCGAACGCTCATGAGGGATTCTGACTTCACTAATCATATGAACATGGTTGAGTTAAATGCTTGGGTGTCCTTCACAGATGTAGTGACAAACTTTTTGGGAAATCACAAAGCTGACAATTACAAGCAATTGGTCCGTAAGATGCTTACTGCATACGAAAAACTAGGGGCAAATGTGAGCATCAAAGTTCATTTCTTGTTTAGCCACCTCGACAGATTTCCTGGTAATCTTGGTGATTACAGTGAGGAGCAAGGAGAGAGATTCCATCAAGACATCAAAACAATGGAAGAGAGGTATCAAGGCAAATGGGATGAGCACATGATGGCAGACTACTGCTGGAACCTTTTGAGAGACTGCCCGAAAGTTGCTCACAAGCGAAAATCGTATAAACGTCAATTTCACTTTTGTGAATAAAAATTGTTTTGTGTGTTCATTGTAACTAAGAATCTAGTGTATAATAATGCTTTGCATAATTTATGATATATAACTGATTATGTAAATGTTTTTTTCCCTTGGAGAATTAAAATTCAGCAAATTTTTAGCAAATTTTTTTGTATATTCTCGAAATATATGAAAAGTGTTCATTTATTAATAAATGAAATGATGTTATATCTAACTTAACTTGTTAGATTGAGATTTTACACTGTCTTTGTGGTTTTGGATTATCATAAAAATCAATATCTGACATTTTTGCACTATTTAGCCGTTTTTTGTACGTTTAGTTATGGTCGCGAATGGGTGATTTTCAGACGAACGACCCCCCTGTGATATCTCCAAAACTAGAGCCAACTTGAAAAAACAAATGTCAGATTCGGATTCAGCGCCCTTGAAAACCCCAGAAACCAGTCTCACTTTTCCTGCCAAAAATATTGTGTTGACCAGTGTTATTAGTATTTTCTATGAACTTATCTTGCAGTATTATTCCTTTGTATGCCTTCCAAGAGAAGTTAATCTTTTATTGTCCAGTAATGCTGCAAAGATTTTTTTCACTATGTCCCTAGATATTTCAAGTTGTTAAACAATATTCCTTTGACTCTGACTTTGCTTGTGTAATGTTATTATCTGAGCTCTCACTTCAGTGATGAGTTGATAGTTCTGTACTGCATTACAAATTTGGAAATCTGCAGGCAAAACTGTAATCAACTTATACTTACTTGTCCATTACATATAGGATTACTAATTTGTTAGCTAAATAAAGAGTAAAAACATCTGTTTGCATATATACTATGTGCTGTCACCATTTCATGCATACGTGCATTGACTTTCTTGACAATATCTTAATGTTGAATTATAACAATGTCTGTGTTCTCATCTCTGTCTATCTGTCCTCTCTCTGTGTTTGTCTGTGTGTTTAAATTAAATAATCAGGTGGTAACTAATTAGCTAAATTGTTAACTTTGAAGTTAACAGGATAAGAGTAGTTTTCCTTTTGATCTGTAGATGTTTCCAGTTGAAAAGGAAAATAAAGTATCATTTTTATTTAGAAGTGATGCATTTTTAGTCAAATGAAAATTCTTTTTATAATTTTTATATATTTCTTGTAAAATATGAAACATTATTTATTTAGTTTTTAATTAACAAGAAATTTTATGTAATAGGAAGCCAAATGGAGTGGATTATCTTTTATTCATTTGTTTGTTGTTGTTTGCAACCAAAGATGCTGCTGCTGGCACTATTATAACTATGTATAGGATTGTGCCTAAGAAGATTAATTTGTGAACAGAGATTGCATATGTAGATTCAGTCATGGAGCAGGATTGCAACCACTGACTGCTGCTGCTACTGTTGTTTACAACTTTATGTTCCCTTTCTCTTTCTCTAAGTTGATACAGCATTATTTCTTGAACTAAGAATTTCTGCTTGCCTCTCATGTACATGCCTTTGTTCAGTAAGCCATACAGTACCTGTTTTAGAATTCTGATGTCATTAATCTTTTGCATTCAACCTTTGCATTCATAAACCTTGTTTTTGAAGATTTTTTGCTGCCATTTAATATGGAGTATAATGTGCAAGTGTGTCTGATGAAACTTCTGTAGTAGCTAGATATGATGTTGATAGCATTATGATCACTGAACATACATACTATGTATTGCTGCTACCCTCTGTCCATTAAGAACAATAATGCTGTACTAATTTAATATTGCCAAAAAGCATTAAATCATATGATATTATTTAAAGAACTTTAAAATTAAACACCAAACATGATATTTTTAGTATTATCTCTGAAATATTGTTTTAACTATTAAAAGATTACTTTGAATTAAATTATTAAAAGAAAAAGCTTAAAAATAATTGTAATTTATTTTATTAAACATTTAATGAATCATACACCACAGGTGTTTCATTAGATTTTCTTGCATTGAACTACAGTAAAAATTTCTGTGAGTGATAGTGCACAACACAACAAAATAATCTCTACAAGAGAGAGAATGCCGGTGAGGAAGTGTATTGCTGCAGTTATCTGTTCGAGAGAATTAATTACCTATCCTGCACCAGCAATGTGTGTTAATCCTTGATGTTTACCAGATACTTGTGTGTCCTTGTTTTCAGTCTTTTTCTTTTTTTTTTTGGGTTTGTTTGTAGGTGTCTGACAAATTAGAGATGCAGCCTTGTAACGTTGTCATTAGCTGGAGTCTTACTAGGATACCAAATATAATTGGCCCACGTTATCTGCGTTTTTGCACATCTGCAGTTTTATTTCAGTGTCATGAAGAGCATCACTATCCCTATCCATGGATGCCCAGTGTTATGTCTTGAGGACATAAGTCAGAATCAATCATGATGGATGGATCATTGTGGGAGAAGAACAAATGGAACAAAATTACCTTTTGCAGGGCCTTTATTTACAGTGAGCAATACAAATAATGTTAACGGATAACAACATGGACTATTGGATTGGTCAGAATGCATTTGAACAGGCATCAGAGGCATGCATCACCAAATAGACTTGCAAAGAAAAGGACCCAAGAGAAAACATTGCAAAATTGCCTATCATATATGCACAATGTGCCATAAGAAAAGGCTGAAAGGTGGCATCAAGTTGTGACTCCAGCAGATGTGGGACCATGAGCGATGTCAATCTGATGCCACCTGTTCTCTAGTGCAGCTGATGTTTGACGAGTGGGTGCTTAAAGTGGGCAAAACGGACACAACCCCAATTATTACATGTTATGAGTTTATCGTTTTACGCAGATTTGATATACATGATGATTCTCAGGAACGCATCCCTGTGTATAACAAGGATTGACTGGAATACATTTTGTAGAGGCTCTTTCCCCACTTAGAATAATATTTATGGTTTTATAATGTTGGTCATGCACAATGCTGCATTAATAATGGACAGTTAGAAAAAAAAATTGCTTGAAAAAAATTCACACACACACACACACACATTTGACATAACTAAACATCAGAGTTTGAGACTGTAAAGCACTGATAAAATATGTGGGGGTTAATACCTCATGGTGTAATGCTTTGCCTAATGCGAGGCAGTGTGACACATTGTGTGGATGAAATCAACAATCCTGTAGGATTGCATCCTGTTGCTGGCATGTAATCTTCATAAGAAGTGGGTTTATGGGTACTCTTGCAAGAATATTAGTATAGTTCACACATGCTTAATGGGATTTATATTCAGTGATTGTCCAGGCCATGACAAGGTGGGGCACCATCTTCCATAAAATAATGTTCTTTTTTGGACAGATTACCATTGGCATAGAGATAGGCATAACTCTCTCATTGAGAATGTTGATGCATCTGGCAGAAGTTATAGTTCCTTTGCACACCATCACCTGCAGTCTTTTAACTCCCATATTTTTGCTGAAGCTTAGAAAATTCCACTGTTGGATGGTGCCACTGAAAATCTGGCCTTGCTAATACCATTTGTAGACTGCATGGGGTAAGTTGTGGTTTGCATCATTGCTTTTTTGTTGTACTCCATGCTATGGAAATATTGTCTGATGGTTCTCATGGGCACCTACTTGTTCTGACACATTTGTAGCCAAATGCTGTGGTTTGGTTTTTACACTTCTTGACAGCATGACAATTTTTGTTTTGTCAGCTTTGGGCATGCAGGATACTCGTAGATAGTTGTTTTATGGTTTCTTTTGAACTGGGTAGTCTCCTATTAACAGTATATCCAGTGTCTTGGAAATTTTTTCGCTGACTTCTACCAATGTTTTTTTTTTTCCCCTTTCAGTTAATTAATTCCTTTGAACCTCCTGTTTATGGCATGGTTGTCTGAAGACTAAGGCTTCCTCTGTTTGTAAGGGTTCTTATAAACTTGCAATCAACCATGTGCTCACCATGTGATTGGATTGGGCTTCAGGTGGTATCTACTTTTTATGTCAAGTCTCTGCTTTATTATTATTATTATTATTAAATTTGAGAAAATAAAATTAATAGAAAGTTTCTTAAAATCTGATTTTTTTTGGTGCTTTTTAAAAAAACCTTGTTCTATAATCAGATAGATCAACATGAATGACACTGGTCTATGTAGCCAGCACTACAAAAAAGAGCAGAACTACTGTTATGCAAGTATCTTCTGTTTTAAATCTAAAGAGATTTAATGAATATTAACTTCTATAGCTTAATTTATGATAATAGTGCATTTAGTGCTCAATTTTCATTAAAAACTACTTTAGCTATTTTATTTATTCATTAATTTCTTTCATCTTTTTAATGTGGTTGTCTTGTGAAATAAACAAATGATCTATTTTTTTTTTTTGAATATTCCACTACTTGTACATAAAAGCATCCAGTTAAGTATAGATATTCAGTTGCTATTAGACTCTGCTTGGAATTTTTCAATATATTGATTCCTGCGTTGCATTGTTGATGTAAGAGATTAACAGGTGCAATAACAAGTTGCATTTTATGACTGATTTTGTGCATAAGAGCTCATCACCAGGTCAGCTGAAATAATAATTTGAGCAAGCATGTGAAAGATACCATTATGAAGTCAGTTAAGCAGAAATTTCTTTGACTTTGAGTTTTGCAATCATGAAGCCAGAGACTTTATAAACTCCCTGTAAATGGTGTTTTTTTTATCTTTAACATTTATTGGGGTCCTTCTCTAAAGCATGAAGTTTCAATTATTTTTCTTTGTAATTCTTCCAGGTGAAAACCATCTTGAAATGTGTGTTGATGTGTGTAATTAATGAACAATAACATTGATTATGCTTTTCAGAAAAATACTCTGTTGATGGTCTGAGAACTAGACTTTCTTCACAAATGTGATCTAATCACAGCCTGGTGTGACAGGTTGAACAGTTATACCTAGGGACTCTCCCAGCCTCCTACCTGGGAATCTCTGGTTCAAGGGTGATATTGTCACATGGCACAATGCTAGCTGCTAAATGTTTGCTGACTGTCACAGATATCAACCAGCTGGTATTAATTTTAAAAAAAAATTCCTAGTTATAGGCAGTTTAAAAGAATTTAGTGAAAGAATCGATGAGGGATCAGATTGGTGCAATGCATTCTTACATAAAATGTTTACTAAGCAACACATTTAATTATTTATACATTTATTTAATACTTGTAAATTTTGTGATTTAAACTTGATCCCCATTTTTTAAAATTTAGGGCTTAATGATAACATTAATGCTGATCAGCTACTTGTCTCTCAAATAATGTGTGGAATAGATTTATATTCATATATGTGAATTAGATTTTGTTTGCTATGATTAACAACTAATTCAGTTTAAACCTTGACTCTTTTCACTCAATTTACACAAATTAATGATTTTTTCTGAATTCTTTTTATCAACCTTGTTTATTACTTTCTTTTGCCACAAAAATGTTTTAAAATATACTCTTATAAGCAACTATGTATTTTCATTATTTATGCTGCATATTTTTTACATAACTTAGTTATTGTTTTTATTAATTTTTTAATGTTTTTAAAATATTTTATTAATATTTACAGCTATGTAGTATTTTTGGCTTATATACTCTGTTATAGTTAAGTTTGTAATTAGCATGTGTGTAACATTTTATATGTCATTTATAAGTTTAGTTTGTTTTGTATAAGATACTTATTATAATTGCATATCATTTTTCTAGCTTTTCAGTGGTTTTCATTTAGACTAAATTAAAAAAAAATTTTTATGTGTTAGAGATTGCTATGTATTTCTCAATAAACACCTAATGGATAAATATACTTTGTGTCAGCATCTTTGGTCATGATTGTATTATTCTATGTTATCTTGGAAGATAATTCAATTTGATGGAGATTAGGTGGATACTAAAGCTCTGCTTAAGATTATATTTGGTTTACAGATGTTGTCCCTTTATTATAAAATAATAGTAAGAAAATTAATTAGATATATTTTCTTTTAAAATTTAATGATAATAATAATTTGCATATCTTTTTGTCCCCCCACCTTTCTCAACAAGATCACAATTTCTAAGAGAAGTCGGTTAAACTTTATTTTTAAAAATTGTATTGGGACTATGTGCTCTTGATTAAAATATCTTAAAAGTCACACAATCCATTTCATTAAGTGATATTTTGGAAAGGATCTTGTATTATTTAAAAAAAAAAAAACAATCTATTTGTGTGATGTATCTTCTGGGAACTACAAATTCAATAGTTTTTGGGTCTATTCTGGTTTATGTCACTTCTTAAATGATAGTCTGCCAAGTCTTTAGAATGGTTGGTATTGGAACTTTTCCTTTTCTTCTGAAGTTTTTTTTGTTTAGATTGATTTACCTCTCTCTTTTCTGTGAAAGGCCTGTCAGCTAAATGTGTTTTGCAGAATGGTGTTGTATATTCTAAATTAAGTGAAATACTACCACTTGTTATAACAAAAATGACAACAACAAACTAAACTTATGATTTAAATGTTATGTTAACTGTAGGATGAGTTGATAAAATCTGAAAGGTATTATTTTTTTCTGACTTAAGTACAGTTTTGCTGTTGCTTGAGTTAAGGTTCAAAATGTTCTCAGAATTCCTTAAGTCTGATTTAGCCAAACTATTAAATTCTGTTTTAAAATGTGCTTTTTTGAAGATTTTAATATAATTTTAAAGAAGAATATGAGCCATGCTTTTTTTTATATCTGTGATGAAAGATTGTATTTCTCTGCTTAGGCATTTACTTATTAATGTCTGAAATTCATAAAAAAACAAAGTTGTCATAGACAATAGGAAAGAGTTTGAATTTGATATTACATTAGTGACACTGGTGTTCATCCATGTTATGGCCATTCTGGTATCTCTGATGGGGGAAAATAATCATGAAAGCATGTAGCTCTTTTTATGGCATTTAGTGAGGAATTTCACGAATTGTTAACACTAATAACCATCTTAGATGAACACAGCTATATAATTTTATGGTAACCTGTTTCTGGACAAATGTACAAGTCTACATTTTAAATTTATTTAAGTTAATAGGTGCTGTACTTCTAAGGTTAAAAACATGAAAAAAAAAAAAAAAAGGCAGTAAAAAGGAAGATAGACATACTATGAACAGAAGCCAGAATTTTTAGACTAAGAAAACAAAGTCTCATTGAAAATGTTCAAATTAAAAAAGGAAAAAAAAACAAAAAAACATTTCAGATGCCTCAAATATACATACTGTAAATTGAGTATGTGAACATTGGTTTCACTTTTATTATTACAAATGTATTGATGAAGAATAGTTTTCAGATTCATTGCTGCTTTTCAAAAATTTCCATTGATGGGGATAAGAGTAGGAAGTAGTTGGGAAGTATTGAAAAAAGAATGCTGTTAAAATACCAGATTCTATTGAAAACTTGTTCCTTTTGGAAACAGCTGTAGAATTGCTCACTGGCTTCAAATCCATTTCTCTTGAAAGAGATGGATTGCATCAAGCCCCGAATACCTTACCTACCCTTATTTCTCTTCCTCATGCCTTTCATCTGAAAAGGGCTGAAAACGTTTTCAGTCAAATATTACATAGATGAGATTTCTGTTTATTTTAGTTACATAGTTGTCTATGATTATCCCTTTTTGATGCATTAGATAGTTTATAAAAAGAGAGTATTTTGAGCCATCCATTGCAAAACATGGCACAAATAAGCAGTTTAATTTAAGAAGTGGAGACAAATTCTCAGCAGCGTAAGATTTGCTTTTTTCAGACTGCTGATGTTGCTAGATTCTGCAGTCCAACTTGTAGATGAACATTCTAGGTGCACATTGTACATCAGTCACCTCCATTGTGTGCAAAACCAACACTACACAGGAATACAGATATAGCTGTTAGAAACTAATTTGGACAACTAACATATAATAAATTTGTAATTAAATACCTAAAAAATATTATTTTATATAATTATTTGGAGAAGGAAAGTCAAAAGATTATATGTAAGTTTTTTTTAACAAAATTTTTAGTCAAGAGAATAGTTTTTGGCTAGGTTAAAAAAATACAACAAACTAGATAACTCAAAGTAATTTTTTTAAAGCTACTTTATTTATTTAAAAGAAGGATTTTAATTCAGTATAGTAGATGTAAGAACTCGTTGATAAAAAAAAAACAAAAGCAAACTAAAATAATATGTAATCCTTTCCATTTCCATTTATAGACTTCAAAATTAATTGATGTTTTAAAATCCTTTTTTTTTGACATTGTATAGATTTCATCATTTCATTTGTTTTCTTTATATTCAATAAGTGCAAAGCTATAGTTTGGTTTATCATTAGGTAAGGCGACTTTTAGCTAAGCTAATAGATTCCAAAGATGTTTCCTATGTACTTTACAATAATGGAGTTTAAAGGGCACTTGTTATGAGTATATTAGTATTTTTTCTCAAGTTTATGGAAAATAATATATTTACCATCAATTTTCTCTAAGAGATTGCAAAGTAATTTTTACATTAGCTGAATGAGCACTATTATACCAGAATATTGTTCACTTTCTCTGAGATATCTCGGTAACATACTATGCATCCAATATTATTAGATTACTTACTGTCCACTGTGGTGATTTTAATTTTCTGCATAAACCTTTGAGAAATCAAAGCCCAATTTTACCTAACCAAAGTGGGTGGATCTAATGGCTCAAAGAAGCAATTCTTTAGAAATAGTTAATACAAGAAAAAACATATTTTATAGACCTTTTTGTGCATGAATCACTTGAGGTTATCAGCACTAATCTTTTCAAGCATTTGAACTCCTATCTTTCCCTTTGAGACATTAATCTTATCTTTATGATAGAAGAGATATTGATTTGTTTTTAATCAGCATTTTTGGCTTTTTCTTAAAAGAAATTTGAGTCCAGAATTATAACATTAAATTTGCAACTGGTTTTCCATTTACTGGAAGTTAACGGAAGGTTCTTTCTTTTCCTTCAGTTTTCACAGTGTAATTTATTTAGAATTCTAGACCTTATTTCTGGTGCGAGGCTACATATGCTATTATGCTTTTCTTCATCCTTTTTGCTGCTGCGTAATTTATTTGAATATTTGTTTTTTTTAAAAAAAAAAACAACTCCTAAAAATTATATCCTGCAGTGGGAAATAAATGCTATGCACTATGTAAGTAATATTTGTATCTGATATTATTAGATAAAACTGGAAAAAGTACGCAACTAAAGTTTTTGCTTGCCTAAAAAAAATTTAATCTATTTAGCTAAAATTTGTAACTATAAAATTAAACTTTTTTTTTTAAACCAAGATTTTAAAACTTGGTAAATACATATATTATGTTTTTTTTTAAATAGGGTTTGAATGATGTCTAGGAATGAATGGGACTACAGGTTTAGAATCTCTTATCCAAAATTCTGAAAACCGAAAAGCTCCAAAATCTGAAATAACTTTGGAGCGAACGTCTTCAGTGGAAAATTCCAGAAGGTTTTTGGGAGATGTGCAGGTCCCGACACACTTGAAGTACGCGCATTACTCAATGTAGTTTTTGTGCTTTGTTGTTGGTGTGAATATGCTTTGAAAATGTTGAAAAAGGCCTGCAAATACCCCTACGGTACCGGTAGGCCTACTGTGGTGATAGCTTAGCTTTCTCATGTTAAATATACATATTTTTCTGATGGTTTCATGCACAAAATGATTAAAGCATATTGCATAAAACTACCTGTAGGCTATATGTATCCATATGCAGTTATAATGTTGTAAATGAACTTGTGTCCAGTCCCTACTCCCCAGTGGGTTAGCTACCAAATTATGCTGGTATATCTATATTCCAAAATCCGAAAAATTCCAGAACCAAAACACATTCGGCCCAAAGGATTTCGGATAAGGGATTCTCACTCAACCTGTAGTTTTATGGATGGTGATATCAAAATAGTTATTATGGCAAGATTTTGTAATTGATATTTGGTTTCATTGCTCAAAACAGTCAATAAATTACTGTATATAATAAGTGGAACAGATGGCAGTTGCGAGGTGGCAATTATTCTCACTATTTATAATTATAAAATATATAATTGAAGAGTTACAATAATTAATGCTATTAATATTAGTGTTAGGAACTGTTTATCATTTCAAGCTTGGCTAGGCTTGTTTAACTTGATTGTTGATTGATTATAATCAGATTATTTTTTTAGGTAGATTTCCCTGAAATTTATTCATGGGGCAAAAGATAGCACAAGTGTGATTTTTCAGACTCATCTGAAGCTAAAATAAAAAAAAAAACAAACAAAATTTATGCATTTTCTTAATATAACAACAGGTTGTTTGAAGCTTCATTCTGATTTCTTTTTAATTTTATTTTCATAGAATGAAAAAGACTTTATAAATGATTGCTGCCAATTTAAACATTTTTATTTTATTTTTTATTTCATTATTGAGTACTTGGCTATAAATGACTTAAACCAAGAGACAGTTGTTTTTGATAGATCCCAGAATAAAATGTGCATTTTTAAAAGTCAGGATGGATGATTATTAATAGTGAACTAAGGAGAACAATATTTCAATTACAGTAAAATCTTGATTTAATGGATACCCATTCAATGGACATAGGAAGCAATGGATGCTGTCTGGCACTTCCGACAAAAGTCTGCATTGAACTGTGCAAAATTTTTTTTGCTTGGGTGCCTTTTGCACATGCATATGTAAACTGTGTATGTAAATGTCCAGATTTAATGGACTCCTGGCATTAATGGAAACCCCTTCCCTACTAGTCTGTTAAATTGTGGTTTTACTCTAAAAGTAAAATCTCTATCTATGGTGGTAAATAAAGGAATACCTCAAACAAAAGATAAAATGTTCAGAAAAATTAATAAAAGACTTTCTTTTTGTCCAATAAGTTTTCATCTTTTATTTGAGGTTTGTCTTTGTAACCTACCACGTTTTAAAAATTCAATGATAACTTATAAGCAAAGAAAATTTAATGAATAAATACTTAATTTTGGAGAAAATCCAACTCCATACCTTTGAATACAGATTTAAACAGAATGGCTTCTCCATCTTTGTTGTGCTCTGAGCTACAGCTGTATATATTTAGAGATTTTTATGCTTTCTTCTGGATTTCTTGGTACCCACAATGGGATTACTTTGGAGAATGGTTAAAATTTTCAAGCAGTTATCCCCCCATGGATCTATGTAAGATAAGGATTGAGACAACAACAGAATTCTGATTTATTTGTGTATTAGAATTTTTTTGTCAGAAAACTTGTTTTTCTGTTAATACTTGTCTTAAAGAGCCTGTGGCTGTTGAAAGGACTAATTTCTAGTTTTTAGAATTTTATTATGTTTTTCTTTTCTATGTTTGCACAATTTTTCTTATGGCCTTTGGTTAGTGCATTAGATGTAATGCAATTTCATGATTATTATTTTCATAAATACACCTTGTCAAACTACACTAATGCATGCTACGTTTTGTGAGTACAAAATTATACTAATAGGAAGCCCTTAGACAGGATCTGCAGGAGGTCTTATTATAGATGTGAGCTTGTTGATTCAGAAGTAGCGCTGAATGCAAACAAGTCTGACAGTAAATGAGATGTTTGAACTTTAACAATACAAGTTTTAGCTATAACTACCTTGTGCCCCACAGTGTTATGTTCTGAAATAATCTGCATTACTTTTCCTGATATCATGCCTCTTAGTTTCTTTCTCATCTGATATTTAGCACATATGCCTGAAGTATTTATTTTGGGGATAAAAATGCTTAGGCTTCACACAGGTCACTGTTTTGGGCAGTAACTGATGTGCAAGATAGCCAATCTGGCTGCTCTCGCTTTGGAAGTAAGAAGGTTAAAAACCAGACTACTTTGTACAAAACAATTCAGTTTTACTTGACCATGTTGACTTAGAGAAACTTGTTAATATGGTCAGATCATGATTATTGTGTGTTGTGTGTGTGTGTGTGTGTGTGTGTGTACATTTTAGAAAAGTAGTGATTTCATAATACATTGTTTAACATGTTTTCATGTCTTCAGTTTTCTGTGACTATCAGAATCTTAAGAAATCATATCAATGCTTTGAAAATCTTGTAACACTGGACAATGTTAGAATGTAGTTTTGGTTGGTTACAAATTATTTCATTTTATTTATCTTTAATGACAAACTAAATCATTGAAACAATGGGGACATTCCTTAAATATTAAAAATAAAAGATATCTCATCAATTTACACACTGGAGCCCAGGACAGGATCTGTTATTATATTCAATGGATAAAAATGTGAATAATGTTTAGCTGGGAATCTGGTTTTATGTGCCCTACATCCTGTCTCTGTACACCTTGTCTCATTGCCTTTTTAGCAAGGCATAGTGAGACAAATTGTGACTATTCTTTTTTTCATATTCTTAACTTTATCTGTGTTATCATTAGTATAACATTAAGGAGAGTATATGGTAATCAGTTGTTGTTACAGTAGGTAAACTCAAATAATAAATGAGATATGAGTGAAAACAACTTTTTTTTGTCTTGCTGTACCCTTTCCTTGCCTAAGTAAATAATTCTCATAGTGTATTTCTAAATTCTAATACAAATTTTTGGGCAATACAGAAATTCATTGGATTACAGGACTAGTAAAGTGTAAGCTGGAGTATGCTTTCAATGTTTAGTTTAGGTGAACCTATCTGGCATAGTTTCTTCTCACTTTTCACCAGCTGACCACATGTTTGCTTTTTCCCCATATCTAAAACTGAAGTGCTTTAGTAGAAATTTCCTTGCTAAAGTCAGCTCTACTAGACCCCATGTGGTACCGGCAGGATTGTAATATACTCTATAGAAGACAATCTTACCAACCATAACACTGTTTCTTCACCAAGGTTGTCTGCCCTGTAGACATTAGTGCATACCACCAACAAATATTAAAATTCATGTAATCTTGAAAAAGTTGCAGAGACACTTATTTCGTAGTTTTTGCATTTTTTTTTTTTTAGGTCATGATGATGATGATGATGTTCATAATGATGACTCATTGAGAAATAACATTCTGGTAAAATTTCAGATTTATTTTGACTGTATACGAGGTCTGTCGAAAAAGTATCCAACCTTAGGCTGGGAAAAAAAAAATTATGTACTTGGTGGGGTTCAATTGCTAATCCCCTTCAAAGTAGGCCTCTTGTGCCTCCACACACTTAACCCAGCGATCCTTCCACTGTTCGAAGCATGACTGGAATGCTTCTTCCAGAATGGCTCTCAGCTCCACCGTCGCATTTGCATGATGTCCTCTCTGCTCTCAAAGAGGGAGTCTTTCAGTGGCATCTTCATTTTTGGGAACAACCAGAAGTCAGAAGGAGTCATGTCTGGAGAGTATGGAGCCTGGCGAATGAGTGAAAATGCCTTTCTTTGCCAAGAAACCTTGGATCAGCTGCGATGAATGAGCGGGGCGTTGTCATGATGCAGCTGCCAGTTTTGCGAGACCCACAGATCTGGTCTCTTGCACTGAATTGCATCACGAAGACATTGGCTGATAGCACTCCTTTGTAACTGTTTGTCCTTCTGGTGCGTATTCGTGATGCACAACGCCCCGGTAGTCGAAGAAAACAGCATCTTGATTTTGCTCTGGACCTGATGTACTTTTTTGGGCCTTGGCGACGTTGAGTGCTTTGATGACTAAGCTTTGGTTTCCGGGTCGTACCCATACACTCATGTCTCACCTCAAGACGAAGTTGTTGTTGTTCCTGAGAAAGCAGCTTGGGCACAAATTTCGCTGCCACTCTGCTCAAGCCCAAGTCCTCCTTTCAAATTGCATGTGCAGAATCTTTACTGATCGTGACCTCGTCAACAATTTCCTGCACCGTCAAATGACGATCTTCCATTATCAAGGTCCACACTATCTCGATAACAACTAAATTGCAGCTTGTTGATGGCCTCCTGGAATGTTGGACACTCTCCACTGATGAGCAGCCATCTTTGAACCTGTTGTGCCATCTTTTTATTTGGATAACACCCATGGCATTGTCACCAAAAGCCTGTTGAATTTTGTGAATTGTTTCTGCTTGGGTATCTCCAAGCTTTTGGCGAAACTTGATGCAAGATCGTTGCTCCACACGTTCCGTCATCACGGGTGAAATGAAAATGTGACGATTAAGTAGTACAGCACCTCACACGCTGGCTGCCTGACAGTGACTGACGCATCCAGCAAACCTGCCAAAAACCATGCATGTGCATGAAGGCATGAGACTCCACTATGCACACTTTTGCCTCCCTAACGTCATTACTTCCCATTGGAAAAAACAAAGTCGGATACTTTTTTGACAGGCCTCGTATGTTGCAGGGGGAATTCAGTGTGAGAATTTGGTGAAGAGTTAGTGAATTTCTTACAATTCTGCTGTTCTCAAGATTCCTGATTCCATGTATCTAAGTCTTTATCACCCTTAGCATAGACATGATGTTATTCACTCCTGATGAGGAGGATCGTTTGAAAGAAATAAAAAAATATTGCTTGCATTAAAAATACTTTCAGCCTCTCTCTCTGTAGTGGTTGTAGCAGTGTTCCAATGTTCTACTTCTCTTCCAATCGACCAAGGAAGATAACAACTAATTTTGTTTTGTGGCATCCTCACAAAGTATCTTGCAAAGTTAAAGATTGTTGAAGTTCCAATAAAGAAGATTTAGGGGAGGTCCATGTCCAGTGAAAAATAGTTTGGGAACATACAAGGGAGTAAGGTCAAGTGAGCCTTTGAGAAATTTTCAACATTTAAAATTCAACACATTTTTACTACACACATTCTAGATTTACATGTAACCATTAACTGAAATGTTCCATGATGCATTCTTTTGAAATGATATCTGTCTCACAGAACAGTGTTCAACTGCCAGCAGGAATATGACTCTGTTGGACTACTATCAGTGACAGTATAAACAATCAAAACTGGATCTAGCTGGATCTGTTATGATGATGCTAATTTAGTTAGGTTTCATTTGAATGCCCTTAGTATATGCCTTGATAAGTTTACATTATTTATATTCATACTTATTGCATATAATAAAAACATAAAAAGCCTATAATGAAAAAAAAATCATCTTATACCATGAAACATTATAGTAGTTAGTTTATTATTACATTTCTTTTGAATTAGTCAAATGTATAAGTATATCTGTGTCTTGAACTAAACTGGATTTAAAATTAGTATATACAATCACAAAATGAATGTGCTCTTTGTTATCTTTAGTTTTCCTTTCTGACTGTCATCTTCAGTGCAGATTTAATAGGTAGATGTCATTCTGGTTATGATAGATATTTAGCGTGATTTTTTCTCTGTTATTTTCATGTAGGTTTAAAGTTTGTTTTATGGGTTAATTACATGTCAACAGTACTCTCTCACTGTTTTTGGCTTTATTCAGTAAGCTGTTAATTGTCAGAGAAGGTAATATTCTCAGTCACCGAATATTTAATTAATTGATATTAATAGCTTGGTGTTCCTATATTTGGATAATTTGTTTGTTTTCTAGATCATTGAACTATAGGCAAACTGAGAGTACTACCCTCAGTAAACAAAGATTGTAATCTGGAAAATAAGAAGGAAATTCCAAAGTTTATAATACTCTATCTCATATAATAAAGTAATTTTAATGTTTCAATAATTAACTCAAATTTATTAGGCTGCAAACTGCAAGACATCCTAATTAATGCCTGTTTCAGAGTTATAAAATAATTATCATTGGTTTCTTTAGCAATTGACAGATAGGCGATAGGATCCTGATTCAGATGCCTGAACTCATTGAAGCAGTGTCATACTGTCTGGATAGTTCAAATGGTGCTCTTCAGAATCTATTACTTATTGCTGTGCTTTGTACTTAGGGCCATTTACTGGGCTATGTACTAGTTGACTAAATAATACAGTACAGTGATTATTTTGTGTTTTTCTGTATCTTTCTTTTGCTAATGCTAAAATAATGTACTTAAGAACAGTCAACACCAGGTTGAAAGTGAAGTCTGTTGTGTACAAAAGTTTACTCATTGACTCTTAGTTGAACTCTTTTGTTAACGATATCTAAAATTCACCAGTGACCAGTTTTAATGTGTCCTTTCCTTGTTTTCCTTGTATGTCTTCAAAATTTGTGTTTTCTCAAGATAAACATTTAAATTAGAAAAATGTTTAACGTTAGGTTATACTAGAATAAAGCTGATACTAGCCAGTTCATCAAACATCAAACAGTTCCGTAAATGTAAAAAATACATTTTGAGGGCAATAAAAGTGAAAATTTTAAAATGTCATGTGCTGATTTAAAGGATAAAAAAAATGTCACCATACTAAAGCTACTTACAATGTACTGCTAGTAGTCATTTTCCTTTTACTCATTGATTTGTATTAATCATTTTTGTTACTTTAGATTACAGAGACTAGTTAGGTAAAAAGAGAAGTTTCCTTCATATGTCCATGTTATACTCCAAGATCTTTTACTGTTTTAAAAATATTTTTCAAATTGCATTTTTATAGTTATTAGAATAAATATAAACAATTATGTACATTGTTAATACACCTATGAATGCCATATTACATTGTAATTTTATAAATAAAAAAAAAACAAAAACCTAGACTGTGATTCATATTCTCGTTGCATTTGTTTATTTTGGCTAAACCAGAATTGATCTGGCTAATTATTTCTTAAGATATGTAGTCAAATTGCTAAAGAATTTATTAGTACAACCTCAACTCTGGAATTTATTTGGAACATAGAAATCTTTTTAGTAACAAAAAGCAAGTAGTGAACTTAATACCTGCATGTCAAATATAATATTTCTTTGTTGATCTTGAGTTTTAATTCTGGTGATGAAAAATATTATTTATCTTTATTCTAAATCATTAAATAATTGTCTTAATTTTTCTTATGAAGGAACAGACTAAATTTCCATTATTAATTTGTATATTTCTAATCAAACTTTAACAATTTTTTTTTAAAACTAAAATAGGTCTTGGTAGAAATACAACACACAAAAACAATTAAAATTTTATAAATAAGTGAATTTTATTATATACATACATGTAAATAGATATGCACCAAAAACAGGCACAATACAGACTGAATTTAGATTCATAATTTGTGTAATAGTTAGAAGAATAAAAAAATAGTTTTTTCTTTACATATATCTGTTAACAAATAAATTGTTAGTCAGTTTTTAGAAAACAATATACATGTACATTAAAAATACATTAACAGTCACTAGAAGGCTCCTTTTCAGCCATCTATTCTGAACCACAATGGTATGGGCTGACTGATGATGATTAAATTGTTCTGAAAACCCTTAAACAGTATCCTAAGAAAAATTCTTTTAGATTAATCATGAAAGAGTTATACTTACAGCTTATATCATTGCATTTTAGGTGAAAAACTTGTTTTTTTTTTCTCTTGATTAATTTCATCTTACTGATGTTGAATTACTATTTGTTTTTTTTTTTCCTTCTGCCCTCTAGAGGAGAGACCCAGGCTTAGTGCCCATTTGTTACTAGGATGAATGATTTTCTCTTTTACATCCAAACTCACCACCAGCAGCAGTAGATTAGTCATGGTTTATCAGAAATGCTGATTAAATCCTTTTCAAATTGCATTGGCCCTTTATAAAGTCAGAAAATTTATGTTCTTGCACAGGTTATTAAAATTTTAGCTTTTGAATATAAAAACTGATCATGTGGCTAATTCTTTATTGATCAGTCATTGGTGTAGCATTTTTATTGTTCAGGGCATACAAACGTATTACAGGCTTATTTATTTTTATGAATTTTTGCATGGGGCATTATTTAATCATTTGCAATTTATATCTTTACAAAAACTTGCTTGAGTTGTGCTTTCTTCTATAAGTAAAATCTATCTTGTTTATTTGACAATCTAATCTTTTCTTGTGATTGAAATTTTATTAATAACTTTGATTCTTTGCTACACATTTATCTAAGTTTATAAATAATCTGTCACTGTTGACCCATGAGTTAATGGGGATTCAAAAATGACGTACTCTATACCGATAAGATCAGATTCTCTGCTTATTTCTGATTATGGGATTCAAGATTTGTTGGGTTGTTTCTACAATGTGTTTTATGTTATTTGAGGTTTTCTTTGTTGTATTTTTCTTATAAAGAATTTTTTCTTTTTTGATAGCAATACTATTTTGTGTGATAGTCCTGTCCCTGTGTCCCACAAATTTTGCGATTGAACAAGAACAAAAGGTCATATTTTTTTATCCCTGGAAGTTTCGACTTATTCATTGTTCTCTAATATAAAGCATTTTGGGAGTTGAATGATGCTTTAACTTCCCTTTCCCCAACCAACTTGCAAGTTATTATAACTTATCTGAACTAGTCATTTCTGTTCCAAACATAACAGAGACTTCTTTGATCATTCTCTTTTTTCTTCCTTTCATTAATTCATCTACTCATGGATAAAATTTTTTTGGGCTTTTTTTAATCATTAAAAGCATCATTATATACAATCAGATATAATTAATCTTTATATATATATGTTTGAATATAGTGTACACTGGCACAGCAGCTATGTTATATTATACACTAATGAAATAATTCTCTCGTTTTTTTTTTTTTTTTAAATTTAGCTGCACTTAAAAAAAATCAAAACTTTTTTTTAACATTGTAATTTCTTTTAGTGTTAGATTTCCTTTTTTTTTTTATTAAAAAAAAATTCTGTTGGTGATGAAATTGTTTACTGGCATAATTAAATTGGGCTAAATATTCAACTTTACTTGTTTGCAGGTTCCCAGTATTAGATACAGTGAAGACTCTCAGATTTTATGAGTTAGTGAAGTAGACTTCACTTCAGACTTATCAACTTTTTCTGTGGTGGAGAGATGATTTACTTAATCACCTGAGGAATTACAAACCAAATTATTTCCTTCCAAAGCAGTTTGTTTGTATCTGTTACCACTGATATTGTTTGAATATTAATACTGATAAAGGAAACAAAACAGTATGAGCATTTCAGGGTATAGGCTGAACAGAAAGTCTTTTTAAAAAAATAATTGTATTAAAGATATTATACCTTCTGCTTGATAAAATATTTTTTTTCCAATATGACTACACATTAATATATATTGCACAAAGTGAGCAGATTTGTGAAAATGTTTTAGGACAGATAATTTTATTGATTTTTCATTGCTTGGTTTATCTTGAGAAGAATCAAGAAAAAAAAGACTTTAATAATATACATGTTGGTGGCAGTGTTAATAGTCTCCAAAACTTGTATTCCAGTTTATTGATCATTGTTGGCTTGGAAATTGTGTAAAATCATTATTAGTGTGGTCACATGATCTGATGGTGGAGTCTGTCAAGCAGCTGTTAAGATTGGTTGATGGACAATGACAGTATATCACCTTAAGCTCCTTTTTAATTAAAGGGGAAAAAAAGAGAGAAGTTATCTTTCCTTGAAGATTTTAGTAGGTAAAGGTTAAGAAACTGTTTAAATAACATAAATTGAAAGTTTAGAGTGATTGAAGCTGATTAATTTGAAAATAAGAATTCTTTCCTTTACCAAACTGCATGACTTTCATTATTTTTTTAAAGTTAGATGTTTTTCAAAAGTTTCAAGTGTTTGAAGTGAAATTTGAAATCTTTGCCTTTGTTTGACACAGAGACTTGCCCATATTGCCAATGGAACAATTTTGTTTTTTTTTAGAATAAAATAAGCTTGCTTTTGAGACAAGCCATTTCACATGTTGGTTCAAATTTACACAGTAAGTATTGTATTTGTCAACGGTATTGTTAAGTGGCATTCACTGAAGGTGTTGCTTTAATGCAGGTGCTAGCATGATGTTACAGAAAAGGAACTTTTATTATTTGTGGATTAGCTCTTTAATGATAAAACTTTATGCATCCTTTTCACTACTTGCCTTTAGGTTAGCTTTATATTAGCTGCTGAACTTTGCTCCTGATGGTGATAATACTTTATAGAAATTCAAGAATAACTTGGATTACATAAACAAATATGAAAAAACTTTACAAAAATATTGTCTGCATCTTATATAAAATGTTGATAGTTGCCTAAATAGAGGCTTAGTGTTCAAAAGTTTAAAACTTTTCTATACATTAATGTAGTAGTTAAAGGGTTAACAGATACTGGAAGGCAGAAAAATAAGTTTGTGTATAAAATCTTTTTAAAATTTCAATTTTTTTGTAGTGATTAAAAACTTAAATATTTTTTTCTTCTTCTAAGAGCATTTTGAATGAAGATTCTTGATATTTTGGAAATAAATTATGGAGTCTTGGGGAAATTTTGCAAAAATTTGAATAAATTGTAGAATTTAAGGTAAATTGTTTGAATATGTTAATCAGATAAACAGGTAAAAGAAAATAGATGAACAAAAAACACATTAAAAATGTATTGAATGATCAGAAAAACAACACGAGTTTACAGTAAATATAAAAAGACTCTCCAACAAGTTGAATAAAATGTTATCAGAAAGCTCTGGTCTCTCTAAAACTTTGTTTTATTTTCATTGTAAATTCAAACATTGCAAACAAATGAGAAAAGAATTTGTTATAGATTTATAGAAGAGCAACATGAAACTATTAAAAGGTATAAAATAAATCACATTTGTGCTGCTGGATGTACTGGTAATTTTAAAGTACATATGTGCCTGAAGAGACAGTGAGTGGGTAGCAAAACAACTTTCTTCAATAAATGATTTTTTGACTACAGGTTTAATGGATTATGGTTGCGGTAATAACTATTGTTGGCTGAATTATTTATCCTTATAAAATACCTAACAGTAGCTGTTAAAGCAAGTAGCAGTTAGTTGATGAGGTTTTGATAATTAATGTGTTGCTCAGTTAGGAAAGTATTAAGATATAAATGAGTCTGTAATGAATACCACTGTTATTTGCATTCATTTTTGATATATTGCTAAGTGTTTTAGGGGACTGATTGATTTTAGGAGGACTTAGTTTTGAATAAATGCATAACTCTTTTAGATAATTTAGGACACATTTATAACATGAAAAGTGAAAATCTGTCAGGTGAAAATTAGTTTAAAAAAAAAAGCATGTGAAAATAGAGTGAAAACTTGCCCTTAGCATTATTAGTTATTTGTGAAAATAAAAGGTTTTTTTAAGATACAGAAGCTGTAAACAGGATTTTTAAAATTACAACCATTTGTTTGATCCTCATAGAGAAAGTAATAATTCTGAATGTGTAAAATAGAATTTTGGAACAATTAAAAATCCAGTTTAGAATTCTAACTGCTGTTATTTTGAAAATGCACTACATAACTTATTTTTTGACATTCAATTTAACATTGTTATTGTTGTTGTTTATAGATATTCCTACATTAAAAAGACACCATTAGCGAATGCAGTGTAAGTGTATCTAAGACACCCCCACATACTGCATTATACATAAATCTAACTGTTTTTTGAGCTGTACCATGTAATTCACTACAACTATAGAGTGATGCACCACTATTCAGCAACACTCCAGATAAGAGCCTAGGAACTTTAGTAAAACCTTATGATTCACATTCTTTAGTGCTCTGGCTGCACTGATCAGTAAAATCACTGGACATGATAGTTTTTTCCATTGGAATAATGGACATGGAGCTATTCATTATGGGTTATCTGTGGCTTATCAGATAAATATATTTTGTTATATTAAGGAAATAAATGCTGAAAGCTGGTATACATAATTGATTATGCTATAATGATAATAAAAAAGTACATATTCAAAATCTCTCCACCTTATTTTATTTAGTTTTTCCAGAGCTAATCTCCATAATATTAAAATAATCAAATATGACTACCACAGAAATTATTTATTTTAATTTCTCAGATTATGGATGATACATGAAGCAGTTATGCTATTTTGTGGAATATGATACTTTGAACAAATCAGCTAATTAACATAGTTCTGGAAAGATAGGGCATAGTGTAAGAGGAAACATTGCACCAACTTTGAAAGTGTTTTGTTATTCTAAAGATTCTTAGTATTATTGCATTTGCTTAATGTAGACAGCATTATTATTGCAAGCAGGTAACTAATGAATAAATGATAATAATGATAAAAATTCTCTCTTCTAATTTTGTGCTTGTAGTCTTTTGTTTGTTTGAGTTTTGTCCTTAACTTTTTTTTTTCCTGCATGTGCATTTTTTTGTGGTAATGTTGCAGCAGCTTTTCCTGTAATGGTGGCAGCTTTTCAGTGCCACTTTCATTCTTGATGGTCCATCTGGGGATTGTCATTTTTGTTTGTAACTGACTAATTTTGTTTTTAAGTTTGCCTTGGCAAATTGTCAACTGTTCATGATTTTTTAAGTTAATTTTGATCCATCTCTCTCTCTCTCTCTCAATTCAAGTTTTTATTCAATTGGCAATTTTTGTGAAGGTGATGATTAATAATACTTATTGTTTTGTTAAATACCAAATTTTTAAAAGCACTAGTCAGATGCTAATATCATTGCTGTGGACTCTGTTTTAAGCTATATTGTTGCACATTGAACAGTATATTTATTTTGACTCACCAAATCAGACAGTAGTAGACATGGCTTCTGGACTGTTTTGAACCTACTTATCATATAGACAATAGATAGACTTTTAATTCCACTTGCAACATAGTAGCCAATGATTGTATTTTTACTCTGAAGATTCTACCATCACAAAATATATTGATTAGTATATATCTAATATCTAGCATGCAGTTTAATCACTATTATAAATGTAGTGCTAAACTAAAAACTTCACACACTTAAAATACTTATTTATTGTATTTCTTTCATTGAAGAGAATTTTGGTAATGATCAATATAGTGCCTACCTAGCCAGAGATCTGCAAGGAAACTCAAGGGGTCCCTTTTTGTGGGAATCTTTTCGAATGAACAGTAGGATTCCAGCATATAATGAGACTATAGCACTTTGTCCAATCCTTGGGGGTTTAATGAAGATTCTGCTTTACTATACCATGTTCCTTCAAATCATCTAATATGACTCAGAGTTTAATTATTTGGTTAGAAAATCTGATTTTCATTACCCCTGCACAGTTTTATAAGATTTTTTCCTGCTTTTTTTTTTTTTTGGTTCCCTAATTAAACTGCTTATAATAATTTTCTTTTAATTATTTTAACCCTCTAATTACTTTAGGATTTTGAAATTTGTTCTGCTGTTACCCATTTATTGCTATGCATTTCTGAGGTTGGTTTAATCAGTTTGAAATTTCTCAAGCTCTTGGACTATAGATTGTTTCCTTCAAAGATTATATAATTTTGTTTTTGTAGACATTGAAGATATTGCCTAATGTCACATTTAATTTTTGATGTTGTTTTATGGGTTCTCATCTGTTCACCTCCTAATTAGGTGAAGTTTATTTGGATTATGAGCTCTTAATTATTGATTCTTGAAATAATAATTATGTAACTTGTATTTTAATGCTTTTAGAAGCATTACATTGTTTTATCATTTGTATATATGTATACTAAACACACACATGCACACACACGCGCACACACAGTGACAGAGACAGACAGACAGACAGACAGACAAACAGACACAGATACAGACACACATTTGATAAGTAAATAAGTACCCAAGTTAGAAAGCAAAACGCAGCCATAGTAGCACTGCATTGCCTTTTGTAATTGACAAGTGACATTGTGTGGGCAGGGTGTGGTTTGCCTATCATGGATATTATGTTTGATGGTTTTTGCAGACATTAGCACATGTTCTGCCATATTTTGGAGTTAGGTTCATTTTCCTTGCTTCTTTTCACAGCACAAACTTTCTGTTCGGTTTGCTTCTTGAATCCAGGATGCACATAACATTTGTTTTGCAACTTCACTTGAACTGGATAGTTGATATTTCTATTTTTTAAAAACAGGGGGTATTGATTGCTTTGTCTTTCTTGCCCTCCAAGAGTCTGCTGATTTTAAGAATGTTTTTCAGTCATAAGCATTTCAGACTTAAAAAGAATTAGTAATTTATTTTTTCTCTCACCTACATATGACAGGCAAATTTTAGTATTATAAATTTATTTGTAAAGTTATTATACTTTTGTTCTTCTAATAATTATCTTTATACACATACAAAAAAATTTAAAAAATCAATAAGACCAAAAATAAACCTTTTCTGAAAATTCTGGTAGCTTTCTCAGTTCTTGAAATTTGTTAATTTTGGTCTAAATGAAATGTCTACTTGAAAAGTTCAAAATTTTTTCAACTGTTATATTATGTTTTTTATTTAAAAAATAAAAACAAAAGTGTATTATGATTGTGCAATTACTCTGGTTAGTTTCTTGTTTGTTTGATGCTTTCTTTAGATAAAACTAGAATTTCATTAAGTTGTTTGTTTTTTTTTTTGAAAATTTATAACCAATAAAAAAAAAAAAGCAATTGCTCTTTGTGACTAATAATTACTTTAATAAATTAACATATTTACCAAATTGTGCACAAAGTGCCCAACTAAGTGGCTATTTTTAAAAATTTAATTAAAGCTAAAGCACTATAGAGTCTGATAAGAATTAACTGAAATAAATATTTTAGCTGACTTTTGCGACCTTTGACTGTTCATACATATATTTTGTCGAGTTGCTAATAGAAATACTGTGATAAGTTTTTGTATAACAACATCTTTAGAGATATTGAAATTATTCTTTTTTTGAACAAAATGGCACTGATACTGAATAGTACAATTTTTATTTTAAAATACTATGTTATGTTAGAATTCCCAAGAAAATTTCACCTAACATTTTGAGGTTGCATATAGATGTACATTTTATTTTATTTCTACTACTGATTTGTAAAAAAAAAAAATAGAAATAAAAATATCAAACAATACTTGGAAGTGCTTTGATAATGATCATTGTTGATACAAATTTTATTGACATGGCATCTCTGATAAGATGGAGTCACTGTTGTACAACTTCACTCTGAGTTTAGGTTTTGGTCTGTTTTTTTAACCTTTTGAAATTGGTTTACTATGTTGTGACTTGTGAAATTTTTTTTTACCTCCTGCGGGCTGACTGGTTGGTCATATCCTCAGATCTTTCACCAAATGAATATTTTTGGTGCATCCAGAGCAGGCAAATGCGCAAAGGTTCTCTTCCACAGAGATTTCTCAACCTATGAGTGGTAAGAAAAGGGGAAGAGTAAGTGTGTGTGTATGCAGACATATAAGAAAACTATTTCTGCATGTTGTTATTAGAACTATTGAAATTAATAAACTGTAGAAAATTTTGTGAATATTTAAGGACATAAAAGAAAGTAAAGTATTCTCTACTGCTGGATAGAAAAGCATAGTTTGAATGATCTCTTTAGCTATCATATTTTTTCAACACCATTTTAGTCAGATTCTTAAGCAGACACAGGAGAAGTATATTGGATGCAGATGCTCTTGTAGTTTATTTTTATTTTTTAATTATAAAAAATAAATTGTATTATATAACTGCTCTATGGCTAGATTATAAAAGTAGATGCTTTAAAAATGACTATAAATGCAGGAAATTGTATTGTATTTTTTGTCATGCATTCTATTTCTTAAAAGTCTGGATGTGTTTCTTGGTTAATAACTTGTTACACCAATAAATATTAGGCACAGATAAACAGACTAAGTTGCTATATAAAAGAAAAATATTTATCACATACATGGAATTAGATATTCAATTTTATTTTCAACGTACACTTGGTTTTATTATTTTGAGATATGAACTTTAGGAATTCTTATTCAGTATGAAAGCGGGAGTGAAGGGATCTGAGAGGATGAATAACATATTCTTAAGAAAGCCGGAGATGAAAGGTAATAATACTCATTTTGTTGATATCCATTGTCCAGTTTTGCCTGTAGGCTTTCTTATCAAGTAAGTGATATTACTCCATGGTTGTCACGCTATGTCTGTACAGCAATCTAGAAAATCCTCTTATTTTTTTTTTTCATTTATCACAATGTCTTTCTTTATCTGGTGTTTTTCTGCAGGCACTTGATATGTCCAATTGTACTCAATTCCATACTAATCAGTCTTTTCTATGACTGTTGCCCATTAGGCTAAAGCGTGTATTAATAGCTGCCTACCACTTAAACTAATAGACATTCATACAAGTATGTTCTTCTCATTTCACCAGAATAACACTTTTTTCTGCATGATTGCTTTAAAAAGTTAGCAGATCAGTAGGCTGTGTTGCTTATGATACAATGCAGAAGTAGGATTGAAAATGCAACTAACTGCCAAAATTTACTGAAGCAAAGTTAAAAAAAAAATAAAAAGCTAATTGCTGAAATATAAGTAAAAGATACTTAAATCAGTACACACACTTTTTTGTTTACAGTAATAACTAAAATCTATATTTCTTAAAAATGCTTTGGTGGCTGTAAAAAGAACATCATATTGATTTATTCAGAATGATTCTGCATTCTCCTGATATTTTTAAAATTATGATGCTGAATTTTTTAATTACAGTTAATAACTGCCACATAGTGATTCCCTGTCAGTACTAAATGTTGTTGAACTATGTTTATATTAAAGATAAATTATGGAAGTTGAGTAAAGGACATCAAGGAACACTTGCTCTATTTTAAATTTCCTTTTGCTTTTTATGGTACAATCTTTCATCTTATAACTTTAAACATGCTAGAGATATTTTTACTGAAAACATTTTTTAAATGTACTTTTACTTTTTGGAACTGATTTTGAATTTTTTTTGTTTGGATATATATTTTAATATTTGTGAATTTTTTTTCATGAAGAGGGACAATCTTTTATTTGCATGAATACTTTAGATAGACAGTAATTTAGCAACTTTATTGTTAATAACAAGATAACCAAATTTGATCAGAGGTCTTACAGACTAGAAAATAATAGTAATAGTGTAGTATTATAAGAGAGATACATTGATTATGCCTGGGTGCTATATGCATTTCTGTAAAATCAACATAAGATACATAACTTTCATTTCCTTAAATTCATTCTGTTTTGTTAAAGTGAGTTTCTACTGTATCTGTGTCTTCCTTCCTTTTTGCCTTGGAGTTAATTCTTGATGGCTAAAAGATCAAGTTATATTTTGTCCATTACTGCTGCATGCTTTATATAATATTTTTTTGTAGTTTCACTATCATGTTTTCATGTGTTTATTCATTTAGGCTAAATAGCAGGTCTATAATTAAAAATACATCCTTAATCTTCTCACCAATTTGGTTTATCTTCAGAAGCTGTTGTAATTAATTTTTACTGCAATTTTTTTGGATTGATTAACTTGTCTATGTCAGACTTGTCCATCCAATGAAAAAGCTTATATATTATCAGAAAAACGAGCTGGTGACCTGTATAAAAATTGATTTGTGTTTTATATTTATGCCTGGACAAACATGAAAATTTAAAGAAGAAAATCTGTATGTAAAATAATTTTTGTGTAGATTTGAAAATGTAGATAATAATATATAATAATAATAATAATAAGAGAGTGAGTGAGTGTTTTTCCAAATTAATTTCATCTGCAGATTAATTTTTCAATTTCCAATGCTGGCATGAATCTTCAAGTTTACACCCACTTGGAAGAAAAGATTGCTAATGATTTTACTATTTTTTTTTTTTAAAATTACTTTTCAAATTAAATACTTTCAACAAGCATTAAACACACAAATGTTATTTGTGTTTTCCCTATCAACCAGAAAGTATAATTATTTTGATTTAAAAAAAAACAAAACAAGTGTGTGTGTGTGTGTGTATGCACGCACACGTTTTAAATCTCAGAATGGTATAAAGACATTGACAGTGGCACTTGCTGTGTGAAATGAAAGTTTGCCTGAATTGAGGTACTGTTCTCCCAAAGTATTGAAAGACATGGACAAACAGAATTCTAATGAAGATTGATCTAATCTATCCTTTATAGCAGCAAATGATTTTATAACTGTCTACTAAAATTTAAAGAAAAACAATAAGCAACACATACATACACTCTTATCTATAGTTTGCTAATATTTCTAAGATGAATGTTAATTGAAAACAAAATTTTAATAATAAGTTTTTGCTAGTAGATATTTATGGATATTCAGTTACTAGAACATCTGAACATTAGGTAATCAGAGGTCACATGATAATTTGATACTCAGATGGACGAAGACAAATTTTTATGGAAAACCATGGTTAAAATGTAGGTATTGGTGTCAGCTGAAGAAAACATCATTAAAATATAGTGGTATATTGCTGTTGTCACCCTAGATAATTTAAAAAGTGAAAATAGAGAAAAACCTCTCTCTGAACACATTCTTGAAATATGATTTGCTAACTCTCCTCTCCCCACCTGAGTCCACTGACTGTTCTAGCTTACAATTGTTGAAATATTAGATCTAATTTTAGAAAAAGTTATTTTCTATGGGAACTGCATCTTTCAGTGCACTTGGAAAAACTGCTTAATTTTTCCACTATTATTTTTTTGAAAGAAAATATAGATTTTTAATTGATTATTTTTTTTCGTTCAGTTTTAGTTTAAAGCATTTAACTGTCTAACAGAAAATTTAAATAGTCTGAATTGCTACTTTACATGAAGCTGAGAAAAATTGGCTAATAGCGGAAATGTGGAAATTGATCATTATATGGAGCTCATTTTCTATTTTCATGGTACATTTTTATCAGAAGAGGACTAGTTTGGGTTGAATTTAATGGGAATGTATAGATGTTTAGGAGGAAATCTGGTGGGTAAATTAATGCCAGGCTGCTTTTGTCACTAGAGATGACTGATAAAAGTGAACTTTGGTGTGATATTGTGGTTAGAATAGTGTACCCATGGTAATGGAAACTTGACAAGATTGAAATTTATTGATTTTAGTCAATGAAAATTTCAAATAAATGCACATGTGGAAGTCTGCTACACATCTTTCATGTGACTACAGAATAGGTGATGCATCCATGTTTTTTATACTCTTTGTATGATTCAATTATTTCTACCACTAATGTAAGTAGTCAATAAAATCTTGAGCAGATGTGTTTACATAGATTTAGGTTGTTTGTATTGCATGAAAAAATAGATCTTGATCCAAAATTTAAGCTGTAGTTCTGAAGATACTTTAGCTATAAGATAAAACATTTTACATGTTTTTAGTTATGAGAAAAAGTAAAATAAAGAGAATTGAAGTAAATGTGCATACATAGAGGCATTGGGAATGCATTCCTTGAGTTTGCAGATTCTGCCACTTGGGTTATGAGTGCCGCTTATGGTATGTGATGTCATCACTGATACAGATGTCGGTTTTTCCTGCAAAGATGCATATGAACAGAGCTTCTTTCCAAGACTGCATAGCACTTGAGAAGTTTTTTTTTATAGCAATGAATATAATGTAGCAGTGGCTTCACATGCCTTTTATCACGATAAAGATGTTTGTTGAGGTTCATGTAGCTCAATGCCCTTGAATAATCTTTTCTATAAATTTGAGGAGACAGGATTTGTAGCTGAGGCACCATAAAACAGAATGCTCTAGTTTACCTGTGGAAATTGTTGCAGAAATTAGTTAAGAGTCCTTCTACTCTAGCTAACTGTGAACTTTTCCTTGGAATTCATGGCATGTGTTCAAACTGATGACAATTGGTTTGACAACATTTTGTGGATTGAAGCTCATTTCCTTATTCATGGCCAAGTGAAAACCTACAATTTCATTGTCTGGAATATGACACATCTGTTTGCATTTGTTAAAAGCTCCTCCTTGACCTAAAAGTGACTCTGTGGGCTGGGTTTAGCAATGTCATCATTTGAATTTTTTGTTTGTTTTTTGGAGGAGCCCATAAATTGTTGCTGGTGCACTTTATCAGTACATATTAGCTAACTTGGTGTTATCTGCTTTGCATAAGTAGTCCATTTAACAGTACAGTGTTCATGTAAGATGGTGTACTACTACATGTTAGAAACACTGAAGAAATGACTGTGCATTGCTTAGCATTGGCTACCATGGTCAATAGATCACACACTTGTTGCAGATTTCTGGTTATGGTCTCTCTGAAAACATCGGTTCCATGACTGTTTGCAGACCAGCATTCAGTGACACATTCTTGTAATCCACAGTTGTCATTTGCATGTAACTATGTCCACACCACATGTCACAATGTCTGGAAACTGTATTGAAAATGGTAACAAATTCTGAACACACACAGTAACAAGTTAAATCTTTGCATCAAATTTTAAATAAAATATGGTGTTGGTGACTTTCCCTTTTTTCAAAAATGTTATAGCTATACACCAATTTCAGAAGAAACAATTTTTAAAATTTATACACCCATTTAAGCATGTTGCCACATTGTCTAAATGGTGCCTCCAGTAGCAAAATCTGTGAACTTAGGAATACATTCCCCATGACCCTTGCCCCATGTATACAAATTTAAGCAACTGACAGCAGGAAGTAATTTGATACTATTTATTTAAATTCTAGAAAGCAATAAATGAAATAACAATAACAAAAAATGATAATATCATTAAAGTAATGAATAAATGCAAGATTTTAAGACTGATGATCACATTGATTTCTTGCTCCATACATCTTCAAATATATTAATAAGAAATAGCTTGCAAAATGCATAAAATTAGGCGTAGAAATTTGAACATTTTCACACAACTTGCCATGGGATATGGTAGAAATTTTTAGTAATGAAATTTATGTATCTGTCATGTAGATGTCAAAGAATGATCTCTACTTTTTGTAAAAGCTTAAGCTATCTTTTTGGAGAATTTTGAGATATTGTAAATAGATTTTTATTTTTTAAAATATATAATGGCACGAAGGCTTATGCATAGCAAATGGACTGATTTTTTTATGGTTTGAAAACTTATTCAATTTGTATGATGGAAAGTTGCCCTATTTAAAAGCAAATTTTTTTCCTGTATTTCTTCTTGTAAAACTTTTATTTATTTATTTTTTTTAAATGTGAAAAAGAAGTGGTTTAGTGTATAGTATTTGTAAGTGGACAATCAAAGAATGTTACTGTTGAAAAAAAAAAAAAAAACTCTTCAGGGATACCTGTTTAGGACAAGTAACATGTGATGTATCATCAATCATACACTCAGTACCAGCACAGAATTACTGATCTTCTGCTCAACTAGGCTAAGCTAGCTACTTATCCTTTTCCCATTCAAGAAATGCAATATTTTACACGTACAAATGTTCAGATAATTTCCCAGATAGCTGCTCAAACTGAACATACCTGATTAAAATTATTAAAAAAAAAAAACATTAAAAAGTCATGAAATAGCACACAGTTCAGTAATCTAAGTGAAAATGAAATACATCTAGAAAAGGAAGGGAAAAATTCAATTTTTATATAGTGCAGAAAGTTAAAAATGTTGAATGAAATTACTTGATTCTGTTACAGAGGTGCTAATATTGATTAATTTTCCTGAATTTTCTCAATGTCATTACTTTCGACGTTAAATCTGATCTCACTTTAGTAATCCTCAATGGACCAGAATTATAGTTATGTTTACCACTACAAATGCTTTTATTTCCTTACTGGTGGTGTCCATCCAGGTGTTGTCAGCTTTGCCTGTCTGCCTGCCTCCTGTGTCTGTGTGGCAAGCAGTTTGTTTCCTTAGCCATATGGTGAAATCCAGTGTGCTGGCATGGTCACAGACATCAATCTTCAGGGTGGTGGACTGTGGAAATGCTGGCAGGTAATCAGTGGCAGATGACTTGAATTCTGCTTAATAACCTTTCCCTCATTTTTCACATCTGACCAACTAAATGATGACAGATCTGAGGTATGAACACTTGAGACCCCCATATCACCAGAAGGAAAGGATTCAGTGTCAGATTTCATTATGTTGATAATAATACCACAGGTAGATAACACACTAAGTAATCCAAGTTCGTCATGCAAGTAGCTTGACTAATAAAGTCATTTTTTGAGAAAACTAAGATAACTGGTAGAAGTGATTTGGTCCAGCATCCATCTCTATGTAACATCTGTAGTATAGATGGAAGTGATCATTAAATATGATTTGTCAATGCCTGGCTATTTTTGGGCTCTTTTCCCTGGCTGGTTTTAGCCATTTTAAATAGGAAGGGATTATACTGGTGACATGGGGTTAGTGAATAGTGGAAACAGATTATCCAAGGCACAAACAAATTCTGATGGATGCCCATTGCCCCTTCTAGCCCTGTTTGGATTCTAATTCCTTAATGCACAGCTACAACATCCTCAGAAGAACATTGTTTTAGAAATGCATACAGTGAGATGCATGGCTCTTCCTTATTATATAAGATACAAAATAATCTGATGCCAATTATAAGCATTTCAGAAGTAGCGTTTTTTTTCTTTATTATTATTTGCAATTGAATTTTTCTTTACTGGCTCTTCATTTAGTAATACATTTTATGTATTTGTTTTTGACTCCTAATGCTATATTTGCCAAAAAATTATTAAAAGGACCCTTTTCTTCATTGTGGTGTAGAGAAATAAGAGGGATCTATTGGGGTCTGAATTATGCTTGAGAGATGACAAGTAAATGTGGTTTGCTGTAACATGAATTGTCTATATCGTCTTTATCATCATGTCTGTAGTGGCATTTCCATTGTGTAATTTTCTAATAATGTCACTAGATGCATCTTGTTCAAAACATTTTTTATACTATAAATCCTGAAAATATGAACTATGAGTGGTAGGACAAGATTCTTTTTTTCCTTAGTTGCTTGACTATTACACTTTTTAACTAAGTGTGCATATATAGTATTGATTTTATTTTTTCACAGTCTGAGTCTTGTTTAAGCCATAGTAACTCAATGTTAGAAAAACTAGGTCTGACTGCTGTTTGTTTACTTTGTATCTCTAAGATTTTTTTCTTTGGAACACTTTTCTGTAAAACCATAAAGTGTACACTAACTTGAATTCTGGGAAGCAGATTTTGTTTCCTCTGCTTGATATGAAGTTTGGATACTTAAAATTTTTGGGGGGAATCTATTCATTGTAGGATTTGAATAAACATGATGGAATGATACCCTGTCAGGCAGCATCACTTTTTCACTTTTGTAAATAGATACTTGTGTGAGACGTTGAATAATTAAGGGGCTCCATTTGTACTGTGGCCTGGATTCTGTTGCAAGTATGTGGCTGGTGCCAGCCTGCTTTACAAAATTAATACTTGCTATAAACTCTAGATTACATGCAGGGAACTGGCCATGCTATGTCTTGTGCCAGGGCTTGAATTTATGTCATTTCACTTCCAAACAGGGTAACAAAAAGACTGGTCGTGGTGGATCAGCAAACAATGTGAACATAATATTATTTCCAAGAATACTGTATAAGAAACTTTCAGCAGCATTTTTTAAAAAATTAATAATATAGCTGCAGGTTGACTTCCATCGGAGATACTTGTACATGTTTGGAGTTTCATTAATCATCCAAAACTTGGCACGTGTTTGCTGAATTTAGTATATGTGATGTCAGTGCCAATAAAAACATTGATGCTTTTGATATTGAAGATGATCAGAGAATAAGATAAAAATAATGGCAGAACAACAACAAAACACGATTATAGCAATAGAGCAAGAATTAAATCAAAGACAGCAAAAATTTTCAGAAGTATTTCAATTCAAAATTTTCAATGTGTGTTCTGAACTTTTGAATGTGCAAATTTGAATGGTTGTATGAAATGGCGTGTATACACTAATTAACATATGTTTTACTGACTTAGCAATATCTTCATAAAATTATCTAATTATTACTGTTGTCTTTTTAAATGTAGTAATATGGTAAAATATTCAGGCATACAGAAATAAAATGAAAAAAAAATAATCACTAGCTAAAATCTTTAGTGTTGTATGAGATTCTTGTTTTTGGTGCATTCTTTGTGTTGACTTATCAGGTTTTATTGCCAGTGAAAAATGGACTCTTACTAGGATGGCTATGTGGATATTCTGATTTTATGATGTATCAATAGTTGGTGTCTGACCTTAATTTAAAAGAATGTTTGTCTTTAAACAGTAATGTCAGTTTTAAAGATTCCTGCTTGATTTCCTTACAAAATAATCATTTCTTTGTTATGTTTTTTGGAAACACATTTTGTAAACTCTATTGCTGACTCAACTTGTGAATGCCATCAAATGTACTTTATATTTTAGGTTTTATGTGACATATTTCACTAATTAAAATAAATGGTTTTGCTGAGCTTTAGTCAACACAAATCTATGGATAAGTTTACAATAGAGGGAGGAAAACTAAAATCTTTCATGCTAACCCTTTATGATTCAATTATGTGGATTCTGGCCTATGAATGGTTAAAAGAAAAAAACCCAGTAGTATCCAACAATAGAAAATCTGTTTTATGGAGGAGGATATGTGTGGAAAACTATTTAGAAATAATATAAGCAGTTCATTTGAATTTATAATTGTAGATATCCAAGTACTGAATGGAAATAAAGAAACTTGAATGATTTAATTTTATGAATTTTAATTTTTCCATCTCTTCTGTTGCAAAGATTGAACATTTTAATAGTTAGCAACAGAACAGGTTTTTGATACTCATGAAATGTTTGAATTCTATCTAAGCCATGTCATTCTACTGTAATGACTTATTTGGCCATAATAACTTTGCTTAGTCTTTACACTGTCATATATTTTGGTGTGTGTGTCTGTCCTCAAAATATGGTGACTTCTTAGCTGATTGGATTTCAGAGCAATATAATCTGGCTTTTCGTCTTGCTGTGGGAGTTTATTGCTGTTCATTTTGGTCAATAAAATGAATTATGCGCTTACTTGAAGCTAATCAGAGTGATGGAAAAGTAGATTGAATACAGTTTATTAAATAATCCATTTCTATCTCCAATCAGTGACATTGTGTTCGCCTCTGTATTTCATCCATTTGGATAGCTAAATTAGTTGGCTTCAAGTTTTCCAGTGTGTTTGAGCATCTTTTAACCCACAATCAGTTTGAGAAAACTTTTCTTTTAAATAGCTGAATTTTTAGATACAGATAACTTGTTAAGAGATAACTTTCTGGAGTAAAGGTCATTTTAAAACAGCTGGTCTCATGAAAATTTCAAGATTATTAACACAGGTTGACCTGGAAGTTATGGTTATTGAGAGGGATATTTTAAAATTTATTTTGTATTATGTTAATTATGTTGCTACAGCTTGACCACTTTTTGTTGTTATGAACAAGGTTAATAAAGCATTAATTTTCTTGATAAAACAAGTTTTATTTATTTATTTTGAGTAAAACAAACCAACTACTGCCATTGGCCCACGGTCATCTGCTAGCCCCTTAAGGCAGCTTCTTAGAATTTAAATTTCTGCCATTTGTTGTTATATACCACATTTGTTCTTCTGTCACTATACAAAATATCTTCCTTAAATATTATTTCTCAATTAAACTAAAAGTGTTTTAGTGAACTCTTTTCAGGGTTTTTAATTTTTTGGATGTTTTAGCACTTTTATTTTTTTCATCCAAATCACTTCAAATTTGGCAGATATTTTCTTGATATCATAAAGAATGAAATTTTATAGAAATTTTTTTGTTAAAGGTCCAGTCTTTTGTTTTTGTTTTTGGATGAAATATATTTTTGAAATTGTATTTTCAAACATTTCAACTTTGACATCACAAAAAAAGAGAAAAAACTTACAAGTTTGTATTGGGACAGGAAATACAATTCCTTCTTTGAAAAAATTACTTAAAAAATGAATGTTTCAGAATAAATTGTCAACTGAAAATTTGCACATAATTTACGAAATGTTGCTGTTTCTATGGTAACAGTGTGAATAAAAATTGGACAACCTACATTTGATGGCTTATGTTCAACTGAAATTGTTTTGAATCCATGTCAAATAGAAGTGACTTTTTGTATTTGAGCCAGAAGCCCCCTTAATCTTGACTAAAGGCTAATAAAAGAGAAAAAAAAAAACAATTACCAGTTTTTAGATTTTGAAAACAGAATTAGCTTTACATTTTCTTATTTTTTTGTACTTGCTGTTTAAGAACTTTTGAACACAATGTGTTTCAAGTGATTAAATTTAACAAGACTACAATTATTAAATTTTTAAAAAACTGTGCTTAGCCAGAGTTTGATAGTCGGCACAGAAGTGCTGATGAAAATTGAAAGTTATTATTATTGCTATTAATGTGCATATGAATGCATCTGCTTTTTGTAGTTTTCTTATTTTATGTCATATAACTTTCTGTAAAGATAACATAAAATCAATCACCTTGTCTAGTACTCTAACTAAGTACATAAAAGCTAGTGAGTACACTGTCATTTCAGCACTTAATCAAGGGCAAACGACAACCATTTTCTGGATAATTGTTAAAGAAAGATTATTATGTTAAAGTTTTTCTTATTAAGAGCATGGATGAGTAAAACATTGTTGAAAGATCTGCTGTCAAGATCAAGGTGGTACTTGTCATTATTTTTATTATTAATTTTTTAAATACCCACTTGTATCTTGGAAGCTGATAAGCGGTTTTTGTATTTTGACTTAATTAAAACAGCCAGTGCAAAGATATGTGTTATCACCATTTGTTAACTGATTAGTAGTATGACCTCTGGTCAATTAGTGCAGTCATTTACTTTAATAGTATGGCAGATTAGATTATCTGCTTTCTTATCTCCTTTTATTTTGCTTTATTATTTTAATAATTTAAACAAAGAAAAAACTTATTTGGTTTTAAGTCAAAGTTATGTGGTAAAGAAGTTAGTTGTGCTAAAATTTTCTAATTAAATAAAAAGGTTTTATCAGTGTTAAGGAATTCAATAGAAAGCATGCTACAAGGTGTCTTGTTTCTAGCATCATATGGAAGGCAGGAAGATTTTAATGTCTGCCTGAATTTTCTTTGTTTGGGTTTATTGCTCTATTTACTGCCAACTTTTCATGTGATAACTCCATCTTTGTTTTCCCTGCCATTTAAAGTTGTTTGTGCTAATAAATTAAAGATAGAAATATCACAATTATAAGTGTGTTTAGTTCAATTGGATGAGCATAATATTTATATTTGAAGCTGGTATATTTTAATCTGTGTCCATTAGTTCTGATATTTTCTTGATAAACTGAATAAGGTACTTAATAGCATGAATGTGTATCTTATATGCATGGATAAGTAATCACCTTAATTGTAACATTTTATTTTTAGACAGTTAATCCTGATAACACAAAATTGAGGGGACCACAAAAATAATTTCTTGTTAACATGATTTTGTGTTAACTCCATCTATATACTATTACACTACTACCATATTCAAGGAAGAACAAATCTTTTGTAGCATCTAGGAAATTTATTTCACAGAATAACTACAAACCATAGTTTCAAAATTGTGAACTAATCTGAACAATATTAAAAAAATCTTCTTTACTCCATAAGCTCTTTCTAAAAGAAAAACAACAAAAACCTTTAAAAAAAAAGTCTTTTTGCTTTCTCCTTTGAGCCAACATTTTCATACAAAGACTTCCATCACGATAATATTGTCCATGAATTGGTCAACACCAAGCTGTGTCGTCAGAAAGTGTTGGAATGTTGTAAATGCTGCACTTGCTTCCTTTGTAGAGAGAGGACATGGGAGGGAATGAGCATTTGTTGTTTTCATTTCTGCTGTTGTTGCTATCAAAGTTGAAACTGTAGCAGCTATTCCTTGTGCTGATAATACTCCTGTGGTTTGCACATTGTTAACATGTAAGTAGTATGATAGTGTCACATTGTTCAGTTTCTTGACTTCTAGCAACTTCTGAAAAAACTGATGCCGTTCTTCTTTTGCCTTACCAAATGCAGCACATGGCAGGAAGTTCTCTGTCTGACATCTGTGCTGTCAGTCTTAAAGCCTACATGATGGAAACAGTTGGCAATGGTTTCTGTGATCACTACATTCTGTGCTGTGCAGATTAACCTGAAACTGCTCAGGCTAACTCTGACTGATATAGATCAAATATTTTTGTAAAACTAGCTGTCGGCACCAGCACTTGAAATTATGGATTATTGCCTGAACGTGGTTGAAGTATACTGGTTTTAGGTGGTAAAAACATGGGGTGGGCTGGATAATTATCTGCAATGAGTGCAATCTGTCTCTCTTTGTCTTCATGTTTACCACAAGTTTATGGACCTAATGCTTGAAGATAGAGGAAATCATCAAAGTTTTGGCATTTAAGATGTACTTGGGTGTTAGTATTTTTGTTTCTTTAAACATCATGGTTTAATTCTTTTTATCATTAACATAGGGGCAGTTTAATCAATGCTATCCATATTGGCACCAAGCAAGACAGTAAGGCCATTCCTTTGACCTTTTGCTGCCTGCACATTTGTGGCTTTTCAGAGCCAGATTTCTTTGGAAAGTTCCAATTAAAAAAAATTTTTTTTGGTCTGCATTGTTTTTGCCTTGAGGTTGCCATTTTTGCATATCTGCCAGAAGCTTGTTTTTCTAATATTCCATTATTTCAGGTGTAACATCAACTGATTCCCCAACAATTGCTTTATGAATGAGCTTTTTTCTTATTTTTTTTTAATGATCTGGTTATCCAGTACTCAATATAAGAATTGATTCCCAGTTTTTCTAGTTTGCTGGCCTGCATGAGCAGAATAGGGCCAGATATTAGTATTGCCCCCTTCCTGACAAAATAAAGAAATCACTGCTTTGGCAAGTTGACTGTTTCCCTCCTATTCTCATTTGATTTTCCTCTGTTTGGAAGATGTACAAGGTTGAAGCATCATTGATCTTACTGTGACTTTTTAGGATGTAGAGTGGATTGAACTAGGGATTTGAAACTTTGCTTCACTCTCTTCATCTTTTGAAATAATTTTCATTTTGGTTTTGATAGAGATCACATTATCATTTTGCCACAACATGACATGCTGTTGAGTCCATGTGCTTGTTTAGTTAAGCCAAGCATTTTTCAATGATGTGAAATAGCTAATGATGAAGTTGTTATATTGCTTGAACAACCAGTGAAAATGTGTGTTGTTTGAATATCACAACAAAAGGAATTTTGTGTATACTATTTTGGAACAAGGAAAAAAAAGCATGACATTAATAGTGGTTGTACCAGGAAGAATGGTGACAATGCTTCATGTTATTCAAAGTAATATTAACTAGCAATAGATAGTTGGGGAATGTTTAATGTTTTGCTTAACCAAAATTTTGTGTTAACTGAAAATTTTAGACATGAATCTAGCTAGCTTGGGATTTTGATCATACTTATGTTGGATATATTATCATGTTAAGCATGTATGTGTTAATTGGATTACTCTGACTGTAATTAACCATAAAAGGGCCATTTCACCTTATGTGCTACTTTTGGTGTTGGGATATGAAGAAAAAGACTAAGTAATCCATTAATTGTAGTTTGAGTAATAAAAATTTTGCTGATAAATAATTGCTTTTAGTATTACTACTATTATAATTAATAAATGTCATTTGCTAGTCTCTCTTTCTGGTTTTGTAACTGACTTTTTATCTTATTTTCATTATCAAAATATGTTCTAACATTATCATTTGATAGCATTTTGTTTTGTGTCACCTTCAGTGGAGTTTACTGCTGACAGTGGATGAATCAAGCCAGCATTTCATACATACCTGCTACTTTTGATAATTCTGTCCATCATACCAATTAAAGGTCCTGAATACTGAGCAACAAATCAGTAGTTCTAGTAATCTGCATTAACATACTCTTTCCTCACACTAATAATCATGTTGTATAACTCCATTGAACTTTCTATTGTCTTAAAATGCTATGTGGTAAATCCATAATTTGTTCATAATGATAAGGACCTCTTTTATTGACCTGGCCAAACTTCTGTGTATTGAATGTTTCCTTATTCATTTTTTACTGACTTTTACATTTATTTGCTTAATCTGATTTCATGTTTATGTTTGTGCAACCTGTTTTAATTTTCATCATGAGTTCTTACTAAAATCTGGAACAAAAGCAAAAAAGAAACAAAATCTAATATAACAAAACTCCCAAAAGCAGTAATTAATAAATAAAATTGTTAGATTCATTACTGTCAATAGCAGAATTAATTTTAATATTTTTAATATGTTCTTCATTTGAAAACTAAAGAGTGCTTTATATTGTTGGAAAGTTCACTTCTCAAAATACTACCAGCTTATTTTGTTATACTTCTGTATAGCTTTTGTTGAAAATATTTATTTGAGGAAGCTCAAACTTATTATTTATTTAATTTTGTTTCTTTAATGGATTGCTTTTTGTTTTTTTTTTTTGAGAGAGGAATCTCAACAACTAAATACATTAAAAAATATCATTGAAAAACCAACTACATCCTTATTAAGGGGATTTATTTGCATTTTTATTGCAGGATACCATCTTTTTTGGCATTAGTGACAACTACTGAGCAAATATTAATACTAAAGTAGTAATTTATGAACTGCAGCATAAATAAATAAGGAATACATTTCTGTTTTTTTTCTTTTTGAATGCACAAGCTCTGTGTGTATTTTTGTATAATTATTTTATAATCACAAGTTGTCAAAATTTGCTTGTATTGGAATGTCAGTCACTTGTCCAAAGTTGCCTTTGTAGGTATCAATGAAAGTCATTAAAAAACCGAACTTTGAAAACCAACAGACCAACAATGTTCCTACTCTGTCAAATTATTCAAAATCGGATGAAAAAAAATCAATAATAATGTTTTATAAATAAAGCTTTTAGCGTTTCTTACTCCATATAAGTGTTTTGACGGTAGACAGTTTGTGTGGTGAAAGACTTCAAACTTTTTTTAAAAAAATAACAAAAAAAGGTATGTTTCTAATTTAACAATTCTTGGTTAGAAATAAAATATGGATTTAATTCTATACACAGTTGGCAGTAAATATTAACTTCAACAAGGTGTAATTAAAGAAAAAATTAAGTGAATGCTTAAGTTTTTATTGTTTTTTTTTTGTAAAGTTAAATTTTAATTAGTAGTGACTAGAAAATTTTTCTCATTAATTGAATTATTCAAATTTGCCAAGGTTATCTTGTAAATAAGATATTTTTAATAAGCTCTCATTTAGTCTGTGGAGATTTTCAGTAAAGGTCTCAGTGGACATTGCATTGCCTGGTACTAATAGCTTGTTGGTAAAGATATCTGATTATTGTTCTTTTAAGTCTCCTTGATGTGGCTGTGAACCAGCTTTTAAAAAGTGTGAATGATTTTGTTATCCTTAAACCCACAAAAGTTATGCTGAGTTTTAAGAAATATGAATCCTCAACAAAGCATGAATGAGATCAGTGCCTGGTCATCTGATCACTATCTTGCACAGATTTCCATTGCTTTGTCTGTGATGTCAATGCAGGGTCTAAACTAAATTTAAAGCAGGGAGCCAGCCAAACTTTATCCTTAGCACATAAAAGAATTGTAGAACCCCTGAGTTTTAATTTTTCTTAAGGTGGGTAGGAAAATCATTATGACAACATTATTTTCTCTTGTTTCTCGTGTTGGTACATGAGCAACTAAAAGCAAAGGATAAATTCTTAAGATAAACCAGTTTATTTATAGTGAATAAAAAAGAAAGAAAGAATAGCTATATATTTAATGTTAAGTTCTCTTATAGTTGTTTCAGTGTCAGATGATAGCACAGAGTTGGCAATATGTACAGTGATGGCCAAAATTATTGCATCATCTGAAATTCTGATTTTCTTTTCAAGTCTAAACATGACTAATGCACTGTTTAAAGATTTAGTTTTCTCTTGACTTATCACGTATGCATTTTTGTCAAAATAGTATTACAGTGTGTGCATTTATTGAAGTTTGCTTTTTATTACTATGGTTGCTGCTTAACAAGCAAATTACTACATTAAGAATGTTTAGTACAGAGATCTTCAAAACTGCTTTCACACGCATGCACTTTTTTTAAAATTGATGATATAGTAATTTTGACAACCACTCCAAACACCTAAAATTGTGATGTGGATGACAGGTGTACTAATTTTGAACTACATTTTAATTTCCTTTTGTGATAAAAGTAAGATACTGGGTATTTGCTAATTTTCAATGGTTATTTGGTTATCTTTGTTGATGTGCTGTTGTTAATGCCCAATTGTTAACAAGGTTTTGTTCAAGTTGTACTGTTGTTTCATAAACAGTGCTCAAAAGAACAGTAGACCTCTCCAATTTCTGTACATGTGTCAAACAAATTCGACTTTGATGATAGTCACATTTGTATAAAAACTTTTGAATCTTCATGCAACAGTGGCAGTAACAAGAGAAAATTGTTGTTGCAAGCAAAAAGGTTTGGAAAAACAAAGCATGCTGATTTCTAGCTGCTGAACTTCTTTAAAGTCCATTGGATTTTAATCCAAGCCTGCAATCATAGGAATGTCTCCCTCTCATGGTTTTTGTCATGGAAATCATCAAAAATTACATTTCAAAATATTGTTAAAATTGACTGTGTGTCATCATCACTGAATCCACAATCATTGAGACCTTTCATTGGACACTGAAAAGTGCATGTCATGGAAAAGGCCTTGCAAGAACAACAGAGGAGCCTTTCTGGTTAGCTATGTAAAAATGATAGTACTAAGAAATGTGAGTGCTATGTAAATGTGTGCTTATGTGGTAGTCATGGATAAAAGTAAATATTTCAGTCAGTTGATTCATATAATTGAAATAGAAGCCTGCACCTGAAATGTTGGAAGAGTTGTTATTTTAAAATGAACCTAGCTTTGTATGTGTACCACATGGTCAAATTCATTGTCTACTTTGGATGTATAATCAAGAAATCAAGTTAATTTAGGAAAAATATTGATTTCTATTTGGTGCTAAATGAAAGTCATGCTATGCCTCTACCATCTCACTGTCTTGTCAGCCAACCAGCCATTGTTTTAGCTAGAGGATTTTATTTACAAATATTTTTTGTAAACAGATTTTTGAGAAGCAAACAATAATGTTGAGTCCTGACTACTTTTGGTTTCCTAAAAAGATGCTATTTTTATAGAGTTAACCAGTATCATGTAAACTGGAATAATGAAGAGCAGTCAGTAATTCTTATATTTACACCACACAGTGATAGACTATAATGCTCATTAATAAATTAGAAATAGTTGGTGGAATGAAATTTTGAAAGTAGTAGTGAGATATAATCTTGTAATATTTTGATTGGTGTTTAGAAATTATTTATTGGTGAATTTATCCAACTCTTGACTATCTATCTCCCTTTTGTGTGTAAAGGCTACCCAATCAGTTTTTGGAACATGCATAAAACACGTAATCTATAAAGTTATTTTAATACTAACTGAAGTGGACAATTGTTTCAATTAGAACAGACAGGTCTCTATTTTGTATTGGATTATTGATGGTTAAATTGGTTGTGTAGATGAGCTATTTATGCAGTTTTTTTGTTGTTTATACTAGGCAATTTAAATTATTTATTTATTTTATTCTATTAGTTACAGAATTAAATTACTTATAGAAATGCCACAGCCAGAGAAAGATTTGGAGAGGCATGCAGTGAATCATAACTTTAGCAGTTCTAGGGTGCTACATAAGTTAAGTATGTAATGAGAAGAGAGTGAGTGAAAGAAAAGTGGGAGGAGAGAAGAAAGAGTGGTGAGGCATTCACTTCATTAAAATTGATGGAACTAATAAGTTCTTCAGAATCTGTATTAATTAGTAACATAATTAAAATAAATACTGTCATTATTTGTTAGCTCAGTTTTTTATATAAACAGTTGTTAGTTACCTAAACTTTTTTTTTTAAAAATTGGATACTTATTGCTGTTGTCTTTTAAAAATTGTCCTAAATGTCCTTATGTTAAATAAACTTGGAGGACCAATAACTAAATGACCAACACTGAACTAGTGTTGAGGGCTCAGATAGTGATGTTTACTATGTTTAGCCACAAAATTTGCATTAAGAATATTTTCAAAAGTTAGCTTTGAATGGGATTTTAAAAACAAGTTTAATAAGTTAAGCAAATTATTTTTTAAATGATTCAGAAATGAATATTTTTTTAATGACTTGAGTGATAATGCTTATTGAACATTGATAAAATTTAAAGAAAAAGTGTAGGTGTTGGTAGAAAATTTGAGTTAAAAAGCTAACTTAATTAGCAAAATCAATCTACTGAATGAGAACACAAGTAATTATTAAACTGCATAATTTGAGAAACTTACTGTAGTATACATTAACTATGAAGTAACATTTTTATGTAGTCATATGACTGGAAAAGAATCTATGATACAAGATTCTTCTCTCTTTCACTCGTATATATATATATGAGATCAGTAAGATTTCAAATTGGGCAATTTGTTGTGTTGCACTCATAGGTAGTTGATAGCAGTAGTGTATTGTTTGCAGTTTTCAGTTTAGAAATGGGTGTGTACTGTTGATGGATATATTGAAAATAAGTCTTTTAAAGTTTGGAGTGCCCACGTAAATCAATTTGATGGTTGTTACAATAGTCTGGGATTTCCCGAATGTCATTCTAAAGGATCTTGTAGAAGCTTCATATGATACCTTTAAGAGTCATTGTTGTGCAAGAAATGAAACCAGACATGGTATGCAGTACTGAAGTAGGTTTCAGAGTAAAGTTGCATTTTGGTATCTGGACATGATTCTGCACTCCATGTCTGATGAAGGGCTTGATTCCATTCTATTGGTTATGTTAATTTACAAAATAACTGCCACTGGTCTTGTGAGAACACTCGTGCACTAATATAAATTTTCTTACATGATGAAAATATTGGTATGGTGAAGGTTCTTGCATTATGGGATCCATATTTTTCACAGACACCATAAATTCTGAAGGATATGTTAAAGCCCTATTTAACTTTATGGATCACTTGACAGAGAATGAAAGGTCTATGGTTATTTCCATCAAGATGGGGCTATGATGCATACTGTATGGACAGCTTTTGCATATATCCATGAAGTTGTTAGTGAGGAATTAACAGTGATTGAAAGACTGTGATAACTACATTTTTTAGATTTATATCAATTTGTGATTTTTAATTTCTTGGCCAACCTAAAATCAAAAATGGATAGCAACAACCCCTGGTGGATCAATGAACTTAAGGATAATACTCCTTCTGTCAGAGCTGTCGTTATGCATGGCAAATTACATGAAGTGTCCAGAACATGATGAAGGGGATGCAGAAATATCTCAGTGTAAATGGATGTCTCTTCCAACATCTATTTTGAGGTCATTGTATATGCTTTTATACTTGTAGGGTTACTTTCAAGTGGCCACCCCCAGTACATTGGTATAATGTTGCTGTTTGGCAAAGAATTATTTAAAAATAACACACAATTAAGAACAGGGGGGGGGATTGGTTCCAAGTAATTGGTAGTGGTGGTTAAACATTGCTGATTGTGAGACTTGCTAAAATGTTGTAAATTCTAACATAGCTTCATGGTCAAATTATAATATATACTAAGATTGTGGAAATTTCAGCGTATTTTGATTAAATATGCTTGAATCATGGTACAAAATAAATAAATAATAAAATTAAAAATAATCAGTCATTATTTATTATTTTAAATATGCTGTGTATGTTTAAAAAGTACAGAATAAATTTGTTAAAATGCTTCAATGAAAAACAAATTTATAGAAGCATACTTCCTTTGAGCTTAGTTTATTCTGCTTTTTAGCTTCTATTGCACAAGAGCTCCAGTTTTATGGGTAAAGATATGAAGAAGCAATATTTTATAAAGATTTTATTATTACTTTTAAAAAGGAAATGGAGCTATTTTCATTGTTTTAGCAGGAAATTATTTTATATTTAATTATGAAAGGCAAAATGAGCTTGTACTACTACTGTTTATTCTAGCTTAGTTTACTGATAAGAATAAATTTTAATTGTGCCTGGCCCTCAAAGGTCCAATCTAAAGATATATAGATAATTGACAATCCCAAGATAGCCTAGGTTTTTTTACCCCACAGAAATGGTGTTTGATTACTGCTACACATGGTGTTAACAAGCCATAGCGATAATGCCACCTTTATCCCTGAAACCCACACATGTAAACTGGCCATACTTAGCAACCTACATCTTTTTTTTTTTGCGTTCCATGAAAGAAAGCAGACTCTATAATTTTTGTCACACAGTAAGCGGTTTAAAAATACATAATGTGAATTTATAAGCCAGTGTTTCATTTGCTAATCTGGTGCACTCCTAACAAACTATTTGTAGTTGGAACTAATCATTAGCAGATGTCATGATTTTTTATAACTGTTTTGATCTGTACCAGATACTCTCTGGTCCCCAGAGTTCATGAGAATGCTTACCAATGGAGCATTCTTCCTGATACCAGCCAATTTTTGTTACTCTGAAAGTGAAGCAGGCAGTGGTAATTTATGTATCCTTTGCTTGTAGCTCTCCAGTGTAAAACCCAGACTTTAGACTAATTAGACTTAATTCTTCACAGGTCATTAATATGCATATAAATAGAAGCTGGAAGTAGAAAGGAGGAAATATGTTGTTACCTAGCTGACAGAAAAGGTGCATCATCTATGTAACCATTGCAAAAATAAAAAGAAAAAAATCTATTCACCTCCAAAATACCCTAACAGTAGTTCTTTTTGGCTGATATACTGGTTATAACATTTAAAATTATTTACTTTAAAAATTCTAACAATTTTTGAAGATTCATTCTCACTAATATTGACCAAACTTGCAAAAGTATTTTGCAGTATTTTATAAAAGTCTGTTAGCTTTTATTGAATTCATAGGACATTTTATTCTTACACTTTAGGCTTTAAATCTGCTATACATAACTTTAAATTGTGCTGGTAGGTCATATCTGATAAATTAGATCCTAACCTCAACTATTATCCTTTACTGTTTTCTGGAAATATTGAACCCGACCCTTTTATGCTTATTGTATTTTGGATGTGCATTGTGGGTATGTTGATTTTTGTGCACTGAAATTTTTTGAATCTATTAACCACCGAAAACCCTTAGTTAAAAAAAAATAAAAGATCTGTTGAAATATTCTGGTGCCTTGCTAAATTCTTGCTCTGACAGTGAAAAATTTTATGTATGTATAACATGTATGCAACCTACATATTCTTTTACATGAAATGTGGGCACTAGATGCCAGTGCATTTCATCTGGAAGTGCAGGAGAAAAATGTCACTAAAGTTGCAAAACATATTTATTAAAAAAATAAATCCCAACTTTACTGACAGATAAAATGTTAGGACTGTTTTTTTTTTTTTAAAATAATTTGATTTATAAACTGAAAATGGATTCTTTGAGTATGGTTTGAAATTTATTAGGTGTTTTAAAATTATACTACAGTTAAACAACCTTTTTAAAGAGTATTATTACATTTGTTACTAGATTTTCCTCCTTTTGATAACACATTTTAGTTTCATTGAACTTGCATACATTTATGTAATCATTATTATTTCATATTTTTACCTCATAACTCTTTCACTTCACAGGTTTACAAGTTGAAAATTCAGATTGTCTTATTTGTTTGCTTGAAAGGATAAGAGGACACATTTTGGCTTAATTAATTTTAAAGTTTTTCTCTTGAGACAACAGTTTATTACAGACAGTATTTTATTTTGAAGAATTTTAACTATATTGGACACTGCAAAAAAAAAAAAAAAATCAAGGGAAGTTTATTTGGAAGAAGTCCATATTGTTTTTCTTAGAATTCTAATTTCTGACACATGATTAACTAACTCTAGCTGTAAATTAGTTGGTATACACTTGAAGTTTAAATGTATGCTGCAGGTAATTTGTTGAACAGAAGGAGACCCAGTTTGGAATGTGATAACGTCTGCTACCATGTATCATAGTCTTGAGCAGTACTGTTTAGCTGTTTTTATCCATCTGCAAGCAGTTAACTCTTTTTTTCTTGGTAAGTACTGCCTGACATAGTACAGATTTGTTTTGTTTTTGGCTTTTTACTTCTAGTTGGTTACTTAACATAAGTACTCAAACACTTAGCTGTTTTCATAAACTAAATATGATGCAATATATTCTTGGGTGGCAGTGCATGGTAGTTGCTGAATGCAGAAATAATTTTGAGCTTTTTCTTTTCAGCAATAGGTTCTTAGACCATAGTCCATTTTAATGAAATCTAATCATAAATAAATGACCATAAAGAAAAAAAAGTTAGTTTATTATTAGTTAGTGATATTCCAGTTAATCAAATTTCATTATTGATTTAAAATAATCAAAATAAAATTGAAAAACAACCTATTGCCATATTAAGAAACTCTAATCTGCTACCATATATATATAATTCTTTAATTTATATTTTTGTATTTTGCCCAGATAGATCTATTCTGTCTTTTATCTTCTCTCGAAAGAAAATATAACAGTGAGAGATGGAATTTTAGAAACGCTATTTTTTAATATAATTTTTTATTAGGTTCTTTTTATTTGTTAGAAAAATACACACATTTCCCCTGTTGATTTGTTGTTACAAAAGTCCAAATGCACATGATTATAGAATCATTTGTGCCTTCTGAATCTCAGTGGTTCTTCTGACTATTCTAGCCTAAATTTTCATCATAAAGAAAAGTGGTTACAGTACAGTGGTAATTGTAGATTTGAATAGTAACTCCTTAAAAAAATATTTTAGTGAAATGAATTTAGCAGCAGATTCTGTTTAACTTTTGATTTTTTTGCCCTTGATGCTATTTCTTTAAATTTATGTGCTGCAGAGGAAACATCTTGGTTTTTATTTCCTAAACCAAGCACAGAACAGGATACAGAATTAGCCATACATTTACTGCATAAAGTTTCTACAACCATTCATTTAATTTTTTTTTAGATGTGGGAGGATATTGGAGAGCCTGGGGGAAACTCCACATGGCTAAATGGTGAAGAAGAGCAAGAAGAAACCATGTTAGGGAGATATGCCAAACTAAGCTGGTTCCAACCAGAATTCGAACCCAAACCTGCAACCTTAGCAGTCCAGTAATCTACTACTGGATTTCCATGCTGCCCCATGATGTTATTTAGTTTTATGAAATCAGATTTTTGTATTAGATTTGTTGTCTAGAAGTATTAACTTTAATTAAAGTGTTGCATTATTTATACAAAAAATTTACTTATTAACCTATTTTTTCTATATTTTTCTTTTTATTTAGAATTTAAAAGTAATTTCCCCTCCCCCCAATCTTTTGTGAATTAACTTCTGTCCTAAAAAAAAGTAATCTGTTTAAGAATTTGTACCTTTGTCATTTTGGTTAATTATTGTCTTCATAGTTAACAAAGTGCTATTATTGCATTCTACATTATATATCTTGTGTGCTCTGAAATTAAATAGTCCACACTGTACAACTCTACATAGCAATTAGTTAGGTTTAGTTCACAGTGCTTTGGTGTCATCTGTATTGTTGTTGACTTTTGCTGAAATTTAATTTTATTTCTGCTCTGTGAAAATAGCTGATATTTTTTTCTTTAAACTATATACCAATGGACTCAGTTTTAAAAGATCAAAGCCTTAAAAAAATACAACTTTTTTTTAGTGCTTTTAATTTATGCATCTACTGGAAGTTTACATATTATATATTTCAATTTGTGAAAGCAACAGCACAAAATAATCAGAAGTGATAGAAAAAATTTATTCCTTAGCCAAATTAGCTTATGGATTTCATTTCATGTTAATGGAGGAATAATGTTACAATTTCTAGTGGCTTCCTATGGAGTAAAAACTCACAAGATAGTCCACATAGTCACCGTTAAGTGAGGCCATCACAGAACTGCAGGCGACTAGCATGTTTCCACACATGCTTAAAATGTCCGATTACTCCATGTGATATTGCTTACCACTTCTGGGTGAAGGCTATGCCCAGATTGTGTAGAGTTTGTGGAGGATTCATAAGCTTTAAAATGTTGCTTAATAGACAAAAGATATGGGTGCTTGACTGGCCATTCTATTGTGATGTTGCTGTTTCCAAGAAACACAGCAAAATCTCTTAATTTGCATGTTTTGGCATTGCCTTTCTGGAACATGAACTCAGGAGAGGCAGAATTGTTAATCTCACAATTTCATTCATATGTATCTGACCTGTTGGGCAATCTTAAACAATGATCAGGGAAGTCCTGCCAGTCATAATCCTTCTCCACACAATTACATTACTTCCATTATGACAATTATGACTCAACATTGGTAGCAGCATGGTGTTCTTAATGCTACCATACACAAACTGTCACCAGAAAAATTCAAACAGAACTGACTTTTATCAGAAAACACACTTGCCACTAGGCTAATCCTGTATTGTAATGGAAACTGTTTATAGAAAGACCATCTGTTTGTTGGGCCTGTTAATGATATAACTGGTTTAGAGCTGTTTTGCAACTGACCCACAGCAAGGAGTGTACCCACATTTTTATGCTCATAAATGAGCATGCATTTTAAAATTCATGTTCTTATATGATTTCTTGATACCGGGGGATCATTATGCTATTTGTATGTGCCTTTCACGTTTCCTACATTAGATTTTAGGCTTGCTTATAAGCCAATAACACATTTTACTTGGAATAATTTTGATGAAATGCATGTACTTTAAAATTGCAATGTATCAGTTAATCACCTGTGGATAAAGTGCTTTTCAGAGGATAGAATTTTAAATTTAAGTTTTGTATATTTAAATAGTTTGCAAGATATAGTTAATAAAATGACAGCAATGGACTGATAATCATAAAAGCTGCTATTAGCCACTTTTTTTTAAACCTTGTATTAAAGATATTTTCTACAGATTAAGTGAATATACCTTGATTGGTTTTAATGTGTTTTTGTTATAGATGACAGTAAACTATGAAATAATCTTATTAAAGAATCTGATGCTTGTTAGCCAAATGCAAGGTAACTTTGGGATACATCTGAATTTTAAGCATGAAATCATGTGATATGTTCAAGTGTAGTGCTCATTGAAGCATACACAAATCAACAACAGTTTGGAAAATAGTGGGAAAGATGAACATTCAAATTTTTTGTTTCAATGTAATTCATTTTATAATAGGTTGAATGCTACCATAGAAACAGTGCTGAGAGTAAAAATGGTGGTGGTGATTGAATGTCTGTTCTTTATTTCAGTTGACTGTTTAGGTCATGGCCCCATAAGAATTAGTTAGGCAGGGAAAAGGATTGTGTAGCACTGGGAAAAAAGTACGCTCTTTGACATTGGCTATATTAATGAAAGTTCCTATTAGAAATCCTCTGTTTATCTGTTGGAGGAAAGAAACTGGAGTACTCAGAGAAAACCATGCCAATGAATGAGCACAGAAGAGCAAGTAGTTTTTTCTTGTTACTGTTCATCACTACCAGAGGAAGTGCCTAGCATTTCTGCTGTCTATAAAATAGTGACTATGTATTAAGAACTGCTTTATACTTTTTAAATTTCTTGAAATTATAATTAAGAAACTTAGTAATTGTGTTTTAAAGTATCCAACTCCCCCCCAAGAAAATTACAGGTTTATAATTTGTACATTTTTAATCATTTACCAGAAGTTTTTAAACAGACATCCAGATTATTTTATTTGAAGGGATTTTCTTAATAATAATTTTCAATGCTTTTATACATTTGGGCAAAAAAAAACTTTTTTTCTTTAGGCTTAGATTGGATATTGAGTAAAGAGTGACTAAAGTTTATATGATAGGTTGGTAATATTGAATTGTGCCCACTTACATTTAAAATTTTTTCTGAAAATATATTATCATTTATTTCTCTTACAGATGTTAGAAAGTGAAAAAAGTAAAGGAAAAAATTATTCACTCTGGTAAAACTTTTAATAATTTTTTTCTGTATCTAGTAAGCCTCGAGTTAATATAAATCTTTATCACACTACCTTTTTTTTCTTTTAAAGGGGCAGTTATAAAATATAGGTCTTGTATGATATAGTAAAATATTGATATTTTATGGTAATGTGTAAAAAAACAAAGTTTAACTGAAAAAATCTTTTACTATAACTTTTTAAAATTATATACCAATTAAAATGAAAAAAATCAATTACAGTTCGTTTCCATAACTAAAACTACATAAAATGTTTTCCTAATAAGTAACTTTTTGTTTATCATGCTTGTTTTAACATCAATCTGAAAAGTGGGGAATAAATGCTAATTCTCAGTACCTAAATGTGTGTGCTGCATTTGGGCTAGGAGTTGTTATTAACTCTTCGAACTCTGAGCCAGAATAGACTCTGCCCATGGGTTCCCGAGGCAAAATCACCAAAAATTAAAAAAATAAATAATATTAAGCTGAAACAATGTTTTACTGAACACACATGGTGTGATAGAAAAAATTGAATAGATTGCCAGAGTTATAGAATCTATCTGTGACCAGTGTATGGTTCTTGCTTGTGACATTACCACCAGAAAGATGAGCTGGATGACAACATTGCCAGTAACTCCAAATTCATTGACATAGAGGCCATTGTGCTTACTAATTTCAATCTCAGATGCATAATATATCCAGTAGTTGATTTCCATAGCAGGAAAAGCTTTATCCTCCATTTTATGGTTTTATCTTTAATATACTGCTTTATTGTGAACTTATTTCTTGTTGGAATCTTATCTTCATTCAGACTCTCATACCAGTAATTTCCATGCCATGGTTTTTCAACAGAATTTTCCATCTGTATTTGAAGCCCTATAAATGCTTTAATTTCATTGACATCAACAGGAGTAAAGGATTTTGCATACTATGCATTTGCTGTCCTTTATTTGACCTGGTCAGCATAACAGATAATCTGTGTACACAACAACAACTAAAAATTATTGTCAAGAAACGTCAAGAAATTCTATGGCTTTACTATCAGTATCTATATTTTTGGGAATATTTTTTGGCCTACATTCTGTCCATCAAATGTAGTATTCAAAGGGGTAAATGTTTTTGACTAATCTGTATCAAGTTCATGAACATAATTTTTTTTCTCTGCTGATGCTGCACTTGAGGTGAGATGCATCACCTCTAACATTGTTACTTTCACCTTCTTGATCACTAAACCTATCAACATCACCTTCTTCCTTTGATGAAGATGGAGTCATTTCATCAGATGGATTATCATAGTCAAAATTTTCTTCCATTTCATCATTTTCAGAGTCAATTAAATTGAGTATCTGAGCTGTTGTAATTTTTTGAGTCATGCCACACTGGATACTGTATTGTTGGCAGCTCGAAATATTACTGATACTTTTATAAATTTTGACAAAAACTGGTCGATTAGTGGAAGCTGTCATTTGAAAACAAGCAACACTGAAGTGCTTAGTAGCATGAGTGCTGATTCGCTGATAAGTTTCCAGGAAATCGAAGGAAATGATGCTTACACAAACTATATGCTCAGAGACCAACATACTGGTCTTGTGGGCTATAGACTAATTCATGGCAGACCAAAATATCATTCTGATAGTTTCAAAAGGTTATGTTCATAGTCATTAGCTTTGCAAAATTTACAGTGATTTTTTGGGATATGTGTAGAGAAGCATTTTGATAACAGATGTATTAGAAAAATTAAAGCAAATAAAGTTTTAGGCAAACTTCTAATTACTGTATGGAGCATGTTAACATGTAAATCTGTAATAGTAATGTTTGGCAATGGATTATTGTAGTGCTTAGTGTTTTTACTTCTCATGGTGGCAACCAGAGTTTAGGCAACAATTGATCATCTTCTACAGATCAGAAGAGTTCTAGTTGGCAGTTTCATTAAAATGGCCAATGTGCTTGTAGGGTACACTAGGGATTTGACAAATGTACAATCACAGGGTTATATCATTTCATTATTTTTGGCCTGTGAAAGGCTTGTTAGTATGTTTGATGCTACTGATTATTCTGTTAAGTTCTTTACCCAAACAAATCTTTAGTTGTTGGTTTGCATATAATTCAAAGCATACAAATCATGCAGTTAAAGGGACATTCATAACTTTTACATGGCAATATTTACTGGCATCCAGTTATTCTGCTGACTCAACAGTAGTAATCAATATTTCTCATTTATGGATGTGAGGAGTGAATGGAATCAAGTTCTATGAAATTTCCACATTTAATGAAATATTTCCTTTTCAAAAATAACAAAAAAGTTTGTGATTTGTAAAGGCAGAGATTCTCTTTGATCCATTGTGCCTTTGTGTTTTTTTAAAACAGGAATGGATCTTTTATCTGTCAATCTAACATTTTGATCTCAATCACTACATGCTATTTTGAAACATTTGGACCCTGTCATGTGTCACTTGTCTCTTACTATCTTGAGTAAGGATAGCTGCTTATATTATTTCCACATCATTTATCCTCTGACAAGTGAGTTGTTCAAATGAATTTTTTTTTTTAACGTTACTTATAAAGGAAGTTATTTTTGCAAATAATGATTGGATTATTATAAACTTTTTTGAAAATGTTTGCTTGAAAATTGTTTTATTTAAAAATAATGTAATTGGGTTCAATCTCTTGGATGCTTTTAGCAGTAGTGTATATGTGTATATAAAGAAAATATAGCAAATATTTTGTTTTTAGTGTTTGTAGTAATTTTTAAATTCAGATTTGAGCAAATGTTATCAGTGATATATAGTCAGTGTTAGTGATGGCAAACAAAATAATTTAGAAAACTATTTAGTGGTACCAATGAATTGGTCTTTTGTTTGTTAACTGCAAACTATACCATATCTGAATGGAGTCTATTCTGGTCTATGAAAAAAAGGAGGACGTCATTTCTTTAATTACTCATGAAATGAAGAGAAAATTAGAAACTATGTATTTAGGTTTTATATAAAATTACCTATATGCTATCGTATATAATATGCATGCCAATTTTGATCTGTAAAAAACCCGAAAAAAAAAAAACACAATTCCTATTATAATATGCAGGCATATTTAGCTGATATTTCAGGTGGCATCAGATTGGACCAACCTGAAGGAGAACGGGTGTTATACAACAGACAAATGTCTTTGCTTTAGTGGGGCCATCCAGAATAAACTAAATGTGGAAATTTTTATGGATCCTACGTAACAGTTTCACAAAAATTTGAAAAATTCACCCACTCAGCCGCAGTAGTGATGTGGTTAACCAAGTCACCGGAATGCACAAACCAGGTTTTCATGAATACCTCATGTATTACGTCATGGCCTTCAAAGGTCTTCATGAAAAAATTTCATTTCAGTTACTATGCCATTCTTGTTTATTATGCCACCTTCCCTACTACGCCATGGTGTAATGACTAAGGTATTACGGTAACATGTATATAAACTCCACACAGGGATAATCTTCATTTACTTCCTATTTCTACATACTGTTACACACAACCATGCTGCCAACACGACGTATGAGTTACATTGCTGCAATCCAAATGATCAGCTATGCATTGAACACAGTAACAGAGCTGCAGCTCGAAGGCAGGTCCTGGCAATGTTCTCAGGAGAAGATTGAAGCCATACCATGTTTAAAATGTGCTGATTTGGGCAAGAGTGTGGCCTATCCAAAGCTTGAGGAGGTACTTTACTTTGTCACTGAAAGGTGCATGCAGGGTGTTGGGTGGGGTGGGGGGGGGTTCCACCACAGAGATACACTTGCACACACTTTCTGTCTACAAAACTCAATAATCTGTGCCTGACTTTAAGGCATTTCAGAAATGGTGTGCACACTTCATGGCCCACAACCGACTGAGCATATGCTGGTGGACCACCATCACCCAGAAGCCACCTGATGATTATGAAGATCAGCTGTTGAGGTACCAACAGTTTGAGAAAACAACATGACTGCCCCGTGAGTCATCTAGGGAGTGCCGACCAGACAGCCATGATGTTCCCATGATGTTGGACTACTCATACAACAGCACAGTGGCCCCCATCAGGTCAAGGACCATCACCATAAAGATGAGTGGCCACCAGAAGATCCGCTTCACAGTCATGATCAATGCATGTCACTTATCTTGTATTATATTTATCAATTTTATTGAATTTCAGTAAAATTGTGAAAAGAAAATACTTTTAGCAATTTTTTTTTGTGGTTAAATTTTACACACAGTTTCAGACCTTGTCCTGTTTCTACCCATTTCATTGCTAATGTCAATGCTACTCAACATACTCATATCCCCCAAAATGCACAAAACAGGACATGAACAACTATCTTTTATTCATATTCAGTCAAATTGCCATGTGGGATTTTCTAATGTATACCATGTATTATCGCTTGCTCATTTGTCACTGGCAATGGTCCCAGCGGTCTTGAAAAAAGTCTGTGACATCTGATATCTTGTATAATATGCACCCAATTTTTAAAGGGTAGATTTTCTTTAAAAAAACCACGTATAATGCATAGCATTTTACGGTACTTCACTTTTTACCTTACTAACTTGGAGTACATTTACACCCCAGCCTATAAGCATTATCATTTGTATTGAAACTGGCTGTATATTTAGTCAAATAAGGTTGTAATGCAAAACATAGGATTGAAGCAATATACAGATTTGTTGCTACAAAGGGTTATATTATTGAGAAAAGTACTGTGTTAACCCCTATGGCTTAACTTGCACCCCAGGCATATAAGAGCGATAGTACTTGTAGTAGATATATTTTATAATAAATGTTTTAACATGTTTATTTGCTTTAAATGATTTGGTTGGCTATATTACAAATTAAAACAAAAAAATCTAAGCTGCAGAAAATGGGAGAGGATTTCTAGTTAAGTTGTCTATTTACATTTTAAAGTTTGTCTTAAAAAACTGGTTGTTAGAAATGTGGTATCAGCTTCTATTGTTAAACACTGGAATGTGGAAACTGCCTGTGAGGAAGTTCAGGTTTAGAAAATCTTATAATAGATTTAAAAAAGAAAACAAAAACAACAGCATATACTTTTTGATTTAATTAATTTATATTTCTGTCTTTTTTGGAAAAACATTGTCCAAGAAAACATGGAATATTTCTTTTGGGGGGAGTCTTGGAAGAAGGGGGGAATTTAGAGAGCATGAGGAAAGAGTTTTATCTATTGATCCAACTAACATTTTAGTAGTATCCCAGGAATTGTTAGCTACAGAATCCCAAAGTCTTCATATCTCCCTACAAATATATGATATTATAGAAAAACCAAATGAGAGCAAATCAGATTTAGTAAACTCCCCCTCCCTTTAAAAAATAAACAACAAGCATGATCTTCCCATTTAGCCTTTCTGGTTTATTCTTGATATCTTATCTCTCTCTTCTGCTGCAACACAGTTTAATCCACATCAACAGAACTCTGGCAACAGACTAAGAACAGGCAAAAGTTTCTTGCCTTTCACCTCCTTATGCAAGGAATGCTGTTGAGTGTGCTACATCTCATAGATCTAGAGAATGTTAAAATCCTCCATTTGTCTAGATATTTGTTTTAACCAGATATTCTCAATCTTCATTTCAGTTATCTTCAGTTTTCATTTCTTTCTTTTTCTCTCATACCTCTACCCCTTTTCTTGGCATCCTCAAACAGCTATCTCTTTCTATTTATCTTTCTTTGATTCCCTCTGCATTAGTTTTTGTTCTTTTTTAAAAAGAGAAAACATCTCCCTTTTAAGAAAATTAATTTCTCTGCACTGATTATAATATAACATGATCAGATTATTGATTTTATTCTCGGTAGAAATATTTAAAAATGAAATTCAAAATAACAGATTATGATACCTTATTGATTTTAATGAAATACTGTTCAGTTGTGTGTGTACATACATACATACATACAGACCCAGCGGGAGAAACAAATTCCTGGACAGGCATTAAATTTTCTCAGGGTGGGGGCACAATGATTTTTTAAAGCAACATAAGAAAAATCATAATAGAAAGACAGGGGCCAGAACTCAAACTGTTACCACAGTAGGTCTGATGCAATCGAACTGCACTCCCATTGGCTGATGCCAATGGGGCCTGCAACTAAAAGACCCGAACCATGATGCCCGTGGTAGTATCAAACAAAGATTGGGCAGTGACTTTGGCTGGACACACACTAGCCAGCTCGGCTTTAGGCCAACATGGGCACCAACAAATTGGGCCTATAGCCCCCTGCAGCAATGAGATTTACGAAGGCAGGTTGGGCACAGCTACTCATTGGGCGGGCCCAGACCCACAATACCTGCCTGTGCCGCTGTGGACTGTATACATATATACGTAAATAATGTGAGTGTCTGCTTTTTATGCCAGAATCTTAAAATAAAAATTAACCCAAACACTAGTTTGAATTAGGAAAAAATATGTACAATAAAGTGATCTTCATATACATTTTACTTAATTTTTGACATTTAAGCCAATGGTAGAAAATCAGAATTTAAAATGTTTGACTATGTAATGTAATGAGTTACCATCCATAAGTAGAACTCTTTATAGATGTGTGTATGTTTATATATAGGCAGAATAATAAGAATAAACAGTTTCAACTCATAGCTGTAGCTGTTGGCCTCTTTGGTAGATGATCCTGCTATCTTTAAAATCTATGTACTGTATGGGCATAATTAGAAACCATGATTCTTTTTCATTATTACATTTGTTTGTTTGTATTTGTTTTTTTTTTTTTTCAATTCTGAGGGTTTGAGACAATTATGGGGTATATTCAAATTGTGATTGTTTTTTTTTTTTAAACTTACATCTGTTAGGTTTGAATAACTGATGATAAGTTTAGGATAAGCAGGGATTATTAGAAGGTACTTGGTCCTTAATGTTTGTAACTACAGTGTGGTTATTTTTAAAATGGTTGATATAAACCCATCAGATCACCAATAATACTGCCTCTAGACCTTCTGAGAGACAAAGGAATTCTATTATTAGTTTTCCTTGTCCATAAATTACTATATCATTAAGGAGGGGTTGACTGGACTTTACTAAATTCCATCCACATCTCTGACTTGTTTCTTTCCTTGTACTGTACTATAGCCTAAGGTGCAGTGCAAGTCTGACAAATCTGCTGTTTTCTCACAGGGCACAGCAAAAAACCCCTCATGTTCAGACATCTACACTCTATTTCTTATTGTTGTTAATACTTATGTTATGAAGATTTCTATTTACATTTTAGATCCCCTCATTGTGCTGTCACCATAACTTTTCTAATTGTAACTTCTGGCAAAATCCCCCAAAATAACTCCCAAAATCTAAGAGTTTTAAAATTATTTCACGTCAAATCTATTTTAGTTTGGAACTAACTCAGCATCAACAGGGATAACCTATATTGTACAAAAAATGGTGCATCAAATATAGATATGCTATTTTTAACATCTGTGAAAATTGTTGAATTGACACTTTATTGATTATGTCTACTTAAATTGAAGAACTTTTGTTGTCTTAAAAGAAAGTTATTTATTTTTGTCAGCATTGTATATATGGAATCCATGAGCAGCCCATATTTATTTGAGCACAAAAATGGTAAGAAGATTGGGCTTCTTCAGTGGGGTTCATTGGTGAGTGACTGTTTAATAAACCCCCTTTATGTAACCAGGGATAATGAATGGATAAATCAGTAATGCTTATAGTGCTAAAGAGTATTTAGACTGGTTAAAATGAAGGTTACTTTAGTACATCAAAATGTAGGTGATTTTGTATATTTAATTCTCTTTCAGGATGGCTGGTGGTGGTTTTTGTTTTATAAATCTAAGCCAGAAAAAGATTTATTCCTGGTGATATTTTAGAATTATGTACCCCCACTAACTACTAAAGCAAATAATGTTAGAATAAATGTAAAAAAAATTGCTCTTAGCAGGAAAAAATGGCAAATTCAATTTTAGATATTTGTACAACACTAAAGTTTTGCAACACAGTTTTAATCATATTTGGAGAAATACTACTGTATATATTTTAAATCTGAAGATAACCTAAAGTAATTAATCTGCTAGGTGTATTTTCACTGGAATTGTAATAAAATACTTTAGCTTATGCATTTTTATATCTCAAAAGAAAAAAAAAAGACAAATACTCTTTTACATTTAAGTAGTACTACTGAATATTTTTTTGTTTGTATGTAATTGAAGCTGAAGCTGAATTACTAAGGAAATGTTGATTTATTATATGGAGAGAAGACAGGAGCTCTGGAGCAGAGTCTTGTCCAGAAAACTCCCAAAAGTGTAACTAGCAGGTAGACATGACTTTATCTTACTGTACTGCTGAAATGGAAAAATTTATCCTACTGGGAAATTTCTTGAAACAACTCTGGTTTGATGTATGCAGTGAAGCTTAACAAAGACATGCTACTAACGAGTTCCTATGTTGTTTATGTGCCATACACAGAGACACAGTACAGCATATATTCATTTTCTCTCTGTCTTGAAGTCTAGTTACATTATGCATTATCATATTTTGTATTTTTGAAAAAAAATGTCATATCTGCAGTTTTCGAGTTTAGCCTAATCCAAAATGCTTGTGAAATATTTTTAAACACATACTTTGGAAGAGCTGACCTCAATAGAAAGTAATCTTTCTAGCTCTTTTCTCCTGATAGATGGGATCTTCCTCATCCACAAAATTCTGAATATTTTCCCTTTTTAAAATTTTGTGTAGTTTGGTTGGATTCCTATTATTCCAAGTTTTATTTTATAACAGCTTCAGTGTAGAAACATAAACACATTCATATGCCTGTTTTACATAGTGGCATTGATCTGTTTTTACTTTGAAGATGGGGAACAAATTTTTCTCTGTAGTTCTCAGAGAAACCATTTATATTCTATTCACAATGAATGTTCAACAGATTGATGTGATTCAAAAACAAACAGGAAAATTGAAGTGAGGATGGATATTGATTAACATTTGATATTATTTTCATTCTACTTCTTTATTTTAGGAGTTTGTATTTTTTTCATTGGCTCCAAAAATGACCAGTAGTCCAGTCTATCTTACTAAATTGCCAATTTCCTTTGTTTTATAGTGGTCATCTTTCCCTAGATTAGGAGCACATGCCTTTATTTGACTCTTATTATCCCCCCTTTTAATATATAAATCAGACTTTTTTAGTGAACTTTAATTCATCTTTTTATCTAAAGTCTCTCATTATGTCTGGATATTTTCCAAGTTTATTTTAGTAGCCATTCTGTGTGATCTTCATTTTAGGAAACAGGTTAACTTGGCTTTATTTTATGAGCTTAAACTAGAGACTTGGATCAATTTATATCCCTTGAATTTTAGGCTATGTACATTAGATAAACCTTTTATTTTAGAATTTAGTTTTTTTCATTAATTAACTAATTAATTAATATTGGATCTTTTGATTCTGGAATGCAGATTATCATTACATATGTAGGCCTGTTGCATGTAGTTTGTTGTGATAATCAGGTTTATGGATTGTCCAAATGATTTTGATTTCCTTTAGTCAGTCAAAGAAGCCATAAATATTTTGTACAGTGCTTAAAAAAATTATGGTGATTTTTAAATATGTTCATTAATATTTCCTCTATCATCTATTGTTTCATGTATTTTTTTCATGGACTTATAATTTGATTAGACAAATTCTAATATCTCAACATTTAACTAAGGGTTTGCTTATTTACAGATGTCTTATCTCCAACTTTTGAAAGTAGAAAAGTTATTTTTGATTGAGAAGTGACAAAGTAAGGCTAATGAGCTGAATCTTCTTTATTTGATTCCTGACTGAATCTTGTCTGGTGAAAACTGTGGCATATTTTATACATCAGTAGGTTTCCATATCATACTCCCATTACTTCTGGGACTTATGCTCCTTTCAGATTCCTTGCCTAGAATCTTATGGGGACTAAACCAGTTTTCTTGAGCTGCCACTAGGTGTTGAATGAAGGGAGGCTATGCACTTAGATTTTCCTTTTTTGTCTTCATATTGGCAATAATAGTAAAGATAATCTGACACATTCATTTTGTTTGTTTCCTTGTGTTGTGATGACATATTATAAATTACTACCATCAGCATTTGCATTATGCTGTTCCAAATAAAATCTGTCAATGAGAAATACTCCAGTCAACTTGATACCTTGAACCTTTTGAGCTGTGCTAAGAGACGAGTATCACACTCATCTACCATAAAATTGCTTGTCCCCAGAACAAAGTCTCAGTAGTGGCTGCCAGAATGGAAGAATGGTAAAAATAGTCAGTCTGTCTGTCTTGTTGCAGTAATTAAATGATTGAAAATAACCTTCCATTCTAGCTGATTTGTTATTTCAAAGTGGCCACATTCAGATAAATGTTAAATGCATTTATCTAAAACATTGCTTTTGTTAAATTTAGTTTTATACATCACTGATTCCTTAAATGACTAATCAAAAGTGTTATCATGTTGTTTCTCTTTTTCTCATTATTGACATTTTCCCCAACATTTTGAATCACAAAAACAAAAATCTTCAGAAACCAGTTTTACTGACTAATAATTCCTGAAAAAGAAGACAGAAAATTAGAATGAAATGTCAGCTATTTTTGTCAACTGCTAGTTATTTCTGACAGCTGTTTCATCCCTTTCATGCCATCTGCTTAATTCTTGCTAATGTTTTGCCAATTTTATGTCTTTTATTTAAAGTCAAGTGGAAATAAATTTTTATTATTATTATTATTATTATTATTATTATTAGTATTTAATACTTACAATAAATCTGTATAATAATGGTAGCTGATAATAACAGTTTGGTTGGTCAAATAGTAACACAAAATAAAAAAGTCCCTAAAATACCCCCATTCATTTGTTCTCTCTTGTCTGCTACACACTGCATATTTTCTTTCAAGAACATCATGAAAAATTTGGGTGTCAAAATTGGTTGTGAAAACAATTTATTCTTTTCTCTTGATTTTAACATAAATTCTAACAGATTTCTGTGATTATGTAAAGTGTTATGGAGTGACAGTTATACTGCTCATAAAATCTAATTTCAATTTAGGTACTAGGGTTTTATTAAGTTCATTGTATTGACTGATGAAAACTAGAATGAGATTTAAAAATTTAAATTATTTTAATTTCATATGCATATTTTTATTCATAGCAATCAGTGAACTGATATACTCTTGTATTCTCTTTATTTATTTATGGTTTGTTCGTTCACCTATTTGGAGTCAAAGGCCAAGAGCCAAGTGAAACCACTTGGTTAAAAATGTGGAATGGGATTATGCTTCAGAAAACCACACAAGATTTCATTGACCTTAGTTTTATGCCAGATATTAATGAATAAATTTTTTTTGAAAAAGCATATTTATTAAGTAAAACAAAAATGATGATTAATTAATTCCAAATGTGAAATAGACTTATTTCTGAATTAAGTGTACACATGCAAGCTATCTAGGTGTTCTTGGTTACAGTGAGACGGTTCATGTACTTCTTGCTAAATGAATGACCATTATGCATGCAATCTTTGGATGTTCAAAATGACAAGCAAAACAAAATGAGTTAAGATTTTCTCACTTTTCAGTTGGTGCCAAGAGATAGTGAATAATCAGCAGGATTTAAAACATTCTTCTCCAACTGCTAACATGGGTGTCTGCTTGCCTCAGTTTGTTAAAATATTTTTTAGCCTTAGGCTTAATCTGACTGAAATGCAGTGCCGATATAGTTGATACTCTGTAAATATAAACTAGTATACTATTATTACAAGGTTAGATGTAGAATACAAAACATAATTTTTAACCTTATCTTGCAACATAGTCACATGCTTCATAAAACTGTTCTATCATTATTTTCATATATGTATATATTTTTTTGCCTCACTGATACTGTGACTCAAGTTTGGGGTAGAAATAATCTTTCCAATGAAAGTTTTGCATCAATGAAATGTTTGCTAAAAATTTTAATTAGTTAAGTTTTCTTTGAAACTCCATTCATAGAAAGTACACATTTACAGTTTCACATTCACATGTATATTCTGTTTGATCACATTTAACATTTCAAGGGAGATAACACCCCCCCCCTCCCCTGGAGTTTTAAAATATTGGAAATAACTGACTGCATGAAGAAAGTGAAAGCAGACATGAAATTTAGTGAAGGTTTTTCAAAGCAATTCTGGAAAAATAAAAAGCAAACCATCTTGTTTTTAAATGTTGCTTTAGTTTGTGAACATTTGCCAGCTTTTTTTTTTTGAACAAATTCCTGTTATTGGCTGAATCACTAAGGATTACATTTGATATTTCTATTATTAACTGATTTTATTATCATGATATACATTTTTTTGGGACACAGAGGTGGATATTTAGTCTTGTTTTAAGTTTTCTCATAGACTTTGGTAGTTTACAGCAGTGTTTCTCAAATTTTGGTCTTGTCAGGCTGCATACATTGGACATTGGCAAGACTGATGTACCTGTGAAATAATTATGATATAGTCTGGAAGAGAACGGATACTCTCTCTCTCTCTCTCTCTCTGAATCATACGCTATTATTCGCTAACTGTAAATTTTATTTGGATGATGTAAGGATTTTGAAGGTCCAGTACTGATCTTTATTTATAATCTAAAAGAATCCTTCAATAAACAGTTTATCTGCACCTCTTTATTAATGTGTTATGTACAACATTTCTGGTGATATTTTCTTTGATGTGGGTGAGAAGGGCTGTAAGTAATATTCAATATATATTTTGAATTTGGTTTTTTTTTTTGTTAAAATCCAAAATGTTTTGCCACTTTTTATGATCAGCATGTACTTGATGATAGTCGAGCTGAACTACTATGGTTAAAATCATAGAAATTATACAGAATGTGTATAAGATTAGATTAAATAAGAAATAATGTGCAGGAAAAATAGTTAAGTGTGTGTGTGTCAAGTTTATAGCGTGATTCTTATTTATGCAGGATTAACACACGTGCATACAAAATCAGCATATAAGACCACACCATTTTGACTTATGATTTATTTGAAAAAATCAGTACCTGTTTAAAGAGATTTTTAATTTTCTGTAACTTTATTATAATTTTCAAAATTGCTTAAAGTTGTAAAAAGAGAGAGGTGGACTCTTCAGAAGCTTCCTAATTTCTTTGACTATTACAGAAACAGTAAACTATTTCTGAGATATACAGGGAGTCCCTAAACTCTGGACACATAGGCAAAATTCATATTTTCATTAAATAAAATTTTCAACATGATTTCCACCATTTGTGATGCAAAGTTCGATGCGCTTTGCAAAATTCACATGAACACGATGCAGTAACTCCAAATTGCCATCAATTTGAGCACATTCATTTATTATGCATTCCCTCAAGTGTCTTGTATATGTGATTTTCATTGAGTACACCTTCTCCTTTAGCATACCCCAGAAAAAGAAGTCAAGGGGGCTAAGGTCAGGTGAGCGAGGAGCCCATTCCACATGATCATGTCTTCCAATCCAGTTAGAGAAATTGTCATTCAGCCAATCTCTTACCACCATAGCGAAATGAGCAGGGGAGCCATCTTGTTGGAACCACTCAGGGAGTCCTTCACCTATCCTTTCAAGTTGGGGCACTAACTGATCTCTCAACATGGTGAGGTCCAGTTACATGATCATCGAAGAAAAATGGCCCCATCACATGAGCTTTCCACAAACCACACCACACCATAATCTTTTGCGCTCCTTGCTGTTTGGAATGGTCCACCAATGCGGATTGTTTTTCGACCAGTATCGAACATTCTGTCGGTTAACCTTACCGTTCACATGAAACAAAGCTTCTTTGCTGAACAACACATAGTCTTCGGTGAAACGGTTGTTCTCATCCAATTTATTGGAAAACCATTCACACATCTTGAGTCGTCTGTGTGGGTCATCCTCTTTTTAAGTGATGCAAGATTTGTAACTTGTACTGATGAAACTTTTGCTTTTTTAAGATACGACTGAGGGTTGATTTTGGAACACCCAGCTCCATGGATGTCCTGCGAAGTGATTTTTTGGGGCTAGCATATAACTTGGCCATCACCGTTTCTTCCAATACATTTGGTCGTCCAGAACGCGGTTTGTCCAGGACACTGCCTGTTTCTTTAAACTTTCTAACCAGCTTCCCACTGTTTAAAAGCCAACTGCGGCCATCCTGGGATGACGTGCATTGAAAACATCAGCTATCTTTCGATATGACCATCCTTCACATCCACTGAGAAGTACCAGTTCAATTCTTTCTTCTTTCAACAAACTTATTTCCTGTGTCCAGACTTTAGGGACACCCCGTATATTAACTAAAATATTTTAAATTAAATTACTATTTAAAATTTTTTTAAAAAATGTGCATATATTAACAAATAAGATATTATTTAGTGGATATAAATTTGAACATAAAAAATAAAACTTATTATGTAAATATGCAGTAACTTACTATCTTGGTGTGACTTACATTCAGTTTTCACCTATTGAAAGTTTTAAGTTTTGCTATGATCCCAGCATTAAAAATTTTTTTTTAGTTATTAAAATTTTGCCTGATTTAAAGTTTTCAGCAGCTAAAATAACCAGCAACAACTAAACATTTTACCATTCTGCTGATTTTTTAATGTACACAATATGGCAGACAGTACCTGCTGTTTAACCACTCAAGAAACTGATATTCATTGGATAAAGCCCAGGAGCATATTACCAATGTAGCTGCTATAGCAGTGTTTATATGTACACCTTTGGTACTCCCTGCTGGTACCTTATTATTTTTTTTAAATAAAGTTTATTGGATAGAATAGAAGCCTGAATGTGTATAATAATAATATTAATAATAATAATAATAAAAATAAAAAACTCATTCAGTCTATATTATAAGCTAACAATTTGGAGAACTGTTATATTAGATGATTTTACTTTTGAACTCTAGGACCATTTGGGGAAACTTGAGGAGTCCTTTTATTAGTAGTCCTCGGTTTTGTAAAATTCTCTCCTATTTAATATTATGTATCTCATAAAGGTATTGATATTAGTTCCAGAGCAATTTAAATCTTGACGTACAAGCATACACTGACATTTTTCAAATGGAAAAGCAGCTTAATAAAACTGAATACAAGAAATTTCTGTGTGTTGATGTATTAATTAAAATAGGAAAATGGAAACTAATTTTGGTGATTGGCAAGAAATTTTAGTTTATTTTTTTTAAGTTTTCACATTTCATATAGGTTATGAATCTTTTATATATTCTTATCTAAATGTGAATTAAAATCATTGTTTGATAGTTTGCTTTGTGTAAGCATGGTACTATTTATGAACATTTGTATAGGAATGCTTGCTGGAAAATACAATGGAAATAATGACTGCCTTTCTGTTTTTGCAACTGTCACATATAGTTCTCTACCAAATACATGAAAATATTTATTTAAATGTACATAAATATATTCATTACATAAAACTTATGCAGATTTATTTATTTTACTGTTGTTTGTTTTAACAACAAAACACATTTAAAATATTTTCTGGATACCTATTTCCTAATGTTTCTATGTTAAACCAGCAAACTTGTTGACCATGGTGGTGTACTTCTGCATTGGCTAAGCTTCAAGCCCAGAATCTCCTGATGGCCTATTGAACCAAGGCAACACATGCTCAGAAAATGTTTGTCTCAAGGATAATGTTTGAGAATCTATAAAATGGAGTTCAGCACAACTAATGTCAATGTAACTCTTATATTACTGCCTTCCTAATGCAACTTTACTTCTTAGTATCATCTCTTTTCACACTTGGTTCTGTTATTTTATTTCTCAAATTTGTTGTTCTGTTGTCAATATCTCTGCAGTTATGGTGTTAGCCAGACAGACTATGGCAATAGGTGAAATTATTGTGATGTTCTTAAGATGCATGAATGAGTTATTCTTTTACAGAATTGGATATTTTGGAAAAACCAACAGAATGGCAACCTCTCCCTAAGGAAATCAAAATTAAAAAAAAATGAGTTAACAATGTTAGTACAATTAATAAAGTACTGGGATTTTTTTTTTCTTCAGCAATAAAAATTTTCTTCAGTTTGCATTATTGTTATCATGATAGATATTTTTTAGCTTTGAAAAAATTAATTTCATAAAATGCATTAAGCTCAAGAAATTACTAGTTATTTGTTTTCTATGTTTAGGGATTATGAAGTTGAAACGAGTTACGGTTTATGAAATATTATGGATTGTACTACAGTTAAGATAATAACTCAGAGTTTTGAGGATAATCTAATTATAAACTCAAAAAATATTGGAGCTTGATCATTGCTGTGCTTATTAACAATGTCAAAGCCATATTGGAGTGAGGGAATAAGGATAAAATATATATACGTGTATATATTTGTTGTCTTGTTTTTTGTGGATGGGTCTTATGGGTTAGAGAAGCAAAGTATTTCATGTGTTTGAAAATCAGTTTGAAGATTTGGTTTCATTGTTTAGTTTGGAATCAAGAACTCCCTTCCATTATAGATTCCTAGCACCTCAGCCAGACATGCTTCAAGAAATCATCAAAGTTGCTATCTTAATACATCAGATGAGCTGCTTTTAATATTTAAATAATAAAAAAAAATGTTTACAACTCTTTGGATTGGAATTGCAACAGCTGAAGTTTTTCACAAAGTGGAGATAATTACAACAATAATTAAACTTTTTTTTGTAAGAAAATGATATTATAACTCTATTGTGGTAATAGTAGAGAGTAGCACTGTATTCTTTTCTAACAGTAGTGTAGATAGCAGAAGAAAGGGCTTAAATCTTTTGTTTAGAAAAAAAAAGGTGTTTGATGCTGAATTAAATTATGAAGAGCCAGGTTATCTTTGGAAAGAAGTTTGTAGCATTGAGTCACAGCAAAAGGTTCTACGGTGATTTGTTTTTAGGAATTAGGAACACAGATCATTCTTTTATACTTCTTGGTTGATGAGACTAATAAGATTGTGCTTGGCATTACTTTAATATATACATAAACTTATTTTGTATGTGAAAAATTATTTAATTCATTTTTTCAGAATTACACATTGGCATTTGAGTGTTTAGACTGGGCGTCTTAGATGCTTACTTTCTTTTGTAATAAAATTTTTTGTTTCCGATGGTGTGTGTGCATGTGTGTAACCATGTGCAATGATGCTAAATTTGAAAGTGAGATATAGCAAGTTCTTCAACTGGAACAACTAATGAAGGCAACAGTTTAATATATCACAAATTTTTGAATTAATAAGTTCACTCTTTCATCTACTATAATATTAGGGTTTTAAAATGTTAGAAACTCCTTAAGCATATCAAACATTTTAGACTTAAATTCCATGAATAATTTTCTGTGAACAGAGTTAAAAGGTTAATCATTTGCATTTGATGAATAAAAAAGAAAAAAAAAGTGTTTTTTTTTTTAAAACAAAAAAAACATGTTATATATAGTTGGTTTTCTCGTGAAAGCAGTTAGCTTTTTAAAACTATAATTATAGTAAATAAAACAAAAATACTATATCTGTTTTTGCAAGTTTGGTTAGTTCCTTCTTGATACTGGCATTTCAGCAGAAACTTTGTTTAATTATGTCAGTATTAGCTTCCAGAAACGTGTCTCAAATGGATTTAAGTTATTTAATTTAATTTTATTTTAACATCTGTCACATGTTAAAATTAAAAAAAAAAAATATGCAAATGGGGAGGCAGAAGAGCCTTCATGCATTGCTTACTTTGATGTCAAGTTTGTAAAATTTTCATCAAACCATGAAAATGCTATACGTTGAGAAGTTTGCTAATGATCTATTTGAGTTAGGTATGAGACTAATTTTTTTCCACATGGAATATTTTGTGAAAGGAAATAAGCTGTACTCTGAAACATTTGTTTTTGATTGCATGATTTAAAGATGAAATGTTTATGTGGGCAGTTTGCTTTTGTTTTTGTTTTTTGTTACTACTGTGCAATTAAAAATTTTTGCAGAGTAATTTTTAAAATTATTTTAGTTGTGAGATTTTCCTTAAATTTTGTAAAATGAAAACAATGTAGATGATAATCATTTGCTTAATAGTATGAAGAACAACACCACAAAGAAAAAAAAATAGAATAGTTACATAATTTCAAAAATGTTATTCAATTTTTTAAAATGTCTTTGTTCCTAAATATTAGCTAGACAAGATTCTATTTATTGTCAAGAGGTATTTCTACATTACAAAGTCTTTTTAAAGAATTTTTATTTGGTCTAATAAACTACCAATTTTTGAGTATTTATATTATTAAATCAACTTTTTTTGGAGTAATAGAGATACAACTAGACGATAGTGATGAAGTAATATTATTAGGTATAGAACTGAGCTTTAATAAACATTTCATCGGAAAGGTGGAGACAGGGAATAAAATTTCCATGGAGTAGTAGCAACAGAAATACTTGAGTGAAATTCCCTAGTCTTACTGTTTGTGTTTGTGACTGTAATATTTAACTGATACAGATGTTTAGCAGTTTTCTTGTGTAATGAAAACAACCATTGCTGCATTAGTTATGACTTTTTCATAAATCATACAAGATCTTAGATGTTTGGGTTCTCTTGCATCATTGTTTTTCTCCTTTGATGCAATACTAATGTCATTGGTTTCAATTTCTCATGAAAGACTATCATGTACTTAGTGTAATATTTTTTTCCAAAGTTAGTAATGCAGTTTTACTGTATTATGTATCTAGTATCAATATCTAGTTTTTCGCTTTGATTTTTAAACTTTTTTTTTTGTTAAAATTACAAAGATGGGAAACAAAATTGATTGGATGCACAGAGAAGATAATATACAACATGTGAATAATGGATGTGTTTTCTTGTAGTTAGCTATCTCTTTGTGGCTTTTAAACATATAAGCCATTTTAGCTTATTTCTAGACTGTGCTCTGCATAATAAAGTAATAGAAAACATTTGTGCCCTTTTCACAGTTTAGCTGATCACTTGTTCATGCCACTGCTGTGATACAAACCTCAGAAACAAGGAACCTGGCAGTGCAAGGACAATAAGGCATGAACAGGTAGTAAATATGTGCAAGGCTCTCTGAATGATTTGTGGTTGAGTTGGAATCAATAGTCCTAATGGCCTGATTATTGTGGCAGCATGCAGGAAGCGACACTACTTGAGCTGGCACAAACGCCCTTATTTTTTCCCTTTGATAACTACAATGGCTCAAATTAAAATTTAACATCAATAGAAATGGAAAATTCTTATCTTGTCAATTAATTGTGAATTCCTGCAATCTTGAGATAGTATTGAGAGATTTTTTTTTTTTTTTTTTGAATTTTGTTTTCTAATCTGAAATGAGCTTTCTAAGCTTTACTATAAAAAATCTGTTTAGTGCTGCTCTGTTATGCACATACCACTTTTTTGTTGGTGACTTGGAGACTAGTTTTAAATTATTTATTGGTTTTTGTTAATTTTTCATTTAATGGTATGCACTTTTAGCTGGTTTTGTTGTTACTTAAGTAAAGAAAAAAGCCCCCATCCCGTAGAATAGTTCAAAATCCATTAAATTCCACCACCTATTATCACTGAACATATTATATAAATTCTATGAATAGAAAAGTTTATTTATATTATATGAAAAGAGAGTATGTGATATAAAAACAGTGGCATAGTGGTTTAAAGTGCTGGCTAAAAACTACAAAAAATTTAGCAACTGTTAGGCTACTGGTCTAAGACCAGCTTATTATAATCTGAGAATACCTGCATATTAATGTTATTGTGCATGAAAAAGCAGCAGGGAAAGATTGCTAAAATGTAGGTTCATTTGGTGCCTAAAAGTGCATGGGTAGATGCTTGAAATGAACCCTTTACTTTCTGCAGTGATCTTAAGATTTACTTCCTAATAATGAATGATTAAAAAAATATTTTTTAAACTTCAGAGAAAGGTTTAATAGAAATATATTATTCCACATCTGCATCTTTTGGAATTTCTTTACCATCAAAAAGACCTTGTAATACTAGAGTGTTAGTTACCAATTTATCTTGGATATCTCTCTCTCTGTCTCTCATTTTAAAACAGGATTTCATTTTTGTTTTATAACTTGGAATCTGAAATGTTTAATAAAATATTTCAGATAGTAAAGGGAGTAGAAAGGAATATTGTAGATCATCAACTGTGTAAATACTTTTATTAGATATTTTCAGATATTCCAAGGGATCAAATAAAGTTTGGTTACTTACACCTGTTTATAGATTTTTAGTTTATTACTTTACTATTGTATTTTAGAATAATATAATGCCATAATAATATGTAATAGTGTAAATTCTTAAAATGAAAGAATTGTATGAGGTGACCAGAATGCATCAATGCTGACTAGTGTGTACCAGCCTGCCATACATCAGACTTTTTAATTTTTATAAAATGTTATGCTAAAAAAGACAACAAAAACCCAACCTAACTGTATTTGGAAATTGGAAATTTTTTAATGTTAAGAAAAGTATTAGCATTTCTATTGAACATTTCAAGTTGAGGGTGTAGTGTATCTTTTGACATTCAGTTGTCAGAACATGTCCACCAAATAACTGTGAGATGTAGGTATGTGACATATTACTTCAAATCTAATGATACTACATTTTCTCTCATGGTTTAACACCATAGTGCAAACAATTAGAAATTTAACCCTCCCAAATCATGGCCTGTTCAGATTTTAATTGATCAAACAACAGTTTGAAGCTAGAATTTATTAGTGCATATAATACTTCTGTAGATTTTATGGTTCTATTTATTTATTGTTTTGGTCAGTTTTTTATCAGAACAAAATACTGAAAAAAAAAAAAAAGTACATGCGATCCCTTTCTTGAATTCTTATGTGTGGATCAATGGCTTTGTTCTACTTTATTTAGCCATGTAATGAGTAGGGAGAAAATTATACCAGGTGATAAATACTCTGTTAATCATCTGTTTTTGAACTTCTTACAAAAATGCTTTAAGGGGAGATCTGACATCTGAATTAGAGAATGTTTATTATGTGTGCCAACCCACACAAACACGAACATACTTATCCACTTATATAAAATGTGTTCAAGTTCTAAACTTTACAGGTAATGAAAACCACATGAATAGAACAAAATGCATTTAGTTCATAAATGTAAAGTCACATTTAGTGTGAATAAGTGGCATAACTATATTGATATTTATGAGAAATGTAGGCTACTTGTTCATGTACTAGAAACAGTTTTGCTAACAAAACTTTATTTTAGAACAGAGCAAATGTCAATTGCTGAGATGAGACCATGGAACAAAAAACCAACTGTGCACGCACACACGCGCACACGTGCGCACACACACACACGCGCGCGTGCGTTTTTCCACTAAGGTGTCACATAATGAATAATTAATAAATCTTTTAAAATATTTTAAGTTTTATGCCTGTTTACAGAAACCAGTGGCTGACACGCACAGTTCATTTATGGAATTTAAAACAAGTTTTCTTTTGGTTGATAATCGCAAAAATTATTTCTGTGAATATATTTATGAAACCTGACAAACTGCTCAGTGCACAGAACTCAGATAAATGTTGTCTACATAAAAAAAAAAAAAAAAAGACTAGAATTTTTAATGCAGACCTCGGATGCTAAATCATTAACAATACTTGTACTAATAAGGCAGAAAGAAAGATTTTGTCTGTCTTTGTTTAGTGCTGGGCTTGTGGATGGGTGCAGTTATCTTTTAATGCATTAATTAATTATAGGGATGTCGTATTGGTCCAGAGAAACTTAAGTTCCTTTATAGTCATGTTACAAATACAGCTTTGTTTTGTGCTATACTTCTAAGCTAACTAATAATCTTTACCACAAGCATAAAGCAATAATAATTTTCTTTTTTAAAAAATGTTGTTGTTGTAGAAATGCACTTGTACTTCAAGAAATAAGCTTCTAATTAAAATTTTATAGCTATTTTAAAGACAGTGACATTGCATATTTCTGATGTTACTTTCTATCTAGTTGTAAGAAGTGGAGCATTATATATATATAACAGCTAGTATGCATTTTAGAGGTTTATACTTTGTCAGATTAAACTAATTCTTGTGTTAAAGGCCTTAGTTTTAGTCATTTTCTCTCATATGATTGAATCACATATCTTTGCCTTCCTGAGATCTTGCACCACTACCATTCTTTAGCTCATATTCTAAACAACCTGTCATCACTTCATCTCCAAGCATTAAAACACTGGCCTTTTTAAAAATTTTTTATGTACATGATTTGTGAAGTAAATCTGTCCTGACTAAAAATGAAAATAAATTAACAAAATAAATAATTATATAAATATGAATATGCTGCAGCAAAGCAACTTCTAGGCTTAGCTGTGTAAGTTTTTGGATTAAAAAGGAAAGTGCAATTGTGTTGTTCAGCTGAGGGATTTAATATTGACAGTGTTGTGGCTCTGGCTTGGTTTGTGTTACTTTAGTGACCAAATAATAAATGCAGAAAGTAACATAATTTATTCTACATGGGGTTTTTCCTACTTACCCTCACATTAGTGGACAACAGAAAATATTTAGTTAATTTTCTTTTTGAAAAGTAACTCTGATTGGGAAGACAAGTAGTAGCTTATTCAAAATAATTAGGATAAGCTGATTGATGACCAGACATGGGTTCTTTGAAACCAAATACTTAAAACCCCCCCACTGGAGTCTATCTGCAGAACTTGGCTGACAGTTGATAGCTAAAATACCTGTGTTAATCAATTTTGAAGATCTCTTGGCTCCCTGAAGCTACCTTATTACATCAAAGAAACTAATACTTTCAAGCCACTGTTTTTTTTGTTTTGTTTTTGTCTTCTCTTTGCAGTGACAAAATTTGTATCAGGATTATCTAACATGAACTTATGGACTTGTTGGCCTCTTTTTTGGTTCTGATATCAGTCTGTTAATGAGTGTGCACAACTTTCTGTGAAACCTGAGATAGTAATATTTTCTTTCACTTAAGAATCTTATAAATATTGATTATGATATTGTTGATTGTGTTGCTATGTTATGATCAGCATATGAGTGCCAGCCAGCGTTGGTTCTCTTGGATGCACTCTTGTATGTACTTTCTTGCAAGCCACTAACTGACAGATATAATCACAGAAGCCACTGTGGATGGCAGGGGTTTGTTTTCTAAATGTTTTTTTTTTTATTTTCCTGGAACAAAACTAAAAATGCATCTCAAGTAGCTCCATTATTGGTAACATTAGCACCAATAATGGGATAATACAGTTGTCTCCCGGTATTCATGGGGGGTTACGTTCCTAGAGCACTCATGAAGAGTGAAAAACCACGAATATTGGACGTGGTCCCTATAAACGTCAAAATATAACGTAAAATATAATTAAAAAATATAAGTAAATATATAATAATAATTTAATAAAAAATACAACACTCAGAGAAACACTCGAGATAGCTACACGCAGTAAACTGGGATGATGCTGGGTTGCATTTGCCTGAGACAGCACCTCGTGGGTAGCAGCCAATCAGCAGCAAGGAGAAATGAATAACACTCTCGGATTGGCTACTTTCAAACCTCCAGCCAATAGCGTTTATTTTATATTGATATTTTGCTGAATTTATGCTAGTATTTATATTGAAAAATTAGTAAATTATATTGTTATTAATAATTTAGTGTTAAAAAGCGTGAAAAAAAATATTGCCACGAAAAAAAACCATTAAAAAATCGCGGGAGATATTTGCGATTCTGCGAATATGTGGGGGTTTCCACGAATAATTATTAGTTAGGTTCTAAGGAAAATTCCGCGAATAACCGTGGCTGCGAATGCCGAACCGCGATTACGCGGGGGTCGACTGTATATTTATTTTTTTTTCTGTTCCATTAGTAAAAGTGCTTTTGCCACCCAGATTAGTACTAGACCAGGTCCTGCTAGACATTTAAACATGGCTATCTATGGTTGGTGAGTAATCTGAAAGAAATAAAAACACCTTATTTCATGTTTTCAAATATTAATGCATGCATGAAAGAAATAACATGTTTTATAAAGTAAAAAAGATGATTAACTATTTACACTTAAGGTTATAATGTTGAGGCTTCTCAAGGTTGGATGGCTGACTGACTAGTAAGGAAAAAAAAATGAGAGAATTAAAAATAAAAATTGCTTATACTTTCAAAATAACCAAGATTTAACTTCCAAAATTATATTTTTGGATAAAAAAGTAACAGATTTCATAAACTTCTAAAAGAAAAAGATTAAATAAGAATAATATTTTCCTTTTGTAAAAAATTTATTTTAAGAAGTGCTTTAAAGATGAACTTATTAATAAATTAATGTCTTGGCTTGATGGCCTGCAGATTTATCAGTTGAGTATGTTATTAATTCTAAAACTAACTTAGGAAGCTAGAGAAAGGTAAGTAAATTTAGTGTCCCAACTGATTCTGACCTTAGGTGCCAACCCTCATAAATTATGTAGGACATAAATTTAAAACATTTATTATTATTATTATTATTTTGAAATTTGTTTTTCCAGTATGCTTCAATTCACAGGATATGCACATGGAAACATTGGCCATATGGCTCTAAGTTAAGATTTTAATGGGTTAAAAACTAATATAAGATATTAAATTAAAAAAAGGATACCTACTTACTGACTTAATTATTTAAAGTTCTTAGCACTAAGCATCTGGTACTTTGTAAGGATGTGTTAAATGTTGTATAGATTTGTTCACTAATTTTTTAAGTAAATTTTGTTTTCATTAAAACAATCTTTTGTTTTATGAGTTTTTTTGCTTGTTGGTTTCAAGACATTTCTATTGTCTTTGAATTTTTATTGTTTTTGAATTTCCATCTTATGCATTAAAGAATATACTCTATATACTGTAGTCTTATTTTGCTTGAGGATAAGTATCTCTGAGGTACTCTAAGGTCATCGAGGAAAAGTTAAGGCTTTCTTTTGTCTTTATAAACTATTCAGTTAATTTACAAATTCTCAAATTTACATGAATAATAATATTTTCATCTTGCAGCTAGATTTTAGAGCTGTTTTGTATTATACTTCTAAAATTAACCAGCAAGTTGCATGCTACACACAGTAGCCAAGGTAGAAGTGCTCAGTGCATGCCAGCTTTGACCATTGTAACATAAATCACAAATCAGAACCCCTCCACTGATTAATGTGGAATTAAGTCTGAGTGGTCAAAGGAAAGAAACCCTTGTGGCTGCTTAAAATAGCTCCATTACTGTAAGAAATTACAATGTCAGAAGAAAGATGGTGGTCTTATTTATATCACAGCTTTCTAAGAAGTCTATAGAGCAGTATTTTATCACTGTTTCTTATACATAAACAGATGTCTCTGATTGGCAGGACTACTTTGTTTCAAGTTGTTTAGTGAGAGAAATTAGTAATAACTAATAGGTAACCTACACTTAAAATTTTGGTTAATGAGAGAAACTAAAACGTTAATGTGATGTTCAGTTAGTTTTTCTACATCCATAATTTTCATTGTTTGATGGACGTGTAGATAAAACTATGGAGTTGAAGTGATAAAAATTATAGCTGTTAGCATCAACCTTTCTTGCATGTTCACTTATCCCAAATTTCCCCAATTTTAATGTTATTTGCTGGACTGCATTAAAAGTAATCTTGTTGATTTTGTATAAGCTGTAGTGGTATCTTGCCTTGTTTCCACTAGATTACTCTTAACCTATTGGAAGATGGGAAATGGCACAAGCAAGTTTTCACAGCAATTTTGCATTTAAAAAACAATGGATACAGTGAGAAAAGCCATTTGAATGTTAAAATTTGAGAATTATTTTATGAAAATTTTTAAAAAAAATTCTTAGAGTTTGGAGATAAAATTTTAAGGTAGAATGTCTACATCAGTCATAGATGGATTTAGTGAAAAAAACGTTACCTAGAATACTATGGAAGTTATAGTGGTTGGTTTTTGAGAAAACATCTTGGATGCTGAAATTATCTTGGCTTGGTCCTACAATTGAATTGTTTCTTGTCAGTAATTACAAGAAACAACATACTTGCAAAAATGAGAAGAAAATTTCAAATTAGAATTAGAATTTCTGATTTTAAAATAACTTTTTATATTAATGATAAATATTGCACATTTAGAAAGTTCACAATAAAAAAGCAACAAAAAACTTGATTTAATACCAATACTAAAATGGAAATGTTTGTATTTGAAGTTAGAGCATTTTGCTTCTTAAAAAAAAAAAAAACCTTGCAAAAGTTTAGTTCCTCTATGACTAAATTGTGAGGTGCATGACAAAAACATTTTGGACAAACTGTAAATAATTTTGATCAGCTGCAAAGTTGATTCTGTTTACTATGATACTCTGGATGACTTGTGAAGTGTCCCTGAAAAGGGTTCTTTAAAAATTTCCATGTTATTGACAGTATAGAAGAAAAAAGTAACCAAAGAGATTTTCTGTTTTAGTATTAAAAAAAACCCCAAAAACTTAAGTAATAAAGCTAACATTAGACCTAACAATTAAGGCAGTTAAGATTTCTGTAATGATGCAATTATGCATTTGTATATACCTCCAACAAACCAGGATTATTGTTTTGAATTCAGTAGCTTTGAGAATACATAAATCAGAAAAATGGTACACATTATTGATTCAAGTCATGAGGGTTTAGATATTCCTGTCTGATAACACTCTCATGAGTCATCTTTGTCTTGTTAGCATAATTTTGTGGGTTGAAGTTTACTTTGGTTAATCATCACAGGTGTTTCCAATGCTAATGCTACACCCCTGTGCCCAAACAAAAGATCTCTTAGGTCAAGAACACTCAACTTCAGCAGGAAATTCTAGTCAGCTATAATGGTGTACTGAATAATAAGAACTCAAAATGATTTTGAAGATGAATGATGGAGAATGTTAATCCCACAGCTGCAATTGAATTGGAATTCCTCAAAACCATTAGGGCAGAGTATAGATTCCAAATTAAATTTGTAATCACAGTATATGAGAAACACCAAGGTAGGAGATTTTTTTTTTTGGATTCATTATTAAATAAATTTTGATAAATGTTGAGCAATATAAAAAGGTGAAATAAAATGATTTGTATGCTCTCAGAGGATTACTTTAAATAATAAATCCACTTTTGTTAAATGCTACATATTGCATTGAAACTGGTTTGACAACATCCAGAAGCAAAGAAAATGAAAAACCTGAAATAATATGTTGTGATTAACATTTCAATACACACTAAAGTCATTCATGTAGGCCAAAATGCATAAATTCAGGTGTAAATAAAGTTTTAGTGGAAAGTTTAGGTAAATATTGGAAACCAGATGTTTACACTCTCCACTATGACTTAAACCCTTAACAACTGGGTAAATGAAATTTCTTCTAAGTAAACTCTTTGTAGCTGTTTAGCACGATTGCTTGATAAATGCAGTCTTTCTGGAATGGCTGCTTTCTGACTCCAATCAATTACACACCAATTCTGCTGAAAGATCAGGTGCTAAAGGAAAATGTGCAGAATATGAAAGTGTCTTCACGAATGTTCTGAGTTGTTGGTTTCATTAATCGTTTGTAAATGTTTGGATTTGGAGATTTATTGGGTTGGTAAACATCTAATAAGTAACTGTTATGCCATCTGAAGCATACATTCATCTGTACATGTTTACCCACATGGTCAGATGTTACAGTGATTATAGTAGCCTTTGAAGGTAAGCTCATCCATGTATGGACTACCACCCCCCCTGATATATGAATAATAGTAATAGTAAAAAAAAATTAGAGAAGTTATCATGTAAAAATAACTTGGTTGCTGTTAACTTGTAAAGCTGTACTCATATATTGTAAAACACTAAAATATAACTTCACCTCTCAAATATTTAAATCCAATCATATGATTTAAAATTTAAATAATTTTTATTTTGAACTGGCTTAGAATTTTTTCTTTTTTCTTGGATAAAAAGTAATGAACAATTATTTTAATTAAAAAATTGAGAAGTGGGTTAGCTTGCCAACAGTGATTTAGGTGGTTTAACTTAGTCATCCTGAATTGATTAATTGTAAACTTCCAGAGTTCAGCTATTGAAAGCCAAGGGGGAACAATTGTTATTTGGAAAACAGTAAAATTTGCCACATGCATAATTAACATACTGACATAGACTAAATTAGTGTTAATGACCCCCTTATTTTTTTTGAGAACTTAATTATGTTTTTTAAATGCACTTACCAATACCTAATGCAGGATTACCCTTTCACTAGTGTCTTTGTCTTAATCTATTGCCATTTTCAACAAATGATTACATATTTTTTTGGTAATCTTTTAAGGTAGATCCTTGAATGTTATTTATATAACATTTAATAAATTTGAAAACAGTTCAATAACACATTTTGGAAAAAGAAAGGAGAAAAAAGTGGTAAATACAAATACTAAAGGCATAGATAATTGCTCCTATAACATTTTATTCTGTGTAAGAAAGTTTACTCTTTTTTCCTCTATCATAGCTTATTGCATTTACTTTGTCAGTTGTGTTATTTTGTATTGTTAGTTTTCTTCTTAGAAAACTTTTTAAAAAAAAGCTTGGAAAATGGTGTATAAAAACATTTCTGATTACTGAAATAATGACAAACTTTCATGTTGAAATCTAATTTAAAGTAATGTATCTTAGGTAATTTTTTTTTTTTGTGTGTACTGAGTTGTAGTGTTTACAGTAGATTTTTTAAAAAAATGTATATACTTTACTCCAGAAAAGATTATATTACCTAATTTTATTATTGCATTTTGTGTATGTATGGAGGTAGCTAATTTAAGATTTTATTGATGTATTTTGAGTAATAAGTCTGTAACATGATTGCTTTCATGATAATGTTAAATGTTTTAAAGACCAACGTTTTGATTTTCTTTTAAAAGATATGCAAATGATAAGTTTTCTTAGTTTTCTGACAAGGGTCCTCATCAATTATTGCATATGATGTATTAATTCAACCATCTTCTATAAATAAATGTATCTGACTAAGATTTACATGTATCAGTTGTGATTATGTATATATTTTCAATGTGTGGCCAGAATGAACAACAGATTTTCGAAGACTTAATATTACTGGAGGACTTGTAGCCATCACAAACTTTACATTGATCAATGTTTTTGCTATGGAAAAGCAACCCCCCCCCCCACGGAAGGCCTTCACCAGTGATACCATGATAAGAAAGTGCTATTACTCAACATATCTATACTCACTGCTCTGTCTTTTCTTGCTAACATAGTCCATGCAACCTGTCAAACAGAGAACTTGGCTACAGATGGTGTGTAGCAGGTAAGAAACTATGGCAAGATCCTAGAGTTACTGGAGTGTGTACTCTTCTATGATGAGTGTAGGTTTCAGCAACTTTTGACTGGGAATTTATTCCTGAGTTTAGAGGAAACCAAATGAAGACTTTAATTTCTTTAGTCCACAGTCAAGTATGGAGGCAGATTGTTGTGGTATGGGCTATAATCTGGCATGGTGAAAAGACAGAATTGATGTTTGTTGAAGGACATCTCAATTATGAACTACATTGTCATTTTTAAGACACCAACCAAAATGCCAACAAGACTTATTTAGATTTGATGCCTATATTCTTCAGCAGAAGAGTGATACACAATACTTGTCATGTGACCATAGTGTTGAAGCAGAACCAATGCAGTCAACTTTGATGGGTACTTCAAAGCTCTAATATCACCTGTGGGAACATCTGGATTGTTAGCTGAGGTCCTGCCAAAATGATGGAATTAAAGGAAGCTTTTACAAAAAATGGGGGAACATATAATAGACTGTGATAAAATATCTTATTTACTCAATGCCAAACAAGGTAGTAGCACTTCATGCTGCCAAAGATTGTTTGCCCAAGTAATAACACAAAGAATTTCCATAATTTGCTTGTCTCTCTCTCTGTTGTTTTCTGTAACAAAATAAACTCTTTGTGATAACAACAGGTTTCCAAATTATTATGGTGGGGCACTTTATATGGAACTAATATGAAAAGTATTCTGAATGTGAGTAAATGACAGCTTCATCTTTTCAGCCCCTATAAAAACCAGATAATGTAGTCCTGAGTTCAGACAAATAGTGGATGTGCAATGTTGTTAATGCATATTTTTGCACAGTAAACATATACTTATACTAAGTGATATGGGTTAAAACCTTGACATCTTGAGGATAGGAGTTTGTAATGGCTAGCATTTAATTGATTATATACTATGGGTTAGGACACTGGCACTTTGATGCTGCTTTTAATCATAGCTAGAGAAATAAATAAAAGAAAAAATATTTACAACCCCTGATTTATACTGCTTTCTTTTCTTTTTTTTTTTGTCTGTTTATGATGATAACTTTTCTTTAAATTATATAGTGATTTTATGATGAATTTCATAAATAGATAGTGTTGTTGTTTTTTTTTAAAGATATGATACAGCAGCTATCAGTAGTGAAAAAAGGGGGTATTTTTATTGTTTTTTAGTTTTTCTGATTTGTAGTTAAGGCATTCTGTCTGAATGTTTTCTAGTCTTATCTGTCACTGAGTTGTTTTAATTCTGTCTCCTGTGAAGTTTCAGTCTTTTATCTCTGGAGCATTTATTGATCTCATCCATCTCTTGTCAGTTGGGTTTTATTAAAGCCACTCACAAATGAACCTACACTGGGTAGACAATAGACAACAGATGGTGGCTATGAAATTACTCCTAGTGTGTTTGGTTTTGAAAAGAAAAATATTTTCATTATGCACTGATTTTTTTGTTTAAATTTTTTGTTTTTGTGCATTTACTTACTGCTGAAGACATGCCTAATTAATATATAAAAGCTTTTGGTAGATAGGATTATTGAACCAGTGCTATTAATTACTTTACGTAGATTTTAAAAACAACTTGAAAAAATTATGTATATTTAAGATTGCAAAAAACAAGCTTATCTCTTTTTTTTTTAAAAAAAAAAACAAACATCCTGGTGCATATTGTAGAAAACATCTTAATCTTTTGTTTAGAATACATACATTTTTTGGAATTTATTAACTCTAAAGTGTATACTTGTATTAGTTTTTTTTTTTTGGGGATTACTGTGAAACTATGACAGTATATGCCAGTATTATGAACATAGACAGTCTATCTAGTTTAGCTGAGTGATAACAAGGAGTTAGGAAGCTGTCATGGCTTATACTGGATCCACAGGACAGAAGAAAAATAAACAAACTTTTGGTTTTTAATTTGTTAAAATTTATCATTTTCCCTAGACATAGCAACATATGTTATGTTTAAGCAATAGGATTTTTGGTATATTGGATGGATGCTAATTTTAACATGTGATATACATGGATCCAAGAGATAAATGTAACAAATGGTTTCATATGATGAATGTTAATAAATTATTTTCTTAGGTGACCTCCACCCATCCTTGTGTCAGCTGCTCAGAAACATTTCTTAACCCCCTCAGGGAAACTAATAATGAAGCTGGTCATTGCTTACTACAGAAGTGTGTAACACATAGCTATTATGTCAGATGGCAGAGATGTTTTTCCAGCTGTGGAAAGGCCAGACTTGTATTCTCATGCTGGTTGACATCACTCAGCTGCTGTATGTCTTTGTGGTTATCAGTAATAATGTTTTTATCAATAAATTTTATGTACTTTTTTCTGTCATATCCTGAGTTTTGGTTTAAGTATTGTTTTGATTTTAAAACAATTTCTTTATAGTTGTACACTTCCATTGTACAGACATGAGCCAGTTCCCTTTACTTTAACTGACAAATGAATAATATTTCATATTTCATAGCCTTTAAGATTCTTAAAGATGAAACTGACTTATCTTTAACATTGATACATTTTCAGCGAAGGCCCAATTCTTCAAAAAATCGCAGTTTTCTTTTAAAATTCAAACTACGCTTTATGTTAATGTTTTTAGAGGTAAATTGTCAGTTAGCAAAGTATTTTAGAATGTAAGAAATTCCTGTTGATGCAGACTTTATTTACATCAGTTCATTTGACCATCGCAATAAATGATAATTGCAATAGGTACTACCAATGAACTTTGCAAGCTTTGAACACTGGCTCTAATTGATATTTAAAATGTGAGAAATATCAACATATTGCAGAAAGTACAAATTAGTTGAATAGTTGCTTAAATTTTTAATGAAGTGCCTCACTATTAATTTTAAGTATCATTTGAACCAACCAGCCTTGTAAATTAAGGAGATTATTTAGTAAAAACATCTTCGTCTATACTTTGTAAAAACCTAAGTGTATCCTGTTTCTGATTTTGTATTGTTGGGAGTATATTAAATTTAATACCCATAATTATACTTCAGACAGCAGTCTTTAGCAATCCTTTGTTGATTTTTAGTGAGTTGATAGATCTAAGCTTAAAAAATGTGGGGAAATGAATACTGCTGAGCATTGAATTTTAGTGTATTATATCTTGTTAATTTAGGAATAGGACATTGCAGTTTGTTAAAAAAAATGAAATTAGTCATTGATGCAAAACTTGGAGAATATGGTTGGTATACCACTAGTTCTACACACACATACTTCTTTGTTCTTCTATGCATAGTTATATTTAGTTGTTTATTCCATATAACTAATTTCTTGTCTATTTAATAATTGTATTTACTATGTAACTTTTCTTCTCAAAAGATTTTTTTAAATCTGTAGTATTATATTGAAGTAAGAAAATAATAGTACAACAAAAAACGTTAAAAAACTAGTGGATTTGTTTGAACTTTAAAACAAATGCCTATAGCCTTTAGATTACTAAAGCTGCTGCATTGTCTAAGAAGCATGAAGTTTATTTAAAATGTGTTATTTTTTTAGACAAAAATAATGTTTTAGGGATGTCTTTGTTTTTTTTTTTATTTTTTTCACTAATAATTTCTTCTTAGTGTATATAGAATCAGTTAGCAATCCCAAAATGAAATTAGTATTTTATGAAGTTTTTTTTTGAGAAGTTAGGGGTAGATTTTTAGTTGATATTTCTGTTTAAGTTAAACATGTTTATTTGCTTTATTATTATTGGTTTTTTCTTCTTTTCAGGTAAGTGTCAAATAGTGCTTGGGTAACATCAAGCTTTTCTGCTCTCTCTCTCCTACCATATCATCATTGGATGGTAAGTCAAATTTTGTTAAAATTTAAAATTTAGTAAATTTTAAAAAAAAAATGAAATCAAAGGAAGGCTAAGAAATATGTAAGCATCTTGAGAAAATTCAGAAATAGTTGATTGCAAAACAGCTACAGAATATGAATGCTGCATCTAATCTTTGGGTCACTAATTTGAAAATGCGAAATGAGTCTTTTCTATTCTTCATGCATGTATGGCTCTGTAGCTGGTTATCATGAAGTGGGTAAAATGGAATGACAGTGTTGTATGAAACATTGAGATGAAGAAAATGAGAATTTTGTTTTTTTTTTTTTTAATTAGCTTGACTGTAATACAGGAAAGCAGTTTTTATTTCCTCTTCAGTACTTGTATTAAAACTTTTAATGTTCATTTCTCAACCATTGTTCTTTATTAAATTACTAAAAGTAGCATTTATGGTTAGATCTGACAAGAATTAAGTACCAATGCCATTAAGTATTAATGCATTTGTGGTTGGTCTTAGCCTGTCATGTACTTAGAAAATGACTAGTTGAGGTGTTTTATTCAGATGCACAGTATTGAGTTTTCCATCTATTGACAACATTTCAACATCTGATCCTGAATCTCAATAATAGTTAAACTTCTCTAATCTGGTTGTCAGAATGGCGGCTACCACTCTTTGAATCAATGCAAGAGCCTATCTTTTTGAAAGGCTTGGCATCATATTTGTTCATGATTTTATTGATTAATCTGAATAATGCTTAAGAATCTTAAACCAGTTATATTTCTACTTCACATTTTGGAATATCTCTGAATTATGCTACATATTTTTAATAGGTCTTTCTTTCATTAAGTAAAACCATCAAAATATTGTCAAATGCTGATTGGAGTTGATTTCTTGTACACCAGCTGGAAATAAGAGAGAGGTATGATTAGAGCTGTGAGTCCCCCCCCACCCTTTGTGACAGATCAAAACAAAAGATTGTAATCTTGAAACTTTACCTTCCTTGCATTCTCAAGCTGGGAATGTTTTTTGCTTAATCATTACTACCAGTGAACAATTCAGACGAGAAAGTTTTTTGCATTGCCTCAACTGTTTTGTATTTTAAATGTCTTTTGTTTAGCCTTGCAATATCCCCAAACATTTTGATGATTCTTTGCAGAGCAATTTATTTCTAAACCAACTATTTTGGCTGCAGGACATCATTTATAAGTTGAATCTGGTGTTGCTGTGAGGCAACTTGCATCCTGATGGCTCAGGTTCAGTGAGCTTGGAAAACAGTTTTGCCATTCCTTAGTTAATTTCCACATTAAAAATTTTTTTTCATTATTTAAATTTTAAAAAAGAAGAATATTTAGTTTTTGGTTTTTAGACTTGCCTTCTCATTGAATTATTTGTCAGTTCACACTGACATTTCCTTGCTGTGTATTGTCTACTAATGTTATTACATGTTTAAAAGAAACTTTGAGATGGGATAACTTTGTCTGCTGTAAAATTGATATTAGTTTGCAAATTTGGATATATAATGCTAAAATATAAATGAAGGAAAAATTATGATTTTGCTGCATTACTTATTGCCTTAAAGTTATATATTTTTTTAAAGAAAAATTAGTTTTAGTTAACACTGAGAAATTGGTATCTTCTAGTAGGTCCTTGACTGGTTTTATTAGCAAGATTGCATTATAAGTTAATGTGTTTCCTTGTTATGGTAACCCCTCCTCCTACCCCAGCATAATTTGGTCCCGGGGGCTCTATGCAGTGTTTAGATGGTGACCTGGTTTCTCTTATTCTTCCTCCCACTTTTAACCAGAAGTTCCAGTAGATTCTCTTCTTTCTGATACTGGTTTTACATCTAATACGAGGTTTGCTTTGCAAACTTGGATTCATCAGATAGTATTGTAACTTTTGGGGGTACACCCCTACCCAGAAATAAAGCACTAGTCATGTATAGTGCTTGAATGAATAAATTTTTCACAAGACTCAAACTTAGGGTTAACACAATTTGGAGGGATCCTACCACACCTACAGTGGCCAAGGTGACTATGAATAGTTGTATAAGAGGTCTGATACAAAATATCTCTATACTGCTTTGTTCATTGTAGATTTCATTAAAAAAAGACCATTAGATTTTTGATTGCATCAAAAGTTTTATTTTGATGAGTTTTTTTTTTTTTTTCACGTGGACAACACAAAAATAATAGAAGATTATTCAAGGTCTGCCCAAAAAGAAACCAAACTTTTTTTAAAAAAACAAATTTATTGCTTTACTTACAACTTAATCAGACTTGTCTCCCTCAAAATAGTTCCCTCCACCGTTGATAAATCGCTTCTTACGTTTTTTTCCAATTTTGGAATGTGTCCTGGAATGCATTTCCAGGGATAGTGCACAGTTCTTGTAACAAATTTTCTTCGATCTCTTCTATAGTCTGAAAATCGGTGATCTTTCAGGGTGGATTTCAACTTTGGGAACAAAAAAAAGTCTGCAGGGGCCAAATCTGGACAGTAGAGTGGCTGGGGGGGGGGGAATGAAAGTTGCCTCGTGTTTGGCCAAAAAGTCTCGGATAAGGAGTGATGCATGAGCAGGTGTGTTGTCGTGGTGCAGCATCCAGGTTTTGTTTTCCATGTCTCAGGCCGCCTCCTTCGCACTGCCTCAGAATATCCAAGTAAAACTCTTTATTGATCTTCTGACCATGTGAAACAAACTCATGATGAACAACACCCTTCCAATCAAAAAAGACGATCAACAACACCTTCACATCTGAGTGACTCTGATGTGTTTTTTTTTTTTTTGGTCGTGGGGTGATGATCCAACCCACTGCTGCGACTGCCCTTTTGTTTCGACATTGTAGCCGTACACCCACATTTTGTCACCTGTTATGACACTTTTCAGAAAGCTTTCATCAGCATTCGAACAATCAAAGAGCTTCTGACTGACTTGGTTCTCTTTTTGTTTATCTATCATCAGACACGGCACAAATTTTGTGGCTACACGATGCATGTTCAATTTTTCTTTTAAAATCATGTGGCATGAACTTTTATAGATGCCTACTTCTTCGGAAACTCCACGGACAGTCAGGTGATGATTTCCACAGATCACAGCACGCATTTTCTCAATGTGATCATCGTCCATTGTCATGGAAAGTCATCCAGATTTGGGATTGTCTTCGGTGGATGTTCTTCCCTATTTGAAACGCTGGTACCACTCATGACATTGTGTACGGTCCAAGCAATCCTCCCCATAGACCTGTTGCAACATTATAAAAGTCTCTGTAAAAGTTTTTTCCCAATTTGAAACAGAATTTCACACAAACACGTTGCTCTTCAAGATCCTTCATTGTTCAACTTGCGACAAATTGCCAAGTGCACTAAACATACATTCACTCTAGCGCATGTAGATCGAGGACTAACTGACGTGGCGTGATGCGGCTATTATTAGACTGAAGGTCGAGGTTACTGATACACAGCACTGCAGTCACCCGGCTGGTTGGCACACTGTTTTAAAAGTTCGTTTTTTTTTTTTTTTTTTGGACAGACCTCGTACACTTAGTTTGTACATATATTATTTATGGATTAGTAAAGCAGTAAGCTATTATGGCTGATACTAAGTGAACCCCTGACAAGTTTCTTTTAGTACAGGTTTTAAAATTGATTTATGCTTTCACTAGGAAAATCACTAAGCAGCTAAAACTAAATGTAGGTACTGTATTTGTTCTGATTGCTTCCTTGGAATTTACTGGAATTCATCAAAACATAAAAGTTGACGATGATTATTGGGCCAAAAAAGTCAGAATTTGCTGAAAATGTAAAGTGAAACCGAAATCTTTGTGATTGCCAACATTTGGTGCATCACCATGTTGGAAATAAACTATATGCAGGCAGCTGGTGGCCAACTGGTTACACTACTGGACTGCAAAAGTTGGAAGCCTAAATTTGATTCTTGGTTTGAGTAGACTGGCTTAGTTTAGCATTTTACCTCCCTGGCATGGTTTCTTCTCTCTTCTTTACCAGCTAGTCATGTAGTTTTCTACAAACATGCTGATTTCTTTCACATCTAAAAGTAAAGGATTCCAGTAAGGATTTCCTGTCAATGTCAGCAGTGCCAGATTTTTGTGGTACAGAAAACACTTTCTTTAAAGCAGAAAATTACAGCACTGTGCTCCCTTGCTTATGTAGTTTCCTCTGTAGAGACAGGTGAGTGGAGAGAATATCTCCAGATAACAATATAAGCCAAGATTAGATCTACATGTAATGACAGAAAAAGCATTAAAACATTATGCAAGCAATTTTACTTGGTTGCTTTGTCAGTGTCACATAGAATAAAAATCATACTACATGGTTTGAAAAGCAAACTACTGGAAATATTTTGTCTTTGGTGAAAGAGAAAAAGAAAAAAAATTTTTTTCTTTTAAAAATTGAAAATAAAATGAATGCAAACCAACTGAATCTGGTTATGCAGTTTCATTCATTGCATATACTTTCACTGAGTCACTTTTTGATATCACTGTTCTAGCTTTTCATCTTGAATGCCATATACAGATAGATGGTCCTTGTACTGGGTCTAACTCTTGGTAATCCTGCAGCATGAATCTGGGAAAGTCCACTTAATTGTTATCTGAATCGGATATTGGAATTCACATTGCACAACAGTGCCTTCTGTGCTGTTTAGATCATTGGGTATGCCCAGCATTTTGGAACCTTTCCTGATCATGTCAGGTGAAAAAATATTTTGTGTCCTTGAACTACTGAAGATGGGAGTGTGGATCTGGCTTTTGCAGTACCCATCTTTCATGTACAGTGGTCTACAGAAATTTAAGAATGATGGCAGAACAAATATGAATTGACACAGAATATGTAAAAATAAACATTGTAGCATGGGCATTACACTGAAAACCAATTTCTTGTTCTTTTAATTGACTTATACATCAACTTGGTTGGTAGTAAATATTTTGAATACACTTGCTTTTCCTAGATTATAATGGAACTCTATGGTGACAACATTTTAAGAACAAATCAAACATTAAAAATTGTGTCACAAAACCTTATTTCTGTAGATTACATGAAATAAACCGATCATGGGAGTATTAGTATTAGTATTTTGGTACCATGAACTTCATTTACAGCCTGACAGCACTTTGCATGGAGTCTACAAAATGAATATACTGGTGTCTTCAAATTTTGGCCTAAGTTGACAAAATAATTTGGAACAGTTGATCCAAATTTCTGGCCTTTATCTTACTAGCTTTTTCTACATCATTCCATAGATTATTTATTGAATTCAAATCAAGACTGAGCCGACCACATTAGTACTGAAATTTTCTTATCTGTGAGATACTGTTTGATGATGGTGATTGAATGTTTTAGATTGTTATCATGTTAGAAAATCATCCATTTAGGAGGGAGGCAGTTATTAGAATATTGTTCTAGTATATTGGTCAAAATGTCTAGGTAAACAAATTGATGCATTATTCTGTTGATATGGTAAATGGGGTCTGTCTCTTTTTGGGATAAATAGCTCATACCATAATGGACACCCTCCCACTTTTGCTTTTTGGTTTAGTACACTTCAGATGGAATGCTTTACCAAATCCTTGCACATGAGCCTGACCATTTGATCTAAACATTGGAACCATAATTCATTGGACTAAATCATTCTGGTCCACATTTGTGGGGCCCAAAGGAGATGGTCTCTTGCAAACTGAAGTTGGGCCCTTTGATTCTTCAAGGAAACAAATGGTCATGGAGATCAGTAGATCTTTCAAATCCCTTGAAATGACAATGAACGTCTTGTGGTCCATTTTGAGAGATACTTTATTTTCTGATCAGTCTGAGCTCCAGGTTTTGGGGTCTGCCACTTGTATGTGTGTTTGAAGCTTTACATTTGTTTGTACAGCTTCTAGGGTTACTTGACCAACTTAGCAGTCTCAGAATATGAAACATTTTTTTCTTGTACAACTCTACTATCCAAGCTTATTTTGTTGGACTTAATTTGTCATTTTAAATACATTATAGAATGCTAAAAAAAATTTGCACTGGTTTTCTATTTTATTGGTTGTTAGAAAAAAAAATAAATATAAGCAGCTGTTGTTGTTGTTAAACTTTTGTCATATGTGTCAAGTAAAAGAACAAGAAATTATTTGCTATCATGGTAATGCCCATGTTGGAATGTTTATTTTTACATATTTGTGTCAATTTATGTTTGTTTGTCTTTTGTTCTTAAACTTTTGTCTGCCTCTGCATGTGAGCTCTCCATTTACCATCAATTCATCCCATTTTTCTTGGGTGTTTTGCTTGAACAGCTGAATCCAAGATATATTATTTGGTTCATTGAATTGTCTGAGTTGCAGATACCTTGCATATGCTTACAGTCTCTTTTATTGTCTTGTCTTGTATGCCTTAAACAAGTCCAAAACAAGAACTCTCTAGCATGATGATCCCACATGTTTTGCAGCAAATACACAATAATGTATTCATTTAGCTAGCCATTTGGGCTTATTCTGACTAAACCTTTTGTACTAACCAATTAATCACATAGTTCTCGTTTGTTTCTTTTGTTAGCTTTTGGCCATAGTGTCAAGCATAACACCACTTTGATTCTTTGATTCTTTGATATCAGGTTTTAATTAATGCCCCCCTCCCCTGGATGGCATAAAGTCACATTGCTTAGCATGTCAAATACACAACTTTTCATTCATGTTTCTGATATCAGCAATCTAGTACACATAGCTCTCACATTCTAAGGAAGTATTGTTGGAATGTTTCCACTTTTCCCTCATGGTGTTGAGGCAACTTCTGTACATCACTTTTCTGTTTTGTAGACATGACATAGTGCTTCATCTGTTTGCAAAGCATCGAAATCTCTCTGGCCAGCTGGGATAGATATTCACTATGATCCAAATTTCATGTGTTTTTCTGTAATTTATATACTATGATCACCAATGTTCAGAAAACCAGTCAATAAGTTGTTTTATTTCAGCATCTGTCTGTTTTCCATTCCACTGGGATAGCTGCTTGTCTTAGGCAGGCCCATAAATTTTCTCTAATCAATTTGGTGTATTCATTCTCAAATTCTCCCCTCCCTTTTTTTTTTTTGTAAATAACAAATTTCCTTGCTGCCTCAATGCTTGTAGATTTTGCATAGTTTGTGGCAGCATGCTTGGACTTGAGTTTTTATTTTACTGTCTTTGGCATTCTAACTCTTCTACAGACATTTTATCCAATGCTTGCTATAAGAATTTCAAATGAATGAATGAACATGTGGAAAGAATTTATGTTGTAGTATAAAGATATAATATGGTAAAAAAATCCCCCCTCCAGCAGACAATGATCTGACATAATCACAATGCATACATTACTTAAATACAGAATGTCACATGATCAGCAAGATGACAATCAGATATGCAAACAAGGAGTTCCAAAGTATTGTTAAACAATTGTATGAATGCTATGGGGATTCAATAAAGTAAGTAGGTTGGGAGGTGCATCAAAGAAAATAATCAGTTATCACTGTTGTGGATACTACAATAATCAAAAGGACTTTGAAGTAGGCTAAAACTAATTTGAAAGGAGATGACTGATTTTAATTTAGTATCTGTGAATGCATATGGAGAGGAATGGGCTCTGCCAGGCCGTAAAATGCCCTAGACATACCCCTCGAGGTTCCCCAACGACTTATGGGTTATGGGACAAGTGGAGTGAAGTGAAATGCATATAGTAAGAGTTGTTATGTCTATGAAGTAAATTCTTCTATAGATAGCATTCATGTGGAGATATATTCCTATGGAAGGGTATGGGCATTTACTGATGATATTTATGAATGCAGACAAATGGTGGTTTTTTTGATAGCTTTTGGGGATTGAAGTGGGATTGGATATTTATTGGAGAATGGACAGTAGTTAGAATCAGAACAGAAAATGCAATATTTTTAGTTCTTTAATGTTTATAAATTATTAAAATGTGAAGAGTTTTGTGAGAATTTATGCTGAAGTCTTTTAACTAATTGTTATCTTTTCTTAAATAAGGACTTGCTTTTATATTCATGTTTCTGTTGATGATTATTCCTAATATCTTATTTTGTTTTACACTGAAATGTATTGATCTTCATATTTAGGAATTTTTGTTATTAATAACTTCCAACTAACAATGATTATAATTTATTTTCATTTCTTTTTCAATAATGTTATAATTTTTTAGTATTAAACTTCATTTTTCATTCTGCTAAGCAGCCAATGAAATTATTCAGATTAATCTAAATAATATTTGTTCCCTTCTTTTTTGACTCTTAGAGTCATCTGCAGCATATTTAATATTTGTCTTGCACACTATCAATGTCATTAATGTAAATTAGAAGGATGAGAAGAGACAAAACAACTTGAGACTTCAGTTGAAAATGATGCTCGTTTTAAAACGAAGCATTAGTGCATGTTTGATCAGAAGTTCTTTTCCATAGCAAGTGTGTGTAGAACTTTATCAGAAGCTTCTTCAAAGTCGAAGAAAGAATATTCTTATTTGATTTTTTTTTTTTTAAATGTTAATTTAGTTACTTCCACCTACTTAAGATTTGTTAGACTTTTTTGTTTTTTTTTGCTTGGACCAGACAGTTTTTAAGGATATTACTTATATAAGTAAATGTTTTGTGTACTGTTTGTAATAAAGGATTTTTTGTAAGTCTACATACAAATGAAATGAGGTTAGACTAGTTGGTATTCACTTTTATCACCTGTTCTAAAAAGATAACTAACATTTGCTACTTCATGAAATTGCTGCATGTTTTCAGATTTCTTGATGTTTCTAATATTCTTCAGGAAATATTATCAGGTCTTCAACTTTTTGTCTGATTTAAGTGACTTCAGTTTATTTGTAATCCTATTTAGTGTAAAGACTTTTATACTAATTTGTTCTTCACAAGTTTGCTTTGATAATCTTGTTAGGCCACAAGCAAGAATTACTACTAGAACTTTCCATTTTTAGATGTGACTTTAATTAACAAAAAATATTGTTGTAGATACCTTTCAAAATAGTTAACATGTACAGCGAGTGAGTGGGCTTTTCAATAACAAGCTTGAATTTTGTAAAGCTAGGAAATGTAGCATTAAGTTTACTGATGTAGTCCACCTCATGTAATATAATCAGGGTGCATAATAGCCATTGTTTCAATTTTTAAAAAATTTTTTGAGATAGATTGGATTGTGTGAAGTAGCATGTTCAGAATGAGATAATTATGTCTATTAATTAATTATTTTGATGAAAACATTTCCTTGATAAATATTTGACATGTTAACACGCACACACACACACACACACACACACACACACACACACACACACACACACAACACACACATTGGTTTTCCAAAGTTAACAAACAAAAAAAAAAAGAGAAGGAATTATTTACAAAATGGTTAGAGTTTCATTCACTAAATAATCAACAAACAAACTCTGTTTCATGTTACACAACTTTTATCATAGAAATGTGTACATTACAAATAATTTTTAAGGATGTAAAGGGAAATAAGCAGGACTAAGTCAGGAAACAAGGAATTCTAACAAAGATTGTAAACAAAAATGAATTATATGTGGTCATTAGGGTAAGTGGTTCTTACTGATTATAATAGATGACTGGCAGTGGCTTGGCATGCTGTTTATAGCTCGATGAAATCAGTGGGTGTTACAGTCAATTGTCCCATCACAGAAGTTTGAAGTAATTTTTGAAGGGATTGGAAAGAAGCAACACTTTTTCCTAGAGTATCCTAGATATTTTTAGTATGATTTAGCTATGGAGAATGTGATGGCCATATAATACAGGTATTGTTTTTTTCTTGAAGACACTGATCAATTATACTGTTGTATGTGGACGAGTGTTATTGTTCATTCAAGTGAACTTATGTCCAATTGCAGTCAGAGTGCCTTCTTAAAACACATGTACATTGTCTGTATGCCCACTCAATGAAATTCCTGTCTAGACCATCACGCACATCATAGTGATCTCTTTTTCTGATGATTGTGGGCTGCTTGTGTTCTATGTTCTCTCCAGAAGAGTTTACACCATAAATCACACTAAAGGCTATATCTTAACTTTCAGTAAAGAGAACAAGGCTTCAGTCATATGGTATCAAACAGTTTGTTCATGTACTAATTTATGGTGGTGGGTCAAGGGGATACATACTATGAGTTGCCTTGCATGAAACTTTTTTTTATGTAGCCTCCTATGAATTTCTTTGTGGCTGCAGAGAGATCAGAAGCAAGTTAAGTAGATGTTGAAGTTCTGCTTTGCCAAATCAAAAGTGACACATAGTGATTATTTGCAGGGATTGTGGCCCAAGGTGAACAGTGAAATGATTTGCTGGACAATATCTCAATAGCCAAGAAAACCACACTTCTGTTCACATTTAGCCATTTCACCACCTGGGCCTATGACTATTTGATTTCTATTTTACCAATAACTCTCCACCTAAGGGAATCTTCTAAATGAGTACAGATACATATTTGTGACATTGCCTTTGAAAATTAATATCCCAACAAAGCCAGATATGAACCTAACCAGTTTTTGTCATATCTTTATATCAAAGTTGATATGCATGTTTCTACTGGAACTTCTTTGATAAAAGTTGTGTTACATAAAGAGAAATTTGTGTTGGGTAAATAAATATTTAACTATTTTGGAAATATTTGTGATTTTTTTTTTTTGTTTATTTGTTGTTTAACTTTTGGAAACCAGTGTATACCAAGAAAAATAAAATAAATCTCCACATTTTTCTTATTCCATCTTGAATAAAAGTAACAATGAATGCTTAAAGTTTCCAAACTCTGTCATCACTAGGGGTTTAATCATTCAGAGCCTGGAAGCAGGCATTGGCAAAAATTTTAAATCCGCTAATATATAGTCTGTAGTGTCTTTTTAACCTTGAAGATAAAGGAACACAAGCAAACATCTTGCTGAAGTGGGTATTACAAATTGTTGCTCAATAAATGTACAAACTTTAATAAGTTTGGCCAACTAGGAACAGGGATTTCTGATAAGATACTAGGCACTTAAGATTACCACAATGTGAGGCCTGTCTTCAGACTGAGAGGAATACTCTGTGTAAACCCCAATCTCACCATGAACCAGTTAATTAATCTACTATCAGATCTTCTGTCAATGTGTGAAGTATACTGTGCTTGCAGTCCAGTCAGACAGTTACATTGTGTGAGAACAAAAGGAGCTGTGTGTAAGAGGTACTACTGTATGTCTTTGGATTTGTTCTATTCTTTCCTGAACATCTTAATACAGATTAGTTGCATTCTCCATTTTGAAACCTTTTCTATTCTCTGCTGGATAGAACATGTTCTTAATACAGATTAATAGTAGGGATAAAGGTATTCATCAAAGTGATGGTGAATTCTTGATACAAAGAGGTTGAGATATAGAAGAATATTTGGTTTGTATATGCATACACACGATCCAAGGTTTTCTGCTTTCTTGGTATATATGTTTTACAAATAGCTGCTGTTTTTACCAAACTGGTTTTGCCCAGAACAGTATGTGAAAGTTTAAGTTACTACAAATAAAGCAATAACAAGCAAACATAAAAATGTTCACAGTTTAAATTTGCTTCAGGTAGATATGAAAACTGTGTAAGATTTTTTTTTTCTAATTGAATGATAGCTGTAGAAGAACCGTGCTACAATTTAAAAAAAATTAATTATTTATTTTTCTACCTGCTTTTAAAAATACCACTGGTGATAGCATTAGCAAATTTGATTCAATAAAGATGGAACCTTCTTAAGAAGATGCCACTGATAATTTTATGAAAATTTTAAATTAAACTTCTTAATTAAATTTTCATTTTTCATGAACATTTCTGGTAATTTCAGGGTATAAAACTAATTCTACATGCTATAAATTATTTTTTTTTTGGCTTTTGGTTCACAACTGCTTTTTTCTTAAAGATGCTTGACATTTAGGTTTTTTTTAATTCTGTCATTTAATTTCATAAATTCATGAGTTCATGATTTTATCTGAGTATTTAAAAAAAAAAATTATTAACCTAATCAGGGCTATTAAGTTGGAAGAAAAAACCCCTAGAATAAGCGCTGAGGCTAGTGATTAGAAAGTTGCTTCATCTTTCATCAGTAGATGGGTCAGTATTCAGTTACATCGAAAAAGCACCAGGTTTTACTTTTTATTTGGTTACTAGCTCTAGAGTGGAAATAGAGAGTAAGGAGAGAGCAGGTGGTCCACAGTTTGTGGTGTTAAATTTTAAAATTATTTTGGCATGCGAGACAGTCTTACCTGTGTGTTCATGCAGAATTGTAATCATAAACATGACTTCTGCTTCTGTAAAGCTGGTAATCTGAATTTCCTTTTTTAAAATACAAACAGCTTGGTTGCATTACTTCAATCTTTCTTAGCACCTCAGTGTACATTGTTTTGATTCTGACAGTCATATACCTATATACAAATGATAAATGATAAATAAAGTGAATTTGGCAACAATAACAGAAAAGAAACAAAAGCATTCTCAATGTTAAAGGTTTTATTGCAGAAATTTGTCAGTGAGAATTTGAGGAATTTTTTTTTTAAGTGTATATTTTTTTCTTTCCAACCATTTCTAAGTTTAGCATGACCATCTATCATAAGTCTGTTTTACAGCTGGGACCTCGTTTGCTTTGAAAGTGGCAGTTAATGTGACAGGAATCATTCCACTTGGCCAGCTCAGTGTTGTTTTTTTTTTTCTGCCCAAAAAGTCAACATTTGAATTAATACATAAAACTACTCTCCGCATATTGTTTAAATTGACATTTATTAGTATTCATGTGTCAGTACATTTGTTAGTGAGCTGGCTTGTTAGGAAATCTGTTTGGCATTGGGAACCTGGGTTGTAATGGAGAGTGGCCATGCCAGTGATGGACGGTGTATGCTGAAGTCACTTAAACCAGCCCAGTTTTATTGATGGGTGTACAGTATGCAACACAAGTATTGCAAAGCTGTTTCACGGCAGTGCTGTTAAACCTGTTATTGATATTTTGCAAATAGTGAAGCTGTTCCTGGGGTTTGCTGTTAACTTCTAGGCAGGTAGTGGTGGCTCTGCAGAGAAGCTTTGTTGTTTGATAACAAAAAAGTTGCTGATGAAGTTTTTTAAGTGCCAGAAAAATGAAACAATCTGAAAGAAAGGCAGAATCACTGAGAAAGCAAAGCAAATAACCTAGTTTGATCAAGATTAACCTGCAACTTTCATAACTGAAATTAAATAAAGTTTTTACATGTAGATTGTGCTTCAAAGAAATAGTTCATTCCTACTCATGGTTATCTACGGTGTCAATAGACAATGCCCAGATTTTCAGTACTATGTCTCCTTAAGACTGGATTCTGCTTTGGGTTATTGTCATATGTTTAAAGGTCTTTGTTATTGATATGCTTTCCTTGCTGGATTGTTTGCACCACCAACATTCTGGCACAGTTCTAGCCAATTTGTAAAATTACCACATATATAACCAGTTAGTTTTTGAACAATTAACAGATGAATATAAGAGAGAAAAAATACAAACTGGGAACTGTTTAATGAAATATAATGGTAATTTGTATCAAAGTGTGTTCAAGGGACACTCAAACCTAGCAATTTTTGTGATTGAATAATTTATGAGAAAAACGCAATTCTTCTAGTTTATGGCTGCGTTGGTGCTTAGAAATTTTTATTTTTTGCTATACATGTTATGTTATACTAACATTGCTATATCTTTTCTCTGATGTGCCAGGATTGAAAATAGGAAAAATATGGTAGAGGTACAGTACATGATTGATTTTCCAAAGTTGGGAAGGAATGGATTATTGTGCTACAGTAGTAGCCTTTTGGTTTTTGGAATCAGAGTGAAAAATTATTTAAATAAATAAAAATAAATAAATGAATATTGATTTTAAACAATTTGTTGTGAATATTAGTACACCGATATTGTTAATTATAAACTAATATTTTCTTTTTTTCTGTCTCTGAGTAAGTGATAGAGAGACAGATTCTGTTTTTTAATTTGTGAAGTTCAGACAAAATTTTAGGTTTTTAGAAACATCTGAGAGGCTGTAATGCTAAGGACAACTTTGCACCTATAGCTTAACTCTAATTTATTATTCATCTGTCACGATACTTTTTAATGCAGACAAGCAGGAACCAGGTGATTGATTGACAATGTATTTTTCATTAAAAATCACTTACAAATGCATTGTCTGATGGTTCTGGAAAAAAAAATGGGGGCCAGGAATCAGTAGTTAATAGAAATGGACATACAGTAATTACTTTCTTTAATGTTTTTGTTTTGTGAAGAAACTTGTAACAATAAAATAATTTGTTAATTTCAGTAGTTGTAAAATTGTAGACTTACTGTAATTAGCTATCATGGATCTTCTAGATTAAATCACCATCAGTAAATAAGTCAGTCTCTTTTGTTTTGTTGCAAACTTTACAAATTTGATAATAGTTAAATTAAGAGAATTCAGTAAACAAACCCACTAATTGAAGTTTAGAGTCATTTGTGAAAAAAATGTAGTAGTTGTGTTCTACTTGGTCAGTCCCAGTATAGGAGATAAAACTCTCTACATGGGAGACAACCCTGGTAAGGTAGTTTAGTGCCACAGTTATCCACTAGAGAGCATTGCATAGTTTGCACCATGGGGGACCTGGCACTTCTGACTCTGGCAGGGATATTCCTACCAGAACTCTTCGTCTTTAGATACAGGAGGAAACTCACATGACCTGCTGGTAAAGAAGAGTAAGAAGAAAACACATGAGAGAGGTATGCCAAACCAATCTGACTCTGTCCTATTTAATGTTTACCAAAACTAAATAAGTCTAAAGTGAAGGAGTTGGTTTAGAAATACTAGCAGCTGTCAGTTTAGAATGCTATCATATATTTGTTAGAATCCTTTTCTCTTCATATTTTCAAAGTATAGAATATTTTGAATTTGCCATTAATAAAAAATATTTCAACCTTTTTAGAGTTGTTCAACATACAAAATTCTATTCAAATAATACTAGCATGTAATTCCTTTATATTTTGATATAGCTTTATAGATAGTAATTTTTATCATGGTGTACCGTCTCTTTAAAACAAAAAAAAGAGAAGTAATTTAGTAAGACATTTTTATTGTAAGAACTGACCCAGATTTTAGTATTATAATCAGGCAACAAAATGTCTTTGAAGATGTCAAAAATAATTATTTGGAGGGAATAGGAAATGTGGTGTACTAAGATCTAGTTCTTGGAAACATCTAATGCATTCTCTGGTCTTTAGAATTTTGCAAGATTGCCTGATTTGAAAAAAGTTTTTTTTTTAAAATTTTGAAAAAAAATAGTGGAAAATTAAAATTTTTTTTGTTCTTCAAGAATAAAATAAATTAATCTCTCAAATTTATGCCTTTTAATAGCAAACTCTTGATGAAACAAATATTTTTCTGAAATTTCAATAATTATCATCACAGACAAAAATTAAATAAAAACACCCATATAACTGATAATGTTATAATATATGCATTATACTAATATTATTTTAAGACGTCTTGATTTGATGAGATATGCAGCAGCTGGGTTGTTTTTGTGACAGTTTGAACTTCAGTAGCAATGCATTAATCACACTTGGTATCTCTTCAAAGGGCAGTGGCGCTGAGGCCCCACTGTTAAACATGCCACCATTCCGAAAGCCTTCTGCTATTTTAGCATTCAGTTTTATCAAACCAGGGATGAATCCCTGCTGATTTTTAAATTGTCCTTGTAAATTTGAAATTCTCCATTTCACATTTGTTGTCCTCCCTCTTCTTGCTACTGATGCAGGATTATTTTTACTCAGCTCCCCTACATAAATATCACCATTCTTACTTAATTCAGTACATATGATATGTTATTTAGTGTCATTTATGGCATTTAACAAACATCAAAACAAATAAATAAGTTTGTTAATTTTATTCAGAATCACAAAAACCAAATAGAAATAGTGAATGTGAAAAAATAAAGTGAAAGCATAGTTTCTTATTTTTATCTTTCTTTATTGGTCCCATTTCCTCCTTTGATGAGAATTCATACAAGAAAGTTATTGGTTTTATGGATTACCAGCAGGTACCAATACAAAGACAGGGGAAGCCTTTTTAGATATTGCTCCATTAGCAATTTCTCCAGATACAAAGAAAAAGGGAGAGAAAAACTATTCATTTATCAAACCCAAAATAAACATTTCTGTTTTCTGACTTGGAGATTTGTTCCCATTGGTAGGCTTGCTTTGTGCAGGATTTATTTTGGCTAAGTTTGAGGGTATACGCTGGAGCAATGTGAAAACCCATACAACTGTAGGAGAAAAAATATCTATATCAATTATGAGAAGAAAGAAGTTGTCAAGCAGTTGTGGAAATGGTATTGGCAAGCAGCTGACCAAACCCCCTATACACTTGAATGGCATGTAAAAAATGGACATAATATGTGAAATAAAGAAAAATAGTTCTTTTCTTTTAGCTGGCTTTCATTATTACAAATAATTTACAAATAAATATCTCAATTTTTAACTGCTGCCTGCTTTCCTTTCTCTCTCCCACCTAATTCTTAATTGTTTTAAATTAGTTTCTTATGATTCTATTTTTCTTTTTTTTTTTACAGTAAAACTTCTGTAAAAATGTCATATAGAATTGGCTTAGATGTAAATTCTTAAAGTAAATAATATATAATTTATTATTGCCTTGATCATTTCATTAGCATCGAGGATTTTTTGGCTACGCTTCTTAATATCACTTGAAGTTTATAATTTTCACTTGCTATTTGAACTGTTATACTAGGCAAACTATTACATTAGCACATTTTTCTACTCTTGACATTGACAGTAAATTGAATGCAAAGTACATATCAGAATAAGATTCAATCAACAGTATTTATTGATGCCATCTGCTGAGAAATGAAAGCACATTAATTATTTGTTTGTATGAGTGGTGTACAATAATAACTTCTTTCTTAAATATGATTTTCCCCTTTTTACATTTTATAATTCTTTAAATTTTAAACAATATTTAAACATTTTTAAGTCTAAAATGTGGGTGCATACATGCTCATTTCTATTTTATGACCAAAATAACTGTTTTTAGTTTAGTTGCTGATATTTGAATCTTGTTTTTGATATCACAGGTTTTTAACAATACTGTGTATTTGTAATTTTATTTTCACAGAAAATGTAATTTATTGTCTATTGTATTGCTTTGACTAGAATAGAAATTACTAAAAATGAAACAGATTATATACTATTATTACTGATTGCTCTTTGTTTCTCAGATATTCATGAGAGTATGAATCTATTGTGGTGCATTGATGTATAGTGGATAGTAATTTATTGGCATAGCCAGAAACTTCTTGAGTTACACTATATTAAAATTCCCAAGATAATAGAGATATGGGGAAATCTTTTTGATAAGAGCCCAATAAAGCAAATCCTGTTTATATTGATAAAACATTGACTAAATCAGTTTATGTAAATCTTAGATATATCACTGAAATCAAATCGTATATCAATTAATGTTGATTTTAAATATATAAATGACATAATTTCAAATTTTTTGCACAATGTAGAGCTTAAATAAGCTTACCAGCTTTCATATTCAATCATCATTGATTTTAACAGGACTTATTTTAAGGAAATGTCTAAGTAAAGCATTAGAAATTCTGCTAGTTGATAACTGTTTAACTAAATGTTCATATTGTTAAGATAAAAGATTAGATGACTGTAGCAAGGTGCAACATATTGTGTTATTGATTCATGTTGCAATTGGAGATTGTATACTATATCATGACAATTAACTGATGAATCTTTGTTTAAATGATTTTGAGCATTGCACTCTAAAACAGTCCTCAAAACTAAATCCTGATGATAGCAATAAGGAAAGATCACTAAAATGTAGATTGATCAGCTATTTTTGGAATTTTCCATTACCTACCCCTCCATTTTTGCTCGGCATTCTTGAAAATTAAATTCAAAAGTAAAAAAAAAAACAGGCAAACAAAACAAAAACAAAAAAAAATTTCTTAGACAAAACTTTGGAATTTTCTGATTCAACCCAAGAAGGTTAATCTATTTAAAAAAAAAAAGAAATCTTTAAAGATTCTACAAAGAAACCATTGCAGTGCTATGCACTGTAGGTCAGACCATTGTCGTTTGTGCCACATAATACTATGCTGATGAGGAGGACAGTGCATGAAATGAAAATAAGTATGTAAATCAAACCCAAAGATGGCTAGAAGGTTATTTACTCTAGAGATTTAGCAAATGCAGTTTTTAAACTAAAGTAAGCTCTGTATGATGTGTGTTACCAGTGCAATTTTATGTTGCAGACTTGCACACTGGTTTGTATTTCTAAAAAAAAAAAACTTGTCGTGTTAATGGCTGTAAGTCCCATTCTATCTTGGAATAATTTGAAGAAAAAATTTCATTTTAGATGGGGATTGATTTGGTTTGTTTAGTTGCAAACATGTTGGAAGTATAATTTAAAAGCAGGATATATCGATTACAAGTAATACAAAAAAGTTTTTAATCCATAAATGTATTTATCTAATTTTCATTTTGCATTAGTGTTTTTACTGTATCTCTATTGCAGGCACTGTGTTGATTATTACTATAAACCTTTGTAATGAGTTGATATGTCCTGAAGATGCTGCAGAATTCCATTAAATGAAAGTTTATTATTTAATTTGTGTTTTACTTAACTGCAAACAGACTGTATCCAACATTGGTAAAAAATAAATATATTTATTGTAATTTTATTTATAAAAATACCTTTGCTGTTTTGCCTTTACACTTGTTAGTTGAATATAATTAATGAAATAATTGTTGCTCTCTTTTTGTTATCATCATTGCATGGTTTTAGATTCCAGAAGACAGCGCTCACATCAAGTCAGGTTATTGTTTTTTTTTTTCACCACTTCTGATCCAGACTTTTTGTTACAGTATGTCAAAGTTCCAGTGTGTACTGCTTTCATAGCTTTTATGATAATTTTGTGTAATTTTCCCTTATTCATTGATAATTACAGCTATCAGTATGAGTTGTGTCTGTATAGAGCAAGAATTTCTGTTGAACAGGATAGCCATGGTTACAGCACACACAAATAGCCAAATCCTCATACAGACAGCTTAATAATTGCATTGACCTTGACAGTTTGCCATGGGCTACTGGTCAGTTCACTTGTAAGCCACATGATTGATATTGGTAGGAAATAATGGTAACTTAATGTGAGACCATGTTGAACAACACCATACTTATTTGGAATGGATTCAATGCATGTTTTGTGATGTTATACAAAGTATAAATGAAGATTCACTAGCAAGATGTAGTTAGAGATATTCACCAGAATTAGTGTTTAAAAGTAGTACAATGAATCCCATCTGGAAAAATTATTATTAATGGAATGGACAGACAGGTGGTTATTCCACAAAAGTCTTTATTGAAGTATGCAGGGAAGTAGAGTGATAAGTGAAAAGTTTTATAAATTGGAGGTCTTCATGATTGACATTAACTAAACATAGACATGTAGGACATGGTACTGAAGTCTACGGTAATTAACTTCTGGTTCAGTTGTAGATTCACGCATTTTGGTTATTTTGGCACACCTGTTACTTGTCTGAATTTTGTGCACATTTTTGGGCTTACTCCATCCACCTGTTTATAGCCAGAGTTGTACTTTCATGTATGGCCATGAGACCTTTTTTTAAAAAAAAGACTACTCATTGCTTAATGTGACTGCTGTGAAGGCACAAAGAGCTCTGAATCTCCTCCGTCATGAAGTCATCAAATTCCCTGAATTGAACTTTATACTACAGCATACATGTGTAGATCTGGAAGCACAGTTAATTTAGGTGTTATTTTGAGCAGTTAAAGGAAAAAAGTGTTGGATTTCAGAGGTTTGTTAAACTGGAATATATGAGAATAATAGTAATAATAATACATGCAAATTTTAAAATTAATCTAAATTTATTTAACCTACATAGACAAGTATTTGGTTTTGATCATTAAGTTCCTTTTTTTTAAAATTTGTTTTAACAAAGCAAACCATTCAAACATTTTGTTATGTTCATGTGATCTATGACTCAGGAAATTATTTTACAGTTTGGCCACATCAAACATGAAAGACATTTTATTCTGTTGATTAAGACTGTTTTTGTTTGTTGTAAAAAAAAAAGAAAATAGACAGTATAAACTTAAATACAACATTACCAAACTTTTGAAAACAATTTGGTTATCTATTTCAGATTTGACCATATTGAGCATGTTTTACTGAATGACAGTTTTCAAGATTTCTGTTATTATAACAACTAGCACACCATGATATTTTTCAACAGTATCCCTCATATTTTTTGAGAAAATTACCTTGCAATTTTTGTTTGGAAATTCGTTTTAGTGAAGCATAACTTTTATTTATTTTAAATTTGATAGTGTTAACCTTATTTCATTAGAGATTATTTAAATTTCACAATGATCTCTGGTGGATTAGTGCTCAAGATTTGATTGACTGCATTCAGCTAATGCATCTAGATTTTACCAAAGGATTTTTTGTTTGCCTGGTTTGATGGACAACTGCCAGCATGTTCTCCTCCTCTACATGGCATAGTTGCCAAAGTTTTTATCAATTTCAAGTCTGCCAAAGCAGAACTTCCCCTTCTCTGAAACTAGTGGATAACACGTCACCGTTTATTTTTTCTGATTCTTCTCATTTTTAAAAAAACAAAATTGACTAGAAAATAACCAAACAAATTTGATTTGAAAATGATACTTCTTAGGTTTACAGAATCTTCTTTAGTTACATTTATGACAATAAATATAGCTATTTAAATAATAACACCACCATCATTAAGGGAGGATTAAAGTGTTGGAAAACTACATCAAACAGTTAAGAATCAAAAACAGAAATGCTTACTGTAAAACTATCTATTGCAGATTGACTTTACTGTTTTTCAAAATAGTGCTCATGATTAATAAACCCTGATAATGAGAAATCATCCATAATCAGTTTTGAGACAGCACAGTGTAGACAGCAGTATCAAAGTTTGATTGTGGTTTTAGGAAACAGCAAGTTTTCAGAAAGTACAACTGTAATGGCAAGTTTTCAGCAATATAAGTTTTTCATTTGATTTTTTTGTGTTTTTTAACCAGGCTGATGACTAATTTTGTTTGTTGCCTGTAAATGTGTTTAGGGAGAATATGTTTATGCACAAAGTTTTATTCTATAAGTAGTTATGCATGGTCTTGATAAGAATCCCAGATCTGGCTGCTGCTCTTTTTTTTTTTTTTTTTTAAAGGCATTGGACAGTATGGCCTGTGACAGTCCAGCAATGTATTTCTGGTAACCTTTAATAAGCTAGAACACCTGCATTGTATAGATTAGAAACAGCCCAACATGAACAATGCCTTATGTCATTTACAATCTCAGCAGCAACATTTATTCTTTACTATCCATTGCTGAGCCAAAATCTTGTGGTGGAATATCTAGGGAATTGACTAGTCATGAAGGTCCACAGATATCAAGCTTGGTTGTAGTACTGAATTCTTTCTCATGCACCAGTGCCAGAGATTAATTATCTTATGTAGAAGTCAGTTAATCTCACAGACTCTCCAGGGGTTTAACTCATAGCTACCACCTAGCAACTGGTGAAGCAGCAGCTATTACCTCATTGCCAATCTCTAAAGCTAATCCATATGATTTCCCTCTATTTACTTACGAGAATGAAAATTAAGATTTTGATATTAGATGTGTAGATGATATAAATAATTTTTTGTTTGTCAGAGGCACAATTTTCCTTTAAATTATAATAATATTCATTGTTTTATTCTTTAGTTTGAGTTACACAAAGCCTCTGACTAGAAGAGATATGAGCAACCGTGAAATGTAAGTGTGTACATGTGCTACAACTAAAATTACTTAAGAGTAATTCAAAATAGCAGAAAATATTAAATTAATATCTAGTAGTATTTCCACATGCCTCATGAAAAAGACCAAGACATGTTATACTATGGATGCAATGAGACTTTCTGGTCCATATTTTGCCAAAGTTCATTCAATTTTTCCTTCAAACCTGCTGCCGCAGATGTGAGAGAGGTGTTGCTAATCAAGGTGTTTCCAGAAATGTTTAATTAGGTTCATATAAGAGTTTCTAGGCAGTGGTTTTAGAGATGTGACAAGTGCCACAATCTTCTTGCAGCAAATTTGCTTGAACTATTAAATGACTTGTTGGAAAAATGGCATATTCTAATTATCAAGAATGGCTATGTATACAAGACAATTCAAATATCCCTTGATGAACTCCAGCTCAGTCTTTCCAGTGTTTCAAATGTTACTGCCACACCATTGTACTGTGCTGAATTGTTGGTTGCAAGTAGGTGTCTTAAAATGTTTGACTGGCCTTTCTCCACACCCATATTTGCCCATTTAACATAGATGGAAGAAACTGAGACTTATAAAAACAAAATACCACCACCACCACCACCCATAGACCAGTTTTCCAAAATGCCATATGTTTATGATTCATTTCCTAGTCTGATACAAATCTCTACTTTACATTATATTCTGTAAGTGGGCCTTTTTCCCAAGCCATGTGCCCATTGTAGCCCAGTTTATGCAACTGATGTTGAGCTGTATGTTGTGACATATCTACAGTATCAGTGATGTATGCAGGCCTTGTGCATGGACTGGAGCTTATGTAATGATCAAGAGCTTTTTTGACTTGTTCTTTGACTATTAATGACCATCCTGTTTGATAGTTAGCTACACTCATTTTCCTGATGAAAATTAACAATGATGTTATTATGCATTTTCACATTTGTGAGTCCAAGTCCTATGCTTTCTGCTTCCCACTGTACAGTTTAATTGTCAAATAATGAGACCTTGTGTAATGGTGATAAACCATGAGTGTTAACTGTACAAGGCATCTTTAACATTTTAACAACTTTTCCCATTATTTTCATTGTTGCTCATTTTATTCTGGAAGGGGTCTGTGCAATTTTGTCAAAATGTGTCAAAGAATGTAACTTTAATAGATTAATAAATAGAAACATTTTAGATTTGTTTATTTGTGTTCAATGAAAATATAATTATTGAGTTAATGTTTTATGAAAAATTAACTGAACAAAAATTTGTACATGTTTACATTATATTAACAAAAATAAATAAATAAACAGAATGATACTACTGTTTAATTTTGTTTTGTGTTATGAGACTATTTAAAATTTATCACTGGAAACATGCTGCAGATGGTTTTTCACTTGCTACCTAGTGTTTAAGCATCAGTTGATTAACATAAGAAATTTTGCAAGTAAACATGTGAAACTTAACAGTGGCCATTTTTCTTCTTTTATGTAGCTTTCTACTTTTCATTTTCCAAAGCTCTGACAATTATTTTTGTCTCATTTTTACCTTCCCCTAAAAAAAAAGTTTGTTATGCATGTTGTGTATTGACAGATATTGAAGTATTTAAAAGGTCTGTAATTTAAAAAAACCCAAGGACAAAGACAACACTAAAGATGCTGACAAATTAGTGTTCTAGCAGAGCTCTTTATTGACTAAGGGGTTGTTTAGTTTAGAATGTTGGGTTTGCTGCACATTCTCTTAATAATATTTGGTTTGAAGCAAGAGAAACCTTGGTGTGCAAGTTCATGTATCAGCAGGCAGTGTTGAGGTAGCACCAAAAGCAACAAACTAACAAACACTGTTTGCAGTAAGAAACTGTCATTTCATTAGTTTACATTTTGTTCAGTTTTGTTGCTTTATTCTCTTTTTACCATATGACATTTGATAATTTTTGCTGAGGCTTTCGATCATTTCTGTTTGCTAATTACAGAGAGAGAGAGAGGGGGGAACTGAAGAACACTTTTAAGTAGTTTAACAAATTTACTTTAATCTTGCAATATTCATGATACCTTTCAATGCTTCAACATTCAGCCCTAGAATTTTCCAGGGAAGAAGAAGAAATAATTCAAAGGGAGAGGGAGAATTACATTTACAGTTGATAATCAGCTAGTTTTTACGCTGGTTCTAGTCCTAAAGTAATATTAACCAGGATTATTTTTATTTGTTTTGATTTTCTTTTTTAAAAAAAAATGCTTAAGTTTTATGATATCAAAAATTTTATTAGGAGAATAAAATTTGTATCTTTTCAAATTTTACCAGGAATTTAGAGGAAAACGAACAAATGAAAAAAAAAAAAATTTTTTTTTTTCTTTCTGATCTTAAACAAACTTAAATTCAGATTTTTAAAGATTATTTAGTGTGCTACAGGTGCAAGCTTTCCCCAATAACTTTTCTTTTCTAAACAGATATGACTCTGAATGTGAATTTCTAGGCAGAATGCAAAAATGCAAGAATTATTTAACTTATTTTCCTGACTGCAATTTTATCATATTAACTAAACTGACTAATTTTCATCAAAAGAAATTAAAAAAAAAAAACCCCAACAAAACAAAACAATAAACAGCAAGATGAAAATATAATAAATTGCAGCTTTAATTTTTCCAGAGGAATAAATTTAAGCTATATATAGTGGATTACTTCTGAAATGTGCATATTTCAGACTGTGTTACCGAACCATCGAAATTACAATGTTTGTTTTCTTTGCAGAATTCTCATTAATACTTAATATTTCCAAAGATTAGAGATGAACAGAGAAATTTAATTAAAATATCATCCATGTTTACATTAAATGGGATGGTAGTCTCAATTCTCAAATAGCTTCTTGCTCTTAAAATTGCATTGAAACTGTTAAGCATAATTATTGCTGTCGTTATATCATGGACTTATTATCTTTTATTTTTTCTTAACTTATAGTAGTAATTCATAGTCACCTATTTTTTAAAAATAGTAATATCAACCTTTTTTTTTCTTTGGCGTTAAAGTACGATGCCATTTGTTTTAAATCGATTTCTCATTATCGGTGGATGAGAAATTAAATTAAAATTCTAATCTATTAGTTAAGATTATACACTAGACTCTTTGTTTTTGCTGCAAAGGACTCTGTCATTCAGAGATACAAAAAGTTGACAATGCAAGAATTCACATTTTTATCTAAAATTCTGACCTTTTTATTTCCAACTTTTGCAGATATTTATTTTATAGAATTTTGCCACAATCCATCAAAATTTCAGCATAGTTGTTGGAAAGTTATAGTAATGTTTTATGCAATCAGATCTGTTAGATTTGTGCGTGAAAAAATCTGATTCTATTGGCTTAGATTGTCTTTGTTTTGCATGCATTTGAGATAATGGAATCCAGGATGGAAACTTTGAAGGAAAGTCTGATTGAAAAAAACACACACGCACACAAACACACACACACAAAATGGGCATTAAGGTTACAAAGAAAAAAAAAACAAACAAATAACCTAGTTCTGAGAGCAACCATAGAAAAAACCAAAATACAGATTGTTTTTGAGATGCTAAATTATCAAATTCAAATGTTTTGTTCAGTTGTCTCTTTCTAAAATGATAATTAATTTTGATAAATCACATAGTATTGATATATTTATTGCATAAAAATTAGTAAATTCATCATGCCACTTTATGGTTTATGGTTACTTCTGAAACAAAATAAATGAACAGAAATTAGATTTTACAAGATCTTCATAAAATCTGTTACATATTCATGAAACATGCTATTTTAAATTTTCTTGTAGCTAGACATTAAAATAAATAATTGGTCCAGAAAGAAAAAAACACATACAAAACACAACACTATTTGGGACAGAGTTTATTAAATAAACCAAGGTTATCAGCTGGGTAATGGTACCCAGTTGATTATCTGGTAAAGTAGACCACTTTGCATATATGCCACCCTGATGACAAAAAATTTACAGATGAAACTACAAGATAGGTCCTTTCTCATATTAGCTAATGTAAAAACAAAAAAAAACAAACAAACAAAAAGGAACCTACATTTAATATTTCAGTTATGTTTTCTACATCAAAGTTGGCAATTTATGTAATTCCTTTAATTCATTGAACTTCAAACAAAGCTGACTTGAAGTGACATCAATTCTTACTCTTGGTTCCCTGAAGCCAGTTTGAGGCACTGCCATTTTAGCTATTTAGTTTCCCAACACTGACTAAAGTCAACACACCACAGTTATTGTGATTACTCAATAACTGACACTCATTACACAAGCGAAAAATGAATAAATAGCTGTCAGATACAAAATACTACCCTACTTTGTGCTGTCTATATTGGTGTAGAAAGTGCAGTGCCTTAGTTATTCACTGGATTGTTTATTTTTCACCACAAGGGAACTTCCAACTGTAGCAGGGAAACCCCTATTAGATCTCTTCATTTTCAGGTGTGATATGAAACCACTGCTCAGAGGAAATTTACACACTTGGTTAATGGAGGAGAAGAATGATAAGGAACCATGCTAGGGAGATATGTCAAACTGAACTGACCTGACTGGAGGATCAGACTCTGCCCCTTAGCCTTTGCATTCCAGTAGCAGAATCACTGGGTCACTCACTGGCTCTCCCTCCCTATAGTTGTAATATATTATATGGTACATCTGCAAATTTTTTTTTTTTTTTTTACTCTTGTGGTTCAGTGCTCATTCAAAACATGAAAATTTATGACATGGCTAGTGATTTTAAACATTCCTTAAATGTTGTGACTGTATTGTTGAAGAGTGCCTCTGCTGCTGAGGTATTGGTTCAGTCTCTGCTCTATAGTTGGTACAGCATTTTCCTGTTGCAGTGAAGACTATCTGTTGTTTGAATATTGATCCCACCTTTTCATCACTGACTGCCTTTGTTTCAGGACTTTCTTAAACACAGTCATAATTTTCATGTGGGTAGGTCTTGTAACCTTTTAAGGGTGAGAAGTGTTTTCTGGCCTTTGCTAAAGGAACCTACAGTCAGAAGTCACTCTTATGCTGAATGACAAGTTCTAATTTTCTCATGGCTCATATGGATATGAGTATGTAGTAGTTCAGGCAGGTTTTTAAAATTTTTTGGGAGGCTCCTTTTTTTTGTCTGGAAAGGTGAGTGAAATCTATTTTTTTTTATTTTTTAGCCATGACTAATAGATTTTAAACTTCTCACACAGGGTGGTTAGTAAGTGGTCAAATTTAGCTCTCTGCATTAAAAGTTTTGTCTCTTCTGTTCTTTGACTATCCCTGTCATACTTTCTGTTGCATTTATTGGTGTTGTCTGCAAAGTTGTTATTATTCACTAATTTTCATTCTGAATTCCAGTGTTGGCCATATTTCTCCCATATACATTTTTCCCCCCAGAATTTATTGGTTAACTTCATGTGTGGTTGCTGCTATTGGTGTATGTTGTTTCTGGGTGAGTCATCTGTTACTTTCCTTTTCAAAATCTGTCGATTGTATTACTAGTTTGTCTTTATGCATATTTGGGAACAGGCTGAAGGTTGATTTTTTTTTGTTTGTTTTTGATTTCAATTTGTTTATAGTGATTGCCCATTTTGATATCTAGATTAATAATCGTTTTAGTGCTTCTTGTATCTTTAGTCTTGCTGCTGTTGTATATTTTCTACATACCATATTTATTACAGGATCATTTGTGTAAAGTGATGCTGTTACCCTAAGTGAGAGTTCAGCAACTAAGTCATTAATAAAAATGAGAAAAGTGTGTCGGTGATAAAACTTTACCTTGCTGGACTTCTCTTAACCTCCTTTTCTTGCTCATGTTGTCTTTAACCATAACTCTTGCTTTTTTGGTTGTGTAGGAACTGGCGTGTGTATTTAAGCATATTTCTGATGATCCCACTTTTGAACAATTTGAGTTCCAGACCTATCCAGACTTTGTCATAGGCTTTCTCTAGGTCTGCTTAAGCTGTTAACACATGGTTTTGGAAGGCAGCTGTTATCTTCTGTGTTAGATAGGTTGTCTGATTTTCAGTTGGCATTTTCTGAAAGCAGTCCTGACTTTAACAAGAATGTTGTTCTCTGGATTCCACATACTCTTGCTTGTTGATAATTCTTACCATTAATTTTCTTACACAGCTGGTCAGACTGGTAGGCCTGTAACTAGTAGCTGTTTGTCTTATTTTACTTTCTTCTTGTAGTACCAAGATCATAATAGCTTTTCTCCACCTCCCCATACAGATCTGGAGGAGTTTTCCAATTGTATGTTTTTTTAAGTGTTTTAACATCTCATCTAGTTCTGGCAATTTCTTCTTCAGTTGTCCTAATGCTCCGTAAAATTTTTAGGGTGTTCATGTTGTGTGTCATACAGTCATTTATTATGTTGTTTTCTTCTGGTTTTGGTCTTTTGACTGCTCTCTTTTCAATGGCTATGCCACTTAAGTGATTGTTATGCTCAATGATGATAAGTTCCAGCTTTATTATCTTCATCACCTGTCTAGTTAGTTTCTGTAATTTCTCCTGGTCTATGTTCAGGTGTTGAGGTTTTTCATGTCAGCTGTTTCTGAATGTTTCGAGATGTGCCTTGAACCTGCTGAGTTTTGTGTTTGTTTCTTGGCTATTTTTCTTACTGGTGAGTTAGGTATGTAGCTGTTTAGTCCAGTATGGTCTAAAGGATAGCTTTGGTTAAAAAGAGAAAACATTACTTTTTTAAAATCTGGTCCTGCTGTACATGTCTCTCTCAATCTTTTAAACTTTTTTCCATTTAACTTTCTTATAATTCAATTTTGTAGATGTGGTAGCATTTTTTGTTTTCTCCTAACATACAATGTGATTGGTCTGTAGTCACTTCCATACAATTATTCTATCACTTCTTTTTTTATTGATCTTTTGGATATATTTGATTGCAAATACAAGATCTGGTGTGCAGATAGTGTGTCATCTTGGTGAGTAGAATGTATTTTTGCTTGTTAATAGAATGTGCTGATTTTAATCTTGCCAACTTTCCACTTTTCTGTTTAAATCTGCAAGGCAATGAGGTATTCTTCTTGTTCTTGAATTATGTTAAGTGAAAGGTCTTTTTCTACACGGTAGTAGTAATTATAAATATAAATATTAAGGTTATCAAACATAAGCACAATTCTCTGGTATTAAAATAATCAATTTCAATAAGGTTTAAATGGAATGTTTAACTCTATGGGATTTGGATACAGTTTATTACCTCTTGGTCAAGTTATGCTACCAAGGGGAGTCCAAGTAATCTAGAGTAGTAACACCAAGCATCCATGCTTGGTAGCTGAAAAGATGAGCAAGTATTCTTTTTGTTCTCTCCACAAGTCCACCAGATGAAATCTCAGAAGAAGTAAGGAGGTGATAACAAAATGGAATAACTAAACAAGTGCCTTTGTTGTTCAGCAGCTTTTTTCAAGCTACCAGTATTTCACGAGTATGGTAGGTAAATGGTGCTGACAAGATAAAGAATCTAATCCTACAGGCCACAGCTGCATGTAGTGGCATTTTATATAACTAATGGAATATCATGAAGCTGTCTTATCAAGGAAGAATTTAAGGAGCAAAGACTGACAACAAAGAGCATGCTGACTGGCCAGTCAGAGGAGGAACTAAATAAAAAAAAAAGATGCAGACAATGTAGCAAGAAAGGTATGTAATGGCATAAGGGATGTAGTCCAGATGCTAGAGGAATTTACTTTTATTTGTGGTTTAGCCTGCTTCATGCAATACCTTGTGGCCTTTTCTGTCTTCTAGTAATTCCAGTTAATCATCATCTGTCTATCTCAAACAAAAACAAACTGACCTTTGAAGGGACAATAAATTATGCAAAAGTGTTCTCATATGTTTTATTTTAATATTATTAGTCATTTTCCCTTTCAAATGTTTTTTGTGAAATCATTTAAAATCTCATTAGATATTTTTAGTGCTAACCAGTATTTTAGGGTTATTTTTTCTTTATATAACTTATGTTATTCTCAGTATTTTGCCCTGGAGAATTAATTACAGCATAGTGTAGGAAAGAAAGCAAACTGTACTGGTGCTTAGAGTCTAAAGTAGCAAACCACATTTAAATGGATTCTAAGCCAGAGGAATCTTTTCAGATCTAAAGACAACATCACTTTTTGCAAGTTTTAGATGAAGTCTAGTAGAGTCATTGGTTTCTGGCTTGCATTTCATAGTTCTGTACATGAATTCTGTTTGCTTTTAGCTGATACGAATGCTGCCCTAACACTGCTGTTTCCCTAGTCTAATTTTGCTGATATAATTGTTTCTCATGGGAATATTATGCTGTCTGTTAACCTGTAGAGGCTGCCTGTTTCTATGTTAATCTGCTGTAGAAATTTTATACTATGAAGCCTCAAAATTGGGAATGAGAGCGAAAATACGTTGTGTTCTAATTATTAGCACTGAATGCACTCATTTAATCTTTTAGTATTATGGAGTCAGTTTATACCTTAATACAATATCATGTAAAATATTTGTTGCTGCTTAAGTTATTTGATTTCTTTTGTATTAGTAGATTGAGAGCAACACATATAGATTTTAGGTCAATCATCATGCTTATCAGTATCAGTCTGGAGATGACTCTCTTTTATTACACCTAAACGTTTAGTAGATCAGTGCTTGGTCTGAACCCAAGACTGATAAGTAAAAAGATAGATGGCCAGTGGTGGTAAGTTACCATGACTGCTGATACTGTTGTGACAATGTTTGGTCCCATGGGGGCCTACATCACTGCAGACATTTTTATATCTAGCCCAGAAGAAGAATAAAATCATCTGTGGACAGTGGCAACTGGTTTCAGGGGTTGAAACTGTATTTTCTAGTTTGATGTGATTAATCACATTGTAAGGTTTGGTTGAGAGACCTGTAATTATGGACTGTTATTAAAGACCAGCAGCAGACTATTGACTTCATACATGCCACAAAATTCTTTGTTAATTGGTTGTTAGTGATGCTTGGAAAGTGTGCAGATTTGTACTTTTTTAACACAAGTGATAATTAGCTTCCTTTTCTTTTTTCAGGGAATTCTGTACAGTCAGAAAACATTATCTATACTTAAATAGGTAATGTACATTACTGTAGGCTTTCTCCATACTGTAAAAACAGTAGAAAGAAACAAATTGCGAAACTCTTTTAATATTGCATTAAAAACATTTTTTTTTTCATTATGTACTAATCCTCAATTTTATAGTTCATTAAAAAAGTTAACATCATAGGATTAATTTATATAAAACAAATAATTATATATTATATGATAATCCTAATTTGTAATAAATAAAACAATTGGAATATAATAAGAATAATGCAAAGGAATTAACTAATAATCAAATAACTTTTAAGAATGAATAAAATAATGTCAACCAAGCATAATGATGGTCTCAAACTGTTTTTTATATCAGCTGATCATAAGATTAAAAAAGACATTTCTACTCTTGATTATCCATTTCTGTGGTTGAAGAGCATAGAACTGTTATTTTGCTATTTAATGATGGTTCTGTAAATATGGTAGATTTCTTTTATGAGGATGGTTTGTTGATACCTGTTTTTATAGTACTTTATTTATTGACGTGCACTATGCTATTTGAATTACAGTGCATTATTATTCTTCCATAAATTATAGTCCAGACATATCATCATTTAATATAAGAACAGATAATCTTTAAACTTTACATAGATTATTTGTCTTTTGTTTTTTTTTTTTTAAATTTATAATTTTGACTCAGGTTTTTTGCATTGAAGCTGCTTTGTACTGATTTTCATTCATGTTGTATTGCAACCTTTTCTGGATGTTGTTGGTTATGTAGTTAGTCTGACATCATAACATTTATGCTTCTGTATGTTTTTGAAAATAGATTCATTCTTTGGGCAGAGCTGAGTGATTTATATATAAGCTGGCAGCCAATATAGGGCAGAGCTCTAACACACAAATGAAGCGTAGTTTGTTGACACGAATACAGTACTTATCGAATTATGAGTTTTGCACAAAGATATTGTCTTTACATATAGTGGAGCCATGCTTTCTTTGTTTGTACTAGATTTTTTTTTGGTTGCTTTAAGTGGAATAGGAAATAAAAGTGAAGATGCATGGAGATATACTAAACAAAAACATCTTCTGAAAGTGACAAGTATGGCATTTTTTATATTCTTTATTAACATACTCATGGTCATTTGGCATTACTTTGAGTTGACTAGACATTGTAAGATTTCATATGAAATGTGCATGCAGCTGCATCTGACAGCTGGCAGGGAATCAAGACAAAGAATGAGAATGGTTTAGCATGTTTTGTGGATGAGTGATTTTCCTTTCAGATTGTGCAAATACAGATTACTGTGGTAGTAAACAAGCTGAATTTGGGAAAGGAGAAGAGAAGATCATATTTCTAAGAAAAATAAATTCTACTTTTTCATATTATTATGTTAGAGTCCCAATAGCCTGAGCTGCATGTTTCTTTTAAAATAATTATTTGCATAATCATTTATTTTTTAAAGTTAAAGCGAGATTTTCATTCTGAGTTTGATTTGCAACGACAACTTTGAAAACTGTATGCACTTAACATGCATTGATTTAATTTTTTAATTTTCATATGTGCTCTAGAATATAGTAATAAGGTTACAATATTAATGGATTTTACACTATAAGAAATGTGAACATTTTCAGCAGTAAGCGTAATTAGATGATTTTGTTTCCTTTAGACAGTTTGTATTTCTTTTTGGTTTTATTGTTGTTGTTGTTGTTTTTTCTTGTAATAGCAGACTTCCTATCAGTAGGTTACATTTGCTTCACACTTTGTAGACTAACAGTTAATGCTTTATTATCAGAAATGTTATTACAACTCTTGAAGATTTAAATTGTATTTGTTGAATTTCAGAGTTGCATAGCACTACTCATAGTAAAAAATCTTACAAAAAATGGCAGGTTTTTTGGTAGCGTCATCACTAAATTGTTATGCCACAACATACATTGGTTGTATTTTTAGTTTTTCAAAAAAAATGACAGATACTTTTAAAAACTAACTCTGTTATTTTTGTGAAAAGGTTTAAAAAACAGAAGATAACTTAATGAACAGCAGCTATTTAATTATAAATCAAATATGCTATGTTGAAGTTAATGTAAAGTGATGGCCAAAATAATTGCATCACCTTGAATTTTAAAACAAAATTACTGGGTATTTAAAGTGCTGTGGTGTTCATAGATTCTCAGTCAAACAACTTTAATGTAGTCATTTCTTGTTGAGGAACAGTTGTGGAATCATAAAGCAGTTGGCTTCAGTAAAAGGATAATCTTTTTTAACCAAAGATCATTAGACAAGCATAAGAAATACATAAATAATAAATAAGAAACAAAACAAATGCTTAAATTTTGCACAGTTTTGGTATTTTGGATGATGTAATAATTTTGGTCTTGTGTGTGTGTGTGCGCGTGCGCGTGCACACACAATTTTTTCTCTTATGATTTGATCCCCTCTGTTTAAAATTTAAGGAGTAAAGAAACATAAATAATTTGTATTATTTTGAAACTAAAGTAAAAATAATAAAAAAAGCTGAGGATGTCATATTTTTTTGAATTAACTGTGAATGAGGGGGCAAAAATCTAATTAAACAAAAAAGACAACAGTGGGCAGATGAAAGCATTTGAAACGAACTTTAAAACGATTTTGTATGCTCATCAGCCTGCTCAAGTTATATCACTGATCATTATTATATTACTAAATAAAATGGTTATGGATGTTTAATTTTACTTAACATGCTGGTGCTCCAATTCTGTAAGCAAGAAAAAAAAAACCTTTAGTGGCCTCTAAACCCATATGGCTGAGAGTTTGGCCTGTACAATATATTACCTCAAGCATATAGTACAGTACATGCTTATGTAGCAGCCTTGCACTTGGTTTATTCTACGTTGCCTGGTATTGTTTCCTCATTACTCTTGTAAGATGTTCTTGCAGTTCCCTGTTTTTTTTATGTGCAAGAAATCCTGCACCACTTCCCTTGAACAGGTCTGAGAAATGTAATTTGCATAAACTAAAAATAATTTCTATAACTCACTGCTTTTTGAAGAAAACTGACATTTTGAAAGTTATTTAAATTTGTATGCTATTTCTAATAAGATTTTAGATAGTATTTACCTGTATTAGTTTCATTAAGAAATATTTTAAAAAAAGAAACTACTAAACAGCAATGTTTATTTTCTGGATGGCTGACCTTAGAGTTACAAAGTAAACTTTTTAGATTCTTAATTTCATGGTCTTATTCATTGGCCACAAATTTATAGAATAGAGTATTAACCCATAAAGTTTGACTTCTGGCTTTTTTTTTTTTTTTGGAATTTTCAGTTCCTTTTGATAACATCTTGTAATTATGTTTGGATTTGTTAGAACCTTGCAACAAGATGTGTTTACCAGTGTTGATTTTCTTGAATTCATTGCCATTTTTGAAATACTGTAGACTATGTTAGAGGACATGTTTGCTAATGCAGCTATTGTTAAAGGACAGGATGGTTATAAGCAATTATTACCACTTGGGAAATTTCAGAAATCTTTGTTTTTCCATGATCACTGCTAAATGTTTGTATACTGCATAGCCTCCATAGTTTCTGGTGGTTCTCGTGTTTTTTTCTTTTCTTTCTGTATCACGTACCATTTTATAGTGTTCATTTGCATCAGAATAGTATACTGGCCTTTGTGTATTAGTAGCTTGGTCATCCCCACTCTAAAACCTTTTAGTATTTGAGGAAAAAAAAAATTAGCTTGATGCTATGTTAACTTTCTGAAATTAATAATTTTGGGTGGCTGCTTTTCTAAAGATCTAAAGCTATTTCTAGGTGGACAAAATAAACATGCTACTTAAAATGCACCTACCAGATTAAAATAATTTAATGTTTTTTTTTAAAAAGAAGTCATGGGATGACTCAGATAGCACAAATGACTTAGTACTCAGTTTAGTAATTCAAATAAAAAAGAAATTGGACCAGAAAATAAAAGCAAACTTCAATTTATTGTGCAGAAAGTTTAAAAAAAAAAAAGGAAGTAAAGTAAATTACTTAACTGTTGTCACAGACATGCCAGTACTGATTCAATTTGTTGAATCCTCACATTTTCATTACTTTTGACACTAAGTCTGTTGTCCTCATTCCAAAAATCCTCAATGGACAGCATGGAATGGAGACCCATAATTATGTTTACTACTACAAATGCTTTCATCTCCCAGCTGTTGTCAGCTATGCCTGCCTCTTTCTGAGTATGTGAGGCATAGCTTTTACAGCCACCAGGTGGAAGAAATCTGGTATCAGCTTATAAAATAAAATTCACTAGCCTCACACCATCAGGGACATTAATCTTTGGGTCGACAGATTGCAAAAATAGCATGTTGATCAGCCACAAATGACTCAAACTCCATATGAAAACTTCACCATTAGTACACTTCACTCTCCAATGCATTTCTTGATGTCTCTTCATCACTGTCTGACCAGCTAAATGATGAGAGATTCTGTGTCAAATTCCATCACCTAGCTAGTAGATAAAACAACTAGGTGATGTATGCATGGAGTTCAAAAGATACTGTTGCAGGAAAACAAAATACTAGATATAGAGGGGGAAAGTGAAAGTGTGGCCCATCATATTCCTGCATATATTATCTATAACATAGATGTAAATGATTATTAAATGACTTGTTAATGGCTATCTGTTTTCGGTGGATTTGCCTGTTAGATCAGTGGGGCAGTTTAGGTGGCTTGCATAAGAAAAGATTAAATAAACAAAGATGACATTGATCAGTGTATAAAGGGTGAAGGCTGCTGTTACATCTTCAATGGTTTTATTTCTTGAAAAAATCCTTTCATCTTGAGGTTAAATATAGCTGTTGGACCACAAGATGTAAAAGTTTAAAGTGTCACACATGCTAGAATTAATAATTTTAATAACAGGCCTGTGACAAAGATTTAAATAGAAAACTGAAGATTGTGGTGTATGTAAAGTAATTTATAAAATCTGTTGTACACAGAAAAAAGAAAAATTTCAAACTTGTATTTTGAAATTATGCTGATAAAGAAAAAGTAGATTCTTTTGCCATATAGATGGATATGGTGAAAATTAATTACAGGAACATATATTATCCAAAAGGCCTTCTTTAAATGAATTATTATTGCTAATCAACAAGAATACAAGAATACTGGGTGGAGGGGACATCCACTGATTAACAGCTGCTTTTATAGTGTTTCTAATTATTAGAAACTATGCAAAACATTCATTGGCAGGAGTAGATACAGTTTGGTACAGAAAAATTTCTGTTTGCGCTGTAAGGCTTAACAGACTCTGCAGGTTGATTGTCCAAGGCTAGCAGAACCTTCCTTTGGGCAAGTTGGAATCACCAAAAAGACTACAAGTCCATGCATATATAAACATAGGATAGATTGTTTTATGAAAGTTTGGAAACCAAGAGATGTCAAAGTTGCAATGTAAAAATCCAAATTTATAATTACTAATATTTTAAATTATCACATTTTCTGTAGTGTTTCTTTGTACAGAACAGACACATTGGTGTTGTTTCATTTTCTGCACATGTTCCTTGTGCTGTATGAATTTTGGTACTGCTAAGGGGGGGGGGGGAAAGCTATGTTTGGCGCCATGGTTATCTGCTAGAAAGGCGTATCCTTAGCCATGAGGGGCCTGGCACCTCTGACTTCAGTTGGAAAGCCCTTTTGGAGAACCATTTTTTTTCTGACACCAGAGTAACTGGCTGGTGGAGAAGAACGAGAAAAAAATGAAGCCAGGCAGGTACAGAAAATGTAAATCTACTGAACTTGAGGAGGTTTTCTCTTTTCTCTCCAGTGGCTCATTATGACAAAAAAGAGGAACCAAATCTAGATGATAGAAAAGCACCTGCCCAAGAATATGAATGTTGAAACATGTTTTTACACAAATGAGAGTAATTTAAGGTTAGCTAAGATCAGTTTCTATGATCATACTATTCAAGGTTGCTACATGGTCAGTGTCACAATAAATTACATTTAAACCTTTTCTCCTACCTGTGAAAATATAATAAACAAATGTTGTTTTCCACTTGATAACATTGTTATTGGTTGGTGTTTTAGTTTAATTTTCATGCAGGACAAGTACAGACATAAAGTTGTGAATGGGGCCTTTTAATTTTTTTGGCTTTATTTTGCTTTTCATACATCTTTTAACAACAAGATTATTATTGTTTTTATTTAAACTCCGGAAAGTGGAACACGCACACACACACACACTCTCTCTCTCTTTTTGAAAGCATCTAACCCGTCATCCTGAATAACTTGATAGAATTAGCTGTTGCTGACAAATGTCATTGCCAAAAATCATTTGTTGGGGTGGGGTTGGTATTTTTGCAATGTAAGCACTTGGATTTCTTGCTTGTTTTACGACTGATTAGGCAGAAGTGCCTAAAAAGGTTTATCATACATTGAAATCAAATTTAAAAAAAAAGAAAAGAGGTAGATTTAGTGAGAAAAAGAAAGAACACATCAATCTTTGTATGCTTAGGTATTTGATTTCTCTTTCATGTTTTTTTTTAATCATTTCATATTTTGTATGAATTTATTGAACTAATCAGATTACTTGAGTTTGCCGACAACTTGGTGTCTACTGCCAATTGACCGACCATGATCTGAAGAAATAACAGAAGTCCATGACAATACCCGAGTTTGAAAATCGCTAAAACTGGTTGTTTGGGAAGGATGTTGTGTGTGTGTGTGCGCGCGTGCGTGAAAAAAATGACAGTGGCCTTGTGTATACTGAGTGTTAGTTGTTGAGGATCAGTAACAGCAGATGTAGAAGAAAGATTGGACAGCTTTTTTATTGTAGAAACTAGCAAACAATTTTTCTCGCTTAAGCCCAGCTTCTGCTTGTCTTGAACCAGGGATTTATGCACAATATTTGTACATTACCAGGTGAAACTTGGGAAGTTTTAATTGCAGAAAACTCGGTAGTTGGAAAGGCCCTTGAATTTGAATAACATCTGTCCACAAAGTTTAGCAAAGGCTCAGAAAGTATTTAGGAGAGCTGCAGTTTCCACCGCGCTTTGCCCTGATTGTTAAAGAGGAGAATTGTTTCAAACAACTGTTAAATGTGAATAATTCTTCCATTAACTGCAGCTGCTGCTCGATTAGCACCTCAGCAGCACTTTAATTTATACACTGATAATAAAACCAGCAAGATAAGTTTTTACGCCAAGTAATTTGTAAACCATTCATATAATCGAGATCCTTTAAATAGATAACTTTAAATTACAAGCTATTTGATTTTAACTTGATGGGAAATAAAAATTGGTTAAAGGTGATAAAGTTTCTCTAAGCACTACAAATAACAATTGTATTTTTTTTTTTAATAAGTGGATTTTTTTCTTCATTTTTTAAAACCAAATAAAAAGACGGGAAGGTTCTGTTCAAAGGACCAGCAACTGTTATTTTTGTAATAAATATTTGTTGCTGTAATGTCAACATTATAATTAAGTTAGATTTCCTCTAAAAAAAAGAAGGATATATTAAATAGTTGCTGCATGCAAAAAATTGTAATAACTGTACACCTGAGTTGGAAGAATGAGTTGCATGCAACAAGTTGTAAAAATTAAAGTTCACTTTATTTGTATCATGGCCAGTGAAAAGATGATTAAAGTTGCCTTTTCTCCAATTATAAAAAAGAAAAACCAATTTTGTCATAGAGTTCAGTTGTATCTTATGCTTATCTAGTGTGCATTCCAATATGATTTACGTTTTCTTTCTTGAAATGAAATAGAACACAAAAAAATTAAATATTTGGAATCAACCCCAGTGATTGGAATTCATGTTTGCATGCTGCCAGGCTGTTAAGAAGACTTTCAAAAAGAATGAAACTTTTAACATACGATATGTCTGCAGATAATTAAGAAACTGAAATTTACTAACACCAGTCAGGCAGTAGTGTGTCATCACTGAAAATCTAAAATATTTTAGTTGCCCAAGGAAGGCAATCAAGTTTGTGGATTCTGTTATCTAAAAAGATAAAAAAAAACAAAACAAAAAACTTGAAAAAATCTTTTGGTGTAAAGAGAACTACTCAGCCTTATTTCATGCTGTTTAGAATAAGCTGACTTTTAAAAAAAATAAAAGTTATAAACATTTTCAAAGTGATCTGGCAATGATTGCCAAGGTATGAGGAAAGTGTTTATTGTATTACGATGGAAAGAATTTTATTTTTATATTTTCTGCGTAGAATTTTCTTTTAAAAACAAACAAACATTTTTTCTCTATATTTATGCAGTGGCCAGAAATACTTTTCCTAATACTTAATAAAATCTATGCCAATTTCTTTTACAGAGCTGAACAATAATGACACTGATTATAATTGGAAAAGATGCAAGAGAGTGATTATTTTGCTATTCAAAGTGTGGACCATTTTTATGTATTGAAATATTGTTATTTCCATTGCAGATGTATGATAATTTATTGGCAGGCAAAGGATTGTGTGACATCTTTCCATATTCTACTTTCATGTTTAAATCACCTGCCAATTTAGTAACCTGATCAATACTTTATATAATATTTGTTTTTATTTAACTGTGAAACATATCTATTAGCTAATCATACTTCTTCAACAAATTTTTTTTTTAATTTGCATGTTCATCCTTATTACATTTGACAGACTGACAGGTACCATTTAATTTCATACAAATATTTTAAATATTTTCATTCTAGATGTCTTTAATGTTACTGGGCTTGACGTGAGTAGGTAAGGAGGTACCATAAATATCATGTTTGTATGTGGTGGGCATAAGAAACTTTGTTAATTTTGTAAGTATGCTGACATGTCATTGATTAGAAGCCAAGAGTGTTGTGTAGCATTACTAAATGCTGTCAACAATATGCAGATCCGTTGTGTCAACCCAGGTTTCCATTTAGATGAAGAAGTGAAGGTGTGTGTACTTCATCTTTTCAGGAGACCATAGTCATCTAATAGCATTTATATTTATATATACAAACTGGACATAGTAGCTAAAAATTATCTGCTGGTATGATTTGTTATTGCATATTTGATTAGTTACCATTCCTTGGGATCATATCTGATAAACTCGTAAAATCATATTTGAATAATACTTGTGTTAATAATGATAATGAAACCTTGGCTTCCGTTGGTCTGTTGGTTATACTGATAATTCATGTAGAAAAGGGCATTCTGTGCAAGTGAGAAAACAACCTTTTTTAAAAATTTTGCTGTTGACTATAACCAATTCAATACATCACCTTTTAAAAAATTTATTTCAACAGGTTTGTTTGGTGTTGCATGATTTCTTTAAATCCAACTGATGTAAAAAAGAAGGAAATAAAGTACTGCATACCTCACACTTGACCAAAAGACTATAGATACTATACACACATGGGGAATGGTGGGCTGTTATAGTATAGCATAGATCACGCATTCTTGAGGTGATGGCTATAGTTTAGCTCTTAATGTGGTTTCTCATGCTATCCTGCATGTTTCATTAGAGCACTTCAGTCTTCTTTACAGGAATGTTCTAGCAGAGGTTTCCTGGACATCATACTTCATGCACCATCAACATTCCATGGCCAGTTCATCTGGCTGCACAGTGTATGAGAATGCTGAGTTGCTATTTCACAACACCAATGATGGCTCTTATATAACTTAACACCGCACAGTTTTGTTCTGTAGATGCATACTGGTTTATTGGATTTTGGAATTTTGAAACTTTTTTGTAGCTTAGAAGTGGTTTTCTTTTTTACTAAATATACAAGTTTTTGTTTTGTCCTTGAAAGTAAAATAAGTGACTTTTCCCCAGTTAATAATATCACCAAGGCAAATGAACATTTGACAGGAGTTTACTGCATTATCTAAGTGATACTCTAGGATATATTGTGTAGAGAGGAATTTTTTCCTGCTTTTTAGGTATCTAAAAATAAACAGCAAGAGAAGCTTGTTACAACGTTTTAGAACTGGTAGTTCTGAAACAGAACTTTATTTATGAAGACAGATTAAATAGAACATGTGCAACCTTTTTGACCTTAAAACTGAATACCTTTATAGTTGGCAGATTCTAAGTGATTATGAACCAGCAATTAGATTCTTAGTTTCAGGTGTTCAGTTGTATAAGCACAGCAGCTGCAGACTTACACTTCCAGGCTTAGAGATAAGACATTCACTGCTGCTGAATAGAGAGGCAAGGTCATTGGGTTCACTAATGGAGCTGGATTACTCTGAAGGAGAAAGATCAGGTTGCCAGCTTCCTACCTGAGTGACAAAATATTGGAAGAAAACTGTGACATCAATGTTTACCCCTCCAGGGGTCTGGGCTGCTTGTACAGGACTTTGTGTGGTGAAGGTTAATTCTTAGTAAATCATGTTATTAACCCTCTGTATACCATGTCATTTTTCACCTTATAACAGCCTAGAAGCATGAGTATTGGTGTTGAATTGATTCTATATTTAGTTAGCATAATAAGGGTCGTATCAATGTGGAAGGTACTGCGATGCAGCCAAGGTGGTATTATTCAAAGGTCAAAGGATTGATGGAACACCCTAGCAAACTTTAAATCTTTTTGTTTATACGTTAAATCAAATTGTGTGACACTGTCTCACTGTAGCAATTATTAAATTCTTAATCTTCTGTCCAATGCATAAGTACTGTCTTACCTTCTGAAATATTTATGGAAACAAAACCAAGCATATGCTTATTGTCTTTTAAAAAGCTTATATTAAAGAGCATTATACTTTAAAGTTGTTTTCACCAATTAGCTAGTACTTAAACATTCATATATTTCTTGTTGCTTGCAGCATAGTAACTGATAAAGGTGTTTTACTAATAAAAATAAAACTATTTTCATATAGTTTGAAGGTAATTAATTGTGTATTGTATTTAATCTCTGTATTAGTACTTTTCTGAGCAGGCAACTAAGGTTTTCATAGTGTCAAAAATTCATTTGAACTTTTGCTTCATGGAAACCTATTTCAAACATGAAATGTTGCCAATTAATGTCACTGTAAGTATTAACTAAATTTAATATTTTCAAAAAATTAACACAATTGTTATTTACAGTATAACAGTAATATTGTTAGTGTCAGTGATCAGTTCACTTTTGTAAATAAATTAATGAAAACGCTAAAGCTTTAAAAAAAAAATGAAAACTTTAACATAATTTACTATTTAAAGCTGATTGTTTTTAATAAACCTATTTACAATTTTTTTTGTGATTAAAGATCATCCTTAGTATAGAATGTCTTTTATTGTTTTATTATATCAGTACAAAAATAATGCTGTCTAGTGAAGCCCTGCTGATAGCATCACCACAGTGACAAGGTGAAGTAGCATTATTTATGTAGTTCGTGGTGCATCTTTACATTTGTTAATTTTACTTAACCAAAAACTAGGTAGATTGTTTATGTTTTTTTTCTTTTCAAAACTTTAAGTTTTATGGAGGGTCATAACTCCAAACTTTAAGCATCATAGTGGGCCAGTCATTTGTAACTGCTTTCTTTTCATTATAGCACAATCAATAGTATGTTTAAAATTATGCCTCCTTCACTATAATAACTAACCATAATTTATGAATAAGATTTTGACTTGAGATTTATTACTCTTTAAAAATGAAAGGAAAATCATCCTGGGTTAAATACTTGATGCTCTATCTAATGTAGTAAGAAAGTAGATGAGTCTAATGCATTGTCTTAAAATTATGTTAATATTCTTTGGTATAGCTTTCAGATAAAAAAAAAAAAAAAGTGGGGGAGGGACTATTTTCGGAAATCTTTCTTGCCATCCTGTAACTTATCCAAGGAGTTGACAGTGATTGCAAATGCTGTAATTAAGATATCATTGGGCATTTTCAAGCATAATGAATGGCTAAAAATTGTGAAAAATACTCATCACACATAGAAAGATACAGTTTTTGACTAGGACCAACCATATTGTACAAGTCATTCATTAAACAACTGGCTAACTGTCAAATTAAAAATGTATTTTGCTAATTTTGTATTTTTTGCTATGCAGCTTGATAGAAACCAAGTGGTTACTGAAACTTGCATCTGCATTAGATTTATATAAAATTTATCTTTTTTTTTTGGTGGGGGGGGGGTAGCATTTCATCAACAGAAGTTGAACTCTTAAGACATTGTGGTTGTGGTAGAATTGTATTTTACTACATTTTGAATTCCATGTCAATGGTGGTTATTACTGTTTCGGATTGCTCTCATGAGTTGTCTGAAGAAAGCTTGTGAAAATACCTACTGTTCTGCTTGGAGCAAATGCAACAAATTGTGGCGATCTGATTTGGAGAAAGAAGAGATTTTCTGTAAGATCATCTAATTCACTAATGTAAGGGCCATTGTAAATTTAGTCTTGGAATTTTTCACTATTGATGCAAATTGGCACCAACTGATTTTATTCCCAGGCTAATGATTACCAAAATAGGAATGGAAATGCGATTTTTCTAACACATGGGCAACATATGGTGGAGTACAACAGCATTATGTCATGTCACTCTTTACCATACAGTAGGCTTGAGTGGGTTTTTTAATACATATGTATTGTAAGATGCCTAAACAACTGATATTGTGAGCATTGTGGGCTGGTTTAGAATACAGGGGAGATTTTTAAAATCACATTAGAAATTACTGGTCTATGCTTGCAACTTGTTTGTTTATGTTGTAGGCTGGCAATAAACATTTTTTAAAGTTCCAAATGGACAAGCCAGTTATTGCCCTGATAGCTTGGAACTTAAACTTCTCAGATCAATGTTGGTTGGCTGGCTGTAGAACTTTTGCCAACAATTTCCCATCAACAAACAACAGTCTGGTTGCCACAAAAAATCTGAACAATGCAGTATTTTGATTGACTGTTCTGTAAGCCAGCCGATGACATGATCTATGCCTTTAATAGCCAAATGACAACTATTGGACCATCTCTCAACAAACTGAATAAAATCCATTGCTATTTATGCACATTAGGACTAGTTAATCTAAAGTCACTCGGTCAGTTGTTATCTTTGCCAGCAGGTGCTTAGATCAATTTTGTAAAAACGTTCATTGGCACATAATCTTGGCCAGGTTTTTACTGTTGTTCTCAGAACTGGGTTAACATTTTATTGATGATGCTCAATAATTTTGGTTTTGCTGAAGATGTCTTCTCCAGAACAAAAACTTTTGATAACACCGTATCAAGCATAGCCTTTATCATAGTGGAAAATCTGGTTAGGATATTTTATGGCATTGATTAAAATCTTTGAGTAATGTGGATTTTGATTAGTTTGGTTACAAAGATTTACAAAGATACTGTTAAGCTAAAAATTTATAAATGATTAATGTTCTACCCAAGCTAACCTGAAATTATTACATGTGATAGAGGATATGTTTATTAAAAGTGATTATAGATGAATTGTTTTATCATGTTTGTTTTATTTGTATTTTTTGTGATAATTTTTATTTTTGCTCATTTTTCAAATCTTAATAACTGTTTTATAATCCTGTTTCATTCAAGCCATATTATTATCATTTTTGCCAATGAATCCAGAATTGGTATGACTTTAGCAACAAACAAATTTGCTTGCAAAGCAACAAATCTTTTGATGCATCTTTGAAATATGTAATGAATGACTAGATTTTAGTTTGCTTTTGATCAGCAGTCAGATTTTATTGTAATTATATCATTGAACATCATAAAATAAGTATCATCCATCTAATCAGTAAGCATATCTTTGAAATTCATTTTTAAAAAAGGTTTTATCTTCAAATATATTTTGAAAAGTACTGCTTAATTAGCAGATTTTGAAATATTTTTAGTTTGATTTTCAAAGCAAATAACCGAAGTAATTTGAATCAAGAGTATATTAAATTACATTTTTTTCCATCTGATTTGTGAGTGATTATGACAAACTGATGACAACTGTTACGATTAATAGCGATTTGGTAAAACAACTTCATTTTTATGGATAATTTTATAATAATAAAATAATGATAATATTTATTATTATATTCATGCACAGTTTTTAGGGGTGTGTGTGTGTTTTTTTGCTAGCCTCGATCACCAATGCCAAAGAATCCATGTCTATGGGTTGGGGTTCCTTTTCTTATAAAGAATTTTGGTGATTTATAGAAATGTTCTCTGAACTAGTACGGTTCACCATAGGACTAATTTGTGGAACTCCAATATTGAACATTTTGATTTATACAAAAAATAAACAGGTGGTTTACAGGAGGCAAATTAGAATAGTTCAGGTTGTTTCTTATTGGAATATTGTCTTACAGAAAATGTCTACAGATTGGTTTCATTCACTATGTATTGATGGATGTTCATGACTGGCTGAATGATAAAATCAAACATCTTTTTCTCATGCTCATCCATTAAGTTTTATTGTATAAATTTCAGGCTATGTTCAGAACTGTTTCTTTTAAAAGAGTACAAACAAAAATAATAGAAGTAATTTTTTTGTTTTCTATATCTGAAAAAAAAAAACTCCAATACTTTGGTTACTGGCATCAAAAGAGAATTTAATTTTGTTTAGCATGCACCTTTTTTGCAATAAAAACCAATAGTAGAAGAGATTTAAGTAAACTAATTTTTGAATTTGTCTTTATTTAAATTTAACTTAAACTCAATTGCTGTATTAGTTTGTGCATAACTAGTCAGCTTTTCAGGTAAACTGATGGCTTACTCATAATGGTTTTCATTTTAAGTCTTTTACTATGGTAGATCCCTTCTGATCTCTCTCTTTAAGGATACATCTTGTTAGAAGCTCATTGCTGTGTTGTTTTGTCAATATGATGGTCATTTATTCAAAATAATTACTATTTAATTGTATTTGGAAATTTGGTATTAATCTGAGTACAGAGTCTTTGAATAAATTTAATTATTGTGTAGTTATTTTATAAGCTAATAGTTTCTTCCCCTAATTAACATGGAAATCCATTGTTTGCCAAACCTTTTCTTGATCTTTCTTTTAAAATGAAGATTTAATTGAACTATGAGGAATCTTTTGCTGATGTGCCTTTTGCTATTGATGGTCACTTGAACTCTCTTTTTGTCTGTATTATACAAAATATCCAAGTCAAACGATGTTTTATTTCAGCTTGGATGATTAACGTTTTTTTGAATGCTCTTCAGGGAGAAATTTATCTTTATGTGATGCATTCTTTTCCAAAGTAGATGAGATGTATTACAGAGTATTTTATTAGTCACTATGATTTAGCTGAGATATTGTTTCCTATAAAACTTCTTTGACTGCTTCATTTTGGAAAGAAATCTAATTTATCTTTGTTTCCATAATAAAGGTACACTATGGCATATGACCCAGACCTATGTAACAGAGAGACGGAGGAAAACATAAGTTAATTATAGGTTGCCCATACATTTTTATAAAGCCTTTGAGATGTCAGTGCTTGGTGGTTTTCTTCCAAATGAATGACAAACAGACACTTTTTTTCTTTTCAATATTAAGCATATTATTATGCAGAGAGAAATCATCTGCAAATTTGATGTCCAACAGAATCCAAGGCATTCATATTTTTTGGACTATGCGTTTAGTCTATAAATATGGGCCCCAAACTAATTTTGGCTGATAGGCCCATAATGAATCTTTGTTGTTTGTAAATAAACAGTCTGTGTTAATTTATTGTGTTGTTATTGATTGAGAACTACCCAGCAAGAATGGGGTGGGTTTCAAAAGGACAGGATAACTGGAGGGAGAATTCATAGTCATAGGTAATTTAATTCTGGCTTTTGGAGGCTATGAAAAATTATTATTTTTTCTTTTTAGAATTGCCATTGATTAAGTGAGCATGAATTAAAAGATCAAACAAACAAAAAAATAGTAATGAATTTTAAATGTTAAATACAAGGTTAATATATTTTCTAAAACTTTTTTTTTTATTTTACCTGGTTTCAGATCAGTTTAAAAAGTAATTTAAAAGGTTATTTTTTAAATGAAAAAATTCAAAAATTCAATAAGAATTAATATTAAATTTATAAGCATTAAAAATTATTGTTGACTACATGATCCTATGGTTTAAAACTGCCTGTTTTGTTCTATTTATTTCCCATACATGGAAAGCATTTTATATAGTTCACCTGCACTGTAGTGGCAATAAACATTGTATATTGATGCTCACTATAAGAATGGTATAATCTTCAAAATTCTCAAAAGTAAATGGAGATTAAAATTTTAACAGACAGAGAAATGTCTGCAGATGCATATTATATGGGAATTTTTGTTTCCCACTACATTCATAAATATCTTGTACAATTTTTAAATGCATATATCTGTATTTCATTCAAAGCATAAAATTCTTAAAGCAACCTCACAAACTGTGGCATGATACAATAGCTATATATTGTTCCATGTTCTTTTAATTTTTTGTCTTCTGTCTCTTGTCCTAATGTACATCTGCCCCCCCTCTCATATGTTTTTATTTTCTCTGACATTTTTGTTTACCAGTATTTTTTTTCTTGTTTGTTTGAGGTTTTGAAATGCCTGTAACACCATATTCAGATGTCATTTGTAAATGTAGATTGCTTTTTTTTTTTTTTTTGCTAATGGTAAAAGAAAATGAGAGATATATTTAATACAGCAGAGGGATATACTGTAATAATTCAAATTCTTATGGTTAGGCTGTCATAGAGGTTTACTTAGTACTCCTTGATCATATGAAGTACATTTGATAGTTAAGGGATGGATATCTTCACAAACAGGTTTAGCTCTGTTTGCTGGATTGAAAGTATGTATGCTAGGTGTATCAGTTATAAAGCTAGATAATAACCACACCCATAATGGAAAAAAAAAGTTATGTTATGTAAATGATATCAATAGCTTTTGTGATTTGGCTGAGAATTAGAAAGCGTTACTTGAAAGGGGCAGATACCCATCAGAATTGAGAAGTATAACTTTTGTTACTCTAAAAACTTCATGAATTTTTTTGGCCTATTACTAAAAATTCAGACTGGCTGCACTTGAAATATCAACAAAATAGACTCCAGTTAACCAAGGAACAGAAGTGAATCTTGTTTATGGTGGTTAATATAAATTAAAAAAAAAAAAACAACAGTGGCATTGCCTATACCAAGTAAACATTAAGTGGTTGCAGCAAAAGCAGAAGAAAAAATAAAAAAATTAGGACGATTTATGTTAACTATTAAGGAGACCAAACTAGTGCACTAGAGTATAGAAAGTGTAGTAGTAGCACTTTGACAAATGATGAGAAAACTTTATGGAAAATTAATATTAAAGGATTAATTATGCTTTTTTTTTAAATTGGACTTTATAAAGATGATTTAACAACCAGTACATGATCATTTGTTAAATAACATAGAGTAAAGATATGACTTTTAGATTTTTAATGTCTTTCTGAGTAATAGTGTCATTGTTGGTTTCTTGTTTTTTCTTTAATCCTTAACTACAGTAAAGTACAACCAATAAACTGCTTGGATTGGGTCTTGAGAAAAAAATCTGAAATTTTGATTTTTTTCGTGTTTTTCATGAGGACACTGATCAACTTTTGTAAGCAAAGAGAAAGAGATATACAGAGTACCCAAGATGCCAAAACTGGGTGATCCTTGTACACAATCATTTATGTCTCAGAAAAAGGCTGGGCTTCCTAGGCAGTGGTCCAAACTCTTCAGTCTTGGACAGGTAAACAGCTTGAGTGAGAAAAACAGAAATGGGCAAAGAAGTGGTTCAAGTGCAACTATTGCTCACAAAATGACCCCTCCCCCCACACCAGCTTGCAGTGGGCAAAAATTTTGTCAGGAAAAGTGTGAACAATAGTCTGCTTGGGTTGGTTTCTTGCAAAATCCCATATTTTGAGGTGGATTAATGACTGCACCTCACTGTAACTCTAAAAATAAAACCAGCCTTTTTCCTGTAGAATCTGAATTGTAAATGGTGCAAAGTAGTGTTTTTATTTTTATGTACAGTGTAACTGTCATGCATTTCCATGCTTTATTTTGTTTTACTATTATTTAAAAGTAGTTACATTATAGTTTTAATAAAAAATGTTTGAGTTTTAGTACATGACCCAACATCTGGATACTTTTCTAATGGTCTAAATGTTTACAGTTATGTAAAACAGTAGCTATTGCAGCTTTCAAAAATTTTTATCCTGAAAAATAAATATGAGGGTTTGAAGTACTGGATACAAGCAGCTGGTGGTCATCATCATTATCATCATATGCTTCCTTGGTCACAAGGTTTGCAGACCCCATCTTGGTTGTGAGATTAGGAATCATGTGCTTATTATACTAAGTGGGGTTGCATAACCATTTCTTAACATGGGCAGCTACAAGTGAAAGTTTCTACTAAAACTCATTTTCAAATGCAGAAGGATACTGATGTACCTAGAGAAAAGACATGCTAGGGAGGTATACCAAAACCAAGCCAGTCTTGACTGGGATTTGAACTTGAACCCCTAACCACAGCAATACAGTAGTTTAATGAATTTTTATCACTACCCTTTTTTGTTATTAAGTTAATAGTGTTTTGGTAAACTTTTCCTTCTGCTGTCCTCTACAAGGATAATTAGTTACGCAAGGATAATATTTCAGTGTGCTTCTCCTAGTGTTTTTATACCCATCTAAAATTGGAGGAAAGGCTAAAGGTGGCACTGGAATTGTGTGATTTGTATCAAGCATTTTAAAATGTACAATATGGATTTAAAAAATAAATAAATTCCCAAATTTTCAGCAAGAATGCCTTATTTTAACTATTGAGTCTTTAGTTTGACATGATCTTAAACTTTAAATTGATAAAATATTTTTTTAGCTAATAATACATTAGCATACACTGCACAATTTTTGGAAATCTGCATCAGCCAATTCTTCTTGAATGCAGAATTCAGCTGTATCCATAAGAGTTTGGTCATTGGCCTTTCCATTTCCTTGTCTTAAATAGTTATGCTATAATGTTTTTCTGGACTGCCAGTGGCTTTGTTCATGTGATACGATTATCTGATTCCTGGTGCCAAACCAATGTTGATTACTGAAAGTTAAATCACTTTGGCTTCGTGAAATTTTTTTGGCGATCTCATTGGCAGAAAGTTCTGCATCTCTGTAAAATTAGGAACATTTTACCAACCATCTATACTGGAAGACTTAATTTTTTGAGAGTGACTTTTTGGATTATGTCAGGTCTTTTGATTCTTTTCCAAGAATTGGAAGTCGGACTTTCTTGATTGTGAGTAGATCTTGTAAAACCAAACAATAGCTTTGAGGGCATATTTATTCTATGACTCAGTACATTACCTGATATGATATAACTTTCCTGGGTGTTGACCTTGAGTATAAAGCACTATGACTATTTGTCGATTAGTGATACAAAGCCAAAGAATTAGTAATGGACTGTTATAACATAGAATGACCTAAAATGCTTATTGGACACATTTTGTCAATTACTGAAAGGTACACAACTGAGTGGGGAAACAAAAATTGCCCACTGTATTTGCACTTTTGGTACAAGATCAATACTTGATAGGACCTCATAATGGAGAAAGTAATATACTATTTTCAATAGTGATACATGATATACCCCAATTTTTTCATGATGTAAAATGCTTTATCTGTTAACTGCAAATTTGTTGACAATGGTGGTCTAGACATTTGTTAGAAATATTTTTGGCACAGGTTAGATATGAACTTTCAAAGCTGCTGATTGCTAATTGAACACATCTTTATAATGTACCACCGTGGTTTTTTTCATTCCACTCACCAAGCATTTTTTTGATATTTAAGTTTAATGTTTGAATTAAAGGTAGCTATCTTTTTTCTGGACTCTACATTAGGCATACTAAGCAAAGTAGTAGTCTAATGGACCATATTTAAGACTGCTTTTTGTTTATGTTTTTGATCTATGCTTTTTGCAGATGTGTGCATATGTGCATTTGTTGTTTTTTAACAGGACCAAGCATGGTTTGCTATGGTTGACTTTTCTATAACACTTAGTTTCTAGGCTTTAATACTGGTAACACATTTTAATGTTGGTATGAATGGTCACAGTTTTATTTTTTGTGGAGATATACAGAAAGTGTACTCTTAAAGACTATTAACATAAGTTTCATATCTTATGCCTTTTAGATAAGAGTTCTCAATTGTATGATTTTTTTTTGTAGTATTACTTTGTATTAGGTCATTAGAAAAGTTTTGTCGGTTTTTATATTATCTTAATTTTGGGTTCATTTTGTGCTTGCTTGTGAAGGTGTATGCTGATAAGTTATATATCATTTTGTTGCCTGTGTTTTGGCATATATTACGCAAAATCTACCTTTTAAAAAATCATCAAATGGATATTTGTTTCAGAGTTCTGAGTGAAGCATGGATAGAAAATTTTTTGTGCCATTTTGTTTGATGAGTTCAAATGAGGCCACAAAGCAAGCATGGAAGGAGGACACAGCAAATGAGTGCACGGTACAATGATGGTTTGCAAAGTTTCAATCAGGAAATGTGAGCTTTGAAGATAAGGAACATAGTGGATGTCCTTCCAGCTTTGAAGAAGACCATCTGAAAACCTTGGTTGAAGCCAATCCAAGAAAAACAGTGCTAGAAATTGCTGGAGAGCTAGACGTAAGCACTGCAATATTTTCTGGCATCTTAATGCAATTGACAAGGTGGAAAGTCTTTGATAAATGGGTGTCTCAAGAGTTGAATGAATAACAACGAAATTGTCGATTATAGATCTGCTCTTCACTTCTCATAATAAACAAAAAGGACCCATTTCTTGACCAAATCATTATGCGTAATGAAAAATGGATCCTTTACAACAATTGCAAATGATCAGCACAGTGGCATGACAGAGACAAGGTGCATAACCACATTTCAAAACCCAGCCTACACCCAAAGAAGGATATGGTAACTTTCTGCTGGACTGCAACTGGTGTCATCCACTATAACTTCTTGCAACCCGGCGAAACCATCACAGCTAAAAGGTACTGTTGTAAATTAAACATTGTTCATCAGAAACTCTCCCAATGACAGCCAGCATTGGTGAATTGAAGAGGCTCAATCCTGTTCTACGACAATGCTCATCCTCATGATTCTTCAGAAGCTGATCACTTTGGGGTACGAAGTTCTCCCTCACCCAACCTATTCACCTGACCTTTCTCCCACAGACTACCTCGTTTTCAAACACCTCAACAGCTTCCTCCACATGGAATTCTTCTCCAACCAAGTGGCAATTGAACTGCCTTCCAAACAGTCTATCGACTCTAGAAATCCAGATTTTTTTCAAAATGATATAAATGTGTTTGTAACTTGTTGGCAGAAATGTATTGATTGTAATGGAACTTACTTTGATTAATAAACTTCATGTTCAGAAACATTGTGAAGTCTCGTTGTTGTGGTAAAAAAGCTGACAAAACTTTTGTAACAACCTAATATTTTTCTTTTTTGTGTAATTTTTTTATATTTGACAATGAATTATGCTTTTACAGCCAAACCTCTACCTAATAGTGTATTGGGCCTCTACACAATTTTATTACAACCTGTAGATGACCCCTCCTCTTAATTTTATCCTTTCTTTATAAAATATATTGCCTCCAAATCATGTAAAGTTGATGGTAGTGTATAGTATGATCTCTGACTGCATTCATTCCACATATTCTCAATGAGGAGGAGGTTCAATCATTATGGTGGTGCTGAAAGATGTTGACTTGCTGAAGAATCCAGGAACATATGGGTGTGATAGATTGATGGTAATGTTGTCAGTCATGGCAGTACACATCTCTCTTGGATAGAAGTGGAGTGCTTAGTCTCCAGTAATGCACATCATTCTTATTACCTCTACTTTGTCTGCTTGATGCTTTTTTAATCGTTTTTTATGGTGAAATATTAAATAAAAGACAAGTATATGTAAATAACATACAATTCAATCACTGTGTTTTACTTTCTGGAAGAGGATAATTGATACCCAATATTCTATGTGTATATTTTGCTTGAATCTTTTGAATTTGTGAGAAAGCAAAAATAGCAGTGAAGTCAGGAGAATGGAATTCAATGTAATAGTAAATAATTATGGTTGTCCCTGGATATCTTTCTTCCAGTTAATTCAGAATTTATTTGCAGTAGAAGATCCTGAAAGCAAAAGAAGGTAGGGGTGTGCGTGCGTGCATGTATGCGCGTTTGTTCGTTCCAAAGATTGTTTCCCAAGGTGATTTCCAAGTAGCATGCAGTAGTTCAATGAGAGACATATAGGAAAGACTGCTTAATATGGCTATTTATTATGGAGAATAAATGTAGTCCCTAATCCGGCTTTAAAGATTTTAGTTTTGCAATTAGATTTTAACAAAAAATAATCTTATTGATCAAAGCAAAAAATTCAGGTTCTGACTTGCATGCATTTGTTCCTGTACATTTAAAATAACTTTTCTGTCTATGCATTTCCAGTTATTATGCAAATTTATAGTGGTGTGTCCTGTTTTCATAGAAACATGTAATTTAAAAAAAAAAAAAATGTTAGCCTTTCTTTTTTAGGAAAAGTTTGCTGCTGTTTGTGAAACCAAATTTTAAATTTATTTTTAAACAGGTCACAAGAATGTGTCTGTCTCTCCGTGTGTGGCTTTTAAATTAAAGTTTCTTGTTTTAAATTTAAGTGAGAATTATTTAAACTGAAACAAAATGTGGTCATCCAAGATCAGTGTTCATTACCAACTGAACACAACATCAACAAAAGAACCACAGCTCTAAACTGAAGTTACAAGTATACAGAGTGATAAGCTAAGTGAATGTAGAGGAGTGACTTAATTGTAGAGAGGTAAAATAGAACAAAAATAATAGAGCAGAGGAATTTTGCTAATTTAAATTCTGTCTTTGATGATACACAGAAGGTGAAACATGTCCTAAATCGTCACTCGTTTATCGACAGGCAAGAATGACATTACTCATAAATGTATTGGGGTTTTTTTTTTTTTTTTGTATCTGGAACTATAGTTCTGACATAAAATGGAATACAATACCTGCGATTTTTCATGGTTAGGAATTAGGAATAGAAACACGCCTCAATGTAGCATTAATATTGAGACATACTCTTAATGTGACAGAAATGTAATGGATATTTTAAAGAAGTATTGTTTAGAATAATTATTGATAGTGTATTTTTTGGAGCAGGATGTCCTGCTATAAATACTTAACATTACATAAATTTCTAGAAACTAGGAGGAAAAACTAATCATCATTAGTAGTAGTTTGATTGGTTTTTATTTGGAACTTAGAGAATTTCACATGCTTGGAGAACAAGAATAGAGACATTGTTTGTGAATAAAATTGAAGTTGAAATAGAAAGCATAAATCATTAGTTGCTGAAGTGAGTAACTGTCAAAACCCCTTTGTGGTAATTGGTGGTACATTGTTTGAATCACAATACAGTTTTTGAAGACAAATATCAAAGATAAATTGAAGAGAAACATTTATAAATAATGATGTAACATAAAAAAACTGCATAACTTTTTTATTTTTAGTTTTTTTCACATTGATAATGAACACAGCTATGTTTGAACATTTCTCTCATTTAAATTATGCTGGTTAACCACCATTTGTGCTTGTTTTCTTGTCTTCACAGTTCAACCCCCTTCATCTCTATGGTGTCTGTCCAGTGCAATCTAACCACATTTTCTAATTTCAAAATATACTGAGCAGTTTCATAATAAGCATAACATATTCTGAATATCTTTCTGAAATATTAAGAAAAACCCAGCACACAGCCTTTATGCAAATGTTTCTAGTTTTGTAAATTTAATAACATAAAGCTCTCTGTCTCTCTCCTTTTCTTTATTTATATATGTAAGTAGTTTTTTAAAGTTTTTTCTCTAGTTTGTAGGTACCATATCTTTAAAGTGTAACAACTTCCTCTTTAAAAATTTTCTCTTTAGTGTAAGACTTAAAAATGTTATGTACATCTATCAATTAGAAAAAGAAAAAAAAATATAATTTTTTATCTTAAAATCCTAACATCATTTATTTTTAAATATCTGAGGTGTATGCAACACTTAATCTTCACAACATGTCTTTAGGAGAGACTATCACAAATGACAGCTGTGATTATTTCCTCTACTCAGTAATGTTCTATTCTATGTACTATGGTCCTGGTGGAAAACACTGGAATCGTGACTGTTTGTTGTGCCTTTAAATTGGTGATGTAGCATTTAATTACTTCAGAAGAACTTTGACAGAAGATTTTAATATATATACAGGGTGTCCGTAAAGTTACTATACAGTCTTACAAGTTACTATACAGACACCATGCAGTACAGTAAGATATTGTATTAAAATATTTATTGTAACAAAAGAAATACACCTTTATGTTTATCAAAATCTCAGAAAATACATGTGTTACATCCGAAAAGACTGTAACAATCAAGGCAAACAAATTCTAAACTGTATAGTAATGTAAGACTGTATAGTAACTTTACGGACACCCTGTATAATGAAAATGAATTTCGAAGATTATACATATGAACCCCCCGCTTTTTTTTTTCATACTTATATACAACAGAAGAGATTATGGAGAATTAGATATTAAAAATAAAAATGTGTAATGAAAATTGATCAGTCACTGCATATTTATGGTTTCATATTACTGATTTGTTTTCGTAAAGAGTTTTGTTACCAACATGATTTAAATTCAGTTTTGTTTGTTGAGTATAGATTTTCCCATATGCACATTGTCATAACAGAATATGGTTGTCAATGAATCTTAATTCTTATCCCTTTCAGCAGTTTAATCATATCATTTTTGGTGGTAGTTAAAAAAAAAATGTAATATATAAAAGTATTATACTTATGAATGTGGTAGTGGTACACTGTGTGTGTGTGTGTGTGAGAGAGTGAGTGAGAAAGAGAGAGAGAATAAACCTGTTCTAGTGCAGTTATTTTGCTTTTATGAACTGTCTTTTTTTTTTTTTTTACAAATGTATACTTAAATTTCTTTCATAAACAAAAAAAGACTTCACAACAAGTTTCAGATTGCACAAGGTCTTCCTCTACTCTACTGAAAGTTTGCCAGCATCTTGATGTCATCATGTAAATTTTCATGCTTTGATGGATGGTATTGAGATCTCAGCCAGAAGATAAATTATTGCTTCATTTAAACATATTATTACATTCTTTTTTTGTTTGTTTTTAATGCTTCTTGTAAACTGACAAAAATACTTAATAATAACTTCTATAAACTTTAATTTTTGTTGGAGCAAGCTAACAAGTTTTAACAGGAAAACTACCTCAAAACAGTTTTTGTTTTTTTTTTAAGGCATATTTTAAGCATACTTGTTTTCTGCACATTAAAGATTCAAATTTGTCTTTGATATAGCTTGGGTAAAATATTGGAAAATGATTTATTCATACAGCATATCCTCCAGGTATGATGTTTTTTGCAGGTCAAATAAATGTATGATTATTCATGATATGATGGATGATATTAACTTCTCAGATGTGGAAAGCGTAAAATTGAAGTTACACTGAGTGTTTTACATTTTATATTTTAGTAACTTTTTTGTTTTTTTAAAAAAGTAAATTAGCTGCAACAGCAATTTGTTTTTTAATGGTGAAAGAGTTTTATAAACAGATTGATTTGTTTGAATCTTGAGAACTATCAAGTCTGATTAGTATGAAATGTGAGAGGAAGCAGCAAAAAAGATAGATTTTGAGTTAGCAGGACCTTTTAATGGGCTGTTTTTTTTTCTCATTGTTTGACGATTATCCAAAATGGACTATGAAAACAGTTTGGAAATGCAGTATTTGATATAGGACTTGGGGCTAATTTTGGTTTAGTTGGTGTTGTCACAAGTCAGCAACTTGTAAGTTTGACCATTGCTTTGCATTATACTACACTTTGAACTCCTGGTACATGGTCATGTGCATGTTTTTGTCCCCAGAATTTAGGCCAGATTGATCTCTATGTATTTGTTACTCCATTCTAAATTCATTAATGTCTGGTGTATCTGTATATGTTTTTCTAAAAACTGATAAACTAATATGCTGCATCTAGGAACACATCATTGTTGTTGTTACAACTCTGCTATTCTTGATAGTGAACTAATTTAAAAAAAAAGTATTTGGAGGAGAGGTGTAGCAGGTAAAAGTATTGGAAATATGAAGCATGCTATATGGTTCTTGGACAACTGCCCCCTAAGCACAACTGGACGGGAGGATACAAATACTAATAAAACTAGCATATATTCTTATATCGGATATATCGCATATACCATGTCTTGTCATATATCCTATATCTGGGATGAGGCGTTTTGGCGGCGGTCATCTCAGTAAAGGAATTACTTGTAATAAACTTATAAAATGTGAATAAAGTCAGCATTAAATGCCAGGCTCAGGCTTAGATTTATCACAAATAACTTTATTTGCGAAGTCATCGTGGCAGGTTTTGAATATTTACCACTGCTGTTTCACCACGATTATCAGCTATGCATATTAGAATTGAGTGATACCTAGGTTCTAGTTTAGGCTTATTTATTTAGCATTTTGTAAACTTTAGCCCAAACAGCTTCTTTTGCCGAATCATCTAGCATTGAAATGGCATTGCCGAAACATCCTGCCCTCTTCTGTATTACATATGGTACCAAGAAAACTGCCCCCGACAACAGCCCCCAAACAATTATCCCACAGATACTACTACTGGCCGCTTGTTCATAGAATTATCCAAAAGCAATACATCATATATCATACGTATTTATTAATATACGTAATCACTAAAATTGCAAATTGTGGGCAATCCCTCTGAGAAACTCTAGCACATGACAGTTTTGGAAGTCTTGCACGATGTTTATTATCCTTTCCATCAAATCCTGGTAATGTTTCCGCATATGTGGTGCTGAATGCCCTGCAAGCATCTGATTGATGGTGACGCTGGTCAATACTTGCTTCCTCTTCAGCACTTCAAGAAACCTCCATATGTTTGGATGGAATGATGCAATGTTAGCTTGCGTATAGTTATGCTATCCTTCCAATGAGTTGTTGGTCTGAGGGAGATCTTCGAAGTAGTCTGTGATGAAATCCGCTTCAGATGGCATTGTCTCTTGAAGTGCCTCAAACGCATGAACCACTTCAGCTGGTGGAACCAATGCTAATGCTGGTAGCATACGTATTTTGAGGGCAAAGTTGGTGTAACTTTGATATCTTCCTTGTAATCCATCAGATTACACTTTGCGATATATGTTTTGTGCCCAATGGTAGAAACATCCTTTGACTGGCATTGGGGAAGATCTCTTCAGTGGCATTCGTAGCAGCTTGTTCCTAGTCGATGAGGAATGTCTTTGGCTTGAGCCGGGGGTTGATGGTGAGGAGTTGTTGAAGGAGGTCTTCATAAGTTCCTTGTTGTTTGTTTGGTAGGAGGACATAAACACAAGGAATGACTCTTCTTGAAGTCAAAGGATGAATGGTATACAGTTGGTAAAACAGTTGAGGCACCACTTTGAATGTTCCATCACCAAACCAATCACTTGAATTCTCCAGTAGCCTGATGTTTTTAGCTGTAGAAAACACCAGCATCCACTGATCACTGGATCCACTATCATAAAGCAGAAAGTCTTCACCATCAGCCATCATCTTGTAATCAGATGGAATGACCATGCCAACAAGATTTGATGGAATAGGATGTGGGGTGCTGACTGCTTGTCTGTAGCGTTGTACTGCATGTCGAATATGTCTTACAGGTGGTAGTTGAGTTGACACACCTTCTGATATGGACTGGACATTTGCAGTAATAATTTGCTGTGCGGTCTCTTGGGTTTTAATCACTTTATTCTTAATTTCCTGCTGTACAAACAGGACTTCTTGGCAGCGAATGTCAGCAGCATGGGTGTGCTCATTAACATGGCCAACTACTTCATTTCCACAAACTCTAACTTTGGCTTTACATTTGCCATGCCGGCGTTGGTCACGTTCATAAAGCGGGACCATCACATGATTCAATTATGTAATCTGCTTCCAGCATTTCTTCTAAAAATTCTTACCATACCCTACCTATATACAGCCATGTTCTCCTTGTTTGGGGGGGGGGCAGTTGTCCTGATACTATGCTATACGTATATATATATATAAACATGACAGGCTATTTTTTAAATTGTAATTTTTTTGTGAACTTGTATAGAATTCATCTGTTTACCTGTATAAATCCTAGTACTGAAGAATTTTAGTGAAAATATTTCAAAATAATGTAGCTATTTATTTTAGTCTAGAAAGCTAAAAACTATACCTTAAGAAAATGTATCTATTTAAATTATATCATTTTTATTGTGTATCATCTGCATTCAAGGGTCATTGAGGGAAAGGATACTCATGTGGTAGGTCCCCATAATCCTTTCATGCTACCTAGGAATGAACCTGCTGGAAATCCCTACTAGAACTTTTTTTTTTAGACATGGGAAGAAACCCTAGTGCCTGGAGAAAACCCATACAGCCAGACAGTGAAGAGAAGCAAGGTGAAACCATGGCAGAGAGCTAGCAGGCATTGAACTTCTGGCTGTCAACCTTAGCAGTTCAGTAGGCTAACCACCAGACCACCCGCCTGCCTAACTTATAAAATAAGACAAATTTACTTATAATTCAAAAACTCATTTATGCATGTTTAAAATAGTTGTTGCTCTTTACTTTTACAACCTTCTTAGCAATTATACTCATCATTGTTGGATATCAACTTTCTTTGAAATTTGAATTTTCTCATAACTAATAAAGCCTCATAGTCTAGGTTATTAAAATGATTTTTCAGGTTTATTGTTTTCATTTTAGTTGGTTTGAAGTCTCTATCTCTGTGAAAACTCTTGCTGTATTGTGTTTGCTGTTTTTTAAGTTGCATTAGCAAAAGTTTAACCATAATTCAGCACTTAAAAGCAATTGCTTTTCTCCAGGGCATTGATTGATGCTGTCACTGACATGTTCTGGAGAACAAACATTCATAATGGACATTTATGTCATGTGGGTAGTTTATTTGAAATATTTATGACTAGTACATCCATTGGTTCCGCTTAACAGGCTGGATGAAGTAAATAATTGGCAGCCACAGGTAGCCAAAGTTTGTTGTTGATTTTTCTCTCTTTAGTTTTGGTTTTTCTGTACATTCACAAATTACTAAAATTACTATTATTATGTTATGTTGCAGAGACTCTATCATCATCATCAGAGAACCAGATATTTTTTGTGAAAAGAAATATTACTACCAGTGTAAATGTCCAGTTCAAAATATAAATTATTCTAAAAAATTTTAGTTGGAAAATATTAAAGCCATTTCAGAACGATTTATCCTTACTTTCTACCTATATTTTATTAATCCATTTATTTAATTTTTATTGGAACTTGTAGGTTGATAATTTTTGGATTTCTGGTTGCATGAAGGCTAAATAATAATTTATATAATTCTCTGCATCACGCAACAGATGATAGATTACATTTTCTTTCTGAGTGTATATTACAACATCAGCAGATGATTGATGTATGCAACAAACAAACAATATGGCAGGTGTTGTTGGTCAAATATAATAGAAACCTTATATCATCTTTTTGCTAATACTCTTAACTCCTATATTTTGGTTCTGATCATTAAGTGATGGAATTTAAAATTAAAATAGCATTATGAACAAATCTTGAATCAACCAAAACAAAAAAAAAATTATGGGTTTCAGTTGATGATTGTTTAGTCTCTCTCTCCTTTTTTTTCTTTTGTCACACTTCAAAAATATATCACTAAATAATAATTTTGATAAATCTTATTTAGTTGAAGTTCTGCTAAAATACGTTTATTAGACTGTGATGCAGTCATCTGTTGAGAGCTGTTATGGAACAGAATTATTTTTGTGGAGGCTACATCACAAAAGTTATTGGGTGTCACAAACTCCAAGAAATTTTTGAAATGATTTGACAACATACATTTATGAAAGGTTGAAAATGACAGCTTATCTAAAAGGATTACTCAGCGCCCTCCAGTATCCAATAGTCTACAAACAATTTACAGTAATTTGTTCTACAAATGAGAAAAATTTCTTTTTAAAATAAATTTCTCAATATTAAAAAGTGACCTGTCACATTGTTTCCTATCTCTTCCAGATTACCACATGATATTCCAGTGGGCTTAGTACCAACCACACAGCTATGCTGGTTACTGGTATTTGACCTAGCAGGAGGGTGGGTGGTGAATGATTAGGCAACCTCTTAGAATTATTTTAGTTCAGTGGAGCTTCCCTGTGCTTCTGTTATCTGCTTGGTATTTCTCAAAATTGATGAAATTTTTAATACTGAGTTGTAATTTGTCAGCATCTGCTAAGAATATACAAATTTAAAAGTATGCCTTTTCTACTAAGAAAAACAAAACAAAACTTTTTATTTGTTTCCATTCTCCCGTTATCACTCTCTTCCCCATTTCACAAAGATATATATTTTTATTTGGGAAACTTTAAAACTATTAAGTCATGGCATAGAAATGTTTTGAAAAATGTCACTTTAAAAATGTTATATTAAGAATTAAACTGTTGAAAATCTATTTCTGTTTTGGCTTGATTTCCTTTTAAAAACATTAGCTTGATATTTGTTGAAATATTTTTTCTTCTTAAAGCTGTAATATTTGTTGTTAATTAATTTATTACACTTGAAAGTAATGTCCTTTCTTCGAAAACCTACCATTGTTTAGTTTGACTTATATTTGCATAAGACTTGAACAAAAGGTCTGAGATGTTTTTTATTTTTGATTTTTAATGTGATATTGATAAGTTTTCCATGTGACAGATAATAACAGATGCTAGCATCTGCTTTAATTTTCCTTTTTAAAAAAAAACAAAAACACTTTTCTCAATGAATAACATTTTAAAATGAAACAACACATCTTTAACATGATTTTTTAAAAGTAATTTCTTAATAGTATTATTGAACAATGGGGTAGGTAAAGGGAAAATATTTGAAAAGCATGCCATTTTGATATTGGAGGAAATTTAAGAAGCCATAATTGTCAATTGTTTGTTGTAGTATCTGCTATTATAGCAGTTCATCATTATGGATTTATTTGTTGCAAAGGCAATATAAAGCAGCATAAGATTTGGTTGTAGTATTGCCTTTGGCAGTTAGTAATCAATTGCGAAGATATAGGAATTAGTGGAAGCTTTGCAGGAAAAATGATTATATTAAATTACTAAACAAAATCACTGTCTGTCCAGGCTGTTATGATATAGTTTGGATTTCTTTTTTCTTTATGTGATAATATGGAGAATCTGCTAGCTATTGTTGTTTAATGCTTTTATCTCGCCAGTCAAGACACAGCTCCTTTCACTTTCTTAATGTGAAAAGACTGCAGAATAGAAATTATTTGTTGCAGTTATCATTAATATTTCTATTGTCTAAATAAGGTAGATAATGCAGGTAAAAAGAAAAAAACACTTGAAAAGATAGTGAATATGAATACAGAGAAAAGTGTTTAGTTCTTCTGGCATGTGGAAACAAGATGGTTGATCGTTTTGCATGTCACAACTGGTAGTTGGATTAGTGCTTGTCACTCTGATGATAATATAAACCCTAGTTTATTGAGGTAATTATCATTTTGCTTCTAAATTTTGAAATGAAAATTGGTGCATTTCAGTGAAGACATGCTATGTATGAGACTAGCAACACAGGAGGTACCCTTACTAAGACAGAAGCCTGTTAATCTCATTAATCATGGGGTTAATGTAGAAATATTTGATGATATTAAAAGGAAACCACCACAAAATGTTATAAATGTTAAAAAGATTGGATTAAGATAATTTATCTGTTATTCTTGTATTGTCTAGTACATTTTTCAGTAATTATATAATTCAGATACTCAGAAATTATGTAGAGTTCCTTTGTCATACTCGTAGATAAGAAAACTAAAATTTATCAGCTTTATATATTCATTTGTTTATTATTATTATTGATTTTTTACAAAGATGCACCCGTGTCTCTTGTACATTGTTTGACATATCCTATAAACCTGTATTAGGGTTTGTAATGAAAGTTCTAACACCTGATTTCTGGAGACTCAGGAAATGCCACTGAATTCTGTCACTCATCGGTGGTGTTTTAACAATATGGGGAATATATCCTAGTCTGCTTATTTTGCTTCAAAGCTGCCCATTACAAACCTGCCATTCAGATTTCCTCCTCATTGGTTTTCTCCAGTGTTATTTAGGTCAGCAGAAAGAACTTTCTTTTGTTCATGGTGCAGGTATTCCCAATCATTGTGTGGGCAGCAGAGAAAGAGGTCTACCAGTATGTCTCTCTCCATTCTCTCTTACTGGATAAATTGATTTAAATGATGCAGAATTGTTTTTTAAGAATTTTTTTCTTTTTTTTTGGAATGGTTAGTTTTTGTAAATTAATCCTTTTTTCGATTTTGATAATATGGTGTGGGAAAAGATTTGGTATAACCATTTGGAGAAATGTTAATGCATAGAAAAAATGCATTAACTATGCTTAAAAATAAATAAAAACGCATGTAAATAAATAATTTTATTGAATTGGGTCCTTAAATATATTTATTCACATTTGATCAGTCAATAAAATAATTTTTTGTTTTTATTTTTACTTTGCTTATCTAGAGTCACGAATGTCACACTGATGATAGTCTGCTTACAGCATATCCTATACAACTTTGTTGCTGTTGTTGTTCTTAAAATTTCTTATTTGATCACACAAAAATGTGTGAGTAGTGGATGGTTGAATACATGGTGTATTGACCTACTATGGTATGGGGGTGTGTGACAAGTTTAATCTTTGTTGGAAGATCTTTGTTGGTGAACATTCCAATAGCATAGTTGCTTTGCAGTCTTCTGCACCAGTCTGATCACATTTTAACAGGAGTTCTAGTAAGGAATTGCCATTCCCATGCTGAGCCAGGCTTCACAAGAGACAAAAACAGCAATGCTCATTAGAAGTGACCTTGGCTCTTTGCAGCTTTCCAACTATTTTTATTTGCAGAGAATAGTGTTTTCAATAGAAGAATAAATAATAATAATAGTAATTTTAAAAAACCTAAACATTCAAGTTTAAATATCTCTTCAGTTGGATATACTTTTACTTGGTGATTCAAATTAAGAGTAAAATTTTTTTGTTTAACCAAAGTTGGCTGGAATTTTTCCATCTGGTTTGTAATTGTATGGGGTTGCTGTACGATCATTATCCAAATTGAAGGTAGGGTTGGTTCTACATTACCCATTTTTTGATTTTTGACCTTATACTCATTTTATCCAATCTCAGGTTGATCTGTTTGGTTTCTATCAAGTGTGTAAGTACCTTTATATCCATTTGTATTCTCTTTCTACAGACATCAGCTGTATGAGGCTGCTACTTCCTTAGAAAACCTACCATTGCTTTTTTCACTCATTTAGACATTGTATTTTGTTGTTATATTGCTTTTATCATAACACCCTGGATATTCTTCTTTAAATATAATTCTTAAACATTTTTTTTGGTTTGTTTTCTTAGTTATGGTGTTGACAAAATATGCCACTTGTACAGAAAAGACAAAAAATATTATAAAACTTTAGGCAGCATTCTATAACTACAAATGATGCTGTTACTAATAATTCTGAACTAATAAACTTTTAATTTACAGATTTAATAAAACTCAAAAAAAATAGCTATCCCTGTCAGTAAATGTATAGTTTGGTTGGGTTTCTCATGCAACCTATTTACTCAAAATATAAATTATTTTGCTGATGGAAATTAAGGCGAAAAACAACAGAAATGGAATTGTCATTTTGCTTTAAACATAACAGGGAAGATTAAATAAGTGTTTTATTTGGATTTTTGTTTAGTTCTTGAATGGATTCCCCCCCCCACTCTTTCTATTCAGTTTTATATTTCTGTACAAAGGTAATCAAGATTTTTTTAAAAGTAGAATATGATAGTTTAAGTACCATCTTTAAGTATTCCTGATAGCAGACTGATTGCCAACATCTTTGACAGATACCAGTGGCAGTTGACATCCTACTGGGTGATTTATTTTTACAGGGTTTGGCAAAGTCACTAATTCTATCTAATTTTAACTGAAAATCATATATCAAGGTACTTATTGGATAGTAAGCACTGCATGTGACAAAGAATGCAATCCTCTCATGATTTGGAATCTGACTATCAAGTGGTTCTGAATGGAGATTAATCTGAGTAAGAATAATGCATACGTGCAGGTCTTGTACAGTAGTTTCTAAGTAAAATGGCATGATTACTATACATTGATTGTAGATGCCACAATGGTTGCAGTATCAACTGCTGGTTTTGTCTTATGTTTCATTAATGGTATCCAGATTATTACTCGATACCATTACCACCACAGGTGTAGTGGTAGTGATTGCAAGAAGCATAGTACTTGGAGAAAAACCTGCACAGATAAATTTTACTTGATTTTTGTTTAGGATACTGCTTACCCCCCCCAAAAAAAAAACAAAAACACAAAAGTGCTACTTTCTTTTTCCTTTTCTTAAATATTATTATGTTTATTATTTTGTTGTCTTGATAATAACACATTTGCATGGGCCATTTTTGACATTTATATTGTCTTTAACCAAATGTTCTAAACTACATTCATTCATCCAAATCTCTAATGTTCCACTAATTCTTATATTTATTTATCTAAACCTGTATCTCACCAAGTTTGTCTTTTCAAATGCTTTTACATCAAACCATGGCATCATGTCTCTGTCATGTGATAGAGGAAGTTCTAGTTTTAGCATAGCTGAAGAAGGCTAGATAGACTAGAGCAGTGGTTCTCAACCTTTTTTGCCCTAGGCCCACTTTTATTTTCTGAAAAAACGTATGCCCCACCATTAGCAGAAAAAGATTACAATTTCAAGTTTTAATTAAATGATTTTATTTTACTTGCAATTGTATCTTAATGCATTTAAGATATTGAACAAACCGGAAGATATATTTCATATTATGTTCAATATCTCAAATGCATTCAACGATTGTCATCACTTCAATGGGAACCTTGCCCCTGATGCTGGCTGCAGATTTTTTTGATTCTGGGGGCTAATTTTGTAAGTTTCAACCTTAAATCTTCACGTTTTGTAATTTCCAGTCGATTTCTCTTAGCTAGTAGTAAATCACTAACAGCACTGAAGCCACATTCAATTAAATAAGACGATGGAAAATGTATCAATAGTTTCCTTGTTAAAGTAGTGGAGTTTGGGTATTTTTTTCAATCTCGTTAGAGAGCCACATCATGGTTCCTTTCACTTTAAACAGAGTTTTCACAGATTCATCATATTGCAACTCAGATAACTCCTCTTGGTATTGCACCGGGACTTCAGATAAGTTCACCAGCAATGGTTAAGTTAACCAAGAGGGAAAATCTATGGCTTTTAAATTACAAAATCTATCATTGAAGTCGGTAACTAACATTTTCAAATGGTCAACAATGACTTTTGTAGTATCATTAGTTACCTTACACTTATTTAACCAATAGAAGTGACTGAAATTTCTTGCATAAATATTCCTCTGGCATAATTCTAGAAGTGCTGTGAATCCAAATATCTTTGTTTTTGCATCAACGAGCATCATATTTTCCCCTTGGAGCTGCTTTTTCAATGTACTTAGTTTTTCAAAAATCTTTGTTAAGTAACTCACATAAGCTTTTCCATCGGTTGTTAACAGGAGCTTCATTTCAGGTCTGTCTTTCAAAACCTCACTGAGGAGAGATCAAACAGTTCCATAAACCCTCACTGAGGAGAGATCAAACAGTTCCATAAACCTTTTGAACCAACTTTTTAATTATTTCCTAAAATATTCTTATAATTTACTAAAAGATTCTTAGCCCCATGCTCCACCAAAATATTCCTAAGCCCCCACCTTGAAAATCACTGGACTAGAGTCAAAGGCCATCTGCTGAACAAGTGGGTTGTCTCAGCTAAATTGCACTCTGCCACAAAAGAGACAGGGAGTCTTATTGGTTAATTTAAAGCTATCATTTCCTGAAATATCCTTGAAGGCAGACCTGATTATTTACTGATTTTTGCATCTTCTATATCACTAGCGAAATTATAATGAATGATAGATGTTTACTATTTTTCTATCTTTTTAGTAAAACATGAAGATAATTACTCTTGAAGGGTTATAATCTTAGGATATTTTGGTGAATCTGTGCCAACAAAGAAACAAATGGACTTTATACTTTGTTGTCCGCACATGTACCTTAATAAGACTATAAAAGGTGATTTATACAGCTATCCAGAGAAAATTGTTAACATTGTTTGTTTGTTTTTCAGAAAAAAACAGGACAAAAGCTTTTTTTTTTTTTTTCTAATTCATAACTGTGTAGCTCTTCTTCATTGATTCTGTTTTTGATAAACCAGTTCCTACTCTATGGATGGCCATATCTGATTATTATACCTGATAGTTAGGATCACAAAGAAAAAAATGGAAACTAAATTTAGGTTAATATTTAAACAGTGTGAAAATTGTAAATGTGTTGATCTCAAGCAAGCTGAACCAAAATTATTTCAATATTTCACTTGCAATTGACTTTTAACTTTAAACATGCTTATAAATTAAGTTTTTAGCAAAAGTTTAAAAGGTCATGTATTCACAGTGGATAATACTAGGGGAAAAAAAAACAACAACAACAACAACTATTTAAGAGATTTAAAAACAAAAAAAAACCCTTCTTTCTTGGGAAAATGCAAGTGGTAAAATGGTAATTTGCTGCTCATTTTTAGCATGAATTCTCAATGTAAGTAGAAAGTTCTTACTACTGTTATTATGCTGACTGGTATTTGTCCTGTCTCCACTGTTTCTGGCCCTACTTGATCTACAGTCTATAGGTGAAAAGAGAAAGGAACTTTTGTTACCAGCAGTTAAATATTTTTTCTTTTCAACTCTTTTTGTTTCTTATTTTTATTCAGTGTCTTGAAGTCTAAAAGTTATGTCTGCTAGCAATTAATTGTTGAAACCATGATTAGAGCTCTTAAAAAAGAAACATTACTTGTAAAATAATATTTTAAAATTTGTAATATAAATCCTTTTCATTGTGCACTAGGAAAAAAAAATTTTTTTAATTAAATGAACCAGTATCTTTTTTGGATTGATGCTATGGGGTTTTAATTTAAGTTTCATTTCATTTAAGGTTATATAGCGATGAGCTGTAGAAAAACAATTTTGGACTTCAGATTCACAAAATTAAAAAAGAAAAAAAATGTAATAAATATTGGGGCTAAATCCTGAGCAGTATTAGTTAACTTGATATTTACATTTTGTGTGCATAATTACTGATTAAATTGTTGAATTTTATTAGATACTTGATTCTGGTATAACATAATGTAGGTAATACATTTGAGGATATAAGTAATATTGACTATGTTAGTTAAAAGTATGTTGATTAATTTATCTATGCAATTAAATTAGACTGTCAACAGAAGTAAAGTTATGTTGGTAGGTAATGTCAGTAACTTTTTACAGAGACAGTACTTTAATCTGTCATGCTGATTTTCATAACACTTAAATTTGTGCTGCTGTTTTAAAAATTTATCTGTGGTTTTAATAGAGATAAGTAAATGAGCTAGGGTTACTGCCTTTGTCAAATTCTTTTATGAGGTAGGGTGTGGAAAAGCCACATACTTTAGTTTACTCTCTTGCAGAACATTTATCCTCCAGTTCTGCACTTGTTCACTCTTCCCTCCAAGGTAGATAGATTCTTTACTCTCTCTCTCTTTTTTTTTTTTTGTTGGTTTAACTTTCTAACCTGCACATGATATAGAAAACATCCCAGTCACTGATTACTCCTGATATAATTCATATCTCTATGTAGTTTCTTTTGCCTTTGTCCTGAGACAGGCTGACAGAGTTCAGATGTTGAGGAACAATGCTTGTGTTTCTGCTCACTATGGGTGTGCCTGAAAAATAAATGTCAGGAAGTAATCTGCACATTGTTTGTGTATCTTAAGCTGTCATCATCTTCTGCATAGTTGGATCATACTGTTTCTGAGTGTCTGTAAATACAGATTCTTTGCTGTTTTAACCTATTACAATCTTTAGCAGTAGCCCTCAGTTAAGTGACTGGATATAAATAAGGATTATTATAGTGGTGCTGGTTTATTCAATAAAGCCATTTTCTGGAATTGAATTTATTTAACAGATACTATCCAAAATGATTCGTACTTAAATTTATTACTTAAGTTTCAAAATTGTGGTTATTTTATTTAATATGCATTTATTCCCTTTAAAATACCTCATAACATATAGTAAAATCAAAAGTGTGGCACTTTTTTCCGCTCGGTCTGCCTATCTGGCTGGAAAGGTTAGGCACATCGGGACCGATTTTTTGACCTGACGTGCTGAGGCCTTTCCCCCCCAAGATAGGTTTTTGGCTGGGGAAGTGATCCTTCCCAATGGAGTTTTACTCCCACTAACATGGGATGCTTCAGCATCCCTATATGCTGGTTGTTTTTCGACCAGCCACATGAGGTGCTTCAGCACCTCAACCTGGCTCCAACCTCCCCACACCTTTCCCTTTGTATTTACACACACACGAACTTTACACTTGTACACACATGCATAACACCACAAAAAAATAAAAAGATCAAGGCATACTCTGGTCACCGACCGACTTGCTAGCTTGCCCTAGAGATTTGGGTATTGCCAATTTGCCATGCTCAACCTTGCAAGCTGCCTAGTTGGGGAAGCATTTATTTGAATGCTTTTTGACTTCAGATTAGGCCATAATACATTTCCATAGTTATGACACTACACTGCATTGGACTAAGGAGTCGCACATACCACAAAACATGCTTTTGCAAACACGGTATCACCACAAAAAGAAACAACAAAAAAAAAATTCCCAACAAAATATCTCCAAAAAACATGGTACAGGAATACTCCAACTTACATAGATTCGACTTTACATAAGAAATAAATTCCAAAAAAAAATTCGAGATATAGCAAAAATGTTACGTATTTCTACATATGGGGACCAGGGTATGAGCTGGCACTACTATTAGCTGTGGAGTAATGTGTGCTGGGGTCTAAGTGTGCTAGTTGGCCAGCATCCCTCTCCCATGCTCTCATTTGTGTGTTAGTATCCATCAAATCAGTTTAGTTGTGTGTAAATCTTTTCATTTTTACGTAAATTTTTCTGTTGCAAGCCATGGTGCCAAAGTGTAAAAGTGATGCTAGTGTTGGTGGTTCCACAAAGAAGCGTAAGGTGATTACATTTGAGGAGTAAGTGAGCACAGTAAAGAAATATGAAGATGGGCAAACTTCGTTTTCCATTGTGTATGGCCTGGGCATGGCCGTATCGATGGCTAACATGATAGTGAGAGAGAAAAACTATATTAAAAAACAGGTGAATGGATCTGCTCCATCAAATCTTTGGTGATAATGAAACAAAGGACTGGGGTAATTGCCAAAATGGTGAAATTGTTGATGGTGTGGATGCAAGATAATAAGCAGAAGCGTGCGAGTTCGACTTAAGTAAAAATCGACTTATGTGTAGCTGACTGGAGCATAACTCTTACGTAAGCCGGGGTATTCCTGCATACATAAAGATATACCAAAATTCGGAGGTTTGCCTCTTCAAAAATCTGATATTAGCTCTTTGGTCATTAGCTTTCTATAACATCAACAATCTTAGATATTGTACTTGAATTTGTAGACATATGGTTGAGGTAGCATTTCTGATTATTTAAATACTGTTATCATTTGTACAAGTTGTATTGTGCATAATGCACTCATATGATTATAGATTTTTTGTAGTTTTATTTTGTGTGATTATAGCACTTCCAGGTGCAAAACTAAATTATAATTTAAATAGTTAATAAATAGTTTATTGAATTTTTTGCTTTAATAAGAAACTTTTACAGTTATACTGAATAATAGGTTGTTTATTGCAGTATCCTGTGGCCAGTGTAAGTCCATGGTGGCATCTCATTGCTTTCAAGTAAAAATGTGGAATGGGCTTATACTTTAGAAAATAACTGTACATTAAAAATTTAGTGAACTTTTTTATGTCAGATAGTACTGAATTTGAGGCATAATATTCAGTGTAATAAATATGAAAAGGTGGATAGATTTTAAAAATAATTCTTAGTATTACTGCAAGATTTGTATTTCCTGTGTTGCTTTTTAACATAGTTTGGTAGCATTTACCAGATTTTTTCTCATCAAAATTTTGCTTTTGACTGAGTTACTGCACATTTTATTGTATGATTTCATTATCTGTTGGCTCTATGTAAATATTTTTTTTTTAAAAAAAAACTATAAAGTGGATAGTTAATCTTATCGCAGTTTTTCTTATAAACTCTCTTTTTGCACCATTGTTTCTACCTGCCACCCACTGATCACATCACAAGTTAAATTATCAATAAATACTCTGTGGCACTAGGGTCTACAAATTTAGCCTTGAAAATTAGACCAGATAGGTTTAATATTAGAATCATCAAGAAATAATGTGCAGAAAAATGAAAAGTGCAGAATTAACATGCATATTCATCAAATAGGAACAAACATAATTTTTATTTATTATTATTTATTCTAAAAATAAATCTTGCAAATGAATAATAAATAATAAAAAAAAAAACTTTCATTTTCGTGGTAGTCTGTTCATACCACAAATTTTGTAAATTTTAAGTTTTGTAATAGGAGTTTGGATTATACTTAAAGAGCTCTCTAATTTTTTTCACTTTTACAAATATGGTGGACTTATATTCCCGAAGATGTAGTATTTTAATTTTTGCTATATAACTATATAGCCATTAAATGTACAATGAAATGCCTTAAAATGTTTTGCTTGTGTGTTGCTTTTGTATCAAAATAGCATACATGCACCAGATAATTCTTACCTCACTGATGCTTATTACTTATGTTGACTTTTTTTCTTTTTAATTGTAGGTAAGTGAAAGTTGTTAATCCACTTTAGAGTCTTTCTCTTTTGGACCATGAATTACTTTTGGTTTCTTTACCTGTTCTTTGTCTGTCAAGATTTTAAAGGTAAGTCTGAAAATATTTGCAATATCAAATGTCGTTTTGAAATTGTTTATGTTTGGTCATGTTCACATTCCATGATGGCATGTCATCACCATTTATCTTAAGAGGAAGTCATTCAAATTCACTCAGTCAGCAATATTGTGAATTTTAAAAAGAAAATCTGCTTATCGTTCTTGCTAAATAAAGTTTTGAATGAAGGTGAAGCAATCAATGCATACCAGAAAATTTCATATCTTTGTTTTATATTTTCATTTGGCAACCACAACATTGTTATCATGAATAGTTGCTAAGATTTTGTCTTCTGGGATGGATTGTAAAGATTTTCACTGGCAAAATAATTGTGATTAACCTGAGAGGGAAAATTGATCGAATCCTTTATCAGACTGTCATCAAGAACATTGGCAGTATTGGTTAATGATTTCCTTTTTGTGTTCCTGATCTCTATTCCATGAAGTAATTTAAAAGCTACTTGGTGTTTTATTGATGTGCAATTTGGCTTCGTTGCTCAGTTCATTGATGTAAAGTTAGTATATGGTAGAAGTTTTTTGTTTGGCTGTTACACGTTAGGGTAGCTAACTTTCAGGGCCTTTTTGTTTTTTTGGTGCTGATAACACTTAAAAACTTCATCGGTTGCTAAAAAGAACAAAAAGCTTCATGAACAAACAAATCATTGCTTTGTAATAATAAATTAGAGGAAATTAAGTACTTCCTTTTACATCGATCCATGACCAAAATCTTTAAGGAAAACACCAACAGTATATAATAAGATTGGCACCAAGCAGCTTTTGCAAATATTTTTCAATAATCATTGTTACTGAAAATTTACAATAAATTAATGCGATAAAAAGGTTTTTAATTTTTTTTTATTTTAATAGATGAGAAGGATAATTCTTTTTGCTTGACACATTTTATACCTTTGTCTATACAAATATTCATCATCTTTCTGTTCAGAACCTGATTGTTTTGGCTATGAAACCTCACACATTTATTGATTTGGGTAAATATGTAGTCATCATATCCTTAAGACATAAGCTATTATAAATTTTTTCTGCATACATCAAATTGTACAATGATAGTTTTGGCATATGATTACCTGAAAACTGATTTTAAAAAAATATGCAGGACTGCATGCTTTGCTGGGCAAGCTAATATGAGGGTGTTTCAAAAAATAAAGGCAATATTTACATCAGTACTTTCTATGTGTGATGATGAGCACCATGCTGCTATGCAACATTGATGTGTTGGTACTTCATCTCGTCCTCTTATTCGCATGAGCAAGCAAGAAGCAGCCATGCAGTTGCCAGTGTGCACCAGAGAAAGACAGCGATCTGTTATTTGTTTTGTGTGGGCTTAATTTGTTCCACTGACTGAAATCCAGTGAAGAATGTTGGCTCCACAAAGAAAAGTGTACAAGTCAGCAAAAATAGCTGAGTATCACTATTAGATGAAGATCAACTAAGCACAAGGTGTTTTTTTGCAGTGTAACAATGCAAGAACCCTTAGTACTCTGAACCTTTAACCTGTCTTTTCTACAGTTGAGATCTTGCCTCCTGATTTTTTTTTCACCTCTTTGTACCTTTTGAAAGATACTCTGAGATCAAAGATTTGTTAGTGATCACAAGATCAAACAGGTAGTGCAGTTGAGGCTTACATTGGAACCAAAAAGCTTCTACCAAGGTGGTATGAAGAAACTTTTGAGTTATTGGACAATCTAGAGAAGTGATGCAGTCCAGTAATTAACACTTAGTTGGTCACTTGCTTTATTTACAAATTGCCTTTACTTTATAACACGTTCATATATTCTGAAAGTATCTGCTAGAACTCTTCTAATTAGTACTGTAAAGAAACTGAAATAGATAAATGAGCAAAACCATGCCAAACATGGCAGAGATCTTCGAATTTCATAGTTATCTGGCTTTGATTAAGTAATTTCTTTTCCAAAATTATATAAAAGATCATTAAACTTTTCTTGATACTTCGCTTGTACGTAAATATTATTTACTACTGATAGTTTTTAAATGAATATAAATAGTATTGGAAAACATTCAGTGATAAAACTGTAGCTGAAGTCAGTACATCTAACTCTAAGAAAATAGTAATTGAAGAATTTTAAAACTTCAGTTTGTTTCTATATTCAGGTTAACGGGAAAAAAAGTAATCGGATCATTGAATGAAACAGCATATAGTTTCTAAAGTCTTTTGTGTGTATTATAGTTTTTTTTGTGATTAACTTTGAAAAGGTTGGCACATTTGTGTATAGTTTTTGTGATTTTCCTATGGTATGCTGTAATTGGATAGATTTTAGAGGAAAAATGTTAAGGCATTCTTTGTTAAATTTGGAGATGATTATAAAAATATTTTCTTTAGTATTTGCATGTTAGTACCTTAGAGATTTTTAAATGTAATTATTGATTTGTAAGCTTGACTGATGGAATATTTTAAGATTCTCCAAAAAAAAATTTTTTTTTTTTTCATTTTTTTATTTTTATTTTTAAATGTTACAGCAGTTTGCATTGATCAGTTTATAGCAGCATTGTTTAGACTGTGTGCAGAACTACTGCCAGTGCCTGTGATTTGGCTGCAGGGGGATGTGATGAATAGACTACATTGTTGTGTGAGGATGTGCCAGCAGCTTCATTAGATGCTTATTGTAAGAAAATTATAGCTAGCATGCTGCGGTGTTCATAAGCTTTCAAATGCTTCTTGATTATTGTTTTGTTATGTGAATATGATAGAAGCAGTTCATATTCTTCAAACCTGTGTGTGACTTATTGGCTTTGTTTAGGAAGAATGGGACTTAGCAGCAGATGTTGCCAACAGATGTGTGGGGGAGAACACGAACAATACGCAAAATCCAATTTGTTAAAAAGGACCACCATGCAACAGTGTAGTTTGTGTATTACTTTAAGATAAACAGTTTCCCTTGCCAGTAATTTAGTAGTATTAAATTGTAACTTCATTAATTATCATCACTTAATGAGTCCAGAAAATAAGCAGTAACTGCTATTGTTTTCACATTGTGCAGAAATGGTGTTAAATGATGCATTCTTAGAGCTTCAGAACTTTGGCATTGTTTTTCCTCAATAAACAATTTCATTGTGTTTTCCAGATTCTTCAAGCAGTTATAAGTAATACATTTATAATGTGTGCACTCTGTTACTTGTTATCAGTTGTGTTCATGGAGAGTATGATCCCTTAGCTTTTTAGCTGGAATAGACCCTGGTCCTGGATTCTAAATTAAAAACAAATTCATATATTAAGTTGAAATAATGGTTTAATGAACTCTCATGGTCTGATAGATGTAATCAAACAGTTTGATAGAGTTATAGAATCTGCCCATACCAATATATTCTTGTTTGTAACCACGAGCCAGATGACAGCACTGCTATTAACTCTTAATTCATTGACATAAAGGTTGTTGTGATTACTAGTATAAATCTCAGCAGGCATAATATCATCAGTTTATTCCCATGGCAGGAAAGGCTTTATTCCTCATTTGATTATCTTCAATATACTGTTTTATTGGGTGCCTATTTTTCATTAGTATCACACCCTCATCCAGACTGAGGTGCTATCTTGTAGCAAAATGGTGATGAAATTTAGGCAACAGGATTTCAAGCATAGGTTTCACTTTATAAATCTTATCAGTCTTATCACTGGGAGGATCCTGTTCATTCATCAACCAAATGCAATTAAGTTTAGGGAACTAATAAAAGGTCACATTTCACAATGTCCCAAAATCCAGGTGTACTTGAAATGAAGCTTTTCCCTATCCCATGCCAGTAATTTTCACTCCATGGTTTTCCAACAGAATTTTCCATCTGTATTTGAAGCTCTATAAATGCTTTCATTTCATCAACATCAACAGGGGTAAAGGATTTTGCATACTATGCATTTGCTGTCATTTGTCTGAGCTGGTCGGTATGATGTACTCCATGTACACAACAATTCTTAAAAATTCTCATCAGGAAAGTTTATGGCTTTAAATACCAGCATCCATATTTTGGGGAATATTTTTTGGCTTACATTCTGTTCATCAAATGTAATATTCATAGGAGTAAATGCTTTTGACCAACCTGTATCTTTTCTTTTCTGCTTACATTGCACTAGAATTGATGATGCATCACTTATGCCATTATTACATTTACCGTCTGGATCACTAAGTCCATCAACATGATTTTATTTTTTTTTTGATAAAGTTGAAGTCATTATATCAGATGGATAATCATCATCAAAGTTATCTTCCCTGCCATTGTTTTCAGAGTGAGTTAAATTTAGTACTTGAGCTGCTGTAATTCTTCGATTCATGCCCGCAATTGGTGCCATATTGTTGCTTTGTTCATCCTTTAGTACAAAAATCTGTGGTATTTTTATAGATTTTGACCAAAACTGGTCGATCAATGGCAACTGTCATTTGCAAACAAATATTGCCAAAGTGCATTAATAATGTGAACACTGATTAGCTGATAGGTTTCCAGAAAGTCTAAGAAAATAATGTTATTGGTATGATGGGTTGAAAAGGTTAACACATTAGTTTCTCTGAGATTACAGCATCTTAGAAATACTGTACAAAAAGAGAAAAATAAGCTGGAAATTTATTAGGATGTTACCATGCTTTTTTAAATTCAGAATATGCATAAAGCATGTGTTTGTATGGGTAATCGATTTAACTATTTTAGGTAGATATGTGTAAGTCTACTGATCATTGGATTACTTTCTAGTTTTGTTTGATAGACTGAAGTGTTAAACATGATTAGTTTGTAAATAAATGTGAAGATTTTTTTTTTATTTTGTTAGTGTGAGATGAAGGCAAAAACCAAAAATCTGGTCTGTGGAGATATCCTTAATAAATATTTCTATTTTGATTAGTATGAATGTAATCATTTGAGAATAATTGTGAACTGGTATTGTTGTAAAATTTCATAGACTTTACTCCCCACATTAGAGGATAAAAACAAGGCATGGAAAGTTTGATATCTCCTTTAATTTGATATGTTTTGTGATACTTATTAGTACATTAAACATTTTAATGTTTGCGTATTATGTACAGTAAATCTAATATTTAGAGGCTTGTTTGTCACTGCTAACCTGCTCTTGAATTGAGAAAACTTGCTAGTTGTTCAGCAGAGGTAGCATTTAAACCAAGAAAGATTCCATTTTCATAATCAATTTTACTGCTAATGCTGCTATTGATTTTCTTTTTTTAAAAAATAAATTTCTCTCTCAGATACAGTGGGGAAAAGATTAACCTATCTTATGGTAGTAAAGCACTTCTATTTAATTTAACTCTGAATTAATTAAAACAAATGTAGATGGATGTAGGTACATTGGAACAGCAGTTGATAATTTTTGGAGTCCATTTCTGGGTTTCAAGAATTTTGATTTGAGAAATCTGTTTTTCTTAATCAGATTCCTAGAGAGCCAAGTTCAATTTTTTGAGTAAAACTTTTTAATGAAATGTATAGCTATGAAGACAGGTAATCTTATAAAACTTCCTTATGCGTTATGAAATCAGAACCATGTGGAATTATGCATTTTATATGAAATCAAAAAAGATTGGAGGATACAGTGTAGTTAATCATTTATCATTTCTTGTTTACATCCATAAAATAACAGTTATATATTGCTCATTATGCAGACAGTTTCTAATTGTAGCCAAGAAGGCAATTAAGTGAATTTAACTCAATTTTTCTCTTTCTCCACTGGTATGCACAAAGATTATGTGATTATTTAGTTTGCAAAGTAGGATGATCACGATGGTTAAATATTTAAGCTATTATTTATCTATCCACCCTTTGCTTTTTTTTTTATTTTGTTTGTTTTTCCTCCAAATTTTAGATGTTAACCAAAAAAAAAAAAAAAACAAACTGAAAGATAATGAAAATGCATTAATACTAATAAAGTTATGGATTGTAAACAATGTTGATGTATATGCAGGAAGCAATAAATTAAGGAAAAGAACTTTTGCCTGCAAAACTAGGCAGAAAATTTAAAAAAAAAAGTTGCTGGTCAATGTTGTTCTGATACTGTTGAAGTTTTATGAAAAATATAAGTATGCGACCAACACTAAAAAACCTGTACTTTTATTTTTGTATTTGTTTCCTCTCTTTGAAAGAAATTGAATAGTTTCTATTGTTAAATAATAATACTTCGGAGTTTTCTTTCCAAAACAGGATATTGAAATTAAAAAAAAACAAAAAAACATGAAGGTCTCAGAAATCTTTGAAAGGAAACGCACAAGATAATTTGAATTAGCAAGATGCCATGTGGTCTTCATCTAAATGATGTCTGTTGTTGAAGATCATTTTCTTTGTTGTTTCTTAGATAGACAGGTGTATTTCTAACTATTTATTCAGAACTCAATCTGTATGTCTCTAGGGCTGACAGAGGATTACTGTCATACAATGGAGATTGGTCAAAGGCCAGTGATTGCCATTGGACAGTTGTAGTCCTAATCACACTACTGCTGAATGCAATTGGCATACACAGGGAACAGTTGTCTTTGTGACCCAGGAGAATCCTATGAATTATATTTTTAGAATTTATGTTCACCTCTCAACTAAAGAAGCACAGTATTCTTTTGTTATGTAGGTTTAATTACTACACTGTACTCTAGCAAAGTAAATGCATTCTAAGAAACCTGAATCACAGACATTTATAATATTTATGTACATGGCAAACACAAAATGGACCATGCATCTCAGGTTTTCAAACCAAGGCTTTGTTTACTATGTGTATTGCAAAAAAAATCCTTACAGTAAAGTGTTTAATTTCTTCAATAGTTTTACTACTGACTGTCAGTTTAGATATTATATAATTTGATAGATATTCTATTTTGATCCCTATTTGCTTCTGACTTGATGATCTTGGAACAAAAAAACATATAGCAATTAATTACAATTGTTGGGTAGTATCATTCTAGTTAATCAGAATAATGGACAATTGCTCAGAAGACAGATTATAATTTTTGTCTTTTTAGAGTCATGATCAAGTTATGATAATATTCTTTGTATTTTATAGAAATGAAAACAGTTTTTTAAAAAAAAAATCTGAAAAAGAACTTTTAAATATCTGATACCAAGATGAATCAAATATTATTTTGCACTTTTCCATTGGACAACAGTGTGAAGATAACATCTGTATTAGCTGTATGCAGATGTCTAAAGTTGATAACCAGATTATTGGAATAAATCACTTATCATGACAGTTCTCAACACTGCTGGTAGCCGAAAAGGGAATTTTCAGTTGAGAAATTACTAAGTTTAATTAGGTAAAAAACAAAAATTTCATTTACAAAGCAACCAATATTCATGGATGTTGGAATTTAGCTATACTTTCTGCTTTTCTGTTCCATTTTGTAAATTCTGTTTAGACAAATTTGTGTAAGTTTTTTTTGTGCAAATAAAATATTTAAAAAGACAAACAATCCTTGAATTTTAGAGGTGATCCATTGGTAATCTCATATGCTAAAAAATCATAAGAAAATCAACAACAACAAAATCCTGCTGACTGAATTAAATTTTAATTGGTAAAATCATGCAATTATAGTAACTTATTTGATATAACGTTGCTTTATTTCTCTTTTTGCTAAGATCATCATGAGCAGGCCTCCAAAAATATGATTGCCATGTCGCTGTTGGTACACAAAATCTAGCTGGCAATGACTGTCTTTTCTGATAATTGTCAAGGATACCAATAGTGAAAACCAGGATAAAATCTGCATGGACCTGAGTTGACCTATACAGACTATTATCTTGCAAATTATGGACAGTTAAAGCATTCAGTGAAATGATACACTCTTGATCTATGATCTCAAACAGCAAGAAAATTGCAATTTTATGATTTGCATCTAGTTATAAGGAACAAGTGATGATGGGTCATGTGTGATGCACATGCTATGGAAAATATAACAACTCAGAAGAAGAATGTAAATAAGAGTGAAACAGCGGAAGGAAGCAAAAAGTATATTATTGGAGAAGGAATTGACTGTTGCAGCATAAAGACCTGTGGGACCTAGTACAACTTTTGATACATTCATCTAAAAGTTAACAGCACAAACTTGCTCTGTATCATTGCAACTTTGGATTCATTCCTCGTAACAAAAAGTGATTGCCTTTCAAACCTAGTGGTCTTTTCTGTTCAGCAGGTGGCTTGGAGTAGCCACTTCAACCAGAATCATTTTTAGAAAGTACATAAAGCTTCACTGAACACCAGCATGAGTGATTGAAGGCAGTTTTTTTGGATACCAGATTAATTAACCAAGCTTTTAGGCCACTTAGAAGGCCAAAAATTTCACCTGACCTTTCCACTGCGATCCTGTTTTAGCTGGTGACTATAAAATTTTTATGGATACAAAATTCTTTTAAATCTCTGGAGCCCTGAACCATGACACTTTTTCTTTTTTCAGTAATGATTTCTAGTTGAGAAGTAATCTCATTAAGTTGAAACAAATAAGCAGTTTATCTAAGTTGATATTCTGATTTTTAAATAAACAAAAAAAAAGTTTCTAACAATGAAAGGATTACTAATATTGGCTTGTAAGAAGAGTTATGTCTTTTGGCTTCCCATGGGTCAGAGAGATGATAAACAACATTGTACAATTTGCTAAGTTTCTTTCCTGGTGGCTTCATTCCAAGGCTAAACAGTTTTCTACAAAGTTCTATTTATTAACTGTAGAAAATGAAGAAGATATCTTCCAAAATACTATTGACAGAATAGTTTGGAAAATACAAGTAAAACTTTTAAACATTTTTACCAGTTACTGTTTTTTTTTGTTTTTTTTTGTTATTACAGATAAATGTAAATTAGACAAGTAAACTTTAATAATTTCAAAATTACTGATGTGTTTACTGTGATTTCAAGTCAATACACAGTCCATCTCATGTACGCAGTCTTAAAATACACACACACACACACACCTTACTAACATGGGATTTTGTTGATTGAAGAAAACTCTGAAGTTTTTCCTTTTTTGTTGTCTAGCCAAACCTTGCACAGTATGGTTTTTCTATTGTTTAAATAAAATGCTGAAGAAATCAGGTGTAATTATTGTAGAATCATTGAGAAAAGCAAATAGTAATATGGTACAGAGAATTTCCTTACTGGTCAGTTTAGTGAGCCAATTGATATTAGGACATTTTAGGCATGCTTCTACAGCCATTTTATTTGTAACAGTTTGTATGTAGTTTGTGGAAGACTGATGCCAACTTCTCAAAGGTTATTAATCTATTGGAGAGACTAATGTTTGAAGTGGACAGTGACTGTAGACCCAAGAAAAATTCACAAGGCATTCATCTTTTAATTTGAACTGGGCATGATCCTGTGTGTTTTAAAGAAATTTATGGTGGAAATTAGATTACCAGATATCTTGGTGGATACTAGGCATACTGCAGGTGTGATGCTGCATCACTGCCCCTCATTTGCTTTGTGTGTAACCAAATTATTGGAATGCTAAGGAAGAGGCTTTTGCTAGACAGACATAGCTTGGAGATTTAATCCAGTGCAAGTATTATTAGAAGACTCTGTTAGAAGTTTTATTCAAACCAGAAATATTTCTGTTTGCCTTTTAGACATTCTGGTACCAAAATTCATAATGTCCCAAGGAAATGCCAAGTTTAAAAGTTGGACTGATTTAGATTGTCTTGTACTCATTTGTTTTTGTATCAGCTAAGAGATGTATCAACATTTAAACAAGTTTAAAGTTTTTTTTTAAGGTTGGGTTTCTCTAAAGGATTTAGTTAGCACGCACATGCACACACGCGCACACACACTTATTACTTTGCTTCTTACTCTGAAAAAAGAAAATATTGGTACAAGAGAGCGAGAAGTATTACTTAAATTAAAATATTAAAGTTTCCCTTCCTTGTTGGTTATTGCCAAAATTGAATAGGAATAAATTAGTTGGAAATTTACCAAACTTTATATCAAGAGGTTTATTGACTATTGCTTTCCTAAAGCTTTATTTCATGTCATAAGCAGCCATGGGTTTAACGTTTTTTCATCTTGAATAAAAAAATAAATAAAAGGATTTCTACTAAATTTATCGGTTTTTCTGTACCTTATCTTTAGTGTTGAAGCCATTTTAATATATTGTAAATATGTCAATTATAAGAAAAAAAAATAGTTTCTTTTTCTTGCTTTTCAAGTACCTTTAAGTAATCGCAGACAGGAAAATTGCTTCTCTCTCTTTACAGAATTGGATGAAAATACTGGATAGAACTATGATAATCACTTGGTATTTGATTTATACTTCAAATATTAGTGTTTTTGGACAAATATTGCAAACTATTTTCTGAAACACCATAGATAGACAGTTTAAGTTTATATCCACCCTGCTGTGATGGCAATAATGTGTGTTTTGGTGTGTGCTGACAGACAATATTAATTTATTTTCTTTGTGAATTTCAGTCAGAGAATTCATGCTGACTGCTTTTTACCAATAATGTATTTTAGTGTGTCGAAGATTAAAAAAATTCAAAGCCAAACTGGTTTTGCGACATAAATGGGAAGTCTTATTATTTTATTTTGTACACTGCCCTTATTTAAGAAAAATAATAAATAAGACGTGAGAGGGTTGATGCATTTGTAGCCAATAATGGATTGTTTATCCTACAATAAAAATAGCAGAAGCACAGTGCACCAAATGGCAGAGTCCTGTTATCAGGTATTGGTACAGGAGATGGTCTGTAATTCTCATTCAGTTTCAACTTGGCATGTCAATACTGATGAATAAATGACAGATAGATGGCTTTAAAAATTAGATGGTATCAGTGTAAATGATCATGGATTTATTATCATAGACTTGCTTTCTTGTTACCTGATGCAAAATGTTTTGTATACACAACACGAATAATCATACTGTTTGGACATGCAGATAATTTAACCAGTTAAAATATTTTTTCTATTTTAATATGCATATTTGATGTGATTTTTTTGGGCCTTTTTTTTACTATTAAAGATAGTGAGATGGAAATTTTTTAAATAGATTTATAAAAAAAGCAACAACATTTGACATATTGAAAACGTATCAAATTACAGTATTGTGATGGAAATGGATATGGATATGAATGCACGTGAACAAAAAAAAATAGTGAATTGTAGTTGAAAGTAGCCTAAGAACTGCGGCATAAAAATCTCTGATTTTGCTACTTTATGGAAACAGTAGAGAACTAATTTCATTATATTGTATTTAAATGCAAATGATGTCTTGGTGTTTATATAGGGTGGGCAGAGGGTTATTTATCTATTTACTTTTAGCTTAACTGAATCAAGATGGAAATTTGTGCGTTATGTCTTTAATGCCATTTTGGGAAAAGGGGCCAATTCAATCAGTAAAGATTCCACAATCCTCAGACAGAAACTTGACAAGCTTTAAATCATGAATACTTCAGGGTGAATTTCCTCTGGATGTTATCCTGTTCTCGTTTCTCATAGTTTATGCCAAAATACATTGTATGTCACTGACAGAGGTAGAGAGAGAAGTTTGACTTGCAAAGAACTTGCTTTTCTGGGAAATTTAAATTTGCAGTCTAAAAATGGAAATAGGAGGAGCAAGAGCAAATGAACAAACATATACTTTTTAGTGTTAAAGCAGATTAACTAGTGACCATTCCATACTTTCTTTTGGCTTTTAAATGAGTTTTCAGCTCTCTCCTGATTTACTTTTAAACCATAATCTTTGTTTGTTACATGACATTCACTAAGTATTTCCACTTCATGTGGAGCCTTTTCTTTTGTGTTGTTATAAAAAAAATAAGAAAGGTCACAATAACATAGCCCTTTTATTTTTTTAAATTTTTTCCATCTACACTGATACAGCATGCTTTCATATAATTGCTCCTGAAATAGGTATCAATTTAGGAACAGGCCACTCACTATGAACATCTTTTCCATAAAATTCAAGGCTTTTGTTGTCAAAGTTTAAACATTTTCCATATTAAATATCTGCTAAAGTTACACATTAGGATTTTGATAGATTTTATGCATAATGAATTAGGTTATTCATAGTGGTTGGTGCCTTCAGTATCTTTGTGTTTAGCAGGATTTTAGTTGGACAATATTTTGCAACAAAACTGAAATGAAGAAAACTCCATGGTATTTTAGGAAATCCTTGATTTATAAAAAAAAAAAAGGTGAAATTCTAAAAGGAGAAGACAAATCCTTCCTCAGACCAGACCTCATTGTATATTTATTTATATATTTGTTTTGAAAGTTCTGTTGATTTTTTAAAACTTTAAAAAGGGACTTTTACATATTTTGTTACAAGTGACAGTCCTAATTTATTGTTTATGTTCAGTCTTGTGTTGACATTCAACAACTCATACTTTAGTGTTAATGTATAAAAGGGAACTTTTATTATACATAAACTCTCCAATACCTCTGAATCTCTGAGTTTTATGTTTGTTTTTTTTAAATGTTGTGTGTCAGCCAACTCCTCTTGAATGCACAATTCATCTGTATCCATGAGAACATACTGGCCTTTCCTTTTCTTGTGTCAAATGGCTACAATGTTTTTTTCTGGAATGCTAGTAGGTTTGAACACATCATATCATATCCAATTTCTTTTTCCAAACCAGTGCTGATTGCAGAAAGTTGAATGTCCTGATTTTGAAAAATTTGTATGACAGCCATTTTATTTGCATCAAGTTCTGCACTTCATTGAGCCACAAGATTATTCTCAGTAAAGTCTGGAAACATCCAACAAGTGTCTGCACTATAAGACTTCATTCATTGTCAGAAACTTTTTAGATAATGTCAGTCCTCCCAGAACTTGAAGAATTCACACCTTTCTCAATCTGGATTATATCTTGTAAAACCAAGCATTAATAATGGTGCCATATTGATGCTGTGACCCCATAAACTGCCAAATGTGTTGTAACTTTCCTGAATGTCAACCTTGAAGAAGTAACTGGACAAACAGTATGACTAATTATAGATTAGTGATTCATGATCAGAGTATTGGTAATTTACTTTTTTATAATATAGAGCAGCCTAAAATGTTTATACAGCACATTTTGTCAGATTACTGAATAGCAAGCGCAACTGAGCGGGAAGAAAAATCACTCATTTTACTTACTCTTTTTTTGCAAAATCAATATGTGATAAGACCTCATAACAGGGAAGATGATGCTTGATTTTCAATGGCAGTACATGATATACCTCCATTTTTACATGTTGTTTAACCCTGGTGTTAGCACAGATTTATTATTTGTTGTGTTTTAATAAACATTAATAAATAATTTTTTGCAGTATTATTCTTAAAGAACCACTCACATTTAAACAAAAAAATTATAACATTTACCGTTATTATTCAAAAATCATAATAAAATTTTAATGAATTCATCTGGCATTGCAAGAAGAAAACTTAACTTTAAGATTTCATGATTACCTGAATCTGATGTCACTGCTGATGTCAATCATTTATATTGCACATCTGGAAACTGGGTTTATGCAGTCTCAATCAATCAATATCTCGCTCTCTTTCTTTATCCTCTCCACAAAATAAAAGGCAGGTAATTTTCTACTTGTAGTTTATTTCAAAGTTTTGAAAGTTAATTAATTTTTGCATAATAAATGCTATAAAACAATTACTTTTTATTTCCAGTTTTGTTAAAAATAATAACAAAAAATGCCCTTCAGAATCTCTCAGCTGGCCAGATTGGGTTAACTCTCAATTAATATGGAGAGGTTGTGAATATTGTTCAACATGTTTTCTGCAGCATTTGTAGTTTGATTGCTGCCACTTATAACTCATAATAATCTGATTGTCCCAGCTTGAGCTCTGTGGTTTAAATAACAGCTTTCTGAATGATAGTTTATTAGCCTTGTTATTTTTAAAAGAATTTTCCAAGTTTTAGGGTTTCATTTTAACAGAATATATAGTGTCATACTGAAAATTAGGAAAGTTAAATCATAAAAATGTCTTAAATTGATTTGTTCTTGTGAGACATAATTTTTTTTAATGTTTATAACTGATACCTGATTTAAAGGATTGGCAAGTGTGGTGAAAGTTTTTGTTTGCTGAACCTGGAACATGACTTTGGTCAAACAGAATGGGGTCAACTTTCAATTATTAGTCCCCTCTTAAACTGTAGAAAGAACTCGCCTGTTGTTGAAGGCTATTGCTAAGTATGGAGTAAGTAATTTTACTACCAGCATCAGATCCATGGAGTCTGTCCAGAGGAAGCTGATAGCTAGTGGTTCCAGGCAGGCAGGCAGTTATTAATGACTATGAAGTTTTTTTTTTTTTTTTTGGCTGATTTAGTATTAATGTTGGTCATCAAAGCTACAGACAGGTACAAGTTATTTGCAGTCATAGTTTGTAGATGCTAATTATTTGATGCATGTGTTACTGATTTTATAAACAAAATCTACCATAGCTTTTGACAACATTTTACTAGAGTTCTGAGATTGTTATTTAGAAATTTCAATCATTTGTGTTAAGAATTCTTAATCTGACATAATATCTATATCAACCATTAAATTTTTTTGGTTATATTTAAACTTAATTTTTCATATAGCTATGTATTGTATTCAAGGTTTCCACATTTAAATAGGTTACTAATCTTAGAGTTTACAATAATTTTCACAGTATACTAATTCATAACTTACAAGTCTTTAGCTTTAAACTTTTTTCGTTTATAATTAAAATTTGAGGCCATTGTACTGCTTTTCATTAGTTGAAGTTCCATTTTATAAATTTACAATATATATACACTAGAATGCAGATCTTTTCTCCTTAATAGTAGTAGTAGTAGTAGTTAGTAGTAGTTAATAATAGTGGTAATAGAAGATATTAAAAACTTTAACCTAATGCTGCTATATTGTAAATATTCTGTTTATAAAAATTTTTAAATACCTTGTTTTTTTTTTTAGAAAAAATACTTGACAGATGAAGGTTAATAATAAGCTCTTGAAGTTTTTGTTGTTAATATTATTATCACTCTGTAGAGGTAATTTTTAAGTGGTTTGCAGTGATAGATCAGCCTGACTAATGACACTATCACATTATACTTGAATGGATATTACCTTTCTTAATATATTTGAACTTGCAAAAATAACTACTTTTTGAAAAGGTGGACAGTTTATACACTGGGTTGTTGTCAAGGGATTTCTGAATTGTCTTATTAAAAGCTGCATTTGCACCAAGGATTATAGGAACTAAGTTTATCGTGTACTGCTACACGTGTCTGCACTCAGTAATGATGATAAATCTTTAATAAATTTTCTGTTTCTAGTAGTTTCTTTCTCAATTGAATTTGGTGTGTGGTTGTATGTAGCCGTAGAACTCATGGCTTTCATGCACATACTTTGGTCAGTTTCTGCATCAACAGCAAAATGCTAAAACTGTTGAATGCATAACAATTGGACCTCACTTCAGCAGGTTTTCTGGTGATTATATAAATCATTGATTTTTGTTAAAAATCAAATTTCACTTAATTGCAATTTTTACATTTTTTATTATACAGACATTTTTAAGAGCATGAGCAATAAAGCAATCAGTAATTAATGATGGAAAAATTAACTAGCCAAGGTGTCACTGCACATCTAGTTTACTCTAATGACACATTAGAAAAAATTTCTATCTGTTCATTTGCAGCTATTATACATCAATTAAAAATAAAATGGAATAGCAATAAAAGGTTTGATTGAGGAGGGGTGGGCAACCTTTTAATGAATGCCTCATGTTTGTGCAGTCTCTAACTTTACTGAGGTCTGGCAGCAATGAATCAGCATATTATTATTCTACGATGCCCAGTAATTCAGAATTAATAGATTTTCTGTAAAATAAAGAGTTATCATACTTTGAATTCTCTTTTATTTATTTTCCCCTTAGATAGTTTTTGTATTAATACCAGTCAATGTTCACTTTAAAAGGAACATTTTGTTATAGTACTACTATTTAATTTTTAAATCGATGTAATTATTAGTTTTAAGAAGAATGAATGTCATGAAAGTTTTGGACACCCAGAATATTCTTTTCATTCAATTTTTAACGGGTTTTTCTGCTGGAAATTTGGGTGGAATGTTTGTGTTTTAAATAGTTGTGTATGTAGTGAGGTCTTTAAAAAAAGATCATGGTGAAGAGATGCCAAAGTCAGATTGTACAGCAGAGTATTGTATTACTTTCATTGTTGGGTTAAGATGGTTCATAACATATTTGAGATGAGGCTGAGAAAATTTCATGAAATATGTTTGGTAAAAATTCAGACTTATCTAAAACTTAACTTAGAAAATAGCTCAAAGGCTCAGTTTATCTGAATTAGTCCTTTACATGTTCTGCATGAAGTTGTAACTTATCTGCTAATGTTCACAAATTTGTATCTAGTAGCAATCAGAAAATAATCTAAAGACTCAGAACTTTGCCATAACCAATGATCAGAAAATATTTCAAATGATTAAAAATTTTTTAAAAAAAATTAAAATCAAGGCTAAAAACGGTTGACATCATTAAGGAAACAAAAAAACCCCAGTATTTTAAAGGGGGTCTTACATGCTTGGATCTGATGGTAGCTCATGCCTATTAATTTTATTTTTTCTCCAAACCACCACCACTTGTTGGACATATCAGTTAGTGTAGTCACTACAATATTGAGTGAAAGATTAGCTTCTTTCCATGACTGTTGCTGAATAATTTCTCACATGGCTTATATATGTTCAGTTTATCACAAAGTCCAGCACATGAGTATATACATTTATTTACAAAGCAGACAAAATATTTTCTGTATGTCTAATGGTTTTAAAGGCATCATAGGCTGTCTACTATGTATAAGAATGCTCTCTAACACAATTAATCATACAAATACTTTTCTTTAGAAAAAATTAGGTAGAACATTTCAAAGTTTAATGAGAATAAAAAAAAAACAAAATAGCATAATAAGTAACAAGGAAAGAAGAAGGAAATATATACAGAACCTGCAATATTAAAAAAAAAGTGCCCATCCTCAGTTAAAAAAACAACAATACCTCAAAAGTAGGGAAATATGCAATTAAAAGTTAATAATTTGAAGTCTGAAATCACTAGAGGATCTGACCATTCTTCTGTCATCCAAAGGTAATTGATATACAAGTTTGTGACAACAACAAATGAAATTAGAAAATTTAAATAAAATGACAGTTATATGGACATTCAGAGCAGTCCTGTATGTATCTAGAGAAAAAGATCTAACGGGCAGATAATTGTGCATGGTACTGTATGTATAATCAGATATTGCTGGTTTTGAAAGTTTTTTATTGCAAGCATGACTGGGTGAACCACTGAACTAGCCATAAACAGTCTCTTATTTGGTTTAGTCATCTTTTCTTTTCCCCCCGGTTCATTAAGGACCCCCCCCAGACATCTTTTGTATTCTAGATTTTGGCAATGTTTGTTAGTACCCATGGATTTTTTTTTCTCAAAAATGTGCATCAATCAATTGTCTTTCACTTAAAAGCATCTTTACTGCTTTTATTGGTTTTTCTAACATAAAAAAGCAGCATTTGTGTGTTCCATGATCAGGAACACTATCAAATCTTCTCTCTGTGATCTACTCTATAAATAGCAATTTTTTTGAAAACTTTTGAAGTTACTCGACAATTTTCAAAGAAACATTGCCGAATAAAGTGGGATTTTGTTGTATATTCAGAAACACCATTGCTGCTTTTCAGACTAAGAGAATTGATGTAAAATGCTTTAATTTTTATATTTTAGTTATAGGATGGATTGTGAAATTAATAAATCTTAAGGTTAAAACATTAAGTAGTAATTTTAAGAAATTAAGCTTTCTTTGGAGTATAGATTACCATGCAGCTGTATTCTGTGAGTACAGATAAAGTATGAAAGTCTAATTTGCATACTATAGTTCTTCTATTAATGTATCTAGTGTGTATCACTAGTTAACTTGGTAATAGCACCTAAGTAAAAGAAAACAGAACTTTCCATTAGTGTAAAAATCAGTTTTATACCTGAATCATAAACCATTGCAAAGACACACAGACATGACAACAATTTTGTATCAAATTCAGCATCCTAAAGAAAATTATAAAGGAAATGCCAACTAATTAATAATAAGGATTCTAAAATATACTTAGAGAATTCTTTTCCCATGTTTTTAAATTGAGGATTAGGTACCAACTTTGACTTCAAAGGTCAAAATTGGTGCTTACACCTGAAAAAAACATTTAGAGAATTTAAAGTTACTGGAGACAGTGCAAGTGTAGACAAAACAACCGGTGAATACAAACACCAGGTTATTTTCAGCTGTTTAGAAAATGGTTGTTTTGGGTCTTCCCCTTAAGTGTAGCAGAAAATAGTCCAAAGAGAGATGTACAGTTTTGTTACAGAAGAACTGAGAGAAGCTTAAACCTTTAATAATTGGCAAGTTAAAAATGTTCTGTTTTTAAACTATGGAGGTGTCAACTTTGCTTTTTGAGTGGGAAGCCAATAAAAACAATGGATACTAAGGACTTATTCCATCAGCAGCTCCAGCAGTTCAACCAACAAATGTGGGAAAAGAAATTAAAGTTCTTCATAGATAATGTGTCTTTAAATAAAGTTGACCAATGTGGTCATGAATTTTTTCTACATGCACCGTTTATATTTTGTGGCCACCATATCAGGGTATTATGAAAACATTTAAAGCTTGCACCTACTGCAATGCCTGCTATCAGAAAGTGACACATCTAATTCAGCATCAGATCTTATTAAGAATATTGTAGTGTCTTACTGTGAATATAATAATGAAATTCATTGGATTGGTAAGAGACGACAAGCATGAAATGGCTCTATGATGTGGGTTTCCTAGCAGTAAGTGTGAATGCTGACACTGAAGAAACTAATATAGATTAGTTTGCTTCTGTGTTAACATTGCTTGGAGATGAAGTTTCTTGAAACAGTTGTGTTGCTTTTGATGTCGGGTTTTCAATAGTGAATGGTAATCAGGATTCTTGAAAGCAAAATTTATTGATGCAGATTAAGGAGAAAACAGCCAATGAAACAAAGATTGCTCCAGAAATTGAAAATGTAGATTTACTAGCCACATAAACTTATATCATTGCTTCAGACATCTGGAAAATGAAAGATTTTGTTTTGGAGATGGCTGTTTGCAGCAATGATTATCTATCAACTTGTGAATGATTTTGGAAGCTGTAGATGTAGAGGCCTGGATTTCTAAGAAGCAGGCATGATTCTGTGATTATCTTGGGAAATGAGGTACATTGATTTAGACTTTCTGGTTGGTTATTTTTTTGTTCCTTACTAATGAATTTTATAATTGTTTTCATTTGAGAACTTTTATTTAAGAGAGAAAGTAGCATAGGTGGTGTTGTATTTTTTTTAAGAACATATATGTTGTAATCAGTTCTGTAAAAAATGTGTATCATTGTGTTCAGGTTAATAAAGGACAAATAATACTTGTGTGTAAAACAATTAATTTCTCCTGCATTAAACTCTTCATTTGTCATTTAATCATAATGCAAATATTTTGTTGTTTGCCATTGTGCTTCACAGACATATTCAAAATTGGCACATAGCCTTAATTAGAAACTGCACAATACTGTTATTGACAGGTCTCACTCTACTAGTTAAATTAAAGATCTTTTGTAGAATATAAAAAGCAAATGGCCTTAGATATTTTAAAAAATGCAGCTTTAGAATTTAGTGAATGCTTCTTTTAAATATCTATATTGAAAGGTTATTTTAATGATTTTATTATTTCTTATGATTTATAATTATGCAGTTGTTATGGAATTTAAGAAAATTTTTTAGAACTTGGCTTTTTTGTTTTATTGTTGATTATTATTAATCTTTTCATTACTACATTGAAAGATCTGTGTGATCACAAATAATTGACTGGTTAGTGAGTGTTGCTAATCTGAGATGCATTCAGGAGACAAGCATAAGTGAAGTGATGCCTGCCTAGACATCTGGCATGGATGGCTTGATGAAATAGGCATCTCTTTTTGACCTGGTTTGGGGGGGGGGAGAAGCTTCACTGCTTATCTTTAGTACGTAGGTCATATTACGGTGAAAAATATGGTAGCTACTCCTTAAATATTCTGAAAATTTTGAAAATCAAATGATCATCAAAGACTGGTATATCAGCAGTTTATGATGGCTACCTTGGTTAAGGTTCCTAGGAAAGCTGGTTCAGAACAGATCTCTTTGAGCTGGTGTCTGCATTGCAATGGACACTTCTTAAGATGTTCATTTGATAGAATGGTTTATAGGAAATAATTATATAGTTTCTCTCATCTTTTATATATTGTTACATTGCAATATCATTTTTAATCAACAAATACTATTTCTAAGTAAGTAACATATTTCTCTCTACATTGGAGATTAGGCAGAGGTCAATGAACAAACCAGTGCAGTAGATAAAATAATATATAACTGAGAAACGGATGCTTATAAAATTTTTTGCTGTTATGTATAAGAATTTATATTTTAACATTTTATAATAAAATTTTCTACATAAATGGTTTAATGAAAACAGCCAGTTCTCCTCAAAGAATTCTGCTTTAATTAATGTTAGCAAGAAAAGGAAGCAAACAAACAACTCTTTGAATCTGCTTCATATGATGGTTTTTCATTACTGATATTAAATTATCAGGTTTGTTGGAATAAGTTTAAAAGTTTCAGTAAACACGTACAAACAGATTTTCCTTGTAGTATGCTGCAGCCTGTCTGTTTAGATAACAGTTGTCATAGCAACTGGCAGCCTCACAGAAATAGACATCTAGGTCTAACAAGTGTAAGTGATACTAGAGATGTTTGTTTTGTTTTTTTTAAAAATCACAACTAATCAAAAACAGGTGACTAACAACTGACTAACAGTTTTTTTTTCACCCTGTGTCTGCTTCAGCGCCATCTTTGCCAGCAGTTCTTGACATAAATAAAACTGGAAAGGGAAAACAAATATATTTGTACTAAAATTTTTATATATATATTCTTATTTTTGCAGGGAAATTGGTGTAACAGCTGACAATAATTGAGAGTTATAAAAGAAAAAAAAAAACTAAACAGAATTTGATATCATGACTTAAGTTATGAAGACAAGTGGGAGATACTTAAGGATGAATGTGTTAAATTAGTTCAAGGATGGCAAGGGGTGATATTAACAAAAACATTATGTATGAAGCATTGAAAAAAAAAAAACGGCAAAAAACAAAACTGGAAATGTAGCAAGGCTAGGGATTAACCCGGTCTGTAGAGTGTGGGTGCTTTCTTTGTCAGTTGGTTTTTGTGCTCCATATTATGCATGTTTTCTCTGTAGTGTTTCAGCGCCTTTAATTATCAAGGCATGACCTACTAGGATTGACTCTTGCTGATAGAAGATTGTAAAACAGCTGCCATTGTACCCTACAGAACTATCAATCACTGGCATTCCAAAAATGTTTCTTTAACTGTAAGGAGGTAAGAATGTAAATGGTGATGATAATGTTAATAACCTAACCACCTTGAAGTTTTGAGAACTTGAGGCTTTAAAAGAATTTTTAAAGGTGACTAATGATATTTCAAATAAAGTGGTAGTAAAGCTTTCAAATATGTAGGCTTTAGTAATTAAAGATAGTAGCTAAAAAAGTAGACTTTAAAGTTGTTTTGTTGTGTGAATAGGAAACTCTCCTAAACCAGATGCTGTATTATAGGGGACATTCAGATGAAACTTGGCTAAATATAATTGCTGTAATAGTCTCCAGCCACATCTTATTTGAATATTCCAAGTATTTTAGAAACTGCTGATCAACTCAAATTTAATTGCTGTCTTGTTGTATACAGTGATAGCTGCTGTTTTTATTATTGTGACAGTAGCACATACTATAGTAAAGTCTTTAGTATCCAGAATCTGTAAAATATTTCAATATAATTCTGTATTTTAGAAACCAGCATCCAAAATACTTGCATCTGGCATATATGGGAGTTTGTATTAGTTGTTACAAACATTTTGTCAGTTTTTTTACTGAAACAATGAGACTTTATATCGTTGCTGAACGTGAAGTTTATTAATCAAAATAGGTTCCATTACAATCAATACATTTCTGCCAACAAGTTACAAGCGCATTTATATCATTTTGAAAAAAATCTGGATTTATAGACTCAATAGACTGTTTGGAAGACAGTTTCAATTTCTGCTTGGTTGGAGAAGGATTTCATATGTAGGAAGCTGTTGAGGTGTTTGAAAAGGTGGTAGTCTGTGGGAGAAAGGTCAGGTGAATAGGTTGGGTGAGGTTTGTATCCAGAAGTGTTCAGTTTCTGAAGAATCACAAGGACGAACATTGTCGTAGAGCAGGATTGGGCCTCTTCGATTCACCAATGCTGGCTATCATCGGCAGAGATTCTGGTGAACAATGTTTAATTTGTGACAGTACCTTTCAGCTGTGATGGTTTCTCCAGGTTGCAAGAAGTTATAGTGGATGACACCAGTTGCAGTCCAGCAGACAATGACCATACCCTTCTTTGGGTGGAGGCTGGGTTTTGAAATGTGGTTATGCACCTTGTCTCTGTCATGCCACTGTGCTGATCATTTGCGATTGTTGTAAAGGATCCATTTTTCATTACGCATAATGATTTGGTCAAGAAATGGGTCCTTTTTGTTTCTTATGAGAAGTGAAGAGCAGATCTATAATCAACAATTTCGTTGTTATTCATTCAACTCTTGAGTCACCCACTTGCCAAGCCTTTTCACCTTGCCAATTGTGTCAAGATGCCAGGAAACAGTTGCAGTGTTTACGTCAAGCTCTCCAGCAATTTCTTGCACTGTTTTTCTTGGATTGGCTTCAACCGAAGTTTTCAGATGGTCTTCGTCAAAGCTGGAAGGACATCCACTATGTTCCTTATCTTCGAAGCTCTCATTTCCTGATTGAAACTTTGCAAACCATCGTTGTACTGTGCGCTCATTTGCTGTCCTCCTTCCATACTTGCCTAATGTTACGAGTTGCCTCACTCACTTTGTGGCGTTGTTTGAACTCGTCAAACAAAATGGCACAAAAATTTTCTATCCATGCTTCATTCAGAACCCTGTAAAAAATATCCATTTGATTATTTTTTAAAAGGTAGACTTTGTGTAATATATGCCAAAGCAAACGTTACAAAATGATATATAACTTATCTACCTACACCTTCACAACCATGCACAAAATGAATCCCAAATTAACATAATGAAAACCAACAAAACTTTTGTAACAACTTAATAATGATTAAAATTAAATATTATTGTTTTTTATTATTAATTACAAGTAAGAATGTGTTCTTCATCAATTTTTTCAGCAGTTTAAGTCTTTTAAGAGTGTAAGTTTGAGGAGTCATTTAATTAACTGGCACCTGCTTGGTCTCTTGGGTGCTGGATAACAAAGATTTTATTGTAAATGGATTGATTTTTAGTAAACTTGGTTTGAGTTGATTTATCTGTCTATATTTTATCTGTTTCTGCATGTATGCATATTTTGAATTATTCACATTTTTGATAATTTTAAAAAAAAATGGTGAATGTGTTTATAAAGTTAAAGATTTAGCAAGGGTTTAAACATTTAAAATTTTTTCCTACATGATGAGAGCAAAATTTGATGATATTCTGTGTATCACTGCAGCTAGTGTTCATTGTGTCTTATAGAACATGGTGACTAATTTCTGTTATAAGTCTGCTGTGCTTTTTCAAAACCTCCAATGGAACATACATTTATGCTGAAGATCATTGCGTAAAAGATCTATTTAACACACAAAGAAAGATGTTTATTTTAATTAGCTTTTAAATACACCTGCTATCTGAATATTTTTTAGATACATATCTGATAACCAGCTATTTAAAATTATATGCTAGCAGATAAAATAAACACATTTGATTTGATAAAGTTGAAGGTTAATTTAGTTATTTTTTACTATATTAGTAGACCAGTGGTTACTAAAGATGGTAGGAAATGTCTGAGCTAACTAACCCCTACTTTCTAAATAATGTATCACCAGTATCTTTTCATTTTAATTTGACTTCATGTGGCAAAATAACATGCATTAAATACTTAAAGAAACACAACAAAATATAGGCGTGATTTTTATTTTAAAACAACTGGCTTTTCTGCTAACAACAGTACACCATGGAAATGTATTCAGATTAGAATAACCAGCATTTTGGCTAAACAGAATTTCTGCTTTTAGCCAACTAGAAATCAATCATCTGTATCACAGATATGTGGTTCTATGGAATCAAACTTTTATCACTTTATTCCTGTAGGGAAATGTGCTTATTTTGCTCAGGTACATTGTCTTTTAATACTTAATTTTTTGTAAATTCTCCAGGCATGTTTTACCATAGTTGTGTAGGGTTTAAAAAGATTTTTTGTCAGGGTTTCACTGTACTCAGAACTCAACAACTATAGTATGGGTGCTGTTGCTACTTACAAATTTATTCATATTATACATATACTGTGTTCCACAATTGACCATAATAAAAATGTTCATATTGCAGTAACATAAAACACAGGAACTTGCTTTTACATTATTTAATTATGCATTTATTGTGTCATAATATAAATGCAGGCACCTTTCACATAAGAAATCAGGCATAAGTCAATCAGATAACTGGTTCCATGCTTTAGTTGAAGCACTCATGAAAGGCAACTGCCTACAGAATGATGCACATATTTGTACAGTTGAGGATTGATTCCATAAAAATTTTTTCTTATTTTTAAAATTAATATTTTGAGTTCAGCTGTGATGATTTTAAAAACCACTCAGTGTAACTGCATTTACTCAGTCATCACTCAGGAAGATATTCATCCAGCCACTTTCTGACCATATGGTGATAATGGGCGATTGGTCACCCTGCATAAATGATAAATTGTCTATGTGCCAAACTGACACCAGAGTGGTTGGTTGATGTCTCCTGTATAACATGTGCATTATCACGAGTCCATGTCATATTTGTCTGACATGTCCATTTTATTTGAACAAACTTATATCAGTCCATAAAATGTCCTCTGTGTGTGTGGGTGGGTGCTTGTGTGGCAAGAATTTTAGCAAGCCAAACCTTGCAGAAATCTATTCTGACTGTAAGGAGGCTGTCTGTATACCAGTGTTGGATGAAATGGCTTTAACCTCAAGTCACAAAATGTGAAAGACAGGTGAAAAAATCACTGCCAGTTTTTGGTGATGCTTCTCTGATTGACTTGCAAGGGCTATGCACACTTTCAGTTTCTTTTGTACTATTTCTACCTGGATTTAGCAACTCTGTAACACTTTCATTTTGCTCAAAACATAGATTCATTGATAAAATCATTTTCCATGTGAAATCACGAGAGAATTCTCTACACCACTATCTCTGAATTTCTGGGGTGTGTGTGTGTGTGTGTTTTTTTTTTTTTTTTTAGATAATTTGGAATGCAACATGGGTCTTCTAGAGCAAGGATTTCGCCATTTTTCTACAGTCATTTATGGTAGATATTTCTAAGAATATAATGGCATGCTATTTGCAGGTTGTGTTATTAATGTGTGATACATTATAGAGAGCTGATTATTTGTAGTCTGTCTTATTAATTATGGCACACACACACACCACTCTCTCTCTCTGTGTGTGTGTGTGAAATAGTTAAAATTTTTAAGTAATGTATTTAACAACTTACTCTTAACATTTTTGTTATTCCACTTAATGTGTTTGTCAAGATTCTTTTATATCAGAACTAGCAAATCATATAAATCATATAAAAAAACTGGTTAGTATTTTTTTTTTTTTGTGAAATTCAAAGTAATAATCTCATTTTTAAATGTGATATTGGTATTAATTTGAATTATGGTAGTGTTGAGCTAAGTAGGCATGGAAGAAACTGACACAATAAGGTGTTATAGACTGATGGTTCTTAGATGGAAATTATTGCTTTTTAAGATCTTAAAAACTCTGGTTGATATTATTGACTGGTGATCCATGTACACCTGTATCTGTTAGTGCAAATTTAACTGTTCATTTGTTGTTTTCTGAAAATTCATAACATCAATTTTATTGATGGGTTTTACTAATGTCACCAGAATTTAAAAACCTTGAGTTGGTTATATGAGAAGATAACCAGATGAAGCAAATAAACAAAAGATATAAAGGAATTTCATTTCAGGATATGCTTAATATCCAGTGCAAACAACAGTAAAATTGATATTTATTTTTTTATGAATAGTACCAAGACACTTTTTTAAAGAAAATTCACTTGCAAATACTAATAGAGAGAAATATAAAAGCAGACTCAGAGATTCATGTCCAAACAATTATTATTAGATTTATTCATTACTTTTGATTATGCTATTTATTGAATGATTTAAAAATATAAAAAATTTCAAAATACATCTCTCTATTTTTTTTATTGACTGGAAGATGACTATATTTTAAGAGGTCATTAAAGTAGTTGAAACAAATCACAGGAAACTATGGGTGGTGTGGCTAGATTAGTAGACTGCTATGGTCAAGGGGCCAAGTTGGATTCCTACAGGGTACCAACTCAGGATGATAGTGAGGTATGCCAAGCTTTCTTCTCATCTTTTTTTACCAATTGGCAGCATAGATCATACCCCCCAAGCAACTCAGGTTTCCTCCCACATCTTAAAATGAAGATTTCTGCTAAAGTCCCAGGCCCTTTGTGACACAAGATTGTCAATGCTTCCAGGCACACAAATCTGTCATTATGTGCCATTACCAGAGCTCCTTCCCTTGTAGACATCCATTGTATGACACTATAACAGTAAATTAGTATCAGGCTTTGAAGAACCTAGAATTTTGTTAATCAAAATTGATTAGTCTTCCCCTTGCTGGTTAACAATCAGAGGTTATTATTTCCAAGAATTCATAATGGTAAAGATGAAAATAAATGCTAAAAGATATGATCATAAACAGATAAGGAACTCAAATATAAACTGATCAAGCAAGATCCTTGTATTTTTGTATAGTATTTTGATAGGCCAGAGTTTTTTCAGTTGTTTGGGGGGAAATTGACAAATTACCAACCAGTTATTTTATCTTAGTGCTTTAGAACATACTAAGGGCATTGAAATGAAACCTAGCTGAAATAGCATTGCTCTAATGTAATTTGGCCAAGTTTCATTTGAATGTCCTTAGGTATGGGGAATTTAGAAAAAATCATATGTTTCCATTATATATATGAACACACACACACACACACACTTTATCTATTGTAATTGCCTTGCTGCCATGGTGTTTATTGGAATTCATGAAAATTCAGTTAGGCTAGGAATATTATTGGGGCCAAATGAAACAAAATTTGCTGAAAGTAAAACCAAAAACTTCCTGCAGTCAGTACATTGCTATGCAGGAACTAAGTTGTATGAGAATATCTAGATCTATATGTCGTGTAAGAATGATAAATAAAATCATTATCCAAACAATTTTATTCATAATTGGTTTGTTAATGAGAAGGACAAAAATAAATCACACTATGTGATGTGAATGAAAAGTGAATTGTCCTGAAAACATTCTTTCTCTCTGGTGAGAGAGGAAATGATAAAGAAAAAAATAAAATGAAAATAAAACTTGAACATGCATCATCTGCACTTGGAGTTACAGTTTTATTACTGAATTTGCTTCACTGAGTTACTTTTCATAATTACTGTAGACTTAAATGCTAATGTTATCATACTCTTCATCTTTCACATTATGTCTGGTCACTTTTCAAACTGTGTCTGGCATGGATACTTTGATTCATAATTTCATGAATTGGAATCCATGTTCCATGATATGCCATTTGGAGCAGTGAATATGCTTGTTGTTAGAAAACTTCTTGTCCACATCAGATGTGCCCCTTTACCATCTAATTATTTCATTTTTCTCTGATTTTTTGATTGAACAGATGATTCCAGGATATATAGCTGTTTGTTCTAAGCTAGTACAATCACTTGATATCATTGCAATATCTGAGAAGCAACCTCAGTGCCCTAAACAAGTCTTAAACTAGAAGTTTATATTGGACATAATGAGCCCACATTTTTTGCAGCTAGTAGAGAACTGCCTTCATTCAACTAAACATTTAGCCTCATTTTGTTTTAAACTTACAGTAATTAATGAAGTAGATCTTATTTTACCTTCAAAACAATAAGGGAGTAAGTAGGTTTTCAGCCATCACACCAAGCATTGTTTTTTCATGCTTAGTGGATTTCCCCCCAGAGTTGTGTGCCTGGGATGTTTAAATGGCTGTCTCATCAGTGTTTCTGTTAGCACGGAGTTGTTGCATTCTCGTGATATATTGGTGGAATGTTTCCACCTTTTGCTGCTGCTGTTAAGACAGTTTTTACTCAATGTTTTTTTTTTCTTCTGTTTTGTCAAGATGACAAAGCACTTTGTCTATTTGCACAGCCATCTGCCACTTGCACAGAAATCACTGCCCCAAGTTTCATCTGTTTTCCTGTCATGGCCATGATATTCAAAACATAACTATTTCAGCATCTCTCAGTTTTTTACCACTTCTAGATAGCTACTTACTTGTCTTGGGCAGGTCCATAATCAGTTTTCCTTTATCAGCTTGTTGTATTCACTCTCAAATTATTTTTTGTACACACCAAATTTCCTTGCTACACCACTAGTTACTAGTTGTAGATTTTGCAAAGTTTGTGGCATCATGCTTTAACTTCATCATGTACTTTGCTATCTCTCACATTGTAACTCTTTTACAGATACAATAAATAATGCTTGCTAAAAGAATTCCAAATGAATGAGTGAATACATAGAAAAATATTTAAAGACCTAATATGGTAAAAATACAGCAAATAATAATCTGACCTAATCATAGTGCATGTGTTACTTAAGTAAAGAGTCTCACATGATCAGCATTGTACATCCCCAAACACAGAGCACCGTCCAAAGTATTATCAAACAAGATGATATCCTGTGAATGCACTGCAGACACAAAGTAAGTACATAAGTAGGCAGGTGCATCAATAAAAAATAAGCAGCATGAATAAAATGTATTTATTGTTGGCGCACAAACATCATGGTGAAAAAGGTTTTGAAGTAGGCTACAGCTGTTTCGAACTATAATATACGAGGTCTGTTGAAAAAGTATCTGACTTTATTTTTTCCTGTGGGAAGTAATAACGTTAGGGAAGCAAAAGTGTGCATAGTGGAGCCTCATGCCTTCATGCGCATGTGTAGTTTTTGGCAGGCTTGCTGGATGCATCGGTCACTGTCAGGCAGCCAGTGTGTGAGGTGCTGTACTACTTACTCGTCGCATTTTCGCTTCGCCCATGATGACGAAATGTGTGGAGCAACCATCTTGCATCAAGGTTTACCAAAATTTTGGAGATACCCAAGCGGAAACAATTCGCAAAATTCAACAGGCTTTTGGTGACAATGCCATGGGTGTTACCCAAATAAAAGAATGGTACAACAGGTTCAAAGATGGCCGCACATCGGTGGAGAGTGACCAACGTTCCTGAAGGCCGTAAACAAGCCACAATGCAGTTGTTATCAAGAAAGTGCAGACCTTGATAATGGAGGATTGTCGTTTGAAGGTGCAGAAAATTGGTGACAAGGTTGGGATCAGTACAAATTCTGCACATGCAATTTTAAAGGAGGATTTGGGCTTGCACAGAGTGGCAATGAAATTTGTGCCCAAGCTGCTTTCTCAGGAACAACAACAACTTTGTCTTGAGGTTGCGCAGGACCTGCTGGATACTGCCAACAGGGATCCTGAGTTCCAGAATACCGTGATAACTGGAGATGAGATGTGGGTGTACGGGTACGACCTGAAACCAAAGCTCAGCCATCACAGTGGAAGCACCCAACGTCGACAAGACCCAAAAAAACACGTCAGGTCTAGAGCAAAATCAAGATGATGCTGACTGTTTTCTTCGACTACCGAGGCCTTGGGCATCACGAATATGCACCAGAAGGACAAACAGTTACAAAGGAATACTATCAGGATGTCCTCTGATGTTTTCATGATGAAGTTTGGTGCAAGAGATTGGATCTGTGGGCCTCGCAAAACTGGCAACTGCATCATGACAACACTCCAGCTCATTCATCGCAGCTGATCCAAGGTTTCTTGGCAAACAAAGGCATTTCACTCATTCACCAGGCTTCCTACTCTCCAGGCATGGCTCCTCCTGACTTCTGGTTGTTCCCATAAATGAAGATGCCACTGAAAGACTCCCGTTTTAAGAGCTGAGATGACATAATGCTGAAGGTGATGGCAGAGCTGAGAGCCATTCAGGAAGAAGCATTCCAGACGTGCTTTGAACAGTGGAAGGATCGCTGGGCTAAGGGTGTGGAGGCACAAGGGGCCTACTTCGAAGGGGATTAGCAATTGAACCCCACCATGTACGTAATTTTTTTTCCCCAGCCTAAGGTTGGATACTTTTTCAACAGACCTCGTATATATATAATTTCTGTAAAATCTTTAATCATTGGCGCATCATTTTGTCTATGAAGTAAATTTTTTGTTAAATGATATGTGCTGGCAAGTATTTATTGAAGCATGTATGATAATTAAAATTGTTATGGTATATACCACAGATGTTCACTATTTATGATTGTAGGAAGATCTATGAAACATTGATGTCATGTGATGGTTTGAAGATGCTTTCAAAGTTTACTGAGATCCTTGTATATTAGTTTTATTCATAGCCTAAAATCTAAAGTAAAGAGTATTTTGTTGTGTGATAAAGGCAGATTTCACTATTCTCAAGGTAGGTGATCTTTTCTACTGTACACACATCTTAACAGATGATCATCTGTGTCACCTTAGGAGGAGTAATTGCATATGCACTTCTCGCTGGCTAGTGAACCATTGACAGATATGTCAACAATACTGCTTTTAAAGTTTGGAAAGATTTGTTGCACATTTGGTAGAAATTTTGATATGCCACTAAACTCATGCATTTTAAGATATATTTCTACTGTTTATGATTTGGTTTCAATGCTAATGTTATTGCTTAATACTATATACAGCAAGTGCATATGAGAAATAATTAATACAGTATTCTCAGGCCATTACTTTGGAGATTGCTCTCTTAACATTTTTAATGCCATACAGAACATCTTTACACTATATGCAACAGTTGAACACAAAATAACTCTCATGTGCCTGGGGATTTTGAGGCCAGTAAACATTGCTGTCACCCCGCATGTTTAAAACTTGTCAAATCTTTTAAATTAATATTAGATATGTTCTTTAATAGATTTATGTGGTCTTGCTTTAGCAAAGTTATAAGAAAGATTTTCACATGACTGATTAAGGATCTGATTAGTGGAAAAGAGAGTATGTAAAAGGTGGATGTAACTTTGGCAGTCATTAAATAGATAAAATAAATGGTTTTGTTTTAATTGATCAGAAATATTTTTAAAAAAGAGATTTAAATGTGCAGACTCCTCAGAAGTCAAGAAATGATCACAAGTTTTGACTGTATTGCATTTGTTGAGCTGTGGATGCAAATTAGGTTGATGCATGATGTGTCAGATGATACTACATATGACTTGGACAAGCCCATTTGCAAACAGTCTAACAGATAAAGATATGGGGAAAGGCAAAGATATTATAGCATTCAAGAGAGTCATGATAGTGGGTTCCTATCTTGCAGGTGCTACAGTAACGAAAACAGTTTTGTTGGTAGGCTGCTTTATGACATCAGTCATTCAAATTTATGAGCAATAGCTAAAAGTGAAGAAAATGTCTGATGTGAGGGGGAATTGTGACCACAAACATAGTGACAGAAAAGAGAAGATGGTTAAACAGTAAAGTATAACCATTGTCAAGCAACAGACCAACTGACAGAGACATTCATTGCAGGGTAATCCACTCCAATCTCCAGCCATATCTTGCAAAGGACATTGCAATTAATGAACAATTGTAGTAAAAGTCCATTGTGTAAATAAATTATTACATCAACATGAAAAGGCACTTTGTGTTTTCTAAGGAGTGCAGACATTGGACTAAAGGGGATTGGTCAAAAGTTGTGTGGTATGACGAGTCAGGGTTCACTTTTATTTCTATTTACTTGCTCACGTGGGAGATTTTGAGAAAGCCACCCAAATCACTTCTTTTTGTTGCCTCAACTGGTGGAGTTATGACTTATAGCATATTTTGTGGATACCATAGGTTCTCTGGTCCCTTTAGAAGCAGAATGAATGGTAACGCTTATTTCAGCATTATGGCAACAGAGGGCAGCTGCTTCCAAAAATGACTTCCCATCCATTGTGCCCACCTTGTGCATTTATAGTATGAGAAACAAGACAGAAATTTCAGGTGCCTACCATGGCCAGCATAATCTTCAGATTGTAATCCATTTGAGCATCTGTGAACTTGAGAGGCGCATTTGCCAGGATGATTGCTTGCTTCGCTCTATATACTGCTTACAATACTAATGACTGAATGGGGAAATATTTCTCAGAACACTTGCTAACACCTTGTGGATGCTAAGCCATATTGTGTCATGGCTATTATTTGGGCAAAAGATGGCCCAACTTTTTTTCCTATGTATAAAATAATACAGGTCGAAATAAGATCTCAATTATAAACAGCTGAGGCGACCAGTCCCAGTGGTGGAACTGACCCAGCTCCCATCACACACTTGCAACTTCACGCACATACCCCAACAATTTCACCACACCCCCCCAAAAAAGTTCTAATAAAGGGGTCGGCCAGTGTATACTGGATCAGTATAGTTTTCCTAGAAAGTTATTTTGATGACTCAGTATTGTTTTCATGTTAGCAATGGTTTTCATTTAGTTGCTGATTGTGGTTGAAAATAAACTATTTTATTCTAATCAATTGATTCTGCTATGCTGGAAGATATTGATTGATGTATTCTGATCATATGATTGTTAAATACAATATATTAAATACATTTCTAGATTTTGAATATGATAATTATAGGCATTACAATATTTTAAAATTTATTCTATTCTATTTTCTAAAACATTACAGTAAAGAAAGAGAGGTTTGAAACACAATCACAAACAATAGTTTTCATATTGGTAGATGTTACTTTATCTTTGAGACTCTTATATGAGTGGCGATGGCTTCTTGGTTCTTTGAAATAACAAAAGTAAAATTAAGATAAACAAGATCTTACTGTTTAGTCTGATTTAGCAGGCAAGATCTTAAGATGGAAGGAAAAAAAGAATGGCGGGCAAAAATTAAACAAAACAATTTTACTAAATGATATTTGACAGTATTTTAGTGTTTTTTAAATAGATTTTTATACTGGTTAAGATTAATTCATTAATTAATTTAAATGTATATTTATTTATTAATTTTGTTGAAGAATTCACTGTTTATTAAATGATTGCCTATGTTGGATTTTAAAACTGGTTAGAACTAATAAATATTTTGTTATTATTTCTTGTATAGCAGTGTCTGCTTAAATATGGGAATTATGTTTTGAAGAAGATTAGCATTTTGAAGCATTTTAATTTGTATTTTTTTTGTGGTTTTTATCAATTTCATTGTGATAATGTTTTCTGACAAGGACAAGCTCAGTATGCGGTGAAGTGTACATCTTCACGGCTTTTTTCAAACCTTGTTAGGCATACTAATATGGTTTATTAAGCACTTCTGTCATATTAAGATGGTTAATTCTGGAATTATTCACAGAATTTTAATTAGAGGCAAGAATAATAAGATAATTGATCTGTAAGATGTAATATTCTTAAAAGAAAAAAAAGAGCATTAATAACAATGCAGAAATTTGAGAACTTTATCAACCATCATCTAGCAGTTACAGATAAGTAACTGCTACTTTGGAAATTTCTTGGCTTATAATGTCCAGGCAGTGGAGAAGATACCAGAATCAGAACTAATTGCTTGGTCATTTGGCTAAGCAGATCTTTTTTTTTTTTTTTTTTCAATATAAAATACATGAGTTCAAAAATGTGATCCTTAATTTTTGTTTAGTAGAAGAATAATACTTATTCATATCAAAATTAAACACTGTCAAAAATTATAAGTAAATTCCAATAGAAAATAACTAATAAATTTTGGCACCAATATTATTTTTCTTTTTAAAAAAAACCTTTTCTTACCCGCAGTATATTCTCACTAATTGCTAAGTACTTTGTCTTATAATCTGCTTCCACTTTTGCTGTTCTTCTTGATGGTAGATAGTACAAATGCATAATCAACACCCACTTACTGTTTTTCGAAAAGATCACACTCACTGACTGATAAAGTTTTTAATTTAAAGAAGTGGCATATTTATGATGCCATTAAGCATCAGTCAGAATACAAATAATATTAGTTTGAAGATTTTGAACTGCTCTCTCCAACTCCATTTAAAAACTGTTGCATTTAACAAAAGTACAATAAAACAATATTTGAGATGAGGTCATGGCAGGTTTGTGTTTTGAGTGAACATTTTATCAGTATCTGTGTTTGAAGACTGAATGATCAAAGATATCTCTTCACTGATTTGCGGCCAGCATTCTTTTAGGTTTATGATGCCAGTTGAGCTTGCCCTCTCAGGGACTGCATTTCAATTTACCTGTAAAGATTTAGCAAGCAAGTTAGAGTAGAAAACTTGTGCTTAAGGTTTATGGCTGTCTTAGCTGTCTATTAGGCACTGATCTCAGGAACTGAGTTGAATGTGTCTACATCAGTAATGCCTTCACAGTCATGATGTATTCAATAAAAGCATTCCAGTGACAGATCTAGGCACATCTCCAAGTAATCGCATGCATATTTGCCACACCATTTCTGTCTAAAAATCCTATATGACCAGATTAGTAATGATGGATCACAAGTATTGATCTGATAGAGGGATTTAGTTACCAAACCATAGCTGAGTCTTACAAGCACCACTACTTTTTAGTTTTTCTCACTGGGTGAATGCAAAGCCAAAATCCAATTTCTCATTGTCTCTATTTTCAAAGATGTTTTTGACTCATAGTAAGAAAACATTATTTATGTTCCTTTGCTTACTACTTTTGCTGCTTAATGCATTGAATTTGTTTCCTTTGTCATTTTCGGTTTCAAGGTCAAGCTAAATCATTCTGATTATCTGCTCATTCTGATAAAAAACAAAAAAAATTGCTGAACATCTAATGCCCTAAGTTACTGACTTCCCTTTCAACTTGTAATGAACCACTCACTGAACACGGTTGTTTGTACTATGCTTTGAATAAATCTGTAATATCTCATGTATCTAATAAATGCAACCTTGACTTGTACTTTTCTAAGCCTCTTTTTGACTTTTAAAAGTACACAATATAAAAACAAAACATACTTATATTTGCTATAAAGTATGAAATTCTAAAAAAAAAAAAAACATTGGTGTCTTCTCCTTTTCCTTTTCTTTTTTAACTACAGACCATAAGTATAAAAAAAAAACACCATTCCTTTTGTAACTGGACATATCATTGTAAGAATTACATACTATTCCCTTTTGTTTTTCCATAGACTTTAAAATTCCACTTATTCAAATTTTAAATGATGCTACTGGTTAAGAAAATGAATGGACTCTACTTACAGTATGTACAGATAGAAGTGATTAGAAAAGGGTTAACTATAACCAGTATTTAACACTAATTGTTGAGATGAAAGAGAATGGCCTTGTCTTTTGAATTTGAATGGAAATTTCTTCTAAGGATTCATTGTGCACCTGCCAGTCATACAGGTCAGGTATGTATGTTATCCATCTAACTCAGTATATTTTTAAATATAAATAAAATTACATGGTGTGTAGTTTTAAAATTTTACAATCATGTTCCTAATTTATAATTGTAGCTTATTTTTTCTGTGAAATACAGAAATCAAGGATATTTGTCAATGCAATTAGTACCATTATATTTCATTAAGTAATTGATTAGGAACACATGACCATTGACTAAATATGCAGTGGCTGCATAACCTAATAAAATATTTAATAGGGGTTCTCAAATTTCAGATGGTGTGATACATTTGTGATTGTGTGCATGAACTATGAAAAGAACCACTTAAATCTGCTGACAGTTTTTTCATCTTGTAGAAGAAAGTAGATGTACTAAAAGTACTTAATGTTATAGAGGCAGAATAGAAGAAATTTTTATTGTATAATTAAGTTCACTGAAACTTCTCTGCAAGTTTATTTTAATGCATAATGTGCATGAACCTTTGTTGTAATTAAGCCCGGGAGATCAGGAGTTTAGCAAAGTATATACAGGATGCAGTTTTATATAAGACATTTTAAAGTTAAGGGTGAAGGGTACATAGAAAGCCTTTTTAGTATAGAATCTTCTAAATTTGAAAGCAAAAAATCTTTATGACTTAGAAGTGCAGAACAACACTACTGGCTTTTTGACTCTTAAAACAAGTATTTAATAAAGTGATATGTTTTATGCAGGATGAAGACACGATTATTGTTCTGCCATTGCATCTTATGGATGAAGCTTAATCTATCTTGGAATCCCTGGTGAATTATTTCATTGCAGATTGTTGATTTTCCCTGAAATTTTGGATTTTACATCTGACATCATTATTATTATGAAAAAAAGGATATAATTCTTACTGTGGTTTAAGCCAAAAAACAGACCAGTGAATGAGTGATTAGTATGCTTGTAAACTTTCTTTAATCATTTAAAGGGCCTGGAATACTGGTAGGGAAATTTATTGATATGAAAACTGGAAGCAACTTTAAACTTAAAAAAAAAAAAGTGATCTAAAGAAATTAATGTTCTGAATGCTTTTTTGGGATTGAAATATCATTTAGCTGGATGGTGCAGAAGATTTTTTAAAAAAAGTTGAAATGGCATAATAATGAAATTCACATTTAAAAAATGAGCTAATCAAATTTCATGGTTCTGTCATTGTTAAGACACAACCACTTTTATCTATATTATTTAGAGTGAAGGAGTAATTTTCTTCTTAATACAATGACAGCATAGCTGGAGTAGTGAAAGTAGATGGTGCTTAGTTTTAACTGAATGAAAAACTCTCTTTTGCAGCTTTTGATGGAGAATGAGGTATTTTTTTTTTAACTCTTGTTTTAAAATGTGAGAAAATGTTTAAGTTTTATTTTTAAAAAAAGTTATGCAGAGTGGTGGAAACAAATGTCACAGAAAGACATGAAAAAAACAAATGAATAAATATGAAAAGAGTATTTTTCATGTTCATCTTAGATGATTGTTATTGAAAGAATTAGGAGAAAAGTTCATACGTTTTTTGGGAATTTAATAGAAACTAATTTATTATCAGTAATAAGTGTGAATAAACTAAAAAAAAGTGAGTTAAAGCTTTTAACTGGATAATAAAAGGGAGAATAAAATGTCTGAGTATATTTATTTAGTCTCTTTTAAAATAAATTAAAAAAATTTTTTTGACTAAATGCCATGATATGCTTTGTTATACATTGTGTGTGTGTGTGTGTGTGTGTGTGTTAATTCTTAAATATATCAATCTGATATGAGTGGAGGTAAAAGGCAACAAAAACAAACAAACAAACTCCCCTCCCTTTACTCTTTCTGCCACATTGGAATCACTGTATTTATAATTCCACCAGTATGTGGCACTAAGTCTTGTATAGGAGACTTCACAAATTTGTGGTGCTTGAAGCAATTTGTTCAAACCTTTTCTTTTTTTTACATAGGAAGAAACTTTTTACAATTGAAATTCTAGCTGCTGTGCAAATAAAACTATCACAAATTTAATAATGATTTGATCAAATAACAGAAAATTTATATGACTTTAAATCTTCAATGTGGCATTTCCTGTAGTCTGATAACAGAGATGCATACTTAATTGAGACATGTATCTCAAATTCTGAATCAGCAAAGAAAGGAAATCAAGTGGATAAAGCATCACCAGCTTATCTGAAAAGGAAGAAAAAGAGATGTTTCCTTTTTTAAAAATCAATTTGTCTTGAAATAAATTTAATCAATTTATCTGAAGATGAGATGTTGTGCATTTATTTAGTAATTACTACTTATAACTTCTAATCAAGGCCATAGATTTTTAAAAAAAAGAAAATTTCTTAGCTGATTGTATCCTAGTTTAATTACATTACAGACTTATTTGGCATACAACAATCTACAGAACTTGTGCAAATATATATCATTAACCAGTAGAATTTTCTTATTATGTAATTCAAAGTGCTGTTAAATATTAATTTTCAATTTTTGGATGGCTTTTACATCATTCTAAATATGATGGAAATGCAGGAATGTAACCTAATTTGTACATTTAGATTTTTTTTGTTTTTTTCAAATTTTTGGCACAATAGATGGAACCCCCCCATCTTGTTATTTTTAAATGACCCTTGTGTTTTTAAAATGCACATCACATGGCTAACTTTTAATCACAAGCATTTAAACATTTGCATTTCATATAATTGGGTGTTTCAAGGATATTAAAAAACAGGTTTTCATATATTTTTTGTTTTGCTGGATGTGCTAAAATAAACTTTGCTGTACTGCACTTGACTCTTTAACCAGTTCCAGAAAGAGAGAGAAAAAAAAAATTGTTCAAGTAAAATAAAAGGTAGATTATTTTGATCATCAGAGTAGAATCTTTTTTTTTTTTTGCTTTAGTTTATGCATGCAGGCATCTCGCTCTGCTGTACCTTCAAATCCTAGTTGCATGCAATCAGAGAAATTATTTCAACATGGTGCATGTTAATGCTGCAAAGCATAAATTGATATTATGCTTAGGGCAAGAATTTATTATATCTGGCACATTAAAACTGATCAGTTGAGAATGTAATTTCCATTTTTAGATTTCTTTCAAAATAGGAATTTAAAAAAATGTTTTTAAATTTAAGAATTATGCAATTCTTTTTTTTTTTTACTGTAATTTAATCATGTAGAGGTAATTTACTTAGTTTTTGTGCAGAAACCTCTTAGATCACATGTTTTTAATTGAAAAAACATTCTTGTCTAAAACAAATTTCACATCTTGTTTTTGTTTTTTAGAAGCAGTTTTCTTCCTGTTGCTTTCAACAACATCTTTCCTTTTTTTTCTTGCAAGATCAGTTTCTGCTACAAATTTATTATTATTAGTTTCTTTTTTCTCTATCTCATTTATTAAGAATATTAAAGAATACTATTATTTTACATTTTTCCTACTAAACTAAACATCATTTATCTTTTGATTAATTTTTTCATAACTAACTACTTTGTCAAATAAGTTTTTATTATTTTTTAAAAAAGTTAAAATTTATTAAGAATAAATTTTATGATTTATTTCAGATTATAAATGGTTGTGGATTTAAAGCTGTATTTGTGTCTTTCATTTTTATGTGCAGTGTTTTTTTTTTTTTAAATAAACTTTCAGTATAATATAGGGTATTTAGAGTTAACAGAAATCTTAATGCAGTCCTTTTATATGTACTTAGTTTGGTTGCTTATTTTTCAAAATCATTTTGTGATTGGTAATCACCTTTAAATTTCTAATTGCTAACTTTTAACATATATCCAGATGCTTTTCTTTTCTGGAAGTGTCATGAAAATCACTATTATTATTTATATTTGAAAATGTTGATGATAAAAAAAGGAAAGTAGTTTGAGAAGTGTCATATCAGGTAGTCATACTTGAAGCAAAACCTGAAACTTGTGTTTGATTATAAATGTGATAATTTGGTAAAATCTGAATTTTTAATGCTTGTTCTAGAATACTATAAAATTTATATACAAGATCCCTTGTTTTAAGAATGCACTCACCATCTCATTTATATATGTCTATAATATGTAAAAAATTAAGGCAAATTGTTTACTTTGAGTATGTGTTAAGATAAGACATTTGTTAGGTAACTGAGTGTCTGAATGCAACTTCAGGGGAATCATTAAACTTCAAAGGTGCATGGCACCCTGCTGCTCATGATATGAAAGGAGGCAGAAAAGATAACCAGAATTCCTGAAACACACAGATTCTAAACCGGGGCTGTGCTAATGCAGGTTGAAAGATAAATTCAAAAACTCAAGTGTTCTTTGTCATTTGCCTTTTATTTGGTTCTTTTTTTTTTAAAAAAGAAAATGTTCATTATGATTGATTTTTGTTTCTTGGTGGTTGGGCAGCATAGCAATGCACAGCTAAATAGTTTCTGTGCTTGACATTCATCAGATCTAGGATTAAAGAAGAAGAAACAATACATCTTCACTCTTTATTTGGACAGTACACACAAAATTGCACTGAACTATTTATGCTTATGTTAGAACTCCTTTGAAGTAAACAGACAATCAAGATTATTAAAAAAACCTGAATATTAAACAGAATTTAAAAAAAAATTAGTGAAACATTAAATCTGATTTAATAACCTGTATAAAACCAGTTGGAATTAAAAAAAAAAAAACTTTTAATTTTTAAGATGATTTTTTTTTTAAAAATTTCAAATGAAAAAAAAGTACTTATAAAACATGTATTTTGATTTAAATTTTAGGATTCACATTTAACTAAGTCTGACTGTTTTGTCCACCATGTTTAGGCCAATGTTTTTAGGAGTTATTAATAGTGACTGATGTTAAATGGATGCTATATCAAATATTGTAACTCATTTTCATGATCATCAATTGACTTAAGCCATAATGGCTCTGCCTCTTTTTATTAGTAAAACTAAACTACATTTAACTGTCACCAGATAATCATTATTTTCTAGTATTATCTTTATTAATGGATATATTGCCATTGAAATATTTAGCTTTGTAATGTTTTTATCAGTAAAAAGAGCCTTTTATTGATCTTTTTTGTGCATGCTATTTATTAAGTATTGGTTTTCTGGATTTTTTTCCTTCCCTTTTTGTCAAATTAGTCTGATCTTCTTTCAGTTAGCTGTTTACACTATCTCTCTTTCTTTTAATAGTTTCCATCTTTTTTGTATTTTCTCATTTGTAGCCATGAGTTTATTAGTATTTTGTTATAACAGCTTTTATTGTTTAAAGTCAGAACTTCAATCTGTGAAATAGAGTTGTCTTTTCTGATCCAGTCAGCTCAACATTTTCACAACTATTTTGTAATGGTTAACATTCTCCTGCATCTCACCACCGACTCCATGCTTTTAACTCATTTTCTAATCATGAAATGTTGCTAAATCAATTTGTTTGTTTTTTTTAAAAAAAAGATTTTATTGACTTATTGCCAAGGATTTTAAGGTAGATAAATTGTCTTGTTAGCATTTTGAGGGACAAACTTGAAGTGTTGTGGATGTCAGATAGACACCAATTTGTAATATTAGCAGTATGACATGAAATAATAATAAACTAGCGGCAAAGGAAAACTGGCCTGTGATTTTAATAACTATAATAAAAAAGACAGATAATATTAGGATTTTGAAGTAACCAGAAAGTTATTTATATGCTGCTGTGTAGCCAACCTTATGACGGTAAAAAGAATATCTGATGTTGAATGTTACAATACTACAGAACTCACTCGCACTTTCATTTTGAATGAGTTATTGAAAATGAGGATGTTGTTTGCTGTACTGTTAACCATGGATTATTTGAATTTTGGTTGTTTAAATCATAAATGAGGCAAACGTTATGCAAATGAATTTACAACAAGATTATAATTTTCTGGGGGTCAGGCATTCTTTGCCTTAGCTTATCATGCAAAGATACAAACTTACATTCTTAATTTCTTCTTGATCTGCCACTTTGCTCCAGAAACTACCAAATGAAGTTTAAGTTTTTCTTTCATTGAAATTTCTTCAAATGGTGTAATATTAAATTAAATTGCAAATGTAGCATTTTGACAAACAACTTTGTTTTTCTTTATTTCTTGGAAGGATTATATTGTTAATTTATAAGGAATTTTAAAAAATTCTACCATTAAAATTATTGAAAAATCAACCTAATGATATATAGACTTTATGGTTTTTTTAGGTTTGCATCCAATTGTGCTCAACAACAGAAACAGCAACAGCAGTGTATTATTGAGCAATGGACTAACTTTACAACATACTTTGTAAAATAGATAATAGATAGCTTTATGATTTCTGTGTTATATGTTAAGTTTTATTGCTAAACTGTAACAATATATATAAAAAACAAAGATTGTTTTAAATGTTTATTTGTGAAAATTTCTACATGGTTTCATGGCACAAAATAGCATCCAAAATTTTATTGTTTTCCGAGTGAATAATTTAATTTAAAAATAGAGCCCAAGATAATCGATTTTTAAATATACAGGGTGTCCGTAAAGTTACTATACAGTTTACCAGTTTACGATCACGTAATTGAACCAGCCTGGATAACTGTCTGCAGGATATCGTCTGATGGAATTGTGGGCCACAGTTCTTCGACGGAACTGTTACAGGAGAAAGGTACCTGGACAAACTGAGAAATGTCATCGTACCGGCATTGAAACAACGACCAGTAACTGTAAGACTGATAGTAACTTTACGGACACCTGTATTACTATAATATAAGAATAATTGACATATAATTGACATTTTAGATATATTTTTACTTTTGCTTATTGTGGAGTGACTTGCATATAAACTTACAAATCATACATAAATATTTTGCTTAAGGTCACTTTGAAATGTTTAGGAAAAATAATTATGTATAAATAACCAAATGAAATATGGACATTACATATTTATATTTTGACTTGTATGAAAGTTCGTTTAATTGGTTTTTTGTTCTCTTCTTTAAATGTACCTTTTCCATGTATTCTGGAATTCTAATTTTCTTGTATTTATTTAATTTTTTGGGAATAGATTTATCTCTTAGCACAAAATATATTTATAAACAGAAGACTTATGTTTTGCTGTGATAATTGATTTAACTGAAGTTTTTATTAATTGCTGCTTCCACATGCTATTGCTTAATAGTATTGTCTTGTGGAAAAGCATTTGATTTTATTTGTTTGTTAATCATGTAAAAAATTAGATTCAACTAGTAAGAGATTGACAGAGGGGAGACCATCTCCAAGTACAATAGCAGAAAATCCAACCTTTGGTGCAGTGATGGCTCTCAGAAATGTTTTCATTCTAACTTTGATTGGAATCTTATAAGCCTCATCATACAGAATTGTGTTTTGTCAGCAGTGACTTCATTCATCAAGTGATTACTTGAGGACTGTTTTTCTCCCCCTTGTGATCCAACAAACAGTTTTTGGTGTGCGCATAATAAGAAGTTGTTGCCTGTCTATAAATTGTTTTAGATGTAACCAAATTGATTCAACGGCTGATTCAATAATGGCGCCAGTAATTCATTTAGTTCGGCTTCGGTAAATGAAGAGTTGCCTAATTGAAGAAACCAGTTAGCAAATGATTTCCATTGGTTACAAACTTTCCAGTCATCATCAAACAGTCTGTCTTTCCTCTAGCCCTGCTGTCAGCTGCCATGTTAAAACTTATTGATTCTTCCCAGGTTTTTCTGCTGCTGTTCAGCTTTATCTGATATTGGCTAACAAAAACCCCACAACTACAAATAACCTGCAGCCATAACATATTCCTGTTTGGTAATCAGTTAGATCAGTGTCTGTCAGCTTTTGGTTGTACAGTACACTGCTTTTTCTCAAGTGCTGCTATGGCGTTTTATTGAGTGTAGCTAGGCAGGTACTTGAAATAGGCTTTGCTTTGGCACTTGACAGCATTTCAGCCCTTGAAAGACACTAAAATGAATAATTGATGTTTTAATCTTATTTTCTTTCTCAAAGTAAACTGTTCTGATAATAAATAAAAATATAATTATTTAGTCTTGTACGAAAGTTATTTTTGAAAACTCCAGTGCATCATATTTAAAAAAAAAAAGGTTTGATGTGTTCTCTGGCTACAACAAACTAACAAGGTTTTTGTTTTAATGTCATTTTTCACAAAATAACAATAAAATTTAAAAAAAAAACAACAAAACAAACAAACAACAAAATAAAAACCTCAAGGAGAACAACTTTTTCCTGTGCTGTAATCTTTGGATTTTTTTATGATTTAAAAGATTTTTTCAGACATGTTTCTTCTGAATACATCTGTTAACTTGCATATGGATTAAAGGAGATTTTTTTGAATAAGTCTGCATGAAGCAGATGAGTAGATAATTTTAATCTGCCAAGAGTTTCAGCATGTGCTAAATACTTGTTTGGTGCAATATACTTAGTTGTAATTTGTGAAAACATGACTTCAGTCAGATCATCTCCAAAAGCAGCAATTGCTTTATAAGATGAATGAAATGGGTCATTTGTAATTTTTATATTTAATAATAACCTTCAATATGTGTGGACAAGTTGTTTTTGTAGCTGGTTTGGATTATTTAAAATTTTTATGTATCTTTAAAGGACATTGCTGCTTGCACCATAGTCTGCCTTTAAAATCAATCATTGCTTCATTGATCGATGTTTCTCAGTTTGGTCGGGGCATTTCTAGAAATTGCTTTTGTACAGTTATGGATTTTGCACATTTAACCATGTCTTAAAAAATTGCCAGTTGGCATATTGCTAGAGGTATGTGTATCATTGGCATGGGAGTGTATTCCTTCAGTAATTTGAGCCTATCTCTAAGGAAATTTTCCCTAGGTTACCTTCTATTCCTAATTGCATCTTGTGATCAACAGATTTTATATGAGGAAGTATCTATGATGCTCATTACACTGTGAATATGTATCTTTAACTCTTTACAAGTAAAATTAACAAATAAGCCAGGCTGTTTGCCTTTCAGGGCATGCCAATTTTTTTTTTTTTTTTGTTTTCAGTGGGCTTTTTATTTATTTATTATTATTATTTTTTTTTTTGCTTTTTGACAAAACACATTCTCAAAATATCATGTGAGACCATTTCATTGTTTTTGTTTTTTTTTAAATGAATCTCTTACTCTAGTTGTCCAGCATAAGATGCAAACAGATGCTCCAAAACATTTGCGAGCCACATCTGTACTGAAGAATACTCATGCTGTCTGTAACTTGAACCAGACCTGCTTTTAGAAGAATTGACATCTGAACTGGTCTTTTCCTAAGTATGAGTTTACCATTACAAATTACCATAAAAAGCCATAGAAGCTTTTGTCAGAACCACTTATTAATACACCAGTGATGCAGCAAGCCAACAGGATGACAAGGATACATTGACAGTTGGTGATCTAGAAAGAGAAATTACAAACTTGTTCCACAGGATGAAATATTTCAATGGCTCTATATAGTAAAAAGTTATTGACTTTAAAACTCACAAATTCTATTAATAAAAGTAATTTTAACATCACTGCTTTAGATATCTGTGGTGTCAGGTTTAGTACTTATGTACAACAATAGGTGAAACCAGCACATGGGGGTAAAATAGCAGTTTATGACATTGGTGACTGGCACATCATTTAAGATGTTTAATTTGGTAAACAAATGTTTGAAGGACAGCTTCTGCTTATCAGTGGCAGATGATCAGGAATAACAGTAGAATTATGATATTTCACTTGAATTTTTTTAACAGAGGTTTATTTTTGTTTTGTGTTATACAGTTGTCCCTCGGTATTCACAGGGGTTACGTTCCTAGAGTACCCACGAAGAGTGAAAAACCGCGAATATTGGACGTGGTCCATAAAGATGACTATAAACGTCAAAATATAATGTAAAATATAATAAAAAAATATAAGTAAATATATAAGTAAATATATAATAATAATTTAATAAAAAATACAACGCTCAGAGAAACACTCAGCGAAACACCCGAGATAGCTACACACGGTAAACTTGGATGATGCAGGGCTGCTGGGCTGCATCTGCCTGAGACAGCACCTCGTGGGCAGCAGCCAATCAACAGCAAGGAGAAATGAATAACGCTCAGATTGGCTACTTTCAAACCTCCATCCAATAGTTTTTATTTTATATTAATATTTTGCTGAATTTACGTTAGTATTTATATTACAAAATTAGTAAATTATATTGTTATTAATAATGTAGCGTTAAAAAGCGTGAAAAAAAATATTTTGTCACGGAAAAAGCCATAAAAAACTGCGGAAGATATTTGCGATTCCGTGAATATGCGGGGGGTTTCCACGAACAATTATTAGTTAGGTTCTAAGGAAAATTCCGCGAATAACCGGGGCCACGAATGCCGGAACCGCGATTATGCGGGGGTCAACTGTATTTTGATTTTTTTAAGACGATGTTCTATTGTTTAAAAATAATTAGAATAGAATTCATTGTATACTGTATTTGCACATTAGAAAACTCTGGATGTTTCATTCTAAATTGAAGGGCTGCTGCTTGATGAGACAGAAGCTTGGATTCTGAAATATGCTGAGATCCTACTCTACTGACTTTGATCACACTGATAGATTTGAGTGGATATAAATTGATCCTGATTATAGCATTGTCTATAGTACTGTATTTGTTATGCCATGTTACAAGGAGCCCTTAATAACTAAGAAATGTTTTAATGCTGTCTTGTTTTATTTTGAATGAACACAGATAGATAATCTGTTAAAAAAAGATGATAATTTATGAGCATTTTCTGTTGCTTTTATATAAAAATTTTTTTCCTCCTTTTTATCCAAATGGATATTTTAAAAATTATTTTCAGGAAACATTTATTTTATTTCACAAGAAAATACTTAATCATTTCTTACCATTTTGAAAATGCATCTTTTTACATATCAAACATTTGGTATCACAGTATTATTCATATATTCGGAGTAATGCTAAAAGATAATCACTTGCTTTGACATTAAACCTGATACCTATTTTAATTTTCTGTATTGTGTGTCATTTTCACCATGGATAGCATATAATAGTCATTTTTTTCTTGTATTAAAGATCTTATTGAACTACAATAAAAGAATTCTAAAGGGCTACAATACCTTGCTTACTGCAAATGTGAATCATTGGAAGGGATATCTGAAATGCTTAAAATTACCAATGTTGGCAATTTGCTCACTCATTTCTTATAGTTCGATAAGCATGTCAATAATATGCCAAATGGCCACACTTGTGTTGATTAGAATTTTGTATCCTTATTAAAGAAAATAATGAAGTACCAGGTTTTTGACACTACAAATATGCATTGACTGTTGGTCTCAGCATATGGAAGATATAAGTTACAATTATATTTTTATTTTATGATGATATGTAAACATTAAAAGTTGATAAAAGTGGTGAAACTTGCATGTAGAATGTATACCATTGCATTGTCTTTTGTATTGTAGATTGTTTTGAAAACTAGTAAATCACTTGAACAGGTCACAGAGATCAAAACTTTTTAAATTGCAAATATTTATGATAGTGTGCATACTGAATACTTCACCACTTCAGCTGTGGTATATGTGATTTTAAACCAAAATCTTTTCCTGGTTTGAACTTGTGACTGACTCCAAACATCTAGCAATTGACAAAGCAGCATCCATAACTACTTGGGCAAACCATGAAGCTAAATCAAAACCATTGAGAGAGTCCATGTGTTTATGAGTTTTATAAATGATATAATAATCTATTTACTCATGAAATGAAAAAAAAATCTAGCAAAATTCTCTCAGCAAAAAGAAGCTCAAAGACTTATTGCATTGTTCTGGTTAAACTAACTTTAGCCAGTGGTAGATTCTTGATGCATGGTGAGAAGTCATGGCATGATGGCATCAAACTTATGTTTGCTCTATTGAATATTAGGTTAGGGAACAGCCATGTCAACTTCAGATAATTTACCAAAGCTTTTGTAATTAAAATTTGGAGAAAATGGGTTACAAAAAACACGAGAAAGTGCTGTCTTCACTATGGTGAGTGTAGTGCATAATTTTCCATGCATTTAATGGTATGCTAGTAAGCTTTTTTGGTAGGCAGTAAAAACTCTGGGAAAGATGTCTATTATTGAAACAATTATCAATATTCTAAATTTATTGTTTGGGTAGGACTCCATAGGGGTTTATTTTATCTGCCTAGTTAGCAAACCTGACAAACATACAGACTCACTTTTCAGCCCATGTCTGGAAACGTTGATAAAATTTCTAACCACATGCTTTTGACTTTCTTCATTAAATGCTCATTAGATCAGGAATGAGTTCATTAAAAAATAGAGAGCTTTGAAACACTTTTTCCAATGCACAAACATTGAATGTATAATTTAACAGTGCTTAATTATATATTTTTCCATAATTTTATAAGAACAAATATGATGATATTACAAATGAAATAACAAATGTAGTTGTTGGAAATAATATTGCAGATCTAAAAGACAAAGGATTTTTCTGTTCAGGGGCAGTTTTTTTTTTTTTTAAGGTGAATACAATATCATTATCAAACTACAGTACATTTTCCCTGTTATAAGCAAAAGAAAAAAGAGAGAAAGAAGATAGGCTTTACTGCAACTAGAAATACAGTCTAGATAACAGCAGCTAGCTGTAAATTGCCCATTTGAAGAATTAATTCAGCCATTGATCATTCAATAAAGGGTCGAAAAAATGTTTAGTAGCCAGATTGCAGTTGATGCCATTATTTGATACAATTTTTTTAAAATGAAGTGTTGTCAAAATCAATCTCTTTAGGTGACTAATCTATTCTAAAACTCCATAATGATTTAAACCACAATGGATTAGAATGGGGTTGATTTATGCTATGATTATTTTCCTTTTGGTTCTTGATGGGAATAGGAAAGTAGATTTTTATTTTATTTTTGTTGTTGCAACAATGCAGCATTTGTTATTTTGAGGCGGAACTTTTTTTGGGTAATGGAGAGAGAAAACTACAGCAGTGAAAGGTGACTGTTTCTGGCTTAGGTTATTATTTACAGCATGAAGAGTCATGATATATCATGTTTTACTAATCTAAAGATCAAACACCACAATGTTACCACTGCTATAATATTAAGAAATATTTAAAAGTCAACTTTATTTTCGTGGTTTTTCTTTCTTGCTGCTTCTGCTCTTTGTGTGACATGCAGTTTGCTTTGTATCCACTGGCCAATATGCTATAGGAGGAAAATCAGTTCTGTTCATTTACTGTTAAACCTTCACTGCGAATAGCATTTCCTGTGAAAACTTAAGATTTGAAAATTATAAATGATTATGCCAATTGATTTTCATCTAAGTTTCACACTGAAAGTATTAAAATGACAACTGGTTTTATGGAACTTGTAGCAGATATTTTCTTTTGCTATACTGAATGTTGTAAATGGATGTTTGTTACTTGTCTTTGCTGGTTAACAGTTGTCATTGCAAATAACACATTTTTACAGAATGATTGACAATGTGCTTAAACTCATAAAAATGTCTGTTTCTTCATGGATCTATTGAAATTGGGTTTCAGTGCATACTGCTTTAATGCCTATAAGAAGTTTTATGATGGAAAATGAATATAAAATTTAAAATTTTTCCTTTAAAATATTTCAATGGGAAATATTTAACTTGAAAAGCATTGTAGTGATGTAGACATGAAAAGCAGTAAAAGAAAAATAAAAAAAAATTTTTTTTGTAAGAAAATGTTCTCCATCTCTTTCTTTATCTTATTGAAGTGTATGTTAATATTTATTTTGGTTAGTTGATCACTCTACCATCACAATTGAATAAAATACCAAAATTTCTGGTTTCTTAAAATTATAAATATCAGTAAATATTGTAAAGATGAATGTTTTTCTCATGAGTATACAGAAATTAATGTTGATATGTAGAACCCACAGAGTTGTGCAGATTCTCTGTGGTTTAAACATGTAGCTAATACATATCAATTGACAAAAAAGCATCCATGAGCTCTCTCCCATTGTATTTCTTTTACAAATGTTAATGCACTTTGCCCTATAAGCTAGATATCCTGCTGGGTTTACTGGGATGTTTCAAATGAAAACATTGTCAAGTTATGCATCACAGAAAAATGTTTTGGTTTTACTTCAAGATAACCAGTAAGTATAATATTTATAAATTTTAATCTCATTGTAGTGCAAAACCAGATTATTGGGTAAGATACATTTACAAGGGCCTAATTCCAAATTTGTTTGAAATTGTCAAGAATTAGGTATCATTTAGTCTATACAGTTGTCCCCCGGTATTCGCGGGGGTTACTTTCCTAGAGCACCCGCGAAGAGTGAAAAACCTCGAATATTGGATGTGGTCCATAAAAATGCCTATAAACGTCAAAATATAACGTAAAGTATAATTAAATATATAATAATAATTTAATAAAAAATACAACACTCAGAGGAACACTCAGCGAAACACTCGAGATAGCTACACATGGTAAACTGGGATGATGCTGGGCTGCATCTGCCTGAGACAGCACCTCGTGGGTAGCAGCCAATCAGCAGCAAGGAAAAATGAATAACGCTCTCAGATTGGCTACTTTCAAACCTCCAGCCAATACTGTTTATTTTATATTAATATTTTGCTGAATTTACATTAGTATTTATATTACAAAATTAGTAAATTATATTATTATTAATAATTTAGCATTAAAAAACGTGAAAAATATATATATTGCCACGAAAAAAGCCATTAAAATTGCGGAAGATATTTGCAATTCCACGAATATGTGGGAGTTTCCACGAACAATTATTAGTTAGGTTCTTAGGAAAATTCTGCAAATAACTGGGGCCGCGAATGCCGAACCATGATTACACTGGGGTCGACTGTATTGCATATTGAATTTTAATCTACCAAGTATAGCTGAATGTGTTTTTACCAAATTGTTGCCTACATTTAGTCCACAAAGTGCTTTGTGTAATAGGAAGATGTATAAAAAGAAAAAAAAGTAGTTGCTTTAACTAAAAAAAAATAATCTATAAACTATTTGTGTACAATGTAATTAAGTTTTCAAAACAAGTTGACATGTTTTGACGTGCTCTCTCATTCATGCACACGCATGCGCGCACGCACGCATGCACACACGCACACACACACAACCTCAGGCGCTACTTTTGATTTCTTCCTCTTTGCAAACACATTCAGGATACTCACAAATGACTTATTCTTCAGATGATTGTATACATTTAAGGTCAGCTGTTTTTTGCTGGAGGCATTGTAAGTCACTTTAATGACACAAATGACTTACTGGCGAAGCTTTATTGATTATGTGATGTTGATCCCTAAAGATTTGTTTATTCTGTCTGGTGACACTCACTTGCTGCACTAAGTTTATTGAGTTTATGTTACCTTGAAACACCTGGTCCATGAAAGTATGCAGTAAGAGTTAAGCAGATAATCTGAAAAATCTAAAAGTTAGACACTAAATTTGGACAAAACTGATAAGTGGCTATTTTGTGGAGGTTTCATCTATTAATATGATATTTTAGCTTTATAAAATGTAACAGCTTTCTCTGCATAGATGCATTTACTTACTTATTTTTTTACTATCTACGGTTAAGGGTTAAAAATAGTAATTATTTTATTTCTCTCCCCTCAACTCAGGGATCTTATCCATGTCATAAAATTTCAGCATTATCCAAATAATTTATAAATCCAACCATCAGCACTGCTACAAATAAGAGGCTGACAAATGTATTTTTCTAGAAAGTGTGTTAATGAAAGCATGTGGAAATCAAGACATTACATCATGCCATCCAATCTTTTGTTGTGTATAGGTGCTGTGCACTGAGTAATTCTTCTGTTTAGGGTTGAAGATGTAGCCAATGTACAGCAGTGATCAGCTGCTGTAAAGATATGCACATAAAGGGCTGTTGACTGACAAATTTGCAATGACCACCTTCAATGCCATTAAGTTCTGCTTAAATGGGTTTCTTGACAGAAGCCATTGCTTTTCCTGGTGCCGAATGCATATCGGTGATCCCAAGTCTTCACAGATGAGTGGAACTTTCACAAATTCACATTGTCTAAACATGTAGATCTGGAAAAAGGTTGGCAAGTCTTTTAGCCCAGTGAGTTTAGAACTATAAAACATTCACGGCAGATTTAGAAAAATTGATTGGGGATTTGGAATCTCAAATATATATATATATATATATAAAAGTAAAGAAGCTTTTAACTGTATACTAGGTAACTTAACTTACCAAATATTTCTTTTCTCAAAAAAAGAAACAAACAAACATAGGAATAATAGCAGGAGGACACTTAAAAACTGAAAGGGAAGCGATGTGTAAAAGACAACTACATTCTGGCTAAAGAAAGGCTGAATTGACAGGTTCTATGGGAAGTCAATGCTGAATGTGTTCTTTAATGCCAGGAGTAGTATTCACCATAAGTTTATTCCCCAAGGAAAAATATGACATTCTTGTAAAAGATAGCATTGACTAACTGATTGCATCAGTGTTGTGCAATGCAAATACCATGATCTTTTCGCAGAGTGCAAGTGGGACCTTTAACATGACAATGAGCCATCCCACATATGACTGACTTCTCATCCATGAAATCCCAATCAGTCTTGAGGTTAAATTCTACATCATCCATGGTTACTGGACATGACTTCATGCTGTTTCTCAATATGAAATGCCTTGTGAAAGACTGCTGTTTTACAGGCACAGACAGGTTTCAGCCAACTGTAATCAACACGTTGAAGGGGGCTGTTAAGAATGGCTTGCGGTCACTAAGTCAAGGGGACTCTTTTTGTAGGGAATCATACTGAAATTTAACTTCTGCCTAGTTTTGTTGTTGTAGGCTTATGAAATACTAGTTTCTCTCACACACATAAGAAAAGCACAGTATTTAGATATTTGGATAAAAGAAGGTAAAGGTTTAATAGTGAAAACTAAAACCAGACTTTATATTTGTGATGAATGATGATAAAGGTCTGGAGTAACTCAAATAATAAGGATGTGTTATCCATGTAATTTGTGTAATTCCACAAGTTTGTGTATTTACATATTTATTTATCTAATATTATAATGAGAATTTCATTGCATTTTTTAGATTAGCTGTACACATTTTGAATTGGTGAAGTCATTTTTTTTATTGAGAAATTATAAAACTAATTAAGTAGACCAAGAAGTTTGTTATGCAGAGTATAGAACATGTTAAACATGTTAGCTAGCCAGTACTAAGTAATCCTTTAACAACTTTAGTTTGCACAAATGCAGCTGCATTTAGAAAAACAATTTTTTATTTCACTTTAAGTGTATAATGTGTCAACATTGTCATGTCTGCACAAGCTCTTTTTTAAAATTATCATTGTTGTTATCAGTTACATGTAAAATGACATAGAATGGAAATGATCCTATGTATTTTGAAGAATTTCCATGAAGATACTGCTTATTTTATTGAGACACTTGTTTAAATCTGACATCTATAGACAGTTTTTTTTTTTTTTTTTTTCAATTTATTTAATGATTTCAGATTTTAGATAAAACATATCAACTTAGCTAGTTTGGAAAATGTTACTATGAAATACTCAAAATATTTACCAATTATGAAGATTTTGTCTTGAAAAAACTTTCATATTAAAAGTCTGTAAAATAATTTTTACTAAAATGCTACTTTTCTGTTAACCATCTTAATTAAAAGAGTAAATTGTTTATAACTCTATTTTCTTTATAGAGAAAATCTGGACAGCTTATACACACATGGAAACTTTTCAGAGCATCTTTAATTTTGCATTCACATGGCACTTAATATATTATGTTGGATTTCTCCACATTTATTATTCTAAATATGCATGTCTTAAAACAGAGATTTTTTTCCTGTTTTTATGTTAGGGGAGAAATAATGGCAATCTATGGAAATTTAATTTTGTTTTCCCTGTAGTGGAGCAGAGGTGTAGGTTTAGTGGATGTGTAATAAAATAAAATTGCTGCCTTACCTGAAATGGTCAGAAACAAATTCATAACCTGCTGATGAGTAAGACTTTAGACAAAAAAGTTGTTTGCTAAGCTGATGGAAAAAGTACATGAGAAACTTTGGTCATTTAGCTTTTAGTTAACTGAATTTCCTGTGTACATAAATTATTTTAAAAAAGCATTTAGATTAACTTTTTACAGTGCAGCATTACTGTACTTAGTTGATATGTTAGCAAGAATCCCCTCAAAAAAAAAAAAAAAAGAAATCCCAAATTTAGCAGTATATTACAACACTAGAGACTGGGGATAGGTGAGTGAGTGCTCAATTGGACATTTCCTAATAACCATCTTTATTTGTCTTGTGTTAAAGGAAGAAAATGTGGAATATATCAGGCTAGTAATAAAAACTAAGTGTGTCTGAGAGTACACTTACTAAAATGTGATCTAAATTCTAGGTTTTTTTTTATTTGTTTGAATGAATTGGTAGATATGTATATAAATCCATTCACAAATTATTGCTATAGTTTTTGTTTGCTTTTAAATATCAGTTGGAAATGTATGAAATTTATCAGATAATCTAGGATATTTTGAGATGATTTTGCAATTTTCCATATTTTTATAGTGGTCAGTATGTTTTATTGACTGTAATTATATCATATATTAATTTCCAAAATAGATTAGTTAATGTTCATTATTACTGGTTTTTTCAAATGGAGTGTAGCGAAATGTGGAAAAGTTGATATGTGGCTCAACATTGCCATTCACAAGTTGAAATTTTCAAATTTGTTTAAAATCTGTGTGGGAAATGCTATATTTGCTAAGAAAAAAACATGAAAACCAAAAGAGTTCTTTTTAATCTGGGTTACTAGCTAATTTCCTTGACTACTGAAAATTCTCTTGACATTAGATTTTTAAGTTTCTGTCTTTAGAACTTAAATTACTTTAACAGTGTACAATAAAAACAGATTATTGCTTTAGAGGATTTTTCTTTTCATCTTTTATGAGGAAGTAGTGCATGTTTAAGGCATGGTGTATCTTACAGAGTTAGCTAAGCTCATGCTGTTATTTTATTGTTACTGGTTCAGAAATCTCTCCAACATGACTAAGTCTGGGTTGTGTTCCTTGCTGTGTTGCTAGTATGTATAAGCATTTGGCAGATAATTAATGTGTGTATATTAGCTCATCAACTTACAGCAAAGCATGTGCTAAAGATTGTAGCAGAATTGATGAAGTTACATTTTTCTCTATTTTACAATACTTATGGAATTTTAATGGATGTGCAAGTAGTCATATTAAGATTTTTATTGAATTTTGCTGTTTGGGATTAAGATACTATTTTAGAAAGCTATCAGCTGAATATTGATTTATTTTAGTGTTTATAAAATATTTTTTTAGCATTTATTACCATTATCAGGATAGATCCAATAAGAACTGTTGGGTTTTGCAAAGATAACCTTTGTTAACATCAACTTTGTTGATGATATTAATATTCCTAAATCTGGTTAGTTTGTTGTTTATTTTTAAATTTACTTCTGGATATTTTTGTGTATAGGATTTTGAAGATCTCTGGCAAATTGTGTCCATATTTGTTGGTGCATTAAAAATATTAGTATAGTATTCCATTGCCATCTAATCTGCTCACTCTCCTGTCACTATTGCCTATATTTAAAGAATTTGTTCAAAATGATTAATAATAATAAAAAATATTGTTGCTCATTTATTCCCAATGACAGAAATATGTAAATTAGATTTAATTGAAAGAGGAATTGGCAATTAATTTGTGCCACCAAAATTTTAGTTGATCAGGTTTTTTTGCATGTTGTACAAGTATTTCATGGTAACCCATCTGTACATTATGAGTGGTACACACATACAACAAGCACAATAGGTTTGTTGTGGTAATTATCAAACATTTTCAGTATTTGAAAAGGACTGGAGTTACAATATATAGATTTAAACTTTATAAATAATGCAAAAAACCTTTCATATGCCTTTCTTATTTTTTAAAGATATGAAAATCCAAGAACTAGCTTAGGATCCGGTTTTGTCTTTATTTTAATAAAAAAATATTCAAAATCATTCTTTGAAAAAAAATTGTTTTTGGTATTGATGAAACTATCTGAAATCAATAAGAGTTATGAAACTGAAGAAAACTTGTTAATTTGCTTTCAGCATGGAAGTCATCTATTAGTGTTTCAAATTATACAGGATGAATTCTGGCAAATTAATTTAAATTGAATATGCTTACAGTTGTATCTACCTTTGGGGAATGTTTTGATCATATTTAATCAGCTATTCTTGAAAGATATTTGGATTATCCCAATTAAGGAATATTTTTTCCTATTTAAAAATAAAAGAAACAGAAAATAACAATATGAGAGTACTTAGTTATTGATATGCATTTCTACAATGAAATATTTTTTAAAATAAGCAGAAATACTTATTTATACATGTTTATTAATACAAATAAGAATATGATTTGTTTTGAGAACAACTATTTTATACATCATATAAATATTTAGATTTCCCAGTTAATAGGATTATATGGATGGCTATTGCGGAAAGCAAGCAAGGTAGTATAATTGGTAATATGGTCGGTTGTAACCCTGGAGACCCAAATTTAAAGGTAGGACTTTGCATTGTTGAAACCAATTTTTTTGTTGTTGTTTCACACAGTTTCATTATTATTATTACTATTACTATTATTATTATTCTCTTCCCGCACTCCAGCAAGCCACCATTTTCTGTAACAGAGTCACTCAGTTATAACCTGACATTGTTTTGCATATATTTCACGTTTGAACATTGTGGATTTCTATGGTTGGTATAATATAGGATGATTGTGTACTGAAAATTCCAGTATAGAACAAGTATAAAAATTGGTTAATGAAGAGGCCTTGCTTTGGCAATTCATCATCAATGTCATGCTAAAAGACTGGTCAGTTGGAGACAGTAGAATAGATAATAATATCTATTAATGTTGTAATTGTCAGTTAATATAAACACAAATAAATTCATGTTATTTTCACTCCTAAGATTTAGTAGTGTACTGGAAAGTACTCAGCAATTCTGATGAGACATGTTGCTAAGGTTAATACATTGAAATTTTATACTAAAGTTTCCTTAGAAAACAAAAAAAAAAAAAATAAACCAACAGTAACAGTAATGTGCAATATTAAGGCCAGGCTGTCTATGTATCTTCTGGTAAGAAAACTTCATATGCAGTCAGCAGAATGATTTGTAAGTGAATGCACACATTATATATCTCTTAACTTGTTTTTAGTTGTTTTAATAATGTTTAGTTATCTGGAAAATTAGCAGAGCCTTTAAATACAGGATAACTAAGTATGTTAATTACTTATTCAATTTTGTATGCTTCACAAGCAAAACTATTGTATTAATAGAAATCTACTGTGGTATGTTTGACATAATTTTCAAGATTTAAGGCCAACTTAAATAATCTTAGTGACCATTTTCCAAAGTTTATTTATTAGTTAATTTTTTGGGTCACTATGGCTCAAAACATGGCTATATCTCCCAAAATTAGAAAAAGACATTAAAAAACTGAGAGTTTATAAACACTTCCTATGCTCTTAAACACTCCATCCTCACAATGGCCTTATTGCGGGAAGTTACCATCCTCTTCGCAGTCTTGTTAAAAGACACTGCTGCCGTCGTCCTTCTTTATGCAGTGAACCAAAGATTCATTGATCCCGTAATGGCGGCCTACAGCTGCGTAGCTTCTCCCTTCCTTTAGCATGTCGAGGAGTTCAACCTTTTCTGCGATGGTAAGCATCTTCCTCTGGCGCTTGGGTTCGGTGCCAGAAGCCTTATAAGGCGCAGAACGTTTGGGCGACATCGTAGGACACAGTGCTCTGGTTGGTCGCCTCCCATCCATCAGTCAATAGTGTGCCTTGTACAATCTCACGTGGGCAAACTAGCTCAAGCGGAAGCGGACGTAACTGCGTTTTCCATACGTGCGAGTCTTTGTCTACTCATCTGCTGTATGCTACGTATTTTATTTCTATTTAATATTGTTTTAATATTTTTTATATTTTTTAAATATTGTTTTCAATTTTTAGGCTATAAAATGCTTATTTTACCACAAAAGTAATTAAAATAATAAATATATATATAAAAATACCTATATACCACAAAATCCCGCAATATAGCAAAAAATCCGCGATACAAAATTAAATATATACAATTTAAAAATCCGTGATACAGTGAGACCGTGAAAAGTGAACCACGATATGGCAAGGGACGACTGTACATTTAAAAAAATATAATTGTTTTATTTATGCATATTTTTCTGTATGCAACTTGATGTAAACGCATTTTTTGAATATTTTGATTAAACTGGCAGCACATACATGTCCGTTTTATATTCTACTTATTTACACCTCCCTTATACCTTACTTATATGGAAGCTCCATATAACGGCATTCCCAATTCCCCGAGGGTGCCTTTAAATACAGTAAACATTGTTTACTGTAATAAGAATGGTAGTTAAAATAATAGCTATGATTAATGTTTGACTATTAAAACTATTCATTTAGTGATACATCCTGATTTGGCACAACTTCACTTATCCCCAGAGAGGAAGACCTATCTTTCACCTGACATGGCTGGCTGTAGTATCCTTTGAAATGTGGTGGGAAAGGCCACGTAAGAAATAGTATTGTCAAAACATTTTACAGACATAATAATGTACACTACCAATAACATATTAATAGTCCTGACTACCAAACCACTAGGTTCTTTATTTTCATAAACAGAAAACTATGAAACTATAATACCATTGGTATATAATTAATTATTTTGGGCAGAAGGTTATTGTAGTATGCTGGCTGATCAGTGGCTACAGCTGCAGTTTAGTACTATTGGGGTCTAGTCTGACCACTGCTGTGTGGTTCCTCATGCTTTTGTATCAGATGGTACTACATTGGTTTTTCCCACTAATAATTGGAAGATTTCCAGTAAGATTTTTTTGTCAGGCTGACCCAAGTTAAAACAAATTAGGCACATTAGTACTGGTTATTCCTGCTCTGACATTTTCACTCAATATGGAATATGGCCAATTCTTTTAGATTTTACGTTTTTACAGTTAAAATTTTGAGGCCATATTAAAAGGATTACCTGCATATGTACTATTTATAAACAATTCATCTAGTTGAACACCATCTTGTGCCCTTTGGCATTTTTCATTTCTTGCATTTTATCTGACAATTAATCTACATACTGGTCTGGCTGCAGATTCTCATAAGATCAATGGATTTCTTAATCTCTATTCTAAATAATGATGATGATATTAGCTTGTAAGAAAAAGCAAATGGATTATTACCCTTGTTTTAATACATTTATTAAAGCTTTAAATTTGATTTAAGGTAAAATTATTTTAGCTCCTGTAACTTCATAGCTATTGATTATACATTGATCAGTCAAAAATTGAAAGTGGTACTGATTCTGTAGGTTTTGCTAATGCTAATGTTTTATTTTTGATGTTCAGAGTTAATTTATAAACAGATCTAACCTTTATCATTTAGAGAAAAATTAATAAATCTGGGTAATCTTATTTATGGCCCTAGTAGATGGGGGCATGAGATGAGGTGACAGGATTACTTAGTAAATATTACCTTTAGGTAGATAATTACAGGTAAATTAAGAAACTAAGGTAATTTAAAATAAATATTAAACTTTTATTAAAAAGGAAAAAGAGTTTAATGTGTACATACCTAGTTGGATATTTATTTTTATGATAGTAAATCCAAAAACAACCAACTCTGCACAGTGAAATATCACAAAATCCACTCTTGTAAGAGCATCTTATAGGTTGGTTTGATGATGACTTTGTTCCTTCTGTTGAACACTCTCTGCATATCTTTTTTTCCCCTTCTATCTTCACTGGTTGGTGGTGTTCCATACTCTCAAAGGATATTGCCACAGGTTTAGACTTTTTCTTTGTGGTCTCTGTACTCGTTTCTGACAGGTTTTACAGAATTAGTTTAAACCCCAGATGATCATATTTGTTTGTACATAGAGGGTCCTTGTTTGATTTTGTGAACACAACAAATGCATTCACAATACATAAGTTTATAATAAAACAATCTGTATACTTCTAACATTTATTCCTGCTGGGTTAAGACCTCTGTTAGTTGAATTTGTTCATTACTCCCATGTTTTGTTTGTAGACCAAATTATAGGTAGATTTTTTCTGACCTTACTTTGGCATTTGATTTATAAATAAAAAGAGTAGCTGTTTTTTTTATCCTGAGAAGCAGTTACTAACAAATTGCCTCTGCATTTGAAAAATAAAAATAAATTACATTTTTTTAATGGCATCTGGTATTCTTGTATGGTTTGACATCATTGAACACACAAAAGTATTTACCAACTCTGGGTGTTCAGGTGGAGTCACAGAACTAAAATACTTAACAAAATATAGATGGTGGTTTTTATTATGGAATGGTTGAAAAAGTTCCCAAACAATAATAACTCAATCCATGTACCTGTCCCCCCCCCTAGTATAAGCATCAAATTTGGCACAATAGTATGTGGATGACTCACAAAATTCCCACACTTTATGCACCACTTTGTTGGCCTGGCAGGTACATCCGGATGAAAATGTACACAACTTTCCAAATTAATCATGCATTCATCAGTATTGATATATTTCTCTGTGTTTCCATAGGTCTGTATCTATAAATGATCTTAGTTTATAAAGAGAGTAATAATATATTGGTCACCACATGCTGGTGAGTCTGAGGTATCTAACACGTGGAAGTATTTGTTCAATTTCAAAAATCTAGTTTTGAACACAATTTTTGAAGTATAAGGATCCCTGTATCTTCTCTCAAGACTCCAGTAACACTAAGCCTGTGGTAACTGATGTATCATGATGTTTATGGCTACATATGCTCTCATCTTGTTTGTTCTCATATTTTGTCATCTTGGGTCTGTTCTGTTTTCTGTATTTTTTTGTTCCACATATATGTTTGTTTCCATTGCAAGAATTTCATAAAATATCTTTGGTAAAAGTAACAAAAAATAATCTAATGATATGAATTGTGCTGTGGTCCAGTATTCTCCACATATGCTGCTGAGTTCATGCTATGTAGTTCGTATGTCCATTCAGTGTTACTGTTTCTTACTTTGTCATCACTGCCACTTTTGGTTTTCTATATTGGATTTGCTTTCTAACTCCACTGTAGTTTCTGCAAATTTTGATTCACTATTGATAAAATCCATGGTTTGTGTTTTTTTTTTAAAAAAAGATCTTTTACAGTAAAATCATTATTGCACATTGATTCTTTACAATAAAATTTCTGCCTAAATTGCTGGAAGTAATTTTTTGAATAATTTTATATGATAAGAGGATTTCTGGACTAATTTTGTTATTGCTAAGAAAGTAATGACAACATATAAACACAGAAAGTTTTGGGCTGTTTGAACAAATGAACCACCATTTTGATGGGCAGTTTTGATTGTGAAAGGGTAAAGTAACTTGATTTTACTTTGAAATCATTTTTTTCTTAATTTAATGAAATGTAAAAGCAACAGTCCAAGGCCTCTAGTAAAATGTTATTCTGATGCCAACTCTGCTTTGAATTTTGTAACATCTATATACTTAGTTTTCCAGGGATAATATTTCTATATTTAGCCATCAGCATTTTAAAATGTGTTTGTAAGAAGCACTGTATAGTTGTTTACTTGTTAATGCAATATCCCACTACATTTTCTTACATTATACATAGAGCAATTTATTAGTGCATAGTATGTGTAAATGGCTTAGAACATCTATACAGGTTAAAAAAAGAAAGTTTATTTTCAGACTTTCCCCACTCATCTTTTTCTTGAATTATTTTACTGATAAACCAACACTTATGACTGCCAGAGTATACATATTCTATTGGAAAGATTAGTATTTTTGAGATTTTTTTCCCTCCATAATATTGGGAAAAATATATAAGATAGACAATTGTTTTCCATGTCCTGTGTTTTAGATTTATTGTCTTTGAGTTTTGGAAGTCAATGGACATTTAAGACATTATGTAAAATGGAATTTTCACTGATGCAATTATCAGTCAGTAAGATTTGTTTGTGTGTATAGTAGGCTCGATTTTTTTCTACTATCTAGACAGAAAAACTCTTTATTAAAAACACAAAAGAGGCATATGAATTTTTTATGTCTGTTTTAATTTCTTGAGATCTTTGCATTATGGAGCTTTCTAGCTCTGTCATGTTGCAATCATTTATTTTATTAGTTCTCTCTCTTGCAGGTAAGTAAACTTTGATATTTTCATTTAGACATGGTGTCAATGATTTTTTCGTGCACCTTTCCTGCCACATGCAGGTAAGTGGAGTTTGCTTTACTGTAGGAACACTCTGTGGTACTATTGTTCTCAGTTCTAAAGCAATACTGCAGTGATATGTTGATACATTGTATAACTCTTTATGGTATATACTGCATACCTACAACCTTAAGGCTTTGGACCTCTTGATGTAGCTATAATTTTTAGTTTTCAAGGTATTTAATAATTGTGTCAATTTTAGATAAAAAAAACAAACTACAAAACAACAGAAAATCTTGATTTTGGGAAAATAAACTAAGTTAGTTTTTAAAATGTATAACTTTTTTCAGGGAAAATTTGATTGATTTAATCATTTGTGTCTCCTTCCCTTGTATTATTGAGTTTATTAATTTTTTCTTTTCTTTCAAGTGATGAAATAGTGTAAGCAATAAATGTTAGCTTAATTGAAATTTAATGCAAATTCCATGATATTTTAAATAAAATCAATGTGGCATGTGAATGGATTCTGTGATTTAGTGACTGGCTTTTGCTATACAGTGGTGTGCAAAAGTCTTGTATAAAAATGACTAGACCTAGAAAATGGGTTCTTATTTTGTAGAAATTAGTAACTATTATATGTTTTCTGTTTTAATTGAAAGGTATTGGTGTATCTAAATGATTTATAACACTAAGATCCATTTTGTAATTGCACAGTCAAAATTTAAATATTAGTAAAATAATTTGCATGAAATCGGCATGTGCAAAAGTGTTGCATAAACTACAAAAAATTAGAATATATATTTTGTGCTATAATAGTATAGGATAGTCGAATATAAATATGAAAAATTATCATTTTCCACTATTCTGATTCTTTTTTGTTCAATATAGTGATGCCGAGAGCCTGATATTTGACCCCTGAACAGTGGGAAAATAATTGTTCCCATGAAAGAAGATGGTGAAACTGAGTGGGTCATTGCGAATTGTATTGGTTGCAATCAGTCGACGATATCTCACACCCTGAAACATTGGAAAGCTGATGGGAGCCTAATTTCGAAATGCAGAGCTGGCAGATGGCTGAAAACGACGGCTCGACAGGATTGTCTGATCGCCCACATGTCGAACTCGGACCGATTCGGTACTTCCACAGACATCCAGACTGCCTTTTCAAGGCACCATGGGATCCAGTGATGGCGTTTGATCCACATGGGAGTGTTCGGGCGATTGGCACAGAAGAAGCTGTTCACCAGTCTGGACAATCATTGAAAGCGACTGCGGTGAGCTCGCAACCATTTTCACTGGGCCATGGCCCAGAGGTCCTGAGTGTTGTTTTCCGATGAAAGCAAATTTGTGAAGGTTCACTCGGCGGGTCGGTGTACGTTTGGCGATCGGTGTCTGAGAAATACTATCCTAGTTGCACTTGACCGACTCTGCAGGCAGGGGGAGATTCGGCCATGGTTTGGGGCTGTTTTCAATCACCCGGTGTTGGTCTGTGGCATCACGTGGAGGGTCGAATGAATGCTCATGACTATGCTGAGATTGTCTCGGACATTGTCGAACTGTATGTGTGACCACATGCCCCTGACAGCCATCTATCAGCAGGACAACACCCCCATCCACACAGCTAGGAGTGTCAAGGCCTTGATGGCAGAGTTGCGAATCTCCCTCCTCGACTGGCTGGCTCAAAGCCTGGATTTCAATTCCATCGAAAACATTTGGCACTCGATTAAACTCAGCGTTAGTGCCAAAAAACTGATTTGATATGGAAAATCGACGAAGCCTGGTTGGAGTTCAGTAGTGACAATTGTCAGCGTTTGGTAGACGGCATGCCTCGTGGTTGTGAACAAGTTATCAAGAATTTTGGATATTCTACTCATTATTGATAGATCTGATCACTTTCTGCATAATTGGAATTGAATCTGAATTGATTAGATAGCTGTCTAGATTTTATGCAACACTTTTGCACGTGTTGATTTGATGCAAATGATTTTCTAAAAAATTATAACTTTTCTTACAATGAAACAATATGCTTGATATTATTGGAATAGATGCACAACAGCAATATAGAAATACTTTAATGAACAAGATTTGATAACAACTGCTTTCGACAAAATGCGAGTTAATTTACAGGAAAAATTATTTTTATGCAAGACTTTTACACACCGCTGTATGTTCATATTTCATGTCATCTGTTTATGCACATTTGCATTGCTGCGATGTATCGATAAGGGTAATTTTCTTTCTGACTACTCACCTCTTCATCTGAGGCAAATTGCAAACTTCATATTGCATCAGTCATTCAAGGATAGAAACATACAGATTTACAAGAAGCAGATACTTCTCAAGAACTGAACTTAATTTTACTGTATCAAAGTTACGCTGCAATGAGCTCAAGCATCGAACATAGACTACATGTTAGAACTAGGCTTATCATTCATTTCTGTGTTCACCATGAAATTTCTGAATTTCTAGCTTTACATTTATTGTAATATCAACATTTTTCTCTTACTTTGCTAATTTTTAATTTAACCTTTTCAGTTTATTTTACTATCAGTCACCTGAGTTTAATTTTGTCATTTGATTTTTTTTGGCAATTGAGTTTTTAAAATTTTACTTTCTATCTTTACTTTAATGCTTTTGTAAAGATTAATCAATAAATAAGACTCTATTCATTGCAGGTACATTGATTTTTTTTTTTTGTTTCTTCATTTATTTATTTAAAAACAGCATATTTTTGCTGTCTTGGTTGGTACATGATTAAATCATGTTTTGAGAGGGTATTGTATCTACATTCAATGCACAATTGTCATTGTTTAACACAATGGGTGATTAAAATCATTTTAATGCTAAGATTTGGAATAATTTTTTAACATTTTCTAGCTCTGAAACACTTGTCCCTTGCACCACTATTATTTTGCTCTGTGTTTTTAAAGTTGTTTCAATGGGAAGATGTGAGGCTTTTGATCTAATGGTGCACATGCATAATCACCATTTTGCAATGCATTGATTTGGAAAATTACTTTTCCAGGTTATTTTGTTTTCTTTTAGTATCACCAGATTTTGCTTTAAATTGTTTTTTTTATAAAGTGAATATTTTATTTTGCTGTGAAGAATTCAAGTATTAATTTATTTTACAGATATTAGTCTTTAAAAGAAAGAAAGAAACCTGGAAAGAGTTGGCAGTGACTTTAATTGTATTCTTTGAACTCTTGTGTCATAGTTCCTACAGAAAGATTGATTCTTTTAAATGACATGTTGTCAGTGTGTTTCAAAAAAGACAAGTTTATATATAGCAGGATGGATAAAATTCCACTACATAGAAATTTTCCAACCTGTTGGCTAACAGATATTGGACAGTCATTTATTTACAGACTAAATGGAACAACATCATAGATCATTCTTTTGTTGTCTTGAATAGCTTTGTAAGCTGCATCTTTATTACTCCCTGCCCTTTTCTTTCTTTTTATGCAATTTAAATCTTCCTGTTGCTGGAAAATTTTCTGTTTTACAACTCAAGTAGTATGTTGAAGACCATAGTCATTAATGCAAAGTGAGACCTTTGCCAACAGTAATAGCCACATTGAGATAACAAAATTATAAGGCCTTTCAAAACTGGTTAAGGCTACATAATTTCCCACTATCCTTACCCAATTATTCTATCAATAAATCAGAAAGATTCCAGTCAGTCTTTTTTCTTCTTTTAAATAGAAACTAAGAAGTTTGGCCCCATCTAATAACTTTCCTTTTAAGATCAGCTTCACCAGTTTGTATACAAATTTTGTTCCATGTCATCATCTGCTAAAAGTTCTGTTTTGGCTGATGATAGGCTGCTGTCTCAATTTTGCAATCTATTAGATAGTCTTCACTTCCATGCACTGACTCTTGGCCTCCCTGGTACCAGATGGCAGTTATTCTTGACAAACAATACTGATGACAGATTTCTCCATTTCAATGTTTTTTTTATCTGATAATGGGTTGAATTTTCTGGAAACATCAAAATATCATCTATAACACAAGTAGTAAGAATCCATGAAGACCTCCACAGACACCAGTGATAAAAGGTGAGGACAAAGTGTTCCTGTCAAAAAAAGCCAATTTTAGCAGGTATTCGGTGAATGCCACCTAAACATATGGCAGACTAGCACTGTTATATCAATCTGATATGATACCCTAACTAAAGGCTTCTCTCCCTCCTTGTGACCAGTTCTTTTCCATAATCTTATAATATTTGGTTATGCTTTTATAATAAAGAAAAACCAGCTTGAAAGAATTTACAGAAAATCCTGCAGTAGACTCAATGTTTTCTCTACACACAACAGTTAGGCAGGGTATGCTTTGTTGTAGGATGTGTTTATTTTGTACTCTTGGTTACAGCCAAATGCATCCAGTGTTTTTTCATTGAAATGTTATTTTGGCTGATTTGTTTTCAATGTTTCATCAATTTTTGTTTTATGAAAGTAATTAAAATTTTACTTCATACTGAATACTATTAGATTAAAGAAAATTTTATTAACCGCTACCACCTTACTGCTTACACAATGAAATGTGAAAGTTCAGTGCTGTTTTGTACTTGTGCTTTAAAACAAACAAAAAAAATAATTTTCAAAGCACTTATTTTTCTAGTTTTCCTGGTATGTAAGCACTGAAGGTTCCATCATTTTGAACGAATTACTATGGTATTTCCTCACCAGGTGATTACTTAAACTTGACATTTTGTTAAGAGAAAGCAAGTATGTAGAAAGCCAATCTACAAGAATATTTAGTTGACTTACACCACTGTTTTTGACTAGAGCATAAATATTTTTTAAGCATGCATATCTGACCTTTTATTTTTTACTTTTGTTTAGTAATGTACCATCTTCTCAGAAATTATGAAAGCAAGCATATCACTTCTAGTTTATTTTATTTTTACACAAAATACATAATTTTTCACAAACCGTGATATCTTTGTAAATTCTACTTTTTAAATGCCTTTTGAAATATTGAAATATGTGGTAAAAATTGGATGTTATCAAGGTAGGGGAGCCTCTGTTTCTATAATTGGTTTACAAATACAGGAACATTTTTCCAAGAGTTTTTATGTCTTAAGTATTTCAACAGAAGGCATTCCCAGAACAGTTTTACATTTGAAATTTTTTTAGTTTGTGCATGGAAGTATACTTTGTTCTAGAATTGTTCATTGGGGACTAAATTTGTGGATTGCAGTAGCTATTCCATGTATTTTAGACTCCTAAGAATTCTTTGGTTTTTAAATACAGTACTACCTGTTTATGTTGACACTTGTGGGTCCAAAATTACCGATCCAAGATGGTGATGCACCAACTGGTTATAATAGTTTATATTATATCTGCCACATTTGACAACTATGTTTTTCATCTTTAGATGTGTTAAATGAATATAAACTAAGATTGTGCCTGGCTTTTATACACAAAGATCAAGCAGAGGCTCCAAAGCTCACCTAAGCAAGTATATATTATATGAAATAAAACTGACACTAATGCAGTCCACTGAATGTACTCTGTACACACAAGCCCACTTTATTGTGTTTGGGTATCTTGTTTTGCACATTGTGACAGTAATAATCGAAAAACATGCTTTCTAACCTAACCAACACAGGATGGAATTTCAATAGCCTTAGATATCTAATCCCTTTTGAAAGAGTAATTAGTGAGGGCCACTTAAACTAGCTTGCTTAAACCGCAGTTCATGTGTCGGTCTTAATAATGTTAGCATCCCCCTGTGATATTTAACTCACTCATGCTAATTTTATACTTTTACCATTTTATCTGAACAAGCACTCTCATGAATTTTGTTTTTGCAAAAATGCCAATACATGTATTTGAGCTCATTGGTGGGGAAGAGCATATAATATTTTTTTTTTTTTTAATTCGAAGCATTAGATGCCAAAGATGTTGAAATATGTGGACTTTCTAAAGTAGAAGACATTGAGGCAGGAATAAAGATTATATATTGACTTATTGTGTTATCTTGTATATGGACATTGAGATAGCAAGGTGAAATTGCAAACGCAAAGAGAAAAATAGTTCATGACATTTTTGTGTCAACGAAGGTGGGATATTGACTTATGTAGGGCCAACATAAACCGGTAGTACTGTAGTTTGTGCCCAACTTTGATTGATGTTTTGAATCACTGTCTTGTTAAAAATGTAGTATTTGGTCATGGAGTGTCAATCCTGAAGGTATGATTTGGTGGATAAGAATGTGATGGTTGTCTGTCTGCATCTATCTCTTTTCCTTCTTTTCATATTTAAAATTCCGACTACCATAAATATTTTTCAGTGGAAACATCATCTCATCATGACTTCATCATACTTCACTGATGGTAATGAGACCAATGTTTTTTTTTTTTTGTAAAGTATTTGCATTGATGTCATTGAACATATAGCATTTTCTTCATTTTTAACTGAAAATCTTAAGTGGAGATTTGTCTATCTATAGATGGTGTTTCTGATCATCAATGAGTCTGAGTTTGTGAGTGTTGTGGTGGTGGTTAAGTAATGATTTAATTGATATTAACACTAGCATTCTGGAATCTCTTAAAACACCTAACAGTATAAGGGAAACTGACTTCCATATATCTTGAACGTGATGTTAAGCACTGATTTATTGAGCTTGCTATTGCTATACAATAATCTTGCATCTTTGCACTTTAGAGGTATGTCAGTTTGCAGTCAATCGAAATTCTCATTACAAATGACAATTTGGTTCTTATGGTATCTTCTGTGTTACTTTCCCAAGTTCCAATTTTAAGAAATGACTCAGGATTTCCTAAAACTGCATGCATTCAGGTAGAATCAGTGACTTATCATTATCTGACGGGTTCAATCAGATATCTGCCATTTACTGTCATGTTTACACATCATGTTGACCAGTCATTTAGAACAGTTTTGAAGATTGAACCATAATATTCTACTCTCCTACTCTGAGAACACTTGATGGCAGAAATAAATGTATTCTTTGAACATCAAAACCTGCATTTCAAACTCAAATACCACCACTACTACAGTTAAATTATTTATAAAATGTGTACAAGAATATGGTTCATGCAAAATGCATTCAACCAATGCAAACTATGTAAACCACAGTAATAGATGAATATAATGATAAATGTCATCCATTTACTCAGGCTGTGAGCATTACTTTCATAGTTTTTGAAGGTACTATTAGAGATCAATGTTATTGATTTTATGCTGTTATAATTGATACATATTTTTAATGCTTTAATTGGAGTGTCATGTATCAGCAAATAAAATCCAACCTGGCTAAATTAACATGAACTCCTAAATAGTTTAGCTACATCTTGCATGAAAGAACATTGTAAGCTAGCTTCAAAAGTAAGTGATAGCCATTTATGGACCAGTGGTCCTGACCTTTTACTACTACTTGCTAATAAAATCTCAATATGTGGGAAAACATTCAGTCTTTTCCAGATCACCCTTCCGAACAACCTGCTGACAAAAGTGTGAAAAGCTTCTTTATTGAACACATTTAAAAGACTTTGTTAGACCTGCAAGTTATGTGTTTGCACACACTTGTTTGTTATTCCAGTGTTCCCATGCTCTTTGAGGTTTATCAATCCAAACCATCATCTTTATGATAATATTTAAATTCCAGCCGCCAGTACCATTGGTAATTATGAGTGTTCCATTTTTTTAATCGCCTAAAATATGTTCCTTTTTTATTTCCAATATTTTTTGCAACTTGCTCGCTTTCTGTTTCATTTCATATACAATAGGAAACTTTTAGCTAAGTAGTTAGTTTAAACATTTTTCTATGATTCATGTAAGCTACACAGAAAAGCAACAAACCATAACAAGGAGAGCTTTCATAAAATTATGATTTAGTCATTAAAAAAAAAATAGCATATTGATGAAAACACAAAAACAATACATTGCACTACATTTATTTTAATCTTGCTAAATGAAGTTGAAAACTCATATTTTCATCACTGTGATGCCAAAGGAATATGGGTCACTAAGATGTTCCTAAGAATGAAACTTCTAGATGAATCAGCATCCATTCTTTGATATTTTGGAAGCAATTGGCTTTCCATTTTGAAAGTCTCCTTTTATTTCTTATAATTACATCAATATAGATATTCTGCTGACCCTATACAATTACATATGGAAATATTTTACTAGCCGATTAGAATTACTCAAACTGATACCTTGCTGGTGGAAAGAAATACTATGTTTTTATGAGTCCAGCTGGAATTCCATATCATAATAACCTTGCACAGATAATAAAACTGGTTGCAGTGGCCATATTTTTCAGCAAAAACATGCATTTTTACAGGCAAACCATTTCCGTATAATCTGGATGATGGTGGTTTTTAGATTCAGTATTTCTTATCTCTCTCTGTGAATAAATATTTTATTCAGAAAGAGAATGCACATGTAGCTTAGAAATACTAAGGAAATTATTGATCATGGTGATAGGATTCACTTGTTTTGTTTTTGCCTAGTGCAGTCTCATCTTGAAGAACAAGTAGTTGATTAGATTTGACTCTGTGTAGAATTAATTACCTGTGTTATTCCATGCAGGTATATCTTTCCTAATCTGATGCAGCTTTTCTTTGATCTCATACAATGTCAATTGTACTGAACTACATGGCTGACCAACTACACTGGATTCTATATATAATAATAATAATAATAATAATAATAATAATAATAATAATAATAACGACAAGAATATCTTGATGGTTAGGTGGAACTACATACTAATTTTTACTGGAAGGGATTTAATAGAAGATATATGGCTGGTCACTTTGCAAGAATATATTATAAAAATCCTTTGCTGTTTTAATGTAAATCTGTTTATCAAGAGTCCCCTGAACACATTGCTACATGTTGTGCTTATGGATCCTTTCTTGATCAGTAATTTTGTTCTAGCCAGTTGAAATTCTTTTCTGTAATCATTTGGAGCATATTGCTGCAATTATTCAATAGAGAGCATTTCCTATCTGTCTCTATGAGACTTCTGGAAGTTCTGACTTTGGCAAGGAAATCTTTACTATAAATTTTCGTTTTTAGATGTGGAAGGAAACCAAAGTGCCTGGAGGAAGTCCACATGGCAGACTGTTGGAGAAGAGTGAGAAGAAACCATGCCAGGTTTGTATGCCAAACTGAGTTGACCCCAAGAGGAATCTAATTCTGGGCCACCAGCATGGCATCCTTACTTGCTGAGTGAATTAAACTAATTACAATACTATGTGATTGAGTTTTTAGTTATGCCAGAAATTTATGGTTAGATTGTATAATGTACTGATGCTTCCTGCATATCTTTTACTTACATGTGGTGGTGTTATTTCTAAAAATTCCACAAACCTGAGTAATGTTATTCATTAATTTGTCAGGACTGTAGCCCACCCAGTCTTAGTGAAATACAGCAGACCTAGCTAATGGAATGAGTCTTGTAGCAAAATGAATGAAGCAAAATTCAAGTTTAATACCAAATAAGATAGATTTTATGCTTTAGGAAGTGCTTTCAATGGTAACGCCCAGAAAGAATTGAGACCAGTATTTCACTTAAAAAAGAAAGGGAAAATAAAATGTTTGCAATATTTTATTTCGTGCACAATCAAAAACTAAGAAAAAATTGCTTAATTTTAAGAATTTACATATTGCAGTTCTATATTCTGTACACATCACATGTTTGATAACATTTCAAGGATCATGTTGTTCAGATAGTATTTTAAGCAACATTTATGTAAATGTAGCTAGGAAGTAAATATTATTTTTTTCCTCCAGTGGACATTCCTATACTGTTTTGCAATGTGACATACTTTCTTACACAGCATTGATTCTCATGAAGGTGAAAGAAGTTATTGCATTGGTTATTTCAGTTCAGTGAATAGCCCATGCTGTTTTGCTGATTAGAAGGGATGATATACTAGTTTATTCTAGTTTCTGAAGAAATAGCTTGATAAATCAAAAACCAAAAAACAAATTAATATAGTATGCACTTAAATTTCAGAATTGGTTATATTCTTCATCAAGGTGTAGAGATCAAAATTTTGTATTAGGGGAACATTTTTATGAATTTTATTTCTTTTGAAATATGTTAAAAATATCTAAGTAATACCAGTAATTAAAAAAAAATGTTTGTGTGTTCTATCTGGATTGAACATGGTTCACTGACTCTCACCCCCTCCTCTCCAGAAAAAAATAACACTGTGGCAAAATTTCTAATTTTGCAGTATATAGCAATTTTTAGAAACTTTTTTACAACCTTGGCATTTTCTGTTACAAACATTTCACTTGCAAAAATCTAAGAAGAAAATAAAAAGATTAACAATTTGTTTTCTTTAGTTTCTTTTCCTTGCATTAAATAAATGTTATTTGAAAGTTCTGGCTTTTTTAGATAGAATGGAGTTCAAGACTCCTGTATTAGTTTATTTTTTGCCTGACATATTTGAGTATGTATAGTATCCTTGGGCATCTTTTTTGTTGATAAATGATGCATATTACCTGATTTAGGAAACAAAAAGGGAAAAAAAAATTACTTCAGCATCTTGCTAGTGCAGACTTTTTAAAGCACGGATCAACCACAATGATGGTGCATCCCACTCAACTGGCTTTGGTTTGATGCATTTCAGACATGTTGATGTATATATGAAAATGTGTTTAATAGATTTTACTAGGTTTTGAAAATAGAAAATCAGTGCATCATTCTTGGAAGATCACAAAAACAAGGATGCTTGCTATAACAACTTGGCTGCTTCCCAAGGTCTGCTTGGCTCTATGCCACACTAAACTCATTATATTATATTCTGCGATCCTCCAGGTGGTGGTCCGAATCTAACATTGTGTGCCCCAAATCTTGTCTTTATATAAATGTAGGCTTTTGCTTGCATTGCTAAACTAATTTTTAGTGGCTCCTTTTCTATTTCTTTCTATCTAATTTGAAGAGCTTCATCCTTTCTTTTTAAACTCATGACTCCAAAATTTTTTACCACTCCCCTTTCAAGGACAGGGTAGGAGGATAGTAATTCTCTTGTCTGATTTCGTTCTCAACAGAGGCAGAAAATAAGGTCGTAACAGTATTGTTAGTCACTCCTTAACCAAATTTAACCAAAATATGATATTTGCTAAGTAAGGAATTCATGAATGACTGAATAGATATCTTTTTAAAAAGAATGATTACTATAATAGTAGAGGAAGTATAAATTACAACATATATTGTCTACATTAGACAGATAATTTCTCTTCTAAAAATTCTACTTTTTGAAATAAAGTTTTTGATTGTATATGCATATGCTGTCTGTTTTTTTGTTTTCATGGTTGTTTGAGCCATATCTGATATGTGCATTGATGTATCTTTTATCTAGTTTTTTATTGATTTTGTTCCTAAACTACATTTAATTTCAATGACTGCCCACTTCATAATCATAACGGAATTAAAGGAGAAAGAAATGTGACAATGATGACTATGTAATATTTTATATAATGGTACACTCATTAGTTTTTTAATCTTCCAGTTGAAATATCATTGACTACCAACTTTGGAAATTCGATTTCTTATTGTTTATAACAATGTCTGTTAAATATGCATTTACAGTGGTTAGCATCTACTGTTAACATGATGGTTGTTTGCATTAATTATTTGACTATTGATTTAGTGTTAAAAAGAAAAGTGTGCCAACTTTTGATCATTACAGCAAATTTCCACATCCATTCTTCCTTTCTAGAAGTTTTTTTCTTGTACAGAAGCTGAAATCAGATATTTTAAACGAAAATGGGAAAACGATTAATTTCTTGAAGAAAATCAACTTCTGTAGAAATCACCTAGGTACTCACAAATGTACAGGTTTTTGTCAGTGGAAATTTTTTGTTGCTTTTTTTTTGACATTTCAACTTATTTTGGAATTGAATTATTTTTTGAAAATGTATAAATATAACACTAGTGGCCAGAATTGTGGGCACATGATCTTTTGACAAAAGTTTAAAAAATAATTTTTTTTTTTTATTTCTATTGATTTTCAAACTGTTATGTATATGTAGCTGTGTGCACTAATAAATTAATTTATGTTTGGCTATCTGCGCATGCATGCATACACTGTAGTAAACTGTATAGGGATATTTTGTATGAGACCTTGTATATGATTATTTACAGATGCCTTGGAGGACATTGTTGAAGGTCTTGTACAATGCCTCATATCTGTTAATTCTATGTGTAATTCATGTGACACTTCTCTTACTTAACATGCCACATATGGATTTTTGTCTTTGGATGGGCTACACCCACAAAATCATACCACTCTCAGGTAATTACAAATTTGCATAATATTTACTCTGCCACAAATGTAAATAAGTAGAACATTGAGAGAAAGGCACTTTGATGATGATTTGATGATAAGCATTGATACCTTACATAGTTAAGCTACAGACCTGAAGTAGATGCGTGTAGCTGCTGTACTTGGTGCAACATATGGTTTTCAGAGAGACTGGTTCATTTCATGAAATGCCTGGCATAGAGTGCCTCACTTATCTATCTCAACATAATGCAACTATCTTTGCATATTTCATCTAGAACAAATTGCAGCTGTCCATGAGACCGATATTTGCAGCCAGACTAATTGAAATTGGCAACACACACTGTTAATCTATGCTAGATATTTGGTATCTCGCAGGTCCCTAATACTAGTACACTGTAGGAGAGGGAGACTGGAGTTGAATAGGACTTGTTTGCATTGGATTTTGGTAGAGTGGAGCCAGGTTCTTTTTTCTGTTATGAGGAAATTTAACCTTCACTTTGCTAGTGATCCTTTGAATTTGGCAGCAAGCAAACCAGCATAATGTTATTTGTAACATGTTAGAGATCATTTTCGAAGCACATTTAACTGTTACAGGTCAGCACTGTTGGGTTGAAATCGTTAGACTTGTTGTTATACCATTTGTACAAAGTCAAGGTAATTAGAGATCATCTTCATTGACAAGGTCTATCATACAGCAATAGTCCTAAACCCCTTTCAAGATGGCATAGTTGTTCCCCAAACCTAAACCTCATAAAGCATGTTTGAAAAGAGTTTTTTCAGCACATTGTACAGCAACTATGTGGACCTGGACTATTCTGGAACTGTTTAAATGTGGCAAGCTTTGACATAAAAGTGAAATTAAATGCATTGCCACAAAACTATAAGATATCTGATGAATAGTAAGAGATAGATGTGGCGTTATACTGCAAAATAGACGCAACCTTATGTGCTACGAAAGGTTGTCATTATGGTGCCACTATGTATATATTTAATAATGTCCAGAAATTGCACAAAATGAGTTTTTTACAGCTGGAAAGTAATTTTTTTTTTCAACAAATTCATACAATTTAACAACATTATCCCTATATTATTTTGATCAGTGTAGGTGAAAGGTGTGCAAACCAAAAAAAAAAAAAAAAAAAAAAAAGACCTACCATCAATCACATTTATAAAAAAATTCTGAAAATTTTCTATTTTATTTTTTTGTATGATATAGAACTATAGTAACACTAGTAATTAAAATGTGTATTCCAAAACCAGCTTGATTAATTAGTTTCATTAAGATTAAAAGCTTGAATATTGGTTTTTGTAAAGTAAATGATTGATTGATTGATAGCAGTTGATATATTTTGTCATTTAGAGAGATTTGCTTGACAATTATTTGAAGGAAACAACTGGTATGTGGGTGAGGTAGAATAGATATGGTACAGGTAGGGAGGGAAAATCATCTGATTGTGAGGATAATTCCTAGACACTGATATAAAAGTTTGTTATTTCTGGTTTTTATTCTGATTCTTTTGAAATTTGTTATTTTATAAGGTTTCTTAGTAATTTGTTGTTTTGCCATTACACTTCCTCAAAATAACAAGTGGATCACATGTTACATGGAATATTGATCATGGTTGAAACAAACTATGCTGCTCTGTGAGTTTTTGTAAATACTTAACAAAAAATGTAATTATGATGATGTTGTTGGTAACAGTACACATGTTGTTCCATCAAATTTTAAATGGCTTCATTTCATCTAAATTGCAGCCATACATGCCTGATGCCATCCATTGCTCCTTTGGCAATGTAGTTTGGTGTATGACGCTTTGGAAGCAAACTCATTCTTTCTATCCTTGTGACACCTTTATTTTGATTGTTTCTTTTGTTTCTATTTTTTTAAGAATTGTCTCTCTTGAAAGGTAATATTAACTAAAATCTAGATAATGTGTGAATAGTACTTTTATAGCCCTGTAGTAGTTTAAAGCTGTTTTGTTAAAAACACTTAATTGAGAGAATCTCAACAGTAACTGTTTGTTATTGTGTGTTTATGTTAGAATTGCTTTGCAGTAAGTTAATGCTGTCTGAAAAGAACAAAGAGAGATTTAGACGTGTTTTATGTAATTTTATGAATTTCAAGGGAAGATAAAGTCTGCACAACACTAATAAGAGAAAGAATTGAAAAGTATGTCTGAAGACTTATTAGGTAAAGAAAAATCGCCTTTGCTGAGAAGGTGAAAAAATAAAATAGAAAATTATTAGATGAACCTAACAGCAATATTTTTAATATTTTTAATGAACTTTAAAGATGGCATGACATAGACGCAATATATCTGAAAGAAATATAAAAATAATTTATGGAATGTTGGTGTAGTTACGGTAGCATATTTGACTATGTATAAGTTGAAGTCTGAAGGCAAAATATTTACCTTTAAATTTCCATCTTGGCTTAACCACTGTATCAAAATTCTTCGTCATGAAATCTTCAAGAATTTAACTGATTTTGACAAGTCTTTCGGTTTGCTTGCTTTCATATTCCTTGTGATTGCAGAGAATGGACCAGAGCAGGACAGGTGCCATGTCAAGGGAACAATAAATATTCTTAACTTTATGACTGAAAAGTTGATTCATAAGATACATAAAAAATAAAAATTGTTTCAAAGTTTGTTCATTTTTATAAATAGTGATTTTTAACAGTCATCAACGCAAAGAATGACTGCCAACATTCAAATTGTGCAATAAGTTGGTGACAATAGTTTGAATGCATGTGGCACAGTGATACTAATTACATAAATTAGTTACTGTAATTTCACATCTGTTATAATCAGACTGTTTTAGTTTTTTTTTCTGATTTATTCTGGTAGTTAGCATGACTGTAGTCAGAAACAGTCATGGTGGTGATTGTTTGTTCTTGTCTCCTTAGATACTGTGGATTCCTTTGAATTTTCCCCACTACAAGAGAATACCTACATAAAACCTTTTAGAAATTTATCATAATAAAATGTGGGTTGACTTATACACTGGATCTACAAAAATTCTAACTTCTTTTGATCAGAAATATGGGGTGACTTATACACCATATAGAGTTGCATACTGTCAAATATAGTATTTAACATTTTGTATTTTACAAGCTTTTAGTGCCAAACCTGTTATAATATTATCATTTTGGAAAGCTTATCCTGTCACTTTCTTCAAGATGACTGTTGGATATATGGAAATAACTTTCATTAATCTCAACTTTGTTGATAGTCCAGATGGTGGTTTATTAGAAATCCTGAAGGAGAAATATTTTAGTTTCTTAACTTTGGCACTTGCTAGATCAGACACAAAAACTATTGGTTGCGAATGAAACTCATCTATGACTGAGACTTTCATCTGATATTTAAGTTTAGTGTTTAAATTAAATGTAACCACATTTTAACCAAAGGAACAGACTGTAGGACCATATTTATATATGTAAGACCTCTTTTATCTTTTTCTTTTGGTCATTCTACTATCTGGTCCTGTAATCAACTTATGCACTAGGATAGTTGTAAAATCATAGGTCAAGTGCAGCATGACCAAAAGAGAAAGATAAAAGAAAATTTCTGTGCATAGTACTTCAGTCAGCTCCTTAGTTCAGAGTACACCTAGTATGGAGGTCACAAGATCTATCTACTTATAATTTGGATATGAAACCTGAATATCACAAAAGATGCTCAGTAAATGAGGTGAAAGCCTTGGTGGCCTAGCAGACAGGGCATTTGATTAGCTACCAGCAGTTCAAGGGTTCATATCCAGTGTATGCCAAAAATCAGGGGAATAAAATGTTTCTTTAGGATTTCTAATGAACATTAGGACCTTTATCATCAACACAGTTGATGTTAACAAAAGTAACCTTTGTGTAACCAAACTCTCTTGAAGATGGTGGCCAGAAAAGTTAAATGAAATGTCAAAAAGTTTACAACAACAGATTTGTAATGCAATCTTGAAGATACAATATGTCATGTGCATTAACTGTACTGGTCTTAAATTATTATTGTTGTTTTTCCTTAAACTTGTCATTTAGGCTTCTTTTTAAATGTCAGAAATTTCTTATGGGCAGGCAAAGAAAATTAAAGTTGCTTTCTGTTGATAATTTAGGAAACAGACTTCCTTAACAAACTGAACATTTCTTTCCTTATTGTAAATATTAGCAGTTGCTGAATCCAGTATTTCCCATCATGGAAGTCTTTTATTCAATTTTTACTACTGTTAATCAGTATGTCAACTTTCTATAGCATTTTATTATGGGAATGTTTTCTTATTTATTACTGGCTAGGAAGTTTTTTTTTAGATTTCACATGGCCCAGCTCTAATTACTGATGTAATGTATAAAAGTGATCAGCTGTAATATTTTTTATTGTACATAAGTTTGTAGTCATTAACTTAAAGCATTACACTAACCTTAACAGCATGTCTCTGTATAGTTTTGTTAAAAGTATATATTTAAATGCAACAACCACTTTTTAATTTGTTGTTTTTTATATAGCTAAATATTATCATTCAGCATATGTAAGTAAAAGAAGCATGTTACTCAGCTCTATAACTCTGTTCAGCACTGATAGGTTTTGCCATAGCCTCATTCTATTGATTCCTGACTACAAAATAAATGTTAAACGACACGATGGGTCACAATTAATTGTTCACAGATTTCTTTCCTGACGGACATGCTTGCTACAAAATAAAAAATGTGCTTACTCTTGCAGTGTAATATATTTTGATTTCTATTTCCGGCTGTTATTTGGAGCTACATAATCTTAGAATAATGGCTCTAGGTAAATCAATCATCTGTTGATACAATGCTGATTTACAGGACAGAGCAGTAATCGAAAGTGTAAATTATATTAATTTTATACTGAATGTAGAAAGAGAGGACTTTTAAAGATAATGTCCAACCACTGTGTTCTTTTCACGCATGTCACTGAAGCACAATATTTCCATTAAGAGCATTTTTGTCAAGTGAGTCAAGTCTAACACAAGCAGAGTGCATAGGAGCTCATTTGAGCTGAGTACATAAATCAAAGTGTAGGTAGTGACTCAGTTAAAAAAAAATTCTTTCCTTATGCTAATGGACTACTACTTTGTAATTTCATTTGTTCTTTTTTTGAAAATTTTTCAGCAGGATTTTTATTGAATATTTGAGATTTATGTTTAAGCAAAACAAGTGATTAAATGAAGTTTTGTAGTGAAAACACGAAATTTGTTCAATTGTTTTTCAGTTTCTCTTTTAAAATCTGCAGTTTTTCAATTGTTGTTTTTCAAGGAGTATTAGCATTATAATATACAAAGATCTGCTTTTGTTTTCATGACTACTTGATTTATTGATTGGTTATGGAAAATTATGTGCTGCCACTGCTATCTGGTGATTATATCCACCATGACCAAGGGAGAAGCTGCAAGAAATGAAATGTTAACTTACCAAACATTACTCAAATGCTAAAGTGGAACTCTTTTATGAATATGAATTCAGAAATTGTTGATAATTTGATGGAAATACACCAGTCGGTGAGGCAGAGTGGGAAAGAGAGCGTGTGTGTGGTGGTTATTTGTTTATGGCTTTCTCTGCAATGAATTTAATTCATTTCAACATATATTCTGTGTCTTCATTGCATTCAACAGCTGATATTTTGGAAATTTAATCAGCAATCTGATATATAGAAACAGTTGGTAAGTGAAAGATATCATTATGCTACTACATGATACATAACATATATTATATAATATATATATGGATTTGTGTGAACTTTCACTAAAAAGATTAAGTGAAATTTAATTTCTGTATTAATATTAGGTAGGGGATTATAGAATGATTCAATCTCTTGTTGAATGTGGTGTCTGAAGATATTGACCTACATAAATAGACCACCTAATTAAAATAATGTTGTTAGCTTTTTTTTTGACTTATGGGTTCATAGATTACATAACTTTCCTGTATTGAATGATTTAAACTTACTTTTAATTAAATTTCCAAGTGTTGATTTTTTCATGACTGTTATACGATGCCTTCCTACTTATTCTATTTTATAATGTTAGAATGCCTTGTAGTAACCTAAACAAAACATTGCACTCTTAAGGCACCATGTAGATGGAGAATCCTGAAATCAGTGGAAATTTAAAAAAAAAAATACTTAGACCAGAATAAATTGTTAACTACTGAACATCTATAAACCTCATCCGTGAAGAAAAATATTTCTCTTTTTCATTTTCTGTATTTTGGGATATTGACTTAAAAAGGAAGCCATTAGTAACCCAGATTGTGTTTTTTTTATTTATCCAAATTTAGACTCATATTCCAGCAAGTAGTTATTATTAAATAAGTCTGATTTGCCTTGATATTTTGATGTTAATCTGTGCTAGGTCTTTTTTGCACACAGATTTCATTCATTTGTGTTTTTCTTTTTCTTATTTGAACTTAGCACTGCATGCAAGGGTGGAATATCATTTTACGGTGATTACAAAGTTTAAAGGAGACTGAAGTAGTGCAAATAACAATCCAGATTTATTTTTTAACTGAAGGATATCTGGAAATAATTTAATAAAATCTGTCTGTCTGTCTGCATTTGTGGATTAAGCTGGCTTTACCAGCTTGTTAGTGAGCTCTGTCCCCTTTCAAATCTCCAACGATTCTGTCATCAAAACTATATCAAAGAAAAATAGCATCTTCCCAAATCCACTCTGTCTATCATAGTGTGACCAAGATGATAGGTTGGTGCAAATGGATGATGCTATTACAGCAGTTTCCACCATTCACCAGTCTGAGTAACCACTTTTTATAGTTTTTTATCATTAGACTTATGATTGATATTGTATCAAAATGCCTGAGATGACAGATAAATATATATTTGTAAATTAGTTTCTTCACACACACACACACACGCATGCACACACTGTAAAATTGCTTATTTCGTGTATTTTTACATTTGCTAAATTCATGCATTTGGAACTCAGTTTGAAAAATATAGCTGCCCAATTTCTATTCAAATTATTACATACTGCAAGGTCATCATGCAATAGAGAGAGAGAGAGAGATCCTAACCAAGAAGGCAGACGTGAAAATCATGAATTAATATCTTTATGCCTTTTGTGCTTTATTTTATGCTGCTGAATAAAACTAATTCATGTTTCTTTGTACTTGCTAGCTGCATGAAACATGCAAAATTCTGCTTATTTCTTTCATTTGGCAGACTGGTGACTTAATCTAGCAAAAAATTGATAGATGTGTGAAGTGAGTAAATCTGTCGGTTTAGCATAACGCGTGTGTGCATGTTTGTGCTCTGCCTCTCTAATTTTACTAGAGCAGTTCTTGTTAGTTTTTTTTTTTAAAATTCAATTTCTATGATATACAACTTATAACAAAAAAGGTGAGGAAAGAAAAATCATATAATATGCTTACTTTATATTTGTAGAGAAGAAAAAAAAACTTTCAGGGTAGCATTATATGATAATTTTGTGCAAAAATTATATTCTAAACAGGAATTTTAAAAACAGTTGCAAGTTTTGCAACTTTCCAGTGAATCCTTCTCACCATTCTTCCCACTTTAGTATTCTCATGTCTTTCTCCTGTTTTTTCAGGCTGATAAAAATTACAGCAGGAAAATTTTTTCCTTCTCTTTCATAATTTTACTACTTACCAGGGTAAACATCACAAGGCCAAAAAATTTGAGAAAAGAATTGCATGGATCTGTTTACCTTATATATATGTCATTAATGGGAAATGTAAATAGTAAAATTGTTTAATACTCTGAACATTTTCTGTTGTTGCTGATTTTCATCATGTATTTCTATAGTCTAAATAAATTTTTAAAAAGTGGAAGTTGAGAAAACAGTGTTTTGAGAGGGTGTAGTATTTTTGCAAGGTAGCATATTGGAATGGCACCAGCCAGAAGATTGTTTGGTACCAGTTTGTTGAGAATATTATTCTTTAACAATATACCACAAGCAGCCTGAAGAAGAGGTAGGGGAATTAAATTGTGGAAATTAATTCATGTTCAGCTGTTGAAGACCAATGAGGAAATAACCATTCTCTTTTGAACATTCTTTATATTAATTTCTGCATCATACTCGAGATAGTCCCCGTGGCTACGTATGTCTCAGTGGAGGCAAGAAATGTGATATTAACAAAATGAAGCGCATGCAGTGATTTTTGCCTGGGGTAGCTGGCAGTACAAGTGCTTTTTTGTCATCATCATTTTATTCTTTGTTAAGCATCATTAAGACAGTAGATATGTGTAATTGACTTGAAGTTAACTAACCAGAACAAACCAAACCAGGCCAGGCCACAATTGAGATTTTTTTTCTTCTTTTTTAGCTCATTGAGTTGTACACCGATGACTGATACACCTTGAATTTTATTGTTCTTTATCCTGAATTAAAAAGATTCCCCCCTTTTTAAGTTCTTTTTCTGGTTTGCCCCCATTATTAAAACTCATTGTTTTCTGGAAAACTTATTTTTTTAGTTACAAGATGGCCAGCAAAGTATAGAAACACTATAAAACTGGGAATATGACATTATTTTGACTTTTAGGCTGCTGGTGGTGTTTTCTTTTTCTTTTGTCATTGATGTTAAAAAGAAAACACATTAGGTAAGCAACGCATTCATATAATCAGTGACAATAGTTGTTGACCAACCAGTGAGGGAATATATATATAGTAGCTACACTACATTACAAGGCATGGTCATTTCAAAATAGCCTGTATATTTATTTCGTGATATTGATGCTTTTATCCTTTTCTTTCTTTCTTTTTTACATATGCATGTACAGTAAAACGTCCATTTACGTACCCCTTGGTACCAAGGGGTGTTCGCAAATTGAAAATTTCGTAAACTAGATCATGCATATATTTTGTGTACTTTTTATGTTGTTAGTGTTTAAGTATCTTGTTTGAAGCAGACGGTTGAGTCGTAGACTGTTGATATGTATCGTAACAATAAAAAACTCAATACAGTAAATGAAATATTTTTTATTTGTTCAGTAAAGTAAACATTCAATGTTAATATACATAAACTAGTTTAGTTTGTAAAAACAGAATTGCTGAATGAAAAAAGAAGAAATCTAAATAATCAAATATCGTTATCGATTTCCGTGGTTTCTGGTTCTGGGTTATGAAAAAATGATGTAATTTTCCCCTGTTTAAGTTGAGATATTTGCATGCGTACAGCTTCGTCCCTCCATTGCCGTTGTAAGTTGATATAATGGGGGTCCATGCCTCTCTGCGTCATCCATTTCATCATAACTTCTGCTGCTCGGAATGCCTCTTGTGGTTTCACATCATCGTTATCATCATCGTCGTCATCGTCGTCGTCGTCATCTTCGCCCACCTGAAAGATAAGAGTGTGTAATTAACTGATTTTATCACAATTATTTTACTAATTCTGTTTCAAATATGTAAATATTGTACGTACATGATTGAATGATATTAAATAAACTCACCTGGTCAACTTTGTTTGCCTCTGTTACAATCTCCTCATCTGTCAGCCACTGGTGGCCAGGGTCGCCGGCATCCCCGTTAATCCAAGTATCAGGGTCTGCCCATCCCTCCTCAGGTTCGTATCCCAGCTCTCCGAACATTATATTAAAAATGTTCCTGTCTTCCACCTCTTCAGTATCAACCTGTTCTTGCTCATGCATGGCTTGTTCTTCGTCATCAAATATGTTGCCCAACACTTTCCTCCAAGATCTTGACAAATTTTCTTCAGTCGCATTTGCCCATGCAACGGCGATCAAATACACAGTCTTTTATGGTCACGGACTTCACTCTGTCTGGGATCGGAGTATCGTCTGGGGCGCCCAAGATATGTCTCAAAAGATGCTTCTTGTACCGCCTCTTGAGAGGTTCCAACACACCTTGATCCATCGGCTGGATTACGGAAGTAGTATTGGCAGGCAAAAAAACAACACGTATGGCTCCGTCCTCCGTTATCAATTCATCTTCAGATGGATGAGCAGGGGCATTGTCTAACAGTAAGATGATCTTACATGGCACATTGTTTTCACGACAGTACTTTCTTACAATGGGGACAAAATAATCAAAAAACCATTTCTTGAAAATATAGGCATCCATCCATGCATTCACCTGCGAAAAATAGTGCACTGGTAGGTCATTGAGGTTGTCATTTTTAAAGCAACGAGATCTCTTTGGCTTATGTACGAAAGTCATTGGGATCTTGCATTTGCCACTGGCGTTAGCACAGTCCATCAACGTAAAGCGATCCTTAGATGTTTTAAAGTTCTTGGCGGAGTTTTCCCCATGCAGGACAAGTGTTCTGGATGGCATTAGTTTCCACCATAAACCGATCTCGTCAGCATTGAAAAGTTGGTCACGGGTAAGCCCTTCATCTGTGATTATCTTCCTCAGCTTTTCTTGAAATGGCAAAACTGCTGTTAAATCAGCTGAAAGGGATTCACCTTGTAAGTTCATAGCTTTTATACCATGTCGTGTTTTGAAACACTTCAGCCATCCCGTACTTGCTTGAAATTTCTCATGGGTCTCAGTATACAATTCTTTTGCGTATAATTTTGCCTTTTCCATCAGAATCGGTCCACTTATTGAAGCTCCCTTTGATTGTTGTTGAACCATCCATTTATAGCATGCTATATCTACCTTTTCATATTTTGGCGTTGATATGTAAGACTTTTTTACATAATTTCCTGGAGCATCTGACGTTTTAACTTTTTTTTGTATTACATCCCGCTTATTCCAGATTGTAGAAACCGTTGATTTTGGCAGACCAAACTGAAGGGCTACTGCAGCAAGAGATTTCGTTTTCCTTTCCTCAATCACTTTAAGTTTTAGGTCTATACCGATACTAGTTCGCTTTCTAGGAGTTTTCGGCATCGTGACATGGACAGTGAAATTATTTTGCTGAATAAGTGAATGAATAGGCGGGTTCATATAAGATTTTACGAACAAAACATCGTGAGTTCGCTATGCACGTTAATTGCAAAACCGTTCACATAAAAACTCGGAGTATGCAAATGATGTTTACCGATGCGTGACAAGCGTCATGTTTCAAATCGTCGAAGCGCGCGCACAAGCAGCTAGGCTAGCAGTAAACAATCGAGTGAGTGAATGGGTGTGTAAATCTGATTTATTGACCTTTAATTCATTCGTTGATGATGTCATTGATTTCGTAAGTCATTACGTAAAATTGACTATTCGCAAAATTGACATTCGTAAAATGGACGTTTTACTGTATGTGTTTTGGAAATGTTCATTAAAACCCTCTGGTTGCAGCTTCATGCATTCAGCAGGTTTAACTAAATTAATTAGCATTCTAAAAAGTTTTTGAATTTGTTATTAAGTATGAAGAACATTTTCTGCATTTCAAGTAAAGAAAGGAAGTAACAAGTAAAAGACAAAGTAAATAATGCTTTAATATAAAAGAAAAAAAATATTATATCATTTTTCTTTTTTATTATTATTTTTATGGAGAAGGCTAGATAAAGTAGGAAATACTTTGTGCAGACTGGCAAATCTTTCCTGTATGATTAGTCTGGCTAACTAACTACCAGCTAAGTTGATGTATAGCAATACCAGCTATTTAAGAAATGAGCAAACATGTAGACGAAATGGTACATTGTGTTTACTTCTACTTAGCTTCATTGAATGTTGAACAAATGCTGACTATGAATAAAATGCCAGTGATGCATAGCAGATCAACTGCTTGCTATTCATTAGCAGGTTATATAGTGGTAAAATGGAAAACTAGAAAGTGATGCTTGATGTTGTCTATACAATGTGTTATTTAAAAGGTGATGCTGAATTTTTCATCAATGGCTCTTGTTAGAATTCACAAGAATAATTGCCTTTCTTTGGTTTTCATAAATACATCTAAATGACATTGTGATGCAGTGGGTAGAGAGTTCACTCATCAATCCTTATGTTGCGAGTTCGAACCCAATGGAGTTGGAGTTACATGCTGCTGATGATGGCCAAAAGCCTGAAACAGCTGTACAGCCCTCCTGTGGACACTGATATTCACCTTGACTCTCGACCTGGAGAGGGATGGGCTCTGCCAGGTTGTAAAATGCCCTAGACATACACCTTGAGGTGCCACAATGACCTATATGAGTTATGGGACAAGTGAAGTGAAGTGAAGAAATATATCTAAGTTGTATGTGGTAAATTCATTCCAACGTGTCTGCCAAAGTTTGAATTGTTCTGGGATTATCCATAAACTTTTATGTGGAACAAAACAGTATTTTCTGTGCATAATGGAGCCAACATACCTGTTATGTTTTTTTTCATTATTGGCTCTTAGAATGCAAAACTAAGCATTGCAGATTGTCTCTTAACATTGTTAATGGATGCTGTTTCCAATTTTTATTTCTCTATTTGTACAATTAATTTTATCTCAGGCCATATTAGTTTGTCTTTTATCAGTTGTAGCAGTTAAAAATTAGTCCACATGAGATAAAGATGTAATGCAGTAGTATCCTATAGGCCTTTGTTCTTACACTTTGGATAAATATGAAAAATAATACCATAGTTGCATCTAGTTCAAAACTACTTAGAACTAATTATTTTTTTAATGTAAACTTGGTGTATATAATTTTTTACTTTTTTTTTAATCCTTGAAGATTTCTGATCATGAGGCCTGTATTTTTTCAACTTGAGCATTTGTTTTATTCATGATATTAATGGAAACAATAGGTGTACTACACACTTTTCAAGTTAATTGAGGCACATGTAGATTAATCCATTGTAGTAAATCTGTTTATGAGGATAAACATTTAAATCAAATGTTAATTTTTGTGTAAGTTTATATTTGGAAAACATTGATTTACTAAGTATCTGTTTGATTCTGAAGCTATTATTTTGTTTTTCATATTTTCTATAGTTGGAAAAAAAGAAATCATCTGAATTTTTATGCCAACAACCTGAATTTGGATTTTAGAAAAGTTTGTTAAAAATCCTTTTTTTCTTGGCATCTGCACAATCTTGAAGAATTTTTAGGCTTTGATAAAATCTTTCGAAATTAATTTAAAATAATTTCCATTTTAAAATATTAACAAAACATTCAGAGCTAGTTCATGTAGATTAGTATTTATTTATATTAATTTAAGCTGATATTCTATTTAAAAAGATTTGTTGATTATGAATCTGAATGGTTTATTTTGACTGTGGAGCAATCTTGTGGTTGCTGCAGATGCTGTTGATGATGTGATTATAGTTTGTTTCCATTTCTTGGACTAAATTTTCATTAAGTTAGGGATGTATTATGGAAATAGCATAAGACTCGTATTATAAGCATTGTGTTGCAACACAGTCAGTGGAAATAATTTAGTTGTAATTTAAAATGTGATTATTAACTTTAAAAACAAAATTAGAAAATTAAATTTTAGTGTTAATAGAATGCAAAGTGGTAATTTTTTTTTTTTACAACAAATTTTGTGAAAATTGCACAGAATAATGCAATTCCATCACTTGTAAAGCAAATGGTAAACATATAAGTAAGATAATGGCAAAGATTTACCTTGGATGTTGACTTTACAGAAACCAGATTTCTTTCATAATCTTCTAGACTAGGTCTTTGTATGGACTTTTGGAGAATTTTGGAACAGAATTTAAAAAAAAGATTTTATTATTGAATGTGTTTGCTTAAAAATAATTCTTAACCCCTCACATTTCAAAGTTGTTGTCATAGATTGAGACATACAGTGTTTTTGTTTAATCTCTTTCTCACGACTTCAACTAAGTAGGATTGAATCTTATTTCTACTGCATTCTTCATGACACTAAGATCATTGATGCCACTGTTTTAATTTACTAAGCAATTTCATTGGGCACCTTAAAATATATCACTTTCTATACTAGAAAATTCAAATGTTGTTGAAAAACATTATTGATATTTAGCATTTCTAATTCAACATAGGTTAACTTATTTGTGATAAGAAGTGATATATGGCTATACAGTCTAAACGTTAAAACATGTTTAAATATTACTGTTGCACAGGGTTTTTGAAATGTAATACTCTACATGTATGAACTTGTAGCTCTGCTCTATATAACAGACATCTATTAGTCATGAGATATTTCAAAGCAAGCTTACATTTGAGAATAGTTTGTTTCCAGTAAGCTGGTGCCATGTTAATTATTTTCATATTTAGCATTTTGTATGTTTGTTTCCCCCCACCAAAATACCCAACAAAGATCAATCAACCTAATAGCTGAGTTTCTGTACCATATGATCTTCCTGTGAAACATTATTTTAGAGATTTGTTTTCCAAAGCATTAAAAAAGTAAAATCTAGGTTTTGAAGTTACACTTCTCATTGTGTAGGATCATGTAAATAGCTATCTGCTTCCATTATGAAACAGTATACATTAGTTCTAAATAAAGATTCACTTTGCTATTAATATGAAGAAAAAATTTTGTTTAGTTTTTGATATTACATGCTATAAGACTCAAGCATTTGAAACCTAATTTTCAAAAATTTTTATCTTTAAAATTTTTCTATAGTTGGTATCTTATTAGGTCTTAATATTTCTGGTTATGAACATTTACATTGTGCAGTAGGTTTGGCTAGGTCATTTTTGTGATCATGAGTTCACAGAGTAGCAAGGAGGATTTTTTTAAAAGGGAGAAAAAAAAGAGAGCATAATATCTAGATATTCAAGTTTCTAGAAAGAAATAGAAGGGTTCTGAATACATTTGATCTTTTATAAAGTTTCCAATTATGGTAAGTTATCTATCTGACTGCATCCCAGTGTATTACTTCCATTTCACTTGTTAATATATTGTAAATATTTTTTAGAACTTTCTTGACTTGATTTTCAACAATTTTCTATATAGAAGGCAGCACACTGTTTTAATTTGTGCTGCAGGGATAATTGCTTCTTGTTAGTCTAAGGTTTCAATAAATTTGATGAATCTCCTCTTTGAAATGCACCAATGAAACAGTGCACAAGCTCGCTACATTGTCCTTATGTTGAATGAGAAATTAAAACTGCATTTCTAAGGATTGATACCTTTGCCCTTTGTCTTTTGCTACATTGTTTCCTGCTACAACTGAACTTGGCTGAATATAAAAATTGCTTCAGCAATTAGCAGGTCACTGTTGTTGCCCTTAGGAAAAGAAAAAACAAAACTGAAAATAAATCAACATAACAACCAACTTTAGAAGAGAAAACTCATGGCTAGAAAGAGAACCAAGTTTTTAGGGAAGATTGGGAAGAAGAATTTTGTATAACTGGTATTCACTGTTGGTTTGCAAGATGTGCATTGTAAAATGACACTATGAAACTTGGCTTTCAGAATTTCACAAGAGGTACCCTGCTGGCAACAAAGACAGAACCTTAAAAAAATAAGGAATCTGAAAATGGATTTATAAATGCAAAACACATTTCTGTCTGTTGCTTTGACTTAGATTCACTAGGTGACCTAAGCATTTTTTCATAGCTGGATTTTAGCACGAAAATGTTAACTGTTAAGTGATGACAAAATTATGAAAGAATATTTTCTGGCTTTTTTTTTTTTTTTGCTGTTAGGCAGTTATGTGTGGGTTAGGTAGGTACTTTAAAAAGAATTTTAAAATTGTGGAAGAGCTCCTTCCATTGCATGGATTGCATGGCAAACTTGTGGAGAAAATGTTCTAGTGGAGGGGCAAGAAGTCTATTTACCTTTGAAATTGAATTTTAAAATGTAACTGCTATAATCACTAATGTTGCTCATTTCATGACTGGTATACATAAAGATTTGGTCAGTTTCATTCAAAAAAGAGAAACCAGATCTATTTCTATCCACTGTTTGATCTATCAGCAAGATTTTTACTCAAAACTAGGAAATAGTTTGCAGAAAGTTATGAGCTTAATTAGTTAAAACAGTGAACAAAATATGCAAACATTAGCTATAACATTGATTATTTTTGTTAAACTGGTTTCAAGTGCAAGGTGAGTCAATGGGAAGACCCATTTATCGTACAGAGATTCAAGGTTTGGGATCTGCAAAAGGTTTTTTAATTACTTCCCAGGAAGTGTCTCTTGCATTTTTTATTCTTCACAGATTTAATTCTGATGATAAACCATCTGAATTTAAAACTTCCAGTAAAAGACAGACTTTGACATTTTTGTCAGAAGATTTTTGGTTTCATGATAAAATTTAATCTGGTCATTATCACATAAATGAAAGCGAAGGTTTTACATACTTGCAGAGTTCCTGTTTAATAGCTGAAAATTTCAAAACGGAGGAATTACTGGATACTTTTGGCTATGCTATGTTGCTTGCTGATGTTAAAAAAATCTTAAAATCCCAATTGATGGAATTAGAATGGCTAAAAAAAACTATCAGCTTGTTGAGAATCCTTTTGATTTCCCTGTTGCAAATGCAGGTAAAATTGCTATTCCTTTTAGCATTGCAAAAGATGTGGAAAACAAACTGATCGAATTGCAAGCAGAAGGTATAAACGTAAAAAACGCACAGGGTATTGTAGAAATACATTAAAAAACCAAGCCTTATGGATACAGCAGCAAAAATCAATTGAAGTATTTGCTTTATTGTATACATATGAATCAATATTTTCAATGATTTGGAGGATTAAAGCAAAACTCAGAAAGCCTGTCTGATTTTATTGTATTTGCTCCTAACGTTTTTGCTTTTAATACAGAACTTTGGAGAAAATGTCTGTGCTTATCAGACGAACTAAACTAAACAAAATTGCTTAATGTTTCATTAGACCAAGATGTATAGGTTTTTCTTTCATGGACTGGTATAACATAAACTAACTAATTTTTGTAATGTGCCTTACATATCCTTTGCATTGTAATGTTTTAGACAACTATGTAAAAATGCCATTTAGACACTGTATTTCTGATTACATTTTTTCTTATAAAAATCCTGAACTATTCCTCATTGACAAATTAAAAGAAATAAAAAAGGAAAAAAAAAAGGTATTGCCCCATCTTCTGGTATTTTATGTGATTTAAAGCATTACATAGATTTCATTTCTCGCTATTCATGCTTTTGCTTTGATCAATGAGACTGCACAAGAATGAAATTCTTTGGAAATTCAATTTTTTGCTTGTTGAAAGTGCAAAGGTAGCTTGAATGGAAACTACATAGGGACATAAGTGTAACAGTTTTCACTGTGATGCTTCATTATCAAGCATCATTGCTGATAATCAAAACTAAAGTACATTTAGAGGATGGAATCTTTAGCGCAGAGAAAGATTTTCATTTTCTTCATCGAGACCAGTGTACAGTTTACAAATATGTAATAAATATTGTTAAAACATCTTTTTGGATGACAGCAGATGTTTGAGAAAAAGTTGTAGGTGAGTAATATGTACTTGATGAGAACATATATATTTTATTGATACCCTGGTCAGATAATCGGTTGTTTTTCAATAATGAGCAAAGTTCTGTGAATCAGCAGGTGATGCTTGCAAGTTCTTTACTTTAGAGCCATAAAAATCATCTGCTTGTAGACTGGGCAGGATACCTTGATATATAGCACTTCTCCCACATCTCCAATTAATATCCTTTGTTTGATTTTTTTTGGTACATAAAAAGTTATTTTGATACATTAGCGACACTAAGCTGAGTGTTTTTATCTGCAGATAACCAGAAGAATTTCTTGCTGTCCACACACACATAGACAGTCATAATCACCATAATTTTTTTGACTTATAAGTCAATAAGCCCCTCAAAGTTTGGGCTTTGACCTATATTTCAAGCTGACTTATCTATGAATAGTCGTTTGAAATTACTTAAGTAAAAAAATTGTAAAAGAAGATAAGTGTGTTATTTTCTGGAATAAACTGTAAAACTGTTCATTTGAAACAGTCTACAGAAATTATTGCTTGGAATGTTTGCCAATTGGGCAAGCAATTCATTGTTAATGTGCTCACTGAAGCATGTGAAATGATCTAATCAATAACAAACATGCACTCACCAATTACGTTCTATCTGTCTTTCTCAATCCTAATTATATGTATAAATACCCACAAGAAATTGTTTACCTCATCTTATAATTTCTCCTGTAAAGTCATGCAAGTTGTACACAACAGCTTTTAAGCTAGAAGTAGTTACATTTACTGAAAAAATATAGCCACACACAGGAAATATGGTGTCTTCAAAAAATGTGTTAGGGACTGGCGTAAAGAGAAGGACATGTTACAAACTATGAATAAAACCAAGAAGGCAAATTGAGGCTGAAAAGTTAGGTGGACTTGAAAGAATATGTGCTAACTCAGCACACTGCATGTGATGGACTTAGTAATTACTGTATAGCTAAGACTAGAGACCAAACAAGTAGCAACTGATGGTTACTATCTTTACCTTTCTTTACATTTCTTGCTATCTTATGGTGGTTTCTTAGAAGTGTGTACCATATTATCCAATCAAAAAAACAGCTGAGTGTTTGACTTTGTTGCAGACTCCAAATGTTGGACAAATTGAAACGTCTGAATATTGAGTCATGCTATTAAAAATGGAATTGTTGAGTTGAATTTCTCTCTCTCTCTCTCTCTCTCTCTCTCTCTCTCTCTCTCTCTCTCTCTCTCTCTGTCTGTGTGTGTGTGTGAGAGAGAGAGAGATATCGCAATCAAATAAAAGTGTTGAAAATAGATAAATGGCTTTTTAAAGTAGGTGATTCGACACAGAACGAATGACATAGGATCACCCGATAATTATCAATGTCATGTAGTGACTAAAAATGGATGCTTTCAATACCAGAACCAATAATAACATTTGCAGTTTGCTTCAGACATCTCTCTCTGATTACACACCATTTATTTGGAAGATTTCCACCACAAAGTATTTCTGTGATATGCAGAAACAGCTCATTAATATTTGTGAGTTTGGAAGTACTGTAGACAGCAATGCAATGTGATAGTGTTATGAAGGATATGACATTGTTCTGCCTGGTTGAAAGTTTGACTAACTACTGCAGCTGCTCTAACCTCATCTTATATTCCAAATCAAGTTATCCATGAATGAAGGAAGAAAAATTGGAAAATTAGCCAATTCAATTTATTTTCCGTAAAATATGTTATTTGGAACTGGTGAGATTTTTATAAAGTGTCTAGTGACTAAAATGAGCAATTTATTTTAGATGTTTAAAACTTAGAAGCATTTAAAAGACTCTTTGCTGGATTAAAAAATTTTTTTAAAATATTTATATAGTTTTTTTTGTTTTTTTGTTTTTAAAGAGCGAAGTAAAAGATGGAAATGTACCTGGAAATTGTATAATATAATATAATATAATATAAATTTTTTTTTCAGTTTTTGTTTGCTTATCTAGTGTTTTCTAGCATTTTGTTATTTCTGTAAGTTGCATTACATTATTTTTTGTATTATATTTATAATTTTTTTCTATTTATTATCTGAATAGTTTTACATTTTGAATGCCTTTCCTGTGTGTCCTAACAATTTAAATGTACTTTGTAAATTGCTAAAAAGAAGAAAAAAAGTTTTAATTTTTCTTTTGAATTATTGTTGTGGATATTTAAACATGTTATTTTGTTTGCATTTGTTATGTTTTAAATTTATACTTATAGCTTAGATGCGCTGGCACAATTAACTTAATCCAACATAAATTGTTTGAATTATCTAACAGTAATTAGCTCTCAAGCTTTTCTTCTCTTATATGCAACACACTTTATTATTCTTTAACATCTTAAATAATTTAAATGTTAGACCCTGTCTTATGGAGAGCAAGTCTGGCCTTGTTAATAACATCTAAACAGGTTGTGCATGAAATGTTAAATTCATTTCAGCTTGGCCATTCTAATAAATTGCTTAGATTATCTTATTTGAAAATTCTTTTTATTGTTTTATCCCTCACTTGTATTATCATCTGCATGTGTCTACGTGAACATGAAATATAAGTATGAATTTTCATTGTTTTATTGAAAACCACTGATAGTTTTTTAGATATTGCTTTTTTTTTTTTTATACCAGTAAGCAATTTATGGTATGCATCATTTTTAAAGTCATTGTGCCATCTTATGATATTGGGCTTGTCCTTCAGCTTTTGCCTAAGGTATTATATTCTTCTTGGTCATCTGAGTCAGACATTTGATATATGTTCTTTTTGTGTTTAATTGGAAAAGAACTAAAATAATCACCTTAAATGAATAATCATCGCTCACACATTGTGAATGATGTCAAAGATAGTTTGGAAGCAGTTAATAAGATTACTAATAGGAAACCAACCACAGGCTCAATATCCCATCAAGGAATGGCAAATGCAGAAGAAAATGGAAAATATCACTCAGAGATGATACAAAATGAGTACAAATGAGCAAGCAGGATCCCAGAAAAAATAGTGACATGCTTAATTAGGACTTAGCAGAAGATGTCCAGGTATTATCATTAACTGTAAGATGCTTGCTTGCTTGAGGTAGGAACCCAAACAGGAAACTTATGAAAAAACAATTGTTAACCAAAAATAATTAAGACAAAACAGTATGCATGGGCTCAGAAATATGCTGGTTGGTCAAAAGAAGATTGTTGTAATGTGTTATTTTCAGATGAGTCATTTTCTTTTTCAAGGTCAATACAGCCAATTTGTATGCCATTCACATGGTGAATCCATAGCCAGTGCTCCCTATAATCAAACTGTGAGGCATCCATAAGTAAAAATTTTCTCAGACTTTTTCTGCAAAGGAACTGGCTCATTGGTATTTATGCAAGGCATGATAAATAGTAAGAAGTATTCTGAGGTTCTAGAATTGTGTGTCAAACCAGAACTGCTGAAGATATTCCCAGATGCAGTTTTCCACAGGATCTGGCCTCTTGCCATAAATCAGAATGTGTTAAAGAGTACTTCAGGATGAACAATATCAACTATTTACATTAGGCCGGAAAGTCACCAGATCTAAATCCATTTGAAAATCTATGAGATATATGCAAGACTATTTTGAAAGCTGGATTATACAACTAAAGAAAAAAATTATCAGGTCTGTCATCTAAGTCCGGTTTCTTGGTGAAGAAATAAAGCAAATCTGTGAAGGGTTGGTGCATTCCATGCCCAAACATGTTTAAGACGTTATTAACGCCAAATGTAGTGTACCAAATGGTAAGGTTTGTTCCTGCCAGTCTTCAAAATATATGCTGTTTACTGAAAACACTTTTTTCCATTCTGTTTACATTAATTTGCAAAAGACAAAAACAGAGGTTCTAAGACTGAACTCTTGCACACTACTAGAGTCATTCATACAGTGGAACCCGCATAAGCCGACAAACCATTTATGTCGACAAAATTATCAAGTCCTGGTCCCACATGCTCTTTTTTATTACTAAAAATACCCGCTTAAGTCAACGTTGAGATAAAAAAATTTCCACTTACGTTGACTTAAAAATTTAGTCCAAATCGTATATTTCAATAAAAAAACTAACCTTTTATCTCGACTTGTAATCCATTTATAATTTCAGTGAAAATAATGAGTTGTTAATGACTCCTTAACGAAACATGCATAGCTAACTGATTCACAAAAATTGCGATGACTCATGACAGAAAGACTAACCATTTGTCTGGGCATATTGACTTTTATATATTGTTTCATTGACTAAAGTACAGAATAAAGCCGATACATAGAATAATAGTAGTAAGAGATACTGGTCAAGGCGGGAACTCAAACAGGCCCAAGAGCAGAGCCCTGGTGACCTACTTTTTCCAAACAGTAAAAGAGTTTCATAAAGTGCAAGTTAAAGACTAACTAGTATCACTGCTTTGCGCCTTTGCTGTCAAACCAGGATAAAAATCATAAAAAAGAGAATTTTTCCAGATTTTCAAAAAAACAAACTGGCCAGGACATTTGGACAACTGGACAATCCCGATCAAACTGGGAAGTATGGTAAGCCTGCATAATATGTACTGTATTTTTTAGGGAAGTTTGCTTAAGTCGACAATAAAAGACTGGTCCTCAGCATGTCGAGTTAAGCGGGTTCCACTGTATGAAGATGTGATGTATTTAAAGTTCTGTATACTCTCTTTTCAAGAAAGTTATTTATTTATTAGTCTTTCATGTGGAACATCATTATCATTATTATTAAAAATTGTGATAAGGAATTTAGTCATGTTTTCCAAAAACTCCTGTAGATTATTGGTTAAAAGTTATTTGTTGTTGCCTGAATTTTATTAGAAAGTTATTTCTAATTATCTATCAAGGTCTACTTAATAAAATACTCTAAACCTCAGTATACCACTGATATTAGACCTAACTTTTATCAGGATCATAAAAAAATAGGTGTCATATTTGCTTCTTTTTATTAATGTGAAAGAATACCTTTTTATGACAATGAATCAAACAAAACAGTTCAAAACTTCAGAAAACCATTAATATTCTTGAGAAAGATTTTTCATAAGTAATTATAACATTTATCTTCAATAGCTGGTATCCTGAAGTCATTTTCTATGGTAAAAGATCAGAAAAGGAAATTTTAAAAAAATTTCAGCTACTTAGTTTTTTAATGTCATTTAGATTTGTATTTGGTCCAAATTTTACCTTTCCCTTTCTCTTAAGTTTAATGTATGCATTTAAAAATATTTGCAATAATTAAAAAAATTTCTATCATTTGTTTTGTTTTGAAAAAAATTGTTTATTATCAGAAAAAATGTTGTAATGGGATTCTTCTAAAGAATTTTATAATAACTAATTGAAATTGGATCTTTCAATCTTTATTTGTTTTTGAAAAGTTTAATTATGTAAGTTATCTATTTGACTTTGCCTCAAATAATTTTTGTGGAATGCATCTTTGCAATTCATAGTTAATATTTAGTGATATGTCTCCTATTGTTTCTTAACATCTCAATTTAAATCACCTTCCTTGGGAATTTTATTCATATATTCATATTTAATGTAGAAAACCATAGTCATTAGATAAAATTAAATATTAATTTGCATTAAACATTACATTTACTTTGGTTTCTATCATAGGCAAAAAATAAGTTGTTTTCCTTTTTCTTTACTTCTGAATCTGAACTCTTGAGTAAATAACTGTCCATTCATCAGCAGCTCAAGAAGACTGTACTATCTGTTTTGCATCACACTGCTGGCACTCACTGTCAGGCTGGTATCTTGGGAATCATGTGTAGCTTCTGTAAGACAGCAGGCACATGTGCACAGCATAGCATTTCTCAAAACTGTTACTTGCTTTACTGACAGAGTGAGCAGAAATTATAGTCTTATCTGTCAACTCAATGATGCCAGCCTGCTGCTTGTGAACAATAAAGACCTCTATTTTCTGTCATCATCCAAATGTTCTAACTCACTTTGGTTGGTACATGTGAGGGTAAGATTGAGAAGTTAAGATACAGGATGTTTATTAGGATTTGTTTGACAGGGTTGTGCCAGTGAACAAGATTTTAAAAATCATTTTTTAAAAAAAATAGTTTATTTTATAGCTTAGACTAGCATGTTGGTTTGTGCTTTTTCCTTAAAATGGTGGTTTAAAAAATGAGTAAAAAAGAAAAAAAATGAAAACATTTTGCCATTGAATTGTACACTTGTTGACTTAAATGGAAAGAGAGAATTTTAAGACTATGAAAGATACCAATTCTCTCCATCAGCTAATCAGTCAGATATTGCTCATTTTGTATCCTCTGTTTAAATGTCTTTTTGCTAGTCAGAATGCATTAGGCTGGCTGGTGGATGACACACAAAAACTTTACTGATCAGAGGATCCAGAAAATTCCTGTACTAATGGGCCAGTTCAGATAAAGCAGGTCATATCACTAACTATACAATAAACAAGTTTAGTGCATTACCATAGTTCTAATTTGATAACTTTACATTTGCTGACTAAATTGTATTGCTGCTGTATTATTTGTATACCTATCACATTTCCATTGATATAATTTTTTAAGACCATGGAGGGGCTCTTGTTTGGTGAAAACCAAATTTTAAAGAATTAAAAATTTGTTGTTGACTGCAGAATTCTATTGGTTAAAGTATGATTGTTTCTCACTGCTTTTTTGTTAATTTTGTTTTGTTTTCTGATCAGTTTTGATAAATAAAAATAAAAGAAAACAACTACAACGTCGATTGTAAAACCTTAATTTATTCATGTTTGGCAATGCATACAAACCAGCAGTTACAAAAGCTGGAACTACTGATAAAATTTATCTGGAAAGACTTGTTTAATTAGAAAATTTTCTTGTTGTTTGTTTTCTGTCTTCTGCGGAGTTCTGTCTTTCTCAGTTACTTCCAGGAAGTACATGGTGCCATCACAGAACTCAAGAACTGAACAGGACATTTATTGTTATTTTCCCAGCAGATATATTTGACATATGATATGCATGGAATGGGTTTTGTGGCAAGAGATACTTTGGAATCTGACAAAACTTATTTTGAATGACTTCAATTTTTAAAAAGTCAATAATGAACTAATTGTAGGATGCAGATACAATTCAATTTGGATTCTTCTTTTGCATTAGTTAAGATAACAGTTAGCAGAATTTAATCAAGTCTACTATAGTATACAACAGATCACATCTGGAGTATAGTAAACAATTACACTCATTTTAGTTGCAGAACAATAACAATTAAATTTAATATGTTAAATAGTTCAAATATGCTACATTATAAATAAAATATATTGTATATGCTATTTTTGTTTTGTTTTTTGCAGTTATGATTTTGCTTGGAAAATTGATCTGTTAGACTTTTCTTTTCCCTTAGATTAAAAAGATGCAGCTAAATTTGTATTGTTTTTTTGATGAACATTTGATGACCAACATTTCATAATGCCTAATAACACTGGTCAACAAGTATTTTTCATCAAGCATATGTCAAGGTGTACTTAGGGTAGTTTTTAATGCTGATTTCAAATATACAATTAGTTTTTTGACATCATGTACAGTTTTCAAGATGGGAAAGTTTTTTGGTTGCAGCTCATGCATTATATAGAAATTCCAATTAATGATGCGTATGCATGTATTTCATTTACATCATGGAAACAAACCTTTAAAATAAACTACATTATTTATTGCTGCATAGTTCAGATGCAATATTTCATCATCTGAAATTAACCAATCAAGTTTTGTCTGATGAAATAGGTATTTCAACATCTCAAATTGTCCAGTCATAATTGATCTGATGAAATATTTCATCATCTCAAATTCAATATAAGTATAACTGTTTGTATCTATTTCCTTACTTGTTTTACAGTGTTAACAATGTCAAGACAGTGTAGAAATCCTCCTGATGTGTTTTGTTATGTCTGTGGACAATTTATTGTGAAAGCTCAAAAATGTACAATAACACCAGAGATCAAGAAGATTTATAAGCTATACTTTGACTGTCCTCTTGGAGATCAGGACAAGTTATGGGCACCACATTTTATCTGCTCAGCTTGCTCAAATGGCTTACGTGACTGGTTCAATAAGAGGAAGAAGTCCATGCCTTTTGCCATTAACCCTAACCCTGCAGAGTGGCGTTTGTTTATTGACTCTTCAAAACGAAGTTTAAAAGCTGTACTTCTCCATAATGGTAATTTGAAGTCCTCCATTCCTATTGCACACTCCGTTCATCTTCATGAATCATATGAGAATATGGAACTTTTACTTCATGCCATTGCCTATGAAAGATACTCATGGAAAATATGTGGAGAGTTAAAAGTCATTGGAATGTTAATGGGAATGCAGTCAGGTTTCAAAAAATACTGTTGTTTCTTGTGTCTATGGGATAGTCGTGCAACTGACAGACATTATTCGGAACCAAACTGGCAGACAAGAACATCATACCAGCCAGGACTGTCTAGTGTCAAGAATACACCTCTTGTAGATCCATGTAATGTCCTATTGCCTCCTTTGCACATAAAGCTTGGACTGATGAAACAGTTTGTAAAGACACTAGGGAAGAGAAATGCCAGAGAGTTTGAGTATATTGTAGAAAAGTTTCCCAAAATCACACAGGCGAAGTTGAAAGAGGGTATCTTTGTCGAACCCCAAATTAGAGAAGTACTCAAAGATGTCAACTTCAAGACAACACTGAATGAACTGGAACTGCCTGCCTGGAATGCTTTCAATTGGATATGTGAGAATTTCTTTGGCAACAAGAAGGCAATGGATTACAAGGATGGCATCAAGAATCTTCTGAAATGTTACTCAGCAATGGGTTGTCGCATGTCACTGAAAGTTCACTTCTTGGACTCCCATCTGGATTTCTTCGCAGATAACCTTGGAGCAGTGTCTGATGAACATGGTGAAAGATTTCACCAGGATATTAGTGCTATGGAGAAATGGTACCAAGGCTTCTGGAATGACAGTATGCTGGTTGACTACTGCTGGACACTTTACTGTGATCAACCAGATCAGGAACACTGCAGGAAATCCAAATCACAATGTTTCTAACTCTGTTGTTCTAACTTTGTCTGTTTTGTCTGACCCATTTTTTGTGTATTCACTCTTTGTAGAATGATAGTGATGATTTTTAACTCAATAAACTCATTTACTTTCTAAAAATAATATGTCCTTATTTATTATGTTAATGATTTCATATATACAAATATGTAAATATTTGCATGTATCTACTGAAAAACTGATACGTGCTGCATACAAATGGAGTAAAATTTTGAAATCAGCATGAAAAATTAGTCTAAAAAAGTTGGTTTGTATTCATAATGAGTATAATACATTTAATTTTGTTGACCAGTGTAATCACATGCTGCTAAGATTCAGCTAAGAATTATTTATTATGAATACTATTTTAGTAAGTCAATGACTGGGTGTTCTCATATTAGAGAGAGCTCTAATATGCCATATTTTCAGGGAGGATGCATTTAATGGGTGTTTTCTGACCTCAGGGTTTTACAAAGGGATTTCCTTTTGACCTTCTCTGACTTCATCTCTTCTGGGATTAAGAATGTATGTAATGTGTTCTTATCATCCTGCACTCTGGAATTAAGATTAGGATTTCATAATCACTTATCCTCTTGGTACAGGGTTAGATTTAATACATATTTTCTACTTTTTGGAGTTTGATTCTGGATTAAGTTGATGAATCTTTGATTCAAAGTTATTTTGTTAATATCATTTTTATTCAGGATTCAGTAACATTATTTCTGAAAAATAAAATGCTTTTCTCAGTTGCATTGTCTATAATTTTGCATGAAATTAATTTTTTGAGGGGCACCTAAAAAGAAGCTATTATGCTTCATTTTTTTCAAATTCTGGTCCTCAGCAAAATAAGTTTAAAATGGAAGAAAATAAATCACTGAGTGTTTCATCCACACCCATAGGAATGGAGAGGGTTTATCCCATCCCATCTACTCTTAAAAACAAAATGCCCTTCTTTTTGTTAAAAGTGAACCCCCACTAATTGACCATTTTCGGACCCATATTTTTCTCCTCTGTTAGAAATGCATATTTGAAACCATATTAATGGTCTTGGTATATTGCTATCAATCAGTATGCACAGAGAATTAAAGGTCCTTGTCTCCTAACATGATAATGTTGATGCTTCTTAATCAGGCATTATGTCTGGACTTGATTTGTTTAGGGAAGTTTTCTTTGTCCTAGGTGGCACAGATTTAATTTAAAGGCTGTAAACAATTAAATGAGACAAGCAAACAGGTTGAGTGATTTATTTATGTAATTTTGAGTGTTTGCTTTACTATTTTGTAGAGAGTTTATCACTCAGTATTGTTGTTTATATTATGTAACTGTTTATACTTATAACAGTATTGATGCAAGGGATGCATTGCTAGCCATTTAAAGATGAATACTCCTGCATGTGCATATTATGGCCCTCCATTTTGAATTTACTCACACAGGCCTGTAATTATATGCATTTTTCCATGCATGCTTATGGTATACAAAGCTGAACTTTTAACAAAAAATAATTTGTTTTTTACTTGTTAAATCTTTTTTTTAAAAAAGGTACGTTTACTGTAAGTATACTAATATTATTGTCTGGTTCTTATGTAGTGACTTCTTAGCCAGACTTTGTTCATTAAACCTCAGCATTGATAGCTACATTTTCACTAGCAAAGTTAATACCAGCTCTCAACGATGCCAGCTTGCTCACTCAAGTATATGATGAATTCCATTGCTAATACTGATGTAAATAAGTCCGAAAATATGATTTTGTTGATTGCTTCTCTTGACTGTTACTGATTGTCTAAGTGCATCATTACTTCTAAAGGTTTTTAGTTTGAGTGGCTGTGGTCATTTCTTTCTTTCAAAAAAAAAAAAATTTTTTTTTCAAAATATTCTGGAGCAATTACCCATAAAAGGTTTTTTTTTAAAAAACTCTATGAAAGTAATAATAGGTTTTTGTTTAGTAACGTGCCACTTGAAGTTTGTGTGAAGAAAAAGAACCCGTGTTTACTGTTGCAGATTTATTTGATGATGGCATCACACGTGTGTGTGTGTGTGTGTGTGTGTGATAGTTGAAATAATTCACACATTTGATGTGGAATCTTTTTTATGATGTTATTGTCAAACTAATTAGTTTTGATCTTCTACTGTGAACCAAGTGAGCATAAGAGTGCATACATATAGATTTCGAGAGAGTTCTTTGAACACGGAGATTCCACCTTTTGTTTGTAGTCATTATGTACGACAAACCACTCACTCTCTTTTGTTTCTGTTTCTGCTGCTGTGTTTATTTTGAAGTTAAAAAAAAATTTACTGAATTCCTGTAATTTAAAATAATGTTGGCCCCTTCCCCCCAATATCAAATAAAATCCTTTTGATTTGATTTTTTAAAATATGTATTATGTTCATTAAAATACAAACAATATAAGAAGGAGCCAGCAAAGATATGACTTGTTCAAATTGAACAACAATTAGAAATTGATTTTTGATTGAGGGTGTATTACCGATAAAAGGTGGATTCTGCTGAGACAAACACATCTGGGTTAGTTTGCACAGCACAGAATTTTCTCGAATCACTCACGGTCCTGAGAGGAAAGAAATTTAGTCTAACTCCCATTTCCCCCCAAAAAACCGGAAATTATGTTGTATGTCATTAAGACTTTGATTTCATATAATTTAATACACAATAATTATTTTCAAAAGGATTTTTTTTTTTGATCTTACATTAAGATTTTTATATTACTGATATGAAATGTATAGCTTTTGATCAACAGTGGAGAGGTTAGGAGGTGGGCAAGACACCCTCCCCTAAAATAAAGGCTTCAGAGCCTGTAAATTTTCACTGTCATTTGTTTTTGTTATTTCCCCAGTTTGTCTGGTTTTAATTTTAAATCCCAGTTTTCAGGAAATTATTACATTGAATAGGAGTAATAGTGCAGTGTTCTCAAGAACAGCAGCTACAGATCTTCAGTGTTGAGTAGGCAGTTCTCAGATGTGTTTCTTGTCAAAGCAAAAAACAGTTGCTCATTGGCAGAGGGATAGGAAGTGTTACAAAAAAAAAAAAAAATAACCAAAAATCCCCAGAATTTTTACTGCTGCTACCATGAATGTGATTTAATAATTGAACATCTAATAATAAGTCAGAAATTATTGAGGATAACACTTTGGCCAATACACATTGACACTACACCTATTACTGAAAGGCTAGCTGTTGTCATTGTAAGTGAAAAGTTCTAATGTCTAAGCAAAATTGCAAGCAGCATAAATGCCTGTTTTTAAGGAACCTAATGCTGAAAACAAGAAGAGAAAACTCATTGAACATACTTGAGAAACTGATGGTTTTGAACCCTTCCTCAAGATAATTAAAAACGTACAGTTTAGTTGGTTTGACTATATAAATGAAATGGAAGAAAATAAACTCAAAACTAGCTTATAAATGGAAACCTACCACTAACTCCAAAAGAAAGATTTACTGACACAATAAATGACAACTTAAGAAACAGGAACTAATATGAAGAAGTAATTCAGCATTGATAAATAATGATTAGAGGAAGCTCTTCTCAAGCTGACAAGTAGACAGCTTTACATTGGTTTGAGACATGGACAGATCAGTCTTGTTAGTTACCATAATTGGTTTCTCACTGGGGGCAGGCTGCATTTGGTGTGATTTTTTCCATTTAACATTAGTTCTCAGCCCTAACTAGAAGATTTTAAGTAGTTTCTTTGTTAAGTTATCTGAAGCTAGAGTTCACTAGATTTGTTTGTGTAGGCAGTTCATTTTATCCAGTGTGATCTGATTCTTTGTCTGGTTTTTGGGTCCCATTTGTCAGGGTTCTTGTAGATACAGTGATGACAACAAACAGTATTCAGATCAAATCATTGTATGTTAATAACATTTGTTCTAGAATCATTTGTAAACTTTTACATTTTGTTGTTTGATTTTATTATATTTTGTGGTAAAGCATAATCAAATCATAGTAACTAAATTCATTGTTATTTTTACCAATTTCAGATTATATAATTATGAACCACAGATAATAAAATCTATCACTTTAATTTTAGAACTTCATAAACTTTTGATTGCTTAATTCCTCTAAGAAGTAGTACCATTACTCCAAGTTGTATATGAGAACTCTAATGCACCAGGAAGCCACCTTAAATTTCTCTCAGTCATCTTAAATAGATTCAGTTGCAGTTTAGATATTTGATTTATTATTTATATTTCTATATCTCATGTTTGGCAGTTGGCATCCTTTAATCATGTAGGCCAAGATGATTTTCTTTCAATGAACTTTGTATTATAATATACTTTAGATGCAGTGAAGTGTGATATAGTAGTCAGTCAGTTAAATATTTCCGTTCCAAAAGCTGTCAGATGGTCCCACAATATCTATAAAGTATGTATTTTATGTGGCATAGCTGAAAAATTTATTTTCGTTTATACTGCAATTCTTTATTAGAAAGCCAATGTATTTTACCTTAAAGAAAAAAAGGGGGAAAGTTTTGATGTAAAAACTGTTTAAAGTTCTGTTACTGGCAATATGCCAGCCTTTTGCTAAACCAGCCATAACTGCTGGTGGTTTTGCCTATTAGTTACACTTTAGTCACTATAACTTAATTATGTAGCTCTTTCTAGAATGGTCTTAGTGGCACAATATCATATACAATTGTCCCCTAGTAATTATCTTGGTCAGCAATTATAGGATTTAGGATGGACATTAATTCATTGGTTAATTGCCCTCATCTCTTGTACTAAACATGGTTCCGTGCCAGTTTTGTCCTACCAGCAAGATAATTTGTTTATTAATGTTTTCTTAAGGTTATCTTCAATTTTTAAAAAAAAAAAACAGATCTGTTCTCTAATACTGAGACATGACGTTAATTTGTGACATTAATTCCTTACCAGATCTTTTTCAGTTACTTTCTTGTATTCTATGGCTAAAATATCTCAAAACTATTTTCCTGCTGCTAGATGTCAAATGTAAGAGAAAAACAGTTTATTTGACAAGCAAGGAAATTATATACAGATTTAGTGGTTTGCAGAATTAGTGAGAATACTGTCATTCTTCTGTACTTGGTACACTCTGTCTGATTTTCTCAGGTAGGGAAAGATCCTGCTTTGTTGTTTGTATTCACTGATAAATCAGTAAAGAAATAAATAAATAAATAAATAAATAAAACAACCAGACTTAGCTGTATTGATACCAGAAAGCACAAAGAGCATGCTGACACTACCATAAACACATCTTGTTTTACTTATTAAGCTATCTCACCACTATCTACTTTCGAAACCTTGTATCAGCCTTAGATAATTTTTTTCCTATTAGTACACACTAGCAGTATATGCATAAGCAAACTATGACTATAGACATTTGCCCTTTTTCAGCACTGTGAAATGAGGATTAATGGTTAAACTGTATAGAATTTCAGATAAATCTCATCATTAAGAACTTGTTTAACAGAACCTTCAAAGACATTTCATTTTTAGTGATGAAAATATTTATGCAAACTTACTTACATTTGGCTGTCTTGTTGATTATCAGTAGTTAATGAATTATCCATGTCCATTGCTTGTTAGCTGTACAATATTGCACAATAAAGACAAATTAACTCCGCTACATCTGAACTTTTTTTATCTTTTTGTGGTGAATGTGTAAGTGGTGCGTGTGAAAGTTCGTGTATGTGTGTGTATCTCTGAGGAGAAGGGAGTGGAGGGTGGTGGCTGAAACCCCGTTAAGGCCTAAAAGGCCGGGTTGAGGTACCGAAGCACCTCGTGTAACTGGCCGCCACCAAAGCAGCCAGCGTGTTGGGGCGTAAAATGCCCCATGTAAGAATAATCGCTTCCCCAGCTAAAAAACCACTCTTGGAAGAAAGCTTCAGCACATCAAGTCAGAAACCGGTCTTGACGCACCTAACCTTCTTGGCCAGAAAGGCTTGCCCCTCGGTGCCCACATGATAAATAACTTAATGATACAACTTTATCTAACTTTTTAATCACAATCTGGAATATGGTTTTATTAACTTGAATAGTGATAAAGTCATAAAATACCCATTGCAAAAGAATTAACCATGACATGTCTTATTGTAATTCTACATTTTCTAGGTTGAATGCTGTTATGAAACTAATATAGAGTGAAGGTGACAATGTATGTTGTTCTTTTAGTTGAAAATCATTTTTAGAGGATGCAACTGAAAATCTAACATTTAAACTCATTTTTTATTTTTAATTGCTAGTTTCTATGCTGCCATTGTCTGTATAGCCCTTTAGCTTAATATTAAGCTGTTGTAATTCCTTATTTCAATATTTAAAATATATTTTGTTATTACTGTGCAAATTTTAAAAGTGAGAAATATGCTAGTTGGCTTGAATTAATGGTATCAGATGTTCCACTTTTGATGTGAGTCTAAGATCATCTGCTTTTCTTCTCTTATTGTTTAAATGTCTCTCATATTAGAAATGTGTATTTTATGCATTTCACCATCTTATTAACAGTAGCAAGTGTTAATGGTATATTTTAACCTGTTTTGAGAATGCAAGGTGGGGGGAAAGAAGGCTAATTTTATTCAGTAATTTTGATCAACATGGGTTTCTATTGATGCTAAACAAGCTGAATATTTAATATTTATGTTTTTGTGTAATTGAAGATGATATGAAGGGAATTGGTACTTTGCTTTTTATATTCAACATTCCAGGAAAGTTATTTTTAAAGGCTTTTTTTGGGGGGGTAATTGACTTATAGAATAATGTCATTGGAAAACCTAAGAATTGATTTCACACAGGTTGCCGAGTTCCATTCAAGGTGCATTCTATTTGCCCTACTTTCCTGCTTTGGGGAGGAGAGATTTTTCTGAATGCTCAATTTCGAGTAAATTGGATAACACACAAGGAAAACTTGAAAAAGGTGAAAGAGAACTCTCTGCAAGATGTCAGCATGAATTTTTTATTGTCAAGCCATACCATATATATTACACTATTACAAATACTAATATTTTCAAAATCATTCTCTGTAAATATGATGTATGATTGCACAACATTAGCTGTTAACCTATAGTTTAAAAAAAGAACAAAATTCAGGTTATTCTTATAAAGTTCAAAAGGGCACGAAATCTGTTTAGCAGTGAGATATTTAGGAGTGTGGGAAGTAGAGTGTTACACTAAAAGGTTGGTTGGTTAGAATTTTTAGGACCTTTTTTAATCATTTAAGATGTTTTTCTAATATTCTTTGCAGTTTTAAAGATTTCCTCCAGTATTATAACTTTTTGATTATTTGAACATGTGTTATACCATATATAGGATTCAAACATGAATAACAAATAATTTTTCAAAACTTTGGAAAGTATTTAGATTGAGTGTCAGTGTGTACTGCATCTTATGTAATGCATTATTCTGATTAATGTTTTAATATATATATATAATTGATTATTTTTTTGGATATCAAAGATTTTCAGTTGGATTAAAGGATGGCAATGTACTATGTACCAAGTCAGTGGAGTGTGATCACAAATGGTACTGCTTCTAATTTTCATAAGTGATATTATCAGGGAGATCAATATCAGGACCGATGTACAAATGGAAAAACCGCTTGTTGCTGACAAGAAAATGTATGGTAGGTGAGTAGCTGTTAAAAGCTGGGGAAAATAATTTATTAGGCACATACAACTTACATGAAATTTAATAAACGGAGTTTAAATGTATGGTTTGTTAATATAAGAATATTTATAGACAGTGGCTTGCATGGGTGTCTGTATAAAGGATAACTCCTGCCTGTTAACCAAAAAAGAAAAAAAATCAGATTGACTTTTTTGCTGTTTTTGTTTTTCTTTCTTTCTTAAGACTACTTTGATGAAAGAAATAAGAAATTTAGATAGATTAATTTATATTAAAATGTAACTTCTGGAGAGATAATGATATGATATTTGCGACAAAATATTGTTAGGATAGAGTTTACTTAACTTCGACATTATTAGAAATATGTCTTCCTGATTAGATTAGGAATGGAACGTTAACTACTCCATACTGTAGAGCTTTCATTAATACACACTTTTATTAATTTTTTCTTTGTTCAAATTAGTTACTAAACTTTCTTTATACTTTCTGAATTTATATAGCCTCTTGCTAGTGTGTTTTTATTATTATTATTATTATTATTGGAAACCTGCTTTTTTAAAAAAATTAAAGATGTGAATTATCTGAGTTCAATCTTATTACTGATTTATTCTTACCATCTAGTTTGAATTTCTACTGGAAACAATAACACAAAAAAGTTAATATTTCTCCTGTCTGCTTTTTTTTATAGTGGGAAACTCTCAGAGGAATCTTTTGAGAAATTGAGTATCAGAGAATGTTATTCACATCATACATTTTTTTGGGAAAATTCTTGTATTTTCATGCTCAGAACAGTACGAATATGGTGGTGCTTATTGACATTTGAAGATATCTTGTGATTCAGAGTATGAATCACAAGCTGATGGAAAAAGTTGTCCTTACTCAGCAAGATAAAAACAAAAGCCGTAGTTCCATCCGTCTGTCTGTCTCAAACTTGTTACAGAGTTACTGAATTTATTTTAAAAAATCATTGTATGTTTTACTTTGTGCTTTCCTTTATCTTTGGATGGTGACTGTAGTAGTCTATCTTTGTAATATCTTCATTAAGCAAGACCATCAATTTATATTTGAGTGAAAAAAAAATTTTTTTTTTTTTAGAAATGCTGGCAAAACATTTTCATTGTAGAAAGAGTTATCATGTAAGAATTAGTCTCTGTACACATTATGATAAAGGTTTTTAAACTAATGTACAGTTTTCTCTTTCTGCCTTTGTGTTAAGCTAATGAGAATTATATGGTGGCTAGATTAATGATTTGAAAGAATAGCAGGGAAAGAAACTTCACAACCAAAACAACAACAAAAAAAAAATTCAAAGGTTGTTTGCTTTAAAATGTTTCGGTAGAGTGTAGCAGATTTTCATTCTTTATTCTTTAAATAAGATGTTAATGTTTTTCACTTGTGAACCTGAAAGTTAAAAATCTTTAAATTTTTTTTTTTCCCTTTGCTCTGCTTCTTCATTCCTAGATAGACATTGAATGATGTTGCTCTTTGTCCACTAAATACTGGATGGTACACTAGGTGAATGCCATTTGTTTTGTCTGGATTTATCCATTTGGTTATGGAGAGGCTGCTAGCATAAATTCATTTGCCAGTTATAAGTAGGCAAGGAGGACTAAGGAGTAATTGAAACCTGTCCATTTTCAGTCATGTATCCTACTTAAAGACAAATTGCATGTGGTGGTCTAGTTTTATTTATCGGGTCTCTCTTTCCCTGTATATGAGATTTTTGAGAAGGTGCTGCTTTTGGTGCATTCATAGTTGTTTACATTTTATCTGCATTTCTAGTCATTATCATTGGCCAGAATCCACCCATTCTCTTCCATCTCTTTATCTGAGATGTTATAAACTAAATTAAAACTAGTGGAAAAGGAAGGAATAGGGAGAAAATATAAGTTGGATTACTGTTGAAGAACCAAAATTCATACAAAACATAATCTGTTGTCTTATATTCTGTATCTGTAGTGCTTGTCTTTAAGTTTTCAAAGCAAAACCAATGTAAATATCTGGAACTTTAGATGAGTATACAGTTAGTATTTGGGGGGTCTTTGTTTTAGTTTTTTTCTTTAAAAATTAAATGATCAAAATATTGTAACAATCTGTTTGTAGAGGACACATTTTTGCAACTATTTCGTTCCATTTTTTTTTTTTTTTTATTTTCACCAAAGAACATATTTGATCAGAAAACTGGTAAATATTATTAAAATTAGTGTCATTTTCAGTGATGATGGTAAACAGAAATAGGCAGTGTAAAAAATATTTACTCAAAATGTTTCAGGAATCCTTCAAATAAATTACTAATATGAGATATAGAATGAGCAACGAAATATTATTGTTATTGTGTATACAGTTTGATGAAACGTAGTATCAGACAAATCAGAAATTTCATCCAAGAATGGTATAGTCAGAACCTATATTATTAAAAAGATTTGCTAAATTAAATGTTTGAAAAAACACCAAAGCAGTTGAGACTGATATAATTTCCTTTATTTTAAAGACTACTTTTAACTTGGCATTTCCTTCCCAAAATCATTGACTTATTACCATGAATTCAAGTTTTGGCTGGGAACATTTTAAATGATTGTACTGCGTTCAGAATATATTGGATGCTGGTGTTTTTTTCTAAATAACAGTACAAAGAATAGTATAAATCATATAATCCCCCTCCAATTTGCTTTTGCATGGCCATTGTTTGTGTAGCAGAGAATTATGACTGGATTTATATTATATTATGATGGCAATAATTCATTCTTTCAAGTTTGATATTAAATAAATTTACAGCTAATTAAAATTATTATAAAGCATCCCACCTAGATAAATGTGCAATAAATATTAAAAATGAATTGTTAAAATACAAACAGAGACATGCTTGTTTTCTAACTTTTTTGGTTTAACATTTGCCATATTAAAAAGCATTGTCTATGTTCTGTTTTCATTTGGATTAAAATTCTCATCCCTTTCTGTGTCTTTTATTAGTTTGTTCATTTATGGTTTAGTGGATAAATGGCCTTGCTTATTTTTATTAAAGCTGAAACATCTAATTAGTGGAAATTTTTCGTTTATATATTTCTTATATTTACTGGAGGAAAAACTCATTATTTGCTACTCATTTTTATTTTGGTAAGTAGAGATGACTTTACTAATTAAAATGTGTAATAAAACTGTCAGGTAATTCTTTAATAACAAATTAGTCAACCACCACCTATTCGATTTGACATCAGGAATCTTTTTGCAGCCATGTGAGACTTTTACAACCTGAAGAAAATGATGCCTCAATATGGAGAACAAATTGTAATGGCGACATCACTGACTACAATTGCCTCTGAAATGACCTCTGCTGGCTCCAAAGAGTCGCTTTATGGGGCACTGAATAACTGAGTGAGCAGGGCTTCAGATATGATGGCAATGTTGGCAGACTACATAATGATTCAAAACTTTGCCCTATTGACATAGTTTTCATAAATTAGTTGAAGAGAGTTTACTCCCATGTTAGCAAGGGTATCACTGCAGTATAAACAGATCTCCTTAATCATAAAGCTATCATCCAAACTAAAAAATTGCACATCATAAATAAATCATGGTTATTCTTCATGAGTAACGATGAAACCACAAACTTTTTTTATTTTAAGTGTTGTTCATATTGTGCCTTCCTTCTTAGTCTTTCTTGAATCATTGATGGTATGACTTCTGACCATAAAATCAGGGATGCACATGATGTTGATTGTTCATATTGCTGTGTATTTATGTACAAAAAATGTGTCATTGTAAGTACAATTTACTCTGTCATGCTTTTGTTCCAAAACAAATTTAATAACATTCAAAATTATATTCTTTATTTGTTTACTTACGACTCACATGTTTTAGTTAAACTTATTTGCAATAATGTCTGACTTCATAACATTAAAATGTGTTCTATTAAGTTTTTGAATAAACACCTGTCATAATGTGAATACAAAAAAAAAATATTTCTTGTGGGATTATATATTTATGACAAGCTGAAAATACAAAGACATTTTGTAGTGTGTAGCTGCTTTAGGTAAATTAATTAAAATTTTATGCTTACATTTGCTGATCACCAACAACTAGCTATTTCACCATCAACCATTGTTTTTTTTTAGCTGCCTGTCTGATGTGAATGTAAATTCATGTTGCAAATACATATCTTTCTTTCTTAAGCCTATTGTTAGTTCAAGAAATAAATCATTTTCAGTATTAGAGATGTCTCATGTTGAAATGTGGCAGAATGTGTTTTGATAATTTTTAAAAAGCAGCTGGTAATTCTTACTGAGTCTGAACTACACTTCCACCAGGGTTGCTAATCAGAAAAAGAAACCCTGTGAAAAAAAAATTGAAATATTTGCATTTAAAACACTGAATGAAATAACCAATATTTTTAGCTTCTCGCTATAATGACAACAAAATTTATTCATGTTTCGATATTTTTAAAGATCATTTGTCATTCAGTTTATCTTGAGTTTTTAAATACATATTTTAAAATACATTTTTCTGAAAATTTTAAAGTGAAAAACTAAGGTGAGTTTTATCTGCTGTAATCAAGCTATCTTCCCCACACTGCATTTCTTCACAAGGCAAGCTTATACTAATGGAAGCAAACCTGCATTTCCATTTGCAAATATTATGGTGGTTATTAATGTCTAGTATCTGCATCATAGAATCTAGCATTTGTTGTTATTAGTGGACCTGATTTGGCCAACAATTTGCTGACTTTCATAACTGCATTATGGAACCATTTTTTTAATAATCAGGAAATAGAAAATACATGTCACTTGGTCACACTTTAAATAAAAGAAGGGATTTAATCATTATGTTAGGGTTGGGGATTTTCCTGGTTATCATGTCAGTCAAACAAATTTGTTTTTTCAGTATTTGTTGTTAAAGAAAATAAACAAATCACCTGTTTTTGGTTTAACCAGCATGGACAATTGAATATACAGGAAGACCCCGACTTACGTAAGTCAGAATCGCCTAGCATTACACGTAAATATATAGTATACACATTACAAAAAATCTATGCTTTAGGATTTGAACGATAATGAATGGGAAGTGTTGCCTTACTGATCCCTTTGAATGCACATGGGTTCTCTGAATGGTAAACAAACAATGGTTTAAGCCTGAAGTCACCAGTCATATTTGCCGCAAAATAAAAGTGTTAGTCTATTCTCCACTGCTTTGAACCCTGGCATTGTTTTCTCTTCCACTGAAATGCACGTGCAGTTAGGCCCTTTATTTTTTTTCAAAATAACCCTGTTTGATCAACATTGAACACTTGTTGCATTGTATAACCACCTTTTTCAATTATTTCTTTCAACACATTGGGATACTTTTCAGTTGAACATCACCACTGGCAGCTTCACCACTCACTTTAACATTATGAAAACCAGCGCGATTTTTAACTCTATAAAACCAACCATTGCTAGCCAAAAAACTTTTCAGAGTATTCACGTGCTTTTCGCTAATGTCTGTGTAAAGGCTTTATGCTTTTTCCTGAATCATATAAAGGCTTACTGGAACACGCCTTTGTATCTGGTTTTCCATCCACATTGTAAGCAATTTTTCCATTTCATAGATAGCATCAGCATGCTGCTTTGTTATAATTGTAGACTTTGGAGGTGCAGATTCTTTCACATGTTCTTTAATGCAGACAACATCTTTAACTATAGTATTCACTGTTGACACTGAAAAACGTAGTTCACGTGCAATGGCTGATAAAGATTGCCTAATTTCATACTTCTTTATCTTCATTTCTAAGTCTATTTTTGTGTGTTTACGCACGGGCTCAGCACTTTTACCACCACTTTGCCCTTTTCCAGTCATAATTAGGGTGAATAAATCACTAGAAAACAAAAACCTTCAAAGAAAACTACAAGTGATGCATGAGATGCTTTATGCATAGTGTCTAATGAGAGAATTCGTGCTGTGTGCGAGAGAAAGAGAGGGAGATCATGTAACAGCATCACAGAAACTCTGCGTAGGTTGTGGAAACGACCACATAGAGACAGCAGCAGCACTCTGCTAACATAACGTAAATTTTGGGCTTACGGAAATTCTTTACGTAAGTCCAAGTTTATGCAAGTTACATATTATGTAACTCAGGATCTTCCTGTACTTACCTGTTGATAAAAGTTTAACATTTTTTTGTTAGTCATATTGACAATAACAAAAATGGATTTTAAAAGTTCAGAGAAAGACAGAAGAACAGCAATGTTAACTTTAAGCTACAGTATCTCATTAAGACTTAGAAGGTAACAAGTAGAAACTTAGTGAAAACTGGCATGAAAAATGTCCTATTTAAAAAAAGAAAATGAGAAGAAAGAGTGAGTTAGAGAGAATGTGTTACTAGCATTAAGGATTAATAATTTTGGAGAATATAGTAGATACTATGCTTTATGGCAATATGCTATTGTTTGAGATTGACAGTTTAGGAGAGTATAGTGGATACCATGATTTAATATTCTATTTGCTTTGGAGAATCCAGTTGAAACCTTATTTCTAATATTTAAGATTTATGAACAGCAGTGCATGTTTTTATTATAGATTTTCAGATAAAATGTAGAAAGCAAAAGTACAGTTAGATACACATGGGTACTTTTGTGGTAATATTTCAATTTATACTTTAGCTACTGACTCTTGCACTTGGACATTGTGTAATTATCGTTGTCTTTCTCTCATTTTTGTTTTCATTGGTATGAATAATGTATTAAAATATTGTATAAATATCTTTTCAAAATTTAATGGAAGTTAAAATATTCATGATAAAATCTTTAGAACATCAAAGACTTGTTACATCTGACTAATTTTATTAAGTTAATTAACATTTTTAAAAAACAAATGTAATGTTATGGAGGTTTAACAAGAATGGAAAGATTCATAGATTAGAATTTTTATTTGATGTGCATATTAAAGCACAAATATAAATTTTTTGAGTGCCTAAAATATGTAAAATAATTTGCCTATGAGCCTTTCTGTATACACAAGCCATGACTACATATCAGCCTTGTCAAAGATTGGAAGATGTTTTATGAGAAAAATTCAAGATCCTTGATCTTGTGTTGGTCAAGACTTTTAATTGTAGCACCATGTAATGAAAGAATATAAAAGATCTGTTGTTAGCTTCTGACTGATGTGCAATATTTATTAAATGTTCTTGTATTATGATCTTGCAGGCAATAATCCATTGATATTTGTACACTTGTTTAATATATGACGTTTAGGAAGTTGGTCATAAAACTTTTTATAAGCAAAGTTTAATCTTATGAATAAAAAGAACAAAATTCAACAGGTTTTATAGGTTTTCTCTTATGCTATATGTACTGCTTGACAAACTTGAGGGTTACAAAGTGTCCAGAATTAGAATTTGTTTATTACTACTAGCAACATACTACAATGGTAATGGTCTTGCATTTTCTTAGATTCTTTTACTCAAACTTCATGCTCAGTTTGTGTTATAGAACTGTAAAAGTGGATTTTAAAAAGAGAAAAGAAAAAGAAAACAGTTTTACACTAGGTTTGTTTTGCTTTAATTTGCCCCTTTTCAGTTTTCATACTTTATAATTAATGTTGGCTTTTGACATTGAAGGATTTTTAAAACAAACAAAACAAATTGTTAATGCTTTTATATTTTAATTTTAAAGAAAACTAAAAATCAGAAATCAAAATTAGTTATTTGACTGTTCAGCCCTCAATAGTCTGTTCTTTCTTAGTGTCATGGAGGTTTAATTAAAACATAGTAAAACTTTTTATATGTTTTAGTTTTTCTAGTAATAGTTTTGTAAGTGTGTGGAACTTTTAGTTGTACAGGGTAGAACAACTCAGCACATTTAGTGTACTTTAGAGCACCTTTATCAGGAAATTCCCTGGTTGTCTGTCAGTAAAGCAGTGTTTAGTTAAAGGGAGCCCACCCATGCTTTGTAAAGTAGAACCACTTAGAACAGGTCTCCCTACACACTACTGGTTTATGTAAGCAAAAGTAATGAACAAAACTGATGTTGTTGGTGTAAGGTTGTTTCTTTTTTTTTAAAAAAAAAAAGCTAATGCATACATTAAGTAAGAGAGAGAACTTTCAGTCAAGCTTTTGTTTAAACACTATACAGTGGGAGAATATGTCTAAAGTTTAACACTTGATCTTTTATATGCTAGCATCTGATTAATATCAGGTGTTTATTCATGTTTTGTTACAAAGTTCCTGAGGAAGACTTAATTAGGTAAGCATTGTAATTCAAAAGTGTAGTTAAAACATTTTAATTTAGAAAAAAAAAAAACATGGATAAATACTAGAATACTGTATTTTTATTTTAGCACTAACATTGTTATATTTGTACAATGTGCTGCCATATTAAATTTGTCACTATTAATGAATGTTATTTAGGTGCATTATGTATATGTTGGACAAACTGGTGGGCAGACAAGGAGATGCATCATTACCATGCTGAAAACAGATGGATAATATTTAGTATTTACTGGAGATCCTAATACAGGTTATCCAGAGTGTGGTCAGAATCAACAACAGATTTCCCGAAATCTTGATATATCTGTGGATCTGCATCAAATAATATCATGAAGCTCAGCAAGGCAAAGGTCATTGTTACAACAAAGAGACCTGACAGGCCTTCAGTAGTATGATGTCACAACAATAATATACCATTACTTGCCAAATTCACACCTACCATAAAGATTCTTTTGCTAACATCACTCATGCAGCAGAAATGAACCAAAATATTGGACAACACCATCTTCACTGATTTATCTGAAAAGTGATATAGCACATAAGAAATCCCTTCTGTTCATTAGTAATAAGTTGTTTCAGTAGGTCTGGTCAGGGGGTCAGGTTTTGGTGTTGTGTACTCTTTTCTAGTAAGTCAGAGTTTCATCAATATGCATCCGGAAGTTGCACTGGGTTTGGAGAAGAATTCACAAAGGTATTCATCGATAATACCTTCAGCCTATGCAAAGTCAAATATGGAATGGGATTGTTATGGTGTAGACTCTAGTCTCGCATAGTAGAAAGATAGAACTGATGTTGGTTTTCCTGTGTACCCAAAAGCTGTGATTAATCTGATGGAGTACCTTTGTGAGTATCTGGATTATCAGCTGAATCCATGTTTGGCCAGTATGATGGAAATAAATGAAGCTCACACGGATGTGAGGAAACTGCCACCAGATGATGAATCAAAATCTTTTAAATTCAGTTCAAAAAGTAGGATAAAAGCTCTTCAAGCTGAAAACAAAACTGCTTGAGCAGGTGCTAACATGAAGAATTTCACTCAATTGCATATCTTCATTTGCCATTTTCTGGAAAAAAAAAAACAAACATATATGATAACAACAGGTTGGTTATCCAAATTACTGTGGTCACTGTAATGATAGGGGTACTTTTTTGTTGTAATTATTGATGCAGTTGTTATACTTTTCTTTCTAAAATTTAGTACAACTGATAAAATAGTTTTCTTTCACTTTTATATCAAAATTTGTTTGTTGTCTTTTCTTTGTTTAGTTTCTTTTGAAGTTTGTAATAACATCATCTAAAACTGTAAAAGAGATTGCATTCACAAAATATTTATTTCATAGTTTAAGCAGAGTCCCATTTTTACTGGTTTTAAATTTTGTAGATGAATGTGTATGCATTAATCTAATGTGATGTCTGATATCATTTCATGAACTAAAATGTTTCACAGACTTTATCCTTTTACAAAATTCATAAGCATGAAAACCTTGCAAGATACCTATTTTTCTATGTATAAAATAACTAAAATAACTTTTTCTTTCTTTCTTTCTTGTTTTAATTTTTATTTACATATGTTTTGGAAACTATTTATTTATTTATTGCTTGTTTTTTAAATAGTGTATTTTTTAAATATATACACTATTTATCCAGAAATATTGGCCCCTCTCTCTCTCTCTCTCTCTCTCTCTCTCTCCACTATTATTCTATTATTAGTACACAAGGATACTAGTTGGAAAAAGTTATTAATCATCAACCCCCCATTTCTTCCTAAACATACTGATTGAATGTGAGATCCACCCTTTTCTGCTCTTAGGGAGAGGCAGTTGTTTTTTGGTTTTTTTAAAGAAGAGCAGCATAGGAGCTGTTCAAACTATTTTGTGTAACTTTCTCTTTTGTTGCTCCTTTGCACAAATTGATAGGTAATAGCATTGCACAGTTGGTCACTCATATTATAGTTTGACCTTAAAACCATTTAGTATAGAATTTCTGGATAGCATATTCTTGTATGACTTAAATCTTCATTTACAAACATTGTTAGCAGAAGTGTTAAAGTTATCAATTGTGAAACACTTGTGTATGAAAACTTCAAGTATATGGGGAGATTGGCATAGTTATCAGAAGATATAATGTTTCATATAGTTGTCACAGTAGTCAAAAGTTTAAAAAAAGGAAATTAATACTACCCCCCTTTTTATAGCAGTTTTCAAACTAAAGATTAAGTGAATGTGGATAACAGCTTTGCAAAATGCAGTAGCAAAACTTCAGTAAACTGATTGCCAACACACTGAGCAACATAACATTTGTTTTACTTGATGTTTTCCTTTTAATTATAGGTACATAAATCTACAAGGTATATGTTTAATGAGGATTTACTTGCAACATTAAACCATTTGTATAATGATTAAATTGATTCAGATATCCAATAGATATTGTTAAATTAGCTAGTATTTTTTTCAATTTTTTATTCTGTGGTGTAAATTGTCTTTCCTTTGTCTTGTAGTATTTCATTACTTTTCTGTTCTAAGTGCTTTTAATGTTTTTTGGTATTCATTGGACTTCAAAAAATATAGTACAATTTACAAAATGGAAGCAAAACTTTATATGATTCTTGGTCACATACACAAATGTGAAACACAGGTTTTCATTAACAAATTCATTTGCTAAATGTAAAAATATAATTGGTCTATACAGTGAACCCACTCTTAACCAAAATTCTAACAACCAAAATAAACCAAAAACCAAAATTAAAATCGAATTTTGATGAACATTTAAAAAATATTTTTAAAAGGGTGGGGCAATTTTTAGGTAATAGAACTAGTTTACTAGAAACTTTGGTTGGATGAACTGATTCTCAAACAATTTAACCTAATAGAACATTTTTTTTTTTTGTGATTTACAATGTGTTTACATGTGTCAAATGGTGTAAAAGCAGTAGAACTATGGATAGTTGGATGTTGTACCACCATTATCTAATGTTGGCCAAAGGACCATCAGAGACAGATCATATTATAATTCAAATTTTATATTAATAATTGATGTGTGAACCAGGCTGGGGAGTCTAGAGCCGTGATGTGAAACTGTCAGAATTTGATTTGAGAAGAAACTGTGTTAAAAGTCTTATTTACTGGTTTAAACAAAAGTTATGGTCATTCTGATGATTCAGATACTTTTATTCTTCCCAGAAATGTGCTAGTTATGCATTTATGGAGATTTACATTGATCATTGTCTGTCAAGTAGCTTATGGCAAATGAACACCTTTTATTGCCTTCTCATGACTGGCAGTTCACATGTTTTCTTAAATTTGGCCTTTAATGAGTTTATTTTGGATGTAGCATGGCTTTTTGAAGGATATTTTGCTTCCTCAAAAGATGAGTGAGCCTTTTGAAACTCATTTCCATGCTGCATTCCCCACTATGGTTCTATTAGACTCATTCCAGCAATGGTGGAGGTGTAAGGCTCTTTCAACCCCCTTGTGCTTCATTGCAATGTCACTTCTGTCCTTTCCTTTTATTGAAAAGCATTTGAATTGCTGCTCTAATTTCAGTTTCCGAAGCGATATCTAGGTGACAAGAATATATTTGCAGTAGTTTCTCTCGCATTCTACCAGGACCCATTTTCAGTGACTTACCTCGAACCCCATCCAAGAACATCTCAACATCAGCTTTGAAGTCTTCAATGTGTTTCTTACTGTGTCCTTTACCCCAGGCCCAAAGTTTTCCAAACACATGATACTTTGAACAACTCAATTCCTCAATATCATCTCTATCAGGATTCAAATCTACATATTCAACTTGGTGTTGATGGATCTGAGCGACTGCATATTTCAGTGCATAGTGTACTAAATACCATTGTCCAGCAACTCCTTTGCAGGTGTGTTGATTTACCTGTGCAACAGAGCTGAACTCCCTCTGACAAATTGAGCACTGTAATGGATCTTCCTCTATGTTGGAAAATGCTTCCATTGCATCAATTCATAGTTGTCAAGCTGCTCACTGGCTACCAAATATAGTGCAATTCATTATTGGCCCAACAGTGATATCAGATACAGCATTAGCACTTGGTTTATCATCCACATCAACAATACATTCCTCATTTTCATCCATATTGTCGTCATCATCATCATCATCAGAATCTGGAACCTCATCATTAACTTCATTGATGTTAATTACTTTGCCCAAATGGATCCCTGAATGCTCATAAATACATACTTGTTTACTGTCATGCTCAACATGGATGTTGCATTGAGTCAAACTCTTGTTCTGCTTAAAGGTGTGCCAGTTTATTTCAATTGGAGCAAACAATTTCTGCAACTGAGTTATTTGTCCATTTGAACATAGAGGTTCAATCAAATCACATTCAGTGATAACATTGTTGTGCATGTTACATTACCTTTAATAAATGTTTCACCACAATAGCAAAATGACCATCAAGAGGACCTTTTCCATCCTAAGTATTTGTGTGGATGTAAGAAACTATGTTCAACCCATGATGTTTTGCAACCACATTCATAAAATACACTAGCTCCAGATTTTGATAGTACTTTGCATTGTCTGATTGGACATAAATCTCTTCTACTTCAAGCGCAATGATGCCTTAAATACATCATAGTTGCTTCAAAGTAGATTAACACTGCCAGCCATTTGTTTTTCATGTCACCTGATGCAATTTGGTTGTAATACATTGTGTGATGGTTATCCAAAGTTTGCTTGCTTTCATTTGGATCGTATCTCATATAGATCATTCTGTGCCAAGAATTTCCTTTTTTTTTCCATTGTGATCTACAGGTTTTCTACGAAAGTACAGTGTCTCTAACCTCTAACTTCCATCACAAAAGTATGCTTGTTTCCAAGTAAGGGATACTAGAATTCTATCAATATGAACACGCTTGTTGTGGACTCAGATCCTATGTCCCATGTAGAGTTTAATCTTATCAATGCAATGCAATAATTGCTCATGCTCTGAGTCTACCCTTTCCTGATAAACTTGAATGCTTTGAACGGCAGGCAGAAGGTTTCACAATTAGTTGATACTAAATTGCTATTAGTATTTGACGCATAATGCACTGATGTTGAATTACACTTTGGCACATGGTTTTTAAACATTGATTTCATAAATGCTTCCAAAAATGCACAGACTAACTTCTTCAATTCAGCACAACAGTTGCAATTCATCATGTCAAAATTATTGTACAATAGAATTCCCAACAACCTTTTTCACCTTCATATCTTTGAATGCTAGAGCCTTGATGACTGTTTTTGATAGTGAAGTACCACTGATTCAATCAATTGGACATGGATATTTGTCCATGTACGCTTGCACTATGAGTCTGGATGGCCATCTTTCAATCAGCTTTGGAAAATCTACTTCATTACCGTCCAACAAGATCTTTTTTGTTCCCCAGGATATCATTTGTACATTTGATTTGTGCAGTAAAAATTTGACAGCTCTGTTCACTGTCAAATCATCATATCACATTACATGTCTTATTTCAACAGCAAGTGCATTACCTGCTTCTGCCATGTATTTAAATATCGCCTGGAGGTTGATACTCTTCACCAAAACTAAACATCTCTTTCAACAATTTCGACATGAAGGTTTTGCATTTTAGAGCTAGCTATACACGCTTTTGAATATTCCATTTAGGTAAACTGCTGATCAACGTCTTCATATTCGTCAACAGTTGGTTGTCTGAAGTAATCTCTGATGGGTTATTAGGCACCCATATTGTTTCAACAAATCAGGATTATAAGGATATATCACCACATAAATTCTATGAAACACAACATTTGCATAGTGGATCATTCGTCTGACTGTTTCTTCCAAACTCATCATTGATATGCTCTCGTTTCTTTGCTGGGAATTCTGCATCCAATGTTGGCTGCTATTCACAAAAATTGTCAAATATTTGATACAGTTGACACCATTTGCTCCTCTGATTTCTCAAAAGGATGCTTTGTGCATCCTTTTTATGTCACTGTTCAGTCTCTTCGTCATCAATTTTTCTGTAAATCATTTCGGACAGACCATGTCTTGGCTGTTGCCTTCTGATCAGCTGGCACCTATATGTGCATTTACTGTGTTCTAAACAATTATAGCTTAGCTTTGTGGCAGTTTCATGAAATGGCCATTGTATAATGCTTTTATTTTCTTCTTGATTCATGAATGGGTAAAGCTGGACCCAGGGGATTATTTAGGCTTGGTGATAGCATGATGAAGAAAACTCATTGGATTTGGCCATTTCAATAACCAATCAAAATTTAAGTTTTATCCAATCATATAATTCTACAAATCTCCCCTGTTCGGAGTTTCACAAAAACTCCCTGAGCTGGCTGACGTAACCAGTATTGAAAATGATATTTAAAATGTAGATGGTTTATTTCGAATATTAATATACACTACATATACATATACAAATTAGATGTAGATTATACTATTGAGATTTCATGTAGTAGCAGAATGAATATGTTTAAAAATCTATTAAGATATATCACATGTTTCATATGTTAAATGTTTTTTGTTTTTTGATAATTCAAAATTTGAAATCATTTATCTAAAGGAAATGTATATAACTTTCTAATAAAATTTTACTTTCTATTAGCCAAAAATATTCATTGGTGAAAATTGGTGTTTTCACATTATTTCAGTTAAGAGAGGGCTTACTGTATTTAAAAAAAAAATGTTCAACCTAAAATTAAAAAAAAAAACACAACAAAACTTCTATAGTAGTGTGTGTGTGTGTGTGTGTGTTTCTGAAATCAATCAATCTAGATTCTTTTTCAGAAATATTTAGCTTAGTCAACTATCGATCATGCATGCTGTTTTTGAAACTGCCAACCCCCATGACTCCTTGCCATCAGGAATCAGGACATTTCTTTGACATGGAGGATATGTGTATCATATCTGAAAAAGCTTTTAGTGTATCACTACCAATTACTATAAGATGCTACTGATGTTTTACATAAACAAGTTTCAAGTCAACTTGCCAAAGTTTCATCCTTAATCATCTGATAAATCTGATTGAAAGCATTGTAATAGTAGTTTTCACTTCTTTTAAATAAGCTATTGATTGCTTTAAATTTTCTTCATGTTTTAAAGGAAGAAATTAGATTAAATTTTCTGTTCTTATCTGTCTCAATATATTTCATTTTGAGCCACATGTATATTCATTGCTGAACTGAAAGAGGGAGGCTTGAGGTTGAAGAAAAATGACTTTTACGTTTTTTTTTTTGTGGGATGGAAATAAATTATAGGTTACTTTTTATTATTTTATATTATCTTAACACTATCCAGCATCTAGTGGCTTCTATCTTATTGAAAATATTATAAAAATATTTTTTGTCTCGGTTGAAATGTTTTCTGGAAAATAATCCTAATATTAAAAAAGAAAATGTAATCAGCGATGGTGGACCAGTATTCTTGCTGCTGTTGAAAATAACTTTTCTATTCGTATTTCTTTTCCTTTTCTAATATTTAACAAGTGGGCATCTAAGAATTTTTTAAAAAGTTTTTATTTGTAAGCAAGTTGGTTGTGAAAGAATAGCAATACAAGGTTTCTCAAAACTTTGCCAATGGCCATTGTTTGTGAATGCATAGCTTTCCTAATCTTCTTAGATGTTCAATTAATAGTGTTTCAAGTGATGATTTTTCATAATTTTCTGATCTGCTTTGTGCCACATCTGAAATAGCAATGATGGCCAGTCATAAAGTATGATGGAACTTACAGAGGGAAAAAAAAAAAACGCAAAACAGTAATCATAATATTCATGGTGAAAAACTATGTTATGGGATTTGTTTATATGGGGCAGACCTAATGTGATGCAGAATTTGAATTTTGAATGTTGTGAAGTATTTAGCAAGCAGACTTAACTGCTTATTAAATGTTAAAATGAAGCTGTTACTAACCATTGGCAATTGAGAGAACTCTCTTTGCTTCAAGAAGACAATAGCACTAAGTTATAAAAATCTGATTGATGACTTTTACTATGGCTATTCCTCTTTGAATACATTAAATTAAGCTGTGATTTTCTTTAGCTAACTACTGATTTGTTTCTTTGCATGTCTGTGAGTCGTTTTGATGAAGTTAATGAATGAATGAAAAAGTATAAGAGCAAAAAAGCAAGATGGTAAAGCAGAGTATCATGGTAATATAAACTTTCATAATGTACCGCTACACTGTGTCTGTATTGATGGTTGGTTAAACATTGCAATACAATATGGCTACAAAAGTTATAGCCCTGTTAAAGACTGAAATTATAAATCTTGTGAAAAGAAACTAAAATATATGTGACAGTGTTTGAGATAAATTAACTGGGTAGACCCATTTTTCAAAAATGCATTTTGTTGGAGAAAACAGAAATATGAAAGATTAAGACCAAATTTAAGAAAGGTAGATGGAATTAAAACTTCTTAGAACGTGCTTAGAACATGTAACAGTATTCATCAGATGGACTTTTGAAGATTTTTAGCACTTTTTAAAACTCTCTGTATTACAAAGTATTATAGAGTATAATAGAATTCATACACTGGGTGAAGAGTTATTAGATTCTTAATTTTATCATTTGGAAGATTGGAACTATGAACTAATGTAATTAATAGTATAGTATTCATATGAATTGCTATATGCTGCTCTTGTTATTTATCTAAATAGTATTATTTAACATTATTATAAAAATGGAGTGTGTATGTATTGGCAGAACGAGATTTGGAAAAAATAAACAAAATGGAAGGCATCGTTTTATATTATGAAAAAATTTTCTGCACAGACTTTAAATAAAAAATTATGGAATCCCAAGAGAGTTCAAACAATAAAAACTAGCAGGCAAAAACAGCTTTCTTTGAATTAATAAAAGAAATACTTTCTCTTTCTGATGGCTTAATGAGTTTTTGTATTACATATTGAAGCCATTGCAATCACTCCAGCACCACCATTTTCTCTGTTATTTTGGACATCAGGCAGTGCTTTTCATCCTATAGAAATTTTTGTTGTTGTTTTATAGCTGTTAATAAATTCCATTTATTTTGAGCATTTCTAGTTTGGTTCTAGATAGGATGTTTTTGTTGGCCATTTTATTTTGGGTTTATTTCTGTATCTCTACCATATCTTAATGGTAAATTAAAGAAAAATCAAAATAGAGATATTTCATTCACCTCTGTTAGCAATATGAACTTAGTAACAAAAGTATCGAGTTGGTGGATCACCATAATGTAGTTTAGAATAATGAAAAAAAAAACAAAACAAAACAGTTCAGTGTTAATGTCAAAAAAGCTGTATGATAATAATTGTTAGAATAATGTCTTTAAATAATGTTGTTTTAGGTTCGCCCAGAGCTTTTTTCTGTTAATTTGTCTAATACACAATACACAAATGATCAGCATAGAGGCATGATGCAGATAAATTTGGATTCTGAAGAATGATAAATAATGATGTGAAAACTTCTGGATATAAACCAAAATTCTCAGTTGCCAGATAATGTGTCTAGACAATTTATGAAATAATGGGTTTGAAGATTTAGATTAGACCTCAATGAACACAGAAAGTTCTTGATAAAAGGAAATAAATGTACAAAAGGCAATCATTACTTCAGTTCTGAGCAACAGGATTCTCTGGACTCTGCATGCTAAAAATAGCAGGCAATAAATTAAAAAGAAAACTAGAAAAATGTCAAGCATAAAAAAGCTACTTTAGTTCTAAAAAATCTGACATTGATTGAAGGGGATATAATGAAAATCTAACTTGACTGACACCATTTGTTTCTATTTTATTTTTGTATTTTGGAGATGTACTCTATTTAATATTGTCTCCCAACCAATATGAAATAGTTTCTTTGTCACTCTAGGGTTTTTAAGCAAAGCATCTTTGTTTCTCTCCCTCCCACATGTCTTATTACCCATAGGTGGAAAGCAGTTTGTTTAGCCTCTGCAACCTGTTAAACTAAGCCAATCACTGTAGATGACCACCATGCTAGAACCCCCCCATAAATGTCAAGTGGTAGGGGACTGGGTTTTATGTAAAGTCAAATTATCTTAGGAACACATCTGCCAAGTTCATATTCTTTGCTGACTGTATTAAAAAATATTTCATTGTCATCTGATCACTGAAGGCTAATCCACTGTACATCATTTCTCCCCCACTGGCAAAAAGAAATGTTATTAATGTTGCAGAATGTTTTTTTTGATAAATTTTACCAAATATGACTGAAGGGAGAAAAGGAAATCAGTATTATTCTTGACATTGATATGCTTCTGCTTTCCAAAACTTTAAGATACTGTAAACCATTATTTTTATATTTTTATCCCACAATATTGAGCAAATGGGTTTCCAGAGCTAAAAATGTTAAACTTTTTATAGCTTTTATGTGTGAAGTTATTATATCTCATTGAGATCTTAAGTATTTCAAAGAAAGGGTGAACACCCAATATGCAATTTTTTGTTGTTTTTTTTCTTTCTTTCTTTCTTTTTTTTTTTCAAGTGACACATCAATTATTAGTATGGTGGAAAACTGGTTCATAAAATTTGAAAAAAAGCTGTTTACTTTTTCTTGTTGAATAGATGGGTAATATTACTTAGTTTTGGTTCTCCAAATAAAGCTGAAGGTTTTAAAGTGATATTTGGGAGTTTTGGATTTGCAAATTTCTTATTAATCTGTGAGATTTGCTTGAAATCATTAAAATAATTTTTATTCGGTGTGGAGAGTTTGTGCAGATATTACCTTCCTTGATGAGTGAAAGACTGTTTCAGAACACTTGATGAATGGGTACTTCATAGAAACCAAAAATGTTATTGTAGATAACTATAACCTTAACTAATTGCCTAGCCTGCACCTGCATTCTGTGGAATTTTTAGCAGTAATTCTTCTTGTAAATTCTACTGTAATACCAACCTTTAGGACCAAGAAGCAAAAGAAAGGAGCAACATTAATTTTTCTGTACCTTCTGCACTACACCATCCAATGTGACAAAATCTGATCATGTAAATGAGCTACATAAATCTTGCTCCAAACAAAATATTTTCATTAGCTATCTCATCAAACTTTGTTTAATAAAGGTATTTAATATTTTACTATTAGATTTAGAAAAACTAGATAAGCCTAGCTGAGATCCCCCCATTTTCCAGCAAAATGTTTGAGTGCATTTATCTTAAAAATCATAATTTTTAATGTGATTTTATTTTAAATTGGCATGTTTAGAAAATCTCTGAGAGTTTTTAATGTTTGCTAAGAGCAACCCCAGTCTCTGATAGCCTTGAGAAAGACTGGGTAGTGATCACATCATTGCTTTTTAAAAAAAAAAATTCACTTTAAAAAGAACTAAAGTGTATAAGTTGGCAGCAGTGCTGAAAGTATCAGTACCAGAATATTTAATTATTTCTTATATTGTGTAATTTTGGTAGTTTTTGATTGGTCAGTTTAAAATTAGGTGGCACAATGCTTCAGTGGTACATTGCTGGATTGTTAAGATCAAGGGCTAGATAGAGTTCACATCCATGTTGTGACTGGCCTGGTTTGACATACTTTCTTGGTATGGCTTCTTCTTCTGTTTATACCAGCGAGCTGTGTGGGTTTCCTTCCACAACTTAAAAAAAATCCAGAGTTGTGGTTACTTCTATGGTAGATTTGTTGCTAACCATTATACCCTATTTCTTTCTCTTTGCTTTGTTTAAGAAAATGAAACCAGTAGATTTCCACTGGTGCACGGATGCTTTTTGTGCCAACATTGGCAGGGAGGTTTAAAAATTAGTAGTTTGGAATTAAACAGAATTACAGATAATAATCTGTATTTATGTTAGAATTATGTGGGTTTTTTTTTTTTTTTAAATATACCCAATATTTCTGAAATAATTCAGTAAACAACTTAAGAAAACAGGAATCTTGGTTAGTATATCTTGCAGAAATCGGAATCTGTTGGGGAAGAATTTATAATGGAAAAAAGAAATAAAAATAATAATATAAATGTGTATTTTAACCCTTAAAAGTCTTTAAAAATTAGTAAAAATACGGAATAATTGTTTCTCTCTTTAAAAGAAGCTAACACTGTAGGCTGCCACTGATTTAAGTGTCCACAGAGCCTCTGGTGATTTGTGAATTTTAATGTAAGATAATGTGGTCACAGAGTGGAATTATCCATAGATTTTTATGATGCTGATGTTAACCAAATGTGAAATAACCAATTTGTTTATTAATTATTTTTTTTTACAACAACTGTTGGGCTACCAGTCATGAACAAGTTTGTTTTAATATTTTTAATATTAATGAAGTAATAAACAAGTCTTTTGAATGCAGTTTATTTACCAAACAATTTCAGCGTAACTTTTTTAGTACAATAAACACTTGATAATCTGGACTGATGGGGGGGGGGTATCCAGACTGGTCAAATGTCTGCATTTTCCGAAAGGTTACTACATTACTTGTCTTATAACTACTTTGGTCCCCATTTTAAACATTTTATAATGTGCTTTTAGTGCTCATCCATGGATAAACAAAAACTGATGCCACAATGCCATGCGATCACTCCAGGCCGGACCTTGTCTGGATTAACCAGGGTTAACTGTATTTTATTGAAATACACTCCCTTTTGATATATTTTTTGTTAATGTTGGTGTCCTGTTGCAGTTTATAAAGTGTTAATTGAGGATTGGGGGGGTCTTAAATGCTAGGAAAGTTTCTCAAGAACCCAACCTGAAATCAGTACAGTGGGCATCAGTTTCCATTGCAATGCATAAGAATATGGATTGAATTTATTTCTTAATGCTCTGTTTCTAATATAATTTTGTTAGCACTGCTAGCAATTATAAGGATAAACTGCACTAATATAAATTAGATTGGGTCTTATTGAACATTGCAAAGAATTCCATAGGAAATATTCAAAATGATTGAGCAGCATTCTTTCGTTTTTACTTTAAAAATTATACAGAATGTAGATACAGTCTTCATATTGTTACATTTCATCTTGATTTATGGATCTCGACATCTGTCCGCTAATTCCTACATTATTGAGTGAATTAGTCACAGTGTTATGCATTTTGATTAAATTGCCAAGAATTCTCTTAATTTTTTATTGGACTTATATAGCACCTTTTCTAGTAATCAGTGATGGAAATGAACTTGACTTTTACCTAATGTGGAATTTATGAGATTAATTACCTACATTTTTTAAAAATAGTGCTAGTCATTTATTCTTTTATGGCATTTTAATGAAAGGATTACTGAGCAAACAAGTGTGCTTTCTATTCCTTCTGCTCTATGATTAAGTAAAGGAAATGCTTTATAAAATAACTTGTTGAATCCAAAATATGAAACAATGATTTATTGTGATCTCTGTGAACTATCCTGATATATATCTATAAAAGGTACTATCATTGTACATGTGAGTGGGATTTTAACTCTTACTTTTTATTTGGGAACCACTTGTTTAAACTTTAAATATGCTATTATTTCAGAAACGGTTCTCATTTTTAAATTCATGTCTAGAAATATATCCTAATAATAATTTATTACAAAAACAAAAAAACAATCTGGCATTATTAAGGAGAAAAATGTCTTGATTTATTTAATGTTTTAAAAAGTTGTGTTAAATTAGGTAATGTATATTTACAATTAAATATCTCTGGACAACAGGTATGCAAGTTGTTATTTATTTGCATTTTTATTAGAGATTTTCTTGATTAGCCAGGCTCTGAAAATATAAAATTAGAAAATTACTTTGTTTGAGAATATGTATTGTTCTGTCAGTATCTGCAGAATAGGTCTGCAAAAGTCAAGTAAACCCAAACATTTTAGCTTTAATGCAATGCATTGTTAGATATACAAGTAACTAAAAATTAGAAGGCTATTTATTTTTAATAATTAAATTACAATTTCATTTTATGACAAATGAAAATAAATTTGTAGAAAGTTTGTTATATAAGCGATACATTATATTTTATTGATATTAATATAAAAATGGAAATTATTTATATGATTCTCAGTAAGTAGAGGGGTTTGTTCAAGCATTCCCACCACATTATTAGTAGTAATAACTAAACAAATTAATTAGCCTATCTTTTTCCTACACCATCATTGGTTTTCCATCCTGAGATGCATCATTTTATATTGCCAGAATGATAATTTGCGGTAGGTGCTTTTAAATTTTGGATGGTGAAAATGGCCCTTACTGATTTCAACCTTTTATGTGTTAGCTATTTTTTCTTTTTTAAATATAGTTTTATATACTAAAACCACTCTTCTGCTGGAATTTTCTTTGTAGATTTAAAGTATTTTAAAGGTTCAAAATAATGTAAAATGAAAAAAAATAATAAAGTTTTGGTTTTAGAATTCTCCAGCTCTTGTACAATAAACAAGCTGAGACTTCCTTAATCTATCTTGTGAACTCTCTTTCCTTTAACTTTCCATGTCCGTTCAGAGACTCTTCCATCTTTCCTTCTAATGTTGGCAGCTCACTGACTTTGCCATTTTAAGATAACCTTTTCTTGAATGTCATCATTGGAAGAAGCAGCCAGCATATTTGTTGAGTGTAGGATATCACAGCTTTACACAAGTAATAAAACTTCCTGCCCCTCTGACATTCTATACTGACTGCAGTAACCGCCATGTCATCTTCTTTGATTGGATACACTGCAGCAAAGATTAAACAAAGGAACAACTGCTATGTATTGAATTCCACGCTCGCCCTCACAGGAAACAAGAAAGTAAGTCCAATTTCCATTAGATAATTGTCTGGTCTGAAACTAAACAGGTACTTAATTAGGTTGTAGCTGACCAAACAGCGGAAGATAATCAATAATCGAGAGATTTGTGGTGGTCATTGCTTGTTTAACCAGGCCAATCTCTATAACTTCCTATTATCCATGTCTTTACATTAGTATTACAAGTGATGTGTTTTCTACACCTGTATAGCCAATGGAGACTTACACTGGATGGTGCAAATAGTGTATACCAAATGAATATGCTATAGATTGACTTGTTCCTTTTACTGTTTTTGTAATTGTACTTTTAGTTTTTTATTTGAAGGGCTCTAAACAGTTTTCTGACTTATATGTTATAAAAATTACAACTCCTCCAAAATAATAGTACACTAACTGCCCTGAAAGATGGATATTTTAATATTTTTCAAGGGTATAAGTAGTTAGGCTCTGAAAGATCATAAGCTAGAACTATATATTCAAGGGAATATTTGAACCAACTTGTTTTATATGTAACTTTGTACATCTGAGTTGGAAAAAAAGAATTCTCAATAGTGTACCATATGAGGAAGGTTAATTCTGTATGTACTTTTATTAAGATGTAGTATGTAATTAAGATAAAACCAGGGATAGGAGTTTCAGAAGTGCAGATTAGAGTATTTTACACTACAAATATCAATCACTAGTTATATAATTAATCATCTATTATAAACAGAATGCAATGGCTTTTTAGCATTTCTTGATAACCTTATAACCAGTTACCCTGAAAAAAGAGATGCTTCACTAAGCTAGCATTTATCTTAATAGTGTTTAGCATACCTAGTTTTTGGAAATTTTGAAATAACTCAACTTTTGTGTTTTATCTGAAATTCTTAATTCCTGTTCTGATGCTATTTATTATTTTCTTCCATTGTTATGAAAAGTTCCAAAAGTATGGTTGTTTCCAGAGTTCATATAAAATACCATGTGAAGACAACTATATAAATCTAGAAGCATGCTCAGCTGACCCCATTCACATCACCCATTTCAGCTGCCCTGTAATACATTATAATACACGCACATATGTGCGCACACGCATACGTGCACACATACACAATATGACTGAAATGTCAGAGTCAGCAGTCTGAACAGAGTATTTAATGCTTTGCTCTGGCTTTGTAAGGTACTATTACATCTTGTCCAAGGCTGAGAAAGAATGTAAATGATTGCCATATATTTAAAAATAACCAATTACTTGACAATTTGGTTGAAATTTCATTATTTTCTTATGAATGCTGCTAAATGAAAGGCCAGATGGTAGTAATAAGGGGCAGAAAAAACATGATATCATAAATGGTTTTTAATTAAAACTTATAATTTTATTTTTAGATGTGTATCTGTGTATAATGTCTGGTTGAAAATGATCTAGTACATGTTAACTAATTAGTCTATCAGAAAGGTAAAAAAAAAAACAGATAGCTTGTGATCTGCATTCCATTTTGAAAGAGGTATTACTGTTGGGCAGAAAGCATGAACTCCATTTTAGCAGGAATGGTGAAGGATTTGTGTACACACATCCTTAACTCATTTGTTCCTTCTTCCAACATAAAGTTGCATCCTTGCTAATGCAAAGACACTCATAATAATTAGCCTGTTTATCCTTTTAATGTAGATGTAAAGCTTTGGTAGAAAATCTGAGGTTGTGGACTCTATTTTTTCTTCTACTGTATGAGCTGTTGAAGGTGGGGTAACCATTTGGGGAATATTTTAATGATATGGACTGGGTCCTGTTGTTGCTCTAAATGTCTCCTTTACATCCCATGATTAATATTTGTACATCATTGCAGACTAAATGCAAGTTGCATACTTCATATTTACCCAGAAGGTGATGGGCATTATCATTTATTTTGTCCATATAGCCTGATTGGTGGAAATTAAGTGAGGTGGATTTCCAACATCTTCTTGACAACCACAATCATTGAACCCCAAACCTATTGAGAATCTGACAGATAAGTTGAAATATGTGATTATAGCTCACACTTGACTTCCTTCAACTGTGCTAACTTGAAAAATGAGTGGACAAAATGAAGCATTTTGTTAGGAACTTCTGAAAATGCTATTTTCCATTAGATGATTGGTGGCCCACTAAACTATTAAGTAGAAGGTTTTACTTTTTTTGCCCCAAGCAGTGTACACTCTTCACCCATTCTCTTGCACTAATTATCACAATTGCTTTAATTGTCATTACAAGCTGATAGTGGTTTTCATACACTTATGAACTTTGTGGTATTTTGATTTTGTATGTAACACTGCCATGGAGGTCTGTACAAAATATTTTCAGGAAATATTGGTTTAGCAGAGACTGCTACTTTTTTTTCCTGTGGTTGTTTTGTTTTGGTAGTTTATTAAAGATATCATTTTATATATGCAAATTACCATATCATGGTCCAAGCACAGAAGTGCAGAATCAGCAATTGGTTAACTTAGGTTCCTAACCATGCAATAAAATGTATATTATACATATAATATAAAGATGTATCTATGGTTCAAAAGTTGGCTGAAAGCTTTAATATTTCAAGAATGTCACGATGCTTTTCCTTTTCTTTTCTTTTTTTTTTTAAGACGAAAAAAAAAATTTGAATAGGGTCAAGTCTTAGGAATGTTGACTGGCCATGAAATCAATTTTTTGTATGAATAAATGATCCTTTACAGTTAGTACTGTCATTCTTGAATTTCTGAAAGTGCAGTTTTAATTTTACTGCCTTGTTATGCTTTTCATTTTTGAGCAGAACTGATAAAATCAGATCTCAGTAGCAGTTCATGTTTGGATGCATTACTATTTTTAAAACAATAAAATAAAATAAGAAAAAAGACATAAAACCATAACTGAAGTACAGGCCGAATAGAGACTTGGCTTCATTGGCAGAGTTTTCTAATTGCTACTTTAGCATGCATCAGTAGTCTGTCATCAGGTGAGAGTCTTTATTTCAAGTATCAGCAACTTGTTTGAAAATCATTTCCATACATCTTCAATGACTTCTTCACATCTAAAGTTCCTTAAATCATTTCATCTTAACCTACAAAGCCTCTGATCTAATTAGTAAAATCTACGCTATTAGAATTGTTGATTAAAATATGTCTGCACCTAAGGTGAATGTTAGCAGCTTTGTTCTGAGTATACCAGCAGAATTTGTGCCAGTAGTGAAATTTGTAGAGTAAAGTATACACACATTTATTGTGTAGGAAGACTTTAAAAGCTGCCTTCTGGTTTTACATTTTACCTTGAGATTAGCAAAGACTTCTTTTCTCTCTTTGTTAGATGATTTTAGCTTAGCTAATGTCAGTGTGGGGGAGAAAGCTTGTGATTGTACCTCAACAACACTGGACTCTTGTTGATGGTGTTGCTATTGAACTTTGGTTATTTATTACCATTTTGAAGAAATTTTCAGGTTTCTGATAATGGATTTTGAAGATCCAAAGTTTTTGACACCTGTAGCACAGATGCAGAATGATCTAATTTTGAAATCTTCAGCTCACTTAGCACATTTATAATCTGTCCTTTTTCACACCAACTTTTTTCATTTCACCCATAAATCATTGTTAAAAATGTTGGTGGTTTTGGCATTTGGAGAATTTGTGTATGGGAGTACTAAAAAATAAAATGATACTTGCACTCTTACATATTTTTAAAGAATATTTTTGCTTGATTAACTTTTATAATAAATTCATTAACAATGTTTATTGAAGAAGATAGTTTCCTTAAATTTCAATAAAGAAGTGAACGCAAATATTTTTCTGGAAAATTGTAACATTTAAATACATGGAATAAGAACCAGATCTGATTGGCCAGTGTTATTTAAATTATATTGTATAGCGTTGGCTAATATTGTAGCACGTCTCAATATTCAGCAAGTTGTTCTAGAAGCAGATTTACCCGACAGCTTTAAAAAATTTTTTCCCTCTATTGCAATGTGGGAATATCCCCACATTTTTTAAAGCCTAACAACTCCGATGGAATTCCTAATTTCATTTTCTTGGTGGATAATTGAAACTTTCCAGCCTGAAATTTAATTAAGCACCAAAAGGGTTAAGGGTTGTTTGTTTGCTTTTTTTTAGTGGTTTTTTAAAATAATATTTTCAATTTAAACAAATTTATTCTGAAAATATTTTTTGTTTGGTTTTATTTTTCAAAAAATGTATTGCTTCTTGATAATAAAACTATTTCTTTGAGCCTGAGCTGTCATATAATTATTATCATTTGAAATAGCAGAGATGATGCTAAATTAGCATTGTGTTAACTGCAAATTTAACATCATTTTTGTGATGAATCTATTTGTACTGTTCCTGTACCTCTTTCTTGCGTGACCGTTGAAATGCAGAAAATTGCTGTTGTCAAACATTTGTCATGGCACGTCATTGCAGCGCCCATGAGTTGACAGTGGCTGATTTGAGCCAAGCTATTATAATTTGCTGCTGAAAACATGGAATGTTAAGCGTGTTCATTTCAGTTTAGCAGCAAGTAAAACTAATTATAGGAACAGATCAGAGTTTCTCAATAGAAAATGAGCCGCCTGGTTATGTTAATGTAAATATTTTAAAATAGACTTTTAAATGAAGTCACCAAACCTATCAGTTGAAATATTGGCAACAATGAGCAGTCTGCATCAGGCAAATTAATTCATTTTAGTGAAAAAATGTGTTCTGTTTTTCTGTCTTCCTTGCCTCCAGCAACTTCCTAGGAAAGTAATTTAAATATGTATATTCTCGGAAATTTTACAGATCTTGAGGGTAGGTTGGAAATAATATTAATTTCTTGAGACTTTCTTGATATTTCATATTACTGGTATAATCTTTAAATGGAAATAAAACAAAAATAATGATAACATCATTTCGTTCTTATTATGATGACTATTGTGCATTATTTAATCAACTTTCCAAATTTCAAAACAGACAACATTCTTTACCCTCAATATGTCAGATTTTCTACATTGAAAATCAAGAATTTTTCCAATTTTTTTGTCTGTGTAAATAACCTAGTTTTAATTATATCACCGGTTCATACTTGGTTACCCACCCAATCATGTTTTTTAAAAACCATTTCTTCTAAGAACTCTAAGTTTTCAAGCAATAGTAGCAGAGAAGTTGCATCACCATCACAATAATTATTACACTGTGCTCCATCAGAAGCCCACTCCTATTTTTTCCTAATGAATTTTTCTCTCTTTCCCTATAGAGTACTTGTTTTCTTTAGTGAATTATTATGATATATTGATAATTTTAATCTATTCTTTTGGTCAGTCCCTTAATCTTCAAAGGTTTTGTGTGGTTAAAAATCATATTTTCTGGAAGTGCTGTAGGTGGAATTTTATATGTGCTGAGCACAATTTCTGTCTTTTAATCTCTTTCAAACCTTTCATGACTAAACTAAATTTTGATATAGTGGAATCACACAAAGTAGAATACATTTGTACAGAAAGATGATGGCAGGGTGTCAATTACTACTGTAGTGTTTGGCTTTGTTTATCATAAGATAAATGAATTCTGTTCTATACTTAAGTCATGTCATGATCTTGTAAAAATGGTAAAATTATTAACATGTGATGGCTTAGAATATTTATATGAAGAAAAGAAAAATTGTTAAATGAAAAATGTGTGTCGGGGTTTGAAAGCTAATGCCAATTTTCAAATTAAGGTTTTTTTATTAGTGATTTTTTGTACCTGTGTTTTTTTTTTTAGATATATATTGGGTTTAAAGTTTAATTCTTCTGAATTTTAATTATGGTTGGTCTTTCTTTTGCTTGATTATTATGTTTTTGTTCTTTGCACACAACTGCAGTAGAGGGTTATGGTCTTTGAGAGCTTCTCTCTATACTGATGTGACTCTAATGGATTTCACCAGCTGGCATCAAATTGGATGTAAATGTTTCAGATAATACAATTTGGTTGGTTCATGACTTGGAGGTAATGCTAACAGAAAATGTGGAGATCTTTCTGGTTTTGCCTGAAACAATACTGGAATAGTAATTTAGCTAAGCAATGAACTCTTAGTTGGCTTCTTTTTTCATGTATTTGAAAAAAACTGCACATTTTTATTCTTGTTTTTAACTTAATTATTTAAAAGATAATTTTATAAGTTTTGTTTCATTTTATGGCTTTTTAAAATTATTGATAAAATAAGAAATTCTGTCTAAAAAGCATGTTGTCTTTAAGTATGGCTCCATTTAATATTTAATTTTGTGAAGCAATGTAATAATTGAGAGAGAGAGAGAGAGAAGGCAGGAAGGAGTGTGAAAGTATTTACATTTACTGTACTGAAGATCAGGAATGGGTAGAGTAGCTTATGCTACAGGTGGATGAAGCCACATAAGACACTCCACCCCAGAGTCTCCCCCAGTGTATTCCAATGAGTGAATCTGTTAGGAATTGCAAGATAGGCCAGTTGGGAATGACAGGTACTACACAAACTCTCCAATGATTTCTGGTATTTTTGTCCAGCTAGAATGTCAATACTCCTTCATCTCTCCCTGCCTCAACAGAACCAGTTCATACTTAATAGAACTTCCAAACAGAAGATCTTGATCCTTAAAAGTTGCAAATCTTAATAACAACTCACTAGAACATGGGAATTTAGTTGTCTGTTTTTTTTCCAAAGTTACATATATAACATATGACAAAGAAATATTCATAAATTTAAAATTTATCCAGATAAAATTGTTTGCTTACAATTTGATAAACATACATGCATACATTTCATGGAAGGTAATCATGTTTGTTTGGTTCATGCATAATTATCTCTCTTTCCAGAACAGTCTTTATAGTTTTAATCCTACAATTTGTTTTTTAAAATTTTTTTCTATATTGAGTTATTGTCACTAGTTCTTATGTGCATGTTAACTACGTTCTTTTACTCTTATGATTAATTCACTTGTTTTTCTCATTTCCCAGTTTCCCAGAATTAATTAGAAGATTGTGGACTATCATTTTCTCTTTTTTGTCTTCATTTTCTTTTCATGTGTATGACTATAACCTACTACCATCCAGTCAAATATTCTGGAATACAAGTATTTTTTCTCTGTTTTCACTGATAATCAGTGTATGTGCATGATTATTAATCTGATCTAACTCTGTCAAAGAATGTTATCATAATTTACTTTTCAGAAGCAGATTTTAGGGACTTTGTCTTGACATATTTAAGAAACCATTAGCCATCAAAATATCTACCTTCCTTCTGGTGAAAAAAAAAAAATAATGTGAATGATTTGTCAGGTTTTGACGTTTCATGTCACAGCATGCAGGCCTCTTGTTCTCTATAAATCATATGATGCTGGTTAAAACTATTTCTTAATTCCGTTTCCATAATGATCACTTGTTAATCCCTTGGTATGGCTATTACTAGCTCTAGATCTCGCCCCATCAGATCCAATCAGTCCTATGATGTGACTTCACTGACAAAGATGTCAGATGCTGCTCGAAGTAATCTGGTACAGTAGGGATGGCATGCAAAGTAATACCAGAATCATCTACTTGTGACATATCCCATCCACATGAGAAGCTTTGGAGCAAATTCCAGATAATTCCCATTCTGCACCTACCTTCACAGTCATAAACTTCTATTATAAATGACCATCTCAGATTTTATTTTATAGTTGTAAGAATGAAGAAGTCTTTAATTAGTAGAAAAGAATTTTTGCACATTGCATGGTTTCTGCATCAATTTCTCTAGATATGTGATATGAAGACAATAATATTAAGCTGTGAGAGTAAATTATATTGAACTTAGAATTCTACAAAACATCTGCTTATATTGTTTTATTAATTGTTGAATTAAAAAAAAGATTATTCTGCCAGTGGAATTTTGGGAAGAAAAGGAAAAATGTTTTGAGTTAGCTGATGTGTGTGTTTACTTTTCTATTTACTGTATTATATATTCATTTTATTTTAACAGAACAGAACAAATTTACTGACCACTGAACCCTAGGGAATTTTAGTTCTGGTATGCAAAAGGTCAATGGCCCATGAAAATATTTTGAATAGTTTAACCTAGTCTTTATTTTTGTTGAGTTCTGTTTTTCTTATTAAAGATAAGCTAACAATTAGAAGAAACAATGATTCTCTATGTTATCTTTCACTGTTAACTGTATTACATTTAATTTTTATAAATATTTTATTTGTTTAAAGTCAGGCACATTTCTGTTTATTGGTTCAAAGTTAACTCTTTTTTTGGTTGTGGTATCAGCCATGTGTCTGCACAGAGAAAGGGATTTCATTGATTATGGCTATGATTATTTTTTACTAAATGAGAAATAAAGTAATTTTGATTTTTCCCATAAACAAAATTGTTTGCATTAACATTTTAAACATATTGCTTTGATCATCCACTACTTTCTTAGAGTTTGCTGCCTTTAAAAAGTTGTAATTATTGTATGTTCAGGTGGCTGCTCATAGCTAAAATAAATTTTTTCTTTATGAAATCAAATTTACATTTAATGTTTAAACCAGGATGCATTTTCAGACGAATTAGAATTATTTTGTACCAGTCCTGAAATTATTTAAAAAAAAAAATGAAAATAAAAAGAGATCTGTATTTCCAATTTTAACAACAACAATAATAATAATAATAATAATATAAAATAATAATAATAATAATAATAATAATAATAAAATATTTTTTAAAAATCTCTTTAATAATACATATTATTTACAACATTAATTAAAAAATTAATATACGGAATGCTTTAAAATTGTAATGTATTGCCAACTATTATTCTTTAACTTTGGGCCTTTATAGTCTGGCAAGAGAGACTGTATATGTTAGATGTAGTGTTGGCACAGCAGGCTAAAGCACTTGTTAGAAATTTACATCAGAATCTTAATGGCTAACAGGTTACAACCTGTACAAAATGAAGTTTAGATTTGAGTCAATTAAAATCACTAAATCTAAAAAAAATTTAAGCAACACATAAATTAAATATTTTTATTGTTATTTGTGACTTTCTTGCTTTTCGTTGTTGTTTTGCAGTTTGGATGTGTTATTCTATAAAACTTTAACAAAAACAAACTGCTTTTGCCAGACAGAGAATTCTACCACTTGCTAAGTTGTTGTTATAGAGATGAGTGCATTTTCCCCCCATTTGGTGTGGATGTGCTTTAAGAATGCAGCACTTAAAAAAAGATTTTTCACACTAATTAACATCTTTTATTTCTTGTCACTTTTTAAAATGCTCATTACCATTGTTGATTCAAAAATGCTATGGTGAAGCAAATAACCATACCTCTGTACATGTATTTAGAAAAATAAAATAAATAAAAGGACTAAGAATATTCAACTATAGCATAAAAACAATCAATGATAGACATATCCTCAACAGGACTTTTCATAATTTTTGATAAATAGAAAAATGCATCACAATTTTAAGTATGATTTTGCTGAGTGCACATCTATAAGTTTGCTGCCAGAAATGGGTTAACACAAAAGAAATCAATCACTTTCTCTCTTTATTGGCAATAGATTAAACAAATTACAGCAGTTGATTGCTCGCCATAACACTGCTTGCACTTTTGTACCTTTCCCTTGTGACCGATCATTTGTCTGCCAAAGGAAAGTACAGTTACTTGTTTGCTGAACTGAAAACTGCTAGTTATGGAAGTAATTCTTCTTTATAATCACTTATATCAATGAATGAATTTAAACTAATGGCTTTACAAATAGTTTAATCTATCATCTGTTTTGTCTTTATGGAAAAAAACAAATTACGAGAATAGCACATTTGTGATATATAAGTTTAAGAAATAGGGTAATTGAAAATACCTATATTTGTACCAAACTGGAAAGAATTTATCAGTGACTCATTGGCCATATCACTTGAACAGCATGACTACAAAATAAGATAATAGATTTAATTAAATAAGTTATACATTTGAAACTTTTTTATTTAAGATGGTCTTGTCTTTTTTCATTAATTAATATATGCATGTTTGTGCAATGGTTTTGTTTTTGCTGTTGTTTATTTTCAATCAGATACAAATTAATTAATATATTATAAATATTATATGCATTGGTAGCCATAATTGGGGACTCACCAATGACATATTCCACATTTCATATGTAATCATTTTAATACACAGTACACTGCTGTTAGAGAATCTGTGTTAAAATTTTTTTTTAAAATCTTGCTATACAAGTTTTCATCAATATATCTTTCATTCTTGATGCATTATTTTATTGGTACATCTGTGATTAGAACTACTAGTGGGGATAGAGGGAAATACCTGCACATACATGTGTAAAGAAGATTTTTTTTCATTCTTGTAAATGTTCAGTTTCTATTTGAAATTTATTTGTTGCCCTATTTAGGTATTGGTAAAGACAAAATAAATCTGCACCCAGCAGTCTATCATTAAGCAAATATATTGGCTTTTTACCGATTTTAATGTCCTTAGTATATGCAGTATTGGTAATAATTATGGCAACAGTGGAAAATCTGGGTAAAGAATGCAAATAAATTAATAGAATTGTATCTCATGTAAAATTGAAATGCTCCATAATACACTGTGATTAAGTGCCACATCTGCAGAAGGACTATAGAAGTATAGGTAAGGATATCACTATGGTGTGATGAATGTCTGGCAAATACTATAGCTTCTGGGAAAGAAATATGATATCTCAAGCATATATAAATGAAAGTCTTAACTAATGAAGGCTACTCCATTTGGCAGCTTGCTGCCTAATTTTCTTTCAGAAGATGTATGCAAGACTATGGAAGATATGTGAAACTGGTACTACAGGTCGAGAATCCCTTATTTGAAATTATGAAAACCGAAAAACTCCAAAATCTGAAATATTTTTGGAGTGCCTTCAGTGGAAAATTCAAGAAGGTTCTTGGAAGGTTCCAGGGTGATACGTGGGTCACGACACGCTTGATGTATGCATAATTTTTGTGCTTTTTCTGTGCTTTGTTGTTGGTGTGAATATACTTTGAAAATGTCGAAAAGACCTGCAAAAAGCCATACAGTGCTGATAGACCTACTGTAGTGATAGTTTACCTTTCTGATGGTTAAATGTACATCTTTTTCTTATGCTTTCATACACACAAAATGATTTTAAAATATTGCATAAAACTACCTGTAGGCTGTATGTATCCATATGCAGTTATAATGTTGTAAATGAAGTTGTGCCCAGTTCCCACTACCCAGTGAGCTAGCTACCAAATTATACTGGTATATTTATATTCCAAAATCCCAAGGATTTCAGATAAGGGATTCTCAATCTGTATTAACAATATACACCATCAAGGAAAAATCCCATAATCTGCAAAAGTTATGTGAAGTTCTTCAGGATATGTTCTTTATTTGATAGATGATGAGCCAGTAAAGATCTTGCAAATGATCTAGCAGCAAGTACAGGGGTTAATTTCTTTAAGAACATCTTGGAAACCTTTGTTGTGGAGAGGAAACAAAATGGAAAGGCTGAAATGAGTAGCAGAAATAAATCGTTGAGAATACCAGACCTGGAAGAAGACACTGTTTACAGATGAGTTTTTTTTTTTTTTTTTAACTGTTTGTCAATAATCAACAGCAGTTTTTTGAAGGCAGACCAGAGACCAGTACAACAATTAGTGTACAAGAGCTACAGTAGCATAGGGGTAGATCAATTCAAGTGTGGGGACAGCATGTCAGCTTAGGGAGTCAGAGATTTGCATCAAATCAAGAGTATCCTGACTGTCAACATGCAGGTTCCCTTCCAATCTGACAATGATTGCCAATCATACTGCCAATGTGATGAAAAACAACTATCTGAAATGTAAAGAAGCTAATGGAACACTCACAAAGATACTTTGGCCAGCACAAAGTCATGATATGAACAGACTATAATAGGATTATATTGTTACTGAGAAAGTCAGATAATAACCAAACACCTTGGATGAAATATGGAAAATGCTACAAGATATTTGGAACAACATTACACAATCATACATTGATAACTTTTTTGGGAGCATGAAAACAAGGTGTCATGCTCTATAAAAAGCAGACAGTTCTCACACCAAATACTAATGCACTGTGCAATGTATGCATTTTGTTTTTGTATTTTTTGTGTATGTATTTAGTATCATAGCTATGACTTTGGTGGAAGGATGATATTTGGAGTAAAAAAAAAAAATTAGGACACTTAAGGAATTTGAAAATCTCTTTATTGTAATCTACTGGTCACTACAGGGATTTAAAAATTTTTTTTTCAAATTTATAGACCCGGTTTCATGAGATAACATATTCAATCAATGCTGCAAACATAACGAGCAATTAATTATTACTGGTGTATATTAGAAATTTGAAATGCAAATGTGAATGGAAGTAATGAATTACAGTAATAACAACTCTTGGGTGAATGCATATAGGTAAGTAGGCTGTTAATGCTACTAAATAATTTACTCAGTAGTATATTTGTTTTGCATTGTCAATTTTTAATTTAAATAAAACAATATAAAGAAGTTTAGTGATGCATACTTCATGTACTAGTATTTGGAAAATTTTGAATATTTTGACGCCCTCTCGTGGCAAAACTTTCCAGCTACACCACTGTATTTCCATTGCGTCTACTCATTTGTGTATATCCTGAGTGTTTTTTCCCCATAATTTCAATACTGTTTGTTATGTGTTTGTTACATAATTTAAAATGTTAAATACTATTCCTTTAATTGTGGACTTTAACTACATAATTAGATTTTTTTTCCTCATACAATTTAGAAAATTGAGGGTTTAACTTTGTAGGATTTAAGGATAATATATTCCAATCAATGTCTACAATTTTGGAAGTTAATTTGAAAATAGGTAGAAATTACGCAGAGTAATTTATTTATGTTTCCAAATTTTTAACATCAGTAGAAACTAAAAACACAAACTTAAGCAAGAAAAACAAACAAAAACCATATGAAGTATATCAGATAAAATAATTGGTTTACACTTATTTGACGATTCACTAATAACATTTGTTAAAATGATTTTTTTTTAATCTTCTAAGTTCAAAATCTATTATAGTTATTTAAAGTGTTTGCAATTTTTTTATTGTGGCATAACAAAAATTCTATTCTTTTTAGATACAACAGGAAAAAAAAAATATATATACACACATTTTCATATGTAGATTTTATGTAATTTATCTTGGGCTTTGAGCTTGTGTTATTATACGTATGAAGAAATTAATTCTCACCTACTATTTACTTATATGTATATATCAATATATATATATATATATATCTTTTTGCCTAGTGATGTAAAAGAAATGTATTTTTCTAGAAAGAAAACAGAACTTCAGAAAGTCCACATATGAAATCACTTAATCTATTATGGGTTACCCCCATTTATGTCTACTGTTTAGAATTCTGGTTAACCTTTTCTAAACTGTTATTTTGTTTACATCTGGATTTTTTCCACTTTAGCAATCTGTTATTGGAAACTGATAGAACTTTGAGCACATCTTTTACTGCTGCTTTTATTTGCATAACACTCTTTTATTTAATTTACATAGCACAACATCTGCTGTGTCACTGATTTACATCAGCACCTGTTAGATCATCATGAGAGACTCTTTTTAGACTTTTCCACATCTTCAGATGGCAATTATGTAATCAGAATAAAAGAAATAATGAGAAACCCTCTCATATTGATCTTCATAGCTTGTTGATGAGCATTAGTCATGAATTCTTTGTTTGTTATGATATAAATTTTTCTGTTAATTAATGAGATTAATGGATTTGACCAAAACTTTCCTGACAAAGGTAGATTGAAATATGTTTTTCTGGACTAAAAAATGAATGTTTTAATGGATTTTTTAAAACACATTATTCATTTCTTAGATGTTTTATATAAATATTCAGTTAAAAAACACAAAAGAATAATAACGGCATTTTGAAGTTTTCAATGAATTAGCATAGCTATGAAATATATCTGCTGTTCCAAACACTTAATTAATTGTTAATTAAACTTTCTTGATAATTTAGCATTTACTAATAATATTGCTATATATAATGAAAATGCTTAAGGCATATTTCCTACAACTTATACTTTTGGTCAGTAAATCCAAATTTTTACATAGGTTGATGCATTACTATTGACTTATGAAATAATTAGGAATGCTATTTTAAGGCTTTATAGTAAACATTACAACATTTACAAATGTCTCATTCATGTCTTCAAAAATACTCCCTTTCAATGAAATTCAAATTGATAATTTCTTATTATTTCTAAATTTCAGTAATTGTGCTACCCTTTTGGAAGATGAGTCTTTAAAAATTTTTTTTAATACTACCTGTGATAATAAAAGTAGATTAATGTTTTATGGAGCATGTTTAACTGCACTTTTCCAGTGAAGTCTGTCAATGTTACTGCAAAAAAAACAAATTTTGGAAGGCATTTGGTCCTATGGAATCATTATTTTGCACCAATTGTAAGTACTGCTTTAAATCTTCTACGTACAAAATTTGATGGCTCCCTACTTTGTTCATATCACTTGTGTTAGTAGTATTACTGACAATTGCTAAGTGAAGAAATTAATGTTAGTTGGATTTTATTGCACATTTTCTTAAACATCTTTGTTAGCCATAGGAAATGTCTCCTGCTTTTTCCTTTTTTAATATACTTTTTTGAAAATTTGTTTCTATAGACTATTTATGAATTCAAGTGCAAGATTTTGCTAGTGGTTTACCAAGTTCCAGTAAATATTTTGTCTTTGCATGCAGGTTTCTTCATGCCAGTTTGCTATAAACCCCTACAAAATGTGTCACTTGTCTAGCAAAAGAAAGACATGAAACTATTTGGGGAAAACAAATGGTGGTGTATTGTGTGCCCATTTCTTCTACAACAACCTATAAACACTTGCGGATTGTAGCGTAGGTTATTTCACTCCTGACAAGTTCTGTCTGCAGGTAGTGTTATTGATCACCAGGCAGGCTCATATTTATCTGCCCTAGCCATTTCTAGACACAATTTACCAAAGTTTCATCATCTCTCTCTGACATGTTACCACAGTACCGATTGTCTTGTAGGTGCCAACTTTTTCATTTAGCTTTTAATGCTTACAGGATAAAATGATACACTGGTCATTTCACCATACAGTACTTCTGTTTTTTGCACAGCTTAGTACCAAATTATAAGATTTAATGCAAGTATTATTCATTATTTTAGGAACTATTGTGCTCTAGAAAATTTCATTAAATTCTCATGTTGTAGATATTTGTTTTAATTGGTCTTAGATATTATAAAAAAATTAATGAATAATTTAGAAGAAATTTGTAAATTCCATAGGTTGAAGTGATCAGTAAAATGCTGCTAATAAATTAGTGCCACATTAATTTTTTTATTTTTTAATTCTATTCTTTTACAGTAATGGCAACTGTATATATATAGGTTTTGGTTTTCTTTCTCCCAGAAACATGGTCTTTGAAGATTTTATTATTTTAAATTCTAGAACAAGTTGTAAAGCTGGCACTCACTTGGTTATGTTCACAGGGGAGCTCTCAATCTGTTTTCTTCAGAGATCAGTTATGGATTGGAAAACCTTCAAAATTGTGTTTAATAACTGATCATAGAATTATGCTATAGCAGCCTTATATTATGCAGAATATCAGTGTTCAACAATCCAAGTTTATGAAAATGGGCCAAAATCACAGAAATGGATGTATGAGTTGTTCTATGAGCTAGCTTAATGTTGGTCAATCTCATATAAATGTAGGAATAAAAGTCCCCCACCTTTTTTTAATGCATGCATGCACAACATGGCTGGATTTCCTGTATTTTTTTTTTTTTTTTTTTCATATCTTAGTCTTATTAGGAATTTTGCAAAGTAAAATACATGTTTCTTGGTGAAAAGAAAATGGGGGGGCAGATGGTTTTAAATAGTGGTTATTCCAAGTCATGGAATAATAATGATCTTGTAATAATTTTATTTTGAAATGCACTGAGTTCACATTGGACTGGGTGAGATGCTTTGTTAAACTCTGGAATTGCGACCTGCTTTAGCTAGTTTATACTTTTCCTTTTAGCAGTAAATGCCACCAACAGTACAACATTTATTGGTACAATTTGGTTATCTCTTTGAAATTTCTCAATTGAAACTTAGGGCTAATGAGTTACTAAAGAATAACATTCATACATCACTGTTTACCTTTTCAGTTTTCCAAAAAGACTGAAAATTTAAGCATTTAATGGAGGAGGAATTCAAGAATGATCAATAGATGCTTCATTGTATTTTTCTCTCTCGTCTGACTGAATGCTCTTGGCAATTGCACCTGCTCTGTGCTGTTAGTGAGTAATTCACCAGAGCTACCTTGCCATTATTTTGTATTTGTGACATTTGATAAAATACTGGTAGAGTGTGTTGGTTCTATGTAAAGTGGTTAGGTAGGATTCTTCCTATGCTTTCATGGTCAGTAGTGGCAGCTTAGGGTTCTTAAACTATGTCACTTGAAAGTCATCCATGAAACTGAAGACCAATATGCAGTGCAGGCTGAAAACAAATTAATGTCCTTTTTGTTGTTGCATTTATGACAGTGGAAATGCTCACCAAAACCATAACCCGCCATTAAATAAATAAACACTTTAATTGGCTGACCTTACTTAACAAGTGGACTTGTAGAACAATACATTTTAATGATATGTTTTTGTTTTTTTTTTTCTTTTTTCTATTTACCTAACAGCAATTTAGAAAATAAGTTATCAGTGATGTTTTACTTTGGGCAAAGAGAGTCTTACAGCTAAACCAAAAAAAAAAAAAAAAGCCTAAATATTTTTTGCTAACTCCATTTGGATTATCCCCCTGCCCTTCAACTACTCTATGCCACAACTTAGACCATCACTGTTGAGCAGTGTGGTGTATGCTACAAGTCTAAAGGCAACATTTGGAAGCAACAATTGGGATGTTTCATATAAATAAGAAGCAGGTATTTTTAATATCTTGAAAAGGATTAAGTATCTTCCAAACAGCTTTGATAGCATAGGACATCAGCAGTGTTGAAATCCACAATTAAATTTTAAAATACTGTTAGTATATATATATTTTTTTAAATTACTAACATAAGCAGACCACATTGATATTTTTATAGCAAGCTTTATTCAAAACCTAAATAGGTTATAAGCAAAATTACTATTCTTCAGCTGGCTGCATGCTGTTGAGAATTTCTTTTTGTTTTAAAATTACTCTTTACTTTAAACAATTACTACATTTAGTGCAGAGCTATAGAAAAATTCATGCGTCATTTCTATCCGATTGCATCTAACTCAAGTTGTTTGGGTTAACAGAAGGGCCATGTGTACCTACTGTATGTATGTTAGCATAGCAGTTTTTTTACTTAGTTATAGTTACATATATATATGCCTTTGGAGAAAGAAACCTTTTCATTGTTAGAGAGACAAGGCACGCTGATGACTTCTGATCAGCCGATTTGTATTTCTTATTTATAGTAAGAATGATAACCTTGGAACACATCTGCAAGTATTATTGATTTTTTTTGCCTGTCACCAGAGGGAATCATCCAGTCTTTGTTGTACAGGTTTTTGATTTTTTAAAAAAATTTGCACTAACCAAAATAACTGGTTTTGTTTTGACAGAAAGTGTAAACATCAGTGAGGGGTTCAGAAAACTTCAAGCCACCTTTCACCTCCACACACACACACACACACACGCAGAGGATCATGAAGTTTTTGAAACTTATATAATACCTTTTTATATATAACTAACAAACAAACTGTATCTAGTCTATTTTTAAATATTTGCACATTTTGCTTCTGCTACTGCTTTGAAAAAGTATTCCATGTAGATACTATAGTCAAACCATTTCCTATACTGGTTGAAAAGACTGGTTTAAAGCTTCAGTATGACAAAATCCAGGCATTGTTGAGTTTCCAACTGGTTCCTGGTAGCAGAAATTTGATATTTAAAGCAGTGCTAACATTTAATCAAGAATGTTTCTTATTTTATACTTCTCATATGTCCCCTAGTAGTGATGTATGGCACACTTCTGGTATTACTTACTTTTTTGTCAGTGCTTTTTTCCTTATTAAATTGTATAAGCAAATGCTGTAGCTGAATATTGACATGTGGAAAGAAAACTAGCATGGTTGGCTATCTGCTAGTTTCTAAGGTGCACTATTTACACTTATAAATTGTGCAAGAAAAATATTACTTCGGGGAAGGTAAATATCAAAATCTTTACTATTTGCTAAAAAGTAAACAATGATTTACAAGTTATTTGGTTCTCTTATGAAAAAGATACATATGTATATCAAACCATTTAGACTTTATATTTATCTAGAATCAGAGTTTCCTTTTTAGAATCTTTAATTAATAAATTCTTTCATTAGAGCAAACATCATCTGAATTCTACATCTTTCCACATTATTTTTTCACCTTTTTAGTTTTCCTTCCGTCACCATTCTTATTTAATTTTCCTCTGATTCATTATTTAGGACTTCTGTTTTTTATACTTTTTCATAATTATATTTTAATTCTTTTTTCCCCTTTTCTTTCTTAATTGTTTTTTTTTAATCTTTGTTTTATTTTGTACAAAATAATACAATTTACTTTTGTTGCTTTAGTTGTGCTCTACTTGCTATTGTGTACTGTTCAATCTATGACTAATCCTATTGTTCAGTCAATCAGAAGTTCATTTAATCATGGATGCTCTTTGTATGACACTTTCCCTTCTGGCATGTTTTGCTTAGAGCAGAAAATTATTATTATCAATTTCTTAATTATTTCTTATTTATAGACATCTGCTGGTCATTTCCATTGGCAGAAACACCTTAGAGAAAACTTTATGCATGTAATACCACTACTGTCTATCATTTCCCCAGCATCAATTGTCTTGGGACTCAATTGAAAGTATGGAACAAACTCTCACAAACTGTCCATGTGCTCTTCAACTTTTATAGAACAAGGAAAACACTAAATGATCATTCAGTCAGTTAAACCTAGCTACTGTAAAATACATATATTTCTGGGCAGTTCAATTCCTCACAAGGAATGACTTTGACTAATTTATTAGCATAATTAAAGGAAGAACAATTCTGTATGTAAAAACTATTAACTAATACAATCATTGCATAAGAATAATTGATAATAAATCTTTAAAAAAAGTTGTTTATTATAGAAATGATTATAATGAAAGAGTCATCACCTCATTGTACTGCTATATGTCCTGTGTATAGTGAGTGAGCTGAAATCTAAAGCATTTAGTGTGAAAAAGAGAAAAGCCCATACTTGTTATATATGGTTTCTTTTTAAAGCAAAAACCCTTTGATCAATGTACCATAAATACCAAGGTGTGAAAATATAGAATTTTGATGAAAATACATATATACAGTAGGGTGGCCCTTATATAGGGTAAAAAATTTATTCAAAAGTTTTTTGTGATGGCAACCCTCAAAATAGTTTTAATTGGTGAAAAAACATTGCATATAAAATTTGAAACATTTATTCTAATATTTTAAGGTAGCTCAAGCAACATGAAGTTTTAACATTTTGTATATTGTATAACTAAAATGAATACACATGAAAAAAGAAATTTAATTGGCTGCAGAAAGAGTATTTTTCAAGGTATTTGGGAAGCGACGGCGGTGTTCACTGACAACTTGTATAAGAAACTGAAACGGCTCTTCATTCTTTGTAAGATGTTTGTTGTATTCTTGAATGAAAGCTACTGCTCTCTCCGCAGAGTCATTAACAATGTTGATGTTTTTCACCTATTTGGCTCGCTCATAATCCTCCAATTCACTCCAGGTCATTGGATTTTCCTTGAGAAAGTGCTGAGATTGTTTATAAATTTTAATCTAAGTGCATGATCTTCTTGCGATGAGATTTTGTAGTGTTTTATCCCCAAAAGTTTTTAGATCAACTTGACTTCTTTTAGGGGCCATTTTGTCATTCTTCGTACATCTTTTTGCATTCAGCACGTGAATCATCTGAAATTTTGTCGAGGCCGAGGTGTTGTCATCAGAAAAGGCCAGCGCAAACAATTCTACTAAAAGATACCATAGATTGTTAGACATTTTGGCTGAGGTGACTTGTGCAATACCTGGATGTATTGACAAGTAACCCAGCAAATCTTTGAGGAATTGAAGTTCATTTGCATGAGCACAGGGTGTGCTAGGACAAGTGATCCAGACTTTAATGCAGAGACATACTGCAAAAGGGCAGATATCTCTTAGACCCTTCTCCTCGCGAGAAGAAAGGTGGAACTGGCTACGAAACATCCATACTTTCAGAGTGTAAATGATTTTTTACATCCAGTGGGCATGGTGCATGGCCCCTGGAGTCCTAAAATGGATGCCTTTTGCTGGAACTACTCCTAGGAAGATGCTTGCCAGCTCCAGTAGTTCTCGGTAATCATCTCTTGGTTGAGCTTCAGAAAGCTGTGAATTGATGAATAGCATAATCTCCTCTTTCTTCTGTGATATAAATTGGCATATGAAGGGATCAGTGAAACCATCCTGGAAATTCTGTTTGTCAAGACATTGCCACTTAGATGCAAATCATTTGAAGAGGGGCATTTCTGGTCCACACGACTCTCCCATGCAATGCTTAAAAACTACTGATATTACAAGCTCATAAATATGATGATGGCAGGCAAAGTAAAGGTTGTGCGCGAGGTTCTGTTCAATCAAGGAACAAGTTCCATTTGTTCTTCCTGTGTTCAAGCTAGTTGTGTTGAAACTCATACCCTGAACCTTTTCTTCAATTCCCCATTCTCTGAGTGCATTACAGACTGCAGTAAATTGAGCTTCTCTAGTTGGGGAAGGTAGTTTTGCCAATGTTAGTAATTGAGAAATACCGCTTCCTGATACAAGAATTGCAGACAATCAGAATATTGTTTTCCAGTAATACTACACAGCATTTTTCCATCCAAATGCACTATGAGAGGAAATTCTGCCTGAAAATTTTCTTTGAGAAGATGAAATGTTGTCTCTCTCTATTTTTGACGAAATGTATTGTCTGCCTGCTTTGTTTTTGAAGAAGTATCTCCTTGAGCATATTCTGTGACCACCAGGACTTAGTTGTTAAGTTAGTTCAAGTATTACCATTGTCACCTTTCTGTCAGAGAGTTTAGTACGGTCGAGAACAGCAAATAGGTTTGAGGTAATGACCGTTTTCCACCATGCTGACAGCCCTGATCGCTTGTGCTAGGTGCTGAATCAGCAGTACTCTGAGATCTGATTCACTGCTTAAAGAAACCATCATTACTGTAACCCTTGAAGTTTCACGTGTGTGTCTTTGATGCTTGTCCATTTTTCTCTTAGCAGATCTCTGTTCTTTCATGTGTAGAATGACATCAATCCCACTAATGCAACCGACTCACCCCCTTTGTCGTTGTGCTATCAAAAATTCACGATCTTTGTGGATAGAAATTCTCTTTAAGGCAATCTGCATGCACAATGTCGAAAAAATCATCAAGCACACTAATAGACTCCTCCTATTTAGACTTTTGAGTAACTGATGTTAGACCTTTGTTCTTTTTGAGCAGCCTCCACTTTTCAAACAATCTCTCGAGTTTTCCCTTGTAATGGTGTACTTCCTTTGTCGGTATTCTAGCTATCTCCCAAAAATAGCAGAATTTTCTGAATTACATAGGTTGATCCATCTCATCTAGTTTCTTTTAATACTGACTGATGGTAACTTGGATCTCGTAATTTCAGTAATTTCATTTCCAAGCAGATAAACATTATGAGAGTGTGTATCTGGTACTATACTTAAAGTCATCCTTTTCCTGAAATGAAACAAGTAGGATTAAATATAATAGAATTTTAAAAATTATGTAGATTTGAAAAAATAATTTATCACAAAAATTAATGATGAACATTGATATATAAGTCTTATTTTTATGATGTGCACTGAATGAGTTCACACTTAACAACTAAAACATGTACACTCTGTGCTTCCCCTTTATAGGCTTACGATGAAATGTGATGCAATCACAGTCAGAGCTTAGCTGATGGTGAAAATTGCACCTAAAAAAGAAAAGGATTTAAGTACATTGAGCTACCTCTAAACTTTCTTAAAACTCTTCAATATTTTATGTGCTGCGGTTTTAAATATATTCAAACAAATTCATGGGTTGTGAGGAAGAAAAATCAAAAGTCAAAAAGGGCCACCCTAATATACAGGCAGTATTTATTTTGGTAACTTGACACTGGAATAGATTAAATGGACATAATATTTTATTTTTTAAAATATTTTACTGCAAATGATATTAACTAACCTTTTTAACTAGATATATACAGCCACAATGGAGTGTTGTAATGTTGTTATTGACTTTCTTGGTAAAGGAGACATAGTGTTATTTAATTTTGTGGATTATGGATATTCTCGTGTTAACAAGTTTCATCTATTTTTTCCTTTGTCTCTTCCTTGAAAAACTTGATCTACTGTAGAGTTAAAATTTTTGTCTGCCATTCTGGATGCTTTGTTGTCTGATTGTAAAGAGTTAGACAATGATATTGTCTTGTTGCCTATTGATATGTCAGGTCGCTGATTCGGTTTGGCAGAGAAGAAATATAGCAGCTCATCAAGAGGTAAAAATTCATGAAATGTCATTGATGCTTGAGGTAATCACATGATTTTTGTGGACATGTTTTGTCAACAACTGACTCTTTAAACATTGACTTAGCACTGTTTGCTTTGGATAGTTTTCAAAGTAGTAGTTACATGAACAGTGTAGGAAAGTTAGTGGTATTGGAAAATCAATACATTACCCTCTGCACGAGTATTGGCAACAGGGATGTCATCAAAAGATTGATAATCCAGGAGAAAGAGATCATTGTTGTGCATGATAGCAAGCCAAAGCCAGTGTTCATTGAGCTGTTTGGGGCTAATATTACATCTTGTGCAACAGAAATGATTCCGCACATCCAGCAATCCTTCTTATTGGATTACTTCTTCATTTCTTATTATAGTTTTTATCTAATGAACTTTTAGCATGTAACTGTTATGTCATTCCAGATGAAAATGATTGTCTAGAAAATTTCTACTATTGTAATCCTTATTGCTCCTCTGACTTCTCATATGCAGACAGGCAAATTTGAAAAAAATTTGATATTTAATTTTTCTTGCATGTCATGACATTAAGGAGCGGGGTTAGTGTTATGGTGGTGGTTTCCTTGCACTATAGTTTTTTTTTTAAAACATTTACAAACCTTAATTTTTTAGAACTCTTATTCTGACACCTGCTTGGAATTGATCATAGGCTGGAAGTCAGTATGTACATGATGGTGACAATGCAGTTTTAGGGAGATGATATTTTTCTATTTTTGCTAATTTGGACTTGTATTTTTATATCTTCCAAGGACTGTTGTATAGCGAAAAGAGAAGCAGAATAATTTAAACAGTAGAAAGAGGAAGGCAGCACAAACATGACATGGGAAAAGAAAGTAACATAGATTGGGAGTTTACAGCATTGACATGCGGTTGTGTTTATTTGAGGCAAGTCAGGCAGTGGTGTAGTGAAGATTGGGGTTGAATTAAATAAAATAAATTTTTGGTGTTTGAGAGCTGCATAAGTATTTTCATATATTGTAAATGGGATATAATTAACTGTGAAAATTCAGTGTAATTCATAAAATTTTTTTACATTGAATGAAGTCTGATTTGATTTCAGAAGATTGAGATTTCATACAATGAAGGAAAATGTACAATTCTTGGTTCTGAAAAAAAAATTTTTTTAATATAAAAGTACTATTTATATATATAAAATATTTTCTTTGTTTACTAAAGTGTTTAATACTAAAATACAGTATACCACTGTGTATAAGTTTTTTTTAAAATTTCAATTAAATATTAATTAATTGTCCTATCCCCTATTACACCTGACCATTAATTTAGGCTAAGACCTGGAACACTATCCAGACAGATATGGGGGTTTGTGATGCTAGAAACTAATGTCTGTATGAAATTTCCTATCATTCTCTTGACTTTGGCTAAACTGTTGAACCTTCCAAAAGTCTCTACAACAGCTTTTCATTTCTATGTGTGGGAGCAACCAGAGAGCCCAGAGGAAACATGTGGATGGCTGGTGAAGAAGAGTTAGAAGAAATCATGCTAGTGAGGTACACCAATCTTATCTGTTCCTGTGAAAATAGAACTTGGCCCCTCAACCATATCTGTCCAGTATGCTAGCCATTAGACTGCTGTATTGCACAAAGTATATACAAATGATATATTACAATAAATTCTGAACTAGTTGATGGCAGGAAAAAGAAGAAAAATAGCAAGAATTAAGATGAAAATTAGTGTTACTTTTCTTCATGGTCATTTCTGGAAAAAGATTGCTCGTTTAGAAAGTTAAAATCTGTATTCTGATGACTTTTTTCTGTATCTGTGCTAAATTTATATGACATGTTATTTGAGATGCTTAGTTGAGACATTTAACATTTGCATTATTGCAAAAAATTACAAATGCCATTTTTGACTAAAGGTAAACAAACAACTATTGTGACAAACTAGATAACTAGATGATGATATATTGATTTTTATAAAAAAAAATAAATATCTTTGATCGTGTCACAGAGGATCCAGAAATTGGTAATAAGTAAACATAGATGATCTTGTTTTTCATGCTTAGCTGTTTGTTTTTTTTTTTGAAAGAATTTTTTAAAAATTATGTGAAGTAAGCATGTTTGGTGATTTCTTTACTAGAAATTCTGTTTTGAGCTTGAACACGCTCTAATTAGCCATACTGAAAATTATGTTTGAATATTATATAGCACGGGTGGTAAACAGTAGTCCAGCAGTTAAACTTTTAGACTGATAAGGTTGAGGGCTAGAGTTCAAGTATGGTTGGGAACAACTCTTTTTGGAATATTTCTCTGGCATGGTTTCTTCTTTCTTTTTCTCAGCTGGCCATGTATATTTTTTCTTGCATCTAAAAATGAACAGCCCTAGTAGGGATTTCTCTGTGGAGGTAGCCACATCCTTTTAATCTAGATCAGATCACAGTGGAGGAGAACTTTACCTACACTACTTTCTTATTTCAAATTGAACAGGTGGCCTGTCTCCTTCAGGGAAGGAGTGCTCATTAAGGAGAAATGTAGAAACAACTTGAAAATAATGTTGATAATTTTCATGATTCATTGAAATTAAGTTTAACATATGATGTTTCTACTATTGCTACTACACTTTACAAATATCTATCTTTTTTCTTTTACTCTGTATAAGCAGAAATTAACATTTCATTGTAAGTGCACTTTAGTTTAGGACATGTGAAATAATATAGTTATCAAATAGATTTCCATCAGATTCAGAATTTTAAAAAAATGTTGCAAATATTTTAAAATTAAAATAAATTAATGAAATTAGTTGTTTACTTTAGTTATGCAATAAAACTAGTATCTTTACAGTATCTGGTGAGGAGTGTGTTGCAAAGCTAGTTATGTTAGTTAATTGACATCATAAAATAGCAACTATAGGTCATTCTAGTTTGCAATTTTGTTTGAATGCACTACTACAAACAAATTCTTCAACCAACCAAAAAGAGGAAGCCAATTTATTTACTACTTTAAAGTAAAATCTACATATTTTACCAAATAAATAATAGCAATAAAATTAAATAATAAAATGTAATCTTCATTTGGACTACTACAGTGGTGGTATGACCACACATGTAGGGCTCAAGCTGATAAGGTTATATTGTACTTGCTATTTCTGGCATCTATCATCATCTTTAACAACTCTAAATAATCCTCATCACTACCAGTCTAATAGAATAAGTTAGTACTCGCGAAGTACTGATGCATATACACAGTGGTAATACTGCTTATGAATAAAGCCTCCACAAATACATACATTAGTCTTAATCTGTGAGTCAGCTGTTGTACTGTATATGTCATGAAAATAATATGGGTTTATTAATTAATTAATTTATACTAATTATGGATATTTTAATAAAATTTACTAAATATATGCATTTGATATACTTTGAACTGATTGTATTGTTCTTTTAAAAAATTGTTATTATGGATCTTTAATTGTCACTTTTACCATTTTTTATTTTTATCTGTTGATCAGAATATTTACAAACATCCTCTTTTCTTTGGAAGAAAGTTGGTAAAGGAATTGTTTTTTAAAGCTTTCTGGTAGGATGATGGCCACTTGGTTCTTTCTACCTCTGATCTCTAGTTTTCCATCAGGTGCTCATGTGTAACATAGGCTGTAGGCTGCATTCACCTAGAAATACCAGCAGCATAGGTTGTTATTTGCACTCACACTAGGGGCATGAATAGTGGTGTCTCAGTGTGTGTACATGTGTGCATACGTATGCATGTATGTGCATATTGTCATCTGTCTCTCTCAGGTGTTTCATAAAATTTGTTGTTGTTGTTGTTGGTAAAGTTAGTTTATGTTATATACAGCTTCTTTTCTTGATCTACTTTTCAGATAGTATTTTAAATTGTTTTTTTTTAAAAAAATGTATTAATTGTAGTACCAGAATATGTTAAGAAAACAGAAAGAGATACTTTTTCCTCTAGAAATAGATGATGCAGATGATTAAGGGGGAACTTGTAGAAGATGGATTAATCATACAGTATAATATTTTAATACTGAAATATTACACCGTAGATTCGGTGGGGGGAAGCGTACGCTGACCTTGTTTTCAGCTTTGTCAAAGCCGTAAGAATTTCCATTTATTGAGTATTAAGCACTATCAAGGAACTCCCAAAAATTAATTTGATTGATCATAGGCTCTGGAATGCACATCTGAGCACAAGTTCATCTGGCAGCCATTACCATCTAGTTAGAATGAACAAGATGGCATGTAATGTAAAATCTTATTATTTAATCCGACTGATTGCTTTATGTAAAATTTCTTCTTTATTATTTATTGTGTGGTTTTAAAATTTTTATTTTAGTTACAACCATAATATTCTGTTTTGAATAAATGAATTAAAAAAGTAATAGGTGTGTAATTTTGAAAAAGAAGTTGCCCTTTATTTTTTATTAGGGGAGAAGGCATTTTAAGAGCATACCTAATTTTTAAAGAGAAACAATTAAATTATGGGAACTGTATGATGTTTGCTTGATTAAAAAAAAAAAGCAAATAGAAATACATAAATACATATTTAGAAATATTTCATTAATCAAGAAACAGGAAAACAATGCCAACACTTGCATACCTGAACTGTTTGTAGTCTAGTTAATGTTTCACAAAATATTTCAGAACTTTATACCTAGGCAGTTTCTCATTATTGCTGTTGGCTGACCATGAAAGTTTCAAAGATAAAAAAAAATATTTATTTTTAAATAAAATATCATTTGATTAATTAAAACCAAAACCAGTGTGTAACACAGCTCTTGGTAGATATTACATTGCTGAAATATAGGCTTTGTTTTATATAAATATACTGCAAATTTTTCTAATGAGCCTTTAATACTAATTACACTGGTCAACAAAATCTAACCTTTTCTTTTTTAATTGAACTAAAATATATTTTCTTGGAGTACTTTTTTTACACTGAATTCAAATCTGTTTTTAAAATTTTTCTATATCATATGGTTTTCAAGTTACAGAGGAATCAATTTTTACAAGAAGTGTTCAATAGTACATTCATAAATAAGGCTTTTTTTGCACTTAGAAGAGGTACAAAGTTAGTTCAAAAATGTACAATGTATGTTTTTCGCCTATATTTGGCCTGTGGAACATACTTCTTTAGTATCTAGCAATAGTCCGCCAGGGGCTCCACTTTCACTGGTACCGCTTTTCCATGTCCATAATGTCCTACTGGAATCGTTCTCCCTGCTCATCGCTGACTGCCCCCAAGATTTTCAGAGGGAAAATCAAGTTGTGAGTCTATTAAATGGATTTTTTAGACTCATTTTGTACCCGTGAGCTTTGTATGAAGTCAGCAGGTGTTCTACAACATTGTGGTAGTTTTCTGCCTTGTGATTCCCCAAAAAATCGCTGCAAATTCTTTTAAAGGACAGCCATGCAGTTTTTTTCACATTCATTAAGCTGTTCATTGAAATGTTCATCATGAATAAGTTACCTTATCTGGGGTCCTACAAAAATATCCTTTTTTTTTGCATCACTGATCTTGGGGAACTTATCCATGATGTAGGTGAATCAAGGGCCAATTTTATCCATTGCTTTGATGAACTTCTTCATCAGCCCCAGTTTAATGTGCAAATCAGGAAGAGGGGAACTTATTGCTGTTGTGGAGTAGAATGGCCATTACAGAACAAATGCCATTACCATACACCACACCATTTTCAATGGAGAAATAATCTTTAAAAACTTCATGCCAATGACGATAAAAACAAACTTTAGTATCCTTATGGAGATAATTCCACCCTTTTAACCTGGAGGCCAAAAGTTAGACTTTCTGCTTAGATAAATCTAAATCGCAAATGAGATCATTAAGTTCTTCTTGAGTCATGAAATGTTGTTCATTTGAAGAATGGCTTGGTTCAAATGTTGGATCCATATTGTCCTCTACTTGGTGTACTTTCTCATCACCAGACTCATCGTCACTCGGTGTCGTTGTTTGGAGGCTCTGGCACAGGTAATTCCTGACTGTGATGTACTGGCCTCATAGCAGATGGTAAATTAGGATACTTAACAGTATGTTTGGTTCTTGATGATATACCCTTTATATCTGTCAGGCAGAAGTAGCAATCTGATGCGTGATCTTTGGGTTCTCTCCAAACCATAGGAACAGCAAAGGTCATACGGGATAAACCTCTTGCCCATTGTGTGATCATGACACATTGATGACAACAAATATGGGATGCCCAACTTTTATCCTGGACACCCACTTTACAACCAAAGTAATGCTCATTGCATTTTTTAATGAGAGGTGTGAGAGGACATTTTTGGGATTTGAATGTCACGTTACCGCAGATGTAGCAGAAAGAATTCGGACTATTTACACAATTTCTCGGCATTATAATGGTGGCTGAGTACTCGCAGCACGATAAGGATCTGAAAATACGATGGATATATTATTATTGACAGGAAATGGAAATAAGTACAAAGATACAAACCAGGAGAGGAAGTTGGGGCTTCCCACCCTCTCAGCCCTGGAATACAGACAAAGTCTGGAAACATTTGGATTCAGCATGCAAAAGCACATAAGAAATAGTAATTTGTGTGTAATTAAAAAATCTTTGTTAACCAGTGTTATCACATTGACTATTTGAAAAATTGTTCTATCAAAATATTTATGAATGTCTAAAAAGCACTCTGAGGAAGTTATATTATAGCAGATAAAATTTGGCCATTATCGTTCTGTGAAATTTTCTTTCACTTTAAGAGAAAATTAATTAGGGATGTATCCAGTCATTGGGTTGTTTGACAAAGCAGCTGTACTGACGACATTCAAATGAAACTGGGCCAAATACTATTACAACAATGCTATTTCAGCAGTTTCTTTAAAAATCCCTAGTATTTTATGATTTACAAGAAGTCAAAAAAGTTTCCCAACCAGAAAGTTTGGAAGCATATAATAATATATTTATGTGTATTTTGAGAATTGTAGACATTTCTTTTCAAAGTAATTCACTAAAGTGCAGGCTCTTTTATTAATTAATGAGTCATAGGGAAAATGGCACATGACATTATAGATAAAAGTGACAATAACATCACTTCTAGCTACTGATGACATTGTTGTGGATAATAGTGGTACTCATGTCGCTCTTATATTCTTTTAGGTAACAGTGGTAATGATGTCAGATTTGTTAATTACTCGTGCATCCTTACATATGACACAAAAAAACGATATCTGGTCAACTGGCTACTTATGATATTCTTATGGATGACATTGGTAATTTTGTCACCTTCTAACCCAATGTTATCAGGTCTTTAGCTACTTCTGATATTCTTTCTCAATGGTAATAATGTGAAGATTTTACCTAGTCATTAGGCCACTCATGTCAGCTTTATAGATAACAATGCTGACAACATCTGGTCTTTTTATCCATTCTTGACATCTTTGCAGATAACACTGGCAGTGTTTTCACTTCTGAGCCAAGGGTGTTGGGTTTTCTTGCTACTAAATGATATTCTTGCAGATAACAGTGGTAATGATATCAGGTCTTTTAGCTACTTGTGCTTGATATATCTTTGTGGATGACAGTGGTAATGGCATAAAGTTCTGAGACCTTCAGAATGGAAACACTTGAAAGTGACTTTTAAAAGAACTGCTTAAGCAGTTCATTATCTGAATTTATCCAGTGTTTTAATGAAACCAAATTGTTAAAAGTGGAATTATTACGTGGCTCAAGTGGCATTTAAAAATTATAATATGCAGTTTGAAGATGAATCCATTAGTGCAGTGTTTATCACCTTTTTTGTGTTAATTTTTATTTAAGCTGAAATCTATCATATTTAGGAGTAATATAATAAGCCATTTACACACAGGAGAGAGGGTGATTGACATAATTGGAATTTTAAAATTTTATTATCAGATAAAAAACACAAGAATGGAAGTGAAAGCGATAAATCTTACAGATAATTATTGACTCAAGTATTTATATGTGTATTCTGCTTACTCAAAAAATACTTAGAAAGAAATATTGTGTATGTGTATCTATTATATTAATACTTTCCTTTCAAGTCTCATTGAGTAACTACATACTTTTCAAGAATTTTATTTGACTGAAAACCTTGATTTTGAAGTTGCTATCTGGAATTACTTCTTGGCAGAATAAAAATAAGGAACGTGCGTGTGTTCATTCATTCCAAAGACCATTGTTAACTATAATAGAGAGATGTTTATGTGGGATGTATGGTTGATTAAACACAATGATGTGTATTTATGTACACATCTGTCAGTGCAGTCTTTACTTTCCACTTATCCCACCTTCTATTAATATCATTTTTATATCTGAATAATAACAAACCATTGTCATAAATGATTCATTATCTTGGGCGTGTATTTCTCAGCTTAATACAAAACTTGTCTGATTTAGTTATACAGACGTTCAGGTTTTTTTGCAGCAACATTCAGGAAAGATGCTTTAAATTGTGCTCAGTTTTCTTTTATTGGTAGGACAATATTACTAAATAAATCACCTCCTTAATGCTGCTTGGGGGAGGTGATATTGATTAAAAATTAGACATTTAGTATTAATAAAGAAATAATAGTGAATGTATTGGCATAGAGAAAACCTGACTGGTTGTTCATGAGCTGATAAATCAGATTTGATTAAAAGAAATATTTTTTGGTCCTGTCTAGGCATTTTTTTGTGGTTTTTTTCTTTGTTATTGGGGTATGTGTGTGAAATTCCTTTTGGAGAGGGTGTGGAGACTGAAGCCAAGGCTGCAATATGGGTTGAAGCTTGATGTGGTGCTGTAGCTATATAGATAAACATGCATGGCTCTGTAGCTAGAAGGCCTGCAAAATAGGCAGTCAGGGGCTATGTCTATCAAGTGAAACCCTTTTCTCTAGGGCAAAATAGCATGCCCAGTATACTGATACATGCCTTGATCTTCTTTTTCCTTTATTTGTGGTGTTTGCTATGTGTGGTGTGGTGTAAAGTTCGTGTATGTGTATGCATCTCTGAAGAGAAGGGGTTGGGAGAGGTCAAAACTTCTAGTAGAGCAAGCTCTGATAGGGGACTGAAGCACCTCAGTAATGGGACTGAAACCCAGCTAGAGGTGCCAAAGCACCAAATTTTTGTGGGGCAAGCCAAAGAAGACCATACAAAGCTCTCTGAGAAATTTGCTAAGTACAGTGTTAAGAACACTATCAGAAGTTCATGAGGTAGGAAGTGAAGTGTTACTTCTAAGTTTTATCTTCATTTTGCATCTATAATTTTATGATTACCTTACTCAAATAAGTGCTGCTAGATTTCACTATTATATTAACAAATACTGTGGCTAGGCTATAGAGTTCACGGCTCTTTGGTACCTGCTGACTGGTGGGACCAAAGTTAGGGTGTGGTCAGTCCTCACCCCCTGGGACTGGTTGGGGGGACCAAGGCAGCTGTGGAATTCCTACACATTTGCAAAGTCCTCTGCCTGCAAAGGGCAGGGTCAGGGATCCTTTTTGACCTTGGCCCTGCTATCTGGCCAGGAATGTTAGGTGTTTCTGGGGCTGTTTTGTAGACTGAAAACTTTGAGACTTCCTCCCCGAATGTATTGGCTGGGGAAGTGATCACTGAGATACTGCCTCATTTTACAGGATGTCAAGGCATTTTGACTGCATGAAGTCATCCCATGAGGTTGGTTTCATACACAGGTGTCTCACCCAACCACTGGAACTTGCTCCAAAACAAAGCTTTGGTCTCAACCCCACTCTCTTCTCTTGGGAGATAAACACACATTCCTGAGCTTTCTCACTGCAACTCACTCGCAAGAAAAACAAAGCAACAACAAAAAAAGAGACTTAGATAATACTACTTACCAATAATGATATTATTCACTTGTCCTTACTTTATTGATGCTGATTGTGAATGGCATAAGTTTGTAATCTTGATGAGCTTAAAAATTAATTTAATACTGAAATCATTAATTGATTGTCAAATTTTGACTTATGCAGCAATATGCAGTTTTAACTTCATTATTTGATTATTCAATCAAAGAAACTTGCTGATACATTGATATATGGAGATGTATATCTTGGAAGATGGTTTGCAATTTTATGAAAATGTCATAGGTTGGAAAATTAAAAAAAAATAATGTATATATCATTTTCCTAATGACAGAACTTAAAACAAAATTGTCTGTGATGCAACTCCTGATTAAAGTGACCATGCAATTGAAAATAATTAATGTGTTTGTTTACTGACTGACTGAATTTTGTGTGTGAAATATTTTTTATAAATTCCTTTGTAATAGGCAAGTACATGTCAGTATTCACTGGCACACAGTTTATTAGCATGTAAAGTGTAATAGCCTCTCTCTCCCCCCGACCAAACAAAAAGTAAATGGTTTGGAAAAGAAAAGAAAAACATGTGAAAATGGACTATTAATTCAATTATAGACTTGTTGTTAGTAAAACATGAGGGTAGTTTAAAATTTATTTAAAGTGAATAGGAAATGCACTGTAATGCTTCTAAGTGAATAAAATGCACATTAAAAAGATTGAGACAAAAGTGCAATTAAAAAGACCCTCAACACGTTTTTCTATTATCTGTAATACTCTAGAAAATTAGTCTACAGATCCTATTGATTTTGAATTTATTGGCAAATGTCTGCATGTAGTGAACATGTGTGTGTGTGCATGCATGACCAGTTTCATACAAGGTGTCGGGGGAAAGAAAAAAAACTACAATGAGAATGGGACTTGACTAAGTCTTGTTGACTATTCAAATTTGAACACAAATTTTATGAATATATTCAAAAGAAGAAAAAAAAAATTAACAAAAGAAAACTAGACTGATGATTAAAAAATTATCCATACAAAAAAATTTAAAAACTTTGTGAATATTCCATAAATATTCTATGGAATATGTGCTGTGCTGTACATTTCTCTTATAATGTGTTGCTTTGTAACTTGTTAATGAATCTCTTTGTTTTGTTTGATTTTTGTCTTCAGGTTTAGCACTTCAGGAATTCCGTACACAACCTCAAAATGTGTCAGCAATCCTTGGTCAGACTGTGATAATGAAATGTGAGGTGGTAAATCAGGCAGGGAACATACAGTGGAGTAAAGATGGGTTTGCGTTAGGTAAGTAATATTGGCATGATTGCTTTGTTGCAATGCGCTCCTTATCATTGTTTGGTTCTTTTCAGATGTCTAGGCATTGTGTCTGGCCAGTGGTAAGGTTTTCCAGTTTGTACCATGTAGGTTTTCTCTCATTTTTTTTTTATTGAGTCAGAAAAGTTTTACCCGTTTTGTTTTTTTCCTCACTAAAGTTGGTGATATATGGACTTCTTGTATGCAAGCTGTTAAACATGTCAACCAAGATACTATGTGCTGTTCCAAAATTCTCCCTACATTTGAAGTTTTTGTTTTTTCATGTAAATAAATTGAAATTAATTTCCGAATGTAAATTTATGTAATCATATTTGACTGTGGTATCTAGCACTTAGCAAATTATGGAACTGTAATCATGGGGCTTTGTACAAAAGAAGAATCTAGCATAGAATCTTTGCTTTACATGTAGGACATGTTGATTGGTATCAACTTTGAAAAAAATACTCTGAAATATAATTAATGAAACATCTGAAGCTTTGTCAGAAAAAGTAACAACACCTGTTGAACACTTTGCAGCACTCTTTTTACTATTTAGCTTTCCTTTTTTTAAAATGAATTTACTTATGTGTATTAACTCTGAAATAAACAGCTTCTGTTAGGCTGCCAATTTTAACTATGAGAAAACTACAAGTAAAAGAACAGATCAAAGTTTTGTGCAGTGGAGTTTAAGTACACAAGTTACAAAAAGAAGACCTATTGACAGAGAAAGGGTGACTTCATTAATATAGTCAGTCACGGAAGGAAAACAGCTTAAGATTACTTCAGTGTTGCTGTGGTAAAACTGAGTGTAGTTTTGTATGGTTCAAGATGATGTTGATGCATTGTTACTGTGTAGTAAAACTGTAAAAAGTTACAGTGTGGCTGACATCATTTTGACTTTGACAGTTGAGGTGGGGAGAAGCAGTGATGACAAAAAGCAAACAAACTGAGATTGATGAACTATTATGCCAATGTACAGTTTTATTTATAAGTGATGTATTTGCACAGCATTTTTGGTGTAATGGGCAATTTGCTATTTCTGCAGAACACAAACTACTAATATTAGAATTCAGTCAGATAGAATGAATTCAATTATGTCAAAATTTTGACTTTTTGCCACAAATGGCCTCCAAAGTTGAGATGCTGCAGTAATAAATCACATTGTGAGCATCATGCACAAGTTGTCAATTTGCTTCAATCAATTCATCCGTTAGCATAGAGCCCCCCCATCAGATAATAGCTAACCTGCACTGCCACATCTTGCCAGTAACGATTAGATTTTTCTCATTGTAGATTGACAGAAAGGGTTTTTTTGAAGTTAAAGATTGCGAAGGATTTTAGCTAGCAACATATTTGTATCTGTCATGATTCTGAAATGGCAAAGGATGATTTCTGTGCATTGATTGGAATTGGCTGGAGACAAAAGTGTGTGATACATAAGCTCTTTTAGAGTCACTACTTTAGATTTTTTTACAAAGAGGTGGGGAATAATAGGAAATTTATAATTAATAACATTTACTTTTCTTCAGAAAACTCACAGCATGCATGCCAAATGAAAGTAAGGAGTGAGATTTCTTCATCCTTACTTTTTAAAATCAGTCATCGGCATTTGCTTTTTACATTTTTTTTCAAAGAAAGCTAAAGAAAACTTGCCACACATGTCTGCATGCAAAACTAATTCTTTTTAAATGTACTGGGAGATGTACTGCAAAAGTATATGAGGTCTGTCGAAAAAGTATCCGACCTTAGGCTGGGGAAAAAAATTCCGTACTTAGTGGGATTCAATTGCTAATCCCCTTTGAAGTAGGCCTCTTGTGCCTCCACACACTTAGCCCAGCGATCCTTCCACTGTTCAAAGCATGTCTGGAATGCTTCTTCCAGAATGGCTCTCAGCTCTGCCGTTGCATTCTGCATGATGTCCTCTCAACTCTCAAAGCTGGAGCCTTTCAGTGGCATCTTCATTTTGGGAACAACCAGAAGTCAGAGGAACCATGTCTGGAGAGTAGGGAGCCTGGCGAATGAGTGAAATGCCTTTCTTTGCCAAGAAACCTTGGATCAGCTGCGACGAATGAGCCGGGCCGTTGTCATGATGCAGCTGCCAGTTTTGCGAGGCCCATAGATCCGGTCTCTTGCACCAAACTGCATCACGAAGACATCGGAGGACTTCCTGATAGTACTCCTTTGTAACTGTTTGTCCTTCTGGTGCATATTCGTGATGCCCAAGGCCTCGGTAGTCGAAGAAAACAGCATCATCTTGATTTTGCTCCAGACCTGACGTGTTTTTTTGGGTCTTGTCGATGTTGGGTGCTTCCACTGTGATGGCTGAGCTTTGGTTTCCGGGTCATACCCATACACCCACATCTCATCTCCAGTTATTACGGTATTCTGGAACTCAGGACCCCTGTTGGCAGTATCCAGCAAGTCCTGCACAACCTCAAGATGAAGTTATTGTTGTTGCTGAGAAAGTAGCTTGGGCACAAATTTCACTGCCACTCTGTGCAAGCCCAAATCCTCCTTTAAAATTGCATGTGCAGAATCTTTACTGATCCCAACCTCGTCACCAATTTTCTGCACCATCAAACGACGATCCTCCATTATTAAGGTCTGCACTTTCTTGATAACAACTGCATTGCGGCTTGTTGACAGCCTCCCAGAATTCTGGTCACTCTCCAGTGGTGCGGCCATCTTTGAACCTGTTGTACCATTCTTTTATTTGAGTAACACCCATGGCATTGTCACCAAAAGCCTGTTGAATTTTGTGAATTGTTTCTGCTTGGGTATTTCCAAGCTTTTGGCAAAACTTGATGCAAGATCGTTATTCCATACGTTCTGTCATCACAGGCGCAATGAAAATGCGATGAGTAAGTAGTACAGCACCTCACATGCTGGCTGCCTGATAGTGACTGATGCATCCAGCAAGCCCACCAAAAACCACGCATGTGCATGAAGGCATGCGGCTTCACTATGCTCAATTTTGCCTCCCTAACCTCATTACTTCCCACTGAAAAAATAAAGTCGGATAATTTTTCGACAGACTTCGTACATTCCATTTGATATTTAGGCACAACATTAGGAGCTGCCTTAGGGTTGTGCATGGTTCCTCCATTGTGCACTTTGGTTAAGAAATCACAGGAATACAATTGTGATGACATCTTGATTTTGAAAAGAGAATAAAGACAACTGAAATTCTGTTCATTTATACAACAAAGTGAACTATTGGTAAATGCCAGGTCATGGGTGGAGTAATGCCATTTGGAAGCCTTAAGCATAATTTGTTAATTTGTAGTAGCTACAGTATGCATGTATTTTTGCTGTTGTTGTTGTTGATTTATTACCATGGCATTTGAAGTGCATCTGTCACTAGTTTTAAATGAGTTCTGTTGACAACACACAGTGATCTGTGTAAGATTTATTTTTTAACACCAACATTCTAAAATGCATGCTTTGCAGTTTGGTTCTGCATTATTTGAGTTTAAAAGAAAAAGGGAAAAGGTAATGCAAATTAAGGACTAAACAGCAATTATAAAAACACTTCTCTATTGTATTGAATTAATGTACAATGCAGTATTACATTTGTATTAATTTCAAACCAATGTAAAATTAATATTAAAATAAAACTATATAAAGCTGAGCATTATCATCATCTTTATCTTGACTGATAAACATTAGAAAATGTAATTCTTCTGTTTTTCACTTATTTTAACTTAATTTTTTTTATTAATTAAAGTAATATAAGGGTATATTTTGATAAAATATGGAATATTCATTTTTAATTAAGACAATTTGTTATTTGCGATGGGTATTAAAATGTTTGATGAAAGCACAAACATACATGGTCTTCTTCCTCTGCTCAGTCAGTGCTCAGATGTTTTCATTGAGAAGTGCTCATTTATGGTATAGTGTTGTTTACCCACATTTTACAAGTTTTCCTCAAACCCAAGATGCTCTCTATGAAGTATTTTTAAAAAATTGTTTACATTACAAACCAAGTTGGAGAGTTAGTCACGTAACTTGGTCGTGTGCTTAACATGAACAAATCAAGTCCATGCACAAAGAGGAGAAACACTGCAAAACTTAAAAGCTCTGTGGATCAGTCATCTTCGCTAGTTACAAAGGTAACAGCAACACAGAAATCCATTGCTAAAGAAGATGGAAATGATGTTAAAGCTTGTGTGGGGGCAGAATTAGAAGTAGATGATATTCTTCTCTAGCATAATCTCTGCACAAATGCTGAAGGTGTAGGTTTGCCAACAGCAAGAAGAGGGTAGGTCCATCAACTTACAACCTTTCTTAGCAAGAGAAGGGTGGTTTGACAAGCTCAAGAAACCCCAGAATCTACATGGTATTGATGCTGCTATTTTCTTGCCATGAGTTTAATGTTATTGTAAAGGTTGAGGGATACAAGTTGCAGCAAGTTTTTAATGCCACCTAAACTGGTTTATTTTGGATGACCCCTACTAGTGTACCACTCCAAAAATCCCAAAACTTTAAAAGGTTTTCAAAAGCTTGGATAAGTGGGATCTCTCTGAAGACTGGTTTGTCAACTATTTTTGCAATAAGGTGGAACATTACTGCCATGACTAATACTGCTTTCAAGCCCTTACTCTTTCTTAATAATACCCTAGGACACCTTATGTAATTGACTAAACAGTACTCAAATGTTAAACTGATGCTTCTGCCACTCACCACCACCACATTATTCTAGCCATGGTTCAGGTCATTGGCTGGATGCTACTGATGGACTAAAAAAAGCCAACAATTCGTGATTTTTGGCCTAACTGCAACATCCTATATAATCTATTAACAACATCAAAAATAGTTTGGACAAAGTGAAGAAAACCACCCTGAATGGTGTTTTGTAGGCCCTATTGAGAAGTATGTCAATGACATAGGATTCATGAATTTATCTGCGGAACTGGCTGAGATTATCAGGCTTGCCATAACTGTTCAAAGGGACAGGTTTGACAAATTACAGGGAGTGAATGTCATAGATCTTCTGGAGGAATAGTCTGTGGAGGAGCAAGATGTTAAGAACTGCTCTAGCTGAGCGTGAAGAGGCTAATGCAGGAAGTGGTGGATATGGATTCAATTCTGAAGCAGAGTTTCCAGGTTGTAGGTATTGTTAACATCTGTCTTTGCTACCTACAGGGAGATCTACAAGGAGAAGCAGCACATATCAAAGCAGTTCATCTTAGATCCATTTTTAAAGGCCTTAGTTCACAACAATTGGCCCAGCAGCTCTACCCCTCACTTGTGATACCCCAGTGAAACTATCACTATTTCATGTTATACTGCTGCTATTTACTGTTAGTGAGGTGGAGTCTAATGCTGATGATTCCCATTATCATGTCTTGTGTGCTTGACTACCAGTCTCTATTTGTAAGTAATCATATATTTTTATTTTGTGTAATTCTACATTTTTGTTTATAATTTTGCTGTTTCTTTATCTTTTTGACCTATGTATATGCTTAAGTGAGATAAGATTGGAAATACTGGGTTTTGGAAGCTAACTACCTCCATACTATGTAAAAATTATATATATCACAAAAATACATGAAGTGCAATAAAAGTAGAAAAAAGAATTGTAGTGTGTTTTGACCTGTATTTTCTAACTGTCTTATTCTAATTTGCATTAACTGTGAAGAAATGTAAGATGTCATTGGAAAATCAAAAAATGACTCTGTATGTGTAAAGTATTTTACATGCATTTAAAGAAGTATGGGTAAATATTATTTTCTAAAGCTTATTATAGTTTGTTTTTTTAAAATACATTTAATATAAAGTAGATTGAAAAACTAAAATCATTGTATTTTTTTTTACAGAAGAAAAAATTCTTTACCCATTTTAATTCATTTTTTGTTACCATTTTGGGAAAATGGAAGCAAGCAGTCTTTATGAATTTTTAATAATTATGTTGTGAAAGATGGAGGATTAAATCCAATTGCTGGCTTTTGTAAATGTTTTATAAATTTTTTTAAGGACCAGTCATATTGTTGGTTATTGTTAGACCCTTTTCCTAGCAAGCAGAGGTTTCAAGTTTGAATCTTTACATGCACACAGTGTATCAGTTACTTTAAAGACCACCATATAATTGATTTAATTGATTTTATCTACACGCAGTATAACACAACAGAAATAGCAGAACAAATAAAAAAATGAAGTGTTCACATAATCCCCATCTCTTTTCCCATCTGTTTTTCTTTGTTGGGAAATCCAGTTGTGAACCATTGTTCATTACACATTCTGACCTATTGCCTCAATGCAACCTAAATGATGCTTGACTTAACATAGACATTCTGCAGTTGCACACAGATGGTTTTAGGGCTCACACCAGAAGTTCCCAATCATCTTCTCAGTATGATCTTATTAACACTGTGGCAAATTTTTACTACTCTGACTTTGAACACCATCAGTGCAAACTACAGGCATGCTTTGCTAGCGGAATGCTTCTATGGAATAGTTTGAAAAAATAAACTGTAAAATAATGTAATTTCTGTATTTGAGGTCATGGAATAAGTGCATCTTAATGTTGGTGTTGTTCGAATTATATACTGGTATGAGTTATACCACTGGAAATAGGGGTGTGTGTGTCCTCACATCAACAACAGTCAGAAGATTAAATGTCGCATGAGAAAACCATGGTACTGTGACCAACTTTATGATCCTATTTCTTATAACTGCTGGCTTACACCCTTTTTCTTTTGTGAGGAACTCTATCATAGCTCTTTGTTTGAACACTTTTCATGGTATACTTCCATTTGCAATGTCTGCTGTGCTGCCACCTGTGGAGTAACAGTGATACTACTAATTTAAAATATACATTAAATAAATTCATCATGTACCCAACCAATATTTTTTAATGTAAATTTAGAGGTACATAATTATGTTTTCTTTTGAAACATTAAGTATTTTGTAATACCAATGTAATATTAAGTGTAATTACACTATGATAATTGAATAGTGGATAAATAGTTTGTTTTTATAGTAGTTTACACCAGAGATTGTTTTGCATTTTTATCAGGTATTCTGGTGGGGTTGGTTAAACATGATTATTTGAATGCTTTTAATCTATTATTAATTAATATTCAAAAATGATGACTTCATACAACTGATAAAAGAATGGGACACTGTGTGGTAACTTGGATTGTCATAGAAACTGTAACCAGATTATGAAGCTCAGCAAAATCCTACTAGTACTTCTCTGATTGGAAATGTGAAAAGTGTGGGGAAATATACATAAGACAGGTCCATTGCCTGGACACCAAACTGTTTGGTGTCCCATCAGTGCTTGAGTAGAGATCCTATAATTGGTAAGCATGCTACTTTATACCTTTTGTTTATTCCCAAACTCTCATTGCAATTTTTTTTTTTTTAAAAGTTATGAAATTACATCCTGTCATGAGATTTACTAATTATAAGTGCGAGAGTTGTTTGCAACTTTTCAGCAATACTAATGAAATGGCAAAAGGGATCCCAGAGAATTCACCTGGATCATAATAGTTTTTCCTTCACTTTTGTTTTTTTTTCTCAATGCTGTAATAACCAGTGATGGCATCTTTCCGGAAATAGTAGTTAATGTCAAGAGAAAGCCACATGACAGGCACTAACATCTTTCAACTGGCAGCCACTCTTAGATTTCTCAGGAATATCCTGAAAATTCAAAGTTAGACATGCCATCCCACTTCAACTATGTTCTCATGGTTACATATTTTAAGCTACTGTTAGCAAAGCCTTTTTTTTCCTTTCCCATTCAATTTACAGTTAATATTCAGCAGTATCATTAAAAAATTCTAATGCTTCTGGTATGATAAATAGACATAAAATCTCAGCTAGTCTGGCATCTTATTTTTGAAATGTAATAAGTCACAAACTTAATTGTGCTGCTTAAACATTCTTTCAAACTCTAATAATGATTCACTTCCAGATTTTAAATAGTCCATAAGCTTTCTTGTGGGTAAATTTGGCCTGGGAAATTAACACAAAAATTTGCTGAATGTATACATGTTTTGCTATAATGAACAAATTGTCATTGACAAAGTGCAAAATTTTGAGTTGGATGAAAAATTCTTGGAGTGAGTCCCAGATTTAATGAATGTGCACAGCACAGAGTGATCTGTGCGTACATTTGAATAGCATCATTGTGCTATAGTACTTTGTACATTCATCTTGTCTGCTGAACTTTGTAGAAATTACTGTGCAAATTTTGCCTACAATTTGTGATGACTGGAAAAAGGCAAGCAACTATCAGTGGTGCAACTGCTCCTAAAGCGAAGAGGAATACATCTCTTGGGATATAAAAAATGTTTTGAGGTGGTTTGATGCTGGTGAAAAGCCAAGCAAAATTTCTAAAGCATTGGACTTAATTCCATCTACTATCTGCACAATTCACAAGAATGAGAAAACAATTATTAGAGGAACTGCAAAATCTTTGACGCCTCTAACAGCTGCTAAAGAAACACACAAATGAGTGACATAATGGAAAATATGGAGAGATTATTGAAAGCCAGTATCAACAGAACATTCATGTAAGCACTTTGGTTATTCAAGAGAAGGCTATTTGATGATCTCCAACAACAGGAAGGTACCAGTGAAGAAATGTTTAATGCTAGCAAAGGACCATTCAATATGTTAAAACAGTGTAGTCATTTACCTAACATAAAGGTGACCAGTGAAACTGCAATTGCAGACACCGCAACAGCTGGGTCTTATCCAGCTACATTGAAGAAGATTGTTGCAAAGAGGGTTACACCCCAACAAATTTTCAGTGTTGATGAAATGGGAAATTGGGCATTTTTGGAAACAGATGCCAGCCTGCACTGTCATCTCCAAAGAAGAAAAGATGGCTCTGTATTCAAGGTTGCAAAGCAGAGCTGGATTAAGATTTTTAGGCCCCTGGGCTACAGGTACTGTGAGGCCCCCAGTGATATTTTCAAAAGGAAAAATGAGAGCTAGTCTGTTTAGTCGTTCTTGTGCCTTGGAGAAACTCCTCTCTCCAGTTGCATTAGTTATCATTAAACACAAGTAAATCCATAGTGCTATTTCAACATTAGGGAATGAAGAAGTTAATGCATTGTTTACTACAAGGGTGTAGATATCAGAAGTTTTGCAGTGTTTCATGCTTGTACCTGACTTCATCAAATTGCCCAACAAAGTTTTTAAAGTGAAGAATTTCAGGCACAAATTCAGGCTCGATGTCATCTGAATAAATCTTCTGAAACTGGCTGCAGCTGTTGAAATGTCTTCATCATTCATTGTTGGAAATTCGACCAGGAAACCAAACAATGAATGAATGAAACATTTTTATATCGTCAAATCATGAATTGACCCTGTTCTTTAACTGCTGCCTGATTGATTCATAAAGAAATGTCTTTAAAGAAATCTGAAATGGAAGATAAGTTCTGCTTTGTACCAGTAGCACCAAGAAACCTCCCTCTGTTGATTAAATCTCTTATTTACTTCCTAATATTTATTATTAATTAACCCTTTGGCTCTGTCTGACCACATATGAGGCAACGGATAAATTTATATCTAAAGTAAAATTGTATGATCTCCCTCGTACTGGTGTTTAGTTTTTTGTCCGTGTTTTAACTTATAATAATTTCTTTTTAAAGCTTTCATGTATTATGTTTTTCTATCAAGACACATTTTACAAAATCTTCTCTCATTGTTTACATTACTTTGCAGTTGTATAGTGGCATGACCCGCCTGCTACCCAAAAACAGTGTAAAATATTAATAAGTGTACCCAGCGGTGATTTTGACTGCAACAACTAACTGGAAAATGCTTTTTTTGCCTCTGAAGTTTGCATAAAATTTTCCTTATGCCACCAAGGGGTTAATTGCATTAATATATGACACTTAACACAAAGAATGACATGTTTATTATGTATATTCATTAAATAACATTTATTTGAGATGGTTTGTTATTTCTTGGGAATGCATCTAAATTTATATAATGTAAGTCAATGGGAAAAACTCACTTGTTTAATTAATATTCGTTTAACGAATTGTTTTCACAAAATGTATCCAATACATTAAGCGGAGTGATTGCTGTATATGTATGTCTGTATGTATGTAATATATATATTATAATCTGAAAAAGTAACTGGTTTTTTAGTTGAATAAAAATATTGCTAGGTTCTTTTTCATTGACATATGCAGCTGGATCTCAATAGCTGCCATATTATTGAAAAATGACAAGACTTTGACTTTGGAAAACATTGTTCTTGCTCTTGAAAATTAAAAAAAAAATTTCGTGAACTAGATCTTGTGTAATAAAGGAAGGCTTCATTATCTTTATTTTGTTGTTGCAGTATGGCAGTTTTTTTGCATTAACTCAACTTGTGTTGGATTGGTTCGTGGCAACAAAAATATCTGGAATACTTCATGGCTTGAATGATGCCATTCAGTGTTGAATGAGGCTTGGAGTATTTCTACAGTCTAAGTTCTTTTGGTATACAAGTAGAATGGAAGCTTTTCTCTTGCCTGAGGCATGGATTTTGTTGTTGTTGTTTTTATCTACATACTTCAATCCTGCTGTAAACCCACACTAGGCAATTCAGGAACTTTTCATGTGTCAGGCAGGCTTCTCCTCTGAAAATTGTAACTTTGTCAGGGAGCAACCATTTTTTGCTTGTCTTTTTTACTCACTGATTGAAAAATTTTTATTTCTAAGAAATTTGTAATCTGGTAGTGCATTTGGTAATCACTTCACTTGAAATAAGTTCTTCCTAAAAAGAGATTACAAAATCAATGAACCAAAATTGATAGATGTGACCATTTTTCTCTTGTTTCAGAAAGTTGCTAAATCTCCTTTTTAGTCATGTTCTTAAAATTTCCTTGTGATGCTCAGAATTTATATAGTTTTAGACATTAAGAACTAATAATGAATGAAATTTTATGGCAAAAAAGCATTTTTAATTTAGTAACCAAATTTAGACTTTTAAAATTGTTTACCTGAGGCACTGATGTACCTGCACTATAATATCGGAACCTTCATCACTTTAGTCATGTTTAAGCTATACTCAATTAAGTTTCATGAAAATCATTGCTTTTGATCTGGCAGCCAATGTCAAACTCCTGGCCCTGATGAATCTGCATCATAAATACTGCATTTTATTCTCTTGATAATTAACTAAATATACAACTTTTTAAACTAAGGCTAGAAACAAAATTTAGTGAATAACATGAGCATCTGTTGTTTTTTAAATCTGTAGATTATTATTTATGGAGGGATAACAGCGTCAGTATCTAATCTGATTATTTTGGTTGTAATGAAGTTTATTGTTTATCATTATTGCAAGAGAAATCCTAATTATACTTCAGCTTCCACTTGACTTAAACAGTATTTTGTGCTGTCTCCATGATTGAGAGTGGCATAGGAAAGATGTGTAGAATCTGTTTATTTATACTTTGATTAGTTTTTTAGTCTATTACAAAATAAAGAAAATTATTATTATTTTTTTTTTTTTTTGGTTCTGGTCTATGTTAAGTTGCCATTTTTGTATCCCTGATCTTTATCTTGGTTGGGATTAACTTGATCTGGCTGGTATACTTCTTTGGCTGGGTTTCTTCTTGCTCTTCTTTACCAGCCAGCCATATGAGTATTTTCCAACATTTAAGGAATGAATAGCTTTAATGGAGCTTGCTTCATGGTGCAGAATTGGCAAAGCTGTCTATGAGACAGCTTTTGCACTACCCGTTTTTTTTCACCAGGGATGTCTCCCTTGTAGTCATTACCACACAACAATAACAAACTGTTTTGTCATATAATTTGAGAATGCACATTATTGTCTTTTCGCCTTTAAAAGTAACTTTTTCTGATATTTTATTTATCAATTTTCCAAAAATGTATGTTCAAATTTAGCAACTGACATTGTTTGTTTGTTTCTTTTGCCTTCTTATTACTCACCTGAGAGTTATAGATGCACAAAAGCAATGTAATAGAACCAGGGTGAGGCATATTATAGTCACCACAGCTTCCACAGAAAACTGTCTTAAAGTTTCGTTATTTTTTTAATTCCACAATCTAACAATGGGATCCAATGACATTTCTCAAGGAAATAATAGGTTATGAATTGTACAAATATTATTTAAAAAATTGTTAGAAATAAGGATTTAATGCTGGTAATTTTCATTAAGTAAATGTAAAAAAGATTTATCATGTAAATTGGTTTGGATTATTCTTTGTTTTTCTTAGTAACATAAAATTATCAATATGAAGATCTCATTTTTATTTTGGGATTCAAATATCTATGTAAAATGTTATTAAAAATTTGTATTTAATCAAAAATCCTTAAAAGTGGATCCTGCTACAGACAATGATTCTGACGCGAAAAGACTCAATGCATTAGTGTCAAAGAGAAATTAGACTTTTTTACTCATCTGATATATGTTGAAATTGATTAAATAAGACTTCAAAGTTTTCTAAAGTACCAGTATCCCACAGTGGCTTTTTATTGATTAGCAAAGAGGAAACTCCATTCTTTTAATGTGTTCATGTGATCAGCACACAACAGTATTGATTTGTTGTTTAGAAAACAATTTTAAGATGTTGGTTGTTTTATTTAGCAAGTCTGTAAAATTTTATTTTCTGAAATCCATAAGTTGCAAAAAAAATGTTAAAAACAGTTTACGTAAAATTTAAAAAGTTATTCACAAACGTGCAGTAAGGTATTATATTTTCGAAACTTTTTTAAAATTTAAGATTTTCTATAGTTCTGAATATAATTTGCTTGTGTGTTCAAAGGAAACCTGCCTGAAATAGCATCCAGTCTTGTTTCATTTAGTTTGTGTTTGTGGTAATTTGTTTTTGTTGATTTGTTACATCTCTTGAGTTTCCCAGCAAGCAGAAACTTTGTGGCAGGGCCAAAAATGCCAAGCCTGGAAGTGAGATTGGGTTTATACGATATGAAAATACAGATGAACCCACTGTAATCTGGCTGTAGCGATTCAAACAACAGTTTTCTGATATGTGAAGGGAAAAATGCTTAGAGGCAGCCCACATGGAACTGACTGATGCAGAGAAGTTATTCCAGTGACTAGGCACCAGATACAGCTTAGACTTATCAGGAACAAACATAAGACCCTGTCACCAAAATTAATGCTCATCTCACTCTGCTACACATTACTACTACCAGTGTGGTTTGCTATCATTTAATTTTTATAATACAATGTACATAAAATTAGTGCATTTCTATTATTTCATAACAAAGTTTAAATATGCATTTAAAAGAAAAGGCTTGCAAACAGATGGTTTCCGGAATTGCAAAGGTGTTTATAATCTTAAAATTTTCATGAAGTTTGGATTCCTGTTTTAGTTTGAGAAAATTTGCAGATTTTTTATCTGGTTTCATGAAACAGCCTGGAAATTTCAAATTATGTGCTGGTTAAGTAAGTTGAGACTTCAGAAAAATGTAATATTTTCTCAAAGTTGTATCATTTTCGTTCTTTGACTATCACCTGATTTGTCTTGCTTGATCTTGCAGTTCAGTGGTGATGGATACTTGTTTGTGTCTTTAAAAAATCTTTTGGGAGTTATTGAAATGTTCTTGAATTTAATTTTAACAGGTATATTTGGTGAACTGCCTATCTTTGGTAGCTTATATCTTTAGTGATTTACTGCATCCCATTAAGTACAGTTTAAGCTATATTCAGAGGCCGAAATTAAATTCTAGTAACTCTAAGGAAAATTACTTTCAGATTTTACTTGGTTTTTTTTTTTTTCAGTGAATTTAGTTTAAACTTGTTTCCTTGCAATAATTAAAAACCATGCATACTGTGTGGAGAAGTGGGATTATTATTAAGTTCTTCCTTCATTATTCCAGATTCCAACACTCAGTAAAAGCATCTCTATTTTGGAGATGTTGGAGAAGAAAAACAAACAAAGCTGATTTTTCAGCAGGATGCCAAAATTGAATGGTGCAGAATGATTTTTTTATCCCAAACAGCTTTATGATAAAATACTGCAATGACCAAGTTTCTCATATCTTAAGTAAAAGAGAATTTGCTTTATCTGACTAAAAACTGGTTTTGTATCTATTGTCTCATTTACATTGGTCCCATACTGGAATCTTTTTTAGTGGTTTAATATTGTGATGATGATTAGTGGGAGTAGGTAACACAACTAATTGTTAGTTGCACTGTTATTCTGACCAGCAGTGTAGAGCCACTTTTACTAGCTGGCAGAATTTCATATTTTCCTCGAGGGAAATCTTGTCTTTATGGACACTGGCAAGTTACAGTGGAAGACGCAGAAACAACTCGTTCTGGCTGGCTGCCGTGCATCGGCTTCTCATAAAAATCTGTTTATGATGCAGCTGTCCACTTAAACTATGATAAACTTTTGATAATTGGTGATTAAAGGCAGTGAGCAGACTTAGTATATATTGGTTACAGTGTTAATAGTAAACTGCTGGCTTGGCAAGACAACTTCCAATGTATCTATAGTCTCTGTCTTGAAAAGAAAAAGTAAAATAAACAATTTGCAAATATTTTACTGAAGCCATTAGAAATTTTAATTAATATTTGTAAGCCAGTAGTACTCAGTTTCAAAGTGCTTGATTGTTTACATGCTGCACACTGGCAGGGCTGATGATTAACAATTTTATTGTTGTTAAAATGGATGGACAGTAACCATTTGAAGCTTAATGTCAAACTGTGGCTAGCACATTTGATCAAGTGTATTTAATACATGCATACACGCAACATTAGGAAAACCAGAGCTAAAAGAAGACAAAGGGTATAATTATGGAAGATTTAAAAGTTTTAATCAAGGAATCTTGATAGGAATGCATGACTTGAAGCTAGTTAAGTATGGAGCAAAATGAGAGAATGATAGGAAGCTATAATTTGAGTACTTAAAATAAAAAAACAACCTTTTGTAGCATACTGTTGTAACGTGTATGGAATTTGTATTTTAATATAGAAAGTAAACTTACTGTGTTTGATAATTTATCAAGAACATAGGTGAATGAAGGCTTGGACTAAACTTATTTTGTCAATTTCCTAATTAGAGATGAGGCTGCACCTGGAAAAAGCTTTGAACTGACAAAGAGAAAGAAGAAAAAAACAACTAACTAATATTTGCATAGAGACTTGTTTGAAATTAATAGTGCCTAGAATGGGTTAGAGAGAGATTGGATAAGGGAAAGACCACTATGGTCGTGTTATATTTTTTCATCGCAAACTTAAACTTATTCATCTGGTGATCAAATTAGTAAAAAAAAAAATGCAAAAAAATTTGCTAGAAGCCCTAAAGAGTGCTCACATCCTCCTTAAATGAGTGTCCCCACTCATTTTCACATAGTCAGAATATGTCTTGAAAAAATGTATAAATAAATAAGTAAACATGAAATATTTCCAGTTTTTGTTGTTGTTATTAAAAAAAAAATAATTTATATTTACAGCTGTAGTGTGGAAATGACAAGTAAGAGTTGTGTGAATTTTACTGAATCCAAATATTTAATTTAATGCATTATCAGCTTTGTTTTCTTTCTTAGTCAACTTTATTGAGTAGGGATGAAAGGAAGAGAAAAGGTATTGTTAGTAAGGAAAACCTTTCATGAAGCCATTGGTCAAGAAATGTTAAAAATACTTCATGCTTTGGCAATTTTTTGGGAGGCAGCTTGAAGGTTCTTGAGGTTGAATGATTTTTTTACTTATTTGTATAATTTTTTTTCAAATTTGATTTAGTTTGTCTAAAAGGTAAAATTAAATATCTTAGTGGTATGATCAAATGAAGTAAAACTTAACATGGCAGAGGAGATAAAGAAAAATACTTCAGACCATAAGTTAAAAATAAAATGTGATCTAAATTGTTATAATGGTCCCATTAAGCACTTGGACATATTTCAGTTTTTTGATGGCTTCAGAATTGTTGAACACTGGTTTATTGGAGAATAAGAATGCTTTCCTTGGCAAGTTACAATGGTGCAAAGTTTGTCTTCTACATAGTAACATGACATTTAGGGCCAATAGTACTGAGAAACTGCTTTGAAAAAAAGAAATGGCAGGCACTTTGGTGAAACTGTTAAATGTTTTGTTTAAACTTTTAAAGTTGCCTTTTTAACTATTCCATTTCACAATATTATGTCTTTTGTTCTCTAAGATAAAGGCTTTTTTCTCCTTTCTCTGTTCTTTAAACATTTTTTAAATGAGATTGAAATATCTTTCAATTTTTTTTTCTCCAAACAATCATTAATCATTTTAATTCCCTCATGATTTTAGGTCTGTACAATGTATGTTTGTCACTTTAAGTTTTCATTTACCATTTGAAGCATAATATTCTGAAGTGTCTCTATGTGAATTCTCATATATGGTGTTCATTTATTGTATGTATTTATTTTATGCTGCTAAATCACAGAAATAATTTCTTTCTTCTTTTTTTTAAAGATTCTTTTAGTTCAACATAACACAAAGTGGAAAGCCAAATTGAAGCATAAAACTGGGAAAGTAACCAGTTTTCTTTTTCCATAATCTGATAAACAAGATTTGTGTCAGCTCATTAGACAAAAACTAAATGGGTGTGAAATGAAGCTAAATCAAACAAATGATGAAAAGGTTTTTCTGAAGATGTCCAATGCTGTCCCCTCTTGCTATTAGTGCCAGTTCTTTGACACTAAAGTATGAATGACTGGTTCTAATGATGTTATTTTCACCATCAGTAGGTAATAGGTTTTTTCACTTCACTACTCTAGTATTTTGTTTACCATAATGTATTCATATCTGCTTACAACACACTTGGAGAATTCTCATCTTTGGCTGCATTAATGATTTAATAATGTTTCCATACACGTGCTTATGTTCATGCTGTTTAATTTATGGATATATATTGGCTCACAGGTTTGTTTCAATTTTCCTACTTACTGTACATTTCATACAGTTAGTACACCATCTCCTATAACAATTGCTTCAAGATCATAAACTGGCTTTTAAAAATAGGATATGCATCATGGCATATTTATGTAGTTACTGCATTTTCTCATGTATTTCTCATATAATAAATGGGTCTATGATTATATACTGGATTTTAAAAATAGGTTTATTTTTAAGTTTATAGAAAAATTCATCTTTTTTAAATTGAATGTATGATGAATGGATATGTATGCATATTTGTTATATATATGTGAAACCGATGTTTGTTGTATAAATAGTCTAAATGTATCCATGTATGTTAACCTTATATAATACTAGTATGTAAGAATTACAATAGTTTGCTGTGAGTCATTCAGTAAAAGTGTTTAACAGAGTGTCTTAATGTTAATTCCATTTTTCCCAATTATATGGTATTACAAGTGATGTACTTTATTAGTTTTTCTGAGTCGTTAGCTTTAGATATGCTATTTTTTGGCTTTTTCTTTTATCTTGCATTGTATTTTTTAGTTCAAATTTTTAAAACTAGAGAACTTCTCTATACAAGCAAATATATGGATGTAATTTCTTCCAATGGATATCTTGAAGATTTTCTCCTATTTAATGCCAAAATTGCAGTAGTTGTCACAACTGATGAAGTAAAAGTCAACTAAACCTTTAAAAGTTGAAAATTTTTACACAATCTATCTGCCAAGAAGGAATTTTATTTTTAACAATCATATTCTCTTGTATCAGCTTCAAATGCTTCATCCAATCAGGCAGAAGCAGACAGCATAAATGTTTTTTAATGTAGACCTGGCATGCACTTTTTACTGACTTTATATGCTTTAAAACATCTTTTTTTTCACCATCTGTACGTAATTCAACATTACATTTTTAATCTTTCTAAATAAATTACATGTCTGAAAATCAAATGCAGCATGACTATAATCACTAAAGTTAATTGCCATATTTTTTGGCATATAAGTCAATATTTTTTTTTCCTTAGAAGTCCAGGCTTTGACATATGCTTCAACTTATCTATGAATAGAGTCATTGAAATCGCTTTAATGAAAAAAAATTTTAAAAATGATAAAGTGTTATTTTCTGAAATAAACTGTAAAATTGTTTATTTGAAACAGACTACAGAAATGATTGCCAGAAACATTTGCTGATTGGGTGAACAATTTTCCATTATGCATTCACTGAAGCATGCAAAATTATCCAATCAATAACAGTTACTTTCTGTCTCTCATTTTCAATCCTAATTATATGTATAAATAGCCCCAACAAATCCTTTACCTCATCTCAGAATATCTTCCATAAAGTCATGCAAGTCAAACAGCAGCTTTTAAGATTGAAGTGGTTGTTTGCTGAAGAAAATGGTAGTAATATCACCATGCACAGGAGATATGGTGTCAGTGAGAAATGTATTAAGGACTGGCATAAAGTGAAGGATATGTTACAAACTATGAATAAAATAAAGAAGGCAAATCATCACTGGATGGACATAATTTGGAGGAATGTTCTAACACAATGTGCTGCACATTGTGAACTTAGTACTGTACAGTTGAGACTAAAGGCAAAACAAACCACAACTGATGATTCTGTCATTAAATTTCTTCAAATGTTTTCCTATTTTTCTTTTGCTGGTATACAGTACTCATCATGATGGTTTCCCAGAGGTGTGTACCATATTGTCCAATCAGCTGAGTGCCTGAACCTCCTTGTTTGCCTAGTTGTGAACTCTAAATGTTGGACAACTTGAAATTGAGCTGAATGGCAACTTATGCTATCAAAAATGAAATTAAAATGTTGATGATAGATAAAAATGTCACATTTGGTTTCTTAAAGTAAGTCATTCAACACAACACATGACACAGGATCACCTGATGATTATTGATGTTATGCAGCAACTTAAAATGGCATGGCTTTCAATACCAAAACCAATAATACCGTTTGTAGTCTGTTTCATATATCTTTCCATGACTACAGTCATGTTGAAAAACCATTTCAGTACCCCATTTATCCAGAAGATCACTTTTACAAAGTAGTTTAATGCAATGTCTTTAAAAAATTTTATTATCTACTTTTGTTCTTAACTAACTGTATTTTGGTATTTTTAATATTTGAAAGCTCACATTTTCTCTTACAAGGTGTGACCTTTTTAATTGTAGAAGAGCAAAATAAGCATATATTGGTGTCTCAGGTGTATGTACAGAGAATTTGTGGATGTAGAAATGGTAATAATTGAATCATTTTCATTATTGTAAAGATCTTCATACACTCAAATGGATAAGTTGTCATTTGATGATGCTTGGCATTCAAAGGTTAATTAGTCACCCCATCCAACTGCTCTAGCTATTACCCTTTTGCACACTTGTACTTTTCATGTTTCTTCTTTTTTAGTGGCACACCCTGTCCTTTTACTCCATGCAAGCTCATTAGTAGCAAGACAAATTAAACATTTCTGTTTTGAGAGTTACTTCTCTTTCTAAAATACATTCCTCTACTTTTTATTGACTGATGCTGTATGCTGGTTTCTGGGTGATGCCAATGTAATAAGATGCTTACAACCCTTGGGTGAATGATGAAAAGGTATTTTGTTCTTATACTAATTAAATTTAAATTATACTTTTGTGGCCATGAACTACAGATATCTTTTCATTTAATATGTAAATTTTTCATTCAAACTAAAATTTCGTATTACACAAGCAAATTCATGATTTTGTATCACACTGGTTATATAAGTTTTTGTCTAATTTTCATGTAATTTTTAGTTTTAAATAATCATAAAATTTCACACTTGCTATTTAATATTTTACAAAGTTTACCTTAACCTGTGTACGATATGTATATGCCTTTTATAGTATAATTGTCTTTACTGCACCTGTTGTATGATCTTGATTAAAACATCCTGACTTTATGGACTCTCCTAGGTTTTATTGGAACATGCATTTCTGATCTACTGCAGTCATGTGTCAGTCATTTCTATAATAATGACCACCAGTCAATTGGCAAATGTCTGTCTGCCTTCAGCAGAAATTGATGGTCAGTCAGTGATGCCACCATATTCACAATCTCTAAATACTTTGGCATTCTTCCTAGTGTTTCAGCATCAGTCATAGGCAGTACTCATTCAACTGTTAATTGTTGTATCCTTTAACTTGCCTAATCTTTTTTTATGTGAGGGTGCCAGTTATTTCCAGTGGCTTGCAGTAGGATTTTGGTTGGTGAAAGTAGAAAGAAATGATCAGAGTGTTTAATGCAATTAATCCTAGAAAACCTGAAGACACGTGGCTTAATCTCTGTGTTTAGAATCATAATCCTGGCATGGGTAGTGCATCATATCTGATAGACTTCCAGTCTTCTGAACCTGGCCAGATATAGTTTTATAAAAAAATATTTAGTGTTTATCAAATGGAAGCATAAATTTGGGTTAATTAAAAGAAAACGACGGGGAAGTAAGGTTTTATTTTTAAATTAAAATTTACTTATTTACAGTCATTGTATATATGTGGTACATCTTAACTAATTTTAACAAATCTTAAAAAAAAATACTGCAGTATTCTTTTTAGGGACATTTTACTTTACAACTCTTAGACAAAAGATTTAAAATGAGTTTTTTTTTTTAATGCAGAAAAATTATATTTGGAGAAAGACTGAGTATTTTTTATCTGTAGTTGAATTGAAAGGTTAAAATAATTCATTGTTATTAATATGTTTCCTTGTTTTTATAGTGGAAACTAAGCAGATAGACTGGCTATTCTCTGTAAGGAAACTGAATGAAGCAGTAAACACACATACACACACACAATCAAGATCAACAAAGTCCTGATAAATGTTACAAGAATAAAAGTATGAAATTTTTTTAAAAAATTACTGAAATTACCTGCTTTGAAGTAAACACAACATCATCGATAACTTACTTAACAAACAAAATTGTTGAGGCTGTAGAAGTAATTTCTAGGAGTATTAAGTTATTAACATCAAAATTAATTAAAATAAATGTGGTACTGAAATTTTCTGCTTATTGAGTGGAGATCTAATCTAACCAGTATTATTCCTTCTACCTTGTAAGACAATTAACCCAAAATCTATAGGGTGTCGAGAACTCTAATATCTATCTTTTCCACCTTCAGACACAGGTTGTGCATACCTAACCAATAAAATCTGTTATCCTATTCAAATCCAAGATACACAAGTAACTGAAACAAATATGGTATATTAAGAGAATGCAAAAAAATGTTTCATTTTTAACTATTTTTCTGTAAATTTACTATTATACACATGATCTTTTATTTCACTTTAAGAGAATTAGATTTTTAAAAAGGAAACAAAAAAGTAGTTGTTGAGAGGATTGGTTTTTAAACAACAAGAAACCCATTCCCTTTTCTTTATTTGCTCAAAAGTTATATTAATTTCTTTTGATATCACATTTTTTTTTCCCTTCACATTTCAGTTAGTAGTTGAAATCATCCATCTCAGTGTCAGTATGTGCCACATAGCACTATTGAGAAAATTTTCATAATAATAATGAGCCTGTTCCAAAATTTAACATCTATTCCCTTCCACACCATGATGCTGCTACCAGCAAATGTGGTAAACTATGAATGTCTCTGTGCATGGTAGTACAGTAAAGAAAAATTACTGATTATGGTGATAGTAATATTGAGAAAACTCAATTATTCTCAGAATAGATCTATTTTGGGGCTTTTTTCCCCTTGGATTCTTAGCTTTTGATCTGGATAAGTGAGACGTATACAGAGGTGCTTTAGTCCTGTATCTATCTGGCTGAAGATTTTTGCATTGGTGGTATATAGGTAATTCTGTATTGCTCCCATGTGATAAATTGTGCAAAGTCAAATTGCAAAGGATGCATTTACTAAATTGATAATTTTGCATATAATCATTAGCTATGTATATGGTCTCACAAGACAAGGGTCAAAAGGTAATTTTTGGCTAACAATAATCAGCACACGTGCAATTTTTATTACATTGAAATAACAATTAAAGATTTTATTGCTACAAATTAACAGAATTCTTAAAACATTTCAAATTAATTGGACTATTTTGAAAGTTTGTGTAAGAAAACTTAAAAATAATTATATGTAAGTGACTAACAGGTTAAAATGATGCCAGTTTACAACAGATTACTGGAATATGACACTCTACTTTATGTAGTGGTAATGAAACTCCTCGATTGTAGTAAAGGTCATCCTTCATGAGAATCATTACTTGTTTTACAATGTCCATGGCAAAATATTTTTAAAAGATGTTAGCTCAATATATATCAGCTACATATATGTAGTCAATTTTATTAAAATGTCACAAGTGAATGTAAATACAGTGATAACAGTTGCTTCAAGTGAAGTATTGATGTTGAAGAGTAAGCTAATAAATGATGGGAACAGACTCAACAAATTTAAGTTTATTAGTTATGATGTCTGATAATAACTTTGTTGTATAAATTAAGATGATGTTCACAATAGGCATACAATTTGTTTTACTGTTCTTATTTCATATTAATTTTGTTTAAAGAAATATCTGAATTGTATTTTTAAAGATGTGTCAGTTTGATGCTTTTTGGTTGGCTGCACAATTTAGTAGTAGTAGTAGTACATTTCACAACATTATTAAACTAAAATAACTTTTAGTTATGATTGTATAGCACTTATTGATTAGCCTCTTCATCAGATATTACAAAGAGACTTTCTTGTTTTGTTTGATGATCTCTATACAGCCAATTCATTAATTCATTTTAATTAAAGCACCCTTCTCCCCCACCCAAATAAAGCATAATATGAGGACTTTGACAATTCAGCTTACTTTCTTTAATATTAGCAAATAAAAAGATTCTAATTGAATTTGTTGCATTTTCCCCACTGAATATGATGCCATATATTATTATTTTATCATAGTGTGTTTCCTATATTTTAATAACTCTAATTAGAGTGAAATTTTTGTTTTATTTGTTTGCTATGTTTGTTTATTTCTATGCATGTATAGAATAAAAAGTATTATGTACATCAGTAGCTATTGTGGAAAATAGTATATCTTGAACTTATGAAAAATGTTATCATTTTACAATTTATTTTTGCATCTTGCATTTAAACAATACCTAACCATAATATAGAGCTAGTTGATATGAGTCACTGTAGCTAGATTGGGGATACATGTCCCCAATAAAATAAATATCATATCTAATTTTCCTTCTGAAACAAAATGAAAGCAAGGTTTAGTTTTTTGTAAATGTATTTTTAATCATTTTTTTCATAATAATTTTCAGAAAGAGAAAGGAGTAAACTAAATGCAATTTATGGACATGCAATTTTTGATGGCCAAAAAAATATATTTTATATTGCTGTTGACTTTAAAGTTATCAGTATAGTACAGCAAGGAAAATAGAAATAATGTAGGTCTCTGGTTCTCCTGTAACCACCAATGTGGCTGCTGCTACATGTGGTAAACAAATCTCCATGAAGAACTTTGCCTTTGTCCTTTAAACAAAGGTCAGGCATGAAACATTTCATATACCCCATAGTATCAGATAGTGCAGGTGAAATAGTCTGGTGGTTCTCTCTTACCCTGTTCATTCACAACAGAGGCTATATCCCAGTATTTTTTGTTGTTGTTTAGTCTGAGCTACCTACAAAAAAATATAAAAGAACACAGGGGACTTAATTAACTGCAGCAAATATTATGTCTGGTGACTTTTTTTTAAAAAAAGAAATCTTGTGTCATTAGGTGTTTTCTTAACAGTAGTGAATAGGCTTAAAACTAGAATGTACTGTAATAGTGTGATTGATCATCTCATAATATCAAATGCTTATGACACTGGAAGAATGGTCAACTTTGCATTAAAGATTCAGAAGATCATATTTGCATGCTATTTTTTTCCGTTTACTATCTTTAGGATCTGGTATCATGTAAATGACACTTTTTGGTGATGAATAAATGATTTTTTTATCCAATGCTGTTGTTCGCTGTCTCTGTCAGAGAAGCAGTGTAGTGCTTTGATTTTCTAATAGGAAGCTTTGCTAGTCTTGTGCATAAGGGGCCTGGTACTTCTGATTTTGGTAGCAGAAACCTTGCTAGAACTGTTTATTTTTAGATGTGGAAGGAAATCTGAGTGGCTGTTGCAAACTCTTGTGCTCAGCTGGTGAAAAAGAGTAATGAGAAAAAAACCATGCTAGGGAGGCAGTATGCCTGATTTATGCTTGTCTTTAACTTGAAACTTAGTTGTCCAGTAGTATACCACTATGCTACCCATCATGTGAAGACATTCTTCTCATGCCCAGCTATTTGTGATTTATTTTTAAAATGTGTTTACTAATGTACAGTAAACTCCCTGATATCTGGTACTCATGCACCCGGAATTCTCATCTAACCAGCAAAGATTAAATGGAAAAAAATTACGATTTTCATAAATTGTCTTCAAATGCAACAATCTGAATTTGGCATGTCATGTTCACCCACTGCCAATTGGTAGTTCTTCCATCCGCCACTAGCAGCACTGCTCAGCTGTCATTACATTTGTAGCAATTGCCTGGACCTCTGCTTTTGTTCTATCTGATATATCTTCACCCATCATCCTGCTATGTCATCTAATAAGAATACCAAGCAAGGACTAAAGTTATTTTACCATTGAAACAGAAGATGGAAATATGTAAATGATTGGAAAAGGGTGAAAATTTAACATGCTTATGCAGGATTTAAGGAGTTAGATGTTGGTTTGTCAACCATTTACAATATTAAAGCTCAAGTGCTAAGCTTAAGGAGTTCTTCAAAAATCTGAAAGTGATAAGAGTGTAGAGTTGCATCATGCACTGTATACTCCCAAACTGGATGACCTGAGTTGTCGTTGTACGAATGGTTTTCGTTAAAGAAATTGGAAGATGAATGTATCTCAGGACTGATGTTAATAGAGAAGGCTAAAGAATTTCATGAAAAAATGAACATCCCAGAGCCATGTGTCTTTTCTCAAGGATGGCTCACTCACTTTAAGATGTATCATGGGAACCAAAAACTTGATGTATGAGATGAACAGATGTGCGGGTATGAATGCAGCTGAAGTTTCTGTGTAACTTTCACCAAACTTGTGATTGAACACAACCTGACTACCAAGCAAATCTTTAATGCTGACGAGACTGGGTTAAATCGGCAATGTCTTCCACCCACAGCCTTAACTGATGCAAATGTAAAGATTGCTCATCTTTTTAAGAAAAACAAACACAAATGACTGTGCTAGTGCTGCAAATTCAGTAAAAAAAAAAAACATTTCCGGAGAAGAACTTGATGAATGGATGGATGTTGCTGTTACAATGACTTTAAATACTGAAGAAATTATAGTATGTTTTGAGTCGTGACAAAACTAAGGTTCAAGAAGAGGAAAGCGATAAAGAGGAACACGTTGGAAAAGTCTCATGGTGGGTTGCTGCTGAAGGATTTGAAAAAGTGTTGAGAAGAGAAACTGTATTTCTGCATAAAACGTAATGTAGCTGCAGTATCCTCCAAAGATGTACAGCTTCATGTGATGGTAAGTACAGTCCTTCATTTCAATTTATTTTCAATATAATTTTATTGTATATGCCTGTCTTTGTTTCATGAAGCTATAGGTTTTGTGTTAATCTGTTATTTAAAAGGATAAGGAAAGTTTATAAATACTTTAGTGTATTGTATTGGGTTTTTGTAAGAGTATTTCTCATGCAAATGGCACCCCCCCCAATTCCCCATGGGTGCCGGATATCTAGGAGTTTACTGTAATTGTGTTTTTAAAATTAAAAGAAATTTAATGTACAGATATAGATTCACATGGCAGCTCTCAGGTCCTTACACCTGTCACAAATAAATGTTTCTTTCTCAGATTATAAAATATTAAAATTGTTAACTATAATTTTGTTTTTGAATTGGGCATTGCTTTGCTATTATGGATGTAATTACTGTTTTTGGTATAGTGTTTTAGTGCTAGAGAAATGTTTATTTTTTTTTAAAATTCACATTCTTAACATCTTCATATTGTATGCTATTATATATTTATATTTCTTTCTTTCTCTCTTATTGTTGCTGAAGGATTTTGCCATAAGAAGTTTTCTTTGAATGCCCTGATCAGAAACAAATAAAGCTTAACAATTAGGAAAATGTATCTTTACCATAATATAATAAAAAGTATTAAATGAAGGAGCAGCTCTTGCCCATTATGAAAGTCATAAAAGGAATCTTCATCCTTTTCTCTGTTATATAACTCTTTTTTTTATATTTGTAAATTGGCAGTAATACTGTAATAGATAATATCTTATCAAATGGTTATCGCTATTCTCGTATCCATTGCTTTCTCCTTGTGCATACATCTGAAAGGCTATGCTCACCAAACAACTTGCTGACTCTTTTAATTCACACAGTTACTTTGATAATTAAAGAGCATTTTTATTTTAAAAAATATATAAACTTGAACAGTCACACATGTGTTATACTTTAAAATGTGTAAACTTTGTAGACATTTGTACAGTGTATTGCCACTAGATAGCTTGTAGTGTAGCAGGATCAAGATATCGTCTGTACTGGAAATATAATGTAGAATGGCAGAAAGCTCTTATATATTTGTTGCTTTGTTTGTATTTTTCTGTTTCATACAGCAACAGATATCTAAACTTATGAATAACAGAAATGTGTGTTGGATTAAAGCATTTACAAGTGTAATCAGTGAATGCAAATCTAGCTGACCTGTGAAGTAAGCATGTAACTTTTTTGATGATTATTTTGAAAAATTATGCTAATTTTGGTTTTGTATTGTGCATCCAATTCTCATGAAATACAAACTATTAGTTTGTTATTTTTATTATGCTGTGAATAACTGAATTTGCTCATCTAAAAGAGTGCATTCATTCAAATAGTAAAAAAAAATTTTAATTTTGCATATTCTAATGTTTTTTTTTTTTCATCTTCACTTTAGATCTTATTTATGCCTATTGAAAATTCCAGATTACAAGAAAGAATGATGGGTTTATTTGTCTGATTTTCATCTACAAATATGGGAATTTGTTTTCAGAAGGAGGTTGCATGACTAAATAAACAAGAAACTTTTTTAGCCCATTTATCCTTCAGCACATCAAATGTAACTGATGTGAATGTAGTAATCTTGAGAATTAACTCCATATTGGTAATGATAGAACAAATATTCTTCCAAAATATATGCTGTTTAGAAACCTTAAACACCAGCCAAGTAGTAACTCTGGCCACCTTCGTCTAGCAGAACTATGGTATGCTTAAGTATTTTCTTCATGCCGTTTATTTTATAAAGAAATTTTGTAATTTTTAGTTGTCAGTATTAATGTTAGCATTTTCACTCTGTTCTTCAAGGCTTTGACAACATCTGTCACCGTCATTAAATAAAGATTATTGTTATTTCACTGTGCGCAGTACAAAGCTATTAATTTAGAAAATAAACTAATCTAGTGCTACATAAAATACTGTAAATTTGAAAATTATAATTACAGTAAGGTGGTTCTAAACACATTTAATAAAACAAATGCATGCTCACAAACCAACAACAGAGTCTAAAGATCCATAAACATTCTTCCTTGAGTTGTTGTTAGGAAAATATGTAATTCTGAGATTTGCTTTGGGGATCTCTCCAAATGCAGTATACACCAATAAAACCTGACTTTCCATTCAACTCAGTAAACAGTTCCTGTTTAAAAAATTGTTTTTTTGTTTTGTTTTCGTTTATTTAAAAAGGTGAAATTATGAAAACATTTCTCTGATATTATTGTATCAGCATAATGCATTATCTCCACATCAAGTATCACTAAATTCTTCCGTCTGTTGTTTTTTTCTCCTGTATTTATGACAAACCATTCACAGAAGGTAGGGCGGGGTAGTTTTGGCACTTTAAAGCAGAATATATTAAAATAGTTATTAGAGGTATAGTTTAGGCATTTTTTACCACTTTATTAATAGTAATAAAACTAACTAATGAAAAAAATGTATATTTCAATGATTTTTTTTTTTTTTTCCTTTTGTCATGATCAAATGAGGAGACAGCTTAGTGTACTAATGTTAATTTTCTGACTTGGTCTTGAGGCTGCAACCTTTTGTTTGCTAAGTTCCCGACCAACATTCTTATCAATTACACATTCATGCTCCTAAAGAAGAAACAGAGATCCATATCACTCTGATGAAGCGACGCCAGAGAACATGACAGTTTTCATAAAATACATGGCATAAAGTTACATGGGTTTTCCTTACATTTAGCCTATAAACCTACAATTTATATCACCTCAGCACAATGTTATTTTTAAAAAAGTTCTCAAGAAATAAATGGCAAAATTACAATGTGTTTATTCTATAATAATGGAAGGATTTTTTTTTTTTGGTTTTTCTTATCAATCATTTAAAAATGATCAACTACTTTTCATCTAGTGTATATAAAGTTTGTGTTGTGAACACTTGATCTTACACTTTAGATATACTGTCCTTTTAAGCCATCGACTGTAAAATATAAAATTCATGTTCTTTATTATTTTCTCTTTTTTGTTTTTTTCATTCTAAAACCGTATTGCTTGCAGATGTCTTTTTTTGAAATTACACGCAGGGCTGGTTTGTCAATTATTCCTCAAGATGGGTTGATAAGGTGGAGGAAATGATACTGCTAATTTTTATCCTGGCAGTAATCACGCTGCCATAAAGAAATTCCACAGCCAGCAACAGTGATACTTTGAGGTCTTGATTGCTGCATGGGTCGAAGTATCCTTCCAGGATATTACTTTAGAATATCAATTTAAAATGCTATTTGCTGTCTATCCTAAACAATGGCATTGTCAGTCTCTGCTGTGATTCTCAGTTGGCAACAATAATTAATTACTTGTGCTTTATTTTGATGGTGCCATTTTTGTGTTTTTTGTTGTTTTTCCTTTGGAGATTCTGAAAAATGACCAATTAATAAAATTATTTAAATCTTCATATCCACTTCTGAACATTTATTTATATCGTTTTCTTTTCCTTATATATTAGTTTTTAGAAATGGGGAAGTAACTGACACTTGACGATCAGCAACACACAATAATTGTTATAACTATAATTGCACAGTCTTCCCTTCTGGTTTAAGATTCTTGCTAGTTACTCAGCTGGACAGCAGAGGTTTTGAGTATTTAAGAGGCATCCACCTGAACTCCAGATTATTCAATTTAAAAGAAATGTTTTCAGATTCAGTTTGTAAAGAAACTTACTGTAGAAATGCCCTTTATTTCTCATTGCTGTTTACTGGCTATGAAAATTTTAAAAAAATGTTACCAAGGCTGTTCAAGTGAAACCAGACTGAAATAGCATTATTGTAATAATATCCAGCTGAGTTTCATTTGAATTATCTCGGTAGTTGAATATACCAATACTATGTTATAAACAATTATACTAATGGCAGAAAAGAATAACTAGACCTAAATGTAACTGGTTTAGTGTACATGTGTGATATCCTATATCTGTAAATTGGGCAACACACCTGCACAGATCATGCATGTGTGATCTACATTGAGATGAATTAATAATTATTTTAGTTAACATTTGACAGTTTATAATACCTTAGCAGCACTGTATAAATAGAGGATATTTACTGTCTGATTGTACTGGTTACTGCATTGCTAGCAGCATGGAAGGCATTGTATCCCACTGTCATTCCCCATGGAGTTCTGCTGATGAACAACATTATTGATGTCCTCAGGTGGGGCAAAAGTCTTTTAAGCTAAGATTACCATATTCTGAAAACCTACAGATTTAATGAAGTCCTTTGGTGGAGTTGATAGGAAAGCCAGGAACAATAAGTATATTGTAACCAAAGAGGGTGTGCTGAATATTACATGGATGCTGCATGTGGAGACTGGAGATTCATGACCACTATACCAACATCCCATGCTTTCTTATCTGGGAGTACATCTTGGATGCTGCATGTGGAGACTAGTCATGATGGAGAGATGAGATTCATGACCACTACACCAACATCCCATGCTGCCTTATCTGGGAGTACATCTTTCAGTTTGAAATGCGTGCTGAGGAGAGATCCAGACATGAAACAGGAGTAGTTATCAGACATTATTACTCTGAAGGACCTAAATGAAAATAACCAAGTGGGCATGCAGACTAGGAAAAATGGCAGTTACTGTTTATCCTACATTACATGGGGTATCTGACAAACTTTCACATAATTTGCCTACTTAATTTCAAGATGGCAACAAAGGTGGCTCATGATTTTTTACTTTTTTATTATTTTTTTTACTTTGATGCACCACATATTCTGCATTTACACAGTGGATGCAAGTTCACAGTCCAGATTATTGAGAAATTGGCTAGTCTCTGACCAGTTTTTGTAAATGGGCAACTGTACCATCAAAGCTAGTTGAATGAGGAAATGGTGACATGAAGCTCAAGTTATGATGATTGCTTTGTCAGTAGTCCATGAATACTTCATACCTTGAGACCCACACATGGTGACATGGGCAGGCATTGTGGGTCCGGGCCCACCCTCAATGTAGCAACCCCCTCATTTTGTGCAAAGTGGCCCGGCCCGCCTTTGTAAATCGCTCATTGGGTGTATAGTTCCCTCCACCAATTTGTTGGTGCCCAAGTTGGCCTAAAGCCAAGTGGGATAGTGTGCGTCCAGCCGGAGTCACTGTCCAGTCCTTGTGGCGAGCTACCATAGGTGTCGTGGTCTGAGTCTTTTAGTTGCAGGCCCCATTGGCTGATGCCAATGGGAGTGCAGTTCGATTGCATCAGACCTACTGTGGTAACAGTTCGATTTCTGGCTCCATGTCTTTCTATTCTATTTTTCTTATGTTGCGTTAAAAAATCATTGTGCTTCCCCCAAGAAAATTTAATGTCTGTCCAGGAATTTTTTTCTCCCACTGGGTCTGATGAGACCACTAAAACAGAGACACACAAAGCTTGTACTGGCAATACACCTTGCTGTGGGCTAAATTCCTCATCCTTCTTGGTACAGGTATTATGGAGGAGAAACTAGAGGACATGCTGAAGGTGGTTTCTTATACCTTAACAAGTAATTCTACCACAACCTATCTACCCCAGTGATGCCATAATACCAACCTTTGACCTATTTAAAAACCTGCAAAGTGAGTAAGAAAGGAAGCCAAATGGGGAATTATTAGCTATGCCAACAAAAATGATAGCTCATAGTGTCCAATCTCTTCCATAAAATGTTATTGGAGAGGTGCTACCAGTTGAACAATCTAACTATATGATTGGCACAAGAAGTAGGGTCATCAAAAGAAAAGTAGCTTGGAATCAGATGGAATTTATATAGTTTGAATGTCAAAAAGTTGAAGATGTTTACCAGAGTAACTTAGCATCTGGGAAATAGTATGTGCAACAGTATGTATTGATGCATGTGTTCTTCATCTGAAGGTTGGTTTAAGATGCAACAGTGCATGCCATAGTCACAAGATCTCTGCTAATGTTGACAGTAATTAATTGGAAAACTACATGTATTGTGTAATGGACAAAGTTAGTGACCAATACATTGTCATGATTTACTATTGTGACCTACATCAGAGTTTCTTTGAGAATATAATAATGGTATGGTACTGCTTTTTATTTTTTACAGTTATAAATAATGTAAGGGTATTGTTGATGTATAGCATATAATTTCAAAGAATGGCTTTGCATTTATGATTCATCTCTTCTGTTTCACATTAAATTTAAAACTTCAAGTATGTTAAAACTAGAATTAGTTAAAGTCAGGTGTTAGGCCACAATTTACCTATTCAATTTAAGGAAAGTATGGTATTTATAAGTTCCATATTTCATGAAATATGGAGATGAATTGTCCAGTTCATAAAATAAATATTAATAAAATGTGCTTGGCACCTGTCCATTTCATAAACTCTGTAGGTGGCTTGCTCATTTCATGAAATGGGCAATTTCACAGATTGAGTGTAAAATTTATATGGTTATGCAAAGACAGAGTACCACCACGAGATCCTAAGGTCTGGGAAGAGATTTTTTTTTTTTTTTAAGTGTCATTTAACCCTATTTGAGCAACATTTGTGGCTTATGTATGATTGTTCTTCAGGGCTGATGGTCGGATATAATGGCCTGAATGAACATCTTTAGTTTTGACTTTTCTGATTGGTTCTCTCTGACCTTCAAGAGGCTTTTTATTATTAGTTATTTCACTCTTAAGCTCAAAATTATGCTGATCTAGAAATTCTGGTTAAAATCAGCTAGAAAAGATTTAATATTTTGCTTTAGGAAGTTAGGGGGGAGGGTAATTTAATAGATTTAATAGTTTAGTCAGCGTTTGAGAGAATTTCACTCCCTCTATCATTTTAAACGTTTATAGGGCCAGAGTCAGAGCATAGAAGACCCAAACCCTGTTTGTTCAAATAGTTACAAAACAGCAGCTGATTGCCATGCTAAGTTTTGCAATGGTTTAAGTTATCATAATTATATTCATCTCGATGATCATCATGCTGTGCCATTCCTGATCAGGGTCAATGGTTATGGGTCACTGTGAAAAGGATAAACACATGGTAGGCTCTCAAAAATTTTCTGTAGTATTTCTGGTTTATTGCTCTGCCAGCCAGGCCAAGAGTTTATTTCAGACTTGCTCCTTTGTGGTACTTAAATTGTTTATTCCTTTTTCTTCATTTATCCCAAAAGGGAAGAGCTAAATGCAATCATTTTTTTTTTCAACATATCCTGTTTAATTGGCTGTTTAACAGATGTAAGATGGTTTCCATAGTGACCTAAAGCAGAATTCCATGGTTTTTGCACCTGTAATCACTTTACTACACTACTGTTGTGCATGAATGCATAGTAGTAACAACAGCCTAGCTGAATATAAAAATGAAATTGATAGATTCCTTGAACATATAAGTCTGCTTAATTGGTTTTGTCCTTTTAAGTGTCTTGTCAGCTGTATTTAAAACAAAATTTGAAGAATTAATAGACCACTGAGAAGTTTGATAGTTTGGAATGATTTGGTAATATCTCATTTTATGAAAATATTTTTTATATTAAATTTTCATTTTTGAAAAGAAATCTATTTTGAATAATCTAAACTCAAAATCCATTATATATTTACAAGAATATGTGAGCATGTGCACACACACGTAGTATTTTTCTCGTGATTTAGGATACTAATATCAGGTTTAGATGGCTAAATAAATGTAAGAATGATGCTTGATATGCAGTAATAGTGATGCCAATTAAAGCACAGCATATGAAGAAAACATTTAAGTATTAGGAAAGTATACATTAGCCAGAATCACTAATGGACAAGAATTTCTGTAGATATAGTAACAGAGCAAAAGAAGAAAAAATTGATATATCGCGATCTTAAAATTTTGTCCCCCCACCTTTTTTTTTTTTGTTTCTTGCATGTAAGTGTTATTTTGATAGATGGATGCCTAGCGTTTATTTGCGCTGGTGTTTTGATTTATTGCTGGCCTTTCTATGCTTGAACAGTAGAGTCGAGGGTTTAGTTTCACCAACTGCAGTTGAACCTTGAATAAGAGGTTTTATGGGCTAACAAGGAAAGTTAATTGTCATTGCAACTTATTTAATATTTTCCTTGCTAAGTGCTTGATTAAATTTGTAGCTACAGCTCATCACTTTTCTCAATCCCCCTAACAGGAGAAAAGAAACAAAAAAATCTTAGCTTTATAGAGTGAATAGGAAAAGGTATGGAAGAGTAGAATAGCTCAGCTGGTAGATACCCTCTCTCTCCTTAATATCATCGTTACACATACGACTATGCTTTTCAAAGTGTATAGCTGATAAAGGCTTCCAAAGGAAAATACTGAAATTTTATGATACACCATTAGGGATTGTTCCAGAAAACATTTTTTCTTTTTGTGTGTGTGTGTGGAGGGGGGTGATACTATGAGATGATCTGGTGAGAGAGCACAGTGCCATGGTTGTAGGTGAGGAAACTTTTCCATTTCTGTGCTCTATGGGGTTCAGTATGCAAGTCCCTACTAGAACTGTTGATTTCTGATGTGGGAGGAGAGCCAGTTGGTGAAGATGAGCGATAGGAAAGAAACTTTGCTGGTGGGGGAGGTACGAGCCAGTCCCTATGCAGGTGTCTAACTCGAGGGTGAGGACCGCTAGGCTTCCTCTCCCATCCAAACGTACATCTTTTTAAAAAGATTTACAATAAATTACCATAAACTTCTAGCGGATGGGTGGGTGAGAATATTTATAATATGATTTGTATTATTTTGAAGAACAGCAATTGACACTAAACAGTTTTTCAGATAGCATGCAAAATTTTAAATTAATATTGAGTTGGAATATTCTTGAGATACCATTACCTTTTAATTATCACACAAAAGTTATTTTCAGTGTGTATTTGAATAAAAATGCTGACTGTATTTATTATCTTGTGAATCAGATTTTTTAAAAAGATATTTATATAAATTCTTAAATAATGGAACTGTGTTTTTTTTTTATGAATATTCTAACTTCAATTTTCTGAATATGCAGTTAGAGAGAAAAATTAATATATTTTTATTTATTCTAGTCTTATCTTTAAATCCTGTTTATAGTACAAATTTTATTCAAATTGTTTGCCTAATTTCAGAGATTTTGAATGTCTGTCTGTCCTTGCTGGTAGATGATTCATTATTATGAGAATTTTGAACACATTTAATCTTTTGTACTTTGCCATTTCAAATTTTTTTTTCAAAAACATATGAATAGCATCCTATCTCTTTATCTATCTAGTGGAACACAATTCAAGCTAAACAGAAATGGCATACAGACAACAGAAATTCTCTAATGTACATTGTATACTTATTTACTGAAAAATTACCACACATTTTTTAATTTGGTTGTTGTTTGTTGGTTTTTTTGTAACTTGATGACTGCTTTGCTGATAACTTATCGAATTCCTCTGTTTTGCTTAGCCCAATTTTTATAAATGTTTCAGGGATTTTATATTGAAAAAACTAGTGGTGGTGGTGTCTATTCCTCCTTTACCAAATTCTTCATTTTCTTGCTCATTATCCAAATTCATAATTTTGCCAAGAGCTTGAAACACTTTAGTTGTGAATTTCTCATAAAATGTCACAAAGTTTACAGAATGTTTGCTAACATGCCTTTACCACCTTCATAAGATCTTGGTCTCTGTTGTCTTCAATTTGCAACTGAACTTCTGCTAAAGTTTGACACATCAGACTTGCACTTTTGTTGATGTCAGAGTTTGCTAATTGTAAAACCATTATGGTAATTTCATGTTGAGATTATATCCACCAAAACCACCTTCTAAGCTTTACTCAGATTGTCATAAAATTTGGCCAAATATCTTCAACAGGAGATGATATTTGTAGTTGTCTTTTAGGATTTTGACAATTCTCTGATCTATTGGATTCCTTTCATGTTTGGTGGCAGGGATATAGGCTTAATGGCATACAGAGTCTTTGCATAAGATGTGCCAGGCAATTGTCCACTCTGGCATGCATGCTTTACATTTCTGTCAAAAAGAAAATTTGCAATCAAGTATTTGCAACCACTCAGTAAATACCCCAAGTACTATGCTTTATTACTTGCTTGATATGACTTAGGTAAGCTGCTTCAGAAGTAAAAGTTTTTTCTATTCATGCTGTGTTAACAGTCGAGATAACTGGGAGTCGCCATTAGCATACCCCTCTCCCAAATTTTTATAATCTTCTTGGATGAGTGATTTTTCTGGTAGCAGATTTTTTAAAAAAAAAAAAACCTTTTATCCTTGCTAAAAATATTTTCTAGGTTGAATTCATTTGGTAAGTGAGACTATCCAATTTGTAATCACTTTATCTTCAGTCACTGCTGCATCCTTACTGCTGTTATGGGACACAATGTCATGTCTAGTTTTGAAAGTGATTTTAAAAACACACATCATTTGAGTTTCTTTTTATCAAATTTTCTTTGATTAATACCTGTACTCTACAATTTTTATCAACTCTTGAAATATTTATTGGATAGCAGTTTCTAAACCACAGAAAATAGTATGTAGTTATGGTACCCTATGAATGTGGTGAATGCTCTGAACTCAGAAGAGACGCCTCCAATTCTAGGTAAGCAGCAATGCCATTCCCTTTTTGATTTGAAATTTCCATGTTCACATAAGTGGAACCATTTCTTTTTCTTCTAAAATCATTGATGATTTGATGCATGTCTTGTTTCATCATTCCAGTTGATTCAATTTGAGCCATGATTAAAGACTCAAATAAAAACTGTCTTCCAACTTTTTAAGCCATATTTTTATTGGTTTAGTTTGTGCTAATTATGATGAGATATCAGTCATTTAAGGAAGGTGTCCCTGCTTGCATTATACGAAACAAATCCCTATATTTGTTGATTACCTTGTCGTGTTCTACATCAGTCTCTACATTGGAGATACCCTGGTGATGGAGAGTGGCCATGTGGTTACCTGATAGAAAGCTTTGCTGTCCTGCACCACAGGGAGCCTAGCACTTTTGATTTCACCAAGCAAAACCCACACTACAACTATCCATTTTTAGATATGGGAGTAAATCTGAGTACAAGGAGAAAACCAACATGACTGGCTATTAGAAAAGAACAAGAAGAAACTATTCCAGGAAAATACACCACATCCAGCTGACTTTAACTGGGAATTAAACTCAGGCTTTCCAGCAGTCTAACTGCTGGCTCACCAGCAATTCTGCTGGTTATAATTTTTTGAAGACTGCCATCTGGTGTTTATAGAGTATACATCAGAAAACATGGAACTGTCAGTGTTCTGAACTATGGAATTTAAAAATTGCCAATATGCACATAAATTTTTAAGGGGTAACCAATGAAACCAGCTTCCAATGTTTCAAAGCTAACTTTTTATTCTTTTTTGGAGAATGGAGCTGAAATTTGTAACACAATAAAGTGTTGATGTTGTTTGCTATTATCCTATTGAGATACAAGACAACTGTTTTTGGCAGGTTGTTGGGTAATGTATATTAAACCATAATTTCATTTGTTTGCATTTCACTTTTGGTTACTAATTACAGTGGTCTCTGGGTCTCAAATATAATACAGGAATTTAAAATTGGCAGGAATAAACCTTAGATCATGCAAACTACAGGTATTTTAAAAAATGAACAAGCTGAATTTGGCTTAAACAATTTAAAAAACAGCTAGTTGCAGCATTAACATTAAAAATTTTTTCATTGACTAGGAAAATTGTTAGTTTAATAATTTTAGCAAACAAACATTGATTTGTATGGAGTTTTAACCTGGTAATGAATTTACTTCATTGCAGCTTGATATTTGTGCTAGAACTTTATACTTTCAGTTGACATCATTGATATTGTATTCACAATGCAGAATTCATATTAAGTATAAATTCATATTTTACAGCATAAATTTGTTAAGTCAACATTTTCTCATTTTTTCCATTTTTTACCTCTAAAAGATTTTGCAAGGTGTCTCATCTTACATGCCCTTCAACTGAATGGAGGAGTTTTTGTTATAAGATCACCTTCAATATCAGATTAAATATGTATTGTAGCTGCTAATTATAGCATCAAAAGTTTGCGTGTTTTTATTAACTAATGTATTTTAGAATTATTATTGATGAACAAAAAAAGAAAAGAAAATTCCAGTAGCAAATGATTAAAAGAAAACGAAAGTGAACGTATAGTTAGTTATATGGTCACACGTTTTGCACCACCCCAGAAATAATAACAAGATTAATCTTCAGATCATAGCTCTACGCTATATCCAAAACTACCTAATGTCTGCTTTCTTAATATTTTTAATTGGCTCATACTTGACATTGTGATTTTATAAATCTTTTTTTTTTTTTTTTTTGGAAATCATGTATTTGCATGTTAAATTTGAAATTGTCAGAGTTTATAATTTTGGCCATTTACCATTAAGCATGTGGAAAACTACAATGTGGTATACCACTTCATAACCTTTGGTGGTTGCTATATGTACTTCAAAAGAAGAATATGGTATGACAGATTTACAGAAATTTTAATGTCATTGGATTATTTAATTCTTTTACACTCTATTCAATAAAATTATGTTAAAATTATTTATTTATTTTTCTGGTGATATGAAAAAACTTAAATGAATTATTTTTTCTATTTCTAAATTAGAAATTATGATGTAACTACTATCATGGGATTTGTACAATAATGGGATAATTTAAAAAATAAAAATTGGTATTGATTTTTTTTCTGAATTTTAGAAATTCCTATGAAATAATCTTAAAAGATATTTGTGTACCAGCAGAGATAGGCATTAGATAGTTAGCTATCTATGCACTAAAATCACATGGGATATCAAGCTATTTCACACTGTCTGGTTCTATATTACTCATCTGTTTTTTTTTAGTTCAGGACAAGCCACAAGCTACAAATTACTCTGTTTTTAAAAAGTTCATAGGCATCACAAATAACATTTATTAGAGCGCAGTTGACATTATTGTAGAATGTATATAGTGCAGTGCCACACAATGGCAGCCAAGCAGGTTTTTCTTGTGATACAGTTATTACTAGGCCTACCAATTTGTTCTGTTTTTGTTGTTGATTTATAATATATATTTTATTGTATGTGAATTTGGCTTCATTTTTAGTCATGTATCTTATCAGCAAACATCATTTTGTTTGGGTCAGATGTTTTTCTGGAGAGTGTGAAATTTAGCTTATTAAAGGGTCCAGTGACTGATAAAACTTTGGGACACCGCCAATGAAAACTTGTATCATTGAGCTGTCTATGCCACAAATCAATGTTTTCAGCTTTTCAACCTGGTACAACTGATATATATATATATACAATCTTGCTCTTGAAATGAAGGCCTATAGCTTTCTCAGGACTGCTCTTTTCTCTTGTAATTATGACATATTTACCAACTTTTCTATTTTTGTTAGAATAGTTATAATTTCTAGTTTTAATCTTAAAAAGGAAGTCTTGAATTGTAAATGTTTCAAAATATATTGAAAGCCAGTCTTTCAATATCTTTGGAATTTTTTTTACACAATTGCTGTGGTTTTCAACTATGGTCTTATCCATTTACATATTATTTCAAGATTCAGCATATTTGCAATACATCAGGTATATAGTTTGTTGAATGTTTTAACGATAATGGTTTCTGGAGAAATATGTTTAATGATGTCATCATTGTTAGTGACTGGTGACAGGTTGATCAACATTTAAATTCTTGTGGAGAGACAACAGTACAGAATGGCTAAATAATTCATGCACACACCAACGTGTGTGTGTGTGCGCGCGCAATGTACTACATTAACTAGTAAAGTGTAATTTTCATTTTGAACTTTAAAATTTTATTCAGCAAGATTTATGCTAGAACAGCTGCCTGTGGGCTAAAACTTTGACATTCTTTTTTTTTAAAAATCGTTATTTTGATCGGTGGAGTTCAGTTAATTTCATGTATGCCTTATTTATTTTCAAGACACCTCACAGCTGAAAGGCATATATAATATTTTTTTTTTTTTCATGAACTTAATTTCAGGGTTGCTTGTAAAAAAAATGGGGGATTTATTTTAATGATGAATGATGTTTGGCCTGCTTTTATGCAGACATAAGATAGGTTTTTCTAGCCTCACCCAAAATATTGTTCATTTCTTGAACTGTTAAATTAAAAATAGTTTTGGCTCAGTATTTCAAAACAGCAACAATAAAATTTAGAATTAAGTTTATGAAGTTGGAATAATATATGTTTTTTTGCATTTTAATAATAATAATAATAATAATAATAATATAATAATAATAATAAAGATATTTTTTTCTTTAAAATCCTAAGATCAACAGAAATCGTTTAAAAAATATTTATGAATATTTTGGAATGAGTCATGGCCAGTCTTGTGTTCACAAATAATTTCTGATAGTATTAAACATTGCTTTGCTTGAGGAAATACTCTCTGATTATTCATAGCCATAAAGCTCTACAGTTCTTTGCCATCAGTCAAATTTTAGAAAATGTTAACACACTTGGCAACAGATTTATTCTTTTTTGGAGGTTTTATGTGAAGAACTTATTTTTAAAAAAACAAACAAACCTTAGATATTTAAATGTAGTTTTATTAATATAACATGTCCTACCCATTTTTGAATGTCAACAAATGTGAACATGGTTATTTTATATTATTTAACACAAGCAATGTTTTGGTTGGCTTAATGGTTCCATGTTAAACGATTTTTAGATGAATTTAAATGATAAATTCCAGTTGCCTGATTTTAATATAATTGATTTTTAAATTCCTAAAGTTAATTTTGAAATATAGAAATATTTTTCATAGTGTTGACTTTATCTGGCAATAATTGATTTTTTTGATGGAAACTCAATAAAAGAAAACTCTCTCTCTCTCTCTCTCTCTCTCTCTCTCTCTCTGTGCGTGTGCAATTTTAGGAATTTGCTGAAATATCCAAATTTGTTTTTGAATAGCTAGATTAATGTAACCATTTTGCATGCACATTTACAATGTGGGTGTGATTTAAAATTCAAAAAGAGAAATGCAAGAGAGAAATATAAGATAATTTTATTGGGACTTTTCTGTTTTGGACAACATATCCTAAGCAGTTTGTTGATGTTATAGATTATTTAATCTGAAGAAAAAAAAATTAGTATAGTATTCATCAAATTCATTTTAAGCAAGTTCTTTTTTTAAATATTTTTTTATTTTATTATTAAATTTAATTCAGAATATTTTGTCATGACAAAGGCATGCCTTTTCCCCTCAGCCCCTTTTGTCTGGGGTTTTTATGGGGCTGATATTAGCAATATCTGGCTTGCTAGTGGAACATTTCAATTGGGATACTTGGTATAACTTGCACATCTATGAAATAAGAAAAAAAAATTGTATACCTCACTTTCAAGAACATAATCACCAGAATGAAACAGTATAATAAATTTAATTTCCCAGCAGTTCAGTGGGCTGAAAAATCAAAACTAAACAACCATTGGGATGCAGGGTGTGGGTTGACCAGCTTGGGCTACCTGTATGTAGAAGAACAAAAATAAAAGTACCTATTACTGCAAAGTAACAACAAAATAACCCTTCTCCTTGACAAGACTGATGGCAATGGGCAAAGATCGTAATTTTGCTTACTAGTTACAACTAATAAGTCAAAATAAATGCCTGGACTAACCCTCTGCTTTCTGCAAATCTGTCTTGATATATTCTACTTGGAAACAGTGTTTGTGATGTAAAGTTCATTCTCAAAGGAACCCTGGTTTTTTTTAAGTAGACTTCTGAAAGTAATCTAAAAGGTAGAATGATTAAAGATGTTAGAAGAAATTAAAAGGTAATTTATCTTATAATCATTCAGTGTCTAGACACCTAGATCTTTTCAAGATATGACTGTGCTAATTATTCATACAGTATACCAAAACATCTGATTTTGTCTCATGGTCAGCAGTTTATTTGTTGGCATGTTAGTTTTCTTAGTAGCCAAAATGCTAGCATTGGTTGTTCAGATGAAACTTGGCCAGAGAACATTACATCAATGCTATTTCAGATGTGTTTCATTTGAATGTCTCTTGTAATTATTCCTATATTCTGTTCGGATGACCATTTTGTGAATTTTTTTTTTACATTTATTTGAATGATATTTCTAATAATGTGTGTATCTCACTTATTTATCTTTTTTTTTTTTAAATCATGAATGTTCTCTTTTCACAATAGTGTTTTTTCATTAGCAAAGATATGTTTGCTTTTATTTCCAATCAGCTCTGTACAAATATCTTTTAAGTAAAACTGAGGTCATTCTGCTTTACCGGGACGCTTCCTTTGAAGTTTCCTTCACTCATATACCGACAAGACTGCTAATACAGTATTGACAGAACAGCCTTTCTTATCACTAACAAAGGCAGAAATAACTCTTGATTTTTTTATTTTTAATTTTTTTTTTTTTTTTTTTTTTTTGTATGTTTGCCTATTGGAAAGAACTCCCCCCCAAAAAAAATCCTATGAAAAAAGCAGCCTGTTTTTAGTTTTTCATTATTTTATTTAAAATGTTAGAAGATCAGATAGATTCAGTCGTTTTCTCATTATCCTCGGGCGCTCCACGCTAATACTCTATCAGTTTTAATGCCAGACTATTAACTATCTTTATGTAGGTCACTGAAAAACACTAAAACTAGACTGACAAACCAGGCCTGCTCTAGTTGTCAAGACTACTTACTATGGCCCATTTGGACACAAAAATTCCATTATCATTATCTTTTTAGTGCTCAGTAATTTTTTATTCCTCCTCAAATAAATACCAAAATAAATGCAGCTTTGAAATTGTTTGGTGAGACTTCTTTTGGAGTATGTGCTTCAAGCTGGGACTTCTCATTCCTGGGATCTTTGTTCCTATGCTGTATTCAACGTCAGTTGTGATGTGTTAGTCTGTGAATTAAATGACGATAATTTGAGCTGATTTATCCACCATGCACTCTATGTCAACCCTCTTGCATATGTGAATGAGCAAGCTTGAGTGTTTGAGATTATGGCACGTGAAAAGAAGTGCGGAATACAGTGTTCATTCATGTTCAGGACAGACCCCATGGTAATCCTCTGTTTAGCTAAGGGAGGAAGTTTATGTGCCAGACTGCTGCAGAAGAACAAGAAGAAACTATGCCACGGTGGGGTAGGGTGGGTGGTTACCAAACTGATCCAGATCCTGCCAGGGTTTGAATTTGAGCCTTTAGTTATGGAAGGCCATTGCAGCAGCCCACATTATGCCAGGGTTGGCTCAGAAAATGTTCAAAAAGCAATTTATTTGGATACCTTCTTGATACGTTTCTGAATGTTGTGTAGTAGTTGTATAATCTTTAAATGGGAATAAAACACTAAGCTGTGGAAATAACTGAGTTTGTGTTGAGCTTCGTTAAAGAATAAGACTAAATTAGAATAATAGAATAAGTATTTTTGTAAAAAAATGTTACATTAATCTGATGTAAGGAGAGAGAAAAAATGATAGTGTAAACAGAATGTTTTATTTACTCCATGGAGCTTTGTTCTAACTTATGTAATAAATTTTTTCAACTGTTTGTGGATTTTTAAATATTTTGAGTATAGAATTTTTGTTTTAAAAATCAAAACCAAACATTGTGAATTAAGGACTTTGTTTGTATTGTTAATGTTACCATGTAGGCAAATGAGAATGGATTTCTTGATGTTACTTAGTTTGTATGGTTTTTTATTTATAACCTAAGGATTTGCTTTCATACCAGATAGAAGCAGTTAACACATGTGAAACAAATATAGATTTTAAATAACTGCACCTATACACGGAATGGAATAAATGCCAGGAATAAATTTGATGTTTCTAAAGTTTCTACACATACAAGCAAAAATCTCAAACTTTGGGCTTTTGAATGAAAGAAAACATCAGTCTGGTGTTTATTAAACATACTAGAGATTTCATTAGTAATTCTTGAAATTTGAATAGACTACAGATGCCTTGGTAGCCTAAATGGGCAAGCATTTTCATGATGATATAATTTAATTTTTTAAAACATTTTTGTGGGGAGGATTAAATATATTAAATAAGATTTTTAAAATTATTATTTTGATACTACCAATATATGATACTAAAGAGGGCATAAGTATAAAATACAGTTCTCTAACAGACAATAGGAATTTTTTTTTTTTTAAGTAAAATATCGACTTGCCTAACCATGTACTAGAAACACAGTATGGAATTTTTTAAAGTAGACTGATTGTTTACTTTTAGACAATGGGGGGGTGAATTTTTAGAACTTTCTGCCTCTCTGACTGTCAATATTTGTACTTTTGTTCATTTTCTAAATACATTTAGAATAAATCTTAAAGTAGAAATTAAACTAAGCAGTGGGGCATCAAACATGATATACAAAGAAAACTGCAGACATTAATGATTTATATTGCAGAATTATGGCTACCTTGTATATTCTCTCAATAATTGTATTTGTTTGACTCTCTGGATTTTTTATAAATGATAATGCTTCTGCTATAACTGTCACATTGATTTCCAATATAACAATAGAAATGGAGATTTTTTTCTAAGTTCATTAATACAGATACTGTTACCTTCTTTTCTCACTCTCTCTTCTTTTACTTATTTTCTTTTTCTCCTCGATATGTCAGTTTAGATTTTCATTTTGTTTCATTTCTATTCATTAATCACTTATATCTGATAGCGCTTGTCATAGACATTTACTTAATTACTTTGAAGCTGTCTGAAGATGTGAGATTGTGAACAGTTGGCTTGCCAGAAAATCCTCACAGGATCTAGCTGCCCTGCACCCATGTCACTTTGTGCTAAACTCATTATCAATTATGGTACCTGGAAGAAGGTGGAGCCCACTGGGGAACAGAGATGGTTCCTTCTTGATCTGTACATGTTGAAAAACTATTGTGCACAGTTATAGTTCAGGGTAGGAGAGAAGTCACTATATTGACAAAAAGTTACAAGAGTAAAACTAAAATTTTGCTGCAGTAAAAGTAGTGTTTTCTTGATGTGCAATCATAAAACAGAGAACTATAGTTCTCTAAGACTGCACTACATGCAAATTCTATAAACGAGAGGCTACTTATGCTGACTTTAAATCGTTTACCGGATTTTCAGAAAAATACAACACTGTCAAACCATCAGCTAAATGGTAGACTTCTGCCTAAGCTTACCTAAGTTTCCATGTTGATAAATTATTTATAGTTCAAAATGATTTTTCTAAAAATCGGTCACCTGCTGTAACATGTATGGCTTTTCTATTATTTCTTTCAAGTTTTTGCATCTCCAGATAATGATTTTTTTTTTTTTAAAGATTATTTTATGAGCATAATGTTGGTAGTATAAGCTGTGGTGGGGAGGAATGACAAGCAAATAAGTAAATGGAGTTTTAATATATCTGTTCTTAAAATTGTTCCAGTGATCATTAAACCACCTATTATATTTCAGTCTCCAACAAATTTAATTCTTCTTCTTTTTCTTTTTTTTTAACTTTTCCTAGTTTAGTGTCATGAATAGACAATGAGAAGAAATAAACTGTTTTGATGCATTTAGTTTTTCTAGTGTAGATCTCATATACAAACAATACAACCTGAAACAACAGATGTAAACAAGATCTCATGCTACCTTGCTTCATTCTGAAGACTTTTAGAAAATTATTCTGAAAAATTGAAATTTAGTTTATTCTGGATTGGTGTTTTCAAACATTTAAATGTGTTTTTTTTTTTTGTACACTTTGAGGTGGGGTTATTTGCCAAAGAATATGAGGATTTGTGTTAGATAGGGCAACATTAACATGGTGCTCGGATGAATTTGCCAGCCAAACTGCTGCCAGTAAACTTTATAAATAAACTTTGTCCATCTGAATTTCCCTTGAGATGAAGTTATCTCATCTGATATTCCTGATGGAGCACCAGACTGTTTGTATTATTAACTGTAGCCCTGATGTGAAGTGACAATTGTAGTATAGCATGTTGCATGTACATACAAATTATTTAAGAAAAGATCCCTATGGTATCATACTCTTTTTGGTTTTTATATCATAAGAGTTAGATTTAAAAATAAAAAAAACCCAAAGAAACAACAGCTTATTACCTGACAAGATTTGTACTCAATAAAATTTCATCTTGAACATCTGAAATGTTCATTATACATCTTTCTCATTGTTAACTTTTTGTTTTGTTGCCATACTAATTATTGTAAATATGATATCTCCTTTATTGCTATAAATTGTTTTGAATTAAATTCTTTTTTTTTTTTTTTTTGCCTTACAAGAGATAACATCCTTATTCAGTTAATTTCGTAATTCACTTTATTTTTCTTTCTTATCTACAACACCTTTTTTTTTAATGTTGCAATTATTCTCAATAACTTACATTTATTTATTTCTCCTCCAGGAAATTGTTGATCTTTAAATTTCTCAGTGATCTGTTACCTGTGCTGTTAAAGGAAGTTTTTTGTTCTTAAATGAGGAATTATTTACAAAATGGCAGGAAGTAGTCCAGTTCTATGTATAACTTACATAATTTTGGATAATCGTTCCTAGACACTTTCAATGTGTATCTTTTGTGTTTGCATGCACACTTTATTATTCACTGATACAAGTTTACTTTAGTGTTAAGTACAATTTAAAATTTATTTTTTAAAAACTTGTGTCTATAGAATTTAAAGAATATTTAAAAAAAAAAACAATGGTGAAAGTATCTCCCTTTCTCTCTTATAATCGCAGGAATATAGAAACTTCCAATCTGATAACCACATAACCTTACCTGAATTCATTAGTGGATATAGAGGTAGTGATGATGAAAATCCTACCACCTTATGATCTTGCGCTTCCTCTCTTTTTGGATAGTCATGAATAAAATTTCTAATTATTGCAAGCAAGGACACATAATAAACTTAAGGAAAACAGCCATCTATGTTACATAACCTACAAGATGAAGATTGGTAAATGATCAAGATTACCAAGATCTTGCTTTTTCTAGGGTTCTGAGTTTCATGAATAATTTATTTGCCCCTTTTTTGTAAAAAAAAAAAAAGAAGAAAAAAAGTCCTTTTTTTTTCTCCCCAATCTAGCATTACACACTACATTTTAAATAAAGAGAAGAGTATCTAGTAAAATATTTTTATTGATACTTTTAAAATGATTAAGTTGAATTTTTGTGTGTGGTTATGCTAGTTTTAAATCCGCACAATTACAAAGGGAAGTCTTAACAGAATAAAGGGGGGGAAAAAACAACAATTAACTATTACTATGTTGTTTATGACCGGGTTGTATTGCATAGCAGCTTGAATTGTTGGAAAGAAAGTGCTAAAGCTATCAGGATCTGTATAATACACTAAAGTGTATTAGAAATAACAGCTCCAGAAGTTCAGATTTTTATAAATTGTTGGTTGGACCTCTTTATTTTATATTTGCAAGTGTGTATGTTCCTATTTTATATAATCCACAATATAACATGAACATTTTAACTTTATTTTTACTTGATTACTACAAGAAGCTGTGTTCTCAGATTGAGAGAATTTGTATCAGTTAGATTCTTCAGCTGGTTTACTTACACTGTCATTCTTAACAACAATCTTTTAATTTATTTTGTATGGCTCTACTACTAAAAACATCATTTTATTCTAATGTGGATACTTATGTTTACTAGTGGTTTATACCTTTGATAAGAGATGGACATTTTTTTATTGGCCACAGAGAGAGAGAGACAGACAGACAGACAGACAGTGAGTTCTTCGTAATCATTTTGAAAAAAGGCTTATGTTTTTATTTGGATGTCAAAAATGCGAACTAGATAAATTTAATAGCTCTCCCTGAATACTCTTCCTTTGAAGCCCATATCCTGACTTTGAGGCTCTGTATACTCTTAAATGTGTGAAACCTAGAAACATTTTAGAGAATCTGTACTAAACTCTTTTCTATTATTTTGTTGTTGATTCTTAAATGTCCACTTCCATGCCTTCACCTTATATTTAAGGTAAGAACAAATCAGGGATTACATCATGGAAGCTGGAAATCTGTATTTTATAAACACTGGTAGTCAAAATTATTGCATCACCTAAATAACTAATTTTTTAATAAAAAGTGTAAGTATACTATGACTAGTGCAATATTCAAGCTTTATTTTTATCTGATTTATTACTTGTATAGTTCTTTGGTTAAAATAACTATCCTTAGTCATATGTGTACACTTATCAAAGTTATCACTTTATTATTCTACAATTACATTTCTAGACTATCTTACTCTATTAGGAAAGATGTTTCAGTACATGTGCCCTGTGAATATCACAATATGTTTACTTGGCTTTGTTATGTTAAAACACATTTTTACATTGTAACATTCTTAAAACTAGGAATGGCATTCAAATGAAATCCAGGTGAAATAGAATTTCTGTAATATCTGTTTCCCACCCTGTCTCTCCCCAGTTTCATTTGAACATCTAGTATTTGACTTAAAAAAGCATAAACACTGTTCTGTAGGGAAAAATCTAAAAGAAACATTAGATTTTCAGATGAAATTGTAACTATTTGAGATGAAATGTTAAAAGTCAGCATGCTGTAGATCCTTGTTCTCAAAGCTGTTTCACGATTGGTAATTTCTTTGACCTCATAAAAGGAATTTCTGGGGGGATTTTAGTTGTTAAATTAGAACTGCCAAATTTACTGAAAAATATGGATCCTGTTTCGTGTAAAATGATTGTTTTTTTTAAAATTTGTTTATTATTAACAACTTTTTACTCCTTGATCTGCATGCTGTTGGTTGGATTTTTTTGTAGATAAGCATGATAGCTTTTTAGGGTTTGATATGACAGAATTTTTTTAACCCCTTAATTCTTAACAGAAAATGCTTGCTTGTTTTGTTGTTTTCTTTTTTTACGGATGTGAAACTTTAATTAATTTTTTTTCCTTTCTTCTGGAAATGAACTCATTCATTTTATTTTCTTTTAGTATAATATCAGTAAAGTGAAGATAATAAAATAACATAGTGTCACTTTTAAAGGGAACATTTTTTATTTTATTTTTTTTTCTTTTTCATATTTTTCTCAAAGCAGATGAACTACTAAAAATTTTATTTAAAAAGCAATAGCAGCAATGCAGTGTATTTGATGGGTTCTTACATGAACAGGTCTTCAAAATTCTTCAACCTGTATTAAAGCTGAGAGTTAACTATAAGTGGCAAACAGAAGAGATCAACCTACTTGTACCTCTTTTTTCAGAAGCCTAATGACACACTTAATTTGGCGGCTAAGAGATAACTCATTATGGTTTCTTCTAGTTCTTCACTGGCTGGCTGTGTGGATTTTCTCTGGTTTTCTCGCAAGTCTAAAGTATGATGCATTTGGTTAAAAACTTTAGCCAGGCTTGCTGCTGAAGTTAAAGCATGCCGGCCATGTCTTAAAGTGTCGTGGCAGAAGGGTGGGTTTTCTACGGGCACCCCCCAACTCTGGTTTTTCCAACATCTAAAAGTAGAGAGTTCTAATAAGGATTTCCCCAAACTTGGCATTGCCAGGCCCCTCAAAAACTTGGACAATCTTCTTAGTTTTATGTTTATTTTGGAGAAATGGCTATTAATTATCAGGAAATATAGTATTAAAGTTTCCATATAGCATTGCTTCTGCTTGTTTTCTTTCTTTTATTTTTGGGAATGGTACATGTTGTTATATCAACAGATCAGCTGTGTGTAGGGATTTAGGTTTATTTGACAGTAAAAGCTTTCTCAAGTTATTCAAGATTTTGGTAAGTTTGGCATATCATGTATCAGTTTGTATTCTTTAACATAATGACAAGAATAACATTTTACTACAAAAATGATCTCTTGATTAATGGCTAAATAAAAAAAAATGTTCTAGAGTTAGGATTGGTTCTCTGGGCTGTTCTAGTCACCTTATTAATATAGTGGGTTAGTTTAGACTTTTCCATTTTCCTTAGTAATAATAGGGAAAGATTGCTATAACATAGGTTTATTAGTTAGCTGTATTAGTACTAACAACGTGATTGGAAAAATCCTAACTAATCCACTAACTTCTGTAAACATTGCATATTTCTTGGAAACTTTGAAAGTGTGCATTTAAATGGTTGATTATACGACCAATTTCAATTTGATACTCTTGTAACTCTCTTTTTTCTGCATATGTTTTTCATGAATTTCATTTAATGTTTATCAAACTGATGTTTAAAACTTCCATTTTACTATTACTATAAATTGATTTGACATATTACTTTGTAGTTCTCTTGTGGAGATTTTAAAGAAAATTAATGGCATATTTATCCTTTGAGGTAACAAATGAAGGTCCTTAAATTTTCCTAGTGTGTACATTATCCACAGCATGTAAACAGAAATAGTGGTGAAGAATTGATTTTTTTATAATTGTGTGTGAAAGGGCAGCCACAGAGACAAATAAAGGAAAGCCTCTTCCTGTTACCCTAACAATCACATGGCCATTGATTTTACATGTGTCCTAATCTTTAGAATGACATCTCTTTTCATCAGACAATTGCACATGTAATTGAAATTGGTTTCCAGGTCTTTGGCTGAAAGGATACAGATAGGGTCAGATCTATTTTGCAATATTAGTGATGCTCTTGAGAGTTTATTCCAAGGAGATTAGGAAACCATCTAGATATTCTCTTTTAACTATTGAAGCAGTAATCACTGGTGATTTTCTTCATATGGTCAGAAATGCATTTGGGTAGTTTAAGTCTAAATTTTATCAGGAAAATTAAAAGAATAATGTTAATAAATGCCTTTTCTTAAATAAACTTGCAAGAAATAAGCTGGAAAATTACAAAGAAGCTGATTCCAAACATAGTAAGGCCTCGGTACACCTTTTTTCTTTTTTTTTATCTGTTAAATATAACTCTACTATTTTCAGGAATTTAATACTGTTAGTGGTGTTAACATTTTTAGGTGGGTTATTTTAGTTCAATAAATACAGAAGCAGAAAACAATCATGATTTGAATGAGCTTCTCTCTCTCTCTCTCTCTATATATATATATATATATGCCTACCAGCCAGATGAAGTAAATAGATAGATCTATTAAGGGGACTTTTATACTTGATTCTTTGTTACCTATTTCTGTTTGTCTTTCTAATGTACAGTTATGACTAATTTTCACTCATTACCTCAACTTTTATAAAATTATCAATACTTTAGCAAACTGTTCCTTTTATCTTCCTCAAGATGTTCCAGATATGGACTGTTGGGCTTTTATGAGGATAACTTTCATCAATCTAAATTCCATTAATGACAATAGTCTTGATGCTAGTTATCTTGATTTTTAGTAGCAGATTTGAATAAAAATCATGGCATAATTATTGCTAATTGAATTCTATATCCACTGTCCCATCAAGCTTTCAGTTCACATACTAAGCATTTTTAAAAAATTATTAACGTTAGCCACATTTTGGTGATCTCCAGAGGGGCTGATGAAGGATCATATATATATGCTCCTTTCTCTTTCTTTTCTGAGCATGTTGCTCTCAATCTTTTTATAGGACTAAGCATGATCTGCTAAGACTATTGTTTGTCTAAAACAAAAGTGAGTAATTACCGGTCAAGTACCCTTTATCCAAAACACTTTGGGGCCTGACTGCTTATTGGAATTCAGATAATTTCAGTTTTTAGTTATGTTATACATATTGTAGGTATTAACAAGATTATTATATGATCAAATTCATCATTTTTTTTTACCTATGCAAAATTTTTCTATTATTCATTAATTTTTGAGATTCACTTTCACTGTAAAATTTCAATAATTGACCTTTCTGCTGCTTTAAATCATTGATGGTGGTGATGCCCACCCCATACTCACTCAATCATTTCACAGCTGCACCACAGTCAAGTCTTTGCAATACCTCAACTTGCTTAGCAGTTGATAATGAATTTGCTTCCTCTTCTTTTTCATGGTGTTTCTCATAAGGGTATCTGATGGTCTTTTTGACATGTTGACTGTAAAATGAAAGCTCAAATGCACTAAATAACCACAAAAGTCACAAGGTCAAGTAAGAACCAGTGACTATAGACTGTTCTGATAAACAAGTAGATTTCCTGCACTACAGGTCAGGGCCGGATTTTTACGGTTCTTGTTGACTCAGTTCCAATTTCCTGTGCAAATTGGCAGTGATGGTGTGTTAAAAAAAAAAAAAACCTTCAGATTTCGGGGGTTTTTTCCCGGATGCATGGATAAAGGATACTTGACGTGTACATAGATCTGATGGCAGCTAAAAACACTTTCATGAAGCTAACTTGGAGAGATGTTATACATTGTGTCATTACTAGAGTTGATAATATTGTTGTTAAAGTCTTTACATGGACAAGCAAGGTGTCCCAATGTACTTTTGATGTATGGTTTGATTAAATGTCAGTAATATTTTAACAGCAGAAATGGTGGTGAAAGTTTGAACCAAGCAGCCTGGGGGTCCAGCATCAACCATCTCTGTAATGTTTATTCTCTGTTTCACTACTTTCAGTTTTAAATAATGTTCGCTTAGGAAAAAAAAGTATTTCAAATTTGTTTATTATTACAGACTCGCTAACAGTAACTGACATTCGCCTGCAAACCCATCAATATTTGGCTTTTGCATAACAGTATAGGTCCCTTTTATTGTCAGATATTGACAATGTATTATTGGTTAGGCATATTTTGTGGAACACCTCTCCAATAATTTATTGTTTGAGATTTATCACAGATTCTACAGAAAATACATTACAGGATCTCAAAATATAAACAAGAAAAATCTGACAGAAAAATGATAATTTGTTTTATTAGGGAAGTCATGAAAACAACTCTTCTTGGAAGATGGTTTACAAGGTATTTATGAAGGGAAACCCTTTTATATTCATTGGAACCTGTAACTAAATTTAGTAACATGAGAGACTAGTACACAGAAGTGGCTAAAGGGTTCTCTGCATAAATATCTATCAGCTGACTTCCACAGACTGATTTTGTGACTTTTTTTTTTTTTAAGGGTTCTTTACAGTAAAGATGAAGGAAATCTCAGAAACCAACAATAAAAAATGGGAGGACATTGTTTGGCAACTGCATCTTTTATTTTCAGATCTTCCCTGAACATGACATGTACATTGCTTTTTTAATCTACCTGTAAGGTTATCTCCCCAAAGTTCACTGTCATCTTTCTGTGTAAAATTCATTATAGTCCATTATTTCCTGTATCCACATTCCATTTCTCTTGTTGAGAATCCCCCTGACACTAGGAACTTTGTTTAGGTTGAAAGGATAATGAACAATACCTGGAATATGGAGCATGTATCACAAAATCTTAGAAGTCCTCAGTATGTTTTCAGTCTGTTCACACTGGAACATAATCTTACAATGACCCTTTAAGTGGATACAGATGTAGGTGTAAAGCATCAGTAGCCTAAGAGTTTTGTTAAACTTATAAAGGTTTCTTTTTTGTCAAAAATGTATGTTTTAATCTATGTATGCAGACATTTGTGCTCTCTCAGACTACCTGGTTTGGCTAAGCATTCCAGGCAGACCTAACAAAAATATGCTTAGTTATGATGGATATTTAGGGAGGTACACTAATGGAAGAGACATATAACAAATTTAAAATCAGTGTTCCTATAAAATTTGTAAACTTATATTCTATTTAAATAACAGCTAATTATTAGAAATTTTTCTCTTTAAAAACAATTATGCATATATGATTTTAATTGCATGTAATATTTTTTGTGCATAAACATTATATATATATATATAATATGTTTAAGTATGTGTGTTTTATATTTTCTGTAATAAAAATTAAGGGTTAGGGTGATATTTTCCAGTCAATCACTACTGCTAGTTTAAATGCTCCCCCTCAATATTAAATCCTCATGAAGGTGACAAGAGAAGAAGAGAGAAGATTACCAAAACATAAGTGTATTAGTTAGTTAACAAATTACAATACCAATAAAAACAACAAAAAACACTCTCCCTGCCTCTTTGCTAAATTCATACACTCTTTTAGCAGTGTTTTAGGTTATTGGTAAAATAGTTACCCTTACACAAAATTAAACCCCAAAATATTTTATTGTAATGTTTTTATTATGTTCTGGTTTTGTAAAATGTTATTTCTTAAGAATTCCATTATTTTATCTTTTTTTTAAAATAATTTTTTTAATAAACTGAATTGCCTCCATATGAAAAATATGTTAGGTAAAGGGTTTAATTTCTTTTTACTACTACTATTTTGTCACAACATTATTCGTGAGACTATTCATTAGAAATTACTTGAAATTTAATCAGTTCTTTATTGGCTACATTTTGTTTACTGCAACACAAATTTGACAGTCTTATTGATATGACAAGAATAATATTTTTTAAATGAATTTAGATACCATTAAGTGGATTTATTTTGTTTTATACTTTTATCTATGGTTCTTTTTTGTGTCTTGAGATAGTAAAATAAAAAATTTACTGCAAAGAAATTGATTACCTGAAATGTGTCTGGCATTGTAAAGATTTATTTCAAAACTCCCTGTACAACAAAGACTGTTCCTGGTGGGTCAGAGGTGGGTAAATTTTAAAGGAATAATTTTGCACTTATTTCATGCATACAATCTTTCTTTCTTAGAAAAAAACTGGGGAAAAAAAAAACAGTTCTCTCAAATCACAAACAAGAAAGTGTCAGTGTGTTTTGTATCTTGAAGTAGTTGAACTCCTTAGGGGTTAAATGATCCTATTAAGTTGTTTAGAATCAACACTGCCTGTTTTCTTTTCACAGCTTATGTCTATTGACAGTGAGCATAGCTGACTAGTAGAGCCCCCTGGTAACCTGAACATGCCACCTGTTTAGTATAAGAGAATTTCAACATTTGCCCAACACATTTGTTTTGGTTTTTTTTTTTTTTTTCCTAGGCTCTATAAAACCATTATTGGGACAGTTAGTCATTTGTCAGTGTAGATTTGCTGTAGGGTATTAAATGTGGTTGTGAATGTGCAGGCCTTGCTTAACAGCCACCAGTAAAATTAGTGTATCTTTTGTGCCAATACAACCAACAACAATTACCTTTGGAACTCTCTAAGCTTGCAGACATCAACTCTTTTTGAGTTACTACAACCTTTTACACAGGAATAAAACATTGCAAGTAATGGAAAAACCAAACATTTGTTGACTTTGCATTCAGTTTTGTTTAAGTAATGAGAAAAATATTATTCCCAAATGCAAGATTATATTAAAATTGTGCAAAACCAAGAAAATCTTGGAAACTTATTATTTACAGTTGTTAAATATAAAAGAATATTGCTTCATATAAGTGGGTAAATTGTGTTCATAATCTTCCATGAATTATTTTAAAAATGCTGAAATTTGCAAGTATGAACCTGAGATTTTATTGATATATACTGCATGATTGTCAAATATCACCAAAACTATAGCTTATATTTTGGTGACTACTTATGTGTAAGTGAATGAAAAATAGGGTTTTCTTTGGGCACTTTGGTTTCCCTCATGACTTGACAAAGAAGCACTAGTAGGAACTTTTCTATTTTATACCCTACAAGGCACAGGAATGGTAACACTTGTTAATGGTAGCTGTAGCTATAGGAATGTGCATTTTTGAATGAGTCAGGTGAGTATGATATGTGAGGTTTGATAAAAAAGTTCTGGGATTAAATTTATTCTTACAAAACTAATGGGCAACGCAGTTAATCAAATGTATCTCCTTCAAAGCAGTCCTGGCATTTTTAAAGTAAATTTGGTACTCTTCTTTTTGGTAATGTCTTTCAGTTTTAAAGTCACATTTTGGATGATGGTTGGCACATCCTGAAATCTCTCTCCTTTTAGGATTTTTTTAGTCAGAAGAACAGGAAAAACCCATTTGGTGCCAAATCCAGTGATTGTGGAATGAATTCATGGTGCACAACACCCTCAATGTCAAAAAAACATAATCACCGTCATCTTCATTCCTGACTACACCTGTCTAGCTTTCTTTGAGGTGACAACAAGGTCTTCCACTAAGATGACTGATGCTTCGCCTTTGGGACATAGCCATAAACTCAAATCTTGTCACCTGTAATGATACTGCACATGACGTTTTCATCATTTGCTATACTATCATTGATTTCTTGAGACACTGTGAGGCAATTTTCCAGAGTAAGAACTCATGGTACAGACTTTGCTGAGACTCACTTTATTCCAAAATCTTAGGTCAAGATTGTTTGGCATGTTCTTTAGGAGATGCCACTTTTTTCTGCCACTTCACAAATCATTTATCTGTTATCATGAATCATTACATGAACACAAGTAACTGGTTCCTTAGTGTGAGGTGCATGACTCATCATTGACAGATGTTTGGCCATTTTTAAATTGAGCTAATCACTAAATATTTTCAAATACCTGAGAGCTTCATCCTCAAATGTGGTTTTTAACATTTCATAGATATCTGTGGTTGTCTTACCAAGTTTCACACACAATTTGATGTGCATGTGTTGCTTCTTCAAGTCAGACATTTTATAAAAACATCAGTCACTCAACACTGCGACAAGATGGCAGCTTCTTGCTAGAGGTATGATGGCAGCATTGCCAACAATGCCACCTGTTTAATATCCCTTAATTTTTCTATGCTAAATTTAGTTCTGGAACTTTTTGATCAGACCTTGCATGATGGTCAAAATGTATTTCATCTGTATGGAAGAAGTTTGAATTTTGCTGATAAGGAAATAATTTTTTTTTAGAACTTCTCTACTTAGTAATGGGAGTAGCTGAAAGAAACCTGTACAAAAACAATGAGCTAAAAGAAATCCTGCTGACTGCCGTCTGGAGTCCTGGTGGAGCAAGCAACTTGTGTGTTAAGCTCCCCTGTCATCAATTTGTATCTATTCAGGATAAAGAGTGGAAGAAAATCTGATATGTAACTTCTAGAATGGCCATTTAGAAAAGAAACAATGATATGATTGAAAAAAACAAACAAATAAAGAATGGAAAACTTCATTGTGTACTGTCAGTTTTGGTGAACCTCCCATAGTATGATTTCTTTTCACTCTTCTCTACCAGTTTGTTTTCATTGTAGGGACTTTTCATTTCCTGTCTTATGATGCACAGGAATGGCAACACTTGTTAAGGGGAATCATGTCACTATACAACCTTATCTGGTATGACTACAGACTACAGTTGTAGACATTATTCATGGGGAAAGTTGTTGATAAGATTGGTTTCTGAATTGCATTTAGCAATTATCAGCCATGATTTAAATAATTTTGTCGTCTCTAAATAATCTATACTGAGTAAATATAAAGATCTGATTTGGTTTGAATATCATAGATTAGGTAGGTTTATAAAAATATATTTTTAATCTATATTTATACTTTTCTTCTGTAGAAAGTGCAGTTTATTTGGAACATCTCACTAAATATTTTAAAAAAATAGATGGCATTACTTTAGGTGAATTTTGCTCTAGAAATTTCATATCAAGCAGGGAAAAAAGTTAATACCAATAACTTTAAATCAATTCATTAATGCAAATTGGGAGTGTGGAATAAATTTCACATTAGGTTAAATTCTCCTTCAGAATTAGAAGGATTTCTAGGTAATCAATAAAGCAATGCTTAAAACAAAATGTTCTCTCCAGAATTTTAATAATTCAAACAAGAACAGAGGCATGTTGTTTATTAAGTATGAAAAGTTATTGGGTAGTATCTTACCACCTTTTAATTAGAAGTTACTGAGTTCATGCTTTGAATGACTACTATGAAAATAATAGCGCTCAGTGAAAGTTGATGGAAATGTCCAAGTATCTTTTTCATCTTCTAATAAATGAGTTTCTTATCACTGTTGAAGGAAAGAAGAAATAATGACAGGTCTTTATTTATAAACCTGAATCTAACTTTTTAATTGAAGATTAACTGAAAATATCTTCTCTTTTTTCTTTGTGCAGGGTTTGATCGAAGCATTCCTGGATATCCTAACTTTGAAGTAGTGGGCAATGAAAACCTGGGCGAATTTAACCTTATGATTTCTGATGTTCGCTTAGAAGATGATGCAGAGTTCCAGTGTCAGGTGATGCCCACTTCTGACAACCCAAAACTTAGTGCCTCAGCATTCCTGACTGTTCGAGGTAGGTGTGTTGGTACAGCAGTAAGGATTTGTTGACCTGGCAATGTTTTGGACATTTCTATAAATCAACTGGTTTGCTATGATATACACAGTAGTGTTGCTTATGTGAAAGCAGTGTGTCTGAAATTAGTTAACATTTAGCTGATAACAAGAAGAAAATAGTTTACCATGCATTGAACATCAGCCATTGGCAAATAGATTTTACAGTAGCAAAAAATATTTACTACACTGTGATAGTACCATCTTTTAGAACTAAGGGGTTGTTTACTTCACTGATTCATTTCTACTAAATATTTCTCATTGCCACACAACATTTGGTAACGTACCTCAGTATCACTCAACGTATAAACATATGTATGATACATTTAAAACCCTCCACTTTATTCATCTTGCAGTAGTGAAATACTGCAGAGCTATAGCCACTTAGAAATGGCTTAAAGCTAGCAGTTTGAATAGGATACCTTGTATGTTGCTGGATTTTCCTTTTTCCTGAGCAGTGGTTCAGAAAATTTTTTTCAATAATATAAAATAGAGTAAACTCATAATTGCAGCAAACAAACCATGTTTTGTTAGATTATTCTTGGCTTGAATGTTGTGTAGTCAGAGAGAGGTAAGTAATTTTACTTGGATTGCTATAGCCCCAGAGTAAACATTCTGCACAGACTTTAACATAATTTATAATAAATGTTTATACATTGTACTATTTCCACATCTTGAAATAGTGGCAATTTTAATGGAGTTCTGATGGGATTGAACAAGTGGTAATGAGTGGTGAACTTTATTTTTGCTGAGTGATAAGCAGACTCAATGAACTTGTCTATGTTGTCATTCTTTATCAAGTAATAATACATTACTTTATCCTATATTGTTGGGAATTTGTCCTTATTTATTTTTCATTTGATTTTCTGTTGTACATTAATACTGTGCTTTTTTGTTTAAATCTAATTTAACTTTTTAAAACTGTCAGTAAAATGGGTTTGTATGACAGACCCATGTGAACCACAAAGTCACTGGGTTTGTAAAGAAGGCTGTTCTGGTGAGGTACTTAGCTTGTACCTTGAGAATGTGTTGTTGTTTATTTCAAATTTGCCAGGAATGTATAAAAAATGGTCAATGTTGGTAATTTCATTTGGTATCATTGACTTTTTTGTGAATTTGTGCTGCTGTGTTATATAATGTAAAGGGAAGATCCTCAGAGCACTGCTCATATTAACATTTTGTATGTACTCTGTATGCTTTTGTAAATTAAATAGGGTGTCTATTTACTTTTGAGAAATCTGAATACATCAGGGGTTGGCAACCTTTTTGCCTCTGTGGGCCAGATAGCGTATTAATGAGTGGACGGTAGGCCAGATAAATGCCATAAATAAACTTGAAATATGAGAATTATCCATTTAAATACATCTAGTTATATTTTGCATGAAATCAATGAATAATGCATGCTAGAAAATCATTTTTGCTTAATCAAGGATGTCAATTAGTAATCAAAGAACTCAGTTTAGTCGCAATTTATTTCAATCAAGGAATCTTTTAAATCTATTAAAAAGACACAAAGAATCTTTAAAGCATAAAAAGTATAAATATGATGCATTGAATGGTGGTAAATTAAGTATAATAAAAAAAACTTACCTAATTTTAATGCAAAGAGTCGAATTAATGTGAAACTTGCTGCTGTTTGTTGCTTGAAAGCTCCTCAATATTGGGTGTCAGACTTGTTGATGCCAATAGCAAGACATTATCCAAATGGGCATCAGTCAGTCTTGTTCTCAAATGGTTCTTGGTGTGCTTCATTTTTGAAAATAATTGCTCAAACAGATAAGTGCTGCCAAACAATGATGTCATCTTTTTTGCATGGATAACTAAGTTAGGATACTTCCCACTAGGATGAATATATTTTCTATAAAAGTCAAGCACTGACACACCTTCAGAATGAAATTTCGATCTCAATATGTTGTCACACTGCATCTCAATCAATTCCATTTGATAAATTTCTGATGCAGTGTCCACTTCCACATCAAGTGGAGTAGCAAACAGCTTGAACTCATTTGCATGCAAACAAAAATGAGCAAAATGAGATGAAAACTCTTTACTCAATTCTTGGACCATATTCACAAAAATGCATGGATCTTGTGCTTTACTTTTTGAAAAGTAGGAAAATGTGCACAATTTCCTTTTTGAAGCTGGTATTCCCACAATTGTAGCTGTCTTTCAAAGGCCACAATATAACCCTGCATCTCATTTATCAGCTGATTTTTTCCTTGAAGTTATTTAAATGAGATATAATGTCCACAAGAAATGCCAACATTGCAAGCCAATCAGGATCAGGAAAATGCGAAGCATCTTCATTTTTGCTTTCAAAGAATATTGCCACCTCTTCATGCAATGCAAATACTCTTTCCAGCCCTGACCCTTGTCTAAGCCAATGTACATTGCAGAAATAAGCTAGGTTCCCATATTCTGCCTCTGTATCCAACAAAAATTGCTGAAACTGGCAATGATTCAATCCACGAGATAGAATCAGATTTACTGACTTCACAACAATGTCCATAATGTTCTTTAATTTCAAAGACTTGGCACATAATGCCTCTTGATGGATAATGCAATGAATTTTAATCAGTTTCTGTGTTATTCCAAGGTTTTCCATTTGTCCTTGCAGCAATGCGATGATGCCTTTTTTCTGTCCCACCATGGTGCCCCATCAGTTGTGATGCCAATTAGCTTTGACACATCAAGTTTCATTTCTGACATCATTTTCAACAAAGCTTAAAAAATGTCTGCTCCAGTAACCATGTCCTTCATAGGAATTAATTGAATAAAGTCTTCAAAAATTTGGAAATTTAACATCACTTCTCGCACAAACAATGCAAGTTGAGCATTGTCTTTCAAGTCAAAGTCTGTGTTCTCACCAAGCAAAATTGAAAAAAATTGCAATTCGTTGCAAGCATCCCTTAAACAACTTTTAACATCTGCTGACATTTCTTCAACTCATCGTGTGATAATTCTTGAAGACAGGTTGATAGATGCAAATAAAGATTTCTTTTCAGGACAAATAATATCCACCACTGCCAGTAAACATTGTTTGACAAACTCCATCTGTAAAAGGCTTCATCTTCTCTGCAATATGTTTTGAGACTTCGTAGCTGGCACGAATATTTCCTTTATTTTCATTGCTTATCTTGGCAAAAAATGATGTTTGTTTTCCAAAACTAGCCTTCAATCACTCAACTTCATCTTTCCTTGCTTGTCCAGTAAACTTGTTAAAATTTCCACTATGGTGGGTCTCGTAATGTCGCCCAATATTTGCCACCACCTTCACAGCAACATTTTCTAGGCAAATGAGGCAAACTGGTTTCCTAGTGTGCTCGATGAAGTAATCTAGTGTCCACATGTCTTGGAAATTTCGGCACTTGGCATCTACCTTCCTGCATTTTGCATTCATTGGCATGGGAATTTTTCTTATTTCGAAACTAGAGTTATTCAACAAGTATCGTAGCACATGTAAATATCTGGCTCACCTGATATCCTGTTGTTGCAAGAGATGTCAAGAAGTCAGGTGATATACCTATCAGTACATGAACTGTCGCCATAGCATGCCTTTTAACCACCAAATCTTAGGTAGCATCATTCTGTGGCAGAAGTAGAAAAGGGGTAGTAATTAGTCCGAAATATTCCTTGCAAATCACTTGCCTATGCTGTTTCTGTTCACAAATTTGAACGACCCCATGTGAAAACATGCGCGTGCGCGAAGAGTATCTAATACATATTAATAAGGTAGTTTGCTTTCCCGTCATTTGTATATACAGAAGAAGCCGTTTATTATAATCATGGATGATGTTATCAAACAGTTATTGTTATCAAAATCAGTCAGTCTCAAACACTTTATTTAAAATGAATTAAAAATTAGCCACTTGCTGTAATCAAAGTTCTGGGTATTGTTATCAAAACTTTCAGGTTATAGCCAGCCACCTGCCTGGGCAGGCTTGTCCCTCACCAGGTACTCCCGGTTGCGTCACTGGCCTCTGCAGTAACTCACATTTGTATCACCGGCCCCTGACATCTTCCTGTTGCTCTGCCACCCTGATAGAAACATGGACAATACATGCTGGCAACAGGGGCTGGAACTCGAACTGTTATCACACTAGGACTGATGCAATCGAGCCGCGCTCCCATTGGCTAATGCCAACGTTCATGGGCTGTAGGTTGCCAACCCCTGGTATACACCATAGAATATATGTAGTATGTGCCATGGTTGCTCACTTGAGTGGGCAGTTGTGATTCAGTTCTCCTTGGCTATTTTTGGTGTCTACGCAGTTATCTGACTTAAAGTGCTTCTCTTTGGCTTTTTACTACAGCTCCTCAGATTGGTTTTGGTTGGGTTATTACTGGAAAGCTTACATGTCATCAGATTTTGTAAGCACTCAAGTTACTTTATATTGCATTCATAATGTATAATTTTTTTTAAAATGTTTATATTTTCAGTGCCTCCAGATACTCCTGAGATTGAGGGCTACCTAAATGGATCTGTTGTGGAAGTTCCATACACACAGCAATATTTGCAACTGTCTTGTTTGGCTCGAAATGGTCGGCCTGCTGCCACAATAAACTGGTATAAAGACTCAGAGAAGCTGACCAGTGGCATTGAGGACTCCACCATCATTATCCCTGGGGACAAGAGATTAATAGCAAAGAGCAAGCTGACTCTTCAGCCAAAGTACGGGTACAAAGACAATGATGCATACATTACATGTCAGGCTACAAACAATGCGGTACAAGGTCCTCCCCTTGAAACAACTGTGCAGCTCAGCATCTTGAGTAAGTATGTCACATTTGATCACTTACAGAATGGGTATGCTTGCTTAGCCATTGGATTGATTTTTTTTTTCCATTAGAAATATCAAAAAAAAAAAAATGCTTTATTACATACTGGTTTATTTGATTGTGTGTGTTATTAAGAGAAAAACACAAATTGGCTATAAAATCAACATTTCTAACTAAACTAACATCAAAGCATCTCCAGGGGGAACCTTCAAACAACTGTTTATTTATTTATTGCTTATTAAATTTATTTTTATTCGAAGAAAATAAATATCATCTAACAATCCATTCCACAAAATGATTGTAGGTAAAGGAATATAAGTTGTACTTCTTGATTTTATGAATGTTCTGGACTATTTTGTTGTTCTGTTTTATTTATTTATTTATTTTATTTTGGCTTGGCTTTAAATCAGTCCATTCGTGAAAAGATGTAAGCTTTCTGCAGTGTTCTAGATTTTTGTTTTACACAGCCTACCTTTCATTAAATGATACCTGCTGACTTTGACAAATTAGTAGAACCTTAACTGTTGAAAAGGTAAAAGAACAAACTGTAGTTTAATTGACAGTATTAACCAGATTTGTAGCCCTTCCTGTTTGGATTTTTTAGTTTATATTTGAGAAAGAATTTTTGCTGAATTTTTTTTCTATATATTAAACCTTTTCCACTGCATTTGAGTTGTTCTTAAAAGTGCAACGTGCTTATCCATCTTCATCACTACCTCAACATGACACTAGTTGATATACACTTTCATTTTGAGTTTCCTAAAATAAAGGCCTCACCAGAGAGAAACAGAATTCATTTTGTCTTTATAGTTGTCTGACTAACTTCCTGGTGTTATCTGTACTTATACATGTGTCTCTTTTTTCTTTCATGGGTTGGCTTTTGATCCAGTCAGGTTTCATTTGATTGTTTCTAGTATATATTCTCTGCTCTGCAGGCAATGAGTCGTCTTTCTCTAGAGTTCATGTTCTGTCATTTGGAACATTTTGTAAATAGTTAGCAGCATAAAGTTTGAAAATTTTTAATTTCCTTTAAATGAGCATGTAACAAATTCTTAAAACCATTGACAATTTTTCTTTACCACCTTTCTTTTTTTTTTTTTTTGAGGTGTTCCAAGCAATTTTCATACTGAAAAGCTATTATTTCTTATTGTTATTTGGAAAGAGTACCAGATCACTTGACCAGAGACAGGCAGGTAAAGACTGCTTGAACCTGTGAGTGGCTAAAAGGATGATCCCACTGCTAAATAAAGAATTTCATGATAGCCAGTTTAGTCTGGCAAAAGGTTAAGAGTTAGCTTGAACATATCATCTCCTCACCTTAGTAGTAGCAACAGACAGAACTAACCAGTGGATCAATGTTTCTGTCATGATGTTGAGAAAGATCACTAAACCATAAGTTTAGTAGTTCTGTTACTACTTACAGGCCGATGGGAAATGCCTATACTCCCCGCTAACTTTTCTTATTTCTGTCTTGCCTGACGTTTCTTTATACCATACTGAACATCATACTCTGTTTACTGGTACTTTTTTTTATATGAAAAAATGTTGAATACATCAGTCAGATCTTGTCCTAAAGTAGCAATGGTATGAATTAGCCAATCCAAGCAGCCATAAATGTTTTGAACTTCCCTCATGGAAGATGCCTTCCTCTTCTCAAATTACATACAGTATACTCCGTAAATAACGGCACCCTCAGGGAATCGTAGATGCTGTTATATGGAGTGCCCATATAAGTAAGGTATAAGGGAGGTGTAAATAAGCATAATGTAAAACGGACGTGTATGTGCTGCCAGTTTAATCAAGATATTAAAATGCATTTACATCACATTGCGTACGGAAAATACGCATAAGTAAAATATAATCCACTTTTAAGAAATACGCACAACATATGGAACATACACATGAATAAAACATAATTATATTTTAAAAATGTATGCACATCATGTTACATATGTGTAAAAAAAACATAATTATGCACTACACAATAGTGTTTACTTCTCTTCTGTTACTTTCTCCTCTTCTGGCATTTTTGTTTCAAATGCTGCATCAGGAGAACAATCAATGAACCAACATTGTACTCACACATCAAAACATTCCTGCTTACAACTTTTTCTAATTTCTTGACTATTTCAATTTTATTAACAATCTTAAGTGTAGTATTCCTTCGTTTTTTCCAGTACTTACTTTGTCAAATTTAGGAGCCATTATTGATGGGTACAAAAGTTATCTTATGATAAAAGATGCGAGAAATGAGCTTTGTGCACTTCCAAGATGGTGACTATAAACAAACTTAAGTTGGTTGCCATGACTGCTGCCAGAGCTGTGACGTGCCATTAGATAGAGTGCTGCTATATCCAGAGTTTACTGTACAAGTCACCTGGGTGTGTCAGGTTGTCTTTTTTGTGTAGTGGTAACTACATTTTTACAGCAGTGTAACCTGGTGTCGAGGAATAGCCAAGAAGGACCAGGCAACTTGCTACCTACCCTCGACAGACACCCAGAAGATCCCACCAGAAATCTTTATTTTTAGATATTGGAGGAAAACCATGCTAAGGAGGTATGGCAAATTGAGTTTGTCTTGACTGGGATTTGAATTCAGGTCTTCAACCATGGCAACACATTAGTATGTTACTTGTTCAACTCCATGCTGCCCTTTTTGATTTGATACTTATTCATAGTCACTTATTTTATATCTCACATCTTGCTGTGTATGTTTGGATGTTTTTCTTGATAAATCAAAAATGAAATAATTAAAAATAAACTTTCCTCCTTTGTTTTATAAGGAGTTCTCAACTCACATATAGTTTCTATATTCCTGTTTGGTTCCAAATTTTACTTACCTTTTTTCAGTTTAATTATTGCAAGGAGGCAGCCACCATGACCTTTACAAGTATGCTTGTCAGTCTGATTTTTTAAACTTTTCTTTTTATTTACTTATTGACTTGTTTTCTTTGAGTCAGACCACAATTTTTATAGGTCTTTATTAAATAGCTCATTACTTTCATTGCAAAAACAAAAGATACTTGACATAATTTTCTTTTAAAAGCAAACTTTCAAGAGTCAATTAAATACTTCTCTCACCATGACTACAGCTGTGTCAGGGTTATTTTTTGGTGCTGGCTATGACATGACAGAAGTTATTTATTACTATAGTCTCACCTTAAAGTAGCAGACAGTGGCTTTTAATCTTCATTAACAATCAGTTTATCATACTTGAAACCATCAGTAATGGTGTATTTAATATTATTTCATCGTAATTCCATAATAAGCTTTTAACATTTGAAAATAATTTGTTTAGTACTTCACCTCACCCATTTTCTGATGTGGCTAATATTCCAAGTATAAATTTATATATATTTCATCTTTTTATCTCCTGATAAAGTACCACAATTCTTACTAATAGTCTGTTTGTTATAGGCTTTTATTGTCATATAAAAGTAAAATTACTTTAACTTTTCATCAGGCCCAGTAGTTTAATGAAAAGAAAATGAATTAATATGAAAAGCACTAATGGCTAACTGGAAATAATTTTTTTAAAAAGAAAATAATTTTGAATTGATTTGTTTGATTTGTGTGCGTGTGTGTCTGTCTGTCTGTCTCTCTCTCTCTCCCTCTCTCTCTCTCACTCACAAACACACACACACACACAATGTGTTGTACGGAGGGCCTTTATCATTTTATTAATCTTTAGGCTAAAATTATTATGCAACTACTTTTATTTCATTATTATATTTTAATTAATCTGTTTATAATGCAAAAAATGCATCAGTAGATTAATGCTAAATATCGGGAAAGACCTCGAAAAGATTTTATTTAATGTGAGAATTAAGGATAGTATTTGGACAGCCATAAGTGTCAAAGTATTACTGTAGCTGTATAATAGAAAGAAAAAAAACACTGATTAGTAATAGAATATAAAATGTATGAATAAATTACTAGGCGGTTGTTAATATTCTAGTTTTAACCAGTTTAAATGGGGAACTAGACTAAGCATTTTCTTTTTCCTGAGGTTTTGTTTAAGTAATGACATGATGGCTTTGTGCTTGTTTGTATTAACTAAAATGAAACCACATCTCTTAATAATTAAAGGTTGAATGAGTATTTTAACAAATCTAGCTTCTTTTTTTTTTGCTAAACAAATTTTGCCATTGTACAGTTGGTGTTTCTGTAGAAAAGCATCAGTTCTTTTGATAAGATTAACATGGTGTTTATATATTTTAACTTATTTGATGTAGTAGTAATAATTACTCAAATGAAATTTAAAAGAAGATACAGTAGATAACAGTTCAAACCTTTTCTGTTATCTCCAATAACTTGGAGCATATGAAATAAATTGAATTTGCAGTTGGTTGCTTTGATTCTTCAGCAGAATGGCTCATGTTTAAGGTTAAACGCTGCCTAGAGACATACTCCTGGATAAATGCTGGCTTGTTGACAGCATTACTATGATAAAAGTTCATAAGTAACATTAGCATTTTTTACTCTTTATCTTATCACTAAGAAACTGGCAACCTTAATATTTGTCAAGTCAACGGTCTGGAAGAGAACTTCACTGTTAGTACTTCAGAATAGTCCAGCTTCAGCAGCTAACACAGAAATAGGCTCATGTAATCTAAAAAGCAATTTTCTTCCTGTATCTTGTTAACAATAAACAGTGGTCTAGCAAGTGTTTTAATGTATGCTTAGCTGCAAGAAGTAACTTCATTATTATTTTATTATCTGATAGTATGTCTCACACTAGTCAATACTTTCTCTATGTAGATGTATGGAAAAAACAAAACAAAACAAAAACAGACTTAGAAATATATATATATTTGGTTCATTAACTTTTTTCTTTCTCTCTTAGTTGCATCTACTCTCTAGTTTCACCTGGTTGGTTGTACAGTTATGGCATGACTGCACTTAACAAATTAGTCTTGAGTGCTTGTCACTTTGTGGTCATGAGTACATTTTAAAAATTAGCATTTTTTTTATCTCCTTTATCTGAAGATGGTGACTGAGCAGTGATGTTGGAGAAGATCCAAATTACTGTGTAGCCATGCAGCTGTCAATTACTTAATGGAAATTCTTGGAGTCGAGTCAGTGGACCACATCAGCCAGTGTATACTGGGGTGACTCGTTGCAAATTTTAATGGCATTCTTGCCTATTATTTAAATAGGAACAATACAGATTATTGTAATAATTAGCCAAGTGCATCATTTTCCTCTCATCCACATCTGCATATGTACAATTTTTTTTTTTTAGTTTGGAGAAACCTGGTGGTCTTTTTCTTTGCATGTTATATTAAGCAATTTCTATTTGAGTACTATGAAAAAGAGCGCATGCGCTATTATACGAAGGTAAGTATTATGCAAAGATTGGTAAGAGCAGTACATTTTGTAGAGAAACATATTGTTTGGTGAATGTACCAGGATGAATAAGTATATCCACATATTTGGCTAAATATCAAAAAAAAAAATTATCCATTAAGTATCACTATTTAAAAAAAAAATGTTGGTATTTAGGGGCCAGTGTTTAAGTAAAAGTGGAATAATTTTTGAGAGAAGTGCATATTATTCATGATCAGTTATTATACAGGTGTATACCTTTTAACACTACATAGATAATTTTTTTATTTAGAGGTTGGCATTAAAAGGTGTTTGATACAAGATGTGTATTATTTATAGATGTTCATCCTATAGATGTGATTTGGCAGCCAGTATTGTGAACTCATCAATAAAATCATTCATCTAGCATAACGGAGGATATCTTGATTAAAAGTTTCTTGTATGACAAAAGTTTAAAAAATGAACTTTTTTTTTTTTACATGCATTGATTTTAATTGTCATATGCTTGTATATTTGTAATTATTTGATTACAAGATATTTATGGGTTTGTCCACAATTATGAGCTTCAGTGTACAAGGCAGAATCTTCTGTTGATTGTATGGGGGGATATGATACTTTTAAAATTTTCTACAATAAGAGTAGACTTGCACAAATGAATTTAATTAGTACAATAAAAAATTGGTTTTAATAATCAACATTTCACAGAATGAATTTTTTTTTTAATCTTGCAAATTATAGCATTCTGTAAACAATAGTGGTCATTTCAGATTGCTTCTTCTTAATGATTATAGCATCAAGTAATTGGCATTACATTATATAGCTAATATTTGTTTTCAGTTCCTCCAGGAGCTCCTGAGGTTACTGGATATACTGAAGGACAGACAGTGCGCACTGGAGACACTTTGCAGCTGGTCTGCACTTCAAGAGGAGGCAACCCATTGGCACATGTTGTTTGGTTTAAGAATGATCACGAAGTGGACTTCTCATATGTTACCAGTCAGAACAAGGCTGAGAATGAGATGGCAATTAATCCAGTCCAGGACACAGATAATGATGCTATTTACAGATGCGAAGTGTCCAATGTTGTCACACCATCTCCGCTCACAGCTTCTTTTAAACTGACTGTCCTTTGTAAGTATCATAGGAAGAAAGAGGGGGGGAAAAATACAAGCTATCTTTCACAAAAATTTGTATCAGGAAACTTTTTCTTAGAATTCACTTGATATACAATGACTTTTTTGATATTGTGAAAATAATAATAGAAATTAATTTTCTTATGTACAACTCATGTAATTACATGGATTCTTTGTTGAATTCTCCTCTACATTATCCACCATTTGGTGACAAAGCAACAGATACAACTGTTTAGCTCATCCCTATGCACTCATAACCTTCGCAGTTGCAGAGATTACAATACAAGAGCATGTTGTTTGCCTGGATGGTCTAATCTTTTCACTACCAGGGGCTGGATAAAAAATAGAGATCACATGGGGCCAACCTGTGAACTATAACTTTTGAATTATAAAGTATTCTGTGAATTCAGGAATTAAGAGACTCAAGAAATTTCATTAATTTTTTATTGTAAGTAGGCACTAACAGGACATTTTTTTCAAGTAACATTATGAGAAAGTACATAAGAATGCAAAGTTTTGAATTAAATCTTTTATTTGAGAGAGATGGGTATGCTAGGAAATAGTGACATACATTCATTTTTGACATGGTATAATATCAAAAGAAAAATTAACATAGGTTTCAACTTAAAGAAGCAGGATATTCATATTAAATATGTGCAATGTGAAAAATTTGAAATCTTTGTCTCAGCAAACCAAAAATATATGCTGCTTTAAAGGTAGACTTTTCTTGCACTAAATCTTCAACATCCACAAATCTTTGCAGTGTCCAGGCAGAGGCAGGATTCCAGAGTGACATTTTCAATTTTGCTACAATTTTTTTTAGATTTTTTTCTTTTCATAATGGAAAATCAACTTTCACAAAGGTAGGTGCTTCCAAACACGAAACATATCTTCAGAGTAAAATCCTTGAAGTTTAGAAAATGATCCTATGGAACAAGTTTTCAGATTTTTTTTTTTGTATATTTCATTCTTCTCGGAAAGAAAGTAAGAATCATTTTGCAGTTCATACAGGTGTCCCTGATCTGAAGATCTGGTACTAGCTGCTTACTCCTTGTCTGAGATACTTAATATTTTATCTGAGAAGGTGCACTTTTGAAATTGGTTGGTGTTACTTATTTTCTCTTTTTTAAGAAATGCAAGATCTCCTTTTAAAGAGAAAATAAATGCTAAAGACACTTTCCTTCACTCAGGCACCGTACTTCTAAATCGAGAGGCAAATCCCCATATTCAGTAACATAGGCAATTGCAGAAGGGGGCAAAATGACAAAATTGTTTGCAGAATAAATTACAAGAGGGGTGCAAATTGAGAAAATGATATCAGGTGTGGGGAACATGTCTAGCAATGGAAGCATACTAACATCAAAGAATAAAAAGATACTTTCATTTTTTCCTATCAAAGGTATTTGATTTTGATCAATAATTTTTTTTTTTACTTAGAAACATTTCTTGTAATTCATTTGGAATTTTTAAAAAATTTAATTTATTTTTTCAATGTTAGTATGCTTCCTTTGCTATTATGCTACCACATCAGAGGTCACAATAATGAAACAAACAAAAAAATACACATTTTTATTCAATACAAATTGAAACATCTTTTTCCTTGTTCATATTTATCTATTACCTTTTGAATAAATTCATGCTTGTTGACTGTAACTTTTGCTTTATGAACTCATCGTACAAAGTCCAGAAAAACAATCATCTGCTATTGTTAGTCTCAGCAGATGTTTTCTTTCTGCTGTGCAGGTTGTTACTGGTAATGTTAGTGCAATATGAATTGCTTGATGAATGGAAGGGAATAGATCATTGTACTTTAAAATCTAAATGAATGCATTTTTTTAATTTTCTGACACATTGTTCCCATTTTTGGACCACATCTTTAGCCTGGTGATAGCTCAGCTGCCAAGTTTTTAATTTCGTACACTTAATTTATTTTTTACAATTTGGTTTTGAATTATTCACTTCCAAGGTGCATCATTTATAGGATAAAGGCAAAAAAGACAGAAATTTGTTTATTTTCTGCAGCTTACTGCCTCTTTAGTGAGGAAATGATTGAATCCAAATATGGTATAAACAATGTTTGACAAAAATATTCCTCCATAATTGGGCCACAAACATTAGATTGAAATATCTGCTGCCTGCTTCATCTGAGAACAGATAATTCAGTATTCAATTTCTTTGACAGCTGGTGAACTTTAGCGAAATGTTTGTTGAATTGTTCTTTTTCTTTCTGTCAGTGTTCAAAATATGCACTTATAAAATCTTGGACATGATCATACACTTTTATGATATCAAGTTTAACAGCTTGGAGAACTTGTTTTACAGATTATAACATTGCTGAATAGCTATAAATTACAGTCAGACAAAAAATAAACAGCATGGTGATTGAAGCAGGTGCATCTTGTGTTTTATCTGAAGCTGTAGTTGTCAGTATGCTTAACTGATCAAAAATGCATTCAGAGTTGTCAGAAAAAATTCTAATATTTTTGTGTTTTGCAGTTCAACATGTTTCAGAAGATAGTAGTGACACTTTTAGGAGAAGGCATTTTTTATGTGTACTATCACAGAAAAATTTCATGATAGCTTTGATTGTACCAATTATATTGCATTTCTCAAGTGCACAATTCAAGTCATTTACAACCAGATTGAGTTTATGAGCAGCACAATGAACAAACACAGCTTTTGGATAGTTATGTTTTATTGTAGCTTGCACAACCCTTTCCTTTTTTGCCATCATAGAGCACCCATCATATCTTTGGTCATGTAGGTTTTCTAGATTCAAGTCAAACTTTGTACACTAATCAGTGATAGTTTTGGCAGTGGAAACTCTTCTCAGATAATATTTTCATTGGTCATTGTGTTGATGAAACATACACCAAGTGACGATTGATCGTTTCCAAATATGTATTTTCATCAGCAATTATTGGTGGTTGTGTGGAATTGTTTGCCAAAGAAACTATTTCTTCCCTGATAGTTTCTTCTCAGAGACTGACTAGTTAATTTTCTGTGCAGACACATGCATAGTGAGTATTAGCTGGAGCATTTACAAATGGTTTGATAGTCTCATCTCATGATTCAATATGAAAATTAAACAGGATTTGAACATTTCCAGTTTTGGTTCCTTTTTCATGTAAAGCAATATCATCTGTACAGCAAAATAGAATGGTCTACAATACTGAATATAATACTTTCTGATTCTGTTCAATGTCTCACTTCAAAACTATGTTCGGTTGATCTCCCCCCTACTGTTCATTTCTGATTTTTTCTGATGGCCAATTAGTTGCATCTACCTGTGCATTCTGTGCCAAGCGGTAGAAATATGATTCCTCTCACTTTCATGAAAGTCTATATACATTGTAAAAGGTGCTGTGATGAAGGTTCCCTGTGTTCCACAATGAACTGGCTGTGGGATAATTGTATGATATTTACAGATTGCTTCTTTTAGGTGTTGAGAAAAACTAAGCTATGGTGAATATTGATTTATGCTTGCCTGACAGAAACTCTGTGCTCTTTTTATGTCCTTTTTGAAATGATAATTCTCAAGAGACAATTCACTTTTTACAAGCAGGCTGTGTTTGTCCATTATTTTTATAGACAAATTGATATGCAATCAAATATCTGGATTATCATCGGAATGATTGGTCTGGACCAGAGATAGTACAGCTTTGTCCTTAAGGTCTTGCTGCCTTTTTGCTTCTTTCTCTGGTGTTTCTAATTTCTACTTTGCTAGAAAATTTCCTGATATGCATTTTTGAAAAATTAGGATTAACAAAATACGAATGTTAACCTACTTAATTGGGTCACTCAGCTATTGGGTGGGGATTTCTTTGTCAACTTTTATAGCCTAGTGGGATCTGAAAGTTGCTTCTAGCATTTAGTTCGATTAACTAACTAGAAGTGCTGCTAGGGTCACTACCTAATCAAATATAGTTATACTAATCAATTGGGGACTTTTTCATTTATTAATTAGTCTATCATCTCATTTCTCAAAACTAGATAGAAAGACAGATAGTTTAGCTACTTACTTGACTTTGAATTGGGTAAAAAATATTGCCATCATTACACTATCACCATCAAATTTTCAAAGTGGGGCATCCCCCCTCTTTTTTTTTCTTTCTTGCAAATGTCCATGTTCATCACCTAAGTTCTTGATAAATGTCATACCTTTTCTATTTCTCAGCTTTAGTCTTCTCAAATGCTGTTGACAAGTTTGTTTAACACTAGACATTGCACCACTCATTTTTACATATTTTTCGGAGCTTCCTGGTGTATAAAACAGTGTAACATAAGACATGTAACACTCTTCTATTTTAGCAAACCACCTATTCCAGAAAGACTTTTGGCTAGTTTCAGGCAGACCTAGTAGTTTGTACTTTTGCAGGTTTTGTAGATATGCTTTTTTTGTCTCCAAAGTTTTTTTTCAAGTAATGAGAGCAATACACGATTTTCTTCTTTACTTTTCATACTTTGTATCATTGTGTGTGTGTGTGTGTGTGTGTGTGTGTGTGTTGTTTTTGTTGTGCCAACATATTAACTTACCTTGACAACAGCTAGTGTTTGGAAACAAACAAGGCATTGTGATGGTTCATTAAATTCTGTAAACTGGTAATTATCTTCCCACTTACATTGGAATACTGTTCTCTGCAACATCATCTCATTTTTTTTCTTTTATTAAGATTAATTGTATTTGTGCTTTACTTGTATAAGTATAAACCTACAGTAAAAAGTATGGAATTTATTGCATATATTCATAAAGAAAACTACCTGTATGTGGTCTGTCGAAAAAAAGTATCCAACTTTATTTTTTCCCGTGGGAAGCAAGGAAGTTAGGGAGAAAAAAGTGTGCATAGTGGAGCCGCATGCCTTCATGCACACGCATGGTTTTTGGCGAGCTTGCTGGATGCATCAGTTGCTGTCAGGCAGCCAGCGTGTGAGGTGCTGTACTATTTACTCGTCGCATTTTCATTTTGCCCGTGATGATGGAACGTGTGGAGCAATGATCTTGCATCAAGTTTTGCCAAAAGCTTGGAGATACCCAAGTGGAAACAATTCACAAAATTCAACAGGCTTTTGGTGACAATGCCATGGGTGTTACCAAAATAAAAGAATGGTACAACAGGTTCAAAGATGGCCGCACATCGGTGGAGAGTGACCAGCGTCCCAGGAGGCCGTCAACAAGCTGCAATGCAGTTGTTATCGAGAAAGTGCAGACCTTGATAATGGAGAATTGTCGTTTGAAGGTGTGGGAAATTGGTGACAAGGTTGGGATCAGTAAAGATTCTGCACATGCCATTTTAAAGGAGGATTTGGGCTTGCGCAGAGTGGCAACGAAATTTGTGCCCAAGCTGCTTTCTCAGGAACAACAACAACTTCGTCTTGAGGTTGTGCAGATCTTACTGGATACTGCCAACAGGGATTCTAAGTTCCATAATACCGTGATAACTGGAGATGAGACGTGGGTATACGGGTATGACCTGGAAACCAAAGCTCAGTCATCACACTGGAAGCACCCAACGTTGCCAAGACCCAAAAAAACACGTCAGGTCTGGAGCAAAGTCAAGGTGATACTAACTGTTTTCTTCAACTACCGAGGTGTTATGCATCACAAATACGCACCAGACGGACGAACAGTTACAAAGGAGTACTATCAGGAAGTTCTCCAACATCTTCGTGATACAGTTCGGTGCAAGAAACCGGATCTGAGGGCCTTCGCAAAATTGGCAGCTGCATCATGACAATGCCCCAGCTCATTCATCACAGCTGATCCAAGGTTTCTTGGCAAAGAAAGGCATTTCGCTCATTCGCCAGGCTCCCTACTCTCCAGACATGGCTCCTTCTGACTTCTGGTTGCTCCCAAAAATGAAGATGCCACTGAAAGGCTTCCTCTTTGAGAGCTGAGAGGACATCATGCAGAATGCAACGGCAGAGCTGAGAGCCATTCCAGAAGCATTTGAGATGTGATTTGAACAGTGGAAGGATCGCTGGGCTAAGTGTGTGGAGGCACCTACTTCGAAGGGGATTAGCAATTGAACCCCACCAAGTACGTAATTTTTCTTGTCCCAACCTAAGGTCAGATACTTTTTTGACAGACCTCGTATGTGCAAGATATCAGGTAAACTCATGTGGCATGAATCAAATTGGGAGTATACCTTAAAATTTTTTCTGTACCTTTTGGATATAATAATACTGACACGTCAACAATTTGGGAGAGCCACATTTAAAACAATGGATTGGTTTCAGGCTTTTTGGATCATCTAAAAACACTAAAACAAAAATTGCATTTAATGTAGGCATATGGAAAGAAAAATTACAAAAGGAATTTGTGAGAGGTAACATCTATATCAGAGTGTACAAAATGTAATGATCAACTGGAAATGAAAATTGGGTTAGCATTTCAAATGATAAGCATATTACTGTCTTCATGGTTTCATGTCAAATGCAGCAGGAGCAAAAACAAAATTGTGGGGCCTGCCAGAACATCCATGTGATTACAAGTTTCACCTATTTACTGGTGAGAATAAAAAAAAATTATCTTTGTTGTAATATTGCATTGTGTTCCTTTAGTTGGATAATGATGTGTGTCATGTTCTAGATCATCAGGGTTGAACTTTAACATTTTTTCACAACTTGATGCAATATAAGAAACTTTTTGAAAGAAGTAAATATGCTGTTATAATATTCATACTTAAACTAATTGAAGATAGTAGTAGTTTTAATATGAATTTCTGTAAAAGCTATATATATATATATAATTATCAAAAGAATTTTACTCATTTTGTCAGTGATGCATGAAAAATTAATGCAACATATGCAATTCATAGAGTAAACTGTCGTGGAAACATTCAGTCTCTCTGGGAAGAGAGGTAAAAAAGATAAAATGATAATGAAACAAAATCAACTACACCTTGTTTTACACAGTTTTATCACTGGATCTAACTAACTTTGCTTAGTCACTTTTTGGTAACCCTGTAGACTATTGTAGAATTGTTATTCTAGCTCCTATTTCTTTACATCCTATTTTGTCGCTTTTGGTTTCAGCACTATGTCTGACACTTCACAAGCCTTTGAATAAATCCTGGAAATTCCAGTTCCTCATTTTATGTATCAGGAACCATTTTCCAAAACACGGCATCTGTGCTGTCCAGAACACTGGATATACCTGCTTTCTTGAAATGCTTCCAGAGAAAAAGAATTCTCATCATATCCATGCCTTATTGAAGGAGGGGGGTGCATTTTTCTGACCTACTCATGTGCTCTCCATTTACTGTCCAATCATCCCATTTCTCTTGGATGTTTTGCTTAAATACCCAATTCCTGGATGTATCAGCTGGTCGTACTAAGCTGCTAACGCACCACCCAGAATCATTACATCTGAGTTGCAGCCACATTTCCTGTTCTTTAAAGGAGTTCCTAACAAGAAGTTATTGTTGGTTGTGGCAGCACCACATGTTTTGCAGCCAGTAGGAAATTGTCTTTATTTAGCCAATTATTTAGGCTGATTCTGACTGAAGCTTCTGCAGAAACTGATGAAACATCTCACTTTTTCAAAACAAAGAAGGAGTATAGTTTACTTCCATTAGTCATTCTACTGAGCATGACTGTCACTCTATGCTTGGTGATTTTGAATAAGGTTTTCTCCACTGTGCATTGCTGCAGTGTCGCATTGTCCCTTGTTAAAGTAGAGAAATGTTTAACCTATATTTTCCATACTGGCAATGAAGTACCTATGGAACCATTGCATTAATGGTGTACCAATGTAATTTTTAACCACCACCTGATGTTAAGGCAGTTTTTGTATAATGATTGTTTCCTGCCTCATAAAGGTGGCATGATGTTTCATCCATTTTCATCTGGCACTTACACAGAAGTCTGTGGTTAACAAAAAAATTCAATATCTTGAGTTTCATCTGTGCCTTTTTAAAAAAGCTTTGTGCACCATGATCACAATGTATGGAAAGCCACTAATAAAATTTGTTGATCTCTTTGAGTATCTGTCATTTTTTTTTACTACTTGCAAGTAGCTGCTTTCTTATCTTGGTCAAATCCATAATCAGTTTCTCTTGGGAGTGTTTTAGCTACTTCATCACTAATTGTTGTAGATTTTTACATTATTTACAGCATTTGGCTCAAATTTCATTTCATAGTTTGCTATCTTTGGCATTCTAACTCACACACAGACACAATCACAGTGGCACTACTGCTAATGAATGGGGGAGTGCATGGGAAAGAATTTGTTATAGTAGAAAGATCTAATATTGTAAAAGCACAGTGAATGATGAGCTGACATGCAAAATCATTACACACGTACTCCTTAAATATGTTGTGTGATCATTGATGTGGCAACACATCCCCAAAATAAGGATCACTTTCCAAATTTATTGCCAAACAAGGTGACATTCCATGAATGCTACAGGGATGCAATGTAAGTACAATGATAGGAAGGTGCATCAACGAGCAAATATCATGAACAAACAATCTAAGCTTACATGAATACTTCATTGGCAGGCCACAACTATTTCACACTGGGACAGCTGATTTTTATTTAGTAGTGTCTCTAGATACAAATTTCAGTGGTCATGTCTACAAGATTCTTTGATGGATAATCATATGCCAAAATACTCCTTAAGAAGGAGGTAATGCAGAAAAAAATTTTTTTTTGATAGCTCATTATTCAGTGAAATGAGGGGTGGGCTTTTATTGTAGCATGGGTGGCAATTACAAATCAATATGCTATTTATACTTCACTTGATATTAAAAAGTTTTTTGTTGTCTGACACAATTTAAAATAAAAAATACGTGTAAAGGAAGTGAGTCATTGAGAAAGCCTGTCAATAACTACCAACAAAAAGGAAAAAAATAGTCTTTATTTTCAGCTTGTGATTGGCTTGGTTTTTATTGTTTGCTTAGGTACCACAGCCTTCTGAATTTAAGATCATGTTACACTAGGACCAGTTCTAGCATTACTTGATTTCATGGACAATAAATATCTTGGCATAGAATAAAGATTCAGAGGTTAAAAAAAACCTCACAGAAATGATGCCTTAGCTTAAAATTAGTCTTCAGTTTTCCACATGTCTTTAAACCCTTCAAATAAAACTTTGTGACCAAGTCCTCCTTGGACTTTAATATAAGATGAAGCAGTGTTTGTTGATTTTCAATATATGTTTTTAGGACAAACTAATTTTATACATAATTTTGTTTTGTTTTTTTCTTTGGATTAAAAAAGAGAAGAAATCTTTTCTCTTTATATGATTTTAGTATGAAAGAAGCAGATTAGGAAATGTCACCAGTAGGAAAAATGATAGATTGCATTTACTTACTTTTTCTTGTTCAAGCTCTGTCTTGACATTCGAGGTTTAAGATTATTTCAGTACTGAGCTACTGTGTTATTAAATAAGCTGTAGGGCCTTTTTGAAGTGAAGGAATAAAAATGATTGTGGGATACCCATGTATATGAGGCTGTCTCAAAGAAATGGTGGGAACAGCATCACTGGCCAAGCAGTACAGGTCATTGGTACCAGTCATTTCTTCTGCAACTTTCTGGATTGTTTTGTTATTTATATTTTTATTAACTTTGAACAGTATTGTAAACAGTAGTTTTGCTCTAAAGTGAGAGAGACATCCGATGGTGATCCTCTGAGTATGTATAGATACATTTGAAATTAATTATATAACATCTTCTAAAATATAAATATTTGTGAAAGGATTTTTTTTTTTTTTTTTGATTTATAGTTCCACCAAAAAAAGTGAAGATCTCTGGTCACAAATTGGCCCTGGCTGGCGAGAAAATAACACTGGCCTGTGTTTCTACAAACAGCAATCCTGCTGCTGTCATCACTTGGTTAGATTCTAATGGACGTCAGTTGCCTGAAACCAAAACCAATGTGAAAGCATCTTCAAATGGAGGCTTTATCTCTCGGTCTACTGTAAAAGTTAACCTCACTGGCCAGGACAACAATGTGATGTACACTTGCCAAGCTACCAATGAGGAATTGCGGAAAACTGTTTCCAGCACAGTGACCCTTAGTGTTCTTTGTGAGTGCATATTTTATTTGTTTGTTTGTTTTTCATTTGAATGTGTGAACTGCAAATTGAAGTTTGAATTTTCTGTGCTGCTTTTGTCAGTGTGTGTGCTTGTTGACTTTTTTACCAAGTACTTACTATTCCTTTGTTTAGCATGTGTGTGATATGTTTTAAGTATAGCTTATTTACTGTTTCTTTTAGTGTGTTTGCTGTTGTAATATTACTACTAAATCCATTGGTGAGTGATATAAGGGGTTGTGTTGTGTAGTATATATGCTACAAATCAGATTTCTAAAGCAGTGTCTCATCGGTGTTTGTACAAGCTCTCACTGCACAGTGAGAAATAAGTAGCAGTTTGGTTTTTAACATTTAAAAAATTGATTTACTTTCAAAGATACATATGAGTTTGGTTCTTTTTATGTAGTTTCAATGTAATTTTGCTGATATTGTTTATTATTGTAAATAGTTTCCAGTAAGTTATTTTTAAAAAGAAATGAAAACCATAGGTTTAATGCATGTTTCCTGTATTAGCTATTTATGTAAATGATGATTTAAAATGATTCAAAATTATTATCTAGTTTTTTTTAGAAGTGAATAAATGGAATCATTGGTGAAATTTATCTTAGAATTATACAAATTTGATCATGATCTTAATTTTCTACTTCTGAAGATTCTAAAAATGTTTAATAAAGTAAGCTATAGTATTAACTGTTATTTCTTTTAGGAGTCTTTCCTTCCTCCAGCTTAGAAAATCCCTAAGGATAGAGTATCACATTTCTTGTGGTTAAAATTTGGGGGGGGAGGGGAGGAAGTGACACAAAGCAACATTAGTTTGGAGCAGCTACTGATCATGCAGATATGTCTACATAGGTATACCAAAAATTATATATATATATATATATGAGGTGTGTCAGAAAAGAGACAGGACTGGAGTCACAAATAATTTATGTCAAATCCAAACTACAAACTACAAGTTTCCCCTTCAAAATAATCCTCCTCGAGTCTAACGCACTTTCCCATCCTTCTCCGCCATACCTCCATGCACTCCTCGAAGGATTCTCCCGGGATTCTCCACAGCTCCATCATCAGGCCCTCTTGATGGCTTCCACGTACAGAAAACGGGTCCCATTGATGACCCCCTTGAGCTTGGGGAAAAGGAAAAAAATCACATGGAGCCAGGTCAGATGAGTAGGGAGGTTGCTCCAGCACGGCGATGTTCTTCTCGTCAAGGAACTGTCGGATGCTCAGGGCATTGTGAGCCGGAGCATTGTCGTGGTGAAGCAGCCACAAGTTTCCTGCCACAACTCTCACCTCTTCTTGCGCACTGAACAAAGCAAATGCCACAGGATCTCTTTGTAGACATGCTGGTTGATTGTCTGGCCCTTTGGCAAGAACTCTATGTGGATGAAGCCCCTCACATCGAAGAACACGATCAAGATGAGTTTGACTTTGGACTTCGACTGTCTTGCTTTCTTCGGCCTCGGTGACTCCAGACTCTTCCACTGAAGGCTCTGACGCTTGGTCTCCGGGTCATACTCAAAGATCCATGACTCATCACCGGTGATGACTCTCCCCAGCAAGTCTGGTTCAGTTTCAAGACGCTCGAGGATGTCATGACACCTGCATGCGCCGCTCCTTCTGGTCATCGTTCAGCAGCTTTGGCACCATCTTCACGCAGATCTTCCGCATGTCCAAATCTTTGGTGATAATCTTCCAGACGCTGTCACGGTTCATGCCCAGCTCACTTGCGATCAGTTGAACAGTCAGCCAATGATCGTCACGCACCACCTGCCTCATGCGCTCAACGTTGGCCTCAGTCCTGCTCGTTGAAGGCCTTCCGCTCCTGGGGTCGTCTTCCACATCCTCGCGTCCCTTTTTGAACCTCTTGTGCCACTCGAAAACCCGTGATCACGACATTGTCTCATCTCCGTACACTTGCTGCAGTAGTCCGAGTGCTTCTGACGGAGTTTTACCAGACCAGATACTTAAGGTTGGTTCGTTGCTCTGTGCCCATCGCTTGACAGCCTAAAATTGAGAAGCTGTTAACAAAAACACATGAAAAAACATACAATGGCTGCAGAAAGCTGAGATCGCAGTTATATATTCCCTGGATATTATGTCACACGGTGATGCAACCCACTAATCCCTATCCCACTCATAGCTCACACAGCACACTAAGTCCTGTTACTTTTCTGACACACCTCGTACATAAAGTTTTCTACAGGCTAGTAAACGAAATGTGTGTCTGCATGTGGGGCAGTACAGTGTGCCACCAGCAGTTAGGTGGAGTGGAGAGAGAATGATTTGTGATAAAGCTAGCTCACTACTGTAACCAATAAACAGAAGCGACTTTCAGGGATGTAGAGGGAAGCATCTAGTAAATCAATTGGGCAGGTGGCAGGCACGCTCCAGAATTATTACCTTTCAGGTCGTGTTTTTATCAGAGGTCCAACATCAGTTACTTGTACGGCATTACATTAGACACTCGACCTCATCTCCAGATTTCCACTTTGACCAGTGTTTTAGAGTAAACAAATTTTATTATGATACAATTTTTTAAAAATATATATTACTGCTTCTGTTGAGTACAAAATTGTGTCATCTTGAAGGAAAAGATATATATTTTCATCAAAAACTCTGAACTTTCGACCATCATGAGCTGACTTCAGGCACCAGTTGGCAGCAAAAAAATATGTATCATTCATTGCCTGTGGGCTGTTATTATAGAATGTTCCTGGTGTTGTGAACGGTCAGACAAATTTCTATTTTGTCATGATATTTTCTGTAACAAACATGCTCTTCTTTTATGTAGGCAGGTGAGTGGTAGAAAAAATATAAGGCATTTTGCTCTAAAATCTCTGATAAATGATCAAATTGCCATGATAAATTAAACCAAAAACTAATGGATTCATTAGATTCTGTGCATTGAAAAATATTTTGATATCTTGATTGTAAACGGAAGTGAGTCACTTGTGAAGGATGTGTTGGATAGGATTCAACTGTGCCTGGCACCCATAAATGTCTTTAAAAGGTTTTTTGCTCAAGCAAAGGATGTTTTCAATGACAAGCATGAGTAAAGTGCAACCTTGGTGGGTATTGGCTATGACATGCATTGCTCTCAAATATACAGTAACTGTTTTGACACTAATACAAAGTGACTTCCAAAGATGCAGCTAGTCATTGCTCAATACTTTAAAAGTATTTCTTGATATCTGCTGTTTTTCTGTTTCTGTGAAACTGTGTATTTTACGAGACTGGAACATGTTGTCCATTGATATCTGTAGTTAAGAATGTTGCTTTTGCTATATCTGTTTTCGTGATTGATTCAAAATAAAATCAACTTTCTAACTTCTCCCAACTATACATTTCATCCTTCGTCATTTGTTTTTTTCACAAAGAACCAACAGTGAATTACGATACTGACACATAAGACTACAAAAGTGCATTAGGATAGCATTTAAAAATCATTGCAGGAAATTTAATTATAAAAATGTAAATTATATGTGCTTACCAGAGAGAGTAATTTTATGGAGGTGCATTTACTAAGTTACCATCCCATTCCTGGACATCGTTGGACTGATTCATATTTATGGAATATATTTTTTATGCATTTTAAAACATGGCATGAAATATACTGGTCTGAAATGGTTAATGTTTTATTCCTGAAATGATCGCTACAAACTCCTTTAAATAATACCACTTTTATCAAAGAAATATGTAAATTACAAATAAAGTTTAGAAGTGTAAATGGAAATAAGCAGGAACAAATCAGGAAACAAGTGGGAATTATGAAGAATGTAAATAAAAATGAATTAGAGGTAGTCAATGGAGAATGTAGTTTCCCTACAAGAGCAATGGGCAATATAGTTCATTGTCTTAGCAGAGAAATTTGCAATTCTTGAGTGGTCATAATGGTGGATGGAAGGTGGCAGCAAATCATCTTAGAACATCCTAAAAATTCTTAAAATGGTTTAGCTCAGGAGAACCAGGTGGATCACACTTCCCTATGTGAACTAGCATTATCGCCAACTGAAATAAAGTCATCTTCAATTGCACTTGTATGTGGTCTGCCATGAGGATCCGATATTTTGCCCCTATGCTTCATTGCAGTAAGGTTACCTACCTGAAACATGATATGTATACTAACGCAATGAAATCCCTGCCCAGACTTTACACATCCACCTTCCTTTCCATGATGCTTGTATATTCCATTTTCTCTCCAGATGCATATGTACTGTGAATTGCATTGCATGCTAAACCTTAATTCATCAGTAAAGAGAACACGGCTCCTGTCATGAGATATCAAAGTGACATGTTTATAGCACCAGTTAACCATTCCTGTTGATGGTGATGGGTTAAAGTGATGAATATCATTGATCATCATATATAGGACCCTCTTTCATGCAGCCTCCTGTGTATGCTTAAGGCTGATAACAACCTCTCTGTGGGCACAGAGAAATCATTAGCAAGTTAGGACACTGTTGAAGTTCTTTTTCACCAAACAAAAAGTAACGCACATCAATCATCTCTTTGGGTTGTAACATGTGATCAGCCTTGAAGTTGTCCACCAGACAACATCTCCACAAATTGTCCATAGTCAAGAAAGCACTTTGTTCATTTAGCCACTTTGCCACCTGGCTCTTGACAGTCTCTATTCTACCAATAGCTATCCACCATAGATTATCTGTCAAACAAATATGGCTACCTATTCATTTTGTTGCCTTCCTAACAGCTCCAAAATTTATGAGTTTGTTTTTTGTCGTTTTTTTCTTCATGTCTTTATGCCAAAGCTACTTTACATGTTTCTACTGGAACTTGTTTACATATTTATTTGGTGATAGTTGTTTAATTCATGTTGTAACTTTAACCATTTTGGAACTTTTTTCTGTTTTTGTTTGCTGCTTCACTTTTGGAAACCAGTGCATATCTTGCTAATTCTTATGCAAAAAAATTTAACCATTTAATCTTCATAATATCAAATATTTATAGATGGCCAATTAAATGAATGCCATATTTTTGTACACTATTTCAGTATTAAAATTATTTTCCTTTAGATGAAATTTGTTCTTCAGATAGCATAGGTGTATTATTGTTGTGCTGTCATTGATAGGACACATGGCTATTTGCTATTGTCACCAGCAACTGTAGACTTTTTTGTTACCATTTTTCATAGAAACCACTTCAGAAAATCCTAATCAGCCACTACTAAGCTGTTACAATTTAATTTTTCTTATGGAATGAAATCAAGAGGAACAAATTACCTGTGGAACATTAAACAAACTTGTAAATGAGTTTAGAGTTCTCAGGAATGAGATCAAATTAACGAGAAAAAACAGCATTTTCCTGATGATTACTGGAATAACTTCAACACATTCGAAGGAGATCCAATTAGCTTGAAAAGTGTTACCGTCATCTATAAAATATTGATTGAAATTTCTTTTGATTTTTTTTTTTTTTTGGAGGGAAAATTACTATAAATTTTGTGAATTTATCTAATTTCCCTGCGGAGTTTAAAAAAATTAAATTGCCAAGATTTTTGTCTGATGTATTTATTTTGACTGTGTGCCAAAACCAAAATAAGTGTAAAGCAGTATCAGAAAACTTTGATTTATATAATGCATTTAATAATTATCTTATAATATAAACCTGTTATAAGAAGATGTGCTCTCTCCTTTTTTTGCTCTACTTATTTGTGAATTACTAAGAAAGAAATTATCAGCAAAGATAAACGTTCATTAATTTTACTTTGGTAAGATAACCATATGGCTGTTGATATTAATGGAACCATTCATTTTAGTTTCATATCGGGGGGGGGGCATGGACTTTGTGACTTAGGTATATGGTTTGAATTGCTTATTAACTGCTTTTGTGAAATGCCATTCTTTCATCTACTTGTGATATCTTGCTGAGCAGATTGTGTCATATGCTAACTAAGAATGGCTAAAAACCAATACTATTGAAAGTGCTTTTATATGTTGTGCGCCTTCAGAATGAACCTGTTCACAGAGCATTAAATGTTGGCTGCTGCATCATTTTTGGTAAGGTCACTACTTCTTCACATATGAGATTAGGTTCAATGAATTTGCTCGAAGTGAAGATGATTGGAGTTGAGTTATTCATGCTCTCAGCTCCTTGCATGCTCATCTGACTCCAGTTGGCTCAAAAGGTTGAGACTGATATATCCAGAAATATAGGATGCATTTTTATATCATGCGTCTGTTTAGCTGTGGGAATTGCCCAGCAGTAACCCTGCTATGGTAGGTTTGTCAAATAAAGTTGGTTCCTGTAGGGGGATCAAACTTTGGCCTTTATCCACAGCTGGCCAGAACACTGTACTAGAACTTTAGATATTACCTTAAATTTGCATCTTTCTCTCTCACTCTCTGTTTTACTTTAAACATTTTCTTCCAGTGGAGTTTTGGGTATTTACATTGTTTTTTCACAATGGAAGTTTTTAAGGGATACCTAGGATTTATTTCCTATACATTTATAGATGATGTTCCTTTTCACCCAATTCAGATTTTTCTGCAGTACTATAATCACCACCAACCTGAATGATTAAAAATGAGAAAAGCATAGTTTCTATATTATTCAAGATGATGATTTAAAAATCCATTTTCATTCAGTAATAGAACTGGAAAACTGGAATAATTACAATAAATAAACATTGATAATTACAGTTTCAACTAATTCAAGAAAGTCCCTCCCATGTTAATACATTTCTTTAGCCTCAGGCCTTGCATAACCATGATGGTTATCCTGCCTCTTTATGTAAACTATGTAATCTTCTAAGTCAATAATAAAGATCTTTAGTGCATCGTAAGAAAGCATTTGACTGCTGCTGATGGATATGACAATCAGAAATATTTCTATGTCCTATTCTGACAGAAATATCTATTTTTAGCCTGCTTACTGGTATGTTTTCCTAACTTCAACTTGGTCAGTCTGTCTATTAAAATATCAAATATGTAACAGTTTTCATTTGTTTGTTTGTTTTTTCTTTTAGGAAAAGTATTTCTATCTTTACAGCTTTAAACAAGTATACTATATTCTCTTGAGTGTATTAGTAAGTAAACAATTAATTAAGGATTTCAAGTTTTATACTCTAAGGATAGAAACTGATGTGCTGCCTGCATGCACATTTGGTGCTTTTTCCTGTCAATTTATTGTTACAAATACTGTACACAATATTATCAGAAGTCATTAAAATAATCCTTGGCAATCAGGAATTGACTGAAAATTTATAATTAAGGGAGAGCTTGGAAGTAAAGTGGCTAATCAACCAGAATATATGGATCTCCTGAATTGGTCTCAAGGTGCTGTTTAATGCCAGCAATATTTTTTCTGTTAATAGCTTTTTTTTTTTATGGTTCAGTGTATATGGAAATACTATACATATAGAAAATGAGAGATTTTCAAGTAAAAGTAAAATTTGTGGCCTTTTATAAAAATTTGAAACAATCAAAGGTTAGATTCTGTTGTTGTTAACATGAAACAGCAAAATGACAAAAGTAATGGAAGAAAAATATTGTGTCTTGAAAAGCTGTAAATTAATCTGGAAAAGTAGTTCTCTGGTTGAGGAATTCCTGAAAATTTTCTGTATTGCTGTTGACATGTGGGTAATGTAGCAGGACTGATTGGAGAGGAGCATGGTCTGTGTATTTTGTGCTTTCTTTTTTTCTTAAAACAAAAACAAAATTAAAAAAACCCTTGAAAGTTAATCTAGCAAGGTATTTCTGACTGCCACTTTTCATAGCTGGTATAATGCGTAAAATCTAATTAGGGAAATTATTAAATCATAGCTATTTTCACTTAAATAGTTTTAAACCTCAGATCCATCAATGAAAAATTAATTAATTTTTAAGTAGAGTTAAAGTTGTTAAGCGCAAAGGGTTATGACCACTTTTAAAATTCTTATTATTGAAAAGTTTTTTTAAGAAATGGAATTTAAAACAATATAGTAGCAAGGCATGGATGCTCCTCTCCCAGATTATACTTTTTATTTATTTTATATAATCTCCTTTGCAAGATAGAGAACTAGTTACTGATGTGCCTGTTGTGTGTAAATCTCATGAACTTACTAATTAATGTCAGCTTGTTAATGACAGTATCTTCACTAAGACTTCAGGTTTTGTTTACTCTTGTGGTGCTAGTTTACATCATATCACATCAATACTAAAGGTTCCCCATAAAGCACTGTATTTACATATGTATTATATAAAGCAGTCAATGTATCAGAATAGTAGCTTGGAATTTAAAAAAATATAATATGTAGATAACATTTGACTAATTTCTATCAACTCTCTGAACAGTATGGTTATACACTGGAGGATAATGATATGTAGCACATAGTAATGTTTCATTAGGTTTTTTTTTAATTCAAGGGTAAAATGATATTTGGCATTCAAAATGTGGTTTATCTTATTGGAAATAGAGAAAATTATAGTTAGAAAAAAGATTTAGGGATTATTATTAGCAAAAATTTTGAATGCAAAAAGCATGTATGTATTTCAGCTGCAAAAATAGTCAACACATTTCTAGGTATAATTAAGCCAAACTATCAAACATAAAGCAAAAAAATTTTACTTTTAATATATAAGTTCTTGGTGTAGAGTCTATACTTAAGAAAAGATAATCAATATAATGAGAGATTTTTTGGCATTTAAATTACGCTATGCAATTACAATTGAAAGATCTACCTTGTTTTGGTATTAGGCTTTTAGGGTAGAACTGATAGTGATTTTCAAAATACTATTTTTTAGCATATGAGTTGATACTTTATTACCCTGGAAGTCTGGGCTTTGACTTACACACCAAATTGACTTATGGATAGATTCATATAAATTGCTTTGATTAAAAAATTTAATATGACAATGTGTGGTTTTTTTTTTTCTAAAAAATAAACAGTAAAATTGTTCATTTGAAACATATTGCAGAAATTACTGCCCAGAACATTTTCTGATTGGGTGAACAATTTACTGTTAATGCATTCACTGAAGTATATGAAATTATCCAATCAATAACAAGCATGCACTCATCGATTACATTCTATCTATCTTTTTCAATCCTAATTATATATATAAATATTCTCAGAAAATCCTTTGACTCATCTCAGAATGCCTCCCATAAAGCCACAAGTCATGCACAGCAGCTTTTAAACTGGTAGTTATAAAATCTACTGAAGAAAATGGTTGTAATATGGCTGGCCATGCACAGGAAATGCAGTGTCAATGAAAATTGAAGGATATTTTACAGGCTATGAAGAAAAACAAGAAGGCAAATCACAACCAGATAGACTAACAGTGAGAATAAGTTAGAGGAATATGTGCTATCTCAACACACTGTATGTTGTGAACTTAGTACTGCACAGCTAAGACTAAAGGAAAAACAACTTTGTATCTTTCTTTCATCGGTGTACAGCAGAGATGGGGACCTTTTCATGTTGGAAGGCCGCATTAAGTTAGCTGTAATCTAATAAGGCCGCATTCAACAAACTTCAATTAGATATACTTCAAAATGTGCATATTTTGTAAAAATCTAACTACTATGACTATCTATATACTAACTTCAAAAAATGAAAAAATTTTGTTAATTCTAAAGTTAACTAACCTTTTAATGACTTTGTTGTGACTGCTTTTTGTAGGAAAGCACTTGAATATTTGGTTGCAACATGAAGGCCTGCAGTTTCCGCCAATTATGTGGAGAAGTTAATGTATATTATAGAGTCACATTAGAAGTAACTCACGAGTGCAACAGCTGTCAAAATAACCCATATGACTTACTAATGTTTTAATTGTGGTCGTCAGTTGGGTAGGATTTTATTCTTTGGTATTTTAAATAATTCATTTTAAGATTAAAATAAAAATAATAAAAGACAAACAAAAACATTAATAAAAATAAAAGGATTTGTTCAGCAAAATTTGGATTAATTCAAAAGGCCGCAGGTTTCCCACCCCTGGTGTACAGTATTCACATTAGTGGTTTCCCAGAGGTGAGTACCATATTGTCCAATCAGAGAAAAGGCTGAGCATTTTGACCTCCATGTTGGCTCAGTTGTAAATCCTAAATGTCGGACAACTTGAAACTGAGCTAAATATTGACTCATGCTTTCAAAATTAAAATTGAGAGTTGAATTTCTGAATTTGAGTGCTTTGCTATTTTAAAATAAAAATGTTTAAGATAGATAAACTGTTATGTTTGGCTTTTTAAAGAAGGCAAGTCAACACAGCACAGAAGACAACGGATCATCTGATGATCACCGATGTCATGCAGTGATTAAAAGTAGCCACTGGGCTCTCGATGCCAAAACTGATGATAACATTTACAGTTTGTTTCAGATATCTTTGCATGATTACAAACATGGAGAAAAACTATTTCAACACCATATTCATCTGGAATATAGCCCCACAAAGTTGTTCAATGATATGCACAAATAGCTCATTAATATCCAGGAGCCTGGAAGTATTGTAAACACTGCTGTGATGTGACATTGTTATGAGGGATCTGATGTATTGTTCTTACTGATTAAAAGTTTAGCTAACTACTGTAGTTGATCTAGCCTTCTCTTATACTTCAAATTGATTTATGAATAATGGTAAGAAAAATTGGAAAATTAGTTATATGATTTATACTCCACATCATATTCTCCAGAAAATAAAGTAATTTCAAGATAATATTTAGGTCCTAGTAGTTTTAACTATCAGTGTAATTTAGCTAGACTGTGATTTGACATTAGGACAAAAGAAATAAAATAGCAAAATTCTAAATCACATGAACCAAATAAAAAATTTAAATGATGGATATTCCCTTTTTTTTTCTGGGTATCATGGGGCAAGGTTCTGTATAAGTCAGAATGGCTTTGTGGATTCTTGTAATAACTGACTAAACTAAACTCATATATTAGCTCTGTTTTAGGTTGGGCCCTGTTGCTTCAGTAAAGAAAGTGATAAGATTATTGAAGTCCTCAAAAATTTTAACACACAATTAAAAGTCTCTTCCTTTTGCTGCTTGGAACATTGAAGTGTTTTGATTCATTGCTTTAGTCATTTGTCTTCTAGATATCTGTGGGCTTTCTCCTTAGTGCTACCTACAAGATATTATTTGTAAATAATGTACTGCAAACTTCTCTATGGCAATGGACTCATTAGAGACTACCAAGCAAGCTGTGTCAGACTGATGTGTCAGTGATATTGGCATTATCCAGATGTGTGGAAGATGGCCCAGCTAAAGAAAACCATTGTATCTAGGGTCAAATGTTATATGTCAAGTATAAGCTGGCTGCAAAGCTGCCCCAGTATGGATTGTTTTGAAATCCATTTATCTTGCTTTTAGTAAAGAATTTGAAAAGATATTTTTATTTGTGCATTCCACACATTTATTGTTCGCCATTTCTGTGAATAAAGCATGAAGGTTTGTGGTTGGTATGCAGTTTGTTTTGGTAGTGTTTTATCACGCAACATAAAATGGATGAATTTTGTTGGATTCTTTCATCAAAATACTTCAGTGACCCTAAGGCTTTCTTCTTTTGAAAACTGTCTTGATATCAGTCCATTGGAACCAAATAATTTTACTTGAATGCCTTGAGCAATGTAATACTACATGATCCTTAGCTTTGTTGTTATGGGGTTGTTGTAAAATAATAGGTTTCTTGTCTGTAGAATTCTATATTAACTTATATTTGTTACTTGCTTAAAGGTGACATAGAAAATAGTTTGAAATTACCTCTTAAATCTATAGAAATATATAATTTTTAAACAAAAAGACTTTTGAAGTATAAGAAGTCATAAAAAATGTCTGAGAATTTATTTTTGTGAATTTTTTTTCATATGGACTACATAATGATTTTCAACCACTATGGTTTGAGATTGTGCAGAGCTTTGTTGGCACATAAAAATGGTAACATTAATTGTATGAAAAGGTGATATAAGCAATGTGTTGGTTATATCTATAACTTTCTTGACATTTTGAATCAACAGCAGGTATGATGTAAGAAATAAAGGACTGTTATTATGTCTATCATTTTTTTTTGCATTCAAATGCCATTAAAAAAAAACAAAAAACAAAAAAATGGATTAGAAAACATTTTAAGGACAACATATCTGGCTTGGACTATATTTGTGCAATCATTAACACTTCAGCAATTGAAGTATAGCGAGCAGCAGAGCAGCACTGTACAGCAGATTTTTTTCCATCACATCCCAATAACAGAAGTATCCATTATATGGAAAAGTCATGGCTTTTAACTTGTAAATGATTATCCAGAAATTCATTCATTCATTCAAAATTGCTGCTGTAGTTTTGGTGTCAGTGTAAAAACTGCACTAATCATTGAACTGTCATCAGTACCTGCTTGTTTGGTTTCTGTTTCCTACACCAACTCCAGCTGTCTTGTTCACATGGCATTGGAAACTGAAATAAAACGAACATGTAGTGGCAACATTTTATTTGTTGGTACAGTTTTACTAGAATGCAGTTTTATTCTAACAATGTTAGTAAACACGTCCTGGTTGTTTACAAGCAGCACTTTTGTTATCTTTCAGTAATGGTTGGTCCAAAGCATCTAATTCTATTATTGGTGCTACTGATGGCGACAAAGATAGTTGCTGCAATAAGAGTGGTAAAAGTCTATTATATGCCGAGAGTAGGAAAGAGTTTGATCCAAGTAGCTGCATGGTAAGAAATCAAGTAATGGCAGAGGAATAGCATCCAACAAAAAATGGAGTTATCAAAAAATTTCTAACATTTACATATTTATAATACAGTACTTTTGTGTAAAGTGCACAATACTTGTGTTTATTAATTGTTTTTGGGGAACAAGTTATGCTTCATAACACAACCCATTTGATATCTATTAACTGGAAGTATTGTTTATCTGGAATACTCTTGGTTCTGACCATTCTGGATGAAAGAAGTTCTGTTGTATTTGGATATATCCAGCATCTTATTTTTTTAAAAATAATTTGTCAGGATTATTTAAATGGTATTTCATATTTCTAGCTTGTTTTAGAAAAAAAGGAATGAAATGAAGAAATTACCAAAGCTAGGCTGGAAAAATTTTACTCAGTTACCAGAGTGACCAGCTCTTTTCAAAAAAATAAACAGTTGATAAATATGAGATGAAAAAGGATAGTATACATGCTGTAGCCTGTAAATGCTGGACACATGGGGATTTGGCAACTCAGAAATAAGCAAATCATAAAACCTGAGTTCAAAAAATGGGATGGATTTTTTGTGTGAAAGTCAACTTTATTACAGAGAAAAATAGACTTTGATGGAAAAAAAATGGATACAGAGTACACAATTCACTATCAATCAAATAGCAAATCTATAACATTTATTAAAAATTTCATGAAAACAAAGCGATTTTCAAATTAGAATATTTTCACTACTTTCTATGTTGGCACAGCTCTCAGTACACCAGGATTTAGCTCTGCATAATATAGAAATTTATTACACGGTATTTGTAAGTGAGACTAACCTGTGTACTTGTTTTCTGCAAGATACCATTTCTGTCCTGTTAGAAAAAAGACTCTTTCAGCTTGGACATTTGAAGGGAAAATGATCAAGACAAACAACACCAATATAAATAGACTATAACTTATCGCTTGCTAAAAATGCTGGCAAGTATTTTTTCACAACAGTTTTGTTCTGGCTCACTGCTTTCGAGATTGGCAGAGCATGAGTCAGGTAGCTTGTTCAATGACCACTTGGTTTAATAGGCAATTTGTTATCTAATCTGCTCTTGTAAGTATTCCATGATATCCTAAAGTTTTGTTGCAGATGTATTTGAAGACTAGATTTTCAAGCTAGCTATCTCAAATACTGGATACAAGTTTCAGCAGAAAGACAGATATATGGAAACAACATCGTTAATTCACTGGCAGTTTCATCAGCACTTTCATACTTGCTTTCATCATAGCAGCCTCCTTATTTCTGCGGTAATCATCCATGGAATAAAAAATATAAAAGGAAAGCAGGCCAGAGTTTTAGAATACTTGACCAAATGATAGCCAATGTGTTGGCACTAATTAATTAGCTCAATCCATTCAGGATCTACAAACTCAATGAGTTCTTTATCTGTTTCTCTATGAACTTCTGATGATGAAAAATGAAATGAACTTTCCTGACCCAATGTCAACATTAAACTTTTGCAAAGCTGTTTTGAAAGCATTGTGAGCCATAGCCAGCTTTGAACAACTTTTGATTTTTCTCTGAAAGTAGTTTATAAGCAGAATGATGGATTTCAATGTTAGCATTGTATTGTCAGCCAAGAATGTAAACATGCAAGTGATATCTAAACACTCTTTTTGAAGTTTTCACCTCTTCACTTACAGTTGTAATAACATTTTTTTTAAAAGCTGTTTTGAAAAATTTAGCAACTTTGACACAACCTATTTTGCCAGAAAAATTGTAGGCTGACAGAATACATTTCCTGTTGCTTTTGTTAGATGTGTATGTTGCCAGAGAAAGGAACTGGAGAGTCCTGTTGAAAGGACCAGCACCTATAAGTTCACTCATCAGGTCACTGACAGACATTAGTGCAAGAACATTTATTACAGTTAATTTAGATTTAGTTTTACCACATGGACATTTCTTGGCAAGAGTGGAATCTGAGTGCAGCTAAGGCAATAAAATTATAAGTTATTTAGTATGTGGCATGAGCCATTATGCTTCACACAGCATGATACACCAAAAAGTCAAAGTCAACCAGACCTGTGACAAGGAATGATGCCTTCAGCTTTAGGATGGCCATTAAGTTTCCTTTAAACACATAATTGTAATTATTTAACTTTTACAATTTGCACCATAAATTCCCTTGACCACATAAATGCTACCCAGTTGTCGTTTTAAACATTTGCTTTTTATTAAGTAGGTAATTTATCATTTTACTTATTTAACTATTATATTTAGTGTTTTTTTTATCAGGGATAAGTTTAAACAGCATTAGAAACTTGCCTTTTCAGATTTAACAGTGTCTTTTATAACAAAGAATTATTCAAATATCTTGCTGGATAAAATTGCTTTCTGATTTGCTTTGCATTCAAAGCCTTGTATATGCTGGCTTAGTTTTCTGTGCGCAATTGTAAATTTTCATGAATATAGTGTACATCGGATTCATTTGATTCTGACCATTCACAGTGGAATCCTAATAAAAAAAATTGGAGGTCATGGAAAATAATATTTTGTTAACATTAGTTTTTGATAATTGTATTATATATATTACCTCATGCACCACCATATTCAACGAAGAAATTTATTGTAGACTCAAACAAATTTATTTCACAAAAAAAAGTTATAAACCCCTTTAGCCTTTATCTTTGCTGTATATTTATGAACCCTTGAAGATAGAAGTCATCCAAGCATTGGCACTGAAGGTGTACTTGGCTGGTGGTGCTGTTCTTTTAAAACTTTCTGATCACTAACAGAGACAGTTTATTGATGCCATTCATACTGGCACCAACCAAGATGGTGAGGCATTTCCTTGATTATTTTTTTTTGTTTGCACAATTGTCACCCTTCAGTCTTAGAGCTTTTTTTGGAGGACATCACTAATAAACACCAGTTTTATCTGCATTTTATATGTCTTGAAGTTGGTATTTTTGCAGAAGACCTGCCAGAAAGTTTATTCTCCAACAATTGCTTTTAGTGATTTCCCTTTCTTTTCTTGGAATGATATCCATAGTTTGGTGTAAAACTTGCAACTCTTAGTTCTTTTACCAGTTTCCTGGCTCTCATGCTCTTGGCCTGTGCTTGACAAAACCAGGAAAACATTGCTTCATCATGGCTGGAAGTTGTATGAGGTTGATGTATTTAGATTTAGAACTCGTTGCAACTTTATAGACTGGTAAAGAGGATTTAATTGGCAGTTACAAATTTTACTACAATCTGTGACTTGGAGAGTTTTCTTTCACCAATTTTGCAATGTTTTTCATCTTAGTTTCAATAGAGATTAAGTTTTTTGAATTTTGCTTCACCATGATGTGTTGTTGTGAACCACATACACTCACTCAGTTAAGCCAAACATTTTCAGTGCTGCGAAGTAACCAATGAAAATGTGCACAAGCTGATAGCTACAAATGGGACAAGGAATTTCGGTCAGAGTTAGAATTGGGTATGGTACAGGCAGTTTAAATGCATGCAGCTCTCCCTAGTATCTTGCTCTACCGCTTTCCTATCTACTAAGATATATTACCTAATGAAGACATTACTTACAGATGATAATGAAAAATATCAAAATTTTACCTTACACGATTTAGCTTTTTCTTTAAAAAAAAATATTTATCTGGTATTTACCAAGCATTTACAATTTTTTAATATTTAATGTGATGAGTAATACATCATTGAAATGATCTTTTGGTTCTTTATGCCTGTCATTTCGGATGTAGTAAGGAGAGCTTTTCTTTGATTGTGTCATTCTGAATTATGCTAATGAGGGTTTTGAGTGAGGTACTGTGGTGTATTGTGCTAAACAAAAAGTCTCATTTATTTATTCATGCTATCCCACAAACTGGTTGGTGTAATTGTCAAGTTAGAGTAATACCATACAAAGTAAATCAATGTTTAAGATCAAACAGCAGTTAATGTCAAATAACTATTAGTAAAATTACATAAATTTAAAAAGTAAATGGCATGTTTGGGCTCTTGTAGTAGGTTGAAAATTGCCTCTTACCAGCTACTATTGAAATCCTGTGCCTCAAGAACCTCTATATCAGCATAGAATTGATCATCTAACTAATATGGTTTTTTTACACAATTATGCACATAGTTCCTTTATCTTTTCATGGTGATTTAAAAGCATTTATTGATTACTAGTCATTAATTTGCTGCGTAAAAAGACTAAAAAGGGTATCTAACCAGGCTCTTTTTTTTTTTTTTTAAATCCTTTATCTGCTTGTATTACTGAAAGTGCAGATATTTCTTTAAGAATTTGCTTAGTGAATGGCTTCTGATGCAATTGTTTGAGTGACAAGTATCTGGACTGCTGTTGGGTGTTTTTATTTAGCAGACACCTGTTTCTGGACTTGATCAGTTAGGACACTAGACATTGTCCTTTACATTGTACCACCTACACTCAGTTAATGAAACTACATACCATGTTTAAGACAGAGCTGGGCAGCCTACCACCATCTTATCCTAGCAAAGTCTCCGATATCCTTTGATTGTTTTTCTGAAAAATGCAGTTACATGCAAGTCTCTTGCATCTTTAATTTATTGGATCACAGACTTTGATCAGTAACCACACAAATATGCCAAGATTGCAACATTAGTTTTTTCAACAGTCACAAGCAAAGAAACCTGATCATTTGAAATATACAAATTAAAAAGAAAGAGTTTAAATAACTGTTTGCTTTAGTTCCCAGAAGCTATGGTTTGGACAAGCAGTGCTCTTTTAATGTTATGGATAATTTTATGTGGGTGTGTTTGCTACTAGAGTGAATTTTCAGCTTCTTTCATTGATTCTGATCTCTCTTTTTTTTGTTGCCTCAGATCCTCCGGCTCCTCCAACAATATCTGACTACACAGCAGGCATTGCAATCAATGCTGGGGAGCTACAGAGAATTTCATGCACCGCTGTTGGAGGAAACCCTTTGGCAACCATCAAATGGTACCTAGGTAAGCAGTCTTTCATGTAAACCTCTGAATCATCCATGCATCCTATTGATTGATGGTTACATAAGAGCATTCATTGGCATGACAGGCAACCATTAAACAAACATTCATTGATATTACAGCATTTTCATGATTCTCAATAAAAATGAGCATTGACTTTTTATTTATTTAGTTATTTATTTCTGTGTATATATACACACACAAAAATGTATTCCCCTTATGTTTCATTTATTTATTTATTTTTTTAGGTTTTCTTTGTTGTTTCAAAAGTCAAATGATAATAATTTTTTTTTAAGTTGAGGTCATGTTTTAAAACTTTTGTTTTGTTTTATACTTGGTCAGCATATGGAATAGGTAGGTTTATAAGAACACAGATTGTAGTAAATATCTTTGGTGTTAACAGTTGCTTATTCTTCATTTATTTGTGCTCACCACAAATGTTGTGACTAGTTCATATCTGTTCAAATTGCCAAAAGTCTGAATTAAAAGATGTACTTCATTATTTATTCAGTTTAAACCAGTGGTTCTCAACCTTTTTTGCCCTAGGCCCCACTTTTATTTTTCGAAAAAACATATGCCCCATCATTAGCAGAAAAAGATTACAATTTCAAAAGTTTTAATTAAATGATTTTATTTTACTTGTAATTGTATCTCAATGCATTTAAGATATTGAATGAACCGGAAGACATATTTCATATTCAGCTACTACTTCATTATGTCAACTATCTCAAATGCATTCAACGATTGTCATCACTTCAGTTGGAACCTTGCCCCTGATGCTGGCTGCAGATTTTTTTATGGGGGGGGGCTAAATTTTGTAAGTTTCAACCTTAAATCTTCATGTTTTGTAATTTCCAGTTGATTTCTCTTAGCTAGTAGTAAATTACTAACAGCACTGAAGCCACATTCAATTAAATAAGACGATGGAAAATGTATGAGAGCCACATCATGGTTCCTTTCACTTTAAACAGAGTTTTCACAGATTCATCATATTGCAACTCAGATAACTCCTCTTGGTATTGCACTGGGACTGCAGATAAGTTCACCAGCAATGGTTGAGTTAACCAAGAGGGAAAATCCATGGCTTTTAAATTACAAAATCTATCATTGAAGTCGGTAACTAACATTTTCAAATGGTCAACAATGACTTTTGTAGTATCATTAGTTACCTTACACTTATTTAACCAATAGAAGTGACCGAAATTTCTTGCATAAATATTCCTCTGGCATAATTCTAGAAGTGCTGTGAATCCAAATATCTTTGTTTTTACATCAACGAGCATCATATTTGCTCCTTGGAGCTGTTTGTTCAATGTACTTAGTTTTTCAAAAATGTTTGTTAAGTAACTCACATAAGCTTTTCCACCGGTTGTTTACAGGAGCTTCATTTCAGGTCTGTCTTTCAAAACCTCGCTGAGGAAATCAAACAGTTCCATAAACCTTTTTAAGCAGTTTCCCCTTGATAACCACCTTACTTCACTGTGAAGCAATAATCTCTCATATTCTGCATTTTTATCGACATAAAACTGCTTAAACAGGCGTGTACATTTGACATTGGCTTTGACGGCATTGATACACTTGATCACAGCATGCAGTATTTCGTGTAAAATAGTGGAAATTTTCTTGGCAACTAAGTTTTCTTGGTGGAAAACACCATGCACAACCAACATGTTTAGATTTTCCTCCTTCATTAATTCTAAACATCCTGTTTTTTTACCCATCATAGCAGGTGCCCCATCTGCAACACAAGATACAATGTTTTCTTTTGGTATTTTATTTTCATCCAAATAGTTTTTGAGCTTGCTGTAGATATCAAATGCAGTAGTATTTGTTTCTAATGATTCACAAAACAATATCTCTTCTTTAAACTCTTCCTGAACAATATATCTCATGTATGCCAATAACAGCGCCTCACTGTCACGTATGGTAGATTCATCCATTTGCATTGAGAACTTTCATGATTTCAATTTCTCAATAAGCTGTTTTTCAACATCTTGACCCATGTCATCTATTCTGTTGCAGACAGTACTATTACTCAGTGGTGTTGCTCGGACATCTTTGTCGTCCATTTGCAGAATCGTTTTGAGAAACATTGATACTGTTGGTTTAATCAGTACCTCCCCAATCGTATGATTCTTTCCATGTTTTGCTATCAAGAGAGAAATTTCATAGCTAGCTTTAAGGGTATGATTTAGGGCTGTAGTTTGTGCAGCGAATAATGAAGTGATTTTTTATCTATTTTCAGACTTCTCTTTCAGTGATTTACAATATTCCAATTTTGAATTAACATGGTTAGGATGTTTTACCCTCAAATGAGCTACAAGATGGCCTGCTTTCATTGATTCATTTGTCAAAGTATGCTGGCATAATAGGCAAAAAGGTGCATGTTCATCATGTACAGCAGGTATAAACCCAAACTTCAAGAACTCCATTGAGTATTGACGAACTTTTTGCTTGCTTGGTTTGCTCATTTTGAATAATATGGGTTTAGAAAATCTGTGAAAAAGACAAGGGATTGCAATTAATAATGTATAAATCTGCTAATCCTATAGTTAGAGCAAAAAACATGTTATGAAAATAAAATGCATAAACTGATTTTACTTGAAAGTTACCATTAATTATGTTATACTGAGTGTTGGCAAATCACATCTTTCACACCAACTGTTGCGTTTCTCAGTAAAGTGATCTCACCATAACGGTGGCAACAGAAACTTTATTTATAATATTAACAACATTTCACCAATGTAAACAAATCCGCACTAGGAGTTTGTAATCTCCATAACTGTAATTAGAACTTACCTTCAGTTAAACCGCCAAGTAACAACTGATGCACGTTAGTGATTCAACTATGGAAGCTGCACTCAAAACAGAAACTGAACTGACAGCTCACACAGAACTATCCATATTTATATCCAATCAACAAACTCTATAGAAAACTCCAGAAGCACATGTGACACTCTTGAGCCAATAACAATTTAATAACTCAACTTCCTTGGTGCCAGGTTGAGTCATCAAATTTTGTAGTGGACAGAGCTGTGGGTTGAAGTGTGGAGTGGTCCCTGGCAATTGTGTGTCGCCTTTGTGGCAGCCCTTTTTATACCCTGCTCAGCCTTCTGAAAACAATAGACCTGGCAGCTATGGCCTGTGTCAGGTGCCCAGCTGTTCATGATGGAATGTCTGTGTATTTTGGGCACCCAGCTGGTCCACATACTGGTCTCTGGGAGTGTATGCTGCCAGGCTGCCACTGAGAGAATGAATGGACATGGTTATGTAACAGCAGCAACTGTTTCCTGTATCTACACTTTCCATAACACCAACATAACAAGTTTATTTTTCGAACCAACTTTTTAATTATTTCCTAAAATATTCTTATAATTCACTAAAAGATTCTTAACGCCAAGCCCCACCAAAATATTCCTAGACCCCACCAGTGGGGCATAGGTCCCACCTTGAGAATCACTGGTTTAAACAAAACAAAATGCTATTAATTGTGCTGTTATCACTTTTTTCTTCTTTCAATATCACAAGTTCTTTAAGTATTCTTTATTGATATGGGAATAGGAGTAGTCATCAATTATTTTAATCACAGAAGTGTGGACGAAGTTCAGACTTTGCTAATGAAACTTACTCATGTGTGACATGCTGAATTATAATGCCACAAATTTTATGGTAATGCATTTTCCCTAAACTTTGTCATGAGAGAACTTGACAGGTTTCTACATTCATCTTATACATTGGCATGTAAATGTCTTCCAAGAGAAAACCCAGTTTCTGCTGGCTAGAAACATAATGCTTTGTTTTGTTGACTTTTCATAGTACAGTTCTCTGGCAGCATTTTGTGTTCTGAGAACAGAAGTACAAGTTTGATCTACAATGCTATAGTCCCTTGTGCTTTGTGTGGCTGACAGCTGACAAGAGTCATTCATCAGTGTTGCTAAGCTATGTGATGCATCGTGAACTTCATATTCGTGTTTTCACATAGTTTAAGCATCCAACCATTCTCCATGAGGCTTATTCATGCTATTCGACTTAATAACAATATTTTGAATTTTAAATGTTCTAACCCAACCCAACCTATGAATTGCATGCTCACTGTTTTACAAACCAACATTGCTAAGTTTTCAGTTATGCAAAAAAAAGATATATATATATATATATATGTGTGTGTATATGTGTGTGTAACCAATTTATAGTTATAACCATTATTACTTTTAGCTATAGATATCCAAAAGTATTTGTGATTGTCCACTTATTCTAAACCCTTAATAATTTTGAAAACTTCTATACAGTAGAATCTTCCTAAAAACAATTATTAATTCATTATTTTATTTAGAAACTAAAATAACGATCTTTACATTTCATAAGATATGCACCACCAACAAACCTTCCTGTGAAGGACTATTTTCAAAGGTTTGCCATTAAAAGGAGCACATTTCTTTTTTTTTTAGGTTCAAAGAAATTTTATTTAAATTTTGATTAGTAACAAAAATTGATAATTTTTTTAAAATGAAAACTTATGGTCTTAAAGAATTTTAGCCAAAATTAGTTTACATTGAAACTGCGAGCCGGCTACCCAACCCTGCTCCCTCTATCTCTCTCTGGAGGGGGAGGTAGGATTTTCCCAATGCTCTGACCAGCAGAAAGGTGTTTTCTCACCCAGAAATTTGGAGTCGAAAGAATATAGTTAAACAAAAGCATATATTTATCTTATTTACTTGTAGCTCCTTTCTGCACAGCATGTGTACCTGAAAATATAAGCTTTGTCAATGTAGCACTCACGAGAAGTTACTTATTTTAAAACCGTCCATTAGTAATGGTGGCTGGCGGCCGATCTTCCGCACGTGGGGTCGGTCATCAGGAAGGTACGGGGGACAGCGAGTTCACTTCACTTCAACAGTTGGCAAAGCGAGTAGCCAAATGGAACGGTGGACCACTACAGTCAGTAACTTACACCAGGCATCACCAACAACCCCAGAAAAACTGTAGATAGAAGCCATAAAAGAAACAATCAGTTCATTCCCCCCCCCACCAGCCCTTTCCCCCCCTTCAGTAAGCCCCAACTTTTCAACTAAATATTCGCATGTACTCGTTGCCCACCTCAATAACGGGATGGCCAACACACACACACAATGTAACTTCAGCATCGCACACCTGCTGGACCACACGATCTCCGGGTCGGTCCTCTTCCTATCGATCGAGGGAGCCCTGCCTTAACCTGCAAGATAAAAATACTGCAGTGACAACCCTTACCCCCCTTCCTTTCCCCACAAATTTACATAATTTTTAGCATCTAAACTTTACGAAATAAAAAAAACGCATCAGCTTTAATAAGGTTTTACACATTTCTTAGCAGTTAAAGTGCAAACAATGAGTATTTATGGTGATCGTGAGTGGGACAGGAGGTACATGTATACACTACCAAGAGGGGATGGACTGCTCATTCCAATTTCACATGAGGAGTCTTTCCACGAATGTATCTAAATTGGGCTTAGAATGTATCATTAAACAATGCTCAACATGTTGGCAATTTCAAACCAGTGAAATCAAGAAAAAAAGATCAGAAAGCAGTTGCAATTTTTTTTAATAAATCATTCTAGTACAAAACTAAAAGAAAAAAATTAAATGTTATGTTACCTTATATTATTTCATATTTTTAAAAGTCTACCCATTTGTTTGTTTGTTTGTTATATTGTTTTGCGGGTGTGATTTCTTTTTTAGAAATTGTAAACTGCATTCTAATTAAGTACCTACTGCGACCTCAATCTGTATTTTTTAACTGCTTTAGGTTACGTACTTCAGGCACACACTATCTCTCTTAATTAACCACTTTTTAAATCTTGACTATCTTAGTGTCAAAGAAAATGAACAATTCAGCGATCACTTTCAGCATTCTTCTTGCAAGGTCTTTTTGGTGCGTTTTGACATTTTTAGAATTGCTCATATACACTGTCTCTGGCATAAATGAAGCTTCCTGAAAGAGCAGTACTGCAATTAGAACTTTGGATTGCAAGTTCGTCTTTTGGAAAATTATTACTTAGCAGCTCTGAAGATGTTGGAAAGTTCTCTCTATCATTTTTGCAAAAGAAAGAAAGTCATGAAAACTGAGTAATTGGATTTTTTCTTCTTTTTCACTTCACCAAAAGCGAATATTATCCAAGTTTGTACTTAAATGGTAAACTACTACTTGCATACTCATCAGCATCTGTGCCCCAATTAGCCGGTGTCACTTGATCTGGCTGTTTGCACGCATCATGCTTATACATCACCGATAATTTGCTTCACATAATAAACTAATCAGGAAGAAAAGGGAGGGGTTTAAAAAATTTACTACAGACTTCCTTTTATAAATGATTTCTTTTTCTGATTTATTGTTGACTGGAAATTAGTACGCATAACGTCTTGGTGCTTCAGTGTGTGTGTGTGAGAGAGTGTGATGTGGACTATAATTGTCAACATCACTATGATTGTATGGTTGGAATGATAAGTATGCAGTTAGTGGAAAAACTACTTAATTATTAGTGTTAAAATAACAACAGCCTGATCCTTGACTGGTTAGTATAAATTAATGAAATCTGTTTTTTAAAATGTCAGCTAAATCTTAATCAGACCACACATGCATATTTCTGTGAAAGTTACAATGAGAGGAGGATTTTCTCAAGAAAATAGGCCTCAGCAGAAAAACAAAAACCATTTTATAAACAAACATTAATGAGCTGCTTTCATTTTGTTTTAGTTTTTTTCCCTAAATACAAATTTCCAAGTTACTTGCTTTTTAGAGATATACTGGACATTTTTTCCTTTTTCATTGTCATCTGAAATTAGAACTGTTTTATTACAAGACATGATGAGGATTTTAATCAGCAATACTATTGTAATGGGAACATCCCAAACAGATGTCTTAGGGATCTGGCACTTTCTGTAGAGGTGCATAAGGTGGAAGCCAGCTGAGGTTCCACTTATGTAACCAATTGCCATTTTTACTGAAGCAGATGATTAGCTTGGCGTTGACCCTTCACATAAGTTACTGCATCAAGTTTTACCAGGTGATTAGGTTGAAAGTCCTTATTAAAACTCCTTATTTTTAGACACGTAAGGAAATGTGCATAGCTAGCTAAGGAAGAAAGGTGTGAAGAAAGCCTCCTATGCCAGACCAAGTCCTTCCCTGCAGGTAGAAAACTCATACTCTTGATCCTAGTAGGCGTCCATTCAGTATACAGAGGCCATCTGTCACCTCGGTAAACAAAATGAAAATTGGAAGAAAAAGTTCTCATTGGAAAACAACAATTTTAGGCATAAAAATATTTCATTTTTGAAACTTCCATACAATACATGCACCTAATTATTTATATTTTTCTCTTTTTGTCATTGAGTAGCTTAGTTTCTGCTTGCTTGCTTACATATTGTTATGTTATTTTTTTAATCAGTGCATTTTCTTTTATCGTCGGTACATTTTAAGTTATCTCTGTTGTTTTTAATTATTGAAGTTTATTTGTATATATTTCCTTCCCACCCTAAACTGTACAATAGAATTTTTTTGTCATTTTTGTTCACAATATTCTATTCATTTATTTACTTTCTTTTAAAAAATATTAATATTTTACTGCAAATTATATTCTTTTTCTTTTGATGTAATGCATTTTTAGATTAAAATATGTGTACAAATATTTTAGATTTATATTTTAAATTATTATTATTGATAATATTATAAGAAAAAAGTAAAAGTCTAGTAGAGTGCATCTGTTAAATATAAAGACTTAGTATGATTCACAGCTGAAAACTTGACATTATGTTTCAAGGTTTTTATAAGGGACACATACGAATCATTACGATACTTAATGTTATTAAAATAATGATTTTTTGTTTTAACTGTAACGAAGGTTACAAATGTAGACCGTGTGTGTATGTGTTTGTTACTTGTATATTTTTGATATTTTCTGTATCTGTACTGGATATTAAGTTTTTATATCACTGATTACTTTAAGTTCACAGTGGATCCAGGAGCATAAGCTGTGCTAGAAGTAAAGCAGATTTGTCACACCAGAAGCAAAGGTCAGCATGATCCTGCCTGATGTAATTCAACAGTGGCCAGAATACTTCCAATTGGTTTTTAGTTATCAGACCCATTGAATTCTTGCTAGTTTGCTAACTCTTCAGTTTGGAAATATCTGAATTCGGAAACTCTGCATTTCAGTGGTTAAAGGGTGTGTGAAAGGCGGTGCAGGCTACTTGCCAGCTGGCTAGTTCTGAGAAGAAATCACAAAAGGAACAATGTGGTGTAATGTACAAGCAGAATGGAGCTTTTGATGTTAGGAAACTGACATCAGCAAGATAGGGAAATGAACAAACAGGTGTCCAAAGTACAAAGAAAAGAGTTTAGAAATCAATATCCATCTGGAAGTTAAGCATGTTCAGAAATTAACTGGACAGCTCGCACCAATGAAAATCTGTTCACTTAAACTCCATTGTCTTGAGCTGATCAAAAAACCCACCTGGTTTCAATTAGCAGCCAGTCATGCAAATGAGATTGATAGGGTTTTCTGTTGTTTTTTTCTAAGAAATTTTCTCGCCATGAAATGCTCTGTTTGAATTCTAGCTTCATGCTCCTACAACAAATTACAAAGTATTTGTCATCTGTTGGACAGATTTTTTTTTTCTTCCAAAAGTCAGGGATGCTTACAAAAATGTTTTTGGATTATGAAATGAGTCATTTGGCTTGGAGCACAGATGAATGTTTATATTCATTATAAGCCATGTGAGGCATTTCTGTGAAACATTGTTGATATTCCTTCACCTGTCTTCTTCAAATCTTTAGGTACAAGGTATTTCCAAATTGTGAACTTTTATGAAGCTAGATTGTTTTGGGAAGTAAAATAGTGCATTAATCTCCTCTTCTTGCCATGCTCAGCTGCTTATATGGTGAAGGCCTAGCTCTTGGAACCTTACTCATTGCATGAAGGAAAAATGGGTCATAGTAGGTGATGGGTGTAGTCATTTAAAAGAATAAAGTTATATTGGGCAGACCTAGTTTGAACCACAGAGAATCCATATGATAACATCTGAAAACAATTTTCCATCTTTTTTACTTTGGAAGAAAAATAAATTTCTTTAATAGTATAATGCATTAAGTAGGTGGAAACAGATCGACTTCATTTACATATACTCGTGTTTTTATTGCTTAGAATGAAAGTAGCACCAATTTAGTTTTGCATTTTTCAGTTTTATCTCTCTAGAAATAGGTGTAGACATTTTGGACAAGGCTCATCCACACTTAAAATGCTGTATATAAACACAACTAATGCTTTGGTCCCTTAAGAACTAACTGTCCTGGTTCCTGGTATGAAAAGCTCTTTGGAATTTGCTCATTGCCCATAAACCTGCTATAAAAGAACAGACCTTCCTTATGTCCCTTTCTCGTTGTTGATTTCATGAGTTAATTTGTTTCGTTAAAATTGTAATTTTTACAACTTATCTTCTATTGAGTAATGGAATTTTAATGGTTTATATTTTATAATAAATTCATTTATTAAAAACATTTAAGTGTTTTATTTTTGTTTTTATTCACATATAATTCCTCTCTTTTTTAACATCTCTTACTATCATCTTTGAAAATATGTATACTTAATGAGAACTTTAAAATATTCTTTTTTAGCTTTATTGTTTCTTGTGTCTTGGTTTTAAATTGTCTTCGCCTATGTCTGCTTCTTTCTTGCCTTTTGTTTTACTGTGTACTCTCTCTCTCTCATAAATATTACATTGGGGCTTTGGCCCAACTCTTGATATATTTCTGCCACCACTTATCAGTTACAAAAGTAATATAGCACCTGAAGTATCTATGTACTTTGCAGTCTTGAACTGCACTGTAAGGAGTAATCTATTTTGGATGTATTGGTTTTATCTCACTGTTTCTAGACATTGATAAGAATCTTTGAGATACAGTATGATTAACCTTGCTCTCTCTAGCTTATTTTCATTTGTTTTATTTAAAGTAATCTTCATGCCTAAGATTAAATTTCATGGCATCCAGAAAAAAAAATTTTTTTTAATAATAATAATGCTTCAGTATTGGAGAACATCTAAGAAATTGTTATATCATCTTCACTTTTTAGATTCAACAGAAATGGACAGTGCACTATCATACATTTACTTCAGAAAGGAAGCATTTTGCTTGTTACAGCTGTTGTCTATAGGAATAAAACATTTAATATAAAAAGTTTCTTGACAGACTCTCTATTATATTATATTCTGTAGGTATGAGATACATAAATAATGTCTTCTGAGTGTATTGAAATTTTTTAAAGGAATCTGTTCATCCTGTAATGAGCTGTAATGGAAATTTCTGTCTATGTTGATTCAAGAATTGCATAGATTATACAGTGATTGCTAACATTAGATACAACAGATATGGTGTAAGGCTATAAATATATCAGCCATTAAAATTTTTTAATTATAATTTCTGCTGCTTTTTTTTTCTCCCTTTGCATTCTTTTGACCAGGTTACATATTTAGGAACACTTCTACAATTTTCAGAAGCTAGGAGAGTTGCTAAGGGTTAACCAGACTGATAGTTGCAGTGCTAGCTCTCTTGAACCCTCCCATAAGCACTGGATACTGCCAGCTTTAGTAGGAAAAAGAACATACTGCAACTTCTGAGTAGTGATGGGATGAAGCCATAGCAGCCAATGGAAATCTACATGATACAGAGTGGTTTAGAGGCCTAAGAGAAACTTGCCAAGCACAGCTCAGAACCATTGTGTTATTACAACATAGATGTTACCATGACAAGTATCACACATGCTCATCCACCATAATGTTATGTAGAATAGGGTGCAAAATATGTTGATTTTTTCTTCATTTACCAGGACCACCTTTTTAATTATCATGACGTCTTCCCAAAACGAGAAACTTTTTGGAAAAACCATTCATTTATTAAGTGCTGAGTGTTTAATTTGTTGGTAAAGAAGAATCTTGACACCCGTATACACTCTACTTTTGGTTGAACACTACATGCTGTACAATTTGTTTTGCATGACCTTTCCATTTGTATACTTCTTATATTTTACTTTACTGTTTTGCTGCAGTTGTTTTAACTCATTGCTTTTATTTTCAGGTTCCAAAATGTTGGATTCTGACTATAAGATCATTGGTAACATTGCCTGTGCTGAGCTGAGCATCATTGTCAAGCCAAAAGACAACAAAGAGGTCTATGTATGCAAAGCTTCCAACAATGCCACATCTAAGCCATTGAAAGCAACAATTACACTTACAGTTAATTGTGAGTTGGTGTTTCATCTTTGTGTATTTCTTTTAAATACACAAAACACTTGTATAACAAGATGACGTAGGCTTTATTGTTTTAGTTTTGGGACACATAAGAATGATGTGTATAAGTACACCACTGTATGATAATGCCATTTTTGTAAGTTTTAGGAATATTTTTGTTAATTCAACTCTTGATCTTGAATTTTTTACTTTTGCTTTTAAAAAGTTACAGGTGACATATTTTGCTGAAATTATGTTATTTTTTTTTTTTGGTAGTTATCTTGTTGCTTGTATCAGCCAAAAAGTAATTGATACTCCCTTTAGAAAGAACACTGATGTTTATGCAGTTTTAGCATGTATTCCTATTATTTATAATTTGATTTCACTGTTGAAGTAGCAATTCACAAACTGTCAAGTAATTTATAGCTGTTTTAAGGTGACAGTAGAGGTAATACAAACACCCTAAAATACCTGTCTTGCAGAACTATGGCAGATAGACAGCTAAATGCTCTACAATAATGGTGTGAACAGAGTTGTTTTGGATCTTTTGACAGGATCCTATAAATGTTTGAAAAGTATCTAATATAGTGTTTAAGTTTACTGAACTGTTATTGGTACAGGCAAATTATTACAAAAAAGAAAAGCAACATCTAGTTTGAAGGAAATTAAGTTTATTTATTTTATTGCCTTGAAAAAGGGAAAAGTTCACTATGATTTAAATTTTCAATCACTAGCAGTTTGCCATATATATTATATATGAAAAGAAAAACATGGATGCTAGTTTAGACTATTAATTATCACTGAATTCGAAATCTCATTTTGTAAAAATTAAGTTTACATACATTGCCTAGCCAGAAAAATTAGAAACCCATTACATTTTATGAATTGACTGTTTTGATGCAAATTAGCTGATCATGTTTGCTAACTTGCTTGACTACCTGAGCAGTACAGATGCTGACAGAATTGTGCTTGCTTGTTAACAGGAAGTGTAAGAGAATGTGTGTCTGATGTTGAGAGATGTGCTACTGCTGGGTGCAGATGGTTGGGAGAGGGCCTCAGTAGTAAAGAACTGATGGGAAAATTGAAGGCCTCCATTTCCATCCTTACACAGAATGGATGGAATCACAGCAAGCATCTTCTAATAGGGAAAACTGTGGTTGAGAGAAACAGTTACAGGAAAGGGGCAGGCAGAAATTAGCAAGGATTGTGTGGCTAAACAGACTTTCACTGGTACAGTTGCCTGAATACATGATCTTTGGTGGATAAGCCCCAACCTGTGGACTATAGACCCAAAAAAAAAAAAATTAAAAAAAGAATCATATGGTTCATTTAGAAACATTAAACTTTTGTTAGATGCACAGGAGCTTTTAAACTTCATTGTATGGTTGGTTTCCATTGTCCGAACCTCTGTAACATTATTATGTGAGAAACATTTTTATGGAATAACCTGGGTCCCTTGATTCTGTAGTCCCAATGTGCTGTGCTGGTTTTCATTTTACTTTAGGTTCAGGATGTTTCTCTCATGCAACCTTACTGGTTGTCAGAAGTAAGTTATAACGAAGAATTTTATCTCAAGCTAAGTATACTTTATACCCAGAAACAAAATTTTAAAGTTACCACATTTGTTAATTAAAATTTTTTTGTGCATGTTTTTTAAAAAAATGGTAATATTACTATTTGGAAAATATTTAGCCCTACATATTTTCTGCCACATCAAATGACTGGTTTTTATTTATTTGAAAAAAATAACAAGACCAAGCTTAGTTTTAAGGGCATACATCTTTATAATTGCTTATTTACTAAAAGTTTGTTAATAAAGTGATCCACCTGGAAGTTAAGTTGCTGCAACACAAAGACCGAGAAGATTGATGCCCTGTTTTTATTACTGTTAATTTATGTAAAACTATTCATTTTTGAGATACTAATCATTGTAAACTGATAGTAGCTGGAGTTCTTGTTTTTTTCTGAGCACTTTAATTCCATGTCTAGGTTTATTCCCAGTTCAATGCAAAAAAAAAATAATAATAAAAGTACTATAATAATCTTTAAAAAAGAGATTATAATACATTTACAGATTTATTGAGAACTATCTGTTACTTGAATATTTTATTTTCAACTTGCTTTTGTAGAGCCTTTTAAGAATGTTTTCTTTTTATTCAGATGCTTTCCTAAAGAAAATGTAGAGTAGTGGCAAAATTCATAAACTTGTATTGACGAAACCATAAATGTCACATTGAATAGAAGCTGTAAGACACACTAAGATTTACTAACTGCATTGTCAGAGCCATACAGTAATTTTCATCTTTTGCTAGTATGTATAATTTAGAAAGGAGACAGTTTTTCATGCCCCTCCCCAAATGTGTGCTTTCCACTCATATCTCTTGGTTATCTTTTGTCAAAATCCTTTCCTTTTTTATTTACCAGATTTAAACATGAAATGTGCAACATTTGAGGTAAAACTTCTGCCAAAGCCATGGTTTATTTATCATGCTAATGCCTCTTTCCTTCTCTTAGCTTTCTCAATCTTAAAATCCTTTTCTTCCTTCAAATTTTAGGAAAGGTGAAAGGTATGTGAAGGTTTATTTGTAATAATTAATATGAACTTTTAAATATTCTTTCCAGAGAAAGAAATTCACCAAAATTTTAAAACATACATTTTTTTTTATATGGGGGGGGGGTTCAAAGATGATGGCATAGTTATCACCACAGATGTTTATAATGGCTGATATCCTTAGATGTGGAAAGCCAGAAACTTACAATCAAATATCTGTTCTTGCATGGTTGGCCACGAGTTTTAAAGTGTACATCCAGTTCATTTTTGCTAGTAATGGTCAGTATGGATGTTTACATGGCCCAAACCTTTTGAAAGATAACCACAGCAGACTATTTATCTAAAAACCATTGTTGGTAGGTATTATTGCACGTACATGACTTATAGCTGCATAACTGCTTTGGTATTCATTTTGAACATACTAGTGGATTTAATCATAGACTACATGTACAAAATACAACACAAGAAATCAACAAAATTAGGATAAGTACATCTGGCATTTTATATTATGACACTATACATACTTTACTAATATTTAAAAAAAAATTAAAAATAATATTTAAATGAAATCTTTCTGTAATGATAGAATTTTATGTAATAAAGTTTGATTACATAAAAAGTTGGATGTCAGATTTGCTCTACACCTGATCTGCTAACTGGTGAAGTGCTCCAAGTTATCTGCAAGATTATGTTAATACATTTTTAGTTCCACCTACATCTGTGACCATCACTGCTCATCCCAAAAAGGCTGTTGCTGGACAGAAACTGACCTTGACCTGTGTATCAGCATCCAGCAATCCACCAGCAGAGATCACATGGTTCAAGGAAGGACACCGCTTGCAGGGCATCAATGAGGGGACACAAAATGGCAGCTTTGGTGGACAGAAGACACTTAATAAGCTGGAGTTGGTTCTGACACCTGAGGATCATCAGGCCATCTATGGATGCAGAGCAACAAATCTTGCCATGGATCAGTCAGTCAATGATGCCATAACTTTAAATGTTCAGTGTACGTAGAACAGATGATACTGAAAATGCAGTTTTTTTTTGTTAATTCATTTATGAGGTTATTTTACAAGTGATGCTTTGTTTTAGAAGGGAAAATTAAATCCTTCCTATTTTTAAAGTTGAAATGAAAGCTTCACTGTGTGATGATAAGATTTTAAATTTAATCATGTTTGAAAATATCTTTTAAATGTATTTTATTAATTAACAAAACTGAGTCTGATGAAACTTGATAAGTTTTAATACTCAAATTTGCATCTCTTTGCATCAGTTATAATTATGATAATGCAGAATTGTTGTCTTTTGAAATGATGTAATGATTTATCAGTTTGCATGATTTTTTTATATAAGTCTTTTATTTAAGGACTTCTTGTCAAAAAGCTTAAACTGGTAAGATTTACATATTGTAGTTCCACTTTCTGCTTGAAAGATTTTCACTTATAAGCTGAGCTTTTGTAAAGCTAATCAAGTACATGATGCAGTAAGAAAAAATATATTATTTATATTTTTGTGGCCTTTTTTAGTGTTTTATTCCTGACCAGAACTATTTTGCAGTGTTTATTTTTACTATTTTAATTTGGTATGAAAAACTGATTCTTTTTTTCTTTGTGTTTGTTAATTATTATTCAGTTAAGCCACAGTTTGATGTAGAAATGTCACCAAGTCAGATCGTCATTGTGGAAGGCCAATCCAGGTTTGTCAACTTCACAGCCATTGGAAACCCGCTGAAGATTAGATACTCACTCTGGAAGGATGGACAGAAGTTAAACGTGCCAGTGGTGCTACCTCACTTTAAGGTGAAAGATGGGCTTTTGAACATCACCAGTATCCAGCAAGAGGACATGGGAGAGTACCAGGTGAAGGCTATCAACAGCATGGGCACATCTGTCTTCAATGTTTCCATTGATGTCCAGTGTAAGTGAACATTGTGTTTTTGCCCACTAGCAGGTGGGGTTTTTTTATTGATAGAGTTCACTTGATAGTGAAGCCTTACTTGAAAGTAAAAGTAAACAAAATAGCCTACCACTTCAACATTGTTAATCAGCTGTTCATAGATTATGTGGAGCTGCTTAATGTAATTTCTGACTGGCTCCAGCTATAACTCAGACCTTACAAAATAGATTTTCTCCCCATTGTTCTCACAAGATGCTTAAAAGGATTATCAGCAAACTAATTGCATGCACAGAGAGAAACAGAGATAGAATATTTCCCAAATATCTTTAATCAGAAGTAACAAAATTTTTTCTGTTTTTAACAGAAGTGTAGATATATATAAAAGTTAAATTCATTTTGTTACTTGGTTTACCTGAACAATTTTAAAATAACTTTTGTGGGTTGGGGGGGTAGAAATATCTTTCCTTTGAGAGGAAAGGTAGCATCCTGTATTGCAGTCATTTCTTCATCATTAAAATAAGTATTTCACAGTAAATTTGCAGTAAATTATTATAATTTTACATCACTATATATACATAACCATAGAGTTTTTGGCACATGTACACTACTTTACTCACCAATCTTTCCAGTTGATGTGGTAGTGCCCATTATTGTGGACTTACCTGTCTATGGTGGACTCGTGGGTGTCGCTCTCTGCTATTCTTTCTTATTGTCTTTTAATGCAGTTTGAATTTTCTTTTTATTTCTACACAACGAGGGTTAGACTACCAGATTACTAATGTCAGGAGCCCATGTTTCAATCCTGTGACTAGCTTGGTCTGACATACCTCCCTAGTGTGGTTTCCTCCCACATCAAGAAGTGGTTGTGCAACCCTCTTTGTATATATAAGCACAAGATCCCTGATCTCATAATTAAGCTTGGGATCTGCAACCCTGATAGCCAGGGAATCATGACAACAACGGTCCACAATGCATGTCCAACTAATGGTGTATGGAAAATGCTACATACCATACAATTTGAGAATTCAAGGGCTGGAGAACAGAAGTAAATTGTTTCTGTATTCTTGAAAGCTGAGGTACTGCCGCCTGTGTTTTTACAACAGTAAGTCTAACCACCCATGTTTTTGGCAACATTTAGCTTGAGAAAAACTGTTCCTGTCTCTGCTTTTACACTTTATTTTACTCATTCATTTTTTTTAAAAATTAATTAAAAATATATACCCAAAATTAAGAAATTAATCAATCCAAAGCCTTGGCCAATTTTATTGTGCAATTAATAAATCAAATAAAATAAATAGTTGCTAGCACAGCCTATTTTAATCTTATCTTTGGAAGTTGAGTAATGATTTGCACCACATTTTATAACCTCTGTCTCGCTAGGAAAGATTATATAATTCATTCAAGAGCTGAACATGGATTGCTTTTCAGCTAGTTATTTCAACTAATTGATGGTGGTCAGATGATGATGATAACAGTGTAAACATTTAGCATGAAACAGATGGTTATTAAAATCTGAAAGATGGAAATAAACAGCCCATAGTTTTCCATCTCACTGGTATTATTCCATATGAAGAACTGGTTCAGAATCATACATATCTTCAAGAACTGAACTGCACCCATTAATCCACCCACTGCTACCCTAGCAAATGTGTACAGGGATGTGGGTTTGGTAAATGAAGTTAGCTGGAAGATGCAATGTATGGGGCCCTACAGGGTGAACCGAACATTGGTGTTGAAGAAAATGCATTACATTTAAATGTATCTTTATTGAATGAAAAAGATGTGGATTACTGTACCTATAGTACATGTAAGGATTATTCAGCTTAATTTCTTAGCTATATTTTTTTATTATTATGAAAACAACAAAAAAAGTATTGTTATATCCAGGACCTATGTGAAGGTGTGGGAGATAACTGGTATCACAGCACCAGGGCTTGGGCTTAGGAGTTGACCGTTATTTCCAGTATGTGTTTGCCAATTCATAACATTTTCAATTTCAGTTTTGAGCTCTGGTGGTTTTGGCAGTATGGATTTGTTGAGATGATTTGAATTTTATATTCTGCCCTTTTTTTTTTTTTTTTTTGACAAAAAAAGAGGAACATAATTTGTGCTTTTCTATTCTAGACTATTGTGATTCAAGTGGACAGTTGCAAATAAGTGAACTATGAATTTTGTGAAAAAAGATAGTTGGCCACAGTTAACGGTGCTTAGCATCAGGACCCATGATCCCCCTCCTGGGTCCTGGTTATATCAGTAATACATTCTCTGATCATTCATACAACTTGTTTAGTTTTCATACTAATATGTTTTATTTATCTTTTTAGTGAAATGTTTATCACATACAAGATATTTACTTTGTTAATGTTTATTTTTAGTGTGGTAATTGTTTTCTTTTAATTTCTCATTTATTTCTTTGAACATTAATGGATATGACAGTTCCTGATATACATGATCAGTACAAGGACTGAAGTATCTAGTACTTTGAGTTAAAGTGACAGCATTTGTACTTGAAACAAATTCTTTATATGCTGTTAAGTAAGAAGACATTCTCATAGTGCAATGCTTTGAAAGTTAACAAACTGTTTATATATCACCTGCAATACATTTTATATCTGTATTACTTGGCATAGGTTGAGCCGAAGAGGGTGTGGCACAATACTTTTCTCATTAATATAACACTTTGTTAAGATAGATTCATATATTGCTTCAATCACGCATTTTACAGCAAATTCAATAAATACTACAGAGCTTCTATACTGGCATGCAAAGCTGACATGATATACAGAGGGTTAAAGTTGCCTACTAAAACAAAGTCTTTGTGAATCGGGTTTTGGATGCTACAAATGTCATAGACTTACAATAAAAAAATTTAGAAAAATGGGATGAGGCTCATGCTTAGAACAAAGATAAACTTTTGTGACACTGCACTACATAGATGTTTTCCAAATAATGACAGACAGAAATTCTTTTCAGATTTCATTCACTTTTGCTTTAAGCTGAACAATTACTGCAACATTGTTAAATGTGTTTCGAGCTTATCTAAAGTTTACATACATTTATTTATTTAAACAGTTCTAGGATTATATACATAGCTTTTCTCAAAATTCACTGCTGCTGAACCAGTAAGAGTTTTTAAACATTAGCTGTCTATTTTTTTCTATGCTTTAATGGTTTTAAAGGAGACCATAATTATAATGCTAGTACTGTTACATTATTATTATTATTATTATTATTATTATTATTATTTTATTATTATTATTATTATTATTATAAATGAAGAAGAGACTGGATATAAAATGCTGGTGCTGAAGTTCCAAGACTGAATGAGGCTGACTTATTTAGCAGACTAAAGAAATGTGGAGGTGTTTCAATTGCCAGTAGCTGTTTATTTGATTCTAATCGACCTCCATCTGCTGCCTTTCTGTATCCACACTCTGGCATTGTTCAAGCCATTTCTCTCTCCGGGTTGTTTTTTTTTTCTCCCACAAAGCTTTCTTTTGCTAGTGGTACATATTACTTTCGGGCCACTATTTCTTATCCCTGGCACAGGGCAGCAGCAGCAGTGTTGAAGGACAGATGTCCTATACTGGTGTGTTGCTACTGTAATGCTGACAGAATCTTTGATTGGATCCAAGAATTAATAGGTTTCCATTAGCTTCATGTTGCTCCTCAACTTTCTGCACCCTTTTTTGGCAGTGCTTCACATGTTTCATCTCTAAATAACCATCCATTGCCAGACAAGATGTGTGCACATGGCCATCTTTTGCTAAAAATCTTGATAATGATATTTGATCTATTTCAGCAAATTCAAAAATCCATTTGCTCTTTGGCATGGCTGCCAACTTACCCTCAGTCTCATAAACCTCTCCCAGGTTATCTTCACTTCCAATGCCTGAAATTTACTGTGTATTGTCAGCAGCAGCGTGTTTAAATCTGATAAGTTTTTTAGTTTATTACTATAAATTACAGATGAACAGCAGTTCATTCTTATCTTGGTTGGTGTTGTAAACGTTTGGAAGAGAATTTGTATAGGACTTAAAACACATGAGTACCCAAAATAACTAGTAGAATTGCATCTGCTTAGTTTTTGTTGTTTTTGTTCACAGACAAGTAAGATATTTCAGAGTCTCTCCTATACCATCAAGCTAGTGTTGTTATAGTGTACTAATTTTGTGCCAGTAGTGTACAAGAGATTATAATAACACTGCATAAGTTCAGAGGCAGTTTACCAGTATGATTAGAAATGTACATACTTTAAATTATGGCAAGTATTAAAGCAACTTTGGTTACCTAGTTTGGCTGATGTTTTGTATAAATCTTAAAATTTTCTGCTTCTTTGACTCTATTATGCTAAACAATCAGTGTTCCATTTGATCAAGGAGTTTTGGGAACAAGCCTTTGATTAAAACAATTATCAAATCCTTGGTGTTTCATATGAATTATAACCTATAATAAACATAAATCTAGATACAGCAATCTCTTGTCATATCAAGTAACTATAGATATTTGATATCCAAGTTAATCATATTTTGTCCTGTATTTTGTCACAGAATGTCCTCCAGTCTACATCTGACATCTACTTTCATCATTTGCTCTTTAGATCTCAAACAAATATTGAAGTAGAATTAAAGTGATTATAATCACATCAGTTGCTGTAGATGAATTCATCTACAGGTTTTGCATTACCACAAATACTAAAAGATAAAGTTTTTCATTTATCAAGTATTGAAAAATTCCAGTGGACATGATTATAAATTTACTATTTGCATATATTTTTTTTTTAATTTCTTGAGAGAGAGAGAGAGAGAGTTTTCATGATAGTTGCTAACAGTACTGGTGTCAACAAGTTTTAAAGGAAAGAAAGCTGTCAATAAAATTCCCTCACCTTGCGAAGGAACCTTGCTTGAGCCATATAATGAATGCCAAACAACAGATTTTATTTTTTTTTTACATCTATGAATATATGCAGGGGGGGGGGACAAACAAAATCATAAAAATTTGGTGCTTTTTAAAAAAAAAAAAAGAAATAACCAAACACAACAAGCTTTAATTAAATTAAGAGGTTGATGACTGGACGGAATCTTCCTATACACGATCTTTGATCTCCATAATGTTGTTCCTTGCAGCACAACTGACAGTCATTGCTGGCTGATAATGTTTTCTAAGATAAGATAATAAATATTTTCAAACCTTTGACTGGCTGCCAAGTGTTTGATGTGATTCATGGCACCTTGTTTCAGACCCCCATGTGTGTTTAACACCTGTCAGAACACAAATAATCAGGTGGCACATTGGTCAGTAAATCAACTGTTATCTTTCACAGCTTGTAGGGGTAGTGACAACATGGAAAGTATATATTTAGGCATTAAAGATGTAACATTTTGTGATGTTTATTTACACAATTACATTTACCCTTCCACATTTTCATTAGGTTTTCTTTTTTTATGAAACGTAGCATGCAGCCATTATTTAGTTAGCATTATAATCACAAAATTGATTTCTAAATGTTTCATCTATTACATTGATGTCTGCCATTTTAGAAAGCTTTATGTTTTTTTATAATGACTCTCTAGGATTTGCTTTTCCATGGACTAAGAAACCTTGGACATAAAATACTCTTATTAACTGTAGAACACTAGAGAAATTTGTGTACCTAGAACTTCATATGGACAAATAATCTCAGAACACAAAATGACGATAACTGAAACAAAGTGATCATAGATAGAGCACATCTTCATAGGAAAAGTGAGGGGCATATTGATTTACTGTTATTGCAAAGATATTCAAAACAATATAGTGGTAAAATTTTCGATGACATTAACCCAATGTCATTGATTTAATTTTAAAAAATGATAATAAAAGCAGATAAATATTTTTATTACTTTCATTCAAAATTATTTTAGTTATTTATCTATATTCAAAATCCTAATAGTTTCAAACATTTAGAATTCACTGAATAAATGAAAATATTTGATTTATTTACTTTGGGTTTGAGACGTTTATGTGGAGCAGTGCTGGAGTTTTTCTTAAGTAACTAACTGTTGTGGGTTTGTTAACAGTTTTATATTTTTTGACAGCAGCTGCTGGAAATATTAGGGTCTTGACTAAAGGTTGGCTAAAGTATCCTTTTGGCTTGATATCAGAAAATATTTGTTCAGCTTATCGACCTTTTAAATGAATGGAGTAAATTACTAATGGCAATTAGTAATAGTGATAATATAAATCAGATTAAAATTTGATTGGTAGACATTTCTTTTTCCAAGGAGCTTTTTAATTATTAAGAAAGCTAAAGTTAAATTTTCTTGGGTTTTCTATTGTAATTTTTTAGCACTGTTTTGTTTATCTTAAGGACCACATACCTAAATTCCATACTTTGTAGTTGTGATGAAGGTTTAGCTTTGTTTTCTGTAGAACCAGCTAGCTGACATCTCCAATGCTTTCTACCATAAAAACACACCACCAGAGATGGTATCTTTCATATTATCTATTTCTTAGCTCCATTGTTGTCAGCATCTGTGAAGCTGTTTTTAAGCACACATGTGCCTGTGAATGGAATGTTCTATACTTTTTTCTGAAGAAAACCTTTTCACAACTGTCTTTAATTTAGAGATTGTTTATATTCATGTCATGTTTGGTCCCATATTTTGACTGTCTCCAAGAGAGTACTCCACAAAGTGAGTTTTCTTTGCTTACTAAGCATGAAGCCATTTCATGCAAATCTGGCACAAGATATTTTAATTGTTTTTCTACGCAGGTGGATGGAAATACTGTTTAGTGCCTTATTTTCTAAAATGCTCTGTCTGCTCCAATTTTCGGAGGAATGTGCTGAATAAAATTTAAATTGATCATTCTGTTATAATATCACCTAATTTATGGGCTTAAACTGTAGTGGTTAATGATAAACCTATTCTGTCAATGAAAAAATATTACTATCACTAACAGTCATTAAAGGATGCCACATTTAGATGTGCTATATTAATAATTGTGTTTCAGATGCTGCAAACATCACTCGCATAACAACACCAGTTCTAATGGATGAAGGAGGAATGGCCTACTTTGAATGTGTTGCTGATGCAAATCCAATGACAGACAACATGGTTCGATGGATTAGGGACAACTATGATATGACCAAAACTAGGCAGACTTATGAAAAGGGCAGTGCTTACCTTACAGTATATGAACTGTCTCGACTGGACACTGGTCAGTTTACCTGCTCAGCTTATAATGGAATTGGAAATGTGATCACCAGAGTAGCACAGCTGATTGTTAAATGTAAGTTACAGAGCTATATACATATATGTACACAGATGTGCCATTCAAGCATTTGTGAGTCTTTTTTGTAAGCTCAATCATCATGAATTTTATATTGGTAAAAAGATCAGTTGAAAGAACAGAAAAAAAAATGCTAAAAGAATGAGTTTTTTTTTCTTTATTTTTTAATTAAAAATAAATTATGGAATAGGTTTAATTAAAATTGCTGCATAAATTGACAATTTATTTTTTGTATATTCAGCAGGATGCTTTATTTTGTTGGGAACCAGCTCTATTTAATTGATAGAATAAACTACTAACCAATTTTTACAGTCTGATTTGTTTACTGCATCGTCTTCATTACCAAGCCACTAAATTTTTATTAAAATGAGGGTTCATCTTTAACATTTTATTCCACCTGTTTTTCCTTCAGAGAAAGACTAACTACTTATTTTTAGCAGAGTCTATAATACTGATTCTTTTTTTCTGTACACACAAACCTTATCTGTTGTACTGTACATTAAAGCTAAGCTACACTTATCAGCTGACTCAGGCTGTGGTTTTATAAGCCTGCAGATGAATCTTATCATGCAGCCCAATAGCATTGAAATGTAGGGATTTAATCAAAGTAAAGGAAAACCATCACCAGTCCACTCTCTGTTTTGGCCAATTTATTCTCTCTTTTCTTTTTTATTTAAAGTATTTAAATAATTTGACAAATATAAGAATAAAACAACAGTTTAGGTCTGTCATTCAGATATGGAAAAAAGTAATCACTTCTTAACTTTTCTCTTTTCTTCCAATCTTATTTATTTAATTTTGTTGCTTTCATTTGTGTCTCAAGATCCATGACATTTCTAAGGCTTTGCTCATCTTTAACAATCCCAGTTGTAATGGTATTTTTTCTTCTCTTACTACTTACTGCTCTAAATGTTCAATTAACCAGTTCAGACATGCTATACTGTTACCACAACCATACACACATTCAGATTTCCTGTGCTGTTTCAAATATTGATTTCATAGTCATGACACTAAAATTGGCTTTCCATGTTGCCTCAGTTAAAGGATTGTTGTGTCAGTAATCAGAACTAGCTTAATGGCTCAAATCCAACTTGTGACAGCTTCATGCAATTGTTTTTTTCTCCCCTTTATTATCAACATTTTTAAATGCTCTACTGGTTTTTCATGTTTTAAATTACCATGAAGTTATCTTACTTAGAAATCCAATAATGACGGATTCTGAAGCCATTGTTATTTTTGTTTTTATTAGACTTCCAATTTTCTTGGAGTTGTAATGTTTTTATTCGAACCCCTTACCCCAATCTTCTTCGTCGTTTTTCCTTAAAGCCATGATCATTTTAATTGGACTCTTAATTTAATTTCCACACACCTACCAATCATTGATTGTGCTGAAATTTCCATGAGTTTGACATACCAGTTATGTTGGAACATAAATTTAAGGGTTTCAGATATTTTTTACGGAACGTGTTGTCACTAAGTGCATATGTAGAGATTTTTACTTTGCATTGATAAGATATAGGGTTCACCAATGAAAATATTTATCACCTGTACTAAAGTTAACATTGGCTTTGATTGGCTGTGTGTGAACACCATTTTTTTTTTTACTTTCTCATGTTTGCTTAAGTTTTAAGTAATGTTTTAAATTTTTTTTCCTAAAGTGCATACTGTCATCATAATTGTTACAGTACAATAACAGCATAAGATAGGATATCACAGACCTTGATTGTAGTGCAAATTCAAGTTTGAATGACAAATGGAAGGTGTGGGCTGAAATAAAAATTATAAAAGCAAATTATCATTTAAATTTTTTATAAGATATAGTAATCATACTGAGTCTGTTCATTGCATGCATCTGATTAATTGGGGAAACTCCTTAACTGTAAATTGATCATTGTTAGCAGTGGGGACTAGTTATATTATTGTATTCTAGAATCTGGTCCTTTTCTTGACATGAGAGTTTTTAGGGTTTTTTAAAATGGTACACTGCTGTTTTCTTTTTCTTTAACAGATCCGCCACAGATTGACACTTCTCCACAATTCGCTAAGTCAGCCAGTGAGAAAGGAGAGACAGGTCGACTGGTGTGCAAAGCAGAGGGTGCACCTGAGGTCACGTTTAGCTGGTCCAAGGTGTGTTGATATTTATCTTTCTTCTTTTTCAGCATTTATCCTGAATAGTTTCTAGTTGTAGTTTTACATCTACAGTTTATTCCAGTACTTGATTTATATTCCTTAAGAAAACGCATGGAAGTATCTTGCTTTGCTGCTCAAATTGTTCAGAACATAAGTATACATTTGGATTATATGTGTCTAATAGCTTGTTTTAGTGTCCTCTTCTCTAAAAACCCTTTCAAGGGAACCATCAATAGTGATTAGGGATATCAGTCAGCAATCCACTTCAAAGAAAGATAGTACTTTGTTTTTAAGATGTTTTAAATTACTGTGTGATCACTGAACGTTAGACGTGTCATTAAACCAAGTTGTTTAAAGTTCCTGTGCATTTAACAGCTGTTAGTAATTTAGTTCTCATAAAATTTTGTTCATCTGTAATTTCTAATTTCTGCTGAGAACCAAGGTAATCTTTCTTGCTGAAGAGGAGACAATGCAGAAAACTGTTTGTTATATAGCATTTTAATCAGTAATTAGTTGATTAGGTTATCTTTCCTTGGCTGTTAAATGATAAAGATTCAAGATGTTTCTTCAGAACTATAGAATTTGACATTCGTGCTTTGCATTGTAGTTATCAGGTTGTGGTTTATATTTTTTGTACCTTTCAGCTGAATATCATTCTAAATTAATGAGTTAAGAAATAATACCATTTGCTTCCTTGATATTCACATACCAACATTTCTACATTTTAAAAAAACAGAAAACGATGCTTAAGATTAAGGGAAGGTTTCTAAACTCAGTCATTATCTTACATGCACACTTTCAGTTTTCTGGATATAAATTTATGCAATTTGGTAATTTTTCTAATTTTACAAATTTTGCATTATATGCCTGCTTTTGCAGAAATAAACACCTTTGTACTAACTTTTGCTACCAGTTATTATTGTACCACAACTTAAAGCTTTAATTCTGCAAATTAAAATTAGAATTCTCTCTCTTTAAAAAAAGTTTTCAAGAAAGATATTTTCATTTCTGTTTTACACCTTATTTATAGGCTGTCAGAGTTCTCAGCACTACTACTGCCACCTGGTCCATCTGCTAGTCTGTTTATTATTTTTTCTTTGATTATCTTGTCAGCAGTCTTCTCTGGGTTAATTTGGTCTACCTTACAGCTAGCATCACAAAGACATGGACATGGCCACCTGGAGATCATTATAAAAAAATAACAGTTCAAACACAGCACACTGTGGATTTATTTACTCTGCTGCCTTCAAGTTTTTGCTTTATACTAGCAGTGCACTTTCTTAGAAATAATTGCATACTTTTTCTTGGGCATCTGTACTGATAACAGTGTCAAGAGTTCTGTTTGGAAAATTTTCAGGAGAAAATTAGATTGTTTGACTGATTTGGCATTCTGGAATTTTGCCAGAAGAATTTCTTTTTTCATTTTCTTTCTTTACCAATAGCAACAATGTTCCCAACTAGAACTCCACAATTTTGTTAAGGGTTTACTGTAACTTTATTTTCTGATGTTTTAAATAATTATTTTAATGAACTAAATTTACTTATATGGGTAAACAACATTGAGATTTTATTTTTTGTCTTAGTTGTGCAGGCAAAACAACCCAGGAATTACATGACAGGTTGATTTGTATGTTATTGTAGTCTGATTATTTTCCAGGATGGTGTAGAGATAACAAATAGCTCAAAATACACCAGCACTACAAACAAACTGGACAGTGTCCATTACGAAAACATTCTCAGTGTGAAAAATGTCACTATGGTTGACTATGGGACCTATGCTTGCAAAGCTTCAAACGAAAAGGGAACTGTGGCCTTCGGGATTTTACTGGATGGCACAAGTAAGTGACCAGTATTGGGTTTACTGATTTCTGAGAGCGGTTATTTATTAAATTATATGGAAAACCCATTAACCACTTGTTTTGTTGAAAGGTGATGAGGTTTCTTTCTTGATGAATTAATCTTGACATTCAAAGAGAAAAGAAAATTAGATAAAAATCACTTAACAATATTGTCTTTCTAGAAAAGACCAAAGAAGAAATTCTTAATCTGAGTTGAATGACAGGTATTGAAAAGGCAATGCCATTAACTTAGGCATGAATGTGGTTAAATCATAGCCCTTATTGAAATGATATCAATGTGTTAGGATGTGCCTTTGCCTTTAGTTTTTGCAATTACAATTTACCACTCTTTTAAAAAGAAAAAGCTTTTTGCATTAGAGAAAACCATTAGAAAATATTACCTTTATGCAGGTTACAGCAGCATTTAATTACTGTCATTATCTTCAGAGGTTTTAACATTTAATGAATGCATTAACCAAAAAAAGAGGAGAAACTAGAGCCAAAGTGGTAGATTATATAATCTGTCAACTGAAGGTTGTGATGACTTGTCATAGATAAAACTGGATGTCACATTTTAATCTCTATCTATAATTTAGATTTGCAAAGGCTTTTTTTCCCCTGCTTTTAAGGCTGCATTTCCTGATTTTGAGAGAAGAAAAAATGTTATAAGTATACTAAATAGAAAGCTTAAAATGTATTTTTTTACACATTATGCTTTGTATTTCCAAAGAACTTTACTGAAGTAAAGTATCTTTGAAATTTTCTCATAGACAGATGTCTGACTTGGTAAAATTTCTATCTGTTGAAGATAACATTTGTAGCTATCACAGTCTCCTCCTCCTCTCTCTCTCTCTCTCTCTCTCTCTTTTTTAAGATGATTGTGTTTGATTTCTAATTAAAATTACATTGGTACAAAGTAAGCTTTCATATTTAAAAGAATAATATTATTCTGAGGATGAAATCCTGGACGCTAAGTGAGAAATTTTAGGAATTTTATTTGCCAAACCATAATTGTTCAAAACTAGCCTCAGTCTATTAATGTTATGCTGGTATCACATAAGTTACTTTTCCTTGTTTGATAAAACAAGTTGGTGAAACATTTCATGATTCTCAGTGGTCTTCAGACATTTCTTGCCTTAACCACAATGGAGTATGATTTTGCGATAAACTATTGTAGTTTAACTGAAATATTAAAAAAGAAACACTGCTGAACCAAAAAACTATATAAATTTTAAAAGGTCTTGACCAATGTTAATTTAAATTGTATTGTTAAAATATACAATGCTTTATCCTGAAAAAAAAACAAGACATTAATTTGAAAAAAAAAATTAGAAAAGAGAGTTTACTTTCCAATGCTGTTATCATCATCTCAGAAGAGTAAAGTAATGGGAATGGAAAGAAAAGAAATGTAAATCAAATATTTTATTTGCTTATCTTTGCACATATTAAAATATCAATCGCTGTTATTTACATAAGATTTTTGTAACAGCTTCACTGATTACTGGAATTTTAATTAGCCACTCAGTTTCTTTATTACTTTGTCAGAGAGCTTTTTAATTAACATATATTTTACTACTTGATTGCATGGAAATAACAGTGAAAATCATTAAATCGATAACTACAAAAAATAATTAAATTCATATTCAAGGTTAGTGCTAGAGATCAAATTTTGTATTTTGATTTCAGTTTTTTAAATCATAATTTACTAATATGATGGGACACAAAGATAATTTCTTGGAGATGTCAGTATTGCTGTGTGGTCAATGTGAGTGAACTAAACACAAGCTAATAGTGTAAGATTCAGAAAAATAATCTTTTCTTTTGTCTTTTTTTAAGTAGTGATTCATAACTTAATGAAACTTTCCCATTAAAGATGGTAATTTTCATGAAAGTTTCAAAAAAGATGATTTAAAAGAGATTTTCAAGTGCATTTATTTATTTTTTAATTTGGTGAGTCACTCGAAATACTTTGATGTATGAATAAGCTGGTATTGCAGGCAGATAATGATTAAAAAGGAACTCCTTAATGAAGCATCGTTATTTGTGCTCGTCTCTCTCTTTGACATTTAGGATCAGCTGATGTGCATCTTTACTCGTGTGTATGAAGTCATCTAAACACACATTACTGGCTTATAATCTACATGATCTGTTGTACTCATCAAGTGTGTCTCAGTTCTCTAATGTTCAACATACAACCGTAATTGTTCAGCAATTATTTTGATAATCACAGAAATTTTTCATCTCTCAATTACCAATTAATAGCTTCAGATGAAATTTCATTAAAAATTTTTGCAGCTGATGGATAATAATGTAAGACTACATCAAGATCATCTGCTGTCAGTACAATGTTTATACTATGCGACACCAGGGATTTTTTTCATAATTGATTAACTCCAGAATGATGGGTTTGAATTCAGTGGGGTGGAATTACATTTCTTATAGTGGGATTATATATCTCAGCTTTGGTAAGTTTATATTTCTTTTCAGTTTTTTTTATCATTGCATGTCTGCTGGTATGATTATTCATTGTGAAACATGGGAGACAACTCCTGAATTTGGGGTGTTGCTCTGTATGGGTTGCCAAAGATTCTTGACTACACCAATAAATAAATCATCATTGTTATTTGCTTCCCCAGTTACAGAAATGCTCTATCTTGGTTACAAGATTAGGATTTGTGTGCTTGACTACTTTCCAGCTTGGCAAGCCACTAGTGAATGCCCCAATATTTTCAAGGTAGACAAACCTGGTGAAGGAGCATGAGGACACTTTCAACTTTTTTTTTTTTTTTTTTTTTTTAGCCAAGAAAATCCCTACTAGAATTCATTTTAAAATACTGGGGGAATTGGAGTGCTTGGAGAAAAAGCCATTCCATTCCTGGAGATATGCCAAATGGAGCCAGCCCTTACCAGGTTTTAGCGTTAGCAGATAGTGTTATCTATCTTTCTATCTATCTTTTTATTTCAACATTTTTTATTGAAGGTGCACTATATGGTGAGGATTAAAATATGTTTGTTCATTTGCTTCCTTACATGGTGTGATAATGTGGAAGTTGTCAGGGCTTAGCCAGGCTAGAGTGCCAGTTTGGTGCTTTGTGATTTCTTATTTCTTCAGGTTTTATTTGCTATTTTTAATGAATCTCTGCCCCTTTTTTCTTCAGGATAGGTTCCATGCTAAGATTAAAATTCTCGAGCAATGGTTTTATGATGGTGTCTGGAAACAGCCTGTGAATCAAAAAAAGATAGTTGAGTTATCATTGAATTTCCTCAGTTTTCGCACATCACAAACAGATATTCTTTTAGCAACAAATGTATTTTGTTGCAATGATAAGAGATTGAAATCTTGGTTTACATCAATTACCAAAGAATTTTTTTACTGGATAATCTAGAACATAATTATATGAATATCAATTTTTTAAATCAGTAGCAATATATATTGTAGTTTTATGAATATATTGCAAGATTTTTTTTTTACTTTATTAGTCTGTTGAAATATCAATTCACATAAAATCAAAACTACATGACTTTCTTGTGAATTAATGTGTTAAGGATAGGGTAACCAACACACACACACAAATACAGACAGGCAGACATGGGTTTGCATTCAGCTCACATTCTATAAGGCTACATCATACTTCATGAAATCTAAAACTAAGTCTAAAGAAATCTTTTGACATTGTTAACAGCAAAAGTCTCATTATATTCCTGTTGTCTTGATTCCTCAAAGTACAAGATGCTCATGAATCATTGCTTGCTAAAAGTATGCTAGCACCTTGCATGGGGATTTTTTCATCTATAATAATATTTATCTTATAGAGATAATACATGCAGAGAATTGTATACCCTAAAGTGCAATGTATTATACGCTATTGTATATAATATACACCTCAATTTTGATCGGTAAAAACCCCCAAAAACGTATAATTCTCATAATATGCAGGCACATTTAGCTCATATTTCAGGCGCCATCAGATTGGGCCAACCTGAAGGAGAATGGGTGTTATACAACAGACAAATGTCTTTGCTTTAGTGGGACCATCCAGAATAAACTAAATGTGGGGATATTTTATGGGACATACATAATAGTTTCACAAAAATCCAAACACACTCTCAGCTGCAGTTGTGATGTGATAAAACCAAGTCACCGGAATGCACAATTCAGGTTTTCATGAATACATCATGTATTACATTGTGGCCTTCAAAAGTCTTCATGAAAAAATTCCATTTCAATTACTCTGCCACCCTCGTTTATTACGCCACCTCACCTACTACTCCATGGCATGGTGACCAAGGTATTACGGTAACATGTATATAAACTCCACATGGACATAATCTTCATTCAGTTCCTGTTTCTACATATTGTTACATGCAACCATTCTGCCAACACGACGTATGAGCTACATTGCTGCTGATAAACTCTAGAGTCTAGATGATCAGCTATGCAGTTGAACACAGCAACAGAGCTGCAGCTCAAAGGTTTGGAGTGAATGAGACAAACTTCAGATCCTGGCGATGTTCTCAGGAGAAAATTGAAGCCATGCCATGTTCAAAATGTGCTGACTTGGGCAAGGGTGCAGCCTATCCCAAGCTTGAGAAGGAAGTACTTTCCTTTGTCACTGAAAGGCACATGCAGGGTGTGGGGGGGTTCTACCACAGAGATACACATGCACACACTTTCTGTCTACAAAACTCAATCTATGCCTGACTTTAAGGCATCTCAGAAATGGTGCACATGCTTCATGGCTTACAACCGATTGAGCATACACCTGTGGACCACCATCGCCCAGAAGTCACCTAATGATTACAAAGATCAGCTATTTAGGTACCAACAGTTATCATCAAACTGAGAAAACAACATGACTACCCCCTGAGTCACATAGGGAGTGCCGACCAGATGCCCATGATGTTTAACCATCCCTACAACAGCACAGTGGCCACCTTTGGGTCGAAGACTATCACCATGAAGATGACTGGCCATCAGAAGACCTGCTTCACAGTCATGCTGGGGTGTATGGCTGACAGAAGTAAACTCTGTCCATACATCATCTTCAAGAGGAAGATCATGCCAAAGGACCAGTTCCCCAGTGGTGTCCACATCTGGGTCGATGCCAAGGGATGGATGGATGAAGCCCTCTTGCTAGACTGGGTGAACACTGTGTGGGACAGATGGTATGCTGTGTTGCAAGCTCCTGTCGCTGGATACCTTCAGATGCCACCACATGGAATCACTGAGGGCAGACCTTGCCATCATCCACGAAGTATAACATCCATGCTGCAAGTTATGGATGTAGCTTGCAACCACCCAGTGAAATGTGGAGTCCAGCAGAGGTGGAATACATGGATGATGGAGGGCGAACATATCTTCAACCCAACTGGTCATATGTGCCAATCCAACATACCCATCATTGCCAACTGGATAGAGATGCCTGGGAAGAAATTGACCCTGAGACCATCAAGGAGGGCTTTCTCAGGTGTTGCCTGTCTAATGCCATGGATGGAACCGAAGATGACATCCTGTGGTCTGAGCCAACAGTAGAAGCATCAGAGGGTGACAACAATGATATCTACTACGACACAACTTCTACCATGACTGATGAACAGTTCTTGCAGTGGAGGGATGAAAATGGAGGGGTTGAATTTGATGGGTTTTAATCTAGATGTACATCATATGTTACTTGTATTATATCAATTTTGTCAAATTTCAATAAAATTAGAAGCTGACTTGCAGGTGATGTTGAAGATTAAATTCAGCAATTTAGGGATTATAAAAGATATTGTTCTATGTGAAGGTTAGTCTTACAATGGAATCATACCAGCACGGTGTAGTGTTTGAAACCAACAAATGGTGATAATGATATTAACTTAACCAATTTTTGGTTCAGACCCTACCTAGGACTACAGGTTAACTATTAGCTTTTTTACTACTTTGTGATATTATTAAATAGTTTCATTTATATTCTTGAATTTTCATGTTATCTTTTCTGTTCTTTTTTAATTCTTTTGTCGAATGTAGGTCGTCCAGATCCTCCCTATGATGTGAAGTTTGTCAATGCGACACATGAAAGTATCACTTTAACATGGAAGCCAGGATTTGATGGTGGATTAGAGCAGCAGTTCCGAGTAAAGTACAGGCCAACTGGCGATCCAAACTTCATGTATGTGGATGTGGGATCAGTGACATCAGTGTACACAGTTGCAGGTCAGTCCTGTATAAAACCATATAGTGTTCTGCTAAGTAGTATATGAATGGAAAAAGAAAAAGTAGCAGTCAGTATGCATACTTCTGACCTTAGCAGTTTTCAGCATTAATCGTATGTATTTATTTATTTATCTGTCTTCCTAGGGCCATGGAAAAATTTGCTTTGCTCTTAAAGTTCTAGTTGCTGTGGGAATGTGGGAATGAAGCCTATCTTTTTCATTAATCTGTTTTACGTGTACATAGTGTACTATGTTGATATATTCTTAGTCTTGGATAATAACCCCATTCATGCTTTATACCTGCAGCTGCTTTCTGATATTTTAAACAGATAAGTCCAAGGGTTTGCTTTATTATATGTCATCAAATGCAAAGTTTTAAAGTTATTCTACTGTCTTTGTGAAATCCACATACAAAATAGCATTGAGAGGACAAAAATGTGGTAACATGGTATCATTAAGCAAAACTATTTTCTCTCATTGTCCATCCATTAACAGCACCTGCCGTCATTAAAGTACAGAGTGATTACTGCTGTGTCAAATTAGTCAGTAAGTGGATTGCACATATATTTTACCATAAACATGAATGGATATTTACAGGCAGTTATGTGGATTTTTGCCCCTGTATAAAAATCAGAGTTCTAGTAGGGCTTTTCCTTCCAAACTCAGTAGTGCTGGGTCCTTGTGATGCAGGATGATGCCCTTTAGAAGTTTGCTTGTTCTTAACTGAGCTGTAAGTTAGAATACAAGGATGATCTGGACTTATTAATAAACATCATCTTAGGTAGCTACTAAGTTTATGGCAAATGTAACTTCATGACAAATTATATACTCATCATTTTTTTCTGTAAATGTGATTGAAGTTTTCTTTGTGACTGGTATTTGAGCAGAATCTTTTGTAAGAACACCAGCTATTAAAAGTAAATCAGGCTACTTGCAAATTTATCAGCATCTTCATGAAAGGATCATTTTATTCTGAGCTTGGTCTAAATTTCTTGAGAAGACTCTTCATTCAATTTTTTCATTGCAGGACTTAAACTTGGCACAGAATACGAAATGACCATCCTTGGGTTTAACAAACTTGGAGAGAGCGAATACCAAGTCAAAGGGATCATTGCCAGAACGTCAAGTAAGCTGTGCTGTTTCCATCATCTCTGTTTCGTAAATTAGTTTGCTGCTGCATGTGTAGGAAAATTAGTCAACTTTTGGCAAAACAATTACAATAATTTTGTGAGGCACTAAGTGCCATTCGTGATCAATCTTTGTGTCTGTTTGAAATTAACATCTGTGGCATCTACCAATGTCAATCCAGAAAATAATTGATTAAAAGAATTTTTATTTTTAACATTTTGGAGAGACACTCAAATGAAATCGTAACAGTTTTTGTATTTGTAGACACGTAGGGAGATGTATTGTGTTACCAGCTACTGTACATAGGAATGGTGGGAGGAGGGTTGCGTAGCTAAAGCTTTAATGCAGAAGGTAATAAAAAAAAAAAAACAGCTGATTTGCAGGCAGAATGAATGCAGATTTATTCGTAGTCTCTTTTCCACCCTTTCCCGGGTGGAAATTAAATCATTAATAAGGCTGGAAACTCTGCCATCTCTTGCTAATTGTTGTCCCCAGGAAATTAATTGCATGCTGCAAACACAAATGCTGTCAGTTTATCCCTAACCAGGGAGGCAAGTTGACACATCTAGGAGTATTTTTAGGGTAATTTTTTTTGTACTTGTACTGTAAGCAATGTACATGGTTTTGCACGGCAACTTTGATGAATGGGGAAGTAATAAAAAATAAATGCTAAGGAAGAATACAAGATAAATGTCATCAGCTCACAAATAAAAAGAAAGGTTTGATGCTGTGGAAACTAATTGGTATTCCGATGCTCCAACATTTGAGCTTTGCAACTACTATACTTATTTAAGCGTTCTCTTGCCTGGTAAAGTAAATTGAAGTGGTTCTGAACTGAAGAAGTGCAATGGACAGGGACTAGAGCTAATCACAAGATTTTGGGATCATGTCAAAGTGTGCTTGAAAATTCTCTTTTTCTTCTTTGTATTCATAGTGTGTGGAGTCCCTGTTTATGACATGTGCTGCCCTGAAGTCAAGATGATGTCAGATTGAGCAAAGAGTTCCTCCAATCCTTTCTTCTTGGTGAATGATTTTAAAAATGGCATATCAGGGCAGCTATTGATGCAGATGAATGATGTTAACTCAAATTAAAGAGAACTTTAAACATGCTTGAAAAAAAAAAAAAAACAATTTATCTTCATCTGCATTGATTAATAGAGTTTAATTTTATATCTCATTTTATCTCCCTAATTACTCTCACTGGATAATGATTCTGGATTATTGCTCTTTAAGTTTATGGAAGTTCCATTTCCCATTCTACAGTGGTTGTTGTTATCAATATTATTATTATTTCAAAAGTTAATAGAAATGATTTACCAGGAAAAATTAAATAATATAATGTCTGCTCTTACTGTTATATACTTCTAATTTTTCTGACTGTTCTAAAATTTTATGCATCTTATTTGATTCTTAAGACCATTTACAGTAGGCAATGTTGTGATGTTAAAATATGTATGACATTAATTAAGTAGCTCTCTCTGAACCCAGGCAAACAAGACAACTATCAGAATTATAGCCCTTTTATATTATTTAAATATATGAATGGTAATACAGCACATAGCTTTCTTAATATGTTCTTGCTGAAGTAGCTTTGAATATCAAAACAGGTAATGTAGTTTCCTTTGATAAAGTTGACTAAAGATTGTTTGTTGCTTATTTCATTAAAGTAATATTTTTACTAAGCTTAATTTTGGGAGTGAGACATGACATTAACAGAAGCATTAAGAGATGTTGTTATTTTTTGTTTTCCTTAATTATTTGCATCTTTTTAAGATTCTAAATCCTCAGTAGCTGACAGCTGTTTAGTATTCATGCATAATATAAACATTAAACTAAAAGGCCTGGGGAGGATAGGGGTGCTTTGCATTATGCGGAACAAAGCATAAGTTAAACAGTTTGTTGTCCGGGTCTCTTTTTTGCACCATAGAAACATGAGGCTTGGAGTCAAAAAGGTTGGATGTCACCAAAAGCTGTGGCTGGCGTGAATATGCCCAGAGTACTCTGAATTTGAACTGACTTGGTGAAAGACTCAACTAAATCACTTCTAACCAGAGTTGAGAAGAATCCATAGTGCTGAACTAAATCCCCATGCAGAAAACGGTGGAACATGGTGAAAAGAAAACAGTCGCCAAACAGAGCACTGTAAATCCCTTGTGCATTTAGACCTGGCTGCCTATTTGTTTATGGCATCACGCTATGGCCAATGTGACAACTCGTTGAATGGCATTATTATGGCCTTCGGGTATCATTAATGTGAGTGCTGATGGGCATCAGCAGTTATCCTGGTCCAACAATGACAACGCTACTAATTCTAGCAGTATTACTGTCTCCCTCCCTCTCTTTTTGACTACTACTACATTTATATTGTAATTTTTCTGTTTCTTCTCCCTTTTTCAATTTTCAAAGAATCAGACTATATTTTACTGTTATTTAACATGCTTCAAGCAATTTCACTTTAGCATTTATTTTTTCATGCATGAAAAGTAACAATTTCATTTGCTTATTCATTTCTGCATATTAACAAATTTATTTGGTTAGCAATTAAGACATTGGCAACCATATCACCTGAATGTTGATGCACTCTCTCAAACCTTTGAAAAGCTTTCATAGATCAAATCAAATTTATTTTTAAATGAAGTGAACATTGAAAGAATAATTATTATCAATTGAAACTGTCTTCCTGACACTGGATGCATCTATGAAAATTTAAAATTCTGTGAATATTTAATGTCTTGAGTAGTATATATTTTGATTAGGTCAGGTTATTCATGATGCCTTTGATGTGAAATGTGTATTACATACAAGGTTGAGGAGAATAAACATTTCTTTAAGATCTCTAGAAGACTATGGTGCATGTATGTTTACTCTACATAGAAGTTTGTGATGTTTCTTATTTATTGTTTCAGAAGAAAATGATTTGGCAGTAATCATTTAGTGTTTTATGAAAGAAGATTTAGAAAAACAAAACAACTTGTTTTTTAATTGTTCAACATTTGGTCATTAACAAGTGGGGTAATGATGGCTCTCAGTATTGTTGCTGATTTTTTACTAATAGCTGCTTTATATGAAAGACTACATCTTTTTTAATTTCCAATTTTAGTTTAAAATTGTGTTTATAAGAAAATATCTTGTACTTGTTAAGAAAAAGAACTTGATATGCTGCAAATCTGAATTTTATATTTATGGAGTAAATACATTTCTAAAATTTCATTTCAACAACAATAATAATAATGTGATGGAAGCCTGCGTATGACCAGTTGATAATTTCTTGAAATCCATTGCTGCCATACTCGAGAAGTTTCTAAGTATCAGCATCATTCTGACCACTGTCAGCGAAATCCACCTCTTTGATCACTTGTCCTCTCAATCTGGCACTTCTAGCACTGATATTTCTCTATATCTAATCACCATGTGCTCAGAAACCAGCTGCTTTTGATCAGGTTTAGTATCTCAGCTTTCTCATTGATGCTGTCCGCTGGAAATAAAATTATCAAGTTTCTAGAAGTTCATACTCGCTATTCAGATTGTATTTTGACATTTTCTCCCTATTATATGATATGCATCATCTTTCTAGGAGACTTTCTGAAGGATTTTTAGAACCATAAAACAAAACAGATGCATTTGATGAGCCTCTCTTGATACTTTGATATTTTTTCTTAATGTCTTTCTACATTTTGTTTTTTTAACAATTAGAAACAAAAATCATAATTATTTATTCAAATTTTTGATCAGTATACATATTAAAATCATTTTTTAAATGAAATTCATTGTTTCCCTACCTTTAGATATTGTTTAGAGACGTTTTTTAATAAACAAATCAATGATTTTGCTAAAATTTTAATTTAACTTCCAGTTTCTGAAAGTAAATTAATAGCTGACAGCTTATATTTTAATAGTGTAATTTTTTTTCACGAGGTTTGTTTATGTTAACAGTGTGATTTAGTTATGATCAATTATTCATGGTCTGCTGTAAATAATAATAATAATAATAATAATAATAATAATAATAATAATTTGATGTACTACTTGTATCTTTTAATTGCATTTTTCATTAAAAGCAACTGTTATCAACAAAAATCTATTTGATCCATTACAAATTATTTAGATATTCACTTTTTATTTAATGGGCAGCATGTTGGTCCAGTGGTAGACTGCTCGGTTGAGGGCCTGAGTTCTTTTCCTGGCTAGGAATGGCTTGTTGGTGTACGACCTCTACGGTAGGCTTCTCAGCAGAAATGAGAATGCTGGCCCTCTTGTGGTACATTGCACACACTGCTGGCTTATTTTATGAGGTGATTTTTGTAGAGTTAAAATTGCATATCAGTGAAGTACATTTTATAAAAATAAACATCTTAAAGCTGAATGTTTTTTTTTTGTTTTTTGTATTTGCACCAACATTTAACTATGAAAATATATTTCACTGACAACCTGCTGGAACCCTGAGCATGGATGCAGCTGGATTCTACAGCTTTAGATCTGTCCATCAATCCAATTTTCAAGATAATTTTTTTAGTTACTATAATAAATAAAATTTTTAAAAGACTTTCTTAGTGCTTGTCTTTGATAGACACGCATTGCTATAGCATACAATAAACGTACTGTGGGACGGAAATTTTAACCATGCCTGAACTTATTTCTTTTTTCTTTTTTTGTTGTCATCGTTGGATAATTTACTCTCCGTACTTTAGATATCTGAAATAATACATCTCTGAATGGCTTCTCAGAGAATATCAATTTGCATATCTAAAACTAACTAGGTGCCTGTATCTTTTTTTTCCTTATTTTTAGGTGCCACTATTGCTGTCAAGCAGGCTATTGCAGCAATTGTCTTTTCTAAGTTTTTCTCACAATGTATTGACTATTAATGTAAAGTGGTGTTGTGAGCAGGTTGGAGAACATCAAGCTCCTTGGTTGAATGAGTAGTGTTGTTCAAACTTCATCCGTCTCTTGTTCATCTTTTTTAGATGTTGTTCCATCAGAAGATGGGGATCCCTCAGCTCTCCAAGGATCCGATGATGTCCCAGTCATTATCATCCTCGTTGTGTGCATTGTGGGGATCTTTTTACTGGCCCTTAACATCGGTCTCATTCTCTTCTTTATTCGCCGCAAACGGAAACGGCTTGAAAGTGAGTACACCCAAAACAGAGTTTGTTATTAAATAGCAATTTGCTCAGAAGTGTTGTGGTGCAAAATTTCTTTTTAATTCTGAGCATATGACAAGTTTAAAGTGTTGATGCTTAAAGGTTGTTTGTTTGTTTAATAAGTATTTTACTGCAACAAATAATTACTTTCCCTAAGAAATATTTGCCATCTAATTTGTTTGTTTAATACATTTCTCTTCACTTCTTCATTCTACTAATGACGACAACAGAGAAGGAGAGGTTAATAGGATATTTAGGCAAAGATGTATCTCGTCAGTCATACTTTGGCTATATTTTCTTCAGTGTTATTTTTTTTATCTGATTGGAGGTTGAAACAGTCATGCTAAATGCATGCAGGCATCTTGCTGTAAATATTCAGTAAATAATATCTTGTTGGTTTGTATCATCTCTCTTTCTCTCTCTCTCTAGTAACACGCAGCATACATTTGTCTTGTCTGGGTAAGATAGAATTTAAATTTATTTTGTATTGTCAACAAACTGATTTTTGACCTGGATGAGTTGAAGTCTTCCAGTTTGATGGCCTGTTATTGCACAAGATAGTAAACATGCAGTGCCATAAAAACTAGTTTGGAGAGAGTAATATTTTTATGTTTCTTTATGCACATTATTTCCTGCATGTGTTATATATAAGAATTTGCAGTTTAAAAAGAAATTAAACATAGTGAGGAACCATGACATAAATGCTAGTGTGCATTGTACTAAATACTATCCAACCAATGCAAATATTTTTGTTTCAAGACAATGTTGGATCTGTTTTATGCTTGCACAGGCTGTGAGCCTTTTTTAATACCAACATGAAAATTCTCATGGAATCTTGTTTCCTCTGAGCATTTAAGGATTGCAGTTAGATTATAAGGAGATTTGTGCCCTTCACTTTAGATCAGTGTTAAATGAATGTGCTGTGTGATGTGGACAGTAGTGTTAGCCTAGTTGGCAACTATAATTCTAAAAATTGGCTTGAATTAGTTAAATTGGGCTTAGAAGTTACAAAATGTCACTGAGTGAATGGCAGAGGTTTACATAGAAATGGTGCTGTTGGCAGCAGCCTGATTATGGCATCCAGCTTCTGATTTCTTGAGGGAATGCTACTTTGAGCATGTGGAACTGGATATAATGGTATGGCCTGCAAGTCTGCAGTCAAATCACCTAAACAAAATTAGTTTTATATGTAAACAGAGCAAAACTAAGCTGCTCTATTCTATTGCCAACTCATTGTGTGTAGGTTTATAGAAAGCAGAAAAATCAAGAAAATTTTTTATTGTGATTACAAAGGATGAGCTCCACAGTAGTCCAGTAGTTGACTACTGCATTGGTAAGGTCGAAGGGCTGACCTAGATTCTCATGGGATCCACTTGGTTTGACATAGCTCTCTGATATGGTTTCTTCTTGCTCATCTTCACCATCTGGTCACATGGGTTTCTCCAACATTTAAAAATGAAGAGTTCTAGTAGAGGTTTCCCTGCTGGAGTTAGAAGTGCCAGGACCATGTGGCACAGGACTAGCAATGCTTCTAAGCAAACAATCACAGCACTTCAATCCCTCACCAGGATTGTCTGACCCCTTGTAGGCATTGGTCTACACAAAGAAAAAAGAACTGCAAAGGATATCATGGAAAAACAATTTCCCATTATGCTTCACCTTCATAGTAGATTGTGTGTGGACACTGCAAGTACTTATCCACTATAAAACAGTATTTGTGGCACTAATGGAAGAAAATACTAAAACACTATTGGCCATATACATGGAATAAAAGTAAGGGTGTTGGCCATTAAATAGTAAGAATTAGTCTTCGATAGAACAAATGAAAATGATGATTATGGGAGAACCAATGTGGGTGCACATGACCAATTTGAACATACAATTTAACATTGAAAATAAAGCAAGCATCTGAAGTAGCCAAAACCAACAATTATTCAGAAATATCAAGAGCACCTGTAGTACCGGGATATAATTTGTTAACAAAAATCTAGAAGGATATCTGTAAATAATAAAGCAACATCATAACAGCACATTATACATATAAGGAACCTTAAACAGTATAATCATTGATATTTGCTGCAACAATTTAACCGAACAAAGTTATAATTGTGAGTCACTGTGGCTTGAGAAAATAGGACATCTTTGTTTATGAATTTTAAATGCTCTGTAAAGAACATCTGGTTGTGATCTCACTGGTCATAAAGATGAATAAATTCAGAAATGCCATTATTATTTGTCATCATTAATAAAGTTCTTTGTACATGTCTTTCCATTTGTTTAATATAAACATTTAAAATGCATTGGAAATTTGAAGAGTCAGAAAGTACATCTTGAACTTTAACTATTGATCAGAGTAACAATTTGAAAGCCCTTGACTGGATGAACGAACATTAGCAATACGAGGTCTGGCGAAAAAGTATCCAACCTTAGGCTGGGGAAAAAAATTCCGTACTTAGTGGGGTTCAATTGCTAATCCCCTTCGAAGTAGGCCCCTTGTGCCTCCACACACTTAACCCAGCAATCCTTCCACTGTTCGAAGCATGTCTGGAATGCTTCTTCTGGAATGGCTCTCAGCTCCGCCGTCGCATTCCACATGATGTCCTCTCTGCTCTCAAAGCGGGAGCCTTTCAGTGGCATCTTCATTTTTGGGAACAACCAGAAGTCAGAAGGAGCCATGTCTGGAGAGTAGGGAGCCTGGTGAATGAGCGAAATGCTTTGCCAAGAAACCTTGGATCAGCTGTGATGAATGAGCTGGGGCATTGTCATGATGCAGCTGCCAGTTTTGTGAGGCACACAGATCCGGTCTTTTATGCCAAACTACATCATGAAGACGTCGGAGGACTTCCTGATAGTACTCTTTTATAATTGTTTGTCCTTCTGGTGCGTATTCGTGATGCACAAGGCCTCAGTAGTTGAAGAAAACAGTCAGCATCACCTTGATTTTGCTCCAGACCTGACGTGTTTTTTTTGGGTCTTGGCAATGTTGGGTGCTTCCACTGTGATGACTGAGCTTTGGTTTCTGCGTCATACCTGTACACCCACGTCTCATCTCCAGTTATCACAGTATTATGAAACTCAGGATCCCTTTTGGCAGTATCCAGCAAGACCTGCATAACCTCAAGATGAAGTTGTTCCTGAGAAAGCAGCTTGGCACAAATTTTGCTGCCACTCTGCACAAGCCCAAATCCTCCTTTAAAATTGCATGTGCAGATCCCAACCTCGTCACCATTTCCCGCACCATCAAACAATGATCCTTCATTATCAAGGTCCACACTTTCTCGATAACAACTGCATTGCTGCTTGTTGATGGAATCCTGGAATGCTGGTCACTCTCCACCGATGTGCGGCCATCTTTGAACCTGTTGTACCGTTCTTTTATTTGGGTAAGACCCATGGCATTGTCACCAAAAGCCTGTTGAATTTTGCAAATTGTTTCCGCTTGGGTATCTCCAAGCTTTTGGCAAAACTTGATGCAAGATCGTTGCTCCACATGTTTTGTCATCATGGGCGAAATGAAAATGAAACGAGTAAGTAGTACAGCATCTCTCAGGCTGGCTGCCTGACCGCGACTGACATTCAACAAGCCTGCCAAAAACCAAGCATTCGCATGAAGGCATGTGGCTCCACTATGCACAATTTTTCCTCCCTAACTCATTACTTCCCACGGGAAAAAATAAAGTTGGATACTTTTTCGACAGACCTCATATTTCTAGACAAAGTACTGTATAAAGCATAAATGTTCAGAAAGCATAAAGTTAAAATAACTTTGTTCTCTTGTACTTGTGAAAATGCCTAGTACTCATATTTTCAATAATAGAAACAAACTGATCAAACTTTACTAGGAAGGTTTTCTGGTAAAATGAAGTACTGTATACATTTTGGAAAATAAATCATTTTCTTTACCATGGTTTGAATTTCACTGATTTTAATTTAAATCTCCACAGTTTCAGTTTGTATTGAACCATAGCCTAAATATGAAGGGAAATAAAAATGAATACTTTTATATTTGGATTGAGATAATCATATTAGTAGTAGTTATGTGTACGGTAAGAGTACATGAAGTTTGTATGGCTCAGTGGTCATTTCAAAACTGGAGACTTATTGGTGATTAATCCAGACTTCTGAAACAAAACATTTCTACTTGACCTGAATCTCCCCACCCACAACTGTAAAACCAAGATTACATATGACAACAGTGGTTCACCCTAAGCAAATCTGCTTGAAGTTTTCCAAGGAAACAGTAATTATTATTCTGAAATCTTTTGGTTTTAGGTTAGGGGAGGAGTTCATGTTTTATGCCATATGAATGTTGGCCAGCACTAATGAGTTTGGCTGGTTCTTTGAGATTTTCTTACTGGCTTTACTAATAATTAGTAAATTGTTATAGGGTTGTATGTGCAGTGTTAGTATGTTAGTAAAAACTCCATATACATTACTCAATAATAGTCCATTATCACCTGCAATTCCATATCATAGAATCCTTTTTTTTTTCATTATTTTTTATGACATATGTGCATGGTGAAAATAATATTTGCTTTTTCCTATCTAAAGATAAAACCAGCAGTGACTAAGCTTGGCAGTTAGATTAAATCGATAGAAGCTGGACGAAGAGGGAGAGAAAACCTGATGTCATCCTTTTTCTCTTCTTTATTACATCTGTAAATGTGGTAGCTTTTTTGTTTTATCTTTGTAGTGGGTTGTTCGCTGGAATCATGTCCAATAACACATTGTACCAGGCAGGCAGTTTTTGTAATTTATAATGGTTGGTATAAAGTGATAAATATATAGGCATTTACTTGGTTTGCTGGTATTGCTTTTGTCTTTTTGGAAACTATGCTCGAAATTTTTAAAAAATTATTATTTCAATTCATACAAATCTTTAGGGGCTACTATACTAGAAATGAATGAATCTTTTCCTTATTCTGTGGTCTCTGTAAGTAGAGAGAGAGTGATGAGTGACAGGCTGACTTGTATAGGGTTTGAGTGGCCAGCGCTTGGATTCTGACATTTCTACAATTACTGGTATAGAACGTGACAGAAATATTGGCTTAACTTAATTATTACAAAGAGACAGGAGGAAGTCATTATAGCTTATAGACAACTCAGCGTAGCAGAGAGAGAATTAATTCTTAACAATATAGCAATATGACTTCTAAACTGATTTATACTATTAGCCTCCATTGTTGGTAAGGTATGTGGTTCCTTTACAATTCTGTTATTAAAATGATGGGTTTTTTTAAAATATTAAACAATGCTGATACTTGATAACTATAACCCATGGTATTAGTAAGTGCAGGTAGCCAAAGGAGTTTGTCTCCCAATACTCTCAGATTCAAAGTAGGTGAATTCATTAATTTCAGTTTGTTTTGTTTTTCTGGCATACTTTTCATTTTTGAAACTTGGAAGCATTCTAAAGAATCTGTGCTGAATACCTTTCGATCATTCAATGTTTTCTCCCTAAATAAGGTCTCTGCAACTGCGCAGCATTTTCAAGAACTGAATAATTTGGATTAAAATTTAATTCTGTTATTTGTATTAGCACCCAGAACTTAATGTTTTTGATTTTAATTTAATAGTTTTATTGAGAAATACCCATTTTTTTTTCTCTCTGAAATTTAATTTTCCAATTTATGAATGACTTATGGACTAATTTGTATAATTCTCTTTATTTTCTGTTAAAATAATTATGCAGTAAATTACTGTAAAACACTTTCTTTATCTTTTAGCTTTATATTATAATAGTGGGAATCTATGCTCTTATGTAATGTAATTTAGGGATAAATCTTGTTGTTGGAGGTAGGTCCCTGTGTTTTTGCTGTTGTTGGAAATGGGATTGTTTTTATGTGTGCACGCACGCACGCGCACACACACACACTCTCTCTCTCTCTCTCTCTCTCTTTTTTTTTTTTCTTTTTCACATATATTATTCCAGGCCAAATTAGTCTTTGTAGGCTGAGAAGATACATTATTTGTGTTTCTTTTATTTTGTTTTTACCAACATAGGCCAAAATAGCTAACTATTAGTGAAAAGATTGTGGCCAAGCAGCACCCGACCAGCACTGTTAGTATTCTTTGTGAAGCCAGTGTGCTGGGCATGGATGAATGTAATATAGAAAAATATGTTAACTCTAGCTTTAAATAATTCCATAACAGTATGACTAAGTAATAGTTACTTTATCTGAATGTAAAATTAACCAACTGAACTACTGATATTGAGCATTAATGGTTAGATTAATGTGATGCAGAGACAGAAATGTCTAAAAGCAGTTACAGGGTTTAAAAAATGTGTATGAACAACAAGTCTGTTTTGTGTGCAGGGAGGATTTTAAGATTTTTGACTCTGCAAACAGTTTTTATTATTTTACAAGGTGTTTTTGTTTCTTTTAAAGCAAATTTCCAGTTTATAAAGAATGGAAGTTTTATTTTAATTATTTTTTGTTTTTAACTTCTTTAGTAGATATATTTATCCTACATAGCTATCTCAACTGATCTTTTGAAAAGGGGCACTTGTTTTTTTTGCATTCAGTGGATTAATACAGAGGTCTAACTAAATTCTAACATTAAAAGAGGGGTACATAAACTGCTCTCACCAATTTTTCATTTACATTGTGTTGCAATGAAAAAAATGCACTTTTAACATAATGGTGTTCATTCAAAGGGTCTCTATAGCAAACCAACACTTTACATTATTGTTTTGACAAAAAGAATATTTACAAAAGAAATTCGTAAAGGATAAATGGGAAGTAAAATAATTGTTCAGACATTGCATAAGTTATAATATAATTACATTTGAAACAAAATTGGTATCATTTCACGTAATACATAATTTTGACCACCAAAGTAGTTACATTATGTCAGCATATAGTGCTAGAAAATACATAAACATAAAAAGAAAAATTTTAATTTCAAACTTTTTCACATATGACTTTTTTCATCAAAGCATCCTTTTACAGGTCTGATTGATGAGGCCAAAATTATGGTTTCCAGTTTGTGTTATATGCAGTAATGGTACAAATTACACATGAAAACTTAGCTGAACATAGACTCTGTGAATACCAGAGAAAAAGTAATGGCTGGCTCATTCATAAACTGGAAAAGCTATATATTTCAATAATATGTCAAGTGTCAGTAGGTACCCTTTAGCTTTTTGTGATTGCATCAGCATGGCTTATCATACTTTGTCAGGAAGGCTATCAAGGAATTGTTGTGGAATATTGTTTCAAGTGTCCTGCAAAGTTTGCCATAATTTTTCTAAACTTCCTGGTACTTACTTCAACTTTTCATTATCCATTTGTTCACAAATTTGTTTTATGATGCCATTCATATCTGGAGTCTGCAGTAGCCAGTTCGTTATTCTAAATATGCTATCATCTTCTATCCTGTTCAGATAGGTTTTTTTTATATACCTGCTTGTGTGTTTTGAACCATTGACTTGTTGAAAAACAAATCTTGAGGCTATCAAACACAGACCTGATAGAATGCTATGATGTGTAAGTATCTGCTTGTAGTTGCTGTCCATTTAGATGTCTATCAGTTTTGACTAATTTTGCTGCTGCATTTCTTGAGATGCACCCTCAATCATTGATGGGTCCACCTCCATGCTTGACAATTTTGGATGTAGCCAGATGTGTGTGCTTGTATCTGAATAAAATGGCATCTTTTAAAGCCAAACTGTGACTTTCATAAACAATACTATTCCAGATTTTATTCATCCAGTTCTTCAGTTTTTTTTACCCAGTTTCTTTTGACCTGATTTCCTCCACATGAAAATGTTTTTCTGGAAGATTCTCCCTGTGCTGGGTCATTGACTAGTTACTTAAGCAATCACCATCTATTTCTGGCAGAAGTCACCCTTAGACACTGTGCATCAGATTTAGGACACTTGCTTTCTTCCACATCATGGTTTTCTCACTATTTCTCTACTGCAATCTTCACTCTCCTGCCATGAAATATTTCACATCTTAGAAATGTTTAATTTTGTAGTACAATAAAACATATGCACTATCCTGATTGGCCAGTAGTTGTGCTGTACACAGATTTTCATTAGCTCATTAACAAGATTATAGTACACTATAAACTGATGCACAAATCATTCATTTGTGTGCTCTGTATTTCAGGTGCTCTGATTATCATTTGTAACCCATACCCAACAACATCAATCACGGACAAAAAATCAGTATTTTGTAACACTACTGTGTGTGTGAAAGTAACTTAAAGATAAAGATTAAAAGGAAAAATTGGAGACAAGAGAATACTATTTATTTACCTGCCTTGTTTTATAGTAGTTATGTTTCATTTGTTTGACAGGCGAGTAGTACTTTTTCTGAATGACAATTCCGTGTTCTTTATTTTATTATTTTTTCAATGAAAAATTCACCAATTAATCAGTTTTATTAAAAATAAAAGTTAAAACTCTTTTCATTTGATTTTAGTTAATTTCCATTGAAACAATGTTTCTTAATGCCAAACATGAACTGAATCATTGTGTAATGTTAACAGACAAACTTTGTGAAAAATAAATACTTTCATGAATGGAAATTATAGTGTGTCTTTTGTAAATTTCATGTGAATTGCTTATATAAAAGTTTATCTGCTTTCTGTTATTAAAAATGAATTCAGTCAGATGGGCTAAAATTTGAGACAAATAGATAAAAGAAAACAACTGTAGATTTGATTGAAATGCATAGCATCTCTGAATTCTCCTTTTCTTTTCTTTTTTATCTTTTTTGTTTGTTAATGATTTTTCATCATGTTGACTTTCTTTTGTGGAGGTTCTGATGACAGCATGCAGTAAACTCTATACACTGCCTTTCTCTGAAAAGATATTTTTTAAAAACTATCGAAATTAGGTTTTTGTTTGCTCGTTGTTTCCCTAATCAATTATAGTGGCTTAAAGTTTCTTAAATTGTGATTGATTTTAGCAAAAGGAAAAAAAAAAAAAACAGTGAGAAAAGCCTGAGAGGAAGGACTGTGCTGATCAGAAGAAAGCATTGCTTTACGCTTTTCTACGGACGAATGAACGATGCAGATGTGGGATTCGGTTTTGGATTCAAATGCTATTGTTCTGATAGTATTTGTATTACATGTCATTAGTTGTGACAATGATAACATGAACCTGAGACTGCATGGCATATACCAAAGACACTGAATTCTTTGTCATGTCAAAATTTTAAAAAAAATTTGGGTAATTGAAATTCAGTGTTAATAGTTGTCATGTACTGGAATGATTAAAATGCAAGCATAAACATGGGTAAAGATTTCAGAAAAACTTATTGGGTTTATGCACAAGTCTATCTGGAGAAAAGTCAGCAAGGCTTGTACTGTAAACTTGGAGTTCAAAGCACCTGGCTGCAGTGCACAGTGGATCTTAAGCAATGATGTGGATAGTAGGCATTTCTTGTTGGGATAAACAGATTTTTTTGTTCATATGCAACTCAAATTCAGATGTCTCATGGCATTGTTGTGGTTTTTCCTTCCTATTTCTACCTTTCCATGCAGGTAAAAATGATTGAATAAAATAAAAGGAAACAGAGCTAAATACTTATTACATAACTGATCTGAATCAAAGCAGTTCCCTCCTTAAAGCAGGCTGCCTTCATCTTTATCACAACATATTGGACATTTTTTCTTTAATCTGCTCACTTCGAAGCTGATTACTGCCAAAAATGCAGTTTTAAGAAAAAAAGAGAGAAGGAGAGAGATATTTGCTATAATAATCTGAACACCCCGTCTCCAAAACATGGGTTTTGTCTAGGATTCACTGCATGTATGACTGTTGTTGGGCTTCCAAGATATTCACCCGGAGTCAGATAATTTGCCAATGCTTTTAGTTTGAATGCCATATAGCCATATAGTTGCTGATCTTTCACTATCACGAGGAGTCATGCTTTGAAAAGTTTATTGCTCTATGGAGAAAGCTGAAAGCACTGCAACCAAAATGGGCTATTTAGTCTTTGCACAATGGATGGTTCCCATATAGGCTTATTGCAATGGTTCCCAACCTTCTTCAATGCTGGCACCCCATGGGATTTTGAAATGCTATTCCGCACCTTAGAGTTATAAGTAAAAAAAAAAATTGAATATTTTCAGGTCGGATTATTAAGTACCAATTAATGAGTATATTTAATTAACACCAATTTTCAAAAAGAAGAAAAATACCTATTTTACCAGAAAATAAAACACGTTATCATGAGTCAAAAATTTATTTTCACACATATTAGACATATATATTATCAAAAATTCATATCAATCCAATCAATGTGACATTTGTTTTTGTTTCTTCGCAATTATGTCTGAAATACGGGGTTTCTTTTTGCTGAGAGCAATGTGCATGTTGTGCTGAGCATCGAGGCAATTTCGAAACTTGCTTTTCACATGAAGAAGACTCGAAAACCCTACTTCGCAAAGATATGTTGTTGCAATGGGAACAAGTACAGAAAGTGCTTTCTTGGAAATGTTTGGGAATCCTACTATTTGCGATGCCCAAAAATTTTCCAAAGTTTTCACTTTGAAATGCATTTTTGTTGCATGATCATTTTGCATGTCAGTTATTTCCTCCTTGAGAGGGTCTTCATCAGGCATGTAGCTTAACTGAAAGAGAAATGGGTTCCTTATCCAGCAGTCACTGGCTTCCAATTTTCCTGCAGAGAAATACCCATCAAAGGCATTTAATAGCTGTTCAAGGTGAATGCGTATTGCTGTAGCAACTTCTGGAAGTAGTGACTCGTGTTCTTCAACAACTTCTTCCAGCAATAAAAACCTAGCTAAATTACCCTTCTCAATATCTCTCATCCACAAAGGAATTTTAGCTTTGAAGGAAGCCAATTTTTCATGTGCAATAACTACGTTTGTATTACTTGCTTGGAGGGAAATATTTAGTTCATTCAATCAAGTTGAGTAAATATGTCGGTCAAGTATGCCAGCATTTGCACAAGTTCTTGGGAATCAAATGAAGAAAAGAGATTTAACTTTTATTCCTTTAAAAATGTCTTGATCTCCTCACGAAGCTCAAATATACGTTGCAATACATGTCCATGGGATAGCCATCTCACCTCCATGTGGTAGAGTAGAACCATGTGTTCAGACTCAATGCTTTCACAAAACTCTTGAAATAGATGATGGTTCGGTGAACGTCCTCTAATTATGTTAACAATTTTCACACAAGTTGACAAAACGTCTTGCAAACCTTTTGGTAAAGTCTTCACTGCTAATGCATACCGATGAAGCAAGTAGTGTGTGACATGGACCTCATGAATTTCCCGTTTCATGAGTGCCGTGAATCCAGACCGATTTACAAGCATAGCAGGAGCACTATCTGATACATATGGATCCAACGATGTTCATATCTAATCCATGTTTTAAGAAAAATTCTTTTATGAGGTCAAACATGTCTTAGCCTCTTGTGGTGGTCTTTAGTGGCTCACAAAATAGAATGTGTTCTAATACCTCTTCATTCTTGACATAACAAACATCAGCAATCAGTTGGCTACAATGTGAAACATCTGTAGATTCATCCAATTGCAATGATATTTTCACAGGAGTCACCTTGATATCAGTAATCACCTGTTTCAAAGATGTCCTCGCTCATATCAACTATTCTGTTCCTGATGACATTGATAGACATTGGTACTTGTTGCACCTTTCTGCATCTTTCCTCAGAATGATCTTTACAATTTACGATGGTATGAGGTTTTTTCACGTTGGCCACCTGATACACAACTTGATAGGATGCTTCAAGAAAAGGCTTTTCAATTGGTACAAATCCTAACTTTGGAAGAGTTCCTTGGCGATCGAAGTGTGCTTTCTTCACCTTCAGTGATTCTTTGTTGTGTCCAGCTTCCCTACCATCATGTACTCTGTTGAAATGTTCGTTGAGTTTAGAAGGTTTCAAATTTGCATTAGAAAATATCGCAGAACATAAAAAGCATTGAGGTGTTTCTGTCCCATTTCTCTCAGTTGTACATGTGAATCCAAAACAATAGTAATCATTGTTCCACTCTCTTTTCTTTGACATTATGGGTCTCTGAAAAAAAAATTATCATGAGGCGTAAATAGTAGGCATATGTGTAATAAAAAATTTTAAAACAAGAATCACAATAGTGAATTAATTGAAGATTGTAATCAATATTCTGCTCCCGAATTTAGACATGTGAAGATGCGTGTTCATTAGATAACAATGTAATAATCCAAACCAGGTAACAAAGTAAATATCCAACACACAGACAAAAGTTACCTGACCCATTGTCCAGGGTGGTGAGAAGACCTTGGGCCTCTGGCCACCTGTCTCGCGCATTGTTTCAGTGGCTGAGCAACAGGAAACCACTGGGGGCCAGCGACGCCAGGGCAAGCCAACCTGTAGGGACTATGCTGCAATTGGGCAGCCAATGGCTACAACACAAATAACACCAGTACAAAATAACGTGTGAGCAGCAGGAACCGATGCATGTATACGCATCGAGTGCTGGCGGAAGAATGAAAGTGATTTGAGTATGAGCTTCGGTTGGCAGCACTGCCGCCAACCATAAGGGAAATGCTAGTGCACGCTGCCATCAACCTTAGTAGAAATGCTAGCTCACGCTGCCATCAGCCATATTGGAAATGCTAGCACACGCTGCCGTCAACCATAGTGGAAATGCTAGAGCATGCTGCCAACAGCAATAATGGAGGGGTACTGAAAAGCAGTGGCTCTACAGACGAATTATTTAGTAAAAACGGCAATGGCAAATAAACAAAAAAAGTTATTTTTCTAGACCCTATCCTCGCACCCTTTGGGGGTGCCAGCACCCCAGGTTGGGAACCACTGGCATAGTGGAATGCATTGGTGTCAGATATGTAAAGGACTGTCAACCTGCTTGATACAACATGTATATTGGTGGTTTGTAGTCTTTGAATGTACATGGATATGGAGAAAGCTTAGCAAAGATTTTAACCCATTGTGCTTACAACCCAAGCATAGGAAAATTGAAGTAAAAGACACAAGCAAGCATTTGGTGTAGGGTAAAACAGATCTGGCATTGAAAGGTGCTCATGTTTGATCAAGTGATTGTCAGTGATCACCACATCTTGCAGCAAGATGTAGCAACATACTTTTATAACCAGAACTACTGCAGCCTGAAAAATGCAGAATAAACTTTAGTTAGTTTTTAGGCCCTATAGAGCCTAAATATAAACCACATTTAACATTTATGGAATCATCCTGAAAGATAACTGACTGAGCTTGCAGTAGTAATTGATGGAAAAACCCAGACCTGGCTGCCATTGATAATCTGGTAGTTTTATGCCTAGAAACATGCAAGTTTTACACAACACAAGAGAAGCTCCTTTTAAACACTGTAAATGACTTTTCAAATAGTTATTTTACATTACAAAATAAATGTTATACCCTATTTATTGGCAGGAGTAAATTACAACATTGAAATATAATTGCTCATACTCAATAGCAGACCTTTTGATCATAGAGACTTTGTTTGGGCTTCACTGTCATTACCACCCATAGATTGACTTGTAATCTTTTTTCCATTAACTGTCATTATTTTAGAAAAGTGAGTTGTGACAGGATAATAGTCATATTCTTTTGGAGAGGAATGCTCTGAATATAGATATATATTTTTTTTATTTATTCAATTGAATACTCCAGTGATTACCAGATCCATTCATTAGCAAATCCCTTAAAACGTGGCCCATTATGGAAACAGTCAAATATCATTTGTACAGTGGCTAAAGAAAAACTGATTTAATTTACCAAACAGAATGCCATCTCTCCAGACAAATCTTCAGAATCAAGGAAAACAGCTGTAGGCATGAAGTTCTAATTTGTCTTAGCAATCTAAAGAACATAAGGGCAGTTGTTTGATCAGATTCCTGTTTACCAGACTGATAAGGAAACCAAATATTTTTCAAGCAAAATATACAAGTTTGCACATTTGAAATGAAGACAAAAGAAATGACATAATTATTTTCATTGCTGATCTGGAAATCCTGCTGAATAATGGAGCAGAGAGACAAGTCTGATAGTCAAATGCCATCTTCTTGAACTTACAGGAGATTGATTTTTCATTGCAGAGAAGTTACTCAGATAATTTTATCTCAATGTTTTTGTTTTAATTGTCAAAGGTTATCCAATGTTTTCTTGACTGTAACAGAAGTTGTCCGATAAGTGATGTACCTGCCATGGGCAGGCAATTGTTCTTCCTTACCTGTCCAATTGTACATTCCTCTAAAAAGGTCTGAGAGTTGAAAATTCTCAACTGCTGCAGCAGCAGCAGCAGTGGCAGATTTCTTTTAGAGAGAGAGGATGAAAATTTTAGCAGTTATCTGCATCAGAAAGGCAAAAATAAAAGGAAGGAAAGGTACTGAACACTTTCTGCTGGCAAAAATATACTTGTGCAACAAAGTCACATTACCTGTTGAGCTGATGTTTCATTTGGTCAACTTAAAACTGAATTTCTGTACTAAAGTTTGATAATTTCAGGATTACTACATCATACTGTTAGTATTGTCTGCTGAAAATCTCTTTTCACTTGGGCTTGGGGTCCTGTAAAGTGTGGTATTTGAGGGGAAGGCTACCAGGGCAACCTTGCTTCTGCATAATACAAGCCAGTCGTCACTCTAAGACCTTGTTGGTTTTTTCTAGAGAAGCTAGGATATGCAAAACACCAAGAGGACTATGAAGAAACCACTGTTTATATAAATAGCTGTGTATACTTATAAAGTTATTTGCTTCTGCTAAGGTTTAGCTATACCTTTGACATCAGTCTAGACTACTGGATCTACTTTTGCAAATGGCATAATCTCTTGAGCATGTGCCTGTCAAGTGTTAAGATTGACATACTGTGACAACTAGTAAGACAATCAACAAGAAATTTATTTTTGGTTGCCTTAATTCCTGTGAGTGCAATTGCTGTTATACTATGATGAGTATTGTACTAATTGACTTAACTCTTGAATATGCTGAAAAATACATCACACAGCCTGTAATGTTAATCACAGCAATGATAAACAGAAGTTGTGGATTTGTAAATGGTGCCTGCTTTTAAAAAGGCAAGTAAACTGTTAGGATTTCGATTTTCTAATTATAAACTTAAAAAAAAAAAAACACGTTTAACATAGAGCAGGTAAACCAAACTTTTATATACCTATTTCTTGGAATTTATGGTTGTCTGATTACAATAGTTTAGGTGTTATCCATCCAGATAGCAATACAAGCTTGAAATAAGGAATTATGTTGACCTTCTCAACTTTGTGCATTTATTTGAAAGAATGAAATTTTCTGAAAAAGGAAATCTATAAATCTGCAGACCTTTATTGTTTGTGGTACACAAACTTATAGAATTCAAAGCAGTCTAGCAAAGTTAGCGAGCCAGGTTCTCTGCACTGAGGACTAGTTCTCAGTCAAACAAATGTTCTGTCCCTATGAACTGGAGATTTTTTGTCATTAAATTAATAGTTAAGAAATATTAGAAAAGAACCATTTCACATACATTGAAGCAGAAACTTTTTTTAAAAAATAATTTTCATTTTCTTCCTTCCAACCATACTGATTAAAACAGTTATTGCTGACTTTTATGATTTGTCCAACCACCCCAACAACAAAAAAATGTGTGAAATCATTTCTGTTCAATAGAGATTGTCTGCGTCTCATCCCAGTTATTTCCCCTTGCACCTATTTCTTGTAAACTCAATCAGAAAAGTTTGGTTTCATGCCAGTGTTCCGACAACTTGGAAACAATTTGAAACTCACACGAGTGTTTTGGAAGCTCATGGCATTAATTCAGGAGAAAACGTGGCAGGACCACGAATTTGCTGCACTATGCTTATTGTAATTTTTGGCTGTAGTCTCCACTCTACAGTGGTTACATGCTACTACAATTTTACAGAGGGATTTTTCTTCACATTCATTTGATTCCCGATTTATTATTATTATTTTGAATGTATAAAATCAATCAAAGGTAAAGGCTGTTTTCTTTTCTGTTTGTAGGGGGTTTTAGTGATGGGAAAACCCTGCTCAACAGAATGATGCAGAAAACCAAAGGGTGCCACTAGGCCACTTTCTAAGTACTAGATCACCCACAATGGCCACAATAAGCAGGCACAATACACTAACCTCCCATATTCAAATAGTAAAATGAAGTGATAGGAAACTAAAAAGTAACAGTTGAAAGCTCTTGCACGGTGTAAATTAAGTACTGAAGTTTTGTTTGCTTGTGTCGTCAAACATTTTGGGTATCTGAGTAAATATAATGTAATAAAAAATTTATATTCTCACATTTCCAGTGGAAGAAACAGTAAGGTTTTCTGGCTAATAGAAATTACCTAAATACTATATGTTATGTCATTAAGCAAAAAGAATTTCAAAATAGATGTAATTAAGAATAGCTATTAAAGTGAATCTTTTCATAGGGTATGACTGCTGGACTCTAAGCTGGGGGTGCAAATTTGAATCCTGGTTAGGATCAGCTCAGTTATACTTTAGCACGGCTTCTTCTTCTTACTCTTCTTTTCCATTTGGCTACCTGGGTTCTCTCACATCTAAAAATTATGAGTTCTAGTGCTGACTTTTTGCTTCACCCTATAGTAGCTAATCTCTCACCTCACCACTGTGGAAAGGATTAATTGTCAGGTTGACCACTGTAAAATGGTCATTGGTTATAGAACTAGAATGTGGCCTCTGGTGCTGGAAGACTAAGAAGTGTTTTTCATAAGTGTTTAACCTGTTCACTTTGTCACTATGCCACAGAATAAACGGAAGCAGATGGAACTTTCTGATACTATATTTATTTCTCTTCCATCAGTTGACTTTGTGCAATTTTAAGCAACTTTTGATGTACACATAGAAACAAACTGTGAATAGCGCAAGAAAGAAGAAATATTGAGGTTTTTCTTTGTTAATTCAGTTCATATCTGAAAATGGTGGCAGTAGTAGAACAGCTGTGAGAAAGTTTATTGTTCATTACCATAACGATACATCACACAGGAATTCAGTTAGCAGTTTAATGGAAAAAAATTTAAAAATCTGGGTCAGTGCTAGATGGACCATGATCCAGGAGGCCTAATATCAGTAACAAAACTGGCTGTCATTCAGGAAGCATTTGACAGGCATCCATGAAAATCACCATGATGTGCACTTGATGAACTACACATCCCACAATCAACTGTACACAAAATTATCAGTGGACTTGCATGAATGCACTTTCAAGTTTCAGGTGGTTCAAATGTTATTGGAAAATGACTGCCATGCAAGGTTAGATTTCTATGAATGTTCCAATAAAAAGTCAGGAATTCTCTTGGGTTGATGGATGACCTGGCACAATTGGGAAAAAAACGATCTACATGAAGCCTTGCAACATGAGAGAGAGACATCAAAAACCACTGTTTGGTGCACTCTAAAAAAGTCATCCATCATCAGCAGTGAATGGTGAATGTTACCTTGAAGTGTTGCAGAGTTTCTATCTACCTGAGCTAATACAATTAAATCTTTTAAAAAGCACTTTTTAGCAAGATGGTGCTCCATGCCACTATACTTTGAATGTTCTTGTCTGAAGTTTTCCCAAGACCATTCACCTGACCTGCCTCTACTGGACTTTATTACGGGATCATGCTAAGTGTTCTTAAAGCTACAATCATTAAATGAACTTAAGGCCAGGATTATTAGTGCAATCCATATAATCACTCAGAAAGAACTGAATAATGTTTTCAGACAGATACAAGATTGGATTAAAAAATGTATTACAAAGGATGGCAGATATATTGAGGCCTAGAAATTTGTAATGTATTAAAAACATTAATATTTTTGCTCTCACATGCTGTTTTTTTCCGTGGTGTACATCAAAGGTTATTAAAGTTTATAGTTTGACCTGGACTTTATAGATTCCCTGGTCTGTTAACCTTTCTTGGCCCCAAATTTATTAATTTTTTTAAAAATTCTGTCAGTTTTCACTAAATCCACTCTATATGATGTCTAAAGCTCAGTAGTTACAAATATGCTCAAATGTTTTTTCTCATTCAGTGGAGATAAATTGCAAATTAACTATGTATTATCTTTTCAAAGGTATATTTTGAACAGTGATTGTAGCTGCAGAATTGCTTTATTTCCATTCATTCATTGTTTTTGTTATCTCTGTAATTGCAACCTATTGCATCAAACCTTCATAATCTTCTCACCTGTTTTCAGATGGCAGTGACACAACCAGCCATACCAACACTTTTGAGTTGTTTGGATCTAGCAAGGAAACTCATCTGTACCCAAAATCACCCTCGGAGGACGCCAGAAGTTATGACACGTGCGATAAGAGTTTGGACGAATTTTCTGATGAGTGTAGCAAGAGTTATGAGGTTAGATTCTTTGCATGCTGGCTAACAGTTTACCGAGAAAGGATCAGAAGTAACCTAAGTTAATTTTATTTTTAAAAGGATACACAATGTTCAGATCCATAATGGTCTATTACTATTTTTTTTAAAAAAAGCAAGCTGCAGAAAATATTACTTTGCTAATTTTCTAAACTTTTTATTCAACTTTATCAAAGTTACTCCCCTTCTATAAGTGTTACCAGTCATAATTGTCTCCCTTAGAATATAATTTTTAAACTAGTAAAAGTTAATGAGTTAAAAATTCTTTAACAGCTAATTTTTTTTGTAACATATTATATGTTGTGTGTTGACTGCATAAACAGACAGGAAAATTTTTAAATTAAATTAATTTCCAGCAGTTTTATGATATAGCTGAAATTCTTCAGTGGAAAATAACTATTTAATTTGGGTTTTTTTTTAAATATTGAAATGTTTCAAATAATGCTGCATTTATTATTCTGATTGATTGATTTTAATTAATTAATATTTTTGCTTGGAAGCTGGCTTGGTGACACAAATCCTTGCATGTACAGTTTGCATTCTGGGTTCAGTGCAGATGTAGCACGCATGATGATATCAGATGCTGTTTACGATCTGTGTTGTTTTCATTACTGAAGCAAGAGATATTTGCATCTTTCTTTCATTATTCAGCTACCATTTTAAAACTTTTTTGTATTTGACAGCATTGTTGTGCTTTATTTTACTTTGTTGTTTTTTTATTTCCAGGATGATGATGTCAAGAGAGTTTTTCTACCACCACACGATTACTCTGGAAGACCATATACACAATGCAAACAAGAGTCACCGAGGATGGACAGCAAGCGAACATTTTTGGTGGAAACTCCCAACCAGTTAACTTACCTTGACAACAATGGTAGACGGTCACCATGGAAACAAGAAGGTATTTTTTAGTGATTGCTGTAATTATTTATCGATTAAAGTATTTGAAGGTTACTGGAGTTTTATGTTTGACCCTAGTCTACTTAGAGTTTTTAAAAGCATTCTGAAACTTTTGTTTTACTTTAAAAAGAATGGCAACCAAAATATTGAAGCTGAAATAAGATAACATCAGGTGATTACTGTCATTCATATGAACTTAATAGTTATCTGCTTTGTAGTGAAGTTTTTCATATCATCTGAAGCTGAAGTTCTGATTCATTTCATAGGCATGAAAATATGAGTGAGAAGTTATTTCCATTTTATTCTATATGAACACAAATTGGTGACCACTGGAGGCTAAACTCCATATATATGCTTCTATTTTAGAGGTCTACAGCTGTGTCCAAAAAATCTTGCATCACCTTAATTTTTTTTTTTTTAATTTTGCTTGATAAATTTGAATGAATCAAACTTGCTGGATTTGCTTAATGGCAATGTAATATAACAAGTAAAAATACATGATTTCTGTAAAGAACCTTATAAATCATGACGACTCTGAAGTATTCAGAAGCAAACAATTAGAAGTGGTCATGGGTGCAATGTCACACTGTGTGAGCAAGATTCAAAGGGAGACATTTTTATTGTTATTTTTAGGGTGGTGACAAACTTTTACAAACTTTTGGCCCTGGCTTTAGGTTTCTACACCTGTATTAAACATAACTTTGCCATATATTTTGGATCAAATTTGTAATTTGTTGGAGAAATTAAATATCTTAATTTAGTTCAGCTAATGTGAGGAGGTAGGAAGCCATGACAACCATGGACTATTGAAGCTCAGGTCACATGGCTTATAGTCAAGATCACTTTTTGTCTGACCTTTTTAAAGTTTGGTGTAACACTCGTTCTCTTGATCTCACCTGGAATCCTTGTGTATGGATGAACTTTTAAAAAGAGAGAATAAACATTCTTCTTTTGGTCACCTGTAACTTCAGAATGTGTGTCTTTAGTTATTCATTTAATATTATGCTACTATAAATCTACTGTATACATTCTGAAATCAAAATTTGACTAGCTATTGAGGATAGATAGACCCTGCCAAGTAATCTTTAATAGAGCAGAGATATGCATCAGTAGGTCAACTTGTTTAGAACAGTAGCTATATGACAAACTTTTGCTTTCCAATTTCTGTCTGTCTGTTTGTTTTTTAAAATCAATGATATTTTCCCTTTTGTAAAAGTTTTGAACAACAGCTACAATGTTTGTTCATCTTTCCTTTGCAGATATCTACCGAGCACCGACACCCAGAAAAAAAACTAGTGACTGCTTTGAAAACAATCAGTCTATTCTGGGTGAGAAGACCGGCTCTGGGATAGTTTTTGATGGGAACACAAACTGGGCCGCATACCGTCCCCGGGTGAGTGAGAACAGTACTTGGTCGTGGTACTGCTGGTTTCACAGCCATTGGCTTCGATTTAGCTCTGACATTTTTGGTCTTTAAAAATTCATAAAAATGTATTCAGAGACAGACTGACCAAAGTTAGCCATTTGTCTGTGGTCAAAAAACTATTACACTACACATACATTAATACTCTGTTGTTTTGACTGCTGTTTTTTTTTTCAGAGTGCAGCAGATTTCCTTGACAAACCTGGCAGTCGTCCGTCGAGCCGAGCGGGTAAGACACCACCTCCACCTCCCATACGCACATCGAGCCGCGGTGCCACTGACGCTTTTTCGCAAAACCTGCCTCCATTACCTGCCCGTCTATACAGTTCTCAAGATTTGCCTAGATACGCGCCAGCTCCAGGTATGTTTGTGCCCACTGGGCAAACTACTAATATTAATATCTAATGGGATACCCACTAAGACTAATACCCATTGGCGTAACAAGTAGTATGGATTGACTGCTTACATACCAAAGCAGTTGTTTCACTTGATTGGCCTTTGCTCATTTATACTGGGCATAAACTAACCCTAGTATTAAAACTGGTGTCTCAATGGAAAAACTACTGTTCATACCAAGTGGGTTAATTACTATTACTTGAACCTACAAAGTTGCATTAATTTTGCACCAAGTGAGCATGTATGTACATACTACTAGGCATTTGTTATCCTATCCTTTCACCACTGAGATGAGGAAATTGGATAGAAACATCAGTCCATTATTATTAGCTTATAATCTGGTGCACTGCTAGGCAAAATGAGCCATGTTCCTCTTTATTTGAGAAGTGCCTGAGACTACAGAGCAGCCCCATCTTTGGTATCTCAAATGCCAGTCTCCCAAGGATGGTTTACAATTCTCTCCACACATTTCATTAAAAAAAAATTTTTGTCTATATATATATATAATATATATTGGCATTCAGAATTATGAGCCCATCACAAAAACACTTTTACCTGCTTTTCAACACTTCGTTATTCTAGTGTGAGAAACCAAAACCCATTAAAATTCAGATGAACCATGTATCAGTATCCTATAAATGATTAATTGTGGTGTTGCTATCATTTCAATCTTTTTGCATAATTATGATTCAGCAATTATAAATGTTAAATTTAGTTCATGCCAAAAGCATGATGTTATCGTGTCCATCTGATATTGATTCTTACTGCCAACTTGAATAGCTATAAGTTCATGCTATGCTTTTGTAATGGTCCTGGACCTCATTACTGGTGACCTGTTGTTTTGTTTGACAGATGAAAATGGCACCTAAAAATGATATTCTAGATGAAATAAGACTTTTCATTATTGCCCTCTTTAAAGCTGGTTATTTCAAACAGACAGCTGTGTCATTATGAAGTAACTTAGCTATGTACTTAAGGGCCAAGGCAGAAAGATGAAAACCATATAATGGGAAGATAAATTGCTGGTTTGAAAGTGTAGACTAAACCCTTTCTTGACAGGTAGACAATTAACTGTTGATTATGATTTCTCCGCTACAACTAATATCTCAACCCCTTCCACCAAAAGACAGGTAAGGTTTACATTGATTGGCCAAGTAGCAGCTAAATAGCTCGTGCTTAGATGTGGTAAAAAGAAAAGGTGGCTTAACTGGCTAAACAACAACAGGATTTAACCTTGGATTAACAGTGCAATCAATGTACTGCAGTCAGATGAGAGCAGGTTAGAAATATTTGGTTCTATGCAGTGATGGACAGTAGGTTAGTGGAAATACCAGAGAAAAGTATGGGAAGAGCTGCGTTTGTCATACAATGAAGCACAGTTGTGAAAGTATTGTGTTCTGCTGGTCATTCAGTTGGTGACTGATTAAAAAAAATTGATGGCACTCTCACGAAAGATAGAGATCGCAACATTCTTCAGTGCCATGTAATTCCATCAAGGCTTTGTTTGATAGATAATGGGATCATCAACTAGATAATGATCTGAAGCATTTTGGAAAACTCAGTATGCAATATCTTGCTAGGGGACTTCTTAAGAACATGGTTTGGCTGCCCTTGCTCTCCAAATCAAAGAGTCAAGAAAAAAATGGTCTAACTTGTGTCAGGAAGCTATGGAATGACTAACAAGAAAAATGGGAGTAACTTATAAGGTAGTATTTTGAAAAGTTACTGAACAGGATGAGGGAAATTTGTGCACCAGTTATTCACATGAAAGATGCTTGCTTTGACGGAAGAAGCTTGAAGTGATAGTAATGTCACAGTTAATGGTTTTATATATTCTGATACATAGTTTGTGTGCTTTTTGATAATTCTTTTGCTAGATTAATACATTTTCAAAATAAATAATTGTTAATGTCAATGTACGGGGTCTGATCAAAAAGTTCTGTAACCAAATTTATTCTTCTCCTGATTAAACACAACCATTCCAGCAGTCTTGCCATTTTTTTAAAGCATCTTCGGTACTCTTCTTTCACGTAATGGCTTTCAGTTTCAAGTTGCATTTTGAATGATGGTTGGCACATCCTGAAATCTCTTTCCTTTTAGGATGTTTTAGTCAGAAGAACAGAAAAGGTCATTTGGTGTCAAATTTCTCAAATACAATGTTTGGGGGGGTAAACAGGAATGATATGCTTGGCCAGGAATTTTTGTGTTGAAAGTGCTAAATGTGATGGCATATTGTGCAACATCCACAAACCCGACTCCTATTTTTCAGGCCGCGTTTGTTGAACTGCATCTTTCAGAATGGCCAAATAAAACTGATTCATCATCTGAACTTGTGGAACAAACTCAGTGGACAATACCTTCACTGTCAAAAAACAACCATCATTGTCTTTACATTTGAGGTTGTTCAAGGTGATGACACGTAGTCTCAGAGTTGAGGCCATAAACCCAAGTCTTGTCACCTGTAATGAGGTTGGACATGAAGTTTTCATAAGTTTCTGTGGCTGTCTTGTCAAGTTACACACACTACTGTTTAAACTCGGACATTTACAATAGGGCAGAAAATAAACACATCTGCACAAAACAGTGTGTCACTCAAGACTGAGACAAGATGGTGGCTTCTTCCCAGAGGTGTGATGTCAGCAAGTGTTACAAACAATGCCACTTGTTTGATATCCTGTAGTATACTTAATTTCCCTACAATAAATTTAGTTCCAGAACTTTTTGATCAGACCTTGTATATACAGCCATACTGTCCACCCTAATACCCAAATTGTGGACTCACTCAGATTATGACCAGTTTATTATTCGTGCACACAGTAACATGTATATGTGGTACAGTAAGTTTATGTTGGTCACACTGTGAACTTTTTGCAACAAAATTGTGTGTGTTTCAAAACAAAATTATGCTTTTTAAGGCAGGATAACATTTAAGCTCTGCCCATAGGCCAGGCTGACTGATCACACCTAAACAGACCCAATATCAATCCCGCTTACTGTTTGTACAAATGATAAAATGTAATGTAAAACTTATTCCAGTGTTCTGCTTCACTCTGAGACTGCATGGCTTTTGTGTTTCGTAGCAGCTGGCAGTTTATCACTAGTCCAAACAATTCTGTTGATAGTTGTATATGTGTGTGTGTGTGCAGTAGCTCACTTAAATTTCTCTATCATATCTTTTAAGCTGCAATAAAAATGTTGGAAAAAATTTACAAACTTTTTCTTTATATTTTCCTGTGTGAAATGCAAATGTCTAGTGATGTCCAATATTTAAAAAAATAATTTTAATTTATTTTAATTTCACGTTTAGCTTAAAAACAAATTTCACATATTTTGTATTTTGTTGATTTGACTTTGCATTTCAAACATTTTTTCTATGCTAAATGTTCCTTTTTCTTTCCTTTCACCGCGTAGAGTGGTTAAGAAGTTTAACCCTTTTAACACCACATGGCTGCATTCTACACAGATGGATCAACCACCTTAGCTCCTCGTTCCAGCATATAGATAACTCCGGCACGCAGTGTCCCAGTGGGTTCCCTGGTACGGCACAACACTCGCTCTTTCACATATCCATTCAGCAAAGACGCGTAGTGATCCATGTCTCTCTCTTCCCCACCAACGCACCTCGGACGTCCACACTGCTGCATCTCTAAGTCATGGAATCACCAACCTATCTACCTACCTACCTTAAAAAATGTTGTGACTTCATTTGTTGACACCTTCAAAGATTTCCTGTTGTTTCACAAACACAAACTTTCAATAGCAAGAGGCAAATCTTTAGGAACTCCATTTACCTTTCCATTCTCAAAAAATTTGATGGATAATCGCTACAATTTGATCTGTAGAGAAGTCTAGAAATTTCTTTTCTTTTTAGGAATAGGTTTGAAAGTTAATGTAGTAGTGGATGACAAGATTAGCACATAAAAAAAAGTTTCAAGTTTAGATTGGTCTTCTAAAACTCACATAAGGCAGCCATTTCCACTTTATATGTTAGGGGGTCAGGGTCAGGTGGGAAAGAGATGGGATTGTGGACAGACACAAGTCACTGGAATACATACCCCAGCAATAATAATTTTTTTCTTCCACATTTATTCTTTGTATTATGATTTTTTAGCACAGTCCATAATTTCTTTTCTTGTTCTTCTCTGAAAGAGAAATCAAATAAATATACTGCATAAAACTTTGCATTTTACAGAATGATGCAATCCTTGGTAAATTTTGGAAATCTCCACATTTTGGCTGCTCTGTGTGTGGTTTCTTTCATGCAGTGACTATAGATAGTAAGCAACCATGTGTACTGTACTGATTTCCTTGTCTGATCTTTAAATGTCTTAGTTTGCATTCCATAATCACAAATGGCCCTTAGTTTTTTTCTTAACTAATTGCCCATCTGGAGAGTAAAAATCATGTAAGTGATCTTATACTCTGAAGTAATTTGTTTCAATTTATTGTTGGCTAGGTTTTTTTTTTATTTATTTATTTTAATTTTTAAATATTTGTCATGCTGCACTTATGACAGTAATTGAAATGTGAGTCCCTCATGGTTTTCTTCCTAATCAAAAGGAATTTTGTAGGTTTTTTCTAGATAGCCATGCTCATTTATGCCAGCCATTACTCCAGGTCCAGAGGGTAACTGGGGGATACAATACAAAGCAAGCAGCTTTCCACATAAACCCATACATACGACAATTCTACAACTAGTAGTTAAAGGACCAATGACAAATGTATTCGTGATGCTTCTTAATCAGCTTGGTGTCCATAGATCTTTCAGATTCCCTGCCTGTGTTTCACTTTTGTTTAGTAACCATTCACCTTTCTCATTATGCTTTAGGTTTGCATAGTTTTATTATTTATGTAATATTTTTTATTATCTTTATTTCAGGATTTAATTGCTTTATGTTTTTGCTTTTCTTTTTTCTTGTTCCTGCTGCACCATTTTTAAGACATATAAGAAAAAAAGGACAAGTTGAGGAAGAAAAATCTTTGTGTAGATAAAACTGTTTGTCCAGATATCATAGGTTTGGGTAAAGGTTGGGACTAGAGGAGCTGAGTTTGTGCCTTAAGGTGTCAAAATGATCTCGTCCATCTTATATTTTTATATTTTTTTTCAAATTCTCATAGGAAGCAGCAACCTGCCACTGTCACCTAACATCGTCCCCAACCCGAGTTATGAAAGTCCTCCACGAGTCCGAAGCACCACACCCAGCTCATATGCAGCAGCAAATAAACTAGAAATGCGGGGACATTTGGTTTAACCAATGACAGACACAGCAGCAGCAAACAGCTAATCTTCTGTTGGTCCTGTTTGGCTGACAGGACAGAGACCAGGTTCATACCCAAAATGTCTGTCTTAGGGATGAATCCATTCCAAGAGGGACAGTTTAATGTGATTTTTTGTTTTTGTTTTTTTTTTTCTTCTATTTTCATGATATTTGAAGTATTGAGCAAAGCCAAGTTTTCATGACTACATTACTGTCAGTTACAAGCTATAAAGAGACTGGAAAATTATTTTCATAACGGAATTCTTTCTATTTGTTGAACCATGGCTGTTGTTTCTTGTGGCACTGTATAGACAAACATGGCTATCGCTTTTCAGATTTGAACAGCAGACCGAAAAAAGGGAAAAAAAAAACATAAATACCATATTTTATTGCTCAGTATACCAACCATCAAGGGTCACAGGGTTTGTTGCCTGCACCAGAAGCTACCAGATGATGTCAGGATGGACATTCATATAAACAAGTGGATTTATTTCCTAACAGAAGTGCTACAGACTTGTCCAGTCATTTAACAGTACACAAACATGTACAGTATGTATCTGTGTGTATACGTGTGTGTGTGTGTATGGGTTTACACCTATGTATACATACATACACACACACACAACTTTCCCCTCACTGAGGCCTTATATTAAGAATGTATAAATTTTTGTATGATCTCATGCAGTATAAATTATAAATGTGAAGCATGTGTTCATATTCAACAAACTATTTAATTTGTGGAAAGTAAGAGTGAGTATCTGCTGTTAGGGTTGGAATATTTAGTCTACATATATAGTAGACTAAATATCTGTATCTATAGAACACCAGTTGGTCTCTCTTTCATGGTTACACTGTTACAAAATGCTTCTATTAAGTTTCAGAGTGTTTTTCTTTTTTAATTATGTATCTCCAATAATTTATTTATTTATTTTTTCTTTTTGTAAGTACTAATCTCTTAAAATCTCCTTTCTGTCTGTACTAATGAAAGTTTGTAAACAGGAGTGCACATTTCAGTACCCATTGCCAGTAAGCTATAGCCAGACTATGCTGGTTAGTTTTTCATTCTCTACACTTTGTGCCAGCCAAGTTTTATGTTTATGCTTTAATTTAAAAAAAAAATTTCTAAATACATTTCAGTAGATGATAGAGAGGGTACACGATGATAATTTGAAATTGTTGCATCTTCAGTTACTTCATCATAGATCTTTCTATTTTCCGTACTGTTAAAATCATTTTTCATTTTGTTTGTCAGCTTATTCATCACCAGCAGGGATGTCCCTGTTGCTTTCCAAGTACTGACTTGTGCACTTCCCTTTTTTAAAATAAAATTTTGGTCCACAAATCTGATAATTTTTACCATGTATACATTAGAAAGATGGTATTGATTTGTTTTGTTGGAGTTTTTTATGAATATTAAACAGAGGTTGCCTCATTAGTTACAAGTGAATGAGCTAGGGCCTAGATTTATTCCACACCCATGCCACATGTGATACTTCCGCACTATATGATGGTGACTGGCTGCTGAAAAATTAAAAATCTAATTTTACAGGGATTCATAGCTTATATAACATGAAACGCTATCGCTATTGATGCAGTAGCTTTGTGTAAATTTTAATGTAGCTGGCAGGCTCCACCAATCTTTGCTGAGTTGATAGATTTTTAGTGAATAGTAAAGAAAATATACCCTTTAGATGGCGCTGCACAACATGCAAACCCCCAGGCTTCCAAGTGAAAACCAGATTAGAAGATCAAGACTGGCATTAATGACAGAAACATGATTAGGTAGATATGCATGGTTTGGTATTACAATTTGTATTCAAAAGGCACTCATAAAAAAGTTGATAGGTTAACAACTCTCCCTGTGGTAGATTTTTGTTTAACAATGCATTTGTGAATTCATTGTCATCTTTTTAAAGTAAGAAAAAAAAAAAAAAAAAAACTTCAGTACATGAAGAAAAATAAATCTAAGGCAAAAAATTCTCCCAAGTTGTCTCATGTGTCATTGTTTTGTGTATAAATAGAACTGAATAAAGATACAGGTTTTGCATAAGCACACAAGGAGCATGTAATATCATGGTTAAAGTGCCAGCTGTGTGTGCAGCCAGACTTCACCGTATCATCTAGTTAGTAGTGAGAGAAACCACAAAACAAGATGGTACCCTAGAGCTGCCAAAAGATCTTTTGCAGTGCCACTTTGTTTTGACCCTTTTATGTTATTTTGAGTCAAACTGAAAAAACACACACAGAGAGGTTGGATAAGAAGTTAGATAAGCAAAATTGTCTCCATCCTTGCTGGAGAAAAGAAAATTTATGAGGTATCACATGTGGATGTGTGAACAATAATTAATATTAGATTTTTATTTTATGTTCTATTTATTGCACCATCTCAACTTTTTTTTTCTACATTACTTAATGGTAGGACAAGCAAACAAATCCAATGCTGCTGCTCTTCTCTTTTTTTGTGGATTAGAAACCTTTACTTGGTTCCATGACAGTTTGCCATGGAAACAACCTGTACATGTGATTAGTATGCAGGTGTGGCAACACTATATCAGTGTGCTGTGACAGCAGGTTGTGTTAGAAAAGAAGAAAGGACGTTTTATCCAAACCAAAGTTAAGAGGGTGTGAAGTCTGCAGAGCCGATAATGGTTTATTGCCATAAAGTGGCATCATTCCCCTAACATACCAAGTGTAACCAATACAGGACTTGATCACTGTCAGCTGAACCCAGGGCTACCACTTGGACAGATTGATGGAGAAGAAGAAGCCCTTACTGGCAGGGTCTTGAGCCCATGACTTAGTCCCCTCATTATCCCTGATCTTCTGGTACAATGACATTTATCAAAGGGTCTGTTGAATGTTGGGGAGGGAAAGATCTTTTTATTTTTTTAATAAATACGTTATAGCATTTAAAAGAGATGTTAAAGTTGCTAATATAAAGGATACTAACCCATCTTGGTATTCCCAGTTAAAAAAGAAAGCAGAAAAATACTGGCATCATTATCAGCACTGAAGGAAATTGTACCTTTGCTTTGGAAGACTGAGAAGTAATTTGATGCATCATCTCCAAGTTTTTTTCTTTTTTTAACAAGGCACCTAAGAGAGAAGTAACAAGGTAAGATGGGTGACTTGTGGTATAAAAGAAATAAACCCTAATAACTAAATTCTAATTGAAGGCACGAAGGTCTTCATGGATAAGGCTATCACTTTTTATTTCTAGGAAGATTTGATAATTCTTCAGAAACAGATGTAAGCTCTGCTCGCTTTACTGCTTTTTTCATAGCTTCAGGTACACAACATTATGTCTGCATTCCAATGATGTGAAAGAAGCTGAAGTTCACATCTGCTGTAGTGTTGCAGTTAGTATTTGTATTCGTGTTTGGTACATTCAACATCACTTCTCATTCAACAGGCCCTTCCACACCTCTTATGAAACACACTGTTACCTGTCTCATGACTTGCCACCTCATTCTATTGTCTAAATTTTTGTTGTTTTTTGTTTTGTTTGATGCAATGCACATTTTATTTAATATGTGTGTGTGTATGAGCATTACTCCACTTTAACAAACTTGTCAATCTTTGAATTCCACATAAATGTACCATCTTTCCTTGAATTGACAGAGGTTCTCTCATTCAAGAATAGACAGTGTTCCCTGGTACAGTTAAAATTCTGTACCAGGAAAAAGCTTGCCGAACAGGGTAGACGGCTGTAAACTAATAAGAAGCTTAATCTGTTTTGTTGTTTGTTTGTTTGTTTTTTTTTATGGTGTTTATCCCAGGAAATTCTTCTAACTCACATGTAAAATAAACATTGAGGTTTCTTCTTTCTAAAAAAAAATCTTGTTCACTTTCATTTGGACTACAAGAATCAGGGGAAAATGAGGAGGATAAAAACAGCAGAGTAGATAGTAGATCTGGTGCTCAGTCGGGCGAGTGTAGTCCAGCCACGGACCATAAGAAACACTCAATCACACACCATTGCTATTTAAACAGAGCGATGGGGACAAACGAGAAAGATGATTGAAGCAGATACTAGCTGCTGTGAGTACAATACATTATGGACAAACTCCCCTGGCAGGTTTTCTGTCTGTTCATACATTACATAAAATTCCAAATTTCCATGCTAATCTTAAAAAAATAATTCATACCAAACATACACTGATTTAAATAGGAAGCAAATAAACAAAAATCAGCCTTCTAACAGTATTACTGATGGTTACCACTGACCTCAACCTAACATCATTATTATTAAAGTTAAGTTTAATGTTAATGTTGTTAGGGCCTCTGTCTAGGCTCAGTTATGACCCAAACTGTAACATCAGCTCTGGTAACCCTACCGCAAAGCACAGTTAATATTAGAACTGATTTAACGTTTACATAACCTTTAATGTAGCATGAACATTTGACCGTAGATGTGAATCTAAACACAACATAACAAATAAAATCAAAAAGGCCTAAAATTTAAAGTCTGTAATGCACCTAATACTAACTCATGACAACTGTAAGTTGTGTTTTTGGGGGTTAACAATAAATGTTAAAATTACAAATGATTTTAGTATACAAACAAAACCCTTAATTATGGACCTAACTTTGAGCATAACATTCACACTAATTGTAACCATAACCTAATGTGGATGTTTGACCTTTACTTGAACACAAACCTAGCATTAACCCTCCCTCCAACCATTTGTCAAACACTGTTGTAAAGCCAAAATAACTGATAGCCTTACAATTTTGAGAATATTGTTGGTTTATGGAGTTTAGATTAAGTTATGGTTAGCTTTTATATTAAAACTAAGTGTAGGCCTATTGCTGATATTTAACCCTGATGCATACCCCTAAGTAGGTCCAGGTTGATGAGCTAATCTTCAGTGTAAATCTAACACTAATTAAATCCCAAAACTCAACACAAATACTAAACCTGAATTAAACCAGATTAAGTCAACCTGGCTACAGTTAAGCCCACACTTAGAGCATAACTATACCGCAAGTCCTCTATGCAGGGGATGATGCAAAGTGCACATAAACCAAATACTACTTTAGGGTTGGATGCATACTGTACTGCCCCTGATTCCATGTCTACTCAAACAATAATAAGTATATGGTAATAATAAAATAATATGTAAACTAGTTTTATTTTGCATGCCAACTGAAACAGAAACACGTAGGCTCATGGGGGCGATGTGGTGCGGAGAGAAAGTAGCACAGCTGCTATGTTATCGTCATTGACTGTTAGTAGTGTGACAGCAGGGGCTGAGTGGCCAGGTTGTGGAAGTGGTGCAAGTGTCAGGGCAGATTTTGATGGGCACAAAGACTGGAGATTTCAAGGTGATTGATGGACTAGGAGGTTACTTGAAGAACTGCAAGATGCTTGGCCAATTGTGGCTTTTGATCTTAGATTTTCTTGTAGAGAACAATGATAGCATTCAAGTTACATTTGAACTACAGGCTTTTTTCCAGACTAGAGTCCATGTCAAGTGAAGCTTGTGCATTTGCTCAGAGAAAAAAAAATGTGGGCCAATTTATTTGATGTTATGTCTTTAACCTCCAGGACTATCTCTTTTCGTGTTTCCTTGAGGTTACCAACACTTAAATCCTCCATATTATGCGAATAAAGGAGTTCCAACATATTGCTTCCTCAAGGTCTTTCTGCTAACTTCATTGCAGTTGCACAACATCTCCCACTGCATTTGAAAAACTTGGAAGCCCTTAAAGTCATCAACACATTTTCTCCATAGAACTTTCGAAGCAAAATTCATAGTATGTCTTCTAATACCAGCCTTGATGTTCTAGATAGCATTCTTATTATTGTAAGCCTTCTACCAATCACAAATGTCTGGATTGTTCAGTCCATCTGTGCCAAGTAACAGCTGAGATGATAAGCCTTGAACGTGGCTTTCACCCCCCCCCTTCCTGGTCTAGAGGCTGTAGCAATGAGGTATTAGGAGGCAAGAGGAGAAAACTGACATTGGGGGTAGATGTGCATATGGTGTTTTGGGTGTCCTGGAGCGTTTTTGAACCGATTTTTACAAATCTGATCAGTTATCCAAGCTTTCTTATTAGAAGCCCCATACATGGGTAGAATATTCTTATTGAGTTTACGGAGTGCACATGGGTTCATGGAATGGTACACACACAATGTCTTCATTGTTTAATGTCCTGCAACATTGCCACAAGCAGTAGTGTCAGCTTGTCCTTGGCTGCTCTGAATCCAGATGCTACTCCCGCTTGCTGATGTAGGTTCAACCGTCTCATATGCCTCAAACACTTATCTTGGGTCATAAGCTTCTCCTTCAATCACAGTTCATAACTTGTTGGTACTAGCTGACTCTACAGATCTTCACATAATGGAGCTTTTGGTAGTATACAAATTTATGGAACCACCACTTGTATTAAATGGCGCTTGTGTTCCTCCTATAAGCTGTTTAATCTGCTGAGCACTACTACAAACAAGCGAGTTGCTAAGATTCATCTTCCACTAATTCTAGTCTTCTATCCGCAATCTAAGCATTTTCTCCATCATCTCCAATACTGGATTCCTTTGATAGTTATTGTTTATGAAAGAGATGTTGAAGCACTCACTGAACTTTCTGATCTTGGCATCCTTTTTTATTGTCTGGATGGTTGACTCGCCATGGTTAAAGGCCTTTCACCAACATCCCAATGTTTTAATGTGTCCATTTTTACCTCTAAAGTTAGTAGTCCTCTTTCATTTCAAATTAGGAGGGGATAAAATTCTTCGGAAAATGCTTCCACATGCTAAGATGGACAATGCGAGCATGAGGCTGGTTTCCTCTACTCATAGCTCATCATACATCGCTTCATCCAAACACGTACACGTTGAGGGGGCTTTCCATCTTTTGGAGAAACTTTGTTGCCCCAGTGTTTCCATCAACCCTCCTGAGTAATCAATGCCTTGTGCACGACATCACTCTGACCGCATATAATAAACTTCTGGTAGGAGCGTCTTCAAACAATAGCAAAATTGCATGTGATGAAGTCTTATAAAGGAAGAACTTACTGTATTCCTAAAATAAGGCATAACCCTAACATAGCTCTCAGCTCATTTACATTAACTTTAATATTTACTACCTACATATTTTGGAAGAAAAATAATTTCCTTCCAGAGTATAGAAAAGAATGCAGAGGAACACTGAAGATCCAGGGGTCCATATAACATGAACTACCCACAAGTTTTTCTTTATTAAAAAAATGATATAGGGATGGCATTAAGTGTATTTCTTTGAAGATCTAGCAATCTGCCTGTAATTTTATAATCAAACATTAACTTAATATTACCCTGATATCCCTTGGTTTTCTGCACATACAATGATTTGGAGACAAAAACTTTGCTGAGAAGTCCTCTACAATTTTTGTATTTGAATTGAATGTTTTTTTTAAAAAAAAGAAATTCCAGTTATTCAATGATGTGGTATTTCCTCTGAACACCATGGGGCTGAAATCCACTAATCTTTCTTCATTTATAGTCTTTTGTTAGTATATTAAGACCACAAAAAATAACTGCAGTTGTTATCGAACTTTAATGCTGAGAACATCTTTATTTGATAGTTGCATCACTAAGTATTTTTTTGTACCAGCTATCTGATGTTATTAGATTTATCATAAAAGAACAGAGCCAAAAAATCATCCTTGGGGTACCCCCTCTTCCCAAGCTTAGGAAAATTGAATTAAAAGAAGAAAATTACCTAGTCTTCCACCACAAGACTATTGGAACAGGGGGGGGGGGTGCATCTTTCTACCCACCAACACCACTTTCCAGTAAAAGGTCAGCCAGACATGCCAATGGGGCATATCCTGCTTTTCAAATTTCAACCTTAAAATCTGATTAAATTTCAACTTTTTCAAAATTTAATTCCGCAGGACATGGACACGTTTCGAAGAATATGGCCCTTCCACTTTTTTAAGACTCTGCCAGACCTATGTACACACCTTGGAGATTATTCTTGAATAGTTGGCAAGTAAACACAGTAAAGCAGGAGGATTAGACTCAACGAGGGGCCTCTATGACTCTCAGATAGTTTGAGTATCAAAATTTGCCTGTTTAAATGGTGGTCAAGGGACTAATAGTTTCTGACTCAAGTACATTTCTCCAACAACTCTTCTAAAGAAATAGTGACCCATAAGTAGACTTACAGCTAAAACCATTCTTTTTTTTCCTTCAAATAACTTACCTGTATTATTAAGTTCAAGAGAAATTCAATAAATTTAAACTTTCTGTACTTTTCAAAGCTCTGTCAAGAAAACCAAAAAACAGCAGGAAACTACAATTGTAATACTGAGAATCCTAAAGCAGCAACACGTAGCATGACTTCAGTGTTATTTTAAAAGATGCTATTAGGGATGTTCCACTATAAACCAGAAGCCAGATCCCATTATGGTGATGCTATTTCAGTCAGATTTCATTTGAACATCTCCAGTACTAAAAACAGTCATATAACTGGAATATTCTTGGAATTGTCCAAATTTGAAACTAAATTGCTTTGTAAATAATACAAGATAAAATGCCCTTGACCCTGGTTAGTCTACTGGACTGCCAGAGTGGGGCCAACTCACTTTGATCTGATTTCCCTCTCATCTTAAAACAGTTCTTATGGTGCAAAATAATAGGCAGTGCTTCCCCCTCACTGGGTCTGTTCGTGGAAAGGTTATCTTCATCTAAGAAAGAAAAAATGGATTAAATTTTAGTTAAGAGCATTTACAAAAATCACAAAAGATAATTTCTACTGTTCTGATAACAGCTGTATATTTCACAGCACAGATAGTTAGTTTGTTCTATGCATTTTTAAAGAACTTCCATCCTACAAAACTGGTTTTAATCAGGATGGATGGATAGCAGTTGGAGAGGTTAGTCAGCCTAAGAGAGAGGAAGGTTGACAGGATATGAATTCTGTCAGTTTATACACCATTATGCACCAGTTTTTATTCTGATCCTCACAAAGATTGTCAAAATCTTTCTTTTTTTTTGACCTTTATCTGACTATCTAGTTTTGTAGCATCTTCCATTTATTTGTTAATCATTAACACCAACAAATATTTTGCAATGAAGGTAAAATTTCTTCTAATAAAGACATTCTCGTGAAAATTGGTCACCGTTGTTAAAAGGACGATAATTATTTTATGCATTTAATAAAATGTCTTGATTAAACTAGTAGCATTTTTTGTCCCTTCTGCTCAAAAGGGAGATAACTAAAACTAGTTTTAAAATGAGTATATTAAATGATTTGCTTTAAAAAACTACCCATTTATTCTAGCAGAAAAAAGTCACTTTTGTACAGTTAATTTAATAAAGCACTTCTCATGCTAATAGGATGTGGGAAGAAACAGGTTGGAAACCTTGATAACCTTTGTAATCTGGATTTACAAAAGAATTGGAGGTATATTTAGATGAGCTCTGGGTATGTCATAGTTGGAAAGAACAGAATTTAAAAATGAGAGCCAGTATTCTGGTGATAATTGTGCTGCTCTCCACAGGTATGTACAAGTTTGTGTGTTTAGCCTTAGATAATCTAGTCTGCTCAAGAATAAAACACTGCAATACAAACCAAATTAAGTCGGGAGCGAGACTGAATATCAACAAAAGTTAAATAATGGTACAGGTGAGATTTTACGGGAAGGTTCCCCTACCAAATGTAGAAAAATTTAAATATCTTGGACACAGATCGTGTAGTGATGGCCAGATTCTTTGTGTTAACTCCCAATGTTTCCATGTAAAAAAAAAAAATAGTGATTTCATCATAAAAACAGCGTGTACAAAAAAGGTTAGTCCGATTTAGTTTTTTAAGTTGTTTTCAATTAGAAATAATGTGCAAATGTTTTCCCTCAATAAAATTTTAATTATTATTATTTTAAAATATATTTTCACTAGTTATACAGGAAATTCAATTTCAAATTTCAGGAAAACATCCAAGCACAATTCTAGTTCAGTTGTAATAATTTTCAGAAAGCATCAGAGAAATGTTATTTCTATTTAAATAAAATAAGAAAAAACAAAGCAAACGAACGAGTTGTGGCTAATAGTCTCTCTCTCTCTCACGTTTATACACTAACTTCAAAACATATTTCTTGTAATCAAAATCCTATCACAAAATATCCACTTACAATGTTCATAGGGAATTAAAAACAATGGTATTCAAGCATGAATGCAGGAGCCAGTGAAAGAGAACTCTGTTCTGGGGCCTTGTATAGGCCAAACTGGTTCCTAGTAATAACTAAGCAATAGTTTACAAGTACCATATTTCTGTTAATAAGGATAGTTTCACTCAAGATTCTTTTCTATAAAAAATTATGCACATTATTAAAGTGATAGGTGTGAAGTTAAGCGAAACCAATCCATCCCAAGCAGCCACAACAGAAGCTGCTCAGAAGTGCACTGGTACTCCAAGAAAATTGAATGGCAAGATGTGCGCATCAACCACCATCTACCATGATGGGAATAAAGGAGCGTGTGGGTGTGGAAAGCAGAACACTCCATTCAGCTGGAACCAAAATGGTTACGTGGCTGCAGCAAGTGACAAGCTCTTCAATTCTCCGAAGCGATGGTGCGGGTTCTCTTGTGGAAAATGTGTCAAGCTCACTACAACAGGTGAGTGTAATGATAACCAGGAACAAGCATACATACAATCGAAAATTCACCAGGTAGAAACTGCATATCAAAATATTGAGTTTATTGGCAACTAACTTTATTACCGTAAAATGTTTCTTCATGCTCCTAACAGAAGATAACTCCATCTTTTAAAACAAGGATATGCTAGGCATCAAACGCACCACCAAAAGTAGCAGTATCTCTGTATTATAGTGGTCATTACTTAATAAACTGTATCAGAACTCTTCAGATGCAAACAATTTGATGAAATCAGATATTTATGGGCACTGGTGAAACTAATTCATGTAGGTGAGTAAAATAGGAGAGAATGGAAAGAAAACAGTAAACAAATATATATATATGTATATATATAAGTGCCAGCAGTGAATATCTACTAGAATGATTAACTCTTCGGGTAGAAGTTTAACTGTTCAAAATGTTTCTCTGAAGCATTTCAGTTTGATATTTCATTGTTGTATTGGAACTAAAGGACAAGTGAAAGTAGGAGAAGCATATCATCTATTGATGCCAAACAAATTATTTTGATAAAAATTAATTGAGTATGACAAAAATTTGATAATACCTTTGACTTTCATGTAAACTAAGCAACAGAAGTTAGAAATTTATTAGTATTCACTTTGAAAGAATCATTAAACAATGCAGAAAAAAGACAATGTGTATGAAGATTCTATAATAACATCATTAATTAATGCCTGCATCTGTGTGTTTAACTTTTCATAATTATAACATGGATTATCGCTCTTACATCATAATTCTTGTTTATGCAATTCAATACGATGCCAAAATCTTTTATAAGAATGAGATTTATAATTTGGATCCTCAAAGTAGCCACTAAAACATGCATTTTATATTTATGTTTATATCTAATTTTCTTTTTTTTTTTAACAACTCATTTAGTCTTAATACATAAATATTTACTTAAAAATTTGTTTTCTTGCCATTCTACCAGACTCTTAAGTTCTCTGTGGAAAATGCATTTAATTTTTTTAGAAAATTAACCAAGAATGGATTTAGGAATGTCTGCAAAAAGTATCTTACATCACCAGAAGGGTCAAGATGGAGTTGTCCCGTGTGTAAGGGGAGAAACTCCATTCTGCAGACATTTATAATTGTACAAGGTCTGTACTGCAACAGGGTTGGAGGTAGTTTTGAGCAAGGTATTGCAAGTGTCAATGGTTACAGTATCTTGTCTCTTCTTTCCTTTTAGAAGTTAAATAGAAAGAAATAAGGATGGATACTGTGATTTTAAGCCAAAAGGCTAGGAGGATAGTTGTGGTCCTCCCCAAAAAAGGAGAGAGGTTCTAGCATACATAAATTATCTAGTCCAGCAACAAAGAGAGTCGATTTTGGGAGGGAGGTGTTTACTGATGATAACAAGAACAGCAGCTGCTGTCATTGTGCAAGATGGGTTATAGATAAACACTGATGCACTTAGAAATGGGAGAAGCATCTCTGTCCTGTAGAACTAACAGCAGGTAGAGAGCCCAAGTTCCTTATGATACAGGGATATCCTCTTGTCGTGTTTTCTTTTTATAGGTGGCTTTGTCCCTAATGAAGGGAAGGCCCCACCGTCCACTGGAAAGTCAATTGTTGTCATGATCACCAATATGTGCCCTGGCCCCGAGAACAGTAAATGGTGCAACCAACTCAAGTATCCTGGGGGCTCAAATGCTTTTGGCTATGAAGCCCACTTTGACCTGGAGAACAGCGCAAGCCAGATCAGGAAATTGGGATGGGACAACCCTGAGGTGACATACGAGTTCACTAACTGTGACTTGGCTCACAGACATGACTCCAGGACCCCATCCCAGAATATGTACCACCAATGCGAATGTGCATGACCTGACCACCATTAGCACACACTGAACGAAATAAACTAAAGCAAAAATGTCTTGTTTTTTGTTCCATTTATATCACCAAAAATTAGGGTCTAGTAATTTGGTGATTAACTTTCTAATGGAAAGGAATAATTAACAATTACAAATGAATTCTAGGATGTCTTTTAAAAATTATTGGTTGGAAATGATGAATGTTCATGTTACTACATTACAATAATAATAATAATAATAAATATTCTGTAGTTTTATATTTTTGTGCCTATGCAAGACCAGTATCACTTATCTCCCTTTACATTCTATAAAATAAAATTGCAAAATTTATCCTAATACTTAGCAATATGCAGCAGTTGTAAGTATCCATATGGAGAATATGATAAAGAGACAACTTGAAAACAGGACAGCTATCTCTGGTTTTTCTTGTTTTGTTCTTACAAAATATATTAGGTAGAGTAGTTAATATTTGGTTTTTGTTTGTTTTATTAGATTTTATCCCACAGCTGTTTACCAGTTATCTCCCCTACACTGCGTAACAAACCATACCACCATTACCACTAAGATATAACAAAAATGATAAAGATAGCTGGATATTTGTTTGTCGTTCTCCTGTATATTTAGCATCAAATGAAATTATCAAAGAAATAAAATCCAGCAATATGATTAGAAAAAAGGACTGATTGTTTTTTTTGTTTTTTTTTTTTTAAATTGATAGGAATGAAAATAGGGTCATTCCACGTCAAGTGGACCAAATTCCGGACTCGAAGAAACCTGACTCCCCCAGAAAAATTAGCAAAAGATATATGTTGTATTAGAAGCTTTTTTAGAATTCTAAATGTGAAATTTGAGCATCCTAAGTAAACAATTGACCGAGATATGGTCATTTTCCTGCAAGTCCCCTTTCAGACAAAAACATTAATTTTCTTCCATTTATGCCTACATTTGTTTACTAGTTCCTGATGGGCTACAGATACCTAACTTGTCTGGAAGAACATTTTACATAGATTACGACAATGCATTTGGTTTTTCTGTATCTCTTAACCCTTTCCTGTTGGCACTCTGCAAAAGCAAGAAAAAATTTGGGCTGCTTTGTTTTTTGGCATCTTTGGTTGCTTCTTAGAGTACCTGCTGTACCATCCAGAACTGTGCAAATTGAATTTTCAGTATATGATTAGTCATATAAAGACTAGAAAATAACATTCTGATGATATGAGTGATATCCCCCTTGACATCTCAGTCTGAACTTGCTTTCCCGTGGAAAAGTGGCCATTTCAGCGGCCAATTTGGCCGTGTCAGACAATGTCAGCAAGATTAATTTTACTGCAAATGAAAGCTCTGATGTCCAGTTCTAACATATACAAATTCAACTCTGGCACTCAAGTGCTTCTATTTTATTTTTACCATCTTTTTCGTGCGTCTTGGCAATATCGTGCATTGTTGCATCTTCGTAAGCTGCAAATAAATCCTTAATTTTGCACCAAGATGGTCAATATCATCAGTCTGAAAAAAACTTTTTATGTAGATTACAAATATATCAATCATATGGCTGAAGGAATTATAGTTTCATCCTGTTTGTGCGCTCAGTCGTGTTGGCTGTGTAGTGTCAGCTTATCTGCTGACCAACACTAGCCAAGACAAATGTAGTGCATGCATGAGAGAAAATAAGAGAGATAAAGTGCGGGGGGAAAAAATGACAAAGAACACAACCATTTCACGACACTTAAACAATGGGGTCTCTGGTATATATCTGGCACTGTCTGCACATGCACTTGATTAATAATCAATCAATGAGGGACTCTACACCTTAATGTTTTCGTTACAAATATAATCTGTGGCTGCCACCACAACAGGCTGCCTCCTCATCATGCCAGTCCGCGAATCCGCACTTTATCTCTCTTATTTTCTCTCATGCATGCACTACATTTGTCTTGGCTAGTGTTGGTCAGCAGATAAGCTGACACTACACAGCCAACACGACTGAGCGCACAAACAGGATGAAACTATAATTCCTTCAGCCATATGATTGATATATTTGTAATCTACATAAAAAGTTTTTTTCAGACTGATGATATTGACCATCTTGGTGCAAAATTAAGGATTTATTTGCAGCTTACGAAGATGCAACAATGCACGATATTGCCAAGACGCACGAAAAAAGATGGTAAAAATAAAAATAGAAGCACTTGAGTGCCAGAGTTGAATTTTGTATATGTTAGAACTGGACATCAGAGCTTTCATTTGCAGTAAAAATTAATCTTGCTGACATTGTCTGACACGGCCAAATTGGCCGCTGAAATGGCCACTTTTCCACGGGAAAGCAAGTTCAGACTGAGATGTCAAGGGGGATATCACTCATATCATCAGAATGTTATTTTCTAGTCTTTATATGACTAATCATATACTGAAAATTCAATTTACACAGTTCTGGATGGTACAGCAGGTACTCTAAGAAGCCACCAAAGATGCCAAAAAACAAAGCAGCCCAAATTTTTTCTTGCTTTTGCAGAGTGCCGACAGGAAAGGGTTAAGAGATACAGAAAAACCAAATGCATAGTCGTAATCTATGTAAAATGTTCTTCCAGACAAGTTAGGTATCTGTAGCCCATCAGGAACTAGTAAACAAATGTAGGCATAAATGGAAGAAAATTAATGTTTTTGTCTGAAAGGGGACTTGCAGGAAAATGACCATATCTCGGTCAATTGTTTACTTAGGATGCTCAAATTTCACATTTAGAATTCTAAAAGCTTCTAATACAACATATATCTTTTGCAAATTTTTCTGAGGGGTCGGATTTCTTCGAGTCCGGAATTTGGTCCACTTGACGTGGAATGACCTTATTCGTATTTGATTCCAAAAATAAAATCAGTTAAGCTTTAAAATTTTTTCTAATAGCGCACAAGAAATGTTGGTGAGATTGTCATCCAATTTTCACATTAAACTTCAGTAGCAATCTACACAATGAACAATATATTTTTAAAATATCTAATCATTTCTTCATTTTTTGCACCTGGCCAACAAATGAGCTTTCTATCATGAATAAATTCATTAATTATGCTATTAAAAATGCAGCCCAATATTTTCATGTTTAGTATCAAAGCAGCCTCTGGTTCTGTGCTATGTTATCCTCTGTGAGCACTTCTCCAAACAAGTGTTTGTGTGTCCACCTCATTGTGCAGCCTGTAGAAACAACTTGTAAAGACCAGTCTAGTACACAATACAATCTCTCGAAATGCAAAACTGAATCAGAACAAAAGGATGCTCACTTAATATATTATGCTTGCTTTGTGGACACCTGTCCTGACTTCATGGTTTTGAGAACATCTCACAGCAGTAAGCTAAAAGGGGGGAGATGTGTATCAGCCTTGGTAACTGAGCAAATTACTTGGGTATGGCCGGTGAAGAGAAAGAAACTGTGCCAAACTGAGCTAATCCCAAGCCAGCCCTCTACTTTGGCAGTCCAGTAGTCAATAAGTATCCAAAAATGAACCACTTCAGAAATTGGAGCATTGCTGTATAAAAATTCTAGAACTTTGTTTTCATTCTCCATGTGGATAGGATATTTATATCCTTTTCTAGTATTACTTAACATCAGTGGTTACAATAGAAATCTGGCATACAGTGTCTAATGCAATGTGCTAGCAGTTGGTATAGACCGATTCAAAAGCATAATTGGGAATGTAGTAGTCTGAGAGTGTGCATGCCATCACCCCCAATCAAATCACCAGATGCAGCCCTCCTTCCTGCAAGCCATTTCTGTTCACTTTCAGTGGTGAAATGACCTTGTCAGTTACCACTATCCCTGCACTCAGTCTAACTGCCACTGGCACACTGTATTACCCCACATGCAGACCCATTGTGAGTATATGAGAGAGAGAGAGAAAGAAAGACCAGTTGTCTTTTGAACTCTGTTCTTGCTCTGTACTGTTATCCCTCCCTTACCTCCTTCACTCAGTTTAACATCAGCTACTGTTTTAAGAAAGACTATATATTTAATCCTTTCCTGTTCAAGACAGTAAAAGATAGTTGGGCATTGACAAGTCATTTAAAGATCATTTCCATTCATATGATAGGTAGTACATACAGGAAGGCCGTCCACATTATCCCTTCTTCCAGCCATTTATATCACTTAGTTTTCTCACAAAAGTGACTTTACTAGTTAGGTTACTTGTGTTACCAACTTGGGTTGAAATGTAGGGAAAAAAAACACTGAATGATGGCAGCCATTTATTTCTTTCAAACTTCTCGGAATTTAATATGAAAACAATTAAAAAGATAAATTTACTGGGAAAACAGACGGGAAAGATAAATGAAAACAGTTATTTAGTCTCATCTTGTTAAAGGTATTCCATTAATTTGAGAGGAGAACATTACTGACTTTAATCAATAATGGTATCAGTAGTGTAATGATATTTGGAGGTGGACAGGTGGCCCCTCTGAGCCCAAATGTGGCTGGTGGGGCTCTACTGTAACCCCCACCATTGTTTATACGATATTTAGCTGTACAGTATGGATATTATACATAATACAGCGGACCCGTGTAAACAGTAAGCATAACTTTCAAAACCACTTTATACGTTTTGAACGCTGAAGTTTGTCACTGTTTACAAATTCTTTTCAATGGGTTAATTATTTTTTCTTAACCTTCGTACTGTGAAGAAATCACTAAATTAGAATTTTTGGGACTGTTTTTTCACTAGTCATAATTATATAACACTGTGGCATGTCAGTGCCGTTATTCAAGGCAATTTTGGAATGGGAGAAATTCCTCATTAGGTAAGTTATTGTAGGGGTCTTGTATTGTTGATCTTTGGCCCCAAGCATCACAAAAACTAATGACGCCACTGATAAGTATATAGGAGTTTTGCTCTTCTTCAAGCAACACAATGGAGATCATGGAGACTAACAAGAGATGAGCGAAACCTTGTCATCAGGGATACACATACACCAAAAGAGCCAAGAGAAATAACAAGATTTGAGATAATACAAAGCAGTCTAAGATACCATCAACAAAGCTCTCCTGAACCATAGTACCTACATGATTTTACCATCCCAGATAAGTTTACCAAAACCACTGGGCCCAGTCCAAAACCATTCCAAATTTTTGACAATGAACCTGAAATCCATGACAGTCATTGCTTTTGCAACAGCAAATGGTGTTTGTCACCTCAGCAGTTCAGTCACACACTTCATGGATGGAAATTTTGCCATAGCTCCAAAATTGTTCCAGCAGGCATTTGTAATGAAAGTTTCATTCCACGATGGCTATTTGACGTGTTTATGCAGTTCTACAGAAAAAAACCTGCACTACACGAGACAGTGCTGTAAGCTGTTGAAGATAAATCTGAAGAAAAGAACTTGGACATTCAAGTAGAGACTGTTGTTGCAGACTTTGAAGATGCTGCTTCTATCATCTGATACAAAGGACTTGGCAGAAAGTTCAGAGCCTTGGTCTCAGAGGGCACTACAATGAAAATACTGATTTTGGCCTGTTCTGTGGAAAGATGGATGGATTAACATTTCTTCCTGTTGTTGATGCTCAATTTGGTATGTAGCACTTTAAAGACGTCTGTCCAGATGAAGCATCTGAGCTCTTGAGATACTCTGATGAGAACTGTGTGTGGTACTTACTGCCAATGATCAGCATTGGAAACATGACCTGGCACCCTTGAGGCTCTGGCGTGTGCCATCTAAGTATCTTCCTATTACATGTAATATCCACCAGACCACACTTAACAGCAATGCACATATCAATAATGCATGTGAAGGCTGGAATAATAAGTTCTTAAACCTTGTAGTTCCCCAACATCCTTCTGTGTGGAAGGCAGTTCAGTGGTTTCAAAAAGACCAAGCACTAGTAGACACTGTTGTACAACAGGCAGCAGCAGCTCATCTCCAGAATCTGTGGCATCTTTGGTTTGGAAGTAACATATCAATCAGACTCCCTTACAGAAATTGAAAAAAACAACAGACTGCACAGGCTTCAGTGGTCAGCCATACACCTGCAGTGTGCATTGAGCAACTCGAATTATTTGGGTAAATCTATGCAGTGTTTTGTTATCTTTACTGCTGGACAGAGCTGTGTTACAAATTTTCATTGAACTCTTTTATGAATAAATTATTGGCTGGTGCCAGACTGAGAAATAATATTCTTTGAAAAAAAAACACAAAAACAAACAAACAGGGTTTTTTTCCCCTGTTTCTTGTGCTCGGGGCCAAAGGTCAACAATACAAGACCCCCCCCCCTCTAAAATGGCCTTTAATAACAGCACTGACATGCCACAGTGTTATATAGTTATGACTAGTGAAAAAATATCCAACAGTCCCCCAATAATTCTAATTTAACGATTTCTTCACAGTGCGAAGGTTAAGAAGAATTAACTAACCGGTTGGAAAGAATTTGTAAACATTGACAAACTTCAGCGTTCAAAACGTATAAAGTGGTTTTGAAAGTCAGGGTTGCTGCTTACACGGGTCCGCTGTATGTGTCCATACTGCACAGCTAAATATCGTATAAGTGGGGGGGTAGGGTAGGGTAGGGTAGAGCTCAGAGGGGCCACCTACCTGTCCACCTCCCAGTATCATTACTGATTAAAGTCAGTAATGATCTCCTCTCAAATTAATGGAACACCTTTAACAAGATGAGACTAAATAACGGTTTTCACTCATCTTTCCCCCAGTAAATTTAGTCTTTTTAGTTGTTTTCATATTAAATTCCGAGAGGTTTGAAAGAAGAAATAAATGTAAATGGCTGCCACCGTTCAGTGTTTCCTCTTCTTTTCGATAACAACTTGGGTTACCTGGTGCACTACCTACCTGCTTTATTATAATCTGTGATGAAACCCGACGGTGAATCCTTCCCTTGTTCACGCCTCTGATCTTTCACCATTTAGCTGGTCGGACAGTGACGGAGAAACGTCGGATGCAGAGAGCGGGCTGTCTGTTGGGTGGAGCTCCAGTCGCCGGCAGCCGATCACCATGGCAGCGTTTTCCGCGAGTTCAGGTGAATCTTCGTGCGAGCTGATACCAGGTAATTTCTTCATGGCCGAGGAGACAGACCACAGACCGGCTGACAACAACACCTGGGAGACGAAAGTTTGGTGCCAGAAGTAACCTGTGACAACACCGGGGAGACTTTCACCTTTCCGCGCCATGACACAAAGCCCCTCTCAGCGAACGTTCGGGATACACGGGAAAGACCCCAAAAAGGCGGCCTCTGGACAAGAGGACCCCTGGACAAACAAACTTCGCCAAATGTACGGAAGCAGGGTAAGAGATTATGGCGTTGTTGTTATTTCCTTAGCTTATATGTTATAATAGTAATCCATTTTACATTAAAGAAAAAATTTGAAAAATAAAAGCAAGAATTTTAATTTAAAAAAAAAAACTGTCGGTAGAGGGGACGTATCTCGTAATTCACCGGTTACTCCGCTTGATCACGTGGTTCAAGTCATGGCGTAAAGCGAGTCGTAGGCGTTTACTCTTCGGAAACATTCATTAAAATAAGGTAAGAGTTTACAAAGTTGGGCATTTGATTTGTTTTGTTGTTGCATTTTTATTCTCATGTGGAGTTTTCTGAAACCTGAAAAACAGCAGCCGGTGGCGTGACTGGTACAGTAGTAAAATCGTAGTGACAGTAATATGGGTGGTTATATCCGTCAAGGAGGTGGGGCCTGGCGGTTTCAGGGGCTCTCTCCTGAATGTTGGTTGTTATAACCGTCAAGGAGGTGGGGCCTGGCGGTTTCAGGGGCTCTCTCCTGAATGTTGGTTGTTATAACCGTCAAGGAGGTGGGGCCTGACGGTTTCAGGGGCTCTATCCTGAATGTTGGTGGTTATAACTGTCAAGGAGGTGGGGCCTGGCGGTTTCAGGGGCTCTCTCCTGAATGTAGGTGGTTATAACCGTCAAGGAGGTGGGGCCTGACGGTTTCAGGGGCTCTATCCTGAATGTAGGTGGTTATAACCGTCAAGGAGGTGGGGCCTGACGGTTTCAGGGGCTCTCTCCTGAATGTAGGTGGTTATATCCGTCAAGGAGGTGGGGCCTGGCGGTTTCAGGGGCTCTCTCCTGAATGTAGGTGGTTATAACCGTCAAGGAGGTGGGGCCTGACGGTTTCAGGGGCTCTATCCTGAATGTTGGTGGTTATAACTGTCAAGGAGGTGGGGCCTGACGGTTTCAGGGGCTCTCTCCTGAATGTTGGTGGTTATATCCGTCAAGGAGGTGGGGCCTGGCGGTTTCAGGGGCTCTCTCCTGAATGTTGGTGGTTATATCCGTCAAGGAGGTGGGGCCTGGCGGTTCAGGGGCTCTCTCCTGAATGTTGGTGGTTATAACCGTCAAGGAGGTGGGGGCGCTGACGGTTTCAGGGGCTCTCTCCTGAATGTAGGTGGTTATAACCGTCAAGGAGGTGGGGCCTGGCGGTTTCAGGGGCTCTCTCCTGAATGTTGGTGGTTATAACCTTCAAGGAGGTGGGGCCTGGCGGTTTCAGGGGCTCTCTCCTGAATGTTGGTGGTTATAACCGTCAAGGAGGTGGGGCCTGGCGGTTTCAGGGGCTCTCTCCTGAATGTTGGTGGTTATAACCGTCAAGGAGGTGGGGCCTGACGGTTTCAGGGGCTCTCTCCTGAATGTTGGTGGTTATAACCGTCAAGGAGGTGGGGCCTGACGGTTTCAGGGGCTCTCTCCTGAATGTTGGTGGTTATAACCGTCAAGGAGGTGGGGCCTGGCGGTTTCAGGGGCTCTCTCCTGAATGTTGGTGGTTATAACCGTCAAGGAGGTGGGGCCTGGCGGTTTCAGGGGCTCTCTCCTGAATGTTGGTGGTTATAACCGTCAAGGAGGTGGGGCCTGACGGTTTCAGGGGCTCTCTCCTGAATGTTGGTGTTATAACTGTCAAGGAGGTGGGGCCTGACGGTTTCAGGGGCTGCATCTTGTATAAACTTGTAAGCAACTGACATAAAGCGGACTTCTAAAATGGCCGTGTGTAAATGAGTCATATGAACAGTCATTTACTACTAATGCGAATATTAACTACTTATGGAAATAGTATTGTTTACATAAACAAACAAACAAGCAAGTTATTCATTACAGAGGAAAAACATACTTAATAAATGTAGGTGTGGTATCCATGAGGCATAAAATGAAGACACAGTCAAGTACAAGTGAAGGCAGAAAGGAAGAATTTGTATGAACTATAGAGTGGAGGAAAAATAACAGAAAAAAAAACAAAATACACTCTTTTCTTAGGGTTGAGGATTATTGGTAATTACCTATTTATAGGAAAGGGTCATGGTTAACTACACAATATTGAAGAAAAAATTGTCTACATACTTGACAGATTTCAGGAAGAATCCTCAAGAATAGAGATTTGTTTAATAATGGTCTATATAACTAGTAGTCATTGTTTTTAATACTTTAACTAGCAGCCAACCTATTTCTTTCTTTCTTATCTTCTGCATGTAATTTCAGAGAAGGGTTGTTACATTTAGTAAAATGATTTTTTTTAAATATGTTAGCCTGCACATTGAATAAAAGAAAATCTTTAATTGGCATTTCATTCTGTCTGTTGTGAAGATTTTAAATATCTAATCAAAAGTTCAGTCTTCATTAATTGAAAATGCTCAGGGTTTTATTTTGGTTCACCAGTATATAGTGCTGGAGATTTAGTCAAGTTGCTATAAATAAACAGAAAGACATTAACTTTCCAACTTTGTTTGTGGAGTAATGGATAAGACTGTTGGACATGGGACTGTTCATAATATACAAACAAAAGATTGAAATTTGTCCTTGGAATATCTAAGTATATATGTATTATTTGTGTTAACATGATTTATGTATGTGTATACAATCCAGTGTTAACTGATTAAATGTAATATAATTAAGTGATGAATAAACAAATTACAAAAAAAAAAAATTTTTAAAAACAAGTTTGTTTTTGTGCTGCTGTCACCAACTAATCAAATGCTGTCTTTTATCTTACAGTAACTCCCATAAAATCAAGCCTTTCAATGGCTAAAAACCTCAAAACCTAAAGCTTTCTTTTAAGAATGAGAAGTAAAGTAATCATGTGATCTCTAGTCAATGGGATCACTGACATGGCTTCTGGGGAAATGTAGTGATGTGAAACACTTTTTCTCCATATATGGAATTCCTACATTTGTTAGACTTAGCCAATTATAGTTGCAAATTAATCTACTCTGAATTTGCACAATTGCTTACAACAGAAATAAATAAAATGGAAATTTTTCAAACCTTAAGAATGGTAACATAGTGACATAGTTAAACATATCTGTGTGGTAAAAACAAACATTATTTATCAAGAAGATGGGACTTGTTGGGTCAGGGATGTATATAATTGAACTATGAAAATGGTAAATATTTGATGTAAAGTGCAGCTTGTTAACAACTGACTTGCTTGAAAATACGCACATTGGTTACTATTTAAAATAGGAAGTTCTCATCATAATATCACTTAAATAGACTAAGATATTTGCTATGTTTTTCATCTGTACTTAATGTTTCACAGTATCCATGTATACTTGTTAACTTTTCAAATTTCTCATGGTGGAGATTTTGTTTGACTTGTAGCAAATCAAGTAATTTACGAGCAAAACTGGTCTAAAGCCCATCAATTTGCAAATACTCAATCATTCCTTTGATTTTTCCATTTGTTTTCAATTCTGCAGGTCTCAAGATATCATCATACTTTCATTTTTGTAAATTTCAGACTTAATCTTAACACAATGCTGTTTTTCATACTTCCATAAAACAGGGTTGAGGCATCAAATGTGCATGTGTATATATATATAATATCAGTGAGGGAGTACTTTCTTTATGGTTTTACTCTTGCTTAGTTGATGAATTAGTTCAAATATGCATTTTTTTTCATCTGAAGACCTCATGCATCATCTTTAAATATTGTTTTCAATTGCTGAATAGGTTGTTCAATTTCCTTTGTTGATTGGAAATATTAAATGAATGAGTAAAAACAGTTGTATCAAATTTTATTGTATTGACAGATACTATTTAATAAACCATCTCATTGCATTTCAATCATAAATACAGAACTTGTTTGAAAATAATTTAGTGAAACAATTACAAATGAGAGAGAGAGAGAGATAGCTACTATTGAAAATAGCACATAGCAATCTGGAATAATGAAATAAGAATTCTAATCTTACTGAAGAAAGAAGAATTAAAATTTTGGCTGGTGTTGTTCCCCTAGCCTGGGCCTTTTAAAAAATTTTAGTGTAAATAAATACGATAAACTTAATTATGGATACAACATAATCAGTTGGAGAATTAAAGTATTCCAAGTGTAAAATAAAATAGGCCTACCCTGCAAAAACATGCATTTTGAAGTACGTTTGACCATCCAAGGAAATTCTGTTTCCCAAGACATCTGGAATGTGCACTCATAGCATTTCCTCTTCACCTTAGTTGCCAAAGAAGCCATTTCTAGTAATCACGTGAACAATCGTGCTTGGTTTAGAACAATAAATATGATTGGTGGTCTTATTTGTATAATCGGTTTACATTGGCCAAGAAGAAAGTGAAGCTTTTATGTTATACCAAATCGCAGTGTTCCAGAATTCTGAGTTAGTTTTTACATAGATGCAGGAAACAGTTTCACAAGATGCCAGGAAAAGTAAAATGTTGCCTTTTAACAGGTTTACTTGTCGGTTTAGAAAAAACTGAAAATTTTTTTGCACAGAGACTGACTGGTTACAACATATCTGTTAAAAGCTGATTGCTGTTTTGTAAAAACATTTTCTCATAATTTTTTGGGAACTCAAATTAGCTTTTGTAAAACTATGGGACTGACTACTGAAGAACACTCATGATGTATGTCAGTTTTGAATTAGTTTACAAGCATCATATTTTGAAACCTTTACTTACCAGTGCATTCTAATTATAGAAAATTCAAACAGTGAAAAGAATTTTGAAAGTTATATAAAACTTGCTTTTGAAAGAAAAATTCAAACCTAGTCTGTTTAGAATTTTGATGCACTCTGCTTAAGACAAATAAACAAAAGGATTTTGTGTTGTGGCTCCTAGCAGGATACAATGCACCATTTATTGCCTATCAAAAGATCTCCCAAAAAAAACATCTGCCAGCTAAAATGGAAGTTGGAACCTTTTTTAATTGAGTACTAAAGTGTGACTTCACAAAGTCATGGCAGCTCCCCAAAACCCATTTAACGATGGAATTTCTCTCTCTCTCTCTCTCATGCACGTGCACGCACTTTCTATACATTTTATTTTGTCAAAAATGTTCCTCATTTGAAGGGCTAAATTTTCAGATTAGCTCATACAATGAAAAAATTAACATTCTTCAACTGAATACTGAGATCATCTTTGTAAATGGGTTAAAAGGTGAGGTTTTATTCTATTAGACTTCTTGACAGTTGCATCAATGGTTCATTGCTTTGTTCCAGGCTCTAGTCATTGTTATGAGTTACGTAAATATTTTGGTTTTCCGAATAAGATCAGAAGCAGCTGCTGGACTCACTTATTAAGGTATGAAAATGTGACATTTTACTTTTGTCTCTATAGAGTCATGTGGTACTTTATCAACCTGTATGCTAAAATGGTGAACACTATTACAGTTTTACAAAACTTATGTTGGTTACAAATTTCTTTACACTCCTTACCCAAAATTTTTGGCACTCTTAAGGCATTATTTCCTTTCATTATAAAGTATGAAAAATACTGTTACAAGTAACAAAAACATTTGCATGAATAAATAAATTTATTTACTGTTCACTTTATTGGACTGATCTGGTTTCCTTACTGGCTGAAGGCTGAGACTTGATGAATGCATAGAGACATCTGGACAGCTTCCTTTTTTTTTTTCTCTTGTTATAGCTCCTTATAACAGCATATGGCATCCTCCATTATACAGCTACACTTAGTACTATGTTCCATGTATGGATCGTCATCTTTGAAGATGGCTAAATGCCTCTGCAAGCCTCTTTGTAGTTAATGTTTTTGATGGTAGTGGTGATGCATTGTTGCCTGCTTCCTTGGTATCCCTTTTTTGATCAACCTCTTAGCAGTGTTCAGCTGTGATCTCCTTGATGTGAGATGATAACAATTCCATCACCTTTGAGCTTGAAGAGGGTCTCTTGTTAGACATCTTGAGGGATGAAATTACAAAAGTTAAAAGACAAAAGAAACGCTTCACAACAACAGCACAATATGGTGAATTAAGGCAGACTGACACTTGCGATTTTTTTGCATTTTAGTGACACAAACAGCTTTGTGGTTATCTGGTTTTCATCATAGTGAAAAACTTTTGAAGCAGGCAAAAAGTTTTCTACGGATTATGATGATAAAGTCTTTTTCGTTATAGCAAAAATGTGTAAATCAAGTTTTGGAAATTGAGCGACACCTGTATTGTGCTTGTAACCTGATTTAGTATGGAAAAAAAAAATTGCTGACCTTGCAGCACATGTGAAACAACAAAGTCCTTGCAATTTATCATCATTCCACTGAAGTTTAGGAAACATTGGATTTAAGACAAATTATGAATGAATGAAGTTTTATGTTGGTAACTTACAGTTTATACTCTCATTTTAGCAATATAATATTTTATATGCCAAATTTTTTCAAACAAATCAAATGAAAATACAATTTCACTTATTGGTGGTAGAAGGCTGCTGAGTTTTTTTTTAAGACTAAATATTTTTCTTTAACCAGCCACAGAAATGATAATACTCCATCTCTAGCATATATAATCTCTCAATTTAAATTCTAATTTTTTTTTAACAATCAGGAGATGAGACAGCCAAGCAAACATTCTCAAATATGCAGTTGCTATTTTTGGAGACAAGACAAAAATTTGGTTTGCCTCATATTTATGAACAATGTAATCAAACTGCTCCCATCTCAAGGAGGGCTTTCAAAAAAAAAAGAAAAAATTCGAAAGGATAAAGCAGCCAATAATTTACAGGATTATATAGAGGTACTAATGCCACCAATCAGTTGCAAGTAAACAGCAGCAAAAAGTTCCAGCTAATCAAATAATCCTAGAAGCACAGCTTAATCGTGCAGAATGTAAACTTAAGACAGCAGGAGGAAGGAAGTTGACAATTACCGATGGACTCATTACTCTGTACATACATATATAGCTTGAGTTTAGATGTTATAAGAATAGAGACTAGACTTCCAACTAAAGATTTCTGACATTGTTGTCAACCATACAGCTAGGTTTAAATATCCAATTTGCTACTATACTGGATTGGAAGGGTAATTTTTTTTTAATTTTTTGAGAATAAAATCTTTATAGCTCTAATGAAATTAAAACAAAATTATACTAATCTTCAACTGGCTGAGCTATTTTAATGTGGTGTAGGTACAATCTCTAATGTTGTTGCAACTTTTGTCCATTCATAACTTTTCATTTCATGATTTAATGGCTTCATTCCCTACCAGAGACAAGAATGAATTGTTTACTTTCATCCTTTTCTTAATAAACTATGGCTGCACTGTTTGGTTTTAAATAATTTTAATGCATTGAACCAAAATGTTCAGACAAATAAGGTTTGAGTCAGATGTGTCTTATTGAAAAAAAAATGGAAAATGGGTTAAACAGTCAAACATTTCATTCATTTTTATTAAATGAGAGTCACCCTAAATCAGGTAAATTAGTTAGTTGCAAGGAAACCTAATGTAGTTGTCTCAATAGCTAGCTAATCTTATTACTCCACCGTTTCCTTTTGTGTGTGTGCATGCATGTGTGCATGCCTATGGTAAAACACTCAATAATAAATTGATGGCTGTCCAAAATGTCTTAAAACAAACAAGCAAAACATTGCTGGAGATTTCAGTTGTCCATTCCCGTATTCTGAACAACAAATTTAACTCAACTGTACATCATTCTTTTCTAGAATGTCTCACCTACAGCATGAGTTTCATAAAATGAATGCTATTGAATAGAAATAAATGTTCTAGAACAGTTTAGATTGTGTATAGTTTAGGAGCAAGCAGTAACTTCTCAATTCAGACCTTCATCACATGGAATGTTACTATTCTGTTCTATTTATTTTAAACTCCACTGTGTATCATTTTGTGATTCATTAGGCTAATTATTATCATTCAATCCATAATTGGCAAACATCATCAATCTTCTGGAAAAGTTGTAAGATATAAAAATTAAATGAATGACAATGAGATACTAAACAGAATCTCGTTGTTTTTACAGAACAACCATGTTTGTTTTCTGTGACATCAAGACAAGCTAGCTGAAAAGAAAACTTTTTTAAACTATGGGAGTAAGAATTAGGCTTTTGTTGTGAAACTCCTCATTTCTCAGGATTTCATAAATTAAATCTTGTCACAACCTCATTCTAAGGACAATCTATCACCTTTGGAAGGTTGAGCTCATCTAAACTTGAACTTTTTGAGATAGAGTTTGCTGCAAGGCTCTGAAATATATAGGTAGGAGTGTCAAATTTATTATGGCGTCCTCACTTTATTGATACATTATGAGGTGGGAAAGTTTTTCAAAGTAGGAAGAAAGAAAACCATGCATTGAGAATGTTCATTGATATGTATGTAGCTACATTTTTTAAAGAATTTGATGGACAAAATGTCAGAGTGCTCCAAACTTTGATCAGCCAATGTCTAATGTTCAGCCATTATTTTAAGCCTTGCACTGATATTCAAATTGCCATACCAGACCTTATTAGTTAGCAAAATGCAACTAACTTAAGTTTTTGGTGGTATGAATTCTCTCAGAATTCTGGTTGGGATAGCCCCAATTGGAATCACTTAAGTAAACTTTATCTTGCTGCTATCAGTCAGATTATTAAACAGTCAGTCCAGTTAAATTAAATGAATCCTGGGAATTTAATGTTAGAAGACCAAAATTTGTTGATCCAGGATATTGTTTCAGATAACTGTCAGCATTCCCACTCTTCTTGAGCATAGTGAATTTACAGAGTAAGGTTAGGGCTACCAAGTCATTGCAAAGTGTTGTATTGATGTTGGAAAAATGGATGCCAGAGTTAAAGATTTAAAGATCTTTACTTTTGTTTTCCTTTATTTAAGTTGCTATGCTATCAGTGTTTCAATTATTTGCACTACAATTTTCTCTAATTAAGGGAGTTCATTAGCACAAACACATTTAACAAATGTGAAAAATACAGACTTTATACCACATCATTCAATGTAATTACAATTATATGACATCCAAAGTAAAAATAGATGAAAAATATGCATGCATTTTTGTTGTTAATTTGTTCTAAAATTATCCATAGTAAGCAAATCAATTTACTGTAATAAATATTTACAACAATGCAATAATTATAAGATTTCAAAGTTTACCCTCAATAATTTTGTGGGAGGAGTATGCCTTGATTAGAAGTCTGTGACTGAATTCAGGGTTTGTTTAGAAAAGAAAAGTTGGTTTCCAGGGCAACGTGACGACATTGCTTTAGAACTCTATGCCTGAAATAATCATCTGTATATTACTAAAGTGAATAATCTTCAAAATATATGCAGATATTTTTTATAGTTTAGTACAACAGACTGATATACCCTGGAATCAGCCATTCAAAAAAAAAAAAAAAACTAAACACAATGAAATAATTGGATGGTAAATGAAGAGACAAGAAAACCAGAGCCATGCCACCTCCAGATCAAGGATGCAGGAAATTCATTTTCTCCTTTTGTGATCAGGAAAAGTTTAAAAAAGATTAGCGTATCCAATCCTCTATAAACCAGCATTTCTCAAAGTGGTCCATATGGTCCGAAACAAGCAATCAGGCCATGGAGGGGCACATGAATTTTCACTGTCGGGTAAATGATTTCCTTTTTTGGTATTGTAAATATTAGTGCATCTTCAGACTAACTGACAATTAATAATAGGCTCCTGTTCAGTTCTTTGTCTGGTTTCTTATTAGCCCAAAAAGGTTTGAGAAACCCTACTCTGGGCAGCATGTTTTGCAACATAGATTCCAATTCATGTTGTGTTTCCAGGATTGTGAAGTGTCGAGCACAATGCAAGAGGTGACTAGACAACTCTTGGATGAAAAGCTAGAACTACAGCAAAGTCTGCGGTGATATTGTAAAGTGACTTAGTGAAGTTAACTCCAGTGATGAAACTGTAAAACCAAGTTCATTTGATTTGTGTCCATCTATGTTTTGTTTACATTTCAATTATTTTCATTTTCCCTGTTTTATGGACAAAATAGCTGTGAGTAAAGTTACTTTGATAATGTTTTAATGTTGCTTTTCACTACATGTAGATCTCTGTTGTGTACATTAAGTGTTACTTGTTTTGTATTGTCATTTGGCAATCTTCTTGTATAGTTCAGAGATTTGGACTTTTCTGGCTCATTAATCGTCTACCTCTAACTTTGGAATTTTGATTAGTTGCAATAAACACCTGGGCAACAATAAGATAGAACCAATTTGGTACAAATAACTTTATGAAAAGGATGTAACCCTGATTAATTTATTTCATGGCTGAGAATGTTCATAGCACTATGTCAAAAGAAAGTAAATAATTTTGGTAAATTTCAGTTTTTATAAAACTAGAAAAATAAGTTAATCAATGATGTTTAATTAACTGTTTTACTGTTTTTTCTTCCTCAGAAGTAGCCAATCAAACTTGAAGAATGACTCGCTGGGCAAGAACTGGACAAGCCAATCAGCAAAGAGCACACAATGCCACATCTTGGAGCGAGCTCCGCTCTCCTCTTCCTCAAACTAGGGAGCAGAAGAAGAAAGCTGTGAACAAACAAGTACCACCTTTAAGAAGAGCCGGTGATTCTTCAGCTCACTACACCATTTCAACTGAGAAAAGTCATCTGTTAAATTTCATTAGAAAAGACAGAAAGAGAGAAGGACGGAGATTGAAGAGAATACAGACTAAAGAGAACAGCAGGGTTAGTTTTGTTTTTCTTTTTTGAAGCTGTTTTTTCAAGTTTACTGCACATTAGAAAGGGAAAAAAAATAACTTTAAAAACTGCAACCTAGAATATTTTTCTAAACAAAACAGGTGATGGACAAAGCACTACAGATATATTGCAAATTAAATGCAGCAGACATTATGTTTGATCTAATCAGTGTAAGTAGAATGACTTGCAACACTTGTAAAATGAGTAATACTTAAAACAATGGGGAAAATAATCAGATGTTATTTAGTACTTAGCACGAGTGAAGGTTGCCTTTAGATTATCAACCCTGTGACAATACAAAAATTATTTAGTGTTGTTGAAATTTGCACCAGACTGACTGTATATTGGTCAGTTACCAATAACTATATAATTCCACAGAGTATGCAAACAGTGTACAGTAGTTTATGGGAAAGGAAATAGATTAATGTTCCTAACACCACCTTTACCCAGTCATGCACATGGTTGATGTTTATTAATCTGATTGTTCGGTGTTAAAAAAAACAAACAATAGCCATATACTTATTTATAAGTATTATATAAAACTTTTCATCTGTAAAAAAAAATTGTATTAGAAAGTCATGACAATAAACTGCAAAAGAAATATGTGAACAATATTACCAGCTATTAAAGTGTTAGCTTGTCATTTTCTGAATATTGTTGTAACCATGGAAGAGAGAAAGTGTGTGTGTGTGTATCATCTGCAGTGAAGAAGATTATATTTATTAAAAAGTGAACACTGAGTCTGAAAGGACATTCAGTAAAAAGTCTAGGAAAGATTCCCATTAAGCAAATTGTCTGCTTTAGAGTTAAGTAAGAGTACATCCTTCATTGAGAGTTACAGGCCCTGTACGAAAGTAGGGATCTTGGACCACTTTAAAATGATTGTGAAGATTCACAAATTATTAAACATTCATGAAAATATATTTGGCAGTAGAGTTTCTGAATGTCATAATCTTGCAATTTGACACAACGCTTTCAGAAAATCAAGGGTTCCAGACTATCTGGGTGTTGTTTCACTTCTGTAGTCGGCTGCTGACAGATGAGTGCTATGAGGTTATACTGGTCAAGAGTAGTTCATTCTTTCAAACATGCATACTATGATGATGACCAGAATAGTACATCAAGCTGTGTTTTGCTTTAAGAAAGCTTGGATTAGCAGTTGGGGTAGCAGATGTTTTTGCTGAATCATTGGTGCAGTTAATGTTGCTGTAGAATCAGGTGCATATTGCTGTTCACATACTACTCACTACTCAGATGTCAGATTCTAATTTTCAATCGAATACTGTTGTTGAACCTGTGCTGATTCTACAACTACCATTTTATCATGTTAAATGACATCATTAGCAAAATGTTCCATTGTATGGCTGCTTGACAGTAGTGATTGGACGCATTGGTATACCATGATACTATAGTTATTGAGTCATGACTAAGCAGTGCTTCTAATGATGGATGATGTAGCTATTGAGGTAGTATTGATAGGGAAATACTTCTATTTTGCAAACAGAATTTTTATGTGAAGATCTTGGTGGCTTGGGTACCAATATCATATATTTTGTTTAACCTAAATTTAGCTACTGCATAACATGTCACATGTTTTATGACCATTTATTCCAACTATTGTACATTCACAACTCAATTGCCATTATATGACATATTTGTAGTCAATAGCACATGCATGCACAATTCATTTATAGATGGTAAAATTCTCTTAAAAGGATGGAGGTAAGCAGTAATTTTAAAGAAAAATTAACCATTCTCAGATTCTGATATTTAGTCTTTTGGAAAATCTTTGTCATGTAAGTTCGGAATATTGTTGGAGTTATTTCTTTATAGAGAGGATTCAGAATTCAGCTTGTATGTTGTGATTGAGAGAAAACTTCTAGCAATATCTTACAGCATAAATGTTCTTAATGGCAGTTTTATTATGTTTTGTGAGAGAAATAGAGGGGGGAGATTTTCTGTTATTAATCTTATTCTATAAGGTGTTCTATAAATACAATTTTTTTATTGATATCAAACTGAGCTTCGCTTCTTTACTTTGTTTAATACTTAAGTTTCATGTAGATTTTTCAAAAAATATATTTATAGCACTAATTTATTCAAATTTTACAGTGTTTATTATCTGTCAGAAATGACTTAAATAACTAAACAACAACAATTGGCCGATAGGCTGCAGGGGTGAAGTTGGCAGTCCTGTCATATATGCAACCTTTCTGACAATAACAAATACATCTTTTGAAAGAACTGTACCACCAGGAGTGAAAAAGTTTCGTTTAATGGCTCTGGTTGTTATGTAGCTTATCTTTTAGAGTTTTCTGTCTGCTTGCCTTCCATTCCTTTCTATGTTCAGCCTTGTGCCTAATTCTTAGGTTGTTATATGGCTAACTACAGTAATTTATTGACCATGAATCAAATAGATGGCCAAAGCTGGGAAAATCTACCTAAAATTCTTTTTTAAAAAAACACAAAAAGGGGAAAAAAAGAAAACAACAATGCCCAATAATTTATTGAACCTCCATCTACTAAAAGCTTGCAAGGTTTCTTTTAATTTTTGTTTTAAAAACATTTATTTCAAAATATTTGGATAAATTTGTTTTCTTTTTCCAAAGTAATAATTTAATGTGGATTGGTTTTTTGCTATAATTTTTTTTATTTTTGGGTCGTGGTGGGTTAACAGGTGTGCTATAATTGTCGGCAGCTTGGACATGACATGGAAAACTGTCCGAAAATGAACAATGAGGATGAGGGTACCGGCATCTGCTTCAGGTGTGGCTCAACTGAGCACAAAGTCGACAAGTGTCATATGAAAGGTTAGTGCAGTTCTATTAGTCAAGCTGAATGGAACATTTATGTAAAAATATCTTTCTCTCTCACACTCACTCACTCTCACTCTTCAGAAAACTGTTAACAAAGGAACTTCAAGAACCTAGAAGTAGTGTTTAGGAATTGGCTCCAGATGTACATCTAATGCTATAGTATTTTCTCATATTAAATTCTCCCCAGAAAATTTAATGAACTTTGTGAGGATTAATGAGCTTTAGTGGAAATCCAGGTTTTTACAAGTGGAATGATGTGTGTTGGTATTATTATATGCCCTGTCAGTATGCTGCTTATATAATAACTATACCATGCTTTGTTGTCAGCTTTATTGCTTTGTTTAACTGACAGTCATGTACATTTTCAGATATTATGTGCTTATTTAAAATCTTTATTCCAGTCCGTAAATTAATTTTTTATGCAAATTCTTGATTTTTCTAAGTTGCATCTCTTGCATAGTGACCAATTTTTTTCTCCTTTTTTTAAAAATCTTGTAACTAAAGATATATATATATATATATATTTATTTATTTAATATATAGTGTCATATTACATGCAATTCTGCCTTTTCTAGAAATAATACTTGCTGTCTGACAAGTTTTTTTGGTTGTAAACTCTTCCCAATCTGAAAAAATAAGTATTCTGCATCATAGAATTTTCTTTTCCTTGTATATTCATTCTTAAAGCTGCTTCGCTGTAAATATGGACTAATTTATTAATGAAATAGTTAATATAAATTTTACTTTCAAGTGTTTCATGCACATTAACCATTGGGTACTTTTTGTTTGACTGATGCTAAACTGATTCTTGTGATAGAATTGGCATCTTTAATACCTTTTTGTTTCTCAAATCAAATTTTTGCAACCCTGTTTTATGCAATGTTTATTGCTTAAGCAAAAGCACTTTTTTTTTTAAATCCAAAACACACACGTACTTTCACACAAAAAGAATTAGAAGAGTTGTATAGAGCCAACATACAGAGTCTGAGAACTGATGTAGTATCTGGTGATTATATAGAACTAGTTGAAAGTATACATTATACATATGCTTATCTCTGCCTAACTTTTCCTATTTAAAACAGTATCAGAGGTTTGAGAGTAGAAATTAATCAGCATGGTTCTATAAACAAGTGTCCAACTTCTGTTCATAATTTATTTAGTTGGTCAAATTAAATAGTCAAAATGGGGATCTTCTGTTGCAATACTTTGCAACTGGTGCGCTGCAGTGTTTTTTTGAAGTATAGAACATAACTTCATTGTTTGCAAGCTAGGACAGACAAGCTCTTCATACCATTTTAGTGGCCAATCCATCCCTCCAACTAAACTCCCTACCTTTTTCTTAACTCCTTTTGTCATGAATGTGCAGTTGGACAACAGCCACTACAGGCAGTGTGTTTAGTGAGCAACTGCATATTCTTTGTGTGAGTACATGTGCATGTGTTTAAAAATTTGCAATTTAGTGTTCTGTACCATTAGCTGTCAAGTTCAAAGTGGTGGTATTCAATTTGGTCGTTGTTTCCAGAATAGTTAAGCACAGCATTTTAGTATAAACAGATTCTTGCTTTGAGAAGGTTCCTCAGCATGCTTAAGCAAATGAAACTGAATAAAAGGGCAAAAATACTGAACAGGTAGTACAACGAAGAATATTTGACACATGGCTTTGATCTTTTCACTAAGCACCCTTTTCACTCCATCTTCGATTGCTCCACCGACATATTGCTGCCATTTTCTATGTGAGCTGAGCCTTTCAACTCAGACTTTTATGTATAAGGACAAGAGGACATGTCTGAACAGTTTTGATCAGGAACTTTGTGTAATTTTCTCAAGACAGATGTAAGTGTTTCACTTGTGTTAAATGAAAGGATTCTTCACTTTCTTACTCTTAAAGCTTCTTGGAACAGTTTTGATTAAATCTTTTGACTGCCCTATTATCTTGAATGACTTATCATAGTGCAGAATCACCTGCTGTTTGTAAAATCATACATTTTTCACATATTTTCACTCAGTTGACTGATTTTCACTTTTTTGACAGCTTCAGAAAAATTTTGTCTGTTTTTATTACTACTATGTCATCACTTTCTAAGAACTTTTAATTTGTGACATAATCTCCACTTGTCGAAAATTAGAATTCTTGTCACAGACATTGGCACCACTTGATTTCCTTGTTTCCAATAAGATAAGTACAAGCAACTTTTTTGGCTCAGTGTCCTGCAGAGTTTGAGCAGGCTCAAAGGTGTGCTGTGGAATGAAAAAGGTTGAGAAACAGTGGACTGAAGATAAACCAGGGAGTAGTTTTGAAAATTAGTTAACTGTAGAAGGGACATTACTGTATATTTTTTTTAAGGAAAAGGGGAGACAACAAGGTAAAATTTTGTTCTTATTGTTGTTGTTGAGCGAGTTGGACTTCCGAACAAGGCTCTTTCAATGGCATTGCATCCCATAAAGACAAGTGGCCTGTTCTCTGTTGAGTCCACGTGATTGAGAGACGTTCGTCGAGCTGACAAGCGGCCTGGTCCACCCGACACCGGGGGCCCCAAGGACCCGGAAGTTCTTATGAAGGTGTCCAGTTAATTTTATCAGTTGTCTGTATTTAGCAGGCAGATATACTTAAAGTATTCTAGTGTGGTAGAAATCAAACAATTTAAAGTTTTTGGTTCTAGAGTAATTTTTCTTTATTAAGAGTTTTCTCCCTTGTTCATAGTACAGTAATGTTAAAACTGCAACATTGATTCACTTAGTAATTAAGGCTCTCATTACTACATACAAAGGCAGGTTTTTATAATTCTCAATTAAATATGTGTAAATTTATTCATTTGCTTAGTTTGGTCTTCTAGGGCCTGTTACAAAAGAGATTAAAGGGTGTTTAGCAAATGAGCAGTTATTATGAAGTATGTTGTATGTTGGCATTATTAGGTAAATATGAGATAACTTAGCCTAGTTTTTTGTATAAGCTGTTTTTAATTTAATTTTATGTAAATATTAATTTAATAATACCAGTAATTTGTTTGTTGTCATTTTTTTAAATTTCATCTGATTTTTACTGTGATATCTTATACATGTGAAATGGTGTGCTATATTCTGCTGATGATAAGAGAATGTAATTTTTTAATCAAATATATAAAGCAGCTTTTTTTGGTACTTGGTTTAAATGTGCATTTTTAATTTCTAACAGAATTATTTACAATGTACTTTTTTAAATAATGCCCTGCTAATGAATTCAGCTTCTTGCTGGGTGTCCATTTTTAATTTACATTTAAAGCTGAAGTTACTTATTGCTCTAAAGAAGTTCTTAATTAAAATGAAAAGAAAAGCTGGCTAATCAACTGTTCCAAGTAGGCATGCTAGCTAGAATAAAGTGATATTATGTATTGTGATGTTTTCGCAAATTCTGCAGTCTTTTGCTGTCATTTTTTTCGTTTTCTCCAAAAAAAAAGGAGAGGTCACTTGTAATCTGGATGAGATTTACTTACACTGGTTGATGTTTGATTATAATAATTTAAATTAATTTACTACAAAATGGTTTTGTGTCATCTGTCTACATACGGTTAATGATGAGATTTACAGGAATTATATTTTAATCATAAATCACATTCCATCTTTGTGTCTCTGTCTCAAGAGTAGATTGGACAAACACATGCAACAGAAAGGTGTAGAGATCAAACTCTATAAAATCATGAACAATTCAAAAAGATATTTATTTGAAATACTATTATGAGAACAATTTGTAGTAAGATGGAGGGGGTAGTTGGCCTGGTTAAATTTGAAAAACTAAAAGTATCAAACTGAAAACTAAATGTACGGAAACTATGTATATATGCATGCATGTGTATACATACATACAGCAACAATAATAATAATAATACATATTTTATTACAACAGGAGAATTACAATATGCTAAGTGCTTCATTTGCAGTCAGATGGGTCATTTGTCAAAACAATGTCCAGACAATCCCAGAGGTCTCTATCCAGAAGGTGAGTTTTTCTTTTTTGAGATCATCAGAAATCCAAGGATCTGGATGCCTGATCAGACAGTATTTATTATGTATTTATTTGCACAGGTAAACAGATGGAAACTAACCCCACAGGTTCTCCATGGTTTGAACATGTGGCTATGACTTAGTCAAAACTTCAAGCCATGTAGAAAATGTGATTGCATATGACAAACTATCTTCCAGGTCTGTTGTTTGTTTGCTTTTGACATTCATGTCAATTAGAAATTCTTTAAAAAGATTAATTTGATACTTGTAGTTTCAAAGTTTTTAGTTGTAAGTCATATTTGAAATTAATATTCATAATTGTATTTTCAGAAGTAAAGCAGTAACAACAATGTTTATATACAGGTTGAGAATCCCTTATCCAAAATTTTAATAAACTTGAACCTAATACTCTCATGTGTTTGTTGTTCTTAGCCATTTACTGTGAAGGGAAATTTTGCATTAAGTTTTTTTTTTAATTGCTTTTTATAAATGAATGAAATTATTGAGAAGAAGATCACAGTGTCAGATTATTTACTGGTAAAAGTCTATGACAGTGGATAAGTAAATCTAAAATATTGTTCATCTTTGATCTAATCAAATCATTCTGGAATTTTTCTGTAAATAAGCTAATTCTAGTAGGTAAACAATGGTAATGCTATTAATGAATGGATTTTCTTTATGAAATATTTTTAAACAACATCTAGGTCTTAGTATGGCTGTTTTGACTGACAGGGAGCTATATAGGGTCTTTTGAAAATTAATCTGAACGCATTCAAATTTTTTGTTAAAAAATATATTTTTGCCTTAATATGTTTGCCAACACATTTTGGCTCAAAGCTCATCAGAATTTTGACGTATACTTTTAATTTCAGGATCTTGAAGCCAAACTTTATTGATAGCACAAACTATTGTCTCTCTTGTAGAGAAATCCAATTTTCTCACCCTAATTTTGTAGATTTACTTTCAGGCCGAGGTCAGGGGAGTTTCCAGGCCAGTCTAAACATTCCATGTTGTTTCGTTTCTTGATGTGTGGCAGGGTGCAAAATCCTGCTAGAACATTCCGCTGCTACCATGTGGGTAGAGTGTAGTCAATTTTGGAACCACTTGCCTCTCTAGAATGTGGAATGTTGTTCTCGTTGTTCATCATAGGTTCTAGAATGAATGAACTTTCCCCATGGCAAAAGAAATCCCCCAAATACTTCTTATCTTGCTGTTTCTGACTGATCTGAGCAGCAGTACATCCTGACAAACATACTGGCTACGTTGACCTTGCACTCCAAAATGACTTCAGTCTAGAAAATAGCACCTTCCTCCAATTTTTTCTCCACCCATGACTTGTATCTTTTACTCCATGCCAGCTGTTTCCTCTTCATTTTGGTGGTTAGCTGTTGCTGCTTCAAAGGCTTTGTTACTTTTTGTCCATTTGCCATTTAATTAATGAAGCCAGATGAGTCATGTGTGTGTGTTACAGTGTTAAGATTGTGAAACTAGTGGTGGGTTTGATGAAATTCTTGAAATATTCAGTAAATTCGAGAACTCACTGGTTTCACTCCAGGACTTCAGGAATTTACATAAATCCCTGAAATGAAGCATGCGTGTGTGTGTGTGCGTGCGTGCGCATGCGTATGGTTTTATTCATAAGACCTAACAGTGTTCACTTATTAGTGCTGGTGATAAGTCCCTCAAGTTCAGTGGAACCAGAGATTTTGTGAATTTACTGAATATTTCAAGAACTACATCAAACCAATAGTTTCACAATCTTACCGTAACAAATGTTGGTTCACCCAAGTCACACCTCAGACTTGTTATTTAAAGCTCTGGTATCAGGATTGAAATAAAAACGTTTTAGTGCCTTAAGCAAATGCTCCCATTGAGCGCAACATTTCTCTCAACATAGCGATGCTTTACCATTATTCCAAAAACAACCTATACGAAATGTATTTCAGAAAAAATGTTATAAAAGAATTTTAAAATACAAGTTCAATTTATTATCATCTGATAAATCACAGCTTCACCATCTCACACTCAGTGTTAGATTTCACACCACCATTTTATATTCTTTGTGAAATTAAAATGACTTTTTCTTATTTATGATTTATTTTTAAAACTGAAGTAAAATTGTTCGTATATTTTAAAGAATAAAATGTGACACTAAAAGTTGTAAATATCAAAGTTATTGTTTTAAAATAAGGTGGTTCATAAACACCCTGTGCACCATGTGCTGTTTGAATATATTACTATAACTGCTAATAAATTTTTACATTTTAAATACATTTAGTAATACTATTTCAAGCATGAAATGTGTGTATTACTTGTTTTAATTTTAAACCATCAACATATTTCTTAGATGCTACATAATAATTGTGATTTCTATCAATAGATGATGATGATTTTATGTTTGCGATATATTCTTGATTCATATCTTTATTACCTGTCATTCCAACAGAACCATTAAGTTTTAAATATCTCTCATCTCTAACTAGTTGATTCATGAAAACTATTATCAATGTAAGTTTTATTTGTAGCATCTAATCAAAATGCTGACATAGCTAAATTTGTAATTTATTTACTGTTTAGCTTAATATTGTTTGCTGAATCTTTTTTAACATTTGTTTGTTAAACTACCATCAGCACGTACTTCTTGATTGTTGCATCATCATTGCTAGTTTGATTTTCGTTATTTATAATTTTGTTTTTTAAGTTTAAATTCATCATTAAATATGCAGTATCACTATCATAACTTATTATAAAATTCATAACTATCTTATGCTTTAGCAAATGTCCATTCTTTAATTTTAATCTTGCACCAACATTTCTGTCAAAAAATTCAGATCTGCTTCTTATATAAACTTTAAATATCTTTCATCAAAAGCTTTAAACTTATTTGAATTAATAACAAAGAAATTAGATAATTAATAAAATAAAAAACAAATTAAAGATCAAGTGAAATGTTATTTAAATAATAGAGAAGAAAGAATGAAATTAAGCAAGAAAAATAGATGGGGCTAAGCTCATTCGCCACAAGTAACGTGAATGCAGATGATCTACATTTAAAAAGGAAAATAGATCGTGTCACTTTAAGACTAAGAAAACAGAGATTTTATAGTTTACTTACAGGACAGATAGAATGGGCACATTTGTAAATGGTGAATTAGGTCCAAGTGTTAAACCTTCACCAACAAATCTAGTTTTCTTTCCACACTTACAAGTACCATTAAGTGAACATCTATTATTCTGTTTACTTAGTAACAAATTGTGTAAAATAAATTTTAAATACAGTGTTCTTTATTACCATCTGATTGTACATTTCTAATTTATTTGACAAAACAACTGCAAAGGCCTGAGACTCTGCAGGACAATTTTGGTTAAAAGCAACCATAAGATTTACAACAGCTAAGCTATTTTTTAGCCTTCCGAAGGACTACCTATATCCCAAAAAAAATTCAGAAACCATATGATCTATTTCATAAAACTTATGTTTAAAGTTTACCATTTCTTTATAAATTGCCCTATATTGTTTTTTGTTTTTTAAAATTCAGATCAAGTGTGGGATATCTTTCACTATTTAGAAGAACATAAGCATAGTTATTAAATATAGAAAGATTTGGTTCTTGGTTATTATCTTTAGTGGATTAAAAACATGATGCATTTTTATCTGAGCTTTTCTGTTTCTGTTGGACTAGCCAACTTCCAATCAAAATTAGTAACTTCTGTTACTGCACTATTAGCATAATCAGTATTATAGATTATTTGGTTTTCAAATCATAACAAATTTTAGTTGTTTCTGATCAAACAATTCTTTATGCAGCATATATAGCACTACCTTCATCAAATTAACATTTCCATAAAAGTTTTTTGCTCTAAAAATTGCATTATTATTATCTGTCTTTCTCCTCAAAACAATTTGATTCTTTATTCCATACATTTTTTTATTATTGTTTTCTTCACAAGGAATGGGTTAGAGGGAGATAGAAACTAAAGCTACTTTTGGAATTTGATTTTTCTATTATGTAGTCATGTCTTGCCTTAAATCCTGTATTAGCATCTGCAGCTGCTTCACTCGTGTTTTTATACCAACATTGATTCAATCAATCTCTGGGATGTACTAAAATTATCTGGATAAGTTATCATCAATCCTTTCATAGTTGTTACTTGAATCACCTAAAATATGGCCTCAGTTTCCTTACCACTTAGAATATACTTAATCTGACTATTAAAGTTACTTTATCAGCTTTTAGAAGTTTTTCAAACAATACCCAATCTTTACATGGTAACAAATGCTCATCTTCATATTGAGTTGTAATATCAACCTTTTGCCAGGATTATTTAGATATGTCCCAGTTCTGAATTTATAGTTTCATCAACTATTAAACCTTTTGCCATTACATTATTTCCATTTAATACACAAAAATCTTTAATTTTCCAGTGACTTTGTTGATTTTTTAGTTGCTTTAGTTGATTTTCTGAAATATCTTTTCCATTTTTATTTGCCTTGATCCAGCAAATAAAGTTTAAAATTTGCAATATAAATTCTTCAAATAAATATTTTTTTTAAAGATTTCTTTGTTGTGTTTTTAAGTCTTTGTGGTAGTTCATGTTATTCTAAAAGAAAAAAATAAAAGATAAGGGAGATTTAATTTTTTTGGTATATTTTTTTTCTTTTTTCTCAAAATACTCAAAATACAAGGTTTGTGTACAAATATCTCCATCAAATTCCTTGTTATGTTCTACTAAAAGAATTAATACAATAGTTTTTGCAGCAGTGTCCTTCGGTGAATTTCTCAGAGGTCAGCATTTTTAGTTATGTGAAGATTTATCCGATACTTTTTTCCCTCTAAAAAGCTGATTGCTTGGGAATGGTGAAGGTGTGGATAGCTTAAGGGAGAGTAGTTAACTTGAAAGAAACAGTATCACTGTGAATACTTGATTGCTGAATTTATAATGGCTGTTCTTATTGGACTCCATGCATAAGCACTGTTTGGCTGTAATTGATGTTTATGGTTATGCAATCAAATACTAATATTTCCTTCATCTGTTTATTTTGTGTAATCTTTAAAAATTTGGTTTTAGTGACAAAATTTTGAACAGGTCTGATTTGTTCTCAAATTTGTTTTGCCATGAAATTCCATTATAGTGGAAGAGAAGGGAGCATATACAACAATTCACTACTGGCTGTGTTGGTGTATAAGTCATTTGAAAGAAAAAGAAATCCTCTTTTTTTATCAGTATAATGCCAATGTTGGATTGTTTTTACATATTTTAAGTGCCAATTTATATTTGTTTTGCCATCAATCTTAAATGTTTGCCCTCCACTGTATATAGAGGGTTTTGACATTGAGAGCTGATAAATCAGCTTAAGTCATCTTCACAAATCAATTCATTAAACAGCTTCTTATCTCACAAGTGAGAAAAATAGCAGCCATTGTCTAATATGACATGGCAACCAACGTTGAGCTTCAGGATGTGTGCATTGATATATACGCATCATCTGAAGTCCATAATTTGATGTCTCTTAGGCCCATCTGAGTAGTCTGTGTTTTTGTTTCAGATTTTGTTTCAAAGATTCCCACTAATTTTAGTTTGAATATTAACTCTGGTTGGCAGTTGTTTTTCTAGCTCTATGAAACCTTGCTAGAATGAGATAGGAAAGTCCAGAAGAGGAAGAATTGTTTAGGTTGAAAATATGAGATCACTTGAATTCTTAAAATTACTTTTTGGTGTTGTAGGAGGTTGCTGTCGAGTGTGCGGCTCTGTGGAACATTACAAGAGAGATTGTCCTGAGCTTCGACAGCAGAAATGTGAGTCTAACAATTCTCTAGGGAGTCGCTGTAACTCTTGGATGGTTTCCTTCTTTTCTGTTTCTTCTTTTTTTTTTAGAAATAATTTGTACAGTAATAAGAGAATGGTGTTTAGAGTAGACTGACATCATCCTAAGTATTCAGCATTCAGAACTTGATCAGATGAGGGTAAAATATTAACTTCAGCTTAAATCATGAAGCAGACCAGTGTGGCTTGCTTGGTTTTAGTATTAGCAGCATTGTTAATCTGAGCATCATTTTAACAGTATTCTCAGAGGGGAAGACACTGTTGATCTGCCCTGGAAAAAAAAAGGGGGGGTGCATGTTAAACAGGCTTTTGTCATTAAGTTCCTGTAAAGCAAACTTCAAGTTGAAAAAACAAAAACTTTTAGATTTAAAAGTTGTGATCTTCATTTTTACAGATGATTAATGTTGCAGACATATTGTAGAAACTAGAATTTTTATGTTTATTTGTTAAACAGAGTGTAATTTACTACCTATGGTAGAATGCTTTGTAGCAACAAGGAACTCTCCCTACAGCTTTGATAAATATTTTTAAAATAAATACCAGTCTAACATCTGATGGACTGTTGCTTTTTTGCAATATAACCAATTCTAATCCACTACAAATAATGGTTTCTCCCATAGAGGAAATAAACTTGAAGATTAAGTATTTAATGTGGGGGTTTTTTGGAAGGGAAAGCAGCCTAGCTTAGCAGACAAGCACATGATGGCTTGATTGTGTTTTTTGTAAAGTCTCAATCGTTCATTTAAAGAAACTAAAACTAACTTTAAAATGTGTGTTAAATTAATTATATAATCAGCAGAAACTCTGGAAAAGCACAAATGGGTGCTTGAGTTAATTGCTTTCTCGAATGATTGTATAAGGGAGGAAAAGATAGAAAGCAGAAGCTCAAGTGAAGTTCCCAAGTCAATTTACCTTTCTTTTTTGACTGTCTGTCTTCCTCATCAAAATAAAGCCAGAAGTTTTACTTTTATGCTGATTAACTTTGTTTCACTTAAATGGGTGGACTTAAGTATCATCGCATTCTTTTATTTAAAAGGACTGATTACAAGATGATAGGTTGGTATTGGGAGGCTTCAGTGTTTTTGTCATTTATGATTTCCCAAAATCTGATGTAAACAAGTAATTGATTTAATGTTGTCTAAACTAGAAAAACAGATCTCTCTCTCATTAATTTTCTAGACTGTGATCAGTTTTCCCCTACCAATACTTTAATGGTTACTTCAAACTAATCTACAAAACTGTTTACTCACTCTTCTCTCTCCATCAGGTGCCGATGAGATAACTCTGGATGTGATCACTCCCTTTGGCAGTGTGGATGCTGAATCAGTTGGTGCAGACATTGGTGGAAAAACCAAATCTGGGCCTAAAATTGTAAAGTTTTGAATTAAATAAAGAAATGTTTTTTTTTTTAAAAAAAATTTTTTTGACAATTCATTAAATGTCCAACTTTCTAGTTTTAGTTGGTACAATAATGCCAGTCGTCTCTTGTATAAAGTGTTTTAACAAGTTTATGTTACTAACCTAATGCAGAAATCCTTTTCTAATCCCAAGCTGTCCTGATGCTTTAGCCATCTTACAGTAATAACAGCTAATCTTTAATGTTAAAACTAACAAAATGATGCTCTTATACAATCAAAAATATCAGATAACATTTTAGTGTTAAGTTTTGATTAGGAGCCATTTGCGGCTAGTTTCCTTAAAATAGGAAAAAACTTTCAATTTTAAAAACACTGCCAAAGTGAAGTAGAAGGATATTCATTAACACGAAGTAGTTCCAGATGGGTCCAAGATTAAAATATCAGAATAATAGAGAAATAGATTATAGAAAGGAAATGAGGAGTAATCCTGGGAAAAAATTTCATTGAGAATGATGCAAAACTGCCTTACTTGAGAAAAAGCATTCACCAACTAATAGAGGGGTTTAAATGACACTTGGCTTTGCTGTTTCAGCAGGAGTTTCATTTGAATATCTTTAATATCTTCAAATGGCTTAGAAATTAAAATATCAGAATACAGTAATACTCTGCATTGCACGAGAGAGAGGTTCCTGACAATCTTGTGCTAAGTGAAATTCGTGCTAAACAGAGGTGGTTAATACATTAAATGACTAATACCAATAAAAGAATCATATTGTTAGTAACTTTTAATCATCCTGCCATGAACACACTGGCTGTGGCTCCTTAGAAGAGGAAGGTGTCTTGAAGAAAGCAGCAATTGTAAGTTGCCTGCCTACCTTATGATCATGCAGAATTTCTTCATAGCAGGTGGCACTTTGGTTGACAATCTTCCTGGCAGCAGAGATGTGCTCAAAATTGTTGTAATGCTGCTTCAAAAGGTCCAGACCTGAATTTATAAGAGCCAGTCCCTCCTGAAGAACTTTGGTGGTAAGGATATTTTCGGCTGGAGCCTCGTCAGCATCTGTCCCCTCAGCCTGCATGTCATACTGATCCAGCTCCAGCTTTGTGTTGGTCAGGCTCTTCATGACAGCAGCAGCAGCAGCAGCTCATTGACTTCCTCAAATCCAGTAGTGTTGGCCAACAGTGCTATGCCACTGGTGGACTGTTTGCGCGTTCTCATTTATGACAAAATCGTTAACAATATCTGGCCACGATTTCCCCCAAACACCATTCATAAAATTAGAACTGACTTCCTGACAAGACTTCATTGATGTTATTGATAGCCTTCATTGTGCTATATGCCTTCCACCACACTCATGTATTTATCCTTCCCAGCAGTGTCTTTAACCAGCTGACTAAAGGTGTGGCATAGGTAGTAAGCCTTGAAGGCAGCAATGGCAGTCAGAGGTTTAATGGTGGCCTGGGACATTGTCCAGAAGTAACAACAATTTTGGTTCGAATCCATTTTGCTCAATAATTCTTGGCAGCTGGGTAGAAAAAATGAATGAACCAGTTGTTAAAAACATCCATAGTTATCCAAGCCTTACAGTTTGATTGACAGATGGCAAGCAGCTGTTCCTTTACATCCCCTTTCATAGCTCATGGTGTCTTGGAATGGTACACAAGAAGAGGCTTTAACTTCAAGTCACCTGAAGCAATGCTGCCAAGAACTTCATGCCTTCAAGCCAGGGGCATGCCACTCTTCCTTCAAGATGAACATGCACAACAGCATCCTCTACCAAAAGTCTTGTTTCACCCACATTAAAAACAAAGTTTGGTGGGTAACTGCCATTTCCATAATTGTCTTAAATGTTTCAGGAAACTCACCAGCTGCATTCTTATCTGCGCTTGCAGCTTTGTCAGTTGTGTAGATTAGAGTAGTGCTTAAAGCAGTCAAACCATCTTCAACTGGCTGTAAACATTTCCTCAGTGGATTACTCTCCTTCCTGCTTTTTCAGGTCATCAAATAACGGTTTTTCCTTTGACAGAATCACTAGCTGGCTCAGGAGCATGATGTGTTGGCTCTTCGTATGTTTTACCCACACTGCTAAAAGTCTACATTTCTCCATAATAGTGCTTCTCGAACAAGTTAATTTAGTTGGAGTGGCAAACTAGCCTGTTATGATTTTGTCCTTACCTTTCATAATTGCCCTCTCAGGTAACTTGTGAAGTCCAAATTCACACCCCACTTTGGTGGAGTCTGTCCCCGATTCAAAACACCCCAAAACTTCCAATTTGACATCAAGACTGATGCTCTTACGCTTTGTTTTTGGTTCATCCTCTGCACTGTCACTTGCTATGCATTTAGGACCCATGGTTAGTTAAATTTGTCCAGATTTTATCAGAGCTGACTGACGTAATGACTGACTGCCTCAAAGGGGAGTAACTTTGACTGCATTCAGGTTTACAGCATGTACTCATTTCAGGTTTTACTTTGCGCATTCTAATGTAGAAAATTATGGAGAGGGAAATGGGGAGAGAATCTTGATAGATAGAAATAGTTTTTCTTACAAGAATATAGCAGTTTGAGAAGAGCTTACGTGAAAGAAATTAATAAACGGCTCTATTGGATTACAATACCATATCTTTTGTATGTAGGGATGTGCCAATTATCATTTAATTTCTGATTATTCAAATTCATGACACAATTTTCGTCCAGCTCCTACTGGGAAGCCAGAAATTTATTTCTGTACCCAGTATCTTCTCAAGCAGGAAAATAGAGAGATCTAAAGTGCATCACCCTCTTCCCCACTTGGACAGAGTGGACATGAAATTTCATTGGTCCCAATTTTATTCAGTTACCCAAAATCTTAACAATAAATATTTATTTGCTAATGAAAACAATAGGCAAAACGCCTTGAGAAATTGCTTGGTTCACGTAAACTTTGAAAATCTGTAATATATTCCAAAATGTTTCTAATATATTGTTTTTATGGAAAAAAATAAAGGTACATGGACTTTGAAAAATGTAAAAGATGGATTTAATAGTTTTCACTTTGAATCTCTGTTTATATAGACAAGTACTACTATTAATACTTTGACTTTCACATAGTTATGTATTAATCTGGATTTGGAAATGGCTCTGCTGAGATTAGCTTAACATGAAATCTTTAGACTTTTGATATCAAGTAGGAAATCTTCATTATATTTTGACAGCCTTTAGAAATTTCAGGGATGTTGAATTTTGAATGTGTTTATAAAACACTTTTAAATTTACTTGGTTCTGTATTAATTGGGGTTTGGATATATCTATATTGATCAGTCAACATTAAACTTCGATTTCCAATACTATTTTCTTTACCTTATTTTTAAAAGAGTGGCTTAAATGTGTTAAATTTTTAATTGAGTTTTTAGATTTGTATTACTTTTTATGTTCTGACTTTCACTTAGTTATATCAATCCCAGGCTGGAAAGGGGATTATAGTGTGTAGGTGGGGAGAGGAGATAGTGGTAACTGAATGAACACCTTTGGGATTTGCCATCTTTGCCCTCTCCTTCAAACTTTAAGCCAGATCAATGTCCATGTTTTTGTTTTTATCAGGATAAATTGATTTGTTAATAAAACTTTGTGTATTATAAAAAAAATAACAGAGACTGGGTTTGTTTGTTTTTTACCTAAAATAATAATAAGTTTTCCATTCATGCTATGAAGCCTAATGAGTAATTAGCACATCTCTAGTTTACATAAACTGGGGACATTCAGGTAAAACCCAGCCGGGTACAATTATGGCAGTAATGTTCTAACCACATTCCATGTGAATGTCTTTAGTAGAAATCCTGACAATATGATCAAAAACAGAGACAAACAAAATTAACTTTACCGAATTTAAAATATTATTATATGAACTGGAAAAAGAAAGCACCTGAAACAATGAACTTGTCTGTTCTTTTCAAAATTATATTGAGATTATTTTTCAGACATAGCTGCCATATGTAATGCTCAGAAACTGCAGTAAAACAGATCAGTGGTTTATCTCTCTAGCATGGTTCCTCCTCCTATGGTTTTCTCCCACATCTAGAAAAATTAAGGTTTCTGGTAGGGACTTTTTGCAGTGGGCATACAACTAACCCTTGCACTCTTTTGCTTGGTTTAGAAAATCCAGAACTAGGGAGGGGTCCTCTGGAGGATATCAACATTGGCTCTCAGGTTTGAAGGAGGGATCTCTCTCTCTCTTTAACTACCAGTATAGATGATATTCCAAACCAATTAGAAATCTGAAAGGAGAATCAATCCAAATGAAAAGTTACCAGTTTAAATCAGTGACATTCTATGCCTTGCCAACTTAAGCAGTATAGGTGTTCTGAGGTATAAAGAAACATCAACAAATCTATCAATCTTCTCAAATTGATTAGATGGGTTTTCTGATAATTTTTTTTTTCCTATCATGTATCTTATCAAAAGCTTTCAATGTCCATACTTCATCATGAGAGAAGTGTATAACTTAGAAATAATTTCAAAAGTGAAAATCTAAACTCTTTAAATTTGTTTGGAAGGCTCCCACAAGTTTTCATTTATATTTTGTTAGGTTAGTATTAAAAGAGTGAATATTTACAGAAATAGGGGACTCAAATTTATGCAAAAGTTAGTAAGGGAGATAACTTATACATTAAAACGGTTTTGGATTCAACACAAGAAACTATTATAAATATATCTAGTGTATTTTGACTGGAAAAAACAAATTGCCAAAGATGAACCATGCCATGAAATGAAAACCTGAAGAAATTATTAAATGGTGATATAATAATTTCTCATTTAGGTTAGAAAAAAACTACTTGGATATGTTGTGTGTGTGTGTGTGTGTGTGTGTGTGTATATGTGTGTGCTATGGTCTTATATAAAAATTGGAGGCACAAAGGTCCAAAATAAATGGAAGTCTTATATTATTAGTCGTCTTACCAACTTGCACAAATCCCTACCATAATAATTAGAACACCATAAAGTAACTCAATGAACATTTATTCTGTAAATGTATGCATAGTGAATCTTTGAAGATTAATTTCCAATATTTAGTAGAAGTACCTCTTGCATTATGTAGAATCTACCAGATTGTTACTGGTGACCTGGTCTGGGTTTTTCCCACAATATTGTAGGTGTTCCTTCATTTTGTTGGTTTTCCTCGTGTAGTTATCAAGGTGTTTTCATAACTACTGAATGCGGTCCAGATCTGAACACACTAGAGCCTAGAGAACCAACTGCTGACTATTTTGTGTCTTAAAGCTGTAAAGGTATTGGATATATGGCATTCTTCTCTATTTTGCTTCATCATGTGATTTTTTCAGTCAAGGATTTTTTGATTGGATGTCAGAATGTGATGCCCACCAATACTCCAGATCCTCCTTGCTTAGCAGTTGGTAGTAACATTAACTCACTGATTTCCATGTGTGTCTTGCCCAGAGGATGTGAAATAGTAAAAGTCTGGCTTCTCTGTAAAGAAAGACTAAGAAGTGAAGGTCAATATGGATATCACACCAGGCAAGGCAACAACCCCTTTTTGATGTCACCCATGACTTCCATCAAACAGTACAGGCAAATGTCAGTGTTGTGATGTTGCTGCGTGCAACAACTAAATAGTATTGGCAGAAAAAAAAACGATGTTGGTGTTCAGGAGTTAGATCATCTTAAACAAATGAGTTATTTGATTGCATCACAGCCTATGGAAATTGAAAGACTTGGCAATATAGCAGGTAAGCTGTCAGGAACAGCCAGTTGACCGTGGATAAATTGAGATATTTCTTGATTACACTAAACATCCCTCTATCTAGGAAAATTAGTCTGCCAAATTCAGCGACCATCTAATGATATTAGATGTGTAAATCGTAGACATATTGAATTCTCGAAAGTGTTCAAATTATCAAAGCATATGGGGCTACATTTGATAAAATATATCAATTTGAATTTACTGTGAAAGTGAATATCTCATACTTTCCAACAGTAGCTTTTCTGAATACCATGTATAGTCATTGATGTAAATAGAGAAATTCTTGTGTCTCAGGTTTTATTTCAACTATTCGTTGGTACAAAGTGTGCACACACGTTCTGCTGGCTCTCAGTTAACTATTCTGCTTTTTTTTTTAACTCTGGCCATGTAATTCAGATTAAAGAATTGAGACAAAAACTATGCAGTGTTATGCAAACTGGGTTCAAACACTTATATGATAAAATGCTATTATTCATCTAAAAACAAAATTAAAAGAGTTGTTTTTGTGAAAATGTAAAGTGATGATTTCTTATCTGACATTTTTCTAATGGAGCTAATTGTATAATGAAATATTTTTGACTTTTAACGACCAAACCTTTTCAAGAGAAAGAAGAGGTGTTATCTATCAGCTAAAAAAATATATATATATACTTATCTCTCGGCAACATGATATCATATGTTCTCCATTTACCTAACAATTTAACAACCAAACGAAAAGTCTCTCAACTTGAAAGATTTCATATTCTGACATATATAATATCTTCCTGTACTGGATTCAAAGCCAGTGCAGCCCACTTTATTTATTACAAGGTAGGAAAAGGCCACCATAACTCGGAGTAGACCTGACAGAAGTGAAAATGTTTGTATATTTCTCAAGTTTCTCATGTTGGTGTTTTTGGTCACTGACTGTCTTTATCACTGAGATGATTGGTTTTGATTTAACCAGACTTTCTTACATTAGGAATATGTGGAGCCATCTTGGTTTTATTGATATAAGGGTACATAACCACTCATCAACTAGGGTTACCTTTTTTGGGGGGGGAGATAGAGTGAAGTGGGAGATATGGTAGGCAGGGAATAGCTAAATTGATTACTCTTTACACCTGTTGTGGAGGCCATCTGTCACCAAGGATTTTTCTTTATATTTTTGATGTATCCTGGTTTTACGAATGCTTGGAAGTTATTGATTACTTTTTAAAATATGTAAATAATTATGATATAAACAAATTGGTCATTTCTAGTTTAAAAAAAAAGATGATCTGGAAATGTTCTGGTCGGTTTGCGCAGAACTCTTTCCAACAGTTCAGCTTCTCTCCTTACCAACTCCACGCCTGCACGGCACGGCCAGTACAGGAAAAGGATGTAATTTGAATTTCTTTTTTTTTTTTAAATTCTGTTTTTGATAATTCAGTTAATTATTCCATTAATTTTATAAACTGTGGTAGCTAATAGAGTTACTATTTAATGGCGTTTGTAAAAAAAAAACATTTAAAAAATGTTGTTTCAAGTTTTAAAAATAATAAAGCAGATGAAGGCTGAAAGAGCTAATGAAGGTTGAAAGAGTAGGTGAAGGCTGAAAGAGCTAATGAAGGCTGAAAGAGCAGGTGAAGGCTGAAAGAGCTAATGAAGGCTGAAAGAGCTAATGAAGGCTGAAAGAGCAGGTGAAGGCTGAAAGAGCTGATGAAGGCTGAAAGAGCTAATGAAGGCTGAAAGAGCAGGTGAAGGCTGAAAGAGCTAATGAAGGCTGAAAGAGCTAATGAAGGCTGAAAGAGCTAATGAAGGCTGAAAGAGCTGATGAAGGCTGAAGAGCTAATGAAGGCTGAAAGAGCAGGTGAAGGCTGAAAGAGCTGATGAAGGCTGAAAGAGCTAATGAAGGCTGAAAGAGCAGGTGAAGGCTGAAAGAGCTGAGGAGGTGGCCAACGTCACTTTTGATTACATCCCACCAGCGTCAAGAACAAGGAAAACAGGAGACGAGATGTCACTGAGCTCGGATTGGGTGAGAACGTTTAGTCTGTGTACTTTATGATCTGGACCAGGCTTGGAGGAGGTTAACAGGATGCGGACTGCGACAGAAACCCGGCTAAAAGGACTCCCCTTCAAAACTTGTTAACCTTTGACCCGCCACAAGCCCCGCCAGGAAAGCTGACGAACCTAAGGGAGGGGGTGGAGCCAGTAAAATTACTGACAATACGGAAGCCGGAGGCATCAGATACAGCATTTGAACGAATACCGGCTGGTGTGCAAGTTCCCCTCCGCGACGGCGGGAGTAGGCACGTGAAGATGAGGACGCTAGTTAAATCCATCACTGTACTGATGCTCCTCTTTTCAGGTATGGCTACACCTTTCATAGCCTCTAACCTCACCATCGGCGGTGTTGTGAGGAGGTTTTCTTTTTAAAATCTTGCATTGAAAATGTCCCCAACATTACCAATAACAACGGCAGTACTTCAAAGCGATTAAAAGGGGCCAGCCGCCAGAACAAGCCCCCGTTAAGGGGGGGGGAGGTGTTGATGGAGTAGGGACGGGGCTGGAACTTTGAAGATTCTCACATCTTTCAATAGATGAGGGGCGAGACTGAGAGACTCGAAAACGTTTCCACGAGAAAGTGAAAGTGAAGTCCGTCTATCGTCTCGACTGTCTCTCATCGGAGACGAAGAACAGCGGAGCGCGGGACCTAGCAGAGCTTCCCGAAGAGGAGGAGGAGGGGCGAGTCCGCTTCAGCAGCAACAGAGATGTGAAGGGAACTGGTTTTCTCTTGGTGGATGTCTCACCTCTGTTCTCTCCCACGAAGATACCGCGCCGCACCAATAACCGCAATCGGCCCAGACATCTTGGACGGACCTTGGTGCTCTTAATTCTGAATTCATTTTTATTTGTTAGATGTAGCAATGATTACCAAAATCTGATGAAGGGGTGGCGCCTGCTGATGACTAATTTAAAACTCGCTCAGTTGGTACAGCGGCAGAAAGAACCGAGATTGTGTCGCAAACCCTGCGCCGCCCCGGCACAGGCGGCTTCGCTCCCTCGGTTCAACCTAAACGAACTATTTTATTTGGCGGAATTAATCTGGTTCCTTAAATCCCAAGATTTACAATATAAACTTTGCGAAACTCATCTTTCTTTCATGTGTTGTAACGAGAGAACCATTTAAATTGAGTGGGGGTTAATAGAAATCAATTCAGATTTTCAAATTTAGCGATAACTAATCATTTAGAGTTAATAAGTGAAGCGTTTTATTGTGGCCGGGGGGGGGCGTTAGAGCTTATCTCCTATTTGTTGGATGCAGGGGCCGGTTAGTACTACACTGATTCCTTCTCGAACAGCCCAGCATTTCTGATGGGCATCCATCACGGTGCAGAAGCTGAGCGGAGTTTTCTGTTTCCCTATTTTCCATTTATTTCAATGATTTAGTTGTAACAATCAGAGAGAGAGAGAGAGAGGGGGGGCGAGTGAGATGTGAGATGAGAGAGAGAGAGAGGGGAGATGGAGAGAGAGAGAGAGAGAAGAGAGAGGGAGGGATGTGAGATGAGAGAGAGAGGGGGAGGAGAGATGAGAGGAGGGGAATGGAGATGAGAGAGAGGGGGGATATGAGATGAGAGGAGAGAGAGAGAGGGGAGTGTGAGATGAGAGAGAGAGAGGGGGAGGGAGGGAGAGAGAGGGGGGAATGTGAGATGAGAGAGAGAAGAGAGAGAGGGGATGTGAGATGAGAGAGAGAGGGGGATATGAGATGAGAGAGAGAGGGGGGAATGTAGAGATGAGAGAGAGAGAGAGAGAGGGGATGTGAGATGAGAGAGAGAGGGGGATATGAGATGAGAGAGAGAGAGGGGGGAATGTGAGATGAGAGAAGAGGGGAGGAGGGGGAGAGAGGGGGAATGTGAGATGAGAGAGAGGGGGGGAATGTGAGATAGAGAGAGAGAGGAGGGATGTGAGATGAGAGAGAGAGGGGGGAATGTGAGATGAGAGAGAGGGGGAGGGAGGGGGAGAGAGGGGAATGTGAGATGAGAGAGAGATAAGAGAGAGAGGGGGAATGTGAGATGAAAGAGAGTGAGAGAGGGGGATGTGAGATGAGAGAGAGAGAAGGGGGATATGAGATGAGAGAGAGATATGAGATGAGAGAGAAATTAATATGGACAGCAGCAGTCAATTCAGAAATAGTACTGACAGATAATTCTCTTTCCGAGATCCTTCACACAAATCATGATGGTGTTGTTTTGCTTTGTTGCTTGCTTCTTTGGCCTCGTTACAGCCACAAAACTACTGGGAGAAAAATCAGCAAGAATTTTTAGTTGTATAATCAGATTGTAAAAAAAAGGGAAAGCAGGGCTCTTAGCGTAATTTTAAATAGAAAACATCTTAATTAACCTTTAAAAATACTGCAGTGCTGCTGTTGACAGAGCATAAATCTCTTATAATGGACATTTTATAGTCCTTCCTGTACACCCAGAAATGGGAAACAAGATGTACAGTGTACGGAAGACAGCGCTGATTGTTACAGGGGTAAGTTGTTACGTAATCAGTAATTCCTAGTTAAACGCATAGACGATGCAATGATCGACATCATACGTTCACGTATACAGTAGACTAGGCTAAAATAGATGAAATGTGTTTACAAATGGACTAGGGTGTGATTGACGTCATATGCTTACGTATGGATTAGGCTATAATCAACATCATGTGCATTTTGACCTTTGGTGACGTCGATTATAGCTCATCTATACTTAGGGATTACTGGTACTGTAGCTCATCGCTACAACAGCTCCTCGGCTGTCTTCTCTATTCTCTGTTTTTTATTGTTCAGCTGATGTCTTTCGTTTGTTGAGCTTTAATGTATGACAGGGATCTGTATTTCTCCTAAAATCGTTCGCGTTGAGACACAAGAAAAGAAGCCAGCATCAGAAATAAGCTGAATGTTTATGGTTTTTAAGTTACCTCTCTGTTGGCCACAAGTCGGTGTTCCTTGGTTGTACATTCCGTAATTGATTATTCGTCTCACGTCACAAGCTCGTTGAAGTAACATGCAGTTTAATGGATTCCCAGAAGCTCTAAAAGTAAAGGTACATGTGACGAGAGAGTAGACAGAAATTACGATCTAAGTTTATGAAAGTAGATAATGGAAAAAAAAAAATGTTTTAAAGAAACTTTAAAAAATGGTTTCAGGTGAGGTCTATTGCAGTATAAACACGAATTTTTTGTACTTTTTTTGTCTGATGTTAAGAATGATTAGGTTAGAGAACATCAGACAGAGAGACCGGTTCCTGTGTCAGACCACTGCTGTCTACAGGGTTAGGATACTTGGCCCGTTCTATTTTATAGACAAAGTTGCTAATTGAAAACCAAACCGGAGCAGCCTTGGGCTTGATGTGTATCTTCGAAGCCTTCCTCTCGTTCGCTCTTTAACAGCCACTTGCTGTACCAGTGGTGAAATAAAAATTCTAATGAACTGAATTGAATTTCTGTTTGATTACCAAGACAGCAAGAGTAAGTTTCCCGCACACTTAATTCTCTCGCCAGTGTTTGTTAACATATCCTGCTAAACGAGCTATAAGGCGGCAGTGGAAACGAGTCATTAAAGTGAAGGAGGACGTTCGTGTATTTACGGACTGATTTTTTAAAAAAAAATTAATCCACTTAATTTTTAAACACCATTTTAATGTCGGATTTTTCGCTATAATATCTTTTATGGGAGATAAATTCCATTAGAATATAATTTTACTACAGACAGCTATAACTCTTAAGCACAAAGTATTTTTTACCTGGGCCATATCATTGCCATGGTAATGGCGGACACTTTTGATTTAGAGTAGATACTTGTTACATCTTCCTGCATAAATGAGGGCTTGTACACCAAAAGTAGAAAAGGGAATCTGTTCAGTGATGTAATTACTGTATGAAGGAATTTTACAATATTTTGAGAAAATAGATATATTTCAGACATATCGTCTGGTGGTATGAGGATGATCAAAAGCTTCTGCTGCATCCTCTCTAAAATCAATACGATTTATGATTTAACATATTGTAAAATCATCAGCAGATTTCTAAATGTCTCAAATTGTTTCGTTCAAATTTTGAGCAAACACTGAATGTTTCCAAAGATACAGTCTTTAAATGTTTGCTGAGACTCGGAATTTTCCTTAATGAGGAAACACCAGCCAAAGATTTACATGTATACACGAAATTATTTTAAGTCATTGTCCAAATGAAAAGTTTCTAGAAAGCTCCAAACTCATACAATCTGCCTTCAAAGTTTTCGAGCTGTTGAGTTTCGCACAAACGAGCCAGGGCACGAACTTTGATCGTCAGCTCCAGTCACCGAATTACTTCATTCACCTCACTTGGAAATGTTTTGCAAGGCGCTTTCTTTCTCTTGAATTGGAATACGGCCATGACAGGACTGGCAGCTACGCAGGAAACTTCCATAAGACTCTGCTTTCTTGTCGGTCAAACTCATGGCGTTTCATACTTTCCAATAAAATATGGCTTGTGTAAGCTTGTTTACAAAAATACGACAAGATTATTTTTTTTAAAATTTTTTGCAAACATGGGTCTTTTCCTTAGATGACAGCGAAAGTCAGAAGTAGCGACATAATCGCAGAGAAATGGCTTTGTTGCATGATGGGTAATTCTGGATGTGAAAAAAATTACTTGGGAAAAAGTGGTTTAATTTTGCCAAAATTAGAAATTATTTTACATCGTTTCTTTAAAATGTCATTATCAACCACCCTACCTAACATCCTACCATCTATGCTGACAAGACCAGATAAGCTAACATGCTGTCACTTTGAATGCATCCAGGAGTTATTAGCACACCAATTTGTAACCACCTGGCTTGATAAAAGTCAGTGGTATCATTTAAAAATCAGCATCGGGTCCGGTAACAGGATCCTGGAACTCTGACAGCCCTGTTACTTGAAACATTCCGTGTCTACTGAAGTTACTTTGTTAATTGTTAGTGTTCTTCTGTATCTATCATCACCAACCAAACCAGATGAATTAAGGATGTTAATAAGACGCTTCGGAAAAATAAGTCACCTTTAAGATAGTCATTGCTCGGGAAAATAGAATAATTATATTCTTGTTGTATGTTGTTGTTTTTTTTTTTCCTTTTGTCTCTGAGCACCGAATTTTAAAAAATCCCGAACTGTATAGGGTCTTACCACCTGCCTATTGGTATCAGGAGCTTTGTGGCATCCTTACTTCGCTGGAAGTGTCCGGAAAACAGCGGTATTGCTAGACATTGGTAGATTTAAAGAATTTGTGGATGCTTTGATAGGGAGGGGGAGATAACCGTGTAACCCCCTGTACGTATTCCCCCTCGCTGATGTTAATGGAGGCGCCTGTTTCAGGGGTTTTATCTGACTTATCTTTCAGTTCACGGAAAAACGACGAATATATGCAAAAGGAAAGACCCAAGCTGCAGGAAAAGTAGGGTTATAAACATTTTGAGGATAGTTTGCGACAGCAGCCAATTAAACCCTACAGCCTGGAACCACAGTCAGCGGCTGATCGCGGAGCTGTGCAACCGCAGACAGTTTTGTGCCTACGCGGACCTACAGAAGCCGGCTGATTCCTGCTGCGGCGGAGGAGGAGGAGGCGGCGGCCCGAACAAGCTGAAGCTGATTTACACGTGTCCTAAACGTAAGTGCGACTCCGCCCCCTGACGGTGAAATAGGGAAGAAGGAACGAACGCACCACTCTAGTGTCTCCTTACGCGTTTTTGTTTATTAGATATAACTCGGCATAAGTTAAGACTTCCACCAGGTTTTCCTTTCGTATTAGCCAAACCGAAATGCTGCAGCCACAGAACCTTCTAACTGATGGCGGAGATGCTGTTTTTGTCGTGTGTGCAGTGAAGCTACGGTTAAGAAGACTACGGGCTCGTTCTGCGAGGACAAAGGGAGGCAACTGGCGCGAAGGGGTTGTTGCTAAGCGTTGTGTTTACAGAACACGTGGTGGATGAATCCAAGAAGACGATCCTGGAGGAAACGGGACATTTTTTTCGCGGATTACACTCTAACCTCCTTTGCCAGTGCTACCGACCTGAGAAGATTCTGGAGAACGAGCGGGAGAAGGCTGTCCACGAGAACAATGACTGTCACGACGGTCATAGCCACGCCAAATGTCCTAGGTTGGCAGACCGACGTGGCGAGCAGGGTCTACATGGGACAGTCAGCGATCTCAGTCGGCCTTGGAGATATGGAAAAGGATGCATTGATTTGGTGAGTCGATGGTCCAACGAGATTTAGGCGACACAGCGGGCAAGTTTGTAATCGGGGAAATCAGAGGGCAAAGATTTGTGTCTTGTGACTATTAAGCTTCGTTTTATCACAGCGCCTATTATTGTCTATCCTTGTTTCTCATTCCGACGCCTGCCCACCTGCTACTGGGCGCTCTCTGGAGCAACGCGAATGGAACTCTTGCCGGTCTCCCTCTACGAGTCCAGATCCAAGCCGATTAGAGCGTCTCTGCGAGATCGAGTTCTCCTGTTCAGGACATTGTTGAACTGGCCCAGGTTTTGCATGAGTCGTGGTGGAGGCGGAGATGAACATAAATATGCTTCCACCTTTGAATTCTTGTGGGAGGGAATCACTCGACGGAGTTCCTCCCACCGGGACATCAGTCGACATTGTACTGGACGACGCACCTAACACTGGCCTCTCTCCACTCCGGTACTTTGTCGGCTTCTACACTTTACAGAATTCCGCGTAATACCAGATTCCCTTTCCAACACCTGCCCCTTTGTCGTACTTATCCGGTTCTTTTAGTCCGAAAAACGTTTTAGGTTGTGAAGGAAATTGAAAATTTGATTTGTGGAAAATCTGGTGGTTTAAACCTGTGGAGATGTTTAATACATTTGTGGTTTTAGCTGAGCCAGTGCTTGGTATGGGAGCTGGCTTCAACGAACGCTAAATACATCCAAAATGGGGGGGCTTGCGTTTAGACGGAAATTCTCATACACTGTCAGTCCAAATTAATGTAAATGTAATTAGGCCATTACAGAAGGGGAAAAAGAGTAATGAGAACCAGTGAAAGCATCTGCTAGAATCAGTGTTGTGGTGTAAGTCGGTAATGTCCGCCCTGTTGAGATGTCTCCAAGATAGACGGATGCAGGTACACTGGCAGCTACAGACACTGGAATATGCGTATTTAGGGTTATCGTCCATCGCATATAATAAAACGGGAAATAAACAGAAGTCCGTGTAACGTTTCTATGGTAAATGACTGATGTCGCGTGTCGTCGTATGCATCTACTTAGAGGATGCTCATCACTTTAAGGCCTACATCTTGGGTTTTCTTCTGTTGCCTTTGAGAAGTTTCTCACATGCCCCTCTAGACTATCCGCGTTGTCTTCCTTTTTGTTGTTGTTGTTTTTCTGAGCGACTTCCTTTTTTTTCCTCCCAATTTTAGCCGGTGCTGTATTCACAACCGTTCAGAAGTCTCCCGATACCGACTTTCGAACAAACATCACTACCGCAGCATCCGTGACGCCACTGAAGACCATTACAGTGCCAGCTGGGGGTAAACCTGTGGCCTCATCAGTTTCCTCCTCCACGTTTTCATCTCCCACAGCGACGAAGCCGGTCGTCGTAACAACCGACCAGAATTTTCTCAGCGGTATTATGATAGCTCTTTAAGTAAAGTTGTAACTACAGACGGCATTACTGCCATAGTAAGAGAGAAGAAAGACCTGATTAAGTGTCTTGTAAAAACGGACCCTGTTTATTATTACCGGACCAGAGGCGGGGCGAGGCAGGTTGGTACGACACCGGTAATACCCAATTAAAGGTACAGCGAGGCTACACTTGGAGTTATTCGCTTTGGCCTTTCAGCTTCGCCATGCGTCTAGTTGGGTATTTATTACTGGTGTTTGGCAACTGACCCCTGTAGCCGCTAGCTCCGCTCCTCCCTAAAAACAATGTCCTGTTTGATGGTAACTCTTAGCTTACACAGCATTACCGAATATTGAACAGCAGTCTACAGATAAGTCAGAGGTTTCCCTATTTAAGAAACTTACCAAAGCCGAATAAACTTTGTTCTTTGTATATATAAAATCTATTTAAAATTCTATATCTTAAAAGCCTTCGTTCTAGATGTTTTCAGTAGCACCCATTTAAAATCGTGTTGTTGTCAAAGGGATCAAATGTAACAGATTTAAACTTTTTTTCCGTGAATAATCAGACTGTGAAAAGTATAGCATACACATATTTAGTTGGTAGCATCTGCACGAAATTAGTTCAGTACACACCTCTAAAATCACAAATACGGCTAATTCACCCCAGCATTTCGCGTAGCCTGCCGACCAAGAAAGTTCGTAAATATATATAGTAGACTGACTAAGTTGTAAAAAATAAAGTTTTGAAATAATTGCAACACTTTTTTTTCTTTAGGTAATGGATGACCTCTTAAAATATTCTTCTCCAACCAAGATTTTGTAAATGACAAAACAATATAAGGCAGGGTCATGACTCTGCCATAATTCTTTAACACTATACCTGTCATATATTTACTTTTTCGAAGATCATTTTCAGAGCTCGGTAGGAGCCCTCCTCTTGTGTCAGAGACGGCCAATGGTTGGTTGCCTGCTCTACGTTTCCCCAAAAATGTCTGCAGGTGTCCCTTTGCTGCGCGATTGACACATCGGTCGTTTGGGGTTTTAGTTGTCTATGCTCCTATAAGCACTCAGAGGTTATATCTAAATACTGCAGGGTGCAGGGACTTACACAACTGCAATTCGGTTCGAGTTCTCCGAGCTGAAGCGGATCCAGATGTGTACTCTGGCGAGAATACAGCCCTGATCAGGCGGGAGGTGGGTGCGTTAACCAGCAGTGGTCCACTCACCGTTAACCCAAATAAGTGTCCACCTTTATCACAGCTCCAAATCCTGTATATTTGGGAATCGGGGTGGTCACATCTGCCTTTCTCGGCGGATAAACACTTCAACGCAAAACCATGCAAACGGATAAAGATTTGTGGCGTTGAGCCACATGGACTAACTGGCCGTTTACCATCTGAACCAAAATAAATGGGGGACATTTTTGGCTGCCACATGCTTTTATTATCATAATTTTTAAGAAGATAAGCCTGCCTACTTTAGCAGCCCTTCACAGAAATGATAAGGTTCGGATATGTAAGTCATGGACGGACTCAAAACTATTATGCCAGAGATTGCGCGTTCTGTATTTAAACAGTTGCCTTAGATACCAAGAAACACAATACAACTCTCATTTAATATTGAATATCAAGGCTACACTTCATCTACACTGCATTCTGAAGGTACATTATGATGGGATGAGAACTGCTTAAGTAGATGTATATCATTGGGCCTAGATTTCTGTCTGAATTCAGCAGCCAAGTGCACTGTTTCGTTTGAAATGTGCTGCCCGTATTTATACTTTTTGGCTAACAACTACAATGATCTTTGGAATGGATGTCGTATCTAACTAATAGCCGCATCCACCCGTCTCCCCTTTCAGCTGATTTCGCATAATTTGGAATTTTAAAAAGATATCAGGAAGTACATTGCATATGGCACTTAAAATGCAAAATACAAAGGGTGGTCCGGCGAACTTTCAGCAGCTTATTCGCTGGGCATCAAAAGGCTGCGCAAACAAAAACAGCGAAGATGGAGGATTTGTTTGCATTAAACATTTATAGTGAGAACTTCCTTGAAGAAAAATATCATGCTAGGAAACGCATTATTTCACGGAAGTTATGGATTAGTAGTTGTTTTTTTTTTTCGTGTAAACGCATTAACTTATTCCGTCTACACACTATCTTAATGGGAGAAAAGTATCAGAAACTGTAGATTCTATCGCTAAATCTGCTCGCAATTCTTTTGAAATAATAATAAAAGAACTAATGTGCTATGGTATTTCGAAAATGATTTTTGGACTCTAGCCGGTGCCATGTCCGCTTTAATCACCCCTCACCGAATTCCATTTAGTTCCCAGACGTGCCGTAAACTCTCGTGGCGCTTCACCTACCGGAAACGACCTCATACCCAACTTTACCCCGAGCCAACGACCACGGCTCCGGTCTCCGCTTAAAGTACTCGCATCCGCGTCAGCAGCAGCGACGACGTGTATCTTGTGGCCTCTCTTGTCTGCCAGTGAGTCACGGCGGCTTCAGGAAGAAAGAAAGGCAAAAAAAAAACTTGTCCGCTTTCCGGTAACTGGAAAGTTATTTCTGCCGATTTTTCCTGTGTACGGAAATACGGCTGGATATGGAAAGTGAGAGTAATTATCTTTGCTAATTGATCTGCATTAAATTTTGTGTTTTTTTTCTCAAAGAAACTCTCCGGGGGAAATCTTTCTTTCTTTTCTTTTATTTACAATTATCTGACATCTAAAAGAGAGAGAGAGAAAAAGAAACACAAATATTAACAGTGTTGAGAAAGGCTTCACTAACTGGCAGGTAGTCGGTCGTTGTTTCCATGTATAAGTTCATTCTGTGTGTTCTGTCGGAAGTAAACTTAATATAAACAACTCACGTCGGCCCGATAAACGATGGCGATATTCGTTAGTTCTGAGTTTGTTCTACAAAGTAGACTAATTGGCATAAACTTCTCCCGAGAGCTTTTAAAACTTTTGTGACATGATGTTCTGTACTAACAAAAATGGCACATAACGATACTTCAATGGTGAAATAAATGCTATTTTTCACAAAATTCTAAAGATTCTCTTAAACAGACCAGCGCAGCGTATAGGATGTATTATTTAAAATAACGCAAATCCAATATTATTATTATCGATGTACAATACTATGCCTACGTACTCTGAACGGTACATTTTCCGACCTTGGTTACTTCTTATCATCGTTGTACATATTTCGTTGTAAACTTACCAAATATTTATAGAAAAAAATTTTTTTTAATTAGGTCCTTTGTTTAGAAAAACAACACAAAAAAAATATCTAAGAATTGCAGAAAGAGAAATGAAAAGATTACGAGTCATAAGTTAGTTGAGCTGTTTCTAAAGAAAATGTTTCTCGGTTAAATTAATCAATGCAAATAGTTTAAATTTTTTTCAGCAGTGTTCCTTTATACTGAACGCACAGACGTCAGGACTAGATAAATGTCTGTAAAGTACCCTGACAAAATAAGTTACGTGTTGTAAATATTTTTAAAGGATTTATTTGGTTGCAAGATCCCAGAGAAGTATGAATTTATTTTTTTAAAAAAACACACGCACTACCCATCTATCTACTGAACTAGAAGAATTGATGATATAAAGTTTTAAAAGTTAATGGTCAACATACATTGAATTTGCCTAAAATGGGACATTGAAATACATAATTTTCATGTAGTTTCATTTTTCTGTAACCATTGTACAGAGGATATTTATTCAGAGAGAGAGAGAGAGAGAGAGAGAAGAGAGAGAGATGATGTCACTACAGGAGAGAGAGAGATGATGATGTCACTACAGAGAGAGAGAGATGATGATGTCACTACAGAGAGAGAGAGAGAGATGATGATGTCACTACAGAGAGAGAGATGATGATGTCACTACAGAGAGAGAGAGAGACGATGATGTCACTACAGAGAGAGAGAGAGAGAGAGAGAGGAGAGAGGAGAGAGAGAGAGAGAGAGGAGTGCGTGTTTGTTGTGAACATTTCTATCTTTGTGCTCCGGGTACTGTTGTGATACGTCTCCGATGTCGTTTTATCCTTGCTACATTTCAGATACTTTCTGCTCTGCAAATCTGTGCAAAGATGACTTATCATGCGCCATGAACAAGCAGATTTCTATCATCAGCATCACAAACAAAAAAGGAAACGATAGCGTTCTCGAGAGGACGTACGTTTCTTCTGCAACAGCCGCAGACTGTGTTCCAGGGAGTGGATGCAGTGGTCGAACAACCTGTGCACGACAATAGAAGATTTCTTCACAATTTACTATACCTGCATTCAAAGTAAGTGCACTTTCAGGTCTCTTCTTCCTGGCTAAATCGTGTCAGGTTGCCGAGGTTAGTACACGTACTCATCAATACAGCCGTGTAAAGTTGCACAGAAGATTTAACAGACGCTGTAACCACAACTGATGAGAAAAACTCCACCCTACTCATCTGTGGATATTATACGCTCTTCGTTATCTTCGGCCCGATCCAGAGTTTTGCAATACGGTAGTTTGACTTTGATTAACTAGTAACCATTTAACAGAGTAGTATTTCAAGATTCATCACGTTCTCAGTACTTCTGGGTACCCACCATTCTTAAGGCTTCTCAAACTTTGTTATTGCTACTTGTAAAATGCAATCGTTTTCCGAGCAGTGAAGATCTTAAAGATTCAAGCTAAGTTCTTCACTTAATCTTATTTCAACCGATTTAAGTTCTCCTGATGATAAATAATCCTTGATGAAGACTACCTTTGCCGCAGAATCTCCCCATCCTCGGAAAAACCTGTTAATTTGTTCTTAGATTTAATATGAACGCCATTTACGTAAATCAGAAATAAGATTAGTTTTTAGCATCGCCCCCTCGGAACCTCCCCACTTGTAGCATTTATTTCTATCTAGGGTGCAATATTCGTGGCGAAATGCTTAGCGGGTTCGATCCCCAGTGCTGCTGATAAGGACCAAAAGCCCGGAACATCTGTATAGCCCTCTGGACGCTGATATTCACCTTGACTTTCAACCTGGAGAGGAGTGGGCTCCACCAGGTTGTAAAATGCCCTAGACACCTCTCGAGGTGCCCCGATGACCTGTGGGTTATGGGACGAATGAAGTGATGGTGCAGCATCATCTATAATGATGCAGTACTTTCCGTAAAACGGTTTTATTACAGCCTAGGTGAATAACATTGGTCACATTACCTTCATGGTAATCTGTGGTATCCTTATTTGAAAAAAAAAATAATAAGAAAAGAAATTGTGCGTTACAATATTATAGACAGCCCCTTGTTTCTCTCTCAAAAGACCCACCAGATTACCGGTCGAGCTAACTCTGTACTACGCACTGTGCGGCTCTGAGATCTCTTCTATAAGCCATTGGTTAGACCCATTTCGGAGCATACTGTTTAGGTATGGAATCATTATGATGCAGAAGGCGTACATCTTTCGGAAATAACTCGGAGAAGGTTTATCATAAAAGTGAGTAGCATACATCATCTCAGCTAATAAAGACACAACACACACACACGCTGAAAGGGCTTTAGTCGTCTGCTTTACCATGCAGACGTTTTTGACCAATTTTGTTTGTTTTTTTTTTTCATGTTGACGGTCAGCAATAAAATATTCCACTTTCAATGTAATCGATATATTAAAGCATGAACGCTTAAAATTGTTTTATTTTCGAATTTCATTGACTTTTCTAAATCTAAATATATCTTCTTCTACGTCTGGTACTTCATTGATAGGGCCGCAGCTACGGGCACTAGCATATAGGGTTCGGGTAAGTTTCTACGTATGCTTTTAAATCTCAGGATCTTGAAAGCAGACTTTAATGGTAGCACAAAGCTATCCTCTTCTTCGTGGTGCAATCCGATTTCCTCAGCCTCACCATGCCGACTCGCTTTCGGGCTGAGGTCGGGAACAGTTCTTGATGTGTGGCAGGGGAGCAAGATCCTTCTGGAACCACACGAGGGTAGAGTGTAGTCCATGTAGGGACCACTCGTCTCTCCAGGATACGAAATGTACTTTTCGCTGTTTACCATGCCTTCTAGTAGAACAATCGAACCTATAAATGGCAGGATAAACACCCCAAAATATTCCTTATCTCGGTGTTGGAGATCTGGTGTCAGTTCTACTGTATAGTCTCTCCATTGCGGTTTAATTAAACTGAAAGGACTGATAATAAGCTATGTTTGTTTTTTTTTTATGTAGACTACAACAGCTACTCGACCATGTGTCAGGATCAGTCTGTCGTGAAGCCTATCACTGACTCGATGGGCGAGTTGCGGTCTAAAGCCTACCCGTCCTATCTGGGCAAGTCGGATTCAGACTGCTCGTGGAACATTATCGTTAACCCTCCAGCCAAGATCGAATTTTACCTGCTGGACGTCCGCTTGGCGAGTACTGCGCTTATTTTGCACGCGATGGAAAATGATAAATGGGAAGTGGTACATACGAACAAAAGCTATATGGTGTTATCCCCTGTGTCATCTGTTTACATCAGGTACCGATCATCGTTGGCCTACAAGCCCAGATTGTGGATATATTACAGAGGTGAGTCTTCGTTCTACTTTCTCCCGCAGAAACCATTGCGGATTATACAAAATCTCCCTGAATTCCTGATGAAATTGTTAAGATCTGACAATCAGTATCATTAATTGAAAAGCTACGCAGTACAGGTGCCGAATTCACTGGCACTCTCCATTGCCATGTTATCCGAGTTATCTTCCCCTTTCTCGGATCATGGCCAACATAACGACGTAGTAGAAATGCCGTTAGCGTCAGGGCTCACTTCCTGTACAAACAAAAAGAGCTTCCGTCGTCATGACGTCGGAGGTTTATTCAGAGTCACGATGCGCGAGATCTACTTCCGCTCGCGGGAGGTCACGGAAAATCGTGGAGTCTCTGGGTAGATGCTGAGAGTCGACAGCTCTGCGGGCCGTTCGTGTGTCTATAGGTATAAAAACGACGACGAGCGTCCAGTGATAAGAAAATGATACAGTTCATCCCTGCGAAATTTTGTGAACAAATGTTACTTCTGTTGTTTTCAATTGTCTGTCTACTTGAAAAGAACAGAACCCCCCCCCCGGCCAGAGGGACTCAGAATTTTCGTATGGTCAGAGGTAAGGGATATCACAGCGTTCTCTTCGATCGATTATTCTATTGCATGTGAGAACTAAATGAGTAACCCAGTCGGGTGGTCGAAGGTACGCGAGTCTTTATTTTGGCAAGAGTTGTCTACCCTTGGTGACCACGCCAGTACCAGCGAATCACGCAGGTAATGGAGTGGGCGACGCTCTGAGAGAGAGCCCCCCTAGCTGAACCCTTCGTTTCTTAGCCGATAAAAGAGGGGCGAGGATGTAAAAAACCGACACTTTCGTTTTCAGTTTTAAGGGAGCCCGCGGGGTTTACCGCCGGGGATCTGATCAGGTCCTGCCGGAACGAGAGCTCGACCCCGACAACACGGATGTCGTCGGCCCCTCCGGCCGAGGCGACGCCGAAGGTAATGAAGCCCGGGTCTTCAGCAGGACCTACCACAAAAGGTGAGGCGATCATCACCCAGGCCACGGCTTCGATAATAACGAAAGGTAAGCGTTAAAACTAGCCACCGGCGAGCTTCGATGGCTTGTTGTTTTAGCAGAACCAGGGGAGATAACTATAAAAACAACACCGGGGAAGAAAAGAAAAAAAACGTAAATATTTAAGGAAGTAAAGTGGTTAAAATAGTTTATGAAAATCGAAAAACGGTTAAGCTGACTGCCGCGGAGATCACCATGGTTTCTAATAACCCTTTTCCTCTTTCCTTTGTAGCTGATGGAAAAGCTGCTACCAGTAGGACAGCCCCTGACGCCTCCAGGGGAGCGAGCAGGGGTCGGGTGGCCTATCCAAGTGGCGTTTCTGCTAGCCCTAGCGGCGTGAGCCGGGTGTCCCGTGAGTCCGGTTTTTTTCTCATCCTCTCCCCCTCCCGTCTAGAAAAAATCCTGCAGACGGCCATGATCACATCCCTCACTCTCCATCTTTCTTTTTTCTGGCTTTGTAGTTCATGAAAAAACTGTTACACCCTCACTCAGATGGTCATCGTTAGGAAGCTCCATAGAAACCACTGACGTCACCAGGCAAAGGATCCGTCCTGCAGGTAACACTCAGAAAAGTCTGTTTGTTTCTTCGTTATTAATGGGTTGGCTTACATATGCGCGCCTCGGTGAGATACGCGAATAAACAGCGAGCGTACAATACACAGGTACATGACGCACCTTGCAAACACACAGGGAACGCTTGTATAACTCGAGTCTGTGCTGCGCAAATGCATGCGCACCATCGTGCGCACGTGTATAAAGAGACAAATTAATTTCTGTGAAAACAAAAGGATAATAAGCTCTGTGATGGTGTAGTGCATGTGTAGTAATGGATTAACGCTAAATTTGCATAGATTTCGTAAGTTTACGAAAATATTCTAAGAGTAACCTCAACAATATTCAGTGCTAATCTTTATAACACCTATCATAACTAATACTTCCTTCTACGTTCATGTTGTACGGCTGGAGATTTATTGTAAAAGAAATTCGCCAGTGAAAATAGTTTTGTGTTGTTTTCGTTTTAGCACATTGTTTATTTAACCCTTTGCCTCCTTTAATTCACAGGCTGTGTGGGGACTTCTGAAGCACGAATATCGAGACTCTATGAACGACCGTTAGTGATTGGTAATAACGCACTTTTCGTTTTTGGTCTTTCTTTTTAATAATATAAAATAGAATTATTTAAAATAATTTAAAATCGTAACTTTCTTTTCTTTCCTCACTTTTTCCTACACTAAGCGGTTCTAGGAATACAGAATTCGCCTTAATTCGTGTGGAAGTGGCGCATTCCATCACGTGGGTGCCGCCATGTTAGACAGGCGTATCCATGCCGACCCATTTCATGGCTGGAATTCATTTTAAATATATGTATTAATTTACAGTTGTCATAACGTAGCTGAACTTGAATGGTCCGCGTTAATTACAAAAATATATTAAAGTAGGATGCACCAGTGACATACATGCCGATAGTCTGTGACAATCCTGTTCTTCACCATAGGAGAATATTATAAAAGCTTCCATCATGCAGCATTACTGAGGATTAGTCTTATTCCTGGATTAAAACCTAAACTATTTCTAGTGGACGAGACTTCCTCTTTCCAAACGATTTTCTAGGAATACGGTAAAAGTTTAAAAGCGCTTTTTCCAAAATCTACCTCCAAGATTACTTCTTTGTTTCTGTCTTTTCAGGTCTGATTATTGGGATAGCCATATTAGCGTGTTTGGTCATTATTCTTCTGATCGCTCTGATCGTGAGCATGCGCAGGTAAGCCGCGTTCTACGTAACTGAAGACAGTCCACATTATAGCAGCACCTACGGAATCAAATGAATTATTGCCTTTTGTGACATCTTCATATATACAAATATAAGACCTTCGTGATTATCTGTATCAGTCGGGTCAACAAAAAATAATAAAAAAAACAAAGCAACAGATTCATTCGTTTGAGCATACTGCGTTATTCATTAGCGATGGCTAAATCAAAGGATACCAAAAACAATGCTGAAAAAAACGACAGATATTAGCATAATCGTTCTGCATTGTGAATACTGTAGTTAGGTAATCCATCCATGCTCATGCATGGAACGAATCAAAATCTGACAGTGTTTGTTAATAATGTGCAGGCCTGGTAAGAGGCGGGGCCAGTAGGGCCAGTTGGCATCGGCCTACGATTTTGAGGGGGCCCCTTCCCCTGGTACACATGGGGGGTTAAGTTCTTCTATTCTGTTCTGTTACTCGTAAGTACATCATGTAAACTATATGTACCATAAGTACATGTGTACACCCATACATAAATCATATATATATTTATCACTGACTTAAAAAATACTTAATGAGCAGTTTGAAGTGGGGGGGCCTACATTTCCCATCTGGCCTGGGCCTATTGCCAGCTAGGCACGGCCCTGATTATGTGTTCCCAAGAAAGATTTGTAGTACACTATTTAAGCACTTCCGGTGAAAAATGGTGTTTGGTCTCTTTGGATAAGAACGGCATATTAGAGGTGCCTGCTAACTTCGTGGAGAAAAACCTTATTTCTCCGTCACAATTAAGATTACTTACGTGGAGAAAGTCGCGAAATTTGCCTTAACGGATAAATCTAGAATATACGAAATAGCGCCGGTGCCAGGTGTAGAATTTGTGTATATATAGAAACACTAGCTGGCTTAAAATACGGAAGTTGTCGTGCAGACGAGGTACACCTGTAATTGTGTTTGACTCTGTTATAAGCAGGGCTCAGTCTCTCATTCCCAGCAATACTCTGCTCGAATCTCCACTCAAAACTGACCGAACGAACGAGGCCAAAAGAATTCTTTTCGCTTATTAATTCGCAGTGTCGCTGATGTTTTTTCCTGCCTGAAGTGCCTTTGTGGATTGTAAGCGGAAGGAATTCAGCGACGAGCTGTCGGTGGCGAGTGGTGAGGGTCGGTTACTTTTCGCGGGTAGAGTGGGGCTGAGAATCGCCCGTGAGGTCCGCGACGAGCTCTTCTTTCTGCCCGCTGGCGGCAGGAACCCGCCGAACGCCCCGATCACGTGAGCGGCTCTCAAGCGGAACCCTCACGAGCTCTTCTGGTTTTACCCTCCCTCCCCCGCTTCCTTCGAATTTTGTAGACAGCAGAGAAGATCCGGCTACGACCGCCAGGAAGGGAACCCGACCGGCACCGACGGCGGCGAACCGCTCGCCTCTTTCCAGTATCTCGTGGGTAGCAAGGGCCCCGGCTTCCAGGTCATGTTCGGTTCCCAGGAAGAGCAGGACTTCCCGCAGGAGGCGTCCGATGACGAGGCTCCGGGCCCTTCCGGTAAGCACGCGGAGTCCGACGACTGCAGCGACTACTCGAAGCTGTCGCTTCTGGGAAAGCGCACGCGTTCCGGATCCTCGGAGCCCAGCGACCCCCCGGACAGCGCCAGACCCAAGGACGAGGTGGTCTTCCACTACGTTTTGAACGGCGACAAGTACGCGGTCGTGCAGAAGAACGAGGGCGGGGGGAGCGACACCGCCGTCACGCCTCGCCAAACGCGCCACGAGAGACGGAGGTCCAGCGACATGAAAAACCCGGCCAGGAACGATAACTCCTTCCAGCACCGGAAGCTGTCAGACAGCAAGCGCGGCGGCGGCGGCGGCCTGCGTTCGTTTTCCAACAGCTCCATCCGGGAATTAGAGATGGCGGATTTAGTCCATGCCAGGGCCAGCTCCTCGGATGACGGGTTTTGCAAGGAGAGCAAGATGGATGACGACGTCTTCCAGGACGTCCCCCACTTCTTCATCAACGGGGACGATTACGCCATTGTGCACAAAAACAGCTCCCGCTCCCCCGATAGTCCGCTCGGTCTGGAGCACGCCATCTACGCCAACACCAGCCCCGGGCGGAAAAGTTCGGGGAGCATCCACGACCAGGATCTGCTGGATTGGACTAAAGGCTTCAACCTCGCTGTGTGATTACTCTCTTTGCTGACTATGCAGAATCCATCCTTGGACATGCTCTCTTGATCCCAATTACCGACCGCCAGCGGAGAAATGTGAATTGTTTACCCGCCAACGGAGTTGCTGGAAAGGAATGGTCCCTCTTGGAGATTTTAATAAGACTGTCTGTCGTTCTTACGCATCTACGTAACTCCATTAAGATTACGAAGCTTTTTAAAACACACACACACAAAACCCCCCACCGGCTTAATTTGGGGGTTGTAGCTAAATATATATATCTCGGAATAACTTTCCTAAAGCGTTAATCTCATCGCAAATTTTAATTTTCGAGACTTTTTAATATGCATCTGGGTGACCAAAAATCTTCTGTCCTGAAAACTACAAACAGCTTTATGCGCGTCATAACTGCAATTAGGGCTCTATGGCTTTCCGTTGTGCGAGATGGGAGTCTGTTTGACGGTCGTATGGATTCTGATGTGATCTCTCTTCAAAAAAAAAATGAGCTCCAAAACTCAACTAGCCCGTCCCAAAAGTATCGGTGTTAGAATGTTTCTCTCCTGTATACAGTTTATCATGCATGATTGGTAATTCTAGCATTGAAAACGAATCAGAGATAGTAATGGCGTGTCGGAGGTGGATAGACTTTGGCAGTTCATATTTATTACAACCAAAGTTTTAAAGATGAGCACACAAAGTGAATAAATGCATGAATAAATTATAGTCACCTGATATTAACTTTCTCTCAATGCTTTGCAAAAAAAAAAAATAATAATAAATTAAGATTTTAAATAAAGAGTAGAGAATGACAGCTTGTGCAATTTTATTCTTGGCTTCTTGAAAACCTGCTTCCTTCAGAGGCAAACTCCAGACACCGGTACAAACATATTTCTTTTATCATCTTCGGTTATTGAAGCACCAACACAGCATTCCAGATTCATTTCTACATAACTGATGGGTGCCATCTTGCCCACTGTTTCCAAATTTATTTATTTGCGTTCCCATCCACATGCTTCTGGCTGTAAGTGTATTTGAAACAAAAACGTTTTTACACTTCTGTTGAAACTCCTCTCTAGGATCTCACCATCTACTGCTCTCTGTGTGTAAAGTTGTTGGGATGGAATGACCAGTTGTTGTTGTTGTTGTTGATGTACCCCCTTTTAAAACCAGCATACGCATTGTATATGCGGATATCTTTCTTTTCTTTTCGAATTTCCGTTTTGTTTTCCTACAGATAAAATTTCCGCATATCCTGGTTTTCTCTGTACTGCCATCAGCGCCATTTTTCATGTGCATGTTTCTTCGTATTTATAGATCTGGCTTTTAACGTTGAAAAATACATTTTTGGAGCCGGTGATTTGTAAAAACCAATAAATTATACGGATGATAATTCCATCGATTTCATTGTTTTGGTTCTTCCTTCCTGTCCCTCATACATCGGTCGAAGTACCCGAGGACAGGAGAATGGGGAAACAAATCTTGCATCGGCGCAGAAGCTCAGCAAGGGCGAGTCCCGGTCGCTACAATGGAGGGAGGAGACGAAAGCAGACGACACTGCTACACAGCTGTGTGACTGTGTAAGGCTTTCACATGCTATGCCAGCGCGTAACGTTATTTAAGTTTAGGGTTTTAGGGGTGAATATGGCTCCAATAAAAGTATCTGCCCACCCCTGCTAATGAATTGTCTCGGGGGCACGGAAGCAAGTCTCACCCACTGAAACGGGACGACCGCGGCCATGTTCTTTGTTCGCAAGAGATTAGCTATACAAACCATCGACACTCCTGACCATGGGAGATTAAAGCTGTTATTCTAAACCTCAGACGGCTTCCGTTACCCATCCGCTAAAAGGGGGGGGGGCACCTTAACAGCGAAACATCGTCAGAGGGGAAATTCGATAAAAAAAAAGAAATTTAAAAAAAAAAAAACAGAGAAAAGAAAATTATGACTAAAAATGCGAATTAATTGCTGCTCGGCAAAGTGTCTTCCACTTGAGAAGACTTCCTGCAGATAACGAACTGCCAGCGTGGATTAAGAGTTCTGGGAGAGTTCTTAAAGGACTAATTGCGACCTAAATTGATGGTGGGTGTGTGATGAAAAGGGCAGTTAGCACGTGCAACCTGTAACATGAGGAAAAAGAAAGGGCCTGAGAGAGAGTATGTCCCAACTCTTCCAATTAACAGAACAGAGGGCCACACTTTCTGTTTATGTTTAGATAGGTAGAGTCAGAAAGGATTGGCTTGGGCACATTTCAGTCTTTAGCTAACGCTGACTTTCCCATCAAGGTGTCATTTTTTAAAAATTGTTCTGAATCCACTTCATAACCACTTAATAAATTGTCAACTTAAAAATTAGCTTATTTCTCACATCAATCAGTTCTTAACAGCCTATCCCCACCTTTCTTCCTATTGAAACCAGGAGTGCGGGTTTGGCCAACTCTGGGTCATTTTTAAGAATCTTGATTGTTGTCTTTACTGTTGTTTTATGTTCAATGTAACTAGAGTTTTAACTGTGAGAAGAGATGTATGATTGCATGCACCCCACTAGGTAAGTTAGAGGGTTGTGTGTACACCACTTTGAGTCAGGGGGCAGAATGTTTGATGGGAAGAATTCCAAAAATGTAAATAAGCCAAGATTACATAATTATCTACCTAGAATGTGCATAGGATCCAGCCAGAATACTGACATCAGAGTGAAATCCATGCTCTTCACCTGATGTGATTTTGGAAAGTCAAATGGTCAAGCCCTGAAATATGCGAATAATGAGAGTCAAACATACGCAGCATTGTCCTGACATAATGTAGTAATATGCTTGGATCCAGTTTGGTAAAAGGCAGTTCAATGCCATGCTTCATCATGGTTATGAATTAATCCATCTATAGTACTGCGTACTTTTTAAAAAATTTCTTAGGTACTTAAATAGAAACAAGCAATCCAAACTAGCACCAATGTCAGAGCAAATGCAATACCAAAAGGTAATTTCAATAATTCATCTTGGTTCAATGGCAGGCTATATTTGCCAAAACAAAGATGTTGTAATGAACAGAGACAGATACATTTCAGACAAAAATGCATGTTTAAATTTACAATTAAAAATATAAGCACTAACTTTTGCTTTACAATTGAGATAAAAATATAAATCAAGAAAAATAACTTTTCAACTAATCAAATTTTTAAGAGTTAAAATTTTTTTTTTAAAGAATTATTAATTAATTTTTATCGCTAATTTTTTTCAGATGACAGTTTATGAAGAATTTGTTTATTTAGTTTCCTGGCAGTGAACTCTTAGATGACTGGGCACACAAATTAGTTTCTTTTAAAAAACTCTTCTTTAAAGGTACAAGTTAACAACTGCTTTTAAAGTTGAGTATTTTCATTACTAAATTATGCCAGATCAGCCAGTGAGCCACAATTTGAACATTTGGTGATTGACTTCCATCACTCATTGTGAACTCACCAAAACTACTATTTTAAAAAAAACAAAAACAATATACATAAAACTTTAGGAAAGGGGAAACAAGCCAAGTTGGAAGTGTAAATCAGTAGAAAACAGTAGTCTATAAACTATTCTGTAAGCGCACAAATGGAAGGCCATGAGAATTGATTTTTAATCTGGCACTGAAAACAGCTTATCAAAACTTCCAAAGCCAACTCCTTCCTGAGAGAGAGAGAGAGATTTGTAAGAAAAACCGAACATGTCCACACCAACCAGCTTGGTTACCAGTACTAAATCTTTCCCTTTAAACTCCATATTAAGATAGAGTGTGAAAGTAATCCAAACAAACACGTTTACAATTTTATTTTTATCCATTGCTATATTTACATACATGGTAGACAAGGAAAAAAAAAATAAAAATCAACCAATTCATGATAGTAGTGAAGACTTTACACAGATCAATCATAAGTAACAGTGACACCGCAATAAGAAAGGCTTACTGTCAGCAGTGCAATGTTTATAAGTCTTAATATGCTATGATTTGTGTTTAAATTTCAATTTTTAAACATAACATTTGTATAAAAAATTATAAACTTTGCAAAGCAAAATAAAAGCTGTTTTACATCACTGACATTTCTCAAATTGTCTGATTTCAGAAATCGCAGTAGTCACAAGATTGCTTGGCATCATTTTCTTAAAAATTCTACGATTTAGAACATGGCAGGAAATCATGATTTTCTCCTTTGAAAATATGGCATTGCTGAATTTTTCATAACTTTGTACAAAATGTTACAAGAACATTGTTATTGTAAGTCCAATTTTGTCTCATGAATTATACATTTTTTTAAAATAAAAAAAAATTGTTAAATTATGAACTACATCCCCATTTTATTGGCTGTCTATAATTCCACTAACTTTATTTAAATGTTCATAATTAACTTTTTAGATTTAACTCATACTACCTTTACCTTAAACACTTTGGTGGACTGGGAGTCACTTATTCCCTCATCTTTAATCTTCCACACTTTCTTTTACATATATAAATCTTCCAATCCTCTTGTAAATGACTTCAAAATTATATTAGTTGTTGTTTTTAAATAGTTTATTACATTGTTTATTTTCATTCACTGTTAACCAATCTCTCTCTCTTTTTTTTGTTTCGCTACATTTTATACAGAACAACAACTGTTCAGTGAGTTGTCTTTCCCTGCCTGCGCAATAACTTTAAATCACCTGAATTCCAAACAAGATAAAAAGCACGATCAGGAACCTGAAATGTTTAAGTACAAGCCAGAATAATTGTGAGTTGTACATGTGCGTGAAAAAGTAGAAGAAAAGTGATCCAAACAGTAAAGTTTGACATTCCTGTGTTGGATTTTGTACTTCTGTTCATAAATATCTACATCGAATAGAAATCATCATCATTCTGGGGTGGAACAAGATACCACTGCTCTATGATGCATACTACATAATATAGAAAATGTCCTATATTTAAAATAAACAACTTGAATATTTGATATGCAAACTGAATAATATTACATATTTCAGAGTAAAATCACAATGTAACCATGTGATAACTACAAGACTAAACCACAAAATAGCACACAATGTGGTTTTTTTCTTCCATAAGCTGAGATCTACAATAATGAACAAACAAAGTAATAGAGATGATTTTTCTTCTTTTTAGAAAAGAAATGGCTGTTTGTTACATCCTAGGCCACCCTGTGTGACTGGTCAAAGGGGATGTTTTCCATGTACCTGTGTTTAAATTTAGATGTAATTAAACTATGCAGACTATGCTGTTTTCTCTTGATAAATGCCCTGATATTTAGGAAGGCCATAATCAAAATGCTACAACTCTGTGGATGTTCATCTATAACAATGCACTGCATAATAAATTCTAAAAGGGAATTTTTAGAAAATCAATAAATGATGGATCAGAAAAGTACACCGACTATCTTCACAAAAAGACATATATCGCTGGATGTTAACAGAACAGAAACATTCAAGATGTTTATCATTTGCAGATACTGAATAGTCAAATTGCATCATCTTTGTGCAACTATTACGTAACTAACTTTTTAAACTGAAGAGGTTGTGAGATCCTGAGCACAAGTGGAACCATCTTTCTTTCTCTTCAGAAGTGGTGGGTTTTTTGGGGTTTTTTGTTGTTTTTTTTACACAATTTCACCAGTTTTTTTATCAAGCCCAGGAGCTATGGGCAGAAGTAACTGGGAACTGCCCCGACTTCCCGTGCTTGATCCCTCCGCGCTGCTGCTGGGAGTCCCAGGAAGAGAGACAGACTCAGAACTGTCGTTCAGCAGTGGCGAGCCGAGTGTTTCAGCATCAATGTCAGGCCGGTCGTCCAAACCTTTGTCAAATATGATCTCAGCATGAGGTTGGATGTGTAGCCTCGGCAGATCCTCATCTGCAAGAAACCACAGAACAACACAAAGTTTCACACTTTTTCTTAAAGCAGCAAAAAAAACGGGAAATTATTTTTTTTTTAAATAGTCTGAACATTTAAATTTAAAACACCTACAAATAAACTAATGACATTCCCTTTTATGTTTAACAGAGCCCTTCTAAATGAACACTTGGTAACAAATTTAATATTATATTCAGTTTCCATAGCGACAGATGAAATTCTATGTTGACTAATATCATATCAGGTGTTGATTCCTTGCACATCTTCAGTATTCCTCCAAAGAAGTTTCTTCACACCAGCTGCCTCTAAGGATATCTGTCTATGCAGGATACTGAGTACACAAAGCATGTTATCCTAACAACTTGTCTGTTTTAGCTGGAACCTTTGTGCTTATAACCAGTTTGGTATCATAACCAAGCTTTTGTGCCAACTCACCAGCATGTCTCCCATTGCCATCCTCCAAAACAAGGATCAGAGAGACTATCAGCCTGCTTCTTTTAGCAATTGGTGCTAATAAGGCGAGGCACTGTGAGGGAGACCTGCATACCAGCTTGTGCATATGCTTCACAGACTAACAAAAGCCCTAATCTGATTCTAGTTTAAAGTAGGGAAACCTATCAGCATGACAAGGACAGGAAAACTGTGATGACTTCCACCATTTGTACAGACTGAACAACACATTTGTCTATGAGCAATGGTTAAAATGGCTTTCTAACCACGTCAATAAGTCTGCATATGAGAAAATGTTCCATTATCATCAGTCCAGTGACATTTTTAGGGACCAGATGTATGTATGATCCACAGATTATCATTCATTTCAGTTTCTTCAAATTTGTAAGACACTTGAAAAAGAAAAACTATTCAATTTTTTTTTTAAAATAAAACATGAAAAAAAAAAACTGTCCTCCACCTGGATTTCATTTAAAGGGATTCTTCTCCACTTTGAAAACAAGGCTGACCTGTACATCCATCTTCCCATTAGTAGTTTTTTCTTGCATCAGATTTCAAGAAAGTAAAGTGTTAACAAAGACACCATGGCTTTCTTTAGTGGTCTGTCAGCATACCTGCATGTTTATCACTCCAGCAACAAGTGTGTCCTTACAGTGGTGGCCAAAATTAATACAACAGCTTACATTTTCAAACAAAACATCAGATGCTTATTGTGTGCATGTGCGTGCATGTGTGTGCTACAATGTAAAATATTAACTTTTTAGCATAATAAAGTCAATTAAATGTTGTTTTGATCTTCCTAGAGACTCTGAACTGAACATCCTCAATGTAGTCATTTCTTATGGAGACCTACAGTAATAAACTACAATAGTTGCACACTCAACAATATTGTTTTAACAAAAGAAATAAATAATAAGACAGAAAACAAAACAAAATGACTAAATACTGCATTGCTCATAGCATAATTACACTCTAAATAAATCAGAATTGTTCTGAGTGATGTAATAATTTTGAACACAACGGTACTCAACTCTGGGGGGAACTGGGAAAGTACTCATGTAACAACAAAACGTCGTCAACAAAATTAAATTAAATTCATATATTTAGTAATAAAATGCATTTTTTTCATAGAAATAAAATAAGCAGAATTTTTTTTTTAAATCAATAGATTGATTGCTTTTTTATTCTTTTAACTGCTACATAATTAAAAAAACAAAAAAAAACAAAAATAATTTAAACACAGATAACATAAGCAAAATGTTCACCTCAGTTTTTCCAGTACTGGATAATTTCTTTAACAACAACAGTTTGTTTATTTAAGTTTTCAGTTTGTAAAACAATGAGTAAATCAATGTCGGCAGCTTACCCTTTATGTCATCATAATCAGGTTCTGGTTCCTCCAGATCTTTGTCACTCGCACTATCTTCCATGGATTCCACAATCTTTTCATATTCCTTCTCAACTTGTTGATACAATTTTAGATACTCCTCACAATTGACACATTCTCCCACAGGAGAGGTTCTTTCATCCTGTAGAGAAATACAAGCATGATAAGTTATTATTTGCACAGCATTTGGAATTTCCCTGCTGTTTTGCTTGGAAAAAGAAAGATAACTTAGAGCACAGTGAGATGTCATTCCCTTCCTTTATTCTCCCATAATTCTGAAATTCCTCCTTACCACCAATCCATATACATGAGCAAATATATATATATTTTAAATAAAATTAAGACATCACACAAGAGGGATCCATATGGGAAGTTTCCCTAAACACAATCCAGATGTTTAATTTATATCCAGCCATGAACATCACCATTAATTCTAACTGCACTAATTTTTTTTTCTCAGCTGCAACCATTTATAAGACAAAAGTATTTGAGAAACATGGACAAATTTGCAGACGTTTCACACGCTAACATATTAGACCAATTCTCACTTACTGTGCTGCTGACAACAGTCTCGTTCACAACTTCCACTGACCCCCGACTTTTCAGAGAGACTTTATCAAAGTCCTTGGCTTCCGTCACTTCTCCCTTTGGTGACACCCTGGAGAGTAAAATACAAACAATGCTGGACTGACTGTTACTCCAAAGAGATAAAAGCAGCTTAGGATGAGTTTACAAGATTTCTTATTAATCTTCTAGTTCTTTATCTAGGGACACTCATCAGCAATGTCAAATTGCCAAGGCTGCCATACAGTGCAAATTATTCCATATTAAGCTGTTTGAATGAAATGGAAAATGTACAGAAAAAGTTTTCAGAGGGAACAAATTAACTAGAATAGAATCACATTCTAATTATCTTTTTTAAAAATTATAGTTTAATTTATCTTATATTGCATATGAAAGCCATTTAATTTTACATATAGCAGTAAAAATAGATCAAGGGGTAATAATCCTATTATTTCATTTTCCTCACTTATCTGATACCCATTCTTCCAATTCTCCAAGTTATCCATCCATCATGCACACACAAGAACATCGCAACAGGTATTTAATCCAAAAATACCATTCCATTTCTATTTCAGCTACAGAGGCAGCACGTGTCCAGAGCACATTTAAGCGTTTTACAGCATACTATACTGTGCAGATAATGTGTTTCCGAAGGCTCTTCATAATCATAATTTTTTGTGGGCTTGGGCACTTATAATTGGCCACTATGCAAATCAACATTTCACTTATCCAACATAGGGTCAATCCTGTTCAAGTCAGGTGAGCGAGTTGCTGCTGTTTAAATTAACATTTCTAACAATTAAAAAACTAGTAATGAAAATACAAGTTAACCCATAATGGCTACTCCGAAATGTTCCATGGCTGCAGCTGGATTTAACCAGTGTACAATGCCGCCTAATGAGAGTTAGCTAGTTGCAGAGAATGCATGCATGCTTGACTATCACTTACAATCCTGGTGGTTGATTAGCATCACTACTTTTTTCTTTGGCATTTAATTGATTGACCAGCTGCTCCGACATCACCACCTCAGGAGTGGTGGCTAGGTTCTCTTTCACATCAGTCTTATTCTCTTTGTCTATGGTTTCCTCGAGAACATTCTGCTGCTTGGCATTGATCAGTTCAGTCTGACGCCTGGAAGCACACAAGTTAATCATTCGTCAGGGACTAGAATTGTTTGCGAGCAATTTTCTTCTTGTTTCTCCATTAATTAAATACAAAAAGTAATTTCTGTTACTTTGAATAAGTTCTTCCAAGGTTTCCAAGTTGTTAATGTTTAGAAAATATGATCATACAGGAATACCTCTTATAGTGCTGTTTCCTTATAACACTCTACCATGGATGAAAATTCCTACCTGTTATAATGACCTCCTATAGCGCTGTTACCAAGAACGCATCCTGAGCGCTATAAGGGGTTTTCCTGTATCAACAAATTTCTGCTACTTATGCAAAAAAAAAAAAAAAATTGCAGCCATTAGTGTTGGTTGTCAAAAACTAAAATCAAATTAAATTTTAACTAAATGGATTGCCAAAGTTTACATATACAGATTAATTTCTTTTTTTTTTTTAAAGCTATAAAATTAAACTACATCAATTGTAGCTAGAGTATGCCATGTAAAAGTCATTAAAAACCTGTCATCACTTGTGCTGACCCTTTCGTTCACATTTCAAAAATTTTTTAAAAACTTTTATACCTTAATTCATGGATGGCACAGTAGGCTACTAGTTAAACTACCTGCCTGCTAAGGTCATAGACCTAAGTTCACTTCCTGTGGGAACGGCTGTTTGGCGAACCTTGCTTTTTCCACGCCAGCCAGCTCTGATAATTTTTGTCCAGACTCCTCCCACATCTAAAAACTGTTGTTGAGATTTCTCCAGATCCCACGTGGTGCAGGATTGGGAACACTTCCTAGCAGACAGTTTCAGCAATTATGCTGCTTAACTAGAGAGGTTAGACACTGCTAGTTAGTAGTTTTTATTTTGCCTCCAAGATTATTTCCTTGACCTTTGGTGCAAGCTGGACTCAAAATCATGAAGTTTTGGTCATGATATTGAATACACTATCCACTGGACCACTCAAGTTTCGTCCATTTTGTCTGATAGCCTATACTTTTGATGTTTAATTCCTGAATCTCCCATTCTAATGTCAGTGAGAAATTTTTATACCGACCTTACCAGCTCCCCCCACCCAGAATTAAAATTCTAGAATTCAATTAAAATAAACAAATGTGAAGGATTAGTGGGGAGTTACAACAGACACTTTCTCAGCTAGTTTTTGTTTGATAAATTGCTGAAAAGCTGGCCAAATCTTTATTTTTTTATATTTGAAACAACACTTGTTAACATAATTTTTCCAAATACTCTACCATAAACAGCTTGTCAACTATTATAATTGAAGGCACAAAGTTAAAATGTCAGGACGGATTTGTACTTATAAACAATTTCATGTTCAGAAAAACAAAACAGCTAACATTTTTTTGTTTAAGATAAATTTTGTAGATTGTGTGATATTTTCTTGACCACAAGAAAAGATTTTTCTGTCAAAGTTGGTATGTGTTGTGCTATGACCCATTATTTCTCTTACCTTTTAACAGATTTCTTCTTCTCTCTGTTACCTGCAATTGCACAAAATGAAAGTTAGTTAAGTATGAGAATTCAAAGCCAACACTTAACACTGGTGCTATTATAAAAATCAGTATAAGGGCACCAATTTGATCAACAGAACCTTTGAGGAAAGCCATGATACCTAAAGCTGTAAATAATATGGGAGTATGCAGTTCATACTGTTAAATGACTGTCTGTCTGTCTGTTTTTTAAAATTAGATTTTCTTGTGTCTTAACATGAAAAAATTCTTTGCTGTGAACTCTAATCTTTGCAACATATTACAGTTTGCATTCAGACACAATTTTGGAAAAGAAAAAAGCTTTCTAAAAAAATCTGGAAAATTTAATCTTAGTCTCAAGGTTCCTCTACTGTCTTAGTTATGTTCCACTTACCTTCATGTGGAACTTGCATGGGGCTGGGAACTGAGGAGGTAAAACAGGGTCCATTAAGAGCTTCTATCAAGGAAACAGCCTCATATCCTGCAGGAACGCCCTCTTGGCTGACAAGATTTTCTTCATTATCACCGCCCTTAAAGAAAAAGAAATAACTCCTAAAAATCCAATGATCGGATATTCCAAATGGTCACCTGTATAAAAGATCTTCTTTTCAGTCTATGTAGAGGATCAAACTAAAGTAAAGGTATATTTCAGTTTACATCAGAAATAATTACAAATCAAAAGCATCAATCTAAAACACAGAATTTCAAACAAATTATGAAGAATTTGGTCATCAAACCACACACAAATAAAATGCACACAAGCAATATTACATACCTGGTTCACAGGCTGCTTCTTTCTCATGGCGCGAATTTGCAGCAAAGCCCTAAAAGGGGCACGACAAATTGGGCAGTTACTGGCCTGGTAGCGCAGAGATTCTGCACAGTTGTTGCACAGGCAGAGATGTCGACATGGCAAAATCAACGTGTCCCGCATGTCTGACATGCATATCACACACTCTGAACCTGTATCTTCCATCTCCTCATCCATATCAAGCTAGAGAGCAATAGAAAAGTACTACAATTTAAAACCGAATAATTCAAACCAATGTGAAACTAAGAAATGGGTAATAAGGTTTAATTTGGTCTGCTGACAAGCCTTGTGACTCAACCTTTTCTAAAATATTAAAATGTTTGCAGGTAAATAATGTCATAATCCATATACCCTGACAATGAATGTCCATGTCCACATTAAAGTCATAAGGTCAGTATTTTAGCAAGATAGCATACAAATTATAACAGTCCAAGTTAGGATAAACCTTTGCCTTTCTCTCCACTTGGAATTTTCTTCCATGTTGTGTCTAGATGACACCCATTTGTCAAAGCTCAAAAAATGTCAAAGTTGGCAAAATGCATCACCTTTACTATCAGACAGATGCTGGCCAGGTTAGCATCATCTATCAACTGCTAGTCAGCAGTGATTACCAATAAATTCTCAGAATAACAATAACAAAAACCTCCAAATGATTAACCTTTAAAGTTGTTGTTCAAGGCAAAACAAACAATAATGCAAGCAGCTCTTCATAATGGTAATGGAAAACAACTATAAACAAACTACATTAATTCCCTTATAACATAAACGGTAGACTCAAAAATGTAAACACCAAATTTTAACTAAATAATGATACAGAAACCACCACCAAAACTTTATACAGCATTCTCTAGCTTTCAGGGAGTGTATATTTCCTGATGATTCCAAATCATGTGCATTGGTGTTGTTCAAAAGCATATAAGCTCTTCAATGTCTTCTGGAGAAAGAGTGCAAATGTACAGTTATGGAATTGCAATAGTTAAAAAAAATATCTTTCATTTTAAAAAATAAAATAAAATTTTATTTAAAACAAAACCATCTTCTAATTTAAATTCTACAGGAAATAATGCATGTAGCAAGTGGTTAGTGCTCTAATAGTTAATTTTCTACTAGCTTTATTGTGATCAGAGAAGAAGTTAATGGTCAGAGGACTTCAGTTATATGGCAGTTCATCATTTAGTGTATATCCTCTGTCACCCACAGATCTGTCTTTTTCCATTTTCCCAGACAGAGACACACACGAAGACAGACATGCACAGAGGGACAAACGCAGAAGTCTACTCACTTTTGATCTCTCCACATTCTTGTTCTCTATGCCATAGATCTCTTGGAGCAGGTAGCACAGTCCATCAACAAACTGCTTCTGCTTAAGTGGTTTCAGCACATACCCGTTGTCAGAATTCCTTTCCACCACAGCAAATGTCACATGTGCATGACCAGCATGCTCTGTTAAAAAAGACTCCAGGAATCACAAACAAAACTTACAAGGTAATCACTCACTATTTAGTCATTGCTGTCTGTAAAACAATCTTTCTCTGTGTTCCAGTGAAAATCTGAGGCTCTATTGCAGTAAATGCAAAGCTAGCACTTAACACCCACACATTTATTATTTATAAGATCGGACAGTAAAGAGTCAACAATAAAGTATTTGAAACGGCCCCCCAGTGGAGTCAGTTTTCATTGGTAAGAGGCACTTTTTAGAGTTCATCTTAAAATCTGTAATGACCAGCCAAACTATTTCATATATTAAATGCACCAACTCATCCATAGAATTTTAAAATCTAGACTATCTTAAGGAAAGATTTTACAAGAACTCCCCCTCTCTCTCTCTTTGTAACTAAATTACCAATAATCCAATAATAATAAAGCACTCAATTTTTTTAAGTTGTATAAAATTTATTTTTAAATATTAAAATAAGGTTAATTACCTTTAATGTTAATACTTTTGCAAAACTGAAAATACTTAGTTCTTCTTCTCTTCAGTGTCTTCTGTATGCGAAAGTCTCGTTTCACTCCATGCCAGCCAAGGAGCTGAAGTTTGCTAACAATCACTAATATCTCAATTTTTAATCCATCTCTACCAAACTGGGCTTTTCTTTTACTGCACTCCTGTATTCTAGGCATCCCATGACCAACAAAACAGCAAAGCTGAATCTGATGGAAAAGTACATAGTATCTAAACACTCATGACAATCACTGTTTTAAGCAACTGCTGGATAATTCACTTACCTTCATCTTCTACAACACACTGTATAACAACAGGAATCACTTCCCTGTCTGGATTATACTGCCACTGAAAATTAGGTCAAAAGTCATCCAATAAGTCTTATGAACAGCTCTCAGCAAAGCAAACATTACATGTAATCTGTTCATGTGCCAGCACAGTGACCATCAGCCCGCAGTAATGCTGAGAAGCACTACTCTGGGACTCATTAAGAATAAACCAGTCATCACCATTTATTTACTCCACAAAACCTAGCTAGTTACAAGTTGTTGGCCACTTTTGAGATTTCAATACCTCCTTCCCTCTTGGATTTAATATCTCCCTTCATTTTCTCATGACCTGTAAACGTTTACTTGTAAAAAGTATGACCAAAATATTAACCATTTACATAAATGGTTTTTTTGTTTTTTTTTGATTAATTAAAATTAGTTTTAACTGAGAAACTTCCAAACACACAAAACACCTTGTCTAAACTCCACACAGACTGTCTAGTTTAAAAATTAATAAATTCTATTCTAAAGTTGACTGCAGGTAAAAAAAAACATTAAATACTTCAAAAAGCAAAGAAAATTTCATCTCTTACATCCTCCTCTGGAAAGTTGCTGGGGTCCACGATGTGTGTGGACTGACTAAACACCTGGTTTGCACCTCGCTTGTAGTGATATGTTTCCGAGTTCATTGTTGCATCCCTGGGGTGATAACTGAAATCAAGGATTAAAATTTTGGCCGCCTTCAAACCTATGCAATGAGAAACATTGCTAAAATCAAGGACTGTAATTCTAGTTTCAGCAAATCTCAGGAATTCCTGCTGTAAACTTCAAATGGTATAATGCGACGATAAACCAACCATGCATTCAAGGAAGAAAAAAGTACACACGTTCAAACCACGGTGGCAATACTGAAGTGGACACTTACACAATTTGACCATTACTTATTTCCTCCATGGCAAAATAGTAGATGGTTATAGCGCATTTCACATCAGTGTCAAACGTGAACTCAATGTTATACTTTGTAATGCTGGTGCTGTCCTCAGTTCCACTGTCTTCCAAAGGTATCTTTTCAGCATCTGGAATCCTGTGAACCAGAAAGTTAAAATATGGAAAATTTGTCACTGGAAAACTACTTGCTGTATGGTAGTTAGACATCTATTTTCAGATGTCTAAAATATATAAAATTATTTAATTAAAAAAAAAATATATATTTTGACAAGAAATATTAAAGAAAATGTATTCAATTCTTAAATCAGCATCTTATCACGAGAACTGCAAGAGTTTGTTTTATTTTCCTTTTAGATGAATTCCATTTGTTAAATGTCATGTGTTGCTCAAATTTCCAGGTACAACTTTGATCAAAACCACTCAAGCTTTTGTTTTACTTTGTTCAAGTGCTGACCATTCAGTTCAGCAGGGTTCATACTACCCAGCACTATGCTCCCTCACCACGGTTGTCTCTCTTGTGCAGGCATCAGCATACAGGGAGAGAAGAAATTAATTAATTTACATGTGGGACTTACTTGACAAAACGTATTGTGTCCTTGCGTATGTTGACTAGACTTTTCAACGTTTTGGTTGGCTCATTTCCTTGAGGCAATGGATATGGAAACTGAACAAAGAGAGAAACAGAAGTTGCCAACTACAATTTCATCATTTTGTACACCATTTAAGTGTTAGTTTTTTCAAACACAAACTAAAAAGGAATATTGCTAGATTAAACTGCGCTTCTTCAGGCTACCAGCAGCATTCTATGTTCTGTCAAAATCACTGCGTGTAGTAGATATAGTTTTCATTACTTATCAATTTAAATGCTTCACAGTATTCCTTTGTGATTTATGAAGATTCCCCTACAGCTGAATATATAGCCCTGGCATTTAATTTGGCCCTCTCTGTAATTTCCAGTGTCTTTTTATTTCTGTTAGACAAGGCCTTCAATCTAAATAAACAACTTTTCAACAATGAAATTTCTCTCCTCCTTTATATGATAAAAAATTTGGTAAAACAAACAGAATACATAGTAAACGACAGTTGTAAACGGGTTATTTGCAACAATAAACATTTGATCAACATGATTTCTGGTCTTTCAGTTACGTTCTAGATTGAAAGGAAAGTTGGAATTTTCAGAAAATTCTGGAGATTTCTAAAAATCTCTTCATAATTTTTCCATGCATAGAAATAGCCATCAATGCATCAGTATCTTCAGTCAATGTTAATGTAATTTTTCAGCAAAAAATATAAATCCTGAAATGTGAAAATATACTTGAAAACTGTAAGTAATCATGATAGACAGCAGATGTCAAAGGGGGGCCCCCAGAAATTGTTGAAAAAATACAGGATTATTAGACAGTTTTCTCCACAGAGGAGATGCGGTGGATTTAAAAAAACACCATCTACAAGGGAAGAAAAAGCTTTGGAAATGGTTTGAGAAGACAATAGTTTTTTTTCGAGTGGTACATTGGCTAGAAAATTGAAATAAAGTATTGTCAAAAAGATGTTAGATAAATCTGATAGGATCACACATCCTAGCAATAAAAAAAACAAAGCTTTCTGCTGTATAAAAATGAGACACACACTTCAATTTTGTGAGAAATACTAAAATTGACAAGTAGAAGACCTGAACAAGATAATATTTGCAAGTGAAAGATAACTTAACCTTTTCTCAGTAATCATGGTGCTTTGAGAGTCAGAAGAAAATCGGGTAAAAGATATAAATCAAACTGTTTAGGGGATTTGGTAAACCTATCAAAATAAACATTAATAAATACAAACTGACATCCAAATCTTTTGAAAACAGATTCTGCAGAATCTGCTGAGAATCCTGATGGTAATTTTTGGTTTTTCCAAGATGCGGCTCCATGTCACACAACAAAGAAAATCCTCTCTTGGTTCAGGAAAAATAAAATTCGGTTTTAACAACAGGTTGAGAATTCTCCTGATTTAAGTTCAGTTGAGAACATAACGGCTGTGATGGAGACGTATGCTACAGAAAATCATCTGAGAAACAGAGAAAATTGATATAAGTCATTGAGGGGGGGTTTGGAATACTGGTCAAAATATTAAAAACAAGACTTTGTGGTTTTAATTTTTGTTCTTATTAGTTGTTGGTTTTTTTTAAAAAAAATTTTTTTTTTTGATAAATACTTCATAAAACCAGCTCACTTTTACCTGGCTCTAAGTCTTATGTAAAAGAAAGAAATATGCATAAACACTGAAGATTACTGAGTATCCCAAAAATATGTATGCACAATTTTCTATGCTACCATATAAAAGCATTTTTTCTCTCAACATCAAGATGTTTTATTCAGAAGCTTACAGATGACAATATCATTCAACACAACAGCATACCTCTAACGTCACATGTTTTCAGTGTGTGGCAAAAATGTACGGGAATTTCTGGATGAATACTTTACTGGGAGGTGGACGAACTAGTTGAATACCCGCCATGCTCTCCAGATATCTCACCATCACCTGTGGGGTGTTGAAAGACAAGGTTTACACCACAAACCAGCTACCAACCACAAACTCAAACAAAGAATTGTTGATGCTTCAACAGCCACTTCCGTGCAAACGTGCTGCCGCATGTAACTTTGTCGTCAGATGCTGCAAAATCCACATGAATTCTAATGGTGGACATTTTGAACATCTGTTTTAGTGCATCATGTTTCAGGTGTCTAACGTATGAAGCAAAAAATTCTGTCTAGTAATAAAAGACCTATAGAAAAAAGTTTACCTTTCATTTTGGGAAAACCTATATATACATATATACACAACTGGCATTCAAAATTAAGAGTCAACCATAGAAAAACATGCATCTGTTGTTTGTTTTTCAGCACTATTTTTATTGAAAATAGATTATCCAAGCCAAAAAAAAAAAATTAAATTAAATTAAATGTTCTATGAACCAGAACATGTAAACTATTAATTGTGATGTCATTATTTTTCAAGCATCTTGCATAATTATGGACACAGCAAATTATTGCAATGAATCTTAAATTTAGTTTATACCAAAAGTATGTTGTTATTAATTTCATCCAATATCTTTTCTTGTTATGAATTAGTTTAAATAGTTTGCTTGTCATATAAATATTAATGGACCTCATTATTAAAGACTGCTATTACTTTGTTTGGCAGATGAAATGGCTCCTATATAGGAAACGAGGATGTCTGTTACTGACTGAGCTTCATAAAGCAGATTAGTCCCAACGAGAATTGTAGAAATCAGAGTTGGTACAAAGGGTGGCATGTTACTGACTGAGCTTCATAAAGCAGATTAGTCCCAACGAGAATTGTAGAAATCAGAGTTGGTACAAAGGGTGGCATGTAAATAACCATTTATAGAATGGAATCAACTGGCTCAACTATGAACATAAAGGGTGTGGAAGAGAAAGAAAGAAAAACTACAGAACAGGAAGACAGGTAGCTGGCTCAAAACGTCTATAGCAAACAATCTCTTGACAAATAGCCAATTAATTTCTAACAATTCCTCTGCAACAGTCAGCCTCTCAACTCTACTACCAAACAAGAGTTAAGAGAAGTTGGGCTGATTGGCTGAGTAGCAGATAACTTGCTTAAACACAGTAACAAGTGAATGGATTGTACTAAACTAAATCACAAACAGAACCAATGGTGTAATGTATTTTGGTCAGATGAGAGCAGGTTTGAAATATCTAATTCTAGGTGATCATAGTATGTTTACAGAAAAGCTGGATTAAAGTATGAGAACCACATTTGGCTTACAGTTAGGCATGGTGGTGGAAATGAAAAACTTTTTGTCTTGCTGCTTATTCAGCTAACAATAATAAATGAAGGGATTCCGATGAGAGATCACATTATTATGCAACACCAAGCAATTCCATCAGAGCTTCATTTGACTAGAGATTATACTGCAACAAGATGATGATGCAAAGCACATTGCAAAACTCATTTCACAATGGCTGGCTAAAGTTTTAAAATATCAAGACGACTACTTAAAATTGTTCTGGCCCCTCAATCTGCAGGTCTTAATCCCACAGTAACTGTACTTCTGTGGGATGAACTAAATTTAAAAAAGTCAAATTAAAAGTTGCTGTGAAACTACTTAACTACTTGCAAGAGAAACTATGATTACTTACAAAGCAATATTTTGAAAAGTTCCTGAACAGGATGCCAAAAATGTGTGCTGCAGTTATTCAAAAAGTGGCTATTTTAACAAAGCAAACTTAAGTGATAATGGTACAATAAATGGTTTGTATATTCTGATATATGGTTCATCTAGTTCTGTGTACAATAAAATGACCAAAGGACAGACGTTTTGTTTGGTAGGCCCTGAATTGCGAACAGAAAGAAAGGTATTCAATACTAAATATTTGAAATCCTCGGTTCTAACACATTACTAATATTTTATGATTTAGTTTCAATGCTGAAAATTACTAATAACCAACTATCAAATGCATAAAAGAAATTAAATACTTTGACATCAATACCATGGAAGCTGTCAAGTGTTTTTTTTATTGAAATGAGAGTATAAATAGTAGTGACATTGTAACCCAGCCGGCCATCTTGCACAACTATGACATACAACCAAATCCATACTGTAGTGTGTTTAGCATTGCCATAATGGTATCTGGCCAGGTTTCATTTGAACATTCTTAGTGCATTGAATATGTATGTGATCATCTGTCTCTCCTTCACAGGAGAACTTCTGCATCATCCACGCAAGTTTGAAAAGTACAAAGTCTAAATTTACTCACATTCCTTAAATTGTAGCAACTTTTCAGTTAAGTCTGTTATAAGCAAACCTCAGTATTCTTAAAAAAAAAAAAAAAGATAGTGCCTTCCAGTTTTATTAAACTTTAAAAGAAAAAAATTGAGACTTTCTTGGTGTTGCATTATACTAGTATAATCTTTAAAGGGAAATAAAACACTAAGCTATTGAAATAACTAGGCTTTTGCTAATTTTATATTCAACTTTGGCAACTGTATCAGTATTCAGAAAAGTTGTCCATAGCATCAGAGATGATATCACCACCAATCTGGTATTGTCTTGGTTGAAAACAATCCTAATGACAATAACAGCAAACTTACCGGTATTGGTTTGTTCCCAAGGAAGTTCAGATCTTGGTTTTCACCAAACAAGTATGCTTCTGGTTGAGTCATGTCAAACCTCTCTCCTCCCATTATGAAATGGCTACTGAAGTAACTGCCTATTAAAAATAATATTAAATAACAATAATATGAATAACTAACTTAGTATGCTTTAGTATATTTCTGCAGCTTATTAACCAGCTGGATTCCCGTTGTAAATACAGGGTGAGTCAAAAGTAGCACCCAGTTTCTGGGAAGTCATGCTCATGTTGTTGTTAATACCTTTCTTTGTTTTGCAGGTTATTACTGACAGTTTGGAAAGTTACTAAATCTGTATCAAGTTGAACCATGAATTACCTTTCAACTGGAATACAAATGGCAAACAAAGTGACAGCCCTAAAACAGGAATTGGGTGCTACTTTTGACTCACCTGGTATATCAATCCCCCATTTAATCATATACTTGTCAAGGCTGAGTCTAAAGAACTGGCTGATGTTAATTTTGAATAATTTCTATGTTCAAATTTAGTGGTACTAAGCTGGTCTTGATCTAGACTGTTCCCCCCCACCACTTCTTAAACATGAGATCTAGTAAGGGTTTTCTGCAGTAGGCAGCTAAATTCCACACCCTGCTTTCCTCTGCTTAGTTTATGAAACTAAAAACCAGAGGTTTTCCTCTGGTGTGTGCCTTGTGCTGATGAACCACACAGGTGTGAAAAAACTCGTCTTGAACTTGGTTACTAAGCTTTGTTTTATGTAGCTAATCCTCAATCACTTCCCACAGTTTGAAGGCCATAAATAAAATACGTTATTTTTTAAGTAATTATCATCACTCTACTTTCCCAAAAGAATCTACTTCACAATAATACAGAAATTTCAAATGTTCAAGGGGAAATAATTTGTTTACACTATAAAAAAAATTGGTGCTTGAAAGACTATTAGCAACTGAATTATTCCTAAATATTTTCGACAATAAAACAAACATTAGTTACCTTCTGAATATTGATCGAGATGTTTGGCGATTAGTAAAAGTTTGACGACCAAAGGCCAAATTTAGGTGAATTTTAATTTGAATATTTAAGCCTGTTAACAATTCTACACTCGCCTCTCCCTCGAGGTGTTCCCGAACTTCTGTTCGTATAACATCATGAGGGAAAGTAACGTTTCCATTTCTTTTGTTCGATTAATAGCCGGTGCAGGTAAGGCCTAGAGTAAGTGATCTACTACTGTCTGGTCTGACTGCCTCATCATGCGAAGTTCCAGACCAGGGCAGAATAAATAATTCACTCCATCGTTCGTGACGTAAAGGGACGGTCCAGTGGGTGGGGGCTTTCTGCACCCATGGATCCCCTTCAACGGTAGTCGGACTTACAGCCAACTTAAACCAGGATATCGCTTTTGGTGCTAACCGCAAAACCCCCTCGCCATCGGATATCATTCATATCCTAAGCAATTCTGCCTGTCAACTCCGCTGGCCATTAAGACGACTGGAGGACCGACCATCAGAGAGTGTGAGTGGGGGCTCCTCTGTCTGCCCTTTAAACAAGAACGACCGCCTAAGTCTGGGCAAGGCCGACCAGCAATCGAGGCGACCTTCTATAACCAGGTCTGTGCGCGCTGCCAGCGAGTTCGTGCCATGTCATGTCAAACAACAACAACCAGGGAACTTCTCTGGTGGAGAGAGGGGGGACGGACGGACGGAATGCAGCTCGCCGCCCGCCGTGATGGTGGACAGGGAACATCCGGGCACCCGGCTCCGCCTAAGATGTCAACAACAGGCACTGCTGGTTACTCACCAGATTTCGGCGGGTATCTGTAGGCGTTATTGTTTCCCAGATCCACAACTTCCACGCCGGCGTTTCTTCTGCTCGCGAAAGCGGCGCCCATCGTCCTGCCAGATGAACCCTAGGCCGAGAATAGATAAACCCTTCTCATATTTCTCGGCGACGACCCGATTACCGTGACCCCGACCAACATGGCGGCCGGCGCGCGCGCGCGCGATGACGTACTTCCTTCCACCGAAATAAATTTCATAGTTAATTATAAATCGCATTACTCTGGAAATTTTTCTTCCCTTTTGAGAGCGATTAGTTTTCAGAAAATCTGGCAGCCGCTCGCATCGAATCTTTTTTTTTTTTTTTTTTTTTTTGCCGCGTGTCGGGTGCACTTTGAAAACGCGCGAAAATGTAGGTTAGCCGAGAGGGAAGACGAGTGATAACTGGAGCCATCGTTCGCCGGCAATATTTGCATGCGAAACTCCGCCCACTCAGGGTTCGCGGCGACCAATCAGAGCGCGGGACTCTGACAGAGCCGTCACTCAGACCGAATCTGGTCCGAACGTCGTTGATCAACAACAACATAGCGGAGCTGTTGAGATCCTCGAGTAGCAGCCCGATCCCGATACGAAGCTGGGGGACGAAATGGATAACTTAAAACAGCAAGTTATGATAAACCAGTTCGTTCTGGCGGCGGGGTGTCACGCGGAGCAAGCGAAGCAGTTGTTACAGGCGGCGAAATGGCAGTTCGAGGTGAGCGGTTGTTTGATAACACACGGGGGGAACATGGCGAATGTTTATCTTCTGCGTCTACATAATGAATGACCTTTACCGACGTATGGCACGGTCCCCCCTTCCTCCCTCCCTTCAATCCTCCTCCTTCTCTCTTCCAGGCGGCGCTCAGCATGTTCTTCCAGGACACGACTCTCCCGGCCTGTCGGACGTGTAACGGGAACCACTCCAACGGAAGTTATCCGGTAAGTGGACGGGGAGGATGGATGACATCACCGGTCCGGTCCGTCAGTCTGGCGGCGGCGACGAGGAGGACGACGACGAGGTCCCCCCCCCACCCACCCTTTGTTTGTCGTTAACGTAAAGCAGAGATCGGTCGGTTCCCAGTCACCTTTACATTGTAAACAATAGCTACCGGACCCGGACTGGTCCTTTGTTTATGTCCTCTTCCCCTGAGCTGAGCTGAGCTGAGCTCTCGCCACCACCTGCATTAAACGACGCGTTGTCACCCCGCCAGGTCCACTCGGACTCCCTTTCGTTATCTCAATTTAATAAAATAAATAAATAAAAAGGTGGGGGGTTCCTGGTTGGGCGCGCGCAGACAGAGCCCCCCTTTTTTTAATTTGTTTTTCTTTGTATTGTACCTAAGTTAACAATAGCAAGAAAAAAGTTTTTGTTATCTCCCCCCCCTCCCTCCCCTGTCACATCGTCTCCTCCTCCTCCTGCTGCTGCCCGCTCGAGTCAACTCCCGTCCAGTAACCCAGCTGATGGCGATCGGCATCTCGAGGTAACCCCCCCCTGCTTCGAGGAACGAAAACAAACCTGCCAACAACGGTCACATGGGGTCCCCCTTCCTGTCTGACCGGGGTTATGTCAGTTACTCGGCAACCGGTAAGGTAGAAGAAGCCGTAAGCGACCTGCGTCACAGACGTTGATTACAAACCCACCCACCTTAATTAACCCTATCTGTACTTCCCGTCGGAATGGGGGCTTGTTAGGGCGGGGACGTGCCCTGCCCTGTCCTGCATCCTTTCCCGTCGTCCGGCTTTGCCCCAGGAAACTGAAACCAGAAGGGGGCTCTTCTACCATTTCATGTTCTACATTTACTAATTAAATAAAGAAGTTGTATCACTTTATTTAACTATTTTGGACGGTTGGTTTAATGCCCGTTCCTCTGACCATTGTTGGTTTAAAAAACAAAAAAAAAACCAACCTGCACTTTTATTTAAGGTCACTTTAAAATTAAGCATCTCTGATTCAGGGTACCAGAAAAGAGTTGCATATTTAGAATATTATTAACATCTATTTAGGGCGTTATGTTAATTTACCCAAATCAAGTGCCCTATAAAAATGTGTGCATTCTAAGCATAATTTTCTGTTAGTCATCTAAAAGCATTGATGTCAAGATTGATTGATTATTTTGCCCTATTTTAATTATACAAAGGAAATACACTAAACGGTTGCTACAGTTTTCTTGTTTTAGTATATATTTTTATTGTGACTCATCAAACAAGACATGGAATTCTAAATTTATAAAAAGAGAACAAGTAGGATGGGAAACCTCATCCTAATGACTGATGTCAGATAGGTTAAGCTCCAACTTTGCTGGTCTGTTACATCCATAATTAAGCCTGAGAGTTAATATTAATTAAATTCTTCATTACTGGTTTGGCTTTAACATTAAATTGCTCTTTCAGTTTAACAGTGAATTCAGAGTTTATATTTAACCAAACCTGAAATCTTAATTTCGCTTATAGTTGTTTTTAAATCCTAAATTTTATTTGCAATCTACATTTTGAAATAAATGTTCTTATATTGCAAAGTTAACTGACAAAATTAAACATACAGCTTTTATTTTTTTCTTCAAAGTTCTTTACTTTTTCCTTCCTCCCCTCCATCCTATGCAGCTGGAAAAAAAAGGATTTTAAAAAAAGATATGTAGTCATTTGTATGTTGAAGAAAAATAGCCAGCTGTATTGTTTTATCGGGCTGAGTGAGTTCATCCTTGGAGAAGTATTGTTATTTTTCTTAAAAGAAAAAAGGACAATATCAATTTATTTTGAGTGGTAAAACTAACTTCATACAAAATGATAACAGCAGAACTTGCAACTGGAAAAAGATTTTATCTTATTCTTGCTCAATGTAGAACAAGCAGATTGAATGTTTGGGCTCATCGTTAAATCAAAGGGGTTTGTTTTCTGCTGGTAGTGTTGTGGTGGTGTTTATCTTCAGGGATTGACCAAGAGGATTCTGGTCTCTGCTTCATCAGTTAACTGCCTCAGTCACAGGTGCTAAGCTCAGAATCTGTGCAATTAAACAAGTTTTACATATTAAAAAAGAATTATTTCTAACTTCTTGGTTAACAGAATGTAGGCTTATCACTATAATAATCTTTCTGATGTTGTCTTTTCAGAGAAATAATGTGAATCACTTTTTGTGTTTTTGGTCTTTTGATATTTATTCATAGATCACTGGAAAAAACAAAAAAAATTAAACTGATTGGCCTGAGTTTTTTTGTTGTTGTCTGTTTACATTTTTTAAATAACTTTGAAATTAAAATATTATTTTATAACTAGATAACCAACAATAAATTTGAGGTAAATCATTATTGCATACCAGTTTTCTGCTGTATTTCTGGATAATTCTAGCAGCCATTATATACACTCTGAATACTAATACCCTCTGCCAGAACAGCGTTTCACTCTGTGAAATAATAAAAATGCTTAGTCTTAGCTAAATAATAACAACAACAAAATGGGATTAAATTTCATCATGTACCAAATCTTGCAACTTGATAATTTTTTTTAATTCATAATTCATCCTATTGGTTTACATTCAGTAGATGTGTTTTATTTACTCCCCCATTCTGCAGTTTTCCACAAAAATTGTGTTTAAATATATCACAACTGTTATCCTAGTCTAAGCATTGAGATTGTAGAAGCTAACCAGGATAATTTAACAAGAAATGATTGTTAGACTTATAGTTTTAATCTTAAGTGATTATTAATAATGATTAGTCTACCTATTAGGTTTCAAAAACCAGATCATTTTCAAGGCTTTGATCCTAGTTGCATTGATAGGCAGCAGATGAACTACATAAGAACAGATATAAATAATGGTTAAAAAAGACTTAGCAGAAGGTTTTAGCTGTGTGAAGATTGTGGCACATCTATCCATGATGATGCAGCATTCTTGAGGTTCTTTTCTCTGAGAAAATGTTCCATATAATGCATCAAAAATGTAAGAAGTGTTTAAGGGCCTGCCTCTAAGCTAAATGAATCCTTTCATTAGGCATTGTTGAATTTATTTAATGAACGAACTTCCAAGATGGACATTTCATGCAGTGGCCATATTATTACTACTGAAGAATGACCTAGATGGATATCTAATCATGTAAAGTTTTCACTAATACCAGAATTAAGGTTTGAAATTTTGAAATTTACCTTTTTATTTTTTTTACTTAAGGGCCTCTTTAAATGTTTGAATCAAATCCCCTCCCATCCATCACCTACATCAGGTAGATAGGTTCACTTTCTATAAATATTCTGTATACAAGGTCTCTCTATTTTGCAGTGTACTATGTAAAAATGAAATAATCTGTTTAAAAAGGGGGGGGGAAAGAATGCATAAATAATTTTTGTGTAAAAATGTTTTTTTCTACTGTGCGAAGATTTCTCCTGTTGCCTTTCTGGTCGAGATGTATGGTTCTCTTACCATGTCTGCAAACTGAAGTGTCAGAGAGAGAATGTGTGGGTGTTAATCTGTTGTCCCTGTAAACATCACAGTTAAGGGATGTAACCCATACGCATGGTTATGATTGTACCTCGTGTGTGTGTGTGTAAGTATAGAATGTTTGGCAGAATATGTGGATTGCTATCTGCAGTGACACAAAGCTAAGAGCTCTCGTCTGTTTAACATTTCTGGTACCACTGTCAGAATTTCTTTCTTGGCTGATGATAATATATCTGAAGCTAAATGTATTACTCCCAAAATAAATAATAATGAAGGTTGTAGGACTTCATTAATAATTGTTCAGTGGTTTAAATCCTCTGTCTGAATCGTTCATTAATAGTACCTGCTACCATCCATCTCTAGGTTTGCCTGAATCACTAGTTCGCTGTATGTGAATCAATAAACCTTTCAAATGTCACCCCAAAGTTGCAAATAAAATAAGTGTTCTCAAGTTTAACTTAATTTTCTTTTGCATGGCTGTTTAATTGATTGTTTGGTAGAGATTGACCAAAATCGTTAAATATTACTGAACATTAGCTGCTTGATTGACCCCCCCCCTTGGGTTTTGCTCTGCTTAATATATTAAAAAAGAAAATTAATTTGAAATATTTGTTTACAGTATTACAAAGTCAGTTTTATTTTTACCATTATTATTGTACTTAAGAAGAAGGCTTGTGTTCAACAACAAGATTGCTGACAACTGAAGATTTGAAATTTACTGTTGTCTTTATAGCTGCTGCTGTTGTTTCTAAAAAAAGTTTGTTTTTTTAAAAATTTATCACATTTTCCATCTTAACCAGAAAAAAACACCTAGTCAGACACCATAATATTAATTGTTTGGTTAGCTTCTGATTTGTGAAAAGCACTCATTAATTTATAGCTTCAATTATAACAGCATGACTGACCGTTTCATTTAATGCAGGCATAATGGAGCATATATACATACAACAGCACTTCAAGAATTGCTAAACCAACTAAAGGTACTGGCTACTGGGAGTGACCACATTTTGTTACAATTCTTTAATGGCAATGTAAATTTTGTTTTTCTCTCAGTAAAGTTGGGTCTTCATTAAGGTCAGAATAGTAAATGATATACGACATAAATGAATATATCTGTGTGAGTATTATCACTTTCAGAAAAGATGGCAGTTAGGTGACAGATGACACTGGTGGCCTTGGTCCTTAGTTTAACTTTACTGTTAAGTGCTGTGCTTGGAGGCTGGTAGATGGTTAGGCACAGCAACCTTTGCCCTGAATACCTTAGCACAAGCAGCCATGGTCCAGGTCTCACCATGGTCTACTTATCACTTTGAAGATGTCTCATATGCTTGATCCATGTTGTCAGCTGCATCATCACAAAATTAAGGTTAGATTTGCTAGAAACAAGCCCATATCTTGACTTTTGCTTTATAATTAAACTTACACATGTGCAATGTTCCAAGTTCTCTCTCCATTAATCCAGTCACTGCTGAGTTGGGCATAGTAAAATCATATTAGAGTGATAGAATTGTTTAGATAATTTAATGTTGAAGGTTGAAGGATATTTTCGGGGAAGGGAGTTCTGGACAGGCATAATTAATTGCAAATGAGTCAAATCAAGAGACTTCAGACAAATTATTCCTAGAGTATAATTATGCAGAAACAGACCATATAGTTTTTGGTCAGATTGTGTTTATATTTCTCAAAAAATAGTTTAATGGGATTCTCAAGATTATATATATTTTTTTTTAAAAAAAAGAAGATTCAAGGGCCCAAAGGCAAATTCTAATTTTATATAGACAAATCTGAGCATTAGTCTGTTCTGATTGGCTAAACCTCATTTTGATAAGAAAATTAAAAATTATATTAATTAATGAATTATCCATGATCTCTCTCATTGCCAAGAGATCTGAGTCATTTACATTTTTTTTTTTTTTTAATGAGTAAACAATAAAAGACTAAAAAGTGTGTGACTTCGTCATGTTTTAGTTTCAAAGCCGATGCTGGTGTTTGATATATGTTTGATTTTCAATCAGTGACCTCTGGATTAGTGAGAGATTAAATACTGTCAAAGAAAAACGAAGAGTTATAAAAACTGACTTAAGGGGAGATTTTACTGTGATATTTAACAATGGTAGGATGATGAGAAAAGAGCTGAAATAGGGAGAGATTACTAAAATTTATCTAATAAAATTTTTAAAGAAAATTCAGAAATTCTGCAGCTGTTTTTTTTTTTTTTTTAATTTTTCACTCAAATTGGTGATATTTCTGCTTAAATGCAAACAAGAAATGATTTTCAAAAACTAGAGCATCGTAGCAGACTTTGGTGAAATGCCTACAACTGAGTTGCAAAGTTCTTATGCTAATGAAATGATTCTCTAAACTGGATTCAGAAAGACTCGTGATAGCTGACTTTAAAGAGATTTCAGTGTTTGGGGGTTGCCTCCCTTTTCATATCTTTGTTGGAAACACTGCGAAACCTTCCACAGGATAGGTATGTCCAATAAACATTGTGGTGATGTATTGTTTTTTTTTTTTTTATTTGGTTATTTTTGATTACTTTGTTATAGTCTTAGATACAAAAAAAAAACTTGGGCATTTTAACTTTAGTACTTCCTAACTTCAATGAAGTGTATTTTGATGATTATTCTGAAGAATTTTGCATAAATATAGCTGAAAAGAAAGTTATTTCTGTGCTGAGGTGGTATCTCTCATTACATTTCAAATTGCACAATTTTTGAATAATATAAAACCAACCAAAGATTCAGTATTCATATATTTTTTTTTCATTTCATGGAGGATAATATTCTTAAAAAGTATATACTTGAGCTGTATGAAGTTTTATTTTATTTGATTCAATATTTGTCTTTTAAAATGTGATTTCACATACATACACACTCTGCAGGCCAATTGACCCTGGATTGTGCTATAAGTTAAATATTTTTATGTCTGATTTGCATTAGGTCACTTAAAAAGAAAAAGGAAAATATGTAGTCACTAAAAATTTGATATCCATTCTTGCCATCTTTGACTTCTTATAGCTAGGTTTGTTGTGATGTTTACTGAATCTCAGTCAAACAACTTGTTCATCATCCCATTGTTATAAGTATCCTGCCTGGATCTCTCTCTCTCTGATATTTCATGCTGTATTTGACAAGACTTTGCCAGCTGTTTGTTGGAAGTATGATTGCTACCCCTTTGTTTTGATTACTGAGAGTACAAATATAATCTGTCTGATGTGCATGCACACAGAGTCTGTAAAGTGGAATGTCAACAACAAACAAAATTGATTCTCCTCCTCCCAATACACATACAAAATCTCATACATAAAGCTGTGTGATTTAGAAGCATAGCTGTCTTGAATTTACTAATGGATGCTCTTCAAAGCTTCAATGCTTTTTTTAAAATTAAGTTGATGTAGAAAAATGATTACAAGCCAGAAATTAGCTAATTTGGGGACATAGAGAATTTATCAGATAAGCTTGATTTTTTTAATTTTTAAAAAAGGCGATAGTGGTTCTATGAAGAATTGTATTTTTTTAAAATTGTTTTGTAATTGGTAAACAGTTTGTACCTGATATCCATTTTGCACAGAAAAATCTCTCTTGCATAGTTTTTGACAGGATTAGCAAACGGTATTTTTGTATTGTTTTCAAAATGTCTTTAATATTGGACAGATATAATCTGTTTGTTTTGTTTTTTTTTTTTTTGTTTTTTTTGAAACAATCTGTCTAGGACAATTCCTAACTTTTTCTTTCCTAACATTTGGTTTGATGCTGTAATAGTGTAATCATTCTCTGCCAATTTCTAAATATATTTATTATGAATTATTGTATTTAAACTCTAAAGGATTCATTTTGCTTTTTTAATCAGCCAATATCTCTCGGATTTAAGAGAATCCTCTGATTTACAGTGAGATTAACTTGGATCTTACCAAAAGATATTAATTTGATCACGACTATAAAGTTACTTTCTGCAGTCACTTGCTTATAACCTTCCTACCATAGCATGTACATTAACAGAAGTTTACGTGCATAGAGAGGCATAGGTAGTACATTCCCAGAGTTTGCAGATTTTGCCACTTACGTTATGTGGTGTAACCACCGACGGTTTTTTTTTTCCTTTTGTGCATAATTTTACAAAGCATCAGTTGTCACTTTGCCTGCGAACAAACAGTTTCTCTCTGAAATCGCATAACATTTGTGAAGTTTTGCTATAGCAGTGAAAGTATTGCATAGGTGACTTTACAAGCCTTTTGCCATAACAGAGGCGTTCATGCATCAGCATTTAGTGGCACATTCTTTCTATCAAAAGTATTGAGAGTGGCAGCAGACATTGTGAACACTTACAATAATAATCAGCAAGGTGTTAATAAAATTGTATTTCAATAAATTGGCATTGGTTACTCAATTTTTTTAATTTCTTTCTGTAACAGTTACAAACAAACTTATTTTTAAATCTGATATGCTACAATGGCCATGATGTCACAGCATAAGTGGCAAACTTTGGAAATACATTTCTAATGATCCCAGTATATGCACTCATTTTTGTTGACATGTGTTATAGTTTGGGAGTTATAAGCAATTGATTGCATAAGAAACTACAGCAGAATTAAAGGTATGTAAGAATAAATAAAGCTAATATCCATAGAACTTTTGATAGTCTTCACTGTCCTATACTCACCATGACAAGAGCTGCCATGAGACATGAATAGTTGAACAGCACCATCTAGCAGATTGAGACTAGCTCCCCTGCTGAATGTCTTTTACTTTCCCTACCTTGGTTGTTTTGTAACTGTAATTTTTTTTAATCCTTCATTTGAATAGGGCGGCTATAAAATTTGCTTTGTTTGGGTTCTTGTTTCTGATTTCCATGTAGCCTACTAATGAATGTTATACAACGAACCTTAGTCTGGAATTGATGCAAGGGCACTTTAATGAAACAATCACTCCATCATAACTGAAGCCATTAATCCTGAAACCTGCATTAAACAGTTCCATAATTGTATTTTTGTTATATTTTTCATTTTAGCTAATGACAGCAATATAAAGATAATAACAGTGCATTTCTTCTTACCCCCCGGTGAATCATTTTGCAAAAAGTTTTTTTTTTTTTTTTTTAGATTTGATAAATTCAGTTGAGATCTGATGCAGAATTAAGATTATAATGTCGGGCTATCTGCAGGCTCCAGAAATGCCCAGTACTCACATTTATTTTTAAATGATCTTTACAGAATAAGCCCAGATGTATTATAATGTGGTACAGTTGTATTTGGCATGTGATTAACCATATGCACCCTGTTCTCCTCTTAGCTTAAGCAACTGGAACCAGGAGGTTTATTCTGGCGGATGCCTTACGCATTGCTGTTGCCACATTGGTTCAAAGAAGACAGTTGTATTTGGCTGGCTTTATTGTTAAGAGTATATGAATGAGTAATTTAAAAATAAAAAAGAAAACACCCAGTATTCAGATTAAATGTTTGTTGTAAGTACATTTTAAAGAACAGTTTAAAGTATGTTTTTGCAAGAAAACTTTGTTTGGACAGTAATATCCACTCTTGATGGGAAGCACCTCTGTCCTTAAAGTAGATGTAGGTGTCAAGTCCACAGCTCATGCAGTAGTAGCATATGCATGTAGGTTCTATGCCAAAAGATACTGACGTATGCTACACTACACATACTAAGACTATTTAGCTTTTTACATTTTCCTTTTTTAAAAAAATAACTACATAATTTATTCATGGCATCATCACCCACACTATGCTATTTTGCATAATTTATTTATACACCCATTATATAATATGCAGGTTCTACACAAAAAAAAAAAATTAAAAAGGATAACCATCTTAAGCAAAAAACAGTAAATTTGTTTCACATAAGAAATAGCATTATTTCGTAATCTTATGAAGTATATATATATATATATATTCTAGGTAAGTAAAGGTAGCTGTATCACCACCATATTTATCATATAAATATACACACTGTTCTGCCATATTTTGTATCAACATACAACCTTAGCTAGTCCATACAGTGGTCCGCCGAGTCTTTTAGCTTGGTCTTCAGCTCCAGACCAACTTAACTGAGTGAAAACAACCAAGATTTGTAATTCTTTGGCTTTCTATCTTTGGTTGTCCAGCAGGCGTTATTTTCATTAAAAAACATTCTAAAATAATGGTAAGATACAATCTGGATATATCAGATTCAGTGCATGACCACAGAATTCATCAAATTTCTGATTTTAGAAAGTGGTAAATAATTTACCATTCCACCAAATTTAGGCAGCTTTTTGTTTGTTTGTTTTTCTAATCATCCATTGTAACAAATATAATGTTATCTTGCAGCAGAAATGAAAGGTTGGTAAGGATTATCAGAATTTTAATGAGAAATGGACAAATGACTACTATTGCATTCAATATAATGATAAAAATCACGTGTCATATCTGCAATTTTGCTGTTGTCATGTTAAAGGAATGTAATATTTGCCAAAATTATGAAACTAAGGATAAGGAATGATTTACTAAGTTCACAAGCAAGCTTTCTGAAGAAATCCCTGATTCAACAACAGAATATACTTAAGAAATGTACATCACAAAATGACATGGCATTCCAATCTACTTGAGCAGAGTGGTAAACCATTTACAGAGGGCTCATTAATAAAACAAGGCATGCTCGAAGCAGCAGACAAAGTCTCTGCAAAGTGTTGGGCAAAGTAAGATTATCAGCAAGTACTGTGTCAAGAAGAGTTAAGGACATAAACTTTGACTTGCATTCTCAACTGCATGAAAAAGCTAGAAACTTTCAGGTTTTTTCTATAGCTTTGGATGAGAGCCCAGATGTTGGCCATACTGCTCAGCTGCTCGTCTTTATCCAAGCAATCGATGCTGTTTTCAATGTTACTGAAGAACTGGCAGAACTAAGAAGCTTGAAAGGTAAGACTACTGCTCAGGATGTTTTTGTTTTTTTTTTATCAAATCTAAAATATTTAAGAATTTCAATTTAGGAAGGAAGAAATTTAAGAGGGTCACAGCTGATGGTACATAAAGCATGGTTGGAAGAATAAACCTAAAATGAAGTCAAAGCAGCTTGAGGAACCATTTGCCTGTTCACCGCATAATTCACCAACAAGTTCTGGGGGAAAAGCTCAATCTTGAAATGGTAATGAAAGTTGTAGTTTCCATTGTAAATTTTGTTCATGCCCAAGGACTCAATCAGACAATTCAATGATTTTTCCATCAACTTTAGAAAAGTTAATCTGGTGACATACTTATGATGCAAATTTTAGGTGGTTTAGTGAGGGCAAAGTACTGAAAAGATTTTTTGAGCTACATAAAGAAATTTCAACTCTATGAAAGAGAAAGTTCTTTTATTTCATGTCCTATCTGATTTGAAATTGATGTGGAGACTAGTTTTTCTCATTGATCTTACACAGCACCTAACAACTTAGATCGCAAGGTGTAAAGTAAAGGTAAGCTAGTTTGTGATATTTACAGTGTAGTGAAGTCTTAGGAAAGATGGCTCCTCTCTATGCTTTGCTAAAAGATGAGACCTTTGTCCACTTTAGAGCTTGTAAAGAACTGACTAATTATGTTCTACATGCATTCACTTTGGAATGTATTGAGAAACTTCAAGAAGAGTTTGAGCTAAGATTTAAGCATTTTGAAAGAAATTCTATGCAATTCTGCCTCCTGGAAAATCCCTCAAAGTAGAAGTAGATTGTGCACTTGAAGCATTACAGGTGGAATAAATTGAACTGCAATCAACAATTTTGAAAGCTAAATTTAATGATGGAAATCTGACTAAATTTTAAAAATTCTTACCAGAGGAATAGTTTCCAGGATTAAGGAAATGAGCACATCATTTGATTACTGTATTTGTGAGGACTTATATATGCAAATGAACATTCTCCTAGACCTAGTTGGACATAGTAAAGAAAATCTATGATCAAGAATACAGGACGCTCACTTATATTCACTTCTGAGAATGGCACAAATAACAGCTCAAACCACAAACTGAGAAGCTCAGTAAATCAGAGCTGGCTAAGGTTTCACATAAATGGCTGGTCTTCTGCTGCCATATGGCCCTTGGTCTAAAAGGTTTGTTCTAGAATCTTCCATTATATTCTAGATGATTCATAATTTTTTTTGTGTGTTCCGGAAGCTCTCAACTTTCCTCTCATCTACAAAAATTCTGGAGATTTCTAGGAATTTCTTCATAACTTCTATGTATAGAAATAACCATCAGCATCTTCAATTAATATTGAATTAATTTTTCACAAAAATTATTAAACCTGAATTGTGTAAGTGATCATTGTGATAGACATCAGATTGCTACATGTCAAAATGGGCCTGACATGTTCAGAAATTATTGAAAAACTTGGTCTGCCAGTAAGGACTGTTGGCAGGATTATTGGAATAATTTTTTTAAACTTGACACTTTTGTACATCCCATCTTTAAAACCAGGACTTTTTGTTATACAAAGATAAGAAATACCAAAATTGGTCATTGGATGATTGTAGCATGGTGATATTTGCAGTTGAATTCACTTAATCTTATTTTGGTAATTGTGGTGCTTTGTGAGTCAGAAGAAAACCAAGTAAAAGATTTAAATACTTGTTGACATTTGTGCTTTTTTTTTTTTTTTTTTTTTTTTGCTGATGATAAAGTATCCTATCAAATGGAGCATCATTGAATACAAATTAGCACTTGAATCTTTTAAAATCAGAATCTGCTGAGAATCCTGATGGTAACTTTTGGTTTTTCCAAGATGTGGCTCTGTATCACACAGCAAAGAAAGTCCTCTCTTGGTTCAGGAAAAATAAAGTTCTTTGGTTTGAAGACTGGACTGAGAATTCCCCTGATTTAAATCAAGTTGAGAACATAATGGCTGTGATGGGGGCAATATACTATAGAAAAAAAAACAGATTAAGTCATACTCACTAGATAGGATAGAAGCTAGGCAAACACGAGTTCATTCCTCAAAATATGCAAACAGTTTTGGTTTCATTTTCAGATGGACATTGTGAACTAGAAAGAGTAATTCTAACTTCACAATCAAACAGGCAACACTTTGGCTAGGCCTCAATTTTCTCCATTGTTATGATAATCAAAATCGATTACTGATGTCAGTCTGACATTCAAGTCTAGCCTTAGTATTTGTTTCTGTTATTTATTTCAAAATACTATCGTAAAAAGGCTGTCATTTTTATAAATATCCTAAAAAGAATTTTTTAAAGTGAATATTAGGTTTGAAATTTAAAAAAATGAAGCAAAACAAATTTGTGTGTGTACACAAAAAAGGCAAGTACTAACATTTTTCAGGAATGGCAGTAGCATGTCACATACTAGAAATTACTCCAGGAGGTAGGTTGTCATTTAGTAGTCTATGCTCTTTCAGTGCAGGTCACTGGAATTTGGCTGCATGCCTTCATAAACCACTACAAGGAGATTTTAAGAAATTTTGAGTAGGTTAGAGTCAAAATGTTTGTGGGTTAAATGGCAGCTATTATCAGGGTTGTAGCTTGTGCATGACTTGCCCAGTCAAATCCTGCTGACTGCCATTTTAGCCTGCAGTGGTTGTTTTGTACTTGTATCTTTTAATATGAAAATCAAATATGGTAAAAATTGAAATATTTTTATTAGAAGTATATTTCATGTCAGCATCACCTATAGTTGAAAATCAGTTTTTAAGTTGCCCAGCAATATACAGGTAAAACAACTGAGGGAGAAAATAGGTGAAGATGTCATGGATTACTTGTGAAGGAATATAAGAAACTGAAAATGAAAAATGTTGTAAAAATCTTAAATTGTAGGTTTTATGAAATAGGATACTGTTTGCAAACAGAGAGGTATCCAAGCCAAATACCACACTATAAATGCTATTATGCAGATGGTGATGTAGTTGGATTGATGCCTGCTCCCTGTTCATAGGGCATTTATTATCATTTGGCTCCAGAAATGAAAAAGTTGTTTAATTACAGTCAAATGTTCTGGCTAATGTTTTGTCATAATCATCTGTTCTCAGGTCAGTTGTTATGGTCAACATGTGATGAGCTTATTTATTAGAAATGGAATGATTAAAATATACATTTTTGTTTTGATTAGATATAAAAGCAAATATAAAGTACTCAGAAATCAAATGTTTGTTTTTCATAAATATTACATTAAAGGAATTTATTCAGGATAAAACATTTTCACACAATTCAAAACTGATCACAAAGTTTAGTTCATAGTATCCATTTTGCACAACAATTGGACATCATTCAATGCATTTAATGACAGCAAATAGTTACTAATGCAAATGAGTGCTGGTGTAAGGAATTTTTAAATAATGGACCTCTGGTGTGTAGATTAGCAGAGTATAGTTAATTTCATACAGTCTGGTCTGATAGAGAATTTTTTGTACCTGCTACAATTTGTTCTGGATGGAATGTGCCAGGATTTGATTATGTCATACTAGATAGATGATGTAATAGCTATCACGAAGGTAAGTGCTGCTATGGCATCCTTTGCCAGGTTTTTTTTGTGAACTGAACCTGTCTCTATCTTTGCCAAAGTTGGCTGATAACATTGTTGCACCAAGGTTTTAGCTGCTTCATTTACTTCCAGTTCATAGCCTAACTGTGGCTAGGTATTTCTGCTTATTGGTAAGTTGTCATTGAATTGCCATACTCCTAATGTTAGTAATTCATTTTGTGAAGAATTTTGGCAGATTTTATACCAAATTTGACCATTGTTAAGCAAATTTGTAATCACCTGATAGTGATATGACTTGCTGATATACCCTACCAATAGAGAGAGACATGTAGCACATGATGTAATAGAATTGTCACCTGAAAGCCTTGAGTTTTAAAAAATTTGAGGAATCACATGACATTTATTGCAATGAACAAAGTGACAATATTAAGTTGTACAAGGGATCTCATACAAAATAACCCTATATTGTTCAATGTATCTGGAATTAAGCATGCATTGTAAAGTAATGTCCTCTATTGATTGGTCTTTCATCTTTATTGTTGGTGTACACTTTACAGATTTGGCTAAAGTTGTTTGCCTGCAAGAATAAGACAGTCTACAGTAACAGTAGATAAAACTTGAGATTTCGGGTGCTTTAAGAGCAATTGGTGTTTGTTACCATGACTTAGAAAAGTTGTCATTCACTCATTTGTCTGTGCATATTTATTTAGTACTTTAATTTTGCATGAATGTAAATATAGTAAACCCTCTCTGGGATACATCCCTGAGATTGCCACAAATACTGATACTAAGAGCTTAAGGAAAAATGGGGGGGGGGGTAGATTCCTAACTTGCAAAAATAACCCATATTTAAACAAAAATAAATGTCAAAATGCAATAAACAAGTGATTAATATATTTATGTACTGTACTTAGTGATGGTGTTGACTGTGTGGGGGTGGGTTTAGTGTTTCTCTACAAGATCATCCAGACAGCTCTCAGAGCTGGAGGATCTTGCTTGCGCAGAAACATTATTGATGGGAAGCTGTTTTGTCTTTGTCTGCAGGGTCCTTAAATTTCAGTGTACAGCATTATTACAGCCTCATTGTTCCTCTTCATCCTCAGGCCATACTCATATGTTTTTGTTTATGAATAACTTGCCATATATGAAGATCTCCACCAGTGTTTGTAAACTAAAAGTTTAACTAAGGTTAAAAAAAAAAAAAATCACCATCTCATCTGATTTGATTTGACAATCTCTTTCAGATCCTCCTCAGTAATTTCCTTGGCTTGAGACTTAATGGGTTCCTCGACCTGTTTCCTCCATATCCTCAACTCCCTTTCCTCCAATGTTGTGAGCCATTCTTACAACCCCCTCTCATTTGTTGTCCACAGATGAGAAATCAAAATTCTTGACTGCCTCGTTCTGGTGGTTGTTGGCTTGACTTCATTGAGCATAGTAAATGATGTTATAGTACTTCCAGCACTGCCTCACATCCAGTGTTGGATCTTCCTTTATCACATTAAGAATGCAACTAAATGTGTGCCTAGTATTGTAGGCCTTATGTGCAATAGTCACCCCTTGGTTTAGAGACTGCAAGAGGAAAGTCATGTTAGGAGGCAGGTAAAGCAGCTCCACATTGGCATGGTGGCCTGGCACATTGTCCACAATGAGGAGCACTATGGAGGCTAATTATTTTTCCATCTCTTGTTCAAAACAGTTAAGCTAGAAAAAAACAGGCAAGCAGTGCTTATTCTTGTCCTTTACCACTCTAGGTTCATTGTGTAGTACAGCAACATGGTACACCATACAGTCCCCTAAAGTGTTAGCACAAAGGAGAAGGAGCTATTCTGTCCTTGGCTGCCTTGAAGCCAGAAGCAGACTTCTCCTTAGATAGAAATGTTCTTGATGGCATCCTTTTCTAAAATAAGGCAGTGTCATCTGCATCGCAACAAGTTTGTTCTGGCTTGTAACCCTTCTCTTCTATGACCTTACATAATTTTGGGGAGTAATCTTGCACTGCATCATGGTCTACCACTGCTGCTTCACCAAGGCTATATCTTTTTAATTTCTTTAATCACACTTTTCTTGCACCAAAGGAAGTGTAACTGGCAACACCGCTATTTTCACTACTAGACACTTGCACAAAACACTTGTATAGGCAAGTAGCCTTCACTCATATCATCAGACCACATAAGGCCACTTTTTTCTATGCCTGGTTTTAAATCCACAGGCTTAAAGGCTTTTTACATTTTCTCCATTTTGGGATCATGACTCTCAAATGGCACTTTGGCACTTGCTTTAACACTATCCTTTATGCTTTGTTCTTTTTTCTTAATGTAGTGCATGGTCGACTCATTTATGCCATAGGGTCTACACACTGACATTGCACTCTGGCCACTGGCAGCTTTATCCAATAATTTCACTTTCTGGTTAGTAACATGATTTTCTTATCCCTTTTAGCCTTGGATTCACTTGCTGCACCATCAATCACTTTCCTCTTAGATTCCATGATTAATGGAGTGGGTTATCACAAAAAATATTAGCAAAAAAGGTTTCATGTGGAAACAGGATAATGCTGCAAAAGGCATTGTTTACCCCAACTTCTTTATTGACCAATAACAAAACGAGGGTGCAAAGAGAGATTGTAACTTGGCTCCAAATTAGGAGGGAAGTAAGAAGCAAATCAATTAGAATGCCATTGACACTGACATACCTTTATATCTCTCTGATATATATGGAATATGGTATTCTAAACATGTGCATATCTTAATGGCATTTCAGTCAATAAGAAGGCCCATCCTGCCTCCACATCAGGCATCTCTCTAACAGGGAAAAGTACAAAGTAAAGACAATCTGAGCAGAGATGAGACAGTCACCAAGATAGAAGAAAACAAAATAAAGGAAGAATATGAGAGGAACAAATTCAAGGAGTGGAGTTAAGTGTCCACTATAAGAAATGTGGCAAAAGTATTGCATGAAGACAGCAAATTGACAGAAGCCATAGAGTCTTTGCCAACGTGGGATGGAGTTGATGGGGGAGTAAGAGATTGGTTGGAACAAGGGATAATACTACTCACTGAGTGCTGGTTTGAGAATCAAGCCTTTTGTAGGAGAGAGCATGAACCTGTGCATGAGATGTGCCACATACTGTGCCTTGCACTAGTTTCCAGTGAACAGTATAGTACTGTGGAGAGAAATGTAAAGTTCTGTAACTGTGAATAGCCAAAACCACAAATGTAGAACCCATGAATGGCGAGGGTTTAGTGTATTAACAAAAGCAATGATGAACTGACCAGACTATAATTAAGAGGAAATCTGGTCAGCGGAACTTGATTTTATTGAACTTGCTAACCCTCTTAATTAAAATGTTCCTTTTGTGTTTTTTCATATTGAACTTGTGTGTAAATTGTACCTGTTGATGTATCTTTGTAGAAGTACTTTGTTTTTAATGTATAATTTTTTAGTGTGGCAGAGCTTAAAATAATAATTTGTTTTCCTCTCATTCCAGTTGTGCACACCTGCTAACACGCCAGCCACCCCACCCAACTTTCCAGAAGCCCTCACAGCCTTATCAAAACTATCGACAACAGACAAGTTTAGCTCCTCACCGGTGACATCACAGCAGACTTCCCAGTCTCCGAAAAGTATGGAGATAGAAGCCCATCGATAAGTTTATGAACAAGACTTTAACTTACAGACATCTAGGGAAGTAAACAACAGAAAAGATTTTTTTTTAAAAAAAAAAAACAATTTTCTTATGCATGTGACCCTTTTGAGATGGGAGGTAGGCGCTGTAGGTCAGACAGACAGACAGATGGATGGAGAGTTGGAGTGGCGTTAACCTGAAGATGTTGTTACCACATGCTGCTGCGCTTTGTCACAAAATGCTTGTTTTCTGTTGGAAAAAAAAAACAGCCCAGGGATGGCATTAATATTTTTTTCTCCCTCTTCCCTTAATTGTTTCTGTGGTATTCTTCTGAAGCTTTCTGGAAACTCTCAATTCCACGTGAACAACGTGTCTGTATGCACTGCTCCTCTTATACACCATAGTGCATGTTGAACCTTGTTGCTGATTGTAAGTCTGGACATCTACCACCACATTTAGGCATTCTGTCAGCATGCTATCTAGCTCTTTCTGCCTTGTCATGGCCAACTGAAGAGGAAGACTGCCAGTGAGAAGAAGATTGACAATTTTTTTATTAACGGATTTATAATAAATCGATAGCCCCTCCTGTCTACAGGAGAGACAAGGGTAAGAAAACCTCTTGTGGAGGTTTGACAATTTTGTTTGTTTTGGGTTTGTTTGTTCATTTTTTTTTTGTTTTTTGGCATTTTATTTGTCAAAGTTCAAGTGAGTAAACAATAGAAATGGTGATGATTTAACATTTGAGAGTGAAGCCAAAGTTTACCAAAGTAACTTTGCAGAGAAAAATTGTTTGTTTCAAAGCACTGGTGATATATTCAATACTAATTGTGGCTTTTCTCATTTACTTGATTGCCAGGATCATGCCAATAGGGGCCTGTAGTTTGTAAGGCCCCCTTCTAACCACTGTGTTGTTATACTAATCAACACTTAACTAATGCTCTATATTAGTAATGTGTTTTGTACATTTCTTTTTTTAATTTTAAATTTAAACTGTGAAAGTCATTTGCATTGTACATTCGTTTTTCCTTTCCTCCCCAAATGAAAATCATCCATTAAATATCAGTTCAGATCTACTTTGACTTGATGGTGTATTTTGTGTAGATGCTATTCTTTAATTTTTTTAAAATATATATATATAATTATACGTTGCACAAAGTGTTAGGATATCTGATAAAACTGAAAATTGATAGCTACCTAAAGTCTATTATTCATTGTCACATGACATCAGTGTCCAAAACCATGTGGAAATCAAACAGTCATTTTAATTAACCCTTTCACCACATTTCGATTCAAGGTCAGTACCCCAACAGTATCATTTCACCATTACCCCTGGGTCATGTTCATCAGAACACTGTCTTCCGAGTCTGATACTAACAGAATGCTATAAATCTCTTGTGTTATTGGCCACTTCTTCTTGGGGGGGAGAAATAGTCGTACCTCGCCTTATGTCGTTAATTCATTCCAAGAATCGTGACTTAAGTCAAATAAACTCTTTAAAAAACAACTTAGACCCCCCTATAAACCCCTATAAATAACCCATAATGTCGCTAATAACATTTGCGTGTAGGAATACAATAAGTTGTTGATAGTTCAACATTTTTACATTCTTTTTAATGAATTTATACATTTTAATTGATACTAATGTAGAGAAAAAAACAAAAAAATTTACCTGATGGGTGACATCGATGTGCTTGATAAGCCAGTGGTGGAGGTTAGAGGAGAAGGATGAGACCACGTTGACGGCTGAGGCTCTCCAGCAGACGATTCAAGTAAGTTCTTCCTGTTGATTTTCGATGCGCTGCAAGAACTGGGCAAGTGTGCCCTGAATAGTCTTGCTTTTCTTTTCATGTAGGATGATCCTATAAGGAACAGTAGTGTCATGTACTGCTCCCATAATTTCTGCGAAGCATTGAGCATTAGGATCCATTTTCTTGAAAAATGCAAGTGCTTTCTTGATGTGCACAAAGCCCTGCTGCATTCTGCTGATGGTGAAGTGTCACAGTTCTGGTTCCTGCTCTTAGTGCTGTTGTTCATGAAGTTCCATCAACTCCTCGTTCGTCAGGGCTGCTTGTCTGCCTCAAATAACGAGATGAAATCCTCCAACTCCATTTGCAGCTCATTACTCAACGTCACCAAGGCTTTGTTCACGACCACATCACAGCTTTTTCCAAATACCATTCATAGCTGAGTCCAAAACTTCATTCCAAGCAGCGTTTATATTCAGCATGGCCTTGTAGATTTTGTATCCCTTCCAAAAGTCATAGTGTGACATCATCATCCAGTTCCATTGCAGCTACAACCTGCCTAAGTGTATGCCTAAGGTAGTAGCGTTTGAAGATGGCAATGATCCCCTGGTCCATTGGCTGCTAGAGAGAGGTGGTGTTGGGGGGGAAGTAAACGACGGTGGTGCTCAGATGAAAATCAACGAGGTTTTGCGGGTGGCCAGGAGCATTGTCTAAAATAAGGAGGACCTTGAACAGGATGCCCTTCTTACAATACATCTCCACTGCTGTTACAAAATGGTTGAAGAACCAATCCTCAAAAATGGCAACAGTCACCCAAGCCTTTGGGTTTGCCATCCATTCAACTGGGAGACAGGCCTTGGGGATGTTCTTCAGCGCTCAAGGATTCTGGGCATGATATACCAGCAGTGGCTTTAACTTAAAGTCGCCCGAGCAATTGCCTCCCAACAGAAAGGTCAAAACTGTCTTTTGCGATCTTGAAGCCTGGCATAACCTTCTCCTCGGCTATGAATGAACGATTTGGCATTCTCTTCCAGAAGAGAGCGGTCTCATCCACGTTGAGTATCTGTTCTGGAAGAAATCCGTTCTCAATAATCTTTGCCAAAGTCGCTGGGAATTCTGATGCAGCTAATTTGTCGGCCGATGCACTTTCACCTTGGATCTTGATGTTGTGAGACCATGTCGCTGCTTAAACCGCATAAACCATCCTGAACTTCCCTTGAATTCTGCATCTTTCTCGTCTGGAAACTTCATCTTGAGGTCTTTAAACAACACTTTCTCCTGAATCAACAGCTGGCTTATGGGAATACGCTGATGAGTCTGCTGTTCAATCCAAAGAGAAAGATGATGATCCATTTCCTCGTAGATTTTGCCTCTTGTTGATGAGTGTTCTTCATCACTGGAACATCATTTCTGACATTGGCTAAAATCCATGCCTTATCATGAATGATCGTCGATACCATTGTCTGATTCAAGCTAAAAGCACGAGCTATGGTGGCAACCTTTTCACCATTTTCATGGCGTTTTATCATAGCCAGCTTATCTTGCAACAATATAGCATGGCACTTAGTAGCACCAGCATTAGGACTATCAGTAGGAACTTTCTTTGGAGCAATAGGGTACAAATAAAGCCACAAATTCAACGCAAACAAGACGCTGCAATAAACATGCATAAACACAAGTTTGAATCAACTGATAAGAACTACAGCGCCACCACGCAGTGAACGCTGGAACTATGGGTACCGAACGTCATGTAAATTAATAAGTGTACTGTACACAATATTTAAAGAAAGTTTTTAACCTTTTAAATAATTTTATAAATTAATTTACATATCTTAACATTTAATTTTATGGGTTTTTAATATGTTCATTGACTGACGTAACATAAAGTTGCATAAACTGACGTTAGTCGACTTTTATTTTTTCCTAATATTATTAACTAAAAACCGACGTAAGTCGAAACAACGTAAAACGAGGTATGACTATTATTAAAGGAGATGTGTAGCTAAAGAATGCTATGACATTAGAAAGGCATGCTGTCATTTTTCTCATAACATTCCATTATTTACCTGCTCAACTACACTGTCCTATACAGTTCCTACTTTATATATGGATGTAATAGTACCCACAACTTACTGATATTATGGTGAGATTATTATGAAAATATGCAAACATGCAATGGCATCATCGGCTGACTGCTTATGTTTGTGTCTTTCTCAGGCCTGCTGCCAGGTGACAGCACAGCCAATTTCTTGTGGTCACTTAGAGTTCTGAGGACAATAGGAAGTGAAGGCATTTTTTGACAGCCATGGAGAAAAGTTGATTACCCCAAATATTGACAATAAAGATTTCATCGATGGATCCCTGATTGTATCTGGGGAATTCTGCATTATTTCTTTACCAGTACAGCTTATAGTATCATTGTTACATAAATATAGAGATTATTGGTGTTTGATCAGGGAAGAGATCATTGATGATTTCATTGGCATAGATGAAATTTCTTACAATATTTGTTTGGTGATATGCATTGTCAACTTGGTAAATGAATCCTGGTCCACATTTTAAAATGGCAGTATGATTGGCTGAAGAAAGTCCCTGTAGAACATTTGCCATACTTTTAAGATGGCTACCCACATCAGTAATATTCCATCATTTCTACCATAAACCACTTGTACTGCAGGAACACAAAGTTCATCTCCACTTGACTTAACAATGAACATCATTTCTTTGGTGCCTTTCTGTCTTGGCAAAGTAACGTATAAAATAGCTATGTGAATGTTCAGCACATAAATAATTTTCATTTGAAGAAAGACATTTTTGCCCTGTCTGAGTTCCTGACATAAAGCTGTGGTTGTCACAAATTAATTTCTCGGGATTCTATTTACTACAAACCAAATGATCTGTTGCTTTAAGTTGATCTTAACAGGGTTCTTATCTTTGGTTCTGCCAGTTGTGTGTTATTGCTATTATAGACAAGTGATCACAGTTGCATTCAAATTTATAGTAGCTGTATGTAACCTCCATCTTAACTCAAGCATACCGAGTGCACAGTCACTTCGCTTCACGTTTTGTCAAGTATATGGGTAAAATCAAATGCTGAGTTGTTAATAGTTTGTCTGATCTTGTTTTACTCTCAATTGTATCACCAAATGCATGCACATTAAAGCATCCCTATTTAATATTGGAAGTTTACTCCAGACCACTTTCAGAAACAATAGCACAAACAAGAATTGGCCTATGATTTGATTCTGAATAGGCTATAGAATATGCGCACATGAGAGCATTTGCAGATGTAATGTTTTAAAAGATATTTGCTTGGAAAAAGTCCAGTATGCTTAACAATTTGTGCAAAGTGTATTTTTGTAAATTTATGGGGGAAAAAAGTTTGTGCATATATCAATGGAGGAAAAACAAGCCATTGTTTTCCACATGACTGCTCTGAATCTGCAAAAAATATATTCCCTGAGTAACTTTGTTCTGAGATTTCCATATCATACTTATAGTATTTGTATATTTCCTGTAACAGAAATGAAAAGTAAACCACTGGAAAAAAGAGAGAGAGAGAAAGAAAAAACAAAACAACTAGAGCGTGTAAATACAGGTATTTCTCAAAATACTTGTTTCTTGATATTGTTGAGTAGAGCCGGTCAAACATTAGATAAAAAGAAACCATCTGGATGTCAGACTACTATTTAAATTTAATCACTATAACAAAATACAAAGCCATGCTTGTATGTGTGCCTGCTCATATTCACAATAATTGTGTTGAAATTTCTTGATTAAATGCTAATATCGATATTTGTTGGGAACAGTTACCAGTTAGCGTAGTATTTGTACATTTTGCATAATTGATCTTGCCTTTGGCCTGCCTATCTGGCTGGGAAGGTTAGGTGTGTCGAGATCGATCTTTGGACTTGACGCTGAGGCCTTTTTCCCAAGATTGTTTTTTTGCCTGGGGAAACGATCACTCTAACATGGGGCACTTGCGCCCTTAACCCTGGCCACCTTGGCGGCCAGTTACACAAGTTGCTTCGGCACCTCAACACGGCCTTTTAGGCCCTTACGGGAGCTTGCCTCACACCTGGCTTCGGCCACCTCCACACCCTTCTCGGAGATAAACACGCATACACGAACTTTCACACACCCACACGCAAGCACCACACAAAAAGAAAAAAAAAGATCAGAGTATGTTATGGTCTATGATCAGGCTTGCTCTCTTCCCTAGTGTTTTGGGGGCTTTGTTGGATTGACATTGCCAATTTGATAGGCTTGACTGCTGGGGAGGAGGTGCTTCTATTGCAAATTCCATAGCTGGTGGTGCAGTCCCCATTACAGTCCTTGACCTCAAATTGAGGATCATAAGACTGCCTTTGGGCATCACTTGGTGCTTATGCCTTACCCCAAAACCATATGAAAATTTGGTAACCCACCTCTCTCTCTGTAAGGAGTCACACATGCAAAAAAAAAAAGTAAATAATTTATATTTCTTAATTAGGGGGAAAATGTTTAAATGTGTATGATTGCCAGTTTCATATATTATTAACTCCTTGGCACGTCTCTTGTTACCCTGTTCCTAGTACATAATACAAGGAATAGTTTCAAGATGCTTCACTTAGTCACAGAAGGTAAGTCTCTATACTGTCTTATGTTGTAGGAAAGAAAATGATCCACTGATTTCTTTGGCATGTTGTCATTGATGTTTCTCATTTACTGTTACATAGTCTTGTGTGACAGATAATTAAGTACTAGGTTCAAATTAATCCCAGGGAGCAGATACAATTATGCTAATATTATTTCAGCCAGGTTTCGATTAAACATGCATCTCTAGTACTTTGAAATAGCATTTTCAAACAAAGAACATAATTTGGTTCTTCCATACATTCAGTTGAAGTAGAACATCTTCATAATTGCCTGATCAAAAGAAAGACGTTTAATCTCAGCACTCAACGCCAGTTCAAAGTAAAGTTTGCTCTTGTCTTGGTCTTTTAGAAACAAGTAGTTTTTTTGTATGCCTTCGAATTAGCTCAATTGATAGAGATGCATTTGTTTCATCATGGATGTAGCGAAAGGCCTCATTAAATTCTTAGCCAAGTTTTCACTTTTCGTATCTGCCCTTTTGCACCATTTCAAATGGTTTGGTTATCACAGCCCCTATCCCCTCCAGTATTAAACTACCACAAGTCTCTGCTTCGGGTACCTGCCTAACTTTAATTTATAGCGTGATAGAACAGTCTGTTTTTTCAGCCGAAACCAACTTTTATATATTTCGTTAAAATCCCACTTTTGTTTCACGTTATGCTAAAATCCAACTTATTTTAGCACAATTTGGCATTACAAATAATTGTAATAGTTCCATTCTTCAGTAAACTTACTGGACATGATTCCAGCAAAATAATCCTTTGTGTGTAGACACTTTCAGATTCTTTTATGTATGGACTATATATGAAGCACAGATACAAAAAAAAAAAAAAGCTGCTCATCACAGAAAAGTTTGCTTTTTGGCTTTTTTTGGAGTGGGTGGGGTTATCATTAGTGTATACAGGTTTTTCCTAAAAATTCTTTAAATTACTTAACTTTTTTTTTTTTTAATACCAGTACGTACTTTTAAGCTGAAATTGGGGACACTATGTTTTCATCAAGCAAACAAATGCCTGATGTTTATTATAGCAAGTCATCAGGTATGAATGTTTTAAAAAACTGTTGTGAAATTCATATGTTACTTTCATGAATTTTGGTTTTTGTTTAAATGTCTTAGAAGCCTTCATGAACATTTCTGTAGCTATTTGCTTGAATATCTAATCAAATACATAACATGATTCTGTCTATTTTAGCCAGTTTATTATATACAAGTTGTAAATGTTAGAGACACCAAATTTTCTACAGAACCATATACAATCTCTGAAATGCAATTTTTAACAAAGGTGACGTAATGCAAAAATGTTCCAATATTTTGGAAAATGAAGACTAAATGATGGCATATGTTTATTTTCTAATAAAATAGCATGAAAGACATAGGTGCTTCATTATGATGCTTAATGCCAATATCAAGCCCTTTAAAGATGATTTCCTTGCAGTATCTTGTGCTGTTCATAAGAATGCATCCATGATAATCTCTGCCATTTGTGCAAAGCCAGGTTCAGTTTAGTGTTATTACAAACAGCAGGATTCTTTTCACATGCCCAATTTGATTTTAAAGATGACCTATTGAGCTCATAGCAGCCAACCGATTTTGCAACTGTATGATGAATTCTGGCATTGACATCTACAAATATTAGTCTAGTGTCAAAACTTAAAATAGTGACATGCTCTTGAATGTTTTCACTAATTTTTGCATTCAGGGTTCTAGATGGTATAAAGATAAAGCTTACAGACATACAATACATATTCACAATATGGATCTATCACCACAAGCATTGGCCTCAGCAATATCTGGATTATAAGCTTGTTCCTTGCCACCAAACATTCTCTGCTAATGACTGCAGGAGAAACTGACTCATCAGACCAATGAACCTTCCTCTATATACCACAACCATTGATTAACCTAGTTAAGTCTAGCCTGCTTATGTTGATTGGACAACCTTGAATGTTTCTTTGCAGGACAATGGACATGGTAGTCAAGATTATTCAGTCTCCTGGACACTGTTCTCATAAACATCCTGTTGATTCTTTGGAAATTCTTCAGGTCAGTAGTGTTGGTGAAGGTGTGGACATTTCATGAATAATTGTCTTGTTTTTAGGAATCATTTTATGGAAACATCCATTGTGTGTTCTATTAATAACTATTGTAAATAGTGTTACAAGACAACTGATAATGATAATGGTCTATGCCAAGCTGCCTGTCTCCTTGTTTTTGCAAGAAAATTTCATTTTCCATCCAATTTTCTACTATCTCTGGACTTCTTGTTATTTTCTGCACCATACTTGCACAGACTGACTTTTAGACATCAGAATGTGCAAAATTTTTTTTAAAAAAGGATACCTTTGTGAGGTTATGCAATGCTTAGATATGATTTCATTTTAACATCAAAATATTTCATTGCTGGAATGTTTTCTGGTTCTGGTTATTTTGAAGAAAAATCTGGTGCTGCTTAATTTATTCTGAGGTGTATAATACAGTACACTTGATCTCGGGGTGGATCTCTTTAATCACTCAATTATTATTATTTTTTTTAATGTTCACATGTTTTATACAGTAACTATAGTCAATATTCCTTGAAACGTTTTTGTAGTCAAAGAGAAAATGTCAGATTTCTCTGTCTTTCCTATGAAGAAGTATAATTAGCTTTATTTATACTGTATTTTTGTCATTCCGATTTACGTTGGAATGCTAGTTGTATTGCCTATTTTCATAGAAAACTCTCTTTTGCTAGAAGGCGTTAAATACAAAGTTTGGCTTGAGATTTCTAAGCTGGATTTGTGACTTGGAGAAACAACTGTTGCGCATCCTAAAAAAATTTAATCTGTGAGGACCAACCAGTCGGCCTCTCGCATTTTTATAAATATATCAACCAAAGCAAAACTTGGAATTTTTGCTCGTTTCGCTATCGGAAAAGAAACAGCTCTGTCGCCATCTCGTTCAGGTGGGCTAAATTATGTACAAGCTTGTAGGAAATATTTAAATAAAATTCCAATATAATCTCAATAAGTGAAACGCCTATTTCAATTTTAACTAAATAGAAGAAGAAACCGAAAATATACATTGGGGTGGGGGTGTGTGTCGGGGAGAGATGGTTGCGATCGCTGCCATGTACTGAACGGAAGTTTCTCTTGTTGCGCTTCAGTCGTCTTTGACCGCCAGCGCAGTTCTTTGTTTGATGCTATTGTTCTGGAATGTGGGGGAACAAAATCTATTCTGAGATGCGTCGACGCTCTTCTTTTGTGTTACGTGGTTCATCCTGCCCAGCCGCTCCTCAGAATATTTCGGTTGTTTGTGTGTGTCACGTGTACGCGCATGCAAGCCAGGTTAGTATAACTCTTCTCGTAATGAAAACACAAATGGTTTGCGCGCCAGGCCCGAGAAGGGGGGTGGGGGTGGCGGTAATGAACTCAAACCGAGCATCCGTTATTGTTGTTATCAGAACGCGCGCAGCTCTTCTGGAATAATTAGAAACAAACCCTGTCGAGGTGGCAGACCGCGCACGGTGACTAAACGTCTGCCCAAGCAAGTGACTCAGCTGTCCGCCAGACAAAATGCACCGAACTAGGCTGACACCGTGCGTGTCGTATTCCCTCTCCCGTCTGTCTTCCTGCTGCATTTGTGTGACTACATCCTTGTGGAGTGGAAATATAGGGCCGACTTCAGAAATGGTAACATTCTGTAACCAAATGCCAGCCGACTATTTGTGGTATCAGTTTTTAAAGTTCTGAAAGTCTTAACCGTTAGATTGAGAAATTAACTTAATAGAATTATGTAGGGAATCTGTTTCAATTAAAGTTTCAAATATTAGTTTTAAATGGGGGGGATGCCATAATACGTTGAGGAAAAAGATGTTAATTGACACTTTTTTAAAAAAAAAATTAGCCGTCTCAGATTGTACACGCGCGCACTCCTCCTTACTCTGCTTAAGTATTTAGCAGTGAAAAATAATTCCTTAGCAGAAAACAATCGAAATTTGAACTCCAGAGTTCTGTATCTACGGTTCTGTCGGTGCCCTCTTTAAAACCTGAAATACTGTTCTTTGAATAAGCGCAATACGGTTCCACAGACATTCTTTATTCCTCCGCCACAAGCAAATCTCTGTAGCTCACGATAGTGGACTAATAACCATCACATCTATGCCGCGGAGGATTTCAGAAGCGAAGATCAAAGGGAACCATTTATTCACCAAAGACAGAGTAGACAGCAGGAGAAGCGATTTTGACGCAGTTCGTTGCTTTTATATAATGGCTGATTCGCCGATTTTTGTTTCATTGATAAAATTTCCTGCTTCCTTGACGAGATCTCGTAACCCGATCACCGCCTGTATGAGGGAATGAAGGCACGAATACCCCTGGACGGGTAAAGGAAGTGTGGCTTTTGTGTTTTTGGAGATACGGACGACGGTAGTGGGCGGAGACTTTTACTGAATTAGAAAGGGGGGGACGAGACGGCAGCCGTGTTGAGGACACTGAAAATGTGAAATTCTTTCTATTTGAATGCCGCTGTGACGTCTTAATTACTTCGACGGGAATCCGCAGAATGAACTCTCAAACGCCAGATGATTGGGCGGGGGGTTAGCTATCATCGGGTATGGGCAAGTCTATTTCCGGTGTGTGCAGCTAAATTCTCAGCTGATGGGGAAAGTGACACCGGAGATTATGGTCAGCTCGAAAACTCCCGGTGTACTCAGACTTCGGCCGATCTGATAGGGTCCCCAAGACTCTTCATTTGCTAGAATTAGATGAAAGCCAGAGGGGAAAAAAACATACTAAGGAGGTACGCCAAACTGTTCGAATTCGAATTGGTTTCCTCAACCTTAGCAATTCAGGTGTCTATCACTGGACAACCTTTGCCAAAATGCATGGAGACTCTCTCTCTCTCTAGTAATGACGTCATGTTTCTCTCAACTGAGGTCATCTCACGTGCTTTCTTTCGCAGAGATGACTGAAAGGCTGTAAGAATAATTCTAGTTGAATTACTACGAGCAGCTCAAAGATCGAGCTCCGTGCAAAAAAACACCCATTTCTCTACGGACATCTCTACTCCGGTCAGGAAGACCAGCAGAAAAATTGTCGAAGGGCATTTATGCCGGATACATTCTCATTTTAAAGACAAATACCAATTTACTTACAAGGCACATTCATATTCTTCAGAAGGATATCACAGACGTGCTATTTCTTTTGTGTTGCCACAGTCTGGAAGAGGACTCGAGGCATTCAACTTCTTCCCTGAAGATCCAGAGGCTCCGATATGAATCCAATCGAGCTCTTGTGGATGCGTTTAGATTGTCAACCAAGAAAAGCCTATATCTACGCCTCGCCATTATGATGTAACTACAGGAAACTCTCAAGAACATGGAGGAACGGGGACCACGCCGTGGAACAGAATCTCGTTAATTAATTGCCAAACAGGGTAGAAAGGAGTTCTCCGTGCTGTCTTCCGCAACAAACTAACAAGATGTAATAAAAATAGGTCGCTAAATTAATGTGCCACCATTGTTGTCTTTGTTTGCTGTGACTACTCTAGTTGCTCGCAAAGCGCCAAGTTTTAGTGTCTCTTGTTGTTGACAAACTTACAGGCAAATAACATCTTTTACATTTTCAAACGCCGAGCGTTTAGTTATTTTCTGTCATATAATAGACGAGAGGAATCTTTGCATACTTTTCTTTATTGGTGTATTCCAACTTTTGATTTCTCTCTCTCTCATGAATTCTGTCGCGATCGTTTTGGTTTTTCTAGTCTTAAGCTACCCTATCTACTTTTGTTTGTGGTTTGGCACCAGAGCTCCCAAATGCCAGTTAGACAAAGTTGTTTAGATTAAACAGTTAAAAGATATGGCCCCTAATTTTCGGTAAAACCTCCACAGTGCACGATGCTTCGTTTGCGTTCCTGAAGGACACTTGTGAAGCAGTTTACTGGTAATTACAACCGACGGCTCGGTACCTGTCTACTGCTGAGTAATGAATGCTTAGACAATGGTAACGTATTTCATACGAATGTTCGTTCGTTTATATCGGCTCGGCATAATCTGAGAAATATGTATCTGGTTAAAGTCCTCTTCTAGAGGGGAAGAGAAAAAAAGGGCTAGAAATATCTAGCAATAATGGATGTGTAGTTAGAAGATGGATTGGTCGTATTATCTAACATTTCTTCATAGAAGCAGTTCCAAAACAGATAATTTTTAGTTAATCTCATTTTAGACAACCGCTTCCACTTCGTGGACACCAGATTTTTTCAAACAAATAAAGGTTCAACTGAACTGTTCAATATCAAAACAGAGAAAGGGGGAAATATTTATAAACTTTGATCAAGTGGTCTGCCTTCCATATCTTATCTATTTCCGTTTTGGTATGAAATTTCCGGGCACCTACTACCTACATACCTACCTGCCGCCTTATCGCTAGTTATCCACTTTTCTGCGCGAAAAAGAGCAGTGCCTATCCAAAATTAAACGACCTCTAGGGGGGAGTCGAATTACAACGAGGGTTGTACGTACATCTGACACCGGTGTGCGCAAATATAGAACACCGTCTGGCACACACACACACCAGGGCCTTTCTTCCTCTGCTATCTTCAGTATGCATCCAACTAGAACGCGTTGGTCTTTAACGAACTGTGCATTTCCTACTGTTATATATTGGATAGGACCCTGCTACGGTTAGCTCAGCTTTCCTTTATGACTTTTTACCTGAACACCTGAATAATATACTTCTTACCTGTATACACAGTAAACGAAGCGAAACACAAACGTTTTCATTCAATTCTCCCCATCCTCTCTCGTTCTTAATACCCTAAGATTGGATTGCGTGCAATTACTAAGTTCTCAGACCTGCCTCTTGTTTCCTCGGAAGGTTCAGGTCGAGGAAAACAGATGTCGCCGAATAGTTGGTAGTTGAATGCGCAGGCAAATTAAAACATTTGCAACGCTAGAATGTACCCCAATAAATAAGATGGAATTTGAATACAAAAAAGAAACTCAACAAAAAAATCATTTCCAATTATATATACAGTAGCACCTTGCGTATTATATATATATATATATATATATATATATATATATAACTGTTTAGAAACAAAAATTATAATTCTTATTAGCAATCGTCAGAAGAAATTTTCTGCTAAATCTGTTAATTAGTGCGTGACAGGAAGTCGCAAGTGCGCAAGCGCATCATTATAATGTCTGGCACAATTTCATTGACGATGCTCTGCGGTTTCCTTTATTGTTGAAATACCATTTGCAGTCTTTTAGTAAGTAAACAGACACACACCAACTGAACTGTTAACGTTAATAATAATAAAACTACGATAGATATGAAACAGGGACTGGTAACATTTTAGATTGAATTATATATCGATAAGTTTTACCATTCTGGAATCCACAAAGCCTTAATTTAAAATAAAATTTAAATATTCTAGTTCTCATGCGTCTCTTGATTACATCACGTCTTTATGCTGTGTCATTTCGGTTCTCTCTTGTGTTCCGAGCCCAGAACACAAATATAGAAGTAGCTGTGCCGTCCCGTGTTTGTCTAAACTATCGGCTAAGCCGAGTTGAGTAAGAGCATGCGGTTCCGGTTGGGAGCCTCCGTGTGTCGCTATCGACGACAGCCACACCTCGAAGTTTGCTTAGCACTTACTACTGGGATGGTCTGTCAGAGGACACGAGCCTCAAGCAGACAGGGTGACCGATTAACACTGCTTCCTGTTAGCTCTCTCTCCGCCCGCACCAACTAAATTGTTTAATTTCTTTCTTCCGTGCAGCTTCTGAATAAATCAGCTAAATTAGATTACTGTTTGGTTTATAAACAGACTGCCAAAGCATTATAATAAATGGTACTAGCTTCGAATCCCCCCCAAATTCTGAATATTCAGTTGAATTTGTTCTACTAATTACTCGTCTCTCAAAATGCTTCTATTCTTGTTATTTGTATAAAATGAGTTCATGCGAAAAATACAGGAAGCCACCATCACTTATACAAGGCTCCCTGAGATAAGGAAATATGAGTATGACCATATTTCACTCATCTCTTGTTATTTGATGCAAGATAAGTGAACAGTGTGTATAATAAAAATCGACTGTTGAGTAAAAGTATGATATTTCTAATTTTGTTTCACGTCTGTCTTATAAATTTTGCTACATGGCACTTTTAATATCGTGTAAATGAATGACGTTTCCTGACGCCATGTTTTTAGTGAGTGGTGGCTCGTATGAATGCGGGAAGAATATATTGCAAGGATAGAAATAACCTCCAGGAGAGATTGCACCGTTAGTATTTTTCAGCTGAAGATGAATGAACGTCTTTTTTTTTTTTCTTTAAAAGAAAAATAAATAAATAACGAATATTAATTTTATCGTTGTTTCGAGTTAAGACCGGCCAGCCTGTTGGAAGTACCCCCGTGGAGTTGCTGAGATGGTGTTATTGACACGTTTCTTTCCTAACTATTGTTCCATTATCAGCAGCATTATTATAAACACTAAAACAACAAACAAACACACACGGGTGACTGGTCGACGCCTCTCGATTCTGTTCGTTAGGATAGCGGTGAAGGCTTTTCAAAGTTCTGATGAAAACTGAATGTACGGCGACCGAAAAGTATTAGCTTTTGCATCGCGATTCGTTTGAACGAGTTAGAAAAGAAATAGACTAGAAGAACGTGGGGAAAACAATGACGACTTATTCGCACCAACCCAGGAGAGACATGGTTCGAGTACAAAGCGCTGGGTGGGTCTGTGAAAACAGATCCCAGATTAGTTTCACGATCTGCAAACTGAAAGTAGCTATCGCCCTGTAACACGAGTGAGATCATTCTAGAAAAAAAATATATATATATATCATTCATTTGCATTTTTTTCTTGATAATTATATAACATTCTCTATAAAGTAACATTTTAGAGGGAAATTTTAAATTTTGAGAGCGGACTACTAACCATTTTAAAAAAGATTTTTAAAAGATTTTTACGAAATGTATTTTCTCGAAATTTACTATTTAAATAATTCTAAAAAAAACAACAACAACAGCACAGATCAACTTAATTCAGAATTTCAATTAAAAATTATAAAAGAAAGAAATTATTAAAAATTTAACAAATATTTAGTAATAGAGTAATAAATACAGTACCAAATGAAATAGGGCACCTGTGTGGAATCATCATTTTGATTTTTCGTTATGTATGAATTCCTCTCAAAGTCCCGTTTCTACAAAAAGATCGGGGAGCTCTCATTTATCCTGAGCTTCATGTTGTGGACCGTTTTATCCAAACTCCGGAGCCTCGGTTACCGCAGCGTTTAATGTGACTGTCTTCAAAGGCGACAAAACCCCCCGTGAGTGAGGGTTAGACGAACTGTTGAGTGCTCCCGGGATCTGAAAGGATATCTGTCTGACTGAAGAGAAATCCAAGCAAACTACGCGGTGTCTGGTAGGTGACCTGAACACGGGTACCAACTAACAACCCCATCCCAGGTAAAGAGAGAGATCGACTGAAGTGCGTCGCTCATTAGTAAGAGTGAATTCGCTCGGGTGCTGTCCGCCATTCAGCCAGTAGATGACAAGGCTCATCTGTTTAGGCGGGGAAATCCGGGTTGGGTTAGAACAGTGGAATGGAGGGAGACGGTAACTTCTCGTTTTCTAACAACAACAACAACAACACACGCGTCAACCTTATTTAATAATATTAGTGGATAAGGAAGACGACATCAGAAGCAACGCGAAGGAATTGTCTCTTACGTGATTGATATTCATTACCTGGTCTAGGAAAAAGTTATATGACTTAGCATTACAGTTGGAGTTTGAAGTTTGGTCAGATTATTTTAATTTTAATGATTTACCCGATAACACTACCAAAAAAAAATACAAAACTTATTGTGTGTGTGTGTGTTTACTTGGTAACGTCTTAAGGGGCCTCTGTCAACATTGGTTACCAATAGTTACAGAAATTAGTTTTTCTTACAAATTCCGATTATTATTATTATTATTATTATTATTGTTATTATTATTGTTATTGTTATTATTATTGTTATTGCTGTTGTTGTTGTAAATAACTCCTCCACCTAGCGGAAATTTAAAAAGATAAAATCAAAAGAATATCGCTTACGCAAGCCAAAGGTAGAGAGAGTCTAGCATCACACACACACACTGTCTATTATGAAAGACGTCTCTCCAAACGACAAACAAGGAGTGAAAACTGGTAAACACGTGACAATGTACTGCTGTCATAATTGATAACTGGTTATATACGTTCTGCGTGAATGGTTTCCTTAACGAGTAGCCTTGTCAGCATCAGCGAGCCTAATCTCTGTTTCCATCACGATATAGATTTTGTAAGTTGGCGTTCAGCAATTCGGCTAAAGGCGAGACGGTGCTGATTCGTGAGGTATCCCACCATGTAGACCGAATTACAGGGTTTGAACATCACCTAGGGATGTACTGCTCAAGTATCAACTATCCCCGACAATATGTACACACACTCTCCCTCTCTCTCTCTCTCGATTACTTCAAAACAATCATTTTCCGACCTGTATTATTTCTCTACCACAGCCAATGGAGATTTGCCAGCCCCTGAATGTCCGATCTATAAATATATTCTAGCGTGCGCCGATCTGGTACAACAACTGTTTGTCTAAATTTAAATATATAAACAAATGATGTGAAGAAATTCGTCGTGCACACAACTGACAAAACACCCAGGTTTATGCGAGAACAATAAGGAAGGCTAATCACAATCCCAGACCCTTTAAAAAAAAAAAAAATACAGCCCTTAACACCGACTGCAGACAAAACAAAGAACTCGCGTGGTAGTAACCGAAAAACTGGTTTGGGAAGTAAAGAGTTTAGGAGAAAATATTGATCGGAACAAATTAAAGGCTGGATATTTATCAGAGAGAAAACAAACAAACAAACATCAACAAAAACCAACTTGGCGGGTGGTTATAATCATTGTCTCCAAATATCTCTATCCTAACAATAGACGTTTTAAGGTTAAAACAAAAGCTTTGTTAATTTCTTTCTTTTTTTTTTTAGTGTAAGAAATCTGAGGTAACACGAACAGAAGTGGTAGACTTCTGTACTGTTGATATATAGATGCTCTTTTTTACTTAATGTGGAAGCTGACTGTTAATATTTTTAAATTGTCAACGCGATCTCCAGCAGCACAAAAAGGACACAATGAACTTTATCGCTGTATTGTGTTATTGACGTCGCCAGGGGAGTGGGGCAGTTAACTAATCCACAGCGAATCTCAAAGGAATTACAAGGAAAGGCAAACTCTTGTGTAATAAGGGGTTTCCATTTATCTATTTATTTTCGTCCGGCTGTCCATTACTTCAACAAGGTGCTGGCTGTTTACTTCGTTTGTTATTTAAGAACAACAAAGGACTAACCTTTAAGTTCATTGACTCTGCCCCCCCTTTTAAAATAAATGACTTGTTAATTTGGGAATTATCTGGTTGCTGTCCCCACACCCACCCCCCAACACCCCACAGTTTATTTTGCATGCGGTGTTTTCTTCAGAAATGCTGCTGGTGATATTCAGAACAGGTGAGCAGGTGTTCCCGATATTTACAAACAACCAGTCATATTTAGGTCAACATTGTTTTCGTACCAGACAGAGGTGTGTGTGTGTGTGTGTTGGGGGGGGGGGGTGACACAGAGCCTTTGCGCATGCCTCTCTGGAATTGGTTTGCAGCCACGGGAGGAAGTACGATTCTCGAAACAGCCCCGGCAGTCACGACCGGGGCATATTGAAGGGACGTAACTTTGCAGACATTTTTGCTCGTCTGGAAGTAATAAACATAATGATTCATTTTCATATTTAGAAGTAAATATAATTACTAATCCATCCTTAAATACTGATTCACGCTTGTGATTCGAAATTTACTTTCCCAATGATTTGAAAGATGAAAAGGATGAAACGAATTTATTATAATATGTAATTAAATATCTTCAATTCTTCTAGCGTAAAATATGTCTTATGTTATAGTTGTAATATGTATGGATGGATGGATGGGTTCGTGCATCGTGGTTGCTTTTGTTTGCTCTTGCGAACAGCTGCGAAAGGGGAAACTGTATTATCGAACACCTTTGATCGAAGGGAGGAAATCCATCATAGTGTCGTCTTCTCCAAAGGTGCTTGCTGACGGACGTCGGCACATGAAACTCCCTCCCACCTGCAGAGGAAAGAGAACCGGGGCCAAAGATTTAGCCGCACGGAATTCATAATTCACTGAACGAAAAATAAAATAGAATTTCAACGCAATAGGTTCTGGTGGGGCGAGGGACACGAGGAAACACGCGTACACTTAGCATAATCTCCCAGTAATCCCGCGAACGTCCGCGAGTTCCATTAGAAATGACGCTATCCTATTATTGCTGTTAGTCATTAGTCAGGCGGGATTTCGACCATGTTCGAGACGACACCGCTGGCCTGTATTTCTCTAAATAACGTTTCTGAAACCTCTCTATCTTAAAACGCGTTCTGAAGCCAGTTAAGAGCTGTATGTCATTATAGGAGGGCAACAGGTGAACAAGGTCATTTCCTAAGCAAATCTGTGTTTACCATTACACTTATCTCCCCTGAATCACCAATTATACGTGATGAAACCAATTCCATCCACCCTTTTACTCGTTGTAATACAATTAAACTTTATTTACATTTGATTTAAATTTGAGGAACGGACTATCTTCGTTAAAAACAGTTATTAAGTTTAGAAATTAATGCATAAAAGTTTAAGAGGGGGGAACAAAGTATGCCATTACATCAATAATAGTAGTGCGGACGTGAGATAAAGTTTCCTTCCAGTATGAATCTCTTGGTAGCGAAGGGTGGGCGGGCCCCAGACGGAAGGGGCCATGCTACTGTTTAAATTAATTAAATTGACAAATGCTTGTTATTTAATTATTAATTAGTAATGAACATTTTTGGTGTGTGTAGGGGAGGAAGGGGACACATATGGGGTGTGTGTGTCCCCGGACGTCGTTAAAAGGGCCACCAGCCCCTGCTTACCGCTGACCAGACGAGACCGGACTTTTCTTGTCAGGGCATTAGTCGTTCACCGAGTATCAGCCGTCCGTTGTTTGTCCAAGCGCATTACCGGAAAACCAAAATCCCCTGGACGTCTGGAGAGGACCAAACAACGGGATGGCAAGTGATGGGCGCACCTGAGAAGCAGGAGAAGGTTGTCATGGTTGTTGCGCTTAGAAACCCGTAAGACGCCCACGACGGAACTAATGCCGTGAATAGCATCGTCATCTTTGGCCAGACGCGCCGTGGAACTTCAGAAAAGGGTGGAGTCTTCGCAGATCAGGCAGAAGTCAGTTCCCGATGCACTGGGTCGGGTAAGAAGCCCACTGCCAGGATAATAGCATCGCCCGGCTCGTAATGGTCTGGGGATTTGGTCGTGGTGGTAGGCGACGAGAGGAGCACGAAGGCGCCGGGCGCGCAAGCAGCTTTACTTTTACACAGACGAGCTAAAATCTCAGCCCCAATGAACATCAAGAAGACGCGGGATGCAGAGGTCCGTGAGCCAGGGGCGGCGACTCGATACAGACTGCAGCGCGTTATTCTACTTATGACTCGATGGACGATGTGTTTTCACCACCCGTCTGCGCCTGGAATGGTTTTCTTTACGATTATCTGTTCGTGTTGGCGATTAACGGAATTCTGTCGATTTCTAGATGCTGCAGTGATACATTAAAACAAGCGGATTTATTTACGATTTGACGCAGCCAGTAGATTCGTGCCACAGGTGCATTATTACTGTCTGGTCGGCATGGCTACCATTGCTCCCGTACAAACGTCACGTGTTCTGTTGGCAGTGTTCAAGGGAAACTATGGGCTTTTCCTTCTAAGATTTATTCCCGATCTTTCAGCCTCGGGTAGAACGGAAATAATGGGGCTCTTTCTTAAAGATGGGCTCCGCTGTCCGGGTTAGTAATAGTATGCAAAGGCGTAGGGTGGGGAGATTGACTTATATATGGATTGGGCGGGAAGGGAGAAATAAGGGCAATCCTCTTTTATTGCCTTGGCGTTGTGGGCAGGAGGCCTTGAAGATGTGGGCGAGAGTTGGCGGCGGCTGGCGCAGAAATGCGGTCTTCTAATACGTAATTCCGCCCACCGAGGTGTCAGATATTGGCAATGCAACAAATACTTCTAATAAACGTTAAAAAGGGTCTTAGTTTTAATTGAAGGAAACCATTTAAAACGCTGGGTGCGTCACTTTCCTAGTCATCACGACGATTATTTTTTTAGCGGTAGTTTGTTTTGGCACCGGCATGAGGCGCCACTAGTCGCTCGTTAACACACACACACACACAGACACAGAAGAAGAGGGATCTGCACGAGGTCTGAGAACAAGATCTGTTTCGGACACTTTCCAAAACCAATGCTGTCGATATCTGATGAGAGTGGGGCAGTATGCTGCGCCGGGTTCTACCGCTGCCAGATGTTAGACGACTAAAAAAGCGAACAGACTGTGCATAAAGTCAGCGGATCGATGGATCTGTCGTATTGGTATCGATTCTATGGTTTCGTTTGGGGCGTTTGATCCGGCGGGTCCGCACACAAAGCTGGGCGTGGTCGGCCCCTGGGCTGATCGTTTCCGCTGTTGTTTTTGCAGCCCCTCCCCTGAAAATTCAGGCACCTTATTAACCGGTCTTCGCTGGTTCTGAGTCATCCTCGATAAAGTTAGAAGCGGTCCCTCCTCTAGTGATCGCTGAATCGATCAGAAACCATCGACAAGGCGGAGAGGACGTGATGATGGCTGCCTCCTCTCCATCATATCTGAAGCCTGAATATAAACCACTGACCAGATATTGAAGCTGCTCCGCTTCGCCACCTTCAAGAAAGGAGAGAGGGGGGGCGTCTCAGAGACAACAAGGGATCCTAATTCGAACGGCAACTCTCCACGCGCCTTCTCGGTCTGTTTATATGGTCACAGTCAAAAGTCGGCCACACTGAAAATACGCGCTAACCGAGGGAGTTGTCATTCTTGAGCTCTCTTCCGATCAACGATCAGAGCAGTTTAGTATAAATCGGTCGATTCGGCGTGCACGGCATGCTGGGTATTTATTCACAGGCGAACTATAAGTTTTAATTCGAGGCGATGGTCTTCTTTCTAACGGCTGAAGCTTTGAACAAAATGAAAATTGCTATTACACCTGTATTTTGCGCTTGTAGTGGTAGTAGTAAAACATCGATGCTATCTCTACAAGAACCTCAGTTATTCATAAACCGTCCACTAGGCGACAGAAGACCTTTGTCGCGAGACGGGGGCGAGAAAAATGTCTGCAGTGAGTGCGCCGCTGACTGCATACTTTCGGCGTTTATAGACTTCTGGTACGGTGGACGAAGCTGGGTTACTCTTCGTTACCTCTGTTGTGTTCTCTCTGGCGCCGATTCGCTGCATGGCCCAAAATTTCGCCTCGAGGTGAAACAGCAATTTTGCCGACAACGATGGCTTCACATTCAGAACTCTTCACTTAAAACAAAAGGTTTTCTCTTAATGCGCAGACATTTTTATTGTACCAAACGTAATTGTTTTACAAAAGAAAGTTATCATTTCCAAAACTTCTAACAAATTGGAAAACCATTAAAGAATAAAATATGTTCTTTTGTAGTTTACTTCTTCATAATTCGTGGTTATCGAAATGCTTATTTTTCGTGAATAACAAGACTACGGGTCAACGATCAGCAATACACACGAACAGTGGTGAAGACTTACTATTGGTACTGTAGTAGTGATAAGGTCAGTTGGTACCGCAGCAGCTCTGTGTCCTTTGGTCTTGTAGAGATTGATTCCCCGTTTCCGTGGCTGTCATCGTTCTCGAACAGCTTGGTTTACGCCCTTCGGTTTCCCCGGCTCCGAGATTTACTCCCCTTCTCTCCAGTTCTCGTGGCCGATGGCCGGCTGCGGCAGTCCTGGGCTGTGCACCGCGTGCTGTTGTAGATGGCGCTTCCCGGAGGGTGGCTCAGCCACAGATCCACCCTGTCCAGCTCCACCCCGTAAACGTCGGCGCTCTTGACGACCAGATACAAGACGTGAAATCCGGCGGAGATATTCCTCGCTTCGCCCACGGCGCCGCTCGAGTTGAAGACGTTCCAGAGCGACCCGCCTCCGCTCTGGGAGCCGGTTCGGATCATTGCCAGGGTCGTCTGGTTGACGAGAACGTCGACCCGGTCGGCCCCGCCGTCATTGGAGTACTGGAGGTTGCTGAGGGAGATATCGAAATGTCCTTCCGTACAGAAGCACCAAATCAATACGTCGTTCGTTACTAGATGCACTGACTGGTTATTAGAAGCCTGGGAGCGGTACCGAATTACCATGTCTTTGCGTTTCCCCTTGACAAGGTCCTCTACTTCCACGGTCATGTTGTGGTGGCATCGAACCGTCACCATGAGCGAGCAGACGACAAGCAACGGTAATCTACTCATGGTCTCCTCGTTGGTTCGTGATGGAGACCTGCGCGCTCGAAGGTAGAAGGCCGGCTTTTATAAGGTGTGCAAGCCTAATTAATTAGGAGCCTGCTGCTCTACTGTCATGCAGCTTTTCTTTGATGTAAATACATAAATAGCCAAGTTAAAAAAAAAGAAAATAAGAAGTCAGTACATTAGCTGCCAGCTGTCTAGCATTCCACCATCCCAGACGGTAGTCTTCCGCATCTTCATGCTTAGAGGCGCTGCCGTGCAAGACGATGTACTAAACTTGGCAGATATAAACTTAACTTCCAGCAGAACTAAGAAAAAAGGTCCCCAGATTGAAAGTAGAGTGAGTGACAGCACCAACTGCTGGTTGGTGGTGACCCATTACGTCCAGATGCGCTGAATATGACTAATCTGTTGATGAATTCATAGGGATTCCAAATATTCATTTGGACCTGTTTATTACAATATTTTATTTTTTTTTTTAGTTGCTTAGTGAGAAATCTATTTCTTATAAGCGACAAAAAGAAAGAGAGCTCGGCTGGTAGCGCGGTGGTTCGTCTCCTGGACTGTCGAGTTCGAGTCCCCGTTGAAACCAGCTCGGTTTGGCATGACTCCCTAAAACGGTTTATCCCCTCTTTTCTTCACCGGCCCGCCGTGTGGGTTTCCTCCCGCATCTGGAAATAAAGAGTTCTGGTTTGATTTTCTCGGTACATGTAGTGGAGGCAACTCTTGACCATCGCCTAAGATCCCAAGCGTGCCATACGCGGTTGCTTTGTCTCCGAGGCTGATACCTGCCGTTTCTAGCTCGGTGTTGTGAGACGCCCCCTTGTTCTCGAAAGTTCGGACGAGGTTCGCCAAGAAAAAGAATCACGAGAGAGGAATGCTGCCGTCTTTTCGAAATTGGCTAAGCGTTGCTCGAGACTCTAAGGAACTTCCCAGCTTTCGGAAACATCTGTGTTGTCGGGCGTTTGTTTGTACATCACAGTTGTATTGTACTGCGCTCGTTTACACGTCACAGTTGTGCAAAATGGCGTGTACGATAGGGTTCAGACGTCGCTATTTTTCCTATTCCACTCGAAAAGACCTGAAAAGCACAAAACTTGCGGTCTCCGAAGCATTTGTATTATAATTATCTCTAGGGTGTCTTTGGTAATTTATGGCTGGTAGCTTTATCATCGAAAGGGAATCATTCATAATTTGTGAGAATCTCTGTTGTCTGCGTTCATTTATCTTTCTACTCTCTCTATATATTTGCTGTAGCACCAGTACCATATCACTATCACGTGAGTGTGCAGATCCCTCTTCCCCTGACTCTCTCCAGCCTACTCCACTGCCAAATGCCAATTGTTTGGTTGTAGCAGTTAAGTATGTGCTGTGCAACCATAATGAGAATAGATTTTGTACTTTACCACCAAAGCAAACTTATTTCCTTTTTTTTTTAATGTTGCCATTATTCTTCTCTGTTTATACGTCACAACTTACTTTTTTTTGTTAAAAATTAACCGGCTGGCGAACCGCTACAAAAATAATTTATTGACAGATAATTTCTGAAAGTAGAATACAACAACATTAGCATTTTGCAACGTCATAAAGCGTCAACCATTGAACGATAAACATGGTAAAAATTTAATTAACTCTCTGAAGTCTATTTTGCACTAAAGATGATATTGTTATTAAACATAAACAAATGTAAAGATCTTGGTTTATAACTATTACTATTTTGAAAACTTGTTGGTTTGTATGAGGATGGTTGTAGATACAATCTACAAACCTTTCTTAACTGAATCATGTAAGTAGTTTCCAGCTGATCTTTCAGCTCCCATCCCTGAGGAAGATGAAAGGCTTTAGATTTTGTAAATGGCCTCCGCTTTCCGTTACCTTGTAAATCGGAAAATTTTTTGCCAGTTTGGAAGAATGGGGAACAAACAAGCAGTAAAGACGAGGAAGGGGGGGGGCAGCCGAGAAAGTTGCCCCGCCCAGGAACGACCAAGGGGCCCACAAATATTCGAATGGCATGTGATAGTTTTGCAGATTAGTTCAAAAAGGACGCCTTCATCTGAATTGACTGAGAAAAAAAAACGCGCCATCGTGTTGCTAGATCTGGACAACATTCCCTGAGTCGATAGCGTCTTCAGACAGGAAACAGTTCTCAGGGGAATCTGCACGCCACTGGTCGCAGTTGCATCAGCTGAGCGATCATCCATTTGTCAAGCTCAAATGACCCAGGACAGATTAGATGACCTTGCCTTCTCGAGTATCGACAAGAGCATGACGAAACTGGTAAAATAAATATTATTACAGCAGATGTTTAGAAAGAGTGAATTATTAAAAAAAAAAATAATAAAAATAAGTATAATTTTTTTTTAAAAAAAAAAAACAAACAACGATAATGAGATATTTCACGGATGTAACTCGGCAGCAGAAGGATTTATGATCGCGCACCTGCTGTTTTTTAGTCATACCTTAAAAAAGATTTATTTCCCTCCTCCTTTGCTGCTTGAAGCGGAATCCGGATTCCTGAAATTGGTTAAATGTTTGGTTGATGTGACAGTCGGGTAGTCCCGTACAGAGGTGCCAGGTAAAATTGGTTTAAAAATGGAGGTTTGATCGCTATTGGCAGTGTTAGCAAACACCAGTTACGACAATTATGTACAACGTCGTCGTTGTGTACTTAGCCGAACATTTATATTTATTTGTGCATAGTCAAAGTGATCAGCTGACTTCTGGGCCCGGTTAACCGAAACCGTGCTGGTCGTGTGGTGCGGTCGTCAACTAATCTCGCATTGGCGTGCTACCCTCGACTTTCTCGGTTATCGAGTCACAACGCACGCGCTACAACTGCGCGCGCACTTTAACCCACTGCCGGGCAGAGCTTAATATTAATACTTGCTTAGCGATTAGGAAGACGGTTGGTAGCCGTTTTGCTTTAAGCCGAGAATACCAACGACTGGCGGCCTATGTATCGCATAATAAGCGAGTGTTTGTTGTTGTTTTTCCTTTCTTCAGTGACTGTGTTGCTAAAAACTCTGCCCCGATTCCCGCCCACTTGGTTAACTAGAACAGGGGAGGCGTCGGTAAACAGTGTGTCACAGCCGAGGCCAACCCGCCTGTCCTTGTGAAAACTGCGGTTAAGCCGATGAGAAATTACTCCGCCGAGTCTGCAGTCAGTCGCCTCCTCGCTTTCTGCATAGTTCAGTAACGAAGTGAAGCCACGGCGCTTCGGGTTAGCTAAGTGAAGAGGGGTAATAGCTGAAGACTATTAACGCCGAAGAGACGAGGGCTTCTCGATGGTGCGGTTACCAGAGCTGGACTAGTGTAACTCTGAAATCGTATTACCAGTATCTGATTATTGTGGTATACTTTCTCAACTAATTCATCGATTTGGTTACGTAATGAAGTATAAACAGACACCAGTTGTGCAATTCTATTGTTGACAACAGGACGTCTGCTAAATGCTTATTAAAGATAAATGGAATTATTGTGATCTCTTCATGAACGTGGTTTGCTACTAACAATATCAGTCAAGTGTTGTTTGTTGTTGTTGTTTTACGTCTAATTTTTAAATAAATACTCGGGTACGTTAATAAATGGCGTTCTTCGATTACACACCCTTTGAAATAGCAAACCAATGTCCACCCACTCTTCGCAGACAAATTATTGTCAATACGAGTTGAGTGGCAGATTGACAAACCAAAAAAACAATGCCGTTAATTTTGACAGCAGTTATCAACGGAATTACCTCCCTTATTTTAAAACCCATGAAAGTCAAAACAGACAGAAAGGGCAAGGGTTTATACTGATGCCCCGCCCCTGTACTGGGCGGACACTCGCGGATAGAAAAGCCGGGGCTGATTCTGGCGTAACTGTTAGCCTACAAACAGCGGCAGATGTTGGCTTTAGGCTCGGCAGTGGCCTCTCACCATACTGCACACTGCGAGACCAGAGAGTGGCCGGCACCTGGCGGAGATGACTAAGCGACACAGTCCGACGTCAACACGCAACGCTAGTTATCTTCTCCGGAACTGAGCGACCCCGCAGACTCCCTCCTAATCCGCCTACATCTTCGCACACGATCCGTTACCGCTTGGTCTGTACACTGACCAGACACGCGGTGTAAGCCAGTTTAGGAATGTCTAGATGTCATTAAACTCAAAACGAGATGACTCACATCCAAACGTCGGTTCAAGGGAAGATGACACAGGATGTTGTTGCTTTTTAAGTACCTTGTCTATCAGTTTCATGTCTAGCCCACGAAGAAGGTACCGTCAGACTGTCAGGTTTAGGGTCCCCCCCCCGATCGTCGTCTTGTCCCCATTTTGGGAAGATCGGCGCCATTGACAGCTTCGCAGCTGCGGGTTGAGCCGTTGGTGCCATCGTCTTATCACCGACGAGTCTAGATTCTGTCTAAGCATCATCGATGAACGAACGGGCTCGAGTCTGGAGACGAGCTGGGGAACCAGTGGATGGCCAGGTGCGCCCTCTGCCAGCGGGATTGATTGCCGAAGAACCGACCTAGTCACCATTAGGAGCGGTGCCATGGGAATGGTCTCGACCGTCCTCACCGTACACCTGTTGTCAGGTCTCCGACGTCAGTCACGTGGTTTGGCCCCGGACTTACATCCGACCAACGGCTCGGGGACATCTTAGGGAGCCGTGTTCCTGGTCACCAGGTCCGCCCGAGCTGGACGTGGACCCGGTCGAGGAATGGCGCGACATCCCACGGCGACAGCTGATTTGGTCGGCACAAACACCCGCTGGAGCTCGTGTACCGGGGTCAATCGGGGCCACACACCTTAATCATTTCCAGACTCCATCCTTACCATTTCCCTTATGTCAGACAGTCACTTATACTTTAACTAAGCTTCCGCTGACACAATGTTTATTTTATATGGAGAATTTAGACCGACTCCGCGTGCGCAAACCTACCACACTAACGCCACAGTCTTAGAAACGACGCTGGCTGGCTGGTTATATTTTTCTGTGAAGGGTTAATATTATAAGTCGCAGATTTTATGAGCTGAAAGAAACAGTCGGAAGCTTTAAGCTAATATTTTTTGCCCAAATAAAATATCGGCATCTATATTTTACTGAGGTATTTCAAGCGAAAGCATTATTTAGAAAAATCAAATGAACAAGAAGATTACTACTTTGAAAGTAAAGTATTATCATTTAATGTTTATATACACTATCGGCCAAAGGTATGGGAAAAACAAAATTATGAGACAATTATTATTTAAAAAAAAAATAGTATAATCAATTTATTTATCACCATAATATTGTGAACGTAAGATTCAATACATAGATAATAAAAAAGCATATCTAATAAAACTTTCATTTCATCAGAATAACCTATCTGATCTGGTAAAAGACTATCAATTAGATTGTAACATCTACATACATATTTAACAGAGTTCCATGCTGTCTGTTGTGTAACGTGACATCATATACCAAACTATGTTCTGGAGGACATCCTACCTTTCTTTGCTTTCCACATACTGTCTGCATAATTTGGACGTGTACCTAAGGTCATTATCTGCTGCAGAATAAACGTTGCACCTAACATTCAGCTGCCAGAAAGAACTGCATGTCTTTGCAAACCCTGTGGTAATGTTCCATTACTTGTACAAAGATCACCAAGTGCAACTAAAACACCCCAAACCATTATGCTGCCTTCTCCATATTTAAATTGTTCTAAAAAGCATTATCCAACATGTCTGCGCACGGACTCTCCATGACTCATTAGTCCACGACCTTTTATTCCAGTCTTCTATACTCCAACGTTCGTGTAAATTTGCCCATTAAATCTTTTCAAAGCTCTTTTGATGAAACCAAAGTTTTTCAAAGTTTATTAGTTATGTGTATTTTTCTGCATCCATGCATTTAATTTAAATTTACTACGACAAGAAATAAATTGGTTATACTATTTTTTTTTAAAATAATTGTCGCCATATTTGTGTTTGTTTCCAAACCTTTGGCCAATAGAGTATACACATATATACAAATTCATGCATAAATACGGCCCTTGCAAAGTCCCGACAGGAATATCATATCATTGAGGCTTTGTAGACGTAATCAATGCAGAAAATAATAAAAAGCAACCAAACAATGTATCTCAACAAGGGAAGTCGATGAAGAATTTATGGTAATATTCTTCAACCTTACACCAACAAATTGTCTTCTTGCATGGCACAGAAAGCAAAGGGCTTTCACGTAAAACAGTAATTCTTTTACAATATGTTTTCTATTGATTTACTTTCTTGCATAATTTTATGTAAATATAAAATATAATAAATTGATAATAAAAAAAAATTTTTAAATTTTCCTTTAGGTTTTCTCACTTCAGATTTATGTTTACATAATAAGTTCCAATATTGTACATAAATGCATACGTACCACGTGCACGAGTATATCATAATACAGGAAAGTCTCACTTGACACCCTTAATACCGTGTTAAGTGAAATATAATTTCCAATAAGAAAACATGTAAATAGGTAGTGATGAGTGCCGGTGGATGAAGAGAGAGAAATGTAGAATAACATAAGCTTTAGGGGTCCACGCATCAATACCGGATTTACCACTGTGCTTAAGCACAGGGCCCCGTTGGCCAGGGGGCCCATCTTCCTGCCAAAAAAAATTTTTACGATGAATTTTTCAAATGTTTTTCCTAAAAGTTATAAAAGTGAAATTGGTCTGTAAAAATTGTCAAAAGCAGTTGAAGCATTACTTTGTAGTTTGTACCTCCTTCAGGGCCCAAGTAAGGGGCCTCATTTGTCCTAAATCCGGCACTGCCACGCATGATACACCATTAAGGGCTTAAGTTTTAGGTCTCCTTGTGCATTTCCTCCTAATAGAAGAGAGCATCGATCTTTCGCGGCTTTAAAACCGGGGACCTTTTTCTTCGTCTTGGGAAATATAAGTTCTGTTTGGAATCTTCTTCCAATATAATGGCCACCTGCTCAGGGCTATAACCACCATCAGCTATAATTTGTACCAGCAAACTACGGAAACTTTCGGCTGTATTTTTATCAGCCGTGGCTGCTTCTCCCGTCACTTTTATGTTGAGCAGATAAAACCGCTTCTCAAAACGGGAAAACCGTCACATCACTTTCACTTTCGTCCTTCTTCAATGATTCCTGCAAACTCGAATCTTTGCACTTTATAACATGCAGACATAACGGAATGCTTTGCTTTGTTTGGTGCTCAATCCAAGTACCCAATCATCTTTTCCACAATGTCAGGCCTACCACGACCGATTTTGGTGGTGCTCACTGATGTAGCACGCAAATCACTTGCCTTTACCTTATCCGCATCTGAACGGATGGTCCGCCATGTTGCTTCGTCCAGCCCCAACGCACGTGAAATATCCATTAGTCTATCACCTTTCTCAAATCGCTCGATGACTTTTAATTTTACTACCAAAGAGGGACTTTTTCGTTGCTGAAGCATTAATATCCACACTTTTTCTTTTGGGGGTCCATTGTTATTAAGGGATAAAATCGCAATTTGGTAAGTGATGGTTCACTAGCTATCGCGGAAGAATATCAAACACCGCCCCCCATGGACTACTTTGTCTCGCGGCGGGATCGTGTTATAGCGAAACATCACTGTGTAAAGTGAATTTTATTCCCTACTTTGCAAATCGTGTAAAGCAAATTCGTGTTAACTGAGACTTTACCGTCCACGCAGACCATACCGTACCGCCGGATTATTCTTTTGCCTGTTTACCTTCCATCTCTCTACATTAAAAAGCTCGTTAGGCACCAAGCTGTTCAAACATCCGACACCCTGAGGTGGGGAATGCACGGTAGTCTTGCGAGCTTATATTCCCCCATGGTTTGTCCCTAAAAGCTTATTCGCATTCAGCAATCAGGCAAAACGATACGACTCCTAAAAACTAAAAGATATATTGAATTTACTGACTTCTTGTTTTACAGATATAATAACGTGACAAATAGCTATTCCGTTCTGAACAGGAGGAAGAATGACCTGATTACCTTCCTCTCGTTAGCTCGCGCGAGACGTCGGCGGTGTAAATCTCCCCCGGCTCTCAGAGAGAAAACAGAACATGAATCATTGTGTTTGTGTAACTGATTGACCCCCCCCCACCCCCCACCCCACCCTCCTGTGATCGTTAATTACTGTGGTGGTTAACTTACTACACATTCACACGCAGACTACGAACAGTCTTAGCTAATTGAAAATTATGTTACCTAGTTGTTGCTTTTCGTTTTGTTTTGTTTTTTGTTTTTTGATACCTAAAACCGATTACTGACGTCAACTCAAAGCCATAAATAGTTTAAAACAAAACCAGGAAAACCAGTTCTGTAAATTAGCTTGAATATATAAAACATAAATGGATAACCGTGTAAAAAAAATTCCAAAGACCCCATTCTAATAAATCAATGCATTCACTGGATCCTGTGAGCTTAATGAATTTGTTATTATATTAGTATTTTCATTTGATAAATTGAATTAGTATATCTTTTAAAACACAAACAAAACAAAGTTTTGAGAAAGAGAGCGAGTTATTTAAATATATATATATTGCTTTTGGAAAAGTGTTTTTCGTGTAAGGGTGATGGTGACTTTAAAATGATATAGATAGGGTGGTTTTTAGAAAAAAGAGTCAAAGTAGATGTGTTTTCAGGTGTGTGCGTTTGTACAACAGGAAAGACTTCTCGACATCGATGCAATTTAACTCAGCTGTAGACAAATTCCAAACTGAGCACCGTAGGAATCTCTGTCAGAAGCTGCCAATCAGATACCTTTCCAGGTGCGAGGTCGTCCACTTATAAAGGGAGGCGGAAAGCGACAGAGACCCGGCGAGTCTCAGCTGCCACCAAACAAAAATGGGCTACTTTCTTCTCTGTTTTCTCGCCTGTTCGCTCTTCGTACTCGGCCAAGGAGAAACATCTATGCCCATTGAAGCCGAAGACCTCGTTGAGGGGAAGAAAGCAGTTGCCACGGTGATGGCACGTTCTGCGGCATCTCAGAAGAAGTCCGTGTCCATGCTGAAGAACGACGTCTTGACTTGGTGCTTCTGCGCCACGAGCGATTTCTTCATCTCCGTAAGCGACCTCCGGTACTCCAACGACGGCGGGTCCGACCGGGTCGACGTCCTCGTGGACGAAGTGACTCTGGGGGAGGTCGGAACCGTCTCCGGAAACAGCTGGGGCGAAATGTGGAATATTTTTTACTCGAGCGGTGCCGTGGGGAAAGCGCGGAAATTCCCCGCCGGATTTCACATCTTGTATTTATTTGTTAAGGACAGCGATGCTTACGGGGTGGAACTGGACAGGGTGGATCTGAAGCTGAACCTCTTCCAGGGTGGCGCCATCTACAACAGTACACAGTGCAGCGCCGGCGACTGCCGCAGCCGAGCCGCGGCTACGGATACAGCAGGGGAGATAAGCAAACATCGGTCGCACAGGGTCCATAGGGAGGAGGAAAGCCTCTCTGACGTACAACGACGCCACGTGCAAGAAGAAGAAGAATTACTTGGGTTACAGCGACAAAAAACAATTACCGAATAATAACGGGTGGTAATCCCACTTCCACACACACACACACACACAAAAACGCGCACCTGTTTGGTTTAGAACTGTGAAAAATATTCGAGGCTTTGTCCAAGAATAGTTTCACTTGTTAGAACATTGTTTATTTTACTCGATTCTCCAGTAAATGATGAAATGATTTTTGTACAAAGAAATTTTCTGATAACGATTGATTTTCTTCTTGTACATAACATGGAGATTTTTACTCGCTTTCATAGAATTAGACATTTGCCGGCTATAGATGTCACCAATCACAAACTATCTGCTTATTTAACTATAATGCCAATTTAAATAACTATAATCATAACAGGATTAAAATATAATTGGTTTTGTTTTGTATTGAGGCTATTAAATTTTATTTTCTTTCATTTATTTGTATTCGTGTGTGTATTTTTGTGGTTCCTGCCAAGGTTTGTTTATTGTGTTCTCTTCCAGTCTGATGCCAAGTTCAACGTGACTCTCCTTGCGAAGATGCTTGGCTTTCAGAGAAAACAGTACAGTAATGATCTACCTACAGCAGTAGTAAGAGCAGTATGGTAGTGGCAATAACTGTTCGATTCCCGGTCGGCTCGGTTTGGTGCATCTCCCTGGCCTGGCTTCTTTTCGATCTTCTTCATTTCACCAATTGGTCGCGTGGGCTAACCCAGATTCCTTTGTCCAAACCTCCGAAAAATAAAGGGTTCCGGTGGCGACTCTCTGCGGTAAGCGTGCGGCTAACTTGCGCACTCCGTTCTTCTCTGCTTGGTTTAGGAAGCCGACGCTAGGGGTTTGGGGTGCGTAAGGATCTCTCTCGTAGATTAATGCTTTTACTGTGCCGATTTCCGCACGCAGACTGAAGATGGATGACGAAAGAGAATACCAGAGCCCTGTTAATAATAACAGCAGCACTGTAACTGTTGCTTCTCCACCCTGTGAGTCTCTTCTATACTACTGCCAGTATTAGTAGTTCTTCAATTACAGTAATAGTAGTATAGTTGTAATACCTAAACTGTTAGTGGCAGGTATCACAAGGTATGGATCTCCCCATTGATATCTGTAGTCAGTCAATAATTCTTCTTATTTGTAGCTGATCGAGAGAAAATAAATGATACGCGCGCCCTCTACCGGTGTTCAGCCGACAAAGAAAACTATAGCTTCCCTCTCCACCTCAGCCCTTATATAAGCGTAGTTTAGCGCACTGTTCTTAAGATTTTTTTTCGATGATTCCGTTAAATTAGATGCCTTACAGATCGTGTAACCGTGCTGAGAATTTTGCCAACATTGCGGCGCCTTAAAGTTAAATGAAACGAATACATTCCAGCCAAATAAAAACGGAAGGTAAAGGGAGTGAACCCACAATAGTTTTAACGTGGATAAAGTAGTTACTTCCCTCACAACACAGAAATCAAATGTAGTTTCAGTTCACAAATAAAAATCAATTTTCCAAAAATTGGTTTCGTACCACGAATCAAAAACGTCAGTGACACTGATTTTTATAGTATCTATTATATCCTGTTTATCATAACATCTGGTTAATAGCAAATACAAGTGAAACTGATTTTTAAGAGAGAAAACTTCTCTGTTCTATTGTCTGTAAAAACAATTTTGCTAAAATGCAAATTTAGTTTTATTTTATGTTTAATGCTAAATTGAAACAAACTGTTGCTAATAGTTTCTCAATGCACTGATAGAAAAGAAGTGGGGGGAGTAAATATGCTTTCCATCCTGTAGTATGTAAATAAATTATAAAATTTCCAGTGTTTTCAAAACCAATACACAAGAAATACGTGTATTTAGTGTCATCAACTTTTCATGGATATGAATTATTAAACGTAACTAAGAAGCTGTTTTTTTTCTAGTTAATCTAATAAATATTGTAAATACAGGAACAAAATACATTATTAACTGCTTTATCTTGTTGTCAGACTAATTCAGGTATTTTTCGTTTTTAGATCTAAATGCCACTGTAAAAAAAAACAAACTACAATATAGATGACACAGGTAGACAGAAGGAACAATCCTGTAACAACACAGAGATTCCTGGGTGTAGAGTCTGCTTAAATATTACTGCCAGGGAATTAATTTTCCTGATCAAGGAGCTTGACTTTCTTTCTCTTTCAATAAAATATGGACCCAGGTCCAAGTTGGGGTGAAAAACACAGACAATTCATTATCAAGCATTCTTGTTTTGTTTTGTTTCCCACCCACCCCCGACGCTGATAGTATCAGGAAGTGGTTGCCATTGCAGACATCGTGCGAATCTCTGTAGATCACATTTAGATGGTGTGGCTGCTATTGTAATAGAAGGGAGGCCACTGAGCATCCAACTTGATCTCTTAACAACATCCTCACCATTCAATGCTATCAAGGAAAGAGTTTAGAGATTGCGCGCAAACACATTCCCCTTTTTTAAAAAATCAAATTTGAAATACTAAGGCTAGAGATAAAAGGTAAAAAAAAGAGAAAGCTACATATATCAGCACAAAGCTTTATATTACAGCAGAAATGTGAATGGTATAGAACAGATTACCACTGGTGTTAATACTGGTTGGAATTTATAATGAATCAATCGTTACTGCCAACTTATCTAGATGGAGGGCTGAATAGATTAGTCTTTAATATTACAGATATAAACTGACAGATATTCTTTTACTCCAATCACTAATAACTGTCCAACTACGTTTTTGAAATTTGGTTTGATATTTTTTTTACTTTCCTTAGTAAATGGGAAGTAACTCTTAGAATTTAAATGTAAACACATAAAATGTTTAGTAATTTATTTCCCTTTGCCATCTTAAAATTAAAAAAAAAAAATTCTCATGGTTTATGAGAGTTCTAGAGTGAATTAATGAGTGCACTACGAGCACATCTACCTTTTAAGTGGAATTTATGGGACAAAAATAGAGATGGATTGTAAAATGAGTATCAAGAGCTTAACAGCTTCTATGATTCAAAACAAAAGTAAAGATGTTATAGTAATGGAAAGACTAGACATAGTAGTGTCCCTACAGTGATGATTCTTGCAGGAACAACTTATACGCCTGTCTGGCAACCGATTATATATTATTTTAGTTGTAGCAGCTATGCAAGAATGAAGTACTTGCTTTGATACCCCCGGTGTCTACCTATATACGTGCTTACCTGATTTATAGGAAACATATACTATCGGTTTTCATATTTATGCTAGTTTGGGGTTCATTTTGTGCATGTTTGTGAAGGTGTATGTAGATAAGTTACATATCGTTTTGCAGCGTGTGCTTTGGCATATATTATGCAAAACCTACCTTTTAAAAAATCATAAAATGGATATTTGTTTCAGCGTTCTGAGTGAAGCGTGGATAGAGAAGTTTTAGGTGCCATTTTTCTTCACGAGTTCAAACCAGGCCACAACACAAGCGAGGCAACTTGTAACATTAAGCCAGCATGGGGCGAGGACACAGCAAACGAGTGCACAGTACGACGATGCCAAAGTTTCGATCAAGAGATGTGAGCCTCGAAGATGAGTTACAGCGGGTGTCCTTCCAGCTGTGATGACGACCGTCTGAAAGCCCAAATTGAAACCGATCCAAGGAAAAAAGTGTGAGAAATTGCGGGAGAGCTTGATGTAAGCACTGCAACCGTTTCCTGGCATCCTGACATAATCAGCCAAGTGAAAAGCCATTGACAAGTGGGTGTCTCACGAGTTGAACGAACAACAACAAAATCGTCGATTGGAGATCTGCTCTTCGCTTGTCATAAGAAATAAAATTACCCATTTCTCGACCAAATCATTACATGTGATGGAAAATGGATCCTTTACGACAATCACAGTGGTTCGACAGAGACAAGGTGCCTAACCAGATTCCAAAACCCAGCCTCCGCCCAAAGAAGGTCATGGTCACTGTCTGGTGGACTGCAACTGGTGTCATCCACTATAACTTCTTGCAACCTGGCAATACCATCACAGCTGAAAGGACTGTCATGAATTAAACATTGTTCATCAGAAACTCTGCCAAAGACAGCTGGCGTTGGTGAGTCGAAGAGGCCCAATTCCGCTCCATGACAATGCTCGTCCTCATGTTGCAAAAGTGACTCTTCAGAAACTGAACACTTTGGGGTACGAAGTTCTCCATCACCCAACCTATTCACCAGACCTTTCTCCCACAGACTGCCACCTTTTCAAACACCTCGACAGCTTCCTCCATAGGAAATCCTTCTCTCCAACCAAGCAGCAGCTGAAACTGTCTTCCAACAGTTCATTGACTCCAGAAATCCAGATTTTTTCAAAATGGTATAAATGCGCTTGTGACTCATTGGCAGAAATATATTGATTGTAATGGAACTTACTTTGATTAATAAACTTCACGTTCAGCAACAATATGAAGTCTCATTGTTTCAGTAAAAAAAAACCGACAAAACTTTTTGTAACAACAACCTAATACATTTGGCAACAGGTGCTCTCTTGGGTGATGTTGGTGCCTTCAGAAATGTTTCACTAGCAGTAGTCCTCCTCTTGATCAAATAGAACCTTCCCACAGAAGAAAAAAATGATAGTGAGTTAGGTGAATCAATACCAGCTCATACAGGAAGAACAAATGAAAATTGGGTAAAGTAATATCTGTCCATAAAGATGGTTTGGGATAGAGCAACAATGGAAGACTGATTCCAAATATATAGAACCATATTTTCTCACAAAGGAAAAACTATTGCAAATATGTGGTGTGATACCTGCCCATACAGAAAGAGCATTTCCAAATGAGACAGAATACAGGTAAGAAGAATGATTTCAAATTAGGTAGTATGATACCTTCCCATAGAGTAGTGGAGGAAGAATGATTCAGTTAGGAAGTAATACCTTCCCATAGGGAAAGTATAATTTCAAATTAAGTAGACAGGGAACAACACAAAGAACAATCAAATTAGGTGGAGAATACCTGTTCATAAAGGAAGAGTTATTTCAATAGAAAGAACAATATTTGCCTATCATAAAAGGTTCCAACTTCATTGTGTGGATCGTCATAGAGCTGTAAGAAAGGCCTTTCAATTGATGCCAATGCCAGCTATATATTATAAACAAAGACCACCAATGTATACAAAACATTGATGTAAAGTAAGCCTTGTACCATATATGGACATGGACTTAGTATATTTATCACAGGCATGAAATTTACTAAAAATTAATTTGGTTAAACTCAATATACAAACAGTATAATTCTGTGCAGAGAATGATTAACTATTTTAGACTTTGTATGGAAAAGATGGAAAAACTTCATAAAATTATTATTGGACTTACACACCAAACCACATATACAGTGTGCTCAAATTCTAAAGTACTCTCTTGCCTTAGCTCCAACAGTGTCCAGCAATAAGCCTACTCTTTCCATTACCTTCCATGTGACTGAACTGGCAGGTGTATAGCAGATCATAAAATCTGTCACCAGAGAAGATACTGACCACTGGTCATAAATTATTAATAAATTTACAAAACCCTGGGCACAATTACTTTGAAATGATTTTCATTAATCTCAGGCTGCAGATTTCATCAACAATAGAATAAAGAAATGTGAGAAATCATTTTAGTGGCAGTTCACTACAGATAATCTCCGTTCTCTTCTAGCCCGTTATTCAGGTGGAGGTCTGATATCCGGTGAAAGCTTGGTCGATAGCACTATCGATAGCGGAAATGATCCCTGCTGTGCTATGGTGAAAGCTGTTTTCAGTAGTGACCTTGATGATAACCCGGTGAATAGATATCTTGGCAACCTAAAAATTCATCCATTTTATATAAACTATGACCTTTATGTATTTGCAGGATATGTTCTAAAGATGATTGAATAGAAGGCAAATAAATGCAATTAATAATTTGTTTACTTGCTTGTTTTATTCACAAATATAATCAAGTTCGCATATTAACAAATTAGCTAGAGCTTGAAAAAAAAAACATTTTGGTTTGCTAGCTATACTTCATGAAAATGAAGAATGGCTGCAGCTAAAAGCAGCCATTTGCTAGTTTAACATAACCTTTATTTTGGGAAGGTATTTTTTGGCAAACATCATGAACTCTGTAATGTTAATTAATACATGAAGTTGCATTGTGGGAAAATTTTAATTATCAGCAGATAGCAAATCATTTGGTATTCCAAACATTCTTGTTTTAACTATATTAATTGTTATTTATTCTTAATACTTCACCCTCCAAAATGTCATGTAGTAACCTGACATTCTATCACATCAGAGTTCATCTGGATCATACTTTTGATGAAAGGAATTTCTTCTCTTATGGATGTTCAAATACCAATGCCTCCATCTTCAGAGGGTCTATTTCTTCTTGACAATGGTTGAAATTCTGGGATATTGAACTTCTTGATTTTAGTCTCTTGAACATTAACACATTTACTTTATTCAGGGTAAAATAGTGCTGCAATTCTACTGCTTTTTGGAAAACTCCATCAGCATTTCACTAAACAATTTTTAGAGAAATTAGTCAGTCAATAGCATATTTATCACTGTAACTCTGACTGTATGGTACCTAGGACCTTGTTGAACCAAGCAATGCCTGAGCTGCTATGTAGTTCTTTAGTTGGCATTGCCATAGGGGTTATCATTTGGATTTGGTTTGATTGGTCAGATCAGTCATCAGGGTGCAGGTGGTGACTCATTCATGAAGATCATGAGCTATTCCAGGAATGGCCACTTTGAAGACAGGCCCCAATTACAACATGGGTGACACTGGTGAACACTATCTCAGATGCTGAATGTCCAAAATACAGCCAAGACAGGAAAATCTGTTGGAGCAGGCAGTGCTGCTGAGATGCTTTTTAAAAAACATTAACCAACAATAGTTTCTAAGGTTAAATCACCATCTCTAGGGAAGACCATAAGAGTAATAGTTAGAAACATAAATGAGATCACTAAGCAAGGGAAATGCCGTATGAAGTTAACTGGCCACTCTTGTTAATATAAATTCTTGGTATAATTAACCATTTTCATGATTATCAGTCAACTTACATTGAAAAAAAATCAACTAAATAAATGTAGTAGTAAATCACAACATTGTTGTATCTACACAGTAAAAAACAGCAAGATCTTTGTTTTAAAAGTTTTATTCAAAAATATGCACAATTACACACTAGTAGTGTCCAATAGGTACATTATAGTACGTATTCTGCTTATTTATCATGAGCGTTATTAGAAACAGTCACTCCACAAGTATTTCATGCACCAGAATCTTTTCTATTAATGGTAGTACATGAAAAAAACAAATAAAACCAAACACACAGGATTGGTAGTTTCAAGAATTCAAAAAAGGATTTTTTTTTTTCTCAATTTCTTGGAATTGTTGCACTTCCAAGACGGAATCAAACAAATCTGATTAACATGAGGTAAAATAGCTGTAACTGGGCACTTTGTGTTGTAACGCAGGGAAAAGACTTCTAAAAATAACGGCTACACACGTTTGTAGATTCTGTAAAGCACTGCATGATACATGCTTTCCAGCGTCAATAGATGGTTTGGACGGATCCCAAAAGACGCACACTGAGCCTAGAATCTTCAAATACAATAAATTCTCAGGTTTAAATGTTTTTTTTTTTTTTTCTAGGGCTTTTCATTATTTCATCACTCTTAATAAAAAAACAATATCAAGACAAACCTTTGTGCTAAAGGACAGTCTCACACACACACAGACACACACAAAAATTGTATATTAAGGACGGATTTTGTTCAAAGTTTGCTATGGAATGTATAGTCTCACAGCTCATCGTTTCGCTTTCATGATTCTTAACAGAAACCCTTTATTTTTCATCATGCTCTTAAAGAGAAACAGGAAAAAAATGTATATTTTTAACAAACACTTATTCAACCATGGCTTGTACACACTGGTAACTTATTTTGCTCTCAGGATATTAAAGAATTTAAAAAAAAAAAACCAAGTTATTTTCAAGTTACACCTTGAACAAGTACCAACCACTAGAGAGAGGAAAAAAGTAAGTTAATTGTAAAGATTTTTATCCAAAAAAAAAACAAAATTTCTTTGGGTAAGGAAGCATTAAAAAAGAGCATATAGTCTAGTTCATGTACTAACTTCATAGTTATAAATAATCGATGAAAGACTATCGAGCAAAGATTAGCTAAACGTACAAGGATTGTAAATGATTTCCAAAAATAATGGATAAAGATCTCATACAAAATTGATATCAGTAATTAGTTTGCTGTGCAAACCTGATTACAACTGGACGGTGTGTGATTGGAGATTTCTTTTGTTTCCTATCAATCTCGATATGTTAAAGACAATGGTTGAGACCTCAGCATGTCAAACAAACACTGTATGTCTGTGAGAAGACAGACAGGCGGGCAGGCAGGCAGACAGACCTGACTAGTTGTTAGTTTCAACTATATGAGGTAACTGTCAATGTCAAACGCAGCTGCAATGTCATCCAAATCCGATTTGGTTTCAGCCCATGGATGGTGCACTCCAGGTACAGGGGTTGGTGTGTTTAAGCCACTGTGATAGCTTCCAGACAAGTCTAATAAATACTTTCCCTCCCCAGTACCATTAACACTTTCATTCCACCATTCGGGTGGTTTAATACTTGTTCCCTTGATGGTAAGATCCAGTGGGTCATTCGTTGTAAAATCCACAGGAGAGTTAGAAGAAAACTCTCCCCTGCATAGTATGTCCTCCATACTGAAGTTAGAGTCTGATGAGGGGGGGCTAAGTGCAGTGAATGAACCATTATTAAAATCAGTCTCATCGATGATTGTTTCAGTTTTGACTTTCACCCCACCCACAACAATATCCTGATTAAGAATGGAGTTCCAGTTAAAATCAGCAATGCAATCATCACTCGAGCTAACATGAAGCACATCAGAGAACGTAGATGGCTGCCCGCCTTTGCCTCTGTAGTGTTGGTGGCTATCTGGCCCATTCCTGATATTTTCCTTCATTACTCGTTTAAGTGGTAGATACATGGTGTCACGACCATTCTTTCTTTTTTTAAGAATTCCATTATCTATCATGTCAATGTATTCAGGGTTTACTCTCCAAAAGCCACCTTTCCCTGGTTCATCTTTCCTCCGAGGAACTTTCTGGAAACACTTGTTCAGAGAGAGGTTGTGACGGATTGAGTTCTGAAATAACAGAAAAACTTTTAAGAAAACATTTTTTCTCAATTCCCACATTTCATATATAATTAATAGATATAGTAAATGTACAGTGAATTACAAACGGGTGTAAAGTCTTAACTTATATGAAGTTCCTGTCCTTTCCTTAAATATACTGAATGCACTACACTGATGTATTCACTGCTCTGTAGTTTTAAAAAACAACCAGTTACAAATATCCAGCCTATCTGAGAAGAGCCTGAAATAACTAAGATTCCTTCTTTACCTGTTACTTACCTTTACAAAAATGTAAGACCTCACAAAATCCTCAATGGCAACTCATTTTTACTAATTTCTCCAAATAACTAAGATCTTTCATTCCTTAATTCACACTGAAAAAATCTCTTTGCACCCCTACTAGACTTCTAACATCCTTAACAAGGTTAAGACACCAAGCCTGGATTCAGATAAGGTTTAACCAAAGCTTTAAATAAAGGGACAACAACGACCGGTGTCTTCAATTTTAAAGTTGATGTTATACTGAATAGTTTCCAAAATCTTGCTCAATGTTTGTGATGGAACCAATGTTAAGATATTCAATGAAAAATCATAGTAAAGAAACCTGGTTACTTATAGAAGCTTGAAGTACTTCCATCACTCAAACTTTGCATTCTTTCTTACTAATCATTACAAATAATATCTGCTTTACATTTCGATTGTATTCTGGTTTTACAACTATAACTAAGGATTTAATCAATCAAAATAATTTTTCTTTTGGTAATCACAAAATGTATATAATTTAGTAGACAGTAGGGGAGGCCAAGGATATGAGAAAGTTGTTTATAGCTCATCTATATATGTTTAATGCTGAGGACTCAACTTGCCAACTTTGTGGAAGTGAGGAAGAGGGATCTTGAACATATCCTATTCCAGAGTGATGAGCTTAATGACATCAGGCGATTTGACACCAATGCTAGTTTATCAGACCTGTTAGAAACTAGAAATGGTGAATGGTCCAACATCATCCGGATTGTCAACAAAAGAAAAGGAAGAATCCATGCCAGGGCTGTGTTGCCAGATGCATGACACTACCCGTAACCATAACCATATATATGTTTAATTGAGGATTACTGGTGCTGTAATAGCTCACGGTATATCAACTAATCCCGGTTGTCTCCCCTACTAGATGTAATTTAAAATTCCCGTAGCTGTGGAAGAGCATAAATATTAGCAGCTAAAATAAAAAGCAAAAAAATAAGACCTTTTTTAGAGAATAATGCAATACTTCAAATAATATCAACTCACCACCAAAAATGAAATACGAGATACTATAATTAAATGAAAACCAGTCTTTTCTTGCAGTTTATTCTGTTGGTCTGTCATAATGTTGAATATAAAACTTGTTTTTTTTAAAAGTTAATAATATTGATGACATTTCAACATGCGGGCCCGATAATTTGTCAATGGTAAATTCAGATGTTTAAGAAGGATGTCAGATGTAGACTGGGCTTTCCTGAGGGTTCTCTGATTTTTACGACCATAACATGAGTCACCTTTCTCAGGTAGCTGCTAAAAAAAAACATCTGCAGGCTTCGCAGTTGAGAACCAATATTGATCGATGTAAATCAATAGTCCTAAGTCACGAGCAATGTTTTCAATTCAAAACTGAAGCATAAAACAAGGGTGACAAATATCTTTCTGATGTGTAAACAAATTTAATAGTGAAACAACAAATTTTGAGGTAAGATCCATAAAACAGTAAGCTGACAGATCTTCAATTTCAATCTGTAAGAAGGAAACAGGAATGCTGATTTAATAACAGAGGTATTAAAGTAGCCTAACTACACTTGATGGAAAACATCCTCATACAGAGACAAGTGATTGCTTCTGGTCACAACTCTAAAGATCCATGCAGAGTTGTAAAAGGCTCATAGCCCACACCACTTTCAGAGTACCAAAGATAATGAATATCTAAAATAAAGCAAAATTTTGCAACAGCTCCAGGTCATCTACTCTGTTTAGAATAATCAATGAACACATGATATAAATCATGTGGGAAATATCTTCATGTTTAAAGAAGTAAATACATTTTAAAGCATATTTCAAGATCTGGTAAAAATTAAACCATTTACCTACATTCAACAGTTTTTACTTGATATTGGCTGATTTATGTTGAATTGATCACCTGCTTTGTTTTTTTTTGTTTGTAGACACTTATTCGAAAAAGCCACTCACATTATTAGGCTAATTTATAATCACCAATTGGCTATGGATACAATATGAAAAAAATAAGGTAGACATAAAGGTTTGAAACCAAATGCTGGTGTTCATTGTGCTTACGGTACAAGTAATCCATAATTAAACAAGTAGATGAGCTATAATCAATATTATACAGTTTTACTTCTAGATCAAAGAGTTAAAGCAAATGACCTAATCTATATGTCCAATTAGGAATTACTGGCATTGTAGCAACTAGCCCCGTTTTCCCCCCACTGCCAAATTGAGCTGGAAAAGCTCTTACCAGAGTAGTTATTAGACGTAAAAGAAAACTAGAGAAAAATCCCATGTAGCTAGGATCCATGAGAAACCACAACAATACTTAGATAACAAACACAGACCAGGCCAGACAATGAACAAGCACACTGCATATTACACTAGCCCACTGCCCACAAGCACTCTCATTGTATTAGTTATCAAAGGAGTATCTGAGTTCAGAATAACTTACATCCTTTGTAAATGTCAGTTAAACACCATAGACCATGGAAATTCATTACTGAAAAGTGAAATTACTCACCAATGAGAGACCACAGATCAGAGTAAAAAATTAACAACTCAAAGAAAAAAAAAAGTCATAGCTAAAACAATGGCCTATATTTTATTACACGGGTTATTTCTAAATGTTTTCTTCTTTATTGGTCTTGTCTCTCCTCTTTACATATGCACAAAACTAAAATGGCTGTAGAGCTCTGCTACTACAATGAATCAAACTAAAATGTAGCACAATCCCAGGGTGACACACACACCAAAGAGTTCAGTGTGATTCTATTAATTCTACATTATAAAAAAACTAATTTCCAGGTTTTATTTTGTTTGAATAAAGTGGAAATAATCAGTTGTAGCAAAACTATCACAACATGCTCTTAAAATCTGTTTTTTTTTTCTTATTGAACATGAACCAGATATCAGTGTTTTCAGTTAAGTGAGCAAGACATTACCTCAAACCAAATATCAATGATTCTATGTGTCTATACATTTACACAAAAAGCCTTCATTGAATATCTGGAGAGGGATTTCATGCAAACTGCAGACACTTCACATTGTTTTATCTGATTATAAGAGATCATCAACCATTTACAAATAAGTATTGAAACAAAAGTATAAGTATTATAATAAAGGTCTCAATCCTGTAATCAACCATAAAAACAAAAACATTTATATAATTTGTGTGGATACAGCGGCTTCAAAATTATAGTGGAACATTATTTTTGTTATCATCAAATGCCATCTCCAATCCAGAAGTCAATAGTCTTGGATCCAAAATAGACTAGGGATGAAGGGTCTCATTCATGTGATGGAATTCCATAATCCCTTCATGCCAGTTGCTTTCACAGAAGATACCATTCCTCTATCCAGAAATGAACCTATGAAAAGTTCCCACTAGAACATTCCATTTTCAGATGTGGAAGGCAGACTTGCCAACTCTTCCAACTTGGGCGGACTGATTTTAGGCATGTACACAGATTTTTTTCTGGAAGTCTACCGATTTTCATAACTATAATGAACTTTTTTGTACATTCAAAATTTCCCGGTAAATGTCAGCCAATCATTTGCTCTCTATAGCAAAAACCAGTTGAGTAAATACGTGATTCATACCAGAAATCGAGCTTCACTTTCTTCTTGGCCAATGTAAACCGATTATACAAATAAGACCACCAATCATATTTACTGTTCTAAACCAAGCACGATTGTTCACACGATTACTAGAAATGGCTTCTTTGGCAACTAAGGTGAAGAGGAAATGCTACATTCCAGACGTCTTGGGAAACAGAATTTCCTTTGGTGGCCAAACGTACTTCAAAAACAGATGCATTTTGCATGGTAGGCCTATTTTATTTTACACTTGGAATACTTTAATTCTCCAACTGATTATGTTGTATCCATAATTAAGTTTATCGTATTTATTTAAACTAGAATTTTTTAAAAGGCCCAGACTAGGGGAGCAACCCCAGCCCAAATTTTTAATTCTTCATTCTTCAGTAAGATTAGAATTCTTATTTCTTAATGCATTATTCCAGATTGTCTATGTGCTATTTTCAATAGTAGCTATCTCTCTCTCTCTCTCTTTCTCTTTCATTTTTGATTGTTTCAGTAAATTATTTTCAAACAAGTTCTGTATTTGTGATTGAAATGCAATGAGATGGTTTATTAAATAGTATCTGTCAATACAATAAAATTTGATACAACTGTTTTTACTCGTTCATTTAATATTTCCAATCAACAAAGGAAATTGAACAACCTATTTAGCAATTGAAAACAATATTTAAAGATGATGCATGAGGTCTTCAGATGAAAAAAAATGCATATTTGAACTAATTCATCAACTAAGTAAGAGTAAAACCATAAAGAAAGTACTCCCTCACTGATATTATATATATATATACACATGCACATTTGGTGCCTCAACCCTGTTTTATGGAAGTATGAAAAACAGCATTGTGTTAAGATTAAGTCTGAAATTTACAAAAATGAAAGTATGATGATATCTTGAGACCTGCAGAATTGAAAACAAATGGAAAAATCAAAGGAATGATTGAGTATTTGCAAATTGATGGGCTTTAGACCAGTTTTGCTCGTAAATTGCTTGATTTGCTACGAGTTGTGGAAAATCTCCCACATGAGAATTTTGAAAAGTTGGCGAGTATGGGAAGGAAACTTGGGTATCTGGAGGCAATCTGCATGGTCAGATGGTGAAGAACAACAGCAAGAATAAATCATGCCAGGGAGGTAATACACCAAACTGAGCCAGTCCTCAAACTTGAACCCTCGACCTTAGCATCTCAATAGGCTAACCATTGGACTACTACAAAACAAATTAGTCTAAAATACCCTACTTCAAAACCTGAATACCAATTATCACAACTGCTAACATAATTCATAATGTCAAAGTACTTGTGCTTTTCCAGCAAGTGCACATTTAAGTTTGTGAATGTCCTACAAATTTCCACGTTGTTTAATCAAACACCAAGTGTAATGTCCAAATATCTGAACTCCAAGTAACCAAAATGTATTGTTAAAAAATTACATACACAATTTTTAAAAATTTTTTTTTTTTACATATTAATATGAGAATTTTTTCATGTGTAAATCTAGTGAAATCATATGAATTCTCCATGGCTTGAATTATCTGTAACTATCAGAAACAATCACCATGGGGTGATGTCTGTAAGCACTGAGGAATACAAGATCAGTAACTTAGGGGGCAGATAGAATAGACAGTTCTTACTTTTTCTGAATGTATGTAAATAAAGACTTAGAAAATTGCTTAACTGTATATAATAAGTTGAACAGCATCAGTTTTTAAATGCTAAGAATCATATTGATCAGTATTTGTTTTTCTCTTGGAGTCTTGAATCAAAATAATTTCCTGCTTCTAATAATTATCAAACAAAAATGTAAATTCAATAAATTAATTCTCTTCTTAGGATATGCATTAAATATATTTACTCCATTATAACTTTTATATCTAACTTTCTGTACATGTTGCATATGAACTAGATTATACACCACAAAGAACTCATTAAATGGCTGCTTTTGTTAACAACAAATAAGAGTTTATTTCCTAGCCAGAATCTTACCAATGCACACACACACACACACATACACCTTAGTGTTTCTCTTTTTATTAAAGATAAGTACATTTCCTTATCATTTAACACTGTTTACCTTTTCCCATCTTCTACACAAAACCATGGGATGAACTTCATCTAAAGGCCTTGTCTACTAATAGTGATGGTAATTTTTTATAATCTATGATTTCTTCCAATGCCACTTAATTTCTTCTTTCTTTTTTTTTTGCACAGAAAGGAAAACTGCCAATATGTTATTTGTTCGAGTGATTCGAGGTCACACCCAATCACCCCGATAAAACGTCTTGAAGGAAGCCTTTTTGAAACTAGCAAACTGCCAAAAGCACTTTTCAAAAACTATTCACAAATGGAAACTATTTTTGTATATGTATATATTTTTAAGTACCCAGTTAAGATTTCAAACCCACTCACCTGCCAACTGGGATCAGCCATTCGGTAATACATGAAATTTTCCGTTATCCAATTGTATATTGCTGAAAGGGTCATTTTGTTTGACCGACTTTCCTTCATAGCCATACATATCAAAGCAGCATAGGAGAATGGCGGCTTTATTAATGGATTAGTCTTGTAATCGACTGGCTCATAATCCTGTGATGATGACTGAACCGCATTGGTCATCTTAGGCGGCTCATGAACTACCCGTAAGACATCCCCTCCAGTCAGATCCTTCAAGTATTTTACATCGACCCCAGGGCTAGGAGGAGGTGTTGGGTTGGGAATTTTGAGAATTTTCAAGTTCTGAAGCCAGTTCAGACTTGTCAAACTTTCGTCCAGATTTGCAGCGCCATTGTTGAACGTATCAGTGGGGTATTTTGACATCCAGTTTTGACGTAGCTTTTGAGCTAAATGGTTCCTGCCACACACAGGCATTTCTTCTTTACTCTTTTTTTTATTGTTGACTAACTTCTTAAATGTATCACTTCAAGTCCTGTTGAGAGAACAGTATATTAGCAGGGTGAGAACAGATTTTCAATAATATAGAACACGCGCCAATACAAAAACAAATTGAACCAAAAACAGACAAATTTTATCTTGAGTAAAAATAAATCTTTTCCTTTAAGAGTATATGTATTTAAAAGTAGTTTAAACAAAAGTTATTGCAAAGTTTATACATGGTATACACAGTTATGAAGGATTTTTCTAAACTTTTTGATGACTCAGTCATTCTAATATTTAATTGCCATGTGGAGACTAAACTTGTCTTGAAATATCTGGTTCAACAGTTCTTTATTTACTTTCTGGTAACACATTTACACTGAAATCTTAAGAGAAGTGTGTTGATGTGTGGTGTAGAACAGATATCATCCAAACTAACCAATTTATTCCTGCAAGAAGATAATGTTATGCACATTCATAGGAACAAGGGGTGAAGGTGACTCAGCCTCTCTTCAGATTATCATCTTTCATTTTTATAAAATGCTCTCCCCCAGGTGACCATCTTTGAATTCAGATGTCCCCTGAGTTGAAAATTCAAATTTAAAACCATATTATTAGTTTATCACTATCAATCAACCAGTGCCCAGGATCAAAGGGCTCTGCTTTGATATTTGCAGTGGTTTCCAATTGAATTATAGTTAAAAGACTATGAAATATCTGTTCTTTTTGGCTGTTTTATTTGTCCTAAAGATCTGTTACTGTAATTTTGAATGTTTGCTTTACTATTTTGTAGAGGGGCTTTGCACTGTTAAAAGAACTGTTGTTTTTATTACGTGATTGTTAGAATTTGTAACAGTGCAGACTCAAAAGATGAGGTGAGTAAAGAGCCATTTTGGAGGCAAGTCCCCCCCCCCCCAACATCCTCTTGTTTCCAAATTCACACCTGAAGACCTACTATGAAACATTCGAAAGTTTTAAAAAGGTCAATGATGCAATCATAATTAAAAATGTAAAAATTATAGCATTTGTTTGATTTATTATTTTTAAGAAGTCATTTTTATATCTTTATTGTGGTATAATATATTAACTAAAACTAAATTTGATATATATGATGTTGTTTTGGGGTTTCTTTAAGATTTATATTTCTAAGACTGCACAACTTGGAATTCTGATTCTTAAACTACGTTTCTTTTCAAATCAACGGAATTGATTTTGTTTATGACCTTTTTCTAAACACTTTAAAGTATTTATAAGTAGTTTTTTTTTTTTTTAAATCTATTTCCTTCAAATATTAGAATAAAATAAATAAGAGCAAATATTTTGGAAATTTTAACAAACCACACAAATTCTCTATAACATAACTGTAGGAAAGGACAGATGATGGCCTGTATCTCATTGAGATTATAAAAATAAGAAAAAACTGTCTACAGATGTTAAAGGTGATAATGTGACAAAGCAATATTAAAACACACATCACCTAATTCTACTTTGTTGAAATTTATATGTAAAATATATTCTGAAAGTAAGACATGTAGCATGATGTAAATCAGTGTTATTTGCAGGTAAGGCAATTATTTTATCAGTGCTAAAAACACATATCTCTTTATCGAATAATATTATTAATAAAAATTATCATTCAGCTTGTTGAATTTGTTTTAAGCAATGATCAGTTGCTACTCGTAGTTCCTGTAAAGTACAGATACCAAAATGAAAATTTGTTCCATCAGAAGGTTCATCGCTGTAGAGCTCATTGTAAGACGTTCATACTTTATACTATGGAAGAGATCTTGAAGTTTTCTTATTGATGCATAAATAATCTTTAACTGGAAATAAAGCACCGCAGAATTTGTTCGTTGTTCTAGTTTTGTCTTATTGCTTTGTCAAAGATGAATGCAAAATCAACAAAAGTTCAGTTTCTTTTCCATAACTTAGTGTTTTATTCCCATTTAAAGGTTAGCCATACTTTACTTTAGGTAGCTGAATATGATTGAGCCTCAGCCATGGCTATCAGACTAAAGGTCACTCCATACAATTTTAAAAATGTAAACTCAAATTAATTCTTCAGAAAGATAATTACCTCCCTTAATTAGTAAAGAAGTAAACCATCACATTTAAATTATCACATATAAGAGCTTGGATTAACAATGAAAATATAGTAATTCGGTATTTAATATCTTATACAAACTAACTTTCATATTTTAAATAAAACATTTTTCATTAATAACATTCTTCCATTTTGATTTAAGTGAATTTCCTTTTCATTATCGATTAAGTTCAAATATGGCTTTAGAAAAAATTCTAAATTAGAAATAAACTTTGGTATATATACAGAAAAAGCATTTCATGTTTTAACTGATGATATTCTTAAATAACTTGTGTCCAAAAACCATATTATCTGTAAAACAAGCAGAAGTGCATATGTTGTAGACAGCTGCCAGCCACAGTATGGTTAATGCTAGCAATGGCAATCAGTACCAATAATCTTTTCATATTTCACTCTGAACTTTCAGGAATTTATTTAAAATCCTTGTTAACAATATGGATTATTATTCCTGAATTTCCAGTATGATGAAAAATTTGAAATTTCTGGAAAGAAAAAAATTGTTATTTAATAAATTAGTGATGCTAATAAATTCTTTAAGTTATGTAGTTCTACTAGACTTATTTTTGTGACCACTATTAGAAGAACTATAAAAGTAATGTTACCTATTAAACAAAGTCAATATAAAGATGTAATATTAATTAATATAAAATTAAGTATGATCATCTATTTTCTCTTAGAAGCTGCATGCCAATGTTGGCAATAAGACATCTGCTGGAGAAACCCCCTGGGTTTTAGCTTCCTACATCAGGCAAGCAGGATGCAGATGTTAGCTGTGTCTCCACCTCAGAAACTTCCTACTAAAAATGTTCATTTTTTTAGATGTAGAAGTTAAGCCATACGGCCAACTGATAAGGAAAAGCAAGAAGAAACTGTGCCAAATAGGTATGCCAAATCGAGCTGGTCCTAACTGAAATTTGAACTCAGGAGCCTCAACCTTAGCAGTCTACCATGAGACCATGTCATCCAAATTCATCTATAGTGTCAAGAAACTACAGTCTGAGCAAATTTTCCTTTGATTTAAGAAACTTGATTGCAGCTCAGTGAAGAAACAGAAAGAGATTTTCATTTAATAACAGTTTCTATTAAAATAAAAACAATATACGTCAACAAATGAATGAAGAAAGTTAGACCTGCAGTTTTAGTTACGGATTCTCTTGAAAAAGTCGCTTCTCAAACTGTTTTGTGCTAAACAACAGGGTAAACTGGGGCTAGTTGTTACAGCACCAGTAAATCTTAATTAAACACATAGATGGGCTTTGACCTTCAAGCATACGACACTAATTAAAGTCCATCTATAAGTTTAATTAAGAAGTATTGGTGCTATGAAGCCTCAATATCTATTACTGTTAGTTTCTGAAGTGAATGATTGCCCACATTTCTGCTGCCAGATTTTCAATGTCCACCTATCTCTTGGAAATCTATGAAAGCTGATAATTTTGCATACTTGCTCATCATTGTGTAAAGGCACAATTGTGATCCATTCAAGTAGCATCACATGTTTCTTTTGTTTGCAGTTCACACTATTTACATTAAAAGTAACACAAGAAAGCTAAGCGCTTCACGACATCACAAAGAACTAGTCTGCTAGGTGTCAGCAGCAGTTAAACAGAAAACACGAAGGGTTATTTATGGTTAGAACTGAAATTTCTAAATATGAAAATAATTTTTAACTTTAATGTAATGCACTAAGGATGTTCAAATAAAACCTGGCTGGAGTAGCATCACTGTAATGGTATCTGGCCAAGTTTCATGTAAATGTCCCTAATATGTTCTTAAATTAATATTTACCTATATTCTACTTTTTACTGGGCTTTACTTTTAGGTATGTACCATTTGTAGGGCTCCTTTCTTCAAACACGTGTATTTTAATATGTATCTAAGCAATAAAAAAAGCTTTCCATTAGTCAAATCTACCAAACATTATTATTCTTTAGTAATCTTGCAACTTATTGTATGCTAAATGGAGAACCCAACTGTAGAAATGGAACTTGCTACATTTCTGTTTGTTTATCTGTTTTATAATTATATTATCTATAAACGGGTTGGGTGGGGGGGAAACAAAAACAAAAAAATTACACATTTAAAAGAGAAATCAGTTACTTACAGGGGATAAGAACCAAGATATCATATTTTTAAAGCCTAATAGGTGTCTGTTTTTAACAAGAGTTATGTACCTTTGTATAAATCCGGTTGTAAAGGGTGTCCGGCGCTAGATTGTACTGGCTCGCGTTTCATTTTCAAAGCGAATAGGCAGAGATGGACCCAGGCTCATTGTAGATAAGGGTTAGATTCCGGCCTCTCTTCAGTCTGGCCAGTCATGCGTGCATAGGTGGGAGACGGAGGAGGAGGGGTTAAAGAATCATGGTTTGGGCGACTTGACTGACAATAACGAGGGAGCTAGAGGGGCCAACTGGGCCAGATATTAATTATTATTATTATTATTATTATTATTATTATTATTATTGGCAAAATAATCAATAAATCATCGATAAGCGATCAGGCCAGGAGTAAAGAAAGAGCCCCTCAGACCCACCCACTGAGGGGCGATGATGAGCTCGCGGTACCCGACGACGTGACCGGACCCGGCCGTCCGGCCCCAACCTGCCTGCTCGTGCATGTCCGGGAAGAAGCACGAGCCAAGGGGATTTGCGAAAAGGGGAAATTTAAGAGGAAAAAAATTTTTTTTTTAAAGGGGCCCCGATAAAAAGGGACTAGGGAAAGGGTGTGTGGGGTGGGGGTGTTATCTGGCGGGTACTGCGCGTCTTATATGATTCATCGCTGGATTTGAACGAGCTACCGGGGTGAAGACAACAGGTAGGGAGAAACCTACTCACCTGCGGGGCCGTCGGGAAGAGGTGAAGGGGCCAGGTGCATGACACTGGTGGTGGGGGGGGGACAACCCGCTCCGTGGTACTCGCGCGGGCTCGTCCGGCTACAGGTGGCTTACTGGCCGGCACGACAAGCGGAGCCCGACGGGGAGGAGGGGGGCTACATCGCCGCGCTTGGCTCTTAGTCTCTCCCACACGGGGACGGACCAGGGGGGGGGAGGGGGACAAACCAGAAGGCAGAAAACCATACCTGTCTCTCCCGGCGGCGTGTCATCTCATCCCACAGGTATGGCGGTTATACTCGAAAACGGGCAGCAGCAGACGGGAGTGGAGTATATTCTACTCTGGCCAGAGTTCTCAGCGGTGGGTCGACGACATCGGAGTCGATCTCTCCCTCCCTCCCTCCCTCCCGGCCGGCCGTTGTAGGCGAGACGCTGGCCGCCCCCTCCCTCTCCCTTATCTCTCTCTCTCTCTCTCCCCCTCACAGGGTGCTGGTAGCCATGTTTCCGTGCCGGGCTGGCTGGCTGGCTCCTACAGGTAGCACCGAAGAACTGATATCGATCAGTCCGATAGCTTTTATTCTTTTGCACTCACCAGATGAATTATGCATCGGGGCCCGATCATTTCTCCGCCACCGTAGCAACCAGGTAAACTGGCATAAATAATGAGCCGCCATTCCATTGGTCCACGTCACCCGGCTCGTTGCTGACTGACTACTGGAACACGTGCGCGAGAGACCCACAGCGGGACATTGGTAAACACTTGTTGCGTACTACTTGATAACTCCATTAATTATTATTATTATTATTATTATTATTATTATTATTATTATTATTATTATTATTATTGTTATTATTGTTGTTGTTGTTGTTGTTGTATCATCAATGAGTAGCGGGATATTGGTAAACACTTGTTGCGTACTACTTGATAACTCCATTTATTTATTATATTATTATTATTAATTATTAATTATTATTTATTATTATTATTATTTTGTTGTTTGTTGTTGTATCATCAATGAGTAGCGGGATATTGGTAAACACTTGTTGCGTACTACTTGATAACTCCATTTATTATTATTATTATTATTGTTGTTGTTGTTGTTGTTGTTGTTGTTGTATTATCAATGAATAGCTTTATTAATGATTTGAGAGAAAAAAAAGCAGACCAGTGCTGCTTGTTATCTTAGCACTGAACCCTTTCATGACCAGAACAACTTAAGCAACTTCCAGTTTTGTGCCCAAGCTATGTTTTTTTTTTTTTTTATAGAGAAAGAATTACATTTCTAACAGGCCAAAAGATGTCTCAAAAGGTTCTAGTCTGACCGGTTTTATGTGTGCAAGGAGAATAATTTGTTGTACAGTATTTGGCTACTTTAGGTGTATTTTCCATCAAAAGTGTAAAGTGCTTCAATGGGAATAGGGAACAATTAATTTATGCAAATTAATGCATTCAAGAATATGAAACCCTGACCATTGTAGCAGTTTAATGGAGGCTACAAATGAAAGAATATGATGTACATACATTACCTTTTCACTGGAGATGACAATCATGGTGTCAGCAGTATCTTGGTTTTGCTTTGATAAGTTCAGTGGTCAAATGCAATCTGTCATGAGGGAGAAATGTGTAGAAGCTCATTAAGTATGTAGGACACAGTTTTGGTGAGTTCCTAAACATCTGACCAGATTGGAGGCACTGTTGTTTTAAAATCTTGGCAGTTGTATTAACCAACCTTATACGATCAATGGCATCCAGAATCTTGGTGACAAAGATCAGCAATTACTTTTACAAATAAATCTCATGTAAAAAAGCATGCGTAACAACACCATTTTTATTCCAGTAATGTTTATTGTTTCGGCAATCCCTCATAATGGCTTGAGTTATTAAATGAGTCAGTGACTGTTTTTAATTGATTCACCTTTCTCTTGCTGCCATGTTTTGTTCTTGAAAATTTTATTGATATACCCAGACCTGACAGCAGATCTCAGTTTCCTTGTATAATGTCCAGAAAGAACAAGCAAATCCAATACACAGGACATTTAAAATTTGTGCGGGGATTTTCCTGCCCCATCTTGGGAGTATTGATCAATATGCCAAATTTTATGTCTGCAGCCATTTGAAATTGTCAAAATAATGAATATTTGTATCTCCTTTGTGTTCTATTAATGTCTGAATAACAATAGCGCATGCATATCTCAGTTTCTATTTCCTTTCTGGAATGGCGTGAAATCAATATTTATATTCTTGTTATTTAAATGAATGTGATGTCCTCCAAATATAGGGCACATACAGTAGGAGAACAGTGAACCTGCTGTTTAAAAACGAACAGATTCAGTTTATCATATTGCTAGGTTAATAATTATTGTACAGAATCTTCCAGTGCTGTCAAGCAATATCAAAAGCAGGTATATTTATTTGCAACATAAATACCTATTATTATTATTATTATTATTGTTCATTTTTAACACATCATCTTCCTCGCTTTAGCAAAATATTAAAGATCGTAAATTTGGATTTTGTTAAGCATATTGTAAAATAAACAATACAAGTGATGGTGAAATTATCACCATTATTCTATTCCAGTAATGTGGGATGGCAATGGCAGAATATATGATAACATTTAAAGAACAGAGAAGAGAAAAGGTTAAAATAATATCCCGCTGATATATGTCAGCTATTTCACAATCAATAAACTGGTTTAAGGATAAGTACTTCAAACAACAACAACAAAAAGACATGTCATGTATGATCAGGAAAAAATACATGGAGGGGGTTTAATGATTTTTATAATATAATGTGGAATATTAAATGATTTTCTTGGTGAAAATGCCCTTCCTATAATCATCTGACTGGAGAGAGCTTTTGGTGCAGTTGGACATATTGAAGTTATTCTATGTTGTTAGCAAATGGAACATCTGAGATGGCTGATATGCTCTTTGAAATACAGTTGTAGTAACATGGTTTATTCACAGGTCTGAATGACCTTTTTACAAATAACAGGGCAAGGAAAAGTCAAAAAAATGTAAGGGAGACTGGGGTAAGTTGTTACAACACCAGTAATTCCTGTATAGTGAGGCTCTACTAATCTATACATTTAATTAGGTTTTACTGGTGTTGATAACAACTCACCCTGGTCTTCTTCACATGAATAATTTTACCCCTAAGTGTAGTTATTATTAACTGCATTAATCATTTAAAGAAATTTATTCATGGTAATTTCTCTTAAGGAGTGGCGATGGCTTTGTATAAACTATTATAGGGCCCTGTCTTTCTGTAGCCACTGACCTGAGTCTCTATGGTTTTAGTCTATTGTTATTTATGTATTGGTACTTTTATTAGTAAGATTTTTAAAATGAAGGTAAAGTAAAAAATGTTGCATCACCATACATTATTTTAAACAAAACATTCAGTGTTCCATGTTTGAGTGTGTATGTGTGCGTGAATGTGAGTGAGAGTGCATGCACGAGTGAGAGTGAGCATGTGTGAGTGTGTGTGCACATGTGTGTATGATTGTGTGTGTGTATGCACGCATGAATGAGTGTGAGTGAGAGTGAGCATGTGTGAGTGTGTGTGCACATGCGTGTATGATTGTGTGTGTATGCACGCATGAATGAGTGTGAGTGAGAGTGAGCATGTGTGAGTGTGTGTGCACGTGTGTGTGTATGCACGCATGAATGAGTGAGAGTGAGCATGTGTGAGTGTGGAGTGCGTGTGAACAAGTGTGTGTGAGCGTAAGTGTAGGATATATATATAATGGGATATTTCAAAAATGTTTATGCAGTAATTATGTACTAGAGCTGCTTTATTTGACAATCAGAAAAGAAAAGCAAATATCTGTGCTGAAAAATTCTTAGAATACATAGGTATTATCTACTAGAGAATGTAGAGCACCTCTGAATTGAACTAGGAGAGGGAATAATGGTGAACTGGAGATCACATACATTAAGGTTACTGAAAGGATCACCAAACTACTGACATGGCTGGGTAGCTGTAAATTAGACTCTAGACTGAAATCTGTTTACAAAAGTCACACCCCTGTTTAAAAGTGAATTACTTGCACAGGTATAAGAGCCTCCTAAAAAAAACAGGTTTAAATGTTTCAAGTATAAATCAAGTGCAGAGAGTTAGGGTTCATATGTTAAAAATTTTTAACATACGAAAACATTTCACATCTTTAGGAATTTGCAAAAACAAAGATGTAAGTCTCTGTATTGTATGCAGGATTTTGAAAAAAAATATTATAATATCAAAAAAAGGAGACAGCATCTGGCCTTAAGACAAACTTTCAAATATCTTTATTAATCATCATGGTGTCACAATAATTATATGGGCACAAGGCTTTATGAATCTCAGTGACGGATATATTTCCACTGCTGAATTCCAGACCCCCTTTCCCTGTTACACTAACCAATGGTATGGGAGGTAGATATGACCTACTTGTGATGATTTATAACTGTTTTTAAACATTGAGGGTCATCTGTCAGCCAACCGGTTAGTTTTCTTGCACCTGTAATTAGCTAGCAACAAAGTGATATTTTAACAATTAAACCATAGGGAATTTCTTAAGTACTTGAGTTTAGAAGGAACCAGTAATATTACTGAGCGAAAAACATCTTAATATTTGTGCTAGAAAATATAACTAAGGTAAGAAGGTTCAACAGTGTCACTCTACAAGAGGATCAGGATCACTGGGCCATGATTAATCTCCATGACAACAGTGTTTTTTTTTTTTTTCTAATCTTGCCAATGGCTGCCAATCACTTGAAAATAACATGTAATGATGCAATGGGAATTCCCTATGCATAATTTCCAAGTGGAAATCCTTTGAATCTATGAAAATGTTCTATCTGTTGATTGGTAGGGATGTTCTTACTGTGCAATGCTCTGGAAGCTGACACTCCTGTATAACTTGGCCATTAAGAAATAAGAAAACATTTCTGCAATGCAACATTCCAAATGCTGATATATTATTTCACTTCTGCAGAACTCAGGTAATAGATAAACATTGAAAACACATGATTTGATGCAGATCCTAGAAGCTACAGTTGCAGTAATAATGACTTTAAAATGCAGAAAGGATGTTCTACTGTTGCACATGCAAATATTTCATTAATTACTGATGGAAAGAATCTTGTGTGATTTATCCTACTACTTTAAAAATCAGAATTTATTTACTTATCTTTGTCAGTCAGGATAAGATATTTCTTTACGTAAAGTTTTAAATTAACTGACTTATAGAGATGAAAATAAAGTTTCTTCAGAAAGCATGGTTTGATTTCCGTACCATGAGGAGAATTGACTTCATTCTACTGAAACATGACTCTCAGTCCAACATGTAGTTGTTCTGTACATGATATTGTTTGTGGTGGTAAGAAAGTAATCACCTTCTGGAAACCACACATCAAAATTCAAAATGAATCCCTGGGTGCACAGAGCTCATCTGATAACCTCTAGCAAGCTACTGGCTTATCTCACTTAACAGATCAGGGTGATTACCACCAGCAGAGTAAGCACTCAAGAAAGATGACATATTCATCTAGTAGCAGGAAAAATTCCTGATCTATAATCAATCATACCTGTAAAGTTTCTACTTGGCAAGGCATCATTATCAGTTTAATTTAATGTTTACTTTTACTTTTGTGACGTAAATACCTTTAATACTTATTTTTTCAGGTTATAATTCCCAAAGTTCCTAACAACAACAAAAAAATTATTTTTTGAATTAAAAAAGAGACTTCATTTAGGAGCAGATACTTTTCTATAAGTAAACTTTATTGAATTAAATCTCGTACTTGTAAAACACATGTTCCTCGTTGTGTCTGTTCTTCATTCTGTTACTTCTGTGCTGTGTACTGCCACATCACTCACTAGTCACACGCTATCCTAGCTTGAGGTACAATTAAGGCCGTTAGTCACCTTTTCTACCTTGGTGTGTAACCATGGCAGTGGAGAGATTTTAGATTATGTTTCTTCAATACAGACTTTGTTCTAGTTACCTCATATCTTAAGTAATTAGATCAGGTAAAATAAGTGCTTGTCTTTTGTACTGGAAAATTTATTTCAAAATTATTCTTAAAGTGTACTGAATTATTAAAGCATATGAACAGTTGCAATTAATTTCAATAGCAGCCATGTCTGTTACACACTTGAATTATCTACAGGTACATAGCATGTTCGTATCCAGGTGACTGATAAGGCTTACTGAAAAATACCAGGTAGTATAAAGCTAATTTAAATCAGTGTAAACAGAACACACTCATGAAGTAGCTCATAGCAAGGAACAATTGGCAAAGGATTTTTAGAGTTGATCTCAAACAAAGCCAATACATAAAAATGGCACTAGGAGACAACATTAACAAATATGGGTCAAAAAATCTCATAAAATCAACGAATTGTGTTGATGGATTTTGCTTGCGTGGAACAGCATTTTAAGTGCTCAATAATTAAAATGGTACATAGACATAGCACCAAATATAGATGTGCACAGATGTAATACACTAATGTTGTTAAAGATTAATTAATGTTTTCTGTGCAAATCGTTTATTTATTAGAGATATAATGTCTACTATGTCACAGTCATAAAATTCCAAAATAATGCAATATATTAACTCATCTTGCAGTAAAATTAGTAAATATGTTTTATTTTTAAGGCCCATAAAATATCACATCAGCTATGACCTGGAATACATCAACAATCTTTAATACCACTTATAAGGGTTTGTAAAACTATTCTGAATGAGTTCATGTGATAATACCATCTTTGTGCTTCATGACACATTCTTCCTGAAATAACAACAATGGAGTCAATGGTAGGTACTGCAATTTCTTGTCTTTGTAATAATTCTAAGAGAGTTGCAGTCTCTTCATAAATGGTCATGGGTCTGACATGAACAATTATTATCCAGATACTGCAGAGAGAACCTGATAAAAAGAAAATACATACTAGCCAAGTCACTGTTTATGCCCATGATGGAAAATAAATGCACATAGTATTAGATAGCGCACATTCCAAAAGATATCGTTGAAGCATTGCCTTTAGATGCAAAGTTTGACCCATTCAGGTCAAGCTTGCATGCATCTGAAATCTTTCCTTTAAGGTTCATATAGCCATCTTGAATATCCAGTAACAGAAGAAGAGAGTTACATTATATATAGCAGACTAAGTTTTATTCTACCAAAAAATGTTAAAAAATAAAAATCTTACCGATACAAAAACTTATGATGGCTGATTTATATCTCGGTAACATCTAGATACTGAGAGGTATGGATTATGAATTTATATACAAAACCTTTTTAAAAATTCCTTTTTCAGTTCTGATTTATAAATACTATACATAAAATAATAGATTATTGTGCCTTCTCATAACTATTCAAAGGCTAGAAATAGTAAATTAAAGAATTATTTATTTGAGGACAGTGTTTACAAACAGGGTCTCCCATTTTGTGTAAACAAATTAGGAATTCTAGTTTTTGGCAGCCATCTGTTGGGGAGAATTCTGTTGTTAGCTAATCATAACCAACTGCAGCTTCAAATATAGCAGAAGATCATAAAGTTATTTCCTGCAGTAATTGCTTATAACTCTTGAACCTTAATAGATACATTAATGGAAGTAAGTGGGCACACACAGGAGTCATGAGACATTTCCAGAGTTTACAGATTTTGCCACTTAGGCTACAGAGCTTCACCTCTGACCTTTAGTCCTTTAAGTATAAGCTCACAAAGCTGTCAGATGTGTCAGTTCCTGTAGAAATGCCTATGAACAGTTTTTCTCTCCATTGTGAAAATTTTCTATAGAAATGAATATGTATGGATGGCTTCACCTTCCTTTAAGGCCAATGTAGACCAAAAGATCTTGCCTAACTCATATATATTTATGAGGAGATGGAAACTGTGGCCGATGGCACCACAATCAAGATGTCTAGTGATACCTTTGGAAGTTGTTACAGAAATTCAGCAAGTGTGTTCAGAAATTAGACAATAAAACACCCAGGTCTACTGGCCCAACTACCCCAACTAACTATGTGGAAGGCCTCTAAAGCCATTTTCATACAAAATATTAAGACTGCAGAAACTGCTTCCTGTTGACCCTAAGCCAGCTCAGCAAAAGGTTAATAAAATTTGGTAACAATGATTCAATTTTTTTTACAGTTTTCTTTTACATTTACACATTATTTCAGAAGTAACTTATTTTTAAAATTGGTTTGGTTGTTTTTTCATAATGTCACAGTGCAAATGGTGCCCTCTCCCTAAGTGTCAAAACTGCAAACCTTAGGAATTCATTCTCAATAACTCACCCCTCTTGTATGCTCACTTACTTATGTTGATATACATGTTTAAGGTTTGGGAGATATAAGTAACTAATTGCAGGAAGTAACTTTATGATCATCTGGCATTGAATACCATAAATTAAAAAAAATTTTTTTTAAATGTTTTTAATGATACTTTAAGTCAGCTATTAGAATAATATAAATACCATGTATAATTTATTTTTAAAACGAAACATCTTATTAGAACTAAAATGTTATTTAGTGATGTATAGATTATGTGTGCATGTGTTTTAATACCATAAACAGATAACTGTATTGCAGCTAAATTTATATTGGTCTATAGTTTAAATAAAATTGAATTCCACCAAGAGAATAACCTATTAAAAATATGTACTAAGGAAAATTAATTCTATTTAAGTCATTATGTAAAATCTGCTAACATTTACCAGCTATCTTGTAAACTATAGATATTTTTAAACATTATCAATTCAATTCTTACAAATAGTTTCCCCACTAGTCTTAGCATTAAAGGGTTAACATAAAAAATAGCCAAAGAACTCGAACAGTTGGGTAACTAGAACACTGAAAAAAAAAGGAAAACTTTTTTTTGTTTTCCCAATTTTGTTTATTTTTAATTTCAAAGTATATGATATCTTTCTAAAATTAGTTTTATGAATACATTAATTTTCATTAGCTAGCAATAACTAATACAAAGAATCCCTAAGTAAACAATGTCCTAAAATCAAAGCTAGCTCTCACAGGGACTTTGCAAGAAGGATAAATCTACCAACATTAAATAATAATAATAAATAATATAATAATAATAAATAATGATGATGATGATGATGATGATGATGATGATGATGATAATAATAATAATAATAATAATAATCATCATCCTCATATCATCATCATCAGACCAGGAGTCTTTATATCTTTGTCAGCTAACACAACCCACTCCATTTGCTTCACCTAGCCTTCCTTGTTTAACTGAACATGAAAGCAAAACTTATGTAAACTGTACCACAGAACCTTCCAATGGCTATCTGTCTCCTTGTAGACATAATGGCAGAACCTGTGTAGGACATAGCTTGACCAGACCCATTCATCTGTAAAACTTGTGACATTTGACACCCAATTACTGTAAGATAACAGCACTGCTCACAAAGTAGAAATAATTGAATTGTGTAGCTGAGAGAAAGAGACAGACACACACATACAGAGAGAGAGAGAGAGAAAGAATGTAGTAACAACATGATTCTGTATTTTCAGAGATCTGTCTTCAAGTTAAACAGTGTACAACAAAACCTTTCATGAAAGATCATTATTCATACTGATAAATATCAATGTGAGCTGAATATCACAAGATCTGCCAGTAAATATAATGGATAGGTCATACATAGAATACACACCTCATAACAGGGGCAGTCAGTCATATTTATGAGTGAAAATGTACTTTCTTTTTTAAATATTACTTTGTGCTCTACTGATGAAGCTTCAGTCTGACAGTTCAATTTCTTTCCTCAATTCTTAGTTGCTCAGTTTCAACAACAACAAAAAATCATGCAGATATATCTATAGCATGTAGTGGTAGTGCTGCCCAACTGCAGTCTCTAAACCAATGAATGTTATCACAGCCAAAAGGATCTGAATTCCATACTTAAAAAATTAATGTATGCAAATTTATTCTAAAAATACGGACTATTAAAATTTTCATATTCAGCATTGTGCTTTGTAGAAAATATCAGAAGCACCAACCACTGTTTTATTTTAAAATCTTTTTTCTAAAAATACTTGGTTAGACAAGTGATGGTGAAAAACTAAGAAAGGTCAAGTTACAGACAATTAGAGCTTTTTATCTGCTAAGGTTTTGTTTGTTTTAGTCCATTTTATTTTGCTTAGTCTGTCCGAGACAAAATGAATGTACCATATTATTTCTAGAAACTGCTTACATCATCAGCAGTAATGAAATTAAAACAAAATCACTTTGTCTCAGCTGTTGAAAAGTTAAAAACAGGGTAATTCATTCTCAGGGATGAAGTAGCTGCATGTGGTGGAGTTGTTGTGTGCATCTACTGATTTTATAACAAACCAACCTGAGATTAAATGCGAAATAAACGGATATAAGGAGAGCAATAAAAAAACTTTTTTATGACGATAAAATGTTTTTTAAAAGTCAGTTTACACATTTGTCAGCTTCCATTCATATTGCATTGTGGAAGTTTTCAATTTCAGTAAATGGAAACATACATATTTTTATATGTACTAGCTTTAAAACAAGGATATACAGCCACTCTTTAATTTCTGATGTTGATGTGATTAAAGGTCTTAGTTAATCCATACTTTGGTAGTGGCATTGAAAGAAAACTAAATGATTCTCTACCTTTTGGAAGTGATGTCATTTAATTGGCCAGGCTCTCTACCTTTTGACAGTATCAAGACAATTATTTATGGAAGCAATTTCATTAGAGGAGGCCTGGCTAATTAAATTCACATCTATGGACCAGCTCATCTGCACATACTATAGATTGGATGTGAAGTATAACTGCATATGAACTTGCTTGCTCCAAGATATAGTGTCAACTTTACACAAAGCTATGAGATCCCTAAAAGTAGCCAGACACTTGGAACAATAAAAAACAAAAACTGAATTAATTTAAAATGTAATAAATTACATTTTTAAAGATATTCAAATTATTTTAACAAAAAGATTATTTTAATTTAGTGCTCAGATTTTTGCACAAAGCTTGTTTTGATAGAAGTATTATACTTTGTTTCCCCTCCAATATAACTGTTATATCCATCCTCACTTAGGCAGATTTTAAGGTTTTTCCCTAAAAGCCAAGTTTTGAATTATTGAAATTTTACCTTGAGGACAAATATTTTGTATAATTGTAGTACTCATTTTATTTAAAGGTATTGATGAGACTTGAGAATTCATCTGACATTGGAAGAATCATGGGCATGATCAAATGGACATGATAAACTTGCGTGTTGTCAGTTCTCTCATGAACAGATAATTTTTAAAATCACTTGTAGAGAGTTATGAGAAATAAACCATGCTAACTGCGCATCTTGACACTCAGTTGTAATCCATCAGTGATATTTTATCATTGAATTCTCACCAAAGAAACATGTAATAACCAAATTGAAAAACATTAGGAAAGTTTTATGAAAGCAAACCAATCAGAATGTTGTTTTTTTTGAAGATATTATTATTAGTAGTAGTAGTAGTAGTATAGTGTTATTAAACTGCCACAAAATATTGCTAAATCAACTTTTATTATGGTTATTATTATGAACACATGATTATGCGAGTTAGGATTTGTCCAGGTAAAGGTGTACAGTACAGTATCAATGTGAGAAGGGGCTGAAAGTGTCCACTCCCTCAGAGAGTGGTTGTTGTTTTCTGCTAGCAACAAAAAATGAAGAATTTACTTTGGAACGGAGAATAGGGTCAGAGCCTTCAAGATACAGACTTTTCTAGATTTACTGTCAGCAGCCAGTCAGAACCCAAACAATCAGACAGAGCAGCTGGCACCAGCCAGCAGAACAACAGAGTCGACCCACTTCACTGAGTCACAGGCATCTCGAGTTATTCAGCTCCATTAAAGCTGAATATACTTAATCAGCAACAGTGGCAGGAAAAGCAAAGGCTCTTTGCTAGATCTGCAAGCAATAGAAAAGGAAGTCCAAAAGGTGTGATGTAAACAAACAGTGGGAATGTAGTGTTGTGGTTACCCACTAGAGGGCGATATACAGCAGTGCCAACTGAAGGCAGCCGTGCCGTGCACAACTCTGGTTAAAATCATGGGTAAATAAGAATCGAGTGCTCAAAGGAAGCCCGTGTGGGAAGGTTCAGCGCAAATGAGCAAGAAACAAACCCTACAACAGCTCACGGGAATCAAACAGAATGTAACTACCACCCACTGCGCAGTGTTCAGTTATTTCATGCAGAAAATCCTGCTGTAGACAGCTTCACCAACGTTGTCATTTTTTTTCAAATACTGATAATAAATAAAATGCATTGCAAAAATGAGAACTTATAGGTTCATTTAAAAATCTAGTCCATTGGTCCAAAGACTCCTGCCCAACCCATACCCTGGTAGTAGTAGTCACTGGACTGCCTCACATCTTTCAAGTTGTTTTATCAATGTCAAATATTTAGACAGTAGATTTGTTTTCCTACATATTTTCTTACTGAATATCAGTGATGAAGGCAGGGAAGTAACAGTTATTAGCATCAAAGCCTTATTTCTCAGATATTAACATTAACTAGCCTGACATATATTTATTTTTTTCACTGTTCCTCAAATTATAAAACAACAAAATCAAATTCCAGATAAATTTATTTATTCTTTTTGGTCTTTTCCAGCAGCTTAATCATAGCCCTTCCATTACACGCAGTGAAGCTGCTGCTCTATCCAGTAGTTGTGCAAAATCACCATAGTGATCAGGTCAGTGCACTAACTGAGAGGCAATGTCTATAAATCATTAATGAGCTTTTATTAAATTTTTTCTCTTCTTCTTTGTGGAAAATGGTACAAAGAGTTTCCTGGAGAATTCCAGCTGTAGTGTTGGTCAGCCACTCCACTGGTTTTCCTCGAAATGGTGAACTACTTACAATACCCTCAACAAGTATGTTCACGCCACCCATGATGAATGTCCAGACACACTATGAAGCATATTAGTTGCACAATCAATGGATCTTAACTTGTAAACTAAACACAGTAAAAATGCATTGGATGTAATTTGAGATAAGTTTGCTTGTTAACCCTCCATATGCCATGCCATTTTTTATCATACATCCATCCATTCTAGTAGCACTAATATTTGTCTTGAACTGGCTGTAGTAGGCTTACTCAAAATGCAGAATATGAGGTTGGACCCATATTCAGACACATCATTACAAAAGGTTATATTAATGAGGAAGGCACTGCATCATAGCCCCTATAGCTCAAACTGTGCTGAGCAATAGATTTAAAGGGTAGTGGGATGCAAATATACCATAGAAGGTTTAAAAAATTGTATCTCTGTAAATAACTATATTATTATTATAAACTTTTTTTCCTTTTATTGAATTATCCAAATGTTTAATGTATAGGATATTTCTTTTGTAAAGATGCTGTAATTTTTCTTTTAATCGTAATAAGCTGTTTTTGTTTATAACATTCTATAAGGGGGCAGGTGGGAGGATAGTCAGAGAAGATTACCCCAAGAGAATCTATCCAAAAGGTGCGCGTCAGCAACAGCCAATAATGAGTTGTTTTTGGTTTTTTTAGACAAATAAGTACAATTTTTTTAAAATATATATAGCAGGATTATTTGCTTCTGAGTAGATAAAATGATTATATTGAGGAAACAGAGCAACCACAGATTTACTTGTGAATGCTAGTTGTTGTCCTGCTAAACCGATAGTCATATACAACAAAGATCCTGTTCATCCACTAGGCATCTGACAGGTAATGAGCTATAAAATGAGACTTGGTCATGAACATAAATCAGCAACAATAAAACTGGCACCTACGAAAACCGCTCATGCGGTCAATGTTAAAGCCGATATGCAAAACATTCCATGCCAGAGTACACTGTCAGGTGGGCTGGGGATGTCTCATAACTTGTCAGGAAGTCTAGATTGATCAATCTTTTCAGAACCTAGCAGTAAAAGCTTCAGCTTTGTTTACATGTGTTTGTGTCCGCACTTAGTAACAGAAGATACAATTAGAAGGGGAAAAAAAAAAAAAAGTAATTCAGTATTTTAAAAACCATGGTAGTCTGGATCTGTGAAAATATATTTGATTCACATCACCAGAAGTCTAGTTCATATGCAAAAACATTTTATATCATACATAAAATAGTTAATTAGTATATAGAAAATAATAAAAACCACAGTAGTATATAAACAGAACAGATTTAACATTAAAAAGGTTTCCTTTATTACCCTGCAATAACTGTCAATTTCAACAATGCTACGATCTAAGCATTTATTTAAAAACTATATACGGAGCTAAAGTATTCCATAAAAAATGTATCAGGGTTTGCTGCGGCATGGAATTAGATCATTCTGGACACATCGTGTTCAAAAGAAAAGAAAGCCAGGATACCAACTTATTTATTCTAAAAGGAACATTGACACATCTGAAGTTTAACAATAAATAAGCCAAACATAGCAACAATTAAACTAGTCTAAAGAACTGAGCATTTTATCATTAGTGATTATGGCTGGCTGGCCCTTTACAATGTTCAGCAAAAACATGCCATTGGGAGAAATTGGAGAAAAAAAGCACCTTTTGTAGTCATCTGTACATGTCCAGTCTGGTCCGGGGAATTGTACATGTCTATACAAACAGGACAAAGCATGTTGACATTCCGAGTATTAAATATGCACGGTTGTTGTACTCTAGACTCTTGTAAAGCCTCGAATACTGTCACTGTTCAAACCTACAAATCATTCCCTGAGACAGTTACAACTGCAGAAGAGAAAACAATTCTCCAGTCCTGCAGGTTAAATGAACAGTAAACCAGGAATAATAAAACTCTTGCTTCCAGCAGTAGAAGCATTGGTTATTGTTTTTGTTTGTTTGTTTTTGGAACAGTTTGGCTTGGTGTCATTTTTAGAATAGAGTTTAGATGCTTTAACATTCATAAATGAATAATAATAATAATAATAATAATAATCTGTCAAGACTCTTACTTAAATGACAGCAGACAAATAACCACATGTCCAGTTATTTTAGAAGAGAAATTGTACTTAATTTGTCATATCTGCGCAGGGTAGGTAAACTATGATCTTGTCTGCACACAGATGGCAGTGCTAAAAAAAACTGGTTAATTCCAATTTAGTGATATCTGTGGCACATTCTAATTATTAGTTATTACTTGACAGTATAATGGAAAAACAACTGAGTAGATTCTTGCTATCATACAAGAACATGCCATCTTACTATGGTTGCCGACTTGTGAAAACGCCTAATAAAAAGTGGTTTCAGATCCAAATTTTCTTTTTTAGCAAATTGTCACTACTAGTAGTAGAAGCCATTATTTATTGAGTCTGCTCCTTCCACAAGGAACTGTCATGATTGTCCACTGCATCTATAACTCTAAAACCACCACATTCTCACTCAAGTATTCCCACTTACAGTCAACTCTTTCTGATCACACAAACAAAAAAAAAAAAAATTTCGCAAATGGATAATAGGCCACTTGTAACATGCACTCTTTTTGTTGTTTGGCTTCATCATACAGTGATCTTCAATTCAGGATGAACAGAAACAAAACAGAGTCAGCAGCAGCACCCAGCCGAATGACAAATGGCAGAATCCTGATGATTAACAGATCTAGTGACAACATTGTGGGCCCCAGTCTTACTAGGTTGAATGGTAGAATAAGAGTCAATGAAATACAGATGGCTATAACTGGGTCCCATGCCAGTGCCCTTGTTATTTCAGCTTTGTGCAGACTGTGTGCAAGCTGAAGATTGGTATTCAAAAATATTTTAGGTATCGTGTAAATAAAGTTTATGAACAAAAATCAGTCTCTCTCGGTTTATATAGATTCAATAAATAATACAAGCACAACACCTGGCTTGGCTTTATAAAGCTAAAATATCTAAATAAATCACATCCATGAAAAGTGCACTTAAGACCAATGTGGTACGTGTGCAACCAGACTTTTAAATTGTGCTTTGATTGTTCTGATTCTGCAATAAGCTAATCTGACAGCAGAAATTCAAGTTTTAATTAATAATTGATGTTTTATCTGGTTGTTTTAATCATCTTCTGCCCCTATCAAATCATGACAAATTAAGTATAATCAAACAAACAAAATAATACTCATAACGTTTGAATAGTTTATTCATTTTTTAATAGAAAGAATTTCAAGTCAAAAGTAAAACTTGGTTCACATAAGAGAATTTAGCTACTTAACAAATACAAATAGACAAATTTAAATTCAATATCTAAAAAAGAAAAAGCAAAAGCACAAAGGGTTGATTAAATTGAGATAATAATAATAATAATAATAATAATAATAATAATAATAATAATAAAACCCATGGAGAAAGATTCTAAATCTACAGCTTTATTGATTATATTTTAAAATGTATAATTTTCTTGGAGGTTATTTTGATAAATTAATTTAATAAATTATTTTCATACTAGCAAATTAAATTTTTTCTTTTTGCCCTTTTCACTATCTTCAAGACCACCATAATCTTTGTTTATTAGCCAGTTAAAATAAACAAACAGAAATTGTATTTGTTTAACACTTGGTTAACAACAGAAACACACAGGAAAACTGTTTTGTATTAATTGTGCACTGAAAACCTCCTATTCCTGAATTGTGTGGCTAGTGGTCCGTTAACTTTCCTTTAATGTTTAACAGACTAAAAAAGCTGTAGATTGAAGTCGAGGTAAAATATTTGTCAGAAAACTACTGCTTTCCTCAGCAGGTTGGAAAAGAGCTGTTATCACAAGTATTTTTGCTTGCTACAGAGTGTCTGTTTAGATCCTTCCTATGTTGTGCAGTCTCTTAAATACAAATAACAACAACATGAGAGTATTAGATTGTTATTTATTTTTACAGTAAAATACAAGAGAGAAAACTGCTGAGCAAAGATGTGGGCTGATTAAACCGGATGCATAACGTGATGCAGTAAGCATGCTGGGAAGTACACCACACTTTCTCTGCTTCCTCATTATGTACAATGAAAAATCTCACGCCACGTACTCACAACAGTCCCTCCATCTCCTTCATGAACTCTTCGTACACATCATCCTTTGTCTTTGTCTGAGCTGGCACAACAGGGGTGGATTTCGGTGCCAGTGTCCGCTTCTCTTCCTCTTTTGCTGTGACAGAACCAAGAATGAGATTTTGTTTTATCAAATCAAAATTTAAAAATAAGCTGATGATCACATACTGAGCAATCAAGATAGGGGTGGAGAGGCTGGACAGCCAATAATGGTCCTCATATAAAACTTAATCCAAGACGTTTACTTTGTATCCTTCAATAAATTTTAAACAAATCCTGTTTGAACCTCATTCAAATAATACCCATAACATTTTCATACCTGCCAACTCTGCCTGCTTACAAACTCACACACATCCCTACCTTAATAGACAACAAAATACCTACCAAACCAGACCTCTACCAAATACCTGGCAAAAGCTGACAGTGATGTTGGAATCAATCAAGGGAAACGAGACAATACTTGACTGGAGCTAGAGCAAAATTAGGTTCATGCCAACAGTCCCTAGTCCAACCCCTCCTCTGGCTGCTGCAGCAGACAAATCCCTGATCTCCCGGCATCCTTAATAAACACTTTTAACACAAAGTGTTTGACAAAGCTGACTCAAATATGTCTGCCACTGATCAGACTTAGAACATATTTTAGAACAGAGCCACACTTGCACAGAGCAGCATTTGACAAATCATTAAATTCCCTGACAGAAGTCCATATAATTTATGTAAGTCTTTTGATTCTGATCAACTGGGAGAGTCACCAGATACTTTAGGGAAAGAAACCAACCTGGTACATTTATTGGTATACAAACACATTTTTAGAGGAAATCAGAAAAAAAGTGAGTATCTGAGCTACAACAGCAAAATTCAAAATTCAAAGCATCTTGAGTAGGGACTATATAACTACCTAATTTCCAAACCAAATATCCAGTCTTACAGTTGCTAGACACCTGAAGTAGATAATCCTATACTGTCCTCTTATGCTGGATTGTTGTGTCGCATCAGAAAAAAGCTGAGACTTATTCAGTCAGTGACTGTGCCCACCTGTAAGTTTACTTCCATAACCACACAGTCAACAGCTAAATGACATTTGCTAGGTATAATTGTGCAAATAAAACTTTTAAGAGCACTGATTAAAATAGAAAGAAAAATAGGCAGATTGTCTCATCACTTAAAGAAAGAACTTAGGTAAGTTTTTATTATGTTGATTATAATTTCTACAACCCCCCCCTTTTTTGAAGGTCTAAATAACCGTTTATCGGCATCTTTGTTTATTTACACAAATTGTGATCCGAGTTAATGCAGATAAATGGAATTTTACTGTAGCTGATAAAAATAAAAGGTGCATTAGTCTGCTGTACCAGCTGATGAGTGTATGCCATTCTACTAGTGTACTTACAGGGCTGCTTCAAACGGCCTTTAGCATCCTTTGTCTCTCTCTTAACCTTCAGTGCTGTTGGCATGAACCTCGTTATGTCACCGAGCAGGTTCTTGATCTGTGCCTTTGCCTCGATTGTAGCGCTACTCTTCTTCTCCTCTTCCACTGCCTTCTGTGGTGGCTTTGTGATACTGGGCGGAGCACTGAGCACATTAGGGTTCAAGTTAGGCGGATTGACCCCTGGTGGAGGAGGTAAGCTAGGTGGTGGTAAACTGGGAAGATTTCCTGGAGGCCGGGTGAGTCGAGGTGGTGGAAGGCCTATGGAAACAAAGGAAAAATGGGATTAGATTGATAAGTAATAAAAATACTTTTTGGGGGGTGTTAATAACCAACCATTATTTATTGTAGTCAGAAATAAGTACATTTTGACAAATTACACTCTTGCTGAGGCTGGTATCCTTTTGGATGACAAGTTGGGGAAAACAAAGTCTTAAATGATACTTAGCCGTCCTAAATCTGCATGTTTGTAATAAAAAAAAAAAAATTAAAACTAATTACAAAACAACAAAGCAGTTATCTCCCCTTAGTTCATTTTTCTATAGGTTTTAAATGACATCACCATTGCTATGATGCCAGTTTGTTATATTTGAGAAGTTCTACATACACTGGCTGAAGAACGAGTCTCATTGTATTGAAGTTTTAAAACAAAAATACAAATTAATTGAATGGTCAGCAAAAATAAGCCAAAAATTCCAAGAAGATACAAATAACTGTTGCGAAAAATCTAAACAGGTAGGCTTTGTAAAAATTCATTTGGTACTTTTGCTGCCATTTAATTCTCATTGCTGAATTAAATGAGAGTTAATCTGCCACTGTGGAACATGGTTCTCTATTACTTAACAGACACAAGCAAAAAATCTTCTTTCCAAGAAATTTTTTTGTTAGACTTAAAGTATAATAACAATAATAAAACTATACATTTAGTACAGTGAGAGTCAGTCAAAAAAGTATTGGGAATGAAAACTGATACAGTTTCTAGGATGAAAAGAAACTAATGTTGCAGAGTAGACGGGCTTAGTTGGTAAGATATTTGACACTTACCTGGTGGGAGTCTGGGTGGTAAGCCACGAACATTGGGTGGTAAACCTGGTGGTGGTCCTGGTGGCATCCCCTGGGGCCTTCCAGGTGGTGGCCCTGGAGGTAACATCCTGGGTAAGCTTCCTGGAGCCCTTAAGGGTGGGGGTCTAATAAATACTGGTGGCACTCCAGGTGGAGGTCCTGAATACAGTAAATTGTATATTAGAAAAGTGCAACAGACATGATCACTGAAGTAGTTATCTTGATCACAGGTGAGCAAATTATAATTAAACCAGTTTAGAAGGAACCAAAATAGTTCAAAACTGATTAGTTTTCTAATTTGTCTTTTTTTTTCTTTACACTAGTACACAAAAAAAAAAAAGAACAAACAGCATAGTTCTACATGAATGATATACCCCCTGACTGAATAGTATATAAATGTTATCAATAAAAAATGTATAGATCTAAATTATTAGGTGACCCGACACAGCATAGTTTAGTTCACCTATTACAAGATAGCAGGCTTAGAAATTACATCTCTTCGGGAAAGGCCAATAAATGTCTTTTAAACTTGCTCACACCATTAATTTACAATTTTATTGTGCAAAAAAAAATTTTTTAATGACATCATTCCTTATAAACAGTCAGCCAATTAGATATGCAAGTAATAATTAGAATTTAGTTATTAAAAAAATCTTAAATGGGAAAACTTTGGTTGGTTAAATTTAAAATGGCTGATGTAAATTTTTTTAGTATTACTTAAGTTTTATTAAGTGCTTATCTCTTAAGAGTCCCTCCACCTTTCTGCTGTTTTCCAAACTGTATCATCTTCATCTAGGTATGATGACATAGTGCAGTAAGACAATGCAAAAGATGTAATTTTTGATTAAAAGAAAATGAATATTTGAAGACCTTATAGCTCTTTTACTATATGTAATGCATTTGTATTCTCAGATTATTTACAACAAAGCTCACTTAAATCATTTCTTTTTGTGATTTTATTTAAGCTAATGCAAGCACACATTTTTTAAAAATGGATCACTTGTTTTCTTCCAATGAACCAACTCAAAAATCTTTTCCAAACAAGCTCAGTATGAACTGTATGTACCATGCAACCATTTTAATCCAATCATCACACAACACGGGTTTTAACAATAATTTAAAATTAAAAAAAAAAAACATTTTATATAACAAGCTACCATACTTCATAACCTTTATGTTCCCATTAAGAAACATATCCATCATTCTTCTATATTATTGGTCAGTCTCACATTTCACTTTATTTCTATAAATATATATAAACCAGACTAGCTCAAGTTACTACTGAACAGATTTAAAAGGCTCTAAAAATGCTTTTTAAAAATTTAATTACTGTACACTTAACTTTTAGTTTGCCCTTGTAACTTTCATCTTTGTTTCAGAATAGAAGATTCAGCTGCTAGAAAAGCTAACAAAATGCTAGGAATAATTAATTCACCAGAACCATCAGACAAAGAAACCAAAAATGTTTTAGTTCCATTATGTATCTCCTTGTTTCATCACTTTTTGTATGCTCTATGCACATAAAAGATACTACATTACAAGAAAAGGTTTAGAATAGACTCCCTAAAATGTTTCTAGGATTCAAAATATTATTAAATTTACTAGTTTTGGAATGATAGATTGGAGGGAAAGACTCAGAGAGGTTTTCAAAATAATTAAGGATTCTGTCTGTCTGTCTGTTTCTTTGTGTGAGTGGATGGGGGGGGGGGTCAGGACAAATTCTTTCAGTTAGCAATACTAAAGGTTATAATTTCAAATTGATTAAAGTTCCAGCAATGATGTATAAAAATAAATAGCAATAGAACTGTAAATGAACTTCTGGCAAAGATGGTTAGGAATCTACTTAAAAATTGTAATGATAAACAGTTCTCTTCCCTGCTGGTCTTGTGTAATAGCTAAATTAAACACCACATTTGTGGCAAGTCATACCTGGGGGAACTCCAGGTGGCAAAGTTGGCGGAATACCAGGCGGAGGTCCAGGAGGTATAAGCTTGGCAGGCTGCATCATCTGCTGTGATTCCATGGCAGGAACTGCAGACTTCTCTGTGGCCTTCTCCAGTGATATGGTGCTGTCCTTGGGTTCTGCACTGTTCTACACAACAAGACACAGACCAACTCTATTGTGGTGGGAGGCAGGTCGGAAAATGAACAAACAAGCTGGATGGTACATAACAGAGAAAACTCCAAACTCCACTATTAACCAACAAAGACTACATTTAAAAAAAGCCATTTTGTCCCCCTCATCTTTCCTATTCATTAGAAGTTTTTCCTTAACAATGTTCAGTGACTGATCAACCCAAGTGTAAGATGATTGTTGGACCAACACTTACCATATAAATATATATTTTTTGTAAAAAAGTTAATTCTCCAAACAGATTCACTTCATTTTCTTTCATCCAGAGTGACACCAGTTTTGGCAACAATGAAAAAAAATAATAATCTCTTGATAATAGGTGGGAGAACAAGCTGGTAAAGAAGAATAAAACTGTGTGCTAAATGCAAAAGAAACAGCCAGGATCCATCAGGGACTGAAGTGAGGGTGCACCACGGTAATTAAGCACACTACATGTTTGTTAACCCGCCTAAACTCTCTTTAGCTATAAAATTTAAGCTGTACACTTCTGCTTTATTTTTTGTTCAGTTATCCATCTCATCAATCTGAAGTGTGTTCTAGAAGACCACCCACCCAATCAAATGGGTTGCATTAGTTTTCACTTACTTCTTTCAGTTCTGCATCTTTGCTTCTGGCCTTGTAATTCTCAACCGAATCATTATCATCACTTTCCGAATTCATATTCACATCATCATCATCATCATCATCAGCATCATCCTCATCACCACCAACCGGCATGTCTTGACCCGCCATCTGCAACATCCTTGCCTGTAATGGAGTCACTACCTTTTTTGACTTTTTGGGAAATTTCAACCGTGTGTCTTTCTCTTCCTCCTCCATTGACTTACTGCTGTCATCAGCAAATTTAATTTTCCTCTGTTTGACTGGAACTTCAAGAAAGAAAAACAAAACAAACAAACAAACACTTGCTTAAGTAACCAAAATTAAATAAGGCTTTATGTTCACTTTAAATTGGGGGGAAGCTAACAACCAACATTTACTTTAGACCAACTTTTATTTATATTCAGTGATCTTTCCAGCTCTGAAGAATTTTTAAATAAGCTAGAAACAATTAGGCATTGATTCTCAAAACTATCTATGATACTCTCAAATTCTAATACTGACAAATAAATTGGTTTTATTTAACAAGATTTTCCCATCAGTAAATGATAAATTGAATCATAACTTGTCTGATGAAATAACATCAGTTTAAAATCTCCAATGTTAAAAATACACTTGTGCAAATTGTTGACATCAACAGTTGTGCTGTTCTGTCAGATCTGTCTGAATGTATGGCCTCCAACACATTGTTTGCAGTCTGTTTCTGATTTAAGTTGATTCAATGGTTCACCTGTTTCTCAGTCACACACACACACACAGTTGAGCAGTGATTCTGTAGATAGTGTAGTTACATCTATAAATCCTGATGCTCTATTGCAGCAAGAAGGGAGGGTGATCAGCTGCCCTGTGCATATCTATGCTGCTGCCTGTAGCTTCATAATGAAACACAAGAGAAATTATAGTGGGAACACCCAGCCAAGAATCAAGTGTTTTTGAGAAAGGCCTCCTCCATACGACATGCTTGAGGTGAAGCCTCTATTTGCTTGTTCCACAGTAGAATCTTAACACTTTGTAGTGGAACTCTGGAACAAGTCACTGTATAGCAATCATCCAAACTTGTCTACCTGCATGCCAACTGCTCATGCTTCACATCTCATTCATGGATTCATGACAGCAAACATAATTTTACCTGCAAAGTGCATAACATTTTTAGTGTTTTAGCATTTACAATTCCTATCAACTGTTAATTGCATACTGTTGCAGTCAATGGGTGGCCCAAGCAAAAGAAAAGTGGAGGAGTCAGCACCGCCCATACTGTGTATTGCCGCTATGGAAACTTGCACATTATGACAGTAAAAGATGATCCAAGGGAGCTAACCGTTAAATTCTATGGTACTTTTAAGAACAGGGATTAACCCAAAGGAAAATATTCACACACAAAGCATGTGTGTGTGTGAGAGTGCATGTTTGGCTGCTTTTTAATGGAAAATTGCTTATAACAGTACAATCTTGCACACTTTGTACAAATGTATTTTAAAATAATGAAACATCCCAACTGTAATAGCAAATAAACTCCACACCCATTAAGAAACACTAAACAGTGGTTATCTGTATCTAGCTTCAACCATCACTCACTCACTTTTTAAACATTAATGACAAAAGCTCATGTAAATATTGACCGATATTCATGGTAAATGTATATTCCAGTCTTACAGTTTTTCCTAATCTGCCATCATACAAAATATTTCAAATTAAGTAAAAAAGATGCCACAAAGTAATCATACTAGCAGTGATTTCTTTGAACAAAAGGCAGAATTTACCCAATTATGAGGTAGGTTTATTTTATTGAGATGTGAAAATAAAACAGTAAATGTGGAAAAATAACGCATATCTCCCACCTCTAGACAGGGACTAACTAATGGAACTTCCAGCACTGCATTCCCAGTTTGCAGGCTATCTAATATTTCAAATGTAATAAGCAGATCCAACATTACTTCCAGTCCTTGTTAACTGTTAATGTACCATGCAAGTCAAAAGAATGTTAGTATCTTTGTGGACAGTGTTGTTTTAGAGTTGGTTCTAAGAGAAAAAAAATGTAATTTAAATACAGTGTTAATATCAACATTAAAAATTAAAACAAACTTAAACTAAACTGAACTAAAATAAATCTTCATTTAACAGTTTTATCTGAGCCAATTTTCTGAGAAAAAAATCGAGACAAAAAAAAACATCTAATGATTGGCTAATAAACATATGAAAGAGCATTGGTGTGGTAACTGCTGATGAAACCTGACCTTTACATTTGCCATACCTGGTGGTAGTTCAATTTCAGGCTCTGGAACATACTCTTCCATATCATGAGGATGCTCAACATCAACATCCACAGTCCCAATGTTCTCCTGAATATCTGAAGCAAAATCAAAGGTATGTGGAAACTTGTGCGAGAATTTAAAAACAACAGAAAAACAGGTGAGATTCATTGTTTACTTTGCAGTTTTTCCCCCTTCAGACCAATAACCAGCTACATAACAAGATGTTAGCCCATTAAAATAGTGGTATTATTCAGTCAAGCGGATAATAAACAAACTGAAACTAAAGGTCATCTGTAAAATTCAAATTTTAACTGAATAAATGAAGGTTGAAATCTGCATCCATAAGCTGTCCTCACTCACCTGCATGCAAGGAATTTGATCCAAGTACAATTTCACTGACAAAAATACTCACAATCCGTTTTTCTTCCATATACATTACATCCATAAAGATAATCCAAGACAATTTTCATTGTTATTTTTCTCTAAACTTGTTAAAAACACATGACAACAAAAACAGAACAGACGAACAATAAAATTAAAAGGCTGGATGGAGAAAGAAAGTGACAGACCTTTTTCAGGATCATATTCCTCATCTTCACTGTCACTGAGTGGTAACGGCGAGCCAGGAGGAGGACTGGGTGGTTTACGTCTCATCAGGATAGATTTTGCATCTGAATGCTTCAAGTCAGAGACTTTGCTGCAGTGTATGGAACAGTGTCTTTAACTACATTAATACTAAAATCGGCTTTCTTTCATCTTCATCTAAATATTTACTTTGTTTATTTCTCAAAGAGGATCATTGTTTCTTGTTAAATACTTTTCAGTATTTTCCTACTTATGGATGACATGTTGTACACAAACTTACAAGAGAAATGTAGTGCATACTATGTATGACAAACTAATTAATGGTTCATTAAGTGTAATCACATGAGAAGAACATTCAAGGGAGACAACAATGTCACAGAAGGATATTCCAGAGATAATATTCATATACAAATCTACCTGCATTCATACCTATTTAATTTGACAATGTTTAGAGGTATAAGATTAAAGCCTTCAAATCCATTCTTGCTGGCAAAAATGTCCTTTTGTATGTGTTTTTTTCTTCCTATAGGGGGCAGGATAGGAACAGTTCGCATCGCAAAACCATTTCTATGGAAGTCCCCTATAAAGTTTTTCAAACTTGCCATACGCTTATAATCCATAAAGACGACTTTGAACATAAAGTAATCTGAAAATTCTATTACTGCTTAAACAAGAAAACAAAAATGTTATTTAATTAGCTGGAAGAAATTACAATTTTGAAAAGATGTATTAATATACTTATTTTTATTATTCTTATTGTTAACAATACAGCTGTTTGGTTTTAGTTACATATTTAAAAAAAAAAAGAACATCACCCATGTGAAAATTTTAGAATCAGTCACAAGACAAACTCACCAGTAAATGAATATATACTTAACTATTACTATTTTTACTACTAATGTTTTAGCAATTAATCTTCTTACTAAAGTATATTTTAAATAAATATGCTTCTTTATAAATATTTTGTCATTTTCCATTGTCAGTCAAACCTTCCCAGTGGAGATCTGGTAGAATCTTCATTACCTCTAACCAACAAATTGTCCCGTGACACAAAAAGTACAACTGCAATCAAAGGCAGCCACTGATCTGTTTGTTTGTTTTTACATTTTTCTATCTTCACTTAGTAAACTTATTCATACATCATAACTACTTAGCATGTTGTGGAAACTGCCATTAATTCTGCACAAAATACGTAGCTCAAATATTTCCTCTCTAAACAAACATTCTTTTTCCAAATACAAAAAATAAATGCTTTACCTGTATGCTGATGTTTTCTTTAAGATACTCGCTGGCTGTTTTGGAAGTGAGGCATCATCCAGGGGTGGCATTTCATTTGGTAACGGAATCATTGATGGAACTATACAAAAGAAAAGTTTAAATCTTAAACAAGTTGCAGGTTTGCATTCCAAAGTACATATTTGTGAGAAAATTAAACACAGACAGTGTTCACAGCAAGATGTAGAATTTCTCCTTAAATCTACTTTATTATAACTGTAATTCAGCCAAATGGAGCTACTAGCTGTTTTCTGAGAATTCTTGTCTGCTGACATTAACAGTCAAACATCTTTGTTTTTTGTTTTGTTTTTTTCATGTAACTATTTTAAGAGCTTTTAGAATGATGAGAAAATGAAGTATTATTATTTTTTAAAATATAAAAGTCATTCTCAACATTTCTGAAATAGTAAGTTCTAAAGATGAGAAAAAAATGCAAATTTAAAGTATATACATAATTTTTTTTGAGGGGGACAAAGAGAGGAACCTGAGTTTAAAAAAAATAACAGGACTACAAATATTTATAAAAACAAATCATTTAGGTTATTTGTTTATTTTATTGATTGCATACATAAATTTCTCTAAACTGAAAAATGAACTATGTTGACTTTGTTATATTGCACTTCCAACCCTCCATCTCAGTTTGGAAAAGCTGCATTTTTTCCTTATATTCTCTTGCTACCTTGGACAGTGATTTATAATAAAATCTGAACTCTTTTGTGTTGTTGAAGGTAAGCAATTAAAAACAGGCAAAACACCAGACAGGAGTATAGAAAGTAGTTTCTAGCTCGTCATTAGAAAGTGTGTTAATTAAATGTAACCATCCACTAAAACAATCTCTAGATTTTAACTAATTTTGTGGACTGTGATCTGTCATTGTATTGGATCATTCAAATATAACATCTGCTACTTACTTGTGTACTCCAGAGGAATATCAGGAAGAGGGATCTGATCCAGCTGAACTCGTTCAGCATTTTTAACTTGCTCTATAAAGACAAACGATAAAGGCAAATGTCTGGTTGTGCTGCTTCAATTCCCAGCTGAGAACACCAGGTGGGTAAGCTCAAGAATAAATTTTTACTTAAACAGAGGAATAAACCAACTTCTGCACTCCCTAAATAGCAAAACAAATAAAGAATAATGTTTTAAGATCCTCTACCCATGAAGTGAATTGAAAAAATAAAAAGAAATTTTGTTAATATACTAGGGACAATCAAAATGAAACCTGGATACATACAATGGTGGTGATGCTATTTCAGGTGGCCTTCATTTGAATGTCCTCAAAATATTTTGCAGTTTTGCTGTGATTTGTAAGCATTATATTAGGAGTAAATATAAAGTCTGGAGGTATTTGAAAGAACAAATGTCTTATTTACCAAAGACAAATCCAATGAAAATTTGACAATTTAGAATTCATGACTGTTGAACCTTTAAGGATTTGTAGCATGCACTGTATTGTGATAAATTTTATGTGATGAATCCTTATTTAAATTTTATAATTTTTAAAGCTTAAGTCTGGCAAATTTTGCATCAAAAATATGGTAAATTAATGATTGAATGGTCTTCACCATTGATGACATTTTTCTTTTTTTTTTTCAAGGCTTAAAAGTCAATCTCATAATGTGAAACCATTAATAAATGTTGCTGCTGCTGTTGAGATTTTGCTTTACTGCATGTTAGAATTATACTTCTAAAGACACAGATGATTAAATTAAAACCAGCTACCAATGAAAACTGGCTATAGTTCCATCAGAAAAAACAAACAATTTAAAACCTAAATGACAACATGTACATATTTTGATTGGATGCCAGGCTCCATATAATAGCTGTATGAGTACCTAGTATAAAAAGCCACAAAAACTCAAAAGCAGTTGGTTGAGATGCTGATTAAATCACATCCTCATATACCATGCTCATCAACTACATGATATACTGACCATATAAACCAACCAAATAATAGTGCTCATAGAAACTGGTGTTCTCTAACATCATACGAACGTATCCTTCACTTGTATACCATGGTCATAGAAACAAAAAATTCTCTTACAGGAGTCTTCAGGGTAATGATTATATTGCTCACTTGTATATCATGGACATGGAAACTGGAGTTATTTAACACACCCCCCTGTAGCAGGAAAGATCTGGACCTTTGACTGTACAGAGACTAATACAAAATGTGTTTGAACAAAGTGTTCATTTTCTGATTAGACTTAAAGAGAAAATAGATAGGAAAGAGACAAATGTGCATGGTGATAACAGGCTCCTCATATTAATAAACTTGTCCTTATTAAAAAGACCTACTTGGAACATGAGAAGTGGTTTTCCTCTACTTCTAAACTGATCTACCTTCTCTCAAATATTATTGAATTTGTTTTACTCACCTGAATAAAGAAACTTCCTATTCATAAAAAAAACTTCTGGTGCTTTGTTTATAAAATAACTAGTAGTACAATTATGTAATTAAAAACAATCCAGGAGGGAGAAATGGTAATCAAAAATTTATACAAAAAAAAAATTGTAAATAACATTTTATAAAAAGATACAAATATCAGATTAAGTTTAAGTAAAATGATCCTTCTTTTATCCTCTACTGTGTGCCATTTATATATCAAAAAGAAATGGTTGACTGTTTCAGAGAAGATCTATTTACTCATATGTTTAATCTTTAACTGATGCCAACAGTGGAGAAACTTGTTAATTATGAGCTTGTCAAATATATGAAAAACTACCGTTTTAGTCAGACAAGGTTCAAGATGTATAATCCATCCCCTACAATAAACATCTGAATGCTATGACGTGACATTAATTCTCTGGTGGCATCAAACCTTTCAACTCCCAATGGTTACAATTTACAACATCACTGGGTTTAGTATGTATTATAGTTGTTACCATCCTGTTTCCCTGTACTTCAGGCTAATAGCTACAAATCTCTTCTATAGTCTAAATCTTAGCCTCCATCAGTAATGGAAATTTAAATGATGCACAACTGACTTCATCCATTTTCTCACCTGTAAACTGGTTTCAAACATAAGCAGAGAGGTTCTATCACTATAAAGCTGAAAGGTGTCAAGGAGATGAAATCTACAGTCAAAAAATTTCTAAAAGAAAGAACACTTCTTGGTAAAACTTCTCAGTCAAGTTTTCCCCAGCTCACTGATTTCAAACTAAAAATCAAGGTATAATCAGTTTTAATAAACTCTAAGATAAGCTGGACACATACCAAAATAAACCTGAAGCTGGATTCTTTTCTTGTCATACTCTGCATCAGCTTTCCTCAATTCTATTGCATAGACTGGATTTTCTTTGTCCTATAAAACAACATTGTATAGAATTTCAAAAATTTCTACTTATTCTCTGACAGCCTGTAAAAGGAATTCTAGTTTTTATTTCCAAGAAAAATTAAAACATTTACTAAACCAAAAATGTAGTACTTACTCAGAACACATGTATATACTTAAGAATTAAAAAGGTAATTTTAAAGTTTTCGTTTTTTAGAAATCGTTTACCTAAGTACGTACACAAACTTTTGTTTCTTTTTTGTCATCTTTATAAATTTAGCAGATACGAGGTCTGTCCAAAAAGAAACCGAACTGTTAAAACAGCGCGCCAACCAGCCGACACGTGCTCGCGACTGCAGTGCTGTGTATTGGTGACCTTGACCTTCAGTATAATAATAGCCGCATCAAGCCACGTCAGTTAGTCATCGATCTACACGTGCTAGGGTGAACGTATGTTTAGTGCACTTGGCAATTTGTCACAAGTTGAACAATGAAGGATCTTGAAGAGCAACATGTTTGTGTGAAATTCTGTTTCAAATTGGGAAAAATTTTTACGGAGACTTTTCTAATGTTGCAGCAGCCTATGGGGAGGATTGTTTGACCCGTATGCAATGTCATGAGTGGTACCAGCGTTTCAAATAGGGAAGAACATCCACCGAAGACAATCCCAAATCTTTACGATCTTTCACGACAACAGACAATGATCACATTGAGAAAGTGCGTGCTGTGATCCGTGGAAATCGTCGCCTGACTGTCTGAGAAGTTTCCGGAGAAGTAGACATCTGTAAAAGTTCATGCCACATGATTTTAAAAGAAAAATTGAACATGTATCGTGTAGCCACAAAATTTGTGCTGCGTCTGCTGACAGATGAACAGAGAGAGAACCGAGTCATAGTCATAGTCAGGAGATCTTTGATCGTTCCAATGCTGATGAAAGCTTTCTGAAAAGTGGCATAACAGATGACGAAACGTGGGTGTACGGCTACGATGTTGAAGCAAAAAGGCAGTCGTCACAGTGGGTGGGATCATTGTCGCCGCGACCAAAAAAACACGTCAGAGTCACTCAAGTGTGAAGGTGATGTTGATCGTTTTTTTTGATTGGAAGGGCGTTGTTCATCATGAGTTTGTTCCACGTGGTCAGATGATCAATAGAGAGTTTTACTTGGATGTCTTGAGGCGGTTGAGAGAGGCAGTGTGAAGGAGGCCTGAGGCATGGAAAAACAAAACCTGGATGCTGCACCACGACAACGCACCTGCTCAAGCATCACTCCTTATCTGTGACTTTTTGGCAAAGCATGAGACGACTTTCGTCCCCCAGCTGCCCTACTCTCCAGATTTGGCCCCTGCAGACTTTTTTTTGTTCCCAAAGTCGAAATCAATCCTGAAAGGTCACAGATTTCAGACGATAGAAGAGATCGAAGAAAATTCGCTATGAGAACTCGCACTATCCCTGAAAACGTGTTACAGGACGTGTTCTAAAACTGGAAAAATTGTTGGGAGCAGTGTATCAACAGTGGAGGAAACTATTTTGGGGGAGACAAGTCTGATTAAATTGTAAGTAAAGGAATAAATTTGTTTTTTAAAAAGTTTGTTTTCTTTTTGGACAGACCTCGTACATTCTACAAAAAAAAGCATCCAATAATACAATGATGAAAATATTTAATTAAAACTTAACCTTTAGTTGAAATATGAAATATTAAACATATTCCAAATAGTTACCATAATTTTAACAAGACTACAGTAAAATGAATACAATTAAATGAGTTTCCATTTATAAGGAAATCTGTAAACATAAAAATCTTTCAAAAGACATGCATGGAAATACATTCAAATGTTGCCATTCTATGCTGCTATTTACTTATGTTTATATTAGAGTATTTTGCAAAATTACTTTAAAAATCTGCTCATGGTAAAATATATTTAAAAATTCAGTTTTAAGGACAAAATTTTGCTTAATACTGTTTAGCTCATAACAAAGGAAAATGTTTCTAATTTTTAACAGCTACAATATTTAAAATTGCTTTGACATGGCTCCATTATTCAGGTTTTGAATAAAGCCATTTATAAATTAAACTAATATTCTTCAATTATCCACTAACAAAAATATAGAGTTAGAAATTAGTTACCATCAGTAGCTTTACTAAGTAAAGCATTTAAAAAAAAAAAAAAGTTAAAACTATCTTTTGCAGTCTATGGATACCTCATACTAACACTCAACAACATAAATACTTACATATAGTTTCAAGATCCTCTGGAATGTTTCCTTTAACTTCTTTCGTTTATCTTTCAGAACTTTCTCATTCAACTTTGGAGGCTGTGTAGGATCATATTCTACACAACAAAAACATCAGATTAAAAAAAACACAAGAAAATTCTAATAAGAAATTGTGAAACAGAAAAAATATTTTAAATGTTTTACAATTACTGCCACAATTGTGAATGGTCAATAGTCCTTCTTACAGAAATAACAAAATAATGTCATTTAGAGAAAGGAAATCATAACTTTAGAATATAATGGTTAAAACAATACCATTTAAATATGAAGAAAGCTGATTTGCTTCTTCCTGCCTGACAAAAAATATATATCCTTACCCATCTTGTCAATTATTTCCATCTCCTGCAGAATTTTCATTGGATCTTTTCCTTTCAGCACAGCCTGTCTGACAAGCATTCGCTGCTTCTTGTTCTATGGAAAAACCAAATTTCTGCCTCTTACTAGTTATTATGAGGAAGCAGGAAGCCATCCACCATGTCTTAAAGACCCTCAGGAAAGAGAACTGCTTGTTAATACAATTTTAACTGATTTGCAAATACAAACACAGTTCCTCAATCAATGAGTGCATAATCACTTTCTTAATACTGACAATATTTAAAACCACATTATTAGTGTATCTTTTACTTTAGACTATCAAGGTCTCTGAACCTTTGTTTTACTAAGACTGACTGGTGCTGGAAAAGCATAATAAATCTTTTCTTTACTAAACATAGCTAGCAGTATAACATCAGCCTAATATCCTGCATGTATTTTCACAAAATGATAACTTTCTCTAAAATACAGAATTAAAATATAATAATATTTCTGAATCTAAAATGCATGCTTTTTGTTTCATTCCAAAGCTCACATTCAGGTAACTAATGTTAGGAAGGAAAAAACAAAAACAGCAGTATATTAAAAAAGAATGTAAACTATTAATTTTTTCAAGAAAAGAAAAGAAATATAAGATTTTAGTATACATTGTACTCCAAGCAGTAATTTTTTTTTAAAAATCAAAGAAAAATTACTGAATATGCTGTATTAAAAAATAATTTATCATATGTAACTCATGAATGATGTGAATTTCAAAAAATAAATAACACCATATCAAAGTTGAAATTATAAAAAGGATTAACCATATTTTTATTATAAAAGGATTAATTTTGAATAAAGTTTATCTTATGCATCATCAATAAAAATAATTTTAAAAGGTTTTTTTAATGTGTAGAATTTTAGTGATAATATCAGTTAGTGGCCTAAATAATAATTATTAATACCCAAATTTACCTTCTTAAGTTCTCTTTTCCTCGCTTCTTTCCCTAAAAAAAAAATATATACATATATATATATACACACAAAATAAACTCAAATGAAATACCAGCAAAAAATCTGGTCTTCTTTTATGAAAAGAAATATTATTTTTTTTTTTAGACTAATTTTATAAACAATATTAAAGCATGTCATCAACAAAAAAAAAGCATATAAAAAACTGAGAGCAGGGAAAACATGAAAGATCTAGGATTTAGAAAATAAATTGTTTTTTTCTCTTACACTTGGTGATAAAGAAAATAGAGAATGGGAAGAAAGGAAAGGACTGGCTGACTACTAGGTGCTGTTCTACTTTTATTTTTAGTGATGTTTTTAAAAATTTAATAAGAGACAATAATGCCCCTGATTAGCATCACATTCATGAGTGGCTACTGGACTGCCATGGTTTCTGCTTCTTCTTCTACACCAGCTGGTCACATAGGTTTCCTCCCACATCTAAAAATGAAATGATGAGTTCTGGAAGGGCTTTCTGGGTACTTGTAGAGCGCAGGTAATAGGTTGTCTGTTTTCTCAGATATTCCTCGACACCAGATGACACTACTCGCTATCTAAAAGTGTGATTACTATGTGGGTATCAGCTCCTACAAACTCATGCCCCCACCCCAAGTACTCACACGTAATTTGTGAATTTTGACCATGGGGGGGGGGGCGCCAACCATTATTAATATATTATCGGTAAACCGATTCTCCAAAGATTTCAGAAGGCTAAGTTACAGCACATAACTATACCGTCATCAAACCCCTATAAATTCACGGTCATAGGTGCAGGGGAGTAGGGAACTACATGGTGCTCCTCTCCATCCTTCCATTCGAGGTATCTCTACCCAACATGTTTGAGTAGGATCTTCAAAAATTGACGACGGTTCCGGAATGTCTGGAAGTTAATAGCACCGAGTATTATTTAAAATTTGAACGGAAAAATAAACACAACAACACATCATCAACCCATCTAGCACTAATAGTTCAGTTCATTCGTATTTATAAACATTCCTTTCTCTTTAATCCTCCACAGCAGGGACAGGGGACAGGCACAGAGCAGGTAAGTCTTTGAACTCAACGTTCTTCTCTCTCTCCCTCTTCTTTAAAGACTAAAACTAGTAGAACCAGCACCGTGGTTAGCAGCAAACTGAAGTTATTCGGTCTTTGTCCCCCTTATTACTGACATCGTAGTCGGGCAGATCTGATATTTGCATAAAATATAAACCCCTTTTTTTACTGTTCTTGTTGTTGTTGTTGTTAAAAAAAAAAACAACAACAAAAATAATAATAAAAGTCTGCGGTCACCGGATAAGGATAGTGAAGGTCCGAAAATGCTGGAATAATGGAGGGTAACTGCTGGGGCTTCGTTGGGGAGGGTAGAACGAACAGCATCACCTTCGCAGAAGACGGAGATTCTGCACTTAATTAGATACTCACTGGCCTGATCTGTGGGGTTCATGTACTTCCCACTTTTCGTGGTATTGATTGATCTACGACCCATAGCTGCTGCTGGCGGCGGCCGCCGGGCTATTTATCTTTTTAAAAAAAAAAAAAAAAAAAAAGGGGGGAAAGGAAAGCGCAATCTCAGATCCTGGCGTAGGTGAAACCTTGGTGGGGGGGTCGTCGTTGTTTCGGCAAACACTCTCCGCTCTACAGTGGATCGCAGACCGCCATTAGTAACAGCAGTCACGTGAGTCGGAAATCGGAACTGTTGTCGCGCTGGAGCGAAAACCCGAGGAGTGGTTCCCCGGTTCCAGTCTCTGAAAATAGTAATAGTTATTGTTTGATTAAATAAGTGTTGTTTTTGTTGTTTTTTTGTGTGTGTGGGGGGGTTGGAAATATAACGGACTTTTGTTTATCTTACCTTTTTTCGTTGGTATCGCGACAATGGGAGTCGTTGGCGACAATGTCCCGTCCGGTTGGGTCCCCTGTCTAGGAGCCGACGGCGAGGAACGCCAGCCCCTCTTCGGTCTAGTTCTGCTTTAAAGAAAAACAAAAAAAAAAGGAGGGGGGACGAAAATGGACATGGACGATATAAGTGTGTTAAAGGCTGACATCGACAGCAAACTGGATAAGGTAGGTGATCGGGGCGGCTGGGACTCCGACTCCCCATCGGGGTGATGGTCTCTTATACCAGACGTATGTTTATTCTTTAAACACTAATTCCTCTCCCCCCCCCCCCCCCATCTCTCAATCCTATAACAGAAACCCGGACCCCTAGTTAACCCAGTCATGCCTGGTGACACTGTGAAGAATGACATCATAATACATCAGTCCAGCACAGCGATGGTGGTCATACAGCTGCTGCCTTATTGTTTTCCTTACTGCAGGCTAAACTGTTTCTCACCGTCTGTCTCCAGTTAATCACACTGTGTGTTTACTTGTTCTTATTTTATTTTACTTATATATACATATACATATTTTTTGGGTGCAACTGTAGAACACAAAGCGCGAGTTTTGAAGACGTTTAAGCAATAAAAACAGGCGAATTACAGCAACTCGGCTCTAATTCTGCAAACGGGGCTCGGCTGAGGAATCTGGGAGCTCGTTGGCGAGACGGCCTGTGTGTGAATTCTGAACTGGATCAGACCCATGTATTTTTTTGTCATGCAGTCAGTTTTCACACACACATACACACATACATAAACACATATACACACGCATATACACATGCACACACACACACATATACATACACACATACATACATATATACACACACATACATACATACATGCATACATATACACACATACATGCATACATATACACACATACATACATACACACACACATACATACACACACACACACACAATTCTGATGGAATATTTTAATCCATTTCTGTTGTTTGACCTTTTTCTCAGCTCTTGTTAAATGTAGCAATCAACTGGAAGACCCTTTTGAATTCCATTCTCTTTTCTCCAGAATCGTTGGTTTATTTAACCTCAGTTTTCTGTACTTAAAAGAAGAAAGAAGTATTAACTAGATTAAGTTTAAGTTAGTTTTTATCTTTTTTAAATTATTTTTTATTTTTTTTTTTACCTGTGAGTGAAATTAAAACATCTACAGTATATGCATATGTAACAAGCTTCATTTTTTTTTTTATGTTACAGGAAATTCACAATTTGTCTGTTCTACAAGAATCTCTAAACAAAAGCAATGTGAATACGCAGAACATGTTGGCTATTCTGAGTAGCTTTGAGACCCGGCTGAAGAAACTGGAGAACACAATTGTTCCTGTTTATCAAGAAACAGAGAATCTTAGAAGACGACAAGAAAATATCTTTTATGTTTAGCATGTAAAAACATACTGTAAAACTTGGTAAGCATAGGTGTAAAGGAAATCAAGCACAAACACATGTACAAACTGTAGAAAGCATTTGGTACACAACCTTGCATATTCTAAAGTGAGCACAAATTAGATTATTTAATTTCAAAAGCCCTGTTAATTATGATTTATATAAACTAAATGAAAGTGATTCATGTCAGGTGTGTTATCAATTTTTTTATTCTATGACACCTGTTTCCAGATTGGATGTTGTGCAAATTGTTATTTAAAATAACATTTTCAAAGAGATACCAAGCCATATGACATGTGAGGCTATTCTAGTATACTAAATTTTTAACAAAAAAAAAAAAGAAAAAGGTTTAGTGTGTACATATCCTTTTTTTAAAACAATAATTAGGAGAGAATTCTTTAAAATTTAAAACTACAGCAAAAAAAAATTGAAAGTTAGTCAATATCTAATTTAAAAGTGTTGCTGTCAGCAAGACCATGTTATGACAATGAAATCTGAGCATTTGCTTTTATAATTTTTTTAAAATGAAAACAATAAATTATTGAAGACTTTTTGGTGGTGACTTGTGCCTTATTGGATACCATTATTTATTGTCAGTTTCTTTGACTGCCTCAGATATAGAAAAAACCATGTCAACACTGGACAGTGTCTTAGGCTATTACCATGTAGCTAAGGAGTTGGAATTTCTGATTAAAGAAGGGTAAGTAGCCTCCTTATATTACTATCTGCTATTTATTTATCATGTGTTCCTATTTAACGTGTTTTGTCAGGGTTAATACTGCTATTATTTCTGTCTTCTGCAGACCTGCTGGTAGTGGATTGGACAAATACCTTGACCACATGAACAGAGTGTTGAAGGCTGTTAGATATTTTACAGAACACAACCCTGACAGCTTAGAGCTGACTGAAGTGGTATGTAACAGACTTGAACTAATGTACTATTTAAAACTTTAATAATACAGATTTTAATAAACTGGAATAATTTATAACTTTTAGTATAATAGTAAGTTTAGAAAGCAGTTAATGTCTGATCCTTGTAACCCCAAAATGTTTGTTGAGAACATTTGGATATCAGCCATCCTAGGTCTTGAAAACTATTCTGCCTTCTAAATTTAAATAACTTCTTAACAGAATTTACAATTAAAGGGATAAATGTTTTCTTTAGACTTAATGGTGCATGAATTTTAATTTTGATAACAATTTCTCCAACCTCTACTAAGATTTATACCTGGATTAGTTTAAATACAAATACAAATTAACAATAGAACTGACAAAACTGTCAGTGTTTTTCATTTTATTTCCATACTTTAAAAAATAAGAAATTTATTTTTTTTTTTTTTTGTAAACTTTGATGTATTTGTAGACTCGACTTTTTCAAGATGGAAAAGAAGCTTTGGGAAAGGAATTCCGCTCATGCTTATCCAGATATGGAAAACCTGTCCCTTCCATCATTATACTGGATCTGCTTGGAACAGATGATGGTAAACAGATTTCTAGGATTGTAGTAATACTAAGCTTGATTGTAAAGTGCACAAAAAATTTCTTTGAAGAATTGCTTGCTTATGGAATGAAATGAGTCTTGTACATGTTTTTTTAGAAAAAGATAAAGAAAAGTTGCTGAAATTATTTTCTGGAGAATAAAAAAGTTTTAACTCTTGGGTTAATGTTTCTTTTAATGTTCATTCTGATCTCATTTTCACATAGATAAGCATGTTCTTTTGTATTTTAGAATTACAATCTCAAAGCAGTGACTCTGATATTGTTCTGGAACACCTTCCTGAGAAAATTGTGATGGAACTTAGTGAGATCTCTCGCTGGCTGGTAACCAATGGCAACACAACAGATTTCTTAAATGTGTACACTGCATCAAGATCTGCAATTTTAGTGAAATCCTTGCAAAGGTAGGTATGTAAAAGTATTCACATTTTCTCAGTATTTTAAAACTTATTTCCTCCATTTTACCAGGTAAACGTTCAGTTTTATTTTCAGAGCTTGTTTCTTCCATTTAATCCTTGGATCTGGTGTGAGCAGACATACTGTAATAATTAGGATATCTAAAGTTATCTGAGGAACATGCATTAGTTTTCATGGAAAGGGTTCTTCATTTTGAAAAAAATCATTTTAGTTTTAACTTTTTCAACATTTTAAAATTAAGCAAGAAAACCAAAAGTAAAGTGATGTGAAGAAATAAAAATAATGGAAATCTAAAGGATATGCCAAATCAATAAGATTTTGTGTGTGTGATAGTCATCTCCAGAGCCTCCACTGCCTGGTTTAAGCCATACTAGTATCACTCTATGTTAACTGTTTCAATTATGTATAAATTTAACCTTTAATAGTCTCTCGACCTTGAATAGGAAAGTTGAAGTTTCAAACTTAGATGAGACTGCTCGCCTTTAATAAAGCTTCCATTTTTTAGTTATGTGTAAACCAGTTGTCAAAGTAGATTTGTACTTGTATCTATTATTTGTAGTACTGTTTGTTTAATCCTTGTTTGTTTTTTTTTTCTTTTTTCAAAAAATATTTTAGCTTGAAAGAACATCTCAAGTCTGCTAGTGGTAGCAGCAACTCAGGACATCTACAGCATTCACCTGCTTTGGTAAGGACTACAGTAAATAAAAAAAAACAACGAGAATACTGAGATATGTGAATGTTTAAATTGCTTCTGTCTTAATGTTTAACATGATTTCTTAATATATTTTTCTTTATTTTTAAAAAAACTTTATATAAAAGTTGGCTCCTTTATACTAAACAGCTATTTTAACATACAAAAAAGGAAGAGAAAAGAAAAAAAAGACACATATTTTAGTGTCAGTATAAATTGAAAAGGTAAAAATTATATTACATGATTTTTTTTTAGGACTCTATTAAGTGATTTAAGGGTTGCAATATCAACTCAAAAACCTGTGTATGCTTTGTGAACAAATTATTTTTTATTTTTTTATAAAGACTGGGAAATTTAGGCCAACTAAGGAAACCCCATCCTGGAAATCACTGAAAATTGGGTAAGTGATGTTCGGACACATTTCAAAGAATTTCTGATGCTCATTTTAATGATTTTAGCCAGGTAGATTATTTTCTTTACAAAGCTACTTAGCAGTGTTCGGTGAATTTAGGTTGTTTTTTTATTTTTATTTTTTGTTTTTAAAATTTCTCCTGTTTATACAATAAAAATTCTCAACTACCAAAGTTTTACTCAGGCTAAATCTCACATTCAGTAATACTTTTAAAAAGTTACACATTATTGGATTTAGCTTGTGTACTGTATATTAGAAAAACAAATAGTTCTCATTTTACTTTTTTTTTTTTTTAATTTTAGGTTTAAAAGAGCATCAACTTCTCTTATCAAGTCATCTTTTGAGTCAGGTAGGGTAGTGTACTTTGTGAGTACCATGATGTTATGTGCATGCTTCCCTGTGTTGAGACTTTAATGACTGATATAAAGAACCCAAAATAGCATGATATGATTGATAATGAGTGGTTCTATAAACACAATAAAAGTATGTTTTTTAATGCAGTCATCAAAGAACAAGTAAAAACGAATTTTTGTCTATTCTAAGACTTGCTGAGCTGATTTTTTGTTTGTAGATAGTTAACTTGCATGTCCTGCTGCTGCTTTAGTGTTGTATAGGGGATTTACTTTCTTTTTAACCATATGTAGTTACTGTATGTTGGTGTGAATAAATAAACAGAGATGGACACATTTGGGAAAGTGCAAATGCAAAGTTTATACACTATAATATCTTGAACACTGCTATATCAAGCCATCCAAAGGAAAATACCTCATTAAAACAAAACTTTAAAAATATTACAACCAAAATATGTATTTTAAAAATTGATGACAGTATGAGTTTTGTGAATATTAAATAAACACATTTTGAATGACACCTGTTAGTAGGTTGAATCCCTTTGCAACTGAAATAGACAAAAAAAAACGTGTTATCTTCAGGATTAAATGCAAATTTCTTTTTCACATTTTGGTTCAGGCCACAGACGGCAAGGCTCTTCAACAGAAGCTTTCAGAGAGGAAGCTGCAGACATTGAGATTGACTTCTACATAACTGAGATGACAGCTTTGTTGAAGCTCATGCAGGTTTGTCTTGATGCTGTACAAGAGAAGATACGATACTTTACCCAGCCTTCTCCATAAACAGCATTTTTTTGTTATTTTTTTAAAAATTGTACTTAATGATTTGTATAAATTTGGTGATATTTTAAAAATCTCAGTCAAAAAACAGTTTTTATTTTGCACCTTTGAATGAACTGTAAAAGTCAATGTAGAATGTTTTGGTATCTGTGTCATTTATTTACTATAAGATTACTTTTCTGCAAAGAACTTGCCCGAAATATAAAGAAAAGGATTTTCATTTTTGTTTTTTTTTTTTTAAAGAAAGAGCTTATTTAATGGAGAAAGCCTTTGGAAATTGTGGTGGTGCAGCTATTTCTATAATGTGTGTAAAATGTTAGTAAAAGAGAAAAGCATAAATTTAAGGTGATTTATTTTTTTTAAATTTACATTAGATGTCTTAAACTATTTCTGATGACACTTTTGTTACAAATGTCAAAATTCTTGTTCTACCTCTAAAATAGTCTGTTGGACCTAGTTGTCTTGTGCAGATCTGAGAAAAAAAGTGTTTACTTGCAGATTCTTTACTATCAGATGAAGAGGTGAGGTTTCTGTGATGAAATGCCTTTTTTGTTTCATCGTCTTAGAAAATATAGGGCCACATTTGCTTCTTGCAAATGGACTCCACTAAACTTGTCCTGATTATGGCAACAGAAAACTGCCTAGTCATTGGTAAAGTAGTGGATACAAGCCATAACAATTCTCCAGTACATCCAAACTTTTATTTGTTTATCTTACAAAAAAAAAAATCTATTTTATTTTTTTAATTAACATTTCCATAGTTAAAAATTAAGTAATGCTAAGTTCACAAAAAAGTAATTGTTGATGGAAGTCATTGCCATGGTATAGATTTCTTATTTCTTCTGAGCATTGGACATTAGTGGGTAAACCTAGACTGACTCTTATTTACTATTAGATGCCTATTGATGAATAAGAGGTTTTAAAATTGTCTCTTGAAATAAAAGGTTAGGGATACTGGCACTATGCTAACTCTAATATGGTGCCAGTAATCTTCTATTCTTACTAAAAAAGAGTTCTAAAATCAGAATGGCAGGTAATATCTATAGTTCAGTATGTTTTTATCAGTATTTATGTAACTTTTTTTTTTGAAACAGTATGGCTAATACAAATATTAACATTATTTGAAATAGCATTCCTTTAGCCATGGTTATATTTTTTGTTTAATATTATTCTGCAGAGTGAAGCTCAATTGATGAATGGTATTATACCGGAGAAGCACCAGAGGATGGTGTTTGACAAAGTTACTCAGCAGGCTCTGGATATGGTTGTTAATGAGGGAGAGGTTAGTGACTTCTCTCAGATTAATTGTTAAAAAACACAGACAAACTTAGTTCCTGGTTTTCTTCAGTTAGAATTTCTTTTTAATTATTTTTTAAACATTATTTAAAAAAAAAAAAAAACCCAAATATTTCTCCAATATCCTTGTTTGTGCCATGTGCATTTAATCTTTTTATCTTAGGAAAAAAGATTGAAAAGAAAAACTAAAATTTTTAGAAAACGTTTGTAGAAAATTGTTTTTTATCTATGATCTTGTTTCGTTTGAACTACTAAATAAGATGAATATGGAAGATTTCTTAATCTACAAAAAACTGCTGTAACTTGCATTTTTTAATTAGAAGAACATCTAACCTTTTTACCTTACACTACTAGCTGAAAACCAGGGGTACAGCAGTATTTTCTCACAGCACAGTTTTAAGGTCTTTATCACTTCTGAGGTTTTCATGGATCATTCAGACTAGAATCTTTTCCTCATGCACACTAACAGAATATTTTTTATTTACTTATTTTTGTCAAAATATTTGGTTTAAAACTGCACTAAAAGTGGCAATTGGATTTTTTGAAGTGAGAGAACTGTGTTTGAGCAGGAGCAGGAAAATTACTGAGCTAAGCAACATTTTCAACAAAAAAATCTAACCATCAGGCATTGATCCTTGACTGCATTCTAACATCTAGACCAGCACAAACAACAATATTTTTTAGAAATAACAGGCGTATATTGCTGATAGTCTTTCCATGATTAATGTAGTGCATTTACAATTAACAAAGGTACCATTGTTGGTTCATGATTAAATTGTTGGTGAAAAAATTTACATTCCTCTTGGAAGTGTTTGACTAAGTATCGTCACAAGTACCACACAGAGGGAAGTCACTTAAGTATTTTTTTTTTTTTTTGTCTTTTTAGTCAATAGCAGGAAATGCCAAGAAGAACATTGCGCGCCATGAATATACTGCAGTACTTTCTATATTTCCTATAGTACGACATCTGAGGTCTATCAAGTCGGATTTTGATCTCATTTTAGAGGTAAGTTTGATATGTTTTTAGAAAGTGCACATGGAATTATAAGATTAGATATTTTCAAAGGAAACTTCCAGTTGATTTCTGAAATTGGATTAACTTTCATCATTTGATGAGTGTAGTGTATAATACAGTAATTATTTCCATCATCTCTCTTGTACTAAACAGCTTTCTCCCTCAGTAATTTCTTGACTTGTATCACCTCTGTATCAGCTATGAGCTTTTTTGAGAGACGTGTGAATGCTTGAAAACTTGGAACATTGAATCCCCTCTTTTCTTGTAGGGCTGTCAGGCACCAACCAGAGCTAAGCTGGCCTCTCTACTCTCCATCCTAGACAATACAGTAAGTTTTTGTCACATTATCTGATTGTTTTGTGCATCTTAATTCATTCACCTCATCAACATTTTCAAGTAAAAAAGCAAACAAACGAAATTACTTAAACACTTCAGATTATTGAGTTGCTGTGGTTTAATTAATTACCCAACTACATGATTTATAGTTTTTGTTTTTACAATTTTTTCTTAAAGGGAGCCAAAGCTTTGGAAGAGTTTATTGAAAATATAAAAGTAAGTTTTTTTGTTTTTTTTATTTGGAAATAGGACATTATTTTCAGATGCATGTTTTAACACTCAAATATTTATGGTTTGTCTTATCAAATTTGTTTATTAAATAAAACTATTTCTTGAAGATTCAGCAATTTCTCAGCAGTACAGTGACATTCTGATGGCAAACTATGCACTGTATAGATTTTGGTAAAATATTAGACATTAATATTTCATTTAGTCTGTAGTACACAAGAAACATGTTTTCAACTAAGGTTGAGGACTCAAGTTCAAACCCCAGTAGGGGTCATATTGGTTTGGCATACTCCCTGGCATAGTTTCTTCTTGATCTTCACCAAATGGTAGCTAGTCATGTGGGTTTCCTCTGAGCACTTTGCTTTCTTCCCACATCTAAAAATTAAAAGTGTGCAGAAGTCAGAAGTGTCAGGTCCACATGGTTCACGATAATGCTCTCTAGCTTATAACCACATGACCTCGCTCTTTTGCCAGGATAGAAAGTAGTAGTCTCCCTTGTAAAGACTGGTGGACAAAAAAAGAAAGTGGTGTGGAGAATTGAAGAGATGTAAATGGCTTCAACTGTGCTTCATCGGTTCACTTTGAGAAAGAAAATATCTAACCATGTGACTCTTAGAAGCTAGCTAAAGCATGTTTCTCTGTTCAGATATAATTATCTAGTTTTTTGCATTTTTAAGTCAGTGTCTTGAAAATGTTGGATGGCAAGAAGGCAATATTATAACATGTCGGTAAAACCACTCTATTTTACCAAAATAAAAAAGAATTTTGCAAGTACCTTCTATGTACAGTATGTTAGATATTTTTTTTGCATTAGTAAATGAACTTTGTTGGTGAACATAAACTTTAATATTATGCCATCAGAGCATATTTAGCACTGCTGTTTATTTTACTAACTATGAATAAATCTTCACATTGCCTTTTTTTTTGAAGAATGATCCAGATAAAGCTTCTAACATGCCCAGGGATGGTACTGTGCATGAACTCACCAATCATGTAAGTATTATTTCTAAGACCTTTATTTTATTGTCTTAAAAGTTGTTAACTGTGTAATAAAAAAACAGCATTACACAAAATGGTTTTATCTTGCTTAATTAGCAAAACAAAAATAAAAAAAAATCTCACCACACAGTAATCAAAATTAAGATGATAATAATGTTTTCACACGCTGTTCTATTGTTGTATTTGCTGTTACTGACCTCCTGCCTAAACCAGCTAAGCCCAAATGTGATGCTTTCCAAGCCACCTAACGTTGTTTTATTGGCTGTATTTTCTGAAAATGTGTTTTTTTTTTTTAAATCTCTGCCTAATCAAGTCAGCTCTAAAATTTCAAATTAAATAGATAATTTAGCTAATAAGCTTTTTTTTTTTTTTTAAACACAAATTCATTCCTTACATTTTAGGTATAATCATTGAAAAATAAACAAACACATATATATGTAAAGGTTATAGATCATATTTTGGACATAAACTTTTTTCATTTGATATATTTCAATATAAACAAATCCAATATGTACATTGAATATTTTGTACTTATTTTCATGAATTTTACCTCCACCCCATTCATTTTTTTTTTTTTTTAATCTTACCAGACGATTATATTCTTGGAGCAGTTACAAGAATACTCTGAAACAGCTGGTGCTATGTTGGTGATGCATGGTAAGGTTTATCATTTATGTATCTAACATTTCAGGTGCATGTGGTGCTTGTGTTTTTCTTATGGTTTTCTTAATTTTAAATATTTGTGCATACAATAGAGTAGTAGTAATGTTGAAGCAAAAAGTAGCATGATGGTAGACTTATACACTGAAAAATACAGTAATTACATAACTGTTAGAAAAGATATACATGACAAGGTGTTTATATTGGACCTTTGAGAGCATGAGACACAGGAGGATATTTTGAGGAAAAAAGTCATGTCATCAAAGTTCCAGTAAAACCATTTTTGTCATATATATCTTTTCTAACAGTTACAGTAAATTTATCAGTGCATGTGGTTACATATATAAAGTATGGGATATTTCATTGGTGAATCCACATTTGTTGCTGCCAGTGTGTGTGTATATATATATGTTTAAATTAGTTCATACCTTTCACAAGACAATGCATCTTATTTTCATAGAAAAGACTATTGTACTATTATTGTAGTAATACTGAGATTTGTTGCACCATGTTTTCTAGGAAAGCCAGTTGCTGTGTAGTTGCTTGGTGGATGATTTGAATGTATTGTATTTGGCATTTTGTAGACTGTTAAGAAAATGTATTAATAAACTCTCAGCTCATGCTGTTACTGATGATCTAATAAATTTTAAGAGGATTTTTGGACAGACGAATGCCTCTAGTTGTGAAAACGTTATTTTCAAAGTTAGGACTTAAATGAACTTGCTGTGTGATGCTGGTCTTATTTTGCAGTATGTTAGCACTTGGTCAATATTTACCCTTTTTTTTGACATGTAGCAGAGAATGCCATGCATTTTTAGGTTTCTTTACTTTAACTAATTAAATAAGTTTGGAGATTTATTGACTGGGTGATCAAGATGGACAGTTTTAAAAGTTACTTTGATACGAAAGTGGTCATACCATCGATTTCATAAAATAATCATTTAAAATAAGGTAGAGTGGATGTGCAGTTAAGGTGCTTGCTTCTCTAACAGCAGTGTGGGTTTAAGCATAGCATGCAACTGGGTTTTCAGGTTGACTTATCTAGCTTTATAAACAAGTATCTGGTGCTAACTGGGGAATACAGGCAGTGAGGGAGAGAACTGGTCACCCATCTCATTAAACCGTGGCTTGAATGAGTAAGTCCTTATTGCACACTTCACCAAGGGTGTGGTTTTTAATGGTAGATTCATGTGCATTGTGCAAGAAGGATATTTATCAGAAATTATCACACTCTTTACAAACTTGTGCCTGGATAATGACCAAACGGACTCACTTCACCTGGAAAAGGTTGGTAGTATGGTTTAAAATGTTTTGCTTTTATTATATTTTTTCCTGGTTGCATTTTTTAAAAAATATAAAGCTGTTGACCAAAAGATATGTTAGAGAAGGAAAGAAAGAAAGATGTATGTGAACTGTTGAAAACTGAAGGTTAAAGTGAAATGGGACACACAGACATATGCACACATGTATATAGTATGCATTTTCTTAAGTCCACAAAATATTAAGTTGGGCAGGTTATAATTAAACACATACTATATATTGCCTTTACTGGTACACTTGTTGCAGTGGAAGAACTTATTTTAATCAATTTTTTAAAGAGTGTGTGTGTGTGTGTGTGTGTGCACGCACGCATTTTTGGCTAATAATAATAATGTGACTAAATGTTTGCCATACAAGAAATTCTTATACTTGTTCTTGATTGACTACACGAAATACTGCTATAATCATCTGCTTGATATGTAATATATTAATAATTGCAATTTTGTATTGTTTGATACTTACCAAAACATTGATGGTTGGTGTCTTTTTAAACTATTGGTAATTTGGCAAGCCGGTTTTACCTGTGTGAAATGTTCTCTTCAGGTCCGGGCAGTTCAGGTTTGACTGCACTAGCTTCCTCCACAGTGTGGGGCTTCTCCACATTGCTAGGTAACCAGTTTTATTCAGCATGTGTTATAAAACCAGGCATGATGCGAGTGACTGCACTGTTGTGTTCTGTACTCCCACTCCTTCCTTTACAACTGTTATTGCTGATCCAATACAAAATTAACAGTAGTGCTAAAAATCTCATATTAACCTTTTTATTGTTTTTTTTTTTTAAATCTCTATCCAGATAAACTGACTGGCATTCCTATCATGCAGACTCAGTATTATATTTGTAACATTTGCAGAAATTAATTTTCTTTTATTAATTCAGGTGTTGGATTTGAGACAAATGTGCAGACTTTGAAGCTGTTATTATTTATTAACTCTTGCAGTAGGTGAGACAGACGCGAGGAATGCTTCTTGAGCAGCTGCACTGCCAGTACATGGAGTAGTTTTCTGAGTCGGCAAATGTTTCACGAACGTTTGATAAACATTCTGAAGCTTGGGTTAGGGAAGGAGTGTTATGTAAACCTGTCCCTCTACTCTAGCTATTTTGTGCACAGAGCGTGTGTGCGCCGTGCTTCCTATAAAGTACAAATTAGAGCCCAAACAAAACTTTGTTTGGGATAATGACAGTGTGTCTGACTGGGGTAGGTGAGTGGAGCTTTGATCTCTACCAAGAATCCTGCAAGGTGTTTAAAGAATGAGTTTTGTATATCAGATACTTACTTCATGTCAAGTTTGTTATTTTTGAAATTGCTCAAGACACATGTTTAGAGGAAGACTCCATTTATGGAAAAATATGCATTAGTACTATGATGATTCCTGGGTTTCTTAACCCTGTCAATGCTTGCTAAGCCATGAACTTTGTGTGATACCCATTGCTTTAGTATGGTAATGAAAATGTTGGCACTTCAATAACAATGTGTGTTGGCTTCTCTGATATCAAATCTTGGCTGAACCAATATTGAATCACTGACTAGACATTGTCATAAAATGAATTAAAATACAGATCTGCATCTGTATTTCTACAATAGTAGAGTGGTTTTCTGTTAGAATTCACGCTAGTGATTTCTCCATAGTGGAACAATAGCAATGATGTTACTCATTCCATTCCATTTTGTTGAACTTAGCATAGGAAGTGTTAGCAGGGTGTGTGTGCAAATTTTTTATTTTTTAAATTATTGGCAGTTACATCTGAACATTTGTAATGTGTGATTTGATGGTATTATCTCATTATTAAGCAAGAGTCTTATTTCTGTGTGTATCCATTTTATTGTTTAAATGTTGAATATAAACTTGCTTGCTTAAAATTTGATAAAACTTTTCAAAAAAGAGTTTTTTCTAATACTGCTTGCACAAAGGCTGGTAATGATGTATTATCATATGTATGTTCTTTAGGCTCAGGAAGATGAAAGCATTACTGATGATGCGGTCACTATTGATGATTCTGATAAATGTTTCAAGCATTGCTCATACTTTATTGCCTTTTAGCAATGTATAATATCTTGCTGCTGGTATTTTACTCCCAATCATATTTTTAAAAAACTGCTGAACAAATTGATAAGATTGGTTTGGTGCTAAATTATGGAGATGAAAACCATGAGTGGTCTGGCTTCTCTCCACCAAATTATCAATTTGAGGGTTTTATGCATCAGAGAGCATAGCTGTTTTTATAAAGATTTATTGACACTTTCCCCACCAATCTGCTGTTAGAACCATTTTCTAGACCCACATCTTGGAAGATTGTTTTTATGTCTCCATCATCAGGAAGGCTGTTTGGGTGTACAGACAAACTTTACATTTTATTTGCATTATCTTTTTACCACAGTTGCAGATAGTTAGACAGTAATTCATTATTGGTCTTTTGAACCTACAACCTGTGGGTCAGGTTTCTGTTGAGGGTTTTTGACCAACCCGTTGGGCCCTTTACCATCCTGCCCAGTAAGTAATACAGTAGACCGAAATTACCGACAAAGGATGTAGTTGTCTACTAGGTCCAGAGCTATCTCAAGTTATTAACAGTAAACCAAACAGTGTCTACTGAAAAGAAAAAAAAAATTCCCTGGTAACTGGTTATGATCAGAGAAATGTGGATTTAGAAATTGGTTTCTAAGATGGTGGGGAAAAAGCAAATTAAAAATAGATAACACATCACACACAGCATTGCAATTTGAGAGTTTACTTTCATTTTCTAAAACCACCTGATGAGCTAGAATCAATGTCTTTGCTATGCTGAAACAATTTTTGAAAGTACCATACTTTTCACTATTGATATAATAATAACTCCTAGTGATGTTTTATTTAGAAAAGAAAAAAAAGAGAGAGAGAATCAGCAGCATATTAGTCTTATTTGTTGTAAATGCAGGAAATTGAGATGAGATTGGATCACCTATGAAAAAGAAGTACTCTTTCTATAATATTTTCAGAGGAACAAGTTTTAGTTAAATTCAACAGATAAATTCAGCAGAAAGCTTCACAAAACTGTGCTTGTTCCAAAGGCTCATATGCTCAGGATGATACTGGAGCTAGAAAAGTTTGTTTGCAAACTACAAATATATTTTTGAGGTAAAAAAATGTATTTTGAAAGTAGGTAACAAAAACTGCAAGATATTTAAGATAGAGTGAATTTATACTTACATATTTAAAAATTGTCATTTTAATTATTTTATCCTTTTTTTTAAAAAAAACTGCTTTCCTCCTCATTTTGCTCTTCTGCTTCTGAAAAATAATTATTCTTAATCTTTTAACTGACATACTCCTTGGAATTGTATATAAACTTACATTTTTGAAAAATAAGAATGTAGTTAACTACTACCACATCTATTGTTAAATTTTTCAAAAACTAATTTTTAACTAGAAAATGGACAGGAGAATTGTGAATTGAACACTTGTTTTCACTAGCTTAATATTTTGGGTTCAATAAGAAATTAATTTGTAAAAAAATTGTTGCATTTACTTTGTACCAAAGCAGTAAAAATCTTTTTACAAAATTCATATTTTAAAAATTATTTATGAATGAAATAGAAATAGAAAAAAATAGTTCTTAAAATAAAGATAAAGGTAACTTTTTTCTATTTATTGCTGGCATATTGCTAATAAAAAGTTTTGCTTTTCTTAAAAATGCTTTTTATTATTAGGACATTAAAAAATATTTTATTGTATTAGCTTTGCTGACTTGTACCAAACATCACAGGATCCACATATACTAACAATTATTCATTCTTTGTGCAGCGGACCCTTCAGCACCAACAGCTGGTATGGATGCTGAGAAGAGCAAGCTGAAGCTAGCAGATTATGTCAGTAAGTAATGCTAGGTTGGAATGCCTAATTTTGCCCATCACTGAGTGGCTGGAAACTTGACCCTTTATTTTTATATACGCTTCTGGCACTCTTCTGTATATAATAGGATATTATCCTATGATTAAATATACACACAGTAGAGAGTTTCTGTTTTTTAGATGTACTATTCATGTCTATCAAATTTTGGGTTATTTCTGAATGCTTTGTTTTATATTAATTGTGAAAACACTGATAAATATTCTTTAATTGTAATGTGTACAAAAAAAACTCACTTCTCACTTTCAGAAAAATCTAACTTTTCTGTTACCAAATACTACTATTTCAGCTAAAGTTCTGTCTGCTTTGGGACTGAATCTCAGTAATAAATCTGAAACATATAGCGATGCCACCCTCAGAACTATATTTATGTTGAATAACTACAACTACATACTGAAGTCGCTCAAAAGGTGAGTGTACTGCTGAATAACAGTTGGTAAAATCTTAAAAACTCAGTACCTATCTCTCACTAGTGTTCCACTAAAGAACACTTATGGAAGAAATACCAGCTTTTAATGTTTGGTTTTTTCAGCATATACTTCCTTACATCAGATGAGTTAAATTCTATTTAATCTTTATAGGAAATTAGACTATAATTTCATGCCTAAATCTCATGACAAAATAACGAGATGTTGCTGGAATCAGTAGTAATTGCAGGTGAACGGAAAATAACTGCTGGGAAAAATGTCATCAAATTATAAAATACTCTGCACTGAACAGGTCACAAAAACAAACTCTGGTATTAGTTCCCATTATATTCAATTTATTTATTCTATATAGCTTTCATAAATGTACTAACCTAAGAATCTCAAACTTAAATAATAGTTACATGCACATATCTTCTACAGATGTGTAAAAGTTTATGTGATCAAAACATCTTTGAAGTAATAGTTTGAAAGAATAAAACTAATATTTCTATAGTCTCTGCTGATATGTATTTATTAGAAAAGATTGACTATTTTTTAAAAGTATATAAATGTTTTTTTCTTATTGTTATGTTGATTGATCTCTGAATAGAGAAGGCTCACTGTAATGGTTTGGGGAATTAAGAACAATAAACTTTTGGTTTATTATATCAAAACACTTGCAACTTTTCTGTTTTTGTTTTAGCTTTTAAAAGACTAAAATAATTTAAATTCTTTGTTTCATGACTACATTTTTTACTGATTGTGGTTAACCATTTTTAACTAGAATTAAATAAACACCTTCTTCTGAAAGCAGTACTAGTAATCTGTTATTTTATTTATTGCAGATCTGGATTATTGGATTTAATACACATGTGGAATAAGGACGTTGAACATTATTACAATGAACAAATCACAGAGCAAAAAAGACTCTACTCCCAGAGGTATATATATCATCGCTGGTTTTAACAGAAAGACTTGTTTGATGCCAGAATATTTTAAATACTGTAACCTGCCAATGAATATAAAACTGGTGAAAAATAATGCAGGTCTCTCTTTAACATTGAAAACTCTAAAGCTGCTCACCTGGTTCATTTGATTTTTTTTTCAGATGTTAACAATAAAAGCATCTGACAATGCAAAAGACCCAGCTGAAGTAATTTGGCTAGTAACGTTTTATTCTTGTCAAATATGTTGGTGTACTGAATGGCTGGTTTACACTACATCTTTATCCTTGTTTCAGCTGGAGCCGTGTACTTCATTACATCTTAGAAGTCCATAAGCCAATCTCTGTTCAGCGAGCTCAGTCCCCAGAAATGGCAAAGGTACTACATGGTTCTTTCTAATTAGAATTACATTTCAGTTATTAGCTCATCATTGAATGTAAATCCCAGCTTCTTTTAATGTACCTTCTGTTATTACAAAACTGAGATAAGCTAAACAAAGAATTTTTTTATAATTATTTGAAAGCTTTTAGATTTTTATACTTTCTTAGAAAGTAATGGAAATAATTTATTTTAAAAGATTATATTATACTGAAAAATTGGATTTTTCTCTTTTTAAGGATTGAGACAAGAGGCATCATTTTTCCTTAACTCTAACAATGCTGAAAGCAGATATGTCCACTTTGACATTTATAACCATTTGATGATGGAAGCAGATTTACCCTACAGCTTCAAAAAATTTTCCCTCTATTGCCATAAGCAGAACCTTCACATCTATGAGAGCCTCACAACTTCTTCAATCAAATTCCTAATTTCATTTTTTTGGGGATAATTGAAACTTTCCAGCCCAAAATTTAATTAAGTATTGAAAAGGTTAAATACTGATTTGATAATTAATTTTTCAACTTGATGATCCTGGTGACAGAAAGTGATAGTTTTACAGGCTTTGTGCCAGGGAAGATGATGTGTCATAACAAATTCAGTCTCATTTCTGTTGGGTATGATTATTCTTGAAGGTTCAATACATATCATTGATATTAATTTATATACACTATTATTCATGCTGGAAGCTAAGGTCCAGTTCTGACATAGGCAACTAGTTATTTTAAAGTTAAATGAAACTGCTTTTTTTTTGTTTTTAGTTAAAAGACAAAGAAAGGCAATATATCAAGGACAAGTTCACAGTATGTATCATAAATGCATCCTAGTATCTTACAATAGTTATTATTTATTCATTTGTATTTACTTGAGACTGAGAGATAGAAAATTTATCCTGGACTATTTTCCATGGCTGGTACACTTGCTGTGAGGCATGAGGGTTACTATGTACAATACATATAGTGAATCATGCCTAGCGTCACTTCTGGAATCACCTTAAAAACAGTAGAAATATCTTTGAATTTAAGTAAATAAAATGAATTTCAAAGTGACAGAATTTATTTTATTTTAAAATTAATTTTACACAAATTTAAGTCAATACAATACTTTAATAAAGTAAATTTAAGTCACAAATGTTACCCAATACTGTAATTGTTTGCTACCCTGCTGTTATAATCTAAAGTAATTTTGAATATCATCACAATATTTTAAAATTTTTGAGGTGGATTGTGACCTGCTGCTAATTGTTTGTAATATATATATCGTGTCCGTGATGCACTTTACAGAGACCATCTATGATTTTCCATATTGTCGGGTATATCATTTCCAATTTGGCCTGTATCCTTCAATACGTGGCCTTTGCGTAGCTGTTGATCCTGTCTTCCTGCCGTCTTTGCTGAGGACCCTGTTGTACAATGACCACATGTCTAGGGGAAACATTGCCAGACATTTGCATTTCCTTGGTGAGCTGCGTGGCCTACATAATAATCTTAAAACCAAGCAAGCAGTAGCTGCATTTCTGTAAGTTCTTCCAGCAATGTCTGTGGCCTCATCCAAGTTTGTGATAGGTACAAATACCAGTGCAGTGAATAAATTTACTCTCCATTTTCTACTTTTTTTTGCTCTTATGTCCACACCATCACATTCTGGTCAAACAAAAAGGCCCATGGCTAAATGGCTTGTGCTGAATAGTCCCATTCCCATAGAAAAGTGCCATAATTATTACAACAGCAACAGTTCCTTTTAAAGCTGCTACCTTTTTTATCCAAGAAATACTTTAAATTGTTGTCTGCTGCAAGATATATGTACTTAAAGAGACATAAATATGAATAACTGGACTAATTATTGCTTTTGTTTTAATATTGTAGCTGTTAAATACATTCAACAGTGATGCTTTTACAGTAAGAATGCACATTGAAAGTAGTAAAAGGAATGTTGATAATTTCAGCTGAAATAAAACTGATTATGTTTCAATGCATGTGCAATGTTCTCTCTACAGGGCTTCAACAAAGAATTGGAAGAAATCTACAGAATCCAGAAAAGTTATGCCATTCCTGACCAAGAACTGAGAGAATCACTGAAAAAGGACAACAAAGACTATATCCTCCAGACCTACAAGATGTTTCGTGACAAGTACACGCAGCTCAACTTTACAAAAAACCCTGACAAATACATAAAATATACCGTTGATAACGTTCAGAACATGATTGATAAATTCTTTGATGCTTCAGCCTGAAAACAAAAAGCATCTTTTTGCAGCTTATGTGTCTATGATATCAGTTTGTTTAATAAATACTTTAACATAATTTCCAGAAATGACTTTTGATTAATAATGTTAAACACTTGCAGTTAAATTCCATGCAGCAGTCAGTGGCTTTATAGTTCTTGGAGTTGTTCTCCTAGTTTAGTGCAGTTAAAGAATTCATTGACTACATTTTTTCTATTTAACCTTTGTTCAGTACTGCATTATGCCAGACAATCTGGAAGATCAACCCTTTATAAATGGTTACATTGCTATGCATTTTTTCAAATTTAGATAAAATAGGGTACCTGCCTAAATATTTTTCTTTTTAGATTTATGCTGTTTGATTGTTAAGTGATAAAAATGAATAGTGTCAAATAGCTTGTACTTCCAACTTTTGAAACAAAAAAAATATAGCCTTAATCTGAAATTTGAATGAGTGGTCAAATTAACAAAGAGTGGAGATATATTTAATTTTTTTTAATCTCTGTATTTAGATACAAAACTTGCCCATTTAAAACTAATAAACAAATTACCAAAATGTGACACAATTTATTTTTGTTAGTCTGTCTAATATAATTTAAAGCATATAAAATTTTTTGTTTGCTTCAAGCTGCAATGCACATAGGAAAAGGCTTTCAATGATACAAGATGTTCCAAACTAACTTAATTTTCTTTTCATGATTTGTGTTTGAACAATTTGTACTTTGCAGTGTAAGTGGCTGCTTGTGACATGCACAATGTTTTCTTGGTAGCATGCTTCACTGAATAGTGATCATGAACAGAAACATGACAAATAGCAGACTCTTGTCAATTAACAGTTCCAGTGATAACATTGTGGTGCCAGTTTTTCAGTTTGAATGTTGGAATAATAACCAATGAAAAGCAGATGGCTACAGTTGGGTCCCATGTCATTTCCTTATTCTAGCTTTGTACAGGCTGTCTGCAAGTGTAGGAGGTTACATGACTGACACACCCCTAGTGCTATGTGATCACACTGAATAGATCCGTTCTGCTAATAATAGACTAGTGAAATGATTGCAGTACACATACAACAACAAATATGCATAGTTTTACTGGCTGTTTCAAATCATCTAAACATAAATTTTAAAAATCAGCTCATGATATGACTGGTAAGATTCAACCGGCTGGATGGTAACGCTACGCTGCACTGCACACTGGATTTCCTGCCAACTATACTGGATTATGTTTTAATGTGAGACCTTACTTGGAAAACTATTACTACATATTTAGCTATACAATGAAATATTTAGAAGTATGCTTCATAATAAATTATCATGGCATAAGATGCAATACTGATATTTTATGAAGAAATACTGTAGTCTGGATGTAGTTGACCTTGTGTTATGAAAAATGTTAAAAATAAAAGGAGTTTTGGGAAGTGTTCAGTGTAGATGACAGCTAAGTGATGGTAAAATTTGATTGATCAGTCTCATGCTTTTCAAAGTGTTTTATATTAGAAATATCTGAGCTGAAAAAGAATCCGAGCAATGTGTATTAAAGTTGAACAATTTCCTGGAGTTCTGTAATATAAAGTGCACATGGAATTGATTTACTGTCTGTCCTTGACACTTCTGTTCATCATGTAACATTGTCAGTTAAAATTATGGATTGGGCAATAACACTTGAACCTCGTTTAATGATCGCCTAAGTTTCACTGTTTATTTGTATCATGCCATTGGTTTGATAATAGCCAGGGTTAGAGTTAATTACCTTGAGTAATCCACGGATTGGGCAGTTCTGCTAATTATGCATGACATATATAACATTATTAAAGTATTTACATGCACAGATTTACGAAGGAAAAAAAAACCGCGTCATGGCTCTAGAAAAGACAAGAATAATTTAAAACACTTTTAAATGTAAGTGACCTAAATGACCATTCAAGCAAAACTACACCGCCGAGAAATGCAGTATTTAATTATGAATGTGGTTTTATAAAGGAACCAAACAGGTGAACAATTAAACGATTAGCCGTAGCGTCACTGTTAACAATACATCTCTTTAAAGGGGGAGGAGACAGTGTAAGCAAACCAAAATGCCATCTATCCCTGTGTTACCAGAAGTAAGGCTTCTCTATATGTTATCAGCTGTTACAATGTTATTAAAGGGAGGTAAGTTTTGATTAACTGCATCTCAGACAACAACAAAAAAATGCGTTAACTTCTGTTGATAAATTGTTTTAAAGACGATGACAACTTTATTCGGCTAAAATCCCAGCCGGTGGGGTGGGGTGGAGTACTCAAATTATTTCACCTTTTTTCCCGACGACAGCAAACACTTTCAGACTTAACGTCATCCTCACTCCGCTAGCTGTCGTTCATATTTACTCTACTCAAAAGGTTCTGTTTAACAAAAGGGTTCTTTAAAATCCTTTTATTCGTAACAGGTGCAAAATCTTTATCATTTTTATAATTTTCTGACAGAGAAATGCGTAAATACCTGACTGAACAGCGGCTTCCCTTATAAAAGCATTCATGTTACTGAAGTAGATGCTTTCTACATTTCTATGGATGACCAAGAACAGTGAGATAAACACCACCAGGAGGCGGTGTCCATGGATGTGTACTTGTCCGTAAACCTCTCCTGGAGAGAGAGAGAGAGAGACAACCAAATGGCAAGGCTGAAAAAGAAGAGTGGGATGGTCATCCAGAAAGAAGGAGCTCTTTGTAGATGAGACCAAGATTGAACTGTTTGGGAATAATCAATGGCGGTTTGTTTGAGAGTGGACTGGGAAGCAGTATTACAGCCAGTGTACAGCAACTACAGTGAAGCATTCAATACAAATGTGGGGCTGCATATTAGCCAAGGATGTAGGAGATTTGCATAAATTTGAAGGTATACTGACTGCCACCGGATACATGCAGATTCTCATCCATCATGCCAATCCCTCAGGAAGACATCTCATTAAGTGGGGATTCATCTTCCTTGACATCGACCCCAAGCGCACAGCTGACGTAGTGAAAAACTATCTGGAATGTAAAGAAGCTGATTGGACCACTTGCAAATATATTTGGCTTGCAGAAAGTCCTGATGTGAACATCTTTGAGGATAGAGTAGTCATATGGCTGCAAAGTCAAATGGCACAAAACAAGATACCATCCACGAACTCTAACACAGTATTGTTGATGTTTCGTCAGCTACTTCTGTAAAATCACCTGCCACTGTGTGTTGCTTTGTTGTCAGATGCTCAGTGGATTCCGATGGTGGACATTTGGAATCTCTTTTGTAGCGTATCATGCTTAATGTTTCTGATACATATAGAGAAAAAAAAAATTATATCCAGCAATGTCATTTGTTTATCAGGCTATATAAAAACGTGTATCAAAAAACGTATATAAATCTGCGGGTAATGGTAACTGAAACAACTTATAAGTCTTCCTTTAAGTGATGTGTCACCACTCAAGGCTCCTGGCCATGTTTACTAACAGTTGTAATAGAAGTAATAAGTGCTCTCTCTCTCTCTCTTACTAACTTGTCTTTTTATTGGTAACTCTGAATTCTCTGCCGAACACCCAAAACATTTCTGGTATTTGACATATTAATATTTGATTTCGTTAGCCGTGCTCTCTCTCGCTTTCAGAGAACGGAGAAGGAATCATAGCAGCACACGAGCGCCACCTGCGGTGAAATAATTATAACATTAACAATCAGAACAAACTGTGTTCTGTAGGCAGAGAGATGTCTCGTTCTGAATGTTGTGAGATACAGGACAGCTTGTAAACGTCGGTTCGTATTCGTTTTAGTTTTCCATCACCTTACCAATTTCTTTACTTGTTTTGTCACGAATATATCAACTCTTTGCTTCTGTAGCCATCACCTGGGATTTAGAGACCTTGCCATGTTTTTTGGAGGGCCCATCGGTCATTCACACTGGAGAAATCACAGGTGTTAACCCATTTCCTTCAGAAGATTTCACTGCTTTATTATACGACAAATTCCTGGATTTCGGCGAACTGCAATTTAAAAACAAAAACAAAAAAAAAAACGGTGCGTAGAAACTTGTAACCGAAGCTCTCGCATTTAAACGAGAATTAACGAGACGGATTCTGTACTTCATCCCGTAACACGTCTCTGGGGAGAGTTCTGGATCTCTTTAAGATTCCGCGGCGCACCCTGGTGACCGAATATTGTAAATGACGTCGCATTACGGCACGACAAAGCGACTCAATATTAACGCCATCATGTCCGATTTCAATGGAAACATTTACGGCAAATCGGGTGCACCAACGAGGAAGGACAGACCTTGCGCCGTGAACACGTTTTGTCCATTCTGCTCTTGTAAATTGGTTTTATTTGATCTTTTGAATGTTTGATTGCTGAGTCCACACTTATGGGCCGGCTGACGCAAAGTTCTAGCCAGCCATAACAGTTACATTCAAATTGCTAACCTGAATCCTCGAATAGTTGGATAATGATATTTATCTGTTGATTAATTATCGCCTCTCAACAACCATCGAAATTTGTACGATTTAAAGGACCAAATTAATGATAATTTTCAAAAAAATTATATCAGGTGTTATCCTCATTTTTAGACATTTTGTTACACAAATAAATATTTTAGAAACTTACGTTTTTTTGTTGATTTTTCATCGCATTTTACATCAAGATAGGTTGGCTTTTTTTTTTTAAATTTGAATTGTTGAGAACTAAATTAAAGTCATTACAAACTAACAAAAACCTATTTTTATTTGTTTTTCGAACATTTCTCAATGCTAGTTAATCGGGGATACAACAACTCTTCAGATGAGGCTGATCTTCTTTGAGGTTAGGTGAAAACCGAAATGGCGAGCTGACTCGTAATGGTTCAGTTTGTTTTTTTTTAGGGAGATTTATCCGGATGATAAACAAGTGTTCTTTCAAGCTTAAATTAAAAAAATAACGGTCGGAACGAAATGAATACCAGTTTTGGGGATTTGACAAAAAAATCTTGAATTTTAAAGGTTCAAATAAATTCCAGCTTCTGCTCGTCGCCACGTTTTTGTAACAACCGTCTGAAGCTTAAAGAAAGAAAGGAAAATGCGTACGACAGAAGTTTCTGCTATGGCGCTGCTGGGCGGATCTCCGAAAGCAAATTCTGACATTTTTAAGAACGATTTTGCGGCAAAGTTTAAAGAAAAGTAAGCAAACAGATAAGTAAATGTCATTCTGGGGGGGTGGTGGGGCGGCGACTGTTTAAGCGGAGATATAATTGGCGTAACACCGCCTCTACTCGAAACGTCTTCTGTCTGTATACGAAAGATGGTGGTTTACGAACTAATTACTTTGAATGTTTAAATTTCTTGTTTCCTTTTGGAAACGTAATTTATCATAAATATTAATCAAATAAACATTTTTTTTTTTTATAAATCAGATTCTATTTAATTAAGACCTGGCGACGGTTTTACGAGATGTTCTGCGTTGAAACGAATTGGTGTTTAACCCTCTCTACCCAAGACGCAAAGACAGTGGGTATGAAAAAGCGCCCTACACATGATTAGATGACAGACCAGGGCCCCCCCCCCCCGCGCCAGGGTGCCCTTATGCGCCCTTTTGTTATCTATGTGAAGGCGGTTTGTCGATTTCAGTGGTTTTCGTATAAAGTATCAAACATGGCGTTTGGTCAGCCTCCAGCCCGAGTGGTGGCGTCTCCTGGCGGTCGGACAACGAACTCCACCCACCCCAAACCCCAGAAACCTACAGGCTCCGCCTCCGAGAAAGTTTTACACTGCGGGCAGAAACCATGGATACTCGTTTAGTCGCGTACATGTTTTGTTGTTGTTGTTGTTTTTAATCTTTTCGCATACAAACAGAGCTAAAGGGGTTAACTTTAAATAAACAAACATGGCAAACCTACCAGATGGACGTCTGGACGGTGGGCTGTTTATCCGCGGCTCGGACAACGCTCTTTGCGATCGGGGCTCCCCGCGAACTTCCAGGCGGCCCCGGTCTGGCCGCTTTCTTCGGCGGGCCGCGTCCGTCCACCGACGCCGACGCGCTCTTCAGGCTGCTCTTGCTGCAGAACTGCCGCGCCGCGTGCGCCCTGCGCTTGTGCCGAGTGTAGACGGCGCCCGACAGCAGCAGGCCGAGCCCGCCCAGGGCCGCCGTGCCGGGCCCGAGGTACGCCAGCAGCCGGGGAGACGGGGGAGAGAACGCCTCCTTGTAGCTGAGTATGCTGAGGACGATGCCGGCGTGCAGGCAGAGCAGGCCGATCAGCGCCAGGTAGGACCAGAGCTCCTCGCGCAGGTTGTGGCCGATCTCTGCCGCCAGGCCGGCCGTCGTCCTCCTGCCGTCTCGACGGTGCGGGCGCTGGGGCCTGTGGTCCATGCTGCTGCTCGCCTCCGGTCCTGCTTCCGACTCCACCAGCCTCATCATGCTGATCGAGGGCACCTGAAAACAAGCAAACATCCAGTGCGCGTAAGTAACACGAATCGGAAGCTTGTCCTACCAAAATCTGATCATCCTTTTGACGGCGCATTTAATTGGCTAAGTCTGTTTATCTTAAGGAACCCTGGACCATACCCTCTCGACGCCGCTCCCTAAATATGGTTTTGGTTTTAATGCTGATCACAAATTATCAAACGTCTATAAGACTTCACAAACTGAATATTCTCCCCCTGATTCCTTCGGATTCTATAAGTCTTTGTTTTCGGCTTTTTGGTACTCGAGTGCTATTCGGCATCTAATCTTGCACAACTATGACGTACAATCTAACGCTATAAAACCTCTACACAACTATGACGTACAATCTACCGCTATAAAAGCTCTACACAACTATGACGTACAATCTAACGCTATGAAAGCTCTACACAACTATGACGTACAATCTAACGCCATAAAAGCTCTACACAACTATGACGTACCATCTAACGCTATAAAAGCTCTACACAACTATGACGTACAATCTAACGCTATAAAAGCTCTACACAACTATGACGTACAATCTAACGCTATGAAAGCTCTACACAACTATGACGTACAATCTAACGATATAAAAGCTCTACACAACTATGACGTACAATCTAACGATATAAAAGCTCTACACAACTATGACGTACAATCTAACGCCATAAAAGCTCTACACAACTATGACGTACAATCTAACGATATAAAAGCTCTACACAACTATGACGTACAATCTAACGCTATAAAAGCTCTACACAACTATGACGTACAATCTAACGCTATAAAAGCTCTACACAACTATGACGTACAATCTAACGATATAAAAGCTCTACACAACTATGACGTACAATCTAACGCCATAAAAGCTCTACACAACTATGACGTACAATCTAACGATATAAAAGCTCTACACAACTATGACGTACAATCTAACGCTATAAAAGCTCTACACAACTATGACGTACAATCTAACGCTATAAAAGCTCTACACAACTATGACGTACAATCTAACGCTATGAAAACTCTATACTGTGTACAGCAGCAGAGTTTTGGTGTTATATTTAGATGTTTAAAAAATATCAAATATTTAATTTTTCTGAAATTAATGATATAGATAACTCATTGTAAGTCTGTTTTTTTATACAGGGGAAAATTAAGTCTACTTATTAATTTAAGTACTGTTTTCTTTAAGATTCACAGCGCGCACGCACGCACACACACATATATACAGTCGAAACCGCTTATCCCGACTAGTTAAGGGGTAGGTTAAACCAGTCAACGTAACGAGGAATCGAGATAACCTAGGCCACGTGATCATGAAGTTCAAAATAGCTAACGATGGCGAGATTTTCCCTGATCCTAACCATGGTTTTCACTGGGTCGCATGCTAGGGGCCTTTTTCTTTTTTGCCTGCTTTCTCATTTTGGTTTCCTTAACTTTCGAGAGAAAAAAAAGAAATTAAATAATCATTCTCTGAAATTCAAGTAGGAAATCGTACTCGAGCTGGTGAAGGGCTTGAAAGCGACGAAGTTGACCATGGAATACCAGCGAGTACCATCTCCGGCGGGGGTGGGGAGGGAAGCGGACATCATCAGGGCTGAATTCGAGGACATGGAAGAGGCGACGTTGAAATGGTTCCTTGCGGAAAGCATTCCAACCGACGGTCCACGGCTTTTGCGTCAAGCGGAAAAGTTTGCCAAAGAGACCCGGGTACCGCGACTGGTCACCTTCAAATGGATGACTCGCCCGATCTAAGCAACGGCCCAACATACCATTTATAACTCCACCCGGAGGAGAGCGCTACCGTGGAGGACGATCACGTAGAAGCCTGGCAGGAAAATAGAAATTCTTCAGTCGTACAAGCCGAGCAACATCTACAATGCCGAAGAGACCGGACTTTTCTGGCAGCGCCTTCCCAACAAAAAACCACGGAATCCAGAGGCGAAAAGTGATGGACGGCTCGCGCAAAAGTTCCCCCGCTGTCGTTAAACCCCGCTGCTTCAAAGGCATTCGAACGTCTTCATTGCCAGGCGAATACGAATCAGAGAGCAGCGGTTGGGACCGGCCATTTATTCACGAAATGGGTTCAGAAACTTGGCCGCAAATTTCTTGCCGAGAAGCGGGAGGTGAACTGCGTGCAGCGCCGACTCAAAAGTTCTCTCACCCGACGCTCTGGCAAGCAATATGGCGGATTCCATGGGAGATAGAACGACAGCAGCTCACCGGCTACGCGCACGCGGATGACGAGGCACGTGACAGAAGAGGAGATTCTTGATTCTATCCGCGAACAAAAAAAAACGGCTGAGCAAACCGGGAATCGGTTACGAAGGCGACGACGACCTCCCGGCGGGAATTCCGTCTTACACGGAGCTTTGCGGAATGTCTAAAAGACTAACTACCGTTTGAGCTCTCAAAAACAAAGAAAAACGGACTCATATTTTACGAAAATCCTAAAGCAATGGTGGTCTGGATCGCCTGTACGGAAATCGAACCGTGCAATTCATATCGTGTACGTTGTAAACATGCAACGATCTCGTTGACAAAACATCTCCAACTCCCTTTCTTTTATATATTTCTGAAACGTTCTTGTATAATCAGGCTGTAGCTTAATTACATAATCTGCATTGAACGTCAGTGTTTTTTTAATGACCGGATTGAAGCAGCGGTGTCTATTTTCGCTTATACATCGGACAGTGAAACAGTAAAAGTCGTCTCTTCCTGGAAATGTAAGAATCATCAGCGAAAAATTTACTTAAAGGAGGTAATAATTCTCGTGGGAGGGGAAACCAAAACTGATGAAAACCGATGTCGACTTAGCGAGGTTTTCGATTTAAAAGAGGTCGACAAAACCGAGGTAAATTTGGTATAACGAATAAGATATTTGGTCGAGACCGAGCAGAAACCAAAAACATCGAGATAAGCAGAGTCTGGGATAGGTGGGTGGTTTCACTGTATATATATAAGACAGAAGACAGAGAGAGATGTGACATCAGAGCAAAGAGAGAGAGAGATGTGACGTCAGTACAGGGATGTGACGTCAGAACAAAGAGAGAGACATGACGTCAGAACAAAGACAGAGAGATGTGACGTCACTACAGGGATATGACGTCAGAACAAAGACAGAGAGATGTGACGTCAGTACAGGGATATGACGGCAGAACAAAGAGAGAGAGAAGAAACTTTTGACGATGACATGTAATTATTCCAGTATATTTAAAGAAAAAAATTAAGCATTTCCGAGATAAGAATGCAGGTGGACTAAACCGTTTCAAGGCAGGTACTACTACTAACAGCACTATGGGATACTATTTTAACGCTGTTCCGTAGAATTCCATCACTGCATACTATTAAGGTCGCCCCAAGTCAAGAAACGACGCCTTGCTGTAAGCCAGTGTAGTGTGGCCTGGGGCGCTGCGGTTGAAATATTCAAACAAACAGTTACGAATGATTTTTTCAAATGTAGTCGAGATACGTTATTACTGTAACAGTTTGCGAGTCGTGGATCTGTCTGTTCCAGATGTTGCACGACGACATCGTTAAGAACGTTTACAGTAACAACTGCTGCAGGCCTATTGTTATATGAACTGTCGGCGATTACGAAACCATTTTACTGGTTCTCTAGTAATAGTTGGCCCGCATCGCCACCTCGCGGCAGTTAGAAGTACTACGGTTGCTGCTAAAAGATATTGCTCAGTTTCTCATTGGCTCTATTTATTTATTTTCAGGAATTCTAGTCAGAATAATTCAGGGCGGCAGGGCTTTTGGTCTTAGTCCGTAGGCAGGCAGAGTTGTCTTCGCCTTTTGTCCTTGGAGACCGGGAAAAGTTTGGTTCTCATCGTTTATCCTGATGTCCATTTTTCTTCTTAATCTTCCGAGTTTCCGTATTTAGGCTGGCCCTTAAAGCTGTTACAACTCTGGGGGAAAGTTTGTTTTACCAAATTTATGACGAAGCGATAAATATATGAATAAATAACACACCAAATGTTTTTTTTTTTTAAAAATCCTGCAATTAATGGAAATAAATTTACATTTGAAGATAGATTATTCGGATTTAAAAATTTCTTCCCTTTTAAAAAAATGCTGTATAAGGCTGCATTTATAATATATATATATATATATAATACAAGGAAAAGGTGAGAAATGTAGAGAGCCCACGAAAGAATAAATTCAAACCCACGCTCAGCTTTAAAATAGGTTTCAGTAGTCCGAGAGTAGGTGACACCTGTATTCTTGATTATTGATGTCTAACCCATTTTTATGTCGACAAATGGTCGTGAAACAAATTAAAATAGTGACGGCGACATTTTGTTGCTAAACCGTGAGATCGATAACCGAGTAGAACTGATGGCGGTCGCCAGCACCGGAATATTTTGTTTTTGTATAAGCGGAGTTTGTAATTTTTGCGCTGAATAAGTCGCTGTAGCAGTACAGACACAGCGGGTAGAGCTCGAAATCTCGCTGCTCTGGACGACTGGCGCGGCCGGCCGGCCACGGGTTAATTTTACGGTGATCAGGTGAGGGCTAGAAGGAAATTGTACGTAACGACAAAGCATCCCACAAACCTGCTGGCAAGTTGAGCTCGCTGCTAATGCCCGGTTCTTGTTAAATGCAGTGTCACTTTTAAATCCGTTTACGAGGGACCTCACCTGTTTTAGCCACTGGGTGGTACAAGTTATTAAATATATCTCCTTCTTCGTTTTTGATGAGCCAGTTGGCTTCGCCTGCACCATCTGGTAAACTAATTTGAGTTCGGTTCACACACGTCGTTGTTCCCCGACCCGTCACTGCCATTTGGCGTATAGGTGCAAATCGCGAAGTTGTGACCAAAAGCAGACTGGGACATTGCCGATCGGTGCAGTTCGATTGAAAGTGCGCGGCTGGGGAGGGAGAGGTGGAGACGACGTATCGGGGGGATGGGAAGAACTGTCACCATGGGTGGGGGGGTGCACGCGACTCTGGAAGGGGCGTAATCGAGCGACATACCTGAACAGAGAAAACAAAAGAAAATAGGGGTTAGAAAAACGATCGGGTAGAACAGTAAGGTGTTCCTTTTAAACACACACACACACACACACACACACACACACACACACGAGATTCTAATAATTAGAGTACAATTATAGTGAGGGATTTTTAAAAAAAAAAACACATTTCTCTAAATCTTTCAAATTGATGACTTCTCTTTAGCCGATAGTTATGGGCGGGCCGGTGATCGGTCTAATGGACCCCCCCCCTTCAGGCCGAGTTCGTCGAATCCTGGTCGGGTTCGGTTCGGCTCGGTTTGGCGTACGCGCCTTCCTGCCCTGGTTTCTTCTCCCCCTCTTCGTCATCAGCCGATCACTCGGGCTTCCCAATTTCCTTCCACATCTAAGAAAGAGGAAGAGTTCAAGTGGCGCTTTCCCCCGCCGAAGTCGTAAGTGCCGGGGCGCAGAATATGTTACGCTCCCATGCGGACACCCGCGGAACTACTCTTCCTCTGTTGTTGACGCGATTTAATCTGTGCCCTAGGTTTGTGTCGCTACCGTACACTTTAAAAAGAATCCTTCCGTGCTACGCATACATTCTATTCAGTGGCAGTTGTTGTTTTGTTTTTTTTCCCGACGACCATTCATGATTGCTCTTTATACTCGGTGGGAGTATTTAAATTTGTGACACCAGCAGCTGGAGAAACTACAGTAATGTGTGTTGGCTTTACGAGTGGAGTTGTGGGATAATTAGCCAGATGATTACTAACTTTGCCAATTTCACCGTGCTTGTTTTGGCTTTAGAGATACTGTAGAAGGATATATAAAGAAAACACTCATCACTTCCTGGAGATCGTACCGAGAGAGAGAGAGAGAGAGAGAGAGAGAGAGAGATTTCCATTGTACCTCTAACTGCATTCTGTTTGTGTTTCCAATGATAGCATCCATCATAAACAAGTCCCCGATTAAGACTCCTCCACTGTTTCCTGTAAAATTAGACACAGTTTGTGAAATATCAGTCCCCGAAAGGCGGAAAAATTACGTACACATCGATAATTCTGTATAAAGACAAGCACATATGGTGTTTTTGAAATGAGTTTACTCACGTTCTTGTCAGGTGTCTGGCAGTATTCGCAAACAGAGCCAGCTTGTCGGTTTCACGGGATTTCATTTCTATCGTACCATCGGCTATAATAAACGCGGGTCGCATCTGTTGCTTGTTGATGGATGTCGGTCTCAGATGAAATCGACAGTGATATCAGTTTGAAATACCACGCCCCCCACCGGACGTTCCGCGCAGATAGCGCAGTAGTCTCGCTCACCCCCCCCCCACCAGAGGTCGCTTCTATAAAAGCCTTCATCTGTTACTTTCGCCGCTCTGTCGTTGTCATCTCGTGAGCTGCCCGACACGAGACCTACCTGCCGTCTTTCGGACGCCCGACTCCCCGAATTTTTTGCCTACCTAATCTTTTCTCTGGGGACCCTGGCCCCCTCCCCCTCCCTTCACTCCTCCCCCACCCCTGACTTTAAAGAATCGCGATAAGATGTAAGAAAAAGGAAGCCGATTGCCAATCTTCAAACAGCGTATTGCAGATTCAGTTACAACAGCACCGGAAACATCTTTGAAGTGCAAAAGGCGGCTTCGTCACCGGCCATATCCGCTTCCTCTGCCACCTGGCGCGGGCCTCGCCGTCCCTCTGTCCACCGATTATTAATTCTCACATTTCCGAGGGAACCGTTTACTTCGAGGTAAAATTTCACCCCTTTTTTGTTTTTTGTTTTTTTTTTTTTTTAAATATCACTTTAAAATAAATTTAAGAATTAATTTGTTCGTTGTTTTCGTTATCTGTTTCGGGGATCTTTTGTTCGGTATAAGTCCCCTTCCTTCCTATTGCACTAAAATCATACATTTTTATATTAGCATCCCTTTTTCTCATCCTCATTCTTCAGTGTGTTCCATCTCATATAATCACGAGTTTTATAGGCTGGTTGTTTTTCCCTTTAATTGCTCCAAAATCACCGGTTCTTTAATGTAGGGCACCAACCTCGTTTTGGTTCTGGGATGATATTTAATTATCTTGTGGATTTGTTTAAGAGAACCACCAAACCGGGAATTGTGTTAGTGGGATTGAATCTCGGGTCGGGGTCCCCCTTCCCCTCTTTTCTCCACCATGTCGGCCGCGCGGGGGGGGGGTCTTCTTCGGTTCCCCGATTTCCTCCCACATCTAAAAGAAAATGAAAAGTTCTAGAAGAGGCGGGAGGTCGTCCGCGGGTAACGCTAGATTGGCTTGTACTCCGACCAGCGCTCGAGAGAGCTCCTCCCCCCCCCTAATCCCGACCCAGGCAACTCGCCTGGTCACTAAAGCAGACCACCCCACCTTGTGCGACCACGGTAGAAAAGAGTTCAGGGCATTTCCTTTCTTTTACGCGGGTCCCATAGCGGTTTGAATTATCCCGGTTAATGGTATCCGGATCGACAGTTGAGAGCAACGTGTCCACGTACCATCGATATGACGGAATTAGGGGAGGGACCGAGACCAGAATATGGTTCAGAATCCGATTGGTTCAACGCCAGACAGAGAGATGCACTGCGAAAGGCGCACGATGGAAACTAGAATAGAATTCTAATAAGAGTGGAGTGAGAATTACAAGAACTACTATGAGATCTGGAATGGGACTCAATAGCCGGATGCTGAGTGCGAAAGGGAGCTAGCTGCTAATAGTGCTTGGACGCGGGAGAGTTACCTTTCCCCGACCGCAGTACCGTGAATGTGTTTGGTTCGGACGGTTTTCCTACTGACTTCAAGCAAAGTTTCTGAATTATAATCGCTGTTAATAAGATCTTAGATATGTAAAAGCCACCGGGTGAAGGAAGTGTGAATGGATTACATCCCTTACTATTTCTACTAAAATTGTCACACGTGTTGTGACGTCACTTCCGCAAAGAGTGGTAATGAGTTAGTAAAATGGCGTCTCCTCGCGGGGAAGAGAAGAAAGTCAATTAAATATAATTCTGTAGAAAGTTACTTTCACAAAATTTATTTCATATTGGACTTCCTTCTTTTCTGTTTGCCGGGTGATGAGCGAACTTATTCAGGGTTTCAAGCTCGATCAGATCAGAGACTTACTCAAAGATGGTTGCTTGTTATAAAAATGTGCGGTCCCGGGCTAATTTGGTTTTGATGCGAGACGTGATCTGCGTCACGTGATTAAACTCAACTCTTCGAAGCAACTGAAATGAGAGGGAAAACATTGGCAAAAAATTTTCAAAAATTAAATAAATAAAAGCGGTAAAGGACTTGTGTGGGGGGTCACCCGGAGACAACCTCAGCATTGTCGAATTGTAGATGCCTCGCGCTGGCTGTTACTAGTAGCGCGTTAGCCATTAGGAGTTATATGTATTATATAAGATACTTTAAAGGGCTTGTAGAAATATTGCAGAACGCTAGATAGAAATTAAACTTTTCTTTATCTCTAATGAACAAAAAAGCCAATCGCTCCATCACAGTTTCTTTTTCATATTTCATGACGCAGATTCGACGCCATGAAGGTCTTATGATTATATAACGCAGTTCATTAAAGGTCATGGACGTCTGTTCCGCCTGAAATGTTTTATCAAAAGCAGGTTGGGAGAGCGAATAGTACTTTAAAAAATAAATTGTGCAGTTTTTGACGTAAAAGTCTTTCATATCAGATCTAAAAACTTTCTTGCACCCATAAATGTTAAAATGTTTATACCCAAGGCTGATATTTATCTGAACTTTTCAAATCAAATCCGGTTTGACTTTGATGAAGGGGAGAGAGCCTGGTGGTGTGATTATTGCACGTGATAGCGTACTATTCAGCCATGGCTGTTCTTCTATTGTTTCAAAATTTGTTATTCCCTACAATAATTTCAAAGTAACTCGATGAGTGCGGAATGTTGTGTTTTTTTTTAAGTTTTGAAAACAAAGACGAGGGACAAGGAGCGCAGTGTAGACGTGGTGAACGTAGTATTAAGAAAGGCGGGGCCCAGGTCTCGCTCAGAGCCAGTAATCAATAAAACAATGAAAGCTAAACATTGTTCAGATGCACCACACACACACACACACACACACACACACACACACACAACAAACAACAAATAAAATCCAAAAATAGCAAAGTCGAGATGGCTTAGCAGAAATGATGAGACAAACGCTGGTCCGTGATTATAATTTAGTGTCCGGTTACAAAAGCAATTTAAACCCTCTGCCAGACAGGTAAACCGATAGCCATTTCTCTTCTCCGCGGAGGGGAGCCTTGACACTACCTCGGCTACTCGGAATCCACCGGCCGCGTATAGAATTCCAATATGTAGCGCCAAACACCCAAATGACTTCTCACCGCTAATGGCCACCGTTAACACGGTATTATAATTTCTATCCATAACTAAACTGCGTTCTTACGCTTTATTTCGTCGTGACGTTAAGAAGCCAGACCGACAGCGAGTTTACAAAGATGCTCTCTTTCTTTTACGAAAACATGCTGCATTAAAAAAAAACAAAACAACAAAATTACCCCTTGATAGCAAAGGCTGCGAGGGATCTCGGCATTTCTCGTGGACCCGTGGCCAGTATTGTCGCCAAGTTCGCCGAGCCGAATGGCGTCGCTGCAGTGATGCAGGCCTCCAACGGGGTAACACTACGAAAAGAAGAATGTGACATTGTTCGCCACAAACCATCGTAGATTCTTTTGCATTAAAGATGCTCTCAGTTCCTCTTCCCGATCCTCTGTACAAAATGGATTTTAAACCACCCGGATCATCGAAAATGGAAGTGCTTGAAATAAATTGTCCAAAAACAGAATTTAAGATACACCAATTACTCTCTCCATCTCTCTCTCTCCATCTCTCTCCACCTCTCTCTCTCTCTCCCTCTCTCTCTCTCCTCTCTCTCTCTCTCTCCACCTCTCTCCATCTCTCTCTCTCCACTTGTTCGTTTAATGAAAAGTTTGGAATTTGATCTTTCAAGCGCTAAATGAATTGTAAAATTTTGTGAATTTTTTAAACAGTAGAACTCCACGTGCAGGATGGAAGCAAGACTTAACCTATCCATCCACCAGAAAATTAAAAAAAAAAACAAAAAGTTTCAGTTTTCCTGTATACGTCTGCGGTTTGTTTACATCTTGTACAGGCGTGGAGTCCGTATTTAAGAAAACATATTCAACTATTAGTCAGCATAGATTCCCTAGAATATGTTCATTTCTTAGGTATTTTGTGTTTGGTTAGCTGCAGTTCCATCAAATCCTTGGTTCATATGCTAGATTGCCAAAAGTATCAGTGCGGCTTGGTATTTGTAAAAAAATATACAAATCGCTGAAATAAACTGAAAAACATTTCATAAAATTTCACTAAATATCGCTGTTAATAATATTAATACTAAAATGCTCGTTAAAATACGGATGTCGAAGGATTTTACTTGTTAACTTGTTCCATTGACGTATTTTTAAATATAAAAGTACGCACTATTAGTGTGAAGGCGTCGACGATGTCTAAACGTCAGGTATGGTGCAGTAACAGGCAGATACTGAAATCATTCAAGGTATCCCTGTATTCCTACACTTAAGAGGACTCGCGGGAAAGATGACAGTGTGACCTTTTACAATGTACAGTCATAAGTAATTAGTGTAAACCCGTCTAAAAATCATTAATACGGCGGGGTTTTTTTTCTTTTCGAATGGAAGGTTTACATAAACAGTGAGACTAGCCCTTTATAAGGCCCTAAGCTAATCGATAGCTAGTTCGGGAATTTCCCGCCTCAGTAGTAACGCCATCTTTCCCTGTCACTGCCATCAGGATCTATCCCTATTTATTTTGAAACGCACTGACATTAATCTGCAGTAGAGGTTTATAGTAGATTCTTCTAATTACTGATCGTAGAAGAGGCCGCCTCTTGAACACATGTCCTCTCCCGTTCTTTCTTCTTACCGAAGCTTCAATCCACTGAACCACAAAAATTATATCTTACCTACGTTTATTAATATTTTGATATTTAAATCTAGCAATTAAGGGGAAAACCCAGGTTTTATTCTCAACAATCGAATGTACTAAATGTGTTGCGTTTCAGAGCCGTTTAGATCGATCGCCCTTTTCACTTATCTTTTATAATTAGGCTGTTCATAGCCATTGATGGAGCTCTGTCTGACTAGTAGACAGAGTGATCACGTGACCATGCATGTAAAGCTGACTAAAGTAAATTTTACTTGATGTTACGTTGTTTAATTATTATTATTATTATTATTATTTTATTATTATTATTATATTATTATTATTATTATTATCGTTATTCTTACATATCCTAGATTTGAGAAACGTACATGTAGTAGTTAGTTACGAGAAACAAAGAGGCCATCTTAGTTTATGCAGATCTCAGAGAAATGTCTATGGACAGGATAGAGTTTATATAAAAAGTTATGACATAGGTACTCCCAAACTGTCCCACACATCACTGACTCTATACACCTAATTCAAGTGTCACAATTTGTTCTTCAAGGATAAATTATAGTAAACCGAAATATTAAATATCTGGGGAGGGGTTGAGCAGAACGATGTATGTACATGTACACATCGTATCGATCTTTTTGGACAATACATGGCAGGAAGTTGCATCAAATAATTTCTCCCCAAATGTCATTTTATTTCATCTGTATGCACGACGGCTCTCAGGTCTAAATGACAGATAAAAGATTTCTCAAAATTATATACGCGCATTATGGCTGCACCGTTCTGTGGGCGCCAGGTGGATTTGATCTAATTTCGTTTCGCCTTGCCAAGTATCGGACAAAATTGTCTTATAAAATCATGAACTATTTCAACTTAAAGCTGACATTATTTCTTTTGTGCACTTTTGACCTCGTCGATAGACGCTTCTTAGTTGATGCGGACTAATTTTCTCTTGTTATTTCTCCTGTTTTGGGCCTGACTACCGACATTTTAGTTTGGCCTTTACAAGGTAGAGACGGTCGTAATTGGTTATGCAAAACTTCCTATGCCAGGAAATAAAAATGGCAAATAATTTCAAACCGGGTAACACTATCACAATTAATTTACATCACCGATATGTATTTTTCTTTTCTATTGATTTACATTCCGTAGGTTTAAAAAGAATGAGCCTTCCCCGAGTTCAGTGTCTTCCTATTTTAATGAGTAAAAACTAATAAAAACATGATAGAGATGTTGGATCATTTCCGGTAACTCAGAATCTTGCTCCAAAAACAAAGAATCCATTTCAGCACAACGTATTCAGGATATAGAAGGACAAAGGACCAACCGAAAAGCCGAATTATTTAGCTGATGTACCATTTTTACGGTTAATTATGTCTACCATTCTATTAGGTTCATTGGCGCACAAAACACATTGTTGTGCACGATGAAATCTGTTGTCAATCATCCTTAAATAACTGTTTTAAAACTATATATATTGAGGGCATCTGAAAGCTGACTGCAGTTTCTCTTTATCTTGTGAATGTTTGGCTGAACTGCCTTTCACTTGAAGATGGATACTGCAGTATCCGAAGATTTCTCTTAGGTATGTACTTTGTCATCGCTTCTAATTTTCTTGTCTGCTAGAATGTTCATTTTCTGGTATTAAGTTTGTTGTAACTTATCTACGACTGTCCAACGGCCAGGAGGCCATTAAATTATTTCGTCTTTATGAATATCTGTATTTTGGGAAACAAACAATAGTCGCTGATTTTCTATGCAGGTACCTTCAGTTCGATGTTATTTCCGTACTTCGTTAATTTGAATTTCCAATCGGAATCTGACAGATTCTGCCGATAGTATCCGCTTTGGAAAATGGCTTATTTGTCTTGAAAATAATCACGAGAAGAGGCTTGATGAAGTCTGAGCTTCAGTCGTCACTTGAAGCGTTCTAAATTGTTGTTGTTTGTTGTGTTGTTTTACTTGCGCAGCTCATCGCCTTTGATAAAGACGGCGCAGCACGTTTGCGAAAATTCATCGTCTGTGATGGTCTCTCAAAAGCATCATTACCTGTTCAGCACAGTAGAACAGTTAATGCCACCTTGCAATTTGTCCGAAACCTTTCATATCCGTTTAGTGAAGTTGGAGAACATGTTTACATTACTTCCTTCAAAGTTTAATTTTGGCAACTTTTATCTTCAAGCCTTAAAAGTTTTCTTAACCCTTCGTATACCACGTCAGTTTTTATCTTATAAAGCTCTGACTAGTTAACCCTTGTCTTTAACTGGCCGTGTAGTTAAACGCACGGGGTTGGATAAGAGTTTGTCGTTATAAAGAGTTATGTTAACGAGGAGAGTGGGATAAGAGTTAGTCGTTTTAAAGAGTTATGTTAACGAGGAGAGTGGGATAAGAGTTTGTCGTTATAAAGAGTTATGTTAACGAGGAGAGTGGGATAAGAGTTAGTCGTTATAAAGAGTTATGTTAACGAGGAGAGTGGGATAAGAGTTTGTCGTTTTAAAGAGTTATGTTAACGAGGAGAGTGGGATAAGAGTTTGTCGTTATAAAGAGTTATGTTAACGAGGAGAGTGGGATAAGAGTTAGTCGTTATAAAGAGTTATGTTAACGAGGAGAGTGGGATAAGAGTTTGTCGTTTTAAAGAGTTATGTTAACGAGGAGAGTGGGATAAGAGTTTGTCGTTTTAAAGAGTTATGTTAACGAGGAGAGTGGGATAAGAGTTGTCGTTATAAAGAGTTATGTTAACGAGGAGAGTGGGATAAGAGTTAGTCGTTATAAAGAGTTATGTTAACGAGGAGAGTGGGATAAGAGTTTGTCGTTATAAAGAGTTATGTTAACGAGGAGAGTGGGATAAGAGTTAGTCGTTATAAAGAGTTATGTTAACGAGGAGAGTGGGATAAGAGTTAGTCGTTATAAAGAGTTATGTTAACGAGGAGCTTAAGCTTTTGAGGACTGATCTATGCTAACTTACATAGAGTTAATGATGAAAAGAATCGTATTTTTACCATTTGCTGAACTCTTATTTCTTGTCTGAAGACAGTTCTTTTATAGTTATTATCATGATAGCGATGAAAGGATAGCTTTGAAAACCTGTAAAAAAACTGAAACATTTATATTATGGGACCAAATAAGAGACCGAAGATTTTTATCTTCAGCAAAATGGATTATACCCACTGGCTGGCTACTCTGTTAGGTCCTATGATCCTTTTCAAACCTGGGCCAACCTGAGTGCAGGTTCAAATTAGGTTGACCACATGATGTGACAGGTGATCTCCCCAGCACTGTAAGTACATATGCAATGGACAAACGTGGTCAATCAAATATGGGGAAAAGCAAAGACATTAAAGCATTCGTAAAAGATATGATAAAGGAGGCACGTCCAGCAGGTGCCACAGTGGCCGAGATTGTTTCGTTGGTATGCTGCTCCAAGACAATGATTATTCTAGTTTATCAGCAATAAAAAAATACTAAAATATCTGCTGCAAGGGATAATTCTGGCCGCAAACATGTAGCGACAGAAAGAAGAGAAAAGCCATTAAACAGGATAGTAAAGTCTGAGCGCCATCACACAAAAGACCAGCTGACAGACAGAGACATCCAGCGCAGGCGGTCCTTACCCGAGTCCAGCCATGCCTTGAGAAGAACGTTTCGACGAATGGGCTATGGCGATAGCAGTCTGTTGCGTGAATCACTGATCACATCTACCACATAATAAAAAGAGGACGCTAAGTGACGTGGTCCAACGAGTCTTTCTTTAGCCTCTTCTTGGAACGGGTAAAGCCACATAAATCACTGCGTGGTCCTAACTCTCCATGCCTCTGATGGTTTGGCCATGTTTGAAGCATGTTTTGATCGCATATCCTGAGCATTTGGTCCCTTTAAAAGACGGAATAGGTGCCAAAGTTTATATCGACATTAGTTCCGGTCGTTCGCATCCAGCCATGCCTTGTGTGTACCTTGATGGTGGCGGCTACTTCCAAGTAAGCAATGTTCCCACCAGCCATGACCTTCACGGGTTGAGAAACATGGCGGAGATCTCAGACATCTTCTGTGGCCAGCACAATTTCTGGATGTCAATCCAACTGAACATCCGTAGGATAAACTTAAATAACGCATTCGCCATCGCCATGCTCTGTCTACCTCACTGCATACATTACGTACATCTTTAACGTTGAATGGAGAAGTACCCCTTTACGATAGCCCCCTGCCCCTGGTTGATTCAGTGAACGATGTCTCATGGTTTTATCCGGGAAATAAGCGGCCCTGCCCATGTTTATAAATATGCCCTAATAAAGTGGTCAACCACTGTACACATAAAAAATCATCGTCGCCTTTTCATCGACTGCAAGGTGCTACCGGCCACGGCTAACAAAGTTGGCCAAACTATTTTAAATCTCCAACTCGTCTAGAGAGCCTCCACTTCCCTGACCCTGACCCTGACCCTGTCCAGCTGTTCGGACGGAGACGGCTGATTGGTAATTTCTGTTCTCGGTAGAAATTCTCCCTGAACTGCCGAGGAAGTAGATTTATAAGTCTTCGTTGCTTTTTCATGCAATTACTGATAATGTGTCACATCTTTTCAGAATTTATTTTCTCTATAAATAACGTATACCGTTCTAAGGAAGAAGGGTCCTCTTATATTGAAAATAGTCTTTTCTTGCTTTAACCCTACCCTTTGCGGGCTGCCCGAATCCTCTGACGTCGCTAGTCAGATTTCTGAGGTACGTCTGCATTGGGTTTATATGAAAACTTAAAACGGTATTTATTTATGTTCATTTATTTTATACTAATTTTGTGGGGGAGGGTACTACTACAAATGCTAACACGTTCCCATCTTTGACGGATGGTGGCGATTCTTGACAACTAATATTGACGTACTGCTTGTGTCTTGCCTCCTGATTAAGGTGGATTGCGTCACGATGGACAACTGACATCTGAGGAAACGGTAAGGTGACTATCCGTAAATGGATAAATGTCATTTGGATGGGCGTGTGTGCAGTTGCCAGCCCAACTGTGTTGAGCCGCTTGAGTTGATGGGAGTCGAAGAAGGGAGACGGAACGCGAGATGAACCAATCACTACGCAAGATTTGATAGTGTGAGGGCTAGGTAGTGACCCAGTTTACGGTGACGTGACTGCCTCTCGAATATAAATGTCGGTCTGACATCTAGCTAGCTACGCTGCGATCCTTCGCAATTTCCTTTCTTATATAAATACTGTTTAAGACGATTGGTGATTAGCGAGTTTCCACAAAGTAGGCATTAACCAATCTGTGCCAAAGATATTTGAAATTCTGCGAAAAGTCGTCGACGCTCACGGACTGAAATCATCGATAGAAACAGACCACGTGCCTGAGGCTAAACTATATTTCAAGATACGATGCCTGATCCCCGTCGAAGAGCCTAACCAACCCCCCCATGGGGTCGTGAAAATAAAATTTAAAAAATCGACGGATTCAACGTATATGCATGTACAAGCGCACTCTCCATTTACATCGCTGCTTCAGTCTAATGGTATTGCATGTATTACTTCCGAAACATCAAACGATGCACAATTTATAGATGTGTGTGTGTGTGTGCATCTTTCGACAATAGCTTTTGTCAAAAATCTAAATACTCTGAGGTAGATTACGCCTTGTCGATTCTCTGCAACGCCATATTGGAAAGGTAAACTTTAAAACTAAAATTTCTTGCATTACTCAGTACACGCTATTGCTGGAGTAAAGGTGAAATAGTAAGAAACAGACCAACTGGTCTATCACTTGCAACTTAACAGAAAAAAGTGAAACTTCTTAAAACTAAAATTTCTTGCATTACTCAGTACACGCTATTGCTGGAGTAAAGGTGAAATAGTAAGAAACAGACCAACTGGTCTATCACTTGCAACTTAACAGAAAAAGTGAAACTTCCCACCCACCCCCAAAAAATTATTTATTAGAAAAGGTGAAAGAGATAATTAAGATGAATTGGGAAGCCACAGTGTTTAGGGCCAATCTATTGACACCAAAGATTTGGAGCTTCGACAGAAAAAAAAAGTTTTTAATAAATGAGCAGATTAGAAATTAGTGTAAGCTGCGGAATTGTACTGAAGAATAACGAGACCAGTCGGTTAGCGATACCCTTTCTCTCTCTCTCTCTCTCTGGAAACATCTATTATAAATCTGTAAAATCCCAGAAAGGGAAATTTAGAACTAAGCGACGATGAAATAAATACCTATCTACAAAATAGAGTAAGTTTAGATGTTGTTAACCATTTATTGGTTTATATTACAAGTAACAAAATACTACAAAAATGCATTCAACTGCTATTTTGTAGAACTGTTTGTTAAAAGGCAAATTGATTTAGTGTCCGTGTATGAAAGCTAATGAATCATGCTATCGGACAGAAAAAAAGTTTTAAAAACATCGGTGAGTGGGAAAGAGTTTATCGTTAATTATCCCTTCAGTGGAGTGGTAATTCCTCGATCTTAGAAACTACCACTGGCGTTCATCTTCCGGTGCAAATAATTCTGGAAACGCGTCACCTTGACAACGTTGCAACATCGAAAAAGCTCTAGCCATCTGTGTGTGTAGCCGCGTGAATTCGTGGGTGTTAAAAGGAAGCCAGTTAACACCCAGAAGCTTCTGACACCTCGCCAACATTTGCCAGTTTAATAAGATGTGGACAAGTTTATGATTCTTAAAGTATGGAGGAAGTTACTCTTTCTTAGGTAAATCAGTTTTATAGATAGTAATAACACTGCACTGCAAATCTAAAAAAAAAAACTGCAGTTTTTAGGAAACTGTGCGATGTAAGTCAAGTCAGTGTGATCCGCTTTTTAATACCGAGAAAATATCGTTCACATTATTCCAATTATCTTTTTTTTTTAATGCAAAAACTTTTAAATTACTTGCAGTACATAACCAACTAAAGATCTGTTTAAATGCTAAAATACAACGAAAGAAGATTAAGGGCACAGAAATATAAACAAATGAATACAATAAATATTATATGATAAGTAAGCAAAATAAAAATGTTTATATTTGTTTTAAAAATGGTCTCATCCTTGATTCTCTCTTGTGAACTGCTTCAAGTTTGTCGTTTCTTCAGACTCCGGCAATCGTCAGCTATCTTTTCCTTTTTTTTCCCTCCAACTGCGGTTTTACATTCATTCTGCATATTTGCGGAAACTTCTGGCTTAAATACCGGAAACTATCACTACTTTTACCATAAGTTTTGACAGAGTTTTTCATTAATCCAAGTTGTACGCGGAGAATTTGTATCGGGGCTTCAATAAGAGCTACCATCTTGGCCATCCCGTTGCTATGTAAGCTCCATTGTTCCAAAGACAAAATCTGGGTATTTTGTCGAGATAAAGCGCTCGGGCCGTGCGCGATGCTGTGTTATCTCAGGACCTGTAAGTTTTTCAGGTTATCCATATGGAGTCAGTTGAAACATAAAGTAAATAAGTATTCCAGTCGGTCAACCAGTACATACGGTATTTGTTTCGATGATTCGAATTAAATACTGATAGAGTTCTCATTGTCAAGTCAAAATGCTAAAAGCTTCTTTTTGTTGCTCCATTTGTTGACCTTAATTTTTCATAAAAATTCCGGTATCCTTTGGTAAGAATTTCATGACTTACCTTTCCCCAATTTACTCTGATGCTCCACTGTCCACAATATTATATTTTAAATAATTCAGCCACATTATTTTTGTATATCCTAATTGCTTGGTTCGATTTGAAGATCTGGAAGGATAATCATTTTACTCAAGGTAGATGGGTTCTGTGGTTCGAAATAACTTAAAGAAAATGACAGAAAACGCATACATTTTTGCTCAAATAAGCCCCGAGTCTTGGTATTTGCAGAGTGTTATTACCGGTCTTATCACCATTTGGAAATGTCGCCATCTTGGGAAATCAAAGAAAAGGTCGAGTTTCCGCTCACTGAAAAGAAAATTCAGTCATTAATAATTTGCTTGTTAATTTCTAGATATCCAAGCTCTTATTTATTTAGTGTTGCGTGTAACTGGAGATACACTCAGGCAGCAGGCAGCGTCATTAGCACATTTCACTTTTATCTCTTCCCTACGAGGTAAGCCATCCCAAATGATCACAATGCCACTGCTAAGAGAAAACAAACGCAAACGAACACAGAGATAGAATTTCCTAACTTTAAAAAAAAAAAAAAAAATCTCTTTATATCTATTGATAGTAGAAGACTAGCGGCAAAGCCTTTTACCGGATGTGACATCATTCTACCACTAAATGTTGCTCCCAAGGTAGCAGCAGCTTTCTATTCTACTATTTGTACCTTTATTTTGCCGGAAATAGAAAAAATATTCTGAACACTTCAGTCGGATGTTCCCCAAAATGACGATTGTAAAATTGTGCGAAGTTACATTCTGTCAGTTTTATTTTAGTTTAACTGATTTGTTTTCAGTTTGAATTTACTTCTTTTTTTTTGTTCCTAATGTTTTTCTTCAGAGGACAGATGCGAAACAGATCAGTACCAGAAAAGTCACCGTCGCTCTACCATCGATCGCCCTAAAGCAGATAGACTACAGTGCTTTTCGGTCTCCGAACATCAGAGATCCACTGGACAAAGCCATTCCTGTTCAAGCGGTCAAACTCTTTCTGTCTTATGGTCGCCCCTGGTGGAAAACCGATCCGATCAATGCCAATTTTATGGTAATGGACATTTTGGGTGTCAAATTCTTCCCATCGAGTCCTGTGCCTCAAGACTTGGGGTAGTCGACAACCGGGAGTTTCTGCAGAACGTTGGACCCCTTCTCCCAACATCTTTTCCCGTCTTTGAAATGCCCTATCAAATGCTCGAGGCCGTCTATCAATATTTCTCCGTGTTCCGGTCGCCTACCTTCCTCTCCCAACAATGGCTGTAGTGAAGATCAGGAAAACGAACCGTACAGCATGACTCTGTTCCAATGGAGACCCGCCTAGAACTGGTCGGATGTGATGCCGCGCAGGTTAAGGTCGACATCCCCACTGATTTCTTGTTTAATGCTGGTAGTGCGTACTCGACTCGGGACTGGCGGGAGGGATGGGGAGAGAGCACAGGACCGACAGAGATGGGGAGGGAACTCAGGACCAACAGGAGGGATGTGGAGAGGGCTCTGGGCTGACAGGAGGGATGGGGAGAGAGCACAGGACCGACAGAGATGGGGAGAGGGCTCAGGACCGACAGGAGGGCTGAGGAGAGAGCTCTGGACGGACAGGAGGGATGGGGACAGGGTTCAGGATCGACAGGGCTGAGGAGAGAGCTCTGGACTGACAGGAGGAATGGGGAGAGAGCTCTGGACTGACAGGAGGGATGGGGAGAGGGCTCAGGACTGACAGGGCTGAGGAGAGAGCTCTGGACGGACAGGAGGGATGTGGAGAGGGCTCAGGACCGACTGCATGGATGGGGAGAGAGCACCTTGGGGACGGTTGACGAAACAACAAACTGTCTATTGTCACTGGTTGAGCAGTAAAGTTGATTTTTAACCCGTCGTGGAGGGTTTAATTACAAATGAGTAGCCAGAATAACCACCCCGCATCACTGCCCTTAATCTAGAAAGCAGTTTATAACCAATTACTACGGAAATTTTTCTTCCGTACAAGGGCGGGTTACGTCAATTATTTATTTATTTTTTTAAAGTCTCTCCTCACCGAACAAATTATTCGGTGTACGGGAGATAACTCGTGTAATCAATCTAGTTTTAGAATATTTGTGTATTTTATTAATGCTTGGATAATAGTTCTCTGTATTCAGTAGCTCGGTAAATGTCTCATTTTCCATTAGTTAGAAGAGTCGCTGATGTCAGAAATGCTTTATCTAATTTATTTTGCAAATAAAGACCAAGGGTCGTAAATGGACAAGCAAAACAAGAACGCTGTGAAATGAAAAATATGCTTAATTGTTTTAAATGTAATACTTCTTGATTGAAGAATGAATGTATAATAATAATAATAATAATAAATCGTCGAAAAGATTTTTTGCATAAACTGTCTTCCGGGGCAGTGACTGGAGTTTAAAACTTTCACATGATTTAGGGGAATTTGGTGTTTTCCTATAAATATTTCACTAGCAGGCTAACAGAAACACCAGATACAAGTGACAAGGAATCTGATCGCCAAAATTCATGCCTCCATCACTGCCCTCAAGCTGGCCACAAATAGTATCAGAGTGGCGCCAGTATATAACAGGAATTTTTTCCGAGACAGTGAACTGTCTACTAATTATTTACGATATCACAACAATACCTCCTGCCGTTACTTAAAAGTTCTTGCTTTAGTAAAATAATTAGTCAGTAAATAGCATCACCGGTTTTGGTAATGGCAAAATTTGGAGCAGTGTGTATAGAAAATTCTAGTAGAACGCCGCAATTTCCATTGTCCATGCAAGTCGATTCATCAGTTAGCAGCTGGTGATGGACTGATGTTGTTATATTTGCAATTTTGATTTGATTTCAAGTTATTTCATTTCTAGTAAAGACAGGTAAGAAAAATTAGCCATTGTTTTAGGAAAGTGCTTTAAAGGTAGCAGTAGGATTTTTCGAGAATAAGAATACAACCTAAGAATTATTAGAATGGTCTTCGAACATTATACCCAAGTGGAGTGTCTTTTAGTTTATATATAATGGGATCTTTGTAAAATAGAAGCTAGGAAGAGAACATCAGATTATTAATTTATTTACCTGTAAATTTTCCTAACTTAAAAATATTTTTTCATAACTCTGAGGAACAAATTCTGTATTTAATGTAAAAAAAAATGTTTGTCCAGCAACCAAAACAAAACAAAAATATTACTTTTATTCGTATATATAATTGACCTGTTAACTTAAATTGGTTACAGCCAACTTAATGAAGTCCTGTTTGATAACCAGGTGTTTTATCGAAAGGCTGAACGGTTTAGGTGATGGGGAGGGGGGAGATAACTAGTCCTCTGACCCGCAGTGTTCAAGCCGATCTCCTTAGGAAGAAGGCCAGATGATGTCGTTACGTCCCCACGTTTCAAGGGAAGTAACTCCGAACGATTTCCGTTAGAGAGAGAGAGAGAGAGAAGAATAACTGTGAAGTCCATCATGGCGAACGGATAGCGATGATGTGAATTGTCCGGTATCCGCCTGAAAGCCACTGCATCACACCCGCATGGTACCCTGTGCCAGGCGGAGACTGTTATTCCACAGAGAGGTGCAGAAATTCGAATGAATATGACAGCAGTGGAACTGAAAGATCAAGGGAATAGGTTATTTGCTATGCGGAAGTATGACGCCGCTATCTCTTGTTACACGAAAGCGATTGTAAGTCTTTGAGGAATCGGTCGGCTCTCCTCCTCCTCCTCTCTCCTCCTCATCCTCATCCCTATTAATTAATTACTGTCCACCTATTCCTGGAATTCCCACACAGCCTTCGCAGATGATGGAAACCCGCGTTTGAACAAAGCATCCATGCGCAGCGATGAGGCATTTTTCGTGATAGTAGTCGACAACTAACCGGATTTTATTATTATTATTATTATTATTATTAATAATAATAACAACAACAACACATAGGTTGGTTTCCCTGCCCCTTTTGTATACCGCGCTACACTACGTACCAAAAGTATCTTGTTCCCCCCACTAACCGTCGAAGATGACGTGGATGGGGGCGCGGGTTGTGTTGCTGATGTCCTTAAAGCAGTTAACTTTACGATCGGTTGTTTTACTCTACCCTTTGGTAGAATGCAGCAGATCGATGAAGAGGTGTCCGTGCGTAGAGTCCGTGTGATTATTGAACATTTTTTTATGGTCGACTATCGCCACCATTTCGACTAATGTTCGCCCGACTCGCTCCGAGACACATTCCGTCGGCTCAGCAGCCCGCCTGTGGATGCCCGTATCTGCCCAGTATCTGCCCTGTATCTGCCCAGTATCTGCCCTGTATCTGCCCTGTATCTGCTCAGTATCTGCCCTGTATCTGCCCAGTATCTGCCCTGTATCTACCCTGTATCTGCCCTGTATCTGCCCAGTATCTGCCCTGTATCTGCCCAGTATCTGCCCAGATAAAAAAAACACGAGCAGAATATACTCTGGGCACCTTCGCTTTTGTGAAAACAGAGAAATACCCTGGGGTTTCTGTGTACCGAAAATCCGTGTTAAACCCCTAACAGACTTGATCTTCGACTGTAGTAGACAATACTTGTCAAAATGGTTCTTAATGCACCACTGCCAGGCCCTTACAGAACTGGGTATGAGAAATCGTTAATTAAAAGGATAAACAGAGAGGCGATTACAGAAAATATATCTTAAAGACAACTGAAATTTTCGGATGTAACTTCATCCAATGTCAACGGAAAAAACAAACCTCACACCAAAAATAGGAAAAGAAATCCATATTTGCCTTTGAATCCATTCGGCGGCATTATTATTGATTACTTATCTTTGTTTTTATATATAATTAAAAATTAATTACTTTATTACGACTAAAGCACTGACAACTGAAAATATTAATTAAGAGTAGTAATAAAGAAGTGAATGCAGGGAAAAGCCTTCCCAGCACATTTGTACAGTCCACTACAATCACTGAATGACAATGCATTCGATAGATAGTAGGACAGGGGCTTTATATAGGTTCTGATACCTACTCCTTTGCAGAGCTATAGTTATCTCAATGTACAAAAGATATGTATCACTAGTTAAGTCTTAACTGAGAAGAAAATTTTTCCTCAAATTAACTCATTTTTACTGCTTCAACATCTCATTCATGTTGATATACATTTCAGATAAAAGGCCCAAATACCCCTACATTCTTTACAAATAGAGCCCTTTGCCACCTTAAACAGAAACACTGGGATCAGGCTGTGCAGGACTGCAAGCAGGCACTGGAGTTGGAGCGTTTACTGGTAAAGGGACATTTCTTCATGGGACAGGCTCTGGTTGAACTGAATTATTATGATGAAGCAATTTCCAGTTTGAAGAGAGGTAAGCTCTACACAAATATCCATCGCAGATATTTCTATATGTGGTTTATTTTCTACTGTACCCATCACAAACTGCTTATTTGCATAAGAAATCAATAGGATATTGTGTAGGGTTGGTTTGTTTTGACTTGTTGATGAGTTTTGAGATAAGTATAAAAGAATGCTTCCTTTAGAATCAAGTGTTCTGCATGCTTGGTACAGATGACTCGCAATCAAAGTTTAGCTGAAGCACCACAAGTCAGCTTATACAACAACAATAACTGCAATCTATTTTGGTGTAAATAAGCTTCGTATTCCTGGTTTTGCAGAAATTAGCAACACTATCTATTATTTGAAGATTAGTTTGTTCATTTTTTTATTTTAACATAAAACAGCAGAAGATATTAAAGTTAGGGGAGACTAGAGATAGTTACAGTACCAGTAGTTTCTAACTAAAAGTATAGATAAGGCGGATGATTTATATATTTAATTAGGACTTATTGGTGCTGTAACAAATTACTACTTTCATAACATCTTCCATTCTCCCTTTGCTTTTCCAAGAAGTTAAAATTACAGTGTTAGCATTGCAATCCATAATATGAGCTCAGTTTGTAGGTATGCAATGAGCAGATGTGGAAGTTGAAATTTAATTCACATAAAGAGGACAAAAATATTTTTAAAAAACACTAACTAACTTGTGTATATGAGTTTTCTAGGTGGGTTTTTATCTGGATTTCTCAGCACAACCATGAAATTACAGTTTCTGTTAATTATAATAGCAGATAAATGAATAAAGAAATTTTACTGCAAAACTGAAATGACATCTAAGAAAAAAACTAGCTCTGGTTATTATGAAACTTGAACAAATAAAGTTAATGTTTTTAAGCTGGAATCATTGTCAAATGTCTCAAACACCTAAAATAATGCAAAAAATTGCACAAGTAATCAGAGACTGATATAGATAGATGTGTCATTATCTGATATATCTTAAAGGAGCAAGATGAAAAATATAGCACCATTAGATAGCGCATAACGTGTCAGTTTAGTGAATAAAAAAAACACTACAGTCTATATTTATTTGTTGTTACCCTTTTATGCATTCATTAATGTCATATTTTGAAAGTCTCTTTCTTGGTATAATAGTATTTCAAGCTGCTCAAAGTAGAACAGATTTTAAGCAGTTTAATTAAATTTTAAAATTAAAAATTTTTACGAAGTTAAGTGATCATTCTTGCAGTCTGGGCTACCTAAGATGAAGTAACTCTCATAGGCTGGCTCTGTTTTCAATTCATTCTATTGATGTCTGCTATGTGCAATCTGTTATTTCAGCTTATGACCTTGCAAAAGAACAGAAATTAAATTTTGGAGATGACATCACAAGTGCCCTGAGGATAGCAAAGAAAAAACGCTGGAATATCATAGAGGAAAAAAGAATTCAGCAGGAGATCTCCTTACAAACATGCCTGAACAAGTTGATTTTAGAAGATGAACAGAGGTAAAAGCAAACTTCTGTCAAATTTAGTAGATTGCTTTAATATTTGGGTAAAAGGGTATGCATTCATGTTTGTGTGCTGCACACAGTGTATGTACGCATGTTTGTGTGTGTGTGTGTGTTTTACTTTATCTAGTACTTTGCAAATTAAAGTCTATATTTTAACACTACTTAATTTGGTATTTTTAATTTAGCAGTTCTAAAAATAATAATAATAATAATGATCTTATAATTATTCAGTATACTAAGTATCACAGGGGGAACAATAATTTATTGACTTTATAATAAAAGAAATTGATAATTTATTATTACTGATTATTTTAACTAATGAACACCAAAACAGAAAGGCATATGCTATATCCTGTAAATATTTTAAAAGTCTTGTTAAAGTATTACCAAACTTGTATTACACTTTTACAAGAGGTTATAATCTAGAGAACACAACTTGAGTCTGAACTAAGATTAATACCCTTGTTTTTCCTGTTTCTGTTTTATACCTGCTGTTTTCAGTTTTATTTAGATTTTTTAATGTTTTTCTAAGAAAGCCTCTAGAATTTATAGATGAAACACAAGTGAAGTCATCGTCATACCTTTTAACCTAGCATCGAATGACATTGGGTTGGTATGTTGATCTGTTTTCTTAATGGTTCTGTTTAGCTCAGTCCACTTGACAAGAGCTGCCCCTGCTAATCTGTTCACTAGATGTGGCCAGTGTATCAGTACACTTAAAATTCTAACTTTTAAATATAACATGAAATCAGCACCACTGTGATATTTTATGGTCTTTGCCACCCAGGTTTCTTCACTTTGTACTTTTCTATCTCTTCTGTTTAAAAGAAAATGAAATATCCTCATCAATGAACTTCAGAATTCACACACTAGTGCTAACAAAATGCAAGAAATTTTTATTAAAATAAATGAAAAATTTTGTTTTTGAAAATTCCATGTCAATCAATGTTAAAATTTCTTTTTTTTTAAATACAGTGGTTGATTAAAATTTACCTTTATCTCTATAAAAAACTTCATGTGCATAATAATTATGCCAGTTGGCTTAACGCACATTAAAGTCCTGCTGAAAGTTAAACTAGGCAGGCTGAATCTAGATCCAGACAGCTTAAATCTTTTTCTAAAAACACATCAAATTTCAGATCCTCAGTACTCCAGGAGAAATTTCTAACATTATTTTTTTTTAGAATATTTAAAGGGAATTAATTAGATGATCTCCCTTGACCTTTATATCTCTGTCTATTGTCCAAGTTTTTATTAAAAATGACCTGATAAAAAATGTCTGTTTGATTTATGCTTTTTTTTAAAGTTAAGACTGCATGCCTGGCTTTTCTGTATTGCCCTTCTTTAAAATCTCTCTAATAAGCTCTCCACTGTCGTGCCCCTAGTTGACTTCCAAAGTGGAAAATATGGATGTGTGAGAGGAATGTAATTTAAAATATGGGATTATTACTAATACTAGATTATTTGCACTTTTTTTCTGCTGCTTTTCAGGTGATCGTTTGATTTTGTTTTTTGAAAGATTTTTAGATGAGAAAAACCAAACCACATGTTTTCTCTCCTTTTTTCCAAGTTTTTAAAGTATGGCTGGGTAATTTACTATTAATTACAGCCTGAAATAGTTTAAGTACGCTAGAGATGTGTGTAATGACTTTGGTATTTCAAACTTTGTGCCCGAGGACAAGTTAAAACTTAGGGTTTGTTCACCTCTGGCATAAATTAAGTTGGGTGATTGGCATCTTGGTTCTCAGGAGAGCTGGGGTAATGGTGGTTCCTATTTGATAGAAGATCGAGAAAGAAATAAGTGCTTTAAACTACAAATGGATGTTATTGCCGTAATCCATTATCGATGCTGTACTTGTTTTCGTGTTTTATTAACTTGGGTTGATTTTTTAATACGTATATTTAAGAAGACAAAATATTTGTTTTTTATGGGTGGAGGTTAATTTCTGAAGGTTTCTTATAATGCTATTTTATACTGAATTCCCCAGAAGAAATGGATAGCAGCAGCACAGATTTCGCTGAAAAGTTTGCATTTTCCACATATCTTTTATGGCAGGATATAACCGGAATAAGTTTGGGGAATTACCAAGCCAATTTGTCACACTGACTAAAGACTTTAAGGCATATGTTATAATGTATGGCTTTATTAAATACTATACAATGCATTCAGGTTAGTTAACTGATAACAATTGGTGTGGCTTCAGGTTATTTTGGTTTAGTGCTTATAAGGAAGCAAGGTCACACAGTACTTCCAGGGGAGAGGAGTGATTTTTTAATTGATTTACTCCATTATACGATTTATGACGTTAATAAACAGCACAGAGAAGTTTGGTTAGTTCTGTTTAACAACAATAATGATTTAAACACAGGTAAGCTTATGAAAACATCAGAGCCAGTATCAGCATAGCATTAAGGCCATTTATCTAAAAGATATGGACTTTTTGGTCAGTGCAGATAAGGAAAGATAAAACAAATTCTTTTTTTAAATTTCAGTTTACATTAATTCTAATTTTTCTGATTTGTATACAATTCTAACTTTTTTTTCTCTGTGTCATTGTATGTTCAGTTTTTAATTTGGCTCATGAACTGTTCAAGAATTATTTCAGTTCTTTCTTAAATTTTATTGGATGAGTTTATTTTCATTTTGAAATTTCAGGAATTGGAAGGTGATATCAACCCTTGTATCTAAGCGTTAACAATAAAATTTCCTTTTAGAAATCTTTAACCCTTTTTTTTTTGTTGATAGGATATTTTAAAAATATTTACATATTGAAAAATAATTATTGAAGCAGATAAAAGGATTGGGAGTAAAATACAAATAAATTCGATAGAACTACATCTTGTGTGTAAAATTGAAATGCGTCATATTAAAGTCATGTGCTGATATAGTTGACTGTGATTGGCTGACATGCAAGCAGCCACAGCTGCAGAAGGGCTATAAAAGTATAAGCAGTGATATCATTGAGCGTGGTGAATGTTTGGTGAACACTATGGCTCCTGGGTAGAAAATATCACATGACGAGTGTATAGAGAACAAAAAGTCTTAGTTAGTGAAGGCTACTACATGCAGCAGATTGCAGCCCAACTTCATGTTTCAGGAGCTGTATGCAAAACTCTGAAGATGATATGCAAAACTGGTACTGATGACAATAGATGCAGTCAAAGAAGAAAGCCAAAACTCTCTAGAATTGATGCTAAATACCTCAGAGTATGTTCTCTACAGGACAGATGATGAGCCAGTAGAGATCTTGTGAATAACCTAGCTGTAAGTATGGGTGTTAACATTTATTCAGGAACAATAAGATACACATTAGCATCAAGTGATGTCACTGGATGTGTAGCTGCCTGATAATCTTTGCTAAGGAGAGGCAACCAAATGGCGAGGCTGAAATGGAGAGCAGGGATGAAACAGTGGGATGACTAAACATGGAGGAAAGTGCCCTATACAGATCAATGCATCAAAGTTTTCATTGTTTGGCAATAATCATTGGCAATTTGTTCAAGGCAGATTTGGGAGCAGCGTAACAGTCAGTGTACAATAGCTACAGTGAAGCGTGAGGATGGATCAATATAAGTGTTGGACTACACATCAGTCAAATACGTCGAAGATTTGCATAAAATCAAGAGTATACTTACTGCTGACAGGTACAAGCAAGATCACATCCATTATGTCATTCCCTCAGGAAGACATCTAATTGGGCAGAGATTCATCTTCTAACTTGACAATGCCCCCAAGCATACAGCCAATGTGGAAAAAAAACTATCTGGAACACAAAGATGACTTGCCTGCACTAAGACCTGACATGGAAATCATTGAGGCTGTATGGGTTTATATAACTGCTGAGAAAGTAAAATGGCAACCAAACATCTTGGATAAATTGTGCAAAGTGCTGTAGAACATTTGGAGCAACATTTCTCAGTCATGCATTTATAACCTACATGGGAGCATGAAAATCAGGTGTCATGCTCTGTATAAAGCAAAGGGCTAACATGCCAAATACCAATGCACTATACAGCGTATTCATTTTCGTTTTTGTATTTTCTCTGTAATAATGCATTGGGTTTGTATTAAATATGTCTCTCGGTTGCAGTTACTTATTATCTATGCATATCCTATGTATTTCCATAATTATTTCCAGCAGAGTGTATGTGTTTGTGTCTGTGTGGTTTCCATCTTTTAAAAATCATTTCTGCATATTTATCCTCAAAGTTTCAAACTGCATTGATGACAACACTTGCAAGATGTTTTGACTTGAGAAAAATTCACATAGGCAGGGGAAAAAAGATGATGTCAGCTTTAAATACTTTGATCAGCTTTTACATTAAATTGGGACCACCTAGAATATGAAGTGAGGAAACTATAATATTGGGACAACAGGCCAGAGTTTTATGTTAACTGCTAATACAAATGTTTTTGATTAATGAGGTCACCATCAGGTATTAAGGAAATGTTCTCATAATTCAAAGTTGTCAAATCTGAACTAAACACTGGTACAATTCTTTGTGAGTATTAAATTAAGTGTCAGATCTGTGTCATCAACCTTAGAGGTATCTTCTAATGGTCAATTCTTAGCGATTTCTACCGAAGTAGTGCAGTTTATCAAATTCTGCAGCATTGTGTTATGAACAATTTTTGTTAATTATTGCCACACACAATCTTCCAGATTATACATGCTGCAGAAGTAAATAAATTACTAGCTATCATTTATATTCTGTTTAGTAAACCTGTCTGTGACGCAACACACTGAACGTAACATTTGATAGAATAAGTGGATATCATATAGGAAAATCACTCACAAAATATCAGCTCCACCTTAAGGATTTGCTTTCTTATTAGTAGTGCACAATACATAGATTTTGTCTGACTGCCAACTATCAACAGATAAGTCATGTAAATAAACCATATAACCATTCCGTGACTGGTGTTATCTAAAAGGATCTCTTTATGATTGCCATGGTGTCTTCTTTTCTGGTTAGCATATCAAGATAAACAGTCAGTTTATTAAACAACACCTCCAGCGTTTAATAACACTGGTTATGGCTGTGTGATGTTATTTATCTCATGGTGATGGGGAGAACTAAGATTGATGAACAACTCGTGATTACATACAAACATGATCATTGTGGAATGGCTAGCACCAAGTATTACTCACTGATATCTTTCAGCCTTGCTTAATCAAATTTCATTTTATGTAGACTTTATTTGTTGTTTTTTATTGTAGAGCATTTAACTTTTCAATTTATTTACTTATTTTTTTAAAGAAGACTGACTATATATTAATTCAGATTTTCATTTACTCTGGGTTTCTTTCTGACAGAATCTTCCCCTATCTGGAAATTTGTTTTAAAGCCTAAAATTCTCTAAAATGATCTATGCAGGTACATGGTGTATCAGTCCTTTAAGCTGATAAATGGTTCTCTTAGTGCTAATGTGTTGAAATTATTTAGAATTTATTTTAAAGGAAAAATGGCGGAATAGCGAGATTGAGAGAAATACATAGTGTTGTCACATATTTGTGTTTTATAATTAATTTCATTTTATGGCATTTATGTGCAATTTCAACTGTAAGTATACACATTTTTAAAATGCAATGACTATGAATTATAAGGAATGGAAAAATGTATCATTTCTAGTAAATTATCAATTTTACTTCTATGAGAAAGTCTCCACAACTACTGCACTGAGGTACTGTGCAAAAAAGTCTTAGGCTATCTACCTTTTTATTCATAAATTCAACTGTAGAAAGAAATAAAACAAACTAATGAGACATGTAATTTAATAAATGAATATTGTACAGTAGACAGGATGAAAATTATGTATACTAATATTTAGTATGACTACCTTTTCTTTCACGACTGTCTGAATGTGTCTTAGGAGACTTGTGATTCTGAAATGATATCAGCTGAAATGTTCCATGTGTCAAGAAGCACTGTCCAGATTTCATTCTTGGATTTTGGCATTTGTTTGTTATTTATTCTGTTCTATTCAAGAAGTCTCAGACATGTTCAGTAATATTATGGTCGGGGCTTTGTGGATGCCACAATCTGTTTTTGTGTATTGTATGTATTGGATCGTTGTTGTGGTGGATAGGAATCTGCTTGTGCTCAGTGGCATTCATATTTCTTATTCTCATCAAATCTCCAACACCTATGGCTGAGGTACGCCTCCAAATCTGAATAGAACACGCCATGCTTTACTACAGGCTGCAGACACATTTCCTTATGCTTTTCTCCATTTCTTCTTACATGCTTTTAGATCCAAAAATGTCAGACTTTGAATCATCTCACCTTTCCTGTTTTAGTGTTGGGTGGCATACTTTAGTTGCTTAGCCTTACTTATTTCACATTGGGTTTTACATTGTTAATGAAGAAATATTATTTTATGCGTATCAGTAATTGATATCTTTGCCATTTTTATTTGGTTATTATTTCAAAGGAAATAAAACAGGTGTTAGTGTTTTTGCAAGCCTAAGACTTGAGCACAGTACTGTGTGTGTGTGTGTGTATTAACTACTTCATTATTAGTCATAATTTTAGTTGCAGCATGGATAGGCCTTGAGTACCTGGCTGGTATTATGTGAATTTAAATTTCAGCTATGTAGTATTTATGTGTATTTGTGTAGTGTGATCTATGTTGACTACACTTTATGAGAATCTGCATGCTACACACTTGTGCATAGTAGTTATGTTTCATGACTGCATGACAAATGTAGGTATGTATGTGCATATGTATTGTACACATTACTGAACTCTCTTGATTTTTTATTAGCATGCATAACTATAGAATTTTACCCTAAGTAGAAAGAGACTGTAATTATTTATTTACAATATTATTTTAAAATTCATTTCATTATTTTTAGGCTGAACATTGCTATTTTTAGGATTTAACTTAGCTGATTATTTTTTATAATTTTTTAAATAGTAAAAATAAACAATTTCATTGGATGTTTATGGTGAGCTTTAGTGACACTTCCTAACTTTTGGCATATTTTGGACTGGATTATCTCCCTTTTAATAAATTCAGTGCCTGCTTTCAAGCTCACTGTGGATTTCTCCTTATCTTCCAGGCAAATTGTGCAGTTGACTGCGAATTCAGGGCATAATGTTCCTCACGAAGAAATTGAAAACATTGAACGAACAAGTGTGAGCGTCATTTCTGTTTTGTTTTTTTTTGTTTTGTAGATACAAATATCTTCTGCCACATCTTCCATGCACCAGCTACTGAAGTCCTCATAAAATAAGAACTTGCTGCTAAGACATTACTACTAATTCTTGAATAATTTTATCCAAAATTGCCATCAACATAAAAATTGTCATTAGTGACAAAAGCACTTCTCTTTTCTCTCCTCTGCTGTTTGTTGCCATTTTCAACCCTTTTTTTCCCCCACCAGAAGCGCTTCCTATGCTCATTGTGTTTGATTAATCCTTTTCCTGTATTTGTCCATCGCTATGGTGAAAAGTCAAGCTTTAACAAACATTAGCTTGCACTCAACACTGTTTATTTTCTATTCTTTGCATTTGCAAGTAACAGAGAAAGCCATAACTTTAGAACTTTTTAGAGTATACTTGGTCAAAGTCAGGGTTTATATAAGTTTAGCTCAGAACTGACCACCAACGATAGTGGGTACAGAGTTTACTTGATTGTCATCCATTTTTGGCATATACTACTGCAACATTGGAGAGTTTATTCTTGTTTTCTTCTCAAAGAAATGTTCTTTTATGCACTGCTTTTGCATTTAAAATTTTTTTTTTTTCCTTACTGCATGAAGCAGAGATATCTTGTAGTTCTTCAAGGGCTAAGTTTTATTTGGCTTTCTTCTCTTTTAGAATTTCAGAAATCTATACTTCTGGTTATGACACCGGTAAATCACTACATAGCAGCAGCTTTACAAGAGTCTTTTATTCTAAAACTAGCACTAATTACTTTTATTCCTTCTGAGTGACAGCTACCAGGAAGAAAACCCCGAAACAGCATAATAATGGTATGGTAAAGCCGGCTCAAAAAAGGTAGAACAACAACAATATCTGCGTATTAGGGGTTTGAGATCAGCTCAAGCCACTCATATGATCCAAGCTGGAGATGCCTGATGTATAGCCAGACACCACTGCACACTAAAGCAATCCTGATGATTTGCTATGTAAAGAAACCTAAGTTCATCAGTCAAATTTGTCATTACTGATAAGGTGACGAAAAATTCCTACATTAATCTCCTACTTTTCTGTAGATAAAACATCACCAATAACCTGTTTTAATCCTCAGTGTTTATTATGACTAGACTTCTTCATTGTGAGCCCATTTTCATCTCATAACATTCTATTGAAAAGGAGCAGTTTATCTTTGGTAAATAAGTCCTTCAATACAAAGTTTTCATCTAAAAATAAGGACTTCTTTTCAAAAATTTTGAGCTCTTTTTTCTACTTATGATATTTCCCACTTGAATTTCCAAATTTGATTAGCAGCGATTTGGGTATTTCAAATTGGATTTCTGTTGAATTTCATTTTCTTAAAAAAATATGAATTCTAAATATTAAATTAACAACCAATTTGATCTTTAGAAACATTTTATAAATTCCTTAATAACCTTGTAAGGAATTAAGCTGGCTTTATGTGGAGGCTATCCACCAGGTGGCAGAAGAATTGGCAGACATTTCTATGATTTTTTTTGCCTACTGCAAAAATGTAACTAGTTATAAATGTAGAGAGATGAGAATTTATATGAGAGACCTCCCATCTCCTCTAAGTATCTATTTACCACAGTTTTAAGCAGACTGTACAACTAGATGAGGCAGACTACTATTCTACGTATTCACTATATTTTTTCACTAAATATTCTTTTATTTCATGGTTAATGGAATCTACAGATTACCACACCTTTCATTGATGACTCTGTTGCCATTTTCTTTAGGTTAGTGGTCAGTGTTCAGTCTGAGTCTGAGATGAGTCCTGACTTTCAGCTTTTATAAACTGTTCTTTCTTTCAGCATGTTGGTAGTGCGTGCCCACACACACACACACACACACACACACACACACACACACACACAGGGTATCAGCACACTAATATAATACAAAAATCATTTAATTAAAACGTATTTATGTCTGCATCCACACCTTTACTATTATGTGCGTGTTGGTGTGTGACTTGTTTTGAAAATTGAGAAGCTTCTCTGTGAAATCATCTCTCGTTACTGTTTAGTACACCTTAGTAACCCTGAATAGCTTGGCCTAGATATTTGTTCTTTTGTTTCTCTTTAATCTGACAAAGAATTGTTAGTACTCCCTCCTTTCTTTTTTTTTTTTGCTTATTTTCCCATTTGCAGTGATTTCTTTGCTAGGTACCAGCCCCCCTTTTATAGGTTACAGTTTTGTGCCTAATCTGGAGTCACAAATAACCTCGGGCATCTGTGCTTTATCAGTGCTTAACATCTGCACTATGCTGCAGCCCCCCTCCTTTCTCTAGCAAACAAAGCAGAACAATTACAGGCATTGAAATCATCTTGCAGCCACTTTCTTCGAAGAGACTTGATCCTGCGAGGTGGAGTGACGGCTGTAACTCTGCACCCTGACTTTGTGGTCTGATTTGTGTTTACTGACAAGCACTGGAGAGGGGAAAGCCAAAATGTTTTGACATTTTTATGGATGGGTGACACATACCTGTTTCCCCACCGCCCTGCACATTTTTCATTTATTTATTGTAGAATAGAAATCTGGTTGTCTTGAACAGAACATTGTGCTGCCTTCAGCGGGTTATAGCTTAAAGCTGCAGAAAAGCAGTGGCTCATGCAGATCGTGTAATTTGCTGAGTTACACCATAGGGTGACATAATGAAAATTCCTACCAGAACTACTTGTTTTTTTTTAGATTTGAAATTGCAAGGAAAAGATAACTTCATTCCAAGCAAATACAATAAAAGGATAAATAAGTCAAAGAAACTGAGACTGCGGAAGTAAAAATCTTATGTAATTAATTCGCGGAATCCAGATTTGGGCCAGTGGTTGGTTGGTTGTCTGTTTCTTTTGCCAGGGAGTCTTAACCTAGGGGTTAAACATTTTAATCTTGTAATCTTCATTCTTTTTATGGAATAACGTAGAGTTAATTGCTTTTTGTTGCTTGGTTTTCTCTTCTTTTTTTTTTCCCAATTTGAACATTGATATAAATGTAACTCTAACAGGTTTTTTTTTTTTTTTTTTGCCTTTCTATAAAATTTTTAATTAGTGCTTCCCACAAAGATATTGATGCATAATCTGAATCAATAGTAATTCTAATAATCTGCTATTGAAATTAAGTCTGTGTAATTTTCCAGTGAGACAAATGAGATGAGTATGACACCGGTAAAACTTGATGCCATTAAGAATACAGTGATGGTATTAAGTACTATATGTATATTTGTGTAGGATAACTAAGAGAGAAATCTGAAAATAGCAGCAGGATGCTTGTTTGCCATGGTGACAGGTGTGGTTTTCCTCAAGTGCTCTGATTTCTTCCCACCACTATTTCTAGTTGGTTCATTCACTATGGTGGCCGCATCAAGCACTTCCTGGGTGGTGCGTGGTGCCTTCCATCTGTTTTGTCAGGACAGAACAACCAGGGATTATACTGTTAGCAACAAAACATCTAGCTTTCTGCCCTTTTCTCAATATTTTACAGGTTTGCTTAACCTCAGCTAACCCTGACTTTCTTAAAGAAAAAAGAAAACTATTTGTTATCACTAGTGATGTTCATAGACCCTTTATTTATTTATCTTTTTTATTCTTTAATATATTTTTCTTGTGAAGTACAAGTGGAAATAACCTCAACTCATTCCAGGTGATGACAGTCTGGTTTTTGTTGTTGTTTTTTTTTTAAATCAAAGATGTTCAAACTTTATTATGGCTAAATTTCATTAATACCTTATAGTTTTGGAAGAAGATGAGTTGGCCATTGATTGTCTTTTGCGTCACCTATTGCTCTGCTTTATTTGCAGCAAGCTCGTCTGGCAGAAGTGAATGACCTGTTTGCTCAGCTGGATGATCGCAGGAAGGTAAGTCTAGAATTATTGTGCTGAAATCTGACGACTTCACCTTATGCTACATAGCATAACAGTGCTTCCCTCCCACCAGGTAGCATTTACAACATGGTTGTGGTGGGGTTTTTTTTTCTGTTTGTTTCTATTTTTAAACCGACTACATCTAGGGATGATGCAAGTACAAAGTGCTTTTGGTTTGTCAGTCTGTCAGTCAGATGGTCCATTACACCTAAATAAAGATGATGGAGAAGGTACTAAAACTTTGTCAGAATGTATTACTACCACATGGTCAAACACAAGAATCTCCACTAACTTCATACCTTGCCTTTATCTAACCTGATGATGCATTAACACTTTGCGACATATATTCATCTGACTTCTTGTATAAGAAATTTTCGTGATCATCTACAAATATGAAATAATTTCTTATACACGATTTGTCTGAAAGTGCCTTTCGAATAAACTCAAATAACTTTGCAATTTTTCAAAAGTTCTTTGTGGGATTATCCCTCAGGATTACTGTAGTACGATGGTTGATAGTGGCACCTTGAAAATTGTTTGTTTGTTTATTTTTATGGTACTTTACTCATATCCCTGCAAAACAGTAGTCTTAATTATAAGAGCAAAATATAGCAACTCCCCCTTTATATTGGGTAAATCCTTTCAAGTGACAGACTGACTTCTGTAAACATACAAGTTCTCCATGGCTAGAACTGGTGATTGCGGCACTTGTCATCTTTTAACTGATGAAATAGATATAATTTTCTCCTAACCAGATTTATGGAATCAGTCATCAAACTGCATGTCGTCTAAGTTACTCTTCAAAAGAGAATTTTTGGTGATTGGCCAGAAGGTTGCAACTGTTCCTTTCTTAGTTGTTATGTGGTGAGTGTTGCTGGAGTTCAAGCTTACAGAGAATTGTCATGGTCGGTCACACAAGTCTCATGAGAATAAATACATTTTAAAATATTTTTCATATTTATATGTTCTGGTAATAATGGACTGTAACATTTTTAAACCTTATAATATTGTATTATATAGGCATTTTATTTTGAGGTTTGCAGAATTCTACTTTTCTTGCCAAAATTAGTTCAACTGAGAAAAACTAAAATTGACATTAGAAGGTTAAAAAAAAAGTTAGAAAGGTTTGAAAAATAAGTAAATATATTTTTAATTAACTAATTTATGAATATTACTTTTATATATTTCCTTTTAGCGTTTCTTGAAATAGAAGTCATATTAGAATATTCATTTAATATATGTAATGGGCAATTACTGAAACTACCTGTATTACATGGCCACTGATCATCAACATTGGAAACATTTTTTGTTCTCTGTATTAATTGCTTATAGTAAATAAGATAACTGTTGAGGAGGCAGAGACACAGTGTTTTAAACATTATTATGATTCATTTAATGCTGATGATAATGATTTGCCTTTTCATTATTACATAATATTTGTAATTTAAAATTATTCTTAAATAGTTCATATACCAATATTTTAGGAGTTAGAGAGACATTGGATGTTTAGATGTTCTAGATGAAGAAATAAGTGCTTTCATTTATTTATTTTGTAAAAACATGTATGATGTATCTTTTTACATCTTAGTTGTATGTGGTTTCAGATCAATATGACAGAGTTATTTTTATCCAACTGCATGTGGATGCTTGGTGAACATATATTATTGGCTTATTTTAATATTTTTGTAGTTATTTGGAAAATGATGATAAATTTTTTAATAATACAGTCCAGATACTTAGCAACAATAACAGTATTATGGATGACTACGTTGTATTATACAGCAATGTCTGCAAGGGAGACAACCCTTGTTAGGGAGCATAGTGCCATGGTTGTCTGCTAGGAAGCATTGCCGGCAACCATAATAACACTATGGGTGAACATGTATTGTATAGCAATGTCTGCAAGGGAGACCATCATGGTTAGGGAGCATAGTGCCATGGTTGTCAGCTTGGAAGTGTTGCTGGGCCAGCACCTCTGACTTTAGCAGGGAAAGCCTTACTGGAACTCTTCAGTTTTTAGATGTGGAAGGAACCAGAGTGCTGGAGGAAACCCACATGGCTGAATGGTAAAGGAAAACAAGAAGAAATGATTCTTGGAGGTATGCCAAATCAAGCTGGTCCCCAGTAGTCTACCAAGAGCTACCACATATTATTTTCCAGATATTGATCAGGAGACAGAAATAGACCTTGCAGACATACATGCACACTAATTCAGTATTTATAGAGGGCAAATTTTAACACTAATTATTCATGAACCAACTAGAAAAAAACTCATTAGTAGATCTTGTATGTTTCTGATCCTAGTACTCTTCATGATGTTAATTTCCTTGAATCTCTAGGGAGCTACGAGCATTGGAAGATGAATTTGTTATAAGTATTGTTGGTGGTCATAGCTTTAAGTCCATCGGGGATTTAGTAAAGTTAGCACAGTTCTGTAATCAGATATTTTGTATGATATAGACAGGATTCAGTTCTTCCTAACACACTCAACATAGATGCCAATCGAGCTATATTTTAAGTACAACTAGGAATCGGTGTAGATGGATAACATGGGAGTTGTTGGCGTTGTATAAGAAAAAGTAAAAAGCTGAGGAACCAGTATCTTATTTATTTACAGCAATATAGGGTACTTCAGGAGGAATGTAGAGTAAAGTTAAAATGGCAAAAGTATTTTTTGGGAAAAAATTAGCAGCTATCATTAAATCCAAACCTAACAGATCTTACGTGGTGGCTTGTGGATAATTATGAGCCAGAAAGCTATGAATAGCCAGTTGTTAGTGGACAGATATTGAAGCTTTCTTCTTATTAATCCAAATGGAATTTTATATAAGAAATGAATAAATGAATTAACACAGATGAATTTACAAATGAATATATGTAGCTAACAATTAGCATTGTCTTACAAGTTTTGTATACACACCACACAAAAATCCATCACCTACTGCACTATGTTGAAATGTACTCTGGGACGTGTGTGGTTTTTGTCGATTAACTTCCACAAACATACTAGGATGACTGCCAGAGAAGGTGCTATGTGAGGCAGATTTTGTTGCATGCAATCATGAACGTTCCATAACTCTATTTTATAATTGGCTCCTAGCTAATGCAGATGTCTATTATTTAATCTTGATTTCCATGGCACACAAAAAATTACTTTTGCATGACGTTCATCACCAGAATCTTTTCCAAATGAATACAACAGCAGAAAGAGTGTTAAAGATAAGTGAAAGGGATATTTTATACCTATCGGCCATCCAAATGGTGACATTTTGCTAAAAGAAATTTAATTAGTACATGCTCCCTATTTACTCAATTAACCACTCTCAGTTTTCAGTTTCGCAATTATACTCTCAGTTATTCGCCTAATAATTAATTCACTCAATTGTCTGGATATGATTTCATGTATACTCCTAAGAGAACACAGTAATCTAGTTGGCCCAGCTGTGGAAATCGCTCAGTTATTAAATAACTTTCTTGTCTCAGTATTTACCAAGGAGAGAGAGAACAATTATATGCTACCAGCCAAAACGTTAACAAATACGGGACCTAATTATATTATGATAATAGAAGACACAGTAAAGCAAAAACTTAATAACCTTAAATTGGAAAAGAATCCCTATATCCTAATGGTATTAACATTTGAATTCTAAAACTTGAAGCAGATGAGATTAGGTACTCCCTTAGCAGGATTTACAATCAGTCTTTCTCAGCAGGATGCCTTCAGACTGGAAAGCTGCTAACATTTCAACCCATTCTTAAAAAAGCTAACAAAAGTGAAGCAGGAAACTAAGATTAATCTGCTTAACAAATGTTGGAGGCAAAAATGTTACAACCAGTCAGGATAAATGTAAAAATTACAGAGTTTTCAGAAGGAATGTTCCTGTTTTCAAAAGCTAATTGGATTTACCAGCGATGTGACTTGATGTTGTTATCAGTGGACTATCCATTGCTTTGGCTTGGGATTCTTTCTATTTGTCATCTATGCTAATAATATTGCTATTGGGTTGTTGATAAGCTGAAGAAAATTGGGAATGATGTCAAGTTATAAAGCAGGGCTAATACTAACCATGACTTTTGTAATCTTCAAAAAGATTTAAAATAAAATGTCTAGCAGTCACCAAGTGGCAAGCAAACTTTAGCATGAGCCACAATAGTCATAACAAGGCCTACAGCTTGGATGATTGGTCTGTTAGGAATATTGCTAGAGAGAGAGATCTTGTCAAGACTATTTAATATACCTTTAGACAGGACAAGCTGTGTGGCCAGGCAGTAGGCAGAGCCAATAGAATCTTGAGGTTACTACACAGAAATATTCACATGAAGATGCCAAAGGTGTTTGTTCCTCTACTTAGTTGGATCAATTTGAAGTATCTGGTGTGGGCACCACCCTTGTTAAGAATGTTGATAATTTGGAAAGGGTTGAAAGGTGAATGTTTAGCATAACTGAAACTTCCTACACCTGCATGTCACAGATTACACAGGAATCAAATAAAGACTCATAAAATTCTAAAAGAGGCCTGACATAGTTCTATGGCTCACTATAATCAGTGTGTTAAAGATCTAATTGGATGGGTTACTTTGAGAAGATAGGGGCTTTATATGAGTTATCTACATGCAAATGACTGTGACTTTTTCTTTAAAAGGACCAAGCATAATAAGTAATAAGAAAGCTCAGGTGTAGGTTTTTAAACTAACAAGATGTGATTTCTATATAGAGCAGTTCTGTAGCCTGTTAAGAGCCATTTATTTGAAACCTGTTGGAATTTCTTACTAACTTGAAGAATTCACCACAGTCTCTTTTACTTTCAGTTTTAAAACTCTTGCATGTAAACACACAGACAAGCAATAAGAAAATGTATTTGAGCGGAAGTTGATGAATTGGCACCTAAATTTTATTATTGTTTCAATTCATCATAAATTAATGATTTGTCTGGAGATTTCCTTGAAATAGAAATGAGTAGGATAGTTATGAAAAAATGGAAGCAAATATAATTTTTTTGAAAAAGAAAAAAAACCCAGTATTTTTGGAGTGGACTCATATAAGCAGTGGTTGAATATCTAAGTAGACAGAAAATTGTCAGCAAGTGATTACTGTAGGAATTCCTAGCTATGTATTTAACTTAAGATGCACAAGAACAAACTCTGTCATCTGTGGTCAATTGTTTTTGCTTAAACCTAATTCTTATTTACCGCACAAAATGGGAACAATTTAAATTTCTAAAGAAAACAGGCAGACAGAGTCTCTAAGGAAAATAATAAATGAGACTGTCACCTTTGCACAACATTAAAAGATGGAAATTGTATAATCTTCATTAATTTAGGGATCTGACAGCTCTGAGATCTGTTTTTCCAATGCTCACCAATTTAGTTGAAACTAGCCTTTTGTTATATAAACGTCCTTTAAAAACTCAACTTATTTCTATAATACAGACAAACACACTCTCCACTGCCAGCTGTTCAAATAACCTGTTTTTTCTTTCTTTTTTTCTTTTAATTAACATATTTGCCTGTTTATGTAATTTTTTTTTTTTTTGTTTCTTTTAGTTATTATTATTATCTTTACCTTTCATGGCAAATGCTGTATATAACCAGATAGTTAAACACAGCAGCTAGACGTGTTAGCGCTACTGGCAGAAATGGACTGACTGTTTGACATCCACATCTTGTAATGCCACCGGAATTCTAGCCAGTCAGTACTTGGTATGGCCACACCTCTTGCGGTGGCTTATTTATAAAGTCTGCAGCTCATGGTCTGTCTGGCATACGCCGCATATTCTGGTTTTACAGATGTTGTTCTACTCCTGTTGAGGCAAGCTGCTGATGGGCAATGTTGATGAAACAACACTAGCTCATATCAAACATGCTTCATAGGATTAAGATCAGGAGATCCAGTCAATTATACTGTGTATGCTTAGCACTCCATTCTCACTATGGAAAGAAAAAAGTGCAAAATATTGTTCACCATCAAATCTGTCCTCCTGGCAGACACAACCTTCTACCCCCCCCTTCTTTTTTTTTTCTTTCTCAATGCTGTCTACAGACTTCCCAACCTAGAAATCTATTTAATTTGAAGTCTGTATCTTTAGCCTATGAGTAATGAGTAAAAACTGTTTTTAAAATTGGGTGTGGCAAATGGTTTTTCGGTCAGTCTGTGTAATGGACGACAACTGCCTCATTAAGGAGAGCTGATGCAAAGTATTTTCAGGTGTTTTATTTGACACACATGCTCACTGCATATAAAAAACTAAGCCAGATATGAGATGGAAATCTCTCGAAAATGGTTGATTTGATGTAGAATGAGTCTTATGGAACATTGGCAGTCAAAGTCAGTGTTGCACATCATACATCATCAAGCAGTTTTCAGACATCAGTTGGCCAGCAGGGTTTCTTTCTTCAGGTAAAGAAAGGCTCTGTGCTGACAAACTAGGGATAGAGCCTGATTTCATTTGCAGGGATGCTTGTATGATTAATTCTGTCTCTGCATTGAAGGATTATTACTAATGCCAAGTCCCTGCCTACTCTAGTTTCTAGTTACACACACAATACATACACCTTTACACACATGCAAACATTAATCTCCAGATGACGAACTAATTATCAAGGCACACACTTTTGCAATTTCTCTTTGATGTATTTGAGAGTTTCTACATGATATTGCTATTTAAGAAAACTTATCACCTTGAACTCCTAGTATTAGATGTAACAAAATGAGCCATTTCTGGAAAAGCTCTTTAAAAAAAAATAGATTTTGTGAGTAGAAATTAATTTTTTTTAACACTTTTTGTTTAACCGTATATATATATATATATTTTTGTCTTATTATTTGCCTTGAGTTAAAATGTTATCTTTTTCCACTTAACTATCAGCAGCGGAATCTATTGATATAACTTTGGAAATAATTTTTTTTTTTAATATGCTTTTTTCCTCTCAAAAATGAGAGTGGTATCATTGATTGGAGATTTTGGAAATAGAATTATTTTTTTGTTGTGAAGTTGTATGTCCTAAAATTGTGATCTCTGACTGAATTAATTAATATCTTCTTTTGTTATTGCTGTTAGTGAGAAATCTGGCATATTGCAGTTTTGTTGTTTTCTCAAAGATAATCTATTAACTACTGTAAGTCTTACAGCCACCATTAATCCTCTGCATATCATGCCCCAGCTCTGACTAGTTGGTATTTGTGTTGAACTTGGTGTATATTTAGTCAACACAATGCGTGGGGTTACAGGGAATACTAGGCTTATATTATAGGTGTGGGGAGACAAAACAGTTTTAAGGTTTGAGAATTTGGGATCAAAGTTGCAAGTTCTAAAAATACAGGTTTGCCTAGATAAATACGAATAGTATTTTCTCAGTACAGAGATGTCTGCTTCCTCTTACTGGTTTGTTTCAAAAGAATTAATTTGTTAGGGAACTAAGAATTCCAAGTAGGAGCTCCAGACATAGCTGTTTCCTTCTTTGGACTTCCATACATAACTTCAGTTGCTGGTGATTATTTTTTGGGTAGAAGGATGGTTTATTTATTCACCTGTCTGTTTTGTTACATTGTGAGAGAAAAAACATCATCTAGCCTCTCTCCTTTCCTTTATACTCCTTGACACATCTTCCACAATCTGAGTAAATGACCTCAAGATGTGAGCAGGTGCATCTAAGGGGGGGGGAGAAAAAGCCCCAGAAAGACTGACCACCATATCAAAACCTTTATTGAAGATGGGGATCATTGGAGGACAGGTCTGAGCAGAATAACAAAAGTTATATTTGAACCCCCAACACATTTTTAGGGCTCAGCATGCTGTAACTATACAATACATAAACAATACAGTTAAATCAATTTTTTTCTTTAGCTTCTTACCATTTACCTTGATTGCATGCTCTTCCTACAAAGGATTTTTCTTAACTGCCCCCGAATCAACCTTTATAAAGTGGCTTCTTTTGGGCTAAGGGACCTTTCTGATTTTTAAATTACTATTATGTAAAATAGTATGGGCAGAAGCAGATTACCTTTATACAAAATATCTTTTAATTTGTATGTGGTCAAATTCATTAGACATTATTATTATTATTACTACAACTTGAATGATTTTGAGTCCCTATCTTGTTTCTGCTTCCATGTTTATTGTTTGCTTTGCCTTAATTATTTTATCCATCAATTTTTAGAGAAATGTTGGATAACAAATCATAACATCTGTCTTGCCTCTCACTTTTAATTTTAATCCATGCTTCAGAAGTCCCCCTAATGACTGGTTTGCAGGAATGCGTGCGTGATCTGAGGCTCATAAAGTTTTACAGTTGAAAGGCTGCACAACTATTCATCTGAAGATTCTGCAGCTGCACCACAAGGAATATAATGTTCTTTCATTGGACAGCAAGCTCCCTTCAAATTGACTCTACACTGATTGATCTTTGCAGGGCCTGAATCTCACTGACAGTAAATTTGCATGTTGATTCCATCCAGAATCTGTTTACACAAAGTTTTGTTTCTCCTAATATGTATTTAGCATGTTTAGGCCATTAAATGAGTTGTCACTGCCATGATGATAAACTGTTAAGCTGACTAGTGTGTCATTCATCTACTGAATGAAGCTCTGGACCAGAAAAGAAAGCTGTTATGATCTTTTGCGAGGTTACTTCTATTGTGGGAGAGAAACTATGTAATTGAGTTTGTGCTGCCAGTTCACTCACAGTATCCAGAAATATTTCCACAGAAATTTCCAATTCTTTTGCCTGCTGTTGTGGCTCTTGCCAGCTTATTTATTGGTTGTATTCAATTTGCTAATCAAGTATTAGGGTATAATAAAGAAATTGCACATTACGGTAGGTGACTCTTTTAACAGCAAGACGTGCTCAGTGAAGAAAGATATAATTTTGTAGAAACAAAAACCTTTTTTGGGTTTAAATACATTATAACAAAGAGGCAGAACACAATACAATAATGATACTCGCATTGTTGAGTCCTATATTCAAGGTATACATGGATTGGTTGCTAATATTTTTCTGTTTGTTTTATTTGGCTACTTGTCCTTACTGATGTGGAATTGGACAACACTTGTTAATGGCTGAAGATGCATGATTACCCATTTAGCCAGGGCACCCCAATTCAGCTGGTATCCTTTTAAAAAAATCTAAAACAAAAGATTGTTTAAAGCATTGCTGTAACCCTCAACAGTAAACCTTAAGGGGTCTTTTGAGTCGAATACAGATTAGCCCTTCTATTTGATGTGGATTCAAGCAAACAAAAAACCATCAGAAGTAAGTAGTCTGGCTCTTATTTACTCGGTTATCGTGATAACTGTGATAGCCAGCAAAATGTGCGCACATTTTGAGGCTGACAGTTTCTCCTTAATCGCTCTATCTCTTTTAGATAATTCCTCTCTCATTTACTCTGATTGTAATTCTTGTTCCAGTGCCTTCCTATAAATCTTTTTAGGGGGGGGGGTCAGTCTCAGCCCATTATTTTTTCATGATGGTGAAGACAAAATTTTTGGGAACAAAAAAATCTACTTTTCACAAGACAAAATTGTATTGGAAATTATACAAACAGACAAAAATCTCGTGATGCCATATAGCAACAAATAATGCTTCAGTCTTCAGTGTGTCTGGAGCTTAGCTAAGTTTACTGCCATGTTGGCATATGGAAGCTAATACAAAAATGAAAGGCTCTGTTAAAGACAAAGCACACTATCTTCTTGGATGATGGTGTACCACATTAATATCTGATACATCTCGTGTGTCTGCAGATGATAAAGGACCGGCGATTTTTCATAACCAGCAGCATATAATATTCAGGAAAGACGTCTCTGAATTCAGTCTGCTTTATTTTTTGTTCACTGATACGATACTAATGTCAGTGAGCTTCAGTGCGACTAGGAAATTAAGATAGACTAGGATAGTCGGGGCCCAGTTAGTACATCTCTGGATAATGACTGGTTAATAGAAGGTCACCCTTATAATCTTCATGTGGAGTAAGTATTCATTTGGTAGGAGAAGTTTGCTGCATGATTCATGAAATATAAAGTATTGGAAATAATTATGGAAACACACACAGGACATGCACAAATAATGAGCAGTTGCAACTAAGAGACATATAATACATAGACATTGCATTATTACAGAAAATGTACAAAGACAAAAGGAACGCGTACAATGCATTAGTATTTGGTATGTTAACCTTTTGCTTTATATTGAGTATGACGCCTTGTTTTCATGTTCTTTTACAGGTTATCAACATATGAACTGTAGATTATTCCAATTATCCTGTAGCACTTTCCACAATTCATCCAGTGTTTGGTAGTCATTTAACTTTCTTAATACCATATTACTCCATATATGTCCTCAATGATGTTCATATCAGGACTTTGTACAGACCAAGACATCTTTGTGAGTGCTTGCTTGAGATCAGTGTTGTGTTGAAAGACTCTACCAAATCAGATGTCTTTCTGAGGGAATGGTATGATGGAAAAGAATTTGCCTATATCTGTTAGGAGTCCGTATATCTTTGATTTTATGTAAATCTTTAATAACCTTGACTGATATGCACCTCTACACTTGTATTGATCTACCCCCATCCTTAGCTGTTGTAGACTGACTGTTATATGCCGTTCCTCGGTTCATTTTGAACAAATCCATTGATTATTGCCAAACAACTTAAACTCTGACCCATTTGTAGAGAGCACAGTCTTCCAGGCTTGGCCATCCCACTGTTTCATTTCTGCCATTTCAGCCCTGCCATTTGGTTGCCTGGTTTTTGGGAGCTACATATCTTTTGAGACCACTTTGTGCTAATATGTATCATTTTTTATTTTCTTGAATAAACATTAGCCCCATCTCTCTGCCTGTCATTTATCATGTAGAGAATATACCATATATGCCCTGAGGAACTTAACATCACTTTTACAGAGTTCGCGCTTTCTTCTTCAGCTGCATCTATTGCCAACAGTAGTTTTTCTTTTCTTTCTCGGAGTTTTTGCAGACAACTTCTTTAAAACATGAGGTTAGACTGCAGTCAGCTGCGTATAATCTTCACTAGCTAAGACTCTTGTTTCTATCTGCTTGTCATATGATATTTCTCTCCCAGGAGCCGTAGTATTCACCACAGTACAGTGATACCACTGCCTATACTTTTATAGACCTCCTGTATCATTTTCTGATAGTTTGCATTACGACCAATCACAACGTACTATATAGACACACAGATTATTAGCATCAAGCATTTCATTTTCACACATGAGATGCAATTCTACCACATAATACTCGCATTTTATATCCAGTTTTTCCCTCTGTTTCAATAATTATCTAAATATACTGTTTTTAATGGAAATTCACTTTTTCCCTAACAACTTCCATGGACCAGGGCAGAAAGGTGTCACTTCCAGAAACAGACAATAGATACAATGGGTAGTGGGAATGTTTAATCTCTCTGTGTTAACATTTAAACCTTGAGTAAACATGAGCTTTTAGCACCCATTATCTTACTGATTAACCAACTGAACATCAAAGGTTCACAAAACTAGAATGGAGAACTCAAGAAAGCAGTTTAGAAATTTCATATAAACTAGATAATTTTTTTATGAATAGCTCAGGAGTTATCCTTACTTTAGCAGCTCCTATAATGGGGAAAACCGACCTGGTGGTTCTTAAATTCAGCATTTGTTTTAGTGGTCAAAGAAACCAGAGATTGTCAGATCTGAAAAACTTGTTTTTTTTTTAATTTCCATTCTTAAACCAGATGTTTCAGAAAGCAATTATTGTTTAAGAGCCACTGTGACAAACTAAGCTAAAAGGAAAATGGCAGGGGGTAGACACGTTTTTTACAAGATGGTATAGAGACTATTGCCGATCTCAAGGCAGGCTGTTCTCACGGCTGATTACAAGCTTGTAAACAAACAGAATGGATAGACCTCTTTTTAATGTCTGTGTAATAAGTGTACTTCTCTCTCCTTTTCTTTCAGCAGTCATGATAAAATACAGTAGTGCAGAAGGACTTTCGAGTAAAATTGTTTTATATACACTACATTTTTTTGTCTGCATACATTCAAGATGTTATCTTTTTTTTTTCTCTCTTAAAATCGTTGAAAGATGTAAATTTGAAAGTTTCAAAATCTGGAATGGTATTTTAAAAGCTATTTACATTTTGCCTGCCAAGACTTAAAAAATGTCACTGAATTTGTGTGATCTTCAACTTTTTGTGGATATCTCTTTCATCAAGTAACTTTGAAAACAGGCGTCATCTTTTCTTTAAATCCTCCTTTTAGGGGTTTATTATATTAGGGACATTTGAATTAAACCTGTCCAGATACTATTACAACAGTGCTATTTCAGCTGGCCTTCATTTGAATGTCCTTAGTGTATAGTGCTGTAGCTACTCTCTCAGTCTAATATCCACGTCCTTTATTTACTCTCGCAAATAGGGAGGCAAAAAGTGGCTGTATTTGTTACTGCTCAGGAAAAGCAGCAGTGACGGTAGAATTGTTCTAAACCACGCTGCTTTTAGAAATCTTGTCATGGGGATATAAGAAGTTGTTTCTTTCGTAAAGGCTTCCAATCCTTGAATGCTGTAACAGATCCTCGTCTCAGTAACCCAAAGCAAGACAGTGAGTATTATAATGAACCGTGCTGGGCAAGTTCTGTAAAACCTGTACCATCCAAGGAGCCCTGATTTATCTGTAGCAGGAAACACTGGAATGAGAATTACTCATATCGTTGGGGTTTTTTTTTCTTCCTGGCTTCACTGCATAACGGTAATGGCGACTATCTGTTACACAAGACAATATCAGCACATCCAAACATGTTGTAGCTTTTCGCTGATATTGATCTGTTTCTGCCTGCGCACAAGCAGCCAAGCAGAGCACAGGTGTCAGTTTTAAATTTATCAAATATGCTAACCGATGTCTTCCATACGGCCATAAAAGCCGCACTTGAGAAATATTATTCTGGTTTGTTTTGTAGTGTTGTATTTTTACAGGGACGGTTGACGTAAACCTTTTTTTTTTTTGTTTTTGTTTTATTTTAAATGAGTAAAATCACACTGGGAGATAAATGGAACAGGAAACCCTCGGGAAGATCCGGCTTAGATTATAAAAAGGTTGTGGAATTTTGTTTTCTGCAGCAGTTTCAATATGATTGAGTAAAAGCTGGCTTCCTCTAAATCTGTTGGTGGTCTCTCTCATCAGGAGCGGGTTAGAAGAGAAGCGAATTTCAAACATTTCTGGAAAATGCTTAAAGAAGATTCAGTTTTGTGTGTGAGCGGTTAATTTATAGCCGCTGCTATTACAGGATGAATATTTAAAAGTTATACCTTTTTTACTCTAATGTCAGGGCAATGACATCCCCAGTTTGACTGCAGCTAAGCCATCTTTCTTTAAGAGCAGACACCCCCAGAGCTGGTTTGCTTTACTGTTTAGTTGTCATACAGGCCCGCGATGAGTGGCCTCCCCAATAAGAAGCTATCAATCACTGGGGTTTCTGAACAAACTGGCACTATTAACAGGCATTGTTGGTGATTTCATGTATCCACAACCAACCATTTGAACATTGCTTTATTCATTCGTCAGTTCTCCAGCAGCTATTTTACGCGGCTTTGTTGAAATAGCATCACCATTAATGGTATTTGGCTGGATTTCACTTGAAAATCTCTAGCAGTAGCATCTTTGAGACAGGTTATTCTGAGCACACAGTCTTTGTGAAAGTGTACATGATGAAGGAAAATGTGGAAAGAAACCGGCCCCTCAGTTCTGAGTGATATGTGAGATAACTACTTTAAAATAAAATAAACACAACTTATGCAAAAAGCCGTAAGAAAATACTTTTTATAACAGTTTGCATCATATATGGAGTTACAAAATAATTTTTTGTCTTCTAGTGAAAAAAAATCTTTGAAACATTATAACTTATATATGTCGTCATCATTTAAACATACGGTATGTACATATAAGTTTGCTGATGGGAGTGGGAAGGAAGGATAAGACTCTATTGTTGTACAGGAGAGGGGAAACATGATTTCTCTCTCTCTCTCTCATTATAGTTATGGATGAGTTAACAGAACATCAAAGACAGACAATGTGTAAAATTACTTAAAACTTCAATTACATTTGTTTCTTCAGTCCCTCATGGCTTGCAACCATTTCACCCACCAACTGCTGAGCTGCTTTATTCAGTATAATCCTTTATAGATTTTAGTTCACCAAACCTTGCTATCATTTGTTTTTTTTTATTATTTACTATTAAGTAGCAATTGATTACATGGCATCATTATCCTCGTTATCCCAAGCATGTGTATTATGATCTATGGCTATAGTATTAAAATATTTGTCTCTCTCTCATGATGGAGGTCATCAGTTTTCTCTCTTTGTATGTTTATATTGTTGTGAAAGAAAGCATCTGCTATTTGTTTATATACAGAAAACTTGATTCTTTTATTATATGTTGTGCTGCTGCTAATATCTACAGCAGATACTATTTCTCTCTCACATCTGCTGAGAATCAAACAGGCCATTCTCCTTACATGATTGCAGGTTCAGGCCAGAAGAAACTTAGTCAGCAGATGCGTATACCACAAATAGGTTTATGGGAACTAATGGACTTTAAAGGGGATTGGATATTCTACTGTCAACTGTTAACTGTTAACAGAATAAATGTTCAGTTCAAGAAAAACTATAAAACAACTACTTGTGTCTTTCCTGGATGCCCAAAGCCAAATAGGCACTTTGTTGTATGGACAATTGATGGTTATATGGCAAAATATTGATAAGTGTTCGCAAAAAGCCTTTAGATGTTATTTTCATAGCATAGGATACAATGAAAGTGGCAAGACACAATAGATTTACCTTTAAATATAAATTAGCCCTTTCTCTATAGTTTGTTGATGTAATCTTTTTGATAAGGTCCAAGAAGCTTGGAATATTAGTATAATGCATATAGATAGATACTGCTAATCAACATTTATTACTATAAATTTTGAAACATCTCTAAAAGGAAAAATGTGTATTATGAGAAAATATGTTAAAATTAATGAAATCTAGGGATTAAATTATATGTACACCTACGAAACAAGAAAGCATAATTACAGCCAGACAACTGTAATCTCAATTGTTTATTAAGATTTACAAATATGTAAACTATTTTGACAAACAAGTGATGTCACAACATACATTTTTCTTTTGCATTTCACATTGTTATTTCAAATGCAAAGGAAATATATCACCTAGAAGAATCTGTGGGAAATTACTCATCTAATCGTATACTTGACATTCTTCAGAAAAACAATTTATAAAATACAGTAAATGTGCAATTACAATCATTTGTTGTTTAGCATAGTAGCTATTGATGCACATCAAATGCCAATGTTCCTATATTTGAACAAAATAAGTCTACATATTTAAAGAACCTTATGCAGTACATAGCCCATGAAATAATAACATACATACACCCTTCCCTTCATGGATATTGAATTTTTTTTAAAACATTTTTGTATGTTCATAAACATTGACAAAAAGTTAAAGGTTTTCGCCATCTAAACAGTTTGTGTTTTTCCTTGTAACAAAACAGTGTAGTAACATAAGGTAATTTGTCGTTACTTTGTGATACTAAAATATAGCAGACATAGGTAAGGAGAAAGTATGAGAATGGCATTATGTGTGTGTGTGTAACTAACATTTGTGATGATGCTATTTTCCTTCTATGATGGTGTGAAGCAGATATTGATTGGATTCCGTCTTATATCACAGTTGATGTGGCAGTCACTTCCATCGCTATTAAAGTGATAGGTACATTTCTGTTATTAATTGTGTTTTCAACATTTATATCATAAAAACCATGTAATTCTCACCACGGTTTCATTTTAAAGTGATTGTAAAGATGCAATTTTAATACTTTCTTCACCAGACATGTGAGTAATATGCAACTTATATTATTGCACTGAGATCCACTTCAATATATATATATATATATTTTTAAAATTTTGCTGGCCTTATCTATTATTTAAAACACATTGTAGGGAAGGAGGGAATGGCTGAATGCTGTTGATTATGGTTGCCAATTAAATGTGTAGCATGATATTTTATTGGAAAAGCATTTATTGAATTTATGCAACATTTTTTTTGTTCGTTTGAGAAGAGAGAAGTTTAAAAGGTGCAGAGCTGTTGCTTTTTGTAATACTGTTATGACTATTCTATAATTTGTGGAGTGTAACCACCATATTGAAGCAGATCTATACCTTTGCACAGATACTTAATGAATCTCTTTTGCTTGCTTTTCCTTTTTGTTCATTGCTAATTATTTACAGTTTAGAGAATATGGGTAAGTATTCAGTATTACTAAATACATCACCAGTAGAGTTGTCTGGCAAGATTCTTTTTTCTTGTAAAACAAATGAGTTTATCCAGACAAAGAGAGAAAAAAATTTTTTTTAGGAAAAGTGGCTTAATCCAGACTACAAGTCTACTAAACAGAACAAATTCTACCTCAGATACAGATCCCTGCTATATAAATTTGGTACCATACCTGGTCCAGATTTTTCCATAAAATCTGCAGCTATCAATTCAGTTATTTTGTGGTTGATCTTGGTTATTTGGCTCGTAATTTCCTATCAAGACACCTTTGTATATGTTCAGTAAGTTTACTTATATCTAGGCTCTCTGGACCACAGAGAGCAACTGTAGTCCATTGCGCATCTTCTAAGTTGTAGCAGGTTATATGGTATTTGTGGTCTCTTTGCTGCAAGATATGGTAATTATAGTTAAGGATCAATATCAAACAGGAGGATATTTATTGCAAGGATGGATATTTACCTGTGAATGCAAGATTTGTCTTACCCCTGTAATGTACGCCATGCCATTGCTTTAAATTCATGATGCTTAGTAGTTAAAAACTTAGTCGACTTCCTCCAGTCCACATGTGTTCACAGCATTGTAAATTGACTCCTTTGTGAAGGCTACAAGCTGTCAGTTTGTTTCCCTGATGGCCTTTATTCACATTTTTATCTGCGGTTTCTGTCAGGCAACCTGCCTATTGTACCCAAGTCTGTACAGGAGCCATTACAAGCTAGTGTTGGAACTGCAACATCTGAAAAGGATTGTTGGTGAGTGACACTGCAAATTTTTCAGGCAACAGCCATTATATGCCTGCAATGATAGTAGCAGAACATCTGGGACAGAAAAGATATCAATGGCAATGTAGCATGTGGACTGACTGGCTAACTGACCGCAGGTAAATAGGGAATTATCTTAGCTACTGACATCATACTCCCTATAAAACTGTCCACCTACCTGAGTGGCCTGTTTTAAAGACAGATTTACTGTGGGGGTGTTGAATTATTATGGCAAGAATGTGTAGATTTGAGGATTTTCTGTTACAAGATGAGTTGGTGCTTTGCTTTTGAAGTATTGGCAGCTACCATATTTCTATAGTACCAATTAATTGGAAGACCCTCATCTTCTTTGTGCCTTGCCTACTTTTACTTCATCCTCTTCAAGTCTGATAAAAAAATTATTGGTGAGGGGTTCAGCTTGTAGTGACTTCATTACCATTTGTCAGTTAGTCACCCCTTCTAAATGTGGCAAATGCTGCTTCATATAAATTTACAGACTACATGATGCTGCTGCTGCTGTTGATGGTATTAAACTCGGCTAAATAATTAGATCAGTGTCTTGTGCTTTTATTTTATTAGGTTTCAGTCAGATTGTAAAAGTATTTCCCTAATTTCATGCAGTGGAAATATGCAGTTGCGTCATGGCCTATAAAATCAAATGCCATAAGGCAATTATTTACTGGAATGAATGTAGCTTTTACATTAAGTAAGACTCATCTCCTCAATCATGGCATTAACTGCCTGACATTTGACTTACCATGTGTGTGAGGTTTAGGGTTAGTAGTTCGAAATTTGACTGCACTCCATTAAAATGAGAAATGTTGCATTGATTTGAAAGTAATGCTGATAATGATGATCCATGTATGGTGGTTGTAAGTAATCCAATTATTGTAGTAAAGCTAAAAAAGAAAATTGGTTTAACTTGATTTGGTTTTAGCTAGAGCATTTATGCAGATTTAGAAGTTCACTGTTACAGATAGTTTCCAAGAAATAGGCCATTTGAAGGAAGTTAACAGATGTATAAGCTAATTGATCAACCTGATCCAGTGCGCATACACCTGCATGTATCTACTTTCTTATCTTCACAGAAAAGAGATGTTCCTGATTACCTTTGCGGTCGCATCAGTTTTGAACTAATGCGAGAACCAGTCATAACACCAAGCGGTATTACATACGACAGAAAAGATGTTGTTGAGCATCTACATGTGAGTTTCCACATTTTTTCTTTGTTTTAAAAAAATGTTCTTTACTTAGCAAACTTTCTTGGTCATTTGGCTGAATGGCATCTAGTTTTTTTTTAAATTTATTTAATTTGTATGATGATAGCTCTGCTTTCCTCAACTTTGTAGGGAAAAACAACAACAAAAAACCCAAGATGCTCCAGAATTCTGTAATGCTTTTGTCTAGTTTTTAAAATTTTTCATCTAAAGTCATTTTGAAGAAAATACTTTTGAACAAACAGTTTACATTAGAGTCTCCCTGAAAGACCTTCTTACCTGGATGGTTGTTACTTTATTTTTTCGCTATGATTGATGGACTAAGTCTTCCATTACACATTACAGTTGTTTCAAAACATATTCTGCTGCATACACATTATCTTTCCTGAGCAGATGACTGCTTACCTTCCTAATTTTAGACAGTTGGTTTCTCTTAAAGATGGTATTAACTCAATTTAACCCAGCCTCACCTGTATATTTTTTGTTTTCAGCCAATCGAGTATTAGCAATGTCGTTAAGCATCATTAAAATCCGCCATCTTTTAATAGCCTTTTTTTCTCTATTGGGGAAAATGAATGAAAAAAAAAAAAACTTATGCAAGGTTAAAAAACAATTCCAAACTTTATGGTATTTATTGTATCTTAGATTATTTATATCTTTTAACAATTACTTTCCTGATATTCTAACCTGTTCTCAGCCTTTTCCTAATCATAGTCGCTATTTCATTTGCTAAAGGTTCTGTGACCACCCTTTCACATAGTGCCTATCTGTGTACGCCTCCTAGCTGCAGCTTGTGACATCTACCCACTAAGAGACAACCCTGAGTAACCTTGAAACAGAATCACCCTTGAACTCTTTATATATTGCGCTACATTCATAAAGGTTCTTGTATTGTGTGAAGTCTGTAGTTTGTTTTTGAGTGTTCTTGGCATAATTTGAAAAATGGAGAGATTTGTGGCAGAAAGAACTTGTATCGGATGAGAGCAGTTCCTCAAGAATGCTAAAAGGAAGAAAATATGAAATCTTAATGTTGTTGTTTTTTTTTGCCTATAATTCCATAATTTTTTTTTTTTATTATTCTTTGTGAACTCCTCAGTTATTATCTGTGACCCCCTTCCCCAGGAGAGTCAACTCACAGGTTTGGAACTAATGTTATAATCTATCCTTGGTTTTTACCTATTTTTACACATTTTAGATCATTTTCTTAAAATAAAAAAAGATTAGATGGCATTTTTTAACTTAGGGGATGTTAGGTCATTTATATAGCATTCTCTTTGAATTTATATTAATTCATGTCCATTTCCTTTTCTTTGTTTTGATCCGATAACTGGCAGCTATACTTAGCTGTTCCATCTTGCCATTTGTATTTCATTTTAATCCCGATTTAACTGAATTTTGACATTGGTTTCTATCCTATCAAAAGATTTTTGCCTTTTAAATCATGTGTATAAAAATTACGTAGCATATTTATCCATGTTTAATGTAGGATTTTGTAAAAAAATTTTCCTTCGGGTGATAGAGTGTTCAACATTTCAGTACTATATGTATATATAATTTACTTAATTTCATTTTGGTTGTTGATACATGAAAAGTCACTTAATGTTAACTGTCAAACACAGCAGGTTAATAAAAATACACTTAGATGAGGTTTGAAGACATTTTAGGTGAAATGTATTTGATCATGAAAAACAAAAAGATCAGTATTCCAGATATATGTGCCTGGATATTGATTGACTATCAAACTAATTCAAAAACTGCCAAGTTGTTTATTGGGTCTCAGTGATTCCATCTTTTTGATCAGCTGATATCATAGCAGTTAAAATATCCTTTTCTTTTCATCTTCTTAAATTGGAAGTGAGTTAAATTGTCAATGCTAAATGTATATGTGCAAAAAAACATTCTCTGTAAAGGGACGAGTGAGTGAAACAGAATAGAAAGGGTCTTATGTTCGCATATTTACATGAGAAACGATAACTTTCTGCCACATTGTTTCAGCCTACCTTTTTTCTTTGCTACGGTATGTTTCTTATTTTTCTTTCATACCATGATAGAGCAGCTTAAAAATGCTACTGGGTCAGAGAGCCCCAAGCTCTGCACTTATCGCCGCCCTGTTTATCTTCTTTTAGTCTTGTCTGACTGCACATCAGCTTTGGAAATCGATAAGTCACGTGATGGCCCCTGTCATCCTGGTCTCTCAATTTCAGTTACAAAAAAAATTCTATTTCTTGGGGGAAATTCATCAAGTTACAGTTACCAAGGGATGTAATTGATGGCTTAATTAAAATATCTCCCTCACTGATGAATTTTTCTGATATATAATTGTGGCTTTATTTGAAAAGTTAATCTTATTTGCTCGGTATGTGTGATTTTTTTTCCCTCCTTGCGTTTTGTTGATAAATTATAACAAAGGCGGCCATGGATGGATTTTGACATCTCTCTCTTTTTTATCAGCATTGCACAAATTCGTTTTCCATCATTTGGTTTCCAGCTCTGAACATTATGATTTAATAAAGAATTCTCTTTGGTTTCTATAGTCTAATGTGTACAAAGTCTTTTTTTTATATTTCTAATGTAACTCTCTCGTGCTCCTTTTTATTAATAACATACAGTTCTGTCAGCATTGCTGCTAAGAGAGTTATATTGTTAACAATCGAGTGTTATTGATTACTGTAACACAACCATTCATTACAGGCTGGGAAAAACATGCCTGCTTATAAAATTCTTTTAAAATTACCATTGCCAGGTTATCATTAATGTTTCCAAAACTGATTGCTGAGGCACAGTGCCATAGAATACTATGATGGATTGCTTGCACTGTAATCTGCAGTTTGTAAGTTATGTATCTTCTAGGATAGTAAACTTTCTGGATTCCTTGTCTGATTTAAAGAAATGTCAACCAACTTTGACAAACCAGTGAAAAACTGAACAGCTTGTTTAGAAAAATATCTGTTATTGCCCTATTTCTGTTGTTGTTTACCAGCAACGTAGAAACCAGAAATTCTGTTTCGTTAGGATCTTGTAATGTTCCGTTGCATAAGTGCTGTGTGTTTGCTCATCTGTACCTGTTGTGGCTGCTGCTCAGAAATGGGATGGGAAATGGTGGGGGTGTTGGTTGACGGGGCAGACGGAGATTAAAACCATTTCACACGCACACGTTACCATTTGATTGATTGCTCAGTGATTCTGTCACCTATTTGGTGGCCATGTTCAACGTGTTTGTCCCAACACAAAGCTCTGTCGCATCTGCTCCATCATTGCTCAGACTTCTAAGGGAATGGACCTCCCCTGCTGTTGCATTTCCTATCTTCAATAAGTAACAACCAGTAACTTTCTGATCTTTTGTCCACCAAGACAGAATGTTAAAACTGAAAGTACATTTATTTTTGTGGCTGAGATTTTTTCACAAAATTGAATCCCCATAGATTTTTTTTTTGAAGAAGAAGACATCATTGATACTGGCATAAGCATGCAGGCATTGACCAAACAATAGATTGATGCCTGTTGTAACATGTAATTTAAATTTATGGTAATAAATTATGGGTCAGACACCTTGGAATTATTTTTTTAGCAATAATAGCCACAGTTACCTCCACTTGCAAATAATATGCCCAAGAAAATTAATTCCTATGGAAAAATGAATAAAATTCATGAAATCATAACCCCCAAAATTTTTCCCACATGTACTCAAGAAAAATCTTCTCTAGAGAGTATACTGCAACATTCTTTTCTTCTTTCTTTAGATATTAATATGTGTAAGGGAATTTATTGTGCAAGTAACCTTTGCCAAACATTTTGAATTTGTGTTTTAAAGGAATGTGTACCTGCTTGCTGCATTATTTCTGATTTTTTAAAGGTCTATCAGGACCTTGGTACTTCATTTCTGTATCTGTTCTCTCTTCAAAAGTTTTGCCAAAAACCATTTTCTTCTTTTCAAAAACAATGCCACCATTTGGACAATTTGGTGGGAGGGATTGCCTGTTTATGTGATTTCTTGTGTAATCCCTGTGATGCTAGAATGTGTAGTCCATTTACAAGTACGTAAAAATACTGGAGCTCCCAGTTACTAAATATACAGGGTACGGCAAAAGTACTTCCCCCCACATGATAGATTTTAAAAGAATTACTGATCATCTCAAATTCAATAACCCAGAATCAGTAGCTTTAAACAGCATGAAGTTGTCATTTTCTTTCTCTTTTCTACAAGGATACTGCAGAATTATGGCAGTCACTCCACATCAGCTTATAGCCTACAAAATTTAATCATATAAGTTGATTAAAAGTTTTTCTTTTTACCTGACAGTTTCTCCACCTTTCACAGTGACAAACAAAACATTCTTTGATAGTGAAATTGTCTTTAACAGAGAGCTGAATCCCAGTTCATTGGTCCCAACCTCCTAATGGAGCAAGACTTTTACCTCATCTTGTGCGTGCGGAGGGGTGGGGCATTGAAATGAAAATTGACCACACCAGTATGGTTATGCTGTTTCCATCTCACTTTTTTTTTCATGTCCCTGGTATGTTATTCTTGTCCCAAAAGATGGATTTACACTTTTTGTACGAGGACATCTGGTCTCTCGGCGCTAAGACATGCTCTGTCCAGAAGCCCACAGATGATGGCAGCAGTGTACCCCTGACACTGTGTTTGGATGAACACTGGTGCAGGCTGTTTGAATACCTGCCATGCTCTCCAGACCTCACTCGATTTTTCCTGGTGGGATGTGTTGAAGTATGGGGTGTACGCCACGAAATCAGCTACAACAGAGCATTGCTTCAGCAGCCATTTCTGTGAAGATGCTATGTTGCCAACGGTAGACATTTTGAACACTTATTAAGGTTTTTGTTTTATTTATAAAGCAAGAATTCTATCTAGAAATATGTCTTTGTTTACTAGGCAATAGAAAAAAGTGTATACATCTTTCTTATAGATGTGCATATGTGTGTGTTGTGGTACTCGTGTGTATGTACATACAAAAATCAAAATTTTTTGTACCCACTAGATCAGGGGTTAGTAATACAGTAAAACCTTGATTTAACAGACTAATAGGGAGGAAGGGGTGTCCATTAATGCCAGGAGTCTGTTAAATCTGGACATGCACAAAAAGCACCCATGCAAAAAGTTTTTTGCACTGCTCAACACAGACTTTTGTAAAAAAAACGTGTCACTGACTGTGAACAGTAAATATTCACGAAACAACCAGTGTAAACAGTTAATAATTATTTTTTTTTTTTTAGCTTTAAAAAAAAAGGTTTTAGAATTTACCCATAACAGGCAGAATTCTGATGGCAGTTTAAATTTATATTAATTTAATGTAGACTTTAGTCATGCAAGAGACATGTCAACCTGATGAAAAGACTGCAAAGATTAAGTAAATGGAGGAAGCAGTGTAAAGGCAGTGGGAGACAAACTGATTGGGTTTCCTCCTTTCTTTCTTTCCCCCTGATTAAAGAAAAGAAAAGAATAATAGTTACCATAACAAGTGGCTGTTTACCAAAAGGAAATCAATTTTAAGGCAAGCATTCCCTGATTTGCTAGATCCTTTGAACAGAATGGTTTGTTTTCCCAAATCCACTTTGTAATCTATGGAAATAAATCAGCGTCTGAGACGTCACTGCTTATTCAGGGTACGGTATGTCACTGCCATTTTGCCTAATATTAATAAAGCAAGTTTAGGCATTAATCGGTGCTGTTACTGATGCAATCTACTACCGCTATAAAAAGAACTGTATTTTACAAGAAGCCATTTCAGGGTCCATACAAAGTAGCTCAGGGAAAAGAAATGCCTACTGTTTTGAATTTTTCAAATACCCTATCAGTACCAACCTACACTTCTGGTTTAGCCAGTTTGTAATTATGGCTCATAGTATTTTTTCCATGTAGATAGCTGAACAAATTCGCTGTTGCCCACATGGTTAAAATACTTGATTATTTTTTAAACCTTATTCAGATCTCTTCAGTCATCTAACACCAAAACTGGTTAATCTTAATAATTTTAAATGTTGTGTGAGATCTTAAGTAAGCCTGGATGACTTTCTGTATCCTCATATAAAAGAACTGTGAACTTTGTCAAACTGGCAGGTTTGATAGTTTATTTGGTGAATCTATGATCCTTATTTATACACCTGCTGCTGCTTTTCTATTTTTTTTTTCTGATGTAGTGGTTCTCCGCTCTGGTTCCATTTTTTCTGACCAAAATATTGCTGCTTTAATGACACGGTTTCTTTCAGAGAGTTGGTCATTTTGACCCTGTGACACGGACTACCTTAACAGAGGACCACCTGACACCAAATCTTGCCATGAAGGAAGTGATTGATGCCTTTCTGGAAGAAAATCCCTGGGCAGAAGACTACTGACTAACAATTTTGAAATGTTTATACCTATCTGATTAATGTATGTACCAGGAGACTGATGTACAAGATGCAGAGAGTGTATTTTTACTAGTAACATTTTCTCTTCAACTTGACTCAAGCTGTATCACTTTTTCTTGAAAAAAGAAACTGTTTAATTTGCTCTGTTATCACTCATTGTTGATTATAACCAATCAGACATGTGTTGGTTAGATACTAAAAATGGACACAAGGAATCTGGTGGATGTTTTGGATCTTATCGATCAAAACGCTGATTTACTAGTTAATCATTGGCCCAGTCTAGTCAGGCGTTTGATTTCAAGCAAGAATGGATACATCAAACAGTACATCATCTGGGAATTTAAAAAAAACAACAACAAAAAAGTTGTCCTGCAAGGTTGGTTTTCCATTTTATGACATTCCATATCTGTTTCCTTAGCAGTGGTTAAGAGAAAGTATCCACTAATTTGTGTTACTTTATTGACTGCAGAATATGTGTGGCAGGGGTGCACTACAGTTTTGTAGCTAGAGAAATTTAGCGTGTGAAAAGAATCCAAGACAGTACATGTGTACAATGAAAGAAAGACTCTTTCTTTTGTATCTATTAGTTCTGCTAATACTGACAAGAAAAGCCAACTTGGTCTGACTGCACAGCTGTGTCCTTGCTTAGCTGCAGAAAATTGTTGGTAACATATCACATACTCATTCTCTCCAATCATTTTGTTTGGACTGCCATAAAAGCAGGCTTTTGTTTGCTTGATTTTTGAATGAACAAAGAATAATTAATTCAAGAACCTCTAAGATATCAAAGAAATATGAATTATATCTTTTTTTTTTCTTTTTCATCTTTACTATCACTGTTTCGTTTTGTAAGCTGCCTGGCTACAAGGCCCTGAATAGCTGATTTGTGGATATTTTTAAAAAATGGATTCAGTTTCTACTAATTGAATAAAGGCTTCAATTCAGTATTCTCTCTTTTAACCTTGACCTTGTGTTTCTGTGAGATCCATTATCAAATTTGTTTGTTCACATACTGGTTGATTTAGAGAAAGAACTAAAAGCCTGAAGAATCTGAACTTGCTTATTTCCCTAGTAAACTCTAAAAATGACTGCTAAAAGAAAAATGAATACGTGAAGAAGTGGATTTATAAGTGTAAGATATTGGTCTGTTTTAGGTTAAGACTTTATTGTTTAGGTTTATACCACGTGCACAAATACAGTGATCTGAAATGCCTCCATTTCAGGGCTTTCTTCTTATCTGTTTTCTCAGATCCTGTCTAATACAAAAATAACATCTTTTGCTGCTAGAGTTCTTTTCGGTTAGAAAGAATATTTTACACACGTTCACAGACTCTCATCCCAACTTGAAAATAGTGAATTCAGATACCGGGTGCATCTTTACCATGTTCTGATATTTTCTTTGTGGGTAGTACCGATGTCACCACCAATAGCTTCAAAGATTAGCCTGGGTTTTAAAATTTAAAAAGTTTTCCCATAAATAGTCCTTTTAGTTTCTCCCGTTACTGCGGACTTTTCCCAGCACTTTAGCGTCATTTCAAAGGGAGAACGAATCCAACATTCCTCATTACCTGCAGAATTTCTTAAAATTTCCTGAGGTTATTCCTAAATATCAGCTAGGCTGAACAAATTCCAATTTGTAATAAATCAGAAGCGATCTAATGTTACTAAACTGCAACATCAGCCAAAATGTCTTCTTTTATCCAGCAGTTCTCTACCACCACCTGACCCTGTCGCAGCATTAACTACTGCTGGAATCTGCTGTTCTGGCCCTATGCACCCCCCCATAAAACAGGAATATATAGTATTTATTGTACTTAGACCATCGCCAAGTTAAAACTTACAATTTATTTATATTTATTTATGGTATTTAAACTACACAATGTGCTGAGATCGTACGATCCAAAAGCACTTGTTGGCTGAGTGTAAGCACAAATACGTTTCTAGAATAGAATAGCTCTCAGCTACAGACAAAATCCATTCAGTAAAAAAAAGTGCACATATTTCCCTAATAGGATGCACCTTGTGGCCATTATAAGTGATTTAGTTCAAAACCTATTCTGTAGGCTTCACTTTGCATCTGCCACCAGCACCACTAATTTAGCATATGAGAGTTTGCTTGGAACTTGCTTTCCAGTCTAATCCTGCCACTAACTCTGCACTGATTACAATACAAAATCAGCTACAGTGTTCCAGAATCTAATTATTGTACCATTGAGAGTTCTGCAGATCCACCCACTTTTCAATATAAAGACTTTGATTGCATTAATTTCTTCACATTATTGTGTCCATTTCTCTGGGTATCATATCTGGCTGGTTCACGGTGAGTCCACTGTCCGGCAGGCCATTGATCTACCAAGCACTAACGCTTTGCTTTGCTTAGAAGCTGCAAACAGTTTTCATCTGGTTATCCTCTAGTCGCATCATTACCCTCAGCAGACTGACATTTAAAAACTAGGTAAACAGCTATAAAGTTCGCATGTCAAAGGGTCTTTCTACCACTATTTCCTTTTCTGCTTTAATTATAAAAGCTTTATCTACTTTGTCTGCTGTTTGCAGTGGCTGCCATTTCATACGGAGATTAAATTGGTACTTTTAATCTCCAAAACAAACTAAAATGTTATTTAATATTGGAGATATACACAACCACATTCTACTTGTCTTTCTTTTTGGAGCTGTGCACTGTTCATGTAACCCCTGCCTAGCTCAAATGATAGTTTTGCTAGGAAATAACCAGGTAAGACAAACTACAGACACAATTAAATAGCATTGACCAGGTGCCTTTACATTATGAATAGCCAAATGATTTAAAGAAAGAAAGAAAAGGCTTGTATGGATCAGCAAAGTGAAAGTAAAAAGAGATTAAAGGATAAATTAATTGCAATTTATTACTTTAGGAAATTAAATTTTGCTAAAAAATATTTAGTTAACTTTAATGTTTGCCAAGATTTCACCAAAGAATCTAATAAAGGTTTGTTGTTTGTTAGAATAAAATCTATTCATCTCTTATTAGTCTGTGTGGAGGAGAAAGTCAAGGTTTGTTAAAGAATGGTACATCAAAAAAAGGTTGGTGGAATATATCTTATTTTCCAATAGAACTGATTTTTAATTGGTAGGAATGAAACAGCTGGAGCTGTATTGACCTGTGGTCCTGAAAATTGTGCTTATAAATTATACAAAGAAAATGTTTTGTGGACATGCAAAGTTAATAAAATGTGTAGGTTAGGTGCTAAGTCACCAATACAAAATAAGAAAGTTCATCAGTTGCTCACACTAGCTCAACAAAGATGATGTTTGGAAAATGTACTCTGTTAGCAAATAACGCGGACTGGAATCCCAAGAGAATTCATTCAGTGATTGTCCCCACATTTGAACAGTCTGCTAAACATCCATGATCAAAATAACTTGTGACTTGGACAAAAGCTTTCAAAGGTAGTGAGCCAATTATTATCAGAACAGCTCTAACTGGCTTTTAAAAGTATTACTCTGCTGAAAGGTAAAAGACAAGAATTAATCCACTTTGGTATACATTACAAAGTTTATGGAACATTAATACTTTTAAAACGGTTGAATCATTGTCTAGTTATAATGTACAGAAAACTGCCTAATTAATTTTTTTTTCCCACTTTACTGTCATCTGGTTTAACATTCTAATTTTTAACTAAGATTTTGTTTAAATGTTGATGTCTCCTTGGAGAAACGTATTTATTGATAACTGACGTTTGCTTTAGATTTACAAGCTTTCTGATTCATGAAAATGTTGTGCTTTCACACTTTAGAAAGATACCAGCTACTGGTACTTACATTAACTATGATCTGGTAAGCACTAGCAACGTGTATTAAAAATTAACAGAATGACAGTTTGAAAATTATTGAAGATTCATAATTTTACAGTTTATCTTTTGAAATCTAAGTAGTTATCTGTATGACCACCTCTTGCTATGGTTTATGCATAAAGTCTACAGCTCATGAACTGATAATATCCTGGTTGTAGGGATGTTGTCAAAAGCTGCTGATATGTCCATATGCTATGATGTTATAGTGGAGAAGATGATTCCCTAGCTGATCCCAACCGTATTTAATATATTGAGAGAGTTAAGATTATTTCTCTGCTTAGTCAAGCATACTGACATTTTTATGCCTTAAGAAAGTTTCCATCAGACATGCTGTGTGAAGGAAGCAATATCCTGTTAGAATGTAAAGCATAGCCAAACGTCACTGTAGAAAAGGAAGGTGAACTGGAAGAATATTGTCTTCATCTCACTGAGCTTTAGACTGAAAAATTTAGTTTCTGCAGCACCCCTTACTATAATGCTGCCACCAACAAATCTGCCATGCTCTCTGCTGCATCAGCTAGTCCATTTCTCCAGTGGACAGAAACAAACCTAGATACCACCATCACAAATGTCGATTTTTCTGACAAAAAGAACATCAGTTTAAAATAGACAATGTTGAGCATACATCTAAGCAAAAGTCTGATGTGCATGATGATACAGTTTAGTCAGGAATGGATTGTAGGTCTCTCTCTCACATTGTGTTGTTTGATCTGAGCCTTCTGATGATGGAGAGTGTACATTAGCACACCTTATGTTCTTACACTCGATGATGCACTTCCAGTAGAGCTTTGAAAACAATTATAGCCAATCAATTTATGCCATTTTTTGCATGCAAGAAATCTACAGCTGTTCTTAGTAACATCTTTGTGCTAAATGGTTCTCTCTGCACGCCCAGTGATATCAAGTTTTGTTGAACTTTGGTTAGAGATTTAACATTATAGCAAATATATACGGTAAATTTATTATCATCATATTTCTTGCAGAGTTTTGTTTTCAGTTTGAGTGTAAAATACTACCACCAGACTAAGGGCAAATGTATGATATCTTAGAATTATTATTTGGTTCCAAATGAATGAGCAATAGCAGGCATTTAAATTAACAGGGTCTGTAAAATGCAATCAAAGCAGATGCTTTCAATCTAGAATATTCATGAAACAGGCTTGATAGGTCTGCCAGTGATTAGAGCATCTAGCAGACAATTATATTCCCTTGCACTTACAGGAAGATTGCAGTTACTTGACTTTAAACCCAGATCTTTTAGCATGATGAATGTATCAACTGCTTGGTCAGTAGCCCTTCCATGTACATGAACATTTACAGTGGCGTTTCTCAGCTAGAATTACCAGACAACCCAGCTGCCCTGGTATTTGGTAAAATCCCGGTTTCCTGGGTTTATTCAAGTGGGTTACCATTATTGTGATGCCATGCATGCAGCTGATACCAGAAATTGGACAGGACAAGCAAGTCCATTCTTACAGTTGTAGAGAGTGGGGTTATTTGTCCCCTATAGGATTTCAATTTAACTTTGTACAGTCAGATGAGGATTTTATTGATCGTAATCTGGCTCTTTTGTGCGTTATACTCCATAACAAATAAAAGAATTCATAATCCAGGCAATATATATGCTTCTCCGACACCGTGAGGACTCCAGAGCAAAAAAAAAATGTCAGTCGGTTTAGCACAGACAGCTCATGACCCCCCCTCTCCCATGGAAACACTGATCTACAACTTTAACGCACCTGATGAGGTTGCATATTGCCATGGTAACTGCTAACAAGTGTTGCCATTATACCTGATGAGGCCTAGCAGTTCTGACTTCAGCAGGGACTGGAAAGTTCCTATGAGAACTTTGTTTAGCTTTAGAAGAAAAGTGATGTGCCCAGAGTAAACCCTTGCTGTAGGAAGTTCACCAAACCAAGCTGGTTCTCGGTGGACCTTCAGCCATAGCAGGCTGGTACACTTTGGCCTCTCATGTTGCTTAGTCCGAGTTTGACACCAACTGCTTTCATATCACCAGTTTGTGATAAGGTTACTGAAGATGCTAATCTGATGAAATTATTTAGTTTGGAAATTGTCGAGTGTATATGTTACAATAAGATCCCTGAACATTTTAGTAATTTCATGAAAACCCCATTTTGGTCAGGGATTTCATGAAATCCCTAAAATCTTCAGATATTTCATGAATTCACTAAATATAATCACCAGTGATTTCATTAATTTACTAGTGAGATAAACTTGTAGTGATAGATTAACTTTCCTTATCTTGGGGCAACAGGACACTTGGAAAAGGAGTGGTCAAATTTGAAAACTGAGCAAAAAATAAAATGTGTACGGTATAGAATTTCTATTACAATTTCATGTTCTGACAGGTAGAGACTGCGCTAGTGGGCTATAGCCTATCTTGGATACAGGTTACATTAGAATGGTTAGATCATGATGCCACTTTGTCTGACACTTCCTGCATCTTATGCAACACACTTTAACACCTAGCATCTGCCAGTTCCTGCTTTATCTAATTTGATGATTACTTACAACCACCTTGGCACGAGATCATGGCTTGAATGAACCAGTGTAGGTATCGAGCATCGAAGCTGGCTTGAACGTTGGCTGTAAGTAGTGTGAACAACTGGTAATTTTCACACAAACTTGACCATGTTACCAGTGGAGAAAGAAGCAGTTTTTAGAGAGCTCTTTGCCATTTATGAGGAGTGCAAGAAGTATCTGATACCCACGTCGAAGTACTACACCATGATCAGCGACTTGAAGATAGCTTCAGAAGACACACATACAAAGATAAGAGACAGTTACTATTTACTCTCAAAATTTGAGGTATTGTTGTGTGGAGATGTTGAGAAACTTATGAAGAAGAGAGGGGACTCCAGTGAACCACCTCTCTACTACGTGAACATCGAGGATACGTTTGACATCATCAAGAGAGCCCATCTTTTCGCTGGCCATGGTGGGTGTGACCACATGCTTAAAGAACTTCAAAAAAGTATGCTAACGTCACAATGAAATCCGTAAAACTTTTCAAGTCTCTCTGCGAGGATGAAGGGCGTTGTAGTGCAACCTATCCTAACCAAAGATTTTGCTTCCAGAAGTCAAGTTGACCTCATTGACATGCAGTCGATGGCACATATGAACCATAAATGGATAATGGTTTATCAAGACCATCTGACCAACATGCAGCTGAGGTTGCTTACCAGCTGATGGATGTTTTTCTGTTGTTTGGTACACCTACAATTCTCCAGTCTGATAATGGTTCAGAGTTCATGGCAAATGTCATCACCAAACTGAAGCAGCTTTGGCCAGAAATGAAACTCGTTCATGGCAAACACCATCATCCACAGAGTCAAGGCACAGTGGAATGTGCTAATGGTGACATAAAGGACATGCTGGTTGCGTGGTTGTCTGACAATAATTCCAAAGACTGGACTATTGGAATCAAGTTTGTTCAATTTCAGAATTCTTCCAATCATTCTGGAATCAAGTGTTCACCCTATTCAGCCATGTTTGGCAGTGAAGCTAGAATTGGTCTTACATCTTCATCACTCCCAAATGAATTAATGTTTAGCATAGAGAGTGAAGTCGACCTGTGTGTGGTGTTTGAAGACAACACTGACGGTGAAGCAGCCACGTCATCTGGTGACACCAAAAGCATTGATGGCCATACCATGCAAATTACACAGTGCCGACATGAAGCGTCCATTGCCCAAACAGAACAGGCCAAGAGGATGGTGAAAAGAAGTCATGTTGATCTCGAAGCGGGAGTCATAGGTGACAATGTTGCAGTTCCTATTCCCGTTGTAGAAAGAGGCAGATGTGATGCACGAAACATTCTAGGAGTTGTGGTGAACAAGACTGACAATGATCAGTACAAAATCGCAGTAAAAGGGGGTTTACTTAAAGGCATTACTCAAGAAATCAGTTTGACCTATGCCCTCAACGTCTCTTAGGTATGGCAGATGTCTGTCTCTCTTCGTGAAGCTGTCAGGCGAGTCTGCAAATGCAGTGGTACCAAGCATTGCAAAACAAATCACTGCAAGTGCTTCAAGGCAAAGTTAAAGTGCAACTCTAGATTCCACCACCAGTGTCAACTGTTGCATTACAAAAACATTTCTATTCTGTGTACTAGATTTGATTCGGTCGTCGAATAAAGAAATTAAATAAAAATTAAATTATTATTATTATTATTATATCATTTGATTCGGGTTGAATGAAGAATTTCACTTTACAATGTTTTGTTATCTGTAGAACATGTCATCACAAGTAATTCAGGGACTTCACGAAATCCCCAGTTTCACAATTTTACTGTAACATATATACTTGTATATCCTTTTTTTTAAAGAGATGCAATATCATTTTTAGTCAACAAATACTATTTCCAAAGAGGCAGTTTCTCTCCAGATTTTGCAAAAGTCTACTTGAAGCAAACTTTGTGGTAATCGTCCTCTGTAATTGACTTTAAAATATTTTTTAAAAAATTAGAATAGGTTCTCAGCATTTCTAATCTCTCAAGCAGTAAACATTGCATTCTGGACTAAATAAAATCAGGTTTACCTGGTTTAATTTTAATTTTTAAAATTCTCCATGAAATTTTTCCTGATGATATGTTGAATTAAAGGCACCGTACTTTGCTTTGTCAATACAGTCTCTCCTGCTTCTGTTCACATGTTAATTTTTATCTCTACTCATTATGCGTCACCTGTGCAGCTTTAAAAGTTTCAGTATACAATGAGGGTAAAATTCTCATTGTAAATTCAATCAGTTATTAAGTAACATCGTGAGAGTCTAGAATTTATCTTTGGTGCTGTCTGTAGGTTTGCAGCTGGTATGTACTATTTATGCTTTCTACACTCCTAACATTCCCTGGAGTTTGTGTGCATATTTACAGATGATGTCTTTGTTTACATATTCTGCCTTTACCATTTATGTTCAAGGTTATGTATGTCCTGTTGCTAAATGTCCTTATCATTGTCCATGTTAATGATCATCCATGGGAGTCTGTTAACAAGCCGATAATTGGCAATCCCATAATGATTGATGGCACATTGCTGATCATTTGTACTTTTGTTTGCTGTTACCAAGATGATGACTGCTGGCATTAATCCTCTGCAAGTGGATAACTGTTGCTATTCATCTTACCCCTGTTGGTAACTTTCTCTTAATCACTACACTGTACATGAAGTTTTGTAATGCAGTTGAAACTCTGTTTAAATAATTTTTTTTTAAATAAGAGTAAAAAAAAAAAAAATATTTTAGGATCTAAAAACAAATGTTAATTATAGATGAAATGTATGATCTAGCAATTAAAAATTTTAAAAATAACCTAATTGATAAATACAATTACATCTTTAAACAGGATTTTAAAAGTTATGCCATAAACTTAGCTTTTAATTTAATATTTTATTCCCATTTAAATAGTAAACTAATATTATGCATCAGGTTCTTTTTTTTTACCAGTAGCATACATATGACAAACTACTGTTTTTATACTCTGCCAGATTCACTGTGGCTTGTTGCTTGTTTGGGTAAGAAAACATTAAGCAGAGTCAAGTCAGTGCAGATGATGGACTCATTAATGGCATTTTGCCAGCACAACATTTTATTATTGTTTTCTCTTTAGTTCCTCTTGAAGAGGATTTCATTTTACATAGCTTATTTAGGTTGTGTGCAATTTCTGTAAGTCATCACATCAGAATAGTTTCATGTTGGCTGATAGAATGGCACAAGCTGTGACGTGAGACTGCATCATCTATTTTAGTCTCAATACTTATAATTTTTACATATTTTGTATTAAATTCACGAAAGAAGTGGAAAAATGCTGAATTAATGTTGTGTGAGAGATGCATTATTGTTGCTTTGAGCAAAGATGGAGTGAGCACATGAGAAGCTGCGTTCAGAGTGGATTAAAACAAGTTTACAGCAGCTCACTTCTGTTAGCATCACCACAGAACTGAAACAATACTGACCACCAAGAAGGGAGTGGCGGAAAGGCTACCACCAGACCACATCTGCTGAGAGCACTGAGAAGTTGAGGTTTTATCTTGACTGTCAATCAGCTAACATACACAAGACCCCTAGACAATGACACCCTTTTAACTATGACTCTATTGCTTGTGAAATTTAGAAAACAAAAAATAACTCCAATATTCTGTAATTAGCAAACCTACATCTTTTGCTTTCAAAAATGAATGGTTATTTATCACTAACAGTTTCCTGCTTTTAGTCTTGATACCTAGTTCTGCTACTAGCCTTTCAACAAAATATTGAATTTCTGAATCCTGTGACAAGCATACTTCTGAAAATGCCTTTTCCTCTTTAATGATGCATACAGTTGCTAATTTGTGCTCTGTGAATGCAAACCTGGGCTATACATATATATGTATAAATCTGTTAGAAGAGACGTGAAAACATAAAAGTCTAAAGCTGGCTGAACATTTATTGCAGTCTGTCTTCTGGCCAACATGGCTAAGGTAAGACTAAGACTGGTAATAATGCATAAACAAAAGCAGAAAGACAAAGCCGTGAAATTTAAGAATTATTAATAAGTGTGATTGGAGTAGCTTGATATCTTGCATTGGCATTGCAGAAGGATCTGATTATTTAACGCAGCCATTAGACAAATGAAAATTTCTTTTTGCCCAGAGTGGCAGCTGACTGAGTGCAGTGGATTAAAGGAAGCATCACCTGACACCAGCAACAGTGCTTTTCAACAATGTGCTGATGGTCATGCAAGAGTTTATTGTTGGCATGAGTCAGACAGATTTCTTGAAGGCAGTCTGGTGGTGTGGTTGGACGCACCATCTCTCACCAACCTCTTGCAAGATGTCTGTAGCTCTGTAATGGGTTGCTAATATCTCAACAAGTTTATTGTGCCCTATACCAACCATACACTCAAATCCTGAACAGCCCTGTGCCCCCCTGAGACACCACCAGACATCATACATTAAGAATTTTGTGGAAGTTTTTAACGATAATGATGGCTTTTTACTGGCTGGCAATCGTTAGTCAGCTCAGGATGAGATGCAACAAATGATACATGATCCTTAGCTTTGTTGATGACCAGAATAAAGTAATAAAGCCAATATTAGACATAACCTGTGTAAAACAATTCAGGAGCCAGCTTCTGAAATGGTCCAGCCTTCTTTTCATTAAACTTTACCAAATGCCAAAACTGTCTTCAACATCCATAAACATCTGTAATTGTACCGACAACAGTATTAACAACAAAATGTGGAAACCTAAATCATTTGCTTTCTATTTCTTATGGACTGCACGGATTTTACCACTCCTAGATAATATGTCAGTGGAAAGTTGTGATAACTTTATCTGTCGAGAGAATCTTTCGACAATCATTTTTTTAGTCTTAAACAATGAGAAGACAATCAACGATAGTTTTATGTCCCTCGCCATTTTGCTCTGTCTGCATCGTTTAACTTTGTGTGAGACAGACTTGACAGGGTCAGAAATAAGTGAGAAGACTTCATGATAAAGGTACTGGATCCAGATATTACCAGCTTTGTGGAATGCAGTAACACTCCTGACCCATGGGTTATGGATAAACCAAGTAATATAAATAAACAATTTGCTTAATAGAGCCAGAAAAGTAGTGTTAATGAAAGTACGAGGTGTAGTCAAAAAGTATCCGACCTTTGGCCAAAAAAACAAGTAATATTAAAAAACTCACCATTTTGATTTAGTCTCCTTCAAAGTATTCACCTTGAGAGTCTACACACTTCTGCCAGCGTTCCTGCCACTGCTGGAAATATTTCTGGAAATCACTTTTTGGGATGCTGTAGAGCTGTGCTGTCGAATTTTGCTTAATGTCCTCTGTTGACTCAAATCTTCTCCCTTTGTGTTTTTTTGAGCTTTGGGAATAGCCAAAAGTCACACAGAGCCAAGTCTGGGGAGTAGGAAGCCTGACGAACAAGTGGTGTGTTATGCTCGGTGAGGAATGCTTGGATGACATGGGCGGAATGAGCGGGTGCGTTGTCATGGTGGAGTTGCCAGTTTTTTGCTGCCCACAGGTCGGGTCGTTTTCGCTGCACAGCTTCACGAAGGTGATGAAGAACCCACATATAGTATTCTTTGTTAACTGTCTGACCTTGTGGTGCATATTCATGGTGCACAATACCGCTGTAGTAAAAAAAAACAGGTCATCATCAGTTTAACATTGCTGCACACCTGCCTTGCTTTCTTTGGTCTTGGCGACGATGGATGCTTCCATTGGGATGATTGCAATTTTGTTTCAGGGTCATAGCGGTACACCAATGTCTCATCGCCAGTGATGATAGTGTTCATGAAGTTTTGATCTTGGCTAGCACACTCCAGCATGTCCTGGGAGATTTCCTTTCTGTTTTCTTTCTGCTGGTCAGACAGCAACTTTGGTACGAATTTGGCTGACACCCTCCTCACGCACAAATCTTCTGTTATAATTGACTGAACTGACCCATGGCTGATTCCAACTTCGGCAACAATCTCCTCAATAGTCACATGACGGTCTTCATAGACTATTCCTCGAACCTTTGCAATAATTTCGTCGTTTCTGCTAGTCGATGGTCTGCCACAACATGGCTCACTTTCCACTGAGGTGCAGCCATCTTAGAACCGGTTGTACCACTCCTTTATTTGTTTTTCCCATAGCATCATCTCCAACGGCCTTCTGAATCTTCTCGATAGTCTGGGCTTGCGTATCACCAAGTTTTTGGCAGAATTTGATACAGTATCTTTGCTCAATGCGCTCAGTCATCTTGACTCAAAAAGAAAAATCGCACAGCACACTCTTCACATCCGTACCCAACGCGTCACTGTGGGCGACTGGCGCAACCTACAGACACGAAAATTTTTGCGCATGCTCAGGAAGGACGCGGCCACCTAATACCCATGCGGATTTTGCTCTCGCATTATTTTGTTCAAACAAATTCAAGGTCGGATACTTTTGACTACACCTTGTATGCACTTCTACTGAGATCCTACAGCTTAGATTAAATTCCCTCGCTATCTTATCTTGCCAGTTTGAAATTTTACTCATCACTAACTACTGTTATTTGTCATTAATCTGCTTCCAGTAGCTTCCTCTTTGGGAGCTACATGCTGTCCAAGAGGAGTTCTATAAAAAAATAATAATATTGATTTTAGATTTTATGTGATGCAAATAAGTTTATTAGATGAATTGCAAATAGACTAAAATGACAGTTATTTTGTATGGTGGCTAGAATAAAATTGTCCAGTTTCCATGAAACATCAGTTTGACTGTGTATAGGATACATCCATATGAATCTCAGTTCATTATCAATCCGATTCTCTCCAAACAATCCAACTGTGGAAAAAAACTGAAAACTAATTATCTTTTCTATGTAGAACATGTAATATCACAGATTCTCTGTTATTTAATCTTGTAAATAATAGCACCTATTATCTGGCATTCAACAGCTTCTGACACACAGTTTCCTACATTCTAAACATCTGTTGAGATGACATTTGATTAGTCTTTGTCTTATTTCTGTTGTATGGGTGGTGAGCAAGAGAATTTCGACAGTGAGCACAGGTATGTCTAGTAATGGCGCATAAGTCTTTCCAGGTCACTGCCATTACAGCAGCATTCCCCTCAGTAAAGTTGGCATTAATATTGGCTAAGGATCCATGAGAAGTGTCAATATCTTTGGCAGCATGTCACTAACCTCCCTCACCATACTCTGAAGGGCCTATAACACAACCTCAGTAAACAGAAAAATATCGCGGGATCCACCTGTTTTCAGCAAGGTGATCCTACACACTGGTTATATGCCTGCCAGATTTTCAATACATTCATACTAGAGATATGTGCATTTCCATCAAATGCATTTATTTATGATGTTGCCCAAATTAATAATGCAGGGTGCTAACACAATTTGGTACAAAAGAATGCTATTAATTTGCTTGGCTAGAAAAAAGTTGTTCGAGCATTGACATACAGAATTCTAAAGAAAACAAGGAAAGAAAGAGGTTATTTCATGTATCCATTTGTACCATAGCAAGTGTGGAAGCTCCCTATCAAGATATCAAGGTGTAGGATGCTAAAACTGTGGAGGGTATGGGACAGGCTTGAGAAAGAGAGTTTGTGTGACACCTGATACAACTGTCCCAAGAAATGAACTCGAATGTGGAACTTCCCATTATCAGAGGGATAAAACCAAATGTGCTGGAGGAAGCCTACATATTGGATTAAACCAAAAGAATAAAGGTAATCAACACCTGTTATCCAGAAGGTAGTTTCTCCTGCATGTCATCTTCACCTGTGAGCCAAAGAGCATGACATTTGAATTCATTTCCATCAGCAGTTTGTCAGTAGTATTGTGAAGGCCATTAGCTATGTTTAGATCCCAGTGATGAAACTGAAATCAGCCATACTGGATCATTTCTGGGGTGATTTAGATTGCATTTTACAGGATGACACTGCCTATTGCCACAGGACACAGAAGGAAGATGAGTCTCATTATAAGAAATTTATTGTTGTTCTAATATTAGGGAGATCATTACCTTGCAATTTTTTATTTCAGGTAAATGGCTACCTTTGAGAGACCATGACTCAGATTCAGACGTGGCCTGGGAACAGCCCCTGATCTTAATCTTATTTAAACCTTCCAGAAGATTATGGGTTATAATGAGGCTCTGAAGAAGCCTTGCAGAAAAAAGTTCCAGATGATGATGATGATGATTTTTATCGTTCTCATGAACTGGCCCAGCAAGACATCGAAAGCTTCATCTTGTCTCCATTATATAAAAGATGCAAAGCTGTAATCAAAACAAGAGACGATTCCACCAGGAATTGAGGGCTTGTGGTTGGTATATCTTAAAGGTGAATTTTTAACATAATGAAGCCTTGTTGTGATATACATGGGTTCAACCTCCTTAACCTTAGTGCAGTCATTGTGGAGATGTCCAGGAACTAAGAGTATTAAGCCTAAATAAATGAATTTTATTATTTTTACGGAAATAAATACATAAGTAATAAATCAGAAACAAATCAAATGGTTAAACATTACAATAGTCTTGAAATAATTACATTTATCAGAATTATTTCTGGTGGTTTCTGAAAGTGATCTAACAATCCAGATACTTCCTGATGATACTTTAAGTAGAGTTATGCATCCTGATATTTTTATCCTCCTCCTAAAAAAAAAAATATGTCCACAGGCACAGGGCCAGTTTTCTTATTCTCCATCAGCAGCAACAAACAGCCTTTCCCATATAGCATTTCTCCCATGGCCATTATTTTGGTTTTGTCCTCAGACAACTTGCATCCAATATATTTTTGTGGATTGGCTTTTCTCCAAGTCTCCCATTTCTATTTATTCTATCTACGTGGAAATCTGCCTGGTTAACTGTTACAGGCATCAAACGCTTAAAAAAAAGTAAAAGGATAAAATTCACATTGCACCTTTGCCGCAGTCAAGCTTATGTACTGTTAATGCTTGGTGATGCAGGGAAAAAATATGATGGAGAAAGAGGTTGAGAAGCTAAAATTTGGGCAGGCTATGTGAACTACGTTCAATAAAAACTCTGAGGGGCAAAGTCACAGAGTGTCATTACTCTCAGAAATTTCTCTCCTTGTTTGACCACTTCTACAAAAATATATAGAAAATTGTTGTCCGGCATTTCATGATGTATTTTTGTTTATCAAAATTATGTTAAATACATGTGGATCATGGATTTTATTGTAGACTAGTTAGTAAAAATTCACCATATTTTATAGAAACGACTGAAGAGTTTCAGTACATCAAATTTTATGCAAAATGCTATGTGCTTGGTATATTACAAATTGACACTATAATTACCTATATTTGATACTACCCTCATCATATTAAATCACCATTGTACAGATGATATGAAGGGATAAGGGCTTTATATAAGGTGAAACACTCATTCACTGCCTACTTAGGGTATACGACACATTCTAATTGCATCATATTTAATGAAACAATTGGCAGCAGGTGGCCTGCTGACTGCCAAGACACGGCCCAAGGGGTTGGCTCAGTTTGGCATATCTCTCTGGCATAGATTTTTCTCACACTTCTTCATCACCTGGCTACAGTCTCCACCCACATCTAAAAATGAAGAGTTCGGGTAGGGATTTCCCTGCTGAAGTTGAAAGTGCCAAGCCTCTCGTGGCACAGAACAGGCAACGCTCTGTAGCGGAAAACACAGAACTAAACTCCCTCACCATGGTTATCTTTGTTGTAGAGACTTGTGTATGACACCACAACAATGAAACTGTAAGGTCGTACGTGAAGTTACAGACAATGACAAAGCTGCCCAAAACAGTTGGTTCAGGGCAGTGTCTCTCCCCCATCTTTTTTTTTCAGTCGCTTCAGGTGATGCATGGCATTCTTTGATTGCCTGCACAACGGTGTTTCATCAGACAGAAATGTTGCTTCATTTAAGCAGATCCTATGTGTGACAGCAAACATGTTTCAATCAATGTGTGTCAAGGCTTAAATATCCAGGCCCTTCTGGAAGAGCATAGATTAAGGATGACAATCCAGGAGAGACAATACACCTGCAAGACTTTGTTGTAAAATACAAAAAACTGGTTTCATCCAAACTATGCAGAGAAAATGTTGCATTACAAGTTTGTATATAGACACAATCTCTTAATTGCTGTTCTTCAGCTGACCGTAATGAGCACCACACACTGGAGAAGTTGGAAGTCTTGCTTATTTTCCATCTGCATCAGCAGAATTACTGATGCTGTGGATGAAAAAAAGGGTTTAGACTAAGTTGTATAAATTGTCCTTTAAAATGCTCATGAAGCTGTGTACACTTAAGACACCAAGCACAACTGTATCCTTTATAGTTGTAAGACTAAAAATGGTATTAACAGAGCTGTCCGGTACTGTTGTGGAATACATAATCAGATTTATCATTTTTGATGTTAAAGGTCATTTTGCTGATTCAGTTCATACCTTGGTTTGGCATGCCTACCCTAACCCCTTCACTAGCTGGCCAAGGGTCACCGCATCACACCCACTGTTTTGATCAGCGGAAGACGACAACAACTTCTCAATTACTTGATATTTTTTAGTCACAAAAGTAAACTCAGCTGTATTTTCACCACTATTTTGTGGATTTCCTTCAAATTTGGCAGCTACTCAAAAGTTTCTAAATTTGAGCTCAATTTCTCGAATAGTTTAAGGGGCCCATTCATTGGTTTCGTGAGGTCCACTTTAGTAGAAATAATGAATAACAGCCTTAATGGTTTTGTTTATCTTTTTCATTTTCCAGCTTCTTTGGAGTATTCACAATTTAGTGCAGCCATTAAAAAAAAATATATATATATATGTTATCATAGGATCTGCGCAATGTTTAAATTAATGATGTTTTTTCATGTTTTGCATGCAAACCTGGTTGTCTGGGTTGATAAATATTCCTTGTGGAACACTTGAAAGTCAAATTTAAAGTGTGAAGCCATCCATCCAACAGCCATTCTCACAAGACGAATATAGATTAAATCCCTGGGCTTATACCCCAGACAGGTCGCTATTACAGGCATGACAAACATCTGCTGGAACCCACCTAATCAATACCTTCTGGTACCAACCCTGCGCACCGCCACTGGCTTCTGTTTAAAAGGATGATTCAAAATTATTCCTTCAGTCATTTAATAGTTCACAAATAATGCTAGCAGTTTAGTGCTTACATATTTATCATGGCTCCAGAGAACACCAATGCAATGAGACTCTACTACTAACCTCAACAAATAAAGATCATCTTTATTATTACTATTATTACCATCATCGTCGTCATCAGTCATCGTTTTAGGATGAAGCGATCCAAAAACAACTAAAGTGCTTTTCTTCAAACAGCTTTAAAAGCAACCAACAATAGCTGTTAGCTGATCAATAATGTAGAAAACGTTCTCTCGAATATTTTGTTTGGCAACAGTCTAAGCTTATTCACACTTTGGGCCACATTTTTTTTTTTGCCTACTATCGCTCTTCGGTGCTGACGGCCAAACAGCCGTCAGCTTTAACATATCTGATTGGCTCCATCTGACCACATGGTGGAGCCTCACGCCTGGAAGGTGAAATTCTCACTAAACTGAGCTCAGTGTGCATTTACATTTATTTTAATTAGGCTGGAATGGGGTTAATTTTTATGAATGCGAATAGAAACTTTACCTAAGAGTACAAGAAAAAGACATTTTCTGCAAAACTCAGACCTGTCTTTGGGGGAGAAAAAGAAAGGTACTTGACAACTCATGCTGCAGAACTTTTGGTTGAATCTAAGGTTTAGTTGTAACAGGGCAGAGCTCAGAAAAAAAATACATTTTCCTGCCATCACAATCGTCTTGACACTCCTGCTACATAAAAATCACTAGAATTAAAAATAGATTTATATAATATGTATAATGCTGCTAGGAGTAAAGAGATATTCTGGTAAATTGTCCCAAAGACAAAAAAATAAACTTTTAAGACAATTAAAGTATATTGTCAACAAAGTATTTGTTGAAAGTAGAGGCTCAGTTTGCAGATTTCTCATCCCTGCTGGCAGATGCCAATTTTCCCCAAGTGCCTGAGACATACTTCTACTACATTCTAACCTCAATGGTAGTAATGAAGCAGGGTTGTGTAGGAAAATCTTCATTTAATTCTGAGAACTTTGTCACCATCTGCAGCCCCCAACACCTCTGGTCATCAGTTATGCAAAGGAGGAATTATCAAGAGAGTGCAGTATTGTCCCTGCGTGATGACACCATTGCAACGAAAATGTTAACGTGCTAGTTCTGCTGTGACAGGGCCACTGAAAGCAAGCTACTGGTCTCAAACTGCACCTAATGTGATGGTCGGTTATCTACAATTCAGACATCACGTCAAGAAACTAGATCAGTTTAACCACAGACATCAGAGGATTGGCCTGAAACCGTTCCTAACACAGCCGAGCTGGCTCAGTCTTGCAGTACAAATGGATGATGGTTGCATTCCAAAACACTATTATATGGCGGACAAATGTCTGGTGCATAAAATTGGGGTGGATGGTTGGAAAGATATAAAGATTTTGTAAAAATAAATTTAAAAAAGAAGTATCAAGCTTGCTATTTTCAACACAGAAATTCACAGATGCTTTACTTATATCAAGATATGCATGCAAGCTTGAAACCCAGTCAACCAGGCTTGAAAGGGTTAGTTTTGAAAAAAAATAATACATTTTTTTTTTTTTAAATTCTTGATGTAAACAGAAGAGATTTGCCTTTCCATTAAAGTGATACTGCAAGTTATGATATTTTTTCCATATTCTTTTTTCAATGATATGTAACCTGTCCCTGTCATGTGGACCAGCTAAATGAAAAATTACATTGTCTGTCAGTATATGCAAAGATAAGGCTAGAGACTCCTGGTCAAAACAAGTGGTAAATTTGTCACTGATACAGAACTGTCAGTCCTTCTTGTGTAATTACCACAAAGGATTCATTCTTGGATGGAAGGGGATTGGCACAGAGAAAGGCAATGATAAGGCAGATGAACAAAAGGCTTGTTACTAGCATGAGCTGCTGACATCCCAATGTCAATCTCAGAATCCACCTCTGCCAGAAAAATCTCTCCTACAGACTAAAGTGGCTGTGACTGTGAGATAGATGAGAGATTCATTTTCAAATAGTTAAAAATAGCTCTTGAGCAATTAAAGAATGATAATACTGTTTCTTTCCCCTACAGTGTGACTCCAGAGTTGAGACAAAAAAAGACAATAATAGTGTTAATGCTAATTAAATAAGCTTCATGTATTTCAATCCAGACTGTTTCTTGAACAATATATATGTTATTATATGAGCAGATTACCTTTTTCCCTCATTATTATCATTCTTTAATTTTTTTAAAAATGTATTTCTAATAATCAAAAAATCAAAATGGATTTCTCATGGTCAATTTAATCTGTGTGAGAAATTTTCGGCAGAGTGCCAACAGCGCATACCAGAAGGTCAGTCTGAATGCCTCTATCTTCTTAATACTAACTTAAGGTTAATGGAATGTAAACAGTGAGAAATACGTCTTCAGTAATTAAACTGCTGGGTTTTATATCATTACCTGCCAAAATATTATTAACAGGAGCTGCTTGATAAGGGAGGTAACTTTTTTTTAAAATCTCTTTCTCAGACTAGAAATGGCTGCGAACATTTTGCCATTTGCAATATGGTTGACATTAAGATGTTGTTCATCAGAAAATTTGAAAAGGTTATTGATATATATACTTTTTTAACTGTGGAGAAAATCTGCTAACTGTTGGCAATAACATTACCCGAGTAACAGGCTCATAGCACCGCTATTTTCGTAACAAGTTTTTACTTTCTAAATGTGTATTTTGGCGTGTGAACTAAAAACAGAAAAATAAAATGGAAGAATTTTAAAATAATCCAGTTTTTACCATCAACTGACTAATGTTTTTGCAATCAAATTTTTCTTAAAGGAAATGAACCGCATTATTAAAACTTCTTCCTGCTGTCAACTTAGAAGAACCTGGTGCTTCCACCTGTAAGAGATATCATCAGTGATGACCAGAGCTGTTTAGTGAACAATACAATTTTTACAAAACTTATTTACATTATTTCAAAATCATTCTATTCTGCTTTTTTTAAATGTAATCTCTCTCTCTCTCTCTCTCCCCCCTTCCTCTGTCTCTCCATCCTCTCTCTCTCTCAGTCTCCATCTCTCTCTCTCTCTCTCTCCTCATCTCTCTCTCTCATCTCATCATCTCTCTCTCTCAGTCTCCATCTCTCTCTCTCTCTCTCTCTCTCTCTCTCTCTCTCTCTCTCTCTCGTCTCTCTCTCTCTCTCTCTCTCTCTCTCTCTCTCTCTCTCTCTCTGTCTCTCATCTCTCTCTCTCTCTCTCTCTCTCTCTCATCTCATCTCTCTCTCTCTCTCTTTTGTAAAATAAAAAAGATTATAAGTGTTAGTCGTTTTCTGCTCGAAGTCAGCTATCACTCAATTAAACTGGGGCGATGCTATTTTATAACCCGGGTGCATAATAAACGTCTGGTTTACGCATTGAAATATTACTTACAAGCAGTCCTATAAATATTTTAATTTGATCTTCTTGCTTCAAAATTATATACCGTTTCTAATTTATCATCCTACTCGATAAGTAACGAATATATAAAGTGAGTGGTGTTTTGTTTAAAAATTAGTTCGAAAACTGCTATATGTACAGTATACAATGTCCACCGAAATGTTCTGTTATCTAAACACCACAATACAGGGTGACAAGATTTTACTTTAAAAGTCCACAGAATCATTCTCGCCATTATTTATTTGTATAATAATAGCTTCAAGTGGGATCTGTAATCCCCCCCCATGTTGTGAGTCTTTACAACACCAAAGTGTTGTTACAGTAGTACAACATGTCTGCCATATGACTATTGCGTCCTTTTGGGAACAAAGCACAACAAAGGTGTCCAGACACTACCGACTACTGCAGTTTTAAAACGTTTCTTCAATCCATCAATAAATACAGAAATAACTTTCAAAGGAATTCTTTTTATGTCATCATTGTAAGATACGTGTATTCAAAACCATTATATGAACAGAGCCCAAGGACGATGCTCTTTGGGAAAACTGACGTCAATCCCCTCATTTATATACAAGTAGATCATATTTCTTTATCCAAATGTTGAGCATCCTTTGGAGTTGATGAAGACTACACGATTCAACCTCTGTAGCCTTGGGCAGTCAAATAATTTTCAATGTTTTATGAGTTTTTTTTTAACACTGCTCGGCATTTTTTTCAACTAATACCTCGTATGATGAAATATTTCTTTTAATGCTCGGATGATTCCCTGTGGTAAATTTCCCCATCACAGCCGTTATGTTCTCAACTGGATTTAAGCCAGGAGAATTCTCAGCCTGTCCTTAAAACCAAATTTTATTTTTCCATATCTTGGAAAAACCAAAAGTTACCATCAGGATTCTCAGCAGATTCTAAAAATCTGTTTCTAAAAGATTTAAATACCAATTTGATTCCAATGATGCTCCTTTCAGAAGGATTACCAAATTTCCTTTACCATTAGCAGAAAAATAAGTTCAGATGTAAGCACTTTCTGGATGCTTCTGGGTTGGAGAAATACAGCCTGATTCAAATTTGGAATAACGCCTATTTATCCTCTAACCGCCATTCCCCGTGTTTTCGATGTTAGTTTTACAGATTTCTAATCGTATGAACGGGGAAAGAAGTTCCAAAGTTGGACAATTGTGCGTTTAGATTGGAGGTTCTAGGTAAAAAATATCGAAAGTAATTAAGTGGGCCAAACTGACCGTACATGGCGTCCATTTTTATAACGTCGGATGTCCTCGCCATATAATAGTGTTTTGGAATGCAACCATCATCCGCTGGCCGTCAGACTTCGTTCTCCATCACTGTACAAAGGGGCGGCCCCCGTACGATCTCTTGCTAGCATCTTTAAGGTGACACGCGCCTTTCACGCCGGATGGACGAACTGGTTAGAAGCCAGGGGCCCCGTCGCCCCATCACTGCCGACCGCGGCCGCAGTTAGTCGACGATCCAAGAAATGGAGTAATCAGAAGAAAAGCTACACCCATCGCCCAAAGTTTTGCGCCACCCCTGTTATTTTCCGATTTTTGCTTGATTAAGTCTAATTAAAGCTGCTGGACTTGCAGAATAATGTTACATTAAGGGACTGAAGTGGATGCCGCTCTGTGGTTTTTCAGGTACTTGAGAAGGCGACATCAAAGACCCGATCAGGAAGCGTCATGGGCGCCCTAGCCCTGATGACCCCTACCGACCTAAACCGGCAGGTGACAGCCAATCTCCGACCTACCGTTGGCGTTCCTTCCCGCATATATAAACTTGCCCAGATTCCGGACAATACACCAATTTAATTTGAACATTTTAAGTTTAAATTTCTACATAGGAATATTAGCCGCTAGAGATTTGTGGGCTCATCATTCGGCGTCGGTGTAGAGAGCTTTTATTTCCTTATAGACGCTGGAGATATGACAGAATGCCAAGCCGGTCTTTGATCAATAGATGCTTCGTGTCCGACCGTAAGTAGAAAATCAAAACTTGGTTTGTCATCCTGAAGTCTAAAAGACTCATCTGCTATTTAAACCCCGTCTCCATCATTCCCAGCAACCAGCTGTTTTAGGAAGAAGGAAAAAAAAGCCTTCAAGAAATTCTTACATAACTAAATAGCATTTTCTACTTCAGTTCTTGAGAGGAATTTGACAAAAGGACACTTCAACCAAAATTAGCCTTTGCATTAATTCTGTTAGTAGAGTAACACTTAAGCGTTCCGAGGAATTTGGCGGAGCCATTGAGAGACTCGGCAAATGTTCTTGCTTGGACTCGAGGACAGTTTACGTGAGATTTATAGCGTTTTTAGAAGAACCCTGAATTAAATGCGAAACACGTTGCTTACTGCATTAAACATAATACATAAGTTTTAAGAAGCAACAACATCTCGGTTAACCCTTACATGTCTGATTCGGATAATACGCAGAGGCGCCTGGTACCGGATTTTACCCAGATTTCCTAAAAGATTCTGGAAAAAAGTAAAAGGCGGTTTTTGAAAGTGTTTTGCTAAAAGTAGAAAAAACATATTAAAGAGAACGAAATATTACGATGGACATCCGAATATGCAAAATTCACAGAGCTGAAAATAAAAAAAAGTAGATACCGTTCATAATATCTTTAAAGTACATAATATTTGCTCAATTCTCAAAAACTCTAAAAGATGCTTCATACAAATAAAAATCACATAAACTTCACAGCTCCTTAATCCTATTATATCTGTGAAGAACCTTTTATTGTCGGAGATTTTGAAGGTAATAGACCACTGTCACATCCGGTACATTATTTAGGTTCCATACATAGTGTGTAACTTAAGCTTCAGGTGCTCTAATAATATATCTGCTATATTTCATAATTTATCTAAGTACAATGCGCATCTCTTCATTATAGATTAGCTGGAGAAGTCTCAACCGCTATTATACCACAGGCATCCGAAAAGTATATTTCGTTTCCATGTAAAGACCCTGTTAATGAAGAACCAAATGTTCGAAGTTAAATTCTTAGATTTATGGGAGAGAGTTTAGATAAGTTAGTGACAAATCTAAAATCAGAACAATTTATGATTTCAACTAATGAAACTCCCAGAAGAAAAGGTGTTTCTCCATTCCTTTTTTTAATTGACAATCTTAGTAAAGATAAAGTAGCTGCTACTAGTGAATTAGCAAAATAGGATTTTCACGATGAATTAGAAAAAAACAAAGATCGTCTCGGACTCAGGTTTTAAGTATTTCAAAAGTACAACATTCAAACATTAGGAGAGTAAACGACATCTATGTTAAAGGCTGATGATTTGGAAACTTTAGAACTGTATGTTAAAAGGCTTGTAAATTACATCCACTTCAATTATCTACAGCCTCCTTTCGGTCCTGGAAAACCATTTAAAAATGATTTAAATGAAAGCCAGATTATGATGTGTCGGCTTAAGAGGCGGAATCTCTATAGTACCAGGGACAGACAGAAATGTCCGCCTAGCATTCATTCCCTACGTAAACATATCTAAAGACAAAAGCTTTCGAAGTATCTAACGGAGATATAGGTGACTGGGAAAAGTATCAGATCTTAACTCCGAAGATGTTATAAAACTGCATGATCAAGAGTAACAATGTTTTTAAACGTACATCATGTCCCAACTAGAGAAAAATCTAAAATTGCTTACTAAGGTGCAAATAATCGCAACGGTTGAGCTGTGTGTCGACCACTCCCCGACAGGTGGCTTTAGGTGGGTGGAGCCACAAGATTTAGATAGATAACACCGGTGAGTGTGATATATGGACTGGACTTAAAATAACCAAGAGAATCACATGATCACCACTGACCGTAGAAAAACGTACCACGAATAACCAAGTGGCTTTCGCCTGTAAACCTACTATTGAAAAATTGTTAAATACTTTTAAAAAAAGAAAGAATTACGTCGTACATTACAGAAATCCTCAGCTTTATTTGTCTTTACGCATAAAACCACTACTTTTAACACTGTGATTTTCAGATACAGATCTTCTCTGTTATCAGGGCACAATAGAAGATGTGAGAAAAGATAGAGGCCTTCACGGTCCGTGCGCTTACTCAATGAACCATCCCCATAAATAAATTAAAAAAAAAACAAACATTTAAAAGCTGTAGGAAAGATAAAAGATGAGCTAGAGGATTAAAAGAAAAAACTATGATCTTATTGGAATCGAACAAAACGACATTCATACAATTAATCTCACCAAAGTCGCATTGTCTCCGTTTGATGACAAAGTTGCATCTGGGCCTTTTAGTCTTCATTAGTTCAGTACACCTTTGGTGAAGCGCCAGGTGCAACAAGTAACACTTCTAGTTTGGCATCTCATAAAATGGTCCTAATATTTCTTTTCCATACAATGTTTCTAACTTATATGTTCAAAAAAAAAAAAAACAGTGTTATCAATCTTCGTGATTTAAAACATTTTATCAGTCCAATTTTTAGTGAATCATTTTTCAAAATTCGTACTAAATCATTAAATTTTAATTTATATTATTTTTTTAAAATTTATTTAACCCTTTGTCTACTCTATTTCATTATTTTCTTTTACCTGCTCCTCTTGATAACACGGCGAAAGTTTAGTATTTCTAATACACTCGTTCATCGGTGTACCTAAAATACTTATCCGGTTATTATTATTATTATTATCATCATTATCATTATTATCATCATCATCATTATTATTATTATTATCATTATTATTATCATCATCATTATCATTATCATCATTATTATCATCATCATCATTATTAAGCATCATTATTATCATCATCATATAATTATCATCATCATCATCATCATTATCATCATTATTATCATTATCATTATTATTATTATTATGAAATATCATCATCATTATTATCATTATTATTATCATCATCATTAAATCATCATCATCATCATCATTATCATTATTATTATTAGTCATTATTATTATTAATTATTATTATTATTATTATTATTATTATTGTGAATTTTCCCCCACATATTATTTTTCAAGATTTTATTACATTTCTCAACTACAACCCGCTTTACCTTCATTATAAAGTTCTATTCCCTCTAAAAGAATTCTAACAAATTTCGTTAAAGAATTAATTTCGCGTATCAATAATAGCTTGTTTGGTTTTCTAATATTCTGCTTAAATAAATGTTTAATACTCCTAATTAAAGATTTCCCAGTTTCGATATATATATATATATCTGTAACGGATAATTCCTGCTGATAATTGTATGTAACACTTCAGCACCTTTGACGATACTCATAGCAGTCGTATTACCTCCAACGGCTACTATTCGTGGTAATTTTAACTAAATCTCTATCAGTTTTTCTCATAAACTGGAGGACCCTGAATATTACTGAGATCATGAATTAAATCTACATCAGCTTTCTGTCTGCTTCTAACACCAAACAAGCTGCCGGCACAATCACCATCTCCATCTCGTAAATCTTGTTTATACCACACTTCAGCTTGATTGATATGGGTTTTTTTTTCACCAGGTTTTGATTAAATACCATGATAAACGTTTTTCCACCAAGATATTTAGCCTAGGGAAAAACCAGGAGGTTTTCCGAAGATGAGTGCATATCACAACCAGAGAGACATTTTAATAAGAAGGCAAAAAACATTATTTCTCTCACGAATTCGGCAGGCTGTTCTCAACATCAGCCGATTGTTCTTAGCTTTTGATTTTGTGTATTAGTTTTAGTTTTAAATTTCAAATAATGAATTCTAGTCATTTTTATATATAAATAACCCTGAATTCGCAATCACAAGTGGGTATATTTTCAGCTGATTCTTCAGATTCTGCTTTGATGTCGTTTGAAGATTTTACTAAAGAGTCCGTAGATATCTCTGATGATTCCATAGATCGCGAAAACGGTTCATACACTGATTATCAAAAGTGACCGTGAAAGTGAAGCTAAAATTAAATATATTAAATTTAATTAAATTAAATAAGCAATTAAAACGTAAGATTTTAAAATAAATGAAAATGTAAAACTTATTAAGAAAATGCAAATAATAAAGACCATAATTCTATTACCTATATATAGATTATGCTAAAACCATTATTAGATCCATAGTTTATAGATTATGTTTTTTGTGAAACCTTTACTTCAACCTGAATATCAAATAAGAAAAAGATGGTTTGACTTAATAAATATCTTTGCAAAGTAAAATGCGTTAGATAAGGAAAATTTAGACACAGAGGCGAGAGAACAAAAGCGAAAGTAGATGTAGAATACTTAGAAAACCCAAACGATATCCCTGATCTAAAAGAGATTGAGTGAATCTGTTTATTTCTAATGGCCATGTGCGCGACAAACAGCAAATAAACTCCGAGTCATTTTATGCTAGAGGTGAGCATCATGATACTGAAAGCTTTTACATTTCCCAGAATTACCAGAAATGTACCAGATAAACCATCAGAAGTATTTCGAATGTTGTTAATCGCGATCTATTATCTAAAAAAGAAAAGATGTCCAACATAGCTGGAGTGACTTGGTTAGTAAGGATAAGATTTCGGATACATTTAAATATTTTACAGAAGAGTGCTTGGAGCCGGAATACGGGTCGGAAGTTATAGACAAATGACCTGATTAGGGGTATTATGAGTTTGATGAATTTCACCTCATTTAACAATTCTGTAGGAAGTTTCACATGTTGGAAACTTTGATTATGCCATTAAATGATGCTGTGGGAGTTCGTTTACATCACTGAACAATACTAAGATGCTTTGCTTGGCTGGGTTTCTAAACATATATTAGATTTTTTTATGTAAGATACAGACACAGCAGGAAGAAATTTTTTTTACAAAGGTTTGCTTAAAAAGAAATAAAAAAACTGGTTTCTTGATGAGAAAATAAGTGAGGAAGACGCTCATACTAATTAATTAAATTATTTCAGTTGATTATAGATACAACAAGCAGCTACCATCACCTTAATGCCTAGAGGTTGCGCCCCGTTCCTTCATCAATTCCGTGATCAATCTGCATTTACTTAGAGTCCGACAAGTATCCAATTGGATAATCTCTCCTATAAGTAATTCCGGATAAGCTTAATACTGATGCTGACTCTAAAACTGACCCCACACTCCTGGTTTATGGGAACTTTTAACTAAAACAAAACCAGACAAAGATATTCTCACCGAAGAAGATGATAAAAGTTATCTTACAATTTTAATATACAATTCATTTACTTAGCTCAACAATGCTGCTGCACCAGGTGGACGATGTTCAAATAGTCGTATAATCATGGCTGCTATGTGCAAATCGTTGCCAGCGGAAGAAATCGAGAATTAGTCAGCGTATCCCATGACTTAATTGCAACGTCTGGAGGCAGTTTCGAACAATGATGAGTGCGAAACAAGTGGCTGCAACTATATAGCATCTAGAGAGGTTTCAAAAAGACACGGTGGCGAAAGCGGTGGATTTCCCATTGTCTGATAGAAATACCCACACGTTACCTTGGGGAACGAAGAAAGTAACGATTGATGGCAACGAAGAAGAATTTTCTCGGTTTGTACGACAATCAGCCGTCATGAAAATGCGTAAAGAATACGTAGAATATTAACTAAGCAGAGATTACCGAACTGGTGCCATAACATCCCACATAATGTTTACTTTGACAGATTCACAAACAAAAGCCAAAAAAAAGAGAAACTGTGACCTACCCATCTGGATACTAATTTACGATAACGTGAGGCTCTTTAATCGGATTATATCGGAAAATGAGGAACTAGAAATGCACAATCATGTTGACTGCTGCAGAAGCCTCTCTTAGAGGACAGCATCCCAAACTGTTAGATGGCTCGTGTCTACAAACGGGTTGTCAATAACCGTTGTGTCTGAATGTGATGTTTGTTTATTACCATTTCCCGCCACTGAGCACATACAACAGTTCACTGGTCCAGCGCATCATCACAATAAGCTATTCGATTGCAAAGACAAATTCAAACAGTTTATGGAGCATCTTTTACGTGTTCATAACCAGAGAATGCGAATTGATATCTTCTGCAACATTTTCCTCGTGATGTAGCGTACATAAGGATGGACTACGAGATAAAATTATGAAAAATGTAATTTCGTGAAAAAAAACAACTTGAGCTTCAAAACAAACGAAGAATGGATTGAAATGTATCAACGGTTTACATTCGTCAAGACCCAAGCAAATTGGCGTTGAAAACGAGGGAAGAACTTGAGTTTATCATACATTATTATGATCGCATATCAGCTACTAGTGGCTCCAAACGAGAGTGGACAAGAATTTTTTTCTATTGTAGACGTCTTAGAGTATGAAGAATGGTTCTCCTGAAATAAAGGAAGTAACTATTCAAAGCGACAGTGCTGGCTGTTACAGTAATAGCAGACTGTTGTACGGAATGTTTCTTGTTGCGGGAAAAATAAGACTACCAGTAAAGATATTTATCCACACTGAAACTAAGAACAGAAGAGGTCCAATTGATGGTCACATTTTCCGAAGCTATGACCTTTCTAACCCAGTACTGCAACCAAGGAAACGATATAGTTAGAGAAATGAATGCTTTCGATTAGTTACGAAGTATTGGTGAAATTAACAGCAGTACTTCCGAATTGATTGTCCTGATCGAAAGCTGGAAGAGTTTTTAGATAGACGTGAAGACACATTGAAAGTATTCTTTAAAAAACGGTGTGAATACCAGGAAGCGTCTGATTACGAATCAGAGAAAGGGCGTGTTCAAGTATACTGTGGAATAAAATCGAATGTCAAGGTTACTTTATCTAAAAAGGAAAATGTGTATAGTGTTATGAATTCCAACATATCTGGTGAGAATGATACCAAAACAACGCCCGTGCAAAGGTGTTGTAGGTCAACAATGACATGTAACACTTGCTGCTTTGGGTCATGGGAAAATACCAGTATTCCAGAAGAGCTTGTGGCATTTTATAGCAATGAATTTTCTCTCCATGGTTGGACCATTCAACTCGCATGTGGATTCTGCTATGGTTCAAAGTATATCAACTAATCCAAAGAGGAAATAGTTCAGTTATTTCAAGATGGTGCTGGACATAAAGCGAAAGAGATGGGACCATGGATACCTAGTCAACAAATACCCCCATCGTATAGATATTCAGACCGAAAATGAGATACGGAAAATTATATCTACTTTTCTACAGAGATAACGCAGAGGTGGGTCGTCATCCACCGCAACATCTCGATGGCATTTCTGTTCAGTATAGTGGCGACGACGACCCCCCAAAACTCAATGCCACATCCCAAACTGAAAATAGTGCTCCCTTAAATCAGATCCAAAAAATCCAGCGCGAAAACCCAAATAAAACAACCGAGGATGCACACGTGATTTAACCCATTAACGTGCTGTTTCTACCAGGATTCAATACTACGACGTTAAAATATCTGAGAAGCCTAACTCCTTTTTTTTTTTTTTTTAAAAAAAGACAATTTTAAAGTAAAAACATTTGTGATCTTCTCTCGTCGTGAAGTATTCAATCTCTTCTATTTGAGAGCCAAAAAGACATACCCGGATCCATGACCCAAAATCCTTCTCAACAAAGTGGAACTATACTTGACGAGCTGTCTCGCGAACTGGGTGTTTAAAGTCTGATAGCAAGACCCGTTCGTACCACAGAGTGTGAGACAGCGGTGTGTTTACCTTCAGGTTTAAACCGGTTAGCATCTGAACAAGCTGGAAATATTAATGTTTTCTAATGGAATAAATTAAGTCGGTCATCAATTGTTTTAATTTAAATTTAAAAGATAAAACCTATTTTAGATAGTATAAATTATTAAAAGCTACCATTAAAGCTATCGGTGCTAGTCTCAAATCTATCACTGTTACTGGTGCTAACTATAAAGTTGATATAATGAAAGTGACAGTCCGGTTAATATTTATTAACTAATTCTTCTCTTGAACGTTGTGATTTAATAAAATATCACTTATAATACTTTTAAAAATAAACTCTAAGGGATAAATGATAATTCTATAAATCTAGCACTCAAAATTTTAATAATTCGCAAATCCCCTATTCAAGACATAAATGCTTTAATTGCTGAATCAGAAATGAAGGGACTCACAGAAAAGTAACAAAACAAACTAACTTTTAAAACGAATTTAAATGGGAAAACCATTTTCTTGAAGAGAGCGATATGCAAGCCAGACAAAGAGCTCCCTGGAGAACCGCGGCTAGAACTTAAGATACTTGGATGTGAAGTAACATATACTATTTGTTATGCTAGTAGACGATGTGATTCGACTGCGGTTCCACAAAGTATCAGTTTTGATTGGGGGGATGACTATTTCAACAGGAAAAGAAAACTAGATACGCTGATAGGATTACGACCTGCTAAAGGTAATAACCAAAAAATCAAATCCTTCAGTATTTAATAACTGCTCAACTTCAGCGCTTATGTTCTTCTAAATGGTGACAGATGTCCCACACTTGACTTAAATCATAGTAGCAATCAGTTCAGCAGAATTTATAAATAAGTAATGAAGTTTAAGCATAAGTTTCAGGGAACAGATGATAATAGTTTCGAGTAATCAAGTTACACGAGAGTTTAGACAGCTTTGCTCGTTGATTATTTTTGATGTAGGTAATCCATCAGAAGGGCCAAAAAGGCAGTTGGGGCAACTTTGGGAACGGCCAATCAGGCAGCGATTTTCCTATTCCTATTACTGGGGAAACAACAGAATAGTGTTACACGACGGAGAGTACTGTCAGAGTCGGAAATGGTAACGGTTCTGATTTAAAACTTAGCATGTCACAAACGAAACACATCAGAGAGCAAGGTGAGCTTTTACCCGTTCTTGTTCAATCCGTTTTACGTAGTGTACTTCCTGAACTATCTTCTGGTAGTGGTTTTAACAAAGCTGAACATCTTCCGAGCTCCGCAGACAGTGTCACGCCATTGTTCCAACCAAAAGAGTTATATGGATTAATGAAATGTTTGGAGAGGATAGACATAACCTTTGCTCAAGGTTAAGAAAACGTTGGCGGATATTTTGGATCTTCTTACCAGCTATATTGGGGAAACTGCTTTACCATCCTTAGTTGCAGCAGCTACAAGTTTTCCTCGCAGACTATGTCACGTTGGTGGACAGAAAGCTGCGGGTAAAGCTCTGCATTTTGACCGTGGTGGTGGTTTATATCTAAAACAAGCTAACGGGCTGGCGGTTGCCTGACATCACAGCTGAAGATATTTTAAACAACAAATAATAGATGTTCACTTAATGGTACTTGTAAGTGTGGAAAGAAAACTAGATTTGTTGGTGAAGGTTTAACACTTGGACCTAATTCACCATTTACAAATGTGCCCATTCTATCTGTCCTGTAAGTAAACTATAAAATCTCTGTTTTCTTAGTCTTAAAGTGACACGATCTATTTTCCTTTTTAAATGTAGATCATCTGCATTCACGTTACTTGTGGCGAATGAGCTTAGCCCCATCTCTATTTTTCTTGCTTAATTTCATTCTTTCTTCCCTATTTTTTACGTTTTTTTGTTTTTTTTTTTTCAATGATTTTATTTAAATACTTTACGTACTTTGATTCGTTTCTTATTTTCAAGTTATATACTTTATGATATTATTTAACTTCATGAATCTTCTTATCTCTCCATCACTCATTTTTAGCTAATATTTTATCTTTATTAAGTTCATAATAATCATCCCATCTAGCACTATCACAAACATTCTAATCTATCTCTAAATTTTAATTAAGCTAAGAACCAGCAATAAATGTGTTAAAAGGCAGCTTAGGGGGCAGTAATTCCAGAATAAAATTACCTCTTCCTAATTCTTTCGTATGTTGATATATTCTTGATTCTTATTTAATGCTTTGATATGTAATTACTCTGAACCAACATAGAACAAAGTTGAACGGTCTCAATAAAGGTTACCTATAAGTTGTATTAACATCAACTTATATTCAAGACTTTTTATATTTTAAATGGAAAGACCTCTGACAAACTTTGATATAGAGAAACATAGTAACAATTAAAACATTTTATAGAATTTCGTGCAAAATACTTTTCCTAATAAACCTAATAAAATAGAACATAATAATTTTAAATTTAGATTTAATTAAAAATCATGGTGCACACTAGACATGTTCGCATAACGTTAATTTAAATGTTTATTATTTTGATTTTTTTTTTTGGTTTGCTTCCTGCAACTAATTTGTAAAAATATATTTTAAAGTTTTGTCGTATTCAAAATTCAAAATATAAACAGTGTTATTTGTGATCAGTTTTTGGCAAAAGAAACCAGGAATTTACAAAAAGATCAAAGGTTTCATATTTTTAAGATTATTGAATGAATAATTAGAATTTAGAGATGAAGATAAACTTTTAGATAATGTAGATAGTCATAATATAGGTAGAACGTTTGCTGTTATTGTTCTTAATAAAACTAATGAAATAGAATTAAGATCGTGTTTAGAAAAGAAGACTCAAAGACTATGAAGAGGTAATAAAAAGTGAAAACGAGAGGAACATGAACGAACCAAAATAATTTATTTCCTTAGCATCCTTATTTCTGTCTGGCTTCCACATGGTGTGACATTTATATCTATTTTTCTTCTCTTAAGATCACGTCAGTTATAACCAGTACTTCTGGGTCTAGAATCGTCTACAATAACTAGATAAAAAGGGAAATATATATATATAAATCAAATAAACTAAGTTATACTCTGGATTATATGATTTAGTTTAATGGTTCCTTAACTAAGAAAAACAAAACAATTCTTTTTAAAAATTAGATTCATTTTTGTGGATAATCAGCTGAAGCTTCCTACGACATCACCAAAGACTCCTTTTAATTTTAAGTAATAAACGAGAGCGCCTAAGTTTGGTTTCAGTCAGAAAGATAATTAATTAATATGTTTTAGATTAAGCATAAACCTTTAAAACAAAATCGGCAAAGTATAACGGACGGAGAATTAAATTTAGATAATTACTGAATTATAAATATTAATAATCCTTTAATTTCAATGATAGGATTAACAAGACAAAACATACGTAGATAATCCAGTACAACAGATACATATATATATATATATATAACAGAACTGGCTTCTGGCAGCAATCGTGATATTAATTTAAATAAATTTAAAGTTTTTGCCAAAAATAATGATTATATTTCTAATGCTGGAGTTGTAGTTGATGGTTTACCAAATCTTTTACATTCAACTTATCATAATAGAAATCAATTAATAGGTGGAAATGAAAGCACAATGGATCATATACACCAGGCAATGCAGATGATAAAATAAAAATAACATTTCTTTCCTTAAAAACTTATATACAACGCTACAGTAAAAATTAAACAAAGGGCATTTGGTGTCGTGCAAGATAGTTATGAATTGTATATGTATGATAAGAAAGATGCTATAATAATGATACTGCATATTTAATGATGGATTTAAATTTACGAAAGAATAAAATTAAAAACAATACAAGTCCAATTAATAATAATGATGTATCAACTAAGAAGTATGTTGATAAAGGTGTAACAAATGTTGCTTTAAAAGGCTCAAGCAGACAATATAAATGAGTAAAAATAATTACGAATTTAGCTATGCCGATATCTGGATCAGATGCTGCAAATAAAACTTATGTTGATAATAATTTTCCCGACCAACTAACTGGAGAGGCGAGATACTTAAAACTTAATGGTTCTGTTGATATGACAGGTAATAGACAAATAAAGTAAAAAAATTCATCACCGATGTAAATTCACCATCATCCGGCGATGTAGATGTGATGATTACTATGCACCAACTAAAAACTGTGCTGATGGTTTAAAATTAAAACAGGTAATACTCACCCTTTCCTGCTCGGAATAGTGGTTCTGAATCTATTCAAAGTGTGAGTTATGAAAGTCTATTAGCAGTTACAGTGATATCTTCACATGGCTCATCTTCTACCTATTCACTAAGTGTATATGAACATCCATATATTTTTTTTTTAAATAGCTTACAGTGTAAGTTTATCATCTACGACTGTTATTGTATTGTTACAGTTTTAGTAAAAAAAAAGTACTTTTAATTTTACAACGAAAACAGCGTAACAATGAGCGAGAAGGGGGAACAGACTTATTCAATAACCGACTGGTGATCTGCCATAGGGCGCTGAGAGCCCTCACCCTTTCCCGGCCGCTTTAGATCCGTGGTCTGTACCAGGCACTCGTTTGTAACGCAGGCTGACGACAGGAATGGGAATTAACCCACTGCCTGTTGTGAGCAGCAAGCGATGCTAATAGATTAAATTCTCCGCAACATCAAATAATCTATCTCTGGAGGAGAGTCAGCCATTCGCGAAACGCGGCTCGATAGCTCTTGAGCGGTTTATATGTCTGCAAGAAGCATCTTAACTAGCGCCAATCGGCTCCATCAAAGGCGAACAGGATCAAGTACCATCCCGACATCCCAGGACTGCTCAGAGCGTGTTATGACAGAATCGCCACCACTTTAACTACACCATGTAAAAACTTATTTTAAAGCGTCGCTTCTATAGTCGCCACCCTTTAAATTGGATATAGCTTCTCTTTTCTGCCGGTAGGTGAAAGCCGGCAGCTACATCAACGACTTAAATAGAACGGGACATGAGCTCGTCGCCCCTCCCTATTTCGCTTAGAGCCTCTGCCCTTTTTTTATTATTATCCCTGGCGTGTTGCCGGCTTACATCAGCTTTGTTTATCCTGTCGCTTCTTCATCTCATGCATTAATAAAACCGGAAGGAATTATCCAGCCACAGCCACGGTTCGGAGGAGCCCCCCCCTACCCAGTTCAGCCTGTTGTGATGAAAACTATACATGGAAGCTTTTTCTTTGTGTTTATCGCTTTGTTTTTGCCTTCACAGCTGGTGAAATCATTAATTATGCAAGACTTCCAGCATCATTATTTCCAGGACCATTAATGGATTCCCGTTTTATGTCATCACATGTCACTGCCAATAACGGAGAAGACGGTACAACGGGTTTCTGCCTTTACCACGGTAGCATTTCACTAATGCAACCAGGGGGGGGACGATCTTTACGTCAGCTTTAACGTTGCCATAGAAATCCAAATGTCCTTCTTTACACGAAGTTTTTCTCATCTCTAAGTAACGTAGATACCATGGGTAGTTCAGTGATAGTTCGGTACAACTGTTCGGGCGGAAGATAATGCAGTAGCAGCAGCAGCAGGACAAAGACTGGAACCTTCACGAGGTGTTCTGTGTCAGGTCGTCCCCCCGACGAATGCCGAATTCAGTCTACTAGGAGGCGCGCCCTTTTCCCCCGTCCCGCCCCACATCTCCGGTCACTGCCTCTACGGGCGGGAGACGTCGAGACAAACCCGGGACCCACCTGACCGGGCTGCGTCAACACCATCCTCAGCGACTTCGTTCCCATCGTGTGCCCGGCCTGCCGGCGGGAATTCCACAAGAAGTGTAGCGGCCTGACTCGATCTCAGCAAAAGAGTCCGAATGGCTTCGTCTGCGGTTCCTGCGCGGGATCTCTCGTCGTGCCAACACGCACCGGGACACCAAACGCCAGATGCCACATCTGCAAGTCAAAAATCCGCTCTACCCAACCCCGATCGTTTGTCAGACCTGTTCCAATGTTACTCATCGCTCTTGTACAAACATTTCTCGCTACACCCAACACCCCCCAATGGCATTGTTCTTCTTGTATTCCTTCCACCACACCACACCCTCATCTACACCCTCCCTACATAACCGACTAACCCCACAAAACAAAACCTGTCCATACTGCAAAAATCTTTGGTCCGATCTAGAATCCCTCTCGTGTGTCGTTCATGTTGTCGCGGTTTCCACCTCAAATATGCGCCAGAAACCCACCTAGCACTACAGCGCCTCCGAGATTCCAACGAATGGATTTGCCAAACCTGCCAAGAGTGTCCTTCTCCCCACCCGTAAGTTCCAGCAATGAGGCGAGCAGAGCTTCCGCGTGCATCGATCTCCTGCCTCAACATTCTCCAGTGGAATTGCGACTACTTGGCATCAAAGGTTACGGAGCTGAAGGCCTCTCTACAGCGCCATCAAATAGACGTTGCTCTCATACAAGAAACCAAATTGGGCCTTGAAGATCCTACTCCTCATATCTTGGAGTTCGATGCGATTCGTCAGAACCTTATCGGAAGCGGCACCAAGCATCACAGGGGTGGCGGCCTCTTGATCTACATCCGACAGGGTATACAGTACTCGGTACCGCCGAGCGCGAACACAAACTCGAGCTTCAACAGATCATTCTCCCGTTTGCACGTAGAGGTAATATTTCCATCACCAACGCCTACCTCCCGCCACAAAGATCGGACTGTGCTGAAGGCCGAGACAACCACCAGAGTTGGCTCGACTGCCTCCCCAAAGATCATGGTATCATCTGTGGCGACTTTAATGCTCACCACACGGCATGGGACGACTTTGTTCAGGCGGACGCCCGGGGAACGGCACTCCACACCTGGGCCGAAGACAACCATAAGGTCATACTCAACGACGGCACACCCACGAGGGCAGCCCGATATCAACAAGGTGCCGGGGTGAGTGCCCCTGACCTCACCCTAGTCGACATGGATTCGGCCAACCGCTTCTCCTGGACACCCATAAACGAGCTAGGCTCAGACCACCTACCTATCTTGGTCACATGGCAAGAGGACCTGAAAGTTGAACACCCGAAACGAAGGATCCGGCTCAACCTCGCGAAAGCAGATTGGAAAAGCTTTCAAAAGATTATCCGCAGGAGCTCCCAAATTAGCGTCAACAGGTCCCCCAGCCGAGACACCCAGCATCTTCGTGGATCAACTTAACGACGCGGCCTCGCGAGCCATCCCGGTTAAAGCCATCCGTCGACGCGAAACCCCTTGGATGAATCCAGAACTTCAGGAGCGAGGCTTGGCTGGGGAAATCAAAAAAGGTGGCCCAGAAAACGGAAGAGGCAAGAAGGGATGCCTGGCATAAGCATCTTCACAAAATCTCCGAGCACAAAGATGCGAAGCAGGCGTGGCAGGTCGTCAGAACTCTCTCAGGCAAAGGCGCACCGAACACGGGCAAGACGATAGTCTTCAGGGGGGCAGAATTCGCCAGCGATCGTGCCAAAGCAAACGCCTTCATCCAAGAATATGTCTCGATCAGTAGCCGAAAGAGCGACTGTGCGAGTAGGAGAGTGGTGAGAGAGCTCCGCCAACTCACACGGGGTTTGCGAAAATCCCCCTGCCGGGCAATTGAAGAGGCGTTTACCCTTGAAGAACTGCAGCGTGCCCTCAAACAATTAAACAGGGTAAAGCAAGAGGCCCTGACGGAATAGCACCAGATCTGCTCAAGCACATCTCAACAACAGTGGCGACAGAACTTCTGAAGATTCTGAATCACAGCTGGCTGGAGGGGTGGTGTCCGCAGGGACTGGCGCAAGGCAACCATCGTCCCCTTTCTGAAAAAAAGGGAAAGATCCGAAGGACGTGGGGAGGTATCGCTCAATAGCGCTGACCTCAACAATTGGGAAAACCCTGGAAAGAATGATAGCAAACTGTCTGTCTTAGTGGCTCGAGGAGCAGGAGCATTCGATCCTCAGTCCCTGGCAGGACGGTTTTCGAAAAGGACGTAGTACCACCGACCAATGTCTTCGGCTGTCCCAGTTCATCACCGACGGGTTTCAGTCGTCGCAGCGTCCACGACAGAGAATGATGAGGCTCGGCCTACCCCTGCGCTTCGTTGAATGATTGTCGACGCGGTTCACCAACCGCATCGCCAGGGTACAGATCAATGGTACGGTGGGGCGTTGTCGCACCTTCAAAGAGGGCCTTCCGCAAGGGTCGATCCCTCTCTCTCTCTTGTTCATCATCTATCTCAACGACCTGCTAGACAGATTTGACTCAACCGCGCTGGTCAGTGCGTATGCCGATGACCTGGCCCTAGCCTGCAGCGGTCGGAACGAGGAGGTAGCTGGGCGACTACAAAAAGAGGTCGACAAGGTCATCACTTGGAGTCAAGATGCCCGCCTTACACTGAATGCGTCCAAATGTGAGGTGGCCTTCTTCAGCCTTGCAAGTACGGAGGCCGCTTGGCAGCCGAACATTGTTATTGATGGCCGCAGATTGACCTGCAATCCACTCCCTACCTTCCTGGGTGTCTGTTGTGATGGACAGCTCTCATTCGGAGAGCAGGTCCGGAAAATTTGCCGATCAATGCAGCGTCGCACAAACCTGTTTCGCACCCTGGGAGGCACCTCGTGGGGATGGCAGCCAAGGGATCTGCGAAACATTTACATTGCCACGCAGCGAAGTTTGGCAGAATACGCAGCACCGGCATGGGCCCCTTGGCTATCGGCCACCAATATCGGCGTGCTCGAGAGATCCCAGTTGAATGTTGCCCGCGCCATAACAGGCCATCTTCGCACCACCCCCATCGAGGCAATCCTGCACGAGGCGCGTCTACCACCAATGGCCACACGATACCGCCAATTATCGCTCCATAAGGCGGACGCATGGGCCCCATCTCCAGCCGTCAGATGGCCGTAACTTGCTGCTTCATCACGATCCAAGGAAGCGACTCAAACGCAACGACTGGCGCAGCTCCACAGTTCCAAACCTCCAGAGCCTTGATCTTATACCTCCACATAATGATCTCGTTACCCATCCCAACCCCCCGTGGAATTTGCTCCCTCCCATCCCAGCCATTTTTACTCCAACTTTTAAGTCCCTCCCTACTAGCCAACAATTATCTTCCGCTCTCCAAACAATCTCCAACTGCGGACCAGTTAACCTCCACCTTTTCACCGATGGATCCATCCAAGATGGCCTCAGGGATGGTGGCGCCGGATTAGTGATACTACGAGCTCGGGAAGTTATCCCTCAATGGCACGGCCCGACAGGTGCCCGAAACAGCTCCTTCCATTCCGAATGGATTGCTCTTACAAAAGCCATTTCCTGGTTGTACAGTCACCAAGACTGGACTTCACCCTCCATCATCTGTGACTGCAAATCGCTAGTCGAGGCAGTGGGCAATCTCCATCCAACGGACCCAGCCATCTTGGAGCTCCAGAAAGAAGCGGCAAAACTGCTCACAAACAAACAGCTCCAGGTCATCTGGGCCCCTGTTCACTGCAACCTCCCAGGAAACGACCTGGCTGATGAGCAGGCAAAACTAGGCTCTTCACTCCCCCAAATCGTCAGCCCAGACGTTATTTCCATCAGACATGCTACTATCCGTAGCGAATGCCCTTCATCCACAACTCCACCACCCTCGTCTTCTGCAACTCTACACCAAGAAGCCAGATGACGAAAAACGAGTCCCGCCTGACAAAGGCAGATCGCTCCAACCTCATCCGCTTGAGATCCGGCCATCACCCGGCGTTAAGCAGATGGTTGTTCCTAACCGGAAAAGGCGAAACAGACCGATGCCGTCTGTGCGGAGAGGAGTCGGCGGGACATCTGTGGCTTCGGTGTCCAGCACTACTCACCGCCGGCGGCTAGGTGCCTCTTTCGACGAGCCGGTGCGCCTCCCACAAGCAGCTCTAGCGCTTCTGAGGACTATCCTCAGGCGCCTGAAGTGAATTAACAACAACAACAACAACAACAACAGCCATAACAATAAAAAACAAACAAAAAAAAATTACGCAGCAAAAAAAAAGATAATTTATAAGAGTTTTAAAAATTGCGAAATGTGAGATACAGCAAAATTAATCCCTGAAATCCTTAAACTCTAAAACCCAGGTAGAGTTGATCTCGAAAGACGACTCATGTCCGTCCATTCCGTTTTAACGTCTGTCTCTACTATTTATGATTCGGTCTTCACACTAAAAGTACGGTACAAACTATTAAAATGGTACGAGAAATAACTAAATATTCTCACGGTTATAGACTGTCATCTTGTGTGTCTGAGCTCTTCTGAAGTGAAGGTAGAAAAAGCAGGGATATCAGAACCCATAAAATAAACACTATAGAACATAGGCAAGAACACGAAGCCGTTTGTGATTTTCGAAGCAGGAGAGGGCGTCCATGCTTGTTGTGGCTTTTAAATCCAAAGGTATTTTCCGTCAAACTGGCTAACATAGATCCCGTTTTTATGATGCAAGATGCTTCCCCCTTTGGGGCCTTTCTCTGGTCATCGAAAAACAAACCGTTCAGTGTCAATTGTTGTTGTTTTATTCACAGATTTAACGCAAAGTATGAAGGCAAATGCAGTATTTTCGGATAGATTTCATCCATTTTAAAATTAGCTTATTAACAAAAAGAAGCGACTACCAGGAACGTTCGACTGAAGCCCGACTGAAAATGGCCGGGCTTTATTTGAGCATCCGTCTACTCGACACGCTCAACAGACGGCGGGAATTCGGTCTCGCTCTCAGGTTCAGGTTCTCTGAGAAGTGGCGGTATAATCAATATTCAGTCTGCAGTCTGCGGAGAGGAAACTATCCGCCGCGATCATTTGGCGGAGTCTGAATTTTGTTTTTTTTTTTTTCATATTTTCTCTTGTACCTAAAAATCAGTTATATTTTCCCTAAAACCACGATAGCATAAACCTGCCAAAACCCATACCTTTGTCATCTTTCTTCATAACTAAAATCAACCCCCCCCCCCACGCGCTCGCCACGTACTTGACCATTCTGACAAACTTCCTTAGAACGTTTTCCAAATATCACTGTGGCAATATGGGATCCACCCCGCCCCCGACCACACGGTTGGTGTCCGATGATCTGTACGAGAATTTCTGCCGTTTTTCAGCGTGATTTCGCAAAACCCAGCACCTTGATGGCATAAGACCAGCTTCTCTAATTCTACCCGAATGTATGTGTGTGTGTGTGTGTGTGACGTGTATTTTGTTTGTGTCTGTACTTATTTTCACAAATTCCTGTAAATAAATTAATGCCAACCAGACTTTTCAAATTTCCTCTTAGCTGCCAATTCTTCTTATACCTACTTCGTGTATGCAAACGCTTTTGTTGTTGTTCTTTCTTGTAGAATTAGACGCTACATTTCACGACGGTGATGAAAACGGACAGCATTGTTCCAGGAAGGGAATTAAAAATGTGCCAGTTCTATGACATCGAGGACATCGTCCACCAGAAACAGTAAATAGACGCGTTTGCAGATGGACTACAGCCCAATTAGCAGGTGAAATTATCTGTCTGCGTTCATGCCACGTAAACATTTCCTCGAGTAAACCAACCAGTACTCGGAGATCAGGAATTTTGAATCTTAAAGCGCCATCTTTCTGAATTGCGAAAAAAAAACAACTAACAAACGGAAGTGCATATAAACATTTTAATTACTACTTGGCTTCATTATTTGGAGACCAAGTAACAAACATTCGAACAATAAATAATACTAAATTAAATATACTCAGAATCTTTAAAACAGGCAAGCGATTAAACCACGATTTTTTTTTGATTTTTTTTTACCGAAAGAGTTGTCTCCCTTAATTTGACCTGGGAGCCGGTGTTAGTGTATTCATCACTTTAAGAATCCCAACTTCGTTTCTGCTCGCATTTTATGGCAAAATGTGATGACGTCACCAATCATGCAGAATTTACCAAACGGAATTTCTCTTTGTCCGTAAATTTTCCGCGCTTTGGTTAGCAGAGCTGCAGACTTTGGCTTATGAAGATGGCGGCCGGTAGAGTGGATGCTGCTCGCTTCCCAAAGGCGGGCAGCAGCTCAGAAGGTCTGGGGACCGACCGAGTCGCGCTGTCTGACAGGGGGAGAACCGGTCCGGTGAGAGAGTACGAGCCGGGCTTTCTGTCTTTTAAAAATCGAAGGGAGGATCGCGACTCAGATTGTCGTTTCCTGGCGGTCGAGCCCGGGTCCGTCGTTCGGGGACAGCCTGCGGCGGCTAACGGCTCTGGACGACCTGCGATATATACTCTGGCGATGGGGGATATGGGCTCCCCCTAGCGCTCGGGAAAAAAACCAGCGCGCGCGCGCACACACACACCTCTGAAAGCGAGGCCGGCACGAGGCGGGGACATAGCGCTTGATGAGACATCCGGATCTGCTAACCTCGACGCTGGTGAGCGCGGTAAGAACGAGCCGAGTCGTCACCTTTACGAGTATAACGTCCTACCACCAGCCAACACTACCTGCTGGCCCGTGATGTCCAAACCTTATTTCCGCCAATTCTCACGCGCATCACTAGCGATCTGCTGGACACCGCTTAACAGATATACGGTAGATTAGTGGAACTGAAGCAGCATCTTTTTCTTTTAAACTCATAAGCTTCTTTTATTATTACTATTTCGATAAGGACTCCGGTGGCACCAGGTCACCATCTTTCGTGTGAAAACACATAAAAAAGAAAATATATTTCACATCCCCCTCTTCTTTCATTAATAAAACGTCGCGGAATTATTCATAACCTATTTGCATTTCATTGATTTAGAAAAGAACAAACCGTATAAACCTTTTCAATAAAGCTGGCTGATCGCCGCCCATCACACGCTTACAGATCCCGTTTAATGGCATTCGACGGCTGAAGCCATTTTTCCCAGCAAAAAAGCAACATCAGTCCTCTTTGCAGATGTTCCGATATACTTAACTCGAAAATCTCGCTGAACAGCCACCTCGAAACTTCCTCTGGTTAAAAAGATGCTATTCCCCCACCCCACAATAGCCAGTATTCTACAGATATGTTTCTTGTCGTCGGTGTTATTTAATATTCAGCCGCTGCATTAGAGAATGGAACGGGTTCTAACCCAACATCAAAGCGGGATCGAGATAATGCTACAGCTATATTTTGCATAAGTTAACGGTTCTCCCAGCCCCAGGCCTCGTTAAAATCAATGGCCGGCATATCTGGCATGAAACGGACACAAAAGCCTCTTTTATTCTTACTCAGAATACCAAAGGCCGTCACCAGTTCAGAACAATTATAGACTTTCTCCCCCCCCTTTTTTTAATATCAACCAAGATTTTGACTAACACTGACCCTTTCATCCTTTGTATTCCGATCCACCGCAGTCGACAAGGTCTCCGAGTCAAGAAGTCGAGATAGTCAAGACAGCGACGCCTGGCGGTGGCTCTCTTTCCGAATCATGCGCACGGAAAATCTCCTTTAACTTAATGCGTCACATTCTCTAACAAATGACAGTCCACCAACGACTGGCACGTGACACCGTTATTTCAACCTAACTCGCGATATCTTTTTTTCCTCTTTGCTTTCATTTAATTAATAAAACTGAATTCATTAAAGGCATTTTCTTGTTTATTCTGGTTCCGCTAGGCCCGAGGATAGGTCTCAAAGCGTACATTAAAAAATAATTTTTTTTTTGCAACACCATATCTTACCCCGGTTTCCGGGTGTTCTGCCAGCCCCTGCTCCGGCTCAGTTCACCTGGCTGGCCCCATGTTGCGGTTTTTTAAAACTCGAGTACAATGGGGCGGGTATTTGCGCTTCCACCCGTGACGCTAACGTCAAAAGCACGAGTCGTTCTCGTTCCCCTGACGTACAATTTGATTCCATCATTGGCGAGTCGTTTATCCCCTTCGCCTTTACATATATCGCATTTTTAAAAGCATAATTTGCACTTGCTAATTATTTAATTTATGATTGATGACCTTTACTTCACCTCCAGCGCCTCTCCCGTCGTTTATATCCAATTTTACGTTTTGATAATTTCATTTTATTTAAAATAAAATGTTTTTTCTTTTACTTGACCCGCTGTCAGTTAACCGTTTTTTTTTGCGCCAGCCAATCAAGACGGACATATCTGCGACTCAGTAAAGCTTATCCGAGTAGAAGGCGCTTTATAACTATAAACACTGCAACTTAAGAATTAAAGTATTAAGTTTTAAAATAAAATTTAACAAAGGCAGTTTCTGAATTCTAAATGGACACTAATGTCATTGGGCGTACCTCGGGTTTGTAACCTGTAACGTAGGAATCCTTTGAAAGTTGAATTCTTCCCAATTGATGCAATTTTATACTTAACAAGAACACCCATTTAAAGTCCTGTCGTTTGGAGCGTCTTGGTAGCCAATCAATACAAGCCGGATGATAGTTTTCCGTAGCTTCGAACGATAAGGGCTCACTGGTACGCTGATAGGGTTTTATCGACTGAACTAGAACCTGCGGTTGACATAAAGGAAAGAACAATTTCTTTTGGTTTGAAACGCGAGATTAGCATCTCTCCTCACAAGTCGTTTGTTATGAATGATAGCCATCAGGCATCTTCCGTATGCTCCATTTCTCACAGTTCTAGGTGGAGAGAGAGAGAGAGAGAGGCAGAGATGGACCATAACGACAGTTGTCGTGTCGTGAATCCATTATTTATTTATTTATCAAAGATTCCAGGCTTCTATTTTTTTTTTATTGCTGCGGAAACTGAGCAATAGATTTTAAACCACAATCAAAAGTTTTAGCATTGCCATTTACAAACCGGACACTGTCATTTTCTTTTTTAATTTTCGATAACCGTTCAACTATTCCTGAACTGCCTTCTTAGCTTATATTCCTGACCCCTGGAAAGAATGCCAGGGCCCAGAACGCTGTAAACAACCAGGCATTGTAACTTTACGGTCTTGTTTATTTAAATGAAATGGTGCTAGTGCGCCACCCTGTCATGTGCATAGGCTCATGGCTTGATTAGAACTTGGATTTACGTTACCAACACAAATTATAGAGAAAGAAAAAAACAACTAAAAGACCCAATGAAACCAATTTCTAACATAACAAAAAAGACAAAGTTTGCTACACAAATAATATATGGGCTAAATGCCAAATCAGAATGGAATTTAAAGAACTGGAAGACAAAAATTTATATTTTTCTATTCAAAGCTTCTCTGCTTCGCTTGGGACATGAATTACGTAAACAAATAGCGACTTCCAAGCATTAAGTAATAACAACTAGGTGGTGTCAATCACCTAATACAACAAAAGCCCATTTAATTTCTGAGTCCTAGAAACAGACGCTGCGACCGTTCTCCAGGATGCGGCGAGTTCTCTGTTGCAGTGACTTTACGCAGAAGAACGAGTAGGAATATTTACTCTAATAAATAAAGGCTCTGGATGTGTTGAAAAGAAACGCCAAAAAATATCCGGAAGAAGGAACGATAACAGCAATGATCGTGAAAGGAAAAGAACAACGGCTAACCAAAGGTGAGGAAAGGCAGAGATGGAGGGGGAGCACCAACCAGTACCGATGCGAGAGCATGAATGCGGAAGTTAAAGCTCTGCTGATGAAATAGCGAGGTCTGGACAGCAGAGAGAAAGTTACGCACCCATCGCGACGAAGAAAATGATGTGGGCAAAAAAAGTCACAAAAACTAGAGCCTGCAGACTGGAAAATGTATTCTTCACAGATGAGACAAATTGGAGCTTTTCTTAGTGCAACAAGAAAATAGCACCTTTAAAGGTGAGTTCGCGAAAGATCCATAAACCGTTGAGTAACCAAACACAGTAAACATTGGAAAAGTAGATCTCTGACTAGAGCTGGAAAATTTGTTAAAATTCATAGAAGAATGGAGAATAAGAAGTACAAGCAATTTTGTCTTTTAAAATCATTAAGCCATTCTTATTAGATATAATCTGATTGGTCCAGGTTTTATATTCCAGCAAGATATCAACCTCCAGAATAGAGCAATCTTTTTATTATTTTTGGAATCTAGAGAAACCCCCAAAAAACATTTAGGCAGGTTTGGCATTCCCTTAGTCCTCAAAGTAAATTGTGGAGCAAGCATGGGACTATATGAATTAACTCTCTAATTCCATAGTGACCCTTGGTATTTTGTGTGCAAGACATTTAGAGTGAGATCCATAAACATTTCATATAAACTATTCAAGAGTATACCATAGTGAGTAGACCAACTTAGTAAAGCAAATGTTTGCATGCAAATCATTAAATTTCACTTAAAAATTTTCCATTGTTTTTGTGTTTTGGCATTTAATGTATAATATTCCCTGTTTATATAATAACAATTTGCATATTTTATTTTCTGTTATGTAGCTAATTTGTTGTTAGTGAGCCTTCTAATTTGTTTCCATGATTAGTGTCGGTACTACGTCTCGTCTCACTCTTCTCTACTACTCAGTCTAGTTCAGGTTATTGATTCCTGATGTCCTGCACCTAATCGAAACATTTTATGTTAAACAAGGACAGAATACATCGGTACATATCGAGCTCAGTAAGCCTTCTTGTGTGTGTGCGCGCGCGCGAAAGACGCATCTGAGAAAAAAATGTTTTTTCCCCCTCTTCTTTTAGTAATATATGATCAGCTTTACCCATCTGTTAAAGAAAAGCCCCTTAACCCTGCCGTCCAGAAATGCTGATCGAGTATTACAACTTAAAGGGAGTAGGCCCAAGACTCCAAAGTCCTGCCGGCAGCACTGTCACCTGAATAAAAACACCACTGGATTCCCGCATGAATATATGTTAGTTTGCACAGAGAGAAGATCAAATAAGAAAGCCTACCTGAGGTATGGACAGGTAAGAAATTAACTACACTTTTATCTTGGAAAAAAACATCGAAATTCTTGTGTTGCTTGAGAATTTAATTATTGCGGATGGTTAAAAGGTTAAACAGTGCATAAAAATCACGTGTAAACTTCGTAATATGTAAACCAAACAAGCCTTTGGTTTCGATGACATCTGAGAAACACGAGGGCCGCTTTCGGTCTCCTTGAAAGCATTCCCAGGTTTGCCTGTCTGTTTTCTTATTCTCCTGCGGAGTACCCCGCTCCCATTTACCTCACCTTTTACGCCCGTCTTTTGAAAAGTGCGCCTCTCTTCAGAGTAACGGTGTCACGCTGCATGTCTCTGTTGTTGTTGTTGAGAGCCTTACCTGATAAATGGATATGTCTGCACAGAAAAGGGGCGCAAACTAAAAGGGTGGAGAGACCCTTAAGAATCAACTAGAGCAATGGCCTGGCTTTATAGCGCATTGAGAAAACACGAAATCTCGGACAGATACCGCCAATGCGAGTAAACAAAGTAAAAGTCCGGGTGGTGTTATTCGAAGATCCCATTGAAGAATTCCAGCCTGGAACCCCTCACTTACTAATGAGGGCCCTCGAATAAAGTATAACCAGTGGCCACTGTGGATGCCGACAGCAGACTGTGCAGATTTCTTGGTAGGAAAATAACAATACAGTGGTTTAGCTGTTTGTCTTCTTTAGATGTACAGTACGCAGATATAACTTCATTTTAACACCAGCAACTCAAACTGAGCACCCTTCCTTTCGACAACCTGGCGGGCAGCGCATTTAATCTGATTGGAGACCTCTTAAAGCAGACACATACCCTGAACAAAGGGGTAAAATTAACCGCTTTACCCTTGCATAATGAAGAAACGATATTAAATAAATATAAAGCTCTTCTCGACTGTTGTGCTACTGATTTTCCGAATGTAAAGGAATCAGACGACGTAAAATATCCGGCTTTGAACTGTGATTCCACAGTTTTCTTGTTTTTGGGTGTTTTCTTTTTTTAAAGATCCCTTTACTAATAACAAGTGAAGAATTCTCCGTGAATAACACGCGACGAAAATTACGAATGATATCTATACGGCGCTCTGCCATAATGATTCGTTCACCTACTGGGTGTTAGTTTGTTGCGGAAAACAGAGGATAGAGGGGAGTAAGGGAGTCAGTCCTCTGCTAGTATGTGAACGGGCCAGGTTTTGTCACACGGTCTGGTCCAGATTCCCCCCCAACCCACAACACACGTGGGTGCTTGATTGGATTCACGTCGGGGCACCCGGGGTAGAACCGTAATGCCTCCATTCCTCTGCCCATGCATACAACGCCATCCTCCTAAAGAAAATGGGCATCGATTTTCTGCGCGCTCTTGTCCATAAATTGGTAGGGATTAGTCTCTAATACGGCAATGTATCCGGCGGAATGGACTTCGACAAGCAACCGTATTGACTTTCCGCCCTGCCAGATCGCAGCCCACACCGTGACACTCCTACCTCCACGTGGGGCGTTTGGCTGGAAGGTCTCCGTCAAGTTTTCTCTATAAGCGAGCGATCTGAAAAGTCAACTGCTGAAACCTGGACCCGTGGAGGAAGAGTACACGCCGCCGGCATGTCCTCCGACCTGGGATTTAGAAGCGTTTTTAATTCTGATGGGGTTTTACGTGATACTGACCTTCTGTAGCCAGGTCGATGAAGATGACGTTTATTTCTGTTGGACGGGCGATGTCAGCAACCGGATCTCGACGGCGGGCACGGGCAAGACGAGCAATGACAGCGCACGGTTCTTGTCGTGAAGTACATACATATCACCTGAAATAGGTAAATTTTGGTTATATATATATAGGGGGTTCCAAATTAATATGGCTGGGCAGTGGTCTGCACAGTAATTGGGACCTTCTTGCAAACAGCATTTAGTGGTTAATTGAACAGGCCATGAACAAATATTTGCTTTAAAATTACACACACAAACACAAACACGCCTCCTCTCAAATCCCTGTTCGTCTTGTGTTGTCCACTCATCAGCCTACAGCCACAGCTGACTTCCATGAGCTCGGTCTGCTGAGTGATGGCAGTCGGTGAATTGAACACTTATGTCGTACAATCGACCTCTTTGCCCCACGACCAGCACAATTACTCCCATCCACCCCGCCCGCCACGATACCCGTGAACGCTTAATCCACCATTCGTAACTTCTAGCCTTAGTGACAAAAATAGATAAATGTATAACTGATGCCGCTCAATTGTTGCCCGCACTGTGTAGCGGCCCCAGACTTGTGAGCCTATATGTCTGAAAATCTTTTCAATCGATACCTACTTTGCTTGCAAAATGGTCGAGATCTATTGAACAGGAAACTGGTCTTTCCGCTTTTCGATTACCGCTAGAACCAGTTTCAGCTATCGTACAATAGGACGCTTGTTGGTCGTGATGTTGCTATATCAATGGCGAGGATATTTGGACGTCAAGAAATCGCAGAACCGACAGAAAACATCAGTCAGAATGATAAAATAATATCGGAATAGGTAACAGTCGGCAAATATTTATTATTTCTGTTATTACATGTCCGAGACCAAAGCTGTCTATTTAGCCAGATGCTACCCTAGAATTCACAATTACAATAACGAATAAAACAAGATAAAAATAGAACGGAGAACCGAAGGAAATGAAAATAAGAGCTACTAATGGAATCATCCTGACCGGCATGTTCCTGTTTGTGTCCTGGTGTTGATTTCTTACTGTGTTTTTTTTTCTAATCAACAGCAACTAAATATCACGGGCCTGCAAAATCTGGGTCGCTGGAAATCGTCTGCAATGTTATAACTGATTCTTATGTTGTTTGGTGTGATGATTTCAATATTTATCTCTATCACGTAAGGATTTGTCACAAAGTGAATCCGAAAATATGGGAAAATAGATTATTAATACGTATTCTGGTTGAAACATTTATTTGCAAAAAAAAATTAAAATGCAAAATTACTGATAGAAAACCGTCATCAACACTCACCTTTACAAGTCTCCATACTGCCTTTGGCATTTTCCCTCAAAGCTCCTTTTGGTACTTTTTCTCTTGTAGGCAGCTTGCGGCTCTTCTCTGCGCAGCATCCAACAGTGGTCCGCGATCATGTTGACGTTCCACCTATCCTGGTATCTGCGTTCCATCTCCTTGATATCTTGATGAAATCATCCCCCCCTGCTCTTCACTAACTGCACGAAGATTTTCGGGGAAGTAGTCTAAATGAGAATTCAGGAAGTGCCCCTTCAAGCTCATCGAACAACCCAAGTCTTCGAATTTCATCAGCATGTTTTCCACAATACACTTAAAGTTGGGGTCTTTATAGTTCCCAAGAAATTTCTGCACAACTTCTTTGAAAGCTTTCCAGGCCTCTTTTTCAACTCTTTTCATTTTCGTTTCAAACACATCATGATCATCTTTCAGAAGTTTCCGAATATCTGGACCGACGAAAACACCTTTCACTTTTGCTTCTGACCGTCCCAGAAACTTTTTGCGCAAGTATTTAAAACGCTCTCCATCTTTTGACAGAGCCTTTACAAATTGTTTCAACAGTCCAAGCTTGATATGAAGTGGAGGCAGGAAGGACATTCCTTGGATCAGCCAAACTTTCCCGTACTACATTTTTGCTTCCAGGTTCTAATTCTACCCTACACGGCCCACTCCTTTTTGATCCAGTGTTGGCCCCTATCCCTGTCCCATTCACCAAAGAAGCTGTCCAAGAAGCATGGAAATTACTTTTAGATCGCCGCATATCGTCCATCCATGATCCTTATATTTCAGTTCGGTGAGAATTAAGGCTAAATTCTTGTAGCCATTCTTTCAGATACACAGAATGCCCTACTGGTACTGAAGCGTACTTGTTGCCATTGTGGAGAAGCACTGCTTTGAGGCTTCTTTTTGACGAGTCAATAAAGAGCCTCCACTCGTTCACGTCATACTGTATGTTAAACCTCTCTCTCCATCAGTCCAGGGACATCGCTACAGTAAACCAGGTCACCTTCTTTAGAAAAGTATGGAATGAAATATTTTTCTCTATTTCTAAACCATAAGAAAGAAGTACCAGGGGCCAACAAGTACTTTTCCTTTAACCTAGAGCCTAACAGTTCTGCTGCATCTTTAGGAAGACCCAAGTCTCTGACTAAGTCATTCAATTCAAGCTGTGAAAAAAGTTGGGGCTCGCTGCTGCCTGAAACATCGTGAAAGTCCTCATCAGAATCCTGGCTTTCTTTTTCAGAGTCTTCAGGCGTGTCTTCTAGTTTTTCTGGCGGCAAAGGTACTGGTATACCTGGGCCATGAGGTACAGGGCATATTGTTGACGAGAGGCTCGGATAGAAAATTTCTTTCTTATTTTTTAGATTTACGTTACACGAACAAAAGTAGCAGTCATCACTGTGCCTCCAGATCACAGGGATCCCAAAACGGAAAGACTTTTTCTTACCTTGAGATCACTATCGGAGTTCCTCCACACTTTATGTGGGGCCCAGGACTTATCCCGGTCACCAAGTTTCACACCAAAATACGCATAATACACTTTCTTGACAAAGTCTGTAATGTTTCTTTGCTGCTTCTTCACTACAAAGTTCCCACAAATGTAAAAAAAGTTATCAGGTGCATTAAGACGACCCCTTGCAGCCATTTTGTACACTTATAGACAGAAGAAAACCACTAAGGAAAAAGGAGAAAAAAGTAAACTTCTGCAGAAATGACAGGTCTGGGAAAGTACATTGGTTATGACAGAACCTTCTCACACACAGATCTAATTGCAACTGGGTGCAAGTAGGGAGTCTGGAGAGGGGGAAGCAAAAAGGAGTGAGTCATCATCATCTTACCTCACTGTCTGGAGAGGGGAGGGGACAGAAAAGAGTAAAGAAAAAGAAAAATTAATTATAATTAAGTTTTTGTTTAGAAGCTTAATACAGTGATTCTGGAGATATTGAAATCAAAAATTTCAGTTTGTAGGAAAATGGTACGTGATGGAATTTTTAAACTATTTTTACTGAAAACAGCACACAAATATTTATAAGAATCAGCTGTTAGTTTTCGGACAATTTTTTCATTGCAGGCCCCTGTGTAATTGATCTTATTTGTATTTCTTTAGACCAGTCAAAATTTCTATTTTTAATGTCACAAAATTATTAGGCGTTCAGATTGTGATTATGGCAACTTTTACTTTCAATTTCAGGTCAATAAATTATGACGTTGAAATATCTAAAATGGGATAAGACGAAGGCAGGGTTCTTCCGTCTTTCCTGTGAGTCCAGAGTCTGAAAGATTTCTGTCGTCGTCGTCCTTGTCATTATTATTATTATTATTATCATTATTATTATTAACAACATTATTTTTAAGACAGTGAAATCACCTTTTTGTTCGTATTGATCGGAATAAAGAGAGAGAGAAAAAATCTTTTTTGTTTAATATTAGTTTCTTTCACCTGTCACTCATGTGCAATCTTTACTTAGTATAATTAACTATTAACGCACTAAAAACCGACATTTATTGATATGGTTGTAAATTTAATTGATCTGATGCGGTAATTGCTTTATCACGTGACGATGAACCCCGTTTTCAGAACAAACCGAATGGCAGAAAATCACGTGACGCCATCGTTTGTATACTGTCTTTCGTGACCCCGTACACGATGTTGCACAAAAGCCTAGGCACTGACCAGGTAACCGACCACCTCTATAATAAGGAATATTTCCCAGGTGTATGCGGCATAGTAGAAATATTTTAATATTTTGCTTCAATTTCGGTGTTGGCAAAACGTCAGCTCAGTATAAAGACGATAAATGAATAATAAATAACTCATGGCCGTACGTTTGTTTTCCTTGGAGACAAAGTGGTTATTTTCTCTGGGATATAAAGTACCCACTGTCTCACGTTAGCAATTACTATTTATATTACCAGGTCGACTTGTTTTCCCGACCAGGTCGTTCAGTCATTAAGACTTCATTGGCTTCGGATTTAAATTTTTAAAAAATAAGAAAGATTAAAATAGCCTAGTTTTTGTGGGTTTTTGTGTTTACATGCCTGACAACACCATTTTCTTAAGCAATTTTCATGCTGCGTATATATGATAATATATAGCATTTATGGGTATACCTTTAAAATAATCTGGTAATCGTATTCATTAATTACATTCCGTACTAATGATTAATATTATGCAATCTATCGAGTAAGGTTTGAATTCTAGAGGTCAGCCTGACCAGTAACGTATTTTCCAGGGAGTTCAACCTGTCAGGTAGCGATTGATTCCCATGAGGTCAGCCTGTCAAGAAACTGTTTCCAGACATTTCAGCCTATCAACTAACGTATAATTCCCGAAACATTAGCTTGTTATATAACATATATCAGCCTGTCATATAACGAATGATTCCAGAGATGTAAGACTGTTCAATAGCGCATGATTGCCGTATTAACCCATAATTTCCAAGGTGTTATCCTACCGAGTAACGAATGATTTCCACGACGCCAGTTATAAATTAACCTATGGCTCCAAAGACATCAGCCTGTCATATAAGGTGTGAAATTCGGAGATGCCAGCCTGTTAAATAACGAATGATTCCTGAGACATAACCCTGTCAAGTGACGTATCATTTCCGAGATATAAGGCTGTTAAATAGCGTACGATTCCCGAGACGTCAGTTTATAAATTAACCTATAATTTCCCGGAAATTATCCTATCCAGTAACGAATCATTACCGAAACACCAACCTGAAAGCAATGTAAGATTCCCAAGATATCAGCTTGCGAAATAACGTGAGATTCCCGAGACCATAGTTATAAAGTAACCTATGGCTCCTAAGGCATCAGCCTATCAAATAAGATGCGAAATTCGACGCCAGCTTGTTAAATAACGTATGATTCCCGAGACGTCAGCCTATTAAATAACGTATGATTCCCGAGACGTCAGCCTGTTAAATAACGTATGATTCCCGAGACGTCAGCCTATTAAATAACGTATGATTCCCGAGACGTCAGCCTATTAAATAACGTATAATTCCCGAGACGTCAGCCTATTAAATAACGTATGATTCCCGAGACGTCAGCCTGTTAAATAACGTATGATTCCCGAGACGTCAGCCTGTTAAATAACGTATGATTCCCGAGACGTCAGCCTATTAAATAACGTATGATTCCCGAGACGTCAGCCTGTTAAATAACGTATGATTCCCGAGACGTCAGCCTGTTAAATAACGTATTTTCTCAGACTGTTGAATAATATATACTCTTGAACATGTGCCTACACAGTAATGTATTTCTTTGGGTAATTGTATTAGCTTTTGATTTCACTTTGTTTTTAAAGTATATAATGAATAAAAATAAAGTTGTAATATTAACCATCTTTATTGAAAAAAAACAAACATAACTAAGCAATAACTTTACAAAGAATATAATTTTTTGCTGACAAATGCTATTTATCTGTACCAATTTAGTATATAAAACAGTTAGTTTTTTTTAAAATTTGTTCCATTGTAATACATTAAAGAAGCAACGGTACGTTTTGTAGTTTTATGGAACAAGCTCCATAAAGATTTGTAGAATATTGTGCATTATGTAAATTATAAGAAAAAATAACATACTCGAAAAAGATAAGGAAAAGGTGCAATTACAGCAGATGCTAGTGTTCATTTGGTTCCGCTTAGCTGATTTAGTTAGATGTGCTTTAGAAAAATTCTTCTGCTTGCTGTGCACGCCTAATGATTGGCAAGATAATTAAGAAGCTTAGAAACGTCTAAATTAAACGTTTGGAGTGTTCGTCTGTATACGACATCAAAAGCATCCCCCCACGACTAGATATATTCTAGAAAGACTCCCGAGTGATAGTCAATATGGTTATTACCGTTTGACCTGTTCCGGCTTACAGGGCCATTCTTCTTTAATGATATATTTCTCAATATATAGCTGCAAAATCCAGGTAAAAAAGAAAAAGAAATTTCGTGTAGGATACTTAAATTATAAATGAGTCGGAGTATATTAATGACGAACATTCTTCCGGCTAACATAAAGCACCTGCCTGCCAGAATTTGAAAACAATAATTGAATAGATTTTCTTTATTGCTGTTTCTATAGGCTTCAAAAGCCTAGCAGTGGAAAATGAGAGATAATTACGATATCTAGATGAATACAATCATTTATAATACGTCTGTTTCTCTTTCTTCGCTGCGCAACCGACAAAAATAGTTTATTGAGAGAGAGAGAGAGAGTGTGTGTGGCGTCAGAAGCACCTGCTATGTCGGCGCCGGTGTCACAGAATAAATGGTCCCCGCAATTGTTAGTTCACCAACATTAATTATTTAAAACACACACATATATACAGAGTCAGACTAGACTATCAAAAGTAGGGGAAACCATCTGTATCGAATCGGCGCTGAGCTTGTTTTCGTCATCACACCTTATTCGTTCCCTCCTGAGCTTCTTTTCCCACGTTTTAGCCACTTCTATAGCTAATAATACGCAAAATCTCTCGTCGCTGTACATACGAACAGCTACACCGATCAAAGCAGACGGGAATTGCTTAATTAATCGGTTCATAATACGTATAATTTCAAAATCATTCTGAAAATAGTTGCAGACGAGTGACTCTAATCAAATTGCGGTTCGAAGTATCGCACTTCTGTGCAGCCATTTCCAGTCAGCTGATGGTGCGAGCTGCTCGACCATGGTAAGTCTTAGACCTACCCGGTGTTTTTCGGTCTTCAGAGAAAGCTAACGCGATATATTGCATTAATCAGCATGTCTGCTGGTCTACTGACCTCTTTAAGCATCACCATCAGTACCTGAGTCGACGCCACAGGGCTCTCCTGTGCAGAAGATCCCAAACAACTTTGTGCACGTCATAGTTGTGCGAGATGATAGGCTGTGATTGGTTCTGACATCACTTTAGCACCAAAACTAAAGCTTTAGTAGGAATCTATGTTAAAATTGTTTGGACATTGTTTCTTAAAAAGCAGTTATATATATATATATATATATATATTTTTTTTTTTTTTTTAAAGTTGACCAAGAATTCTTCATTAAAAAAACAAGAAAGAAAAGAGGGGAGCGTTTAACAGAGCTCTGGTGAGACCTAATTGATTACGGACAACTCCAAGCAGGGCCGCGCCCTCTACGGGCGGTCACGTGAACAACTGGCAACGCTGAAAAAATATCCGGGAAGGATCCTGTCAAGTGAACAAGTAAATTAAATAAGATGCGAAGGAGGGATGCAGAGGCCAGACAGGCTCGCATCCAGCTTTTTTAGTTGTTTGTTTGCTTTAATAACTTGCTTGAGAAGGCAATCTCACGTGTCCTGCATAATGCGTAATTTCTAATGATGCGAGGTGAAAATCTGAAACCTGCACATCATCATCATCATCATCATCATCATCAATTCCGTCGTTCGGCTTTTTACTCGACCAAGCCAGTGAAATCCTAACTTCCTCAGCGGAATTATATGCAAAACCTAATAAAAGTCGACGTTACCAGAACCAAGCAGACGACGATACGAATACAACAATAAAATCCATATTTTCCTTACAAACGCCCCGGCCTCGTGAAGAGGAGAGAGAGAGGGAGGGGAGGGGGGGGTAAAAAGTTGCCATGGTAACCGCTCACAGAGGAGGAAGGAATGATAATAGTTTCAAGGAAAGAACTCTCAAATAAATTATGCGACTTGCATTCTAGTCTCACGCCCCCCCCCGGCTCTCTTCGAGTCTTTGTTTTACCGAGGTTCGGACGAAGCAGACGATACAGATGTAACCCGATCACAACCACGAGTGACACGGAGCGGATGGAAATAGATTTGTTCGCGCCGAACGCAAACACGCGCTCGTGAGGCGAGCAGTCTCACTGCACAAGCCCCCCCCCTGTACTGTTGTCGATATATTAGCATGGTTTAGACCAGGTCAGTTCCTCTTATTGCTTTCTGCTGTTTTCCCTTTTAAGTTCTGCACAAAATTTTACCTGTAAAACAAACAAAAACACGCGCTCCATGTAAATTAAAGTCGTTGTTTCTCTTCTTGCTCTACTCGGATTAGCCTTTTCTTTTTTTTTCTTCAAAAAATTCAAAAATAAACTAATAATCATTAAAGCTGTAGCATCCTTCTTTCTAAGCCTAGCTTATCCTTTCTAGAGGTGCTAAATACCTTTTGCGAACTTTGTCTAGTTTAATTAATTCATTTGATGTTAAGAGGCACAAAAAGCCATCATGGCTTATACAAGTGTAATGTGTCGTCATGATCTCCAATGTCAATGGAAGCCACGTATCTGCCCGTCTCGCCAAAGTCCCTAGCGGACCTTTTCCTAAACAGAAGGGGAAGACACTCGCGTAGGCATTTTGGGTGGATAAATTATGGCATGCCTACAGGTATTATGTAAATATCTACAAGGTCCACTAAGAAGTGTCTATCAATATTGACTTTTTTCCCCTTTCAATCGGTTCGCGCTGTTACTATTAACCCTCTGCATACCACGTCAGTTTTTTCCTCCCTTATACCACCCAACCTAGAAGACTAGTATGTGTGTTGAACTGGCTGTGCATTTAGACAACACACTCGTATTGCAAAATACATGAAGTTGGAGCGATGTACGAATTTGTCGTTAGTTATAGAGGGCGGTACTGTGTCACCATAGCCCCTTGGCTCAACCTGTGCTGAGTGATACACACTGAAAGTAGCGTGGTGCAAATGGATCCTTGTGCTATATCCTGTTATTTATAATTGTTAACTAGAAAGGAAAAAAAAATGATCTGTAAGCTTAAATTACCAAAATTTTTTTGAAAGTCCATGATAAATCTTTACTGGTATCTCAACGTCTTTAAATAAGATTCCACGCTTGTGCTTCATACTTATGAATTATAATAACAGAAACTGCTGCACAATTATGGTAATGAAAATGCGTGGCACATTTGATTTGGAAGAGGCAGAGTGCAGGAATTAATGCGCATTAGCGATATGTGACAGTCAGAAGAACATAAGCAGAATAAAAAATAGACAAAACTACAAGAACGAGAACTTTAGTCGAATAAATTAAAGATCAAGAATCATGGGGGTGTCTTTTAAAAAAAAAATTATGCTTGGCCAAAAACCTTTATAATTTCATTAGTGTCCAATTAGTACGAAAGTTTGACGAGACTTTAACGTCTCGAAGATGGAACTCGTAACTTGAGTAGAATACACGATGGAAAGAAGATGTGTGAGTGATAAGGTTTACAAATACAGTACAAAGAAGCTATGAGAGCGATGTTTACTGCTACACTGGATAATCATAGCAAATTTGTCAGAATCAAACAAGTCTTCTATTTGAAGAAACAAACAAAGTGATGCCATTCGAGTTAAATAAAAGAAAAGAAAAGAAACAAGGGAAAGAACTCCATACAAAGTCTCGAGTAGCGTAACCTATGCAAATCTCCCGAAGGATATACTTTCTTTTGATGCTGTACAGTAGCTATGACTGTAGCCCCTCTGCTATTAGAAACAGTTCTTTTTAATGAATTTAGACTGGTTAATAAACGAAAGTATGATTTATATTATTTAAAAAAACGAAATGACGTATACTGTGCAAAATTATAGTATCATCTTGTTTAACTGATATATCTCTAAGTGTGACAGCACTTATCTAATAAATGATGACATATCACTTTTAAATTACTCAATGTTGATTGCCTCCAACATTCTGAGTAACCTCCCTTTTCCCGCTTTCGCTCAGACATAACGAACAATGTTTGCGTATTCACCAAGAATGTCAATAAAAAACTCATCCCATTTCTGTTTTAGGTCATCAGAGATAGTCTTCAGAATGCTTTCAGCATTCTTCTCCGCCCTTTTTTTGAGATTAGGGAGCCATTCTATTCAATAAGGTCTACAAAGTTTTTATTCCTAGTCAAGTAGCTCCAACAGAAATTAACTTCCGCTTCCTGAAACCACCACCAGGATTAGCCCTGAGAAGACCAGTTCTTGGTTTGCGAATACTGCTGCTAAGTTTATTTGCAAAAAAGAAAAGAAAAAAGAAGTTTGATTCTCTTTCCCGTCTATGGCTTTAAACTGTAGTAAAAGAAGTACAAATCGGTCACCCGTATTTTAGACGGCCACGTGCTGTGCGATAAGCTACGAAGGCAGCCATTAGCCAAGATACAACCAGAAGCGGAATCGGTACAAAGCTACTACACGTAAAATTAAATCTGTACACGGGATTTTATTGCGTCTGACCAGCTGGCAAATATTAAGGATTAAATTTAATTGGTACTGCTAAAAATAAATGTGAAGTTCCATTATCGTGTTTCGTATGTCGAAGGTGAAACAGACCCTGCAGTGGTCTAGTTCGCCATCGTCATCATAAACCGCGTGTTGGATGCTCAGGGCTCAGCAAAGCGGAAACGTTTCTCAATTAACCTGCAGCGTTTTGCTCCGTCTGCCAACGTCAATTTTTGTCTAACACATGAATAAATAACTTAATTTTACTACAGAATTATGTACAGCACGTAAGAGAAACAATTTTACCGATTAATGATATGGCAAATTCGATGTGCGATCTAAGGAATGTAAAAACAAAGTAGCGAAAGCCTTTTAATATAATAACTAGTTTTAATTAAGTTTGGGACAGGTAAAAAAAAAAAAAGCACCTGCCGGACAGTTCTGCATCCAAAACACCGTCAAGGAGACCAAAAGCAGACCGATCGGAGTTACCTTGCAGTCATTACTCACGCTGATTAAATTACCACAAGAAAAGCAACAATGTTCCGAAATGGTTAACGGATGTCCGCTGTCGATGAGATTTTATACATATTGTCAATTTTTCTAGACGCATATGTTTCGAGTGTTTTAATTGTATAGTTTATATGTACATCTTTAGAACAGAAAAAAAAAAAATTAGTTGTTGTTTCATTCCGCTCCTGTTGATTAGGATCTTACTAAGTTAATAAGCGACATAAACACTTGCAAATCTCACCTGTATTAAAACGAGAGAAGCAGAATTAGAGTTACAGGAGAACTACTTCGACTGATCTATCCAACGTAAGTGCATCAATTTTTCCCAACCTCATAACTTATAATTACAGCGGAGCTGCCTTCCAGATCCGAGGATACATTTCAAGAAGAAACTACTAGTACATTGCGTAACTATTGACGACGGACTTGAGACTGAAATATCTCGGATACGATGTTCGGAAAGCATTTCTTCGAGACCCCACAGCGATGGCTAACCTGTAGAGTGAAAATAGAAAAACAAATCACCTTCGACTACTGCCTACTTCGTGACGTAACCCTTCCGGTCTATCTGACATTCGGCTCCATCTTTCACTTTTGCTTATGAAATAAAATTTTAAAAATCTAATTGTGCTAAACCTCTACGGATTACCTCATATAATTTCAAAAGAGAGCGAGCGAGAGACTGGAAATACTATAAGATGTCGGATTTTCGCAAATAAGACAGATTACAGCAAGGTCGTCGGTGACCACCAGGTGGCGTGATATCCATATTTCGAGAAGTAGACCCGATAGGCGGTTTGGAAACTCTCCGGTGAACGACGCCTAGGCAGCCGATGTGGATGTCTGAGCAGTTTCGCTCATTTTGTCTGCCGCTTCCGGTATCTGGCAAACTGTGCCAGAGAAGACAGTGGTTCCCTTCACCACAACCATTTCTATGACGCCATTCGTTTTGTGCCGCGGTGGTGTGACGTTTTTCACGGGCGCGTGCGCCTTTAAGCTGACTCGTCGTGTTCACTCGGCCGGTGGAACGATTTTTTTTTTTTTTTTTTTCCGGACAGAAGCTGTTTAAATAAGAAAAAAAACGAGAGCTGTTGCCGCTGTTATCTTTTCTTCTGACCACACCTGGATTTCGAGCATTCTTTCCAGGTGAGAAAATGGCGCTCTGGTCTCAGTGAAAGAAAACACCAGTCTAGAGGAAAGTGAAATCCTCTATAACCAGGGACAACACCTCGGGTGCTAGTCCTTCGAGCTATGACAGCCCAGCCTCTTAATAGGGGAAGACTGAGGGACCCCTAAAAACTTAATTAACGAAATACACTGCTGTATTATTATTATTTCACACGTGACCTATCTTTAAGCTAATAAGATTTTCTAAAGTATCTTTTTACAAGAAGCCTTAACCCTCTTAAAAGTAATAACTACCCATCTGGCTTACCCGGTCAGATCCTTCAGGAGATATTTAAAAGGGGTGTTAAAGTAAATGTACTTCTTAACCGTAATGGTGGCCGGGATCGAAACATTCTTGGGAGAAAGAAAAATAATGTGGTGTTGGTCGTACCACACTGTTTCGCATGTATCTGTTACCGGTGGCACGGCATCTGACAGAAATCTGAGAAAGTCGTCGTCATCTTGAGAAAAAAAAAGGTCGTTCGCCTGTTTCTACTTTCATTTTTCGATTTCAAGGAAAGGATGAATTGAAAGCCACCAGCTGATCCGAGTATGACAACGGAATGGGGGCAGCGATCTCTGAACGGTCGCAATGACGGTGCCGGGGTTGGGGTGTCGTAAATAGTGCTACAACGGACGTGCACACACACACACACACACAGAGGGGGGTTCGGATCACTTCCCGTTACTGGGTCAACGGCTTCAAAAGACGTAGAGAAATAGGACGACTTCAGAAAGCGCGACTCGGTCTGACCTCGTACTGCAGCTAGTGGGCGGAGCATGTTTGGAGGCTCACCTAGATCGTGGCAGGGGGTTAGGGTTTACTTTCACCTCTAACAAACGAAGAGTTCTGGTAGGGACTTTCTTCGTTAGATCGGGCGCAGTCTCTGGAGTCCCGTGCGTACTAGCCCTAGTCTTCCGGTGTCACCTCGACCCGCGTCCCCCGTCCAGCTGTATTCCAGATAGGGGAGACAACAACAAACACGGAAAGCTGAAAACTAAATATTTTTAGCTTTTTCAAAGCAGACATTTATAAGTTAACCATGTACTTATTATTATTTATTATTATTATTGTTGTTGATACTCATTCTTTTATAAAGCTGTAGCTCTACATACTCTGCTTTACAGTTCTCTGAAATTAATACAACAAACATGAATTTTAAAGACAGAATATAATATTCACTTTTAGAAAAAAACCGAGAGAAACTCCGAACATAACTGGAATCAGCGGATTTTAAAAACATAAAAGTTGATTTAAACACATGTATGTTCCTCCACTCGAACCGTCCGTTAACTGGCCGGTGACACCCGGATGGTGGCGAAATTTGCTGTTTCTAAATCGAATCGAAATAGTCTGATCCGGCCGTTCCCAAAGGTAAAAGAAGTCTGGAACGTGTTAGGGTTTATGCCTTTCTGTCATGCTCGCACTTCTCAGTTGGTGTTTGCTTTCTTAACAAAATTAGTTCAGAACAACACCGAATATCGCTTGCAGATGTCGGTCATAAAACCGAGAACACTACAGCAAGATGGCCGCCGCTGCCTCGGGAGCTCGCGGCGGAAGTGTCGGTAAACGGGGTTTTACGACGGGCAGACGGGATGCTGTAAGAGTGGCCACGGAACACCCGGCTTGCGCAGTCAGTTTTATTGAGTCTCTGGCGCTAGGAAGTCTTGTAAACCCGACCGGCGTTCTCAGATTTTAGAATGGAAGTCGCTTTTTGATGAAGGCAAGTCACTTTCTTAAGATAAACAGGAGAGTTCTGAAGGTGTCGAGGAAGTTAATAGAAAAACGCGGAGGGCGGACTAAGAGCTTGTGTTTGTTGTTGTTTTGCGCTGGAATGGCAAGAACGTGCACGACAAATATTTGTTTCCGAGTCTGGGATTACGCTAACAGGCAAAAGTAATCCCAGTCGTTCGTACTTGAAATCACACAGAGCGAGCTGCTCCTCCTCTTCGTTCGGTTACTGTGGTGTAATCTATGCCGCTGTCCGGCTTATTCGTCGCATCTAGGAAGCACAAATTCTCCCCACCTTTTTAATTATTGGAAGAAAAAAAAATCCCATTACATACATACATATATATTTTAAAATTCTAAAGCAATACAAAATATCCGCAGAGTAAACTTACAGGAATATTGTACCAATAAGCGAAGGGCGTACTTTGAATACTTCCCTGCAACTTGAAAGAACCACGATGATGCATCATGGGCCTTTTTTGATGGAAAAGTCATGTAATAGTGTAAAATTTAACGGTGGAACCATGACAAAAATACCAGTAGGTTTCTATCGATTTCCATTCTTTTAATTATCTTCCCGAATAATAAAAACTATTAAGCATGCAAGGGCACATACAATAGGTATCAATAAAAACCCGATCAATTTCTTTTCTTAAGTCAGCAATATTCTATAGCGAAATAATTCTGTTCTGGAGTATAATTTTATGATATGTAAGATTGTCATAGAATCATTTTTAAATAATGACACGATTGTTTTAATCACATTTAATCTGATTGCATATATGTTTTCGTATTATTTCCTTTCATTTTCTTCACGGGGATCGATGAAAGAAGTAGCCCGTGTCGACTGTCCTACGCATATATTTAAAAAAAATAAAAATCTCTGTACCACAGCGTGATAGCACAACTTCAAATAAGTGTGTGATAAAGCAGTGTGGATATCACCCCCTCAAAAACAGAATTATATATATGAAAAAAATGCTATCCTGATATTGATATTTATGCATATAAACTGTACAAACGAAAGCAAAAGAAGAGAAGTCCTTACACACACACACACACACATATATATCATGCTTAGCTTTACTCATATGTTTTACCATTTTTATGTGTATTTAATAACTATTTATCTTTCCTTTGTCTTCTTCACTCCCCTCCCACGTTTATTGTTTTTAAGCTGATAGTTCCCAGAAAAGTCCCGGGCCTATCGCTGCTTTTCGTTAAGTTAGGAAATCCGTTTGGCAGAAATTCCTGAGTAATATGTGCTGGGTGAAACTTCGTGTGCAGTCGACCGCATCTACGCCATTGCCAAGTCTTGTTTGGAGTATCTGCTTTAAACATGACGGAAAAAAACAAACAAAAACAGGTGGTGGAAAGAAAGAAAAACAATATATATATTCAAGGATATCACCTCGGTTGTAATAAAAATTCGTAACCAAGACAACTAAAGATGGGTAGTGGAAGAATGCAGGGTGTTCGTTAAAGTTTAGCAGATTTCGTTCCGGTGCATTGTGGGAGCGTTCTTTAGATTTATGGTGACGTCTATCTTTCTCCTTACCCGGTGGCTTTAATCCGCAAACTAACTCTCCTTCCCCCCCACAACTTTAACTTTCTTTTGAAATCAAGTTTTATCAAAAGTTATTCAAAATTTGCCAGAAATCACGGGAAAAAAAGGACCACAGGAGTTGGGAGTTCCGCCGGCCCTTCGGTATTCCGCAGAATTGGCAACGCTTCGTGGGTTATCTCCCATGAAAACCGAACGCCAACAGCAGCGGCAGAAGATAGCGGAAATAAGCACATCTTGTCCGGAAATTAATCGACTCATTAACGTGCCACGATACTCCCCCCCTTCTGTTAGGGGACACCTGCTGATGATAGAGTCTGATAAATGTTACTGCGATTTAATGAAGCACGCCAGTTGATTCTGGCATTGATCACGACAGTCAACCTGTCGTGACGTCACTGTTGTTAAAAGATTTTTTTATTGAAGCAACAACAACAACAACAACAATAAATGGGATTACTTTTTACTTTTGAGACAATAGAGTTTTAAGCGTTTCCATCGTAATCTCTCTCCCTCCTGGGGAAGAAGAGCCGAAAGATTATCAGCCCACCAGACAGACCTCTGGGTGGGCTGATAACCTCCAAAGACTGAGTCCGATTTCCGCACGGTGTGGCGAAGCTGTCGGCGTGGTTTCTTCTCGCCCTTCTTCACCACGTGCCGGCCGGTCCGGTGGGGTCCCTCCTCCTCCTCCCCAGAGTTCCACCCGGGACTTACTTTCGTCAGGTTGGCCGCAGGTTACCGGTGTCGCGCTCACCCCGCCAAGCCAGTTTCCAGGGTAGGACGAGACAATACCGTAACACTGTGACAGACTGTAGCCGAGCAGTCGAAACAAAGTCTGTGATGTTACTGATTAGCCCCTGACTGAATTGTAATTTTTATATTACATATATTTCATAATAGCGCAGCCGGCTCGGCGGAATGTGAAAATAAAAGCCTTATTTGCATCACACACACTTCTCGTTATCTTAGTTTTCTTTGCGATTTTCTAGAGGCGTGAACCGATCTCAGAGAGAACTGTTTATCCTGATCGATCGTTCGGCAACATTTCTTATCGGTGAGCCATTGAGGCGGCTAGAAACAACACAAGGGCCGCTCGTGTCTTCGAAACTCCGCACTTCCCGTCCTGTCGGGAGACCGCCAACTGTATCCAACGCCAATGACCCGGTGAGGCTCTCTCTTGTTGGTCTTCACTCGACCATCAACAACACAGGCGACCAGAAAGAGATCAGAAAATCCTAGGAACTAGATTTAATGATCTGCGCTTGTCCCACGATGTCTGGCCATGTCGTTTATTGGAAAGTTTCCAGATCTACCTAATTCGATGAATCAGACCGACAAATAAATTCACCAAATGCTGACTAAAAAAAATTGAATTAAAACCATATTTAAAAAAAAACAACAACAAAAAATAAAACATCTACTCTGTGTTCTTTTTTTTGCTCCCCCCGATTTTATACCAATTAGTCTAGGTGAAACCTTTCAAAATGCGTTCTTTCCTCTTCGAATTTCACGCCACACTCCGCAGTTCTGTTACGTTTTCGTTTCAAATTTTATGTCGCATTTTCAGCTCCACTCTTTTAAAAAAAAAACACCATGCGCAAGTTTTCAGGGATAACTGCGCGTCTTTCTTTCGCCAATCACCTGTCTGTTAAACTGTAATGATCCGTCCTGTCGCTTCCTTTGCTACGTTAGAAGCACAGGTGAATTTACACGTCAGGTAATTGTTCTGCTATTGCGCTATTGGTTTCGTTGTCCCTGGTTCGCCTGCTCGATTCCGCGTCTTGCTCGCGCTCTCGGTTTTGCGGTTTGGTGAACAAAACGAACACTGATAAGGAGATTTATAAAGGGAAAAACAACAACAACAACAAAAAAATCAGAGGTATTCTAGTTCGTTTGTAATTGGGGTGTGTGTGTGTGGAAACAGTTGAGCCTTTGTATTAATATGTTGATAGAAAGCTGGCAGAACAAAGGAATGCAGTGTTAAAGGGACTGTTGGCAGCCAGTAACAGGATCACGACAGGTCTGACTGATCTACTACCAAAGCCGTTTAACAACTGTCATTCGCGTGGATCGGACGATGTTAAAGGTCAGTAGTCCTCGCAGAATCCGAGGGCACTCTATGTCTCGTCGTGCTGCATCGTTGGTAGGGACACTAGGTAAGCTCCGTCATTTCCTGCTCGTGCCCTTTATTGTAATCATAACCATTAATTAGATCCTCAGTAACTTCGTTTCTTCCATTTTGTCTCATTCGCCTTCATTATTCTGACGTCATTCGCAAGACGACTTTTAAAGCTCCAGGAACTGGTTACTTTAGCCCTTTCGTCTTTCTATGGATAGTTACCAATAAACGGTTATATATATATATTTTTTTTTTCAAAATAAGATTTAAAAGACAAACAACACAAAAAATTAAAGTTTAATTACTTCTGATTACGGAGTTTCAGTAGGATCTGATTTTGTCGGATAATTAATTCTCTGTATCAGGAAATGCATCGTAACGAATTCATCTCAATAATCACCAATTTTAAACAAAAACAACAACACATATAGGAAGATAAATATTGCGCTGATATCTGTGCAGTGGCGCAATTTCTACGTTTTTTTTACAATTAATGGCTTTTTCTAAAAAATTATATCCTTTAATCTGAAATATCCCGCATACAGCGATGTTTTTGTTAACGCCCCTGACTGACAAAGTAACCTATGACCCCTGCATGCAAATATGATTCAGATACAAGTAGAGTTATAGGAGTTCAAAGAACAAAAGAATTTCTAAAATAATAATCAAACACCAAACAAGATTTTATGGAATATGACACGTGCTTGGATAAAACAAATATTTCTTTATTCGGTATTCTATTAAGACTATAACGACTTGAGAAACTTTACGGAAAATATCGCAGAATGAAGGTGACCTCTGTTGGTGATGCGGAAGTCTATTACATCTCCGAACAGGGCGCTCCGCTCACAAGCAGTAACTAGGCCGGCGTGTCCGTAGAAGGGAGGGGGGAATGAAAACATCGGAACGAAGCTGTGGTGAAGAAGACAGGACCGCATTGTCTCGTCTTGTGAGCAGTCTGGCGAAGATTCTGCGAGCGTCGAATACCGCGCTCAGTACCAAGCTGTACATATCAGGTAATGCGACAACGTTTTATCAGACTAATGACGTCTAGAATTATCCGCCAGGCGGTGAACAATAGCGTCCGGGCTGTTCGTGCTTACGGCAGAGAACAGCTACGAGACCGGGCTGTAACAGTCGGGGGTCAGCCAGCCCGAGCGGATCGGAGCGAAGACTGCTTACCATACGTGGCTATCGCTATCAGCTACGCCCGGTGCTCGTTCAGATATTATGTGGCCAAGAATAAACCCGGTAGATATCAGTTGTGCCGAGGAGAATGACAAGCAAGCGGGACCGACAGACACAACCCGGAGCTATTCAGCGTTTGATTTATGAACCCGCGATAGAGACGGGGGTCGGTCAGATCTATTTTAATTTCAAGAAACAAAATTGTATCCGCCTAGTGTTGCTGATAACCTTGTCGGTAAGGTAGGGTAATAGCTGGCTCAGTGAAGAAATCCGTTGTCGTTTTAATTCCCCCCCACCTGAATTAACATGTTGTTCTGTTTTGTTTTCTCTTAATGGGCGCATTCCTTATAACACAAAACGGTGCACCTCGACAGATAATCCAAGTCGCAGAATCATCATGGAGCACAGTCCAAGGCAATGATCAGAACAACCGGAAGTCTCAGCAATGATCAGAACAACCGGAAGTCTCAGCAATGATCAGAACAACCGGAAGTCTCAGCATTCAGAACAACCGGAAGTCTCAGCAATGATCAGAACAACCGGAAGTCTCAGCAATGATCAGAACAACCGGAAGTCTCAGCAATGATCAGAACAACCGGAAGTCTCAGCAATGATCAGAACAACCGGAAGTCTCAGCAATGATCAGAACAACCGGAAGTCTCAACCCTATCATCCTTCTGCGTACGCAGGTAACGCGAGACTTCTGATTCTTTTGGAATCGCTCTTAATCTTGTAGAAAGTCACACTATGTTGGAATAAACAAAAACAAAACGAGTGAAAGTCAATAAAATAGAAAATAACTCAGTTTTTGTATACTGAATAAAACCCAACTTCTTGTTGAATGCCATTTTAAATATGTTATGACAGTTATATTTCTACTGAAGTTCATTCTAGAAAATTCTTGACACTTAATTAATGATATACGTACGGTGACCTCCTGGTTCATAAGTTGGGAAGGCACAGTATTATTATTATTATTATATTATTATTATTATTATTATTATTACTGATGTTCTTTGGTGCATTTGTATGTCAAGGATTAACTTTCTGAAAAATTCAATTTCAACAGACTATTACGAAGCCTTTCCAACAAGACTGAAATTCCAAAATTGTTTCTGGGACAAAATTCATTAACATCCCCTCAGAGTTACACCAAACGATCCGGAGAGTCGATAGCTCTCTTCGCCGGAGGGATCTCTCGCAATAAGACCAACCAGGCTGAAAACGGGCGCGATCGGCGCCATTCTTCCACACACGGCCTGAATGTAGAATCTCTCGTGATGGTCGAGCATCTGGGAGAGACGACGACCGGAATCCATCACGTTAATGGCTGATCCGAACTGGCGCATTGAAAAACGGCCAAAATCGCTTTGCGTAACATCAACGGTTTTAATTATTAAAAAAAAAAAACACGGGACTATTGCTTTGTAAATAACAAATATTAAGAGGCTAATGAAAATAAACGTTTGTACGGTTTTATCTCTTTATACGAAACAGTGATCATAAAATAATAACGAACGAAGTAATAACGAGACTAAAAGATTCGTATTATAGAAAAACAAAATGGCTTCTAAAAATACATTTTTTTTTGTATCTTTTCAGAAATTTATGGCCAGTTCGACGACCATATCCTCAAACGACACAGGAAACCGAACGATAACGAAAGAGATATGACCGCCGCAACAGACTTCCGTATTGATTTGCCTTTTTTTTTTTTTTTTAAAGATGCAATCGGTTGGAAACATTACAGAACCTCTAAGTTCCAACCATCAACTGGCAAGGAACGTATGGAAGCGGTATTTTTGGACCGCTGCAGCGACAGACTGACTTGATTAAATCCTTATTGTACACTGACTGCTGGCTTTCGTTCATTTCCGTTTTTCATCAGTTAACCTCCAAAATGGCGATTCAGTGCCCTACAAGATGCTACTACTACTGAAAAATCCCTTTAAAATACATTCGATTGAATGAATATTTCCAAAAGGGGAATATTACAAAGCATATAATGACTGCAATGTATCTTATATTTTCATTTTAAAGCTCAAGGAATCTCCTGAAAATGGCAATAAAACTAATTTCGACGCTCAACCATTTATTAGCTATCAAATGTCAGCATAAAGCAGACGGACGTTATGTTTAACGAAAACATCTTTATATGTACACTAAATGGTTGCTAGAGATAAATAAAGCAATGAAAATCCTAAAGGCTTAAACTCGCAGTGACATTTATCTGTCTTAAGTAGGAATTTAAAGCGGAAAAGCGTACGAACAATTTCTCTCTGCTTCTTGCGAACGTGACTCTGAGCAGGCAGAAATACAATTTGTCGTCTACGTTCTTGCAGCTAAAACAGAACTGTCTCCGACAATGTCCCGGATGTCAGGCCTGACGGTGGCCACCCAGTAGGACAGCAGTACAATGACGCACGATGCATTTGTGCAACATAAAAGAAACAGAAATAACCGACTTGGAGTGAGAATCCTTAAAATACATATCTTTTTCATAAAAAACCTTTCATAAAGTCGATTAATTATATGCAGTACTTTGCAAAAGTCTCATGCTATCCACATTTTAATTCATACGTCTAACTGTAGAAATAAATTAAAAACTGAGACATACAATTTAATAAATGAATATTGTACAGTAGTCAGGATGAAATTATAAAATTTAAATTATGCACACTAATATTTAGTATGTCCAACTCTTTCTTTCTTGAAAGACTCTTGTAATTCTGAAATAGTGTCAGCTGGAATGTTCCATCCAAAAGAAGCACTGGCCAGAGTCCGTCCCTGGTTTTTGGCTGTTGTTTATTTTCATTCTGTCCAAGAAGTCCCAGACAAGTTCAATAATATTATGGTCAGGACTCTGTGGAGGCCACTGTATTAAATCCTGCACTCCATTTTCTCTTCTTTTTTTGTTTTGTTTTTTAGTTGTATGTTTTAACATCAATGGAAGTATGTCTTAAATCTTTGTTAAGCTGACATTAAAACAACTGAATACTGAAGGAATAGCATGGTGAGTAGGAATCTGCTTGTATCTGGCTGCATCCGTATTTCCTTCTATTCTTACTAAATCTCCAACACCCATGGCTGAAATACATCCCCAGACCTGAATAGAACTTCCACCTTGCTTTACTATAGGTTGAAAACACATTTTCTTATGTTTTTCGTCAATTCTTCTTTTTCTCTTAGACCCAAAGATTTCAAACTTTGATTCATTTGACAAAAGTGCTTTGTTCCATTGTTCCTGAGTTTGTTTTTGGTATTGGATAGCATATTTTAGTCGCTTAGCTTTATTCCCTTTACGTAAAAAGAGTTTCTTGAATGCTATCTGTTCCTTAAGTCCATTTCATCCCAAAGATCTTCGTACTGTAGAATCATGAACCTGAAGCCCAGATGACTCTGCCAGATTGTACTTTCTTTACTTGCTTGGAATAGATTTCTGGGTTGTCCACACATTTTCCTATCAGAAACTGAATCAGTATCTTTAAATTTCTCGATAATTTTTGAACAGCATATCTTAAAATCCTGGTTATACTACTTGTTTTATGTTGTTCTTGGAGAAATATTATTTAATCCCTATTAGCAATTGATGTCTCTGCCATTTCCGTTCAGTTATTATTCTTGAAGGAAACAAACAAGAATCGCTGTTCTTGCAAAGTTACTTTAAGACTTTTGCACAGCTGCATATATTAGCGAAAAACTGAACCACGCGGTGTTAACATCAATTACTGCTATTTATGTTCAGTTTTCGCGTAAAGTTATTAATCAGATTAAAGACACAAATGAGTCAGTACCGAAAAAAAAAAGATTTATTTAAACAGTAAATTATTTATTAACAGATTTACTTTTTCCATTGAAAAAATTAATGAAATTTAAAACATGGGTTCATTTCAAAATGAAATGACAGTAATCAAAATAGTTTAACCAAACTTAATAAATGTAGCATGCAAACAAAATTAGTGACTTTGCACACAAAAGCAGCCTTCTGTCCCGGGATTAAACCCTGCTGAAGGCCGCAGAAAAAGATCTTCGAAACGTGGGTTCATTAGTTAATTGTATTACTATTAACAATGTGTGATTGGAAGACTAACCCACAAATTTTTGTATTAGATTACATCCTAGTATTGACTTTCATAAAGCATCATAGTCGTGACCGAGACAGGCCGTGAACTATCAATGAACCTTCGATCTTTGTAGAGAGAAGCCTAGAACGATTCATCTGTCTTATAGAAGCTTCTCCAATTATTGGAGAAATATCCACCGAATCCATCACTTCAGAATTTTTGTGTCTCCCCTTTCCGCTAATGTCTTGCATTTGAAAAGCTCGCAACAACAACAAAAAAAAAACGCGATCGTATAGCATAAAAATATATATATATAATATTGGAAATAACCAAGGAAACAGGAAGAGGTGAATAAAATGCAAATAACACATGATAGAATCGCGTCTTGTGTGTAAAAATGAAATACACCCTTACTACAGTCATGTGTTGAAATAGTTCGCTGCCATTGGTTGCCATGCAAGCAATCAGAAAATGGCACACACTTGTAGGACGATTAAGTATAGGCACTGATAGTAGTCTGTGCGCGAATACTGTAGTTCCTGAGGAAACATCACACGACAGCGTATAGAAATCAAAGTCTTAGCTAGCGAAGGCTACTTCATGTGCCAGCTGGCAGCCCAATTCCATGCTCTAAAAGGAGCTGTATGCAAGACTCTGGAGAGAATACGCAAAAATGGCACTGTTGACAATAGACATGGTCGCGGAAGAAAGCCCAAACTTTCCAAAAGTGATATAAGTACTTCACGGTATGTTCTTTATAAGACAGACGACGAGCCAATGGAGTTCTTGCTAATTCATTTAACTTAAAATCTATAAGTATTCGGGTTTCAAAATTATGAAAGGTTTTATAAATTTTTATTGTAAATAAATATTGCACACTTCCAGTGCTCGTTAATAAGGTGTAATTGTCCCTTTTGATTAAATTCGTCATTCTTTCCACTGATCCATGGGCAATAACTCTTGCTAAATGTTATTCGGCCTTATATTTCTTTTTAGATAAAGGAACGGCTTCCCATCAACATCGTTTCTACTGTTTCTCGGAAATGCTGTCTGCTTATAGTGATAATGTGTAGAGATCAGACGACATCTACAGTTTCTTTTTCCTCTGCTCTCCCCCAACCCATAAGAATCGGTCTCGCAAGAACAGTTCTTGCTGCATGTTTGGGAAACATCTTCTGTGCATCTGGGGCTTTTTTTTTTTTTTGCCATCGATTTTCCTTTTCCTTCCAGACGACGTTAAAACTTCATTTCCCTCTTAGTCGATCGCTAATCCGCTCTACGTGAAATCGGAGCACTATTGTCCACGTCCAGTTACAGACACAGGTGTAATCCAGTTATCGCCATGACAACAGAAAAAAGGCCTTTTCGCGTCTCCTAGAACAATGCCATTTTTTTCTTCTCCTGTTCCGTTGTCTCGCTTTAAGAATTCTTATTTCTGTAAGCGAATTAGTGTCTGCCTCGGAGAACGGAAGAACCGAGCCAAAAACCACTAATAATGGGCGACCAGACCGACCCAGTCGTAACGTCTGTAGGCTCTGTCCGTCTCGCCATCCTAGAGATAAGTCTCCTCCGGATCAGTTTTAAAATGGTCACGTGAACTAGTAATAATAATAAAACAGAAAGCAGGAGTATGGCGGGCAGGGACAATGAGAGTGTACAGACTGCGATCGTAAAGAAGAAAAAAAAAATCCAGCCTCTACTGAATACAACAGCAAACACATCATAAGAGAACCGCCGACGAGTATCGACGCAGATCCACAGAAATGTTCCAAGATGTCCTCCATCACTAGAGTTTTGGCTCCTGCGTAAAAGTGCCACGAATAGCTTATAACCAAGGTTACCCTCTCCTCTTTCTCGATGACTCGGAAAGGAGTTGCGTGTAGCATGTGATCGCATTCATCACTGGTCGGTAATTTACGGAAGCGTGGGCGGAATGACTTGTTCAGAAGCTGCGAGATGCAAAGAAGAAAAAGGGTCAGCGACGAATACTGCGCGGCCTCTACCGATTAGAGAGTGACGGTTGGTGTGTGTGTGTGTGGGGGGGGGAGTTCCTCTATTAAGGCTGCAACACATCACTGCCAAGAATTTTCTTACCTGTCAAAGCAAAACCCAGCTGTCCCGAAACACACAGATAAATACATACCGACAATCAAGAGTCGCCAATTCAAAACTATGTTCTCAGTGATCGTCATCTCGGGATTCTGTACAGGCCAGGGGAACTTTTCGGGTCACTGGTCAGATGGATCTCCGCCCGGTGAAATGTCTTCCAGAGGGAAATAGGATGATTGATGAAAAGCTGCCGATGGTCGGTATACTCTGGACTTATGCAAATCCCCTACACGGCTGACATGCAGCCCCACACCTGCATCGGTCCATACCCAGGCCTCGATGTAGCTTCTGTACACCAAATGTCACGCTGCTCTTTGAACAAACTGCTGTTGCCTGTTGTCTAACAGTCCAAACCTGGGCTCATCTGTAAAGAGCACTTTCTTCGAGGTTCGGTGAGCCCGTTCTTTCACTTCTGCTCCCTTTTCAGCCCCCCCTCGCCATTTGGTTGCTTCTCCTCAGCAAAAGTTTTCAGGCAGCTACACATCCGTTAAGACCACTTCACGTTAATGGGCATCTTACTGTTCGCGTACAGACCACATCCTCAGATACTTAACATTACCTTTGGAGAGTTTGGGCACGAGTAGGTAGGCCTAACTAGCCAGGACTCATTTTTTTATTTGCTTTTGACGTGATATTTCCTTCCCGTGAGCCGTAGTATTATCCACACTACAATGATATCACTGCCTATATTGTTATAGTCCTTCTGCAGGTGTGCCACCTTTTTGATTGCTCGCATGACAACCAATCACACTGTACTATATAAACAAGTGAATCCACTATGGAGCATTTCATTTGTACGCATGAGATGCGATGCATTTTATACACAGCCCTTTCTCGGTTTCCATAATTATTTCAAGCACTGTGTGCGTAATGTATTGTTTCCATGTTCTAAATAACACTGTAGCACTATTTATGTCTAATATTAGTATGCTTTTAACCTCTCTCCCTCGTGTGGACTACTTCTGGCGGAGCGTAACATTCAAAAGGCTATCGACGAACTGTAGCCCGTACGGGAGGCCTGACACCAGAAGAGGTTAGACCGGCCTGTTGTCTCTTCCAGTAGGGAGAACAGAGCGAGAATCTGGCACCGAGTTATGGTATACGTGGGCGGGTGTGCAAACGTGTAAAGATAATCCTAAAATATGCTTTCATCGGTACGAGAGATTTTAAAGAAAACAACTAAAGTATAGATAATTGTCATTTACAGCAAATGATACAGAATTACTTTTTGAGATGCCTGCCTTCAATATTTAACATATCGATTAGCATCCATATACCATTTATAGAACCATAGATAAAAGGGGGGGTCTACGTCTGTCTAATGAACTACGTTTTGAAAACTGTCTAGTAATACGATGCTAATCGGTGTGCAAATATTTAGAAATACCGATGCTACATGAATTTTGCATCAGCATGACTTAGTCATCTTGGCTGATAGGAAGGTAAAAAGTCAGTTATTTTAGTTCAAGATTTATTTTTGTCAAGTATAGTGCCAGCAACTCCCTTTCCCCTGAACGTGTTGCTATAGCGCACCCTCCCACACCGACTAGCCGAGGCAAAAAGCCCAGGTAGATTCACTTCCGGACCTCGCTAGGATGAGAACATCTTCCAGAGGGCAGGCCTCATTATAGTTTTTCTACATCCAATCCAATAGGCAAAAAAAACGAAAATAAATTCGAGATTGATAAAGATCCTTAAAAATATCTTCGTTTGCTGATGGTGTCCATGATTTTAACAAACGTTTTCGGAACTAATTCTCCAAAAACTCTCAAAGTTAAAGCAACCGTAGTAGATACATCAGTCATTACAGAGTCATCAATATTTAGCAGCGCTATGCACAACCATGACGCAAACGGAAAAAGTTATCCCGGTCTTCATGAGAGGGAAGTGCCACCACTACAGATGCTCGAAAAAGAACAGAAAATATAAATTTACTCTCAATTCTCTTGAAACGAATAATATAGGTAAGTCATTATAAAATGCAATCTTTCTTTCTTTGTTGTTGTTGTTCCCTTTTAGACTAGAAGAAAATATTTTTATTAGCATCCTTCAGTGTCCCCTTATTTATCACCTGTGTCCTACAGAAATGTGACTTCTCAGTTTAACTCGTGGAAACTCCAATCAACAGTAAAGGTAAAAAAAAAAATAATAAAATAATACCGTGATACTTAATTGTTTTTTCGTGGCAGGCTTACACAGCGACAGGTTCTCTGACCTTGTCGGTCAGGCTGAAACGAAGAATATATATTCCCGATGACTCAATCAACGGAGGAGTTCCCTCGGGGGGGGGTATTTTTTATTTATTTATTTATTTTTGGTTTTCTGGTTTCTTCTTCGTGAACAAAACCGGGAAGAATCGTTCTTTGTTCGTGGTCGATTGTCTCCCCGCAATAAACCCAGCGCGGGTGGTGGACCTAGTGGCCGGTAGACGGTGGCCAGGCGCTCGCCACCAAGATGGCAACCGCCATTTTGTTTTCGTTGTACTCGCTACAAGTCGGTCATGGCGGGAGACGTGGAACCCCGGTACAATAAACGTTCTTCCCGAACTCAAGAGCCGATCGATTCTGTTAGTAAGCCCCATTTTTAATCGTTAAAGTGGTGCGTGGGCGGAATCTAAAACAAGCTCCCTTCCGCCGATTATTTAGAGAAAAACGTTCCCATAATGCAACGCTTCCTGTACTCTTATAATAACTGAGTGAAAAATGAACTCTCTTACGGCTTTATTTCTCTTTAGGAGACATTTTAAATTATCAAATTTAAATTAATTACTTTTAATTAATATTCTTTGGCAATATATTAAAAAAAAGAATATCAATCGTTCACTAGATTTTGTTTCCAACGTATTTTTAAATATCTCTTTATAAATTTAGCAAAGCAAATCTTTGTGTGGTGTGTGTGAGTGAGTGAGTGAAGGCGAAATCTCATAAGGTGCGAATTTTCTTTGACTTCCTTTCGTGAGAATGGTTCATAGAAAAAATTAATTAAAAATATGCCTGCCCGCATTGATCATATTATACTGCGTTGTTTTTTTTTGTTTTGTTTTTTGTTTTTTTGTTTTTAATTAATATTTTTATTGAAAATTCTTCACCCTTTCAGATCGTGGGCGAGACTGGCCACCAGATAATATTTACATCCGTGTTTTGGTCTTGTTAATGTCGACAAAATTACTTTCATTATTGCGGTCACAATAAATTATTATTGTAACGAGGCGATACATTCGGCTCTGCTCTCAGACCTGACAATAGCAGTAATACTGAACACAAATCACCATGTTGTTCAATCTCAATAGGGGCGCTGCCTCCATCCCGACTGGCTGTCTCTGACCGACTAATACAGTAGGATGTCTGCTATTCAGAAATAAAGTGGTTTTTTTTTTTTAAATTCCCCTTTCTTTGTGATGTTTCTCACACATACATAAAAAATTATCATGAACTTCAAAAGCAGGAATAGCAATCAACGAACAACGATATATAAAGTTGTAATATAAAATGTGCAAAACCAAACACGCGAGAATATGTACGCCACAAGCTTACAGATTAATGTTCTACTCTTTGTAGTGATCAGATGAGTTAATCTGCTAAAAGAAATATACTCTCTGCCTCAGTGAACACATTAAATCCCAACACAAGACTGCTAGTTGGAATGAGTTTATCTTTTTAAAATCCTAATAAGTGAGGGGAGAGAGGGTGAATAACAGGACAGATGCATCTGGACCATTTTTTTACACATGTAATAACTAATATCATAAGGCTCAACTGAGTACATTGGGTACTTGTTGTGTAATATGATAAAATGCAAGAAACAAAAATACATGAGTAAAGTTATTGATAAAGAACCAAACTGCTCAAACATGACTTTAGGAATGGTACTGTTCAGAAACAGCATCTATTAATACACTGGGTTAAGCCATATTCCTCGCAATTCCAATGAAGCATGGCACACTGCACATCCCTCTGTTTCCCAGTCTTCTTTGAGAAGGATCCACGAGGATCCTGAACAATGCTCCTACGAAAACTAAAAAAAAAGGCAATGGAAGGGTTTGTTGCTGAGATGTCAAAATCATAATATGTAGATAACTAGAGGTAATTTTTTTCATGAACGCCAAAAGCTCCATGTTTACAGGTGTAACCAGTTGTTAGAGATTCTAAGCATTTACCAGAGAAACATCAAACATGTGAGTAAGAAGGCATCTACCACCACTTTTTTAAACTTCAAATTGTGATCCTGTAGTTATTCACAGCTTGATCAAATAAGTCCACACTGCCCATTTCCAGCATTGTACAATGAGAACAACTGATATCTGGGCTCAGACTTTTTCACTTTGCCCACCGGTTTATTTGAATCACTGCCTGTTCCCATAGTTACAAAACTTTTAATCTTTTAATCCCATCCCTTTTTTTTTTACATCTTACCTAAATTGGACATTTTATTTTAGGTCTAAACCATTTGATAAAAAATCATACAGGACCAGTTTACTCACACGGATACAACACCATTTTGTCTACTATCCCATCTCGTATATGCCACATTAAAACTATTTGCTAGCTAGACTTAAACAGAATTTACTATACATACATTAAAATCTCAAATAATATCAGCAGATAAATTTAATGCTGTGAATTATAGAAAATAGTGAGTTCCGTAAGAGAAAATTTAATACCCATGAAGTTTTGGGGATTTTACTGGATATAATGCCCATTCATTTTTTTTAGTAAAATGAGAAACTTCATGTTGTATCAGTTGCATTAGCTGGAATGGATAATAGTTTTTTTACAATCATATTTTCCTTTGACCCCTGTGTGGCAGGGCTGTGCAAAGCAATGCTAGGTAGCTATTACTTCTTCAAACCCTGTTAATAAGTTTTAGCTGGGGGTTGTATTTAACGACTGGCAACTAATCACTATGAACACCGGCCATTTGTAATACAGTTTGATGCAGGAGTCTTTGAAAAAGGAAACAAACAATAAACACACAAACCGGTTTCTACTAATTTTTTAGCTTGGCCGTGGTTAACCAGTTCAAGCATTGGTTATTTAACTTGTAATATACCAGCGGTGGGTGGGACTAATGGAAATTTTGATGAAGGACAGAAGAAAACAGAAGAGAACTAACTTTTGTTTGTAGTCAAGTCTTGCAAATACCACACATAGCAATACAGTACCAGTCTATTTATACTTTCCTGGGTGGGGTGTCTCAGCATATTAAAAGCATTCATCCAAGAATGTCATGTCAATGTCAAAGTGTGAGTTCAGCGAATATTTCTCTGCCCTATCCTAAGTAAACAAATGAAAAGGAAATATAATGGTGTGGGTTGAGTGGCAACTTCTACATTAACTCTGAACAAAAGTGGGAAAAAAAAAAAAAAGAGGAAAGATTAGGTGCTCAGGGGTAACAGTATTCTTCAGACAGAATCTGACATCACAACCCTCACCCTGGACTCCTTTCTCAAGCTTTCTCACTGGAATGGTGACAAGCTCTGGTTTTTGTCTCCTTTTTTAATGCCTACATTGTGGAACTAGCGCACCCTCTCAGACGAAGCTTTAGTCGGGTAGTATAACCATGTGTCTTCATTTAACTCTTTTATACTTCTTGGTCCGTACAATCAATTTTCGTTTATTAACCTTTATTCAAAGATATATTGTATATATGTGTATAATCTAATGCACTCATTCAGCTTGTCAGTGTGATTTTACAATAAATAGTAACACTTTACACATATTTTATATGTGGCTGTCCACAGGATCAATTACAGGGAAGGTGGGGATTGACAAAATAATGTCAAACGCAGGGAGGGTGTGCCTAGAGATGAAAGCATAATGTCAAAAAAGTTAAAAGATAGTAATTTGTTGTTTTTTCTTTCTCCCATCAGAGATATTTGATTCTGACCAACAATTTTTTTGCTTAGAAATATTTCTCGTGATCCATTTAGAATTTTTTTAAAAGTTCATTTTTATTTAACACTACGCTACCATCACCAACTTTTCATCCTTGTAGATGCCTGCGCCTGGACACTAGAAATTATGCAAATTTACTTAATGATGTGGGACTTGTTATATTTATTATTGGTCTCACATTTTTACTGTCTCTGTCTCTCTCTCACACTCACACATGATCCAATTCTATAGTTTAGGCATGCATTTCTAGGAGTATACACTGTGCGCACATGCACTTTTATAACCATCAAATTATCAAGTATAAATCCAGGGTCTTTAAGTATCTAAAGTAGTGAAGCTCTCTAAAATAATAATAAACCATTTTACAGAAATTTTTCACCCTTTGAAAGTGGAGATGCCAACCTGTGGAAATCATTAAAACATAATGTCCCTCTACCAAACCTTGAGCATAGAGAATTTTAACAAAAGTAACATGACCACAGACCATTATCAACTCTCTACTGAGAGGAATCTTCATGTTGGTCTTGACTTTCTGGAGCAAGTAAATCAGTTTCTCTCCCGGGGCCATGGCTTGCTGACGTGTGGGTGGGCTAACCTTACAGAACTAAGTTCTACACTTAGTCTATCTGCTGATGGATTGGTTGACCAAAGCTATGTGTGCTGCTTCTTTGATCACCAGGATTGCTGTTTCTGCCCACTTTGATTGGTGGTCATTTCCTGACCATATGTATTCTGCAACCTTTGAACATATATGGCCATAGTGAAACCACTCTATCAGCAGATCAAGTGTAGACCTCAGTCCTATATGGTTATGCTATCTGTGCTAACAAGTCAGGGTCACAGGGGAAACCAATCAGTAAGTTTAAATAAAACTAAAATTTCACCAATAATTGTCAATGGTTGAAATAATTCAGTCAGTAGAACACCAGATTTACAATCAAGTAGTTTCTTTTTTGAATCCCAACAGTGACGTATGTGAATACCATCATCAATGAATTCTAAAAATATGCCTGAAGACAGCAAGGGAATAAACTTTCTTAGATGCAGCAATAAAAGTTGCAATGATAAAGGTAATAATCCATTATTAACTAAGTTACAATCCACCACCAACCTAAACCTTCTGCATGATAAAACAGGAACTTGCTCACTTTCAAAGCTATCTATATGTAAAGCTGGTTTGATTAAAACTATATCCCAAACACTCTAGTCTATCTATGGTAAAACAATCCATGAGTTGTATCTTGAGAAGCCTCAAAGGTGATTTAATACAATGATTATAGATATTGCAATTTTAGTTTATACTATTTGTTGTGTATTTTAGTTAGAAGTGTACTGAGCTAAACACAAGAAGCTGGTACAAGAGCTACCATTTGCAGAAATAGTTTATTGACAACATGAGTATATACGTGTGGGCAATATTAAAAAAGGCACTGGGACAGAACCAAATTATATAACATTATTGTCATTTTGTAGGAAATCCGCTGTCTTACAATTTTTTTCAGATAAAGACAAATCTTTCATTTAAATATTCATTCAATGACAGTCTTAGTCATCAGTAAAAATAAACAGATATAACTGGATGTTAAGAAATTATTTTCTTATAGCAATAGTGTGATAGGGAAGTGGGAGAAGCAAATGTGTCTGTGGTTTTAAAAATCTTATTCAATATCTATTATAAAGCAAAGGAAGTGTTTTTTGTAATTGTGAAAACTTCCTGTTCAGATTGCATATCTTGCATATAATCTTATTTTCCATACAATTTTTGACAACGGTGATTAAATAGCTTAACTCTGTTACTTACAACTCAAAATTGATGTAGTTTAATCTAGAAATGAATCTTCAGTAACACACCTCTAAGTGCCCATGTTGGTAACATTCATAATCAGTTTTACAGATAAAAAAGAATAATCAAGGTTTGGTATCTTAACATGTGGCCATTTTACTCGTTTATGGAAAAAAAATTTTTTTCCCAACCAGTGCAGTATCAAAATCATGGTTTTATAAGTAATTAAATACATGAAAATAATATTTTTATATAGAACTGGCACAATCACATGCATTTATTTCAGTCCGAACTTGGGATTATGTCATGACCACCTTAGCCAAGAGGTTATGGAAGCTCTGTAGCTAGAGTTCAAACCAAGAGACTCCTCCATCAGGCTAAACAAGTTCTACATAATTATATTCCATATTTTATGAACTAAATATAAATAAATCTCTAATTAAAAAGTGTAAATTAATATAAAAGCTGCTTTCATTTTCATGCTTAACAGATTTTAAGTTAATAACAAATTTAACTCAAGCATTCATGTACAGGTTGAGAATCTCTTATCTGATATCCTTGGGGCTGAATGTGTTTTAGATTCCGGAATTTTTTGACTTTTGGAATACAGATATACCAGCATAATTTGGAAGCTAACCCACTGGGGAGTAGGGACTGGACACAAGTTCATTTACAACATTATAACTGCATATGGACACATACAGCCTACAGGTAGTTTTATGCAATATTTTAAAATCATTTCATGCATGAAACCATAAGAAAAAGATGTAGATTTAACCATCAGAAAGATAAGCGTAAGCTATCACTACAGTAGGGGTATTTGCAGGCCCTTTTCAACATTTTCAGAGTATATTTACACCAACAACAAAGCACAGAAAAAGCACATATGTCAAGTGTGTCGGGACCCATGAGTTGCCCAGGAACCTTCCCAAAATATTCTGGAATTTTCCACCGAAGGCACTCCAAAAATATTTTGGATTTTGGAGCTTTTTGGTTCTCAGAATTTTGGGTAAGTGATTCTTGACCTGTAGAGTGGACAAAACAGTTACGGATGGAAAAACATTATTAGAAGAAATACACTATTGGATGCTTTATTAATGTTCTATTTATGAGATAATCTTGTAGCTGAAATATCCTATGTACACAAAGAAAGCTGAAGGATTTTCTTAACATTTTCCAGTGAATAAAAATCATTTTTGGCAACAAACTTTATTAATCCAGTATGACTGCCATAATATTTCATAATCATTCTCTCTATTGGTATAGCCATGTTGATAATAGTGTTTGGTTATGTGTCATAGTTGTGCATGGAACTGTATAATGTTTGGCTGTGTATCATAGTTGTGCAAGATGAAAAATGTATACTGTAGAACATTTTTTAAAATAGGTTCCGACATAAACACTTTTTCTATTCTCATTTCAAAAGTTCTCAAAAATACAACATTGCAAACTATATGAGAATATTTAACTAATTATTTCACATCTTTGATAATTAGTGATTAGTAATTTTATTACTGAAACTAAATTATAAATATTATTAATAAATGTTAGAGCTGTTGACTTTTAGTGTTTTTTTTTAAAAAAAATTTGTTATTAAAAAAAAATTCATTCTGGAATTAATACATAGCAGTTTGGATGATTTTGATTTAATAACTGTTCACTTAGAAAGGGAGATAATGTCAAATTGAAGCAGATTAAAAATCCCAAAACTTAGCATCTTTTAGATAAGTTAAAATAAAAACAAATATTCCTTTATCCATTTCTTATTTAGTTTGCCTATATGTGGATTTTATCTATTGCAAAATCAAATGGTAAAAAATTTTGAGCATTATTTTATCTATATTTCTAATCACATTTTTAATGAACTACAAAAGTTAATTGTATTTGATGAGTGAATAAGGAAAACAATATTTTGTAATTTCTATAACAGCTAAAGAAACAAGTTAAAGGATAAGTGTTTTTGAAGTTGAAATTTAGTTTCAAGATTTTTAGAGAATCTGAAAAGTAGCCTAAAAGTTGCAGGACAAAGAATGTCAGGATACAATGTATAAACAGAGAGCTGAAATATTTATCAACTGTAAATTTCTCTGGAATTACTGAAAATTGACATTAAAAATATACAGATACAGAGACTTGATATAAGTAAATAAATAAACACCCCTGAAGCTCAAAGAGGCCAATCTAGTCACATGATAAATACAAGACTACAAATTATAAGAACATGTACAGATCAGAGGAAACCTGGATAAAACAAACAGAAACTTATGAGTTTGCATAGTTGGAATATATGATGTTGGTGTAAGCTACTTTAAAATCTCTAAGGGAACTGGATACACTGTTGCTGATTATTAAAAGATTGATTGTCCAGTTCAAGAAAGGCCATGAAACAATTATTCATGTATCAAAGAAGCCCCCAAAATAAAACAGAAACTTTTTGTCATGTAAAAGGTGTGGAAACTGAATTGAGACAATTAGCTAAATGTGGCAGATAATGTGCAGGTGTTTACAAAAAAGCAGCAGCAACACCTAAATCATTCACCTCACACAATGCCAATCAAGCCTTTTGGAACAATGGCGTTTTTTTCAGTGACTCTGGGTCCTCACAGACACCAACTGTCCAGAACAAAAATTTTAAATTAATTATTTGCAAGCAGTGACAAGGGCATTCTGTCTCTCATAACATAGCATGTGATTTGGGCCAATGAATGGTCATAGCTAGTGGCCCACAAAGAAACTGTGATTTCTACCTGATACATCAACAATCTTTGAATGGTACCTTTGCCCCTCTATGCTGATGATTATCTGTAAAAAGAGGGCAGTAATATTTTTATTGAGAGATAGTACTATAGTCGCACAACTATGAAATGCAAAGACAGAAAGAATTAGGGCATTACAACTCTGCTATGGCCTGGCCGATCATCAGACATATATATCATTAACTACATGTAAACTATCCTTGATCAATTACCTTGTAACAGTGTCCCTGTATACCCACTTATTGAGGCTCTCTAATACAACCTTGTGTGCCAAGAATGGGTTGCAACCACACAAACCAGGATCACTGATCTCATCCCACAATGTGTCAGCATATTGCTGCCTTGCACGAGGCAAAAAGCTACATACAAAGTATTAACCCCATTCATATTTTTCCATTGCTGCGTATGGTTTCAAAATAAACAAGTTTTCTTTCAAACTCAAGTGTCTATTTACTGATGTCAAATCACTGGGCTGGCCACTTTATTAGAACCTGTACTAAATAATGGATTGGATCACCTTCTGTCCAAATAACAATAATGACACAATGTGGCATAGAATCCACAAAATGCCTGAAGGGAACCTGAGGGATATTTTCCCATTCAGTCATTAATATTGTACACAATGTATAAAGGTAGGCAGGCAGAGGATTGTGATGGAAAATGCCCCATTTAAGTTTATCCTACAGATGCTAAATTGGATTGAGATCCAGGTATTGAACTAGCCATGGGAGATGCCTGAAATCTTTGTCATGTTCTTCAAACCATGAACACAAAATTTGGGCATGGTAGATGGCAGCTTTGTCATCTTAGAAGTAGCCATCAACAGCATGATATGCATGATCAGAAATGATGCAGAGGTAAGCTTTATCATTCATTCTGCATTATAAAGAGACCAGGGAACTTAGGGTGCCATGCCCAAAACTAAGACTCTACCACTAAAGACCTGAACAGCTGAAATCACACACGAAGGTTATGGACTGCCCTTAGTTGAATGTTTCTTCTATCAGTTGTTATATTGTTCAATGATAGTTTGGCTTTACTATACTGTCTAATAGCCCATCTCTTTCTGTCACTGTGTGTTTATAGCACAACTCCCTCCCGCAGCAGACATTTCCTTCACCTTTTGCCATTGTTGATAAACCTGAATGACTGATGTCTTGAAGCAGCCTACCAATAAAGCTGGCTTGGCTACTGTGGTACCTGTTACATGTGCGCTCACTATCATGCCTATTTTGAATGCTGTAATGCTCTTTGCTTTCCCAATATTTGTTAAACTGGCTGCCAATGTGTGTATTCATGTTATATATAATACTGCAGAGATCATCTGTCATATCATGTGGTCAACCTAATTTGCATGTCTGACTCAAGTCTGACAGGGTACATATGTCTAAATAAAGCAAATGGCCAGTGTATATAAATAAAAATTTGTAGAGCTGATCATTAGTCAACATAAAAACATGAACTCAGTGCCCATTTTAGACATAATTTCTAGAGAACTAAACTTTACCTCAACAGGTAATAATACTCTTTAACTTCAGAGAATTAATTACACAATAAATCAAACACCTAATGAAAATCTGCAGTCAGAATAAGGTTTCTGAGAGAGCTAAATTGCTAATCAAGTCTGGCTATAGTGAGAGTTAAGTCAAGGTTAAATGAAGCCACAGCATAATCACCTGCTGATTATCTGTTTATGCCCAGAGCATCAACAAATGCTGGTAGATTACCAGCACTGGAAAACTGGTGTCCATGTTTTATTTTAACCTGACCTTTAAAGCTCTCACCTAACTGCCTTTAGGATGTTCTGAAATGGGTGTCACTGCTACTGCAAATAAAAAACTGTCCAAAGGGGAAAAAAACAGTATAAAAAGGTCCTAATTAAATAAAATACCTATACTTATAAAACAGTTAAAGTTTTGACTCATAGTAAATCATGACTGGCCTATTTAATCTTGCAATTATGATAAGAATTTGTAGAGATTTTACATTAAATCCAGTTTTAAGTATTTTCTTTATTTAGAATAATCCATGTTCCTGTATTTTGACAATTTTTAAAAACCAGCACTTGGATTATTTCAGACAATGCATCTTACTGCCCAGAAACAGATGGCCTTTATTCATAATTGAGATGATTATGCTGACCTAACTAATAACCAATTAGAAAAGTTCTAATTTTTCAGTGCAGGACAGTCTGAAGGAAAAAGGAAGTCTTATTTCACCTTGACGACACTCGATCAGCCAATGAGTGGTGATGCCTTATACTGATACTCAGGACTGTGAATTGTCATGGTACTGGTGGTTTTGACTAGACTTAATAGGGGAGCTCCTCAGTTTAAAAATGTTCTTGCAGGCAGAAAAACTGCAGGTCAACAACCCACTTTGAGTAAAAAATTAACACCCAATAAAAATAGCCAGGCTTCATATGTGAACATCGCCTGGAGAGGTCACGGAGATTGGCGGACATGTCTTTGTCAGCTAGAACTGAATTTTCTCTTCCAGCTCACAGGAATATGCAGACAGAAATCCCTGTTCTGAGAAAAGCACCTGGGTGAATTGCAACACTCTTTCCTTCAGGAAGGAGTTGGGTGGCATGTCACCTCTTGCATCAAACTTTTATTGGTGTAGAATGAGCCTCAGCTTAACACGGAACCAATCCAGCTACATCTTTCTCTCTCTCTCTCTCTCTCTCTCTCTCACACACACACACAACTTTATACCACATTCAGCTCGAAATAAAATTTAAGCACAAAAAGCAACAAAAGTTTTTGACTGAAAAAAAAAAATCACCATTATACAACAGTATCAGCTATTTCAAATAACAAAATCTTTTCCTTTTTTCCAGAATAAATCTCCAAAACTGCACTCATTACAAGAAAGATGAACAAAAACAGAACCAAATCAAATAACTAAAGACAACACCAGTCGTTATCTGTACCAGAGCAGCTGGGTCAGAAATTGGGCTGTTGTTCTGATCAACTTTTAAGAACTCAGAATAAAATGAAAAATCAACACATTAAAAATCTGCAGTAAATTAAAATCATAGGTGTATTTATTTTTGTTTCCAAGAAACATTATCTTCTTAAAATCATATCACAAAATATGCCAGAATTTTTATTAATTGTTCATTCAATAAGCATTCACAATAACTCTGCATTTATCTATATAAAATGTAGAGAACTACAATGTTGTGAATCATCTGAATTTCCCACCAGACAGCATTTAAATTCTAAAAAATAAATATTTTTGCCCAATATAATAATCTTATAAGTATCACGGATATTTTAATTTTGTTCTTTTTACTGCATATTGATAGTTTACCTTTTTTAAAAAAAATAAATGGCTGAAAACTTGGGCTAAAAGTGTTTTTGAAACAAAAAAAAAGAAAGAAGTTTCTCTGCTCTTCTTTACCTTGTTCTGATTTTTTTTGAAATTCTTTCTGCAAAAGATTTAGCTCAACAAGTTGTAGCCATTCTAGTCAGTTTTACAACCAAACATATCCAAATTTTCATAACACCATCTCTTCTTCATTTGCAGAGGATGAAATGGAACACATTCCATGTTTGCTAACATAAACATCTCAGATGATGGGACTGTTATGCATTATAAACACATTTTCCATTTAAACATCATCAGCCACTGAGTTCATGCCCAGCCTTTACAGATATCCTGTCTGAAGGTTTATTTGAATTCAAAGATTATCCTAATAAGTAGACTAAGGGCTTTTATCAAGTTCCCCAATTTCTGTTAATGTCAATTTTTTCCTTGTCAAATTACTGTCTCAGTATCTGAGTCTTGGGAGTCAGGGTTTTCTTATATTAAGAAGATCAATACAATACCCATCTTTATGTACTCTGTCAATAATCAAGGAAATGTTATCAATTGTTTCCATGAATAAAGGAGTACATCTGTAATAGGTCCTGCAATGCAACAAATCATTTCCATCTCTAGTGCAACTAGAAAAAAAAAAAAAATCAGAGGTCATCCATATATATCTTGTGATCAAAAATAGCCAATATTTTACCCATCATGTCTCTCAGGCTGATCACGAGGTATATGTGGATATGTGAGATCTTTCAGGCTACATGTAACTGCTTGCGATAGCAATATATTCACTAAAGGGGAAAATAAGCAAAAGTAACAGGAAAAACCAGTGTTCCATAATTAAAGGTATTTATGTAATAAACAAAGAACAATCTCTCAGGTGTTTGTCATGCTAATATGCAGGACTAAAGTAAAAAAAAAAATTTACCAGGAAATCTGAGCAGCACAATAGTCTGGTGGCAATACTGCTGGAGTTCAGGGCCCCAAGTTTAAACGCTGGTAGGGATTTGTTTGGTCATGAGTGCCCACCTAGCATAGTTTTATCTTCTCCTCCTCTCCCACATCTAAAGATGAGGAGTTCTAGTAAGGACTTTTGGCAGATTTATTAGGTTTCTTCCCTTAGCTTCCAATGTCAAACACACATACACACACACCTGGCTATTGTTCTGAGTCTAGGCCTACAGTAGTAACTAAGTACAAAAGAGGATAATAGAACATTAACATCAAAAGAAATCATGGTTTTGGTAACTTCATTAGAATTTGCATTCTGCTAAAATTTAAAAGTTTTATTACTCTAGTTCAATAACAGGGAAATAGTGTAGGGATCATCAATGTTCTTCTAAATAGTTACATGATACAAAATAAAACCATTATAGGGGCTCCAGAATTTTTGGTGATCAGTCACGTGCTGATTTGCATACTTTTAGTGTTACCAACTTTTGATATTACTGCATAGTTTCAAAAGTGATACATGCAGATATTTGAGAATTAACCAATGCGTAACTTTTAATACACTCTAGATATTCATTTTTTAAACTGTTTGAATACTTTAAAAATGAAGGATTTATATTTTCTTACATCTAGAAAAATGATATAAAGAAAAACTGTTTGATGGATTATAGTAATTACTCCAGATGATCTCAAAGTATAGGGATATAATTTGGGTGTGGGAATACATAAAGATTAGAAAACCTCTGATGTAGCTTTCAGAGAAAAATGTAAAAGTTGTTACCATGGGAATAGTAGTGTCTTTCATTCAAATATGATAAATTAATGAAAACCAGCTAACATGGGACATAAAATGTTTTCGGGAAAACATTCCAATCAATTTAGCTAAGCGATAATTTTAAACTAATTAATTAACAAATTCTGCCTTTAAAGATGGTTTATTTAAAAACACACATTAATTTTAATGTCTGAGAAAAAGACCCCCCTGCAAGCATGTGTGTGCTATCTCTCAACCTGAACAAAATTTATAAAACTTTAAATATTATTAGAATAGTTTGTGAGCAGAAGTGAAATTAATGGTAGACAAAATATGTGATTGAGAATTAAATGAAAAATAAATTACTTAAAGAAGATGTGCATGCAATCTCAGTCTGCTATTTCTCTGCCGTTAATTTAGAAAACCTCCTCACAGTGGATCACTTCAAAAGCTTGCAATTAGTTTCTGATCATCTCCAATTGCTTCCGAATGTTTAGCTGTTAAATCAATATAGCAGATGAAATGAAATGCTCAAAGAAAAGAAGACAGACTGAAAAAAAAAAATCAATGCTAAAAATTTTTTAAAAAACAAACAAACAATATAAAAAAACAGTAGCAAAAGAATCATCCTTGGATTCACTTCTAAAGATTGGCAGATATTTTTTATTAGCTCCATCTCGTTGGTAATCATGGACGTTTTTTGCACTGCATCGTGGGAAGGTTTCTTCTAAATTAGTGACAGAAAGAAACCAGAATTAGATTGTGCATACAGCTTTCTTTTAAAGCTGATCTTTGCAGGGAAAATCAAATAATATAATAAAAAACAAATACAAGATTATAATCTCAACAAAGATTCTAAATCTGTTTTCTCTCTATAGAAGCAATGTGTAATTGTCTTAGATAAAAAAATAAAATAATTGGTTGACTGGATGGTTTAGCTCGATAAATGCATCAATAAAAGCAATTATTGAGCTACTTAGGAAGAGAAACTAGCTTAAGAATTAAGAGTGAAACCATAATAAACATGAGTTATGCTGTTATGAATCAGGTACTTGATTGTCTGACATACACATATGTAGGTAGCTAACCTATTATTTTTTTTAACTTTCTTTAAAAACAAACAAAATAATGTCCAACTTGTAAATATTTCCAAGATTACAGAGGTTTCTCTAAATAAGATTGAAGCAAGTTTCTAAGGGTTAAAAGCCAGAAAATTATCACGGGATTATGGTAAAACTAAAGGACCTTAGTGGGTCATGTAAAAATATACAAATGAAACTTGTCAAAATATTGGTTTACGACAACATCTTTGTAAAATCTGTAAATAGGAGCAAATAATTCAAATTAGCATCATAGAAATATTAACAAAAAAATCAGGTCTGATCCTAATTCTGTTCTAAAGGGGCCAATTGAAAAGGAAAATAAATTAATGAGGATGCAGATTGAAACTGATTACAAGAACTCATTAATACTTTTGAATAAATTAATATAAAACAGTTATACATTTGTCTTTGGCTGAAAGTCAGCAGATTCACATCCAACCATCAGCTTCACAGATGTTATAGCCTCTGATTTGCTATATTAAGTTTGAGCTATCTAAAATTATCACCATCACATTCAACATCATGGGATTTATAATTTGTGTAGAAAGATGCATCAGCTGGTTGATGCACATGCTTGAGGTGATCCTGAACAAGGAACATCTGTGCATTAGAGCCTAAACATTGGAACATCTTCCATTAGATGTGAAAAGATGTGCAAAAAAAGAGAGCAATGTTGTGCACAAGTGGACTTTTGTATTTCTTTAGTAAACATGACTGGAAATGACTTGGGGCTCACAGATAAAGCAGAACATGGTTTGCCTACTTCCTCAAGTTTGCAAACTTAAAAAATTTTTGTATACAATAAAATAAAAAGAATTAAAAAAAAAATAAAAAAAAAACAAACTTTTAACTGCTTTTGTATTTTAGGACTTAAATACATAACAAACCTGTTTGACAATTTCTATGCCTGCACCTTTCTGAACCTAGCACTCCACCACAGGCAGTAAAAATCTGCTGATAAAAGTTTAGAAAGTTTTACACCTGTATTTTCCAAAAGAAAAGAAACTAACAAAACACTGAAATAAGTCGGCTTACATAAAGGACATGAACTTGGCGTTAATAATCTAGTGATAACTTTTAAATGTTACTCCATTGAAAGCAATCACTATTATGAGTATGACTGTGGAAATCGGTTAAAGTACAATGGAAAGCTGCAATGTTCAGTTCATAAGTGGGTTTGAAAAACCAGGGTGACTCTTGCCACCTGCTTGGTTCAAAAAGCACCTACCGTAACCAAGCAACTGCTGGCAATCTGCCATAATGGTGGGTATTCAGCCAGATATCCCTAGCGGGAACTTATCTGAGATCCCCTGCCTTGGTAGGCCTGATGTGACATGTATGTTGTATTGTGTACCAATGTCTACAACTCTGGTGAGGGGAGTGTAGTACGGTGATTGTCTTCAAGGTGATGTTGGCGATCTTGTGCCATGAGGGGCATGGTGCTTCCAACTCCAGCAGGGAAAACCCTATTAAAACTCTTCATTTCTAGATGTGGGAGGGGGGAGAAACTGTAGTGCCAGGAGGAAACTAACATGGATGGTCACTAATGAAAAGGAGTGAGAGGAAACCATGCCAAGGTCAGAACTTGGGCCCTGAGGTATGGCAGTCCAGTAGTCTACAACAGGATCACGATGCCACCTATATGTAACATGCAGTAAACCCAAAATCGAATATATAAAGGAAGCATATAAACAAAAGAAGAATAATAATAATAATTAGCCTTGTCTGCCTGTGATTAAATGTTATTGCATCACTTCACAATTTATTTTGATGGCACAAATAACATCTTCACTTAAAGTGAAACAAGATTGAAAACCTACAATATACTGTATTTTTTGGTTTATAGGTCATTAGTTTTTCCTCTTGACTTACTTGCAAACTCCTCCTATCTATGGCTGAAGCAAATTTGAAGATAAATTTTTAAAAATTTTCAAATCAAAACCTAACAAACACTTTAAAAACTTCCTAATATGGCTTCTTCTTGCTTGGGGTTTATTTGGATATTATGGTTTTCTCCCACATCTAAAGGTAAATAGTTCTAATAAAGAATTTTGACAGGTTCATTAGACTAGTCAGAGTCGGACTAACAGGCACTTACATGCTGACCTTATGTCATGCACCCACTCTTCCCCATCCAGCTAGTATTCTATGTTAATGGTTGGGTACAACAATAGATAAGAGGTTGTTACCTGTTAGAAGAATGTTTTTTGCTTATAAATAAATTTTTCAGATCCATTACTACATTAGTTACTAACAGTAATACAAACAAAAATCTGTCAAGTTAGGCAGCTCATTTTGATTAGATTGTTTAACATATTATTTGTTAATCTTTAAAAATTAACTTGTCTACTGTCACAGACTTACCTTACTAACAGATACTCCAGTTTTGTGATTTGTTCATTAGTTAATTTATATGTAGAGGGAAAAAAAGTGTGCGTGCGCCAGGGGCATAACTAACTAGTTTTCTTATACAAATGATATTTTACCATTTTGCCATTAAAGTTAATTACTGATTATGCTATTATTTTGGTTATTTTGTTTCTCTGTCTTATATACCAGAGCCTATAACTGATGATGAAACAGCAAATATAATATATATATATATATATATATATATATATATATATGGATGAACTTCATTATAATTAAGGCATTCAAGCTGTACTTCATATCAAACTATAACTCAGAAAATATGAAATTTAATGATTAATACAGGTAACTAGAGTCAAAGTTTAATGCCATTTACTGGCACAAAAATATTTTTTTGTCGCTGAAATCAAAACAATTCAATGGGTGACAAACAATTTTTCAACCTCCAATTACTAATTAAACATTTGTAATTATTTTTTCATGATTTATTTTTACAGCGATTATGTTCATTTTATTTTAGGCAAGTCAGTGCAAGTCTCCTTTACCAAATGATATTCTTTTCGTTACTTTTTCACACGTCCTACCAAAAAACATCCTTGGAGCCATCTTTAAATATTTATTTAGAAACAACAGTATATGCTGAATAACTAAACAATGTATAAGACACGTCTTTCGGATCTGATTACATTCCAGTTAAAACTAGTACTGTTTTAAGATCTTCTGTTCAGTACAAGTAAGATCAAGCCTGGTTTTAGATTTAAAATGCATGTGTTATTTCAGCAGTACTGTAAATTTTTGAAACCAGTGATAATTTTGCTATAATTCTTGTAAAAAGTCCAAGAAAACTCCCTTTCTCCTGAATTTAAAACATAACCTAAGCCAACCAAATTAAATGCTTATTATACCACTGAGAAGATACCCTGTAAAGATGACTGCCTAATGAAAAGTCCCAAATCTTAGTCCCAAATCTTTTATTATCCCTTGTATTCAACAAAAACAATAACAGAAATCAATTTTGACTCTTAGTTTTTATTGGAAACCAGAATTCTATAAAAACCAACTAATTTAACTGATCATCAGTTACTTTGATTGATTTAACTGATTGAATAATGAATTGCATCAGTCCATCTTAATAGTTGGTTTCTAACTGGTTACCTATTCCTTATGTTGATTATCAGAAGACATGAAATCTGGTTCCTGATTGCACCTTTCTTTACTTACAGGTGATGAATTGATCGACCAATTAATGGCAGAGATGCGAACAGTGACTGGTTAGTGAAGTTTTCCTTAGATCAAAAAGTTTTGTTGGAAATTATCACTAAAAGCAGCTTAGCTTGTCCAGACAAACAAGAGAAAACAATAGAAAGTGAAGTCATACTTCTGGAAAGCTACCAAAAAATATCTGAACTTTGTTAAAACCTGGAAGCTCAACAAAATAAATGACTGGACATGCTAATAACTATGTTTCTGCTCGCCTGTGAGAGAATTAATTGATTTTAATTTTAAACCATCACTTTCTGAAGCCATTATCATATTCCAAGTGAACAATAGCATCAAAACCAAAGGAACTCTGATATAATGACAGAAATTTTCAATTACACCTATTGCCATGGCTACAGGAAATAATTAAATAAAATGAGCCATGGATAAACAGAACAAAGGCATGTTATGTATTTCTGTGGATCATTAGGCTTCATATATCTTTGATATCAATTGGATTATCAGTGACTAGATTAGATTTCTTTTACAGCAAGGGAATTAGCAATGGCACATGGAATAAAACTACTATTTTGATTCATGAAAGATTTTTTGCCCAAACTATCATATGAAATTAACTTTCATCCATATTTATTTATTTGTTTATTAGAGTGACATTTAAAAAGTGTAAGAATTTAATAAGTTCTTTATGTACAGATTTGTTGGATGTTGATGGAGGTAAGAACTGAGTTTAAGGTTTTGAAAATATATAACATAAAGATAAAGATTTTTCCTATACATACAAGTACAAAAACAAAGAGATTATATTAATACAAAATAAAAACAATTTCATTGTAAGCTGGAAAAATCCAGTTATTATCAGAGATGTAATACTGAGAGAAAGGCTAATCTCAGAGGTCTGATTCAGTTGAATATGAAGAGTAGGTCAATCAGTAGCTGAGTAAAATAATCAATATTTATCATATCATTTACTGGCAAAAGCTATAATATAATAAAATATTTTGTGAATTTAACTTTCCATGATAACTGTACAAGGAGAATCTTTATCATATGTTGCCATCTTTCATCCTATTTTTTTTTTCTTTCACATAAAATCATTTATAGCCCTACTGGAGAAGACATCTGAACAAGAATGAACTAACTTTATGGACAAGTACTCCAACTAACCATGGCTGCTGAGACCTAAGTTAGCACTCCAAAACCAACCAATGCATCAGAGATTTTGTAAAAATTCAAATGTATAAGTAATAAATATCTTCTAAATATTAAATTTTATTCAATTAATTTTTACCTCTCAAATAGCTCATAATAATTTATTAAAGTGCAAGCATACAAGAGAACCAGATACAAGCTTCTCACAGATAAATAAGGATACATTCCTACAATGCCAGTGCTAGAAAATGTGATTCCCTAAACTAAACACAGGCATAATCCACCTTTTTGTGCTTTTTTTTTTAAAAAATGATATTATTGCAGCATGCAATATCCATATAATCAACTCTGGGTTAGTTATTATGGCAATAAAATTTTCTGAATTCTTACTGTCAAAATGCATTATGGGAATTTCTTCAGTAAAGAATAGTTTTGCTAAACTTGAAAAGTATATTTCTCTATGGGGATCTAGTGGAAAATTAGCTTGCACACACACATAAAAATAATGCAATGAATCTGTCAGTAAAGTCTCAAAGATGAAGAAATCATTAGAAGATAAAGGTAAAAATTGCTGAAAATGTGAAGAAATAAGACTTCTGAAATCGGGTAGTGGATTGCTGAGTGTGCAGCATACTGGCCTGTTGAGGCTGAGAGCCCAAGTTCAATCCCTGAGGGAAAATGATGAACCTCACATAGCATGGTTTCTTCCTACATCTAAACAGAAGAGTTCTAGTAAGGACTTTTCCTTTCCTGCTAAAGATGAAAGTGTCAGGCTCCAAAAAACACCACAGGAATAGTAGCACTTGTTGGTGGTAACCATGATGCTGTGCAACCTCATCATGTATATAATAAGTAAAATATGCCATTACATCTTTACACTAGCAATGCTATTTACACCACTCACAGAAATTCTGAGTGAGCAATTTTTAACAAGTGATAATACCATGCATTTGCCTGAAATCACACCCTGCTTTAAAAACTATTTCCTTGATACAAGAGGTCCAATTAAAAATGTTTAGATTTACCAGTGAATTCATAAGCATGCAGCACATTTTTATGGGTAAATACTGTATGTAACTAATATAGGTACAACAAATGCAATGTACAATGGATTTTACAAAACTTTTTAGGGAAATTACAACAAACACTACATCTTTAATAGCAGCTTGCTGCAATGAGTTGATTGCAATCCTTTTCCCATAACAAAACTTCAACATCACACTATTTATTGTTGATTTTTTAAATTTCTTTTTTTTCCCATGATTCTATGATCTAAATAAGATTCTGGCCAAGAGATGTTTTGAGCATCTTTGGTCACTACATCCTATGAAATGATTCTAATGAAGATTGTTTCATCATCTTTATTTGTTTCTGGTTGTCCTCAATTGTGGCAAGAATTTTAGTACAATATACTCTAATTATTATTATTATTATTAAAATTTTAAAAGAAACTGTACTAATGGTAGTTTTATTTGTGAACATCAATAAAGAAATATAGCACCTGAGAAATTATGCAAGTACTGTTGTGTCCAGTGATGAGTAAAATAAACATTTTGACATCACTAAAGATGGTTCAACCTCCAAGAGAGGGCATAAACCTCAAGCTACATCTCCAGACTTGGCAGAACCAAGATGGTTTAAATTTGAGGTGTTGCCACAATGAAAACTTTCTCTACCATAGATATCACCATGATGTTTGAAATCTGTAAAAAAATACTTCCCATGATATCTCTTCCCTTGTAAATATTTAAAATTTGCACTTGTGCATCTGATGTCACTACAATTCTGCTGTGACCCAGGCAATATATTTACAAATAATTTAAATATATTATTTTTGATATAATCAGGCAACTCTTCTGCTACATACCAACACACATTTTGTTTTCACTTTCCTGGGGAAAATATGCGGCATCTCAACACCGTATTATTTATTGTTTAAATAATTTTAAACAATAAATAGAAAAGAAGAAAATTCTAGTTCTTTTCAAGTACACAGTTCTTAGCTGAAGTGAGTATATGAGAATTCACCACCCTAACTACCAAAGCCAAATCCCCGGGATCATACAACCATTAAGGAGACTCAGATCTCAGTCTACACGCACGCACGTGCACAAGTGTTCAAAATTTTAAAATAAAAATATTTCAGAAAATGAATTAGAAAGTAAAAAAAAAAGCTATTCTAGCCAGATTTCTGAAACCTTCAGAGCAAGATTTACACCCTATTAGTCTGTGAGAGTTTTTAGAAATAATGAAGTCTCTTGATGAACAGATCTAAGTTACTCCGCATAACTTACTTGTAAGATTAATTTCAAGATAATTCTAATAAATTTATTCCAGATGCTTTTGCAGCACATATAGATGCCATCAGAAAATCTCTTGTTAAGACCAGCAAAAGAAGCAAATCATCATATTTATGCATAGTACTATATAGCATTCAGTTGAACATAGTGGTGTTATACAGCATCTAGTTGCATACCATATGACAATGCAATGTAGCATTAGTCTGTCACTAATTTTTCTACTCTTACTTTAAAAGTTCTGAAAACTACAAAACAGCATTTGATAAGTTGTGATTAGCATTTAAACTTAATTGTAATTAGTAGTAATATGTTAAAATTGTACTTCAGCGTCTTTTAATCCTAGGGTACTTATAGTTTCATACTTAATTGCTGCCAAAATTTGCAATGTATAAAAATGCTTATAGTTAAATTATGCCACTTTATAAAGATGAGATAATGATTTTAAAATCTGATTAAGAACATGTATTTGCTTAACAGCTAACATTATTTTTCATTACTTTTTTAAAAAAAAAAAAACAAGATTAACAACTGAAACATTGTTAACATAAATAATTCTATTAACTCTTTTCAACTGGTAAATGATTTCCAACTGAATTATCTTCTTGTAGGTTAGATGTAATACATGCAATGAATAGGAGTAAAAAATTTCAAAAGATTAAAAAAAACATTATAAAACATTTTTTAGAGGATTCTTTTCCACAATGGATTCAGAAACAATATCAATTGAATTTTATTGTTTGTTTTTGTTATATCATAGTTCAGTGAACCTAAATTAATTAAAAATCTGTTGATACCCCGACGGTGTAGTAGGCTTAAAGGTAGGTTTGAAGACTTGGCAACCAATGGGTTGTAGGATAAAGAGCAACTCCAACTACTGTATTTGTATTATCCAAAAACAGAAATACCTATTGCAGTTTAATTTCTTTGCATACCAAATTAAGACTAGAAAAATGAATTCTGAAATGTAGGTTCTTTAATTAAGGTGGTAGGAAATCCTCAAAGCAACCATCTAGTTTTCTAACAAAGATATAACTACTATTATTTAGAGTAAATCATAAAATAATACTTTTGTTCTTTTCTTTTTAAAACAATTTTTCAAAATATTATACTTTAAGTAAGAGCACTATATCTTTAAGATGCATTTTCATTCTTGAAAAATGGGTTTTTAGTACAATGACTTATTCCTTGTTCTTCCAGTATTTGTAGAACAAATATTTTTATATTTCATATGATAATTCAACCTTTGAATAAATGGGGGGATGTCCTAGTCTTACTATGCTATTACAGTTGTGTGTGTGTGTGTGTGCGTGTGTGTGTGTATATATATATATATATCATCACACTATTTATTAGAGTGACATTTAAAAAGTTTAAGAATTTAGCCAGTGTGCATATATATATATAGACAGAGAGAGACAGAGATATACATAATCCCTTCTGGTGCCAGTAGTGGCACACATGGGTAGAAACCAGAGCCTAGTTCAATTTCAGTAACCAGTTGTCATTTTGTACAAGGCTAGGTGGTAAAACCTGGTGCTACAACCCCCCATCAACAGAAAATGGTTGTTTTATGGTTTCTTTTGAACTGGACAATCATCCCATTAACAGCTGGCAGCGAAACATCCAGTGCATTGGCAATTTCCCACTGGTTTCTACCACTGTTCCATCGCCTAACCATGTGTCTCTTCTCTCCCAAAGTCAATAGGTTTCCCATAGGCTGAAGCTGCCTCTGGCTGTGCATATCATGCGGTTGGAACGAATGGTCTGTCTGAGTCTCAGGCTTTGACTCTCTACTTATCCAAACCCTGTGCTCTTACTGACAGACAATGAAGTACAAATTTTAAAACTAATTAAATTTTAAAAAGAAAAAAAAAATTTAAAAATGTTTTATTATACATATAATGGTCAAGCTAATATTTAACCTATTTCAATTAAAATAATCACGCAGGTAACTAAATTAAAATTAGTAAAAAAAAGGTGTAAGTAATACGATCATATTACTGAGATCTGTCAACAGTGATGTATATAAAGTTAAAATTACGTCTGCTTTGGTTCTGTTTTGTTGGAACACATAAAGTAAATAAATATTTGAATAATAAGGGAACACAGAAGTAAAAACGGACAGACAAACTAAAGATTTTTTAACCCTTTAAACAAGAGATGGTTATAAATTATCAAAAGCTGAGGCGAGGTATGCGTGTGTTTCAGGAAGAAAACAAAAAAGATGAGGTAACTGAGCTGTAATTATTGAGGACAGGCAAGGCTTATGCAATCTAATACATGGCTACAGAGAGGAAAAAGTATAATTTTCGCGTCTAAATATAAACACCCTACACCGACCGTCAGTATAGTACGAGACCGTCGGGACCCCGCCCCCCTCCGGGCTAGAGATAGGAACCACGCGCTGTTCATTAAAGTCAGCTTTGCGGTGTTTTCCGCTTTCGAAATCGGGGAGGAAGTCGCGCTGCCCCCCCCCCCCCCCTCGGGGGGGAAGGTGGGTGTGTGTGCTGCTGTAATCAACCAAGAACCGGTGTTTTATATGTACCTTTAATCGGGTGAGCCCGTTGGCAGAGTCAGTCAGTCAGTCGTTCGTTCACTCACTCGGTGTGGGGGGGGGGAGGAAAAGGCGCGCGGTTTACAAATAACCAGACGGACGGAAGAACCGAACTGCGAAGGTGGACTAACAGAAACCCAGGCGTAACAAAAAACAAAAACAACAACAACAAAGCAATTACCTGAAGACATCCCTTCTGGTTTCTGGTGGGGAGGACGGACGGGCGCGGGGGGTCTCCCGCTTCCCAAACAAACGCACATGGCCCCGGCCGAGCTCTCGCCAGCCGCCGTCGGAGAGCAACGAGAAACGACGAGAGTCATTAGTATCGGGGGGGGCATTTACCGTATTCAACATGGCCGCGACGACTGCTACGGTGAAATTCAACGACATTTACGAACTGAAAGAAGAACTTGGCAAGTGAGTAGCCCGCTTCGAATTGACTGATTTTACTTCCGCACCTATTTTAATTGCCTTTAGGCCTTCCTTCGGCGGGACCTGGCTGGTACGGGGGGAGCTATTCGCCTAACAGACATCCGTCTGCTGGGCGACACGACTGGCTGGTTGTACCCAGTAATGATGGTCTTCTTTTTTTTTTTTTTTGTGTGTGGTAACGCTGGCTGCTGCCGATGTCTGGGGGGGGGGTTTATTATAGCAAAACTGTTATTATTTGCGCGTTGACTTTAAAACAAAAAGACGATTCTTTCTGTGCGGGAGGCTCCTGACTTCGTTCTCCAGTAACCGCGCTGGTCCTCCTCGTCTGTTTGTGGGTGGGTTTCTGTGACTACGATAGTAGTAGTAATAGTAGTAATACACGGGGGTTACCTGTTTGTCAGCCGCCCGGCGATGTTTCTAATCGTTCTGACATCTCTACCTCCCCAGGGGAGCCTTTTCCATCGTTCGGAGATGCGTACAAAAGTCTACGGGGCTGGAATTCGCTGCCAAAATCATCAACACGAAGAAATTATCGGCGAGAGGTAAGTGGGAGATATTCACTCGCTCCACCATTCCCCCCTCCCCCTCCGTTGTTATTAGGGACCAGCCGTTCGTGTGTTAAAAAAACGGGTAACGTAAAAAATATTAATAATATTAATAATAATAATAATAATAATAATAATAAGCAGCGTATTTTTTAAAATTTTATTATTATTATTTCTGTATCAGATTTCTACAACACACCCATCTGTGCTCGCCTGATCGATGACAACCTCTGTACCCCTAACCGCCTTTTGTCTGCGGTCGAGGGAATGTTGATCGTATTTTTGTTTGTAATTAAGGTCGTCAGAATGAACACTGCTGCTGCTGGTCCCGATACTCCCCCCCCCCCACGGCTCCTTGTCTTTGGTCGCGGTGGGCGACATCTGGCGTCGGTCTGAGGCAGATTGTTATGCTATTCAAAGCCCGGGATGCGGGTGACTACTGTTCTAGAATTGTCATTGTTCAGGGGGAAGGGGATTCCAGAGGATATTGAGTGTTTCTCGAGCAGACTGCGGCTGCCGGTGCGAAATCATATTTAATTGTGGGGTTCGTGTACCGCACTGCCATGGGTAACTTATCGGTTCAGTCTATCGATCGCGAGAGCGGCAGCGGAACCGATGTATTTCTATGTTAATGCCTCTGCTGGCACGAGCCGAGTATGCGTCTGGCTTGCAACGGAATTTCTCGGATATATATACATACTTATAAAATTGTAGTTTGTGCGCTAATTAATCAAACGCGTACTGTTTTCCTTCATGGGCCTATTGGGATTCAATAAATCGAGCGGAATGGTTGTTATCGCTTTCAGTAAATATACATTAATTGTTTCCTCAGCCTTGTTGGGTGGGTGTCTGTCTGTCTGGCTGGCTGCTAATTCCCGATAGTCTTTGACAAGATTTTCGATGGTCACTCGATTATGACAAAAATTATGCTCATTGAGACTCCTGGAAATTTCCATAAATGATAGTAACTGTTAATGAATTATTAGAGTTAGATTATTATTAAACGTACCTGCTTCCCTTTTTTTTCTTCTTCTTTTGAGAAGCATTTAAGAATTTATAAATTGTCTTAACAGATTTCATGTGCTAAGTATCAGAAAAAGAGAGAGAGAGTTCGGATAAAGTATGTAAATAAAAGTTAATACTATTTATTATCATTAAGACAAAAATAATATAGCTGTGCAATAGAGTTTATTTAATATAATATATACTCTTTAGCTTATGGATAATTGTATAAAATAAAAATATACAGGCAGGCAGACAGTTGTCTTTATGTTAATTTAACCACTTAAGGCCTAACAGTGAATTTCTAAATAGGGAGATATAAAATCTCACACACATTAGGCAAATGTTATTTATTATGAATTTGTACAAATATTAATGTAAACTCTCTCTGTTTGTTTATCCTCTGAAGTATTTGCTGTTCTGAAAGTGATAATGATGGCTATTGTTTATGTAAGTAGGTTGATCTGTCAGTCAGGCCACCATACTATATTCCCATCAGGTATAGAAATTGATTTTAGAAAAAAAATTCTCCATTATATCTTAAAACATTACCATTTCCAGGAGTAAATTAGAATCTGAGAAAGGCAATGGTGGTGTTTTTTATGGCTTGGTATAATTTAAGCTATGCATGGGTTTCTGTCTGGAGAGTATATTGATTAAACAAATTTTGTCCACAGTCCTGTTTTCTACAAGTATATCATTAAGGTTGTTTTCAGTTATTCTATAGGAAGTTTTGCATTTGTTAATAAAAAACAAACAAACAATTTTTTTTCCCTTTGCATAATATTTAATGATGTTTTAAGCATTTTAAGTCATGTTTTGAGGTAGATTTATTAACATATTAATATTCTGTAATTATTATGTAGTCTCAAAAAGTAAAATTTTCAAAAATTTAGAATCCTTTGCTTTTTACTGTATCCATTTATGGAAATTAAAGTTTCATTTTTGCATCCATGAGATATTCACTTTGGATCCTTCTAGAAAAGAGAATTTGACTATTCTGAATCACATTTCTGTTAATTTTCATCGCAAATTTGTTTTGGATGATGTCAAGGTGATCCACATCTTGTTCTGATTTCAAACTAAATACAAGAATTTTGCTATATGAAACGTTCAAATCCTTGTTTTTGAATGATAATGAAACATCTGTTCTTTTGTATTTTTTCCATTAAATTTTCATTTTCATTGTTTTCTTTTCTTTTCAACTCTCCTGTATATGAGGCACTATTTTTCTTTTTTTTTAGCTTGACTTGAGATTTATTTAGTTGAAGATTAACTAAGGCACATGTATTGGTCATAATAATTTATTTATTTACTGTTTGTATGATTGTATTATACTGCTGTTCTTATTTTTATTTTTGTTTTAATAAAGTTTTTATATTAATACTTCATAAAAACTACAGTGTCTATGATTGAAATGATTTGATGTCAGAAATCATTTATAGCAAGACTTAAAACTAGTTTACTTCATCTCAAATATTCAAATATAGATAAAGGATCATCTAAAGATTTTCTTTGACGACCACTAGAAAAGCAGCAACACTACTTGTCTTAATATCAGCTATGCAAATAAATGAGAGAAATGTATTTACTAGATATGCAGTGTTTAGACCTAGTATGGGATTCTTCAGAACATTGCTAGGATTTTTGAGGGTATACTCACCAAGAAAGATTATCCACACCAGCTTATTTGAGGATGTAGAGGAGAGGATTGTTATGACCTTCACTTTTAGGAAAGTCAAAGGTCAAAGTGCACTGTTGAGATGTGTGTAGTCATTTTCTGTTAATTATGAACTTCTAAGTAAACTCTTGTTTGAAGAAAAGAAAAATCATTACACTGAGAGAAAAATTGTGCTGTGAATTATAGCTAAAACTAGATTCATGTATGTTGATTCATCTACTTATATGCATAATTTCATCTTATTTTATGGTAGCAGGATTAACTTAATTTCAGGCATCCAACTTTGAGAAATCTGACATTTATAAACATTTTATAGTCAGTAGTTACCATGGATCTCTGTAACTTTTTGAGTTACATTTCATATTTAATTGATATTAAAAAAGTGTAAGTTTAAATATTTATATATGTGACACATTTAATACCTGTGATGTCATTATTTTATCCTGAATATTATTCAGAAAATTTTGAAACTTTATTTTATAACAAGTGGGGGGAGGGTTTCAGTATATTTTAAATTTTGTATATTTTTTATATATACACCCAAGATATAAAATCACATGGTTTAATACAGATATGCAAATTTTTTATGTATTGAAAATTAATATTAAAGTTTGTTATTGCTAACAAAACAGCAACTGTTTCAATTTGAGTATTGTTAAACCTTTTTTGTTCTTCCCTATGTTGATTCACTACCATTTAATCCACAAATAATTATCTCACCAAAAAACTAATCAAACATGCCACTTTTAATTGTTTGTGGCTTACAGTGTATTATGATTGAGTTGTTAATAGTTAGTTCTTCAGTTTTTCTGCTTTTGTGTGTGTGTGTGTGTGTGCAGGCACATGCTTGTGTGGCTTATCTAAATTTATCTACATTGAGACATTGCTTATTTGGAGATAAATCTTGAAATCTCTATCTAGTTCAATAGTAAAATTTGCAGCAGCCACAACAACAACATTCAGGACTTCCATGATTAAGTATTGTAATCTGGCAATAATTTCTAATGAAATATTCTGGTGCCAGTGTTAAGTAACCCTTTTGCTTCTGTTTTGGAATTGATTATTTTTCTTCAGATTAAATTGACAAGTCTTTCATTGTTGTGTCAGCTATAGTCTACTTCAAAGTTCTTTTCACTGTTAAAGTATCTGTGCCACCAATATAAACAGAGTCTTTTGTATAATATCTTTTGTTTTTTTATGTACCTCCCAATTTGTGTACTTCTATTTTGTTTCTGTAGTTTTCATTGAATACTGTCTTGTTTGGAAAGCATACCTTGTTTGGCCATGTGATTACCACATTGTTGCTCATACGATGCTTTTAGTTTAAGTGATGTACACGAACATGCAGTGATTGTGACATAATCATTAACATTGTCTTTCTACTACAACACCAATTCTTTCCATGTGTTCACTCATTTGAAATTCTTGTAACTTGCATCATGCATCTTGTCTGATGGTGTGTTAGAATGCCAAAGACTGAAAGTTATGTGATCAGATTCAAGTTAGATGGCACAAATTGTGCAAAAGCTACAACTAGAGGCAGCAATGAAATTTAGTGCAGACAAAAGAAGAATTTGAGAGTGGATACAAAAGCTGATGAGGAAAACTGATTGTGGATCTGCCTAAAACAAAATTGCTACCTGGATTGTTGAAAATTACAAAACTACAAAACAGATCAACAACTTTTCGGGTTTCTTTTTTTTCTGAAAGTTGTGATCATGGCATACAAATAACAGGAAAATAGATTAAACTTGAGGCACAGTAAATTTTTATCTTTTTGGGCCACAGATTTCCATGCAAGATAGCTTTGTATGTGGATGGATAAAATGCAATGTTATCTTTATGAAACAAAATAACCGTTATGCAGAAATTTCCTCGACACCAGGAGGAAAAGGCAGAAACATTTTTCTAATACATCATTGGAATGAGACTACTTCAATGTTGATATTGGAAACACGAAGAAGATAGCTGTCTATTTCAACATGTTGGGCAATGCAATTCTGCACCATTCTGGGAAGAAAACAGTTTTAATCAAAACAACACAAACAGAGGCAATGTGGCAGTTATGGTCATTGCATAGGCTAATAGGCAAAAACTATTTCCCTTTGTTGTTTAGAAAAGGAAACAAGAACTATCTGCTTCTTCAATTCTTCCATGAGTTTAATCAGGGATTCCAGCACTTCTGCTTGAAGTATTTCTGCTACTCTTCTTTTGTGATGGCTTTCAGTTCTTGCAGCATCACATTTTGGATGATGGTTGGTACATCCTGAAATCTTTCCCTTTAGGATATGTTTCAGTCTGGAGAATAGAAAAAAATTGTTCGGTGCCAAATCTGGTGAGTACAGTTGGTGGGAAACCAGTGGAATGTTGTGCCTGGTCAGAAATTCTTGTGTGGAGAGTGCTGAATGTGAAAGTGCATTGTTGTGATGCAGCATTGAAGCATCTGATTGCCATTTTCTAGGCCATTTCCATCAAACTGCATCTCTTAGACTTTGTAGAATGTCCAAATAAAACCGCTGATTGACTGTCTGACCTTGTGGAATAAACTCATTGCACAACATCCTCAATGATCAGTGAATTCTTGACACTGAGGCAATGTTCCTTCTGTTTTGGTGTGAGAACTCTCAGTATGAACTTTGCCGAGCTTGCCTCATTCTCAAATCTTGAGTCAAAATTGTTTGGTATGTGCTGTAGGAGATGCCAACTTCTTCAGCCACTTCACGAATCATCATTCATCTGTCACCCTGAATTGTGATTGATTCCTCGATGTGTGATGATGATGGACGGCCAGAACGTGGATTATCATTGACAGAAGTTTGGCCATCTTTAAACTGAGAAAACCACTCAAATGTTTTCAAATGGCTGAGTACTTCACCCCCAAATGCTGTTCTTAACATTTCATAGGTTTCCATAGCTGTTTTCCCAAGTTTCACACACAACTTGATGCACACACATTGCTCCTTCACATCAGACATTTTAAAATGGGGAAACAAAAATAAACATGTCTTCACAGAACTGTGCATCATGCATGACAGATACAAGACGCCTGCTTCCCGCCAGAGGTGTGATGTCAGCAAGTGTTGCCAAACATACCCTCTTATTAATATCCCTATAGTGTACTTCATTTTCATACAATAAATTTAGTTCTTGAACTCTTTGATCAGACCTTGTATATATTCTAAAGCTATTATAAAAGGTAATGCCTTTCAAAGCTCTACTCCGATTGGCTACACTTGCAAATTGTATGTATCTTGTGGGGGAAGTTTTTTTCTTGAAATTTTTTATTTATAAATATTTTATTTAGGTATATTACCCGAATTAGAATGCTTAATATAAAAATCATTAATTATTTTTCTATTGAATAATGTACTTAATATTTAAATTAATTTGCCTGTTTTTTGCTAAGCAAATTTTGCTTTGATAATGATTGCCAGGTATATTTATTCAAATTTTGCTGTTACACTAAAATCACTAAATGTTATATGTAGAGCAGATATATCCAAAATATTTATTGAAACCTTTATTTTAACTATGGTGATGAGGTAATTAGCAAACAGGTTAAATTTCATTAATTATTTTCCCATGAATTGTTTGGTGGACAAAAGGTTAAATCACTACTTTCCTTATCAGAGATAATTAATATAAATGGACAAATTTACATTCATGCTATCCTTATGTTGGTCAAATTTTGTCAGTGCACTATTTGAGAATCTCTTCAGATTTGTACCAGTATGCTAGTTAGTATGTATACAGCTTTACTATAAGTCTGACATCTCTATTGATTATTGGTTTCCTCTTTTATTATTGTTTTTGTGTTGCATTGACCATGACACACAAATGTATTCCAGCTTGTACAATATACATTGGAAATAATTATGGAAAGACAGTGAGTATTTGCAACTAAGACGTATATAGTATATACACACAATGCATTATTTCAGAAAATTTTTTTAAAAAATAAATACATTGTACAGTGCATTAGTATTTGGTACCTCAGCCCTCTGCTTTATATAGAGTATGATACTTGTTTTCATGCTCCCATACAGTTATCAATGTATGACGGGAATGGTGTTCCAGATATCCTACAACACTTATATTTCATCCAAGATGTTTTGTTGCTGTTTGACTTTTTTAGTAGTCATATAATCCCGTATAGCCTCAATAATGTTCATATCAGGACTTAGGTATCTTTGTGAGTGTTCCACAGCCTTTTAATGTTCCAGATAATTGTTTTTCACTACACTGGCTGTATGCTTGAGGCCATTGTCATGTTAGAAGAAGAATTTTTACCCAATGAGAAGTCTTCCTGAGAGAATGGCATGAAGGATGAGAACGTACCTGTATCTGTTGGCAGTCAGCATACCTTCAATTTTATGGAAATTTTTGACATCCTATGCTGATAAGCAGTCACAATTGTATTAACCCACCCCATACTTTACTGTTGCTGTTGTACTCTTGAATATTATTCTGCTTTTCAGCCTACCTTGGAACAAACTGTTGTTGATTATTGCCAAACAGTTCAAAACATGGACTCATCTGTAAAGTACACTTTCTTTCAGTTTTTTCATCCCACTAATTTCTGCTGCCCATTTCAGCCTTGCTGCCTTAGCAAAGATTTCCAGGCAGCTACACATCTACTGAGCCAACTTTGCACTAATGCATTTATTACTGTTCTTGAAGAAATGTTAACATTTGTACTTGCAAGATCAGTTTGGGCTTCCTTCCTTGGCTGTGTTAATGCTAACACTACCAGTTTTGTGTCTTCCTTAGTTTTGCATACAGCTTATGAAACATGTAAGTTCAGGCTGTAATCTGCTGCCTGGAGTAGTTTCACTAGTTAAAATTTGATTTCTGTATGCTTGTCATCTGACATATCTTTCTTTCTCAGGAGCTCTAGTATTTTCTATACATTCACCACACTAAATGATATCACTGTCTATGCTTTTATAGTTCTGCAGGTGAGGAACTTTTCAATTGCCTGTATTACACAATTAATCACAGTATACTATATCAACATATGACTGTACTATGGAGCATTTAATTTTTATATCAGATGCACTTCTATATTAAATTTTATGCTCAGTTTTTCCTCTGTTTCTATAATGATTTCCAATACTGTAGATGCAATAAATACCATTAGCATTCAGAATTTCTTTTAAGGGAAGTAATTTGTGTGATTATATTATAATCTAAGTAGATATCAATAGTAACATTTAATAATAGTGTCTACTTGCATTTTTCTTAAATATTTACAATATATTTCTACTGATGTGTTGATCTCTCTGTTCAGTGCTTTCTTTATAGGTCATTTGTTTTCTACCAGTTTATTTTAGGAAACTTGAAATTTTAAGGAAAATTTAGTTAATATTAAAAATAATATTTATACATTTATCTTAAAATAATTTATTTTCAAAAAATTCTTTCCTTTGGCTCTGTCAGTTTTAATGTCAAGTATGGATTATAATGCTATGTATTGATAAGATTAGTTTGACTGTGTTTGTATTGGCTAGTTGTACCTAACTGTTTCATTTTAGTTTAGCTACCTTACTACTTGAGAAGAGTTTTAGTATTTCGTGGTGGGTAGGAGAACTGTGTATAGTAGTCACATTTTGTAATTTTCACCTTTGTTGATTTAATGGTAGCAAACCATAGGATTGTACATCTAAACCTATTTGTAAAGAGAAAAAAATATGTTAATAAAAAGATATATTAAGGAAGTGTGATACATCAATTTTTTTTTTGAAAATGGCATATTTATTGTTAACAAATTAAAAACATTTGAGTGTTTTAATGAAATACTGAACTAATTGTATTTCATTAATGTTCCATCTGGTATATATATATGTGTGTGTGTGTGTGTTTGTGTGTATGTACAAAAGAAAAAGCATCAGAAAAAGAAAGATGATTATCTTGAAGTGTGGATCCATGGTGAAATGAGAGTATAAAATAGACAAAAAACGCTATTTTACTGAATCTATATAGCCAAAATAATACAGAAACAAAAAAACCACTGTGACTGTTAAAAAAAAGATACACATGCATGCATACATATATCATTTTTTGGCCTATAAGTCTATGTGGGGTGTAAGTTGGATTTGGTAATTTTCTCATTTCTCTTTCTTTAATTTATAGATAAGTCATTCTGGACTATGAGATAGGTGAGATCAATTATGGTAGTTAGCCAAACTTTCAACCACTCAGAACAATGTCAAATCTTTCTTAACATTGTCGCATCACATTACTGTCTTTGGTACTTCCAGCTCATGAATATTAATGAGCTATTTTGGCCACACACACACCCTTCCCTTGTTATCCATGAATCCATGTACTCACGAGGTCAAGCCGAGGAACCAGTGTAACCCTTGGAAAAATTTGAAGACACTTTCTGAATGTTATAGAATCATCTTTGAGTCTCTTACTCCCCTCAGAGAATAGTAGTATGCATGTGCAGTGTCTTAACTCTGCCTTGCAAATCAGTAAGAATCCACATCACCTTGTCTTGTCCCAGTTTGTCGTGGTTCTTCGCAGTAGTTTTTCTCAAAAACTACATGCCAGAAACTAAACCAAAATTGGTAAGCGCAAGCCAACGGGTGCAAGTGACAGTGCCAAAGGGCCTAGAATGTGTGAAAAAAGTAACGACTTTAACACAAAATAGGGGAAAATGTATTGATTATGGGTAGGCTCTTTGGCATCAATGAGTCAGCAATGTGCTTTATTAAGAGTAAAGCAAAAGAAATTAATGATAGCGTTTCTATCAGTGACCCTGAAAGTGCAAAAAATGACTCAAGTTGTGAGGGAAAATTGTAAAAATGGAAAGGGCCTGAATGAAACCTGTGGATTGAAAATATGAGCCAAAAGAATGTGCCCATTGACCAAGCAGTCATACGGGTCAAGGCCATGAGCCTTTACAAGGTTTTCTGAGAGAAAACCAGTGGTGAAGGAACAAGCAAATTGACTTTTAAAGGGCTGGTTTGATAACTTCAAGCATTGTTTTTCACTTCACAATGTGAGGTCAGAAGAGAGGCAGCATCGGCTAACCACAAGGTGGCGCGCACCTACCCTGAAGAATTACGGAAGCTCATCAAAGAAAAGGGTTATAAACCATAGCAAGTATTTAATGCAATGGCATTATGGTGGAAGTGTATGCCAATGCGAACATACATCTCCAAAGAGAAGAGAAGAGAGGGCATCAGGGTTCAAGGCTGCGAAAGAACATGCTACCCTTTTCTTATGTGACATTGCAGCTAGCCACAGGCTGAAATTGTTGTTGCTTTATCAGTTGAAGAACCCTTGAGCCTTGGGAGGCAAAAGCAAGAACCACTGTTAGTATTCTACAAATCAAGTATGAAAGCATGGGTAATGTCTGCAGTTTTCTTGGGTTGGTTCTATAACTGCTTCATACTGCAGGTTGAGAAATCTCTGCAGGAAAAGAAACTAGTTTAGTTTTATTGATCCTCGACAATGTTCTGTGCCACCCTAAGAGTCTTGAATTCAAACACGAAAATGTAAAAGTTGTGTTCTTGCATCCGAACACCATATCTCTCATCCAATCCTTGGATCAGGGTGTCATCTTGACATTAAGGCTTACTACACCTGCTGCACCTTTAAACGCGTTCATAGGGCAATGTATGCTGATGCTGAAGTGGACATGAGGCACTGTTGGAAAGATCACAACATTTCTAATTGCATAACCAACATCAAAGAATCACAAGATGAGCTCAAGGAGTTTACAGTTAATGCATTTTGGTGGAACTTATGGCCAGAGGTAGTGAATGACTTTTTGGGATTCCCGTCTGTTGCTGAAGAAGTCAGAAAAATCATGAAACTCGTGCATGAAGTTGGTAAGAGGGATTTTCCAATTTTGAAAATGATGAAGCGAATGAGCTGCTTGAGAATAGAAGAGGAGAATTAACTACAGAGGATCTGGAAGTCATAAGAAGTGATCCAGAAGTTGAAAGTGATGAAGAAGAAGCAGAAATTCTTGTGTGGATGCTCAAGAAAATGGCAGAAGTAACAAGAGCTTCAAAATATTTCACAGATCTTATTTTTAAATAGATCCGTCAATGGAACAAAGTATCAAAAGCAAAATAGTAGTAGAAAGTGCCATGGCTCTGTATGCTGCCATTTATAAGGAATTGAAGAAAGCATCATGACTCCCTATAACGATGTTCTTAACAAAAAGTAAATCTTTGGTTTATGAAACAGAAGCCCCTCCGTCTTCACCACCAGCATCTCCTACATTACTATTCTCACCTGATGTCTTCAGATGATCCCGACAACTGATCCACAGTCAGGGATCATATGGAGGAAGAGCTACAGTAATATCAACAAGATCACCACCACCATGAATCATTGTTATTGCTACCTTGTCACTTTCCAAATTATTGAAGGTCAGTGCATTTACAGTGTACAGTACTGTACACTATACTGTACAATGTTTTTATCATATTTTGACCATATTATGATTTGTATGTGTATTGTTCTAATATCTTTTGTTTACAGCTTTTCCTGCATTATGTAGTGTGCATAAGTGTTTGTTTATGGTTTTCAGTGTAATATTTAGGCCTGAAAAGTGTTTCTTGGTTACGTATGCGAAGGTATGGTACTATGCATGAAATTTGTTATTCGTGACTTTCTGGAATGGATGTCTCATGGATAACGAGATGTGGGGGTATTATTGAACTACTATATGGGACAATCTTCCAGATAAATGAAGTGTTGAAATAGTTTTTTTAACATGTTTTTAATAATGGAGAGATATTTGAAACAAACTAAAAACTTTATCATAAGTTCTGATATCAAAAGCCCAATATCTATTTTTAGTCATTCTAAGACATCACTGATCATCAGATGATCTCATGTCAGTTTTATCTATGGACACTTTTATTTGATTTTGAGATATTATAGCACATTCAAATTTAGGAATTCAACTCAATTTTATTTTTGGTAGCTTGAGTCAATATTTAGCTCATTTTCGAGTTGTTTGACATTTAGGTTTAACAGCGAGGCCAACATGAAGGTCAACATTCTCAGCTGCTCTTTGATTGGATGATATGCTTTACACCTCTGGGGAAACCTCCATGGTGAATACTGTACACAAGGGCAGAAATGTAAAGACAATGATTATCAGTTGAGATTTGTTTGGCTTTTTGTTACAGCTGTACAATACTAAGTCCATGACATGCAGCAAGTTGGGTTAGCACTTATTCCTCTAACTTATCCTCAATGATAGTCTACCTAGCCTTGCAGTCACAATTTGTTTTCTGAGTTTTCTTTGTAGTTATTAACGTATTCTTTGCTTTATGTTAACCTCTAGCACATTTCTTGCTGTCACTGTATTTTCTATGCACTGACATATTACCACCATTTTCTTTAGTGAATTCCAACTTAAAAACTACTGTGTATCACTTGTGTGACTCTACGGGAGAAATTTTGAGATGAGGTAGAGGATTTGTTGAGGGTATTTATTATGTATAATTAGTATTGAAAAAGATAGAATGTAATTGATGAGTGTGCACTTGTTATTGATTGGATAAATTTGCATGATTGCATTACTGGTATATTGCTCACCGAATCAGCAGATGTTTCTGGCACTAATTTCTGTAGTCTATTTCAAATAAACAATTTTACAGTTTATTTCAGAAAATAACATACTTTGTCATTTTTAAAAATTTTTCATAAAGAAATTTCAAGGACTGTGTCCATACATAAGGTGATTTGGAGTATATAAGTTGAAGCCTGGACTTTTGGGTAAAAATGTATTGACTTGTATGCCAATAGTATAATTTTGAATGCATATAACCTACAGATTTGTTTAGAATTAGCTCAGGTATAAAATTTTAAAAAGTGATTTATAGCCATTAAGCCAGATCTAAAATGACCACCAGCTGAGATAAAAGAATTTTTTTCCTTTTTTTGGAATGCATATGGTTACAAATCCAATCTTTTCAAATGTAAATTTTTTTGTAATTTCTCAAATTATGACTAGAGATAAATTTGAAAAGTTTTCCCAATATTTTCATTGGAATGATATCAGATAATCCCAGCAGAATAAATTTGGGTCATAACAAGGTGTCATGTTTGCCCAGTTTTTGAATCTGTATTAAAATTTTAATCCTTATTGTGATTAGTGAGGAAGGAATTAAAGTCTGCTTGATAAGCCATCTTTTAGATAATATCTACCAATAAATTTTCGTGTTATGCTTTGCAGAGAGGAAGAGATAGGCAGCAGGATAAAATCTAGCTTTCATTTAGAATGAATTTTGTTGAGCAGTTGGCAAATGTAATAGCTATTTCAGACACTGTTAGTGCTTTTCAGCAGCCAAGGAAGCTGTAAATTGAGCAGCATAGAAAAGCAAAGAAATGTTGTTTTTGTGTGGATAATGCATTATTCACCTATGCAATGATTATGACTATTTTGAAAGATTACCCAAATAAATCTGTCAAGCATGTTTTAGAGCTATTCATTTTATACAGAAAGAGTACCTTACTGATTCATCCTTTTAATTTACTTTTTATTGTATTAAAGATAATTTCATTTAATAAAGGTTTGTCTTTTATTATTTTTAACTTCAGGATGTAATTTATTTTTGTATATTGTTTTTTTTTTTGACGAAGGTTTGACTAAATTCTTTCACTTAGCTCTAACAGATCCCCATATACATTATTTAGAGTAGATGACTTTGGTAACTGTGAGAGAAGACTGTTTTAGGCATATGCTTAGCAGATACTGTTACAAGTGACAACCTGCATATTTTAATTAAGATTATAAAAAAAGAAATAAAAATTCTACAATCTTACTACTGCTAAATATGGTTTGCGATGTCTTCAAACAAAACTTTCTTGCCTTTTATTTTTACTTTTCTAAAGATGAATCAGTGAGATAATTATTTGAATGTAAAATATTTTAAGCTATCCCTGCTCATGAAACTTTAAGCAAAATATGACTAGTTTCACTTGAGTTTGTGGAAATTTCTTTTGCACCTTCTTTGATATTGATAATGTATATTTAGGCATTTTCAGTTTGTTAAAATTTTATTGATTTGTAATGTACTAGGAGGGTAGGATCTGTTACCACTTGAAAATTAAGTTGGTTTCATTGTTTTTCAAAGATAACTTTGCCTTTTTTACTAGCTTTTTATATTCTCCAGAATATAATTAATCTGATGCAAAGCTGGCTAGAATTTTTTTTTTTTTTTTCAGTTTTGTATAGCATTAATTCTATTATCAAAGGTGTGAAATTTCAGTTAATTGTAGGAAAGTACTAAATGCAAATTAGTTATCCTTCAGAAAGTTATTACCTTTAATTAAACACTAGTCTGTTTTAAAATAAACCTACACTCTGGTAGTTTTATGGCTTAGAAGTTTGAATAACTATGATATTATCAAGATGACACTGTTGTAATATTATTTGTTACATATATCTGGTGTTAATTTCTTATCAGTTTCTGTTACCTTATCCCATCATCTTTAGAATAGGGGTAAAGTCACAGCTTTACAAAAGAAAAAAAAAGAAAGTAAACTTTACTAAATTCTAATTTTCTAGGCAAAAGTTATTTTCAGTAGATCTAATGCAGTATCAAAAACCACTTGACAGTAATTTAAAATTGTTCATTAACTTTTATGGGAAGTTTCTGATAGCTCAAAAGTTTTACTTTTTTGTTTACAAAAATTAATGTTGTCTTTTATTTTAATTTGCAAGCTTCATACATATTATGGTAGTAAATGACACTTGATGCAATGGATTACTGGATTGATTTTTTTGCTGTATCAAGACATGAACAATAAACTTTTGATTTTGATTACATAGCTTTTTGGAAATAGCCTATATAAATATGAACTATTGTTTGTTTGTGCTTTTTCATGATTTCAAAAATTTGTAATAACAATTGCATGGCAACTGACATGTTTAGCCATTAAAAGTTGTATACTATATTTGTTTGTGGCCTTTACTATGTTGTGTTTCCCCTTGTAAAAATAGATACTTGGGACTGCTGCTAATTCTGTGGCTTTGCTTTACTTTTGTATAGTTTTAAGATATAAATACTGTACAGTCACATGCATTATGCCAGTGCATAATGGTATGAACAAATGTAGCAAAATAGCTTCTTTCACAACATGGAAAGTTCAGAGGAAGAGAATAGTTGATGAGTAATGCACAGAGGATCAGGAGACAACCAAGGCATGGAGGCTGAATCTGATTCATGGATATTGAAAAATAATCAGGCAAAAATGGGAAATTGAATAACTTGTTGCATGATTATAAAATAAATTCACTTGTAGAAACAAACTGCTGAATCTTTTACTAAGCAAAATGATGCCATTGATTTAAGAAATAATAAAAATTATCAAGTATTTGTGGAATGTAATATTTTTGCTTACAAACTTTTCACATTACTAGCTATTGATATTTGTGTTCAATGAAAGACTTTGAATATTTCTCTCAACTTCTATTTCTAATATTCCATTAATATTGAATGTAGAATTTTAGTTTGATGTTGGAGTTTGGGCAGACTTTGTTTATGTAATATACATTAGTAATGTCTTATAAACTGATCAGGAATTTTTTCTTTTTGCTTTGTCTATTGGCCCTGGTTCATCATATTTCATCCCCCGTTTTGTTTTTGTTTTTTTCACCTTTTTCTGATTCATGTTCAAATGTATTTTGTAAAATGCTTTCTTCTGATGAGCAATGCAAATTAAATTGTCTTATTTCCAGATCTTTCTATCATTTTCATAGCTCATTTCTTTAGCTTGAGATTGGTAAAAAACTAATAACATGACAAAGAAATCTGAGTTCATTACTACAAATATAATATGCAGTTTAGACTTAAATAGCCTCATGGATTTTATGCAGTAATTTTAATTGTCTTTAGATACAATCACAGTAATTACATGAAATCTTATGTGGAATGGTAGGGTCATAAATATTGTAGTAGATGAATTATAATTTTATTTGGTATGACTGTTCTATATCATTTTTTTATCTTTGAGAGGTGGAAGTATGTAATAATTTAGCTATTAATCATATAATTTTAAATATAGTGATAAATGTGGCTTTTAGATTTTACATAATGTTTGTGCACAAAAATGCTTGTTAATGTTCTCTGTTAAAAATATTTAGTCTGTTTTGCTAGCCAGGAATTAGCAAGAAAATTAGAAATAAACAATCAGAATTTATGTTAGCAACATTAAAATTATTATATTGTTCTGTGTTTATGAATCATGATAAATCACATACTTGTATGTCATATCATATGTCATAAATAACAGTAAATAAGATTTTTTCATTTCAAATGGATTCACTTTATGGTAAAATAAACTGGTAGAATTATTGTACATTTTTTTTAAACTTTAACTGAAGTAAGTAATTTCTGTCTATGTCTCAATCACCCTAAAAGAAAAAAAAAAGTATCATTAAATGCAGCCTAAATGACAACTTTCTTGTCAGGCACATAATGTGGTTTAGGGTTTAGTGGTCATGACTATAGTTGTGTTATGACTTACAGATCACAACTAAATTTTTTCTTCAATAGTCATGGGTCAAATTACTATTTATTTAATAAAGAAGTCTTTGTATTAATGCCAAAGTCTTCTGATTCTTGTCTTTTAAGGTCGTCATTGGTCTGAGCATCTTATCAGATGTGATAGGATACTATCACACTTTTTTATGTATTGTAGATGAAATAAACTAAACTTTGTATAACAGTAACCTATCTGCAAGTAGAAACATTTAACTAATGTGAAGAATGCATTTTGGAAGAAATTTGAGGTGTATTTATTAGCTTGAAGTGGCTAGGAAAGATTCTTGTATAAATTTAATTTAGTTTCTAAACAACTCAAAACTTGAAAAGACTGAGACAGCAGTTCAGTAGTGATTATTTTAAAATTAATTTTATATGCATAAAATGATTTAAAGTTATTTAAAAAGCAAACACTGATAATATCATCAATCCAAGCCTGTGTTTTAAGTACATTAGTCATTGATGTTGATAAGATAACAGAGATTTTAAACATATGTGGTTTGAATTTTACTTTTTAGTCTACTTAAATTATTGCTGGAAAAAAAGCAGAGTTAGGATTTATTTTAAGATAACCTCTATTTGTTGAGATTTTCTAAGAATATTATATAGTTTCAGAAATTTATGATGATTAACCAGGCATTTTGAGAATAGCTTTCATTCTTTCTTAGAGGAACTGATCCTAGGAGGAAGGTAACTCATCTTGTGAACTTGATATTTTTGTTGTATAGTTTTGAAAAAATTAATAATTATACCTAATTGATTGTTTACCCAACATTTATTCATTTTGAATTTGTCTCCTTGAGCTTTATTATACAACCTTTGATAAATAAATCATTAAAATTTTTTTTTAAAATCATTTTTCTGCCATGTATATTTTAGACATGACAGTATTCGCAAAGGCAACGCTGAGGTCATTGTCCTCTTTTAACATGTATTGTAGTATGAGATAAAAATGCTACCCTGTAGCCAGTGTACTAAAATCTAAAGAATCTTAGCTGTCATGAATGAATGTTTTCCTCAAATATTTTAGGCAATTTCAGGGACAATCTAAGAGTGAATGAATCATTATTATTCATGGTTTTTTAGTTTGCTCTTTACAAAACCTGAGTTAGTAGATATACAGTTCTGGAAAAATTTAAAGAATCAAGAAAAAAGCTCACTAACAATTTATTTGCATCAACAATGATGATGATTATGTGTAAATTCTAATTATACAAACAATGAATGTGACATTGAATCATTAAGCCATTCTTATTAGATATAATCTGATTGGTCCAGGTTTTATATTCCAGCAAGATATCAACCTCCAGAATAGAGCAATCTTTTTATTATTTTTGGAATCTAGAGAAACCCCCAAAAAACATTTAGGCAGGTTTGGCATTCCCTTAGTCCTCAAAGTAATATTGTGGAGCAAGCATGGGACTATATGAATTAACTCTCTAAATTCCATAGTGACCCTTGGTATTTTGTGTGCAAGACATTTAGAGTGAGATCCATAAACATTTCATATAAACTATTCAAGAGTATACCATAGTGAGTAGACCAACTTAGTAAAGCAAATGTTTGCATGCAAATCATTAAATTTCACTTAAAAATTTTCCATTGTTTTTGTGTTTTGGCATTTAATGTATAATATTCCCTGTTTATATAATAACAATTTGCATATTTTATTTTCTGTTATGTAGCTAATTTGTTGTTAGTGAGCCTTCTAATTTGTTTCCATGATTAGTGTCGGTACTGTATTTATTTTGCTTAGTTTAGTGCATTTATTCTTTTTAAATTGCAATAATCAAAAGTTGTATTATGAAGCTATGTTAAATTCCTAGTTTCAAAACTCAAATTTATTAACTGTCTAATTAGACTTTTGGAATATCTTATCAAAAGTGATAAAGCTTCGTTGTTTTTTAACATTGTACTTGTTCAGGATGCCAGTTTGAGTAACCTTTTAAAAAATTGATATCTTGACTTATTTACAAAAATTATTACATTTAAAAAGAAAAGTAAAATAATTGAAATGTTTTAAAGTTTGATGTTGTTGATAGTGAAATGGTTTTGAAAGTTCCAACTTTTTTTAAAATTAGAAAATAAACAATATTGAAGTTTCTGAAACTTTTTAAAAAAAATATTCTCTGGAAATACAATGTACTTTAGGGCAATTTATTTATTTACCACCAGTTTGAATTGAGTATTGTTGTTTTGTACTGGTTTGATTTAGATGATTAAACAACAAAGTAGCATGGGATTTTTTAAAATATATTTTTCTTGATTAACTTTTGTCAAAAGAAAATGTTTATGGCAAATAAAAAAAAAAAAGAGTATTAAATTACCCCATTGGAATTGTTGTTTCATAAAGTTGGTTTCTGAAATATGTTTATGTTGCTTATCACCTTGTTTTCATGTGTAACAAATACTATATAAAAAGTGTTGCAAATATCTCCACTTTCATATAATAATTATGTATTGTTTATTGTAGCTTTAAATTGCTGCCAAATAGATATTGAACTAGTTTTTTAAAACTTACAGAATATTAATATTTAGTTTGACCACCCTTAGTCTTAATAATAATACCACAATTTTTTTGGCATGGATGAAGCTAAATCTACAATATTCAGTACAGGTTGACTTCCATTCTTTGACAATTTTTAACTGATTCATTGATGTAGGCTTTCTCAGATTCACTGTTTGCTTCATATTTTCTCATAGCTATACATTTAGGTTTAGATTTGGAGACAGTGCAGTCCTGTGTATCATCTTCACCTTTTTTCTTCTTGAAAATATTCCTTGAAATACTTAGGTATGCTTGAGTTCATTGTCTTGTTGAAAAATATATGTTCTATGACCCCAGAAAAGAGCCTTTTGATTACCACCTCTAAAAGTGGGCATACATACTTCACATCAAGCTATGCTTTTTGGCTGCCTTCACGCCTAATTTATACAATTTGATGAATAATGTTAGGTTCTTTTTACTTTAATCACTTATTAAAACTTTACCCAATACTCTGGGGACTTCACATATTCTTTTACAAACTATAGTTTTCATATGGTTTTCTATCTAATGAATGCTGCCTTTTAAACTTTTTCTATGTAGTTAAGTCGTTTTCTTCTGTCTTTTACAAATATTTTTCATTTGTTCTTTAGCTCACTTGTCTTTCTTAAAAGACCATTTTTAGTTGCTCTGAACTTCACAAATGGATGTGTTTTCTTCACTAGAATTCCGTTTGTTTTTCAGAGCTATTACTCTATTTGGTCATCATTGCTTTTTTTGGTTTTCATGTTGGAGAGTAAATCAATCTGAAATAATAACATCTTTTATGTCTTTTACACAATAGAAATTATTTGCATTTATTTAATGAAGTACATTTGATGTATGTGTATTTTTTCAATCATATTCACATTTAAACAAAGCTTAAATCTGGTTGAATATTTATTTGGCAGCAATTTTCATCTTGCAGTAAATGATACATAATAAGCATATGAAAATAGAGAGAGTCACAACACTTGCTTTCTTGTTATTCATTGTACAAGTGTAATACAGATTAAAGTTGTGTAAACAAATTTTAGAAACCAGCTTTGTCAAAAGACATTACTCTAAGATGAATTCAATAGGCATTAAGAGCAGTGATGGAATGGTTTAAATAATTTAAGTGTTTTTCATCAGTCATTTAATTGTAGCTAAATATTAGTTATCTTAAATTAAGATTTAAGTACCATTATTAAATGCTTTGCTTTTGTTTATACATTTTTTTTATATTAGGAAAAGTGATTGGAAACTTCTGGAAGGTCACCTAAAAAGATAAAATGGAAATAAACACTTTTTGCTGATTTTGAAACTGAACATTGTTTTATTATTAATATAATGTCTTCTAACATTTAACTGAATACTTACATTTGTATAATTCTAATCAATCAGTTGCAAAGATTCTTCTAGAATGAATGAATTCATGGCTTGCCATTTTTAAAAAATAAATGTACGCAAATAACTGCAACTCCCTCTCTTATTTATAGCTAGATAGTAATATATATATGAATAGACTTAAGATTGGTAGGAATTATTTAAATTTAGTATTTTTTTAAACTAAAACTTTTAAGCTAAAATTTTCTATGTACCTTTATCATTCTATAAATGTTGATGAAATAAGACATTTTTAGCTATAAAATTTAAAATAAAAGTGGGCTCTAATAGAACCTGAATCATAACTGAACTGAAGTCGGGGGAAAATAATCTAATGGAGCCAAACTGCAACCAAACCAATGAAAAACATGACCTGTTCATGGTTCTGTTGTCTTGGAGGACTTTGCAGTTTAATGGAAGATTCTGGCTTTAGAAAGATAATTGATCCAATTATTGAAAGTTTATGTTGTAATGCTTGTTAATACTGATAATGTTAGGTAGAAAGTGTCAAGTGTCACTAGTGATATTCACCAGCCCATCAAAGAAGTGAAAGGTTGTTGTCTTTCTTTCAAGATTGATTGTGCAACACGTTCAGGCTGCTTTGTTTTGGGTGTTAACATCCAATTTGAAAGACGTATCCCAGCATTTTAAGAACATGCTTTTTGGATTACTTAAACACTGTGTGTGTGTGTGTGTGTGTGCAGCAAATGTATAGGATAACAACAGATAATGATGCAAGCATGATAAAACATGTCCAACATATGAATGATGACTGAACAGTGAAGTGAGGAAAACTTGGATATTGTAAAAGAAATACAGTACTTGATATTGACACAGAAGAAGAAATGGGTCACAAAGAAACAAATTCAGGTGGGATGCATGGACTGAAACAAGCAACAGTGATGGAATTTGATGCTGGTGTTGCTATAACAAATGTCTGCTGCTCAACCCACACTCTTCAGGTAGCAGTTGATGATGCCTTTAAAGATTGAAGTATTACTCATACAGTTGCTAAAGTTTATTCAGTCTGCAAAATACTGAAACTTAAACCTGTCTTATTAGACTACCCCCTTAGATGGCACTCAACTTTTGATGAGCTTCCGTTCTTGCTCTAGTTGAAAGAATTCTGCAAGGATGTGGCAGTGTCAAATTCTCAGCTTTATATCACAAGTGCTGAGTGTAATACCTATGCATTTCAACCAGCAAAAGAGCAACAAAACAGCTCTAGTCAGAATAATTAACTGTGATGGATTTTTATGGTATATGGCTGAAATGTCAGATTGAAACTTCAAAAGTGTCAACATTTTTGTTAAACAGCCTGCTGAATTTGATAAAAAGGAGAAATTTTCTGTTTGAAAATAATACTTTTCTTGCTGCATCCTTTCTTGATCCAAGGTACCAGCTCTTGTCATCAAAGTAAGAGAAAATCAAGGCTAAAGCCCATGTTACCAAGTTATGCACCAACAGTAACAAGCAACCAACCAAGCAAAGCAGGTAGGAAGGTCAATGAATGGCAAGGAAGATGATGATGAACTTGAGCTTTCTATGGAGGAAAGAGAATCCAGTAAAATATGAGTTGCCATTATGAATTTGCATTAAAAAAAAAGAACACATAATTGTAGATTTTTTTTACTTAAGATTCTTAACTAAGCAAAAATGGAAGCATTTTAAAATACTGGCTATTCTATCAATACAGTTAACAGTTGAACATGCCTTTTCGTGTCAAGTTTGTGCTATCACCACAAAGAACAAACATGACAAAGGGGATCTTGGAGGACAATATAGTGATCTATTGCAACAGTATCTTCAAAGGATTGGTGTGATTTTATTTCCTTAAGTTAGTGATTTATATTATGGAATAAAAATTTACATTGTTTGGCACTATTGATTTGATTGTTTTGTTTGTTGACATATTGCTAAACAATGGGGTAATGATTCTTTCTATGCTAATAAACCTATCAAAATGAACACATTTATTGTTGCATCTTCTGTTGCATTCAACCTCCTGTAGGCTACAACCCAAAATGCTATGTAGGTGGTGGATAAAATGGGGGCATGACACTAGAAACTACAGCCAGCATGAAAGTTCCTAATGTGCTATAACTTTGGCCAACTTAACCAAACTCAGAAGTTCCTACTAAAACTCATTTTCAAACATGAGAGGAAAAATGCGTGTAGAAGACCAGTTCAAGAAAATAAGAGTTTTATAATGCTGGATAAATGTCTTCATTTGAAAGTGGTTATGCCAACATGTGTTTTTACTGGGCAGGGAATATAAAGGAGACATATAAGGCAAACTATTTTGTGTACAGCAAATGGATAATCTTAAGCTAAATGGGGGAATTTGCACTAAAATCTCTTATGAAAGGCAACAAACACCAGGACAATGCTAAATGTGCTGCAAGTTTTTTAAAAAAAAAGTTAGTTCAAATTCTGAAAATGTTCCACCTAACAAAACTGATGAAAATGGAGGTCTTAATGTTGTTCCATTGCCTCTTTCTCTCAACAAATGAAGCAGACACCAGTGATACATGTGTTTTGGTTACAAATTTTATTTAAAGGAATGATTTGTTGAAAGCTGAAATTTTCTGCATTATGCTACACTACTACAACAGCTCAAATGAAGGTGTGGGAAAGTCTTCCAAGAAATGTTTTCTGACATTTAAATTTCTCCTAAGTTTTTCTGCAGAGCAAAGTAAATGCACTACTTGTGTGTGTTTGGTTTGGCAGAATATTTCAAGGAAGAATTGTTGGCCAAAGTCAATGGCCTGAGGAAAGAAAGCTAAAAGTTGAAGAAAAGATGAATCACAAACTCCAACAAGGTCTCAAGTAGTATTTAAATGCCATTGAATGGCAATACTTTTGCTGTGTTTTTTTTTTTTTTTTATTACACAAATTAATATGATAAAGTAGATATTTTAAGAAACATTGTTTGGACTTGGTGACTATAGTCCTCCAATATAAAACAATTATTGTAATTTTAATAAAAACTAAAATATATATTATTAAATCAACTGAAATAATGTAGAAATTGATACAAGACACTGGACATACTTAAACGTACATTTAAGGAAATCCCTGCAAATTTTTTAATCAAATATTGGAAGGAACTGAATTTTAATACAAGATATAATGTACAAGTAAATTGGGATAATTTAATCTTCAAAACATATCTGATGTTTTAATTATAAAGCACTGTAATAATGTTTATGATCTAGTATGGATTTAAAACATTTTTAAAATTAATTTATTATGATATGTCTCCTAATTTTGTGATTCTTGAAAATAAAAATGTTTTGAAAAGTTCATGAATTTTGGTTGGCCAACTTTATATAAACCTTGTTCTAAATCTGAATCTACTCTCTATAGGTTGAATTAAAATTTAATTTAGTCAAATAAATATAATACTTTTTTGGTGTTATAGTTTGCTAACTCTTAACCAAATTAATTTTTTTCAGATCACCAGAAACTAGAACGAGAAGCTAGAATTTGTAGGTTGTTGAAACATCCAAACATTGGTAAGTTGATACATTTTACTTGCAGCATCACTACTTACTATTCTCTTCAAGCTTTAGAGAGATGGTATTACCCAATTCTAAATAGAAATACCAGAATTTCAGAGTTGTGATACCATTAGAGAAAACTGATTGATACATTTTTGAGAATGAATTTAGCCAACTAAAAAAAGATTGACAAAAGTAAATACATCTGTCTGCTACTGAATTTTGTAACACTTCTTATCCCACTCTTTTTCAATTTGTAATTCCTCCTCTTCACATTCCTTCAGTCAGATTAGAGCAGAGGCATCTAACTTGTTTGGATGAATGAGCTTAGGCTTCCCAGATGCTGATGCAACACATAAGGTATAATGGTTGAAGTGGTTTACATTTCACTGCGAAGTCTTTTTGCTATTAAGGGAAACATGTTGGGAATTTGATCTCAAGTTTAAAAAAGAAATAGATTCTTCTGGATAAGGTTATTTGTGGTGATGTTTTGAGTAGTTAGTTCCTCTATCCATATTTTAAAAAATGCTTTGTTAGAATGGTTCTTTAGCATGCAGAAATGTAACCAGAATGTGAAGAGAAATAAGAATAATATTAACTACCAATGGACAGGGTGACTGACTTCCATTTATTCAGAATTTATGTAAAAAGCTAGAATTTGAGATGATGAGTAAGGCAAAAAGCAGCAAAAAAAGTGAAAGGGTGGCAGTAGTGAATAAGTTGGCAGGGAAATGGTTTCAGGAGATGAAGGCTGCATCTCAGATGGAGGAATCAATTTGCCATTTTTAACAGTTTAAGTGTTAAAGTAAGGCAAGAGGGTATGTCAGGATAGAAAATTCTTTGTCTTTGATGAATATTCAGACATAGCTTCAGGCCTCAGTGAGTTGAAAAAGTTTTGCTTTTAAATACAATTTTAAATGTGAAATCTGAATTTCTTTTCATGTTTTTTTTTTTAAAGTTCTTGTGCAGAATTTTTTGTATAACTAGTTTTGCTAAGTTTTTTTCCATTTGACTGATTTTGCTAGTGTGCTATCTTCTCGCCTTTACTTAAATGCAAATGTCTTGGCAGATTATATGAAAATTGAGTTTTTATTACTTATAGTAGTATTGTCTAAATATGGGAAAGCTGCCTATTTTTAATGCACAAAGAAATTTGTGTTATGATAAATGAAAAGCTATCTGAATGGTGTGGTTTAGTAGTGTGTCACTGAAGTAAAGAAGATACCCTCTTTAGCTTACATTGAATGGTATTTCATCAATTTATAATACATGGAACTTAAAAAAACAACTAATGAAGATATTGAGAGGCTTAAAATTTGTACAAAAATGTAAAGGATGTTTAAATGTCATTGTCTAATGTAGGGCAATATAATACATTTGCATTAAACCAGTTATGAAAGAATTATTTTTCCCATAGCACTTTTTTTTTTTCTGTAAAAAAAAAAAAAAAAAAAAAATTAGCATGATTTGACTTTTACAAAATAAAAAAAAATTTTGTTAATTCAGAATTTTTAGTTTCCAGAATGTCTTTAAAATTCTGTGCTAATATTGCCTTTTATGTTCTACTTCATAGTACAAAATCAACTCTCACTTTTTGTTTTGTTTTGTGTGATGAAACAGATTTCCTTCCAGAGTAAACTGGTTGCTATCATAACCTTTTGATCATTTAATAACATTACTATTTTTTCTTTCTTTTTACAGTTCGTTTGCATGACAGTATACAGGATGAAGGATTTCATTATCTAGTGTTTGATTTGTAAGTATTTGATATTTATTTTATTTTTGTCTATAATTTGTCTTAAGAGATACCAGACAGAATAAAAGTTACTGAAGCATTCTTTGATCTCCACAATGCTTGATGGATAGGATGGCACATGCTGCTTCAAATTCTTGATCACAGTGTTGGTAGACAAGCTTGACATTTGCTGCTATATAGTTCTCATTTACCAGCTCTTCACAGTGTTTCTCTGTACAGAGCTATTTTTCAGAATCTAAAACCTCAAATGTGTTTCTTGGTGTAAATAAACAAACAAGACCTTGATGGGCACATTTTTCAGATTTACTATTCTAGGATGTTTTTCTTTCTGTTAACTTGCAAAAAAAAATTTTAACTAAAAGTCACTAATTTATCTCAACTTATAGGCTAATATTAACAGCCAGTTTCATCAATATGTTTTGTGAGTATTATGACCTATCACAGACACTTTTATGTGTAATCTTACTTGAGTCAACAGTGAAAATAAACATTGCATAAATTACTTTTATTTAATAGTTTGCTTCATTTCTGTACATGCCTAGAATTTAGAAAGCACAGATTAATGCTAAAATTGTAAGGAAAAAAATTTTCTGATTGTTAGAATATTGATTTGTATCTAAAGTAAATGTATCATGATTATTTTCTTTTTTTATTTTGATCTAAATAATAACAACAAAACCTAGGTATCCAATTAATTCTGAAGACTGCTAAGTTGAATGCATGTAATTTGTATGATGTATTCTTTCTTACAAAGATTGAGGATGCATATTACCTCTGCATAGTCAGAATAATTACATAATTGCATTCTGTCTGCTTGATACAATTTATCTTGTATTAATATCCTTGCTTTGGTTCTATATAATTTGTTCAGAATGATAGGTGGTTAGATACCCTTTCCTTATGAATTTTACTAATTCTTTGGTCATTGTGGTATTGTATGCAAGAAGAAAAAAACAAGATGCCAACAGTTGTAATGCTTGCTTTTTTAAATATCATTAACTTTTCAGATTGTTTATAAATATTTTGATGTTATTTTTCTAAATTAAAAATAGCATACTATTTTAAACTATTATAACAATGAGTTATTTAGAACATTTGCATTGAAGTGTTATTTTACTGAAATTAAAAAGAAAAATAATTTTTTATTTGTTGTTTTTATATAAAATTTCAAATTTTGTAAATGCTAGATGAATTTTACTTTGCCTTTATTTAAAACATTTTTATAGATTTTGTCCAGAAAAGAAATCCCATAACTAAGTTGATCCACTGTAAGATATACATAAAAGTTTGAATAAAATCAAACTTCGAGTTGTGTGGATTATTATTTTATGATTTATCCCATTTCTTTCCCTTTTTTTTATCAACACTTTTAAAGTAATTTTGGAAACATTCCAGCACTTTATTATTTATTTTAACAAGTTTGCTTGTTTAAATTAAGTATACATTTGTCCCCCGGTATTCGCGGGGGTTACGTTCCTAGAGCACCTTGAAGAGTGAAAAACCGCGAATATTGGACGTGGTCCATAAAAATGCCTATAAACGTCAAAATATAACGTAAAATATAAGTAAGTATATAATAATAATTTAATAAAAAATACAACACTCAGCAAAACACTTGAGATAGCTACACGCAGTAAACTGGGATGATGCTGGGCTGCACCTGCCTGAGACAGCGCCTTGTGGGCAGCAGCCAATCAGCAGCAAGGAGAAATGAATAATGCTCTCGGATTGGCTGCTTTCAAACCTCCAGCCAATAGCGTTTATTTTATATTGATATTTTGCTGAATTTACGTTAGTATTTATATTACAAAATTAGTAAATTATATTGTTATTAATAATTTAGCATTAAAAAGCGTGAAAAAATATATATTGCCACGAAAAAAAGCCATAAAAATATTGCGGAAGATATTTGCGATTCTGCAAATATGCGGGGGTTTCCACGAACAATTATTAGTTAGGTTCTAAGGAAAATTCCGCAAATAACCTGGGCCGTGAATGCCGAACCGTGATTACGCGGGGGTCGACCTTATTGTTTTATTTGACTGACTGCACATCATATGTGCATCTTGCAGCATAATTTACTGTACATGATAAAACTATAAAATGTCTAGAAAACTAACTGGTATATTTTGAGAGTAACTGTCCAATTCTTAATTTTGTTATTAGTATTACTTTTAAGGAAGTCTTTTGCACTCATATTAGAACTCAACTGGTTAAACTATTTTACAGTGCTGACAGGTGGATTTTGAGTTAATTATTTTGTAAAAACACTACAAAGTATTTGGTCATTTTGAAGATGCTTTATTTGGGAACACTTTCTTTTTTTTTAAAGACTAATGAGATGTTGCTCTCAGCATTGTGTAGTTTAGTATCAGACAGAAAGAGAAATACAGTAAGAAAAGGAAGAAAAAAAGAAATTTATGTTGATTTTTAGCACTTAAATGCTTGTTGACAAGAGTATTGATTGTTAACTCTTAAATGTACAAGGAAATTTACTTATGTTAGTGCATAATATTGGTCATGACTAACTTGTCAAAGTAAAAGATAAATTTCAATTTCTTTTATTGAATCTACTAGAACAAAAGAAGGATGGTTGCAATACCAGATCTGCAACAGAAATATTCAGTAATATTGTACCATTAGCAAACAGTAGTTCTTCAGATATGATAGCTATAAATTGCAGTTAGCACAAACAGTTATGTATTAGTGTGCAGAGCGAATAAGTCTGATACATTTTGTACATGATATGTTATTTTTCCTGTTTTAGAGGTAGGACAATCAAACATCTTTTGCATTTGTTATATCAGTGTTCTTTGATGTGCCCTCATTGTGCTTTTCACTAGTATCCAGAATTCTAAAGTCCAACTGTGTCTCCTCCCTCTCGAGCCAGGGATGTAAATTTCATTTCTAGTTTATAAGAAATAACTTCATCTGTGTGACTTTTTAAAATTCCATGTAGGGATTTTTGAAAGAAATATGAATAAAGCATTGATTCCTGTCAGGTTGAGAACATTCATAAAATAAACAAAAAGCCAATGTTTTGTATGTCTACAGCTATAATCTTGCAATCAAATGAAATCTGAAAAAAGAGAAATTTTATTTTAAGAAAGATTAACAAATAAGTTACATCCTCTACCTAAAATTCAGTTAAACCTAAATATATAAATCAGATAGAGTGTATTCCAAAGATGTAGGTTTAAAAGTTATTTAAAACTTCTACAGAAATAAAACTAAGCTTAATCAGCTAAACTTCCTACTACTAAAATATGCATATCATTTTTAGAAAATAATTTACATAATACTGATAAAATTATGACAGGTACATTTTTTTATGAGACTGGAGATACTGTCAAAAGCTATTCAAAACCAAAATGTAAAATATTTTGTGGTAGGCTGTCTAGTATTCTTTATTCCATGCCAATAGGTAATCTTGCCATGAAACCAAATATCCCAAAAACCCTTATCTAGTTAGCTTCATAAGATTTAACTGTATAAACCCAAAATGGGGACAGATGTGCAATTTCTGTAGGTAATGACAACACTGATACCGCGAAGGAGTATACTGTACTTGAACAAACGTCCTCCATGTACATGGCATTACAGCAAGAGAACATTTGGATCAAAGCAGAGCACCAACTATTGGTAGTAAACAGTCTTGAGAAAAATTAATATTTACATAGATTTTGTTTTCACTTGCCCAACAAGGAGATCATCTTCAGATATTATTACAAAACATTTCTAGTGGCAAAATTGTTCATGACTTATACTACTAAAAATGTTGTCTGAAGATTACTTTTCAGTCCTGCACACAAGAAGAAATTTTTTGGACAGTGACTCATTGGAAACATGACTCAACACAAATGGTGCCAATATCCCAACACAGACTTTTATAATAAACTTCAGGCTAATGGTTTATAGTCAAGAAAAATGGTTCTATGAAAACCATGGACCCTCCCCCGAAAGGCAATGCAAAACCAGACTCTAGACCATGTAACAGATTGTAAGAAACTGGATTCCTATACTATTTATGGATGAGTATGTCTTGTCTAGATTTTATAGATCAGGGGTGAGCAAACTTTCTCCCCAAGGGCCACCACATCCGTAAAGTCTCTAGTGGGCTGCATTTGACAAAAAACTAAATTTACTAAAAAATAAATTTAATAAAAGTTATTTCCACACAAAAATACAATTATTATTCATACAACTAACTGTATTATTTGGTACACAAAGAAAGTAATAGATAAAACTGAATTTAATGCTATGTTGCTTTATAAATGTTACTGAACAATTAAATTCTTAATGAGATTTATGCAGTTGCACACAATGCTGCACAAGTTTGTTGTAGTCAGGATTTAGCATGCTTGTAGTTATATGCAAGACAGAGTGCAAAATTGAGTCTGTTAGAAGAGACCTGTTCTTTGATTTGTTAATGTTCATACATGAGAAAGTCTGTTCACAAATATAGGTTGAAGCAAAGAATACACATTTTTCTGGCAAACTTTAAAATTACCAAACTTCTGACTGAATTCTATGCATCACTCAGTACAGTTTCATATTCTTAAAACTCTCCTTCAGAGTATTGTCTGACTTGGAGATCAATTAATTCCAACTGGAGATCATTTGACGCTGCTTCAATATTAAATGAAAAGGGGTACCTCAACAAATTGAACTGATCTTCCATAGATTTAAAATCAGCAAACCGCCTTGAAAACTCATCTTTTAAAGCAGATACCTGCTGACTGTATTTCTCAGAACAGACTTGTGAGTGACAAGGGAAAATGCACAGGGTTGTGCTCACTCACTTGTTTGGAAAAGAGTGCTAGTTTCACTTGAAATGATATAATTTCCACAAACATTCATGTGCAAAAAATACCCTTGCCTTGTAACTTAATGTTCAGTTCATTCAGTTTGTCGAAATGTGTCAACTGTGAGCACTAAATCACACACCCATTCTGTCTTTTTCATGTTACTTAAAAATTCACAACTAATATTCTTCATTTCAAGAAAGAGCAAAATTTCTTCTCTCAGATTCAACACTCTTCTCAAAACATTTCCCAGGCTTAATCAACGTACATTACTATGATACAGTACATCTGAATATCATCACTCCATATCATCCAGCAGATTTCTGAACTCTGTGATTTAGCCCCCTGGCTTGGATTAAGTTAATGACACGTACCACAGGATCAATCACATGTTTGAAATCTAGGACACATTTACATAGACTTTCCTGGTGAATAATGCAATGGAATGATAACACAGTGTGAAGTGGATGCTCACCTTTTACTTTGTCATTATGCAGCTTTATGAGGCCAACAGGTTTCCTGTTAATGCAGGTGCACCATCTGTTATAATGCTTGCCAACTTGTTCCAAGGTAAACCAGATCCATTCAAGCAGTTTTTAACACATTCATACAAATCTTGGCCAGTTGTGGTGTCCTTCAATGGTTCAACTGACAGAAACTCTTCAGTAATTGCAAAATTATTATCAATTCCTCTAATAAACACAAGCAGTTGTGCCGTGTCTTGTATGTCAGTGCTCTCATCTAGTGCCAGTGAGTACCACTCGAATGACTTGCCAGCCTCAAGTAGCTGTTCTGACAGATTCTGCGAAATGGCATCAATACGACGAACTACAGTTTTCCTTGACAAAAATATAACTTCAATTTTTGTTCTGACTTCTGGCCATGCAATACCAACAGCATCAAGCATACAGTCCTTTAAAAATTCTGCTTCAGAAAATGCTTTATGTTTGGCAATTTTATAAGCAAGCACAAAACTGGCCTTTGTGGTAGCCTCTTGTATGGTTTATTTTACAAAAAAAGTTTGTTGTTTTAAACTTCTCAACATGTAATTGGCTTTTCGCTGTAGTTCACTTTCTGATAAATTACTCCCAAAGTTTCTGTGGTTAGTCTGAAAATGTCTCTTCAAATTATACTCCTTAAAAACAGCAACACTGTTATGGCATATTAGGCACACTGCTTCACTTCTAATATTTGTACATCCATTTCTTGTTAAACGTATATCATTCATCTTCAATTTTCTGTTTTTTTTTGTTGTAGTTTTTGTAGCACTCATTGTTAGGATAACAAAATTTGAAATATATGTTAATATATATATTAAAAGACTTTAAAATAATACTGCGTCCATCGCTATCATCCGTTTATGATTAAACATGGCTGCGAAATCTCATTGTAGTCTTGTTAAGTGCGTTATTCTGTGTGAGAATGTCTGGGACTGCACAAATTGACATCGCCGTGTAAGAACATGGGCTGCGCAAATAGACCTCATGGGCCGTAGTTTGCCCACCCCTGTTATAAATCAATGTGCCAGACTATGGAGAAGCTCAAGGGAAATAATTGGAGGAGCCAACTTAGTTGCACATAACTGCTTTGTCAATAGCATATTAATGGTATAGGGAAAGATGGGCTTGGTCAGCAAGACTGATGTCTAGAACAGCAGGGTACCTGGGATGTGTTTCCTTGATAATGAGAGGTCATACACTAGTGCCTCTAGGAATGACTTCATCCTCATGGATGATAATGTCCATTCATATGCAGGTGCATCTCAAAAAAATTAGAATATTGTGGAAGAGTTCAATATTTTTTGTCAGTTATTTCAGAAAGTGAAAGTTATATATATTCTAGACTCATGTAAACTAAAATGTTTCAGCATTTTTTAATTTTAATTTTAATTTTGATAATTATGGCCTACATATAAAAAAAAAATAGAAAAAAACATCTCAAAATATTAGAATATTCCATTTTGAGTTTGAGAAAATCACTATTTATGCAGCATAAATACCATGAATCTCTCAGTCTGGTTCAGTACACACAACCACAATCATGGGGAATACTGCTGACTTGACAGTTGTCCAGAAGACACTCATCGACACCCTCCACAAGGAGGGTAAGTCACAGGTCATTGCTGAAAGGGCTGGCTGTTCATAGAGTGTTGTATCAAAACACATTCATGGAAAGTTGACTGGAAGGGAAAAGTGTGGTAGGAAAAGGTGCACAATCGAGATGGATGACCACAGCCTTGAGAGTATTGTCAAAAAAAGCTGATTCAAGAACTTGGGGGAGTTTCACAAGGAGTGGCCTGAGGCTGGAGTCAGTGCATCAAGAGCCACCATGTACAGACGTGTCCAGAAATGGGCTACAAGTGTCACATTCCTAGTGTTAAGCCACTCCTGAAGCAGAGATAACATTAGAAGCGTCTTACCTGGGCTAAGGAGAAAAAGAATTGGACCGTTGCTCAGTGGTCCAAAGTCCTCTTTTCAGATGAAAGTAAATTTTGTATTTCATTTGGAAATCAAGGTCCCACAGTCTAGAGGGAGAGTGGAGAGGCACAGAATCCAAGTTGCTTGAAGTTCAGTGTGAAGTTTCCACAGTCAGTGATGATTTTGGGTGCCATGTCATCTGCTGGTGTTGGTCCACTGTGTTTTATGAAGTCCAAAGTCAACGCAGCCATTTACCAGGAGATTTTAGAGCACTTCATGCTTCCGTCTGCTGACAAGCTTTATGGAGATGCTGATTTCCTTTTCCAGCAGGAATTGGCACCTGCCCACAGTGCCAAAACTACTAGTAATTGGTTTGCTGACCATGGTATTACTGTGCTTGGTTAGTTAGCCAACTCGCCTGACCTGAACCCCATAGATTCTCTATGGGGTATTGTCAAGAGGAAGATGAGAGACACCAAACCCAACAATAAAGATGAGCTGAAGACTGCTATCAAAGCAACCTGGGCTTCCATAACACACTAACAGTGCCACAGGCTGATCGCCTCCATACCACGCCGCATTGATGCAGTGATTCGTGCAAAAGGAGCCCCAACCAAGTATTGAGTGCATAATGAACATACTTTTCAGAAGTTCAACATTTCTATATTATAAATCCTTTTTTTTAAATTGATCTTATGAAATATTCTAATATTTTTAAATAGTGGATTTTTGATTTTCATGAGCTGTAAGCCGTAATCATCAAAATTAAAAGAAAAAAGGCTTGAAATATTTCACTATGTGTAGTGAATCTAGAATATATGAAAGTTTCACTGTTTAAATTAAATTACGGAAAAAATGAACTCTTCCATGATATCCTAATTTTTTGAGAATCACCTGTATGTCAGGCTAGTCAGTCAATATCTGGAGCAGAAGACAGTTGTTTATTTGGAGGGTCCAACTAATTCTATAGATTTTTATTCAACTGAATATATTTAGAACACTTTTTAGATGATTAAGATATCTGACCTAGATCAATATTAATGATTTAGGAGCTTGAAGTGTTAGTGCCAAGCTCTCACTTAGGTTTGAGGTTCATACACTAGATATTATTAACTGACCTTCTGAATAGGAATTTAAAGTCAGATTCTGTGCTTATTGCAGTGTTATTACTTAATGATATATTTTGGGCTTAGCAATTTTAGTAATATACTATTGTTTCATCCTGAACATTTAGCAGGAGGTTAGACCAATATTTTTTTGTCCTTTTCTTTAATTTTGTCTTGCTGCTGTTTCCATAATATAATATTTTAAAACAATGTTTCCATATAATGTGATTTAGCTGTGTGAGTGCTGTAATTTAACTCTGTGAAGATACCTGAATATTGTTTTGCATCTCTTAATTAATGGTGGTTTTGGGGTTTCTCTAATCTTTCTGGACATGTAAGACACATTAACAAAGGACTTCCTATCCAGATTGCTTCATTAAGACAACCTTTGGTTCATAATCTTCTCTGTCCAATGCATAAGATATTTTTTAAACTTTGTCAATGTTGCATAATAAAGGTTGTTTTTTAAATGGAAATAAAACAGCATTTTTTAAAACTGAACTTTTGTTAGAATTATATTCTGCTCTATCAATGTTATCAAATATAGTATCATTAAATTAATTGCATGGTGTTTGATTGAAGCTGCTGTTATGTGAATCTATATTTTACAATAAGTTAGAAATAAATTAGTTAATATGTTTATTAACTCTGTTTATTTTTACTCATTTCTTGTAAACTTTACAAATATTTTCAATGGATTTTTTTAAAATTTAAGATGTATAATATGTTGATGACACAAATTATTTCTATCAAGAAGAACAGTGCAGCTAAAGAACTGTAATCATTTTAGTACTTTTTTCAGGAAGAAAATAGATAAGGACATTCCCATATAAAACTATGGTCTTTCAGTTTTTTTTAAAAAAAATTGATATACGTTCTCCACTAATTGCTTATATAGACAGTCAGTCTTCCCTAGATGAATAAAGTTTTTTTTGTTTGTTTGTTTTTTTGCAGGGGTTGTTTCTTGAAAACATCTATGTCTGTTTAATTGTCTTTTATTGAATGGACATCAATAGCTTATACAGAATTTTGTTTTGTAAAAATAATTTTTTTCAAATTGTTATTTTTAAAAAATTTTTAAAAAACCTTCCTTGTTACATCTTTCTCTAAAACTGACATAAACCCAAAGTCTATATGTACAATTTTTTTCCTGCCTAATTATCTAATAATTTTTCTAAAATGCATGCTGACATCTTACATTAGCTCTCATTTTCAAGTATTCTATTGCAGAGTGCACTTTTAATTTCATTGGTTAAATTAGTTATTTCACTTCAAATGATGTCTAATTTAGTGTAAAGTTTCTCTTTAAGTATAATGTAAACTATGCCAGTGAAGGTAATTGGTGGAAATTTTGTTTGCCATAGTTGAACAGTTCAATGAAAAGAAAATTAATTAACCAAGAAAATAAAAATTAAACTCAACATTTAAAAATGAAAATTTCATTGTTTAGTTTTTCTTTATTTTAACATACAAATTTTGTCTTAATTTAGTGAAATTATGAATTTAAGGTACTAAATTTTTCAATTGTAAGGTGCTAAAATACTAATAGCTAACAAAAAATACCCCAACTATAGACCATATACATAGCCAAACCATCATGTACTGCCAATTCTTAGATCCAGTTTTGAGCCAAATAACTGTTGCTCTCTTGTTTTTGTTTCTTATGTAATGATGGCTTTTTGTGTAATGAGGTTTTGCCAGAATTTTTTTTTTGCTTTCTATCCAATTTTTGCACTCCCTTTTGTCTTCCTTTTCAGTAAATTTCTGTTATTTTTTTGTTGTTCAGAGACATAACAAAGATGGATGCATACATTTGCATTTTAGCCACAAGGCAGTAGGTTGTTATAGCATTTATTGCTACTGCTATGCTTGGTGATGAGTTGCTGTCATAGTCAACAGTATTTGACCGACATACTATATTCTCCAGGTAGAAATGACTTTAAAATAATTACCATTATCGAAAACTTTTATTTTAAACAGTAAGCTCATGATCTTTGAAGAATTTTTGGCTTGATATTGTTGCCTTCCTTTAAACATGCCCATATGACAGTTAAACCTGTCATTAATTAAATTGCATATTTTAGTTGAATAACCTTTATCTTGGAAACTATACAAAGCAAAATAACAGCAGCAACAACAAAACTAAAGCTGCATCTTATTAAATTTGTTATCTACTGGTCATTAGATATATTTTTTACTCCTATTTTTAATATGTCAGAGATATGTAACTAAATATTATGCAATATGTGGATTATTAAATAGAAAGGTACGTATGAAGAACTCAAGGTGAAGAAAAGCGAAAGCATATGAAGATGTTATTTTGGGAAAGCACCTGCCTTGGAAAAGGCAGGAATATATATTTTTTAAATTAATCTTTTCTAGTAGTAATGTGTATCTTCTGTGGTTATAAGGGCACCTGTTGTTTATCTAATGTTTTCTCTCGTTCATCACTATGTATGCATTTATTTGTTTTTACTCTTAGCACCTTATATGTACCCCCTCCTTAATTATTATAGCTTGATTGACTTTAAAGTACTAACTTGATTCTTTGTTTGAAACTGCTTTAAACTAACACCATTTTTGTGATTTCATTTGCATGAGGTTAAATTAATGAGTGAACTTGTACAATATTATCTCTCAAAGGTAGCAATATAAGCAATTTATTGTCATTGTTCCTTTATTATTTATTCTTATGGTTTATTTTAAAGATTGGTTTATGACTTTTGTGATACAGTTTAAGCCACTTAAGTGCAACTGCTTATTTTCCAAGAATAGTTGCACTTATTCGGTGGTCGCACCTAGATGCATCTAATTTTGGAGACGTACTGTTTCTTATCATGATTGGGAGACAAGCTAGGCTACTGCCTCTTGTTGTTGCATATTGTTGCTCATGTTGTTTTTATCTGATAGACTACCTAACCAGGAATCAATTAGTTGAGAGTAAGATATTTTATTTATACAGTAATTATACTGAAATTTTCAATTCACTTATTGCTAAAAGTCTGATTAGTTATGGAAGATTTTTAAATTATGCATGTATAACATTGAACTGAGACAACGTTACTTTTAAGAATGCAGTATGTTTTGATCTATATGAAAATAAAACTATGTTGGATTCTAAATACATATTGGCATTACTGGGGTAAATCTTTGTTTAGTTTTAATTTTTTTTTTTTTTTTAAGAAAGATTAGTGTAAAAGGTACTGTATGTGAAAAATTATTTTGTGAATTAAAAAAAATATCTCAACATCTGCAGAATAGAACCTGAAATGATCATACATAATGAATGATTTCTGATTTTAACATACTTGTATGTTAGGTTTGGATTATATTGGGTGGTTCAGTTGTGGCACATACAATTAACTCCTGGTTTAATTTCTCTATTATAGTCATATATGAAATCAAATATTGCTCCATTCTATAGGTGAAACTGTCAAGGTAGTTGTGTAAAACGACATTCTTGATTTCTTTATTACAAACAGTTATCTGTTGATAAGACCACATCATTTTCACATAGCTGGTTGCACATAACCTTTGGTAGATTAATCATTTTCTTCCATCTTGCAATGTTGCTAATTTATCAATCAACCACCAGAATTTTCTTCACTTTTTGCTTCAGTCTGCTCCAAGTCCTAATGGTTTAAACAGGTACCAATTTGCTGGGAAAGTTAGCTGATAATTATCAGAAAAGGTCAAACATTATGCATGAAGTATATTAAGCATGTAATCTGAATCTTTGTCAAGAATGGAAATTAGTTTATTCTTATTTTTGGGGAGTTCTATTCTTTTTTTTAAAAAAAAATTCAAATGTCAGCTAGCTTGTTACCAGTGGATATACACACAGTTTTGTTAGTTATTACTTTACCCTCTAGTAACTTAGGCAGTAATTCTGTCTCCACCAACACAAATGGCATATTTTACATACTCTGAGTTCTATTTTATATTGTTGCAGGATTGGCTAAATTTTATTCAAAGACTTAAAATTACAAGATGGTTAAATTAAAATTTTTATTCACTAAAAGAAACCAGTAATCTGTTCAACTAAACATTTAAAGATTTGGCTTGTATAAAATTGTATCCTTTTTGATTTTGTTGTTATTCTACTTCTTTTTTTAATTGGGAAATGAAATCTTGAAAATCAGTCATTTAAAATTGAGATTTATTTTTTAAAACTCTAATAAACAAAAGCTACCTAACAAAAGTTTGTAAACTTAAAAAACAATATTTGTTTAATATTGGCTAATTTCATTGTTACTATTAATGAAAAAAGGTTTTGTTCTGCATTCAGTAAAATTTATGAATTTCAACATATAATCATGTGTGAATGTTCATAAAAAAAATATTGACCCATATGTATTTTTTTTTCTTCTAATATATGAATTGGTAACGTTTATTTACACTCTAGGGTTTTTAGTTGAAATATTTGTTTCATTAAAACTGCTATTTCCAACCCTATGCTATAAAGTTTGCAGTCTCATAAAATTAATTTTCTAGCTTCAAATTCAAATAATGTAGATTTTTGGTTTGGGAAATTCCAAGAATTTTTTTTTTTTTTTGTATCTAATTTCTTAATTTTTTTTAAAGATTAAAGCTAATATTTTATATTCACAGAATGAAAAAGTCAATATATCCATTATCATTTCTTTAAAAAGTTGAGCACAATTCTGTCAGAATGCTGGGATTTTATTGTAAAGAAATGAATTTAGAGTGGGAGATGGCAAGTGATTATACAACTTTTAGGAGTCAGTCACTAGTAGTAGGTTTTGCAGCTTTCAAACTAAAAGGAATCTTAATGTATTTCTTTATTCATATTTCTAAGTTAAATAAGTCAAATTTTACATTATTGAAATCTTCATTAAAACTATTTTCAAACATTTAGATTTAGAATCTATTAGTTTTTGTTTTTTATGTTTATTGTCTGTCAAATTCTTAATACTCATTTCCTCTGTCATCACCAAATCCTGCCTTTGCCTGAGAGACCAAAAGAGGTTATTGTGGATTGCATGTTATCTTTAGGAAGACCAACAGATGGGAAACTTATTATTTATTAGAAATGCCTGATTTTAAAAGTAATTTCTGTAGTTTAATAACTTATAGAAAGCTTTTGCATAATATTTGGTCTTCTCAGTGATTATAATACCCTTATCATCATCAGTTACTTCCACATACAGTCAATAGATATTTAGTTCATAGAAACTGAAATTATGTTTGGGGTTTAAGGACAGGACTCATTGTATGGATAAATAATGAATCAGATAAATAATTTCAAATTTGGATAATTGAAAAAAAAATTAAACACGATACAATGCCTTGATATATGTAAAAAAAAAAAATTCATCTGGCTATTACATGAAATCTCAAATTATAAACTATATCTAACTTGTATGTGTGTGTTATGTTTATGTTCAAAATAAAATCTAAATTTTCTGTATTATTTTTAATATAAAATAATGAATTATAATATGATCTGATCTTTATGATCACATGCAAATGGTGTCATGTCATTCTCTATTTACATTTGCATTGCAAGTCATGAAAAATTGTTCTAATAGGTGAAATTCTTTGGGAATAAGATCAGTCAACTGAAATTTTCAGTGAACTAGTTACTGAAAATTGCCAGATTTTTTTTTTTTTTTGATCTGGCAACTGAAATAATTTTGGTCTCTGGAATATTTCATTTGCAACTATTTTTGATTACAAGAGGGTTCACTGTACATTAATTTGCATAATATATTTGAATTTTAAAGTTCTTGATAGTTGATACATAAAAATGCTGAACAGAAGGAATGGTATGTTAACATAAGGATATATGATATTTTTGGCACAAAGTGTTTAAGGAGCAGAGCACCCATATTCTTTTCCTGGTGCAAATGGAAAATACACCTTGATAATCACATTTTTTTAAAAAAAGTTATGGATATCATCACTACAGTGCTTTCTACTGTTATAATTTGCTTTTGTACCAACAAAGAAATCAGATAAATGCTATACCCATTTTTCTAGTCCATTTCTTGATGATAAAGCAAAACAAAATAAATCGTGGATACAAATTTATTGTTTATACATTTAGATGGTATACTTGATTTAATTTAAAAGGTACAGAAAAGTTAAAGAAATTGTTGCTATTTTTTTAAATGAAAATATTAACATTCTAGACAAAATTAATTAATTCATCATAAAAAATTATCTTTGCAAAATAATTTTAAAATTAGACATGATAATTTTGTGAATTATTTTTTAGTCTCTATATTCAAAAATGAAATAAATTTGTCTAGTTTACAGCAGAATTTTGATATTGCTGCTTTTGTATCATTAGAAAGTAATATGAGCTAAATTGGTACTAAACAAAGCTGCCTCAACTCCTGTAGTTAATTTTGATTTGACTTGCTGTCATATCTTGGCATACAAATCTTTGAAGTCATCTCAAATAAAAAATGGATAGTGTATATTTAATAATTATTGTAAAGGTATATTGTGTTATAAAATTCATTTCCTTAGATGAAATATTGTAAATGAAAAATTTGTGCTAGTAATCTCAATAGTTTCCACTCTGGTCAGTGGCATGACAATGTGTAAGAATTACATAACTAAGCTAACAGTTGATTCACTTGTTGCTTGTAAGTTTTGATATATCATCTTTATTATATATATATATATATTTTTTTTTTTTTCATGTTTGATGGTCACTCTTGACTTGACATGCATTACCATCTTAGAATAGCACAGAGTCTGATGTTCATTTACTAACCAGTTTCTTTCTTATTTCTGTTTCCAGGGTAACCGGAGGAGAATTATTTGAGGACATAGTTGCTAGAGAATTTTATAGTGAAGCAGATGCCAGGTATTGATTTTCAAGCATTCTGAAAATAAACTACTAGTATTGTAAAATGTAAAATATATTCCTCTCAAGGCAGCCCAGTGACAGAATTATCAATTTGAGACACTGTTCAGATTTGCTCAAGCTTTCAGCAGTCTGCTATGTCCTGTGTCCTACTGCACTTGGTCTCTTTGCTACTGCTTGTAATGACTATGTACTGTATTTCCTTCAGAAGCATGAATGTTTATTTTTAAAAGCTTTCATAAGTTACTTGTGCTTTTTGTTTTACTTATACTTTAATTATTCTTTGCTCTCTATTTTACCTATATATGTCATAACATTCTTGTCTCATTTGATTCTGTGCTTGTACTACAGGCAACCTTGCATATATTATATCTGTTGGGGCCTAGGAAATTTAATACAAGTTAAGGGAAATGCAAATTACCTAAGTCAGAATTCTTGATTTAGCCTATTTTGGATTCACATTGCCCTCAAGTTATATGCTGTCGGTCTCTGATAGATATTTATAGTTAGAAATTAAAAATTTGTGAATTTGTAATCTGTTAAAAAAATTTTGGAGTTAAGAATTAACTATCCAGCAAGAAGTAGAAGAAATTCTGAAATTAGAGAAGAGATGCTTCTAATTTTTGTAATTTCAAAAAGAAACAAGCTGAATCTGATAAGTGTCTATACTTCAGGCCCATTGATTAAGAGAGAGCACTTTTTAAAACGGACAAACCATCTTATCTTAATAAAATGTGCATTAAATATTATTTTAAAATTTTAAATAAATTAATACTCTTTTAATAAAATTTTTTTTCTTAAAAAACAATTTTTACAATTTTATAAGATTATCTTGACTGTGATTTTTTTTTTTGCATTATTACCCCTTTCTGCATGTATTGGCTCGAGTGACATGTAATGGATGCCAGTTTTAAACTGTGTAAAAATATTTGACTGTTCCTAGACATTTGAAACTTATTGTGGTATTTGTTGAGGTCCTGCAGGGTTGTGTGTACTTTGCTTTCAGATATATATCTATTCTCTCTCCATGTACCTCTGCATTTATCACTAGTCTTCTGCCTCATTATTTTCATTGGTTGTCTTTTCACACATTGATCCTCTACTCATTATTTTGCTCCTTTGCATGAACCCACTCAAGCATGGTATATTACTGTTAGCTATGAGTAATATTTTTGTAAGTTTTGCTTGACTTCTTAATACACTAATATAAAATTGTCAGTGTTCATATAGATAACTGCAGTCTTTATTCTTTTGCTAAAATAGATTGCATCATTGTTGTTAAGCTTTATAGTGCAAATTTTAACAGAAACCAAGAGCCTATTCTATTACAGAGGTATCTTCTGCAGACCGTTTTTCTGAACACTGGCAGTTCTTTTGTTAACACTATGCACCATATTACCTCATGTTTGAACTCACTTTATGAATTATTATCTGCATACAACTAGGACTACAACATACTTCATATTTTTGTTTTATGATCTTAATATGGAATATTATTAGACATGGAGTACTATAGTAATTATTTTGTATATCTGACATAAAAGGGGGAGAGTTAATTTGTAAACCACCACGTCAATACACAAAAAATGTAAAACCTTAAAAAAGAACTGCCAGTTATAAATTGTAATGATATAGAGTTAATAATTTAGTTTCGCCTTTTAATTACCATAAAATTTGTAACGTGTGCATGATGTTTTAAAGAATCATGTAAATATTGATTTTTTTTTTCTTAGAATGTATTCATATTTTATAGATGTTATTTGTGGCTTAACTGCAAGTTCTAGAAATTTACTAGAAAATACATCATTCATTCTTTTTGGCATAGGTATCATCTGAAGTGATGATAAATAATTCAATAGCTTTATCTTAATCTATGCGATTGGAGATCATTAATATTAATGTGCTTGCAGTCAAGTTAGCATTCTGTCTTTATTTTTGAATTCATGAGAAAGCACACTAGTAGGGTTTAGTTAGTGTGTAAATATAAATGCCAGTGTAACAAAGCTAGAGACTGGAGAATTAATGTTCTAAATGAGCTTGTATATTTCAAATTCATTGAGGAGAAACAATTTTGCAGAAAGGCTGATGAGACAGCTTATATTTTAGTACATCAAAATAATTATATACTTAAGTGCTGTGAATGGACAGATGATGAAAATATAATTCGTAATCCATATTTGGTAGAATTTTATTATCACTACAAAAGGCATATTCATAATTTTATTATTGGATAATATAAAAAAAATCATAAAATAATTTTTCTATTTTAAATGTGGCAGATAATTTATAATGCATCTTTCACATTTAAATAGAAAAAAAATTGTCTTTAAAATTCCAAGACGCACAGGGTTTTCCCTAGGATTACTTTTATTTTCCCTCTTGCATTGAAATTTTTAGATTTGCAGTGAATCTCAACTAATTTTCAGCAAGTTAAGCAGCAAATTAAAAATTATAATTCTATCAACATGATATTTACTATAACTGTAGGTAAATAAAATGTTTACTCAAAGCCAATACATACACTGTCCATAGCTATTTGACATGTAGCTTAAACATTTTTCTTATGTCTGTATTTCCTTTTGAGTGGCATTTTGTTGCACTGTGCAAAACTGTTTTCAGTTTAAGCATTTGAACTGCATCTTTGTGACCCTTCAATGCCTGATTACAAGAAAGTTTCTAATTCTGATCATTTTAATATATTTTGGTATCACTTTGGATAGATGGGAAAGATTATATTTTATCATAAGTCTTATTTAGTTAATTGACTTTTGGAAGAATTAATTTTGAGGCATTGTTTTCTTATCTGACATTTTGTTGATTTTTTTTTCAGAAAGTTTTGGCTTTATGGTACATGATTCAGTCACAGGACTATTATCACAGTGCCTTCTGGTACTGGAACTTGGTTTATTTGTATTGTTTCTCTGCTGAAAATCTTTCTGAGCTTGATTTGTTTCTTTATAGACATTGTTATGCAAGTTGAAACACACATGACATGCTGTAATTAATCACATCCCTCTCTAGTGTAATGATATCATGTTATAAACAGAAAGAAATTTGTACTTAGTTATTGGATGATGATATTTGTTTAAAAATATTTTTTATGACAACTGGATCTTGGATTAATATGGGTAAAGATTATAGTAATTTCAGTATTAAAGTTCTGAAAATTGATGTAAGATACTTTTCTATCAAATTTAAGATGTGACTGATTAAAAATGAAAGATATTTGCATTAGGGAAAACCCTGTCTTTGTGTAGTTTTTCTTCAATTTGCTTTAAAAGGAAATGCGAGAAAACCTGTTTTAAATTTGAAATAATTCACAAACTACATTATATGTTTATTACACACAAACTTAAAATAATACAGCAAACTCGTGATCAGTTAGCTATCATGCTAAGTTAGGTTTATCTTTTCAATTCATATTTCTAATATATATATATGTAAATTTTCTAGTTGGAGCAATGCACTATATGAAATTTCTTATCAATATATTTTGGTGGTGATAGAAAATCATTATTTAAGCTGGGTTTTTTTTATAACTTGCCAAAAGCATGCCTTAAGGCTGATGATGTATTTTCTAGTTTGTTTTAATTTACACTTTTGTTTGTTGTTTGAGGAGTTATATGAAATGTAGTTTTATTGGCTTTATATTAAATGAGCAGTAAAACTTGAGTTTGTTCAAAACATTTGTTAAAATACTAGTTAGTAGAAGATTTATTCTGTTCAGCTACATACATTCATGTGTAAATTCACTCACCTATTGCATGTGATTGCAGTAAAAGTTGGTGGCAGTAGTAGTTAAGCTCCTGTGTATCAAAAGTACTTGCTTGTTTTGTTTACATTTTACAGCATTCTAGATTGCAGCAGCAGCAAACTTTATTAGCAATACTTTCATTCAATGGATTAATGATTCACTTTTTCTTTTTAAATTATCTTGATTCTGAAGGTTACATGTGGCTGGTCACTTGACATAAACTGCACTAATCCATTGGATGAGTCATCTGTACTATTTGTTTGGCACTTTGTCATAATGGACATTTATGTGTACATTGACATGGCAACAGATAAAGCAGAATCACCTCATGCACTATAGATAACTGTGACACTGGTTATTTTTCCTGCAACAAGAAAGCCAGGGAAAAAAAAAAAAGGCAATAATTTCATGTTTATGTATCTTTTCAGTCACTGCATTCAACAAATCTTAGAGGGAGTAAACCACTGCCACCAAAATAGTATAATACACAGAGATTTAAAGGTGGGTGAAGGATAATAGTGGTTGGTGCATGGGGTAGACGTTGCAATGTGAGCTTATAAGCTATCCCATTCTTTCATCTTTCAGTCACTGCATGCAGCAAATATTAGAGTGTGTAAATTATTGTCATCAACATGGTATTGTGCACAGAGATCTCAAGGTGAGTTGTACTCCCTTGTTTAATCATATTCCACAATGTACTTGCAAGTAGTATCACTAATGGGACCTGGCACTATAACATTCTTTTTTTGGTTCTCTACCCTTTATTCTTTTGGATTTCTATAATTACAAAGAATAAAAGATACTATTTTCAAATGTTTATAACCGTTAATGAACAAAACATTTTAAGTCAGAAACATGAATAATTGACAAGTTCCCAACTGAAGTGACATGTAAATGGTAAGAGTGGTCCACCTCTCAGGTATTATTGTGCTGAATATGGTTGTAGCCCAGTCCTTTTATTTCCACCATCTCAAGCTGACACTACTGTCAAGCTGCTTCATTTTCATTCTGCCATGAATTTTTGGTACCTGTGTTATGGACACGAGTTTGGCTTTTGGCAGTCAAGCAATTAGCACACAGACCTTCAATTGTTATTTTTTTTCAAACAAAATACAAAAGTGCAGCTACATTTGTATATTGAAATACTTTCATGAACCATGACAATCATTGAATCTTGCTTCACTGGAGACTTGGAACACATAACTCATCTTTTTCTCAAACTACTTTTATAATCTAGTTAAAGTTGATGGGTATCTTTACTTTTGTTTATATGTGGCATGTTGTGACAAAACAGAAATAAATTTTAAAATTCAGCATTAATTTTTCTGCATTGTATGCCTTGTGTGAGGCACTAGGTTTGGTTACTCCATTAACTGCAGGAGTACATTTTGTTTTCACTTTGTGCTTTAAGAGACATGCCACAAAATTCTGTTTGTTGTTATTGAGAATAAAACTATTTAGAAAAGATTGAAATATTTTTTTTATTATTATTATTAACATCTAGTTGAATATTGGAGGGGTTAGGTGACATTTCTATGAAAGTTTTTAAGAAAACTAAAAATATCTGCTGTTTTTTTTTTTCTTTCTTTGCTCATAACACAATTTTCTTTCATATGAACAACATCTATCTCCACTTACAAAGTGACAGCAGGTGCTTAATCACTGGTTCTATCCTAACTTTTGACCAGGATATAAATGCTTTTCTGAAAATCGGTATATGATATTTTTAAATATCAGTAAAATAAACTACACAGTAGTAGAAAATAGGTTATTACTTATTTCTAAGAATAAATAGACATTTGCTTTTAAATTTGTTAATGATTGAATGAAAATAATTTGGGTAACTTAGTTGCTGTTGAAGAATTTAAGGATGTTTACTCTATAGTTATTCTGACTGAATCACTTGGAAATTGACTGAAATGAAGTTTAAACATTACTGGATTCATGAAAAAATAATTGATTTTGAATCTCTGAACGATATACTGTCAATGACCCCACAATGATTCCAGCAAATCAGTGTGTGGTATGGCCACTGCCTGCTGTGGCTTATGGATTGGCACATTCATTGTATCTTTGCTTCAGGGATATTATTACATTTTTGCTGCAGTGTTGTTTCTGTTTGTCCTAATATTGTGTAACAACAGTTTGGCTAGGCCTAAGTTTAGTTGCTTGTAGCTTTGTTTTGGAATACAAGGACACCCATCATTCGACATGCTTAAGCATGGTCTCTATCTTTTTGTTCTAGTTGTGGCATCTTGTGATAGAGCTAAACCACACTTATTTTGTAGGCAGTCATTCACACTTTTACATTAAAAAAATGCATGTCAGTTTTTATCATCAAATGCTTGTTGCACAAAACATGAAAAGTCTTAGAAAAAAATTGCATGAGGCATAGGCTGTGTATTTAATGACATGAAATTTTTTTGGACCCATGTAAAACACATTTAATGTGATAGCAAATATAATTTTATACTGCACATACTATAAATCACATTTCTTGGAAAGGGTGCTGCATTTTTTAAAGTAATTAAGTATATTTTTACTCTGTCATTTGCTCTCATTCTGTTTCTGAGTAATTTGGGGGAAAAGTGTTTTAAAAAGTTGTTTTTTTTTAAAATTTGTTTAGAGTACAGTACACACAAAATAATGCTGAATATTGAATGTAAATGACAAAATCACCATTTTATACTGTGTTCAGTATTGAATTAATAGTGCCTATTTATTTTACGATAAGCAAATTTAACAACTGTTGTTGTTATAACTATTGTCCAAAATGGCAGCAATAAAAGTGAAGTAAACAGTAGTGTTGTCTTGTCAGAACTTTATCATTTATAAGTGTATAATGTTTGTTTCCTTTGTTTGGCTTTACATTTTAGTACTCTTCCAACAGATGCTTTGCTTTACATGGCATTGTATATTTCAGCACTGTGGTGTATATAAACTGAAATAAAAGCAAGGTGTTATACATGAATGACAGGTAATATGAATTGGGTTCAGTGTTCATCCAATTTTATAGCCAATCATTCATTTTTGTATGACAGTTGCTCTGTTGGTGTTGTGCTTTTACTTTTTTCACTTGTAACTCAAATTTCTTCATAGATGATTTTACTGTAAATTTGTTAGCAACATCACAATGAGCAAAATGATTAATCCATTGTCTTAAAATTTTGAAAATTTAATCTAAAGAGAATACCAGTTTTCACACACATTTTTAAAAAGATCTGGTTAACATGTAAAATGCTTCATGTGTAAGCTTGTTTTCCTAAAAGCTATGAAGTACCAAAAGTTAAGAGCTCTACAGAAAATTAATTTCCTTTAGTTTTATAACATGAACATCTGTAGATACCAAATAGCTTTTCTTTTGGTGGTGATATTATTGCTTTGCATTCATGGAGTTAGCTTACAAGGCTTTTTTAGGTGACCATGACAACAACAACAACAAATTCTACTGCTATTGTTATACAAAATAATTAATATTCAAACAAACACTATAGTAAAGGTGGGGCATAGTGTTACTTAGTTTAAGAGTTTATGCATATTACTACCAAAAAAAAAAAATGCAGTACACTATAAATCCTTCACTATAATAACATTAATTTTTATTGAAAACTATAAATCCTTATCTAAATTTTTAGGCTAAGGCATGATATAATACACCAAAGTATCAGAAAACACTAATTCCCTTATTAAGATTATGAAAATCAGTATAGATCAGAAAAGATGGTATTAAATTTTAATTAAAAATTGTGACACTGTTTCTCCTTTGGGAATTTTATATTTCCACTCTGTAGATATTGAAGTTGTTTTTCTGTTTTCATATTTTGTACCTTTTAGACAGTGGGTTGTTCATTGATGTAGCCACATTATTTGACTGTTTTAGGTAAACCTTTTTTTAAAAAAGCATAAGCACCAATGTATGAAACTTTGATGTCTTACAAAATTGTGTATAATGTGAGAGTAATTACTAACATTTGTTAAACTATTGGAAATACCTTCTGTTCCTATGTGATTTATCTTTAAAATATATAGACTATTAGATGTGATGACTTGAACTTATTTTTGTGAAATGTTTCTTAATCCTTCAGTATAGCTGTTTATTTAGCACTGCATGTATGTGAATGTGTGTTACAGGCCAAGCAGGTGAGGATTTGTTTATTTTGATTAACAGATCTAAAGTTTCATGTATACAGGCAGTTAAGATCTAAACATTAATTAAAAACAAATGGGTGTTGAAATGATGGAACTGTAATATGAAATTCTTACCTATTAAAATATTTAATTGATCATTAAAAGTCTAAAAATAATTAATCAGATTTTCTGAAATTTATCTTTGTAGTTTTCATTTGGTGAATGCTTAATTTTCTTTTTTTCTTTAAACTATTTTTACAGATAAATGGACACTTAACATTAGGTGTAGGTGTAAAGATCCTATAAGGAAAGAATTTAATAACTATGGTAGTATCAAAGACTGGGAATTTTTTCTTGGTTGTCTGTCTGTCTGGTGTCTTTGCTGATGGTTATGTTTTGTTTTTCTTCTGGCAGTTAATCATAACCCTTGCTGCAGATATATATTTTTAGGGACAAACATGCAGGCAACAATAAGCATACTCTGCTTTTGCATTTTTTCACCCATTTCTTGAAGACTATAGTACGATTATCTGCTTCTTATATCCATTTACTTACCTAGTTATAAGTTATAAAATTGTGAGCTTGCAATTTTTGTTGCATGAAACTTTTGATGAAAAACAAACAAGAAACTAAGTATATGTTCACTCTCTCTCAATTTGAAGCCTATGTGTAATTTTTTTAGAAATTGAAGGTGGGTTGTTTGATGGATATCTTTTATTACCCAGAATAAAGTATTTCAAACTTTTTAAAGACAAATATTTTTTCACCTACTTAGCACTCTCTACGTTGATCTCCCAAAATAAATAAATAAATATAACTTGAATATTCAAGACTTGGCCTTTATCTTTTTGGTTACTTTTATGGTATGCTGTTCCCAAAATAATAATGTCTCCCCTATCCAGAACCTAAGCTTGGTGGGGAAGAGGCCATGCATGACATAAAAAACTATGGCCAGCATGCAAGTGTCCAGTGTGCTTCAACTTTGGCAGACTTGATGAACTTACCAAAAGTTTCTACTAGAAACCTACATGTCTGGCTGGTGAAGAAGAGTGAGAAGATACTATGCCAGGGAGGTTTGTCAAACTGATCTGTTACTATGGAAAGAGAACTCTGGCCCTTGACCTGAGCAGTCTTGTAATATAATTAGTGGATTAACTGCAATACCCAATAGGTGTACCTTCATAATTTTTACCCCACAAAGCATAGTCATAGATGAAAAGATTTTAGTCTATACATCTGGTCAGTCTTATGTATAGTATGTTATGCATGTTGATAAATTTTGATTTTGGCTTCAGATTAAAGGAAAATTAATTAGCTTATGAAATTTAAATCATATAAAGTGTTTAAAACAATTTTAAAGATATCTCATTATAAGTAATATTAAATATATATAAAGAATTTATAAAATGTTGATGAAAAGTAGAAACTTTAATGAGAAAATATCTCGATAAATGTTAAAATGGCATACTGATATATTTAGCATTTTACTGACTAACTTTTTCTCCAAAACTATATTGTAGGTTTTGGCTAAGAAGATTAATGTTTATTTATTTGATATGTGGTGGAGCATAGGGTATTTTTTGTTTACAATAGCATGATGCTATGTTTTTGTCAACTTCACTTTTGTGTCTTCGCGATAATTCTAGTAAAACATGATTAGTTATGGCCAAGTGAAATTTAAGAGAAAATTTGTGTAATAGATTATATTACATTAAAAAAAGGGGAATTTTTTTTAAAACTGATAATCAAATGGTTTTAACCAAAATGTTATCTATTCATGTATTGTTCTGGCCAGTAGTGCTGAAAAAAAAAAAACATATGTACGTTGGCATTCAAATTTATGAGCATGTATAAAAACACTTTCTGCCTTTTAAACTCTATTTTGACTAAAAATAAATGAAAAATCAGATGAACCATGTATCAAAATGTATAAATTATTAATTGTGATAATGTTATCACTTTAGGATTGTTGCATAAAAATAGCCACTTTTCATGAGAATAACTACTGTACATATTTTGGGCATCTTTATTCGTACCCCCTCAAAGTATTGCCTGGTAAATAAACCCTATTTTTCTGGGATATAATTACATAATTAATTGACACTGTTCTAGTTCATCTCACATGAGTTTAGCTGAGTTTATATCTGAAGATTGAGGGGACCAAACTATCGTTTTAAGAAGTGTTCCCAATTTGTTTCTTCTGCAGTTTTCCTTTAGGAGTAAACAACTTTATAATGGGGAGCCTTGTTATGTTAGTTGCCATGTTCATTTGCCAACCAAAGCAATTCATATAAACTAGGAATTACTCAAATTAGTAACAAAATCAATATCGAATGTATACAATAACATCAGTTTGTCAGTATGAACTAAATTTAACATTTATAGAAATAAGTTAGCTAGATTCATAATTATACAGAAAGTTTGAAGTGAAAACGTCGTTAGAAGTAATAGTCTATATGTTCTGATACATAGTATTTTTTGTTGTGATGACAAAGTGTTGAAAAAGTAGATAATGGTTTCATGTTGAGGGGGTTCATAATTTGTAATGCCTGGCGGTGGGTGGCTGGAGGAGTAAAACCCATGTTTATTATGGCAGTTTATTGATGTTATCCTGCAAGGTGAAAAAATAAATGGGATGGTGGCTTTGTTCAGTTTAACATGGTACAGAAAGATCGCTCTTTCATAGCTAGTTGGTTATGCATCAGAATAGTAATAATCTCAGTGGTGGCACTTAATATTAATTTTAAGTAGTTTTAAGGATTTTATTAGGTGCTATTCAGTTCTATAACTAAAAACAAAAATTTGATTTGTGTTTTTATCTATTTATTTTTTCAAGGATTTGTTTCGGTAAGCACTTAGCACATTGCTAGGTTGTTAGTGAATCCAGCCCTCATCCTGCTTTTCCCTGACCATTGAGTACCTTACCTAGAAATGTGCTTAAAGAGCATATGATGAATAGCTGGAATTTGCTGCCTGTTCACTATATGACAACTTGGTTGATGCTGGCTTTCAACCAAATCACTTTGCTTATGTAAATAAGCATATGTTTTATACATGCTTGCACATGCCAGGATTTGTATCACTATCTTTGGCAGCAAATAAACATTAATGCAACTTCAAACAGTACATCTTTATTGATTAAATGAATATTGAATAACATACATTAAAACTATGAGATCCAGTTTTTTTGTTAAAAATTATTAAAGAACCAATAACTTTTGAACTAATTGTAACCAGAATACACTAAAAAAAACAAAAAACAAAATCTTTCATTTAACTGAACTGACTAAAAGCATATAGCAGAATTTTTTAAAAAAATTTGTTAAATTCAATAAGTCTAAACTAGTATTATAAAAACAAACCTGTCAGTAATTTCCTATCACTAGCAATTTAAATCTTTACTTCTATAGATAGCTATATGTGAGCTAAAGCATTTTTGTTACAGTTAATGCAAATGATTACATTTTTATCTTTCTCATCTGTCTAAAATTTTAAATGTTTTAAAAGAATTATGTAATGTTTTGATGGAGTCTTACATTGCGTGTTAATTGCTAGATCATGTTATTGATTTCTGGGTGGTGTAGTAATTGGTGATTAGGCTACTGGATTGCTAAAGTTAAGGGTCTCTGAGTTTGATTTCTACAGGGAATGCTTGGTTTATTATCCTTAGCAGGAGTTCTTTTCACTCTGCTTCATCAGCTGGCTATGTGGGTTTACCCTGGGCATTACAGTTTCCTCCCTCATCTAAAAATGCAGAGCTATAGTAGGGACTTTTGGTAGATTTGTTAGGTTGGTCAAAGTATGAGTACATGAGGTACTTTTGTGCTGGCCATAGTTAGCTCTGTTATGCAGCTGGAGCTTGTGTTCCAGGACTCTACATTAACTGTTTGGCATAATAGAGGATCAGACAACATTGATTTCTCTTAGCTCACCTGGGGGTTAATTCTCATAATTATGCTAAAAATAAGATTGTGTAGAAATTTTATTTTGTACCCTTAACCAGTAAAACGTTTTGGAGATCCATTGTATACTATTATAAATAAATAATGCAATCAGTTTATGCGGGATGGGGAGAGTACTTATGCAAGTAATGTGTTATATATATATACATATTAATCATACAAAGTTCATGAATGAGTTTCACATAACCTGAAGACTGCTGCTTGTGACTAGAAACTAATAGTAGAAAAACTGCTTGTTCATTGAAATACAACCAGTCAAAACGTTTAAGCTGTATGGAATCAAGCAGCTGCTATAAATAGTGAATAGGCTGGGCAATTGTAGTTGTGTGCTGTATTTGTTTTAGTTTGAAATTTTGCTATGTGTAACTCAGCTGGGTTAGTCATCTATACTGGGTGAATAGCAGCTCTTGCACAGAAGTTAGCTTTTTTGTTTCTCTTTTCTTTCTTCTCTCTCTTTTTTCTTGCAAGCTCCCGTTAAGGCCTAAAAGGCCAGTCACCCAATAGAAATTTTTTTAAAATCTGCAAATTTAAGGTGCATCCTATCTAATGGACAAGTGTCTGCACAGTTTTATTCTCTGTAAATTTCTCAAGTGTGCAAAATATTTATCTAGCAAAATGACTCACCTTGTAGAAGTTGTAGACTGATCTCTGCCAAAAAGGATTTGTATAGACCTGTTATAGGTTGGGAAAAAAATTAGTAAAAAAAATTTCTAAAATAGTTAGAAGGCGCTTAAAAATCTAATAGGCAAACATGTGACGTGGGGAGCAGAAGATGTTTAAAATAAAAATCCATGCTGGTGCAAAATTTAATGATGTGTAATTACTGAGTGGTAAAATGGCACAGTATTGTGATACCTGTGACTGACATGCTGGGAGAATAAGACTCTGTAAGTTACTTCACCTGAACAATAGTTTGGTTTGGAGATAGATGAGGCTAATTTCTCTTGCATGCATCTTGTTGGTTTCCATTAGTGAATCCTTATGCTGGTACAAGTTACTTTAGCATTGTTGTAAGATTGGCAGAAACAAGGCTTAAATAAAATAAGTTTGCATAATTACATGCATTTGCTCTAATTCTTGGGTACAGCATATGGTGGTACTCGTTGGGATAAAAATAATTTATCTACCAACTAGGAATATAAACCTTAACACTTTAGTAATGAACTTGTAATTTTAGGCATTCAGAACATGTGAACAGACATTTGGTTTTCAGTATTTCTTCTTCAAACAAGTAATAAGTGATTATTATTAATCAGTCATTTCCAAGAAAACAGATGGGGAAACCTTGGTTATTTTAGAATGAATAAAAAATGTTATTAATTTATGGAGAGTTTGGTGAACAATATGACAAAGTCAGGTTGGCCCAGTGTGAAATTTGAAAAAATTTATATTTATACAGTATTGAAAATAATTATGGAAACAAACAGGATGTACACAAATAACAAATAATTGCAACTGAGATGTATATAGAACATGCACAGTGCATTACTATTTAGTATTTGAGCCCCCTTTTTTATATAGAGCATCGCACTTTGTTTTCATGTTCCCTTACAGGTTATCAATTGTATTTGTTCCAAATATCATGTAGCACTTTCCACAATTCATCCAAGGTTTCGAGTGCCATATAAGCTCTCATAGCTTCAGTGATGTTCATATTAGGACTTTGTGCAAGTAAAGGCATATTGTGTTTGTGTGTTTGTTCCATCAACTTCTTTACATTTCAGATAGATTTTCACCACATTGGTTATATGCTTGGGTTCATTGTCATGTTGCAAGATGTATTCTTGTCCAATGAAATGTCTTTCTGAGGGAATGGCATGATGGATGAACCTGATGTCAAGCAGTATGCCTTTACCCCCATGCTTCACTGTAAATGTTGTAAACTGACTATTATATTGCTCTTCAGTCTACCTTCAAACAAACTGCTGCTGTTTATTGCCAAACAGTTAACACACTGACTTAAAAGATCACTTTCTTTCAGTTTTGGTCATTCTATTGTTTTATTTCAGCCTGGCTGTTTGGTTGCCTGTTCAGCAAAGATTTTTGGACAGCTACACACCCATTGAAACTCTTTGTGCCAATTTATATCTTACTGTTTTGAAGAAACAGTAACACCCACACTTGTAGCTAGGTCATTTGCAAAATCTCTACTGGTTTGTTATCTATCATGTAGAAAACATAAGTACTTAACATTACTTTTGGAGAATTTTAGCTTTCTTCCTTGATTGCTTCTGTTATCAACAGTATTTTTTTGTGTATTCTCTTAGCATCTATCTATTTATCAATTTTTCTATCAAATGTTTTGCAATTTATAGTCAGTTTTACTTTGTTTCCATAATTATTTTGAATACTGTGTATAACTAATTAATAAATAACTTAAATAGGCCTGATCAAAGAGTTTCTTGATTGAATTTATTGAGGTAATATTTTGACAGTAACTATAGACAGGTGTGTCCTTCTGAGTTGTCTCCTTTCACACATCTGCACTTATTCCAGTAGTACTGCAATTTATGGAAGCACTTCTTTGTATTCTTTTTGAATCTAGTAAAAGTCATTTCTGTATTTGCAGTACTGGTGGACACATGATCAAATCTCTTCTCTTTCAAAGCATGCTTCATTTTGGAGAAAAGAAAAAAAAATCGCATGGTGCCATACACAGTGGAAATGGCAGATGTGTAATAACTGGAATGTGATGTTTGACCAAAATATAATGCAGAGAGAGTGAGACATGCTGGTTCATTGTCAAAGTTCAACATCCATCTTTTGGATTTTCACTAGTTTGGCAATTATCTACAGTCTGCTTTTCAAGGGTGTTGCAAAACAGTTATATGCATTTCCTGGTTTATCCACAGCTTGGGATAAATTCATGGAGCACTAACTCTTCATGGCCAGAAATTGCTATCAGCATTGTCTTCATTTTTTTATCTCGTGTGTCATATTTTCTTTGGTCTGGATAGTGATGGTATCTTCCACTGGGAGAATTGGCAATGGGCTTCTAGATTATAAACCTAAACCAAAGTTTTATCATCTGTTAGGACGATCTGAAGAAATTCTGGATTGTTTGCTGCTTGCTCTTTAGGATTCTGCATATATAAGGAAGTGATGCTATTTCTGGTTATCAGTGAGATAGGGTGGAACAGACTTGGCAAAGAAAACATTACATCCCAAAATCCCCTCTAGTAATTGACTGACAAGCCAAGGAAATGTTAACTTCAACAACTCTGAAAATCATCAAGCAAGATTGACTTAATCATGCATATGTAAAATTTGCTGGTTGTTGAGAATGTGGTTCATTTTGGATGGATTCTCTACCAGCTATAAATCAAGAAAACCATTCAGATATGGTAGAATAGGGCTTGCAGTATTTGATGGTTTTTTCCCTAAGTTCCAACAAAATTTGTTGCATACTTGCTGCTCGTGTATGTCTTCTATCTTAAAATGTGCCAGTCATTTGTATATTTGTGCTGCACCAGCTATAATGTGATTGAAATGACAATGCAATCCTGCTTTAGGTGTTGTGCATTCAGATATCACATTATATTTAAGCTGTTGATATTGCATACTAAATTCAATCTTGGAACACTCTCTCTCTCTAAAAAAAACAGACAGAGCAAATTCTTTTTTTGTGCTGGTTTCCCATTACATGTAATATATATTTACTCATCTTTTTCATTATTTATTTTCTCTCCCTCATGGCTTAGTCATTCCGAACTTTCCTAAAATATATATTTTGTCAAAACCCTTGAAGTTTTTCATATTACATAAAAAAACACTTTGTAAAAAAGTAAAATAATTGTATTTGTAGTTAATTTCCTTGTTCCATTCACTTTTAAATATGGCAGACTTCTGAACCTGATAACACCTGATTTCATTCTAATCAAATGTTTTTTTTAATTGTTTAAGTCCTTAAAATTCATAGTGTGAGTCTAATGATTTTTTTTAAAAAAGAAAAAAAAAACAATCTTAGAAATGTTTGTACTAATATTAGTACCTGAAATCATTCTAACTCCTTTTGAATTTTTTGCATTGTGCTTTTCTAGCTGGACTTATTGGTCTTGGATTCTATAGATTCATTTAATAAATTGAAAGATTTTTTAATGCAGTTGACTTTAATACAATAATTGTGTATACATTGTGGATGAAAAAATATCTCATGCTGAATATATGCCACTCATTTTCATCTCTGACAAAAAGATTTTAAGAAGCATATTGCTGTTAATTTTAAAATTTATTTGTGCATCCATTAAGCACACAACACTACTATGTTTCCACTTTTAGATATGACAAAAATTTAAACTATGTACAAAGTAATAGAATGGTTCTAATTGCAGTGCCATGCTCCAATCAATTTTCCCTTTTTCAGTCCCCAAAAATGCTATTAAAAATGCTTATTTTCCTGCATTCATAAATATCTCCAATAAACACCTAAACCCTTCTTTAGGAATATTTTGGCATATGAATATAGTCTATCAAAGAATTTACATTGTAGATATGATGATTCTTGATCATTTCATTTACAGATACTAAATAGGAATCAGTTTTAGCTTGCTTCAAAGTCCTTTTCACCATTGAAGTATCTATATCAGTGCTGACATACATGACTTATTCATATTTTCCTGTTTATTGATGTATCTTCCCTCCTATGTACATCAGCTGTACCCCCATAACGTTTATGGGATTTGCCTTATTGTATTGCTGATCACATGATGCTCTTTCTATTTGTTCAGTCATTTGAAATTATTGTAGCATGGATCATATACCTTGTCTGTAGAAGAGTTAGAATGCCAAAGACAGGAAATTACTTGAATAAGATACCACCAACTATGCAAAACCTAAAACACTTAGAGATTGGATGTAACAAGTTAATGAAAGAAGACCAACCAGTTCAAAATGAAAAAGTGACTACTCAGGGCTGGTTGAGAACTGCAATACTGGTTTTTTAATGTTATTTCACTAATACATCATTAGAAAGTGGCAATTCTGCAAGTGCATTATTATGGGTATTGGAAAGATGAAATAGCTCTTCATTTTGACGAGTGAGACAACTCAGTTTTCTCCCCAAAGTGACGCAATCTGAATCAGAACATCTGGGCATAAAAAAGATGTGATGGTTGTGATTGGCATGATGGGTTGGTGGGTTAAAACTTCTTCCCATTCTGTTGTTTTGAAAGGGAAACAAATTATATGCTTCTTTTTTTTTTTTATTTCTGCATGATTTTTAGAATGAGCATAAATGGTTGGCTAAATGAAGGCATTGTTCTTTACTGGCAGCAAAACATGTAGGGTTGCCGTTCCCAATGAAAACTACTTGATTGGGACTCATTTAGAGCACACAGGATGTTGCAATGATTTCAGGTGATAGCTCTGGTTTAGAACAACTGGTTGATCTATCCTGGAATTAGCCATTCAAGCAAAACATTCAAGAGAAATTGGTCAATTGGATGATAAATGAATCAAAGATTTGTGAAATTTTTTTTCACCTGATGTCATCAGAAAAAATTTCAAGAAGAATGGTATATCCAGCATTCTGAATAACGCAGAAGATAGAATGTGAATTTGCATTTTAATTCAGAAAATGTTTGTTTAGAGTTTCCAAGATTCATGTTACAGGATTTTGTAATGTCAGGTGCATTACGAGAGATGACCAGACATGACCTTGAAGGTGAAGAGCTAGAACATCAGTGCCACAATAAAGTCTACAGTAATATTGAAAAGTGACTCAGTAAAGTTAGATTCAGTAATAAAACTGTAAAACTAAGTGCAGTCAATTTGTGTCTATTTTTCTTTTATTTTCACCAGACAGAGAGAATGATTCCAGAACAATTCATTTTTTTTAGATTTTGTTTGTTTGATTGTTTGTGTTTGTGTGTGTGATTTTTTTAATGTGCCAGTGATAAGGTAACTGAGTAAAATTGTTTCAATAATGTTTAAGTTTCTTTCTTTGTCATTCTTTCATTGCACATCCCTGCTGTTTGTCATGCACATTGCTGGCCACAATTAGAATATATACATGATAATGGGTTGGAACATCTTTTACCCATATAACAGCTATGACAATGTGGCAGAGAATCTACAAGGTATTGGAAAGTGCCTTGAGGGCTATTTCCACACACAGTCATCAATATTGTACACAAGATATGGAGAAAGGTAGGGAGAAGACTTGGTGGCTAATGCATCTTTCAAATTTGTCCCACTGATGCTTAATTGGATTGAGATACAGTGATTGTGCTGGCCATGAGAGATGCCTGAAATCTTTCTCATGTTCCTCAAACCATGGATACAGTGTGGGCATGGTGACTAGGAACATTGTGATCTTGGAAGTAACCATTTCCATCAGTGTACACATGGAGCATTATCAAGTGTATTTGATTGGAAATGATGCTGAGGTAAGCTTTGGTATTCATTCCGTCTTCTAAAGGGACCAAGAGGCTTGAGCTCTGGACAATGTCGCCTACCATTTGTATAAAAAAGGGTGATGTGACTCATCAGATCATATGATTTTTCACCAGTCTTTCTTAGTTTAAGGTTTGTGCTCCTTATACCACATGAGACATCTTTTTCTTGTTGGCAACCATGATCACTGGTTTGCACAATGGTCATGGATTGTTTTGTATTCATTGCCTGTCATTTGGTCTATTGTTTGATGATGGTTGAACTTTACTATCTTGTCTAACTGCATTTCTCTTTCTGTTATCATGTGTTTTTGGCCACAATTCCTGCACAATGTAGGAATTTTCTTTTTGCCATTGTTGATAAACTTGAATGGTCAATGATTTGGAGCAGCTTACCAACAAAGCTGTCTTCTCCTTTATGGCACATGCTTAACATGCACTCACTAACATGGTTCTTTCAGATGCTGTAATGTCTTAGTCTAACAGATATGGAGAAAGGCGATCTGCAAATTTGCTTGTCCAAGTTGCATGTAGTGTGATCAACCTAATTTAAATTTCTAATTCTGGTCAGGCCCAAATCTGGGAAGGATACATAAGTTCTAATAAAGTGGTGTACCATGTATGTTCAGTGTAACAGCTTGTATCATTATTTAGAGATATTTTCATATAGATTAGTTTCTACAAAGTGATTCATTGGTTGTTGGAAACTGTAAAAGTATTTGGGTTTTTTTTTTTTTTTGGTTTTTCTGCAGATTTTTACTTTTTTTGGTCTTAATAATAATTACTCACTCCAAACTTTTGAATTTTGATGATTTCCATTAAACACCTGGACAACAACTAGAACCAATACCGTATTTGGCATTGGTCCAACTATACACAACAAAACTAACTGGTGTTTTACCTTAGACCATTTCTATTCATGTGTTGCTGCAGGGAATTGTGGAATACTTCAGATTACTGTTGGTTTATTTCTAAAAAATTGTGTCTATTTCTTATGGATAAGGGGGGATTATTTTTGTGCCTCATTATTTTAGTTAATAAAAAAAGAAATTATTTGGTTATTTTCCCAGTTATATGTATAACAAAAACTTTGTAACTATCTTAAAATATTGCTTTCTTGTTCAGTCATGATTCTCAATATTATTAAACCAAATGTTAACAATCCCCCCCTTTTTACTTGATATCTTCAAAGGGTTTGTCTTTTAATAAAGAAAAAAATTAAAGTTCTTTGCATTTTATTTAAAGCTTCAAATATAATAATAATTAGATTGTTTTTATTTTCCTAATTTTTACTATGATTTAAATTGTTTGAAATCAATTTCTGGTAGACATAAGAACAGATGTATAGCAATACTATATTTTAAAAGTGTTTGAAAAAGAAGCTTATGTTTTTTTTTTGCTTAAATGAAAGCAAACTGCTTTCTTGAATAGGTTTTCTTCATATTACAGTGAGACAAGATATCTACTTAATGTTTTGTTTTTTCCCCTGTGTGTGTGTGTGTGTGTTTTAGTGACTCAAGATTTGACAAATTTATATGAATTATGCTTTGGCTACATAAAGAGAATCAAGTTTTTCTTGTAATAAGCTCAGTTTTTTTGTTTTTTTAAAAACTTTACTTGGTTTTCATTTATTTAGCCAGAAAACTTGCTGCTAGCTAGCAAGGCCAAGGGAGCTGCTGTGAAGTTGGCAGATTTTGGTCTAGCCATTGAAGCTCAAGGTGACCAGCAAGCATGGTTTGGTAAGTGGTAGTTTCATTGTTTGATGATCACTTGGTGAAGATGGTTACTCTGTCATTTCTATAAATGTGGAAACAACAATAATTCTCATCATTTGACAGTGGACTTTCTTTTTGAACTTGTTCCCTTTATAGCCTTATAACAAGCACTAAGTTTATGTAACTCTAATCACCTCTGATCAGCTAATGATATCTGTACAGATGATGATAATCAAGATGTTGACCTGTTTAAAATATTCGTACATTTCAACCCATTAACAGGAATTCTTTTACTTGTAATTTAATTCATTTAGTGTCTTTTGCACTTAAAGTTTAGTGACTTGATGTTTGAGGGACTCATCTGTATTACTGTTCTTTGTCTTTATCCAGATCTTCACTGTTCCTTGTTCAATTAACATTTTAAAAAGCAAATTTTAGGATAATAAAGCTATAAATGCAAAAAAAGTGTGTTTTTGTTTAAGCAACAATATTTGAAATTTACTTTGTGACTATGTGCATGTATGGGGTTTTCAAAATTTTTGTTTTTTATCTTCTTACATTTTTTTTTTTTTAATGTTGGCACACAGGCCCCACCCTCTCTTTTTTCATTTTTATAATCCAAACAGAGTAGAACAACATGCAGAATTTAGCTATATCCTTTATTTCTCTACTCAGTAATAATCTGGTCATAGGTAATCTTAGAATTGTTTTTTTTTTTTTTTTTTTTAACTATATGCTTTTCAATCTTAAGGACTGACTTCCAGATTTCCATTGTCAGAACTGAATAAGCTGAAACTGTTGGCTAGCAATTCAATTAACTATGTATGGTAATTTTGGCTGTAGTTTAAACCTGCAACTTCATCTCAGTAAAGTTCATTCTACCAGATTGGATGCTGTAAAGTTATTAGTTTTTTTGAAATGCCCCATATTGTATATAGCACTATATAGAAGTACCATAGATAAATTAAAAACTGGCTAAAACTCAGTATTGGTTACTGTTAACTGATTGGTTTAAACTAATTGAGGACTAAGAAAACGTTTTATAAAAGGGTGGGTGGTTCTAATATTAAATGTAACACCATGTATTTGTGGAAATAAGTTGCCATCAGGAACTTTGTCTAGCTACACCAGTTGTATGTAATACCATTTCACTCTTGCTGTTACATGAAAGAGCATGAAGTGTTATATTGAGATATGCAGCATATTTATGTCACTGATTTTGAGATGGACTGTTAGCAACTAAAGATTTTTAAGGTGAACATGCAGCTTTGTTCATTACCATTGCATATTATGCTGTGGTAGATTAGACAGTTTGTCTGAATTACTGTGGTAAAGAATTTAGTTGGTATGTGTCATAATTTCTTTTACCATCCATGGATGGACAAAATTAAATCTGGAAACTGTTTTGATTGTTTTTACAGTTGTGTTGTAAACACTGCTGTTTGCTTCGTTATTATTACATTAATCTTGCTTAGAACTAAGATGATGATTATATTTATAATAGGTATTAAATGGGTTCAGCAGCACAGTGTTGTAACCTATGAAGACATCCCTATTTTTGTTTGTTTTTTTTTTCTCTTTGAAGGGAATTCATCTCTGTTTTTTTACAGTATGTAGTGTTTAGAGAAAAGATGGGAACAGTAGTACTTCATTATTTTAGCCAATTACTATTTCCATCAAAGGAGCACATTTAAAGCTATGCACCAGATTGTGTCCTTAGTAAACTGTTTGCATGCCTGTGCATTTGGTCAGTAATTCTATGGTATTGAATCACATAAAACAACTCATAGCTTGTGTTTGTTTGCTTCTTACATAACTCTGTGCTTAAATGAGTAAAAATGTGATATATATATATATTAGTGATTAATATGACTTTTAAATGTGTAGTTTAAAAGTTTCAGATATGGAATTTTTTGTTTATGCATGATTACAGTTCTGTGCTTTTACAGTTTACTTAAGTTACTGGTGATTAATGACAAGTTAGGTCAGTTGCAGTAAATCTTAAGAGGATAAACGACACCTGGCTGGCTTGTTGACTAACTAACCATAGATGAACCACATTTCTGTAGTTATAGGAAAATATTAGCTGTGTTCATTACTAATGAAAAAAATTCTTTAGCTGTAATTAATTTTTGCTATTTATTTATTTGATGGGGAAAATGTTTAACAAAAATAAATAAATTAAGCTGGATAGTTTTAAAAAGGAAAATGTTGAAAAATCTCTTGAGTATTCAAAAGCTTATGAGTGATTTACTTTAAGATAATATGTAAGTCAGTATTGTAGGTATTGGACCTAAATTTGTTTATCTATTTTTAAAAATTTCTCTAGATTATGATTCTGTCTGTTGTTTATTTTTCTTTTTTATTTTTTGGTCTCGCTTTTCTTAAACAAAAAGTCCTGCTGTACAAGTTATCAAAAATGCCTAAAATGGTTTGGTGATTTTTAAATACGCATCTAGAAATTTTTATTTGAGGAAGTACCTACAATATTCTTTAGTTAAAGTGAAAAAAAGAGTTATTAATAATGACAACTTGTTATTTAAAAGATTAATATTATATTGACAGCTTCACAAAGTAATTCCTTTATATTTTCTTAGTGAAACAAACTGTATATATTATTTATTTATTTCAGGTTTTGCAGGCACACCTGGATACCTTTCACCAGAAGTATTAAGGAAAGACCCCTATGGCAAACCTGTAGATATTTGGGCTTGCGGTAAGTTATTCGTATACTGCTATTACGTAATTACTATTTCTGAGTAAAAATAAATGAATTTTAAAACTATTTGTTCATATTTAACACATCTACACTTCCTACTGTGTTAGGTTTAAAAAAAAACCTTTTAAATAACTATAGCATTTTAAGAAAAGGAAAATACTGTATTGTATTAACTGGTGTCCAGGAATTTACCAGTACTCATCAAAATTTGAAATTTGGGGGTGGGCAATTATTGGAAATATTTATGAATGCTGACAAATGGACATTTTTTCATAGCTTTTGAGCTAAAATGAAAATGGTGTTTATTGGAGCATGGTTTATAATTAGAACCAATATATTAATTTTATGAAAAGGTTAGCAGCAGCTATTTACATAGCAACTCCAATTTATGGGAGATAATATTTCTATTGCAATATGAATTATTTCCCTTGGAAATGGCAAGCAGTTAAAGACAGCATTGAAAGTGATTTTAATTTTTATTTTTTAAACTATTTCATTTTATTTTTGATATAATTTACACTTTTTTTATGCTGAGCTTTTTCAAATAAATGGATGAAAATAAGATACATTGACTTGCAAAAGTGAGAGGGGGGAATTTTTTTTTTATGTTTTATTTTTCTTCTAAGGCATATCAATCAAAATTATTTTACAAAAATAGTGCATTACTACATAACAAAGAATAAGCTTGTTCCATGACCTTTTGTTTTCAAATAAAATTGTAAAGTTTAATATGCTTTTTTTAAAAATAAACTTGTATTTATTTTGGGAACAATTTGAAAGCTCATATTTTGGTCTATAAGGGGAATTATTAAAAATGCCATGTTTTAAAATAATTGTTTAAAATTTCTTTTTGTAAAATAACATTTGTGACTTTATATAAAGAAAAGTAATAAAAAATCCAGTAATGCACTCTAATTTGATTGAATAATAGATTTTGTGGTGCATCTATGGTAAACATTTCTTGTTGTAGAAGTGGTTTGGATTTAAATTGTGATGGGCCATTATTATGATTTATTTCTGCTCTTTATCTGAGTCCAACAAAATTTTGGCATCTTTTTATGGAAAACTGGATAAAAACAGTGCTCTTATGCATCTCTCTCTCTCGTGTGTGTGTGTGTGTGTGAAGATTTGGTTGGAAATCAATTCAATTTTTGTATTTAGGGTTTATAGTGAAAATATTTGTAAAAAGTTTAGAATGTTTTTAACAAATTCTTGCAAAAGTTCAACTTTTTCTAACTGCCTTTCAGTTTGTTATTAATGCTATAGAATCATTTTCCCATGCTAGTTGTTAGAAATTTTGTTTGCATTAATGTTATTTTTAAACAATTTTTTCACAATACTTTGATTAAAAAATTGTAGAATTTTAAAGTAGTGAGTTATAGCCCCAAGCTCAATTTCTTGATAGTAAGAGTTCAGGTCTTTTTTGTTTTCTACCCCACATTCTTAAACTCCTCTGTTGTTTGGGTAATAAAGTTTATAGTCTTGATTTAGTATGGAAAGGATGATTAATAATAATAAAAGAATGCAGTATTTATCTGCTCTGTTTCAGTATTTAAAAACAATTTAACATTATTATGTTTAAAGATCATATTTAAAGTTTCTTCTTTTTAAATCATTATAATGCCATTGTTCTTCAAAGTACTTACAGTATCTGAATTTCTTTTGAGGATTTTTGTTATGCATATTAAATATGAGGATTTTATTGCCATTAATTTGACAAGATAAATAATAATTGCAAATTATGTGCATCTTTGTACTGTAATGTATATAGTGTTCAAGCATATTATATTGCTACTCATATTTTTAGAAAAAGTGCAACAAAATAAAAGTTCAACTTGTTTATCTAAATTTTAAAATTTATTTTTGCTATTTATGGAGGAGATATTGAACAAAATTTTGAACATCATTTCAGTTATCTTTTTTAATTTTGTAACTCTTCCCTGCATATTATAATTACATATACAACTAGTCAAAATAAATAAACAGAAATCTGTAGTTTTATAGCAGATTTCTATTTTTTATTTTGAAAATTATGAAAAAGTGATATAATAAATTTTAATTTATAACACATGCAAGGAAAAAGGGAGAATAGTTACACGCATACACAAAATACCAATAGTGATAGCAAGATAGTTATTTTATACACATTTTTCTCCATTTAGTACAATCTAATCCAAGCAGTTCATAGAATAAATTCAACTGTATAAATATGAAATTGAAAAAAAAACTAGAATCTGTGGGTTATTATTATTTAAGAACATTTATTACTACCTTTACTATTGGCTACTGCAAGGGTCAGCAACCTTTTAAAACCAAAGAGCCAAGCTACATCAAAATTCAGAGCAAGTGGTCAACAAAGGGCCAGTATAAGAATGATCATCTTATGACTAAAAATATACAGTTAATATTATTGATAATTGACATTACAATTAATAACAGAATAAATAAAACATTGTACTAACTGTTTTTATTTAATGTGTCCTCTGCTGCTGCATCTTTTTCGCTCATTTCTTTGAAGTTTGTCATAATCATTCAAATTTAGCTTCGTGCATGCATTCAGGCTTTCTTCTGTCAATTTTGAGCACACATTTCCTTTGATGTGAGTCAAATGGGAGAAAGCCTGCTCACACATAAGTAGAGCCAAACATTGACAATAAGGCAGAGCTGACGTTCTTCATGGTGTTGTATGTAACCAGAAGTTCTAACCAAGTTTGAAGAATGAGTTTATCTTGCCAGTTCTGCAGGTTGTTGAGCAAGACATTCTAAATCAGAATTCAGCATGTTGAATTTTTTTCACTCAGATATCCGATTCCTTTAAATTTGCTATTTCCTTTTCCAAGTCACTTAATGAGATGCCTGGAATGATTGTCAACTCCATTTCTTCAGCAGACATGTTCTGTGGCTAATTCATAAACTTAAACAGAGCACTGTTTGCAAAAGTCAACAGAATGAGATTTAAACACATCAGTAGCCCAGATACAAACTTGGAAGCTGCTGCAAATCAATGCTATCATTTGGATTCTCTTTCTGATACAAATCATGAAACATTTGTAATCTTTCAAAATGTTTCAATTTGCCTGTCATGATATCTTTGATGAAAATAATCAATTTTGACTCAACCCCAAACACTGCCTGCTGCAAAGTCAGGACTATTTCCTCACCCTTGTAACTTAAGGTTCAACTTGTTCAGATGGCCTGTAATGTTGACAAGATAGTGACTGGTTGCTCAAATTTTACTATCTGAAATCTTGCTATGTTTAATGCTCTTCATATCTGAAAATAACTTAATTTCATTAATAAAGGTGACAAAATGTGACAAAACTTTGCCACAATAACCAGAAAACATTGTTTCAGAATCTACTTTTTTAACCAGTGACTGAAATTGATGGTTATTAAGGATTTTTGCACAAATCCTGTTGTCATTGCAAACGACTAGTCCCATTACATCTCCGAGTTTGGCTACAGAAGAATGTGCACAAAGTGCTTCTTGATGCACAGTGCAATGAAAGTTTGGTTCAGCTGTTCTGATAAAAGAGTAAGGAATGCTTTGTATTTGCTGACCATGCTAGGTGCACAGTCTGTACACACAGACACAAGACTATCCAACAGTATTCCTTTCTTGTTTCCAAAGTTCATCACATGACCAATTTGTAACATGCGTCTCTTCATGTAATTGCATCAGTGAAATGCTTTCCCTCAAATAATACTGTGAGAACCCTAAAAATTTTTGGTATTTAAACTCCCACATTTTTTGACCATGCAAGCAGGCTATTTTGTCCAATTTTTTTCACAGCAAATGCTACGTTTTTTAATGAAATGCCATTCTAAATTTGATTTTTTTTTTTGTTTGAGGACAATCTCTCATTACAAATAAGACAATGTGATGATCCAACCCTATTTATAAAGTGCTTGGTTCTTGTCATCTATTTCTCTCTTTCTTCACCGTTTTTATCATTGAGGTCATAAGTTTCACCATCACAAGATTCCTCAGCCAGTCAAATTAAAAGAAGAGTATGATGCATTTTAACAACAATTATTAGGAAAAGGTAAAACTGAACACAAGGAACAACAGAAAAATGCAAGCTTGAATAGCACAGCTAATAAACACATACTGTAATATGGTGGAGTGGAGAAAAAAAAAGGAAATTGTTGACAATTTTTTTTTTTTTTTTCCTGAATATCAACAATGAACAAAACCAAATTTGATTGAATATTATCTGTATCCCTGGGAATATGGTGAGGCAGAGTAATTTAGACATTATTATTGTATTAGATCTGCCTAGTGTTCGTAATTATCAAATAGTCCAAAATTTTTATCACATTTAATTAGGCACAGATTGACTTCAACAAAGCCAAAGGCACAGAAACTAAGTTCTCTTCCTTTAATTATTCCATTATTCCTAGCTTAATATATGTGATTAAAATACATTATAGTCAAGAGAAGATGCCATAGCACCCAGTGAATTGAGAAGGAAGGTGTTTTATGAAAAGTAAATGTTAAAATAGACCAAAAGAGATCATTTTGATACAAATAATTAGATGTTTTTTAAAATTTAAATAGTTTTTTCATTTTAATTTAAAAAGCTGCATGTATTTTAAAAATGATGAAAGAACCATATTTTGTTCCTTACTGAGCCATATATTGCTTGCCATATTGCTTGCCAACCCTTATACTATACTATACTGTTCTACTGCAAAAGGTTTCCAATAAATAAGTGTAACACATGGAAATTTGTAATTGTACATTTTTAGTTTTTAGTTTTTTAAACTAATATCAACAAATTGAATTTATGCATTGAGAGACAACTAATAAAATGTATATAACCAATAAATAAATGAAGTCAATTGCAAGAGTACAAGTATTTAGAAAAAAAAATTAAATAAATTTAGTACACAGTTTTGCTTGTTCAATCAGTATATATTCAGCAGGACTTTGACTTACTAACAATATCAGATCCCCTCCCCCATTGTTACCACTTTGGCTCTTAACTGATATGGAACAGAAATTATGGGTAATATTGACTACAGGTTTCTCAAAATAAAATTCATATCAATATATATTAGGTTGTTACAAAAGTTTTGTTGTTGTTTTTTTTATTGCAACAATGAGACTTCATATTGTTGCTGAACATGAAGTTTATTAATCAAAGTAAGTTCCATTACAATCAATACATCAATACACTTCTGCCAATGAGCTACAAGCTCATTTATACCATTTTGAAAAAAATCTGGATTTCTGGAGTTAATAAACTTTTGGAAGGCAAGTTCAGTTGCTGCTTGGTTGGAGAAGGATTTCATATGGAGGGAGCTGTTGAGGTGTTTGAAAAGGTGGTAGTCTGGTGAATTGGCTGGGTGAGGTAGAACTTCGTACTCCAATGTGTTCAGTTTCTGAAAAGTGAGGACGAGACCATTGTCATGGAGCAGGATTGGGCCTCTTTGATTCACCAATGCCAGCTGTCATTGGGAGAATTTCTGATGAACAATGTTTAATTCACAACAGTACATCTCAGCTGTGATGGTTTCGCCAAGTTGCAAGAAGTTATAGTGGATGACACCAGTTGCAGTCCACCAGATTTTGTTGTTGTTTATTCTTGAGTTACCCACTTGTCAAGTCTTCTCACTTTGCCAATTGCGTCACGATGCTGGGAAACAGTTGCAGTGTTTACACCAAGCTCTCCAGCAATTTCTTGCATTTTTTTTTTTCATGGATCGGCTTCATTTGAGGCTTTCAGACAGTCATCATCACAGCTGGAAGGACATCTGCTACGTTCCTTATCTTTGAGGTTAACATCTGCTCAAAACTTTGCAAACCATCGTTGTACTGTGCACTCATTTGCCGTGTCTTTGCCCCATGCTTGCTTAATGTTATGAGTTGCCTCGCTCGCTTTGTAGCCAGGTTTGAACTTGTGAAGCAAAATGGCACGAAAAACCTTCTATCCATGCTTTAATCAGAACCCTGAGACAAATATCTATTTTATAATTTTTAAAAAGGTAGGTTTTGCATAATGTATGCCAAAACAAATGCTACAAAACACACAACTTATCTGCATACACCCTCACTAGCCTGCAAAAAATTAACCCCCAAATTAACATAATATAAAAACCAACAAAACTTTTGTAACAACCAAATACAAGCATTTTACTCAAAAATTCACTGTAATCTATTTTTTGAGAACTTAAATTGTGAGCTAGAGCTGAGCATAGGCTAGATATGAACATAAATAAAAAAAATTTATTTTTGATTATTTGGCAAATAGAAAATTTTTTGAAAACTTGCATTTGAAAAAAAAACAAAAAATAAACTTTATGATGGGTTAAGAAGATTAACTTAATGTTTTGTTTTTTTTTTCAACTAAGGATTCCAAAGTACATTTTGACTCTCATTTATTCTTTTCCTAAAATTTTCAACTGTTGAGCTGAGAAAAGTGATAGAGAAATTTTTTTTACCAGTATCTTTTCTTACACACAAAAATACACAAGAACACACACTTTAGTAAATCAATGTAGCTCTCATATGAATAAATACTACTATTTGATGAATGTAAACCATTTTATTAATACATACAGATCATCATCATCTTTTATATTTTTATTGCCTTTCTCTGCTAAGGCCTTGCTTCTGATGGAATTGCTCTGCTTTTATAATAAGTTGTTACCTGGCCAAAGTTGACACACAGTCTTTGTAGTTTGGTGTTTGTTTTTTTAAATTATTTTTGTTTTATTTCTGCTTAAATTTCTAAAACAAATTTCTCTTTACCTAATCTTTTAATCTTATTAAACCTAATTATTTTTAAACTCTACTTATAATACTTTACTAGTACACTTACAGTGTCAACTTTTGTAAAAAAAAATTTTAAATGCAAACACTTTTAGGTATTCAGGGATTAATGAACTAACATTTGTGATAATTTTAATACTCTTGCCATCTGCTTTAACCAAATGTAAATATATTTGTTGTTTTGTTTGTGATATCATCCTTTCTGGAAGTATATTTTAAACTTTTTTATTTCTAGGTGTAATCTTGTATATTCTATTAGTTGGCTATCCTCCTTTCTGGGATGAAGATCAACATAGGTTATATGCACAGATCAAGGCTGGTGCATATGATGTGAGTAGTTATTTTACTTTGTTTATCATTTTCACATGATTTTGGTAGCTTTGTTATTATTTCATTTTAGTTGATTCTGGATGCACCAACAAAAAATTAATACTTGATTACTCTTTAAAAGACTGAATGGAAAATATGCATGATTTTGGAATATTTTTTTTAATTTCCATTTCAGCAGTAAATAATTTATATTTCAATAATTGATTTTGTTTAGGTTTTATATAAAGGGGCAGGAAGTTTTATAACAAAGCTCTCTTTAGGGATTTTTTATCTACATCAGTTTTGAAAACTTTGTTTTTGTTTTAATGATTTTACAGAAGAAAAAAATTCACATATTTACATTGCCTGCTAAAAAGTATTTTCATGTATATAGTGTGTTACTGCAATTTATGAAATTTTAAAGATTTTCTCTTGTCTTATAGAGAATGGATGATGCTGTGAGGGTTCAAAGTTAACCTGCACTTTTTGTTCTAGTGGAAGTAGAAACTCACCCTATTTTTCAAAGTATTCTCATGTTACATATATGCATTTGTGCCATCAATGAGGTAACACCTTACTACAAGAAACAGAAATCTTTAGGATGAGTATGCAGCCATTTCAGATCTTCACCACTTTGAAGCTTGACGATACACAGATCCTCCTTGAGTGGTTTGAAGAGATGGAAACCATAAAGGAGCCACTTCGCATCCCAACTCTGCAAAGGTTGCATTTATCACATTGGCTATGAGTGCAAGCTTTATCATGCAATATCGTGGCATTCTTTGACAAGGCATCCCAACTCTGCAAAGGTTGCATTTATCACATTGGCTATGAGTGCAAGCTTTATCATGCAATATCGTGGCATTCTTTGACAAGGCATCCCAACTCTGCAAAGGTTGCATTTATCACATTGGCTATGAGTGCAAGCTTTATCATGCAATATCGTGGCATTCTTTGACAAGAAAGCTGTCCATTATTTGTATATTGTGTGTCGAACAGATTAAGTAATACACTGCATTAATGGTTTTATTCTAGACAAGAAAATCAACATGAATTGCACTTTAAATGTCCCAAAACACTTTCCATGATCTTTCTGTCACATTGTGGTTGGGAATCAAAATATTCCAGAGTGAAGTGATGGATTCACATCCCATCACATCAAAATCATGAAGTTGTCACTTTGTCTCTGGTAATGTTGCAAATGGCTACACAAACCGTCTTCTGATCAAAGTCTGGTTCTTTATCAAATTTCAGATGATAATGAATGTATTTTTCCATGCTTTAATTACTGACACAGTTCTGCTGTAATATAATCTGCATTAATGTGGCAATTGTCCAAAATCAACTGTTCCACATGGGTAATACTTTTTAGAGTCATAGTAATCAGTTCCATACAAGAATATTTATCATCCATTCCAAACACACTTCTGCATGAGAAATGCTTACAACTGAACTGTAAGCTAATCTCTTTAAATTTCAGCTGGTTTGACATTTTTCTTCACCAGAGACTTCATTGCACAACACTATTCCACAGCATATAGTATACTTTGTCTCCATCTTGAAAATACTCAGAATACTTTGTGTAGCTTTGAACTTCACTCAGGATTTACTAGATGTTTCCACTACAATTCCACAAACTTTCAATAATTTGTTGTTATTTTATGATTACCTAGAACAAACTGCAGTTAATCTCGAATACCACTTTTATTGTCTTTTATATTTTAAAAAAAGTTCTAATGAGGTCACTGTAACCTATATATATATAATCTTAGTAGGGATAAACAAAATATAATGACATTTCATACCTAATACCATACATAATTTGCAGGTTGATTTTTTCCTAAAGCATCAGTATCTTTATATTAATATGAACATATCTGAACTGAATATTCTAGGTTTGAGCAAAATAAAACTAACTATTTTACACTTTGTTCTTATTATTCTGTGTAGCTTGTCTTATAACCTTTGCACCCTATATTGCACTTTGATATGTTTTAGTGTTTACTGACCAATTATAGAGACATATCTCCATTCTTTCAGATTTATTAAGAAGACTAGCTTTTTAAAATGTTAATTTCTTGATTACTACTACCTAGCTGAAAGCATTTGATATGAGAATGTTAAAATATGTTTACCACACACCAGCTCGTTTTCTTAGATTTTTAAAATTATTTTTCAATTTAAGCTATACAGTTGTCCCCCGGTATTCGCGGGTGCTCCAGGAATGTAACCCCCGCAAAGAGTGAAAAACCGCGAATATTGGACGTGGTCCATAAAAATGCCTATAAATGCTTATAAACGTCAAAATATAACGTAAAATATAATAAAAAAATATAAGTAAATATATAATAATAATTTAATAAAAAATGCAACACTCAGAGAAACACCTGAGATAGCTACATGCGGTAAACTTGGATGATACGGGGATGCTGGGCTGCATCTATCTGAGACAGCGCCTCATGGGCAGCAGCCAATCAGCAGCAAGGAGAAATGAATAACGCCCTCGGATTGGCTACTTTCAAACCTCCAGCCAATTGCGTTTATTTTATATTGATATTTTGCTGAATTTACGTTAGTATTTATATTACAAAATTAGTAAATTATATTGTTATTAATAATTTAGCGTTAAAAAGTGTGAAAAAAAATATATTGCCACAAAAAAAGCCATAAAAAATCGCAGAAGATATTTGCGATTCCATGAATATGCGGGGGTTTCCACGAACAATTATTAGCTAGGTTCTAAGGAAAATTCCGCGAATAACCTGGGCCGTGAATGCCGAACCGCGATTATGCGGGGGTCGACTGTATTAGGATATTTAACTAGTAATTATTAAAAATTGCCTGTTCCAATATTTTCGTATCAGTTAGGTTGAACTCAGATAAGTAACAAAATTATAAATAATTAACATTATGAGATAAAACAATAATAGGCATTATCATTTATGTTCTTATTTATTGCTTTATTATAAAATTCTTTAATTTGTTTGAAAGATTTCTTTTTTTAATGTTAGGATCATTTTAGTCTACAGTTAACTTGGTGTGAATATAGATTTGAGAAAATTACTTTTGCAGACAATGTATATTCTGAAACCATAATGTTTACAGGACATTGTGTTTGGCCAGTATAAACTTTTGCTTAAACTCCTGGAATAGATTTGTTATCCATAAGGTCTTAGATATCTATCAAGTGAAGAAAATACAAATTTTATGCTTATTGTTTAACAAGTTACAGATACTTTTTAAAATGTTTTTGTTAACATTTGTCAGATAATGTATTAAATCAATTGACAGTATTTAAAATAGAAAAGAAAGTGTAATTTTTTTAAGTTAAAAAAAATTAAAATTGTAAGTACTTTAAAAAGTAGAAAGACAGGATAGCAATGATTTGTTTTAATTTTTTTGTATGCAAAAAATAATAATTACTGTGCTGTTGTAGATTTGACAGATTATGAAATGCATGGATTATATTCTTTTATTATTACTTTGGCAATAACCACAATTTGTATTTTTTTACTTTCACTTTTAAAGCAAAATTAGAAAAATGAGTTGTCATAACCAATATGAATTCAACCCAGCACTATCACAGCTAACACACAATTATTTGTGGTATTTTTGACGAGAGAACTATGGAAAAAGCTTTGCTGATACATGTTTGAAAAGTGTTGAGTTTAAATTTACTGAAATCCCATTAATGATATAGGTAAGTTATTGTAATAAAAATTTAAAAAAAAAACTTTTAGTTAATGATATAGATACTGACTCAGAGGAGTTAAAAGTTTTTAATGAAAATATTTTAGGAAGAATATTTAAAATTTACTTGTTTTATTTTTTCTTTAATCAGATTACAATTTAAATTGAGAGATTTGCCTGATTGTATGCTTTTTCTTTTTCTTTTTTTTTTAAGTATCCTTCTCCAGAATGGGACACAGTCACTCCAGAGGCAAAAAACCTGATCAACAGCATGCTAACAGTGCACCCTTCTAGAAGGATTACAGCTTCAGAGGCCCTCAAACATCCCTGGATCTGTGTATGCACTTATTCTAGTACAGGGATCAAAATGATACTAACTGCTCAAGGATACTGCTAATTATATTTAAAAGTACTGAGAAGGCAGTAGTCAACATAAGGAACAAATAAACAAATTAAAAAAAGACATTCAAACCTAGGATATTTCAAACATTACCTATGTTCCTTTTCAACTGAAAAAAAGCAAACTTTAGTATAACAATAACAAAACAAAAAGTGTTGCAACACGCTATAGAAATACCAATTAATATAGTAAACTGAGGAAAAGTTATGCAGATAATTAGAAGAGCAGACGAAGAAAAATAAAGGAGCTAAAGAAATTTTGTCATTAACAACAGGTTCAAAACATTTGATATATAGAGATTCTATGACTTATAACAAAATCAGTAGATCTGGCCAGAATTTTTATGCCAATCAATGAAAATTTGTGACCAAGATTGGTTCCAAATGGTTTAAAAGAGCACAACTATTTCTTCCTGTTATGCATTAGATAGTCTTGCTGATGTATATGGCCTCACAGGGCTGACATTGAATGGAATAGACAACATCAGGTATTGAAATTATGTCTTTAAAAGGAAATAAAGACCAAATTATATTCACAATTAGTGAAAATTTGTAAAATCAAAAGTAGGAAAAAATGTTAATGCTTTATCAGCTATCTTTTTAGTTGTATTATATAGAAACCAGGATAAGTGGTGATCAGATAAACCATTTTAGGTACACCTTGTACAGAAATTTTAGGTCTGCAGTTTTTATAGAACTTGGATACAGGACTAAATTAAAAATGGAAAATCCATTCTTGTCTTAACATTTTAGTAATAAATTCAACCTCAGAGTGAAAATATGTGAGGAGTGGATCTTGTAGGCTATAAATATAAACACATTCAAAATTGATTTTACAGAGCAATAAAAGTGCTTCTCTTCACAGTTAACACAATAGTTGTAATTTTTCTAAAAATGGAAATATTCACACTATGCCATATGAAAGTAGCATTGGGAAAAGTAAAGTTGACCATCCTCTAAGTTTAAAGTAAAGGTTAAATTAGGATGTTGTGAATTTAATTAGTCTCCACATATCTACAATAGAGATAAAGGGGCTGGTTAAAATTAAATTTCTCAATAGAAGAAAGAAAAATGCTGGCTAAAATGGGACTCAAAGGAGAATCATTGGCAACCCTATCTAGTTGGATATACAACTTGCTATTGAATAAAAAACAAACTGGTATTTTTTGCTCTTTAATCAATTTTTTAAATTTCAAAATGAAATGATGTGCAACTTTGATGTTAAATCTTTTACCATGGTTTTATTGCAGTGTACTACAAATTTATGTATTGAAAAATTTACCACATTGTTTACCAAGGTGGTATTACATAAATTACTCTAGCTTACATATTAAACATAAAATTCATGAGCATATTTTTCCTGAGAGAATTTATTAAGTTAAGCATTTTAAAATTATTTAAAAAAAACAATGTATAAATATGCACAAAGTAGTATGTGTGGCAGAAGTAAAATGTTAAACAAATAATAAAACAGATGTTCTATTTCAACTTCAACAAACAAATGTAAATAGTGATTTTATATTGGTATTATTGGGAAAATACATATTGTAGAAAGTGTTAAAACAAGGGTACAAACAAATAGTTACTTGCCTCTATAATATGGGAAAATGTTTTTGCAACTATTTTATTGAGTTTTTTAAAATTAGAACTGCATTTTAAGGAAAGATATTAAAAAAAAATCTTATTAGATGATGACTGACTTCATTTATTTGTTTCAGCAACGAGAACGTGTAGCATCTGTTGTTCATAGACAGGAGACTGTAGACTGCCTGAAGAAGTTCAATGCCAGAAGAAAGCTTAAGGTAAGAGTAAGAACATAATATGATAATTACTATTATTTTCATTTTATTGACTCTCTTTTATACATGCTAATTCAATCAACAGTTGTCTTGTTTTTTTTGTAACTATATTTTGAAATTTCAAAGTATTTTTAGACAATGAATTTAAGCAAAACAAATGTTACAGTTATGAAAGGAAACAAAACCAATTTTATTATATTCACTAAGTTTGTTTTGTTTTTTTTTGCCAAAAATTTTTATTGTTTTTTTATTGTGTGTTGAAATTCCTGAAGTCTCTCGTATATCGTTTCTATCTACTTTTGGTTATTATACCACGTAACACACATCTGCCCTATATAAAATAATATAAAAGCATGTAATATTAATTTAATATTTGTGCCATAGACATACAAAATATTCATTCAGCTTTACGATACCAAATCTGATTTTTAGAGGTTTAATGTTATTTGAAATAAAGACCCTTCCTCCACTTAAATGAATGCTAGGCTTTGTTCCTGAAAATGTAGAAATATGGAATGCTGATGAAAATTTAAAAATTTTGCTGAAAGTAGGTTCACTGCTTTCTTCCAGGTGGTTAGAACTTCATTATTTAGTTGTTGAAGAACTATGGTGTTTTCATACAGTATCTCCTGTTGCTCACTCTCTGGCTTGTGGTGGTGATTTTATGTTTCATTGATCGTGGTGATACATGAGAGAGAAGAGATTTATTCTAATCAATAAGTTGAAACAAATGCAAAGACATTTTGCTTTAGGGACTCCTGTTATTATTTTCAGAACCAAGTAGGGGGCCACATTATTTGAAATCCAACTTTTGGATTATTAAGTGGGCAGGCATTTCTTTAGTTACTCTTGCTGCCACGATGCTCTTGATTTCCATTTATTCACTCACTCATAAAACCTATCAATATAAGGGGCAACATTGATCTGTGACTGGGTTTGTTTCAGTCTTTTATAGATCCTGCATCATTTCATATTTAACATTATCACAACTTTATTCTTCATTAAGAGTCACTTGTATTGACATCAAGACAAAAACAACAAATAATTGTGTGTAAAAAATAAGAAAATATCATCAGTGAATCTGAGTTGGGGCTACTGTTCCCATTGGTAATTTAAGTGTTATTGATAACTTTTAGATGTAATAAACTTGTTTGTAACTGTATCATTCACTTCTAGCTTTGTGTTTACAAAGTCCTGGAATGGAGTTAGCTTATCAAGGTCAGCTTTTCTGCCTAGACATATTACCAACTATCAAATTTAGTTTGAAAGAAAGTTGCTTTCATCAAAAGAACTATCTAAAATAATCCACAGTCAAACCCTCCCTCCTCAACCAACAGACAGATGCTTTGGTTAAAATGGTGCATTGTTGACTAGTTGGTATTCCAGTTCTTAACTAGCTAGAAGTACTCCCCTCATTTTCAGGGCAAGGAATTTACTACAACAGTTGACACTTGTCTGAAGTCTTCTGTTTTGTAGTTAGAAGAAGCCAAAGTAAATGCTTATGGAAGGGGGCAGTTCAAGAAGAACAAAAGAGCAACATAGAATTGGTTTGAAACTCAAATTACCAGGAATTGAATCTGGCTATTGCTGTGTTGAATGAACTCACTGTCACCTTTCACTATCCTGTTCTTCATGTAAGCTGTTATGCCTAATGGACTAATTGCACTATCCAGAAGAAAAATTTATATATAAAAAAAAAAAAAAATGGCTGAGTGGCCAAATAATTAAGACTGATGATTCAAGTTTACACACATGCATGCACATACAAATATACAAACTATAATACTTGTTCATATTATATACATGGCTGGTTACTTTATTATAACTTATGCTTAATATTGGGTTGGACCACCTTTTGCCAAAATAACAGCCATGACTCATTGTGGCATAGAATCCACAGGTACTTGAAGGTGAGCTGAGAGAGATTCTGCATTCAGTCATCAATATTGTACAGAGGATATGGAGCAAGGTAGACAAAGAATCTTGATGGCTAATGCATCTTTCAAATGTGTTCCCACTGATGCTCAATTGGATTGAGATCCAGGGATTGTGCTAGTCATGGGAGATGCCTGAAATCTCTGTCATGTTCCTCAAATCATAATACACAATGTGGGCATGGTGACTAGGAACATTGTGATCTTGGAAGTAACCATTTCCATCAGTGTACATATGAAACATTATTAGGTGCATTTGATTGGAAATGATGCTGAGGTAAGTATTGGCATTCATTCTGTCTTCTAAAGGGGTCAAGGGGCCTGGACAGTTGGGACCTTACAAGAGGGGTCAAATGATTTGTGTGACTGACCTCAAGTCTCTCTTCTCCCATCTGGGCAAAAAAGGTAAGGTACCATTTGTCAGATCACATCACTTTTCACCAGTACTTAGTTTAATGTCTGCTCTCCTTTCACTACATGAGCCATTTTTTCATGTTGGTAACTCTGATCAGTAGTTTACACATTTGTCTTCTACTGCCTTGGTCCATTCATTGCACTGTTATTTGTATGGTACCACTGGAAATGATTGTGGATTATCTGGCATTGAAAGTCTGTCATTTTGTCTATTGTTTGATAACAGTTAGGCTTTACTATTCTGTCTAACTGCCTTTCTCTTATTTTTTGTCATTACATATTTGTGGGCACAGCTACCCATCAAGCAGACACTTTTTTCACCTTTTGCCATTGGTGATAAACTTGAATAACCATTGTCTTGGAGCAAACTACCAACAAAATTGTTTTGGTCACTGTGGCACCTGCTGGACCTGCACCCACTATCACTCTTCTTTTGAATGCTTTACTATCTTTGCCTTTTTCTATATCTGTTAGACTGACTGCAAATTTGCTCATCCAAGATGTTAGTATTGCTGAAGGAATCTCTTGTCACATCATTTGATCAGCCTAATTTGCAGCTGCAACCACAGGCTAGGTCAGGCTCAAGTCTGAAAGGGTAAATACGTTCTAATAAAATGACCAGCCAGATATATATGCCCTCAATTTTCTTTTTAATCCTTTAATAAAAATATAATTTAAAATTTTACAAAGAGATTTGATAACATGATACCACTACATGCGCAAAAGCAAATCTATGAACAGTGGACAATAAATGAATTTAAGATGACATTTGTGACAGAAACTTTATTTAAACACTGAATAAATCAATAATGTGATAAAACAGTAAATGTAAATATAGTAATTAATACATTTTTATTGATAATTTTTCATTTTAACATTTAATTTTAATTTAGTATAGTTCAAAAGCAATAGGATTAGGTTTGCTGACAATTAGTTGCCCCCCCCTCAATTTTTTCTTTTATGATATATATATTCATTTCTTATGCTAATGATTTTTTATAGCAATTAATTGCAACAACACCAATTCAAAGACAACAGAATAATTGCAATCTTCTCTCTCCAGACCTTAGGACAAAATACCGTGTAGGGGAGATAATTGCAGTTGGCATTTTTATCATCTCTGTGACGCATCAGTGGAAAAGAGTGAGGGTGATGCATATGCTAAAAAATAAATGTTAGGATTTTCATATGATTTTTAAAAAATCTTTAGTGTTATTTTTTTAAACATATTTGAAAATAAAAATGACAAATGTGCACAAAGTTTATAGTCTTACATTAAAAAGAAAATTATTTTCGTGATTCTCTCAGAAGACACACCAATTTTATGTGCATGTTTCATATCATGGCATTTATGCACAATACATAAAAAATAATTACCTTTTCAGATAAGAAAAAAAATATTTTAAGTAATTCAACATTCTCACTGGCTGCCTTCAAGAAAGGACTCCTGTTTGCTTTTAAAACTTAAGAAAAAAAGCTAATTAAATCTGAATATCTGTTGAGAAATTTTAGATTTATGTTTTTTGTTATTTTACATAATATATTATAAAAGGATCAAGCATGTTGTGAGTGTTTTCTGTTCATTTAATTTATTTTTCTTTGTATCATTTTGGTACATTGTTAGTTATTAGTTATGCTTTTTATATTATTTGTGTTAATGATTTTCCTGTTTACCATTTTAAATTTGCTGTTATATCAAAATACTTCATTTCATTGAAAGATTTATTATTATAGCTTTTACATTATGACAGTTAAATATGTAACTCAACTGACAATTGACCACCTTTGGTAGTTGTTGACAGAATTCTGACATTTTCACATTACGTTCACAGAGACAATAAGAATCTTTTGGACTCCTCTTATGTGATTTATTACTTTTAAGAATCTAATAACAAGAATGTTTTGTGGTGTTTAATTTTCATATGCTAAAAAGTCCATTGTACATGTTGGCCTTGAAGTTAGATAAAACTAGAGAGAGAGAGAGAAAACAAAATCCCTTATATCTTTATAACTACTACTAGGTGTTTGTTTTTTAAATTTTGAATGTAATTTAATTTCTCTCTTTTAAACTATTTCTAGTAATCAAAACGTTTGCATCTATTCCTCTTTAAAGCAGACAATTGATTTTTTTTCTTCCATTTTCTGAATTTGGGACATCGATGCCTACTGTGTTTTATCCGTTCCATAAAAAACACTCATGCCATAAAATAAACATGGTGTTTGCATTGCTAGAAAACTATATCTATTGTATAATGACTTGTTTTACTAAGCTATATTACCATTGATTAATTTAAACTATTAACTCAAGCAAAATAAAAGAATGTAAAATACAGATTTAGTGTATGTTGAAATAAGTCTGTTTATATGTTCCATTTGTAGTTTGCGTGTGTGTTTATTTTTTAAAATCTGAATTACGAGCTTAATCTATGTGGGCTAGGATAAATATATTGTTGAACATTTGATCAACAACTTGTCCAACCATCCACATTAATGAGTTTTATCTATATTTCTGCCTATGAAACAATTAGATATGGAAAATAAAGCAATTGGAACAGATTTTTTTTTAATTTGTAAGTATGTGGATAAGCTGCTGCACACTATAATCAAATCCCATCTGGGATACAGGGTTTAAAAGTACTGATTTCATATTAGTATAGGCTCCAACATTAGTGTCAGCTGATTATCGGTGCTGCAATAAACAGCTAATTCACTTGTGTATTTGCAGCAGTTTTCCAAGTTTTATGTTTTAGAAAGAATTGTTAAAAAAGAAAAAAAACTACTATATACATACCAATGTGTCTGCATGTGTGTATGTATATATGTAAAAGCATTAAGCATTATAGGGATATTGTGATATAAATTGTATAAATTTATTGCGGATAAAGCATTTGACATATAGAAGATCAGGAGAAAGAAATTGAGTGTGTTGAAGATTTACTCAAGCATTAGACATGTGCAGACTGAAATTAGTGATGTAATATGACTTGGTGCATTGTAGAACTCAGTGTATATTGTTTAGTGCTTTATAGAACTTAAATGTGTGTACTTAACATGTTAGTAGTACTGTTTCATTTATCAGACCTTTGTATTGATGTATGGTATAATTATAAGTTTTCAGAATAGTTACCACTGGTAATAAATGGTTTGGTGTATGGGCGGTGGTGGTCCCAACAATCATTAGAACTGAAAGTGATGATATATTTGATATAAGAGTTGCAAGAGCAATTTAGTCATGTACTTGTTTTGTGTACACACTGTCTCTCACAAATAGTGTAATGGTATGTAATTTTCAAGACCATGGTAACTTGGCTCAGATGATATAGTTACCAGATTATTGAGTTACTGTTGCTAAAGTAGATTTTATGCAACACAGGAAAATTTGTAATTGACAGATTATGTATATTCACTTGAAAACTCATGTTCTCAAAACCATTTTGGGAAATTCAATTATATTTTGTTTTACCAGACATTATATCCAGCAAGTTGAATTAATTTTAACCAAATGCAAATTTTTTTATGTTGATAACAATATGCAAAATTTTCATTTACCAAATTCAAGGATTGCTTTCGGTTGCTTTATAATAGCATTTTAATTTCCTTATTATGAGACTAACTATCAGGTCTGTTTCACAAAAAAATAAAATATCTGGGAAAATACAGAATAACTTTGAAAAGTAGGGGGTTCTGAAAATTTTGTTGCATCATAAAAGTCAGAACCCTGCTGCCTGTTTTTCATTGCATATTCTCAGTTCTGCCTATTCTTTGTAAAGTGCCCTCCGTTTTAGCATCTTGCCCAGTTTATTTCAGCTAGAACACTGATAGTTATTAATTGATGAGAATTTATAAAGCTTGATGGTAGAAAGTACATTCTATGCTATCCACATACTATTTATCTGAGTACTTATTTGCACTTGAAATTGATTTATGAGATGTTGGTAGGTTTGTTTTCACTTAAGATTTGATTGTCATTAATACTATATTAGATTCATCTTTGTAGGTAGTTATACTTCTGCTGCCATACCTATTCTTAGAAAGTTTTTTTTTACCTTTATCTGTACAAGAAATACAGGATATAAGGGTCTGTCAGTCTCTCTATTGTCTATTTGTCTGTCTGCATGTTTTCCTGTAAATTTAATCTGCTGATATTTTTGTCAAGGCAGTACACCAACCATTCATTAATCTGCTCACTAATTAGACGTTTTCTTGGCAGTTGTATGCATGATTATATGGGTTTGTCTGTAGTAAAAAAAAAAGTAGATATACCCATATATTTCTGATTTAAATTACATATGGTTAATTTTTTAAATATCTGATAAACAGAAAACAGGCTTATGGCAATATTGTTTTACATTTAAGGTAAAAAGGATATAACTTTTCAAGTTTTTAGGTTAAAGTCACATGTCAAGAATCAGTAATTTGAAAAGTCTAAGCAAAGCCCAATGAATTTATCTTATACAATTGGTCATGTTTCCATAGAAAAAAAAATGAAATCCTCCCCCCCCCCCCCCCACACACACACACATACACACACACACAAACCCTGTCAACCAACATCTTATCTGTCAGTGAAAGCTTCGTTATTATATTTGGTTTAGTTTCTTTAATGTATGTGGTGTGTTTATAAAATGATCATTTATTTTAGTAACCACGTACATTTTTAAAAAAAACTAAATGATATTGATCTAATAGGCCAGGGTTTTGGTACCAAGCATTGCCATTTCTGAATTTTGTAGGATCTGACACTTCAGTCTTCAGTAAAATTAGAAACTTCCTACTAGAACTGTTTTGCTATGGAAGGAAACCCATGACATCAACCTTGTTCAGAAGAACAAACAGAAACCATGTTATAGAAGGTTCACCACACCATATCTGTTCTCAACAACTGTCAGCCATTCAGGCTATCATGCTATGCACTTGGCCATCTGCTTCCCTAATGTCTTCCTTTAGAATACAGAAAAAGGAAATTATGAATGGTACATTCTAGCAGTTTGGAGAATTTTCTGTTGCACTTGTTTCATTATGTTGCATACATGTCAGATCTGGTATCACTTATGTTACATGGGTTCCAACTTTTTTCTTGACCTAAAAATTATTTTCAGGTATTTATATTTATGTGTAAGAATTTGGTGGTAGTAGGTAGGCAATACATTCTTTCTCTTACTAGTGCTAAATTGTGTGAAAAATACACAATCATTTTTTTCTTCATTAACTTTTAAATCCATCTTAGATGTGTTTAGCTGTATATAAATTTAGTGATTTGGATAATCAAGAAAAAGTCATTTCACTCACAGAATCTCTTGATATACATAGACTACATTTAACGATTAATGTTGACCTTCATCTTTCTGACATAATTCTGTTAGAGGTTCTTTCTTAAAAGGTACTGTACAGACTGCATGTTTCCACTGTTAGAATGATTAGCTTTACTATAGAAAAATTCCTTAGTTCTACCATTATGACTGTTTTCTTAGGCATTTTGTGATCATACTATTGATGCAAGAGAAGTGTTGACTTCTCAGTTTTTCTCCAAAGTGCATGACATGATTCTGTGAGAAAATCATACACTATTTTGACTATGCAAGCCATTGTGTAGATCTTTTCACCACCACAGACTTGTGACCTTTACACCAGCAGTCTAATTTATTTGGGTTCAAAATAAAACTTTTGCTGTTTTTAGCTAAAGTCAGTATTACAATATAAATGATGATAACTAAATTCTTTAATTGGCCAATTTAGGCAGTGTATGATCTTGTGGCAAAATAATGCTGCTGTTGAAACTTATAACATAGCAACCAAAGCTAACAGTCAAGACTCACTGACTACAGCAACTATTTGTGCTCCAGGCAGCTCTAGATATTTCATAAACAATGAGAACTGCTGCATTCATACATACAAATCAGTGTATAATGAAAAAGATACTTTACATGTATTTTTAGAAATGCATCAATACAAATACAATAGGTTTGATGATTAAAAGTGGGAGAAGAGTCTGTTAGTCGATCACATTTTTAGAAAACGTGTTTACTAAGCTTACTAGAAGACTTACAAAGGAATCTGACTTGGTTAGCCAATTGATAGATTTAATGTTGCAAGTTGTAGAAAAGAAAGCTTAGAATACAGGAAAAAACATTTTAAATTTAATTAGTTTATTTTCTTTTATCTCATAATGCATTTCAGTTAAATTGTGAATATTTAATTAGGATTTTGTTTTGCTACACTTTCTTCATACAAACATTCTGGTTTTTTCATGTTTGTTTATTCTATTGTCTTGTGAGTAAAATATTAAGGGAACTAAAGAAGACAAACAAGTAAGGGAAAAGTGAAACAGTTGTTTTTGTATTTTTTTTCCTAAAACTTTTGCAAATAATTCAATGAGTTGATGAGTAGTAATCTAATTCAAGTGAATGTGGCTGGCCAGGAGCCATATTGTTAGGGACAGATGATTAAACTGCTGTAATCTCAGCTAAGTAACACAATCTGTGATGACACTTAATCTGATAAAGGATTTTGATCGATATGCTGAAACTGTGTGCAATAAAGAGCTGGTTTCAGCAACATCTCATTTTAGCAAAATATATAGAGACAGACTTTCTCATTCTATGCAACTATATACAATCAGCTCAATCTGCACTTGAGTTGTACTGATGATATTAGGAAATGGCAGCCATGCAACATTGGAAACTTTTGAAATAAGAAGCTTTTAATTCCATTGAATGAGAGCGAGAACAAGCACAAGCTTTAATTACAGAACTATAAAATTAACATGGATGGTGGCTACTAAAAAAAGAAAGATCCTGACTCACCAAAACTTTTATGCCTCGGGATTTGCATGAAATCATTACTTGAAAGCATACTATCCTTTTTGTGGGCTAACTTCTCTCATTTGATTATTATTTTAATTTTAATAGTTATTTTCTTTTGAAAAAGAAAAATGCACTACAACATTGTTCTTTTGATGACATTTTAATTTCCTTGGATTATCTTTTTTACTGGATTTAATTTAGTTAAGCAAAGAAATAGTCACTTTCTTTTTTCTTCTCTTTTTGTTGGTTTTATTAATTATATCGAAAGTTTTGGTTGTTTCAGATTTTCTTTAGTTTAGTTCTCTTCCATTCTTTCATTACACTTTTTTTTTGTTGCAGCTTTTTCAGTGTATTTTTTAACCAAAAACTTGATCTGGATTTGATAAAACTGTTACCAGTCTTTATTTCTTGTTTAAGTGATAACTTGCGTACCATGCAAAAGCACACTGATTTTAATGTAAAGCCCTTTTGTTTTGTGTTTTATTGTATTTTTAATACAGGACACTTTACTCAATTTTTTAAATAAACATATTTTTTGTACTATACATTTAATTAACAAGTCATCTGTTATGTTTTGTTGTTTTATTTTTGTGTTTTCATAACCTAAAGAAATTAAATAGCCATAAACATTTCCTTCATAATTTTATCTTGTAGAGTGCTGGATACACTTTATACAAATAAAATAATAGAGAATATTCATTTTTTTGTTTCTTTAGATGATTCATGACTGAGATAAAAGTAATAAATGCACTGAATATGCATATATAATGTAAGTTGCTGATTGGAGTGCATAGCGACATGAATGTAAACCTAGTCTTTTTTCTCATCTTTTAGGAATGGGTAAAGTAGGCAAATTTGTGATTCTGCATGCACTCCATCTTAATTTTTAAATATTAGGTTGAGATTTGTTTATTTCTTTACCATTTGATGATTTATTAATTTATGTATGATTAAATGTTGCTGTAAGATCTTGTCTATAATGATTTTAAAAATGTAAACAAAATCTAAATGTAAAATCTATATTATTGGCAATTTTCACTATTATAGTTTTGAGACATTCTCAAAATGTATGTTGGGCATCTTGTATTTTATTATTATTGTTTTTTCTCTGTGTGTGAAGGAGAGAGATTGGCAACATCTAACATTTTAACAAGTAGCAGTTTTGTTGTTTTCTAAATTTTGAATTCATTATCTTATATTAACTGTTTAACAAAATCCTGAACATTTATTAAGTAGTGTTTAACTTGATTATCAGCATTGGTCTCCTATGTAAATTGCAGTAATCTATACTAGCAAAATGAAAATGCATATTCATGAATATTAGTAAGATATTGTTTGTAATATTTCATTTGTTTGGTGAGATCCCTTCTATGCATAGACGCTTTATGGCTAAAATTCTGAACTTTATTTTGTAAGTACCTTCTGGCAGTTGTTTAGCATATTGTCTAATAAAGCTTCAAAAAATTTTGAACAGGTCTATCTGTCAGTCTGTCTGTCATAGTGAAATTTTCATGTATTATAAACTTTGCTGGATGCTATTTCATTGTTGAGGGATTATTCGAAGCAAATACTGTTATCTTACATCAGAAGAAGCTAGACAGAACTTTTCAAAGCTTATGGCTTGTCATCAATCAAATCTAATAATTTTATTTTTACATTATTCAGAGATGTTTTCATTCTACAGAATAAAAAGATAGTAATGATAAATAAATATGACAGGATTTCACAGAATCCTTGATTAATTTCTTGTTGAAAATATTTAAATTAGTTGACAATCCCAATTCATTTTAACAAAGCTGTCAGGATATTTGAGCAATAGCTGATAATCACTAACTAAATATTTTCTTTCTTTCTTTCTTTCTAAATATAGGGTGCGATCCTGACTACCATGTTGGCTACAAGAAATTTTTCAAGTAAGTATTAGATTCTTTTAGTTTTGCCTTTTATAAATGATGCTATAGTACATTGTATGAAAATGAAAAGGAGCCACAGCAACATATCACTGAATGGAGTACCAGTGTAATGGCCAATGAGTTTTTGTCATGGATTGCATTGGATTTTATGATCAAAGCTCATGTATACATAACGCACCTATTATGAAACAAGGAATCAGGGAATACTTACTGCTTTGGTAACATTTTTGTAGCATGTGTTGTAATTAAAATATGATTTTAAAAATTATCCTTTAACTGGTTGATCAACTGATGGTAACAACTCTACATCTGTGTTAATTTTTTTGTATGAAAATTTAAGACACTCTTTTTACTGGATTTTGTGTATTAGGATTTGGATAATGTTTGTTTTTCTCTCTGCATCATCTGGAGGGCAATATGCAATACAGATTTAATTTTGGTTTTATTTATCTTTCTTTTAAAGCATTCACTTAATAATTTTGGAAAAACAAGGAAATGATTCTCAAACCTTTTGCAGCTTGAATATTCTATACCTGTCTTCATATGAGAGCTTACTTTAATTCCATTATATCAGTTAGACATGGATAGATTGCTCTCCCTGGCAGCCTGGCTGCTCAATCAGATTCATACGAGGTCTGTTGAAAAATTATCCGACCTTAGGCTGGGAAAAAAAAAATTACGTACTTGGTAGGGTTCAATTGCTAATCCCCTTCAAAGTAGGCCCCTTGTGCCTCCACACACTTAACCCAGCGATCCTTCCACTGTTCAAAGCACGTCTGGAATGCTTCTTCCGGAATGGCTCTCAGCTCTGCTGTCGCATTCTGCATGATGTCCCCTTGGCTCTCAAAGAGGGAGCCTTTCAGTGGCATCTTCATTTTTGGGAACAACCAGAAGTCAGAAGGAGCCATGTATGGAGAGTAGTGAGCCTGGCGAATGAGCGAAATGCCTTTCTTTGCCAAGAAACCTTGGATCAGCTGCGACGAATGAGCTGGGGCATTGTCATGATGCAGCTGCCAGTTTTGAGAGGCCCACAAATCTGGTCTCCTGCGCCAAACTGCATCACGAAGACATTGGAGGACTTTCTGATAGTACTCCTTTGTAACTGTTTGTCCTTCTGGTGTGTATTCATGATGCACAACACCTCGGTAGTCGAAGAAAACAGTCAGCATCACCTTGATTTTGCTCTGGACTTGACGTGCTTTTTTGGGCCTTGGCGATGTTGGGTGCTTCCACTGTGATGACTGAGCTTTGGTTTCCAGGTCGTACCCATACACTGTCTCATCTCCAGTTATCACAGTACTCTGGAACTCAGGATCCCTTTTGGCAGTATCCAGCAGGTCCTGCGCAACCTCAAGACAAAGTTGTTGTTGTTCCTGAGAAAGCAGCTTGGGCACAAATTTCGCTGCTACTCTGCTCAAGCCCAAATCCTCCTTTAAAATTGCATGTGCAGAATCTTTACTGATCCCAATCTCGTCACCAATTTCCCACGCCGTCAAATGACGATCCTCCATTATCAAGGTCCGCACTTTCTCGATAACAACTGCATTGCAGCTTGTTGACGGCCTCCCGGAACACTGGTCACTCTCCACCAATGTGCAGCCATCTTTGAACCTGTTGTACCATTCTTTTATTTGGGTAACACCCATGGCATTGTCACCAAAATCCTGTTGAATTTTGTGAATTGTTTCTGCCTGGGTATCTCCAAACTTTTGGCAAAACTTGATGCAAGATCGTTGCTCCACACGTTCCGTCATTACGGACAAAATGAAAATGTGATGAGTAACTGACACATCCAGCAAGCCCACTATAAACCACGCATGCACATGAAGGCATGTGGCTCCACTATGCACACTTTTGCCTCCCTAACATCATTACTTCCCACGGGAAAAAATAAAGTCGGATACTTTTTCGACAGACCTCGTATAAAGACTTTTGGGTATTTGATGAAAAGCTGAATGCTTTTATTCCTATTTCAAACTGAGGGTTACATGAAAAGTATTACATATAGCACTATCCTCTTGAATAATAGGCATCAAAGCTTAGTATGCCTTATATTATTTATTTATTTTATTTTGCTGAAAACTTATAATAGTAATCTGTATGTATTGAGCTGCCATCCAGCTGATACTGACTGACTTGTAATACAGTATTTACTGTGCATTCTTATGTAGTATTATGAAGACAAGTGTTGTAACATGTATAAAGATTAGATAATTATTTAGACTTTAAGATTTTTTGTTGCTGCTGTTTTTTAGTTTAATACCTTCAAAAGTCTTGGTCTTTCTTATATGCACACTCTATAAGTTAAAAAAATCTTAAATAAAGAATGAAAGGAAAACATTTGTGATTACTATTTGTGATATGGAAGAAGATTCTTTAGGAATCTTTTGTGATGTGCGTATCAGATTGAGCTAAGATTTTTTTAGTTCTAGCACAAGAAAAATGATATAGCTGGCCTCAGTTGCTGAGGTTGAAAAGTGTTAAAAGCTATGCAACCTTTAAAAAAATGTAACATATGTCATAAAACATTTAGTTTAACCTTTAGTATTAATGCTTGTTTTCATATTATAAAAATGGTGAATTTCATTTAATTGTTAATTATTTTTGATGCAAATAAGAGAGATTTTTACTCTGACCAGAATTTGTAAAATAGCCAGTAGCATGCTACAGTGATGTTCACTCTGTTAAACATAGCTTTTTACTGATTTTACAATTAAATGTGAGATGGTAAATTTGCAGATAAGTATCATTTAGCATAAACTACCATAAGTAATAGTTGCCCATGTTGAAAATGTTTATTTTAGTCTTTATTAATTGATGGTTTTGTTTTAAAAAGAATAGTTTATATGGTAGTAAATTTTCATAAACAAGAACTCTCAAAACTGAGATTATGACAAAAAAAAAACTTTTTTTTAAACTAGGTTTTAGAGCAAAACTTCTAGGAAACTTTGAACATTGATTGCATTTACAAATGAGGAACAGGAATGAAACTTCAGATTTTAGCTTAATTAGTATCCAGAATAGTGTTTGGATAGGACTTGTGCATAATAATGCTGATGTTCATTTTGCATGTGAACAGTATTATGTCTTGATAGTAGTAGTGTTGGTTGTTATTTCTATTTCTTACTATTGCTTTGTTCACCAAATAAGGTGGCAAAGTCACATGTACTACTTTGTCAAGATTTATGCATGCTAATATATTATACCCTGTCATTCTTCGTTGCTTTCTGTGTGTGGTGTAGTAAACAAAGGTAAGTTGGCCGGTGATGTAACTGATGCTGTTGGAAGCATTTCTTTCTTTTTTTCTTCCTTTCATTCAAATGTCTTTTGCTGCCCATTTTGTGTGTTAATCAGCCTTTCTATTTGATTGTCCACAGGTAACTAAATACCATTCATGGGTTTTAATATCTATAAGTCTTAATATCTTGGCTGGGTGGCTATGAGGGATATATATATATCTGATGCACGGTTGTATTTACCTGTGGGCAGAATTTTAGAATTGCATGCAAATTTAATATTAAGTTTCTCAAATTTACACTAGTTTATAGACTCATCTAAAAAGCAGATTAAAAAAATACTTTATTAATTTGTCCTTAAGCTGCACAGATTTAATGGCCTGAAAAACAAGTTTGTTTTGTTTGGTAAATTTTTTACCAAATTTTTGTAAACAAACAAACAAATATGGAAGGCAGTTGCATTTAACAAATTGAAGAACAGATTTGTAAAGTCTGTAAAGAAAAAGAAAATTTTCTTTGTATTTAACTGTCAGAATAAAGTTTGCAATTTCTTTCTTCTTTTTTTTTGAGAAACTTTATATTGACTTTGTTTTGCCTATTTTCTTTATCCAGTTCAATTTCTTTCCTTAGACCTGACATCAGTATGCATGTGTCATATTTTAGAGATCTATATATTTGAATTTGGATTGTGGTTGAATAAAAACAAAAAAAAAAAAAATCAGTTGCTGTGCTGATTAACTTCTGGTTTTTTGGTTTACATAATATTAACTCATTCTTTTCTGCACTAGACCAAAAAAACTACTATTTATTTATTTACTTTTTTGCTTTTATATACTTTGGTTTCATCTTTAATGCAATGGCTATGGAAATGTTTTAAATAAAATTGTACTTATTTTATTTATTTTATTTTTAAAGCAACTGAGTCAACTAATTTCTCTGTTTTTCTATGCATGTAAAAATAGGTTTATATTTGATCATTTTAAAGCATATTCTCTCTTTTACCTAAATATTTTCTACATAAAAACTAAGTATAAAATGGGATAAGCATGTTTTATCTATTTATAATCTATCTCTGTGGAACAATGTTTTCTCTTTGATTTACACTTTTAAAATTAATTCATTTCTTTTTGTTCTTTGTCTGGTATAAATTAAATTATTTATTACTAGTTGGACACATGATGATGAAATCTGACATTTATTTAGTGTAAAAGTAATCTCTATTTTGATCACATAGTAAGTTATGTATTGTGAAATACATAAATAACAACCTAGTCAAGTTATAGTTTTCAATTCATTTTTGAATGATCTATTGCTTTGTATCTGAAGTGCTATTATTTTGAACTTTTAAAAAGTCTTTTACAAACATGAAGGTTAGTAGTACAATATCAATGGTAGCCATGAAAAAATTAGACAGAATTTCTTTCTGAGGCCAGCTTGATTGTTTCATGTAATTATCAGATGTGAACACAAGGCTTTAGAACACTGAAAGATTTCATGAACTTCAGCTTGATTTATTTTAGATTAACATATCTTTCTAGAAATTTTTATCCTTGTATGCTGAATATCTTGTTTTCACTGATTAGACTGCTATTTAAAGAAAAAGTAAAATTTTTTGAGAGTTAAATTTGATTTTACAGTAATTTGTTTGATATATTGTTTTGTTTACAAGATTAATATTTTTAAATTATATAGTTATCCATTTACATAAATAGATTGGATTATTTATTCACTTTCCACATTTATTTTTTTATTATAACATTTTAGCCACTTTAATGTTTATGCTAATAAATCCAATTTTAGCAAAATATTTTAGATTTTAAAAATATGTATATTTCTTAGTTTTCTACCTTTTGATCACCTCACAGATGAGGTAATGTTGGTAATATATTTTCTATGAGTTAATGAATTATGAACACGAGTTATATTTATATGCCCTCTGCAATTGACATTAGTTGACAAAAATATTTTAAAATAAATACTCGTAGTATGCTAAGAGTGCAGTGCTGTAGTCTGTTGGTTAGATTACTGGACTGCTATGGTTGAGGGCCTGAGTTGAAATCTGGTCAAGACTGGTTTGGTTTGGTGAACCTTCATGGCATGGTTTCTGCTTGCTCCTCTTTCCCAGCTGGTTGCATGAATTTCTTCCAGGCACATTGGTTTTCAACTACATTTCGCTGCTAAGGCAGACATGCACCCTCCAATCTAGATTGTGTCCTGTGGAAGTGTACTTTACCTATATTCTTTTTTAATTTTGCATTGGAATGGAGGCTTTCCTCTGCCATATGATGATAACGACGCTAAGAGTGAATTAATGACAATAAGAATTTTGATTCTCAGGTCTTTGAGGTTTTGTGCTGGTGCATGCGTGCGTGTGTATTTGTGTGTGTTTTAAAGTGTAACACTTGTAAATTATAGAGATAGAATTTACAAAATTAAAGTTGATATTTAAAATTTTACTTGTGGTTACTAGGTTTAGCAACTAAAAAAAGCATATTCTTGATTGATAGAGAGTAGGTTGCATTTACCATTGATTCTTAATAGCAGCTGCAATATGATGAATTTTACAGTAAACTACCCCCATTTTCTTTATCTAATCAATCAGAACACTTTGTGCAATTCAGTGTATATGTAGGTTACTCTAGTTTATATCTGTGAGGGCTCTTCAATTAAATAGCAGTATTTGTTGAAGAAAAAGAAATTTATAATGTCTGCAAGTTTTCAAAGATATTTTTTTTTATTAGAGGGATTAATGTAAGCTTCTATATCTAATTCATCTTTATTTCTACTAAATGTTTTTCTTTCTAATGACATGAATATGCATATTGAAAATAAATATGCTTGCACTCTTTAAAAATTTTCTGCTCTTGTTTAAGGATCATTTTTGCCATTCCTGCAATTGTGTAAACAAATATTTTTTTTGTAATGTGCTGACATTTCACAAAACAAAAATTAAATGAAACCCAGGGATCTGAGAATCAGAAATCTTTTCTTTTATGGCTTTGCATATATAATTTTACTTTGAACAACATTGTTCTCAAGTCAGCTAAACATTATGCGTAATTGTAGTAAATTTCTAGAATCATAATTTAAGTGATACCTTTCTTCACATTATTATAGATTTCACAAAAAAAATAATAAAAAGCATACTGTTCATGAAAAGGGATTTTTGGAATTTCAAAATTACTATTGGGAAAGAACCTGCACTATAAATGGAATGATAATTTAGTTTTACCTTTTGTATGTTATTTACAGAGCTGTTGGCATTGATGGCATTGAATGATTGGTAAATGATTAGGTTTTGTGTATTTTTACTTACTTACATTAATTTATTAGAAAAAAATTCAAAAATTCTGTTGATGTGACACACATGAGGGATCTACAGGAAAAATATGATCTGAATTGGTGACTTGCATAATTTTTTCTTCTAATCCAACTTATATTGATAGACTTGTATAGCTTTAATCTTTAAATTCAGTTCATAAAATTTTATGGTAAGTTAGAAATTTAGACAGAGGAAAATGCCATTATCAACTTGGAGTTAAAAGAAAAATTAAAGTAATTTTATGGCATAATATATGTATTAATGTATTCATTATTCAGAAAAATTGAAGTGAGAAGAAGCCAGTCATCACTGCAATTGTTACGTCTATCTAGGGAACTTATTAAAACTAGTTTCTTAATTGAAATATTCGATTTTTTTAGTTTCATCTTCAAAAAATTTCTTTTTTAATATATGCATTTACATACATTTCTGCTAATGTGTAAAAGTCATTGAAATGATATTTTTTAAAGTCATATGTGCCTTCCTGGAGAGAGAGAGAAAAAAATAATTTTGAATATTCCCACTACCACCCGCATGATTGATTTATAGCCCTTTAAGTTTGTTTTTTAAAATATAATAATGCAGGTATTTGCACCAGAGTTCCTGTATTTGATTCACATATACATGTTTTAAAATTGTTAGCTAATTTCACTTCATAAAGGCTTTTGAGTAATAAATTTGGCATGTCCAACTTAACACTAAATGAAACCAAGTTAAGCGATGTCAATCTACTTATGATAAGAGAATTAAGTATCAAGACAAGTTGGATTTGGATCATCTGGCAAGTAAACAATCTAGTTTGTTTTTTTTTTTGTCTTTATAAGAAAGAAATCAGATCTATAATTTGATTTTAATTAAATGCAGATTAAAAAAAATTTTTTTTGAAAATTATGTTTTTATTGAATGTCTTTTTTTAGGAGTGTCTTCTGGCTGTTATTTAAGAAATCAGAATAAGTGGCTGGTCATATTTTATAATTAAACAAATTCGCTACACAATGGATTTCCTGAAGACTTGGGAGTGTGCTTGTACAATAAAATATTGTTCTGTCACAACAACAGCAGATTATATTGAATTAACACTTGTGAAAATTATTGGCATACTGAGATTATTTTTTGACTATTTTTGCTTGTGTATGATCCTGTTTTTAATGCATAAATGTTTTTGTTTGTCTTTCTTTTTATTGGTTCAGGATTTTCTCCAAAAAATGAAATTAATTCATGTTATTATATTACTATAATTTTACAATTATATTTAAATTAATTTTAAAAGGTAAACTTAGAAATTTTAAAAAAATCTTTTACATGAAATTTAAACTAATTTTCCTTGAATAATTATACAAAATATTTTTTTACTGTTAATGTTTATATATTTTTCAAAATTTATTTTTTGCATTTTATTTTTTTTTATTATGAATACAGCAAAGCACTTTAACTGTCTGCAGTTTTCTGCTGTCCTTCATAAAGTAAAATACATTTAGGCCATACTATTTAGTTTCTCATATTTTTTACATTCATCTGAAGCCTAATCAGTTCAGTCCACTTGATCATTGTATTTTGTTGTTTTTTCTGTCTCTTTATGGCTTTTAAAAATTATTTTGTCTTTCTGTGTTCTCTACTTTCAAAGAATTTTCCAAATTCTTCCTGACATAAAAAATTTTTTTTTTACATGAATTTGTAATTCATAATTTGGATCTTGCTTATTTCAAAACTATGAAATTAAAATTAACTGCACAAGTCAACAAGAAAAAAATAAAAATAAATAAAAAAGAACTTTAAGAAACTAACTGTGTATGGCCTAAAAATATCTAGAACAGATCTTTTATTTTGTGAGTTATGGTATTGGAAAATAATTTTGCTTTTAGCTAAAGTTGCTTCTATTTTGTTTGCATAGTAGTAACATAACAACTGATGCTTAAACATTTATATTTTATTAATCAGTAAAAAAAAAAAAAGTTTTATTGATAAGTGAAAACTTTTCTCTTTCATCTATAATTACCGTATTTTTCAGACAATAAGTCAATATGGAGTGTAAGTCAAATTGGCTAATTTTCCCATTTTTCATTCCTTTATTCATAAATAAGTCAATTTGAAGTATAAGATAAGGCTAGATTAATTATGGTAGTTAGCCAAACTTTCAACCAGTCAGAACCATGTCGAGTCTTTCATAACTCTGTTGCATCTCATCGCTGACTATGGTACTTCCAGGCTCATGAATATTAATGAGCTGCTTTGGCATACCATTGAACTACTTTGAGACAATTTTCCAAATAAATGGCATTTTGAGATAGTTTTCTAACATGTTTATGATCATGGAGCAATATTTGAAATAAACTGCTAACATCAGTTGTGATATCAAAAACTCAATGTCTATTTTTAGTCACTGTATGAGGTGATCTTGTGTCATTTTCATTATGTTGAATCACCTACTTTGAAAGCCAAACATGTCAGTTTTATCTATCATTTTTATTTGATTTTGAGATTTTACAGCAGACTCAAATTCAGAAATTCAACTCTCAATTTCATTTTTGATAGCACGAGTCAATATTCAGCTCAGTTTCAAGTTCTTAAACCTTTGTGGTTTACAACTAGGTCAAAGCATGAAGTTTCTGTGCCATAGTTACGCACTACCTAATGAAAAATCCTTTTCTACATAAGAATCTGAAACATCACAATGGATAATTTTTGAAACTGTCATCTTCCAAATCAGTTGTGATTTGTTTGGCTTTTAGTCTTAGCTGTACAATACTAAGTCCACAACATGCAGCACATTGAGTTAGCATATATTCCTTCAACTTACCCTCATTGTTAATCCATTTAGCTTTGCCTCCTTCGATTTTCTTTTTGTAGTCTGTGATGTATCTCTTGTTTTATGCCAGTTCCTAATACATTTCTTGCTGACACCATATTTCCTGTATGCTGCCATGTTACCACCATTTTCTTCAGTGAACTTAACTTTGAGTTTAAAAGTTGTCATGTATGACTTGTCACTTTAAGGGAGGCATTTTGAAATGAGGTAGATCATTGTTGGGCTGTTTATACATATAGAATTGAAAAAGGATAGATAGAACTTAATTGGTGAATGTGCACTTTTTATGTATCAGATAATTCAACAAATGTTCTGAGCAGTAATTTTTGTAGTCTGTTTCAAATTAACAATTTTAGTTTATTTCATAAAAGTAACATACTTTAAATTAAAGCAATTTCAATGACTTTATTTATAGATAAGTTGGTTTGGAGTATAAATTGAAGCCCAGACTTCTGGTTGGTGGGGGGAGAGGGGTATTGACTTATACAGCAACAAAAAAATACGGTAGTTAGAGCAGCCAAAAAAATGTTGTTTTTTTTTTTAAACTGGATTTATTCTTTCTTGATTTAATATTATATGGATTGTAAGATGTGGAAAATCATTATGATACGTATCTCTGAGTGTGCTGTGGAATGGTGAAGAGGACACTGAAGCAATGTTAATTACCAGTAATAGTTTAGAAGAGAAAGTAAGGGTTATTTTTTTTATTTTAGGGGGGGTTTAATTTCACTTGACCTGAGGTAAATAAATATATTGTGAACTGAATTACCTTTCTGATGTTAAAGTCTTAGTATATTTAAATTGTTTCCATTTTGTTTGGTACCTCGGCACTGTCTCATTGCTGCTAGTTTAATTTAGATTCGTAGATTATTAATGATATAAGATAACAGGTAGTTTGAACCAAGTGTTGGATATTTTGGTGATTATACAAAAGAATTTTGGTTTGATCTGTAGAGTAATTTATAAAATTAAGTGCAATTAAATAAATAAATAAATAATAAATAATATACATATGTATATTTCCAACACTGGTATAAACTGCCTTGGGTTTTGCTAGAAGCACTGGACTAACTGCATTCTGTCAAAAACTAGGTAATCTGCCACAGGCTGCAGGGAATGGGTCTCAGACATCAAACCCAGGTATGTGACTGACTGACAGGTGTGTTTTTGTTTGTATTCGTGACTCTTCACATGCATTTACAGGACCCATACTCTAAATTCATACTTGGTAATGCATGCTAAGAGGTTAATATTCATACAATACAACTTGCTTCAAATATTTATTCAATATCTATTTCTGTTTCTGCTTGATTGTGGTTTCTGTAATATAACCCCTTTTGATCCCTTTATAGCTCCTATCCTTAACCAACCTTTGGTTGTTGCTAATAGCATTCTTTCTTTCTCGGCAAGAATTATTCAGAAATTCCACTTTGAAGTAATATTGCAAGATTTATGCTTTTATGTCAGCGCATTGCTTAAGTAATACATTATCTGTAATTTATATTTTCTAGTTTAGATAGAAATATTTTTTGAAAGTATATTAAAGATTCTAGAAACCAAAGTGATAAAAACTAATTATTTTAACTAGGCACTTTTTTTTTTCACATAATTTTAAGTGATTTTTAAGTTTACTAAAGCACATTTTCCAGTTGAAATGGAAGTACTTAATTTTGTTCTTTGAAGACCTTTCTTGTAAAGTTTTCTTTAATTTGTCTATAAAAATTGGATTATTTGTTTATCAAGTAAATTTTAATTCCAACTTTTGAAGATTTTAGTGAGGTTTCTGAGAATAGGTCAGTTTTTGTTTAAATGTGATTTGTGCTTAATATGGAGTATAACTTGAGTATTATGACACGCAGAAAGCATGTGCATGTCACCATTGCACATCCACACATACATCAAACCTTACCAAAATCTGGTGCACATTCTGTAGTGCTTAATTTTTTTTTGTATTGCATTTTATTTCACAGTAGTACACACAAACAAGTGATAGCAATGACCTTTGCCTATTTTTTAAATCAGATAACCTAGTGTACCAACTATATTCTACATACTATTCTCTTGTTTACTTCATTGACAATATCTTCAACATTACATTTAAATATCTAAAACAAGCTCACCTGCAACTCTCTATTTGGAACATCAAATTGTGGAATGATGTCAGTATGAGCAAGTTGATTGTAGGTATTACATGCTTATGGGAAGATTAAATTTTTTAGTTTGTTGATTGCTGACTAATGAACATACTTTGTATTTTGAGCTAAGGCTGGCAGTATCCTTGAGCTACCTTACAGTATATGAGAGGTCTGTCGAAAAAGTATCTGACTATTTTTTCCTGTGGGGAGTAATGACGTTAGGGAGGCAAAAGTGTGCATAGTGGAGCCGCATGCCTTCATGCGAATGCGTGGTTTTTGGCGGGCTTGCTGGATGCGTCAGTCACTGTCAGGCAGCCAGCGTGTGAGGTGCTGTATTTACTTACTTGTCGCATTTTCATTTCGTCTGTAATGACAGAACGTGTGGAGCAATGATCTTGCATCAAGTTTTGCCAAACGTTTGGAGATACCCAGGCGGAAAAAATTCAAAAAATTCAACAGGCTTTTTGTGACAATGTCATGGGTGTTACCCAAATAAAAGAATGGTACAACAGGTTCAAAGATGGCTGCACATCGGTGGAGAGTGACCAGCGTTCTGGGAGGATGTCAACAAGCCGCAATGCAGTTGTTATCAAGAAAGTGCGGACCTTGATAATGGAGGATCGTCATTTGACGGTGCGGGAAATTGGTGACGAGATTGGGATCAGTAAAGATTCTGCACATGCAATTTTAAAGGAGGATTTGGGTTTGAGCAGAGTGGCAGCGAAATTTGTTCCCAAGCTGCTTTCTCAGGAACAACAACAACTTCGTCTTGAGGTTGCACAGGATCTGCTGGATACTGCCAACAGGGATCCTGAGTTCCAGAGTACCGTGATAACTGGAGATGAGACGGTGTATGGGTACGACCTGGAAACCAAAGCTCAGTCATCACATTTGAAGCACCCAATGTCGCCAAGGCCCAAAAAAGCATGTCAGGTCTGGAGCAAAATCAAGGTGATGCTGACTGTTTTCTTCGACTACCGAGGTGTTGTGCACCACGAATACGCACCAGAAGGACAAGCAGTTACAAAGGAGTACTATCAGCAAGTCCTCCAACATCGTGATGCATTTCGGCGCAAGAGACCAGATCTGTGGGCCTCTCAAAACTGGCAGCTGCATCATGACAATGCCCCAGCTCATTCGTCGCAGCTGATCCAAGGTTTCTTGGCAAAGAAAGGCATTTCGCTCATTCACCAGGCTCCCTACTCTCCAGACATGGCTCCTTCTGACTTCTGGTTGTTCCCAAAAATGAAGATGCCACTGAAAGGCTCCCTCTTTGAGAGCCGAGAGGACATCATGCAGTATGCGGCGTCGGAGCTGAGAGCCATTCCAGTAGAAGCATTCCAGATGTGCTTCGAACAGTGGAAGGGTCGCTGGGCTAAGTGTGTGGAGGCACAAGGGGCCTACTTCGGAGGGGATTAGCAATTGAACCCCACCAAATAAGTAATTTTTTTTCCCCAGCCTAAGGTCGGATACTTTTTCGACAGACCTCGTATAGTGCATGCATGCTAAGCATTGCCAAAACTTATAGATGTCCTTAAACATTCACAGGAGAAAAAAACAAACAAAAAAGCAACTGTATTGCTATGTAAACATAAAACATGAGTAAACTTCTTCAAGTAAAACAAAATAATTGCCATGTTGAAGAGGAAAAGTGTAGCTGAGATAATGGATCTGAACAGCTTTAGATTATTGTTGTGTTTCTGTCTTGGGTTCATTCTTTACATTCCAAAACTTTGGTATTTCAGTTTGATTAAAAACTTATATTGGGATTGATCCTGATTGCTTTTGGTGATTTGTAAATATATTAGTTATGTGTTTTTTAAAAGAGTAAACTGATTATTAAATAAGCTCATTTGGCTTCATAGAGTGGCAATAGAAAAGAAAAGAAGAAAAAACATTTAGGAAGGTGAGTTGGGCAAGATAATTATTTATTAGCATACTTCAGTAGATGTGTTATTAAGAAACAGCCATCATTTTGACTCAGTGGATAGGTTCTGAAAGCTTTGCATCATAACAATATATTAAACTGATGCAAATATATTTTTATTATTTCTTTTTACAAAATGTAAACAATATTGTGAAAAATTTTTTCATTAAAAAACAAAAGACAACTAATCTCTTAATTCAAGCATTTTTATCTGTCATATGATAGTCTGTTAGTAATTAGGCTAGAACTAGGTAGGAAGTTTGTTGTTGGCAAGTTTTAACTTATGCATTGCGCCAGTTGATTTTCTGTAGTTACTAAGAATTTGGCAATAAAGTTAAACATTGATTGGAATGATTTTTCTGATGTCAACTGGTACTGCATGATCTCTGAGTTTTAGGCAGTTTTCACATATTTATTAGTCAGTCTCAAGTTGTGTTCTGTTACTATGATTTTTTTATCATCTTCATTATTTTTTTTTTCAAAACAAGATCCATGGGATTTGAAAATTCTGCCCTATTAAGTGTTCAGAAACTTGATTATTCATACATTTGAAGCTTACCATTCTGACTGCATGAAAGTACAAATGTAAATGTTAATTTCTATGTATTATTTTCACTACTAATGCATTGCTTTTTTAACTAACATACTAGATCTGTTGTTTATAAAGCCTTGTTTACCTTTGTAACTGATCTTTGTGGGTGCAAAATAAATAAATAGTATGTAGGTGCCCAGTAATATGAGTATTGGCACAATCAACTCATCAGATTTCAGACCTAGAATAATTGTGCTTTTTATTTTTAAAGCTTTGTCAATTTTAAAATTTTGTTTGATTTTTTTTTTTAAATTATTGCTAGTTTTTCAGAGCTAAACTCATGATCTGGCTGGCTTCTTACAAAAAATTTAGTTTCTATTTTTTGTCTATTTAAGATTTTCCTGCTTGAAAATGATTTTAAAAATGCATACTTTAATGACTAAATTATGTTTAGCTTTTTAAGTTAAAAGTTACATATTTAGAAGCTATTCTGCTTGTTTATTGATGGTAGAACACATTTTAAAATTAAAGTTTTGACAATTTTTTTATTATACTTATCATCAGATGTTTTAAAGATGCATTGCTAATGGTTTGAAAATAAGTGTCATTCTATATACAGTAAAAATTAAACATGCCCTAATAAAGGTAATATGCTAGTAGGAAAATGTTTCACAAAAGTAACATGGGATATGCATAGATGGTGACATTTAGATACTTGAAATTATTTTTTCTAGATTTTCTGAAGAAAAAAGTTTCTACTCCACGGAAAATTTCACTTTTAAATCTTTCCAAAATCCAACATTGTTAAGTTGCTTATTATGTCAAAAAGTGTGTCCACTATATGAGAGTTTTATACGATTGAACAGCTGAGAAAAGCTGGCTGGCTTGCCTGAGTGTTAGAAAAAAAAGAAGCAAGTTCAAGCAATCTGTTGAACAGTGGTTGTCTTAAATGGTGCTTGGCTTGGTGATAGCTGAGTGCCAGTCATGAAGGAAAGAAGTGGAAAACCAGGTGCTAAATATGTGAACCAAGTACTGGTTGATAGACCACACAACATGTTTTCTCTCATTTAATTATTTTTAGATCACCCAACACTTTATCCTATATTCACTGAGAACTGAAAACAAAGGAATTTTTCTGATAATTGAATATTCTCAAAAATGTATTACTGAAAGACACTTATGGGGCTAGCCATCAAAAGATTAGTGTACTTCTGTGCTATTAGTTATGTCTGTACATATCTGAAAAATAAATAAAAATGAAAAAACAAACAAACAAAAGCACTGCATAACTTAATTAAAAATCAGATTTTTGGAATCTGTCTTGCTTTTGTTCTACAAATCAGAAAAAAATAGTCTATTTTTGTTTCAAATTAATTTTTAATTTTTTTGTGCATGTTACTTACATACTGTATAAGAGTGCAAACTACAATGATATGGTGTTGGTACACAAGTACATTATAATCTACATATCATATAGAGAGAAATAAAACAATGGTTAATATATTTCAGTTATTTATTATTTGACAATTATATGAGAGAGATCCTGGAAACAAAGAGGCACTTGTTTCATTTGTATAAAGTTAATATCTTATTTTAAGTTCTCTCAATAGTTCTTTGCAGAAAACTTGCTTTCATTTCTACCTTTCAATCTGTCATCTATAAAACTAAATGTTTACCTTTGAGGAAAGAATTGCTTGGAGTATGTTGAAGTCCAAATCACATTCAACTATCAAGGGTATAGATTTGAAAAGTAATTAAAATTTGAGTTCAAAAAACACTGGTGGATTCCATCTTCTTTTTTTTTTTTTTAAAATTCTGATGTGAGTAAATGATATATCATTTATATATGTATACTCATGACATTTGTCTTGGAAAAAACATTTTGCTTAAACTCAAGCAGTTCATGCTATGGTGCATGCCTTTAATAGCTTTAAACAACTCTTCATCCTAACTTTCACATGGTAAACTATGATTGGAAAGACGTATGATAGGTTACACTGATATAACTTATTCAAAATGGCGAAATTTGAGAGTTCTATTAGGGATGATGTGGCATGGTTAGATAGTGACAGTCCCCCCCCCAAAAAAAATCTCTTATACAATCATCAGATTTAGCAGATGTTTTCAGTGTCTATCTGATGCATTCAGAATCTATTAACTTTGTTCTCTTGTTCAGTCTGCTCCTTACTAGCTCTGACATAGTAAAAGTAGTTGTCAAAATTTTTTTTCTAGGCAGATTTAATTATAAGCATCTAAAACAACACATCAGCTGAGAGAAATTTTCACACCATATATTCACAAAAGATCATCATAATCACTGGAAAAAAAAATTTTAATGAAATCTATTTACTCAATTGTTTGGCAAAATACATTAATTTTTACAGCAGTGGTGATGCAGCATAAGCTGAAAGGAAGCTTTACCAGACTGAATATTTAACATTACTTTTCTTTGCTGAGTAAAACTATATTTTATAAATAAACTAATAAAGTACAGTCTTTTGCAAGTCTTAATATTTACTCTGTGGAATTCAAGAGATTATCAGTAATATATAAGGAGAATGGTGGAGCTGTAGCTTGTTTCTGCTGGCAACAGTTTCCTCTATTTGCTTTATTAGCTAAATGAAGAAAAACTGGAAGTGTGGAATCTTCTGACATCAGTTCAAGGATTTTCTCTACTCATAAGAATGATGCGAATGGAGGGAAAAGAATGTTCTCAGTATCTTGTTTTGTTTGCAAAAGTGGCACAATTAATCAGTACCAATCCCATGTTTCATTTTGTTAACTCATTGAACTTGCTTGCACATTTAATGTTAGTATAGACTACTGATTATCATAAAAGCTGGGGAACTGATGTTATCAGATTTGTTTAGTTTCAATTTTCTACTTCCCTAATATGCAATAAAGTTCACAGTTTACAAGTTGTAAAAATACTTGTAGAAATTCTAAGAATAATGATGAAGATAATGCATTTTTTTTAAAAAATCAAGCATAAAACTGGGGTAATGGGCAGTATTGTCTTATTTCCCTTTTAGAAGTGTTTATATAAGATATTGGTATTGTTTGATAATAAGCTTATGAAAAATATCTGGACACTAAAATAAAAACTATCTTTTCTCTACATTTAATATACTATATAGGTTTCATATTTGTCATGAATATTTGAAAACTGATTTTTTGTTTTGTTTTTAAAAACTAGAAATATCTTTTAGTTTTAATACAAGCATCTTTCATACATTAGATAAAGAAGCTTTTATGTAGGGAATAGTGGTCATTATTAGTTTGAATTTTTTTCTTTTTTAAAATTGGTTGTGTGTAAACTTAGTAAATGAGCAAATCCGCGATTGAAATCTAATTTTCTATAATAAGAATGTAGATATCCTTTGATCAGTAACTTGTGATTGACTCAACTTATGTTAGACATTGGAAAGTATTCATTTCTTACATTATGCATCTGCTTTCAAGTAGGCATCATTAGGATTCCAAATGACAAATATAACCTGAGGAAGATGATAAGCTGGGTTTTTTACAGAAACTATTAAAAGTCCGAACTTAAAAAAAATTAATTTTTGCCCTTTCTAATTGGGAAAAGAGCTTGTGAAGAATCATTTAATGTGTTAGTAATTTATTGATTTATATTTAATTAATTCTGTACTTAAAGTTTTAGATTTTAGGTAGGTTTTGTTTTAGTAAGCAATGCACAAAACCTGCCAACCTCACTGAATTTCTCCCACCTTATTTAGAATAATAGTGTTTACCCAATGTAAAGTAGTTGTAAAATGAATGCTGTTTTTTGGCATTGGTTATATCAAGTTGCTTTTATAAAAATTATTTTTAATAATGTCTATGATATAGGTTTTAAAAATTAGAAGAAAGTTGAATGTAACAAACAATATCTGTTAAATGATGTATGAACTAATATCTGAAAATCTAATACAAAGAGAGAGGTTTTTCAGGAAAGACTAAAGTATAGACTTTGAATGATTTTCATAATTTTGCACTTGGTCATTTCATTGTTATGTACCAGTACTGCCATGGAGATAATTCAGCTAGAAAGTTGTTCAACAACCTATTAAGAGAATATTTTAATGTGAGTTATCTTTTAGATTGAGGATTAAAAATTATATTTAAGAAATTTTGACAATTTTTACTACAAACAAAGGTTTGAAGCATATTCCAAAATGTTTGACTTGTACATACAGAGTGACAGATAATATTTTAACTATATATATCTTCTCCATGTATTATGGGTGTATAATAAAACTTTGCTTATGCTATAGCTGCATATTTGACAAGTCTGATCTCAAAATATTTCTCAGAATTTAGTTGTATTTACATAATTTAAACTGAGATATGGTGATATGTTGCATTTTTTATAAGATGGAATAAAGTAAACATTGTATTTCATCATAATTATATTCTAATACCATCAGAATTCATTATTTTTGGTTATAAACAGCATATTTCTTATATGAGAATGCTTAGGAGATTAGTTTATGATTTTTGATATTCATTTTGTGGTGATTACTGTTTTCATAATATTTTGAATGCTTCAGCATTTTTTCTTTTCTTTTTTCTTTTAATTTTATTTGCAAAATAAAAAAAAAAATAAATAGCAAATTTAAATGAGGAAACTCCAAGTAAAACAAACATAGCTCTTCTGAAGGTTTTAATTATATTTTTTCACTCATATTTTCCCTGTATACTTTGAAAAATAAGTCTTTTTTGCCATTATTCAGTGCCAGCTGCTTATATAGATATATATATATATAAATGTATAATGTATAATTTTTTATTCTACCATTACAACATTTAGAAAAGCTAGTTGGAAAGCCTTTTGTTCATCATGTTATATGCCAACATGAAATTTTCCTTTGTAATGATAGTTCAAATTTAATAAGTTTTGAAATCAGGCAACCATCATTACTGTCAAAAACAAGGTAAGATTCATCTTGGGGTGTTTTTAGTTTCCTTGTTCACTTATAGTATATTGTAAAGATAAATGAACCAGGTTCTTAATGTTAACATGGAATAAATGTAACTGGAATTTGATAATACCTGGTTGAGTGATCAGTGAACTTTAGTCATACAGGGAAGGTGTAGCAGTAAGAAGAGACTTTCTGGATTTATTAAACATTAAGAAATTTTATTTATTAGACAAAAAAACAAGACAAAAGTCCAAAGACATGGAAACTGGTAAGTTTATTTTTCACATGCTGAAATTTTTTAAGCATATACTTATTAATATATTGTTTGAAAAAAATTGATAATTTTTACTAGCAATATTTCATTTAATATTTTACTTACAGCAGTTTGAATGAGGTACATGTTAATAATAGAGCATCTGTAAAAAGAAACATAAATGCATAGTTTTTAGTTACTAGGGAATGTAACGTTTTTTTCTTTCTTTTAGTTTGTTAGTAGACTGGTGAATTAATCATGTTTGTAAAATTTGTGAATGTTTGTAGGAAAATTAATGATTTCTTACCTCGAAAACTGTTTATTTTTCTTAATGATGGGGGGGAATTGGGTTCTGTACAATTGTATTATGAACTTCAGATAAAAATTATATTTAATATAACTAGGTCAGATCAGCTTGCTAAATTACAATAATATTTGAATAGCAGCAACAAATGCCAGATAAGTTACTGCCTTGTCCTCATTACTTTATAGTCATAAGAATTGATTTATTAAATTCCATCATTTTGATAACCTTATTAATGATGGCTGTCTACCATCAGTTTATCTCTACATTGTGGCTTTGCATGTATGACTTTACAAAAATAGTGTAATGTCTTTATGCAAACTCCTGTATTTCTTTGCACTCAAAAGATAAAAATAAATATCAAGAAATACTATAGTATTGTTGTGAATATCTTCTATAACTGCAATGCTGATCTTGGTCCTATGCAACAGCAAAGAAAAGGCAGAGTGCAGAGTGTCTTTAGGTTTTCCAAATGAGAAAACCCATTTTAAGTCCTGGTTTTGAAAATTTAGGTGCTAACAAAAAAAAAAAAAAAAAGAGGTATGATTAAAACAAAAATCAGGATCTCGTGCTGGACCAAAATTTTAATTGTGCGACTTTTTATGAAATTGTTTATACATTTGGATATAGAGAGAGTTTAAAGCTTTGATATTTTGCATGTTATTACATAAATTAAAAAGAAAATATAAAAATTTTTCTTGAGCAGCTCTTGCAGATATGTGCTCTTGCTTTGAGATATTCTGTAGAGCAGCTACAGTTACAAATCTCAATTTATGTATTTTTAGCCTACATTTGTAGTATTTAATATCTGCTCCTGTGCAGTTCAGTGCTTTTGTTTGTTGTTTTTTCTGTTGCTGAAGAAAGAAATGATAAGAAATCTCTGCAAAGGGTTAAAATAAAAATTTATTTGTGATGTAAAAAAGTGGGAAAACTCAAACATTTAGCAGTATATCTAAAGACAAACTGGAGTTGAAATGATTTAAACTGCTTGGAGTTCAATGATTGTGGATTTGTAGAGAAGAAAAGTAACTGCCATATTTCCAGATGTGATTAAACTTCATTTTTATATTATTCAACATTTGTACATTATTAAGTACCAATAAATGGCTATTTCAAAATAATTTCAGTCTATAACACTATTAACAAGTGGACAGATTGAAAAACCAGAACATTTTTATAGATTTATGTTGTTTTTGCTTCTGTAAAAAAATTTTTTTTTAAATCAGTAAATGTTTATTATGGAGATTAAAAAATTGTTAGGAAGGCTTTTGTTTTCCATTTTACACTAGTATACTGCATACTGATAATTAACAAAAAGCATTCCACAGATTAGCTGTTTGTTTGCAACATGACCCGTGTGATGTTGTATGGTTTCATTAACTGCATGTATTCTGGAGGTTTCACATTGTTAATTACTTATGCAGCTTATCATTCAGTGTTGTGTGTAGAATTATTTGTAGAATTTATTCTTATTTTTATTTTTATTTTCTCTAGCAGTTACCAAAGATTTTCATTTTAAGATATGTCTCTTTCCTAGGCTTCAGGAACCTTTGGTATTGTTGTCATGTTTGCTGATACCAGTGAAACAATTTGCTATTTGGACAGACAATGGCAATTGTTGAATGTATTACATATATATATATAGTCTGCCAATAAATGCATGGTATAGTTTTTATAAAGTACATACTTTAACAGTATTTAATTATACACACTAAGATTGTGTATTTAAACTAATTGTAATTTCAGAAGAATACTCTTTCTGATGGGTAACTTTATTTTTTCAAGGCCGCAGCATGATGGTAAAAAAGAATGATGGCATCAAAGAGTCAACAGATAGCAGTGCTACACTTGAAGATGAAGATACAAAAGGTAAGAAAGGATAGCTTTATCTTTATTTTACTCTGCATTCTTTGTTGATTTAAAGTAGATGAATTAAAGTTAATTTTTATTTTTCTAAAGAATTGTACACACAAACATGCACATTCTTTTTTAGATTTAGCAGAAACATTTTACATTCAAATTTTACCTGCACTGTACTTTCAGCCTTTCCTTGCGGTGTCTTATTTCTTGATGAGAAGATCCAGAAATTTTGGCTTGAATTTGTGTTAAGATACATAGTTGTCAACTCTTGCAATGTTCCATATTTTTCTGTAAGCATACTCTTATCTGCAATTTCCTGAGCTAGAGCTACTCTCAGCCATGTCGAGATTATAATTTTTAAAATACTTTGTTGTCCTTCATTTGTATTATTCACATTTTATTTCTTTTGTTCATTTTTTTTTTTTTACATAAATTTATTCCCTAGTAGTTTGAGTATTTTATATTATTATTTTTTCTTTATTCATTGCAGTTCTCTGCATTTAGGCTGTTAGGTTTTATTGTATGTATTGTTTAATAATGTATCTTGTTTTAACTATGCCTGCTGCATTTGTCCTCGTATGGCATTTACTTTGTTTGGTTGCAAGAAGGAAGTCTTTTTACTTCTTGTTGCCATGCTTGCTAAACAAAATGAAGTCTGTAAGGTGTTCTCGTCTTCCTTTCTCTGCTCACATTAAAGTCTTCTCTTCCTCATCTTAGAAGTGGTTTCTTTCAACATAACTGTGCACCCACATTCAACCCTACCACCCCACCTCCCAATTTTTGCATTCATTCCAGCATAGCCTCTGATTGTCTGCTATTGTATCATCTCACTTGGCTCCACTTTATCCAAATATTCTGCTGAGTCTTTACTCTGGGGTTTCATATAATTCTGTTAGTCTTGTCAAGTTTATATGCATTGTTTCTGTCTACAATCTGTTGCATAATAATGAGCTTTGCTTCATCTAATTTGAGCTCTCACCAGTACTGTTTTCTGGATCTTTCCCTCTCCATGTGTTAATTAGCTCAACTCTATTGTGAAATTTCAGAACTTTACTGTTGACTATATGTCTAGTGTCACTTTTTATCATTTTAGTCATTCTTCAGTATTGAACTTAAGGTTTCTCATTGACTTGGTCTGTTGAATTTTACTGTCAAACTCCAATACCAGCCAGTTTTATAATGGTTCTTGTTAGATTTTTCCTAAGGTATATTTTAATACCACTTATTTGAGGCTGATTTTACTTTGCTTGTCTGAATGTTTTTGTCAATTTAAACATTCTCTATGCACTTCACTTTTTCTTTCAACAGTTGTCGTCTACAACATTCCATATCTGCTCAGACTTAGCCTGCAGTTTCAAAACTTTATGGTCTACTATAGCTGCTCATTCTTCAGTGTTTTCCCTTCTTTCTGGTCTTGTCACCCATTTTTTCAAGTCAAATGTTGCTAATATGAAAAAAAAAAAATCTTTCAGACTTATGCTGTCTGGTTCCTGTTGAGAGTAACTACATTTTACCAATACTTAGGTGTAAGTTTCAGAATACATCTACATAGACTTGTGCAGTGTGTCAAAGTCTGCTAGCTTTCCCTATGCTCTCGGAAAGAAATAAGATGCTAACATGGAAGGAGAAAAATACATTGTGGGTACTGCAAGAATTTTATCATAAAATACTTGAAGTAATTTTTTTTTTTTTTTTTAAAAAACTAAATTTTGGTACATTTGTATAATGCAACAGTAATTATAAATGATATTTGCTGAATAGAAATGATTTTTTGTTTTTCTTCAACAGTGTTGAAATTTTCCTGATTATTTTTGTGACACTTTTATTCTAGTAGTTGTTTGGTCTTTCTTTATCATGACCTCTGACAATACGCAAACTTAGCTTATCTTTTTTTGTAAGTGGTACTTTGAACCTAATTGGGTATGATGAAATTTGAGATTAAATTCTGTAGATAAATCAATCTGTAGATTCTGTTCTCTCATAGGAAATTAAGATTGCTCTAATTTTTTTACCTGCATTCAGATCTCTCATTCCTGGGACCTCCATCATATATGGTTAGGATGCAGTACCTTATTTTATGATCATTTAGTATTATTTCTGACTAGCCACATGTATGAATAGCTTTCTTGTGAGCAGTGCTGTAGGCATGTAGTCATTATCATATTTTTTTAAATAAATACTTTGTACTATATGCACTTGTGTGCAAGTCAATCAGAAAAGACCCAGCTTTTGTCTTTAAAAAGTTTAAAAGAAAAAAAAACAAATTTTTAGTGCCATTTTTTAAAACTTCAGTATCATAATAGTCATAAGGGACTTAAAGTAGTATTTAGTGTTTGTGTGTTGGGTAGCTCATAAGATCTAAATGTAACATTTTGTTCTTCTTTAAAACGGTCTGTTGTTACTAGATTATGTGACTTCATTTGAAGGTATCTAAATTAGTTTGGCTTTGCACAATATATGGTACATTGTTGTTTCTGAAGAACTGGCTAGGACTGATACTTATGTGGATAGTTCCATTATATGCCTCTTCCAAAACTAAAAAATTTACGAATACAGAAACCGGAAGTGTATAATAAAGAAATAAACAGTGGTCTTTTTTTTTTATCAGTGTGCTGCTATTTCTGTTGCATAACTGTACTCAGCAGATTATCATCTACATGTTGACTGTGTGGATGGGCAAATAAAACTACAAACATCTATGACTGATCAATTGGTCTTTGTTTTTTATGTCTAATTGTGCCCTAGCAATCTAGCATGAAAAAACAGCAAAATATTTTCTGATGTCTAGCAGTCTAGCAACTTTAAAATCTACTTTGCAGTAATGGATATCCAATTTAAATGTGAAGACTAGACTTATCGAAAGCATTTTCTTAAGAAATAAAACAAACTAGGCCATATAATAAAGATGGTAGTATAGTTAACTGCTGTTTCACTTGTATACTTAGGCCCATTTAAAAACACACCACTTGAAAAATGTTGAGTACTGCATAACACATCAGTGAAACTTACCTACGATATGATAAGCACTATAATCTATAGCTTGCCTGAAGAAACAAATTAATTAATCTATGCATACCATAAGCCAGCAATGATTTTGTGATTTTTCACAATTTTCATGTGCTGCTTGATATTCAAGAAAAAAGCTAGAAATTTTACAGAACTTTACTTGAGAAGATAATGATTACTTTTCCTATCTAAACAAGTTTCAAGGCAGCAAAATTGTCATTATACTACCTTTGTTCAGCTGTGAGACAGGCATATTGAGACTAGTTTGACTTGTGACTGCACACATGCTGGACAATGAATGACATGTACAGGACTGCTGCATCTGCACAAATTTAAGGAATAGGCTACTTCTGCAACAGTTAGTGACAGCAACTCAGGATAGGGTACGCACATGTCTTGCCCAACCGCTTATATGAGATACAATTGCTTGCAAGACATCCTATGTTAGACCTATTTTTTCATGAAAGCACCATGCCTCACAGCTTTGATGCACACAATAGCATGTGTGATTGTCTCAATGACTGTGGAGGAATGTCTTCACAGACAAAAGCCGATCCACTGCATCTTGTGCCTATGGGAGAATAAGGGTTGAACATCAAGCAGACCAGTATAGATGAAAAGATGTTGGGTTGTTGGAAATGTGATAGTATGGGTGGGACAGTCCAATTTTTCTACTGCGATATTCCTCAAAATCATGCTGCTGCATCTCTTCAGGCAAACCAAAACATAAACTGTCTTCAGCAGGCTTGTATTCACATTGTGAAGATCTCGTGCATCCTTCAAGAACAGCAAATCACTGTCATGCTTCTGCTAGCCATCACATTGTTCAGATATGGCATTGACAGAGCATGTGTAAGTTGTACTGAGGCACCATATTTATTGTCAAAGACCTGTCCACACTTCAGCAGCTTGAGTCTGCCAAAAGTAAGTGCTGATACCATAAGACTTATAGACTCAATGAGATGGCACTGTACAACTCTTGTGTAAAACCATGGAGAAGGCATTTCATATGGATGCTCATAAGACATTCGCTAGATGTGGCAAACCTTTTTGTTTACATGTTATCATTTTAAAAAAAGCTCATATCAATAAAATACTATCTTAATCATAACAAGATGTGCTTGTTTACATTTAAAAATGATCAGAATTTAATTTGCCTTTACAGGTGTCTTTTTAAAATCAGTTTGGAATATAAATACATTTAAGATATGTACCAAAGTAACCTTTTGTTATGAATTATGTAGGAATAATATTTTTTATTGTCATTTCAGTAAATTTATTATCACTTTCTTATCAACATTTTGACTGCAACTAAAATAATAATAAATGTGTGGATAATTAAATGGCAGATGATAGGAGTTTTACTGTATTTAACTTTTTTTAAATCTATAGTTACCTGTTTGTCATACAGCTCTTGTACTTAGCCTTTTATTCACAGGCTTCTTCCCTTTGCAAGTAACCCATGTTAACTCCTGACTGACCAAACCGGTCTGCAAGGAGTCTCACCAGAAAGCAATCTCTCTCTTTGTCACTTACAGACACCACACATTTATTGCAGTCTGTGATTAAAGCTTGGCTTTATGATGTGACGTGTGTAATTCATCTCGATTAGTTAAAAATAAAGAATAAAAAATTATATTTAGTTTTGAATAAAGTTTGAAGCAGCAACAGTTTCTTCCAGTAATCAAGTTTTTAGTATTGTTGGCCCAACAGTGTCATGCGGACAGATGGACGGGGGAGTTCAGTTTTACTTTGGTATGTGGTTTTTTCTTAGCTGCTGTTTCATAATTTTGATGCAGGTTATGCCAGAGAGCGTGATACATGATTTACATCTTCATGCAACTCTAAGCCATATAATTTACGTATTTATAAGATGCTGTTTAAAAAAAACCTTTTTTCCTATTTTAGGCAAATTGAATGAATGAAATCTGTACAATTTTTAAATAAAAATAAAACTGTACACAGTATAACTAACTGCCTTCTTTTTTCAAAGACAAAGACAAATAGTTGTATTGATGTGTACATTCACTAAGAAAATTAATTTTTGCTAAAGAACAGGGCATGAAAACCTTTAGGAACTTTAGTAGAATCATTCATTTTCAATCTTACATGTTTAGAGATACTAGTTTTTCTTTTAGTATAATCATTAGCACTGTTGGTTTCTTTTAGTTTTAAAATTTGTATCAGGCTGCACATGTCTGCACTTTTGATTTTTCTATATATATATATATCAGATCATTTATTTATTTATTTGTAATATTTATACAGAGATTTTAAAAGTCTTTATTAAAAAGAAAATTGTCTTAAATTACATATTTTTTATTGTTATTACAGATGAAAATAACTTCCTTGGAATAATTTACTGAAAATGGTTTTCTTTGTTTCATACAGTAAACTTTCTGGTTGCATGCTTGATTGAAGATTATTTTTTTTCCTATGATAATTAGAAATTAGGGTTCAAAAACATCAGGCTTTTTTTGTTGTTGTTTACTATGCATAATCTTTACATAAATTCAAAAAAAATAATTTATATCCATTCTCATTTAAATAATTTCTGCTGCTTGATGTTATGATTTGCAGCATAATTTTTCTGAACATTCATTGAAGTTTTTAGTCTTCGTAATGATTGTTTCTTTTGGATAAAGCAGAAATGTAGAGAATCTAGAAACTGAGAAGAATTTTCACTCTTTTTGAAAATATTCTTTTTTTATTCTAGTTAAATTTTTTTACAGTTCCAATTTTACAGGACTTCACAATGATAAAGCAATTATTAATATTTTATGGAATTTTAAATTCATCAACTGGAAAAGTATATATGCTAATAAAATTCATAGACATTTGCCAAAGACTATATAATGTTGAATTCCAGTATTCATGCAAATTAACAATCTACATTTTAAATTTATTCATTTTCTTACAAATCACATCAAATTATACATGTGTGAGGGATAAATGTTTAGTAGATGATTAATCATTTGAAAGTTGATTTTTCTTGGAAATGTCTAGAAAAGATAACCACTTTTAAAAGTCAGATTTACTATTTTTAATTAGTTAATGTTAGAATCTACTGGTGAATTATTGTGATTTCTTCTAAAGAATACCAAAGAAATGTGGAGTATATAATTATAAGAGCCACCACTTTTATTGAAATTCTGACACTAAACAATGCAAACAAAATAAAAAATTTAATTTAGATGCAAAAGTGAACTATATATATATATAAAACAAACTATTTAGTTAATTGGGCTAACTATTGATTATTAAGCATTGCATGACTATCATCTCAAGGAAAGAGTGACGTTATTTCACTGTGCTTAGTTTGTTAAAAAGAAAAACACATTAATTTAAAACTTTTCATGTTTATTTTCTTGATCAATTTTAAATATATTTTTACTTTATAAATCAATTTCTATGTATATATCATAAGTTTTGAAAATTAACTTTCTTTAAGCAAAAGCACTCATCAATCAACTCTTGTTAACTAGTACTTTCAGTTTTAGCTAGATCATATACACTTTTTTAAAAAAAATTATTTTATTAGTACTTTAAAAGTAGAACTTTGCTAATAAATTTTTGTATACAATCTTCAATGTGATGATGTCATTAACATTTGTATCAAAACTTTACCATATATTTCAATAGATTTATCTCTCCTCTACTTTGGTGAAACACTTATGTGCTGTTTTTTCTTTGTTTTTTAATGAATGTCAGATGTAAAATATTTATTCCTTATTTTTGAATCTCTTCAAAAGATTGTCACTTCATAAGGTCATTAATTACTATACTGACTGGAGTGAAACTAAATTTGAAAGCAATACAAGCAAGATTGTAGGCATTGATATAATATTTTGCGTAATAAAACATGATCTTTGTTATATCAGTTCCTATAACCCCTTTCAGGTTCCCTTTCATTCTTTCTGTCCCTTTTCTGCCATTCTAACTGTAGGAAAAGCAGAGGCAGACAGTAAGTATAGTTTTGATTATGGATGGTGGATGATAATTTTAATACGTGTATATTTTTGCTGTGGCCCCATACAATATATAGGTTAACTGCTATCAAAAAGTTTGAGTCTTAACCACAAGTATCATTCTAGGTATGTCGTACATATTTCTTGACTGATAATATTTCCTCTATATACATGCTTCTTATTAAAAAAGGAATTTATAAGCTATCATGTACTGTAGTGGTTCAATAATTTTAGAGAATGTATATTTATGGAATGCTTTCAAACTTACAGATGGCAGTATATCTGATGCATGGGTTTTATTTTAGAAACTTCTTTGAAGCATTAACATTTCTTGAGTAAGACAAATACAACTTTTTGGTTTGAGTGCTGTTTTTAATAGTTGTCATTTCATTCATGCAATAATTACTGTAACTCTCTTCATCCATTACAATACAGTACAATTACATGTGATTTTCTAACAGTTGAGTCCTTGTGTTTGCATGATTAATTTGCCTCATGAATTTTCGGGTGCTCAACAATTCTCTTTTTATGCTTTAGTTTTCTGCTATTTTCATACTATCACAAAATGAAAAATGATTTATTTTATTATTTCTGGACATCAGATGATGAAAGCAAAAAATTCTTTTGTCTGAAAATATTTAGACAAATCAGAATAAATATTTTTAAAGTTTGGCACGACAGCATTATTTATTATTGCTATCGTAGACAATTGCACAAAGCCTGTGATTAAAAAAAATACAAAATCGACAACTTTGTTAATTATAATCACTTGACCAACTCTTCAGAAAGCATCTCAAATTGATACATATAAATATACATTTTTGCTTGCTTGCTTGTAAAAAGTTAATATTTGTTGACCTCTTTTCAAAATAAGTTTTAGAAATTATATTACTGCAAAAACTGATAGTACCTAACCATAATAATTTGGCCACCTGTTATTACATTTTGTTAGTACTTAGCCAAACTATCTTTTGCATTATGTCTTTCCTGTATGGCATTGATTCAGTAAGATTTTGTATTATGGTCTGGTCCAGGTTGCTCTTAGCTTTTTTGCTCTCCTCACAGGTACTTGTTTATATTTGTGCCAGGGCTTTGGGGTTTTCAGGGAAGAAGTTGAATGCTGTGATTCCTCTTCACAACTATGTCATACAAGAGATATGGCATGTAGTGCTATCCTCCTGAAGAATATAGGCATCAAATTTCAGTGGGTCTTGTTCATACAATGATAGCTGATGTATCTTTAAAAAGGAATGTACCTTGCAGAGTTAAATATCTTTGTAAGGTCTTCTCAAAACCTAGACTCATTGGATTAAGAGTAGACATTGCCAATACTTTAGGATCTTGGCAGAAATGCCCTTTAACCAGAAGAACATTTGAAGCATTTTAATCCCATTGGACAGAAGGTTATTTTTGCATGCTTCACACCTCCTGTAGCCAAGTTAGTGATGATGAGATTTGATGATTTTTTTAGTTCATTTCTGTTGCATGGGTGATGGCAACAAGTGAATCTTGATGGTGAGTCAGATGTTGCATGTTTTTGTTATGGTGTTACTGTTGAAAATCTTCAAAGTTACTTTATGCAGCAGTGACATTTTTCCTTCGTGAACTTTGTGATAATATTGGCCACAAATACACAATTGTTGAAATTCTTGGTCATCTGTTGTTGGATTCTGAATGGCCTATAATATGACCTCAAGTAAAAAAAAATATAGGTTCTGTTTTTGCGATGGTATTGGTACTCATTGATTACATTGGAAAACAACCAATTTGCTACTGAGGTAAATGTACGTGTTTTAGACTAATTCGAGTATGCTGTTTTCAAATCTGAAATCAGAATTATCCCAATACATCAGGATTTTTAGTTACAGAAATAAATGGGAATCTAATGTTATATATTTTGAGTGTTGTTTTTAGTGCTGTGTGTACACAGCAGGCCACTTGGGAGAACCATGTGGTTGCCTGCTTATATGTACACACATGTGCTTCTTGTGGAATAGCTGAGATGATGCAAATCACTATAAGATCAAAGAATGGCCATCAAGAACAGACCATACCCCAGGAAAATTCAATGTGCAACACTTGCCACTGGTACATTCACAAAGAATATTTCCTCCACCACTGCATATAAAGCTTGGCCTAGAGAAGAGCTTTGTAAAGGCAATGAGTGTTGAAGGTGTGGGATTTCTTTATCTGAAAGAAATATTTGGAGCGATTTTAACTGATGCCAAGTTGAAGGCTGGAATATTTGTCGGACCACAAATTCTAGATTTATTTTCCGATCCGGTCTTGCAGTCGAGGCTTAACCCACTGGAGCTGGCTGCATGGGAAGCTTTCACACTGGTAGTCCACAATTTCCTTGGGAACCACAAAGCAGATAACTAAGTTGAGTTGGTTCAAGACATGATAAAAACCTTTGAAGAAATGGGTTGCCGTAGGTCACTGAAGTTGCATTTTCTGCATTCACACTTGGATTTCTTCCCAGCCAACCTTGGTGCTGTGAGAGGTTCCACCAGCACATAAGGGCAACGGAGACAGGCTCTCAGGGGAGATTTGACTCCAACATGATAGAGGACTATTGTTGGTTTCTTCAGAGACAAACCACTGCTATTCACAAGCATAAAATCAACTACTTAAAGCAGTTAATGTATACTTTATACAATGTGTTTGAGCCTATGGGTAACAGTTACTGTACAATATACAGTGTGTTTATATTGTGAAATGAAGTTATTTTTTAATTTTGCGATGTGCTTGATTTATTAATGAATAATGACTGAGAATGGTGTTTTTCTGTAACTACAAATTCTGACAGGCTGGGTCAATTTTGACTTCAGATTTGGAATCAGCTGCTTGATTTGTTAAAGAACATCTACATATACCTCAGTTGCAGACAAAAAGTTATTTTTTTTTGTTGTCCAGTGTTATCTTCTCATCCATACATCCAATATATACATAATCACACCTGAAATATATAAATTTCTGCCTTAATATGGTTGCTAATATGTCAAAAGTAGACAACAAAAAAATTTAAGTGATACTTATTTAACCATTATTTTATTTTATTTTTTAGTATTACAAGCTGTTGTTGATACAAAAATTTGTGCAAATGCCTTATTTACTTTGATTACTAAGAAATTTACTGGCACCAAATTAAGTTAGTCTTATATGCAGAACTGATATGTTCAGTTAAGTTTTGACCACACTGATGTATGGATATGGATAGTTATATAGCTTAAGGGTTGTAGCACAAGACACTCAATCTGTCATCTTGTTAACTTGCGCATTCCTTTATTTCAAGATTCAAATGGCTGCTCAGTGCTCTGAGATTTTCTACATTTTGATTGTGTGGGAACTACACTGTGTGCCTGAGACTCAAGGCTACTTTTGTTGAACATTTTGCAAGTAATTTTGGAGAATTAATAAATTTGATGACTTAGAAATTTTGTATAGCTTAAAGTAATTATTTTGGAAGTTCTGATTGCCTGTTGGCAAATTATTCTAGATTTGTTTCAAAGTTTAGACAATTAGTTTGTGGTTGGTTCTATAAAGGTTTTCTTGACTTTTTCTTCAGATCTTAATAAGAATTTTGCATAAATATGATTATAAGATTTAAGGGAGGTTAGAGATTATGTCACTGATTTTTTGTTGTTGTTTTGTGAGATGTGCATCTTGTTGGGAAGTGTATCAAATCTCAGGAATCAATAATATTTACACACAACTGTACATTGATTACCATAAAGTAATAAATGAACACATTTTAATTTTTAATGTTTCCATGACTATGTATTATGGTAAACTGTAGTAAACTCAGTGTAGCTTTCTATCTGTTATATGCCACTATTTTTTCTAAAAGTTCAAACTGCATTCCTAAATTAAATTTGTGTTATGTTTTAAGAAAATAAAATTATTTAAAGTTGCGTTATGAAGAAATTATGAATGATGTCTTTGACTGCAGAAGTGGGTTTAATCACTTTTGACTTTTATTTCTCTGTAGTTATTGTCTCACTAACCAATGGAATCCCATGAGTGGTTGTCATTAAGTTTTGCTGAATTTGTGTAAGTTTTACTGTATCATTGATACTTGTGCATCTAGTTTCCTTATCAACTTAAAGTTTTTTTTAGAAAGAGATTTCTTTGTCTATGGTTATAGTCAGGGATGGCCACCACTATTTAAAAGATTGAAGCAGTGCACCAAGTTGTAAATCTGCTGGTAGTTTGACAAAAATTGCTAACTGGTGATCAGAGGACCTTGGTGGAAACAAGTAAAATTTTGGTCACATTCAATGTATAGAGAATATTTTAAAACTGGAAATGTTTATCCTGATCATTCATGAAGTTGCCTGGTTTATGTTGGTCCAGCTTAAAGGGAGAGAAAATAATCAAATAGGGGAGTTTTCAGACATTTTTTGAGATTTATATAGATTTTTACTGCTGATTAATTATATTCTAATACTACTGTAATCATTTTATCTATACTGCTTTAAACTTCTGAGTTAGATAAAGTTTTTCATTGTAGTTTTGGCTTACATTTTGTCTTTTTAGATTTTGAATATTGTGCATTTGCCCATTTCTTTACTGGACTACTACTAGCTATTTGAACTTTTTCTCTTGGCTTCTCTTTAACTTGCCTTTGAATGTATTCTTTAGGTCCCCCCCCTTTTTTTGTGTGTGTGTGTGTATTAGATCTTGTCTTACTTTACACTGTTCTACTCTTTAGTATAGTGATTTTTTTCTACTCTTTTGGAAATCTCTTATAAACTTTCAGCATTTCACCTACCCACCAGACTCTTCCCTGGTTCTGCCACCTTTATAGATTGACTGTACTCCCATTTCCTTCTTGGTTATTCATCAATTAAAATTAAGCTGTGACTAGATTATTGACTTCTCAAGATCACAAAATCTTAAAAACTTTTAAAACTTGTGAATTGTTGTGCCTTGAGGGTATAAATGCTCAAAGTAGTAATTATAGATATTTTAGAATAATAATACCTTTTCATGTTAGCTTTTCATCTTTAATTTTAATATTTTTTAAAAAAAATATTTCAAAAATTGGAATTTTTATTTCAAGTTGCCATTGAAGAGCTGACTATTTTAGAGATGGTGTTTAACTTGACATGGTAAATATGTATTAAGTGCCATCCCTTAACTGCCACAAATGTGACAGGTGTTTTACTGCAATTAATTTACAGGTACTGTTCATCCAGGTGAGTGAATTGTTCAAAATGCTTATAAAGTGGTGCTGAGCCCCTTTCACTGATTCAGTTTTAGCTTTTGCTTAGCTCGGTTGAAAAGTTATTTGTTTTAAGCTCTGTCATACTTCTCATAAAGCTTTTAATATATTTTCAAGAGATTGCACATTTTTGTTGTTTTCTTTGTTTGTTTTTTTTCTTGTGTGTGGAGTTTCTTTTCACAATGGTGGTCATAGCAAGTTAGTTTTTCAGATGTTCTGCATGGTTTGTAGACTTAAGTGATTTACAGACATAAATCAAGTATCTTTAGTAGTATTCAGAATGATTATTGCTAATTTTGTTCTGTCTGCTATTGTCTTATTTGTCATAAAGAATTTGAAGACTTTTGCTTATTTGCTTTACTGGAACTGAAATTTTAAGGGATTTTTTCTGGACTTTTAAATTACAAATGAAAAGATAACAAATAGCTACACTAAAAAAGTTACTTAGTCATTTTGTCAGAACAAGCTGGATCAGGGTATTTTTAGACCTCCCTGGAAACTAACTGGCAATTATTGTAGAAGTGTTTATTTGTTTGTTTACATGAAAAATATTGGAAATGACAAAAAAAAAAAAGTTTGTATTCTTTTGTGATTTTCTCCTTATCTGTGTGGTCTTGTTATTGTTGTCTTCTGTATTTTAAAAGTCATACTGTTTTAATTTATTGAGGGCCCCAGAAAAGAATCTGATAAAATTTCTTTTAAAAGAAATATTAATTTGTTGTTTTTCTTACTTTAAAGGATTTTTTTCTATAAAATCTGTAATGCAAATCCTATTAATTTTGGAAATTACAAATCTGCAGTCAAAAAACTGCACCCAAAGTAGTAGTAATTCAGTTAAGAAATGCCACTTAGAATGTGCATTAGCACTTTAGACATAAATTAGCAAGCATCGTATTCTGACATATTTACTCAAAAAAACAAAAAAAAAAAACAAACAAAACTGTTTCTCATTGTTTACACGAAATTTCCTTTTGCTATATAGATTTTGAAAAGGTGTAGATCTCTTAAGTTTGCAGACCAAGAAAATTATTCTGTTTTTCCCTTAGTAGTTTTTCTTTTTTCCACTGGTCAGTCCGTTTAGATTTTGTTTCTTTGATAATGATTAGAGTTGGTTATTTTTAGGCTAAAAAGTCTACTTTGAATTAGAACAACTACACCTGCAGTAATTTTGTATTTAAGGGGTGCCTCTAACTATGGTAAAATTAATGTAACTTAAAAAATTCTAGTTATTTAATTTTGTTTCTTTACTTATGTTATAAAAAAAATCATAGTTTGAGGTTATATCTCACTTGTATCTACCACTCTCACCTTATTTTTAGTGAGTTTTTAAGTTGTTTATGGAGGATTGCTTCAAACATTTGAAATATATACATATCCAGTTAGCCCTGGGCACTATTTTGGAGATCGTTAGGTGGGTATTTAAAAGGAGGATGTATTATGGGATTTAAAAAAAATAAAAAAAAAACATCCATTCTCACCAACAGTTTGAATTAGAAACACTTTCAGACTGATAAATATTTGAAAATGAACAAGATATACGAGATCTGTCGAAAAAGTATCCAACCTTAAGCTGGGGAAAAAAAAATTACTTGGTGGGGTTCAATTGCTAATCCCCTTCAAAGTAGGCCCTTTGTGCTTCCACACACTTAGTCCAGCGATCCTTCCACTGTTCAAAGCATGTCTGGAATGCTTCTTCCGGAATGGCTCTCAGCTCCGCTGTAGCATTCCATATGATGTCCTCTCGGCTCTCAAAGAGGGAGCCTTTCAGTGGCATCTTCATTTTTGGAAACAACCAGAAGTCAGAAGGAGCCATGTCTGGAGAGTAGGGAGCCTGGCGAATGAGCGAAATGCCTTTCTTTGCCAAGAAACCTTGCCATGGCATTGTCATGATGCAGCTGCCAGTTTTGCGAGGCCCACAGATCTGGTCTCTTGCGCCGAACTGCATCATGAAGACATCGGAGGACTTCCTGATAGTACTCTTTTGTAACTGTTTGTCCTTCTGGTGCGTATTCATGATGCACAACACCTCGGTAGTTGAATAAAACAGTCAGCATCACCATGATTTTGCTCTGGACCTGACATGTTTTTTTGGGTCTTGTCGACGTTGGTTGCTGCCACTGTGATGACTGAGCTTTGGTTTCCGGGTCGTACCTGTACACCCATTTCTCATGTCCAGTTATCACAGTATTCTGGAACTCATGATCCCTGTTGGCAGTATCCAGCAGGTCCTGCGCAACCTTAAGACGAAGCTGCTGCTGTTCCTGAGAAAGCCACTTGGGCACAGTGCAAGCCCAAATCCTCCTTTAAAATTGCATGTGCAGAATCTTTACTGATCCCAACCTTGTCACCAATTTCCCGCACCATCAAATGACAATCCTTCATTATCAAAGTCCACACTTTGTCGATAACAACTGCATTGCAGCTTGTTGACGGCCTGCCGGAACACTGGTCACTCTCCACCAATGTGCGGTCATCTTTGAACCTGTTGTACCGTTCTTTTATTTGGGTAACACCCATGGCATTGTCACCAAAAGCCTGTTGAATTTTTTGAATTGTTTCCGCCTGGGTATCTCCAAACTTTTGGCAAAACTTGATGCAAGATCATTGCTCCACACGTTCCGTCATTACGGACGAAATGAAAATGCGATGAGTAAGTAGTACAGCACCTCACACGCTGGCTGCCTGACAGCAACTGACACATCCAGCAAACCTGCCAAAAACCACGCATGGGCATGAAGGCATGCGGCTCCACTATGCACACTTTTGCCTCCCTAACATCATTACTTCCCACAGGAAAAAATAGTTGGATACTTTTTTAACAAACCTCGTACAGAGTTGATCTAATTAGACAGGAAGGACTTTACTTCTCATGAGTATAAAGTCATTAGATTTATAAGATTGCCAACATTTGCAGAGATCCTTATGGTAAATATTCTCTAAGTAATTTATAATTTGTAATAATAAAAAAAAAAGAACAGGTACAAAAAAAACATCAAATGAATTAATAAAATTTTACCTTACAGGTCAAGGGAGCCCAACACTTCGAAAAGGTACCACTTGAATGTAGAACACTAATTATACAGTTTGTTTGATCTTTCTGAGCTGTATATATACTTTTTTTTTTTTGTAGAATGCATGTTACATTTTCATTTGCTCCAGTTAACATAAACTTGGTTATGGGATGGAACCATGCAGAATTGTTATCAAGGGTCACTTTTAACCGTCTACTTTTTAGTTTCATTTATATTTATTTATTTTACATACTGACTTCAAAGTTAATGTTCAAGTGCATACAGCTTTTATTTGTTGCTATGAACTGGTTATTTTAAATAATATAACTAGTTTAAAAAAAAAAATTGTTATGTGAATATACAGGTAGATGTTAGTCAAGAAAACATTTATGTATGCTGGTCAGTTAATGATTTCAATTGTCTGAAGATGTGTTCTACATCCTTCTGCCCTTATCAACACTGAAATTATTGAAAAATTCAACTTTGTTAGACAGGGAACTTTAGGTAGTTTGATTGTACATTTCCTGTTTTCTTTTTATGATCTAGATTTAGTAGAAAGTAATTTTTGTGTAGCATTGGTGTTAACCCTGAACAAGACCTAGTGGTTGTTGGTTGATAAATGTGCTAGCCTAACTTATTGTACATGGTATTCAGTTTTACTTGAGACTTGAATATATCAGCTCTTGATCTTTCAAGAAACAAAGAAACAAACTGATAAATTTTTCTTATTTCATAATTTCTTAGGCAATGTTTTCAAATATGATAACACTAATTTAACAATTTGAACACTATAATATCAGTGAGACCACAACATCTAGTACAAGACAAATCATCTTGACATATTCCATCCTATCCCCAAGCTTGTGTTCAGTTTATTATAAGTTGGTAAGTAGCCTTAGCTTGAGCCACATCACAGCTATAGTTGCTTTGGTTAACTTCTAAAACAAAATAGCTCTATTTCTCTCACAATGAGAGTGCCTAACTAGTAGTGCATACATTATTAATAGGTCAGCACGCACAACTTTGATTAGCAATATTACTATTGCCCAGTTTGGATAGGTAGTGCATGCATGCACTGGTGGTTACTTTTTTATTTAATAAAAAAAAAAAAAGAGGAAAATGTGTGTGCGACTTAAGTTTGGAAAGGCTGACATGGAAATAGCAGTGCTGTGATTGAAAGATATCTTTACAAAAATGTTGTTGTTATTTCTAGTAAGAAACTGTGATGATTAAATAGAAGTGACGGGAGTACATTTATGCTGCTGGGCTGTGCTTTTATTGTGCTGCTAATTAAACGGTGATATACCACACTGTGAAAATTACTGGCTTGCTTTAGAGTGAAAAGTTTGAATGTAAGGGATATCTTTTGAGATATTACAAATTATTAAATAACAGTTTTACTGTTGATTACATGTCATTTATTTGTAATGATTCCCAGAATCATTAAAAAACCTATGACTTTTTAATGTTACTGTAATTTCTCTCTTAAGATAATGAAAAAAAAAGAAAATAATTGTGATGCATTTAATAGGAGTTTTTTGTTTCTCAATCTGTGGAACAGAAAATTTTACTTAACTCTATATCCGATCTGAGCTTTACATAAATCTTTTTAATTTTATGGGTCCATAATGTGTACTTTGGATACTTTGAGAAAGTGTTTTCATAACATCAAAGCAAAGATAAAAAAAAAATTTTTTTTTGTTAGTTTGTACTGAAAATTTATGACACTGAATGCAAAATCTACTGCCCTTAGAATCAATAAATTAATACTTTCAATTATGTAAAATATGATGTGAAACTATGATCCATGTTCCATATGCTAATCCAGAAATAATTAAATTTCCAATCCTGCTTTAAAAATTTGTGAAAAGAAAACAAACTACTGCAGTCTCATTACCATTGATTATAATGCTATGACAGCAAAGCCAAAGAAATAGTGTTCTCAAAATTCTGGCAGATGGTTTCAGTTAATGTCATACTAGTATGATAATATGGATGTTTTATTATTGCATTACTTTTACTCATTGGAAACTAACCAATATGTATATTTCGTAAAAGAATGTTAAAAATCTTATTGTAATTTTTTATAGAATACTGCAGGTGAATTGTACTTGCTAACATCAATTGTCTTATTATTAATATAATGTTTTTATTTGGTTTCAGCATAAAAATAAGGCATTAGTAGTTCTGAAAAGTCAATTTAGCCAAAACTCACCAGTATTAAAACAAATTTATAGATCATTTTGTTTGTTGTTTTTTTTTGCAAAAGATTGTTAAAAATTAGATTTTAGTAAAGTAAATTTATATTTTATATAAATTAATATTTTTAAAACTTAAATTCTGTCAAATGGCATATTGAAACCAATATTTTGTTTTGTCTCTATTTAAAACAGTCTAACTTTGTACAAATTTGTTTATTGTTTATTTAGTTATCTTTTTCACAACTTTGATTTTGAATAAATTCTGTAAACTTTTTCTCTGAAAACCAGGAAATAAATGAGTTGTGGGCTGTGTAGAAAAGAGAACTCGTTCAGCTAGATATTGATCTTATGCATCACAACTATCTCTAATTTTTTTTTTTTTTTGCTTTGTCATTTTCAAAAAAAAATGAACTTTTATTAATCTTATTATCATCGTAGAAAAGAAGCAGTAACGTAAACAAGCAGTGGTTTAGGACAGTGGTTCCCAACTTGGAGCAAGACTCAAATCAGGGTCTCCAGTGGAAGGGTGGGTCCTCAATATGGTCACACAGGGTTATCAAGAGACTTTTTTTGCTTTTAATGTGGAAAAGTGCACGAATTGCTGAGGTGACCCCCACCAACCAACCAGCCAACCAACTTTTTTTTTATCTCTCCTTGCTCCAGTATATGAGTACAAAATCAAATATTATTATACATTTTTCCATTACGAAGAATTTCCAAACAGGAATGATTTTTGTGTTCTTCATTCGTGGGTATGAAAGACTGTGCTAGCGAGTTGCATTGACTTCACAAAAGGGGTGGAAACACTGAATTTGAAAGATTTCTACCATCCTTTCTCCCTTTTTTTTGTGTGAGTTTGAATAGATGTTTTATTTGTATTGGATTAAATGAGCATCATCAGTGGTTCAATGTGCATTTGCATTTTAAGACAATGTATAAACATCTTTGAACCTGAATTTACATCAGATCTCTTTTAATTTATATATATATCATATAACTAAGGGTCAGATGGCCAATTTAGGATTGCAGCAAAAAAAGGTTGGGAACCACTGGTTTAGGATGAAATAAGGAGGAAACAATTTTTTTTCTTTTCTAACAAGGATGTGAAATCACATTTATTTCATGTGGTCTACATCCAGGAATTCAATGGGGAATTCCTAATGCTGTTATGAATCGCTCAATCAGCACTTCTCTGAATTCTGTTAGAAACTAAAAAATATTTCTCAATCAATATGAATAAAGATAGTATCAACTGGGCTGATTGAATCTGTGTAGAAACTATATTAGCCAGAAATGGCCCCCACCACCTGTTTACCTCATATATATTTATTTCCGTTGGATAACTATCAGACGTTTATGTACTCTATTATTTTACATTGTTTCTTCTGATGGTCCTTATACACAAGTTTGATATTTGCAGTAGTTCCTATCTTTTTTAGTGCTTGAACATGTCTTTGGTTTTTAAAAAAACTTTGGCACTTATGCTATTTTGTCATTTTACTATAATTGTCATTTGATCGTTTTAGCACCTTTTGCTTCTTCCAGCATCTCTGCAAATTGAACTGCTTAATTTACAATAATAATAATATAACAACAACAGCAATAAAGCAAGCTTTTTTATATGTACTTAACATTTTGAGCCACTTTTTGCCCAAATAGCAGTCATAACAATATTCTGGAAGGTGTCTTGAGTAATATTTTTGCATTCAGTCATTTATATTGTATGCATTGTTTGGAGTGATAGGCAGAGGATCATGATGGCTAATGGGTCTTTCAAGTTTTTACACTAATGCTCAATTGGATTGAGATCTAAGTATTGTGCTGGTCATGGGAGATGCCTAATGTCTTTGTCATGTTTTTTTAAACCATGTACAAAAATGTGGGCTTGGTAGATGGGAGCATCTTGGAAGTAATCATCAGGGTACATATAAGTCATCATTGGATGACTTTGAGGTAAGTTTTGACATTTGTTTTGCCTTCATAAGTACTAAGGGATCTAGGGTATATCAGCAAAACATGCCCCAGATTACGATCCCATCACTAAAGGTCTGGACAGTTTGGACTACTGCACACGAGGGATTGAGTGAGTCATGGCTTTCTCTAAATTTGCCGTCTTATATCTGTGCAAAAAAAAGGGTGAAGCATGATTTTTCAGACCATACCACTACTTAGCAATTCTCCTTGAGTCCATTTCCTGCATTATTTTTACACCACACAAACTGTTTTTTCATGTTGTTAATGGTGATCATTGGTTTATCCAGTGGCCTTCTAGTGCTATAATCCATTTGTTGTAATGTTCTTCATAAGGAGTGGATTGCTCTGCTTTAAACATCTTTTTCGGTTGGTCTATTGTTTAATGAGGTTAAACCAGTGGTTCCCAACCTTTTTGGACTCATGGACCTTTTTCTAATACTCAAAAGACCTGAAGCCCCCTGCTACACTTCCATAATTGAAAAGAAATCAAAGAATAAATTTAGCAAAAAAAAAAATCACATAAATAAGAGTTTTATTTGAATATATTGACAGTTTTGAGAGAAAAATCAATGTAAATGTACCCTGAACTAAAAAGCAACAAAACAATATATTGTATATTATATCAGAAAAATGAATTTTAGTACATTTCATCATACATTTATTGAAAATTATTTTAGTGATTTTTGGGGGGGAAACTGCACATATAGTAAATTCACAGCAGCTAAACGAAATCTACTGGTATCAGTGAACCCTACCTCTGATCAGAACAGCTGTGTGGTGTGTCGTGTTGGTGCCCAAGTTTGCCTAACATCAAGCTGGCTAGTGTGTGTCCGGCCAAAGTCACAGTCCAGTCCTTGTAGTGTGCTCTGCCCCAGGCGTCGTGGTCCAAGTCTTCGCCAGCGTGTATTGTCTGTGTTTCTATGAGAGTGGCAGAGCGACAGGAAGCTGCAGGGGGCCGGGTGATGCAAGCGTGTTACCATAGAGGCCTGTGACAACTGGGATTTCCTGCCATGGGAGACAAGCCTTACACCTTCGGCGCTTGGCCTTCCATCGGTGATACCAGCATATTGGACACAGGATAGTTTTTGTATACTTTTTTCTGGAAAAAAGTGCATCTTATAAGCCAGCAAATACGGTACATATAAACAAAACAGATACATACTCATGAACAGCCTCTTGACTCAGTCATACGACAAAAATTGAAACTTCCAGGGTTCCGCAACCCCCTGGTTGGGAGCCACTGCGTTAGACTTAGACTTTACTGTCCCGCTTAACCAACTTTCTACTTTCTTTTATTGTGTTTGTGGCCACAATTTCAATTCACAGCAAACTTTTTTTCCCGCCTTTTGCCATTGCTGATAAATTCAAATTGATGTGGTCTTAGCGCAGCCTACCAAGGAAATTGTCTTGGCCACTGTGATACCTGCTGGCTGCATATCCACTATCACACCTCTTTTGAGTGGTCTAATGTCTTTGCCTTTCCCTATATCTGTTATCTGTTAGACTGTCTGAAAATGTGCTTCTATTTGTTCATATCGTGTGGCCAGCCTAATTTTCATCTGCATTTCGTGTCAGGCTGAAGTCTGAGGAGATACACAGGTCATGATAAATTGGCCAGCTAGTGTAATTCATAAGAACCTAGAGAGATTATTGTTTTAGAAAATACTTTTGTGGCAAAATACAAATAATGAAATTATCTTTTTGATAGCCATAAACATAAGTGAAGTAGGTGGTCATCAACAGTGATCTGTTTGGAAAATTCAGGACTTTTAATGTACACTTCACCAATGTACAGTGCCAATTAAAATGACTACAAATGAAGTATTTTTCATCAACCTTTTTGTTTGCTTTGTTAATTTAATAGTGTTTTTCCTATGTCAGTTGTATTTAGAATATTCTAACTGTATTCTCCAAGCTTTTGCCAAATGAAAAGCAGATACACAACCTTATATTTAAAGTTTTATTATTTATGCTGGAGAATTAAAGCCTAAATGAATAAAGGATATTTTATGGTGGTTGAATAATGGAACATATAAGCCAGTGTCTTTTGTTTTAGGGAAGTCAATCTGTAGGTGAAGGAGTTAATTTGCTTTGCAAACTTTATATTATGAAAAACACTGGTTACTAAAATGATCAAATAACATTTAAAAATTTTCTTCATTTGTGGAAACTGAAACAGCTATGTAATTCTTACATTAAAAATTCTGCTCTAGATTTTCTTCCAAATAATAATAATGAATTATATGAAGTCGATTTTGCATCAAGAAATAAAATGTATTTTGGGTTGATTTTTTTTTTTTTTTTTGTCTGAATTTGCCATTCACTATATGACATCAATCTCTGTATGTCACAATCTGTTTTCTAATAAATTTGGTTTGATGGTAAAATTTTTCTACTTTAAAAACAAATTTTTACTTAACTTTTTTTAAGCACAAGCAAAATTTAATCTTGAGAGATAATGGAAGATCTTCAAAAATATTTAACTGTTATGATACAAAGAAAAAAATTTACAAACTAAGACTTGAAACTTTTAAAAAAAATTTTATTGCTTTTTTTATGTCTTTTGTTCTTGCCAGATTTGTATACCAGGTAATCAGAAGTTTGTAATTTCTGCTTAAGTTTAGCTGTTTTTTATTCTAAGTTGTACATGAATATATACATGGGGTCTGTTTCTCTTGTCTTTACCTTATCTTTCTCCTTCGATCTTTTCAATTTCAAGCAAATTCAGGATTTTTAAGATTGCAGAGCACGACCACAGCGTACATATCACTCAGTATACAACAGGAAACAAAAGAGAACGACAGTGAGTTCAGTTCCACTACTTTGTAGATAGTTTACTACTACTCCAGCCCAGCATGACTAAGAGCATACATAGAAAGCTCTCAGTACTGGATAACAGTGATACATACCTTTTTACTTTAATTTCATATCTATGCTACATTTTATGCATTTTATATTACAAATCTAAAATTTTTAGATGTGTTGCTAGTCATACATTAAGTTTGTTCAGTAGCTCACTGTCATGCATGCCATATACAAGAGAAAGAATAAAATGCTAAAAACCTTTGAACAGAAAAATTTACTACTACTTATGCATCAATGAATAATTGTTCAGGGTCTGCTGCTTCTCTCTCCCTTCCTCTTTTGTTACCAACACAACTAAGAGGTGCTCAGACTTCAGTTAAGTTATATTCTACAGCATACATGTATTCTCACACACGCGCGCACACACACACACACACACACACGACACACACACACACACACACAGACACACACACACAGACACACACACGTACTGTACTGTAAGGTGAAAGTGAAATTTGTATGTATTTAGGAAAAACCATATTAACAATTATGTTGTTCTACATTATTTATTTTTTAAACCTTTTGCTTTTATCTTTCTAGTAACCATTGAAATATGTGATCAGGCCATAGTTAGTACTTTTCTATATTTTAATATATTGTAGTAATAAAAAAATTTTTCTACAGAAAAGATTTATTGTTACCTACTGTTTGTGGACCAGTTTACAAGAACTTTGTGGAGAAATTTAAAAAAAAATCTTTAGTGTTTGATTTATTTTGTGAGATATGCCACTTTTATTAAAGCTTATCAGTATAACTGATTTTCTTAAACTTGCAGTACTTAGTCAATAGCCTCAGGCAGTTCTCTCTGCAAATATTAGTATAATTTTTTACACTGGAATATAGCATCATAAGTTATAGAAAGACAGAGTTTCATTGTATTAATGTTTTTTCTGTAATTTACACATTTTATTCCTATGTAAAAGATTATGCTAGCATTATGCAACACCAAGAGGTCTCAAGAGCTTATAAACCTCTACACTTAGTTTTGAATAAAAGAAAGAAATAATATGTGGAACTTTATCACAGGATGCCAAAGGATTCACTCACTACTGTGCATTGTTTAATGATGAAAATTTCTTTCTTTTTTTTTTTTGCTTCAACACTGGCCAAAGTGGTCCCTTTTTGCCTACAGCTATTAGACCACTAAAATAGACTTTTGACTATTTGTAGTAAGTACTTGGTAGTGTTGCAACAACTAATTTCATCTATTATGCTAGGTTTTGGACATTTTACATTGTTCTCTCTAGCACCTAGAAAATCATTTATTTTTTACTCTTTATAAAAAATTGCAATTATAAATTGTCTGCAGTATCTTTTTTAAAATTAGAATATTACAGAAATATGCTAAAAATACAAAGTAGACCCTTGTAATGTTTGGTTCTTGAATAAAATAAATACTTATTTGTAGTTTATTTGTTTTTTCCTCCTCCATGATTTTCAGTAGTAGGATTAGCTGTTTAAAAAGATCTAGCATTTGTATGTAATCTTTTGAAGTGGGAACATAAATATGCGAAAGAAATCCATAACAGTTTACCAGTTTATTTTCATATATACATACAGGATTTTATCAATAGTGTCTTGATTTTATTTTATTTTTATTCTTTGTTGGTTGAAGGTCACTTATTTACTCTATATTAGATTCAAAGTTTTTGCTAATTGCTAGATTTTTTAAAATCTACATTTGCGGATAAGAATTTAAATACTAATACTACAAATATGTTGATAAATACTGCTATCTTTTGTTTTTTAATCTTTATTTTGTGACTAGTCTACAGGGTGTGGAATGTATCTAAAAATGTATTCATTGATCAACATGTAAAAAAGAGAAAAAAAAACTTTACATTTTGAGAACTAAACTGGTAAAAAAAAATGTGATGTTTCAGACTTTTGGTATTTACTCTTATGAATTACTTTAAAAAATACAGACTTTTGTTGAATCTGTTATTTATTAAATTAAAATCAGGCTGAAGTTAGAAGATATGTTTTCTGTACAATGTGGGATGTAAGTCCAACTGATACAACAAAAATGATCTGAAATTGTTAATAAATATAAGCCCAAAACAATTTAAAAGAAATTTACTGAATATATAGTATTACAATTGTTTAGATTTATAAGAACCTGTTCACTATGTACATTTTAGGTCGCAAACAAGAAATCATCAAACTGACTGAGCAAGTGATTGCAGCCATTACAGGTGGAGACTTTGAAGCATATACGTAAGTGTTTGCCTTTGTAAGTGCAACAAATGTAGCCAAACATGTGACAACAATCTGTTAAAAATATCACTAGCTATTTGTTTTTCAGCACATCTACACACGAGAACAGAACCTGCGCTTAAACTGTAGTTAGTGCGATGTCCAGATTGAAGCTACCTCATGACATTGAGTTTTTCCACTAATAAACTAAAATCTATGCTCGGTTGGCTAGAGTGACCTTAGTTTGATTATGCTTTTCAGTTGTGGGGGGGGGGTAATATTTTGCTTAGATTTTAAACATTTTTTCAGCCACCAGTGAATTAGTTGAAATATTTGAATGAAAAACAATTAGTTGTAATGCACTAATGATATTTTATTGTTTCGTTTTTTGTTTATTTTTCTTTTAAAGGAAATTTATTGATCCTCATTTGACCTGCTTTGAACCTGAAGCTTTGGGAAACCTTATTGTAGGAATGGATTTTCATAAATTTTACTTTGATCATGGTAAGTTATGATCTCTTTTATTATGTTTACTTTTGATTGTATCTGAAATACATATGCATTCTCTTTTCTGTGCTATTTAAATTTAGCTTAAACAAAAAAAAAAATAACCAAATTAATTCTAACTTGTGCATTAAAGCAAAAAAATTTGTCCAAGTTGACTGATTGTGGGAAGTTTTTTTTTAAAATTTTTTTTATTTAGTTACACATTACAACTAGAAGTATATTGGTGACAAAGCAAAATTATAATGTACTTCTTGGAGATTTAAGCAGAAATAAATATGAAAGTTAAAACATGGTTTCATGAACATTCCCACTACTACTAAATATTTTAAATATTTATGTTCTTTAAAATAAAATAAGTAAACATTTTGTTGTTGAGGTAATCATAAATTGCTATGTTACATGATGCTTTATCAAGTAGTGAATGGCTTGCATGCACTTAAGCTAGCCAATTTTGATGGTTTTTGATTAGTTTTTTCATTAAGTTGTGCTGTGGACTTTTAGCACAGAAAGGTATTTATGGATGCACATTCTCATTATGTTCTACCCAGCTGTCAGGATGACTAGGACCTTTACTGTTACTCCACAAGCTTTGTTTTGGGTGCAGTAGTGTCCACTTCACTGTCTTGGTTGTACTGTAAAACAGTACCAGTTGTGCTCAACTAAATTTGAATTCTGCAAGGTTTGGCTCTTTTTAGGGACCATCTTCTGTATTCTTTATTTCACTCTTTTACACACTGATCTGGGTGGGGGGGTGGGCAGGTACTCCAATTTTCTGTTACTGCTGACACAAGGGTTTTCTACTGTAGTTTGATCACTGAAATGTTTGGCCAGATTTAGATCAAATCTTGTAGCTTGAGTGAAGAGCAAAACTTTTATTATGAAATTTGTTTCTTATCTTCATGTGATGTGAATAAAAGCCAAAAAAAATTCTTATGGAATAGAATTCTTTTTAAAAGACATGGATGTATATTTTAAAAAAAGAAAGTGGTTAAGAAGTTATAAATTTGTAGAAATCTGTTTTATTATGAAATGCGCACTATTTAGGCTGAGATGTTTCTCGTGAACTTAATTTACAGCGTGCAGCCTGATTTGAGCTTGTACTGATGCACTTCTAAATTATGATCAAAAGCCTGTTTTGACTTTGTTATAGAACTTTTCTATGAGCATTTAGTCGCAAAGAAGCAGAAGATACTGAAAGAAGCAATGGCTTGCTTGTTGTTGCCACATTGAATTTCATGCTGCTTGTTTGACAAATTTGATTTGCCTCCTTTTGTCTCTCACCAACCCTGTTTCTTTCCTTTCCCATTCAACTCAGAAATACATTTAATATCGCTCTCTTCTCTTTATCAAAGCTAAGCACTGGACTAGAGACCCAGTGTGTAAGCGCAGTGGAGATTTGGAATATAGTATCCCCAGGACAGCTACAGTCCTAGAAGTAAAAAATCCTGCTGACATGCTGGGTAAGTCCTCTCCGTTGAACAGGCATGTTATACTGACGTTGTTCTGTGATGGAGGCAGTGGTAGCATCCAATCCCCAAGCAGCCAGCCAGGCAACCATAATATATGTAACAGTAGTTGCTGTATTTATTGCTTTTTACGTTGTGTAGGATCTAAATTAGTTGAATTTGTAAGTGCTTCTTAAAGATGGTAACATAAATGTTTAGCCACACACAGATTCATGGTTAATAGAATAACTTTTTAACATTCAAGAAAACAAAAGTGAGGAATATGGGGTTCGAAAAATTAATAATTCATGTTGAGAACAAAAATCAAGTTGCTATCATTAACTTTCATTTATTCCATACTTGCATTATATTTAAAAAAAAAAAACAAACACTCTGTCTGATATAAGCAACAAACCCTAATGTCAAATGAAATCAACTGTAAAAGAAAAGAATAAAAGAAAAATTCCACAGTTTTATGAAATATAATCACTTTTGTTATCTTCACAAAAAATATTGTCTGAGTATTTTTTAAATAAGTATTGGAGCTGAAATCAATATGAAACTGCTTCGTGCATTTTTTTGGAAAAAATGCTGTTGGAACAGACTTGTTTTCTAAATCCATTGCTTTGATTATTTCTTTGATCACTTGTCAATCTTAAATTTGCTAAATTGCATTGTATGCTTTGTTGAAATATGTTTACTGGAAGCATTTTCAAATAAAGAACTCGACATTTTTATAAAAACCAAAACTTTAGTATATGCATGTGGCAAAACATTTTCATTGAGAAATCTGTCATTAAGAGATGAATAGAAGTTGTTGGTGTTATGTTTCTAACTGGATCTATGTGCATGTGCTTACTAACATGCCAATTATTGGAGGATGTTTATTGAATAAATAATATTGAAAGAAGACAGATTCTCATTCAGAAATGCTATTCTGATCAGTGTTCTTTTTGTTTTTTCATTTTGTTTCCTGGAAAAATCTAGGTGAAAAGTTTAGATGCCTCTTCCAAAACTGTGCACCATTAAATGCCTTGAGGTTCATCATTAGCATCACTATATATTTAATTGGTAATATATGGTAATTTTATTTTAAATATTTTGGCTAAATTTTATCTGGCTGTCACTAAGAATTTAAACTACAACTAAAAAAAACAACTAGATAAATATTTGGTACAGTTACCATTTAGAATATGCAAACATTGAAGACTGCAGAAAACATTGACCTGTGTATAATGACAGTATATTTAAAATCACTGAAAATGTGAATTAACAACAAATGTTAACATATATATATATATATACAGGGTGTCCGTAAAGTTACTATACAGTCTTACAAGTTACTGGTCGTTGTTTCAATGCCGGTACGATGACATTTCTCAGTTTGTCCAGGTACCTTTCTCCTGTAACAGTTCCGTCGAAGAACTGTGGACCCACAATTCCATCAGACGATATTCCTGCCCAGACAGTTATTCCAGGCTGGTTCAATTGGGACGTGATCGTAAACTGGTAAGACTGTATAGTAACTTTACGGACACCCTGTATATACAGTCATACCTCACCTTACGTCCTTAATTTGTTCCAAGACTCGCGACTTAAGTCGAATAAACTCTTTAAAAAACAACCTAGACCCCCTATAAACCCTCTATAAATAACCTCATAACGTCACTAATAACATCAGCATGTAGGAATACAATAAGTCATTCGATAGTTCAACATTTTTACATTCTTTTTAATAAATTTATACATTTTAATTGATACTAATGTAGAGAAAAAAAACAAAAAAATTTACCTGATGGGTGACATCGATGTGCTTGATAAGCCAGAGGTGGAGGTTAGAGGAGAAGGGTGAGACCACGTTGACGGCTGAGGCTCTCCAGCAGACTATTCAAGTTCTTCCTGTTGATTTTCGATGCGCTGCAAGAACTGGGCGAGTGTGCCCTGAATAGTCTTGCTCTTCTTTTCACGTAGGATGATCCTATAAGGAACAATAGCATCATGAACTGCCCCCATAATTTTTGTGAAGTGTTGAGCATTGGGATCCATCTCCTCGGAAATTGCAAGCACTTTCTTGATGTGTGCAAAGCCCTGCTGCATTCTGCTGATGGTGAAGTGTTGCGGTTCTTGTAGATTTCATATCCCTTCCAAAAGTCATTGCAGCTACAACCTGCCTAAGCGTACTCCTAAGGTAGTAGCGTTTGAAGGTGGCAATGATACCCTGGTCCATCGGCTGCAAGAGTGAGGTGGCGTTGGGGGAGGTAAACGACGGTGATGTTCGGATTAAAATCGACAAGGTTTTGCAAGTAGCTAGGACATTGTCTAAAATAAGGAGGATCTTGAACAGGATGCCCTTCTCCTTACAATACTTCTCCACTGATGGTACAAAGTGGTTGAAGAACCAATCCTCAAAAATCGCAACAGTCACCCAAGCCTTTGGGTTTGCCATCCATACAACTGGGAGAGAGGCTTTAGGGATATTCTTCAGCGCTCAAGGATTCTGGGCATGATACACCAGCAGCGGCTTTAATTTAAAGTTGCCCGAGAAATTGCCTCCCAACAGAAGGCTCAAACAGTCTTTTGTGACCTTGAAGCCTGGCATAGCCTTCTCCTTGGCTATGAATGAACCATTTGGCACTCTCTTCTAGAAGAGACCGGTCTCATCCACATTGAATATCTGTTCTGGAAGAAATCCGTTCTCCTCAATAATCTTCGCCAAAGTCGCTGGGAATTCCAATGCAGTTAATTCATCGACCCACGCACTTTCGCCTTGGATCTTGACGTTGTGAAGACTGTGTCACTGCTTAAACTACATAAACCATCCTGAACATCCCTTGAATTCTGTATCTTTCTCATCAGGAAACTTGTTCTTGAGGACTTTAAACAAAGACAACGCTTTCTCCTGAATCAACAGCTGGCTTATGGGAATACACTGACGAGTGTGCTGTTCAATCCAAAGAGAAAGATGATGTTCCATTTCCTCCTAGATCTTGCTGATGACAGTGTTCTTCATTGCTGGAACATCGTCTTTGATGTGGGCTAAAATCCGTGCCTTATCATGAACAATTGTCAATACTGTTGTCCGATTCAAGCTAAAAGCATGAGCTATGGCGGCAACCTTTTCCCCATTTTGATGGCATTTAATCATAGCCAGCTTATCTTTCATTGATATAGCACAGTGCTTAGTAGCACCAGCATTAGGACTATCAGTTGGAACTTTCTTCGGCACCATTGGGTACAAATAAAGCCACAAATTCAACCCTAACGAGACACTGCAAAAAACACATGCACAAGCACAAGTTTGAATCATCTGGCAAGAACTACAGCATCGCCACGCGGCAAACGCTGGAACTATAGGTACCGAACATCATGTAAACTAATAAGTGTACTGTACACAATATTTAAAAAATTTTTAAGCTTTTAAGAAAGCAATCAAGATAGTTAACTATTTCTTATGCATGCACATCTGAACATGAAGGAATGTAGGCAATGATTATTTGAACAGTGAAAAGTGATGCTATTCCTTGCTCTATAGCTCTTGTTCATGATTGCATGCCAATTGTAAGTTGGTTGTAAAGTTTATTAATATTTAATAACTACTGGGAAGGCAGTGCTTGTGTATATGAAGGAAATCCATTGTTTGTGGAGCCAAATTTCAAAAGACTTAAACTGAAATCTCAATAGTTAGTTGTCACAAGTGGTAGCTGCTCTATTTCAGGAATTCCTGACTCTCTTTTTTTGTTATCAGACAATGCCTGCTGGTTTATTCCAGTTTTTTTGGAGGGTGTATGCAGATTTTGTTGAAAGATTCTTTTTTAGTTTATTTACAGACTAGTTACTTTAATCTGACAGTATTTTCAGTTTTTTAAAGAAAAAACCTGTTTTTATTTTCAGTGAGTGTTGTATATTTTGTTGTGTTTTCTCCATCAAATCAGTCTAGTAACTATTAATTTTTTTTTATTTACTTTGTCCTTTTGATGTGTATTATTCAGTTTGTAGTGTGCTTGTTTTTATACATTGTACTAGTCACTTAATCAACATTAAGGATTAATTGTTGCTAGTATCTACATGTTGCTAGCTTTTTTCTTAACCTACACCATGGGGTTTAATCTTTGTCATGTCATTATGATGCTAGCAAAACTCTATAAGCCTTTTTTCATTCTTATTTTGACTGTGTGAGCCATCTTGAAAAACCTTCAAACTCTTTGTTTTTTAATTTGCTGCTCTGAACACAGTTTACGAGTACAGTTAATTTTAGGGCTATGCATCCTTTCCGTCAAAAGATAACTGATTTTGGTCACCCGTGTGCTTGGAAATAGCATTAGCATAAAAAGTTAAACTCAAACATGAAACAATAACTTTTTATCTAGATATTTTCACCACTCTACCACCATTTTTTTTCATGTTAACTTATATTTGCACAATCAATTTTAATATACTAGAAATTTTCCAAAAGCATTTTTAGAAATATCTTTTACATTGAAACACAAAATAGTAGCCCTACTTAGTGTTTCATCTTATTTTCTGGTTGCTGAAAAATGCTTGCCTTTTCAAGACAGCAGTGTTATTGAATATTTCTCAACTCCATGAGATTCCCAAACTATTACATAAAGTTAAATGAAAAACAACTAGTTGTTAACTTGACATTATTAAGAATTTGTAAAATTACTAAATTAAAATTTTTTTACGATACCAAAATTCAAATTTAGAATACCTTTTTATTTTATCTGTTTAATATATTAGAAACTAAGTTTATCCTTAATAGTGAATTGATGGAAATAAACATTAAAGTAAAACTTATGTAATTACATAGGTTCTTTGTGGTTTGAACTACTGACTATGGAACCTGTCATCTAGCAACTGAGTTTCATGGGAAAGATTGTTTAAATTTGTTATCTGGAGGGATATCAAATCAAAACCAGGAAAGTGTTTTTGCCTCTTTTTTAATAATCTAATTTAAATTAAATTTTTGCAGGACTAAAATGGCTTGCTGAGTAACCAAAGATCTATGAAAAGGGACTTATGCATTAATTTCTCAGCGCATTGATTTGGAAGGCATTTGTCTAGTAAAATAAGTAATTTATATCAAAAGTGTTTATTTTGTTTTCATGTGATAATCATTTTTCAGTTTTTTCTTTAATTTACCTCATACATAAGAAACATTTATTCTAAAGCAGCATCTGATATTGGCATTTCATATAAACAAGGTAAAATATTATATGAAAATCTGACTAAGTGTAATTAAAAAATAAATACCATATTTTTCATCATATAAGTTTAAACTTTTTTATTCTGGAAGTACACGCTTTGAATGGATAGTCATTGAAATCACTTTAATGAAAATATAAAAATTGACTGTTATTTTCTGAAATAAATTAAAATTGTTCATTTGAAACAGACTACAGAAATTACTGCTCAAAACATTTGCTAAATTATCCAATCAATAAGAAGTGAACATTCACCAATTGCATTCTATATATCCTTTTTAATTCTATTTACATGTGTAAATAGTCCCAACAAATCCTCTACCTCAGGAGTGCACAACTTCTTTTCAATGTGGGCCACTTTCACATGACACCTCAATCAGCAGGCCACACAAGTTCAGCATCCATCTCTATACCTTATAACATGAAATTTTTTTATAGACTTATTCAGATCAATTTGTTATATAGAATTATTTTATTTACATGGATGTCAGTTACAAAAAAAAAAGATTGTGGTCAGTGAGAGACATTGCAGCGCTTCTCTGACACCAACTGGTTAATGTTGGGCTCCAATGAGGTGGTCGCAACTCTGAGCACTGCCTGCAGGTTATCATCTGTTAGTCTTGTTCACAGGGGTGACCTGGTCATCTTCATTAAGGAAAACACTTGTTCACATATGTAAATGCTTCCAAACATTGAGATCCATTTCTGTGCATTCGCAGTGATATTGGACAACAGATGCTGGTCCAGACCCTGATAGAATTGTAGGAGTGGCATCTCTCTGTGCTTATTCCTCATCACTGCGAAGCACTGGAGTTCAATTACTTCCAGCTGTATATCACCAGGTACAGTTTCAGCATCCACAGAGAATGGATCTGCAAGTAGTCTGAATGCAGCCTGATCGTTCCTGAACTGACCAAATATGATGGTGAATGGCTGCTGCAGGTCTTCAAGCACACAGCTGTAATGTCCCCAGTTGTAATACTTGGGCAAAAAGGTGTCTTGGCATGCTTTAACTTGGTTGCAAAAAGTTTGTTTCATTTCAAATGCACAGATTGCCTCAAACAAGTCACAAATCAGATTCTCTCTCCCCTGCAGTTTCAGGTTGAGATCATTGAAGTGTGCAGTGAGGTCTGTCAAAAAGGCAAAATCAGCAATCCAGTCAGCATCCTCCATGACTGATGACTGAAGTGTCCTTTCCTCTCTGCTGTAAAAACAGCTTGATTTCATTTCACAGAACAAAAAATTGTTTCAAAACATTACCATGGCTCAGCCACCTCACTTCTGTGTGAAACATCCCCATAAGCCGCACTGATGTCCTTCAGAAAAGACTGGAATTCTTTGTGATTTACTGATCTTGCTCGGATAAAAGTAACAGTAGATATAACAAAGTCCATTATATCTTTGAATTTTTAAATGTTTTCCACACAATGTCTCCTGATGAATTATGCAGTGGTAATCTTTTAGTTGTGCTGCGAGATCCGGTCCTAGGTGTCTCTTCAGACATCCGATGAAGCCATTCGTCTCACCGATCATGGCAGGAGCACCATCGGTTGTCACAGATACTAACTTATTCCATGGTAACTTTACGTCCGTGACTGTTTTTTTTTTTTTTTTTGAAGGCACTGAAAATTTCGGACCCAGTTGTTCTGCCATGCAAGGGCACTAGTGATGCAAGTTCTTGATAGACTTAACATGCTTTGGTGACACCACATAAATATTTGAGAGATGTGTTGTATCAGTCTTGTCTGTGCTCTCATCCAAAGCAGCAGAAAAATACTTGATGTGATTTATTTTGCTTTTTAACTGATCGTATGAATTATTGGCCATGTCAAAAATGCGTCACTGAATGTTTGTTCTTGAAAGACTAGTGTCGTTAAAAACATCTTTGGGCAAAGTACATCGCATACCTCCATCATACAGTCATTCACAAACTCACCATCGGTGAAGAGATGGGCAGATTTCACGATAAGTTTAGCAACCCTGTAGCTGGCAATGATTGCTGCTTCTGACTCCTTTCTTCTCTTTTCAAACACACTTTGTTGCCTCACCAGTTGCTTTTTCAAGACTTCTATCTTTTGCGTTTTGTTCTCACCTTGTAGATCACAAAGTTTTGGGTGTTTTGTTTTGTAATGTCTTCGTAAATTATATTCTTTTGCCAATGCTACACATTCCAAACACACTAGGTATGTGAAAGTGTCAGGACTTGATTTAAAAAAAAAAGTACTTGAGTGTCCATTCTGGATTAAATTTCCTGTGCTCATGATCAACCTTTCTTGTTTTACTTGCACTTGGTTTTGACAATAACATCTTAGCACGTGGAGAAATAACATTTGCCTATTCAGGTTTTTGGCACCTAGCTTATTTAGGGAGCAGAGCTGAACTGGTGTGCATCCGGTGCTTGGGTCGCTGTCTCCACAAGTACCTTTTGCTGACCACTTGCCCATGAGATGTGGCATGTGGCAGTTCCGTGTTTTCTCAGGCAGAACGCCCCAGTGGCATTAACCAATGGCAATACAACCTCGATTGTGTCAGCCACACTGGCGGTCACATTTTGACTGCCAGCCCCTGTCCACGGCAGCAGTTGGAGGTCTGTGATGCAAGCGTGAGTCATCACTGTGACAATAGTACGCAACGGATAGTGAGTAAGTGGCAGTAAGAGAGGCCCAGTGATGCTTGGGGATAGGAAGTACAGTTCCACACAGTATTCAACTGCGGTTAGGGTCGTAACAGCGAGGTCTCTTCCTGGCGATTACGGTCTCCACACTGGGTGTGTTGGCCCACCAGAGGATTTCTTCATGGGGCATGCGATCCCCCAGGTGATGCTGGCAATGAATGCGAAACTCCTTGAGGCATCACCAATGTCGATGGTACAGGGTCCAGCACTCAGTGCCGTATGTCAGCGCTACCAGGCATATGACCCAGTAGACAGCTACCTTCGTCAAGGTCTGCAGGTTACACAACCATTTAAGATGACGAAAATATGAGCTGTAGAAAATTGAATGACAATTAAAACATTGGAAAACAACCACTAGATGGCAATGTATCACATTTAACTAATTTATCTAACTGAACTTGGCTGCTATATTTATTTTAAAATGTTTTCATTTTGGCACATTCATTGGTGGGCCGTATGTTGAGCACCCCTGCTCTATCTCATCTCAAAATGCCTCCCATTAAGTCATGCAAGTCTAACTTGGCAGCTTTTAAGCTCAAAGTTGATAATTTTGCTGAAGAAAATGGTGGTAGCATGGCCATGCCCCAGAAATACTGTGCCATTGAGAAATGTTTCAGGGACTGGCATAAAGAAAAGGATATTACAGACTGTGAAAAAGAACCAAGAAGGAAAATCACCACTGCAAAGCTAGGGTTAGTAACACTGAAGATAAGTTAGAAGAATATGTGCTAACTCAACACACTGTATTTCATGGCTGAGACTAAAGGCCAAACAAATCAGAAATGTTGATCACACTCTTTCACCCTATCTTTCATATGCTGGTATACAGTATTCACCATGGTAGTTTCCCAGAGGTCTGTACTAAATTATACAATCAGAAAACAGCTGAGCATGTTAGCCTCATTGTGAATCCTAGATGTTAAACAACTTTACTGAGCTGTGCTTTTGAAAATAAAATTGAGTTGAATTTATGAATTTCAGTGTGTATAATATTTAAAAATCAAATAAAGTGTTGAAAATAGATAAATTTGACATGTCTGGCTTTTTAAAGTATGCAATGCAAATGACTCAGGATCACCCAATGCTCATTAATGCCATACAGTTATTAAAACAGACGCCAAGTTTTTGATAACAGAACCAAAAATAACATTTTCAGTTTGTTTCTTTTATATCTCCATGATTACAAACATGTTGAAAAACTTTCACTATCTCATTTATCTGGAACATTGTTCCACAAAATAGTTAAAAGATATGCACAAACAGCTCATTAATGTTCATGAACCTTGAAGTACTGTAGACAGCAATGAGATGCAGCAGTGTTGATGTGGTTCTGACTGGTTGAAAGTTTGGCTGACTACCACAGTGGATTTAGCCTTGTCTTATACTCAAAACTGATTTATCAATGAGTGTAGATGTAGTCTTGTGACTTTGTTTTAAGCTATTTACCAGTCTCACTGCATAGCAGATATGATAAAATGAGATTGAGTGTGTAGAAAGAAGGCTGTAACTAGGGTTTTTACTTGAAACCTTAATTAGCAAGTTTTTGAATATTGGAAATGTGAAGTATGAGTCTTTGTTTTTTTGTTTTTTGCATCTCTCCTCTTAATGAAAAAACAAACCCTGCACAAATAAGAAAAGGAAGTTTTATTTAATCAGAAAATGCAATATCAAGTTATTATTTGTTGGATTTTTCTGTTTGTTTTTTCTATGGGATTTATGCAAAGGTGCTATTTTTTTCCTATTGAGGTCGCTTATTAGATTGTTCAGATAAAGTAGAGACATTTTTGTCAGACCTGCAAATTTTAGATAGCTTAAGATGATGCTTATACATATTTTAATATCATTATAAATCATAGATTCTTAAAACCCAATTTTTCTGTCTTAAAGTAATTTCCAGTTAGTTTAAAGAAATCTTGATTGTTTTCACATAAGTTTGTTTGTTTAAAATGTACTAAATTTTTTGGTGTTTTAAAAATTCTAAACCATAAAAATGTCATTTAAAGTGACTTTATAACTATTAAACATTTTATGTTTTATTCCTACAGTCTACTGGGTGCCTGATTGACTTGGAATTTATATCATTAGCAATTAAAAATTTTAATTGAATATTATGTAGTACAGCCTGTAACTATACCTAAGGGTGCAGAGGGTCTATATGTTTGTTTTTATATCTGTCTGCCTGTATTCTGTTTTGTTCAGATAGCCTTGTATTAATATTTTTTGTCTTTTTTAGTATGGAAATTAATTAATTTCATGTACAACATTGCAAGGATACTTAGTGCAAAGTCACTGACTTTTATAAGAGAATATTCTTCTTATAAACTGAAAAATAGCCGAGGTGTAGCTTGGCATCAGGGGATGAGTAAGGTTTTCTATTGCAGGTAGTGCTTCAAATATAACAAAGTATATCTTCTTTCTTGACTTGACCTCTTGCATCTTGTTTTCTTGTGTAGATTCCCTTTGTTTGACAGTCTATTTTTGTAAATGTCTCTCCCAGGCATGGCAGTTGAGAATTTGTCAGTAGCAGAGGATTATTGTCTGATCCAGATCATGTTGAGAATGACTTTGAACAAAAATTTAACATGAGAAACAAAAAAGTATTTAAAATCAGTATTTAGATTGTTAATGGATTCATTTCAAGCTACTACTACATTTCTGTTGTAGCTAATATCAGCAGAAACATAGAATCACCTTTGGTGCTAACTTTTAAATTAGATCGTAACTTTAGTTGAGTTGGAATTTTGAACTTGTTTTTTTATCAAGTCAGTGGCTCCCAGTCTTTTTTTATCTTTGACCCTAAATTGGCCACCAACAGGACTTTCCAACCCTCGGTTACACGATAAAATTTAACCGTGTATCTAAATATAAATTTACATATATGTACATGTAACCATATTTATTTGATTATTATTTATTCATCTATTTTCATTTTTAATTGATTAAAATTAAAAAGAAATTTGATGTAAATTCAGGTTCAAAAATCTTTATTCATTGTCTTGCAAGATGCAAATGTACGTTGAACCACTGATGATGCTCATTTGACCACATACAAAAAAACAACTAACTGAAATAAAAATATGCCAGAAAACCCCAAAAGATGGTAGAAATCCTTCGAAATTTGGTGGCTCCACCCCTTTCATGCAGTCAGTGCAACTCACTAGTACAGTCTTCTATATCCATGGATGAAGAGCACAAAAACCATCCTTTGTAAATTCTTGGTAGTGACCAGGCTCATGGAAAAAAATGTACTAATTTTATACATGTATGTGTGCTAGTGTAAGGATAGAAAGATTTGTAGTTGTCTGCTGTGGAGTCTTGCTGCATTATGTATATAATTGTACTGACTGCATGTTCAGTGTCAGCTACTAAGTACAAAAAGTTTTGACTAGGCAGAAACCAGCTGATGATAAACTTAATCCATTTCCATGACAAGCTGGAATACTGTGAGAACTCAGCACTTATAAATGCTGTAAAATGAAAGGGTTGGAGGTCTTTTTAAACCAAGACATGTAACCCTTTACTACTATTCAGTTTTGTGACTGCACACAACCAAAATAAGAGAACTGTTTTTTTTTAAAAAATGTGTGTGTATGTGGTGTTTCCTGTTCATGTCAAGCCAAATATTCTCTTTTTTTGAACTGTTTGAAGTTATTTCTTATTGTTTCTCAATATATGCAAAGTGTGAAAATTTGATGTATTTGCCAAAAATAAGCTGATAAAAAGTCAAACATTGATTTTTGTAGTTTGTAGCTCTTTTGATTTAAGTTTGATTTTTATTTACGTAGATCTCTCTCTGACTGAACTTTAAAATAATGAAGGAACAAGGAATGATGGTGGAATGACACTTAAGATTTTTCTTGACATGAAGAAGTAGTAATGTTTTGTCATTGCAGTGTTGTCCAAGAACAGCAAGCCGGTCAACACCAGTATTCTTAACCCCCATGTCCATCTTCTTGGTGATGATGCAGCATGCATCGCATATGTGAGGCTCACACAGTACATTGACAGGTGAGTGGATAGATTTTAATTTTGTTTTCCATAGGCAGAAAACTGTCAGCAGTTTGCTTTTCTTCCATCTTGTTTTTATTTGGTAAGAGTGCTCAAAATTTTCAAATGCTGTATAATACAGGATAGTCTAATAATGTGTGTATATATTTTCTCTTGTTTCTTTTCTTACCACATTTTAGATGTTTGCATACCTACCATTATTACATCTTGGAGTTGGAGCTTATCATAATATAATTGTTCTATACATTGCTAAATTTTTATCTTGGAGTAAAAAATGTAAAGATTATCGATTTTAGGATATTTGTCAGAACATCAGTATACGAGTTCTTATAGATATGGGTACCAAACATACTACATTCTTCTAGAATTTCTGAACTTATAGTTTGCTATTTTCTATGGGTAAACCTAATTTGTAGAAGAAAAAATAATGCTTATCATCAATTTTTGAAAAATCAAATTTTATTTTTCAGGAATGGTATTCCAGTTACAATTCAGTCAGAAGAAACCAGAGTCTGGCAGCGAAAGGATGCAAAGTGGCAGAATGTACATTTTCATCGCTCAGGTTCAACTGCAGTCTTATCCAAGTAATAAATGTGGAACTCTTGCATAAGGAAATCTTTCTTTTTTATTATGAGATTTCAGTGCATCCATGGTTGCTGCTAAGACACTGATTGGGCTGCATCTTCTCCCAGTGTTCCATTGTAGACGACACTCACTCAGTCCCCTTGTTTTTCATGTCCCATTTCCAAACATTCAAAGAGGGGGGGGGTTGACTAAGCTTCGTGGTTGAGGCAGCTGTCTACTGTGATGATGGCAGTATTTTGAAAAGAGGGTTGGTTCCACTTACTAATGGAGGCTATGCATAGTCCAGGTTAGTGTGGCAAAAAAAAAAAAATGAATGAAGAATATATATATATATAATATATGAATGTATATACACATGCACGTATATAAATTATGAAACACTGTCATAGTACATGGCTGTCTAAGGCGCCTGTCCTAGTCAACTTGCAGAATCAGCATGCTACTGTGTTCTGTTTTTGATAGATGGAGCATTTTAACAGTTTGTCTAATGCAGAAATTTACATTTCTTGCAGAAAGAATTTTTAAAAAAAATATATCTATATGGAAAGAATTGTTTGTGACTGGATTCATTCTTTTTCTCCAGGTAATTTTGTTGTGTGATAGTAAATTCTTACTTACTGACTGAAATTTTAGAAAGTTTTTGGCTACATACGCAAAATAATTTTTCATGTTTTAGCACAGAACTAAGCAAACAGACAAATATACCAGTGCTTCTAACAAGTTTCGGGTGTAGGATGTGGATAAATAGAGGACTTCATTAGTAGTCGCACATATCATTTTAGTGCATTTGCCAATGAAAAGATTGTTCTAAGCTAACTACTTGTACTACCACTTTTATCAGAATGTAGCCATTGTTGCAGCTTGTTGTGCTTTCAGATATAGTCCCATCCAATCCCATCTCGTGAATCTTGTCCTACAGTGCAATAAATTGAACATTGTTTGTTATTTGAAATACTTTTTATTTTTTGCATGAGATCTTTCCATAGAAAAATTTTTTTAATAATTAATAACAATTTTACAATATTTAAAATTTAACTTTATACATTTCCACATTTTGTCTCTTACATATATATACTTTTTTTTAAGACTTTTTTCCTCTGCACCTGCACATCACAGTAAGTAATTGCTGCAGATGTTTGTTTGTTTTTTAATGCACCTCGCTGGAAGTAGTGAGATGTTGTGATGGTGTAGATAGTATTTTTTTGGCTAATGTTGATATGATAATAACTTTTATATTAGATTCTATTTCATTGTTGATACTAGTGCAAAAAAAAAGTTGCAATTTAATCTTAGCACAAAAATGTTTCTGATACTGAATTGTATAAATGCTCAAAAATGTAAATGACTAATGATTTTTGAATATTGCCTTTAATTAATTAACACAAAACTATTGGAACAAAGCTTTCATTTGATGTACATCTGTAATACAATGGCTTTTCAGGCTCCGTTTGACTTGCAGTTTATTGCATTATCCAAAATGATATTTTAGTTGTTTTTTGTTGCTGTTGCCTGTTTTCATGGTTGTAAAACATGAACTTGTTTTGAAGCAGAATTGGATTTTTACTAAAATCATAAATATATACATAAACTAATCTTTGTAGAGGGAGAAGGTGCTTCTAAAATTAGCTGTTACTGTGGAAATTATTCATAGTGATGCGGAACACTTAAGAAGTTTCATTGTTTATTGCTAATTCTTTTAGACAGACAGACAGAGTGTAAGCTAGTTTATCTTACTGCTATTATGTTAATACTTTCAGAAGCTGGAGAAACTATTCTATAGCCAATGAATTTTTTGACTGCTGAACCAGTTTTATATCAGAACTCAGTGATGATGATACATCTTTAAAAAACAAAAATAACACTAATAATTTCTACTTTTAAAATAAATGAAAATAATACAGATATCATTGGTTCCTTGACAGTTCATTAGATTTTACCTTTCTGCCAGGATATGAAAAACGTGGTCAAGCTTGGGTTTGTTTTATATAATTCTTAGTCTTTTGCTAACCAATCTTGAGAATATGTAGTATCAGCTTTCTAAAATGATTCTACTTCACTTAGCTTGTTTTAAATTTATGAGAAGTCTTGCTTTTCAATTTTTTTCATTTTAGAAGAAAAAAAAAACGTGTCTCCTGCTCTAACCTCTATATGCAAATGTTTAAATTCATAAATATGTTAATGATGTGCATAAATTTTGTACTAAAAGTTCAGTATTTGAAGGGCTCCATTTCTTACTCAGATTGATATTATCTAAAATTGTTTTGTTTTTATTGAGATGTTGGCAGATTTAGTATAACAAGGGATTTTGACATTAGAGGAAAAAAAAGCTTTACTTTCCTGAAAAATTGTAGAAGCTCCAAACCTGGCATATTGCACAAGTAATGTTTAATTTTAATGTGTAAACTATGCCAAAGTTTTTGTTTTATTTTTTAATCTGTAGGATAATAAAATATTAACCTTGTTAATCTATCATGGTTTGACATAAGAAACTGTTTTTAGTGGTCAGAAGATTCAAAAAGAGAATTGTATTCAACTTGCCCAGGCTACTATATGTTCAGCCCTTTACTACTGCTATTTATTATACTTTTAACTGCAGCTAAATCTGAGTGCTAACTTGAGCTAGGTTATAGGAAAAAAGAACAGCTGAAGAGGGGTAGCCAGACAGTGAGCAGTCCTCCAAGACTTGGTGAATAGCAATTTATTTATATATAGCAGAAAACCCTGCTTTGATGCTTTCAAATTTTGTACATAAAACTTTATGGGATGTTCACTGAAGTAAATCTAGTTGTTTATTTGTCTCCTTAGGCAGATTCCCCTTGTGGGTTTTCTACCATTTTTCATATTTCCAAAAGTTTAAGCATACAAATTTTGCCAAATCTTGAATCCTGTCTGCATTTTCTTGTGAGGAGATATTCGTGTTTTTTCAGAAAGTCTTTGCTAAATGTTTGGACAGTTTAATTCTGTTTGAATTTTATTCTCCATCATACATCATTCTTCCTTTTATAGTTAGAGAAATCTTTCTTTTAACTAGTCTCATCAGTTTCTGTTTTGTTTAATTTAATAGTGATAAAAATTAATTATCACTCATTGAACATAGATTTATTCACAGTACTTCTCATTCATGCTTTAAAGTCCTTTTTCTTCCTTTCACTCACTCACGCACACTGCTTGTTAACCCTCCACACACACACAATCTGCCTGTCTATAAGAATGTTTAAAAACAAGGTACACCACTTATAAAGAGAGGCTCCTAAAATTCTGTACCAAGCTTTTTATTTAAATGAACAATCTTGAACCTGTTGTGCATCAGTCACCCTAAGCCTGTAATACTTGAATCAGCATGTCTTGAAGGCAGCTTTAGGATTATCAGCTTCTTTAGTATCTCTCTTATTGTTGAAATATTTCTTTAGAAAAAATATTGCATTTATCTATTGTATGTGTACTTAAAAATATGAAATTTTAAATCCTAATGAAACTTTGTAATGTGATTTATAAGTATATTAGGAACTATTCTGAGGCTGGGAATTTGTATTAACTCATTTTTTACCTGAAATGCCAGACAAAATAATTTTTTAAAATTTATTTACACACACAAATATACTAAGTTTATTTCATTTTTTGGCTTTACCGAGATCACGTGTTCTCCTCGATATAAACTTGAGAATTCAGTTTAAGGATCCCAGAAGTTGGCGATTGTTTTCCTAAAAGGACCACTGAAGGAAACAGTGCATCTCATTTCAAGATACATTACTGATGGTTTTTTCTTTCTTTCTCTCCAACAATTGGGGGGGTGGTGGTATTCAGGCACTTCAGCGCTAATGAACTCATAGAAGGTACCATATGATTCCTGACCCCAGTTTTTTTTTTTATATATTTAACCAATGGAGATTGAGCTGAAAGAGTAAATCATCTCTCACTGACAGACACAAAAACATCAGAGCTTATGAAGTTGGAAAACAAAACCTGAAAAATTTTCCGATTTTCTTTTTATTGATAGGAGCTTTTTCTTTACAAATGATGATGATGAAAATTTTACTGGGCTTTTCTGCCCCCAAAATTCTATTTGTATGGAGAAGTGAAGAGATTCTTGGGAGCAAGAAAATGTTTCCACCTGCAAAAATTAGAAATTCTACTTTGGATCCACATTGAAAAGAAATATTACATCGTAAGCATTTAAAATCTTTGGAACAGTTTGCTTCAGGATGAGTATTAAGTTATTATAGTGTTTCTAATATTGTTTAACTGCCACCCCTTCTCCTCCTGATTTTTAAATTTGTAGTTTTGTTTCTAGTTGTCTGAAGATTAGAGAAAGATAATTTTATCATATTTTCTGAGAAAATACTTCATTATCAATAGTGTTATACTTTTTTGGAAAAGAATGTTGCTGAAACTAAAGTAGGTTGGTTTTAACATTGATTGAAGGGTTTCAAAAATGAGTGATACTGTAAAATTCTTCAAAATGTGGTCAACTTGACTTCATTTGATTTTTCCCCAAAATCATTTTTTTACTTCATTTTCTGTTGTACCCAGTGCTTAAAACAGATTTCAGAGGGCTATGCTTAACTATTATTGATATTTCATTGGTAATATGTTTAGGTTATGGTTCTATTAATATAAAAGATACTGATTAACAGCATGTTTAGTTTATGCATATAGAACTAATACCTGCATACTGAATGTAATGTACATATTATTTAATTACATGGAACTAGTTGTAGATTCCATATAGTGAATATTGAATTTCCCCAAGAACATGGCAGATATGTATGTCTACAATCTCTTACCAGGACCACCCCCCCTCCAAAAAAGGATTTTACTATGGAATGAACAGAATAAATTTTATAAGCTTACATATTATTTCTTGTTTTATAGTTGCAAACAGATGCAATATTATCTCTCCACAATGGAATTTCAGCTACAGTTCAATAACTCTGATGATGACAGTCAACACTGGTACTGGTATAACTGTGTATAAGACTTGCCCATTATAAAGTCTGTTCTGTGGTTAATTGGATTCAATGGCAAGTTTTTTTTTTTTTAATTATTTTATTCTGCAGTTGTGATGTGTGTGATATTTGCACCCCCCCTTTTTATTATTATCTTATTGGTTTGAAATGGACAGAAGTCTATATCTCATTCCAAGGAAATAAGTTGTCAAGTTTCCTGTGGTTCCACATTGGCTTCATACCTATGTGCATAGAGACCCAAACTCAAGGAATTGACGCATTTCCATTTGGCCAGCTCAACTCATCTTATTATATGGGAGTTCTTGGTTTTCTATTTTCCATTATGTTAATCAGATAGATAAACAGATGTTGCCAAGTTTTCCTGAAATTTTGTCTTCAACTTAGCTGCTTTATCACCCTTGGATATGTTATTTATTTGCCCATAACGAACATCCAACTGGACAGTCATGTGGTTTACCGATGCCATTATACATGTAATATTGTTGTCTATATTGTAAAATTTTAACTTTTTCTTCTAAATATTTTGGCAATGCATTTAATGTGAATCTCTTGTAAAGTAGCAATATACTACCTAGGTGAGCCTAGACTACTTGTTTATAATTCCTCATGTTAAAAAAGAAAGAGAGAAGACATATACTGCTTTAATTACCTTTTTTCCTCTTAACGTTTTTGGAATAAAATATTTGCATTCTCAGTGTTTTTTTTTGTTGGTTTTTCTCATCTTTTTTTTAGGTGGATCTCTGGTAGACCAAAACCAGGTTAAAACTGAGAGATACTGTTCTTATTCATTCACTTAATACCTATAAAAAGTCCAAGGCATTCTCGCCGCTATTTCTCTTAAAGCGCACCATCGATCTCCTCCATTATCTACTATGATGCTTTGTGAATTCCATTTCAAAATGTGTTATATTTATTTACCTGTCTCGTTAGCGTGGCACTTACAGATATGTCAAACTGTTCATCATATCTGTGCATGCCATTTTGGTTGGATATTTTAATTAGGGGCCGAGAATCAATACATTACCACTTGTGGACAGCTGTAAAACAATCAGCAAAATGTTTTTGTAATGACTTTCTAGGGTAATAAAAATAAACTACAGTCAATTGTTACATGTAAAAATCCATCTTATCATTTTGAGGTTCTCCCTCGTGTGTAGAATGGTACACTTTTTAAAATATTTTAAAAGATGCTTTACATATAACACTCTTGTTGATCCCTACCACTAAATAATTTAGTAATTGACAAATAAGGGGTATGTGCTCTAGCATTTGTCTACAGTGTCCCATAATTAACATGAAGTATGCCATATTTCTCTCTAAGAAAAAGATCCAGTCTATTTCCTTAAATGCATAAAAAACTTGTTAGATCCTTCAAAGTGAACAGCTACACAGAGAGGACTTGTGTGAAACACAACAATATAAACGTTTAATTAGATATGCTATTAGAGTACCATCTTAATGGAATTAGAGTTTATATTAAACAATCTAATTCTCTGCCAAAAGCTCGTACCATGGACTCCAGTATTTTAATAATTGAATCTGCACTTTTATTCTTGAATAAACGAGAGCCTGCTCTGTCTCCAGTAATTTTTACAATCTACAATACCTGTTGTCACGAGCCATGAAATCAAGTTTTGCATTTAAAAAAATCAGATCACTTTGCTGTCATACGATGACGAATCAGGTTATTGAAAGCGACAAACAAAACAAATTTGCATACATCTGAATCTAAAACTATGTAAAAGTACACAATGGGCTGACCAACCTCCTATAGTTTGTTTGCCGGCTGGTCTATTTTTGAACTTCTTATAGCTAGTTAATCCTCCATATCTAGTGGGAATATGAAAAATATATATTTTGCTTTCCAAGGCATGCACTTTCATTTTAAAAATTAAACCAGAATAAAGGGAATGTGTAGCTAGGAGAGAGTAATTATTAAACATTCTGCTTAATTACCTTTTGATTTTTTAAATGGACACAAATGCTATTTCATTACCAATAAAGATAGTTATGGGTTAGAATTAGACACACAAACAATAGTGATGCTATATGAGTCACCACAGGTAAACAAACACGAGATTACTTGAATGTTCATTCCATACAAAGCTATTAAGTGAAGCTAATAAGACTAAATGCTATTGTATGAAAATGTCTTTATTATAACTTATTTACATAGCTCAGTGAAAAGTGAAGTTAGACTTGAATAAATTCAGGCACACCTGACCAACATGGAAGTGATTACCGAGCAAGTGAGTTCTGAGTAGTCCAGTGGGACAGGTTTAGGAAGCAGCGGACATCAAGCAGACAAACCAGCACAGAAATGGACAGACAGCTAAAACCAGTCAGTCACTGCTAGCTTTCTGGGTTGGTTTTTCCTTTGTTTCTTCCTTCCTAATGGTCTGTATTTACATTAGTTTTAATTCTTAAATTACAGGCACATGATTAACAACTCCACAAGAACCATCATGGGGCGTGGTGCGGAGTCTCTCCATGACAACATTCACTGCACAAAAAGCCTTTTGATAACAGTTAGCAAGGACACCACCACTGAACAAACAGCTGGTGAGTCAGCCAAGTTCTTCAACTAGGTGGCTTCCCATCCATTTTCATCTCCAAAAGTCAGGATGGCAAAACAGTACATTTTTTTCTCTTTTTTGGGGGTTAGAAATAACACTAAACTGACATAATACCTGGAAACCATCTGAAATGTTATCACTTCACCCTGATGTATATTTTGATTCATGTTACAAACATCTACTTGGATATAATTCATCACTAGTAAGATTCTTCTTTAAACCGATTTTAAAAACTAAACATTTGGGAAAAACCAAACGATGGGTTTCACTAATTTACGGTTAAAACTTCTTTTTTTAAGCAAAGGGAGATAATTCACTGAAATAAAAAAAATTCATTTCAAGTTTAGTTTCACAGATATTTTGCCTGTATGTAAAATAAAGTTTACTTTTCTCTTAATTCGCTGATAATTAATGGAATTTTTTTTTAAATTAACATAAAAAAATCATCTTTTATTTTCAGAAGTTTTTCCAAACCTATATTTCATGATACATTTAGAAAGAAAAAAACACCCTGTACAATCCAACTTTTGGGTGCAGATCCAAAACAATTCTTCTCTACCTACATCTCTCTCTCTCTGGCTGGGGTGTTTTGTGCTGATGTTTAAAGTTATCTCCACTGTGATCATTCTCAAAACTCTATTTTAGTTTCAATAATGAGAACCAAAAGGAACTGATTTGTACTTTGTTTACAAAATTAAATTTCAATAAAAATGTGAGTCCGCAAGCAGAACAGGGTTTCTGGTGGCAAACCTTTACTCTTTTCTCCCAATAGGCCACCATCATAAAGTTTGGTATGGAAAGGCTTCTGTCTATTATTGGAATAGATGCAGTCAAATATTTTTTACAAGATCAACAAAACAACCAAACCTAATAATGGCGTATCTCAATTATGTCAAACAGTTTAAGTGAAGTCCACTTACCACAGTAGCTTCCCCCTCAAACATGCACCAAGTTATCTTCCTTGAATTAGTTAAGCGTTCTCTGAACAGCCAGCTTGCTGTAGCTTTCATGGTAGCGTTTTCACTGTAAATACCACACGTTTACAAGATACCTGACCTCTGCATATCAGTTAGTAAGTTAAACTAAATCTTGATAACAATAAAAAGTGGTACTTAGTTATGTAGAGAAATTGTTTCCTTTTTCATCAGTTTATATTATCTAGGCAAACTACCAAGAGCTTATCATAAAGATAGGAAAACACTGGTCCAAACTTTTCTCATCAACGCACCATCCACCCCGTTCATTGAACCAATCTGGATGATAGGTTTGTTTTGCCAAGTTGAATGATAAGTACCCAATAAGACAGTTTTCCATTCCAATTCTCAACAATTCTGACATCTGACCAGACAAGCAGACAGACTGTTCTAAATAAACTCTGGTGGAAAAATCACTGGTTTATTTAGCTGAAAATTTTGGACGTCTGTTTTTTCACGTTGTCCCCAAATATTAACTGCAGGAATGGCAAATGGTGTTGGTGATGTCAGCTGGGCGATAACACCATGGTTGGTCGGTCATTGGATACATAGGGATGTTGCTCAGCCGATTGGGCGAGAGTCAGTGTCACAAGTTATAGGCACATATACAAATCTACCAATACTGACAGCAGCAGCTCTCCCCTCTCTTTCAGTCACGGTGAGCAAGCTTCTTTTGTTTGTTTTTTCCCAATCCCAGTGACTGAGCGGGATCTGCTCACTATAGTCTGCAATAGTATACAAAAAAAAAATTTAAATAAACAGTAACCCAGATGAGGATCGTATGGCTGGACAGGGTTGTCCCACAGCACCAACAAGTCATTATCACTGTTTACAAACTAATGTATATCTGATTTTTAAAAAAAAAACTGTTAGGCGAGGGAAACTGCAAGTAAAACATTGGCAAGATATCCATGGGATTTCCATTGTCCCACTGCTGCTGTTGAGGAAAGAATTCATAGCACCTGCAGTAGGGTTGGAAGATGCGTGGTTTCCAATAAAATTCTGCATAGAGCTGTTCATTCTCTTCCTTGGACACTGAAGAAATCTCATGATGAATGACAATGGCCCATGTAAGAAGAGCAATGAATGAAGACATGGCAAGAAAAAAAAAAGAATGCCAATGAACATTAGTCAAAGTTTTCCATCTGCATGAGCTGATAAATAATGAGATAAGAGTTCAAAAGAATCTCTGTACAATGATTTTCATGAACAAAATGTGGCTTTAAAAAAAAAAAAAACTAGGTGCTTGGCGAAATTCTCACCAAGCCAGGATATATATATATATAATCACAGCAGTCAGTCCAGTACTGTCCAATCTCAGTGTCCAAGCTGTACACCGCCACTTCAGCTCAATAAATGGTCGGTCCCCTGCACATGTTCTCTCATAACCAAGAGCCCATGTCTTTCTCCAGTATGGCTGCTGCATCCATTCGGCCCATTACCCGTAAAATATTCATCAGATCTGTCACAGCAGTATCTTCCCTGTGTCGTGCCTCCCACAGGTCAAGGATGTGGTCTGTTGGGCTGTGTTTCGTGGCAAAATAATTTATATATCTGAAAAATACACAACAGAGAGAACATATATGTTGGCAATTAGAGAAATTGATGGTAGATGCTCAAGATTCACACACTCAGTTTGTCTGAAAGAGTACTGCAAAATGCAATAAGAATTATAGTACAGACTTATTTTCAAATAAATTCTACAGCCTGAGCAGCCAAGGTTCTTAAAAGAAAAAAACTTATCCCACTTTTATGCCAACAATTTTTCTTACCATTATTTTTTAATGGAGATTTATATGGTTTTTAAGAAAAGTTAGTTTTTTACTAAAAAATCAGGTTTGTTCAAGAATTACATATCTAAGGAATGGTCAGAAAATAAAGATACCATAGACCTGATGGTCGGTCTATTCTGAGGATACAGATGTCCCCCGGTATTCACGGGGGTTATGTCCCTTGAGCACCCGCGAAGAGTGAAAAACCGCAAATATTGGACGTGGACCATAAAAATGCCTATAAACGTCAAAATATAACGTAAAATATAAGTAAATATATAATAATAATTTAATAAAAAATACAACACTCAGAGAAAAAAACACTCGAGATACCTACATGCGGTAAACTGGGATGATGCTGGGCTGCATCTGCCTGAGACAGCGCCTTGAGGGCAGCAGCCAATCAGCAGCGAGGAGAAATGGATAATGCTCTCGGATTGGCTACTTTCAAACCTCCAGCCAATAGCACTTATTTTATATTGATATTTTGCTGAATTTACGTTAGTATTTATATTACAAAATTAGTAAATTATATTGTTATTAATAATTTAGTGTTTAAAAGGGTGAAAAAATATATATTGCCACGAAAAAAGCCATTAAAAAATCGCGGAAGATATTTGCGATTACATGAATATGCGGGGGTTTCCACGAACAATTATTAGTTAGGTTCTAAGGAAAATTCCGCGAATAACAGGGGCCGTGAATGCCGAACCGCGATTACTTGGGGGGGGGGGGTCGACTGTATTCACTACACACAATATAATTCAACCATGCCCCCCTCTCTCTTTCGTTTTCTTTTTATATTTATCTCTATAATCTCTCTAGAGAGAGAGAGAGAAAGAGCGGGTGGATTAAGCACCACCAGAAATCTTGTATCTTATGAGGAAGAGTCTTCTAACCTGTCCTGGTTAAGAGACTATATTATTTGTGGTATAGTTGCTTCATTTTTACTCTTACAATCACTTTTTAAAATTTGTCAACCAGTTCCTTTCGTGTGAGTGTGTGTAGCTAGGATGAGACAAAAATAACCAGTTTAGCTATTTTATTTAGTCATTGAAAGTCTGGTCCAATCAATGCCCACCTTGGTTCAAAATCCTTGAACTAATATACAGCTTATTTAGAATTTGGTTTGATCTTTATTTTCAACTAGCTAAAGGTCAAGAAAACCAAGTGCAGTATTTAAAACAAACCAGTTTTTAAAATTGCAAAACAGCTGGCCTATATTAAATCTTTACCTGTCTACTGTAAGAGCCTGTGCTAGCATCCGCCAGTCATTTCCTCGAGCATTTGGAGGATCAAGTAGCATGCAGAGTTCATTCCTCACTTGTGATGGAAACCTAGATAGGAAGACATTAGTTGAGAAAATAAACAAAAATCACATAAAGATATTGAATTTGTTATAAAACTTTAAAATAAACTCTAAAGACAAGTGGTCAAAAGCATTTTCTGGCAAAGGAATTACTATATCAGACTGCTTGTGCATAAACATCAGACTTTACTCTATAATCCACTGCCCATTTACCAGATGCTGCTGCCGCCAAGAATCAGCCAGCAACTTAAAAGTAAGCTAACCTTAAAACTTTTCAATATGCATTTATTTTTTATTTGCTCTATTGCAGGAGGTTTGGGCTGAAATACAAAGCAGTCAATGTATGAAATAAGTGAGCAGGGTTGGTTCCCAAAATGTGCAGTGGTCGTCGTCCTCATTTTGTGCAGTGGTGTGAAAATCTCAAACCATGGAGTAAGGAGACACTGCGCTCAAAAGTCGGAAGATTGGAGAATTTAGCGGTAATATTTCCTCAGAATTTACTTCTTAACCAGTCAACCTAAATCAGGAATTTAGATACAACTGTTTTGTGCCCGAAGAGTATTTATTTATTTGTGTCATTTTAGATGGTTTTTTATCTCTATTTCATAGCTCCAGTCGTCAGTCGCTGTCACTCGAGTAACTAGCCCTAATATTCTGGACATGGAATATATATTAACCTTCTTAACAGTTATATGTAATTACTTAGTATAGAATAGTACCAGCGAAAGTATTCGAGCTTTTACACCTATTATCTGTAAAAAAAAAATATTCATAATAATAATTACTTGATGTAAGTTGCGAGTTAACTTATTAATGTTTCAGCCAAATGTCTGTAAATTGCTTTTTACATGTCCAAATTATTTGTGCCCACAGTGAAATTTTTCCTTAACTTTCAACAATAGTTTTGTGCCTTAGATAACATCAACTTGTTGTCAATCACTTAAACACTATACACATGAGTATTTTACTTACAACCAGTATATATGTTACAGCGAGAACGTAAAACCAGGGATTTCGTGAAATCACTGAAATATCTAGCCCAAAGTTTCACGATTTCACTAAATCATTGAGGCAGGGAAATCACATAACGCATATATTATGATGGGTACTTAATCTCTTTTTGAATGGCATTTAAGCAAAATCGTCGGTACCAATAAGTGAACCATTAATTTCGTCTGAAGAATTAGAGTAAAAGTTTAGTGGTTCTCAAAGTGTGGGTCACGATAAATTTTAACACACTACATGGCAACAGGGCTGAGCAGAGGGAGGTGGGGGCCAGTTGGCATGGACCCTACGATTTTGAGGGGCCTGCTCCTCTTGTTAGAGGCAAACGGGGAACCCTTTTGTAAAGAATTAGAAATACATTTTATGCTCCTCTGAATTAAAAGAATTCAAATTGCCGCCTTTCAATGATGTTCTCAAAAAAACAAATCATATAACAACCGATGGAGAGAACAAGAACGCAGAAAGACACAAAGGTTTTTATGGACACAGCTGGATTCTATGAGGGAGAAGCTCGGTGCGAGTATCCTATGTTGAGATCAGTATGCGCAGTACATACCTCGGCATTTGCATTCAAGGATGTCTGCAAGTCAGTCACAGAAATTCAACATATGATTGAAAAGGCTGGTGGAATTGCCAGTTTTTTTTTCACTCGTCACTACGACAAACTTCACAGAGCTGCAGAAAATTGCAGCAACTGATTTGTTCCCTCTAAAGCAATTTCCCCAATGATTTGAAGTGAGATGGGCAGAATTTGCTTTGAATCTCGTGGATGCTGTTCTGGTTTCATGGAAAGCATTAGTTACATATTCACAACAGAGTGATGTAAACCAAGCTAAAGGCTTCGGGAAATTTCTTACTGATGTAGACAATTTGCGACTGATGTGCTTCACAGCAGATGTTCTGTTTTTGTTGAAAAATTTTCAGCACAGGCTTCAGTCTGACAGTATTACAATTGTCGACCTTGCACCAGAAATTCAGGTCTTTATCAAAATCTCAAGCGCCTTGTGGAGAAACCACTACTGAGACGTTGGGAGGAAGCAGTGTTCTCTGAACTCGATGAAACAGAGCTAACACTGAGAAATGTATCCCTGTGGATGAAAGAAAGGACTGCTAAAAGAAATCAATTTGTCACAGATTGCAGAAGTTTTAGTGCCATTCGTAATGAAGTAATTTGTGCCTTTGAAAACTTCATGTCCAATCGGTTTGAACTTGCTATATCTGAGCAGCTCAATAGACAGCATGGCTGTCTTCTGCAAGCTGACGGCAACTGATGAGGACATTCGTAATGTCCATGAAGGTGTCGGTCCTGACACAGATTTGGCAGAAATGGCAGATCAATACGAAACAATAAGACAAAAATATCTGGGTACTGAAAAGTCATGCAAACAAGTTCTACAAATCATGTGTGGACGGGATGAATTTTCCACTTTATCAAAGATCTTGAGCAGAATTCTTGTATGCAAACCACAGTCTGCTGACTGTGAACGTCTGATATCCTTATACAATTGTTAAAATCACCTGGCAGATCTACAATCGCAAATTGTGTGTACATAAAAATGAATATGCCAGTGTTAGCCAATTTTGACCCAAGGCCTGCCACCTTATATCTTATATTGGCTAAATAAAAAGCAACGCAGACTTAGCAACCCAGAAAAGGTTTACAACAGAAATGGTTTTCAAACACATTTGAATTAGACCAAAATGACCTGACAGAAAAAGCTGAAAGAGGTTCAAGAAAACTTTCTGAACTAAGATTTTTGCACTTTTCCTTCTAAGAATTATGACATTTGACACTAATGATTAACTATACACAGGTGTTCTGTGTTTGTGTTAGAAAGTTGTTGTTTATGGTTAAACTTGGACCAACCATTGTATTGTAAGAAAAACCAGATAATTTTTCTATGGATGCCATTGGATGGCACTTCTGATTAATATTTCGAAATATGTACCAATTTTTTTACCGTTTAGAGCTAAAATGCTTGTAATCTACGTGTAATCTAATTGTTAAAGTGTATACCATTTTACTGAAATATTTGTTTGTTTTTTAATGTGTTTTCAAATGATAATCAAGTGTAATCCCTCTGTCTTGTACAATTGGAAGATGCACACATCTAAGACTTAAGTGGTAAAAGAGTTAATCATAATCATAATCATGGTTCCTGTGGTAATCATAATATACTTTCGATCAGTAATAGACACATGGTAGCATGCATGGTTGGTTATATAACTGTTGGAGCCCACGGCCAGAACATAGGATGTGAAAATTGTGCAGTGATCAATTTTTCTTATTTTATACCCTGAAAGCAGTATTGCCAAACTTGAAGGTTATTCTATCAGCAAAAAAGAAACATGACAGCTAAGTAGCTACGCTTATGATTTTAGTGGCAGGATGGCCATGAGAAAGATGTTTGCCATACTTTAGAGGTATTTTAACATATCTAGAGGGCTACAAATGAATCACAGATGATCCAGAAATGTTTCTGCAATGAGTGCAACCCTTGTTTACAGAGAATGGCACCACAAATAAGATAAAAATCAAAGGTCATAAGTAGCATTTTGAGTAGAATTAACATGCACGTTTCTAATGATGTGTTTGTATTGACTTCATAACATTAATATAAAAATTCTAATTTTAATTGATTAATATCAAGATTTTAGTCCAATTTTAGTAACCTAGTTTATTCTGCATCTTCGTTAATAGTAAAATCAATGTTTCGTAATATCGGCTTTAATTATAAAATTATGGATCTACTGGCAGAAACATGGATTAGGGCCACATAACTCAGAGAGAGAACAAACAGGATCATGTGCAATTGTGTATGGTGGGTGATCTTTTATCTGATATGCAGGAGAATAAAACAGCAAGTTTCTTTTGAAAAAAAGACAAGAGCAAAACTGCAATTATTTTTCTTTTGCTGTTTCCTTTTTTTTTCTTCCAATCTATAATTACTGTACTGTGTACCTTGACCGTGCTTACCTGAAAACTGGGGGCGAGCTCTCCAGAGTCGCTACAGAGGTTGTTGTTCCTGATGCTGTGTGGGCAGTCACTGCAGCTGGCCACTGTTTCAGTGAGGATGAACTGCTAGCAGTCAAACATGACTGGGTACATTAAAAAGAGAAGGTAACCATGAAGTTTACCTGCTATTCTAGATGGTGATGGTACCACTGCTATTTATTAGTGACCCTCTTCAAAAGCAGTGTCAGGCAGCAGCAAAAGACAAATTTTTTTGAAGTGAACAAACATGACTGGGCACAAATGGCATCACATCCTTCAGACCAGGATAGTCTATCATGTAATAAATAGGCAGAACTTGGTTATATGTGAGATAATAAGCAACAAGATTTTGTTGTGTGCACACTTGTTTTTTTTATAATGGTGATTATGTTTTGTTACATCCATAGTAATTACCATATAAAACATGTGTTCTCTAAAGCAGCGGTTCTCAACCAGTGCATCACAGAAATCTGATTGACCAAATGTCAGTCTGGCAGGCATTTTAAAATATATTGACACTGTCTGGCTTTGTGTGTTTGACAGATCGTAAATACTAAGAACTATTTAAACTTTGGGTTTACTTGGATAGGTGAAGATTGCAATCCCAGCCGCAATGTCTTGAGTGTGCCATTATTCTGTCAAATCAATCAATGATGCAGAGCAACTTAACAGACATTTGGAGAAGAATCATGATGAGCATGTTGCCCAAAAGTCAGCAGATTATTTCCTCACAAAAAATGTCTCAATAATAATGGAAAAATGCTTAAAGGTCTCTGATACAGCTTCAATTGCCTCATTCAAAGTTTTGAAATTAATAACACAAAAAAGGAAAGCATGTACTACTGGGGAGGAATTTATTTTACCAGCATGCAAAGAAATTGTTCAAATGATGCTTGGTTCTGGAGCAGCAGAAGTTTCAAAGGTGCCCCTGTCTGACAACATAGTCCATTAAAGAATCACTGAAATGTCTGCAGATATTGAAAATATCAATGAAAAGTTGCATGGAAGTAAAAAAAATTTGCTTTGCAATTAGATGAAAGCACTGATGTAAGCAGAAAATCCCAGTCAGTCTCTTTTTATAAGATTTGTGGAAGGACCTGAAATTATTCAGCAATTTTTGTTTTGTCAAGAACTACAAACAACAATTGTTGCTGACATTTTCGCCGTGGTAAATACCTACTTTCAGGAAAAGGCTGTGCTTTGGATTCACTGTGTTTCAGTTTGCTCAGATGGGGCAGCGACTATGACAGGCAGTTCAAAGGATTCCTCACCCTCACAAACAAAAAAAAAAAAGAGCCCCTCTTTGATTATGATGCACCAATTTTTACATCAAGCAGCCCACCACAGGGTGAAAAGCACAGGATGGAGGCAAATTGGGAGAGGTTCTCACAACAGTCATCAAAATGATCAACTACATACAAATTTATCCAGTGAAATGCAAATTGTTTTGGAAACTGTGCAAAGACATGGGTGCAGAAAATAAAACTCTACCCCTGCAGACCAAAATCTGTTGTTTTTCAACAAGTAAAATATTGAATTATCTCCTGGAGCTTCAAGAGAAACTACTAGGGATATTTTTCAAAAAAGGGAGGTCCGTGCTGCGGTGTGGTGCAGTTAGCCAGCCTGTCTTGCAGATGGTTTTCTGAAACTCAATTCTTTGAACGCTAGTATGCAGGGCCAGAAAGAAAATCTAGTTTTGGCAAGTCGTGAAATGTAGTTTTTTTAGAAAATCACTGACATGGAAATCTGTGGTAGACAGTGGTGACCTTTCAAATCTTTCATGTGCAGTGAATGTCGCAGCTCAGTTGCAAACCAGACAAAAGTCCAGTAAAAACAACCTGGTCTATGAGCACCTGCTGGCTCTTAAAAAAACAGGTGGATAAATATTTCCTGTCTCTTTCAACAACTGGAACAGAATGGGTAATTTCACTGTTTGGAGCATTGGTGAGTACAGTACCAACATCACATAAGACTGAATTCTACACAAAAAATAGTTAATGTGGTACCTGAAGATGCTTTAAAATCAAAATTCCCTGACTCCTCTGTCGATTCATTTTGGATTTGCCTGAAAAATGAGCACCCTGCAATCACAATTAAGGCTGTAGATGTTTTACTCCCCTTTTTGATTTCATATTTATGTGAGACTTCCCTTAGGTCAAAATTTCTGACTGTGAATTTGTCTACCATCCAAACCTGTATCATGAAGCTGTGTGGAGCACATCACTCACAGATCTCTCACTGGTTTGGTAAGAGAAGATTACAACTTTTTTGAAGATTTTAACTTAATAACTCTTACGCTTAAACTCTTCAGTATTACACACTACCTCTCCCTTACCTTATTTTTTCGGCAGATTGTAGTGTGTTGCATGCGAGGGCATTGTCTGCCAGATTGGTTGCAATGGGAAAAGGGTTGAGAACCGCTGGTCTAAAGAGATTGAGATTTAGTGAGTTGAGGACTGCTCACAATTCATATCTGGAAAAACAAACAAACAAATTAGAATTCAGAAACAGCTGATGTACAATGACCACACACTCACCTCTTTAAGGTTGCTTTGGACGTGAATTACCTGCCTGTTGCTGAGAATGGCTTTCTGGTACACTTGAATCTTACAACAAATCTTGTGCTGGTTCCTGTCAAGCAATTCCAATGAGAAGGAACAATGGAGATTGTTCTGGTTGCCACTCCAAATGTGTCGAAAGGGAATTTCCTGAAAACAAATGCACATAAATCTATCACAACCAAGCAGAATAAAAATTCTCTATCCAGCAATCAATTTTCTCTCCCTTTTTCATTCCAATAATAACTCTTTTAAAAAGTTGCAGTCTGAACTAAAAAGGAAACTAACTCTTTTAATAATTTCAAACGATACAAAAGCATGTGTTGTGTATTATTTCTTTTGGCATTTGCTAATTCTAGAGAAAAGAAAGACTAATGCTGCCATCTCTTTAATTAAGATTTCCTAAATCTTACTGCTTTATTATTTACCTGAGCAACACTAAAAATGTTTTTCTTTAACCTTTCTATTAGTTTTATTTATTTGTATATCTCGGCCAACTTTTGTCGAAAAGCTTAATTCACTGAGACAAATATTCTTTGAATGCCAAACTAACTAACCAATCAAAGACAGTTCATTATATCAGAAACAAGTTCTGCTGCTTGTTTGTCTATACAGAGAGGTCTGGATAACATCCACATACAACCATACACCCTAACCCTCCTGGAACAAACTAACCAAAAACAGGAGGCATGCAGGTACATGTTATACACGATTTCCTGGTTATTCTTCTTCCTTTTCTCCACTAATTCAATAAGCACCATCTTCAACAATTACTTCTTTTGTTCATCCCGAGCAAGCAACTTTGCTACACAAATATTATTTGTTTGTTTGATGTGACCAAGTGAAAACAGTTACTTTCATTGTTTCCAGGGAGGTTGGATATCTGCTGGCATTGCTGGGTGAGAAGAGCCCTCAGGGAGCCCAAGAACACCAGCATTGCACTCCTTTAATGGTGATTTATTATTTGAAACTGAATTCATTCATCGACCTACAGACAGCATAAAATAAATGAAGAATATAGATGACAGAGGGTTTCAAAAAAACTAGTACACATACTTGTTCAAATATATAGAGTAATTTATTTATTTTTCAGTTAAATGAGGTTCTTATTAGCTTTGTGTGATAAAATCTTTGTGTTCAGCTGCGGCCTGAGAGAACAGGAGTAACCTAGTATTGTAGTGATGTTCAATGGTAAATAATACATGTTTATGGTTGCCAAAAACATTTAAGGAACAATTCAACTACAAGGTTCATTCTTAAAAGCTTACAATGTCTATCTGTACATAATAATAATAATAATAATAATAATAATAATAATAATAATAATAATAAATAATAATAATAAAAAACCCACTAATACAATCTTTTACTGAAATTAATCAGGCAGGCATGTAGTGGCCAATTAATCACTGCTCCAAATATTGGCAACATTAAAATGGCCCATTGTCTAATTAAGAAGCCTTAAAATTAATAATTCTCACACGTCAGCATATGAGAAGTTATTAAGGATGCCAATTTCTGAACATCTCCCCCCACCACCCAAATCTAATACAAGGTATTCATCATTCTGCTCCAACTCCTCATTTGTATTTGAATGGCCAAGCACCAGACAAGAACATGGCTGATAGCCTCCAAAAGATATCAGTCTTTGATCATGGCCATTTGATCTTCATGGTAAGATCTTAAGCTACGCCATCTATCTCAGCAAGGTTAAAGACAACCATTACAGGAAAATGGGCTTCATTTGTATCTTGAGCCAGGAATTTCACCTCATGTTTTACGAGTGACTGCCTGTGTAAGCATGTAAAAAAAGGCCATTCTGTGGCAATAAAGAGACCAACATGGTATCTAAATTACAAGTTTTCCAATTGTTGCAGTTTGTGTGACATTGCTGAATAGAAAGAGAGATTTATGAAGTAGCCTCAGACAAAATAAGTCTTTCAGTCTGCGGCAAGCTTTGCTTAATAATGCTGAAGTTTTTTGTTTTTGTTTTTTTTTTGTAGAACGGGGTGGCAGCACAGCTTCAAGCAAAGCCGTGAAGATGGAGCGCTTGATTCAATAAATCCTCTCTGCAAGTTGCCAAAAGAAAACGATGAACTCAATCAACATTCAAATTTCTATACACTAATACTGCAGGTCTTTAGAGTGAACAAGAAATATTCTTATTGGAGAAAATAATTTTTTTTAAAAAAAAAAATGCAAACAAACAAAGAAGCAACTTTATTAAGAAGAACTTTTTAAAAGAGAATAATATAGGTTTATAGCAGACATGGTTGACAAAGTCTTATGAACTTCCAGCTGAACCACTTGCACCAGCTAGTGTGAACTTATGATGAAGTGAGTCATAAACAAATACAAGCAGTATGCCTTGCTCTCTCTCTCTCTCTCTAAACTTCTGGATTTTAGCATCACACTGCTGCTTTCACTATTATATAAAATTTAAAAAGAAAAAAAAACTTCTCTCTGCTTACATAGAATGAGAATTCTAAAAGAGATAATGTGGTTTGCACTTATTCACTGTGACAAGTTTTTCAAACAACAAACTATATAACAATCTCTGAATTTGTAGAAAATAAACAAATACAAATTTTAAATACGTTGACATATTTTTAATAAGCATAAGCTGTACAACAGAAGCCTGTGTATTATTATTATTGTTTCATTTTCTAAGATTTTTTCAAAAATACCTTGTTCTTTTCTATCTTTATGCAGTCAGTAGTAATTGAATATTCTGAAGGTATTACACGTAAAAAAATAATAAAGTGATCTGTAGTTTTAATAATTTAAGCACTGCTGAGGAAAATGGAGGCCTGTAGAAAGACATCTATCTAGACATGACAAATCTTCTGAACATAATCAAAGATAAAAAGAAAAGTTAAGAAAACTCATTAATGGAAAGTTGTCCAAATAGTAGAGAAACAGAATACTTTCAATGTGTCACCAAACCATACACTGAAAGCCATCTTCAAAATCAGAGAGAATAAACATGTATACATACATGTTAACAGCAGCATTATTATTCATTAGAAAATTAAGTACTGATGGTCTCTCTCTCCTATGTTTACTGTTTTATTATTTCATAGAAAAAATATCTGTATTTGCTGGCCTTTAATTACAGAAATAGACAGGTAATGTCCTTTTAAACAGTAGTTAAATATTAAGAGAGACATTATGATTTTAAAATAAATGAGTGACCCATTATACAAATTTTGTCTGGGGATAAACTGACACTGACAAACAATTCTGGCAATCAGTCAGTGCTGGTTTGATCTCTACCCTAAAATGGACTGGTTTTAATTAGTAACAGCTGATGCTGCTAATTCAAATCATACTTCAATACTCATCTACAAAAACAACTGAAAGGTAAATGCTACTCTCCAACTTAAAAGATAAAAAAGTGAAATAAATCTGCAGTATTTAATGAGTGTTCCAACATTAAGAACTTTCTAGATTTAAAAAATCTGCTGGTGCTAATTTATATTAACAGTAGCCAATTTATTATAGCACTTGGCTTCCAGAATTCCAGAATTTGAAAATCCTGATTGTCAAACTAAGCAAATATCCATATAAAACGATTAAAAGATATATGGTGCTACTAATGGAACCAGGTAGGTAGGTAGTCATTCATAAACCTCTTTGCAACATATTATGAATAAGTGCAGCCACAAACATATGTTTCTTTTAAGGTTTTACACTACTTCATCTACATTTATTTTATCACCTTATAAAAACAGGGCATTAGCCACATGGTATTCAGTGCACATATCAGAGATAGCATTAAACCTGACAAAAAACTAAAATTATTTGGAATTACAAAACTTACCACCACCATTGTTAGAAAGTCTGATCATAGTTACTTTATCTTACACAGTTCTTACTGATGTGTGTTGTCTTATTCTCATAACACCTAATAATGATCTGTCCTTGGCTCACATGAAATTTCTCCAGGCCTTTGATTAATTACAACACAAATTACATGTAGATGATATTCATTCCTCTTACCTGGTAGTTTGCTGCCAATTTACTCCTCCAGCCAGTGGAGAGCTCTTCAATTGTGAGGCATAAGTTGTTTCCGCCATCCTGAAATGGAATTTGTTTGGGCTTGTCTAGCAGCCTGCCACCCAGCTTCCTCTCAACCTGGACAACTCCCTACAACAGACATGATGATGTGTCTCTCATTCTAATACAATCAATAATATAAAACTTTAATGAATATATTTTTTTCTTCATTATATACAGTAGATAGGTTTTTTGAAGAACTTATGTAAACAGCTTGCTCCAATAAATGAAAGAAACATCTTTTAAAAAATATCCAGAATTGTTTCATCACAACTTACCATGCTACACGGTAACCATACTTATTTTATAAGTGGTCTGGGAGAGAATGCAAGCTGAATAGATAAAGATACTGTGCATAATCGAGATGAAATACTCCATTAGAGTTGTCAGTCTAAGATTCAATTCAGAAACCTGCCATTTTTTTCAGCAGCCAATATAAACAAGCGTCTCTGTCCAGTGCACAGCTGCATTAGTGGCCTTAAAGCAAGTTTACGATTACAGAATGTGTGGTGGCCGACACTTGACTCGCTGATATAGACCATCATCACAAGGAGGTCATCAGACTAACAGGGATAGCTTGTGAATCCTGTAGAATATACTAATTCCTTGGGTAATAAAGCTTTCTGATACTTAAATCTCCCCCAGTATGTGAAAATTCTAAAACTAATCTTATGTGAAATGATTAATGTGCATAATAAGAACTAAACACTTTAGTTCATGCACAAATACAATTTGCAAACTAGAAATATGCACAATGTGAAGTACCTTTAATAACTTGAAACCACAAATTTTATTTCTGATACTGCTTACATTGTCCAGCAAAAATTTTCCTAAATTGTTTTTTTTTTAATATTAAATGTTGTCACTTATTTGACTTTAAACATTTTGTGCAAAAACCAAAAAAAAAAAAATGCACAGGTCTTCATGATTGCTAAGTCCATAATCTTCTACTCAATTGTGAGCACAACACTATTTAGTTAGCATGGCTCAATTTTTAAGAAAAATAAAAATGTGCTGATAGTTCACACAATATACAGTAGAAGTTAATAAATCTAAATGTACACTATTAGTGATGATGATAACCAAGGATTATAAATAATGAGAATAGTGCACATTGGGTAGATAATGCAATTTACACTGCTTCATCCTTGATATGCTCAACTTATGCAAAATAAGGAGAGTAGCAAACTATAAGAGGATGTTGAGCATTTAAATGTCATCCTTATGCCATTGGTGAGCACAATGTATCTATACTGTAGCTGTGAAGCTCCCAAAACCATTTGGATCAAGTCAGTAAACAGACCATTCTTCTACAGATTTCCACTTCCTTCTACTAAAATTCTATGCTTTCAAGCTGAAAAATTAATTAATTAATTCTGCCAGAATGGGAAACTCAGATAAAACTGTCACGTGTTGGGCCATCACAGGTAAGCTGCCAGATTTTTAAAAATATTTCTAGTCAATGATGCTGTGTTGGATAGCACTGGTGTACTGATGAAATTGTAATGCCATGTATCGACCATCTGCAAGTTCCTCATCCTCAATCTAATTTCACTGCATACAAATTACTTTTGTTTCAAATATTAACTGAAACATTATCAAAATAGATTTCCCATCCTTAAGAAAACAGATGCATTTTGCACACAACTTGTAAAGTGTTAGAGAGACCCAGAGGCTATGGCTTTTAACATGTAGTTCAGACAGCTTCTCTACCTGCTCAGTAGACTTAGATTGCCACATGTATAAACTGGAACTTAGTAATTACTTCAAAAGTGGGAATTTTGAAAGCTATACTCTGCATTCAGGCTTTCTTATAATATTTAATAAACACGTAAACACAAATATCTACATACTAAAACTTACCGGAGGATTAGCACAGAATATTTAAATTTTAAAGGGCTAATAGCTCTATTTATTTGAGCCACTCAAAAAAAAAAAAAAGATAAAAGATAATAGTTTCTTTAAATATTTTAAACTGATTAACACTCCAAAGATCAGTACTAAATATCTCTCCATTCCAATTGTAAGCTAACCCATACTAATGAATCTGAGCAGAAATAAAGGTACACTATAATTTAGTAGAAAAAGAAATTTCTTTGCTTAACTCTGTGGATAAAATTGCTGAGCAGAGGAGTGTTAGATGTGCATATTGCTAGATGTTTGCAGCCATGAGGTTGAATTTACAAATTTTCCCACTGTACCTCAAGAGCATCCTGAGTGTCTTCCACAACATAGACTCTGATGCTGTAATCCATTGATGGTGGCATTGCTGGAGCAAATGCTACCAACCGTAAAATCTTGATGGACTTGCCTCCTGGAATGGACTCTCCAATCAGTGTGTATCGGTGAAGCTGCTCTGTCATTATGTGGCAGTGATTGGGGTCTAGCTGAGAGTATATGGGGGTGTTGATTGTCTCTTGGCCAAGGGTCACGGTTTTCTAAAATTATATATATATATATATACAAAAATGAGAAAGATAGATACAAGTGCACACACGATGTAATTAAAGGCAGGTAATAAATAAACAATTTAGCTACTTTACTTTCTTATGACTGTCTACTATCAACAAATCAATATGTGGTAAAGATGATAAATAATAGTATCAGGCAAAGAAGAGTTATCTCCCCTACATCATACCTGCCACTGAGGCGGCTCATCCATTGGAGTATCACTGTGGTATACTGAGAGGATCCAAGCTCCTTGCCGCATACTAGCACAGTGCTGGATAGAGATTATCACTGGTTTCTTCAGCATCAGAGTCGCTGAACCGCAGAGCACCACAGGACTAAGAATAGTCTGTTTATCTGTTCATAAAGCAAACGAACAATAAAATCAGTAACATCACAATGTCAGACTATGCAGTATAAAAACAAGTGGACACTAAAACAAAAAAAAGAAAAAACTACACCATAGCCAAACTAGCATTCAATACAAGAGCAGAACAAAATTCCTAAAAGTTTCTGAGAAAACCTACCTAATAGTCTTGGCCTGTCTTTGTCATCTCGACATACGGCTAGAAATATGTCCTCATTGTGTCCTTTCTTGATGGCACCTTCAGGAATTGTAAGGCTCACACCTGAAGCAGGGAAAGAAAAGGGTTCCATATATCTTTCTTTCTTTTTAGTTTTATGAAGCAGAAACTAATGGACAACAGTTACTTGAACTACATTGGTTAAGTTGGTGCAGACATTTATTATAAGTAAAATCGTCTGTTTTTTGTCACAAGTTTATTGTTAGCAGACTCTACTCTTTTACAGAAATTAAAGGATTAGTTCACATTATCTTGTTAGTAGTCACTAAACAAACTAATGTCAATAATTTTTCCCTGGTGCAATTAACAATGTTTTAGCTCTAAGATGGTTGTAGGTTCAAGACCAGCTCAGGCTCTTGAACAATCCAAAAGCACAAAAATGTCTACAGTAAATGACCATCACCAAAGAATGGCTGTCCGAGATAAAGGGAGGTCCATTAGTTCATTTACTAATAATAAGATGGGAAAAGCCTAAAATAATTCCTTACTTTCTGAAATTTTCACATTGCCAATAACTTTGTATTTGTATATGTAGATGATATTTTTTTTAAAAATCTGATTACAAACAGCATGTAAAGGGTTAAAGCAATATGTGAAGAGAATCAAACTGCCAAAAAGAAACCATACTGGGTCTTTAATGACTTCATGACACTCGGACCATATAGAGTTCAATTAGTCACTGTTTGAAACTGAGATTTATGTATCTGATAAAATCAGCTAACAGGCAGCAAAATATTACATTAAAAAACAGCTGATGGTGCACTCTGACTCCTGAAGTTACTACTAAGTCTTAAATTACAGGCACAATCAGAAATTTGACAGCTTTGCCTAAAAATAGTTTCCAGTACAGAGTATTCCATTACCAAAGTAAGCTAATATTATCTTTGTAAAACAAAAGCAAAAAAAAAAAAAACATTGTTGACAGCTTCATCATTTCCTTATAACTCCTTTTGTTCCCTTTCTATCATATACTTTCAGTTTTTGTAACTATTTGTTTGATTTTTCGTTTTTGATTTGTATATCTACTACTGATTGACTAATTAAAAATGTAATTATAATTGTATTGCTGCTATCCTAACTGAAGAAACCTAATAATACTAGATGTATTACATAGCTGAAATTTGAAACCATGATCTAAAACAAACAGGGAAGAAAAAAAAAAGAGAACTGATTATCATCACCAAAAACACATTTTGTTTCAAAACATTTTTTCTAAACTTTTGTTCAATATTCTGAAACAAATTCCACTAAAAACTGTCTGACTTTAGTACAAGAGAAGGCAGTGTGATGGTTACATGATATCTTTGTTACATACACAAAATTGTTAGTGAAAATAGTAGGCAAAATGCCTATCCCCCCCTCAGTTCATACACATGGCTCTGGTGATGAGACAAAACATTCTATAGCTGAGATTCCCCAAAGCTTGGCATCAACCATACATGGCCGCAATAAATATGAGTTCCTTGTATAAATAAGGTTGAGTCACTATACACTTGCTACTCCCTTCAGTGCATAGTTGTGGTGGCTGCTTCTTTTAAATGACTCAAATTTACCAGTAGAACCTGTTGCTTGATAATTTATTTCTTAACAGTGTCCAAAGAATGGCTAATTCAAAGGTCTGTTTAATCCATACATTTGCGGAGAAATATACTACACCGGCACCACCTCAAAATGTGCAAAAACAGAAAATGCTATAGCAGCTAGGATTGAAATTTTTCACCTTCTTGGATATTTTCGAGATAAGAATGATAAAAGAGAATATCTAGTTTACAGAAAGGTTTTCAAAACTGATCCCATATTCAATTTAAATACATGATGCTAGTATATGGTAGAAGTCTTGTTTTTATTTGATGTTAAATCCCTAATTTTCTTCAAAATTTAGAGATATTAGCTTTCAAAAACTAGAAGTTTTCTCTAAGGTTGTATGGACACTGCAACAATTCTGTTATAACAATTTTTTTTTTTTTTAATCTGGGCAGAAGCCAGTACCATAACCTTGTAATATGAACAACAATAATCAGCTGTGGGGTGACAGAAACTGCTGGTATCATCATAACCTCCTAACAGGAACAATAATAAAAACTCAAAAATTATCTTGCCTGTGAATATTTTGGAGAGTAAATGAAACAATATTGGACAGTATGATCTGTTCAAATTTGTATTCTCACCTTGGAAAATGCATGATCAAAATCACCGAAGACATTCACAGAAAATGTTTAGACAGTTCATCTTACCTATATATTGAAAACAGATAAGCTCCATCTTATATAAAGGTAGTAGGTATGGTGAACAATGATCAGACCTATAAAGATACACTTTTCCACAACACGATATGTATCATAATAAAATTGTCACAATATGATACATTTATTAAAACATGCTGATTTATTTCTGAATAAAACAAAAGTATTTTAGCTAATCCCTAGTAATATAAAATAATTTACTTAGCTTCAGGCTACTGGCATATCACATGTTACAGTGGTGTCACGGATAAATTTGTTGTTGCCTCTCTGTTGACACTCTGCCTGTCTTCATCAGAGTTTACTTTAAATCTAAAAAGTGGACATGTATGAAACTGGTGGAGCTTCTATTTCTATAATTGACATTTTATACTTCTGTAGAATCTTTAAGAGAATTTACTCTTGGTCTTGTGGTGTTCACAGCAGATTTTTTCCTGGAAAGTATGAGTGCATTAATTCGCTTTGGCCCCACTGCCCAGTGCCATAATGTTTACATACCAGATGTTGCAACATGAAGGTAAAATGAGTTGTACTAAGTAGTGTGGTAATTTAAGAAATTAAAGTCATATCCTGCTACACTAATGTTAAATCATGAGCCAAAAACCCTTGTACAGCTGGCATCTCTGACTGACCAGCCTCACTGTTTGCGTTCTAAATTGCTGTAAATAATGGGACAAAAAGCACAAAGAAAGCAACCACTAATCAAAACAAGTGATTTTACGAGTCTGTGGGTGATTATATGGCTGGGTTAGTTTATCAATTGGAGTGTGCATATACACATTCTGATTGGCTGAGCAACCGGTGTCCATATTTTCCAGTATAGATCGCTACATTTTCCACACAACAACCGGTCTTCATTTCACACAAGCAAATTACTTTCGCTGTACAGATTTCACAATCAGTTATAAGATCTATGTATTGTCAATATTGCAATATTTTGCTAACAAAATGATATGCATATCATGATAAGGTGATCCGTTGCAGGCTTAGTGATGATAACAGTTTTTTCACTACAGCAACCAATATTACATATCTCAATATTATTATTTTTTTTAATGTGAGTTACAGAAGTGTTAAAATGCCAATTTTTTTCTTCCAAAATTTTGAGTTAAACATAGATGACACCATGTATATTTTTTCTTGCACACTGATGTTCAGTCCATCATCAGAGCTCTCCCCCCCCCTTTTTAGTAGCTATGAAAGTGTCTCTGAATATGAAGAACCAGATTTGTTTAATCCTGACTTTTGCTCACTGTAGACTTTGTGCATGTGGTAAGTTGTTTTATTCAAACAACAAATTGGCAATGAAGGACAAACATACAGCATAACAAATACTGAATGCTTCTTAGAAAATAGCAGATGTAATTACTTTCCTCCCTCAGAAAACAAACATTTAAATATGCTACTCATTTAAGAAATTACAAAAATTGAGAAGTTTAATAATATGTACTAATGAGAGAGGGTATCACTTAATAACTGTTAGCAAAAGTAAACATAGCCCATGCAACATTTTTCATTTTAAGTATTTTAGTAGCAGTTATTTCAAAAAATGTTTAATATGTCAAGTGTTTCGTTTATTAATGAACAAAAAATTAGTATGATTATAACAGCGCAATGCACAGGAACAGCCAAAACAATACCATTCTTCTATTTTTTATCTTTGCAAAGGTCTCAATAAACTTATCATAGTTATGGCATTTTTTGTTCAATGCTAATCAGTGCCAGACCACTAACTGTTTTTTTACAAAAACATAGAAAAGGGCAGGTACAATTGAATTAGTTTCGTTTGACTAAACGATCTCTCTGCACCTGCACTAGAAGCATGAACAGTTAAAGACACTGACATCAAAACTACCAAATTTTGGAATACATGATGCAGTTGCTTTTTTGAAATGAATTAGAGCAATCCTTGGATGTTATCTGGGAGATCACTGCATAGTTCTTTCTTCCATTCAATACAGATCAAAGCATCTTATATTCTTGTGGGGTCATTTTTGTACTTCACTAGTAATTACTTTATCATGTCAACAGATTCATTAGAGGAAAAGTATGACGACTTTAGGGAAGAAAACTTGATAAAGGTTTCATGAAAGTATTTGAATCTTTTGTGGATTTGTTGGGTGCAGGTATCTAATGTTCACAGTAAACATCAACCAGAAAGCACCTTTCAGCATCAGCTATTGGGTCATCTTGCATTTTTCACCAGGCAATTGCTGTTGCCTTTTCTGTCTCCTCTGCATAAATTTTGTGTTACATTCAAATTTCTCAGTTAGTTTTTTTTTTTTTGTTCTTTTAATTATCAAATTGAAAAATTCTTCTTTTCTGAGATTTTGTAAATTGGTTTCAGCTTTTTATTAATTCAGATGCACTTAATAAATCCAAACCAGAAGATTACAGAAAGTTTGAAAAAATGTTTGTTTCCTTCATTATTTCCTGCCACAGCAGCAGGTTCAAAATAAACTCAAATGCTGTAATAGACTCGTGAAGGCCATGCGCTTCAGCATCCACTTCTCTGCACTTGTCAATATCCTGAATTTTTTTTCCAAATCTTTTAAAAAACAGGATGTGTTTTCAAAATAATTGAGAGAGACTGTTCTTCGCTGCACCAAAACATAGCCTGTAACCTTTTGAAAGTTGTTTTTTTTTTTTTTTTTCTTTCAATTTTCAGATGCCTTGTGGTATTCATGAAGGATAACTAAATGTGGTGAGAGAAAAAAGTTTATTTTTTTCCATAATTCTGAAGTTGCATAAATCAATAAATACTAAATTTACATTATTTGCATAACAGTGAACAAATGTGGCTAAAATGTTTTCCTGGACACCACTTTTTCCACCAGCTGTACTGAAGCAACCATCATAGCATTGCCCACAACAAATTGAACACGTAGATCCCACTCTTGGAGTTTGTTTATTATGATATGAAATAAATATTCTGTGATGCTGAATTATATTTAATCAAGTCAATTTGTATTTCTAGGCTAAGATAAAACTTCCTTTTAATCATTCTCTGTCAAATGTTTTCTAAGGACTGAACCATATTCAGAGTAAAATCTACACAATTCCAGAAAATCCCCTTCATTGACAGACAAATGTCCCAAACTGCTGTACTGTGTGTGTCCATAAAAGGCAGGATTTTGCTGAGCTAGAAAGAAAATTAAAGCAGTGACTCTCTTTGCAATAAGTTTGCTATTTTATGCAGCATGCATGTAAGCATTAAGCTGCTGCTAATTAACAGTTTTCTTACTCAAAATCCTTTGCTGTACCTCTGTCATTTCACAGGCCTCTTTATATGTATTCCAGAACCCTTGTGTTCTCTTAATTTTTGTGGCCCTTTCTGCCCATTACAGAATCCATGCCCAGCATCACATCATGTCAGTTCATAATTTGGATTATGCCTTTCCAAAAAAAAAAAAAGAGACAGAGAGACAGACAGACTATCCAATAATCTCTCTGAATCCTCCATCCACTGAATAGCATTTTTCAGTACCAAGCTGAGTGAAATGAACAGCCTTTAGAGTCATTTTCTGAATTGATATTCACCTCCATATGCACCCTACTTCCTGCATTTCCTGAACATGTTTAAGGATCAAAGGCTTATCAGCTAAAATGACAGGATCAAAAAAGAGAGATGATGTATGATTCAACAATGGTTTGTAAGTAGTGCATTCACTTTGTTTATCAATTTCTTCATAAAAGAAAAAGGAGTTAGAAACTTCAGATTCATAGGAGTTTTGCACTTGTAAATTGCATGCAAAAGGATCATAAAACATATCCACACTATTAGTAATAATGGTTTTTCGCTTGTGTCATAGCTTCAACCTTTGTACAAGCATCCAGTATTTTCAGACAGTCTGATAGCTTAGAAGAACTAAACATTTCAAAAGTATTCAACTGCATGGTAGCACTAAAAGTTTCTGCAGAGGAGGGGACCATGTATGATGATGCAATGGCACTAGTTATACCAGTCTTGAAGACAGAAGCTAAATGTATAAAAATAAAATCTTTTTTTTATAGGTTTACACTATCACTCCAGTTATAAATACATGTGGCATGTTTAGTGAAAGAGTAAATACTGGCACTTGGAGCCTTTCACTCTCAAAATTAAAAACTAACTTGCTTGATACAAGCATTTGAAAGATAATTTCCATTTTATCTCAATCTTTTCATGCCTAGTACATCACAGATGTTACATTTCAACTATAATTATTTAATTCTTTCAAATTAAAGATGCCAAAACCAGCCTTTTCCAAACAAATATTCAAGGTAGTCGAAATCAATAGCTGAATAAAGTTGGGCACTGACAAATCATTTAATAATCACTTCCATTTATACTGGTACAGGAAGAGGATGCTGTTCTACATTAACCCTTCTTCCAGCTATTTATTTCACTTAGCTTTCCTGTGAAAGTAACTTCAGTAGTCAAGCTACTTGTGTATTCAACTTGGATTACCTAGTGCTTTGCTTACCTGCATTATTATAATCTATATGATGGAATCCAACATTAAATCCTTTTCTTCTGGTAATGTGGAGGTCTTGAATCTGCATACCTCTAATCCTTCATCATTTAGTTGGTTGGACAGTGATGGAGAGATATTGGATATTGAGAGTGAGAGAGAGCAAGGTTGTTTGTTTAGAGGTGTTCAAGTCATCTGCGGCCAATCAACATGGCAGCATTTTCACAGTCTGCCACCTGAAGATTGATGTCCATGAAGATGCCAGCCCAGTGGAATTCTTCTAAGAGTTGATACCAGAAAATTTCTTCCAGAATGTAGCTAAGAAGACAAACTGCTATGCAGCATAGGCCAGGAAACTGCTATGCAGCATAGGCCAGGCAGGCAAAGCCAACAACACTTTGACAAACACCACCAAGGAAAAGATGAAAATGTTTGTAGTGGTAAACATAACTATAATTCTGTGCCATCCACTAAAGATTACTAGAGTGAGATCAACAGATGATTGTGTGTCAGAAGTAATGACTTTGAGGAAATTTTTAAAAATTGAATCCAATTTTTTCTTGTTTTCTGGACACATTTCCTTTTCATTTGCATTACCGAATTGTGTGCCAAGCCATTTGTGCTCTCTGAGTCATTCCAAGACTTGTTAAGCTTTTAATTATTTTAATCGGGTAGGAGCATTTTAAGCCATCTCAGAAGTTATCTGAACATTTGTGCTCGTAAAATATTCCATTTCTTGAGTGGAAAAGAGTTAATATGAAAAATTCCTAATTAATGGTTCAAAAATACCCATATTAACCAAATTACACACTCAGTTTTTATTCCCTTTTCTACTGAAAAAATTATTAATCATAATGCAAAGTTTGCTTAAATGAAAATTATCTGTGGCACAAATCAATAATTTTTAAAATTTGAATTTCTCAAAGCTCACAACTTTGAAAGAGAATAATTTTTTTTTTAAAAATAATATTAGTTGCTATTATTTTTTTATATAAATATGCAAACACAAGAAGTTTAAAGTTGTCGATATTACAAAAGAGCTTGTAGAACATTTGAAAAAAGCCATACATTTTTTGCATATGAGATAGTGGGTGTTTTTAAAATCATTTTCAATAGGAAAAAATAAATTGATCAAACATTTTGTAAAAGGGAAACTATTTCTGTAATATTACTGTTTTTGTGTTTTTGATAGTTTTCAATTACCTCAAAACACTAATATTTTGAGTAGCTCCTACTTAATATTTTATTTTGCCATGTATATTAAAATTAACTTTCAACTCTAAAGATCAAACCTGTGGCATAAATGTAGTATTTTGTGATAAAAACCATCATCAAAAAAGCTTAAGACGCAAACTTCAGTGTATATACACAAATTCAGAAAATCCACTGCAAGTATATTGCAAGTATTTTAACAAATTATTCTTGGTAGAAGCGAAATGCATCAATACATTATACAGAAGTATCCTTATAAGCAAATTAAAGCCAGAATTCATTCCATCATCAAATTATTCTATTTTCTGTGTTCTTGTGGCATTAATATCAAAAAAGAAGAAAATGCAGAAATACTCACAAATACTCCATAATTTAGAAGTGGGATATTTTTTAAAAACGGAACAAAATTATAACATGCAAAATAACTCTTACCTCAAATAGATTAGCTGGAGCTCCTGACATTTGGTATCAAATTTGTTTCCATGCATCTAATAAATGTTTGTGATAGTCATTGTGTTGTTCATTATAGTCACTGTGTATTATTTTGTCACAAATAAGACATTCATATTTTTGCCTTTTAGGCTTAGACCATCTAATAGCAATATGACGAACAATTGCATATTTAAAAATACAAATAAGTTTAGTCTTTGAAAGGCCTAAAATTCTAAAAATCTGTGTTTTTCACAAAGTTTGGTACTTCGGCAGCTGTGCTGGATGTAAAGTTATTCAGACAAAAGTACTAGTGGCCGGCTCAATAGCATGTATGCATTGTTTCCAGCTTTCCTTGCTGATCAAATAACTTGCTCAAAAAACCACCTTCAGGTATTCTAAACATACTCACAATGCATTGTTTAGTAGTGTTAGCGGTCTAGTTGCCTGTGAATATGCGAAAGCATTGTTATTTATTGTAAGTTGTTACTCTTACAGTTCACGTGCACTTTAAATTTGTAAACTACATACTGGTAATAATTAATTGTTCATTATAGCAGCAGCAGTGATCAGATATTTTACTTTCTCATGTAACTAAATTTATAAAGTAAAAAAAAAAAAAAATCACGTTAGCGAAAAGGAAATTAGAGAGATTTCTAAGATCCATAAATTTCCAAATATTTCTAACCACAAATATATCTCCCCTTCCACCAACTATGCCACTGGTATTGTCAGAGTTGAGGTTTTTAGGTTAACATAAAATAAAAGGATTTGAAATACATAATAAAATCTGTACTAATACAAACCTGACTCAGGCAAGACAAGTCGGCCACCCACTTGTGTAAAGCTTCCCCAGGTTATTGCATCAGGCTCAATGTTGCTGGGGAGCTGGATGGACAGAGAGTTCCTGTTGGTACTGACTTGCTCACACTGCGATTCAGGCTGTGCTGAACTGTCAACATTAGGCGACAACTTCAGACTGCTCTTATTTCTTTTGATGGTCAGTTTTTCAATGGATGTGTTCAGGTTGACAGTTGGTTCACTGAGCAATGTTTTTGGGTTCTTGGTCAATGTGTTGTAGGTTAACTGCTGTGACTTGCCACCCATCACAGATGGTTTGTCCATTGCTTCCACATTGTTGTTTGGTGAGTCAATGCTCGAAGTTCTTACTGCCACCACAGTCTGCATTAGATCTGGCTGGACTGATACCATCTCTAGAATGACAGTCGTTTAAATCAGGTAAAAAAAAAAAACAGACTTGAAATACAATGAGATGGTGAGCAAACACAAACAAACACTGTAACAAATTGTAATCACACGTCTCTAAAAGAAAATAATCAATGCATAATGAAAATTGCCCTCAACAAAGGTACAGTCATTTTTATACCATTTAATGTCATTTAGCAGCAAGACATGATTACCCACTGAGCAAGGATGCTGTTCAAAAGTGAAATGTAATGTCTGAACACTGACCAAATAAAGATTAGAGGATATTAGGCAGATCATTTTCCATTTCCTAAAATCAGCTTACATTAAGTTTGGGGTTCTAGGAGAGTATTACGAGCCACTATACCTAATGCAGATGTGCAGCAAACAGCACATTACAATAAAAGCAGATAAAATTTCAGATACTTCCCCCTCTTTCTTAACTGCCTTTGACAACATCCATCTATTCATCAGCTACTGATGCACTCATAATAATGAAGTCAATTACTGACCACTGCATTATCAATGGCGGTTTTCCTGAGTGCCCACAACAAAACCGGAAGCCATAAATTTTGCCAAGAATCTCAAAGTCAGATTTCAAGATGTTGTTCATATGTACAAGCAGCCATTTCCTTCTCTACTGGCAGCCGTACATCACAGCCAAATATGATCTTGTTTGTTTCCCCCTGTTCACAAGGCAGCTGATTTTAAAAGTGCCCTGATTCCACTGAAAAGGTTGCAAATCAATTAGTTCTGAGACAAACTATTGTCTAATGCTTTTAGATTTGAAACTTCTGCTTAAATAACTTACACAGAAAGAAAATGTGGAAAAACAAAACAGTGAGCACTGTCTCGAGGCGATGTCTCAATAGACCTTCCTATCAAAACTTAATAGAAAGTTGCTTCAGAACACTTTAATATCGTGTGCTAATGGAAAGGATGGCTAGTGTTTACCAACACTATATCCTTTTTAGATATGAAAGAACGTGTAACCACAGAAAATTGATTTTAAAAAGGCTGTGATGATGTTGTCGTTGTTGGTTTAAAGTTAAATAAGTGCTTAAATCTTGTCCTCACTTGAAGATTCTTTCCCTTTTCTGTGGTACATTTTTCTTTATTAATCCTTTAAGTTTATTATTATGCAGAGATGAAAAATAAAAAGACTATGTTTTCCTACCACCTGACTGATCATTTGGGAAAAACCAACACCAAAGTCCCATCAGCCAGCACCCACCACCCCCCACCAACCCCCCAGAAAGCTTACAGTAGGCTGCTGCTTCTCTAGTTTTGTTCTGCTTTCAACTTATGGTTGTCCAGAAGCTATTGTTGTTCAGGGGTTAAAGGAAAAGAACAAAAAACACATCTGCACGTTCTGATTTTTAATGTTCATTTCTACCAAGCATCCAAGTAAAAATTGCTATCAGAAGTAATGCAAATTCATTATAAATTTGTGTATTATATTCACAGACGTCTTTTATTTTCTGGTGCATTCTGCAGTATCTAATAACTATAAATCATCAGTATGAAAGATCACAACATGAGAAACCAGAATGAAATGAAATCATTATGTAGTATTACAAAAAAGCAATACTGCTTGATGAAAGGATAATGCAACCAAAGGGTTTGGCAGAGCAACTTCATAAGAACCATATTTCTTTCTGCTTATGTATAAATGTTCATCCATCGTAGAGCTACAGCGGTCTGATAAACATGACACTCACTAGAGAGCACTTCAGCTGTGTTAGCTAACTGCTAGAAAAAAACATTTTAGTAGATGTAATTGTATGAAAGAGCAATAGAGAAATTCAATATAACTTTGTTTATAACTCGCACTTCTCAAGAGGATCAGTAGAACAAAATGACTTCATAAAAATAAAGAGCTCGCTAATTTCCTTAATAAGTTCTTCCTTTGATCACGCATCCTTTTAGGTGCAGATGTTAAAAAATCTATTTAAAAAACTAATAAAACTACAGAAGCCCACAGATGAAAGTAGTCAGTGTTGGTCAGCTTCAGTGAGGATGACGATGCATCCTTTTTGTCATCTCTTAACAATGAGATAGTTTTTAAAAGATGAGCCCTTCAAAATGATGCCAGGATTCTCAGAAAATTAAATGCATAAATAGATTTCCTGAGCTTAGATTTTCATACCTCATTTATAAACTATAGGGAAAACCCAAAAAGTTACAAATAATGCAGCATCTCTAAAGAATGCATTAAAAAGAAATCATTTAAAAGACATTATATATATATATTTTCCACTAACACAACAGCAATGCATTAATACCTGGACAATTTTTTGAAGCTTTCTTTTCATCACCATCCAATGAGGATAAATTAGCATCTGGAATAAGATAAAACGAGAGAGTAAATAAATACAACCCATGCGTGTGCACACATTAATTTCCCAAATAGAAAAAACCAACAATGTAAGAAAATGTGTCAAAAGTGAAGCAAGGTTCATCAAGTATCATCATAATGGAGCCACTGATATGACTTTCTGTTGTCTTCATTCAATGATTCTCTAAAATTGCATGAACTTTCCTTTGGAGGAAAAGTATACAGAAGGCCTCTACAACAAAAATAGAATAGAATTATTCTAAAATAAAAAATCCAGCTTGATATATGCCTTACAAACTATCAGATATGGATTAGATCAACAAACATCTATAACTGAATACATTTATTTATTCATTATTAAAAAGTGCACCTTTATTTTTTCCTTCCGCCTATCTACATTCCTCCTCTAAAAATGAACAGGCTCATTGCTGAAGCTAAATCTCTGGGGATGTAGCAAAATGCAATGGACTTCAATTGCTGCTTGTGGTCAGAAACTAATTTCCAGTTTAAAATATTTTAAAAAATGAAAATAATAATAATTCACTTGTGGTTTGTTCTTTAAAATTTTTTGCTGGACCAACATCAATTTTTGAAGGGATTCAGCAATATCACTTTGACAAAACAAACAAACAAAATATTGTTGTTGTTTTCTTGTATAACACAGACTTTCGATGTAAAGTACACATGGCTTTAAAAATAACTATCACAAGAAACAGTACTCTCTCTCTCTCCCTGACTAAGTGCCTCACCAACCCACTCGCTTTCTCTCGATGTCTCTTTCCCCTCATGCCTTTTTCTCTCTCTCCCTCCCACCATCAATGTGTCTTTCTCAGTATCTCTCAAATCCGTTTTCTCCCACTCTCCTGTTTTCCTCCCTCTTACAATGTCTCTATCCCCCTCTCCATGTCTCTTTTCCCCATTTCCTACACAAGTATCTGAAATTAACTTGAGACTCACAAAACTTACCTGAGCCAGGTTCTGTGTTGAAAGCTCCTTGTTGCTGCATATTTCGCCGACGAATGAGAAGAACCAAAATAACCATGACTGTCACAAAAACTGCAAAAGCTACACACACGCCAACATACATTGCAATGTTCTGCGCATTCTCCGCTTCACTGGCTGAAATGGGTCAAAACTTATTATTTTTGGCTGCTGGTTTAGGACAAGGCAGCTATTAAAATGAGCTCTATGCTTTCTCCTTCAAATAGAAAACTTGTGATAAAATAGCAAAGAAATAAAAACAACTCTTCTATGGCAGAGTGACTGGCCACCACTTCTCGTGACTGGTGAATGAGAAACACAAACAGACATTTTTAATAGATTGAAAAGAAAAAAAAAATTAGAATCTAGTAAAATAAGAAATCAAAATTGTTATTCTTGCTCAAACTTAATTTTCAATAATGTCTGCAAATAGCAAGTTACTTGTACAGCCAGCTACATACTGAATTCCAGCAGGAATCTAAAGAATACAAAAAAGAAAACACATTAAAAATAGGAAGTATACAAAGTTAAGAAAACAAACAGGCATGCAAGCTATGAGATGAGATTTACTAATGTATGAGGATATTAAAACAAAAGTCATTCAGTATTCTAAAAGAGTACTGAATAAATCAACAGATTCATAGCAAGTCTTTTAATTGCAGTACAGTTCAGCTGTCAAAGAGTTAAGTGCTGAAGGGGGGGGATGGAATTTGGAATTAATTTATCTTTGGGCTTGGAGGCAAGAAACCATTAGGGAAGGGTGGTCCTACAAAACCTCAAGAGTAAAAGGGTTGTTGGGATTTTTTTTTATTTTACTGGTCATTAAATCTAGTATTGCTGGGACCAGAGACACATTTTAAGATGATTGTCAAGTCTTGCAGATTGTTTAGCTAGTGACTTGTCTTGCAATATGCAATAATAATGAATGTAATTTTTTTAATGGACAAAAAAAAAAATAATAATAATTTCAAATTTCACTCTCGGGTTAAACCTAAGCCACAACAAAACAAATTCAGAAAGCATGCGGTATAAAGTGAAGAGGTGCCAAGAAATGGCAGTGGAAACAGCAGGGTACTGTGTGTGTGCCCAGAGGACAACAGTGCCAGCTGCTGACCCACACAAGTCAAGAGGGAACATGGGCGCTGCTGACAGATCATAAGTAATCAGGCTCTGTTGTCACCTGACTCAGAGGTTTGTTTATCTCTAAAGGTAATGCTTCCTGCTAACACCCACCCCCCCAAACTGCTGCCTGCTGGGGGGTTTTTTGTTTGTTTTTTTTTTCAATCCTCTTATTTTAAAAATTTTTGGTGAGCCCTTAAAACAACTTGTATCAAAATGAAATTTAGTTATATGAGAGACCAGTCTTAATTGGGGACAACTGTATTATTTATTTATTCTAAATACAGTTAATCTGCTTATTAAAGATTACAGAATTAAGGGGTTTAACTCTGAATAGGTAAGCAAAAGGAAACATCTTCCATAATACAAACCTAACTGAGACCACTATTTTTATTAGTAGTGGGTGGTAGTAGTGGAGAGAAAGTTCAACAATATAGAGCCCTGCAAAACCCCCACCCCTTGCCTATCCCTACAAAAGCCCTTTGATATTTTATAACACAAATCTAAAGATAATATATTTTTTCTTTTCTAAAAGAATTTCCTTATATAAAACATTAACTTTTAGGAAAGTCATTTCCCCTCCATAACACATACCTGTACTACACTAACTAACCACTGTTTAATTAACTGCCCAAACCACTACTACTGCAACTGTTAAAAGATTTAAGATTTTATGGAATTAGTTTGTACATACACTAAGGTCATACTGTTCAGAGGGTAATTCATCCCCTCCAGAAAGTGAAAAAAAAAGAAGAAAGGTATCAACAAATAACAGAGAAATTCACTTTCACCATTTTAAAAATGAACACACATGTAAATGCCAATAAATAGGCTTGGTTAGTCTAAAAATCGTTATGTACATCTGTAAATTGGAAAGAAAGAAGAAGGCAAGGAACAATTGGTGCTGAGGGGAAACTTTGGTATGAACCTGGCTTATCCTCGCACCAACTGCCATCAAAGTTTCCCCGCTCAGAGCTAATTGTCATCAAAAAGAAAATAGCAAACCAGAGAGTCTAGAGAATAACATGGGAACAAGTTTTAGTCATAGTAAGAGGCCAGCACAATTAAACAAGAAACACAAACACAATATATCTGTTGGTGTGGTGGCCAGCAGAAAACCTAAATGGATATGCACAGTTCAGCTAAATTCACCACAACAAATGCAAGTAATTATATCAATGTGACCATGGATATCGAAACATGGCAGTCATTACTGGAGTGATATTAGTATCAGAAACGTTATTCAAACCTAAAACAACAGTAGATGTAGGATGTGTTAATGGGAGACTAGGTTAAAGAAACATCATGTGTAGGACATAAACGTGGCAGGACCACAACACACTTGTTTGACATACTAGCAAATGCTGATAATTCTGCATTCTTTTAAAACACATCTTGTTGAGGCCTGATGTCAATTGGTCCCTTCAGTAAATGTAGTCAAAGGACTGGTACATCAGTGGTCAAAAAAACTAGGACCAGCCTACAGACTTTAATAAACATAAATGCCAGGTCCAAAATGGTAGCTTTGTTGTTGGCCCTCCTTTTTGAACTATTCCAGCATTACATACACTAAAACCTCCAAGTTTGTTTGTTTCTTTTCTTCATTGAAAAAGATTTAATAATCCAGAGTTAAAGGAAAATAAAAGATGTGTGTATATTTCCAAATATATCTACTTTATTACTTTCACATCTACCAAACTGGCAAAATCAAGGATTACCAAACTGTTATTAAACACAGCTAGCTTTCTACTATAAAATAATGCCAATGGTGCTTGGACTGATAAAAGATTACTAATGAATGTTTTCCTTTTGTTTAGATATTCCAATATAAAAAAGCATTTTACATGAGTGGTTGGCTTGTCAAGATAATGGCCTGACAGATTAGGTATGCTTGTGTTCATTATGTAGAAGATTTTGACTTTTAATCTATCCAGGTTTGGACTTGGTCTTTTTCTACACTGTGTGTGGATTTCTGTAAGCCAGAAAGACCACAGTAGTATGGCGAACTCTACTAGTCTATGCCGTTGGTAAATGCTACTAACTATAGTATTAACTTGACCTGTATCTAGGCAATTTTATACAAATCCTAACAAAATTAGATTAATCACTTTAAAAGAAATTTTAAAAAGTATCTGAACTACATAAACATAATTTATCTGTGAAATATCAAAAATTATTAACTGGATTACTTTAAAATTCGATCATTTCTGACAAGATTTTGCACAAATTTACTTTTAAATTGCACAATGCTGTTTAACAGCATAAATAAACTGTTCAAATAATAATAATAATTTGTTTGGTAGCTACTAGAATAGACAACCACTCACATACATTTTATTCTATTTATTTTTTGGTAGACTAGTTCCATCTTATCGTTCCGATGTATTTGGGGAAGACTGTTACTAGAACTTTAACTTGACCAGTCCCCATGCCAACCAATAGCAATAGCCTGATGAAAAACACTACAAGATTAAGTCAACCCAAGCATGACCAACCCAAGGGTCATAAGTCTAATGTTTTTTGTCTGGAAAGACCAGCCAAACTTTCTTTAAATTAGCAAAGAAAACCTTTTATGTGTTTTCTATCCAAATGAAAGAGAAATGGACGAGGATAAATTTAAAGCTAACTGCAGCAAGAGTTATACCACAAACTTTACATAAGCAATAAAAATGAACACTCCAAATTCAACATGAACAGATGTTAAACTCTAATTTAAATCTGCTACACAAGTGCCATTATTACATTTGCTTTGCTCTTCATTTATTTATCTTTTATTGCTTTTGCTTTACCTTACTTAAATTCAGGTATTTTTTTTAAATACTTTGTGAAAAATATTTACCAGAGTTCCAGATAGTAGTATAGTGTATCACAATAGGAAACATTAGAATTATCTCCCTTTAGCCACAGCACAAGATTATACATCTTCAATTAAAAGAAAATTTTTTTTTTTTTGCAAATGTCAGTTGTAGCCCTAGCTAAATGACATGGGTCAGCCTCTGTACAATAAATTGGTGTAGTCCGAACATCAATTCCTAGAAATTTGAACTGATCCATCCATTGTTCATGTTACAAATATCAGGTCTTTTTTAAGGGTCTGCCACATACCTCATCTTGTGAAGAAGAATAATAGCTTTATAAAAATCTATGAAGTAAAGAAATACCATGAACCTTCCCGAGTCAGATGCTAATTAGCTGGTGAAGTTCCTTTACTTTTCTATGTTAGGTTAGGTTGGTAAATTCTTAAAACAAACAAACAAAAAGTACCTGCTAGATAATTTTGGCAAACCTTTCATGATAGCATAAAACTGTTGACAAAGATTATATCAATCTACTATAATGCTTGTATGGCAAAGGGGTACAATCAACCAGGAACAAAAGGGATAAGAGGGGTGTAGGAAATAATCTTAAATTAAGCTGGGCAACCTGGCCTTTTTAAAAAAAAAAAAAAAATGAAATTATAACATGAAACAGACAGTTAGATGTAAGGTACAAATTGTCATTTTATGCAAGCTATGATGAACATAATGGATTAAACAACGAAATGGATTTCAAACAATACACATTTTTGATTTCGTCAAACAACTAATCCAGTTGTGAAAACAGTATTTTTAGTCATTCGTGCCTACTGAGAAATGACACAAAGCAATGATGAGAAATGCAAGGATGAGATTATGTAAATTATCTTAAATAGAAATTAAAACAATCTTTTTCATATTTACCAGAATACACAGTATTTAACAATTAATTTAGCATTTAACCATGCAGAGAAACAATCCAAATTGAATAAACAACATTAAAAGAATATTACAGTTGAGGAAGGGGGATAAATAAAGTGAACCATAGAAATGGACAAAAATCTTACCACTAGACAAACAATGGATACAGCAGGTTCTTATTTCTTAAAGATCTCTAACTTCACATCTACTGATCAACTTTTGATGGATGGTGATGCTGAGTTTCAAATAATTTATTTCTTTATTATTAGTATTAGGTAAGAAAACTAGGAAACAACAAATTAACTTTCTTCATCACAAATGATTTCTTTTCCAGAAACTGTTCACAATTAGTAAATATCAAGTTAGTTATATTAACTTTGTTGTTTATTTAATAAAATAAAGAAAAATTAAAGCAAGCATACAAATCTGTCTTTAAAAAATATGAAAAAAGACTTGGCACCTATTGCTGCATTATTTCATGTCTTTGTAACAAGACACAATGGAAATCTGAGAATAAACTGGAATAACTAGATAGATGGTGTAATCTTTAGACTTGTGAGTTATGACAAAACTGCTTATATACTGCTCAGAATATTGGGAAGGGCAAGGTCTTAAAATCTAGACAACATGATTGTTTTTGACTAATTCCATTGTTCTTTCAAACAGCACTAAAATTACAAATTATAGTATCTTCCCATTTGCATCTTCTTCCCCAACACCTCTACAAAGATAACATTTCTGTAATGATCGATTTCAAGTTATTTTTTGCTGTTGTTCTGAATAACTTTCATCATTAAATCTCACAAGCAAATAGAAATTTTTTATCCTAAAAAAAAACAAAAAAACACAAAAATTAAATTACTAAACAAGAGAAATGGTTAACATGAGATAGCGATCAAGACACATAGAAAGCTGAGTTGATTATAAAGAAATATAAATCTTTTGGAGAAAACTCTCTCCTTCCACCAATGTTGAGTCTATGGAGCTGAAATTTCAAGGATAAGAGTTACATCCCCCTTCTTTCAACCAACACCCAGAACACCTCTACTATCAGTGGCAACCAAGCGAGAAGACAAGCTAATTAACTGCTTTGACCCCTGCAGTCCCTTCTGACTTCTGGGTTGGTTGTTCAGTGCAGCCTAGACTTGCCTTGTCCTACACCCATGGGTTCCAATACATGACAAACCCATCAAAGTGTCTAAGATCTATCAGGCATGTCCCGAAAGAACTAAGGCACATTATAACCTGCCTATATTTTCTGCCAGTGTAAATAGTGTGTGTTATTATCTATAGCAGCAGCCCTGCACAGACAGAGAGAGAACAAAGATGCCTGCTTGCCTTAAGATCATAACATAACAGAGTCTCTGCTGTGTGATTAAAGTATTCCAATGATGCAAGCAAGCCAACAATCAATAACTGCACATCTAAATTTACTCTAATGAAGTGATACATATCCCCCTCCATACCAACTAAAAAATATCATCCTGAAAATTATGTTGACATACCATACCTCAAAACTGATATTTATCAACTGGTTTTTCATATGGAGAACATTTGTGTGTTTTTGGCTTGAGTTTCCAAAACCAATTTAACATTGAGAATTGATAGTTTTTTTTTAAAAAAGAGAGAAATCTGGTTTCAATGGAACAGAGAATGAGAAAGAGATTTGAAACAGGTTTTAGAAATAACAATGATTAAAGAAATAGAAAATAAAAAAAATTGTTTTGTGGATAAAGAACAGTTATATTATGAGTCAGATGTCAATACAGCAAACAGGAGTTGGGTATAATTAGCCAAAAAACTATATAAATGTATTACCCATTACTCACTAATAATGCCAAAGAAAGATCATTTTCAAAACTCCTTCACTAAACAATATCCAAATAAAACTAGCAAAACTGAAGAACTGATCTCTCATTAAGATTTTTTAAATGTTTTGTGTAATCCCTTTGAGGTAGATTACCAAACCGAGAGGGTCAATTCAAGTCAGAAGTCACTGAGAGCAGTGAAACAAACAGAAATGTTTTGCACTAGCTGTTCAGTGTGGTGGTTCTATTCTATACCCAAATGTCATCAGGAACACAAACTCAGAGAGGACAATATAAATGCTATGAGGACAACCCATCACCATATGACTTGCAAGCTGCTGTTGAAGACAAAAAGCAGTGGTGCCATATAATTCACAAAGCATCAGCCATTTTGAAGAAAGCTTAATATAGGGTCTTGAAGAAAGAAGAAAACAAATTGACAACATCAAAATCAAATAGAGAAATTTGTGTGATGCTTGCAGTTGGTACTATGCTCCAAAATAGAACTGGTAGGCAGGCCACAGTTCCTCCAGCAGCAGTCCAGTTTCTTTGTCAACTATTGATGTGGTGCTAACATGTCTAATTTCAGAAAAGGGCTTTGTTTATCACTGAAGCCTCAACTATAAACCAGCATCAAATGAGAATAGTAAGGAGTGCACAAACATTTGTCTGTTGCCCTACATGGCTGAGCAGACTAGTCTTTTTTTTTTTAAAAAAAAAAAACAAATGTAGAAAATCTACTTTCAATATTAAATAGAAGGTCACAAATGTTACTTGTCCTATTTCAGTTTTTTAACTTTTCCTCCTGGGAAAAAAAAATTACTTTGAAATTCTTTTTAACTATATTTTTATGGGTTCTCCTTTTTATTTTCTACATTTATATATTTAGTTATTTACTGGACAAAATAAATTAAGTATCACATTTTTCAAAAGAATAATTTTGTATGCAAAAATCTTCAACTTTGTTTGTTATAATCAATTCTATCTTTAGCAATACAGTTGTCCCCCGATATTCGCAGGGGGTTACGTCCCTTGAGCACCCGTGAAGAGTGAAAAACCGCGAATATTGGACGTGGTCCATAAAAATGCCTATAAATGCCTATAAACGTCAAAATATAATGTAAAATATAATAAAAAATATATAAGTAAATATATAATAATAATCTAATAAAAAATACAACACTCAGAGAAACACCTGAGATAGCTACACATGGTAAACTGGGATGATACGAGGATGCTGGGCTGCATCTACCTGAGACAGCGCCTCGTGGGCAGCAGCCAATCAGCAGCAAGGAGAAATGAATAACGCTCTCGGATTGGCTACTTTCAAACCTCCAGCCAATAGCGTTTATTTTATATTGATATTTTGCTGAATTTACGTTAGTATTTATATTACAAAATTAGTAAATTATATTGTTATTAATAATTTAGCGTTAAAAAGCGTGAAAAAATATATATTGCCACGAAAAGCCATAAAAATCGCGGAAGATATTTGCGATTCCGTGAATATGTGGGGATTTCCATGAACAATTATTAGTTAAGTTCTAAGGAAAATTCCGCGAATAACCGGGGCCGCGAATGCTGAACCGTGATTACGCAGGGGTCGACTGTATATAAAATAAGATGGTTATCTCATATAGCAAGTGACTACCTGTATATTGTGTATGATTTAGCAAAATATTAAGGCGGCAATATCCTGTACTGGTTAAAAAAAAAAAAAAAGTGTCCACTCTAAAGTACTGCCAGAATATCTCTGCCAATAGTGATTATATTTTGAGAAATATTCCCAACATTCAACATCCCAAAGACACTACATAGGAAAGGAAATAGGTTTGGTAGGTTCGTCCTCAATTGATATGGTTCATCCTCAATTGATATGAAGTAAGTGCTGACCAGTTATATCTTTGAAGGTCTCCTGCTAGTAGTAGGTACCTGAGCTTATTGGGGTGATGCATTATCATGCATTGTTAGGACAAAATTTGGGCCAATGAGATTAGTAAAAAGCAATGTATCTGACTTAATATAACAAACACCTGATGCTGAACAGATCTGTTTGTCTATAAAACAAATGCAAAATATTCAGTTAGCATTGTTCTCCATGTTGAATCCAGATACTTCAGCGACCAGCTATCATCAGAGTGTGCTGTAACAGTGTAACAATCTGAACTAGCACGCTCTTAGATTAGACTGATTGAGAATACTAGCTAACTGCTGGAAGTATCTGTTCAATCTGATTACTCCACAGTGATTATGCAGAAGTCAGTTACCAAGACCATTGAAACAGTTCTGTGATATTATTAGTAACCTGGCAGGATCTTCTCAACATTCTGGGGATCACATATTGACAAAACTTCTACAATAGCAGCCACTGATGTTTTGTATTGTTAGCATTAAGCTACTCCACAGTTTTGTTGGCCTCATCTGACTACAAACAGCTTCTTTAGATCATTTATGCATGCAAAATTCTTTTACGAGGTCTGTCGAAAAAGTATCCGACTATTTTTTTCCTGTGGGAAATAATGACTTTAGGGAGGCACAAGTGTGCATAGTGGAGCCGCATGCCTTCATGCACATGCATGGTTTTTGGCAGGCTTGCTGGATGCATCAGTCACTGTCAGGTAGCCAGCATGCAAGATGCTGTACTACTTACTCCATTTTCATTTCGTCCGTAATGGCGGAACGTGTGGAGCAATGATCTTGCATCAAGTTTTGCCAAAAGTTTGGAGATACCCAGGCAGAAACAATTCACAAAATTCAACAGGCTTTTGGTGACAATGCCATGGGTGTTACCCAAATAAAAGAATGGTACAACAAGTTCAAAGATGGCCACACACCGGTGGAGAGTGACCAGTGTTCCGGGAGGCCGTCAACAAGCTGCAATGCAGTTGTTATCAAGAAAGTGCTGACCTTGATAATGGAGGATCGTTGTTTGATGGTGCGGGAAATTGGTGACGAGGTTTGGATCAGTAAAGATTCTGTACATGCAATTTTAAAGGAGGATTTGGGCTTGCACAGAGTGGCAGCAAAATTTGTGCCCAAGCTGCTTTCTCGGGAACAACAACTTTGTCTTGAGGCTGCGCAGGACCTGCTGAATACTGCCAACAGGGATCATGAGTTCCAGAATACCGTGATAACTGGACATGAGACATGGGTGTACGGGTACGACCCAGTAACCAAAGCTCAGTCGTCACAGTGGAAGCACCCAACGTCGCCAAGGCCCAAAAAAGCACATCAGGTCCGGAGCAAAATCAAGGTGATGCTGACTGTTTTCTTCGACTACCGAGGCATTGTGCATCATGAATATGCACCAGAAGGACAAACAGTTACAAAGGAAAACTATCAGGAAGTCCTCAGATGGCAGTTCGGTGCAAGAGACTAGATCTGTGAGACTCGCAAAACTGGCAGCTGCATCATGACAACGTCCTGGCTCATTCATCACAGCTGATCAAAGGTTTCTTGGCAAAGCATTTCGCTCATTCACCAGGCTCCCTACTCTCCAGACATGGCTCCTTCTGACTTCTGATTGTTCCCAAAAATGAAGATGCCACTGAAAGGCTCCCACTTTGAGAGCTGAGAGGACATCATGCGGAATGCAACAGCGGAGCTGAGAGACATTCTGTAAGAAGCATTCCAGATGTGCTTCAAACAGTGGAAGGATCGCTGGGCTAAGTGTGTGGCGGCACAAGGGGCCTACTTTGAAGGGGATTAGCAATTGAACCCCACCAAGTACGTAATTTTTTTTTCCCAGTCTAAGGTCGGATACTTTTTCGACAGACCTCGTAACAGCAATTTTTAAAAATTCAACCTGAATATATCAGTGAACATAGCTTACTGAATTCTAATGTGGAGTGGATTTTTTTCAATGCCAGTGATACTCCTGGGGTCCAATGAACTCACATGCAAATTATCTGAATGTTTATCACATGCAGTAACCCAGGCATCTGAAAGAAATGTCTGAAGAACTGAAATGATTTTTTTTACATTCAGTGGTTTTTGTTAAAATCCATGATTCCTAATTTATTTTGTCCAGTGTAGTATTGTTATTTATATACATAACTACAATAATTATTTAAAGTTTTTGTTAATATCAAATTTGGAATATTCAAATAAAACAGCTGGATACCATAACAGCATGCTATTTCAGTCAGGTTTAATTTAAACCACCCTAGTATGTATTATTACTCTTATATATCTACTACATTATATTTTAATTAATTTTCTTATTTAAATAATATTTTATTATACAAATGAGTTTAAATGTTTTTTTTAATTTAAACATTAAAATTTGTTTTTTAAACTGACATAATTGGATTATTAAGCATTCTTTGTATATTTCTAACAAGACAACAAGACTTTTATATTAAAAAAAAATTAAATATATAAAATCAAAATAAATATGCTATTCATTGACACTTGGCATTTAGTGATATTCTGTGATCCAAAATTAAAACAATTTTTCTTTTTAATTGTAATTTAAATTTTCAAAACATCAAATCTTTTTATTGTATAAGTATTTAGGGATAGCGCAAAATGAGAGTAAGCTACCAATATTCCCTTTGTTAATGCTGGGAACTGTCACTCTTAGCAGTTCTGTCAGCCACCCTTAACTAGTAAAGAAACAAGAACCTACAAACACTATTAGATTCATATTAGCCATTTCCATATCTATATTGATTTTTTTAAAATGATTTGCGAAGTTGATATCATTTCATGTTAAATATTTATTAGCAGAAAAAAAGGCACCTGGAATAATAAATTACTATTCATGGAAAACTTCAAAAGTCTTAATACATCAGAAGAAAAATTGCATATAAATGCAATTCAGAAACATTAAATTATGTGAAGAAACAATAATATAAACATATGTGCTATCTAATTAGATTGGTGTAATGCCGATAAGTCTTCTCTACGCTCAAATATGAACTTGTGCATTATAGCAAATAAACAGTCAAAGTCATCTAGTCTTGTGTTGAGATGTTATTATATCTGCATTCAGTCTGAGTAGGAAAGATACAGGCACCTGACAACTAACTGATGCAAGTTAATCAAATAAAAATCTATTAATACAGTACTTTATTGTGAAATACACATTATACATATATATATATAACATGATCCATTTAACATACACACTATTAGTTTGTTTTTTTTTTAAATTTCAACTGCAGCAGAGACCAGAATTTGATTTGTATTTGTTAACAACATTAATAAAATAAAAACGTGTAGTAATTTTCTCTGTAAGATCACAAACTCACCATTAGTGGGGCTTAGATGCCTACAGATAGGAAAACAAGAATAATGATCTTTATGAGCAGCAGTAAATGTGATTTTTAAAAACAAATCTATTGTAATACTAAAAACAAAAAAAAAAAACCACTTTTTATTTTGGCTATCTGTAACTGTGCACGACTGGTAAAATAGTGCTTTGATAACACTTTTACACCTGTAAGATTTTAGCACACGTTTGGAGCTGTAGTCATAACTATCCTCATCATTAGCTTCACTGCTTCTTCATCCCCTCTCTCAAACTAATTTTGAATAATTTCTTTGATTTCTTTAGGACACTAGGCTATGTTAGACTTTTTCACCAGTGATGAGGCCAAATTACTGTCATATACCAATACTTCAGTTCAGAATAACAGAGGTGAGACATTAAGTGTGTGTGTGTGTGTGTGTGTGTGTGTGTGTGTGTGTTTCTATGACCAAGTAAATTAAAATCAGTCACCTCATTTTTAAATGTTGGTCAGGATAATAAAACAAATAAACTTTGCAAATGCTGTTATATATCTATGTTTTCTATGCACAATTTAAAAAAAAAACAGGATCACAGATTTTCATAGATTAGAAAATGTACTTTTTAAGGAGAAATAACCAAAAGAAATCTAATTTCTTATGTAAACCTTGTGCCGTTCCATGGATTCTGCATGATTTGAACTTGTCACTAATTACAGTCATTTGCAAAGTGGTAGGGAGTCGTCTAACTTATATAAAGCCCCCAACCTTTCAAACCCAACTACCAAAGTATTTTAAACTACATTAACAGTGTACAGTTAATGATTTCACAAAGTAGACTGTTGCTTGCAATAACTATCATATTACTAGAGAACATTCATAGCAGAAGTATATGCATAGACACTGTGGTTTGAGGGTCCAAGATGAGGTGGAAGCAGAGCCATGTGCCTCAACCACCACCACCCAAACCTTTTTGCACTCAAGTTCAGGAATTTGAGTAAAACAAAAAATCAGTGTTGATATACATTTTAGAAAAGTTTCAAACTTCAGTTAATTTGAACTCTGATTTATATTTCTTTTCTTCAGATTCTTATTTTGATAAAAATCATTAAAGCATGAAGAATGACCCATGTGATGATGTCTCCTCCATCAATTTTTCCAGATCGCTCATCGCTTCTTCATGTTCCTGACCTTAAAAATATTAAATGACTCAATTACTTACTCCCTTCATAATTAAAATATACCAGACTATGAAATTTAATTTGCTTAGATCATTTATTGATGATTTGTAGCTCAAATCATTTTTGTAAACCACCAATGTATCACCCAATCGGCAGGGCGGGGGGGGGGGGCATAACCTTTAGCAAAATAAGAGCGCCGCCAAGCCTGAGCTAAACACACACACTAAACGAGCTCTATCTCTGTTTCTAGTCTGATAGTTGTGTGGGGTCATTTTTGCCCTACCTGCCACCACCTGACTACGCTACCTGGCACTAGATCTTGCTCACTCATCTTTACGCTATCAGTGGAACAAGTTTCCAACATGTAAAGCTGTTTAGAATTAGCCTAACCCACATGAATGCACTTAGAAAGGTTGAAAGAGATTTTCCACTTGGTCCATTTATTTAAACTGTTTCAATCTTCCAGAGTTGCTTAAAGTTAACCTTACCGTAAGCCTGGCTGCGTAATTACCAGACTAATATCTTCTTGTGTGTAAACTTGCCTTAATTTCTACTCAGTGAACTTTTTTTTTTTTTTGTAATCATTGAAAGAAAACCCACAAACATCAAAACCATGGTAATTAAAACTAGAATTAACAATGAACAGATGAAGTAGAATTTGTAACTATGGGTTTCCAGATTACTCTACAAACATATAATAGCTAAGATAAAACATCGTTTAAACAAATGAACTGTGGAAAGATAGATTTAGAAGCTCACAAAAAAATGACAGGATCTGTCAAACTTAAATAAAGCTTGTGATGAATAGAAATACATACACATTATCAGCACTAAACAAATACACGGACTGCCCTGGGGGGGAGGGGATTATGCACATAAAAAAGAACTAATCATTTTTCTCGTCGTTCTACTTTAATGTTTTAAATTATTTGCCTGTATTTGAAAGCCTGGAGTCTTTCTGCATGTTATGATAGCATAGAAGGGCTGCTGCTACAAGTAGGGAAAAAAATATATAAGTGATTGCAATACCAGCCAGTCAGTGACTTGAGCTATTGAAAGCGGAAAAGGAAAGGCTTGGCAGTTTACGAGGTGTCTACCACCAAGATCAATAAAGCTCATAACACAGACAATGCTGGCAGGCTCTAAGAATCAACTTGTTCCAAAAGAAGTAGACTTTATGACTAGAACTAGCCATTACAATTTATGTGACCTTTGGCCTTTAACAACAACAGAAAGGGAGTTGGTCTGCACTGGAGAAAAACAGAAACAAAGAGAAATCACATGAAAGTGCTCACTTTTAATCTGCAATTCTTAAAACATTTTTTTTTAAATTATAGCAAATGTTATGGAATATGAAAGCAAAAAAAAAAAAATTATAATATAATAATAATAATAGCAGAACTTTTGAGAGAGAGATTCTGTAAATGTGATTGCATTTTCATTTTATTTTCTGGTTAAAAAGAAAAAGGGGCAATATTAAACAAAGATGTGATACAAAAAATATATTAACTTAAAAAAAATAATGTTAATAGTTTAAAATTCATTTTTGTGGGTCAGATATCAATTGATAAGAAGGTTTTTAATGACAGAAAGTTTCATTAGGCAAGTTCTCCATCAGTGTAATGGCTCCTCCAAGAATAGTTTCCTGGTATGCATAGGAATGAGTCATTTTATTTGAAATAAACAACAAGATGCATGCTGTAATTTTTCTTCTTTCACAGAATTCCAATGTCTCAATTTCTGCTAATCTATACCAAAGAGTTTAGTGTACACTAGCACATGGACAAAATAATGCAAACTTTTAAAAGTCTGCATAAAAGACAAAGATAATAGTCACCTTTGGAATTTGTTTTGTTGGCTTAGAATAAAATGATGAATTTAAAGAAAGAAAATTTAAGCTAACCCAAGAACAAAAGGAAAAACTGGCAGAGAATTCTTTTGAAAAATTTTAAATAAAAAGAATAGCATACAAAACATTTTTTTTTTTTATATTAAAATGTGCAAGGAAAATGGATAGAATGAAAGCGGCCAATTGAACAGCCTCCCAGAAGACCAGATTTGACTTCCTTAGGTCTTTCCCTTTCAGATCATCTGAAGTGTGCATCTACAACAATAGGCTGAGAACACTTGATAAGCTAAAAGCAAACCTCCAAAAGGGGTGAAATAAATAGCTTCACTCAAGAACAATTACAGAATGACTCCAGATCCTTAAATAACAGATGAGTGCATAGAAGTAGACAGAAGACAGTTTGAATATTTACAATAAAATTTATATGGAACTGGACTTTTGTTGTGTCAAGCATACATATATAATGTATATAATCAGAAGAGGAGACAGTAGACAATAAGAAGACAAATTATAATAAGGACATAAAAAGTTATTTTGTAATCTTCAAGTAGCAAATATCTTGTTTCTGCAGGCAAGTGTATTTCAAAAGTCAAAACTGCTTTGCTTTAGCTTTGTAAATAAGTATCTGTAATGTCTCCCTTCAATTCTTCATTATTATTGTCAGGAGGAAATCTCTACAGTCAGTGCTTTGGAATGTCTTTCTTACTGTGTTCCTCAGTACTTGGGACATATGCAATGCTGCAGCAAGTCAACATGCCGGCCGATTTCAAGGTAATATATACACACTGAAAGTGTGCATTAATTCTTTGTAGAAAGAGTTAGTTAAAAAGAATCTCATTTTTGTTTTAATAAAATTAAATGTTTTAAAGTATTGTGAGCACAATAAAATTGATCAGCCATTAAAAATAAATTGTGATTAACCTTAAAGTATGAAGTTGATTTTAAAAAGTATAAAATAAATTTGTTACATTTAGAAATAAACAAAATATGGAAGAAAAAAAAGGTTTACATACTATCATGTTCCCTTGCCCCAGAGTGACAAACCAATGATATTCAATCAGCTACATTAAATGTACATTATAACAATGGTGTGTGATCCAGTTATATTTATAATTGTGGTCAGATTCTGCAGTTTTAGCAATGTGTAAATACAGCAATAAAAACTACAATCAACACTTTCCCCTAAGCTATGGAGGCATTCACAGTGTTTTGAAGAATGTTGTTTATAGAATGTAGCATCCTCATGAGAGTTTCCATCTACAACTGTCATTGCTGGCAGTCACAAGATCAGGTGGTACATGGAAAAATCTAACCATTTTCAACTAATAAACTTGATACATTGCTAGTGTTAACTGCTTCTTTTACTGTAGTGCAATAACAAGATAAACTAATGTCAACACTATATTATGAAAATTTCTAAATGAAAAGTTAGAAAGACAGTCAAAACTTTGTATCCTCTAAGATTTTGGCTAGAACTTTTGTGGTGATCCTCATGACATAATGAAGCTAAATCAATAAATATTTAAGGAAATAGCAGTAATAGATTCTGGATGCTGTTTTAGAAGTAATATACTAAGATAATATAAACATGAGATTAAAGAGGAGGATCTGATTCACAAAGGCACATCCTCTACAATATTTACAAATGTCAAATTTACCACAAGTATAAACAGTAAAATGTATCACTTTACAAGGTAAATTTAGTTTTAAATTATCAAAATATAATATTATAATCATCTGAATGTGTTTTAGTGTGATACTAAAGTTTTACTAGTCCGATGTCTCTACTTCCAGATTGGAAGTAATCAAGCCCACACAGGCTGGTCTGTAGAAAACACAGTACAAAGAATCTCAACTAGAAATGCAAATTTAAGCATCATTGAATTGCAGTCACACCAACTGCATCATACTAAATAAATAACCAAAGAAAACTGACAAAGCATTCGATACTAAAATACACATGTATTAAAAGTTCCTATATAATGTACGGCAATAACAAAGGCAAAACAAAAGCAATTGTTAAAATCCCTTTTACAATAAAAAGAAAGAGGATATGCATGCATATGATGTAGTTATTACAAAGTAAAAATTTAGCTGCAACAGAAGAGATCACAAAACAGACCAGCAGGGAGTTTGAGAGTGAAAAATAACAGCTGCTGCTGTCTTCTTTTTTTAAAAATTCTGATATAAGGAATTAAGTGATTTTTTAAGCCAGAAAAAAATCAGATTTATTAAATAAAATTACTTATGCAAGTAGCTTTGTTCTTTGTTTTATGTAAATATTACATTAAAAATGTTTTAAAATGAATCAGTTTTATTTATTAAATAGAGCTGCAGTGTGATTTGCATAGATGCATGTGTGCATGAGTGTGTGTGTGCACGTACAATATGTACATTTTATGTCAATATGCGGCAAAGATGAGACTGGTTTTTGTATTAGGTGATTTACATAGAAAAGTGAAAAAAAAAATTTTTTTTGACATTTTATATATTTTCTTAATTTTAATTACATTAACCCAAACTGTTTTGTTTGTTTCATCTAATGTTTAGAATAAAGACAAAGTATCTTTTTAAATTCCAAATGGAATCAGTAATTAAATATAATCGTTTAAATACATTCTTTTAACCTTTTAAGGAGTATATTGGAAAAACTTGAACACATATTAATGGGATTACTCTGTTAGGATAATTATCCACTCCGTTTAAAAACAAGTATAATCTTCATAGGGTTAAAGTTAGAATAGGATATAGTACAGAAGCACTTTTATTTTCTACCATGATTACAAGAAAATAATTTAATAATAATATTGCTAAGCTAAGAACAATGAGTTATTGATGATGTATTATTTATAGTAGTAAGTAGTGGGTTAGTTCAGCCTCAGTTAACTAATGAAGATATAGCTTGACAAACTTTCTCTGTCACCAACATCATCAATCAGGATTTAGTCCAGGAGGAGGAAAACTGCTTATGAATGCAATGTTGGTAATCTGCAGTAGATGTTTCTATTTTCTGGATACTGCAAATGGCCAGAGCTGGTCTTAAACCCGTGACCTGCTGTTCACTGTGCCGCTGGACTATTGCAAAACAATGCACTCCAAAATTGTGTCTCAGGACAACCACCAGCCTGATGATGGTAGCAGGAAGAACCAATGAAACATATCACACAGCTATCTTACCAAGGTGGTGGGAAGTGCTCAACTTAAAAGTATCATTTGGAGGGAAGAATGCTAATAAAATAACAAGTGTAATAGAAAACTTAGCATGTACAGTGATCAGAATTATTTCTCATAACTTATGAGCATCACCTTTAAAATTTACCTATATTATTTTCTTTTAAATTTTACTAAGTCCATATTTGATATTATAATGTTAAACCCTTAGTATTTTTGTGATGTTGGTGATCTGCTGTCACTGAAATCTACCATTCTGTGGATCCTGCAAACATCAACAAACAATCAACATACCTTTGGGTTTATCTGTTGACTTTTTAACTCCACTTGGCAGGTGGGCGCTCTGCCCTGATCTATCTTTATCTGAAAAGAGATACAAATTTTTCTTTCTTTCTTTTTCTTTTCAACATCACTAATTATCAGAAAATTTTATGCGGAGGGGGAACAAAAGGCAGAAACCTGGATGATAGATACATGAACACACAGTCCAGACATCTGATCACCAACTTCCAAATATGTGAAACATGATCAAAAAGAAAAACTCAGAACTGCAAACAGCTTTAACAGTAGCGTTCAGCGCCATAGTCAAATACAAATTTATGGCTGTGTTTCAACAAAATGACGACAACTCCGAGACAGTAAATGTCAAATCAGTGTTGATTCAATCTTCTTTTATAGCCAATTTATAACAGCTCATTCCTATCTTCTTCTTCTTTTTTTTTTTGTTATTGTTAAAGTCCAAAATACATAGGCACTTTGTATATTTTATAGAAAGGATGCTCTGTCACATAGCAAAGATTTTGTCAGCATATTTATTCAACTTTTAGTTGTAATAATATTAAATAATTATCTTAATGCAATTTTTCAAAAAAAAAAATTATACTCAAAAGTGCAATATATCAATTCACTGCATCCAAATGAAGCATTTCCTATCAAATAGAGCAAATTTTCAACTGATTTAGTTAATTAGCAAGAATTCTGATTCTCTCTTAACTTTAAAAAAATTGTCTCAATTACCAGAAATTTTCACAGTTTGAGTTTGTTTTACCCCAAAATTTAGTATTAATCAAAACTATTTAAGAGTATGCTACACCAAAATCTTGTACAAATCATTTTTTTTTTTAAAAAAAATAGGTTTTTGTTCCGTTTTATGTTGCATTTTTCTTGAAATTTAATTAGTACAAATTATCCTGACACTAATATACCAGCAGAGGATTTTGTGTTCTCTGGTGGATGCCTAACATAGTGACATCAGCACACAGGCTCAAGCAAGACACCAGTGTTTCTCTGTTAAGAAAGCCATATTAATTGTCATTGGCTCATTACTACCACAAAAGTACCATTTTACAGAAGAGAAGTTAGCACATGCTAAAATGCTTTTTAAAAGATGTTAATTTAAAAATAAAAAAAAAAAGAATTTTCTATGAAACAGATAGATTTTGCATTGGAAAACTTGGGTCTTCTGACTACAAATGCAGTTCTAATTTTTTTTCCAGCATGGTTATGTGTAACTTTGTTTTGTTTGAGCAGTGTAAGACACAATGCCATGCTGTGCTGCTAAAAGTGAAACTGCTACATTGATGTTATTCTTTGTCAAAAGATTACATAGATAGCTTTAGTACCAATATAAAAACACATCATAACATCCAAAAACAAAAATGCCACAGTTTTTTCAAAGCCCAGAGAGAGAGAGAGAGTGTGTGTGTGTGTGTTAATAACCACAAGACTGGTGAAGTTTCATCTATAAAAGTTTGAGACTTGTAAATTTGAATTTCATCTTAAAATTATTTTCCAAACAAATTTTAAGAGATTAGTCAAAATTGTGTCAATTAAAGTCATCATACAATAAAATGCTATTAGTATAAAATGAAAGCTATTTTTTATAGCAAAAAAATTAATTTCTTTAGATTTAGTCAAAATTATTATTTGTGTAAACTGTTTACCTGGGTGGGAAAGAAATATACTATTAATAAAATCAATTTTAATTCAAATACCAAAAAAATGTAGTTTTAGACATCTATCAGTTAGGGGAGATAATGTGCCCTTTAAGGTAATCAAAATATTTACTACTATAAATAGATCTGATTGTAAATAAGGACAACAAAATGTCAGTTAGTGCCTAGACTAGTGGATGAAGCAGGATTGCTGATTCAGTTTGTAAATATCATCAAAGACAGAGCCTAAGAAGGGTTTATTACATTTTGCAGTGTAGATCATGTCTGACTCTCAAATGGACTAATAAACATCTTCCTGTGGAGAACCCAAGTGTTAAGATTTATTCTCTTCCCTGTCCCCTTACCTAATTATTGTTAAAAAAACAGTATCATCAACAAAGGCAGCAAGTACACATAAAAGTCATTAAAACAATGTAGTAGCTATGTCTAGTTTTTTTTTTGGTTTTTTTTTTTAAAAACCTGTATACATCAGGCATGGCTGACCTACCAAAGCCAGCAATATTTCAGAGGGATTTATGGCTACCTTTGACGCAAGCCCATTATCACATTAACTCAAATATTTGTACCATATGGGTGCTATCCTGCCTGAAATTAGATGGCACCTGGGGTGTTGCAGGAAGTAACGCATTACCTACCAACAAAAACACACGGGATATGAGCGAATAGAATTCCGGTCATTGTGGCGCTAAATAGGGGGGCAGGAACATCTGAAGATGTTTTACAGTGATGTCCCTCTTAGACTGACCATGTGCTGCCTCACTGAAAGTAGGTGGAATCACTTCCAGTACATTGCTCGCAGACACTCATAGCCCCTCTCTCAAACATATAATATTACAAAATACTGGAAAATAATATTTCCTTGCTAACCCTTTCAACACCAAGAATAGTGATATCTCTTCTTCTGGTGCTCTACAACTACAATTGGTTAAACAACATTTCATTTGCCCACGAGACAATATCTGAATTACAGAAGTTAATTTTCCCTCTCTATACAATAACAGATATTTTCCTCTTGTTTCCTTTCCCCATGTATTATATTTTTAAAATTATTTTAAAGCCAAATTTATGTGCATAATGCCTGAAAAAGCTATCAGAAAAAATATTAATTAAAATAACATCTACCATAAATACTGCATCTGCTCAGACACAGATCTAAGCAGTTTCATCCTACGCATCACAAAAGACTGGATATAAAAGGGGCAAAAATCATATTTCAGTCAGTGAGAAATTTAACTGCTACATGGTACAAGTTAAGTTAACACTATATTCAAGAACTAAAAAATTTTTAATAATTTTTAAAATTTAAAAAAAAAAAAGAAAATGAGAATCCAAGTTTTGGCTAAGAAGGGATGTTTTTCTAACACAAAGAAAATGCTCAATGGAAAATGTTCTGCTTAGAACATTCAGAGATATTCTGGCTAATGAAAATATCCAGGAAAAATTAACCTTGCTAAATAAAACTTTTTTTGTCATTGTTCATTAGAATTAATATTTGTTAAAATCGCCTAATAATAACAGACGACATGTTTGTGTGCTCCCACACGTGTATCTAGACTAAACCACTTAAAAGGGGGTTTTTGGGCACTGTTGAAATTACTTTCTTGTGTTTACATAAAATGTTCAACAAAAACAGAGAGAGAGTCTGATTAGAAAAGGAAAATATTTAATTTTGCTCATTTATTAAACTTCCAAAAATGACCAAGCGACTTGGCAGGAAAAGTTAAATCAAATCTACTGTCGAGAATTAACAAACAAACTGAATAAAATTAAATAAGAATCCATCATTTCATAAATGTTTAAAAATAGGTAAACAATGTGTATGGGAGGTACCTTGTTCATAAATCTAAAAATCTACTTTCTATACAGAGCCTACGTATAATAAAAATGTATTTAAAAATAATTTTTAATTAGAAAAAATACACCAACAGATTTTCTACAAATGAAATACTATACAACCATTCTAAGCACTCAATTCATAGTTGTCTGGGAGTTCTTTTTTTCTTGGAGATAAAACAATTAGGAAATAGCTAGGTGATGTCAAAACTTGCCAAGTCTCAGCTGATGCTGTTTCTTGTGTCATTTGGCCACCCAACTGCTTAATTCTGACTCTAGCCTCCATGTCAGCACTCAAAGTTTATTTACTGCATTTGTCACAGCACCAGAACTTACAAACATCAGGAACTGGTAGACTATCTAAGATTGAACACTGTTGATTCCCTCCAGACTCTCTCCAGTTATCCTTTGCTTTTTCTAAGGACACCTAATTTACTAAATAGCGCCTCTATCAGAAAATAGTAACAAAGATATTTGCTTTATCTACTGTGGTGCAGTGATAAGGTGGATTAATTTAAATACGTCCATCATTTCAACATCATCATCTGCATTTTATTTATACAGGTTTATTGATGGCACTAACAATCTGATTTTGCTCAAATACCTAAAGATGTATTACGATGATGTATGCACATTCTATGGGTATCTTTGACCTCTCAGTAAATCCATCATCTGTCTTAATGCTTAATTGCAGATGCTATGAATTTTGAAGTCCATCTTTTGCACAAAAAGAAGAGGGGCAGATAGAAAAGGAAATAGATGGTACAGATTAAGAATAAAATGCCTAATAATTTTAAGCTCAGGGCTGATGGTAACTTTTGTATATAATTAAGTTAATATAAATTTTTTTTCTGAAATACCAGAAGCAAGCAAGTAAAAAAAAAGAAGAAAAAAGAAATGAATGAGTTGGATATTAGAGAAAAATGAATAGAAGAGAAAAGATTAAATTTGAGATATAACTGTAATGCATAAAATAAATGACTTATTAATTCCATTTGAGAACCTTTGGGAGACCTAGGTTTCTCTAATCACTGTTTTAGTTCCTTACTTTCATCTGACCAACATTAAAAGCCTGGTCCAGCATCTGAATCAGCTCTCTTACATCTGGTGGATATGAAGCACATTAATCAAATAAAGAGGAAAATAATTGCTGAGAATATTTTCCCTTTTCCTTGGGTATTCAACTGTTCCAACCATTAGGCAATAATTTATAGTTCATGTTAAAATCATTTTGCAAGCTACATCTGCAAGGTTCCTGGCCCCCAGCATCTAACTGTGCCTTTCTATATAAGCTACAGCATAGGAAAATCTCCAGAAAACTGGATAAAATTAAGGGAGATTTTGGGATTTATTTAAAATAAAAAAAAAAACTTTTATAAGTGATTTTTCAAGTTTTTAGATCTATATGTGGATATTCAGTGGAATACAGACAGTGAATATCAGTGAGAGAGGCATAGATACTGTATTATCAATGTCTAGTATTTTCCAGCATGTGTCATTTTCTGGCTCCAATAACTTTGTTTCTTTTTTTTTTTCATTCAAATGCCTTTAAAATTTGGAATTCAGTCTTAACCATGGCCTCTCACACGCAACACTACAGAAAACTGTTGTTATCTGCATTAGTTCATAAGTTTTAGATGGATATGTAGAATCTGGTGATTCACTGAAATTTCGAAAAGTTTTTTAATGCCTAAAAATAAAAACAAAGAATGATAAGCAAAATCCTTATGATGTTGAATTCAAGTGTTATCTTCAAATTAAAGGAATTGTGGTATTCTGATAAACAGCAAAGTGTTTTCACATATCCAACCTACCTGCAAGGTTAACATGACAGTACTTCACTACACAAACAGAGTTGTGAACTTACTTTGGGTTGAATATCAAATAACTTTTTTTCTAATTTGGTTTAAAATGCCATATTTAAGTAATTTACAAAAGACCCCTCCCTTATCAGCTATTTTCTTTTCAGAATTCTCCAGCCTTGTGATTATACTGGAGATAGCTTTTAAATGATATTTGTAAGGTTCCTTTAGTTGTAAATATCATTTCTGAGTTGGGTTAATAAATGTAATAAATTTCTCCAAAAGGTAGGAAGTGTAGGTGCTTCAGTAATTAGCATGATATAACCAAAAATTGATACGTTTTTCTATATTAACACATTAAATCAGGGATAAAGTTCAAAATTATCCCCCCCACAACATGTTCTGACATGTTGAAATATTCACACAACTCCAGCTAACATCTCTCTCTTATATATGATGTCATCTTACATAACGAGGAGGGATAACTCCTTCAGTTTTTCACATTTTACAAAAGTATTACCAAGTAACATTAAATGACCTTTTCATAAATATTTCTCTCAGTGATGCATCTCAGATTTGTGATCAAAGATGTGCAGCACATATACTTATGCCTATGAAAATTATTTAAATTGTTAGCATATAGCAATTGTACAAGCTGCTAGGTTGTTCTTTTTATTTCATTTATAGTTGTCAATATGAATAATATACATGGTTTGTTTTAAGTTCTCTCCAAAATATATTTGTTCATTGCAGAAGCTAAAACCAAAATGGACAAATTGTGTGTTCGTCAAAAGGTCAAATTTTCTAGTTTACAGTGACACTAAAATTATTTGATGAATCTGCCTCTCACTTTGATGAAAGTCTGGAATGGAATTACGGAGTACGAAACTTTTGAGCAGACATTTTTCTCAAAAATTCTCCAAACAGAGAAATCCAATGGATTCAGATTAGGCAATAACTGTAGTCAATTGTCCTAATCTATTAAGTCCAAAAAAATTCTCAGACAACCACATCTGCATATCTCAAGCCATAATGTCCAGGGTTTGAATTTCACATGAGCCTTCAGAATATTGTTTTGTAGATTTGGGTATTGATTTTGATGCCTTGATAGCCAAAAACCAATTAATAGGGTTCATCTGCCAGTGGAGATGCCAGTAAAAATTATCATAGAGGCATCTTTTGCATTTAAGAGAGGATTTTTGGGGGTCTTGACAGACAGAGGAATAACCAGAAAACAAAAATGCAATCATTTTGGATGTTGGACTGTTTGGTTATGGACAATTGCTCATATGAAAACAGGATTCAAGAAAAGCAGGCACCTAGTACTGGGTCTTAAATCAACAAGTACAATCTAGCCACTTTTGTTTTGATTGCACCATCAGGAAATGTTTTTTCAGAATTTGTAAATACAGAGTTTGAGCATTTCTGACCACTTTCTACATCATCAATTCATTGTCCTTTAGCTCCCAAGCCATTTTTTTCATGAGCCATAGCTAGTCAACTAGCTATGACTTTTTAAATGTCTTTGTTGAGGCAATAACCAATAAACCAAAGCTTAGTGTCTTTGATAGAGGTTTTAAAGAAACGATCAATTGTACCATCCACAAATTTCCTCCCATAGTTTTAATTTTTGAGCAGATAAAAGGTTATTTCATCTTTGACTTACTGGACTGAAACAGCACCACATCAGTAGAACATTTTTGTTCCAACTAACCTGATCTGAATGAAAAACATGGCATAGGAAATTGGGAGACATGCTCGTAGACAACTATAGCTTTTGATCAATGCAAATTACAACAATTTTGGCCAATCAACAGCTTCAAAGTTAGCTCTCAAATGTTTGAACAAAACTTAAAATGTCACCCTAGATTGTTCTCAAATCCTGCTCATGTTATATCACAATATCACACATTTCAAAAGAATATTCATCTTAAAATAGTCACAATTGTATTATGTATATTTTTAACACGCACTTGCACGCAACAGAATCTCCAACAAAAATTCACCGCACATGTGCATGTTTTTTTGTAAATGTAACAATGCTATCCAGTGTTGGAATGTCTTCTGTGATAAAAAATATCTAGTGTGTGTGCTTCATTTTTGACAATTTCAAACTAAATGAAAGATACAGAAGTCATTTCTCTTTATCTTTTTTCTCTTTGAAGAAATTTCAATTTCATTTTCTTTCATGATTTACAGATGCAGAACCAACACTTGTTCTCCTAAATCTACTTACCAACTAACTCACTTTTCAACCTCCAGGAAAAAAAAAATTTTTTTTCTTTAAAAAAAATCAGCAGCAAGAGCATCCTTTGCACAGGTGGAACAGTGAGGGACTAGCGTGTTGAAAAGCGTCCAGTCTCACACTGAATATCTTTGATTTCACTCAGCTTTCTTTGTTTTTACAAAAAAATGCTGATTTATAGCTAAGTCAGCTGAAGGATTGCCAAATATATTTTTCACATAGCATCCAAAAAAGCATAAGGTGAATGTGTGTCTCTGTGTGTGTGTGTGTGTGTTGTGTGTGTGTATATATAGAGAGAGAGATGATGGAGGGAGAGGGAGAGAGAGAAGAGAGAGAGAGAGAGACCCTACAGCCTACAAAGTAAAATGAGAGATAAAAGGAATCCTAAGCAAACAATCTTTAAACTTGTGATCAACACTAGCTCACAGATTGAGACAACTGACTTTTTTTGGGGGTTTGTTTGTTTTTGTTCTGTTTTAGGCAAACAATTAAAAATAAAGCATTTGTTCATGTCTTTTTTATTTAAAGCTCTTTAAAATAAATAAATGGTAATTTCCCAATGATGATGAATACTACTTTGTCACAAGTTAGAGGTGATATGATCAGCAATGACCTCTTCAATACCCAATCACTGTTCCATCTGTAAGAACAGAAAACTAAACTGGGTTTCCCAAGGGTTTTATTTACTCCATGATAAATTAGATAAGCTCATATTACAGTTTGATAGGCTGAAAGGCAAACAGCTAGACATGTGAATCTGTAGCAAATAAAAATGCATCTAACACAGCAAAGGCTAAACCTTGACCATTTTCATTATGGACATATTTAAACTAGCAAACCTATTGCAAGCCTTGCTTAGATTATTATATAACTGCCATAAGAAAGCATTCTTGACTTATTAAAATTGAAGTTGAACTTATCTTTGCTAGAAATCAGATTACTTTTGTCATTATTTGTGCTGTTAAATTTAAAATGAAAATAATAACAAAACAATAGCAACAGTAGAAAAAAGAAAATTTCGTACTTATATAAATCTTTTACAATTTATTCTCTAAAAGATCATTTCTTCATCGATGAACATAAGTGAATATTTTTAAAAATAATAGTGGGGAGAAACCAACAAAATTAGAAAAAAATAAATTAGAAGGCATATAAAGGAAGCAGCTATATCAATCCCCATAGAAAGCAGCTAAGTATGGTACACATTTATCTGCCAAATGTTATTACTTACTACTTTATAATCAGTATCATGTAATAAGTTCAACAAAGTGGGGGTAAAACCTTGCAAGTTTTCTTACTCCCAATGACTCTATTTACCCAACAGTGTGTTGGTACCTGGTAGTTAGCTGAGTGCCAAACTGCTTTCCATCATGTGGCAAGTTGTCTAATCTACTCTGATATTCTTTGACACCAGGTTACACTATCTAAAGATGTGGCTAATGTGAAGGCAGCAGTTCCTACACTATAAACAAACTCGCACTAGCCATCTTTGGTTATGAAAAACAACCATTAATTGGTTGGGTTCAACAAATGAACTTCAATGCTTGTATGTAAAAAAAATCAATATGAAGTTTATTCATGAACATTTTGAAAATTACATAGTAGCTAAAGATCTTTGAATGAAGTAAATTACCTTTTTGGACTTTACCAGCTGATACTTTTTTTTCCCTCTTTCTATTGGTACAATTACTGAAATTAGTTACAAGCTTCATACTTAAAAGCACTATTTAAAAATAATGGTTTGCATCATCGGTTTTTTTCTTCTCCTTTATTACCTGTTTAAGGATCCATGTAGCTATCTATATATGGACAAAGGTTATTATAAATATAGTGACATTCTTAAGTGGAGACTGTGTATAGCACATAAGCATTCTAATCGTGGCAAGTGATTAGAATAAATGCTCAATTCAAACAACAGTTACACTATACCTATAATATGCTGTTCAAATTTTTTGTCATTATTTTGTTAGCACAGGCAATGGTTTAAAAGATTACTTCTCTGGATTGGTTAGGGAGACTTGATGTGAACTGAGTCTGCAGATTGGAAGCTTATGGATTTTAAGTGAAATGGTTCAAATTCCTATGGATACACGACATGGTGCTTAAACCTTGTTGTTAATTTACTCTCATCTGAAACTACAAGAGTCCAGGCATTGGATGTCTGAGAGGCATCAAAGATAGGTAGTTAGTATGTGAGTTGTTTTAAATATGATGATCAATACAATTTATAATTTTGGAAAAATTTACTGCTGTAGTTGGATTAAGTGTTTTAGAAAGTATTTAACTAGTGAAGATTCATTACCTTTATGTAGGATGTCTCAAAGAGCAAACTAATGGTTTAAAGTTTTAAATTGATAATTAATTGTTGATAACAAAAAATATAAGCATTTACAAGGAATTTAACGCAAAGCTTTTTTGTGATTTAACTCTAGGTTAAGAGTAATGTTTAGCAATGTAGTCTACTTTAAAAGTCATCCCCAGTATAATAAAAACTTTGTGAGCTCATATATTTAATAAAAGTTAGAATCTCTAGATGTTAAGTAGCTACTAGTAAGTAATTTTTTAATCACACAAAAGCAGACAAAAACAACAAACTGTAATACTATAAAAAGTAAGATCATGATAGTTTTCCCAAACAATCCAGGATGAATCCCCATAAGGGTTGTCTTTTCTCTAACCATTAGAATACCTAAAAATAATAAATACACATTAGCACCAATAATTAAGGATTTGACATTCATCTATTACTATGGGAAAAAATGTTTGCCTTAAAGATTTGAAACAGAATTATCCTCCATCTCGCTTATTTTTTAAACCACCAATGATTAAAAAAATTTTTTTTAGGAAAAGAGAAGTGTGCTGCTGTTTGTTTACTGTTTTGGGTTATGTCCCTGCATGCCAAACACTAATTTGGCCATGTTTTAATTTCACTCAGGCTTTGACTGGTGAAAACATGGGACAACAACATATTCACAAGATATTAAGTAATGGTTCCTGTCTAGATTTGTGCATTCAAATGTTCGCTGCCATCATTTTGGGTCCGGAAAGCCCCGAACATCAAATACAATTTGTTAATTAACATTATTCATTGGGGAATTTCAACTTAGTCATTGTGATCACAACACTTCTGCCTTGATCTCTGCGCAGACGTAAAACATCTGTTCGCCATTTAGCATGTCATCGGAAGGAATGTAATCAAGCACCTTCTGTTTCAATCACTGCATAATTTCCAGAACTCCGCCTTCTATTGTTTGTACAGGTCTTTTCCGGTGACATATTTTCAATCAGGCAAAAGAAATTGGTCAAAGATGACATGAAGTCAGCATTTACACTGAACCAAAAAAAATTGGTGAAGAGGGATGGGGGAGTGAGTAAGTAGGAGCATTAAAAATCTTGCTCCTGATTTATAACCAAAAAGAAAATAATGTCAGGTATTCATATATAGCGGAACACCTTCTTCACCATCATTTTCTTCAGATTGTAGTAATATTCTATACTCTACCTACGTACATTTTTTGATATCTCAAGGCCAGTAAGCAAGGTCTTATCTGTGCTGAGTCATTACTTAAAATACTGAAACTTCAGGGCTCTAGCTGTGTTATAGAAATCTTTAGTAAGGTATTTTTTTATACTAGTGACACAAGTATAAGATAAATAGGAAATGATTTTCATCTAGCATTTGGAAATATACTTTATTTTCCTTGTTTCTAAAAATGAATAAATGCATTCTTTGGCAAAGGGGTTTTTATAAAATCTTCCTGTGTCTACCTCTGAGGACTAAAAATATATATAATGTTGTTCTAGCCTCATCTTTTATCATTTTTTCCCAAAACAAAGTGCTCAACAATTATCATAAATCAATATGCAGATGAATGCATCCAAAAAAATTAGTGATAATCTGATGCATTCATCTTTAAACTGCATAACCATTGTTTATTAGGTGTACATCACTGGACAAAGATTGAGCCTTAATTAATATTTAATGACTTCCATAAAGAACCAGAGGACCATCTTTACAAGATATTCATATAGCATTAAAAGTAAGTAAAAGAAAGTAAATACCATATTATAAACATATTCATTTGTTTTTCACACTAGTTCTTAAAGACTAAGGAAAGATAACTCCTCATCCAGGATTTTCAATTACAACAATAAATCTCAATACTTGGATCTTTATTTATATAAAAACCAAATGGCTATCAATATTTACCTCTACAGCAGCAGTTACCAAATTAGGGGTGGTTCATGAAGCCAGCCAGTATGATTTTTTATATGCGACATGTAATCTTTTGAGTGTTGTTGGCATATTTATACCCTATTATTTGTGGTATAATCCACAACAATGTATTTCCCACACAATGTCAAACTTCCACCATCATCCAGAGATATAGTTATTCCATGGCCTATAATACAGGAATTGCATTATTTCACCATGGGTTTTTTGTTATTTTTTTCAAAATATTCTAGAGAGTATTCCAAGAAGTCTTGTGCCTGTAGTATGTGCTGATGGTACTGGAAGTTGGAATAGCAAGAATTTGTCATTGTATTAATAGGGTCAATTTAAACAACTAATTGAGAAACACTGCTTTACAGTATTGTTAGTGATAACATAGTACTACAGTAGTTTATTAGTTCAAACTACTGTCTTTACAAATCTTATCTATTGTTATAATCATGATTTATTTGAAAAAATGCATTCATTCAAATGACTAATTGCTAAATAATAAAATAATTTCAATCAATACATTCATTTGTTTGTCTTTTGAAGCTATAATTTAAAAGATCAGTTTCTAACTCAGTAAATTGAAATAGAAAATTCAATGTTAATAGAATTCTAATATTTTTTTAGAATTAAAATACTAAGTCTTTTTATATATTGGAGAAAATCTTTTATTTGCTCTTTAAAGATTCAAAACTGAGTATGCAAATACCATCTTAAAAGAGGTGAACTGTAATGATAATGTTAAAGAAGAAGAATGTTAATACTCTGGATAGCATAATGATTTACATTAACAGAAAAGATCACAAATGTTATCAAAAAATATTTGTTGCAGACAAATGCTAGTATTGTCTGAGCCTGTATATTAGGTATCATAAAAGCAAAATGCTATAGACTTTGGTTTATTGAGCTTTGAGAAAATCAATGCTGAAAAATTATTCACTTATTGCATTAAGTTAATGAAAAGTAGTCATCATTACAGAAAAGAAATTTTTATGCCATAACATGCATTTCACATCTAAGCAAAGTGAAAGTTTTCACAAGATATAATAACCAGAACTTCTGTCATGATGCTACAATGTTGGACTATGTAATCAAGGTAAGGTCCTGTGTGGCAAAGTAATGTATAAACAATGAAAGAACATGAGTTGATTTTATTTTCCTATATTTTGGCCCTCTTTAACAAGTGATGAGGAGACAAAAATAAATTCTCTCCTCGTGGCTTGAAAATCCTCTCAGAAACATTTTTTTGTCTATGATAAAAGAAAATTCTTCTAATGTACCAAATAAAAGCATCACAAACCAATCATTAGAACAAACTAAATGTTTATTATTAATGTAAAGTCAGGAGTGTTCAGTTTATCAAAATTTACTCTAAATGAACAAGTGGTGAAATAACTACTTTCTGTGACAGGTGTAACCATATTTGAGAAGCCTTTATTTTAACAGAAAATCCTCCTCAGCAGCTAGTTTTTAGTTTTTAATTTACTTCAGTTAAAAAAGGTTGTTACATTTTGTAACTGTGATCAAAAAACAACTTAGACATGGCTAAAACAGAATAATACAACCAACATTAACAGGGACTAGTAGAAAAACCAACATAACTTTTTCTCAAAGAAAGAGCACCTATGGTGAGGCTTATATCAAGTGGCCAAACCACTTTTCTCCACTATTATAAGATATTTAAAACAAAAAAATTTCCTTCCAACAATGTTCTCCACATTGTGTGCATTCAAGATATTGCCTTGCAATTCTGTTCAAGTTTAACAAACACTAAATAATTGAACAAGAGAAATGCTGGTTAGAAACACGTAGTCAGGAACATGGTCACAGAGAAATAGGCTGAAGATCAAAGCAGTGGGGTAGAAGTGAAAACCACAACTAAATCTTAAGTTTCTTCAAAACCAGTCTAAACTTCTACCTGTAGAAGTACACAAGGTTGCCAATATGGGTGACTTGCAAGGATCAACAACAAACCAAAAGATCTTGAAGCATAATTTCCCCAAGGGCAAGTGGAGCTTGAAATTGACCAGCTGAACTCCAATCAGATATGACTCTCAATGTCAAGTTGCCTGAAGTTAGATGCTTCTCCAAACTACAAACAAGGCCACAACCTGGCTTATATGGATATAATAAAGCTGCCCAAAGAATTTTTTAAAGAAAAAAAAAGTAAGAGATTTTAACACATTTTGTAAAATATTATAAAACATTTTAAAAAATGGTAAAGTGACAGAAAATGGGTAGGAATATTTATGAGAGAGAGAGAGAGTATCAACATGAGTTATATAATGGATTTACTTTCACTTATAAAATCTTGAATCACCTATTTACTTGTTACATACAGAAATATGTCACAAATTAATTTGCTGAGAGAGAGAGATGGATATTACTGAAAGATACTGGCCACTGTCACATGTCCATTTAAAACACTTTCTATTTTTTTTTCCTAGCATACTCTCCTACCCTCCTGCTAGCTTTAATATTCTCTGTCCAAATAATACTTTTCAAATCATTATAACTTTAATGTTTTCTTTGACATTTTATACTTTCAAACCTCCTTGGCCATCATTCAACATCCATAATTTTCAACTGCTTTGACAAGTTTTATGAGTTGCTTATCATTTTTAAAAGAATGCTGCACTGCCACAACACATGCCAGTCCTGTAATGATTTTAGTGAGTGACTCATGTACCAATCAGACAAGCAACCCCGCTGAACTAGAGCCCTCAATCTCTTCTCCGGTGACAATTTGTCTCTTGAACCATAGAGTATGCACCAACTTACAGCAATTGACACATTACATTATTTGTGGTACCCAGTACATTCATGCTAACTAACTAGACAAATAAATGACAACAGAGTTTGTTATAAACACACACATAATGAGAAGTTATTAGTATACCCAAGTTATTTGAGTGTATTGTCTAGAACTGTTAATGAATGGCAACAAGAACTTTTGTCCTATCTTTTCTCTCCCCCTCACCTGCAAACCAATGGATAAACTCTGCTTGTCACTACTAAATACCTGCCTCATGATTACACTGTACTCCCCATATATGATAATCTTATATGAGATTTTATAATGCTCTATGATTAAACAAAATAGCAAAAGGTAATAAAGTTAAACGTAGTTAAGCTGAACCAGAATGCCAAGTATTGCAATCATACTTTTTTTTTTCTCTTTTTTAATGACAAATAGAAGAAATACCAGACCTTGGAACTATTTACCACTCACATGATGATACATAATGCTTGCTCACAAACCACCAGCCCCACCCTCCTTAAGGTCTCTGCCGATATTAAACAGATGGTGAAGTCATTAACTGATCTCTGTCATTTATGAGAAGTGTGAAAATCCAATATTCTTATTACTCTTCCAGAGAATAGTAAAACCCCCTTCAAACCATAAACAGAAACTCAACAAAGTTCAAATGGAAGTTACGTACAATTTTCTAGCTCCTAATTTTAATTATCCCCCTCTTTCATGAACACAAGAAAAATCCTACAAAATTTTGACAGCAGGAAAAAAAAAAACAACCTGTTCTCAAAAATACAAGAACTTTACCTGATTTTCTATGCTCATAATAGAAATTTCTGTAAACAAGAAGGTGACATCAGACTGAAAGCCTAGGAGACCCCTTGCTGCTTTTAGGGTTGCCAAGGTTCACTATTAATCTAAACAGGTGGGAAACTAATGAAGCTAAAGCAGCATCTTTTGTATAGGCTCTGACCAGGTGTGGGCCTCTTTGTTAAATGATCTTGTAAGAATCAGGCTTAGTGCTGAATCCCTCCTGACCTGACACTTCCCCCACCCTTCCACCTACCCAACAGGACCTAACTACATCATACAAATATGCTGCTATCAAAGCTTCCCAGAGGTAAATTCAGGAATTTCTAAAACTTTTGTAATAATTTGTCTGAATCTTCAAGCTGGGTATTACTATTAAAACAATGCCAGTAGTTTGAAAACCATACAGCATTCAGACATCCAGAATGACTATCTTCCATACAAATAGTCTTCACTGTTCCTTTAGCTATCCTGTCATTAACCTATGAAGATGCTTTTACCAGCAGCTGTTGTGTTTGATGTACTCGTTAAGAAGAAAAATGTATAATTCAGTAAATGTAATACAGTAAAATTGAAAATTTTTAGATCCTTTAATATTTTTGAAATTCTCTGTAGGAAATGTAAAACTTGTGTTTTAAAAGATTAAAATATGAAATAAAGCATAGTCATTCGATTTAGATGTGCATGATGGAAAAATCCTCTCTCTAATTTCTTATCACTACATCAATATCTCTAGTTTAGATTCAGGATCTTCTTACCTTGGTTATTTTAATGTACTTATCAAATACTGCAACACAAACTAGGTTGTTTTCATGTTATTATTTAACCCTCATATTATGTTTCAGGTCATAATGTTCAATATGAAGAGATTAAAATTAGAAAAAAATAAACACAAGTTGTTTATTTCTCATTGTGTTCATGACCTTAAACTAGGAAAAGTCGCAAAATATAGGATGATTTTTTTTTTTTAACCTTGCAAATTTTAAGTTCAGTGAGAACCAGTGTCGGGTCAGATAGTACCCTGAAACATAACAAAAGAGTTAAGCATTTAATATTTTTTCAAAGCTTTTGATTCACTGGGTCATTGATTTATTTTTTTTTCAAATTCCCAAGGGCTTAATGTGTTTACTGAAAATCTCACTGTTGTTGTACTGAAGGTCTTGTACTTACGAGGCTAGAAACATATACTGCTGTCAACCATCGAGGGATACGTGATTTACTGAGATTATACTAGAAACCTTTACTGTCACCACCCCCCAAAGCTGATTTTATACTTCCTTATTTTTGTTTTATTTAATTTCAGCATTTGTTGATGTAGTTAATCTTAGATAATAGGTTTATTAATCCACCTGCAAGAATATTTAATTAAATAAATAAATTAGTTTTTATCAGACCTTTAATTTACCTTATTGGGTCTAAAAATAGGTAGAGAAATTTCACTGCTTAATTTTTTTGTATTTTTCTTTAAAAAAAAAAAAATTATTATCCAAAGAAACCAATATTCTCACTCTTTAGCAAAATAAAACCAGAAACATTACAGCAGTCCTGTCAATGTCCTGCTGTATTAAATGCATGACTCTAGACAAACCTATGGCACATGCTGCATTTCAGTAAAGTGACGATATGCGCACGCATGCACACACAGACAGACAGACAGACAGACAGCTAAACCTGAATGATAAACAATGTTGTTGTATTCAGTACTTTCTAGTCAACAGTATCAAAATCATATAAGTGCCATGCAAGTGAGAAGAAGACAAACGAAAATAAATAAATCTAAGATTTTATATTGTGTCACTAATATTTTCAGTAAAGAAACTTTTGGAGTTCTGTTCAGTAACTTATGTTCTAATAATACCCCATCCCTAAGAACAGATCCCTTTCCTCTACAAGTTTAGTTTGCCTTTGCTTGTTGGTTCTACTTACAGAGAGCAGCAGCCATAGGCTCACCTACATCACCAGTTTTAGCCAACTTATGAGGAGTTTCTTTGAAAATCTAGCTACAAATTTCAGTTCTAATAAAATGCTCATTGACGATATTTCTGTTGCGTGACAACACGGTAATACTCTTTACATTTAATTCTGTCTTTTATCTTAATTCCATCAGGCCCTCCATACATTTTAACCACGAACAAAAAATTCCATGCAGTTAGAACCATTCATTTACACTCTCATTTTTTCCTTAAACATCAAGGTATTATAAACTGATTATTTTTCAAATTAATTTTCCACTATTCTGTTTTTGCCTTAATGCATTAACAAAGTTATTCCTGTTAGAAATATTATACTTGTATTATACAATAGCAAGAAAGTTCCAATAATTAAATGTATACATTGAATTTTGGTATACAATGCTATTGTTGTTTTTTTTAAAACAGTTTTTTTAATTTAAAAAACATTCTTAAGTTCTTGATGTTGCTGTCATTTCCAAACATCCAACCCAAATTTACTTTATTTATTTTTAAAAACCACAACTAAAAATTTGTCATCAAAGAGTTTCTTTTTAAAAAATGTTACAAACAACCCTAATATGCTTTGATTAATATATGCATGCATATATTACATATGTAAACTAAAATGTGGGGGTTTTTAAGTAAAATTCAAAGAACTATTGCAACTGATTATACATGGTATAGAATTAATGAATGAAAATATAATATGTTGTGAAAATCTTGCAAACCATCAATACTATCAAAGGGCAGCAATATTAAAGTAAGGATTATCTGTTCAAAGAGTCCAGTTAGTAAAAGTTGCACAAAATAATTGCTTCAAATGGTTTTTAATACTTTTGTCGCCACCCCCCCCCCACACACACTCTGACAGCACACAGTTGTTGTCATGAAGCTATCTTAACAAAACACCTGACAATCCAATTAGAATTGTATTACAAGCAAACTGTGTATAACATACAGCTAACTACTGTCAACTTCCACTAGGTAGACAAACGAATCCTATAAGAAATCAATCAGTGAAATGTATCAAACCATCAACGTGATGTGACCCCCCCCCAACTTAACTCATTTTAATTAACAAGCAGGTTAGATTGTTGTTGTTGGGGTTTTTTCAATTGGAAATTCAAGTTTTTAATCAATAAATAAATTACCAAGTTTCGGGCTGTTCAAGGTCTTATGCAACTGCCAGGTTGATGTACAATACTCAAAGCATAAAAATGTACAAACGATGAAAATGAGATAAAATGTCTCCATGTGTAATTCTGAGATTATGCTAAACTGCTTTTGTAAAAAGGCAGGAGATGTAGAAAACATTCTTGCATGCAGAAAAGCATTTCAACATGCTAAAGTTTCATAGTAGCACTCCTTCCATTTGGTTTAGTTAAAATTTAAAACATTTCTGAAACAAGCAATTCTTCATTTTACATACTACAGATCATTTTGTGAGATCTTATAATGCATATATTGTTGATCCTAACCAGTCAGCTCATAGCCATGCCAAACCACACTGGATTTCTGTTAATCCATGTCTGGAATGAATGCATAATTCTCTATAACAACAGTGACGCGTAAGGTCACAGAAAACATGAGTTGTATTCTAATTATAAAATTGTTTTGCAGAAAATTCTGCTTTCTGACAAGAAGTTAAAAAAAAAAACTTTAATGTGGATTTGTAAACAGAAGATACTTGATTCTATTCCCAATGTTCTGCCCCAAAAGGATAAGAAAGATGCAAAATCCAATATACCAACAATGCACACTCCCTAACTTCTGTGCTACAGTCTCCAACAAGAAAGCCAACCAACTGTTCCCAGAAACCAATAATAACTGGTCACCAGTAAAATCTTGACTCCCATGATCCCAAAAACAGTACAGCAACAAAACCAGTGAGTGGCGTGTTCACTATGAAATCAAATAATAAACAACATTTCATGAAAGGCACAGCAATTGTAATACACAAGCTACTACTATACACTGAACTGAAAATATGGTTGCATCTTTTAAAAAAAAAAATTCTCACATAAAAATAAAAACACTCATTAAGATAATTATACATGTAGCCTAATGACAAAATTAACTTATTTCCCAAGTCTGCTGTAATTATTCTGATCAGTTATTAGTTATTTAACACTCTATTCAGTACCTAATTTTTGTTGTATTATATTTACTGGAATCCTTTAGAAAATTTTGGTAATTTCAACTTTTCTGCTTTGTGTATTCTGATAACACATTTTGATAGCATTGTAAGTCTGGTAGAGAAAAAAAATCAATTAGCTTTAAATCAATCTTCAAACCAGCCTCAAACTTCTTTTGCTATTCATAATGACACTAAGCAAACAAATAACACTGGCTCCATAGTTTAGCAACAGTGGAAGACAAGAGGAAATTGAAAGCCTTTCAAGAGAAAAAGTGTTCATTGAACCTGGAGCTAGCTTGTATCATAATCATTATGAGTACTAAATTAAAGCTTTATGTGAGAAAATTAAATCTTTGTATAATAATTGCAAACAGGTTACTCAGAAAGTGGCACTCAGGTTCCGCATGAGATTACAAAGCACCTGCTGGGGTGCCAATGGAAGCTGCCATCTTTGGTCAAAGTCAACAAGAAAAAGGAAGTTGGGAGCTCTTTTAGAAACAAAGCCAGGGTTGTCACAGAAAAACACAAAGAAAAACAATGACAACAAACAAACAAAACAGCTGGTTCAGTGTTCTACTGACAGCAGCATGCATGTTTTTCTTACTAAATGAAATTCAGCAATAATTACCCCGTGTTCTTGCTTCAACTCTGCATGATATCCTTAACTAGCAGCAGCTCAGCTCTTGATCATTTATCAAAATATTGTAGTTTTGCTTTTTTAGCTCTTTTTTTAAAAAAAAATTTCAATCTTTTTACTTATGAATTCTAAAATATTCATACAATGATGTTAAAAAATGTCAATCTACTTATGAAATATCTAAAAGGAAAACAACAAAGATTTAAAATATTATTTAGCCATTTAATTCCTTTAACTTGTTTTAAAATCAATATCTTGAAAACTAATTAAAACTTTGATATCAATTTTAATTGGAAAAAGGGAGAAAAAAAGAGAAACCAAAAGAAAACAGCATAGATGAATAAGATGTAGGTTGTTTGGAGAATTCAAAAGAATAATTCTAATTTAGACCACTTTGTAGATGATGAAGGAAAACCTTCACTTACATGTCTTAGCAGAATGAAATCAACATGATAAAAGGCTGTGGTTTATACAGAAACCATATGAAAAAGTGTAAACTTGTTTTCACTTAGTAAAGATCTTCAAGTAAAAGACCAGTGGTACTGCAAGACAGGTTTTACAGACTGTACTGAGAACCTTTTAAAGTATAGATTAACTATAAAGCCATGACGGATTATTAATATTTATTTAAACTGAATCATCATACGCTGACAATATGGTTTTCCACGAATCAGAAAATCAGACCAGATAGCTCATAAAATTATGAGACTAAGTGACTGTGCACGTTTATATTAAACAAAAGAGGAATTAGCTGGATACTCCAACTTACATCTTATCATTCTTATCTTCAAGTAAATAATGTGCATTCAGGTCACTTGCATCTCTAAATCTATTCTATTTGTTCCTACTTCAATCTACAAATTCTTAACATTGGAGAAAAATGAAAAACTAGGCATTTAGCATACAATTACTGATTATCTTTTTAAATAGATAATGCTAGAAATAAAAATTTTTTAAATAATTCCCTTTTAAACCCTACCCTAAGACTCTTTCTTTATTTCAGGACTGTGTAATTTGAAGACATAAGAACTCTAGTAATATTCTGAGATTCTCCCTTTGATTATGTTAAATCCTTTTCACCTGTAGAGACAATAACAAATTTTAAACCATATAATTTTCTTCTCTTTATGTTAGTTTGTTTAATCTTCCCAGTTCTTTACACTTTATATGTACAGTGGCTTAACTAAGTACTTATACAGTTGCTAATGACGAGATATCCTACAGATTTGGACCATGCAGAAACATATGTAGGATTTTCACTTACAATATAAAAACTTCTTTATGGCATTAATCAAACAATCATTTTTTGCAAGATCTAAATAAAGTAAAAACTTTTGTAATCTCAAAGATATATCTGCAAACCAAAGATCAGCCCCAAAAATCAAGTAATAATTTTATTCTGCATAAAATGGGGTTTTGATCAATAATCAAAGATGTTTAAACCAATCAGCAGAGCAGACACAGTGTTTATAAGCTGAGTGTTTATAACTAATCTCATTAAGGAATGGTATTCACAAAGTTATATTTATACATTAAGTTGACCAAACAAATTTATTACAATTTACCTAAGTAAAAAAACTTGGCCTTGTGGCAGGTCTGGAAAGGATGCAAAAAAAAAAAAAAAAAAGACGAGAATTGACGGATATAATAAGCCAACTAGTAGACAGTAACAAAACCCTGTTGGCTAGTGAGGTGGAGAATGCCACTGGGGTTTTAATTAGTGCTCAAGCATTATCTAACAGGCTATGTAATGTAGCAATGACAAAACAGACTTGAAAGAATACTCTTTAGCTAGAAGTTAAGCAGAATCGTCCATGAACAGAACAGAGCTTTCCTGCCTACCTCGACGTCCAGCTCTGCACATTCCTCCTGTGCAGTTGGAAGAATCCAAATCGCTTCCATCACAGTAGTGACCCCCATTTGCTGGTGGTGGATTGTCACAGGTGCGTCTGCGGTGATGGATGCAGCTGGGACTACACGTAGACCAGGAAGACCAGGTAGACCAATCACCAGAGACTGTTAAAGTTAGAAAAAAGAACAAGTATGCTTACATTAAAAGTATTAAATTCAGTAAGAAATCTGAGTATTTTTCCTACTGTTAGGAATTTCTAATAATATTAAACAAAATTTATTTTTGTTTGTTTTGTTGACTTACTTAAAAATCAAAACTCATAAAATAGCTCTATATCCCATAAAAGAGATTATATTATTTAAATATTGTGAACAATTTTAGTTGCAAAGCATTTAACATTTAAGTAAATTTTTGTAAAAACCAAACTCTCAAATATGTATATACACAAGTAAACAAAATCAAAGATTCATAACTAACATGATACAACACATTGAAATAAATTCTTAAGGACAATAAACAGACATTACTCATAACTCTCTACTTTTAGCACAAGTGAACAAGTAGCAAGTGCATACAGATTTTCTTCTTCTTTTTGGGGGGATATTCCTTCTATCCCTCACCAATGATTAGGGATAGTCCACAGAATAAATTACTGGTGGGTGTAATATATTTTGGGGCTCTTTTAAATATAAGAAATTTTGAAAAAAAACTTTATTTAAATATTAAAAAAATATAAAAAAAAAATAAATTTTGACCTATTCTCAAAACAAAACAATGGGTGGGTGCAAAATATAATATTTTTGGTCATTGTGGATCATTATAATAACTGATGTAAGACAACATCACGAGATGTTAACATGTCTGAAAGTATTTTATAAACATACTTGTTCCCAGACTCTATATAAAATTATATGCAGGACCACATGACAACATACATGTAATAGATTAATAAAAAATGACCAGAAATAGGTCTACACTTTTCACCAAAAGATAAAATGTGGATGACCTTGATAACATTGTTTTGTCATAGGATAACCTTAAAAGTTGACAGTTACACAAGTTGATATGCCTACACTTGTTAGAATGTAACAAAAAACTGGACAAACTTGATTAATGCAAAACAGAAGTAAATTTTGTTCTAGAATATAAGTTTAACAGTAAGACAATACTTTAACATGCCTATGCCTTATTTTAGCATATATATTAATTTGGTATTAGTTAAATCATTCTCACATTTAGTAACATTAGAGCATCAAATTGCAAAATATGCAGCACATCGGTATATAATGTTGCTTTGTGCAAATTATTCCCTTTCAGCGTGTTTTGAGATATTGTGGGAACCTTTATGTTTCAGCATGAAGTTATGTGGGTGATGGAAGCCAATGGAATAGGACTCATACCATCTCTCAATCTGAACCTTAGTTGGCAGCTTGTTGGGATTCTGCGCATCCAGAAAGTTTAAAAAGTTTCAGTGTTTGGCATTTTTGCTACAGATTTCTACTAGAAAAAAATCTATGAATCTAAGACAAAAGTAGATTCCTTTTATATAATATGCAAAGCAAATTCCTTTCTAGAAAATGAATGCATTGTTGATTGTTTCATTTAGCTGCAAGGTGCTTTTTTGGAGGTATGATGAAATTTGAAGTGTTCTACAACTGCATCTATCATGTTGACCTGCATAAACAACAGATCCTCTGAGTTGTTTCAACTCTGCTTGAGACTCTTTAACCAGGTGCAGAGTTTTGTCAGTTACTTTCATTGATTCAATGGCCTCTGTAGTATTTACTTCTTTCTCCAAGATTTCATTCATCATCTTCATTTTGCTGAAAATGTTCTTTGAAAGCATAAGTGAAACAATTAAATTAAAACAAAGTATGGTTGAAAGGCCTGATGCTTTAGTGTGTTTTTCTTTTGTTGGTGGTGATAATTTTGAGAGCCCTATCCTCTCAACACAGCTTCAACCGATTCTAGTTGTGCTATCCAGTGGATTTTGGATCCCGTTTATCAACATATCGCACAACCTTGTAGCACTTTTTGCTAGAACTAAGAATATATGTGTGCTCTCAATTTGATATAAAGATGCTTGATTTGTTAGTATGTTCTGTATTAAGTTGGCTCCACAGTGATACATGGTATGTAGATTAGTGACCATGGCAGAATTTCAGGATTCTTCTTCTGTGCACCTCTGAATTCTCCAGATATGCTGGAATCTTATGTCTTTGTCGATGTTGCTCTTTACATTGGATGAAAGAATTTTTCAAGCAAGACCCTCAACCAGTTTTGTCAGAAACCTCTTTGATTTGAGTAAGAGACACTGCTGGCTTTCCATCGTTATCCACAAAGCAGACAGAAACTGCCAGTTGGTTCTTGTGTATCACATATTCCAGTCTTTAAAACTTCAAAGATACAGCTTCACAAACAGCATGGCATTGAATGTTAGCTTATCTGTAGCATTACATCTACTCCTAGAGGTGCACAATTTGGTTAAAGTTGCCATCTTTGTTATTGTTATTATCCCTCATCACTATTCCATAGCAAGCTAATGTTTGAGATACATAAAAAATAATTGTTATTATTTCATTTTTTTATCATTTTTTTCTGCCATAAGGTATTTGCTTTTTCAGAAGTATATCTAAATGTTTATCTGTTCTTTGGAATTGGATGGTGAAATCCATTATTGCTGATTTTCATGATTCACTAGTAAAATGTGAGAGTTCTTCCTTTCATATTTAACCACTGACTGTTGTCATAAACCCAAGAATTACCTGCCTTACTATGACCCAAACCATGAGAAATAAGCTACATACAAAACAAAATGCATCATTTTTTTAAAAGCCACATTGTAAATATATAAACAAACTCCTTATACCAAGCAAAAAACTTACACTGCTTTGCTATTTTGACTTCTGAGCTTTGTTTGGGAAAAGATTTTAGCTGTGGCTGGTGTGATCCAAGCGTTATTAGATATGATTTTATAGTTATCTTTCAGATTCTATTTTCTTTTCCTAAGATTACAGTCTACCATATCATCAGATTTATTAAGTATACATTCAATGTGTTTAGTTTACTAGAGTTCCAACAAAGTTTCCTGAGGTGCTACATTTAGAGTGGTGGCAGTATTCTTTCTGCCTGCTCAAGAAAATCTATAGAATCAAAATTATCACATTCCATCTTTGCAACAAGGCCTAGTACTTCAAGTGATAAGTCAAACTCAATTTCCTTGTATATATAAACCCAACTGTTAAATGTATTTGTATGTCTTTCTTTATGTCTGCACAATTCTTCTGATGCAAATTTTGTTCATTCAGGAATTTCAGGTACACTTGCAACAGGGTTTATGTCATCCATATTTGAATTTAGAGATTTAATACATTCTAACATTACTGCACCTATTGGGACAATTGTGGTTGTGACTTCCATCTACATTTCACTCTTTTGGATAACTAAAGATGTCTTTTCTGTATGTTCTGTAGCTGATGCATTATTTTCAGTATCAGGAATTTTAAAATCAATTATGCAAAATTCTTTGCTTTTTGTTTTCTCACTTTTTTTTTGATATAGTTGAAAATCCTCCAACACACATCAAAATTTACAAATTGCAATGTATATGTATTGTGCAAATAAAACTATTTATAGCTGCTTTATATAAATATATTAGGCCTGTAGATTCATAATCAAGTAATAATCAAAAATATTTTTAAATAAAGAGTTGAAAAATACTTTTTAAAAAGTATTTAAATATCAACAGTTTCTTTAAAAATTCTCTTAAATATAAATATAATTTTTCAAATGCTCTTATTTAGATGTCTAAACTCTGTTAAAAATGCTTTTTCAATGAAGCAATACATGTCCAAAACTTTAGTTCATTGCCCTAACTAAAGAAATATTGAATTTAGCATTGTCTCATATGCATGAAATTACTACCATTCTTTTATTCTTTTGGGCCCTCTTATAATAGTGAAGAATGGAGATCATATCAAATAACTGGGGCTCTGAAAAGTATATCTTAATTTGACTCATAAACTCTATGTAACTAACTAAATGACCGGTGCAGTCAGATGAGGTTCCACGTGGTTAGTGCTGAGTCCCCCAAAATACATCATTATTATTCATCATTAACATACAGTAAAAAATTTACATCAAAAAAAAAAAAGTTACTTAAAATATTTATTTTTAAGGCTTGGATACCATAGCAAATAAACATTAAATAAATTTTGGTCAATGTGTCAATGATATATTTGGAAAAAATTGAAATAACACAAGTAAATAATAGAAAAATAAAGATCATTACATTAACTCCAAATTAAAGATAGATAAATTTATATTTAAAAAGCGAAAGCTCTGAAATTGTGTAATAGCTATAATAACAGCATTACTGTTTATGATATTAGAGTAATGAATTAGTATCATTGCGTCATTTCAGATGTACATTATATATTATTGATTAGTATCTAATTTAAAAGGCCTCAATGTAAAATTTAAACATCTCTAGTAGTTGCCAATTTTTAAATGAACATTATCAATGAACACATATTTTAGCAAAACAATTGGTGGGGGAGCATCCCCATACCACCACCACAGGTGCTTTCCCACAATTCATGATCTTTTATACCTGGGCTATCTACATCAGTATCTGATAAAAAATACCTCAAACAGCTAGGATCATCCATAAGTTTTTAAAAGTATAAAAGTGCTCACCAAGACTTAAACTTCTTCCTGCCTATAAAAATTAAATATAGTAAAGAAAATGGTGAACAAGATGACAAAAATTTCAGATTTCTGATTAAATAAATACAACTTCAAAGATGATTTAATATTTAAGGTGAGGCGGACAATTGTTTTCTTTTGTTTTGATCTGCCAACCACTCATTTCTGTCCAATAAAGGCTGCTTATTAAGAACTACACACTAGCAAAATATGTCTGACTTTTTATTTACAAATAAAAGAGGAAATAAAGTTCTGAAATCACTGCAGCTAACTACCTTTATGATGGTATATATATGACAGTTTGCAGTCACAGTCATAGCTATTTTACAATAGTTATATTGTACATAGAAAAAGGCTCCAAGTGGAAGGTTTCAAAAATAATCTCACATGAAATAAAGAGAACCGCTATCCATATCTACCAACAATAGTCAAACATTTTAAAACCTATAAGCTACTTGTAAGGATAAAGGGAAAACATTTTTTTTTTTTTTTTAAAAAAGCAGGGGTCTACAGTCTTTGACCAATTATTTTTCAATGTTTTGTGATGTTTTTTTTCTTTAAACATGAAGATTTAAAACCAGGTATTTATTAGCAACCAGGATTTTAAAAAAAATTACCATTAAAAAAATACATTGTGATAACAACAAAAAATAGTCTTTAGATTTTTGTTAATATTTTGATCAGTAACTTTAGTTTTTATTTTTAATCTTTGCTTTCATTCTACCTGTCATTTGTTCAACCAATGTCTTGTATGATGAAATATTTTCCCAAGACTCCTAAATGACTTTTGTCAATTCTTCTCTATTTCTTGGATGATTTTTTCTGCAATATATTGCCCCATCACAGCCATTATGTTTTCAACTGGATTTAAATCAGGAGAATTCTCAGCCTGTTCTTCAAACCAAAGAATTTTATTTTTCCTGAAGCAAGAGAGAACTTTTTTTTTGCTGTGTGACATGGTGCCATATCTTGGAAAAACCAAAAGTTACCATCAAGGTTCTTAGCAAATTCTGAAAAATCAGTTTTTCAGAGATTCAAATACCAATTTGTATTCACTGATGATCCTATTGTAAGAATTTCCAAATTATGTTTGCCATTAGCAGAGAAACTAAACAGGTATTATAATTTCCAAAAATGATTATGTGATCTTTCACCTGCAAATATTACCTTGCTTCAATCTTCTACTTGCTATTTTGGTATCTCTCTTAATTTTGTATGACAGCAAGTCCTGCTTTTTAAAAAATGAGTTATTTGATTTGAAGCCCATTATTACCAGATATCATTAACAGATCTAATAGCTTCTTGACAATACTTTCTTTCAGTTCTCTAGTTAATGTACTATTGAAGAAAACCTATTATTCTCTGAAGCCTTGTCAAAGCCCATTCTTCTTTTGGTGACAGTTTTCTCTTTTTTCTTTTATCCACCTCTTTTCCTAGAGAAAAAGTGCCCAGTTTTCTTATCATGAGAAAAAATCCTGCCAACAGTTCCTACTGGAAATCAAGTTTTTTCAACAATTTCCAAACATGACATATGTAGCAATCTTCTGTCTATCACAAACATTTACACAATTCAGGATTTAAATGTTTTGCTGAAAAATTACTTCAACATTGGAGATGATGATGCATGGATGGTTATTTCTATACATGAAAAAATTATGAAGAAATTCTTAGAAATCTCTAGATTGAAAGGAAAGTTCTTACAGTTTTCAGAACATAACAAAGATTAAAAATCATCTAAAATACAATGAAATATTCCAGAATAATCTTGTTGATACAAATTTTTATTGTTGCTAATAACACCTATTCATGTTCTAACTGCCATTTCTCATCTAATGATGTTAGTTTTATTCATTATTTAATTTGAAGAATAGGAAAAGCAGTTACATTGTTGGAAAGTTGTTGTGCATTGAAGGACTTATGTATAACATAAAAGCAAACATTAAAAATGACTGAGTAGCCCAAATTGGCTGGCCAAGGATAAATTAGGCCAATAAGTCTGCATCACCATATGTAGCAAACTTGGTTCATGGATGTTGTGACATACCTAGTGTGCTTAAAATGCATTATGAGTCAATGTTTATGTATTGTATAGATTGATGCTGCTGCATACAGGCAGGGTTTAAAATCCCAGCAGTACACTTGCCATGATATAAAATAAAACTTTTAAAATAATAATTTGCAAAATATTAAGTAATAATCCCTGAGACAACACAAGTAGCAAGATGTTAATCATGATACAGCTGACTTTTGTCAATATGGTGGACTACCTGAGACTAAATAGTTTGCATAGAAACCTTTGTGAATCTCATAAAAATCTTTTCAATGTTTTTAAAAAAAATAAAAACTGACCTGCATACTAAAATCCAATCCTTTGACAGATAAGATGTGACAGCTTGCCAGAAATGTATAATATCCAAATCCATATCAATCAAAAGAATGAAAATTGTAGTTTTTTTGTGTAGTGGGGATTTAAGAAACAGGTCCATGGCAGGTCAGGAGAAAGACAGGGTAGAAATCAAAATTGGGTACATACTCTCATAATTTCCCTTCACGGATCAGCTGATGATGGATCTGAATAAAATACGAACCATTGCCTCCCAACTGTCTTGAATTGTTCATTTTATTTGTAGATTTAAAACATGCTATGGATATTCGAATTCTACAAATACCTATTGAAAGAAAATCTTCGTAAAAATGCAACAGAAACTAACAACCAAAGACAAAAAATTCTTGAGTAAACCTGGAACCGGATAAGTGAGAACTGCTGGTTCCTTTGAGAGTCATGAAGCACATCAGAACTACATTATCTGTCAAGTTATAATAAATCACCCAATTCAGTGGCAGAATTTCTGATGGTTCAAGATCAGTGACCTTTCAAAAAAAAATAAATAACTGGTCACAGCACACTGGTGATGGTGTGGTGGATCCAGTCAGGGGACATTGTTTCTGGGAGATTGTTCACACAACATTACTGTCACATCTGCTGGATAAACAGCCTCCCCATGTAAAAGAATTAGATGGCTATGGATATTGTCTTTCTCAAATTAATTCCAGTCAATTCTGCAGATTTATCAAGGAGGCTTCCCATGTCCAAACCCATTTCCCTCAGTGTCAATTAATTCACTCGCCTTATGAATTGATGAAACCATTTTTTTTTCTTCCTTCTTCTTGCAAAGTATCATTTTACATCCAAGTTTCTCGTCAAGAATTTTTTTTTTTTAACTGATAATTTTTTTAACATTTTTTACACACCATTTTACTTGTTCTCTTCTTAACGCATCCTACGAACAAGGTGACACACTTCTACAGCAGTGGATTACAATGGAATTTCTTTACAAAGCCCCCTGATCACTGGTTTAAAGGGCAGATTTCAACTCGACGAAGAAGAAATTGCACCACCCTGGATTATGTCAAATGTTCAATAAAGATCTTGCTTCCTTCAGGGATGGAGGAAAAAAATAAATATGAAGATCATTTTTTTTTTTTTTTTGCTGCTCCAGATATAAATTTTTAAAATATAATATGAAAATTTAATGAGGAAAAAAATTTTTTTTCTTTTTTTAAGACAGAAAAATATTTGAATATTTTGAAAACTATCTTTCAAAAGAATTCATAACACAATTATTTTTTTCTCTATTAATATGGATAATTTTTAACTTCGTTTTACTCATTTTAAATCTCGGAAGTTATAGAATGTATTATTTATATTTTGAAAGCAAAAGAGCAAGATATTGCACGTGTTTGTGGATTTGCCTGTTTGACCAAATTTTTTTTTTTTTTTGAAATTCTTGCAGAATATTCATGAATTGAAATAACAAAGTTCACCATGTTCAAAGATCACCATTCATTCTATTTAAAAAACAATTAAATACACAGAGGTAATACAATCCAACTTCTACTGCAATGATCAAATGCATGCATCTCATGTGACTGTTTCCAGAGATTTGATGAGACAGAATCGAAATTTGAAGCCCAACACATCAGGGAAATCCTGAAGTCTTAGGTAAAAAGAGGGGAAAGGTATTAGTTCAGTTTTTTTTTTCTTTTTTCTTTTTTAAATAGAAATATCTTTTTTGTAAAAATTCAACAGAAGTTTAGAAAGCTGGATATAATTGTGCAAAAGTTTTTAATGCTAAAAAACATTCCTACTGATTCATGATTTCAAGAAAATTTATTAAGCATAGCAGAAAACCTAACAAACAAGCATTTTATCACTGTACAGAAAAATATCTATCAACAGTTTTAAATTGATTTATACTTTTCACTACTGACTACAGAATTACAAATAAATTAAATAATTTAAAAAAAAAAACAAAATTAAGCAAACAAAATCTTGGACAACTTTATATAAGCTTGTAGCTGTTAAAACTGCTTTATACAGAAATATTTAATGAATGAAAGTAGAGTTGACACCACAAACTTTGTACCTTTGTTATATTTGAGAACATTCATCATGTCTACTACATGTAGTAGTGGTCTCAAAGGATTTTTGCGCAATGGATTGCTCAGGGCCCATGGCATTTTTGTAATGATGAGCACAGATAACAGCATTACTGTTTCAGTAATGCCCCAACCATAATCCACATGGACCACAACACTAATTAAACTAATTCAGTTTCTTACTAATTTTCTTTCCCTCCCCCCCCCATCTACTGTGCTTTTTAGTATTATTATTATTAAGTGCATCAAATTTGCTCCAAAATCCTGCTTCAAATTTTCTATCTTGCTACTATATAAAGGAGATGTGGCTGTTTTTGTGGAATGTTATCTGTGTATCTAGTAATAACTGGTATTAGGCAAATAGATATCAAAACACAGCTAATTCAGGCTAATTAGGCATGTAGGGTTATGGAAGAAGGTAAAAACTGACATTTTCCCATATCTGAGAATGTCACTGAAAATAGATTAAAAGAGCTAAGTGCAAACTCTCAGCATAAAGATACAATAGTAGTAAATAAATATGGAAATAATAGATACCTTACATTTTTATATATCTATATACAAAAAATTTAAGAGTAAATATATTGAAACTTGAAATGGGTTTACATGCAGAATTAACTACGATAAGTGAAGCAGAAATAGTATAATAGCATATGGGTTAGACAAAAAATCCTAGCAGGAGTAAAATGTACAACAAAGACAACTTCTCTAGGTGTGCAAGCTATATGATACCAAAAGGAGAAAGTGACTCAGGTAGCAATTGTAACCAATGTCATGAGAGTAATTAGATGGGAAAAAAATAGAAGTTATATGCTCATAACTGTTAAAGTTGATTATTGAGTACCGACAAAACACTGGTCATTTGGTTATGGTACAAGAATACAGATAATATTATTAATGTGCATTATCATGAATTTAGGCAGATGATACAGACCTGGAAAAATAGATTCCTTATACACCATTTTGTAATCTCAACTGAATAAAACCACTAAACATGATCATCAACTTACTATCCAAAAGTTTAATCTTCCAAACTGTTTTATTTTCTATATCTTTCCCCAAAAATTTAAATATTAAAAAAGCTCTATTAGAAAATTCAAATTAACTCATTATCAGAAAGATTAACTGCCAGCTAACATACTGTATGTTCAATGCAAACATTCTGTACAATATGGTGATTGCAAAGCAAGAAAATAGTTGTGTAGAAAGAACTGACATTGATAACATGCTTCCTTGTGTAAAAATTGAAGCCATTAATTTAATGTGTATATATTATATATATATATATTTTTTTTTTATAATCTAAGTTTGTAAATAAAGATTTTTGTTGTTGTTGCTTTGTTTTCTTGTGGTATTTATTTTATTTAGACTGATCTGTACATTAAAACATAGCTAATGCAAATTGTAGTTTACTAAATTAAGAAATAATAATAATATAAAATACATAAAATATAGGGTGTTCCGGATAAAATGTCATGATTTTACACATTTATAATTAAAGAATTACTAATGACACAAACATAAAACTGGTACCAAGTTTTTGTTTTTTTTTCATGTTCCATTTGCTGTCCACAGGTGGCAGGTTTAAAAGGAAAACAGAGGAGCACAGCTGACTGTGCGGCAGAAAACCAGACTTGTCGATTGGTTTATTGAGACAGTACGGAGAAAGTTCAGAAAGGAGTTCATTACCCAATGGGCCCCAAACTGCAAATCCATTTATCAGTTTATTCAGCATTTTCAGGACACTGCCAATGTGTGTGAACTAACCAAACATCATCTCCAGCCAACTGTGCTTACCAATAAAACCATGTGATTGACAGTCCCTGAAATAAATCGTTGTGTCGTCTGTCGATGGAAGCAAGTAGGTCAAAAAACAACTACCTGGAGAAGTCTCAGGAAAGACTTTGAAGTTTTCCATACAAAAATCTTGTTATGCAGAGACTAGCTAATAGTTGAGAATAAAAAAACATGTTGGAACTGTAGAGAGATATTTTTGGAGTTGATGAAGCCTGATTCTTCTGTGCTTGCTGTTATGATTTTTGGACATGGCATGCTTTGATTTTAATATGATGTTAACGGTAAGAATGTAAGTTTTGAGGCTGAAAACTCAATAAATGGTTTCAACAAAATTGTGTGTTCCCACATACCACATACAGATAGATATCTTGGATTATTGTCATTTCTGACTCAAAGGCAAGATCATCTCAAACCATTTCCCTGCATGCATTGATGAATGTCTCCCCTAACCTCCAGCAAACCTAGTCCTTAATTCATGCAATTTCTTTTGTGGGGGTACCTTAAGGAGCAAATATATGAGACCACCCAGAACTGTTGACAACCCGAAAATAGCAATCTGGGATTGTACATGTTGAAATAGCCAAGACATGTTTAATCAAAATAGTGAGCATATTGAATATATCCTTACATGAAACATAACTTTATACTTTCCTCTTATGCCAGTTTTGTGTTTGTCATTAATAGAAAGACCTGAACTAGTATTTTCCAGTTTTCTTCATTAGAGTAAATTATTAGGTAGCCCATTATGCATTACCAAAAGAGAAAAGAGAAAAAATAGAATATACAGCTAAATGACTGAATAGATTGCTTAAGAATAACAAGCAATTAAAACTATTTTTGTTTTATAGATTAAAGCAGAAACATGGATAAAAGTTAAAGTCCCTAGAAACTGGCTCCTTGCTCAATTTCTTTTAGCCTAAAAGGATACTCTGCTCTTCTTTTTGTTAACATTGTTTAAAGGTATGTACTCTAAGTATTGTTGTCTTAATACATCTTTCAGAATTTCTCTAGAAAATTACCATGTAGTATGACGGCATTCTTCTGGAATGATGTTTTACCAACAGCTTCTACAGTGTGTAAATATTGCAGGAGATTGTCCTGTGTCTTTCCATATGACTATATGGTCAGCACCATACCAGAGTAACTTCCCAAGACCATTTATTTCAGCAACTCTCCAGGATTAAAAGGCATTATTAGCACTATTGATCCTGTATGGAAAATTGCTCCCTTAGCCACGAATATATCAGAAAGGTATAATTTCAGGTCTATGAATACCAACACAAGGCCAGCCATTAAGTGAAAGACTGATTGCAGTGATAAGTAGTAAGCTGCATGACGCTGCTACATGATGATCTTAGACTCCACAAGAGAACAGCTTGACTATATGAAGATAATTGCACATTTTACGTAAGCTCTCGTGTTGGCTTTAAAGGCAGGAAAGTTCAGATTATAAGGAGAATTTCTAGTTGAACATCCAACAATGCATTTACTGCATCAATTTTCTTTGTTAAGTCTTTCCCTTTAAAAGAGGTAGCAGAGTTCATACATACATACATACATCATACATACATACATACATACATAAATGACAACAGCAATAAGACAAAATACGCAGTTTGAACCCTAGTGCATATATTTTCTATTTTTATATTATCTTTTTAACTGGAACTTCCTCTTGTGAGAGATAATATAGAATTTTCAACACATTCATTTGATGTTCAATTCTTTTTTTTTTTTAATCAGGTGCTTCATTTCATGAGGTCACTAATAACATTAGATGAGCTTAATCCAAATCACAAGTTTAAAAAAACAAAAACAACATGCTGAACTTAAATGTTAATCAGTTTCTTATCAGGAATGATCCCCATTCCAGTTTTATCATTCAGCATATTTCCTATTCGATAATCGGAAAAAAATGTACTTACTCAGTGATCAAAAATACATACTTAAAACAACCATCTATACATAATACTGTAACCAAAGTCATGCCCGTATGGAATAGCAGATAGCTCTTATTAGTCATAGTCATCAAAACAATGATTACTAATTATGAAACTAATATAACTGCACAAAAGTAAATAAGTTTTCTTTAAAATTATTTAAATAAAAACTAATCTGATGCGGGAGTGACCTCAAAAAATAAAAATGTATTCAATGCCAACCTATCACCTTTAACTTTCAGAAAATGCTAATTGTTTACCTAGTATAATTTTAGAAAACAATGAAACCATAAAATTTGCAATCACTATAAGATTAGCAAACACAATTAGGTAAATATTATTATTATTTTCAATAAGAATAATTTTAATCTAACAGTTTGTCTTAAGGCACTAAATAATAAGTTGTTATTATCATTATTATAAAACAAAGCATTACAATATACCTTCTTTACTTTTACTAATGTAGATCACATAATAATAACATTTTGTTAAGTATCACATTACTAAAAGTAAAATAAGTAAATAAATAGAAACTAGTACTAAAAAAATTACAATAATAGAATGTCTACTATACATTTACTATATGTAACAGTTCAATATGTAGCAAGGATTTCGTAAAAATATATAGAAAATTAAGTTTTAATAACTTAAACAGCACATCTGTTACTAGATTATGTATGTTAGCAAAGACTAAATTTGTAAGCAGATGAGAGCTGTTGGTGGCATACAGTCGCTACATTTTATGACAAGTATAAATCAGTTCATTACTATGGATTCTAGCTACAACACATTGCAACCATCACACCTATGCACAAAATACCTTCTCTTTATAATACAAGACTGAGATATGAATAAGAACATGTTATAGGGTGTTTTTTTTTTCCTTCTTAAATAATCTGTAAAAAATATGGTATGCAGCTTTTATATTAACCAGATATTGATTATGGTGAAAGTTTGAGTTTTATTAACATCAGGAATTTTCTCAGCATTTCAAGGCATCATTTAATAGCGTTTTCCTTTACTTTTGAAGAAAACTAGTGGTATTAGTATATATATAAAACAGCATGATCAATAAGAACCTTGATTATGTAATGGACAATCTCTTCTAAAACCATCAAGTATACACTCAACTCACACCTCTATTTACATACATAATCTGATCTTAGGGAAATACATTTTAGTAAGCACATGTGAGCTCTTGGTTTTCAAAATGGCATTATAGACAATCCACTATAGGATACCAGGAAAACAACTGTGCATCTATGCAACAAACACAAACTTAAAAGTTAAAGACGATGACATTATTGTACAAATTGAGTTTATTTATTGTCAGCATTTAACTAATGGCTATTATGTAATTTTATGAAGTGAACTGTAAGTAACTAAGTTCATCTGAACTAGTACATATATCTTAAATGCTGTTTCATTTCAAGACAGTAGAATGAAAACTATTTTAAAACTATTTGTACTTTTAAAATTTAAAAATAATTATATTTGTACAAGAGTAAAAAAAAAGTCTGCAATGAAAATCTAAAATTCATAGAAAATTTGAAAAAAACCTCTAAACTTTACCAATTATTGCCTATGTTAACACTAATAAAGATGGCTTTATTTCACAATTTCTATCCTGAAAATTAATAATAATTTGGCAAATAATTTGTGTCAAAAATGATGCTCCAGTATACACCTTACATGAAAACAATTTTGCTTTTCTTTTCTTTACACAGTTTGAGTGGAAAGCATTATTATATATTTTAAAATAAGAGAGTCAATTGCAATATGCAATAAATTATTCTAATTCATAATGCCACCTCAATTCACAACATTGCAAATTAAAATTAAAAAATAACAGACAAATGAGGGGAAAATCTTAATTTCCAATTTTATTTGCAAATATAACGGCAATTTTTCTTGTTATTCTAATTATACTTTTTTTTTTCTTTTTTGCAGTTGAAAGTAAATTCACTGGTTTTTTTTTTGTTGTTGTTGTTGTTGTTAATTTTCTTGTTATTATCAAGATCATGAATTTAAACAAGTCTGGTTCTGTTTGCTCAACATCCACTGTGTGCTCTGCATCATTATGCTATATCAGGGATGTGGAGAATAGCTACAGCCTTCACATTGGGAAAAGCAGCATGGTGTAGGAACCGGACATGTGTGATCACTTCCTCCATATTAGGTTTGATTAGTCACAGCTAGTAAGCAACAGCAAGGAGGTCTTGCTGAATTCTTTTCCATCCAATGTTTCTCCCCAGGGCAAAGCCACATTTATGTGTCTGCCATGAGAACCCATGGTGAAAAGAAGGGGAAAATCTCTAGCTATTTAACATGCACGTCTTGAATAAAGAGTTTTGGTGAAGATGATTAAAGTTCGTGCTCTTAGACTTTCACAGAGAATGCCTGGTGATAGACCGGCACATTTCCAGGCCTATCACAGATCGCTTAGTTAAAGTTCTGCCCTTCTTTAATCTTTCTGATCACCACAGCATCTCTGCCAGAATTTTTTCCTTCACTAACCCAAAGAACTACAAACCAAGCATAATAATATTCCTGATAGTTCTATCCATTTGCATCTTCATCTCACCTTTGAGTAAAATTATTCTGTTCTTAGAAAGCTACTACTTCATCCTTTCTCTTGTAGTGTCTACCATAAATGATCATCCAAAAATGTCTCATATCTGCATTTAGCTAATTAAGAAGCTAACACAGCATAACAAATCACTAAAAACGTAAAAATTGCTTACCTAATTTACAAATTTACATTTTTTAAAACCACTGGCAGTACATTTAAAAAATAATAAATACAGTATAAACTATATAATCGATATTGTTGATATTTATGATGAAGCCAAACAAACCTAAATCATGAGAGAAAAAAATATATAGCACAGCTTAAGTAAATGAAAAATTAATATTTTTTACTAATCATGTAGTAGTATCTGCCTGGAAAACCTTACCAAATTTGACAGTGGAAGCAGTGTGTGTAAACACTTTTAACAAGAAACTATACATACTTGCCACAAATGAATTGTATATTTTAAATCCTTCCTGCCCCTCTATATTCTATATCTATGAAGTATTATTTCAGTGGCCTTCTTTTCTAGTAATTAACATGATGCCCTCCTCCACTTTCATCAACATCCTGTTTGAAAGTAATCCTAGGTTCATATGATGAATGTTTCATGGATATAGCATATGCATATCAGTTTTCCAGATACGTTTTCATTCGTCAAACACCTACTGTAAATGACAACATTAACCCTCATCAGATTTTACCTTACTTATGCCACCCGTGGTGGGTGCATTTACTAGTATTTGTGTTGAACTGGCTGTGTATTTAGTCAACACACTCATAATGCAAAACACATGGGTTTGAAGCAATATGGATTTGTCATTACAAAGGGTTATATTAATGAGGAAGGTGCTGTATGCTATAGCTGCTCTAGCTCAACCTGTGCTAAGTAATACACATTTGAAGGGTAGTGGGGTGCAGATGAAGTCCAGGTGGTCCTTGAAAATCTTTAGTGCAAACTTTTACACTTCATTTATGACTGACTGATAGTACCTTTTACAATTACAACTTTGCCTTTACAGCGGATTGGTTCTGAATGTTTTTGAGAGAGAGAAATTTAAGCTTAAACATTCTCATCACTGACTTTCAAATTCTACTACTAACTGAAGTAAAAATTTATTAAAGTAGAAAATACAGCTGTTTTGTAGGGAACTCCTCATAATTTTATTTATTTTATTCTTTCTTTACTTTTTCCACCTGATTATTTTTATACATTAAACACTTTTTTTCTGTCTTTGATCAATGCTGTTAAGTGATCCTCTGGGTTTAAAATCAAGAAAAGAATTTTTTTTTTAGAGGTAATATTCGCATTAAAAAATTAATAAATATTGTATTCCGAACAAATCTTAACCTATTTTAGTAAAGATCCATAACTTATCTTTTTGTACCATTTGAAGTACAAGCTGTAGACAATTTGTTGGCTGTGTTGTCTGTCTGTCAGTCTCTAACACTTGGAAAGTTTCAGTGATTTGTGAGTATAGACAAGAATGCCACTATGTGGATATAAAACTATCATTGGACATCATTTCACAGAACTAACTAATGCACACCAGAAATCCAGCAGATTTAATGTTATTTCTTAAGGTTCAATCAGCATAGTTATTGTGTTGCAAGTAGACTGTTTGATTTTTAAAAAAACATCTTTAAGCAATTGTTCCACTCTGTAAACATATCACTGGCAAATATGCCACTAAAACAACAGAAAGCTAGTTAGAGAAATTTCACTTAATGTATTTCACCTTAGCAGATCAGCTAAAAAGTAAAAATCATTAAAATGTCAGATAAGCAATTGTTTTTTTGGGGGGGTACCTTAAAAGGAAGAAAGAAAAAAAAGGTATATGAAATGGGTTAAATATAATGCATTTCTCAAGCCATCAAGAGCAAACAAGCAGTCAGTCAACTGCTGAATAACCAACTCTCTATATTAACATACTGTTGTAGCTGAAGAGATGATATGGTTTCTCTTCAGAACAAGGTTGTCAATCACATCCAAAATATCTCATTCTGGATCTGCCCAATGGTCATTAAGCGAATGTTCTCAGAATACTTTATAATCTAATTTGTTTTAACAGTATACTAAATGAATTAATTTCTTATTTCTATTTTCTTGTTGAAATGACAATCATTAAATAATACCTAGTTTTTCCAATTGTTGAACAAAACCGCCCCTTCAACATATGCAGATATGATCCCTTACTGACAGGACCATCAGAAACATATAGCTTAGTGATGTGCTGAAGTCCACATAATAAGACAGGATGGACAAACTTATGGGCCATCCTATAGAATCCATTTTTAACAAGCAAGCATGATTAAAAGAGAGAAAATCATCAGGAGATTGCAAATTAACCTTTTCTGATATTTGGAACTTTCTTATCCAATAAAAATGTTTTGTTCTATAAAAAAGAAATTTTAAGACTTTCTTTATTTATTTAAAAACAAATGTATGGTATTTTCAATGACTTATTTCGCAAATCTGTGATCCTTTAGAATATATATATATTTTTTTTACATCTAAGTTTCCTAAGAAGAAAGAAAAAAGAAAAAAAACTGATCAACTGGTCAATAAGGTACATTCAGCTTAACTGTATAAACATTTGTCATTCTCACTTTATTCTTGCAATATGAATTTTACTTCATATACTTTTTTGTTATAAATTCCTTAGTTAATGATTTTTTTTTTTCATTAGTAATGGGTAATTATCTAGTCTTAAAGCCCTCTCAATACTGCATAATTCTATCTCTTCTTTCAAAACTCTAAAAAAAAAAAAAACAAAACAAAGATAAATATACAAACAGAAAACTAAACATTTGTAGTATTGTAGTAAATGATAAATTATAACATCGCAGCTATAATCCAACCAATTTATGCTTAAAAGAGAGAAATATCATTAGAGAGTTTGTTTATATATAAACAGCCTTATTGAAAACAACAACAAAATAAAATATATTTCTGCAAAAATGACTTATTAAAGCATTTTTCTGTTTATTGGAATACTGTCATCCCTTTATATCTACAGATATCCCAGTAAGAAATCTGCATTTCAGATCAGCATGTCTCAAAAAAAAAAAGAAAGAATTTTTTAGTAAACATTTTTTTAAATAATATTTTAAAGGGCCATTCATCTTTAAATAGTCTAATTTCACCCCTCAAAAAAAAAAACTGGTTTGTTATCAGAGCAAGTAAAGAAATCTGATCACATCTATAATTTATTGGAACTCTTATCACAGAAGCAGAACAGGAAGAGAAAAAAAGATGAGGTGTTTTCCTCTCTGGCATTTAAGAAAATGTCTACATTTGAAATGTAATCTTTCAAAGACTGTGGAAAATGTGTTATTTTTCTTTGAAGTAAAATTGCATGACAGGGGTGAGTGTAAAGACAAGTCCCCTCCACACATTGGGTGGAAGTCTGACAAGTTTTTCAACGAAACTCTCCTAATTATTCACATAATGATCCAAAGGAAACATGGAAATAATTAGCTAATAGGCTTTTGTCATAGGAGATGATCATATAACGAACTAAAGCAATTAGGAGAAATAATCAACAACAATGGGACAGGCTGAAAACAAATGGCATGTAGAAAAGTCAGATCACATGCCCATCAAATGATACCACCATAGCTTACTAAGCAACTCCTGACTCCTGGGACAGAGTTTTCCAGAAACAGATGGCCAGAAGTCAAGATTGATCATATGCAGTAAAATTGAGAAATGGCCAAATGCAAGAGTAACATGAAAGAAATTAATAAATTTGGAAAAAAAAAAAGTAATAATAATAATAATAATAATAATAATAATAATAATAATAAATAATAATATAATAATAATAATAATAATAATGTACAATCTTTCCAAAGTTATATGTGAATTTGGATTTAATTCTTTTAATAGAGCACAGCATTGCAAAGCTTCTAACAATGAAGGAAAACATTTAATTGCCTGCATTAATGAGACAAAATCAATTTTTAAAATTGTATTGTTTACATCTAGTTTTACCAAGCTTTCTCAAAAAGAAATCAGCATGATTGGTTTTACAATAAATTAATTATGAAAGACTTGGTTTATTTAGTAATCATTTTAATTCATTTAACATTTTAAAAAAATTCTCAACAATTTGTTTCTGTACATTTTGTTTATGAAATATATTTTTGTATTGTATTTTGGCATTTAAAAATATATATATTAAAAATAAATTGGTACATATAAGTAATATTCAAGGAAATAAACATTTTTATTGGACAATGAACAAAATAACTGAAATTTATGCATTCCATAACAACAATATGATGAGGCATGAAGAAATTTGTAGACCTATGTCTTATAGACATGTACGCAATGATCTTGCTGGTAAGGCTTTTAACAGTTAGTTCATCAGCAATGAGATTTTATGCAGATTAAAAATCTAAATTGACTAGAGTTGTAGTTGTTGTTAGTGGTGGTGCCAAGTAGATCCAAATACTGCAATACCAAGTCAAGGATTACTTCAAAGCAAGTTCTGGAGAACAGCCAAGTGTGGAAAGAGGTTGCCTGCCTTACACAAAGTGCATTGTGACCACAATTGCTCTAATGAAAAATCTATTAAAATTTTTGACAGCAGAGAATTCAAATTAATCCCCACTAACAAAAGCTACCAAAGAACAAAGAGTAAACCCACATCACAGGTACAGACCAGGCCTATCAGGGAAAAAAAACACTGCATGGTGTACTACCACCATGCTGCGTAGTTCCCCATTTACCCATAGTACCAATAAACCTTTAAATAAAAAGATGTATCAGACCACTATAAGTAACATACATGCATATAACTAGTAGATCCATACAGAGAAATAATATACAGGTGGTTTTGATCAGATTTAAAAGGATAAAGTTAAAGGAAAAACAGCTAAAATCATTTTAAAGAATTGTTTAACTTTCAGGTATTTGAAGTAGTAATATAATGATAGAAATCTGGCTACTTTATCATTACATTATTTAAATATTTTAGGAGGAAACATCCCAGTCTCTGGTTCTATGGTTTAGGACTAGCATCCACAATACCACAGCCCACTGTTTGCTTTTAAACAAGACTTAAACTGCAGAACCAACCAACAATTAGATGAAAAAGAACCAGTTTTCAGCAACAAATTTCAAATAAAAACTTGACACAGTTTACTTAATTTTAGTCATATAAAAAATAATCAAAAATTATCTTCCAAGGTTTTCATTCAGAGAAAAGCAGATATTTCTTCCAAATGAAGTAATTCTTTATAAACACATGCTGTATAATAAGATGTTATGCTTTCAGTAAATGTTAAAATAAAATTTTACTTATTTTCTAGGTACATGCCAGATGACTAACAGAAAGATTGGTGGGAAAACATTATATGCCACTGTTTTTCATCTGCATATGAGGGAGGGAGGGGGGAGAGAGAGAGGGGGGGGAGGGAGAGAATTAAAAAAATGAAAGTTCCTACATGGGAGCTCCTGGATAAGCTGATGAATATTAGAAGATTGATTGCTAGGCCTACTATCAAAGTTCTGTAAATGATGGGCTGAAACCCCTTGAAAGATAGCACACAGTTGAAGAGTTCATCAGAATCACCTTAAATGTATTTAAAAGCTTTCAAAGCAATGACAAGTTTATAATGTGTTTAAAACTTGAATTACTTTAACTAAAAATAGGAGATTAATAGATTTCTTTCTTAACAAAAGATCATGCACCTGAGTATGAAATCTGCATATAAAATGAAATAATGGATCACATATACAAGATATTTGAAAACACAAACGTTGATGGATAGCCCAAGGTAAACCAGAAATTTTTCTATTTAACCATCTCCTAACATTGTCTCATAAATTAAAATCCCTGAGCTACAGCAATAAGGACATGTGTGAGGGTAGGGGTAAGAGACAAACACTTTAGAGAATTGTACTTTAGTTTTCAACATCTTCCCTTGGCAACTCTAAACAGTAGAGAGTGAGAGAGAGAGAAAAAATTTTTAGCAGATTTATGGCAGAAGTGTATTTCCATGCTAAACATTTTAAAAAAGTGTTTTAGGCTAGAGAGAGGAGGAAAAAAAACAGAACAAGCATGCAAAACAAGAGTGAACTGTCCACAGAGAAATGCAAGCAGAATAATAAATGTATGAAAGAAAATAAATATATGCAATGCCCAATGTATAAATGTTGTTCAGTTAAGAACTTTTTTTTCCACCTGCAGTATTTATGAAGCAGAGAAATGGCTTACCTGAATGACCATCTGCAGCAAAACAAGAAATAAAAACAAAGAAACAGAGTAAGTTATTCATAGAACAATCTTCAAAAAAATGCAGACTTAGATACTAGACCAACGAGAAAATTCCCCATAAATCATGTCACGTTATATTAATTACAGTACCAGCATAATTTTCTAACAATTTTTTCTTTTTCTTTTACATTTTATATCTGTGTATAAAGAATGATGTGAGCCAAAGTAGCAGTACTATAGTGTTATTCTGAAATCCCAAATTTCAAGCATAAACAAGAACTGAAGAAAATTGCTACACTGCTTAACTATTGATTCTTTACTTTGATGATTATGTACATTTAACCCTTCATATACCACATTAGTTTTTACCTTACTTATACCCCCCCCCCAAGCCTAGAAGCATTAGTTAGTGTGTGTGTGTGTGTGCTGAACTGGCTACATACTTAGCCAAGACATACGTAGTTAAATTAAAAAGAAAACATCAGTTTTCTAATATAACATAAGTAACCAAAGAACTTTGTAAAAACCAAGGAAAAAAATATATACCAATCTGTATATGAATTTGTATTGAATGTAAGAGGGCAAATTTTAAATTGTAAAAAAAGCAAGCAAGCAAAATTGGGGATTAAAATAAAACAAGCCACATATATTTTGAATCAGAGTATTGAAAGTTACTCAGATATTTAAAAAAAATAAAAAGGTATCAATAAAAACATTTCAGTAGGATGACAATAAGAGAGATTATTTTGTTTTTCATGGTAAGCTGACAAAAATAAAAATAAATAATAAAATAAAATAAATTCAGATGACTCCAAAATTAGTTTCACAAACCTTGTTCAAAAAGCAACAGTCAAGAAAGAACATTTGTTTCCTTTTTGAAGATTGAGTTTCCTCCCCTGATAAATTGCACATGTCAGAGCTATAGTTTTGAATACTGTGAAAAAACAATCCAATGAGTGAGTGATTTAATAGCCATCAGATGGACTGAGGAGGTTCAACTAATTCTACCATAGTGCCTGAACAGGATGTTAATTCAACTTAGATGATGTGAAGATCTTGGTCTGGCTCTTCTCTATCAATCCATCAATATCTTTCAAATTAACTTTGAATGAATACTTTTTTACATTTGAAACCCTAAAAACATTGTAATTTTGAGTTTCAATCAATTAACTATTTAACTAAAAAAAGCTACGTTGTTTTTGTACAAAGCGATTTCATGTTAGACTTGTTTGGTTTGTAGATTCTTTACTGTTCAAAAATCCTTCGGTCCAGAAGATTTCCTACTCTGTACAATAAACACACACACAAAGAAAATTTTTTACTACTCTTTTGGCATCATACCTATGAAGAAAATACGAGGAGGAGGAGAAAAGATTTTATAATCTGAATCTTTGTTTGACTGGTGGGAACTGCAACAACTGACAGTATGCATAAGAGGACAGATGGGTAAAAGACTAGAAAGATGGGTAGGAAAGACTAGATCTCAAGGATCAGCCAACCATCATAGTTTGGTGAAGAGATTCATGATAATGATAAATATACAGTGAACAATTCATTTGGTTCTACTGAGAACCTAAAACTCTGTTGTTCCAGGATATAAAGTGTTCCAATATTCTGTTTACTTAGCACTCAATTCTCCTTGATTGACCTGTCTGCAATTTGAGGATTGGTTGGACACTATAATCTCCACTAGAAAAAAATACATTAGTTATTAAAGTGTTACTTTTAAGCCCATTCATCATGATAAAAAATGGCAAGAGTTTAACTGCAACAAAACATAAATAAGCTATTGCCATGTGAGAAGCCTCAACAACAAAAGAATTTTTAAACAACAATACTGGATAATGAGTATTCCATGCCTGCACTATGTGATCTAATTAAAGAATTATAGAGATGGACTAAAACTCCCGAAGTTAGCATGCCCAAGAACATATTTGTTTTAAGACACACATTCTTGCATTGCTTTTGACACTTTAAGGTACTACTTATTATGAGAAATAAATTGTTCTCATCTGATACTGTTATAATGCTTAATCATCAAATTCATGCAAGTATTTTATTTCAATATTTCTAATAAGATGCTTGCACTGGAAACATTAAATTTTGTTTGCCATATATCAGACCAATTCACTTAATGATTTAATTCCGATTGTATACTCCCAATATCAATACTACTATTAATCTTAATAAACAAATTTTGTAACATAACTTTCATATTATTATTATTAGATATTCCAATGTCAACAGCATCTCTCTCTATATATAAAAGAATAGTTGCAATAACTTAACCTAGAAGCATCCCCAAGTTCTGCTATGTAAATAATCACTAATCCAGGACAAAAAATTACCACTTATACTGAAGTATTTACATTTTTCTACCAGACATCTATGCAGAAATGGATCAAATGCTCTATGAAAATGGAGATAATAAAAGCACCATACTATTACTTTTGTCTGAGTTACTAGTGACACTTTAAGAAATTTAAACAAGCTAGGCAAGAATTTCCAGAAAGCAAGCCATGCTGACTTTCTATAATCAAATTATTTTCATCCAAATCTTCCTTATATTCTCAATCATTTTACCTGAAAATGATGTTAAACTAATAGCTTTATAATTAACAGAATGCCTCCTAGAGCCTTTTGGAAATGAAGCAACATTGGACTACTTCCACGAGAATGGCACTGCCCATGTACTTATTGATTTCTTAAAAACTTTATTTAAAGAGTAGTATATCTGATGAGAAGATAATTTTAATAATCTAGGATGGATATCATCAGAACCCTAGCTTTATTTAATTTAAGACAGCTAATAAAAGTCCAAATTTTTTCTTCTGTAATGGCAATATCATAAAGATTAGTATGTTCTGTACAAAGGGTTTTAGCTTTTGAGACTGACTTGGCACTTTCCTGATTTAAAACACCAGCAAATAGTTACAGGAGATACTAGCATTATCCTTATCATCATCATCAATTGCATTTCCCATTTATTGGATTTAGACTTATGACTAGGATTTGAATAATTGCATAATTAGAACCTTATACAGTTTAGTGTCATTTAAAAATGCTTACTTTAGACATAACACTAAGAACCAAAACAAAAAAATAGACCTATAAATGCATTCTTTTTTTTAAAAAAAGCTTATCATCATGCTCAGCATTAACAACTGAAAAGTTACTGATAAGTGCAGTTTCAAAAACCCAGCCTGTATCTGGATACTACAGTTTCTGGCATAAAGATGATGGGCAATGTTTAAATTAAGTGTAGTTCCTCTCTTCCCACAAATCCTTTTACTGAGTTTCTATTGCAATTGTCTTTCTTTGCGAGGGATTCACTCCAGAGTTTACCCTGAATTTCCAAACATTTTTTACTAAAAACCCTCTAGAAAAAAAATGCTACTAGTAATAAGCTAAACAGAATACAGGAATTAAGTTGAGAATGCTTTGTAACTAAGTGAATTCTACCAGTATAGCTCATTTATATTTATTTTCAATATTTTTCTCCACTACAGAGACAAACACGAAAACGTTTATTAGAAATTCTCAGTCAAAGTGGCAAAGCATGCACACCATATAATTCCAATCAATATTATTAAGAGAATATTCAGTAAGATAAACCCATCAACACCAAATGTTTATCTTGCAGTCATTTGAATTTTATTTGGACAAATATCCATAATTTAATTCGCTTTGAAGTCCAAGCCTCTTACTATTCAGATCCTATCTATGTGGAAACACGTGTTAGCATGAAATACATAAATTTAACTAGCAGCATGACCATCCTGTAAATCAAGATATCTTTGTTGAAAAAAGCCTATTAATTTTACTTTCTAGTTTTTTCACATCTTTTTTTCTTTTTTTAAGCAAGCAAGCTATATCCTGGGTAAAGAATAGAGCACAAAGATAATAGAAATTAAAGTCAGCACTTATGCATCATAAAAATTCTGATGCTCTTATGGAAATGTGTACAGACCACATGACTATAATTTGGTCTTCTCAGGGACATTACTCCAGTTGGCTAAGTTACCAAGAGAAAAGATAACATTTGTGTGATTCTATGTAATTTCAAAATTACTGGCTAGAATCAACAACGGCAAGAATGCTAAGTGCCCATAAAATTGTTGAAAATCTTAAACAGTTTAAACCTACATCCTGAAGAAAGCATTCAGTTATTATCATAATTTTCCATTATGCATATTTATAGTTAGATCTTCAGATTTAAAAATAATGTACACTTAGCTGCAGGCTAATCAAATGAAGCCAGACTGGGTGGTGATAGCAGTTGAATTCATCTGAATCTGGATGGAAACCTATTAAAAATTGACAAATTTCCCATCTTAGAAAAACTTGTGATTCTGTTCAATATAACATAAATGTAACAGTTTTATTTTTGAAATGGTTTCTGTTTTTTTTTTTTTTGTATGTATCATAATTTTATTTTAATCAGTATGTTATAAATGTTTCAGCTGTATACATTGAAATACCATGGTAAATGGACCATGGCATTTGAAATAAAACAGTTCATATATTTCAGCATTAAACCACTTCAAAAACACCCTTATTGTGCAGGGGTCTGCTACTTGTGCTGTAAAGGAGCCAACATCAGCTGAACTGCCAGGAAGAGATTGAATCCCAATCGAGACTGGCTTGGTTTGGTTTTATCTCCTTACCATGGCTTCTTCTTATTCTACACCAGCCAGCCAAGTGGGTTCCCTACAGGTTCTCCACTTGTCTCTACTGAAAATAGTATCTCTAATAGAATTTTCAGGCAGATAGGATGGATGTTCCACAGGTAACTTGCTTGGTCATCAAAGATGATATCCCATATTTCCCATTCTCATTGATGTGAGATGTCCTTTGACCTCAAAGGAAAGGACATGGTTTGCTAAAAATCCAAATATACCACATACCTTTTTTAAAATATAAATTTGGTGCTACCATCAGAAACTGAGATTTTTTTTCAATAATAATGAAATACATTTGTTAAACAACATAAATGTGTGATTTTGTGAAGATAGAATTTATGAATGATATATAACTGCAAGCCTAACAGTGTGAGTTTTGTATTATTATTAATCTAACAATGAAATAGTTCTAACACATTTAAACAGTCCAGTATTACAATGCCTTAAAAATGCTAAAGACAGATATTATCAGAAGATACGAGTTTTACCAAGGTGAGAGACTTTTTCCACTCTGCAATTAACTAAACAATAGATTTTTAAAATTACTTTAATAATCTAATAACTAGTAATAATCTGCTCAACATGAATTACTTTAAAATTTAAAAACTAAGAAAATGTACAAATAAATAAAAACTACAGCATATCAATTGTTTTTGTTTTGTTTTTTTTTTTTGAGAGAGAATCAACATGAAAAATGTTCTTTGATACAATGACCCCCTTATTTAAAATCAAATCTTATCTTAGACCAGGTAATCTTTAGTCAAGAAGTTTCCTTGTGTGCATGTGTGGCATGCAGGTACTCATGTACCAGCTGGTTTTCTAAATACCATTAAATAAATCACATGACCTAAAGCTGACTTTCTACAAATCTCACCCAGTTACTCTACAGTTAATTGTCTTTTATTAACCATCAATCCAATCCACATATCTGTGGAATAACGTGATTTTGTGATCAGAAAAATGTGACTAAATCACAAAATTGATATACTCATTGATACCTCAAAGCTGGTGTGTGTGGATTAATTATCTGGCTGCTGGTGTCTATCTTGTTTTGTTTTTTTTTAATTTTTCAGTTGTTAGTAAAATTGTATTGTCTGTATTTTGTTGTTACAAATTAGTATGCACAGGAATGCAAGGAAACTCTGGATAAATGAAGATGATAATGATCTACTCAGTTGCTGGCAGATTGTGCAAGCCAAAAACAGAGAAAAATACTTCCTTTGTGAACTGGTTTGGTAACTGGAATGAAGCAAAGTTTGGTGGTGATTTCTCTTCTTGCGAGTTGGGATTCACCAGATACATATATTGATCAGCAAGCTCTGTAGTTTTCAAAGTCATGTCTGTAAGTTAAAAACTGGATAAGGCAAGATTTTTTTTTTTTTTTAATGTACATGCAGTGCTGCTAAGATGAAGACTCACAACATCCACTGAACTCTCAATAAATCAAAACCACCAGTTGTTACTTAAACACACATGATTTGGAATGACAATGATTTTTCTGAAATACAGAACCATTGACAAAAACAAAAAAAATCTTCACTATACCTCATTCCAAATCCATAAATTGCAATGACTGAAGGATATCATCAACAAAAATGCAATCACCTAGCCTAACATCATTACTAAACTACACTATTGTTAAGCAAACAAATGCACACATCAGGAATGCCTTGATTTGTTCTGTCTGCACAAGGGTAAAAGGTCAGATTCATTTTCCCAAAATCATGTCAAAATTAAATGGGATTTGAATTGTTCACAGCATCTTAAAACACACAATAAAAACAACAACATTAAAATACAGATAATTGGGTTTTAATCAATTTTTTTTCAGCTATTGTATTGTGTGCATGCACTCTCGGTCATGAAAATGACCTCAGTTCAGATCCCCCTCCTGTTGTGTTTGATCTATTTGCAGTCTCTAGCCAGTCTCAAACTTATTACTCTTATCCTTCTAATCAACCTGTTCTCCCGGTACTAATCCAAAGAGTTCTAAAGTCAAGAGTACATTAGGTATATATTATGTGCAGGCCACTTTGTCCAATATCACACAACTCCCTCTTGATAATCTACTTTGCACTATGGGCTCTGCTATAAAGTTATCACTTGCTAAGGTACTTTATTTAGTAGATATATTATCTCCACTTCATTTTCCCCCCCATACAAACCATATTTCATATAATTACTGTTTTCATTTACATGCTAAAATATTTATGGCCATCAATGTAAACCCATTGTACTACTTACAGAATAAAAAACGAGACTCCATTGAATGTTAAATCAGGTCTCCTACAAAAGTCCTGCACTACTTCTCTGGTCCAGTTTTTTTTTACTACATTACTTTTACCCAACCCCAATACACCTTATAAACTGCTGTCTCTCGCTCCTCTCTAAACTAATGAAATTTGAGCAAACTCACTTTCTGCTGGTGGTTCTTTTATCTGCATTTAGCAGAAAACCCACATTGATTTCCCTTATAAAACATTACAATCTTCTCCCTAACCCCACTTTTTTTTCTTTTTTATTTTTGCTGCCAGCTCAACTACATACGTTATATTCTGCACTGAAGATCCCAGATAACGCCCTTAATTTTCTTTCTCATTTATCTTTTCCTCCATTCGTACCGTGGTTGTTAAATCTCAAAAACTTGTTCTGATGATGCGATCTTGACTTTGCATTCAATTTGACAAATAACTAAATTCCTTTTCATGAAATTTTGATTTTCACACTTGCCCAAAATTCTTTTCCTCTTGAAAAATTATGCAGCCATGCATGATACAACACCCGACTAAACACAGGCTATGGCTGAGCAGGCCACCATTTCAACGCATGGTAAAAAAAGCAGGCACCTCCAACTATCTTAATGACTGCACTGATATGTAATCATGTTCTGCAATTTTGACCAGTTGCATGCAAAAAAGAAATACATATTGATTTTTTCTTCTTTAGACAAATTAATAATTAGGTCATTCCAATGAACTAATGAGAGAGAGAAAGTCAATTAATGTAAACAGTTTATTAGCTTGAGCCTTGGATAGTATTTTAATGTAAATATTAAGTAAAAAAAAACATATCCATGATTTTTGAATAGTTGGTTATCTATCCCAGTATACAAATGATGTTATTCATCTTCACGTGTGCTGGTAAACAGAGAAAAACTGCTTAGACACTACAAGTCAAAAGTTTGAAAGAAAACACAAATATAAGGACAATTATTTTAAAAGAAAATAAATAGTATAATCAATTTATTTCTCACCATAACATTGTGAATGTAAGAGTAAGATTAAGTATATAAAAGCATAAGAAAAAAAAAGCAAAGCAATCATTTCATCAAAATAACCTATCTTATCTGGTAAAAGACTATCAATTAGATTGTAACATCTACATACATATTTAACAGAGTTCCATGCTGTCTGGAAGTATTCCCATAGCTGTGTTGTGTAACGTGACATCATATACCAAACTATGTTCTGGAGGACATCCTACCTTTCTTTGCTTTCCACATACTGTCTGCATAATTTGGACGTGTACCTAAGGTCATTATCTGCTGCAGAATAAACGTTGCACCTAACATTCAGCTGCCAGAAAGAACTGCATGTCTTTGCAAACCCTGTGGTAATGTTCCATTACTTGTACAAAGATCACCAAGTGCAACTAAAACACCCCAAACTATTATGCTGCCTCCTCCGTGTTTAGCTATAGGAACAACACAGTGTTCTAAAAAGCATTATCTAACATGTCTGCACTGCAACTAAGCCTCCTGTTTTGTTTGCAGCCAAACACATCAAACTTTGAATAATCAGAGTACAGCACTTTATTCTGGTCCTTTATGCATAATTTTGCCTATTGTAACCATTTCACTTAATTAGAAGGTCTGAGCAGCATCTGTAAGATACCTTTTTATTGTTGTGAATGACACCAATTTTCTTTTGTGCTATTCAGCTTTTATGTAGTTTGCTCAGCAGCATAATGTGTGTCATTTCCTTTAGACTTTACTCTTCTTATTCCTGTGCATTTGCTATCTGTATTGTTCCCAGTCATTTGGTGTTTTTGCAGTGCATAGTGAAAGCCTTTGTTGAAAATTTCGAGTTTCTTGGCAATCTCTCTCTTTCTACTAGGCCTGCCTTTCTCAAAGTAAAAATAGCAGATCAAGTTTCAAGATCAATTTGTTTTCTTTACCATCCTGTCAACAAAAAATTTTAATAATTATATTCTTCAACAATTGTGAATTCTCTTTCTGTTCAATTTATAATGCTTTGTAACATGTGATATCATATTGGTCATTTCTCATCCAATGATATTATGTCAAACAGACTGTATTCTGGAAACCTCCAAGATAGTTTTAATATCTCTGTGTTCTGAAGTGCGGAGAGAGGTTATTTTGATTAAACAAAAGGTTTAAATCAAAATGTATCAGATATGTGTATTTGTTTGCATCCATGTCTTCAATCTTACATTCTTTACATTGTAGCAAAAAATAAATTGGTTATACTTTTCTGTTTTTAATATTTGAGCTTCAGTTTTAAACATTTAAATATACTAAAGACCCAGTGGTCAACAGCAGAACTGCTGGATTGCCAAAATGGACAGCCCAAGCTTGATACCTATTTTGGTGTATCTCTCTCAGCATGGTTTCTTGGTGTTTCTCACTTGCTGGTAACATGGATTTCCTCCCACATCTAAAATGAAAAACTCTAGTAGAGATTTTGGTATGCCTGACACATTTGTTATTGGTTTGCCATTCTTACCAGGCCCTTATAAGGCATCACACTAGAAACTTGCATCCAATGCACAGCATTATGGAACAACAACAATGTAAATGTACTATGAAATTTTAAACTGAGAAAAATATTCATAATCTTAAACTTTTATTAAAAAAACAATTTTTTCATAAACATTACAGTCTTCAGGAAGTTTCACAAGTTCTTAATTACCCTAGACTTCGTAACTATGAAATAATAAAATTTTGCTTTCGATTATGATATTAAAAAAAAAAATATATTGCAACCCTAAAGAACAAAGTTTAATGAGTCTATTTGCAGGATAGACAACACAAAACTTTGCTTACAAATTTTCTTGCCTTTTTACACCATTGTAATTCTAGCATCTTCATGAAATCAAATTTCAATATTATCAACATGTTGCAACGAAATCAGATATTTGTTTGTTCAAGAGAAGTATCAAACTTAAAATATTTCATAGAATAAGATAGTGTAATATAGTTGTGATATTGTATACTGCTTTTATTATTATTTTCTCCAATATTTTTATCATTCAGTTTTGTCTTTGACTGAGTTACAGGTTTCAAAACAATAAAAAAAATGCATTAAAGTATAATTGCCTAATGTAAATGTATTCACAAATAAACAAAGCCATAAAACATTGACTGCCAGCAGAAGTCACTTAAGATTGTACGTGTAGTTATGCAACAAGGTCAATGGAAAACACTAAGTGATGATCCACCTTGAAGTATAAGAACCAGTTTCCACAGGCAAAATCCTGCTAATAATACAACAAATGTAAGTAAGTTCTTGAAGTGGTAAATTTTTAAATGATATCATGTTACATCACATCATGTACATACTCTCAAAGTATTTTGTGTAACAGTGACCTACTTAATCCCCTTTGGAAATTCACTGACTGAGACATAATCTTAAGTGTCTGGATATTAGTAGATGTCAATGGCAAATCAAAGTTCTATGCAAGAACAGACATGCAGGGCTGGGCATACAGTTGTCTCCCAGTATTCGCGAGGGTTACGTTCAGAGTGAAAAACCGCAAATACTGGACGTGGTCCATAAAAAATGCCTATAAATGCCTATAAACGTCAAAATATAATGTAAAATATAATTAAAAAATATAAGTAAATATATAATAATAATTTAATAAAAAATACAACACTCAGAAAAAAAACACTCGAGATACGTACACGCGGTAAACTGGGATGATGCTGGGCTGCATCTGCCTAAGACAGTGCCTCGTGGGCAGCAGCCAATCAGCAGCAAGGAGAAATGAATAACGCTCTCGGATTGGCTACTTTCAAACCTCCAACCAATAGCATTTATTTTATATTGATATTTTGCTGAATTTACGTTAGTATTTATATTACAAAATTAGTAAATTATATTGTTATTAATAATTTAGCGTTAAAAGGCGTGAAAAAATATATATTGCCACGAAAAGCCATAAAAAATCGCAGAAGATATTTGCGATTCCGCGAATATGCGGGGGGTTCCACGAATAATTATTAGTTAGGTTCGAAGGAAAATTCCATGAATAACCGGAGCCATGAATGCTGAACCGCGATTACGCGGGGGTTGACTGTATTTATAAAAATAAAGGCAAAAAATTAACTTACTAAATAAATGAATAAAAGATTTGTCAGAATGCACACACAAGCATGAAAGATGGCTGAAGAAATAAAATAAATGGTAGACTTACATTACAAATAGGGTTTATTTAGCATTCCACCAAAGAAATATTAAAAGAAAAATGATTTAAAAGATTCAGATCCAAATAAATTAACTCATTTTAAATTAATAATCTTTTTGTCACAAATAAAATAATATTGTGAAGCTGACTTTTATCTTATTGAATAATAATGTATTATTTGTTATTTCGACAATTACCAAAGAGTATTTCTATAAAATCGTATAATGAAAAACAAAATAGTTCTTATAAATTTTAGTTTTGGTTTGTTTTTAGATCAGTAGCATCAAATTATTTCAAGATATAGTCACACTGTTTGTTTGCTGAAGATTAATGTTAGGTGGAGGTAGTGTTATGTACTACATAGCTATTTGATATTATACCGATACAAGTATAAGAACATCGCATTCTTTTTTATTTTATTTTTTAATTTTAAAGATTTGGTTATAAAAGATTTCTGCAGTTGACCAGAAGTGTCCTCTACAAATGAGTCCATTTTATTATTATTGTTTTTTTTTTTTTTTGCTACCATTTTAGTTAATAAAGATCCTCTCAGCATTGTTCAGAGAGAAATGGTCTGGTAATCACATAAAGCTAAACCCATTAGAAAGGTTTAAAATATGAAGGCTGAGAGCCCTGACACCTTTATTTTCAGCTAGCCAGGTACTTTGCTGTAGGCTTCTGACTGCCCAGGCCTTTAGATGTTGGTGCCTTTAGTAAAATAATAACATCACTCAACTTTACAAAGAAACTACAAGCTCAGGCTGCTAATATCATTATCAGGTAAGCAAGGACAACAAACCAGGAAACCTGAGACCTACCCCCTGATGAGCTACTGTTTCTTGGCTAGGGGTTTAGGGGTTCAGTTAGTTTAAAAACAAAAACAAAAAAGGCATGAACTAGGCTTAGAGCAGCAGTTCAATCATCACCATAACAACTATGCTTAAAATGTCCTCCAGCTGGGCTGAGACTCCAAAAAAAGACTTAACTAAGTGATTCTCCATATCCAGTTAGGAGAACCAACAGTCAGTCAACCTGATAAGCTTCAGGCATTTGTCCTGTTTACTTTTCACAATCAATGGAGAATTTAGATTTACAAATTGCTGTTTTCAGTACTAGGATAAAAAAAAAAAAATTCCAGTTCACTGACAACCACACCAGTCTGGCAACTTTCACTTTTATCCTGAATTCTTGGCACAAGCTGAGATTGTGTCTCAGACTTCTATCTGCTTTGATGCCTCCAAGGAATTCTAATCAATCAATGACTGCCAGCACAGTTGCACCTCATAGGTAAATTTCTCAAGTAATTTAAATTGGCGACATGGTTTTATTACCATGAACTAAATGTAAGCTGGCATGTGTGCACTGCTGGTTGTTTCTTTTATCTCTACATCTTTGCAACAAAATAAAAACAAATACAGTCAGTTCCAAAACATGCTAGCATCATCAGCTGATTAGTTCACTGTTGTTGTTTTCATACTGGAAACCAAAAGAACCTAACTCCAGTATCTTTTCAAATATATACCAGGCCTTTTAAATTCTCTGAGATCGCATTCCTTACCTACAAATTAGAGGCAAAACTTATGCCATTGTATTGAGATATTATTTTATTCTATTCTGAACATGTGATTAGAAGAATAATTTTCACCATTGATGATCACACAGCATTTAGTGGTTACAGTCTCAACAATGTCATTATTATAGTGAAAATAGTTTTTAAACATTTTTTTTTTAAAAAACCATCAGCTGACATGCACATGTATAAAACAGCCAATAGACATTTCAGAAGCAAACTATAGCATTCAGTAGAGTAGTATAAAGTGTATTATATTTTGTTATTGCAGGGTTCTTAATCTTAAAAAAAAAAAAGAGGTCTATTTCAAAATGTTGAGTGTCCCACAAACTGCATCGGGAGTCCTGTTTCATACATGTACTGTAATAACTAATAAATAAAATAAGTATACAAAGTTTTGTTAAAGAATAACTCAATGATGATTTTTTTTGTTTCTGTCATTGTTTTACTGTCACATATTTCATCATACTATGTTGGATTGAATTCATCAGAGTTTGGTCCTTCCTTCGTGAAACAGATCAGTTTATTTACAGTTTCATGTTTAAGTTTGCAACAATTTTCTTTTTTGTTTCAGCTGGTTTTGAGATGAAAAAAAACTCTCCCAAAAGCAACTATGGTGATTGAAGATATCAATGAAATCTTCTCTGTATTGTTCCAATTTTAGTATATGTAACGCCAATGTTACAAAATCCAGGAATATATCACTAAAGACTAACATATCTCTCAAAGTTCTACTCCTGCATGACTTCAATATTATCTTAAATTGTTAATAGTCAACCTTCAACCTGTCATTGTTGATGATAGGATCAACATGAATAACATTCGTATTTACTGAGTTTCCATAGATATTGCCTAGTGTTCCTGTCATTTCCATCATATTCCTGCAGTAATGAATCAATAGGAAGACAATTTGGATTTGACACTGCATTCATTTCTTCAATATTCCCATTAATTGTGGTTCAAATCTTTCCTCCAGATTTTTTACCAAAATCCCTAAATATTCTCTAGAAAACTTCTGAAAATGAATCCTGAGATTTTCTTTATCAAGCAATTTAAGTTATTTATATACACCTGTTAAAAGCTATTCTGTATGTAATACAATGAACCTTTATAACCCTTGGATTTACATTATGGTCTTAAAAGAGTGCCAACATCATTGTTTCTCCATCATGACTACTGCGCCATCACTTACTAAACTAAGACAATATGCTAAATCGAGTCCTTTCTGTTATTACTTTTTTTTAATTTCATCAACAAAGTTATCCTTTCCTTCTGTTATTACCACACATTCAATAAAATTGATCACCAATTTGTTATTTTCACGTGCAATATAGTGAAAGTATATGTTGAGTTTCTTGTGCCTGTCACTTCTTTACTTTAATCCACTATTTCCAAAAAATTTTGAATGAATTAAATCTGCATCGATTCTCTCAATTATTGTTTCATTAATGGCACTTAACATTTCCACTTCTTATGCTCTTTCACTGGAGTAAACTATCCTTGTTATGAAGATGTGGACAACCATTTTGTCTTTAGAAAAGAATCAAACTGTTGTACTGACTGAGGGATTGTCCATTTTTATTTTTGTTTTTTTTTTTTGCAAAATAATAAACTGTTCTGATTTATAGAGATTTTGACTTGTCATTTTCATCTCCATTCTGATCAATGACTTTTTCAATAGTAGTCATTATGGTTTGTTTTCTCTCTTTACACGTATTTCATCCGCAGCAATGAAATGTTCAAGATGTGTTTCATGTTGCATAAATGCACTGTACTGAATGTTCGTAGTTTCCATCTGTTACAATGGGATTTTATTCCTTGCATCATGGTACCACATACATTTAATGTGAATCTGATTGTCAGATTCATGTTTTCTAGCCATAGAAACGATTTTATCCAATGGAATTTTCTTACTGTCAACCAAAAGTTAGTAAATGTTTCTTTATGACTTTCTTCATCTATCCATGGGTGAGATGCTGCATTTGTCAAAGTTTCATCAGCTGATTGCTTATTTCCTCCAAAAAAAAGTATCAAGTTTACAATGAGACATTAGCATATATTAATGAAGGGTTTAGGAAAAAATCATACATCTTTTGTTTATGAGCTTTAATGATGGAAGCAAAAAATGTCAAATTTTCCAATCTAATTTACATGTTTTCATATGTATCCACTAATGTATATAAAATACATCAACCAGATATAATACTGAAACAAAAGACAATCATACTCAACAATGATCAGATGCATTTAAAAAAATTGTTTTTACAGTTAATTTAACTTTATTATTACTTTCTGACACTCAACAAGTAAGCAAATCATGTTATCAGTGAAACAATTAATTGTTTATTCAAGTAATCAGCAACCCCTTGCAACTTAACTTCTTCACACCCATTGTAATCATTACAGTTAACAATTTACTTGTGGCTTGGTAGGGTTAAAATTAAAGATTGGCAAGTGATATAAAATCATTTTACACACTACAATTTGTAAAAGTTAACAAGAATCTGAAAGGTTCATGACAATATACATGTGTACAGATGTCCCCCGGTTGTCACGGGGGTTACGTCCCTTGAGCACCCGTGGAGAGTGAAAAACCGCGAATATTGGATGTGGTCCATAAAGATGGCTATAAACGTCAAAATATAATGTAAAATATAATTAAAAAAATATAAGTAAATATATAATAATAATTTAATTTAAAAATAGAACACTCAGAGAAACACTCAAGATAGCTACACGCGGTAAATTGGGATGATGCTGGGCTGCATCTGCCTGAGACAGCACCTCGTGGGCAGCAGCCAATCAGCAGCGAGGAGAAATGAATAATGCTCTCGGATTGGCTACTTTCAAACCTCCAGCCAATAGCATTTATTTTATATCGATATTTTGCTGAATTTACGTTAGTATTTATATTACAAAATTATTAAATTATATTGTTATTAATAATTTTGCGTTTAAAAGCGTGAAAAAATATATATTGCCACGAAAAAAAACCATAAAAAAATCGAGGGAGATATTTGCGATTCCGCGAGGGTTTCCACGAACAATTATTAGTTAGGTTCTAAGGAAAATTCCGCGAATAACCGGGGCTGCGAATGCCGAACCACAATTACGCGGGGTTGACTGTATATTAATGTGTCCAAATCCGATTTACTGCATCATGGGACCTGAAACCTCAGGTCTTTGAGATCCCTGTTACCAATTTCTTTGTTTTAAGTTATTAACCTCTCTCTTTACAAAACTAAGGAGAGGTCTGATTTGACTGCTTGACTTACTACTATACAAAACTGAATTTTACAGACAAAGGTTTAAGGAGCTGTCTTTTAAAAAAAAAACTACTGCTCTAAATGTTTTCCATAATTTATTCTTTTCAATCTTTTTTAAATGCAGTCTTGTATTTGACTGTAGCTAGGTGTCTAGTCTTCTGAGCTTAAAACTAATAGTCCTGCCAATATTTAAAACCTGTCAGCAGTCACAGTTAATCACTTGTCATGAAAACTTGACCATGAAAAGTTTTTTTTTTTAATCACATAAAAAAGAAAATTTTCAAAAAATTTTTGAAATAATAGTTGAAAAAATACAGGTTTAAAAGAATAATTTATTTCAACACTACAATTATTAGCACAAAGTAGTTCTAACATTCAAATTTTTACTGTTAGATTAATAAAAAAAATTTCATATAGATGGTAAATAACTAAGATCCATTTAATGCAAGCTATTCTATTACATACATTTAGATTTTTCAGTATTTTTGCTGTTAGTACTGAGAAAGTTTGACATACCTGGACAAAAGGCTGTGCAAGATATCTTTTGATAGAACTCTCCAGAACACTTCAGTCCACCATTCAGGGGAGCAGGATTAGTACAAGTCCTCACCCGCTTCTGATATCCTTTCCCACATTTCACAGAACATTCATTCCACTGATTCCATGTAGACCATCCACCATTCACTAAAGAAAAATCATCAATGAACATATTATAAACTAAGCTGTTTGTGTTACTGTTGTTTTCAAATGCAATGAACTATCTGTAGTTGTAGTTCTTGGAACCTGGTAAGATACAGTGCCATATTCTCAAAAATCTAAACGATCTTAATAAATAGAGATTAGTTTACTGATGTTGAAGAGACTAATTTAACTCTTTAAACCAAACATTCAAATTACCTACATTCTCTAAATAAATTAAATCCAATATTACTAAAAAACTGAAATGGAAATGTAATTTGGATACCAAAACTCAAATGGGAGCATACCGATATCAAAGAAAAGTTAGTCTAAACCATACATTACCAGTTGGTATTCATTATACAGTGACCAAGTAAAACTCATATACTACTCACTAGCCAGAGATGCCATACTAATTCCACTTACATGCTAAATTAATACTAGTTGAATTGCTGTCTGAAATAGCAGTTTTTAATTCATGTAGAGATTTTCTTGCTTGAAACTACTGTTATTTTACTCTTACATAGTTTCAAATTGTTCATTTAACTTTTGTAATGCTTAGTATATCTCTCTTGTGATAACAATGGTTTTGCTGAAATTGTTATTTTAAATACAATTTAATGATTTAATTAAATATTTAATAATTTATATTTATTTTGGAAAGTAATTTTTACATAGCACAAATGATGTACTGAAAGATAATCAGACATTGTTTGTGTCATCTATTTGATTAAATTCAAATCTTAAATCAAATGACAATCTAATAAGCTTGTATATTTTAAGATGGCTGATTTAATCAGTTTCATTTTCCATAGTTAGATTGTGTGGAATTGTGAAATTTATCTTTTGATGATCACATGAATCTGAATGATTTTGTCTAAGGTTTTACTGAAGAATAGTTACTTTTTTTTTTTTTAAAGGATATATGTAAACAGTTCATGCCTTGCACATTTAAATGTGCATGCCAATGTTGTTGTGTTATACACTAGTCTCTGCAACTGAGATAAACCCTGGTGAAAGAGAGCATGGTAGTGCAGTTATTCTCTAGAGAGCATTGCCTATCCTATGCTGCAAGGGCCCAAGTACTTCACACCAAGCAGGGAAAAGTTCCTACTGGAACTCTTGATTTTAGATGTGGAAGGAAACCCACATGACTGAAAATCAAACTCATGCCTTCAGCCTTGCAGTCCAATATATTAACCACCTGACTACAGCTCCACTCTCATGTCAATGCTAAATTCTGAGATGATGAAATAGTAGAAAACTATTATATGCAGCAATAAAGTCAGTTTATCAGTACGTTTGCTAATATTCTGTTTTGTTATTTCAATAAAACAACAGAAAATTAAATGCTGGCATATGAAATCTAAAGCAAACTCCTCTCCACCAACATTTAAGGAATGATTCCCAGCATGCAATGCTACAAAAGAATGACCACCTCCCATGTGGTTGTCATATGTTTCCTGGTTACATACTGCACACACACAGCCTAAAATAAACAAGGGATAGGCGCAGTTCTCTCTGCCTGCTTCTTTTTTTTTTTTTAAATGTAAATATTATTGCAGTTGTAAGCATTCAGGATGTACATCATCAATCCTGGCCTGTTTTTTGTCAATCGACTTTTAGCTGAGTTCTACTAGAGCTAAGCAATACATCAGTTTCCAGAGCAATGCATTGTAGTGAGGGGGTGTTTGTTTTCTTAATTCTCAGCAGATAAAATCTTATTTCATATTGCAGGCACTTTCCTTATATACATTTCTTTAAAGAACACTGATGATGATTGATTACTAGACAGGAACATAGTAGTTTATTTTCAAGAAAAAATAATATATATTTCACATGACTTAAATGTGCTTATGAATAAACTGGTAGTTGAATTTAATTTTTAGTAGTAATGCAATTACAATATTTACTGTTAAAATTAATAATTTTAATTTTATGTCGTATTTAGAAAAATAGGGGTTTCTTCTTTAAAACTAGCAAGAGAAAAAAGGTGTTTTTTCTCTTCAACACCTTACCACTTGTAGTGTACAATACAATATTCTTAGTGAAACATATATGCTGACATGAATGCTAGATTAACTTTGAAGTGTTGGCTTTTATTTCTACAAATTTGTTAATATTATTAACTGTTTGTCACTTATTTTGCCAAAATTTAGTCAAATCTATAAACATGTTGAACAGATAACAATCAAGGCAACTTACATGCAATTATATATTTTAAGATTCACAAACTTAGAATGTTTCCTCTATGGTTAATAAAATGTAAAACACTAGTTTAAAGAGCCACTGGTTCTAATGGCTGCAACAATGTTGTTAAAGGCTGCTTATTTATTGGTTTCATGAAAACAAATTGTAAAATGGAAAAAAAATTTGAAAAAAAACAATTATATAAAATTAGCAACTGATAATTCTTAACCCTTTGAACTCTAGCAGCTGGTTTACTGGCCTGCCACATGTTTTTCTTTACCAATGAATGATGTGGTAATTCCTGACCAATCAGTGACTATGTTACATTTGAGTTTTGATCTGCACTACCAGCAGAAATTGTTTCTCATGATTTTCACAAGTTTTTGGAGGTATGGCCATCCAGGGAGCTCAGGGTTCAAAGGGTTAATTTTCTATCCTTTTAGTGAAATCTGCACTATTATACATTGGAAAAAAAAATGCTGAAACTCACATCATTTGAAAATTAAACATATAATTAAAAAAAAAAAAAACACTTTTCCTTAAAGCAGCATAGATGGGTCTTTCCATGAGATGTACAATGGCTGCTACATACCACCAGAAAATAAATTAACTATGGCTATTGATTAAAGAGCTAAACTGCACAGTCTCAAAACCTGAAGCATGAGCTTACACTTGACTGGATTCATTTGTCTGCAAGTGCTCAAAAGTTTCTTGTATTTAAAAACCTTAATAACTTCTAGTCTTCTGAACATGTGGCAAAGTAATAATAATCTTAGAGCGAGACTACATAATTCTGATACTTTACTTTCTTAATTTACCAAACAAAAGTTTGGTTTTTCAGGGGTCTCTCTTTTTTTTTTTTTTGGTAATTCAACTCTACAGAAGGCAAGGAAAATGTTTCATTTAGGACCAGGATTAGAATTCAACAGAAATATTTAAGTCTTGTCAACTCCCAACCAAAAAAACAAAAAAAAAAAAAACAACTTTTCTACATTGGGATAAAATAACAGATTGGGCATCCAGTTTTTCACTCTTCCTTCCAATCGACATTAATGAACCCCTTAATCTCCCTCTATAGACCTACAAGCTCCATCCTTTATCCAAGTAGCTGGTGTGCACTCTGTGATTATGTTTGTCTTTTCAAAAGAAAACTGAATTTGTAAAACTCAAATCCTCAGTTTTTCTGTTTTTTTAATATCTGCAAAACTGAAAGCTGCAGACACAAATTAAAACAACAAGTTAATCCTTTGGTCACAGGAACAGAAACAAGGAAAAAAACTAAAGCAGAAATGACTTTGCCACTTAGAGAACGGCAAAATGGTTACAACAAATAAAGCTTCCCAAATTCTTTTATTTAACTAACCAAAGCAAAGATAAAAAAAATTAAAAAGCAAACAAAACAATTTGCTTTTTTTTCCAGAATTTTCATTTGGATTTCATGTGTGTGATGAGAAATGGAATTAGTTTACTCTGTGTCAAGCAAGATCAAAGTATTCTGAGAGAAAATGAAGCAGCATGAAAAAAGAGGAAACATCTATAACTGCCTTGAGAGATAACGTTTATTAGAAAAGGAAAACTTCTTTAGCATAATTTTTTAACAAGGAATAAAAAAAAAACATTGCGAGTTATGAGAAAAACAACTTCTGCTGACTTTGTATTCAGAAGCGATTTATTTTTTTCCATATTACAATGTTTTTATTCCTGCCTAGGAGATAATGCCAGCATTATAGTATTATACAACAGCAAGAAAGCCTCAGGAATTTGCAAACTTTGATTGTTTTCAAATCAAAATCTAGAAGTTACTGTGCGTAGACATACTTCTCACTCACACACTCATGTCATAGCTGTTGATGGACTTAAAGCAGTTAAAAATTAAAAGTAGATAAATGAGTCCTGCATTTGTATACTGTACATCTGCATAAATGCAAGATTAGTAAAGATAATGTCAAATATATGTTAAAAAGATAAATATTTAATGACTTATTACCAAAGGGTAACTATAGGGTTGAGTGGTATTTTCTTTTTTATTATGGCACCACCATTAAAATAAAAAGCTGAGATTTTATCAGCAATTAAACAAAAAAACAGAAAATTATTAATTATAGGACAAAAATTAATAACATCAGTATTATATTTGCATTTTTGGATCTTTAGAGCCTTTGAGAACTTATTTAATTAATGGCCATAGAGTTACAGTTTTTAATAGATGCTTAATCATACATAAATAGTTTGCTTACATATAGTATATTTACTGTTCCTATCAACCTCACAGAAGCTGTCCAATGTTAAAAGCATGCTTTCTTCAAATTGTACCATGTGGTTTATTTTGCTATACACAGTATATCTATAAAGATCTGAGGCCTTGTATATTATACATATTATATCAATGTAATCTGTTCAGCTAAATGAGGTGAAGATGTATAAAATATTAATAACTACTATATACAATCGATGCCAAATCTTGCAGGTATGGATAATAACAGGGAAGCCCTTTCGAGTACATAATAAGCCACCAGTTATTGAGAAAGGATAACAAACAGTAGTAGTTCATAATGTATTTATGTAGTCTAAACAATCTCTGAGCAGATAATTCTACAAACAAATTACCTGAAAGAAAATATTTCTTTGCTTCAACAAGAAGCATAACTGGAAAATCTTTGTTGTACCAGATGACTTTACAAACAGAAGAGGTAAATTTTCATCTCAAGACCCAAGTTAGGTGACATTATTTGGGCAGCTATAGTGACTGTTAATCAAGAATGTTTGATTTCATTTCTTTTGTGGATTGTTAACCTGATGCTCTTCAATTATTAAAGATTTTCCAATTACAGCCTAATGAAGAACCAACAAAAAAGTCAATTTAGGTGGTGTCAGGCCCAGTAACTGTATCACTAACAGTGACGTTGGTCATTAGCGTTTAAGCTAAGCTATAACAGGAGTGTTAAAAAACCAGCGGCAACAGTATAACAGAACCCAATATGGCAAAGTGAACAAGACTAAAGCAAGCATAATAATGCATCAGGTTAAAAAAATTTTAAAAGCACCTAAAATGCTGTTAGCTAAATGGAAATGCTTGTTTGTTTAATCGGAACCATGTTTAACCGGCCTTGTCAGCTTTGAAACTTGAAAAGAAAGAGAAATTAAATAGTTGATATTTGAAAGAAAGAAAAAGTGAAAAATTATGGAACAAAATGTACGTGGACAAGTCAACAACATTACTTCAGATCAAAGTAAAAAATTTCACAAAAGAAAAACAAACAGCAACAAAGGATGAAGAAACCATTTCTGCAGAAAAAATTTTTTAAAGGGGAAGAGAGTCACTGCGGCATTACCCTATGTTAAAGAATTACTTTGCTAACTATAGGGGTGCAAAGATGCCCATTCAAATATAACTAAATGAACTGTTACCAATAAGAGGCTTCCTTCATGGCCTACTTATTCTGCTCTCCTAGCATACTAGGGTGAGTCCTTCCAAATGTACGAACTTTCATGATTTATCCATGTCTTCCTGGAAAACGTTTCAACAACATCCTAAGGGAAGCACAATATTTAACTGAAATGGTTGTAGAAAAGTCTGACACCATTTCAGTGGATATGTGAAACTCACAAAGACCCAAATGAAAAAGAAAAGGAAAACAATTTTAAGCAAGCTATTGGTAAGCTGAGTAGAAATATATCATACCCTGCCCTGTGAAAAGATGGAAACAATGAAAACCTCAAGGACTAACAAAGATATGGATAATTAATTTTTAATATCATCATGAACCTTTTTCATTTAATAAGAGCAGCTGTGGATTTGACCCATGTGTAACTATAATAATGTCATTAATTATTCCCCATTAATTTGTAGCATCTGCAGCACAGCTCCAAACTCCTGCTTACCTAAGTTCATGGAGTAATGATGGGTTGGTATGGCACCTAATGATAAAAAAAAAAAAGCAGCTGTCTCTTTTACTCAAAAACAGGAAAGGGAGCAATTTGCCCTAAACTTTTTAAAGTCTAAAAAAATCTCTCTCTTTCACTTGGATATCTACACGAGCTAAAAACACTATGTATCTGTGTATATGTTTACATGTATGCCCTCTTGTATGTTACACAACTGTATAATAAAGCAGAGGTGTAAGCAGCAAAACTTCGTTATAGTACTTAAATGGCATTTCAGACATCATTGAAACTAAAAACTAAATTAGGTGCATAAAAAAGTGTGTGGTAATGCATTAAGAATGAGTATATATCCTAATGCTAGTTAGTTGTTCTGGCTACAAAGACGTGCCTATTTGGTCTATTGCTCAATATCCCTAACATTTGTAGAGTACAATTTCTGTCAAGCTCTCAGGTAATGGAGTTAGAATGAGACACGTAATAGAGACAGGGTGGTATTTAAAAAATGAAAAATTATTCATCATTTCAAAAAATGGCCAAAATAAGAAGAAAAAAAAAACTTTGAAATAAAAAAAGAACTCCAGCCTATTTAAATTAGAATTTAAGTGCAGATTTAGAAGGATCAATCTAATCCAGTTTGTATCTCTATCTGAAAATGTTTCTTTTCTATTGGTATTTAATCAAAATACATACTTCTGTTTGAGTAATCATTGCCACCATCACTGTCATATATTTCACACAATACATGTTGATAAAGCCAGCTTAATTTCTACTCTGGGAAATGGCGCTATTATGCAATGCTGCAAATTTGTCCCATCTGACAAACTGCAGTAATGAAAGAAATAAAGAAAAAAATTTAAGTAGCAAGTCTAGAGATCAGTTGATATCAACCTGCTGCAGCCTCTATAAAGTAAATGCTATTAAGCTCTCATTATGTATACCATACTTTTTTTATAATTACCCAAAGTATCCAAGGGCACATTAAAAGTAATCACACAGTCAGAAGAATCTCATGGAAATTTTACACCTTGTAGATGACACTATAGCTGTGCCATATTGAATCAGCCCTGACTATCTGCCAGAAAGACAAAAAAAAACAGTATGAAGTAATATGAACTGCAAAAAGCCATCACATGCTAAGTTGCTTCTAGGTCAACAGTGACTTTAAAAATAAATCTAAAAATCAAAAGATTGTTGTTTCATGGCTACAATGACAATGATGATGGTGATGATGATGATGATGATCATGATGATGATATCAACAAGAACAATAATAATAAACTTTTTTTTTTTAAATTTTATTTACAATTCTAAGTTTGGAAGAAAAAAACTGGTCAACTAAATTATGGATTGAATTTTAGAAGTTTATGCAATTACTGGAAGTAACCAAATTGAAATATTTTAAAAAGTAAAGTAAAGCTAAACAAACAACAACATTGAAACAGTACTAACAAGTCTAAAAAATGTGGAAAATTGTATCATATCTTGAACTAGCGTATTTTTCAGAGAAATAAATCAGCTAATTTTCTTATTTATTTTTCTTTCTTTCATTCATAGATAAGTCAATTTTGAATATAAGACAAGGCTAGATCAACTATGATAGTTAGCCAAACTTTCAACCAGTCAGAACCATGTCAAGTCCTTCATAACACTATCACATTGCATTGCTGTTTATGATACTTCAAACTATGAATATTAATGAGCAGTTTGTGCATATAATTGAGCTACTTTTGTGGGGTGATCTTCTAGATAAATGGAGTGTTGAAATAATTTTTTGGCATGTTTGTAATCATGGAGAAATATATGAAACAAACTGCAAACGTGATTATCGGTTTACTGCAAGACATCAATGATCATCAGGTAAATCTTGTGTCATCTGTATTGTGTTGAATCACCTACTTCAAAAGCCAAATGTGTCAGTTTTGTTTTATCTATCTTCTTCACTTTTATTTGATTTTAAGATATTACAGCTCACTCAAATTCAAAAATTCGACAATTTCATTTTAAATAGCATAAATCAATATTCAGCTTGGTTTCAAGTTGTCCAGCATTTGAGGTTCACAACTAGATCAACACACTCAGCTGTCAGTTGATGAGATAATAAAATATACACACTGGGAAACCACCATGGAGTATTCTGTACACCAGTAAAAAGAGAAAGAGAGAGAAAAATGCAAAGACAACGATCATCAGTTGTGATTTGTTTGGCCCTTAGTTTTAGCTGTACAAGTACTAAGTTCATGACATTCAGCGCATTAGGTTAGCACATATTCCTTCCTCTAACTTATCTTCAGTTTTAGTCTACCTAACTTTGAAGCATCAATTTTTCTTTTTGGGATTTTTTTTTTTTTTTTTGTAGTCCATAATGTATCCTTTGCTTTATGCCAATCCTTAACATTTCTTGCTGACACCATATTTCCTGTGTGTGGGCATATTATCACCACTTTCTTCAGCAAACTTAACAACTTTCAGCATAAAAGCTGCTGTGTATGACATGCATGACTTTATGAAAGATATTCTGATTTGAGATAAAAGATTTACTGGGGATATTTATACAACATAATTAGGATTGAAAAAGATAGATAGATAGAATGTAGCATGCTTATTACCAGTTGGATAATTGTGTGTGCTTCCATGAGCACATTAACAATGAATTGCTACACCTAATCAGCAAACATCCAGATCAGTAATTTTTGTAGTCTGTCTCAAATGAACAATTTAAGTTTATTTCAGAAAATAATACACTTGATCATTTTTTATTAAAGCAGTTTCACTGACTTTATCCATAGATACATCAATTTGGAGTAAGTCAGATTTCTGAAGAAAAAAGCATTATGCCGAAAATAAAATAGGTACTTTACCGACTATCTTTCAGTGCATCACTTTATAATATTGACAGGAAATCATCATATCTACCATACTGTTGGGAGCACAAGACCAGGGGCCATCTCAGCAAATCTTGGTAAAAGTGAATGTTAGCTTAGATTCCAGAGAACTGGCTCTCAACATAATTGAACTTCAATGTCTCTTTTAATGACCAACATACTTTGGTAAATAAAATCAACATTCATACACAAGTAATTAATGCTTTTGTTTTCTGAGTCTCATAAAGCATATTACAAATTACTTTTCTTTTTACACAATAAATGCAATCTACCTATAGCTGATGAAATAGATATATACCACACCAGAATTACATAATACAAGAAATTTAAAGTATTAATTTTTAAGAGTATTTGTAAATATAGCTTCAGCAAGTACTGTTTGACTCAATTCTTATGGTTATACTCTGTGTTTGAAGGCAGTGGTCAAGCACAAAATAAGTAGACAATTAATGATTCCTGGATCTTTTGGTTTTTAAGGGAACTTACATATTAATTAAAATCATATAATTATTTTACGTTTTAAAGACATTGCTGAAGGTTATGACCAAACCATGTTGGTATCTTTGAATTAGCCATTTTGAGGCAATTCTAAGTTAATCTCCACAACTTTATTCTTTATTTCATTTTTCTTAACATGATACATATTTATTTAAAATTTTTGTTTTTGGCTGATTTCACTTTACTGTCAACAATGCATTTAAAAAAAAAAAAACTTGCCGATCTAAAACATTGGTCTATTTTACTGTTGTCTGATAAAGTAAAAAGGTAAATGGACATTTCAGTTAGATTCTTGATATCTTTACCACAAAGGAGAGAGAAAAGGAAATTTATAATTGCAACAATAGAATACAATGATTTTGTTGTTTTTTTTCAATGAGTGTATAAAATATTGCCAGGGTGATAAGTATATGCAATCTTTCTTCAAAGTTGGCTATATAGATCTTCACTTACAGCATTGTCACTCACTCACATTCACACATTAGCATTATGCTCTAGGTTCATAAAACATTAATCCATGAAGTACAAAGAAAGTACAAGTTGTGTACCTCCTAAAACGTTCCCTGTAAAAATTGTAGTAGTGCATAAGTTGAAGGTCTTCTGCACTCTTGCAAACCTGTCTGGATAATAACATACTAAAAGTCTGACAAGTGCCATTATTTCTTACTGTTCTCTCATCATCCATTTGAATTAGTTTGTCACTGATTACAGGACTGAGTGCACCAAGTGCCACACATAAAACTTCTTTGTTCAAAATTTCCCAAGTCAACTTCTGTGTGAGCAGCTCATTTGAAATAAACAATGGCTGTTATTTGATCAAGTAATTGGAATTTAAACATGAAACAGTTTTTAAAGATTTCTCTTTCTCTCTCTCTCTCACATACACAAGAAAACCAATTTATTTTGTTTGAGCTAAATCTCATTTGTTGTACATACTTTGAGGATCTGCTGACATTTTAGTGGATGGCTTTTCAAATTTACATCAAAACCTCATAACAAATTAATCATTTCCTTTATGGTGGTAACACTTGTGTAGTTTTATTACAATGCAGTCATTTTGCTTATAGAAAATTTCTCTTATTTTATTTTTTTTTTAAGTTTAACTTGTAAATTCAGTGCACAAACACTAGTAATAAATATTGTAATTTTCACTACATTATTGTATACAATGTGGCATGGATGTGTTTTTGAAAACCAAATTATAAATTCTTTTTTCCATCTTTTTCAAGATGGCCACCACACCTGTCCAATAACGCTGATTCTTCAGTGGCATCTTGATGATAACGTGTGTTTTTTTTTTTTTTTTCATAAAAAATTGTGTAAAACTGTTAAAGTTTAAACACTTTTCCTGAGGCAGAAGAACTTTTACAATAATTTTAATATGGAAAAGATAACATTTTGTCTCTGAAGTAGAAAGTTGGTTGGGCAGGGGGTATTCAGCACAGTCAAGTTCTCTTTAGTCTATACTCATTTCATAAAACATGAAATGAATAAGAAAACAAAACAAAACAAATAAAAACTTTAAATCAAATGCTACTTTCACCGTCCAGCATAAACAGTATTCACCATCATCTAAATTAGGTTCATAAGCATAAAATCAAGATAGAAAATTCTCCGATTCACAGCACACTGATAGGCTTTGGCTTAAAAGAAATGTCACAAAATCCTCCACAGTCAGCAATGAAATTTACCTCTAAATGAAAGCAGAAAATTCTTAGAAATTCAAGTAAACTCTGATAGATTAACTCTTAAGTCTTCACTAGTTCTACATTGGTGCTTTTTATCACTGGATTGCTAAGAAATTTAATCAGTGCAGCTATAAACGTTCTAAAATGAGAACATACAATTGCCCTTTTTTTCCTCATGTACATACACACCTGTTTTTATTCTTCATTGTTTAGGATAACCAAATGTTGTTGTCCGCCAATCCTCAATCTTATAAATATGAGATTATCATTGCATAAAATGAAGAACTACAAATGTGTGCAACTTTCTTAGAGTTAAAAAATTGTAGAATGATAGTAAAAAAAAGTGTTAAAATATTCAACATATAACTTTTAGGAAAGTGTTTATTTAGTGTATAATATGAAATGGCTAGGTGCAGGAACATTCGGCATAAATGCATATTGAGTATTTTTGCTAAGTTATTGATGGCAGTAGTGGGCCCCAAAGACTGCAAGTTGAAACAAATTTTTTTTACAAAATATCTATGAAAAAGCACAGACTAATTGTGCATTACATTTTGCTAATGTATACAATAATCTCCTGTAAAAAGAAGAAAAATTTTCTCTGCTGAAACAACATTGACTGATACCATCTTTGCTAATCTAGCACAACCATCTTGGATTCCAAAGATACTTTCCAAAATGAGCAAGTAAGAATTGATTCCTGGTTTTTTCATACACATGAAAAAAAGCTAGTTGTACGATAGCCTGCCCTGTAATTGCAAAGAGTTGATAAGAGTTCCAGTGCCAACTTAAAATGTAAATGAATTGTCCTTACAGTGTCCAGTCAAAACAAGTTTTCAGATGTCAGCTAAGATGCTCATTTTGAATAGTCAAGAAGAATGATTTGTGCATAATAGAACTTCTCTGCCATGTTTTTTGTTTATTTTAAATTTCTCTACATAGCTTTCTACTGTTTTTGACAAACAAATAAAAAGGTTTAAAGTTCCAACTTACCAAAAACAGTCAGTGAAGCTGATTCACTCAGCCTTCTGCTGGCCTTGTTCTGAGCCCCACAAGTATAATTTCCCATGTCTGACAATCGAGCCTGGTTGATGATCAGGCTGTTAGTGTTTGATTTGATAAAATTCTCTTCCCTCACATAATCAACTACCTGACCATCTTTCAGCCAGAATACCTGTCAAAAGACAACAGAAAATCAATTTAATGATAACCATATTCACATTTTCTTCTATTCTATTATCTTCTGAAATATTTAATTGTCCTAATCACTGATAACAGAGTAATACCCATTTATAAATAAAACATTAACTTTCTTGGTTTGTATACACACACGCACTGGTGGTTATGTTTACAAAGAATTAAAAACAAATACAAAAAAATATGAAACGTCATGTGTCAAGTATTTACTCTTACATCCATTTGAAAAATAAGTTTGACTTAATCAGCTTCTTACTATGCATGAAGAATCAAATGGATTCTTATCTAATGGTTATGATAAGTGAACAAATGTAGTGATGGATCAATGTCCATCCAAAATGAAGTGATGGGATAGTCCACGAATACAGATACTCCCCGACTTACGACCACCCGCAGTTACGACCATGGGTAAAAAAAAAAAAATTCAAATATTCCTCAGCGCCATACAAGAGTCAGTATGGCAACGCGTATCTCCCAGCAACAGCATCTCAGCATCAGTTATACTTCAGCAGTCATATCGCAAGTATCTCACTTAGCTTCTACAGATTTACCACCCCCAAAGATGTCATGCAAAGGGAAGATTTCTCCATCTACCGATACACAGGCAAGAAACAGAGGAAGTCACTTGATTTGGAAGTTAAAATGAAAATAATTAGCCAACATGAAGGAGGAGAGAAATTAAATGCTATCGCACGTGATCTACAGTTGTCCCATTCAACGATCTTCACCATTCTTAAGGACAAGGAAAGAGTATTGGATGCAGTAAAAGGTTCGGCTGCCATGCAGTTGATGATAATAACAAAGAAGCGACAAAGACCTATCCACAAAATGGAGAAATTGTTGATACTCTGGATGGAAGACCAGATACAAAAAGGTATACCCATAAGCCTACTAACAATTCAAGCTAAGGCTAGAAGTATCTTTGAGGCTTTGAAGGAACAGATAGAAGATGACTACAAGGAAAACTTTCGAGCAAGCAATGGATGGTTCAGTCGCTTCAAAAAAAGATACAATCTGCATAATGTCCAAGTAACAGGAGATAAAATAAAAAGTATTACGTAGTAAAGTACATACTAGTAATGCATATAAAATACCCCCCAAAAAGATCAAATACATATAGGTCTTCAAGTTACATCCATATTGACTTATGACCGGTTGGTCAGAACAGAACCCGACATAAGTCGGGAAGTACCTGTATATTTTTAATAAACAGCAGCTTTGTTTATTTAAATATTTATTAACTCTCACTTCCCCAAAAACATAGACAAATATTTTTTTTAATATTTCGAAAATTTTTCTTAAAATCCTTTGCACTTTTGACAGATATGTGACTATTTGAATGAGATCTTACATTTCATGAGCATTGTGAAGATAGCAAAGCCGATGTCAGTAGCTAAGATACAGTAAGAAAGCTCTTTGCATTAAAATGAGACTTTGTCATACCAGAATCAAGTACAAAGAATGATGATGCAATAAAGTCAACTGTATATCTACTCCAAAAACACAAACTACAGGGTGGAAGAATATTTTATCTTTACAGGTTGTTCCTTTTTTGTGTATGCGAACAATTGACTACACGAGAGGCAATGCAGTAAGGATGAGGTTACCCGCCAAAGTAATCAACCTTTTACCTGTAAAAGCAGGCTAAATATAGCAACAATTTACAAGAGTGCATCTCATCAGAGAGAGGAAGAAACCACTGTTAGTGGTAAGCCAATATAAGAGTGAGAAGCTATATCACTACCTAAAAACAATTTAGATCCATCAGGGACAAAATCATAGCCATCACCATGACAAATTCAATATGTTATTAATGCATTAACTCATCAACAAAATGTTTTTAAACAGATGTTTCAGTTCTGAATTTTCACTAGTTTATCATTTACAATGCATTTCCTTAACAGCAAAAGAATGAAGTTCCTCATCTATTAACGCCATGGACATTTCAATCTCAGAAGAGCTTTAATGGTAGGCCATCACCCAAGCAACTGCTGTTGTTACTAATGTGCACTTGCACAAATTAACCTAAGTCACCTGAATGCAAAATTAAGGCCTGGTTGAGCTTTGACAGCAATGCTAAGGATGAGGATTGAAGAGAGAACTGAGACTACATTACTTCTGAACTAGCATCAAGTCCAGATAACTAAAAGACAATTTTGGTGTATTTTAGCGTGTGCTTTTATATTTTTTAATAATAGTACCATTTAGGGAAGACTAGCCTTTAAAAATAATTTAAGATCTGCTTCTAAAAAAAAAAGTCGAAGAAAAATGGTAGAGGTATTATCTTTCAGGGTGAATTATCTAATTATTTTAAAATTCATGTCCTAGAAGCTAGAGACTATAAGATGCTATTGCTTCTGCCAAGAAGTATTTTTACCTGATGTGGACAAATGCTAAAGCAGACTAAGAAACCAGCTCATCTGGTTATACATAATTTTTTGTTAAACCAGCAGACTAAATTAAGACATCCTCCAAGTGCTTTAATAGACATTCAAAGAAAAAGATTAAAATGACAAAAACCAGAAGCATATGGATGTAGATTTTTTTTTTCAGACACTAAATAGATAATCATTGTCAAACTATTTTCTAAACAAAACGTCCCAACCTAGAGCACAATATAGAAGTATCAACTAAATCATGAAAAACACTACTAGTAAGTAGCCATTTATATCACCTTTTTTAAAGCCCAGTATGCTACCAAAAGTAAATATGCTATAACTGTAGCAGAGAGAAAATAAAAGAGCATTTACAAATTGAAATAATAAATTATTAAAAAGGAAAACACAGAAGCAAGGGAAAAGTTGAAGCCCATAGATATGACCAGTGGCAGTACCTAATGTTAGTGCTGGTTTCTCTATGTTAAACCACTGCTTATGTGCTGTATAAAATACTAAGCATGCTGTGCATTTAAAGAAAATCCTGCTAAGACTTCTTAAATAAAACCAGTGGTATGCATAAATGAAAGATCATATTGCCTGAAGTAATTAAGATTTTCTGATTAAAATAACAAAGAGAGAGAGATCGTTTTTGTTTTAAAAAAAGCAACAAAACCATTTGTCAATGGAAGACACCTTAGTTGCAGAGAATCTAAAGATAGTTTAGTCTCTTCCCACAATGTAATGCTACTAATCTCTGCCCTTTACTTACTTAAATGTTGGTATAATCCTTATATATCATAAACTTCTTGCCCTTCTGACCATGTACATTCAACATCATGTTATTAGGTTTATTTTTTTGTTTTTGATAAAAAAATAATTTAGAAATTTAGAAATGCAAAAATAAAGAGCGCTCACATTTTTAAACAGCTCCTTCGCTAATCAAATGGCACTTTTGGAAAATCAGTGTTGTCATTCATTCTCAGCAAGTTAGATTTCATCTACTCAAGTGGCCATTATCTTCTGGGCCACATGAATGTGATGAAAGATTACCAAAGAAGAGAGAAGGAAATCAGAAATGTATATTTGCTAGTATGCTCAGGTTGCATTCAAAGTCATCGTCATAGTTAACTGACTGAAGCAAAGTAATCCAGCCAACTAAAAGTGAACTATATGATTAAGTTCAATTAATTTCACTTTTTAATTTCTCCAAGTTTAAAAAGACAATAATTCAAATTTTAATAAGTAGCTATCTTTAGTTTATTGTTTGTAATTATACTTTATTTTACATTTTTGCTGACAAAGAAAAATAATTTATTCATCCACTGCAGATTTGAGACAGACAGATAGATCGATATATATTCTAAAACACTAACCCTTGTGTAGTAGATGATGTGTATAAAAAACTCTACACCGAAGTACTGACAAAACAGCTTAACTAAAATCCAAAATTAACTGCTAGTTTCCTTATTAAGTAACCAAAACAAACAGTAGCATACATTTCTAAATTGAGACAGCAATGAAAATTTCAAGAGAAAACTTAGCTCAAGCAACTGATAGATAAAGAATACCTAGCCTGGCTCTCTCAATTAAAGAAACGTGTTTATCCAGGTGACTCAAACTTATCTTCTAATGCATTACCCACCAGTGATTCTACGTTTTGTTAAGTTTTATAACCAGGCAAAGAGATAATGTAAACATGGTTTTCTATTAAATGTCGCCCAATAATTAACACCCAGAAAACTTGTTGCTGTTTTTTTTTTCTTTTAATTATACTTATACAGGTTAATGAGTTGGTAAGAAATGTCAATATGTGCTAAATTAATGGCATTATCTTCAGATGACAAGCTACAATATGGGTAAATAGTTTTAATCCCACAGAAATATACACAAAAGTTTTCTTTTCAAATGCTTTTATTACTAATCACTATCCACCAGATTCACATTTATTACATGTGATTCATCCTTTGGACTTGGTCTGTTACCATCATAAATGATGTAGCAGTGTCATTTTACATTCCTTTTTATAGCAGCATGACAGTAATTATTATAGCTTAATGTGTATAGTTCCCAGCTTACTAATTATATAAAATTAACAAAACATTTGATTGATATAATTGTAGACAAAAACTAAAGAACAATGGCAAAACAAATGTAAATTGTCATGTAAAATGTGTTTTAAAAAATAATAAACCTTGCAGTATGGGCATTACATTGATAGAAAAGCAATTTCTTGTTCTTTCACTTGACAACATGATAAATATTTTGAATATGCTCACTTTTCTTACATTATGACAGAATTTCAGTGACAAAAATTTAAGAAATTAAAACATTTGAATTTTTTGTCAAAAAAATCCCAATTTTTAGAAATTATGTGAAACAAACGAATCAAGGAAATATTAGTATTCAAGCACATGACCATAAACATCAATTACAGCCTGAAACGAAGACAAATACATGTTATGCAATATGCAAATATCCAACTGAATAATTTGGAAAACTGTCAAAATTTCTGAGCTTTTCATCTATGGCTTACATGGCTTGTCATGATCATTCCATAGATCATTGATTCTCTCAAAGCTTTGAGCTTTGCCAAGCTTGCCTGGAATTTTAAACGATTCTCTCTGCTTGATGGTGGGCTTGGTGATTATTGCGTGGTATTGGCAGTTTGATGGTGAGCACGTGTTCCAGAAAAGCAGTCGAGTAGAAGAGAAAGAAGTCCTCAGAAGAATATCCGTATAAATTCAAAAATTCCCAATTATTTACTATGATCAATTATTTAGATAGATAGGGCCTGTCCGATTTTTGGGAGAAACAGCCCCTGTACCATAATGGACCTACCTCCATCTTTGATCATTGGTTTGGTACAATTCAGATAGAATGCTTCACCAAATCTTTGCTGCACATAAGTCTGACCATCTTATCTAAACCACTGGAGCCTTTATGCATCAGACCATGGTCCAATAAGGATAACCCTTGATGAACTAAAAATGACCCCTTTGATTCTGGGTTTCTTCCTGGCAACACTGCTTATCAATGTGAAATCACAAAGTCATCTCTAGTCAGTTCTTGCAGAGATCAGTAGGTCCAAAAAATTCTTTAAAATATCAATGGTGGTCTTGTGCTGGTCCATTTTGGACAAACATTTGATTTTCCAATTAGTCTGAAAAATGTTTTTTTTTTGGGGGGGGTCTGCCACTTCTATGTGATTTGATATAGCCAACATGTTTGTTCATACAGCTTCCAGGCTAGATAATGAGTCATTTTACTGCACTCAACCCATGTAGCAATCTCAGAATATTTTTCCTTGTGCAACTTCACAATCTGAGTACACTCCATGGCACTTAAATGGATTTTTTACCCATTGTAGAATGCTTTAAAAGTTTTTCATTAGTTTACTATATTCTATTGTGCGAAAAAACAAATATAAGCAGATGACATTGGCATTCTTAAAATTTTTCTGCTTTGAAATTGTTATAATGTAAGAAAAGCAAGTGTATACAAAATACTTCCTACTAATCATGTTTCTGTATGTGTCAATAAAAAGAACAAGAAATTATTTCTATATCAGTGTAATGCCAATACTGGATTGTTTTATTTTTTACATATTTTACTTGTCAATTTATATTTGTTCTATCATCATTCTTAAACTTTTGCCCACCACTCTGTCTGTCTGTCTGTGTCTGTTTGTTTTTAAAGTAAACCAATCTGAATGTGTTTTTTCAAAACAACATGGTTTACTTGAGTGCTTTAATTATTGGGATATTGTAATCGCTTTTTAAAATATTTCTATGGTAGCACAGAACTAATATTTAGGAAAGAATTGGGTTGTTCTCACCTAAATATTTTGTTTTGGTTAGCAACCCTGGTGTGAAAGCATAGTGACAGAGTTGTCCACTATCCACTGAGAAGCATTGCCAATCCTGCACATGGGTCCAAGCATTTCCAGCAGAAAAATCCTTACTAGAACTCTTCACTTTCTAGATGTAGAACTCCTATAAAAATTGAAACTCAAGCCCCTTTGCCTTAGCATTCCAAAGTAGTCTACCACTGGGCCACCCATCTAAACACTGAAACAAAATGTTAGAGTAAGGGTTTCTGGCCCATCATTCTTAAATACTAAGCAATGATTTATAGATATTTATTTATGCCTTTTTTTCTTTTTCTTAGGTTTTTAGAAGCAGCTGATAAGTTATCTAAGCTTTTAGTGCTGGGTAGCAAGTGAAGGTACATTTTATCAAAAGGAAAGTGAATCCACATCAATTTGTCATTTTCTTTTTTTGGATGCTGCCAAATTCATATACAACTTTCTGTACTATATTACCTACAAGCATTTATAAAATCTATTCCTCAAACAAAAGTACATTTGCATGCAGAGCCAGTGGTAGTGATGTAGGTGATTCAATGCACAAGAACTCCAAACACTAAAGGGCTCCCAATGAAATTCTTTCTTGCATTTGTTTGTAAACAAATAAACTCTTGTCGTACATCAAAGTGGACTGGCAGAAAAGGCAGCAGCACATGGTGCCCTTTTCTTACTTGTAGAAGCATGATCACCATATTATATCACATGGACTAGGCTAATAACTTATCAGTTGTGGGCATACACCTTTTGCCATTCAACAAATAAGTCAGAGAAAATTCCTGAATTTCTTGTATAACAAATAATGTACAAATTATCCTTAACTAGCATACAGCCCATATTTTACCTATTACACTTCAAGTTACTGTAGCATCTTTGCAGCAAATTTTAATAAACTAAAAGTATTAAACATTGTTGCCAGTTAACCATCCCCACCTCAATATATTTCATCACTGGTTATCATCCCAGCAATAACTTAAGGGAAGGACTTCAGAGATGTCAGGAGTCAGTTTACCAGGTTGAAAGCAAAGAAATTATATTTTACATAATAAAAATATGTTGGCTTTGTATAATTTTGTGTTGTTTAATTATGTAGTGTATTGTACACTACATAATTAAATAACACAAACAGTTTTATAAGACTCCCTTGCTTCATATAAGTTTGTGATCAAAAAAAAAAAGAGAGATAGATGGATTCAATACAAGGACAAATAATGTTTCAAGTTTTTTAAAAAAAACCAATAAAAATAAATACTGAAAATTTGTTTTTAATTTTGGAAATTAAAACTGAAAACTGATGCCTATACAAGAAAGGAAGAAATAAAAACATTAATTGAAAAATAATACAAGTTTTACCTTGCACAGCAGCATAATATTCACTGCAACTTATAACTAATAGGTTTAAGCATCTGACTCGTAGAAATTTTATAAATGTTAAGAATCGTCTTCTTCCATTATTAAAGTAATCATTTCATCAATGATTTGACTGAGATTTCAGAGAAAAATAAGTTATAGATAATAAAGCCTTTAACATAAATAATAAATCCCATCCAATAGTACTCTTGTTGCTCATAACACAGCCTACTTATGGTCAATATAATACTCATGGTCATGAATAACACACCTACACAAATTCTGTAGTCGTAATACACACTATATAGTATTTTTGGTTATTCATACAAAATATATCAATGCTAGACTGGATTTGAAGTTTTAAAAAATTTTCTTTTTTAGGAATCTAGTTATGAATAACTTGAGGTGCCTCATAAGCAACATGATGGATACTAAATTTCAATGGTTTTAGAAAATTAACAGCCAAAACAGTGACCAGATTTCAGCCAATTCAATAAGATGAATATATTAGTTAAACCAATAAGGATCATTTGCAGTCCCATAATCCTTAATCTTCTCCCAGAAACATAAACACTAAGGTTAGGAAATACTGGCACTGATCACCACCAAAGAAATTGTTATGATTTTTCAATTAGATTGCACAATCAGAGATTCAAATGAATTTTTATTTATGTATTTAGAGCCTCAAGCCTAAAATGCAGAACCCATGTCATTGGTTATACTATATTTTCATTCATGGGTTTTCAAAACTACAAGGTGTGTACAAATTTTTTGTAACAGCATAGTCAGAAGTGAAACATGAAATTGTATTTTAACAAAATTGTGGAAAAATTAGAAAGGCTCGAAATGTAGTCAGATATAGTTGTTGTTGCTTCTAAAGAAGTTATAGCTTACATCATTTTATTCTCTTGCAGTAACAAATAATGTACTAATGCTATGATTAAAAGATTGTTGTTGTTTTTTTTTTAATCAATTTCAAATACAAACAATGAAAGAGCCAAATTTGGTGGCCATCATTTAAAAAAAAACACAAAGAGCATAAACTGGAAAGTAGCAGACTAAAAGATATGAATAATAATGCTAAACAAGCACTACATAATTATCACTTTCATTTACCAGCAGGTGAGCATGTCAATGTTCAGTCATCTGGTCTCCTATAGTGGAACACTCACAAAGAACTGTCAGCAAGATCAACATTTGCATGACAAACGTTCATAACAAAAAAGAAAAAAGAAAAGAAAAACACTGCTAGCTTATTTGAGATTTGCTTAGGTAAACACAACTAACGGTCCGTTGCAGAAGTTCATTTAATTAATGTTACCAGAATTATTCCTTTTTTTACTCACAACAATTCTCTGTCATGCTTGTTTATGCGTGTTTTATTGTTAATTGCTGCCGTCACCCAGTTACAGTACATTAGCTGCTGCCTCATCTTTTTATTCTGAAACCAATCATTGATATTAATGAATGAAAGGGGGAAAAGCAGCAGTACTATATGTTGCTCTAACGCCAGCATTTTGCACCTAATTAACATAACAACATGACAAGGGTGATTCCACTATAGTTTGCTGTTGCTTCGACTCAATCATGCTATAGCAGCAATGCCAAAATTGTGGCAAAACCATCGTTGAAGACAGCAGTAAATAAAATGCAAAGAGTCTCTACACCAAATAGCTTCTTGTTTAAATACAAGGGAGGATATCTAAGATTCCACGCAGCTGAATCAATTCAGAAAAATGAGAAATTGTTTTAGGGGTACCATTTCCAGCTGGTGTTTTATCAAGAATCTAAATAAACAAATCATTGTATACTCTGCGCAGATACTACTTTTCTCTCTCCCTAAAGCCTTGTTTACCAAATGCTGATTCTCTAGATGACAAAAGTGGATGGTACATGATTTTATTTGAGGGATAAGAGATGTGGGACCAGCAAATGCTGGCCAATACATGAAATTAATCTGACAACCACAATTTTCTTTTACTGACAAAAATGTATCATTCACATGAAAAAAAAAACAAACCACATTTCAGTTTAAAAAAAAAAAGGAAATAAATCCTTTGTTAGTTACAATATTTTGGTTTGTTGATCAACTCGATGGAAATGTAAGAATAACAGAAACATATATTAAAACAGCATTTAAAAACAAACAAAAAAAGCAAATTTAAATAATTATTAGATTTTTAAAAAAAAAAAACAAAAAATGGCAATGCAATTTTTATAATATATAGGTAAGCAATATTTGTTTGATACATCTTTAAATTTATATTCTACTTATTAGGTGTTACTTTCTTGTTCTTCTATAAAGGCCATAAAGTCTGCTGAGCTGAGATTCAGCATTAATTTAACTGTTAGCAAGTATTCCAAATAATGTCTAACAAAGCTTTGCTACACTGCTGCTCTCTGTTAGTGTTGTATAATGGGTTTACATATAAAAATAATGGTATGACTAAGTTCTCACCCAAATTCAGACACTTGACAGGTGTGCTACATGACCACCTATTGTTGTAAAGGTAATAAACCATTGTGGCTATTTCATGCAGGTTTACATTTACTAAAAAAAAAAAAAAAAAAAAAAAAAAGTCATGAGATCTGTAGCAGAAAAGGCAAATGCTACTTTTATTTTTTATCCAGCTTTCCTCTGTCACAACAAACTACAAGCTTGGTTAAACCAATGGAATTATAATCACCTCCCTTACATATTTCTGGTGCTCCAGGGCAACCATTAATAGCAGGAACTGATCTAGGAACAAACCAAAACACGCATGCAATTCACATATTTCAGAAATATCAGATTTGTGTCTCTACCAGATGTCAATTACATAACTTGAAGGAAGGAAAAAAAGTAAAATTGCTGGTCGTTAGCTGTTATAAATTAATGAACACAGCTACTGTAGATTGGTCCAATAAATGTAATACAAGAATCTTGTTTTGCAGAAATTTTTGTTGTTAGATTTTTTTTTTTTCCCTGTTTTTAACATTAACTGTAAATAGCTGCTGCAAAAATCAAGTTTTCAGAGGGAGAGACTGGGTAAAAGGGAACAGAAGGTTGGGGGTGGTGGTAAATAGTCATTTTTAAACAAATTTCTTAAAGCACTTTTGAAAAGAAATGTCAAAGCTTTAGCGATAATTTGCATTTCTTTTTCTTTAATAATACTTCACTTTTGAAGATTTGAATCCAAAAATAAATACAATACATCATTTAAGTATTAGCAAACATGCAAAAAGTCTAAAAATGCATTTTCTGATAGATAGACTTATCAAAACAATTATATACAGAATGAGCAACCTCAGACTCAATCTGTAGTCCTGTTATCCTGAGGCAAGCTGAGGCTACAAAGCCAAGGATTATTAATAAACTCATCTGCTTTTGCTTCTAATATATTTATTGCACTTATTCCTGTTTCATTATTTTCAGAATATCTAAAGAGCTCCAAAAAGTAATTTACAAAACTTTTAAGTTGTTTTTTTTTTTAATATAAAAAATATAAGTAATTTTTTTAACAAAAATATCATTGGAGTATTAATATTTTCTTCTTTTCTCCCCAGTGCTAGTTCAATATTTTTCTAATAAAATGTTTCCATCAATTGTTTATTTTCTTTTTAAAATTAGATGCTCTGGCAATCACAAAAGGTTCTAATTTCGCAGAACCATCAAGTTGCTGCAGATAACTAAATCTTTCTTTGCTGCTTGCTACCATGGCACGATTTCTTCTTTACAGCTAACATTTTGTCTAGGAGCAGATTTGTACCAAAGTCCAGCATTATCTGCAGTAAATGTCTCTTTATGATCAACTTATACTGTCAAAATGTGCAGAGTAGATTCCGTGTTTTTCTGAACATTAATATCCACAGCTGGTTTCCCTGTCTGCCATTTTCAGTGTTGATAAGTTTAAGGGACAATAAGAAAAATATGTAACCAATTGTTGGATGCCTAAAAATTGTCCATACCCATTTTCAATGCTTCCTGACATGCTTCTTGTTGTAATATTGCCCTAACATTGGTATATTTGCTGTCCTTGCTTGAGTAAGCCAATCAAACATTTTCTTGACCAGTTCCTCATTTTTGTGTCTTCAGGATTTTTTCCTGTAAGGATCTAAGTGTGCAGCAGCTTCTATCTCTGCTCAATTAGTGAGAATGGTTAAGGGTATTGAGGTTGAGATTGCAAATTCTTGAGCAACCTCAAATATTTTTTCTTCTTTGATTCACTGCATTTAATATTTGTAGTTACAACCCTATTTTGATTTGCTGACACTTTTTAATGGAAACTTCCATTACTTCTGAAAAAGAAACAATTCATTAGATCGAATATCGTAAGAGTTCAGGAAAAGCATTACCTTAGCAGTTTTTGACATAATCAAGCACATAGTTTCTTCGTAATAATTTTTAGAAGCTCAAAAGTAGAGGTGGTGATTTCTTCCCGCAAACATGTTCATGCAACTCGTGTGAGATCTACTCAGCAAGAGAAAGCTAGCTACAACAGCCTCGTTACATTTGCCTTGGATACTAGTAAAGTAAAAGAAGCTATTCACAGATTTTGAAACTATTAAAGAATGCATGCCAACAGGTGTGAAAGAAGGTAGTCAGCAATGAAAAAATAAAATCAAGTGTAGCTCTTGTCAGTTCAAAAAATTCAATTTTCAGATACTTCTACAATGCACAGAGTTGAGAACTGAAGGTTTTCGCACACTTCTGGCCAGTCTGAAAAAAGCTGATTTTTGTCAGTTGCAGTAGATGACCACGAAAAGTTTAGACATAGCTCAACTGTGTATGTATGTGCGTTTTTGTTGTTTTTTTTTTTAATGAAAATTGTTTCTGCAAAGAAATTCTAGCTGTACTTGTGTCGCAAAGTTACACAAGTGGTGAAGTTATTTCTCAAAAAAAAATTTTTTTTTTATTTTAGGAGATGGACCTGACCTGAATAAAGTTTGTCTTTTGGTTACAAATGGTGCTCCTTCAATGACAGGAAGGCTAAATGATCTAATAACAAGGCTGGCTGGTTTATCACCATAGTCCCTGTATTGCATTATCCATCAAAATGTTTTGTGCACCAAACTTTATAAGTAGCTGAAAGATACTGTGAACACTATGATGGCAATCACAAATTTCATTCTATTTACATAAAGCCTCCAACACTGACTGTTCCAGCAGTTGCTAGTTGACATCTCCACAGACTATCACAATCTGTTAGGGTACAATAGTGTTCAATGGCTTGGTTAAAGTGAAGCCCTGAATCACTTCTATGATCTAAAAAATAAAATAATCATATTTCTAAATGATTCTTCCCATAAGAATGCAGAGAAGTATTCAAAATGGGGTTCGGAATGATGAGTTTATGGCAAAAGTGTTTTTTAGTAATATATTTAAATATTTAAACAAACTCAATTTGGAACTATGGGGAAGGGTTAAAACTATAATCAACCTTTGGGGGGGATTAAATGCCTTTCAAAATAAGTTGTCTCTTTTTTTTTTTTTCATTTAATTTAAATTTGCAAAAACGTCTTCACTTCCCAAAGCTGCTTGAATCACCTCATCATCAGCCAGAGTTGCCAATGTAATAACAGGTTTCTTGATCAAGCTGAAAGATAACTTTGCTGAGAGATTTTACGATTTTCACGTGCATAAAGTCGTCATGGTATTTGTTTGAGATTCATTCACCATTTCACTGGAAAGTGATTCTGCAGTTGGAACATGTGGACATTCAGTCATCCTCTTTTTAAAACAGAATTCACAAAATGCTCATGCTACCAAGTTTTGGACTAAAACAGATTCAACAGGACAAGTTTCCAAATACTAGGAAATTATCTGTAATTCTACTCACCTCACATGGGTATGATAAAGAGTAACACACAGTTCACTGAGCAAAAAAAGACTGCAGCACTGCCTCAGAGTTGCTCTAACAGGAAAAAAGTACAATTTTTTGCATTAAACTCCCCATTAACTTTTATAACTAAACACTAGAAGAGAACTGTTGCTGAGTGAATCTCTGTTCAAAGGGATAGCCACACTGAGTTTTTTTTTTGTTCTTTATATATATATTAGCATACTTCCTCTCGTTCATTTTCCCTGAAGTATAAAAGTCATTTTACACATTGTATACTCATACTGGCATCAGATGTTAATTTTAATTTATCAATAAGAAAATGTTTGTCTGTCTTTCATTATTTTTTTCATTATTATATTAATTTTAAAATACTGACTGGATAATAATTTTATGGTCATGATAATCATGCATGATAGCTCTTAGCAGTGCTAAAATGTATAGTAATTTTATTTTGAAAAATAGTGTATGTATACATTGTTTAAAGTACTATTCATGTGACTAAATTTGTTTAATATATTTATATTACCATTATTCTGTTTAGACATGTGCAGAGTAAAATAATTTTGGTCCCCTTAAAAAATAGTTATAGAGCCCTGTCACACACAAATGTATTATATCTTGTCAGGACCAGCATAACACTTTATCAAAGAGTTTTTTCCTGATGGAAGAGTTCATTAGACAAAGGTTTTACTGTATATGTACAATTTTTTTAGGTTTTTTTGTTTTCGTTTACACGCTGCCAAAAATTATAATTAATAATTGCATTAAGGATACTTCTGCAATTATTATTGGTGTAATGCATGCTTTTGTATAATGTTATTATTAATGACAAACTTCAAATCCATGATATCTTCAAAACAAAATAAAAGCAACATTAAATACAAAGGAGCAATAAGTTATTAACCAAAAGTGGTGTTTTAGAATACTGGCTGGCATAGGCATTTTATTGCTCGAAGATGTTGGTTCTCAGTATAACACAGAGTTCATGTCTAATGGATTAAAGTATAACATAGGGTTCATGTCTAATGGATTAAAATGAAGATCCTATTTAGCTTTTACAAGTGCTTACATTTTTCCCAGAGTAGTTTTCAGGCTCCTGAAATCAATATGATGTCACCTGGATTTTCCACCTGGAAACCATCAAAGCTAACAGCCCCTTGACAGTGGCCTATATCCCGATTTATCGAAACACCTCCATGAAATTCCCATTTGTCATAGTTTATTCCCAGACAGATCTACTTTCCTTATGTTATGGATTTTCTTACATATTATCATGTCTGTTTAATATATTATATTACCTAATTAATGCAAGTCCATACTTTCAAATTCTTAGTGCTTCCACCAAATGAAACACAAGGAAACATAAGTATGATACAGATAGATCCACAATTAAGGGAAACAGTCAAATTGAAAATCATCAACAGCTGTTTTAACAGTCACAAGCAAGCCAATTAAGACAAAGCATTTGATCAATATTAAACACATACAGTAAATATATTAGGTCAAAATAATTCATTATTTAAAACTTTTGTATTTTCTTAAAAATATAAATTTAATATAATGGCCAGATTAAAGCATTTTTTTTTTAATCACCTAGTTTGTGAGACAGCTTGTAAAAAAAAAAATAATAAAAAGTAATAAAAAAACAAAAAAACACTCGAACTTGTTGTGAGAAAAAATTTGGGGTCAAGGCTCCGGATATTGGTTCTACTTTCTTATTGATTGCTCTAAATTTGATATTGTTATATAATGAAGATAGCGTAATGCTCCTTTTTTCCGTACAACAAAATCATATTTGAAATAAGGTAAAAAAAAAAAAAACAAAAATAAACTGAAATTCTACCTGAGTCTCACAATCATTACTGCTACTCTTTACATTGAATAATAACTGAACATGGAAAAAACACAACATCAACATGTTAGTGGATTAAATCACAGGTAGATCCTTAGTTTTGTCATTCTGACTTTCTTGGAGGATATCTTAGATTTGATTTGGCTGTCCAAGGAATATGAAGCACTATTTTCAGTTAAGGACATCATCCCTTGAAGATTCGTAGCGCATTTGCTGGCATAATTTTTCCATTGTACTCAACAAAAACATCATTGAGATGTTGAAGATAAGGTGCTTGAATGTCTCTAGTAGATGATGACAACACACCTTTGCACTGTATCTGTTGCATAGTAGGTTATACCTAGTCATGTTTCATTTTTGTCCAAAATATGTATACAATAGGGGTATTTACTGACTAAGTATTCATGCATTCTACCTGATCCAATCTTTCTTGCCTTGTGTTCAGCACCATCTTGAAATAATTGAACTATTTCCTCTTTGAATTAATTGATATACTTTTAACCATAGCAGAATCCATATGCAAATTGAATGGCCCAACCATGGAGAAGAGATTCACTGCTATAAAATGCCACAAGCTCTTCTAGAATACTGCTATTAGTTTCAATAAGTTTCTTCGCATGAACCAAAGCAGCAAGTGTTATATCATATTGACACCTTTTCACGGGTGTTGTTTTTTGCATCACTGGACTCAACTGGAATTCACAATATTGTACACATTTTCTTTTGTAGAAAAGTAACTGAGAGATTCTTATTTCATTCCAGAGTATACTACTTGTACATGCACTTCCTCTGATTCATAATCAAACTTTCTTTTTTTTTTTTTTTTTTCAGTTTTCTCCATTGTTTTTTTTTTTTGTTATTTTTTCAGCAGGTAAATGTTTTTTGCTCATTCTTGCCAGGATGAGTAAACAGTGTACCTCAACAATGACTCCTTCACCTTCGTCTTCATCTTGTTGTCACATGCATGGTGCCAATACAATAATCTTTGTTGCTGGCTGTACTTTGAATTAAAATCAATTTATGCAGATAAGGCACCTAGCAAAAGCTCTACAAAAATATATTTTGAGTTGTTCTTGAAATCCTTCAGATTTAATGGAAATAAAACAATAACTATACTATGTTGCAAACAAACATGAAAAAATAAACAGAACGTTTTAACACACTAAGGCTTTCAGAGTTTGACTTGTTTTCTCACAATCTATAAGATTCTCTCTTTTTTTAAAGTCACATGATGCTTATTCTTTAAATTTATTTCAGCCACTTATGAAATTCTTCACTTCTTTTTTTTTTATTATTTAAAAGGAAAAATTTGAAGAACTCAGAATTTAATCAGAAATTATCCCATTTTTGTAGATTTATAAGATGAAACAAGATCCAGTTAAACTTGAAATCTACCACAAAAATTTGCTATTGTGAAGACAGTATCTGATGCATTTGAGATAAAAACACAACAAGCCCATCTACACATAGCAACAGCTTTAAACATGTTCAGGGGGGAAAAGTATTAATAGTCTTGTTAATACTTGTGGTAATCACTAAAATTCTGCAATCATAAGGAACTTTAATGATTCTGGTTGCCAGGTATGACTTGATCGTTTTATACATAACAGTGAAACATCTTTAATCCAATATGTACAAAAATCTCAAGGTTTAAGGTTTGTTGACCAGACAAAGTCCTTGATAGACAGAGACTGTCAAAACATACAAATAGAACACTTTGCTTGGCTGTCACAAAGCCAGGTTTCCATCAATACAGTGGTGTTATAAATATCTTGGGGTCTTGTTGTGATGGTAGGTGAAGCCAGGTATGTACATGAGTGAACATATGTCAACATTTGCAGATCAATAAAAATGTAATGTGTTTAAATCCTTTTCCTTTTGTAATGTTAAACAGTGAACTAAGATGCTCCATTTGCTATAGCAGGCATTGTATTTAACAGCACAATTAAAAGTCAAGCAATGTGAACGAACTCCAGATTATGTTAAAATTGTTTTATGGCTATCATTTTAAATTTAGAAACCTGTATGAAGAAAGAATACACATTAGGGATGCTAACAGTGATAATTATATGACCATCTGGATCTCACTCGGTGACTGCTGATTGAATGGGTTAACACTTACATACATACTCAGCTGTTGTGGTGTACCACTATAGTCAGTGTAGAAAAGAATATGTTATGCTCTTCAGAATAAAATTAGACAAAAAAAGCAAACTGCAATTTTGTGCATGGCCCATAACTAAAGTAAAATGAAACATCACTACAAATTCAGTGTACTAATTACACAAAACTGGTTATGCTCTATAAATAAGTTGGACATTTGACAATGTTGTAATGTTTAAGACCAGCTGAATTTGACCACATATTTTGTGTAGTCATGAATAATTGGTAGCAAGTGCTACTATACCCTACTCTTACTAACAAGTACATTTGTTTTTTTAAACAAGAGCATACAATATATCTTCTCTTCATTAACAATATATAGTTGCCATTCATATATTGGTATGGAATTTTAAAATGTTCAATCTAGTAAATAAAATGTTATGTATGTATATATCAATCACTAAGAGATAGCATAATGGCAAATACAGGGTGCCCCACAAAAAACCAGGATATTTGGTACAGTTTATTTAATTGTTGGAAATTTTGGTAGTTATTTAAAACAAAAGCAAAGGATAGAAAGTTGGTAGCTTAAAACAGAACAAAAACACAAATGTTAGATGTGGTGTTCAAAATGCTTTCCGTGGGCAGCTGCACAACGATGTAGACGGTCTAGCCAACTTCCAGTTGCCCTTTGGATAACTTCAAGCGGGATATTGTTCCAAGCTTCCATCAACACAGGTTTTAAGGATTGTATGTCTATGACCTCTCTCCTCTGTAATTGAAGTTGATGTAACAGTAAACCCCACATGGTAAAATCCATTACATTGAGATCTGGACTTTTAAAATTTCCTGGTTTTTTGTGGGGCACCCTGTAGTATATTCTCTTTTATCCATTTCTTTTGCCACCCATTTGTCCTTGAGTCACAGTTGAAATGTTATTTGTGAAAGTATACTACATTGCAGTAACTAAAACTTGTGTTTCTGCAAGAATTATTTTTTTTTAAGAAAGCAAAGAAAGACTATAAAACTGAAAAAGTAAACTAGAAATCAACTGGGAAAGCAATACAAAAATTGTAAGAAACAAACTTTTGTCTGAAAACCATCAAATGGTTGTTGTTTTAGAAACAAGACAAGTGTTGTGCAAATCTAATCTATAATATGATCATTTACATAACTGAGAATCTGTTTTCATGAGCTTCATGTGTACAAAGTTTGTGTGATTGGAGATTATCTGCAATAGTGACCGAAACTGTTGAGCAGTCGTGCGTGTGTTACTTATAGACAAACTAATGAGAGATTAACAAAGACTGTTCACCTGTAGAAATTAAAGCTACGTCTTAGCCCCATGTGCGTGTGAGAGAGAGAGAGAGCTGAGGCCAGCATACAGATTACAAACCAGAATTCTACTTTAAAATGTTATCAAGTAGTTTGGAAAAACAAATAAGCATTAAGATCTATGCAAAGCCTATTTTTGCGTTTTATTCCATTTAAGAATTAACTTTTAAATTGATGCCAGACACCATCTGCACACAACATTTATTGCAGGTGTTATCCGTGCTTAAAGGAAAACATTTGTCTGAAACATTTTAATGCATATGTCATTGTCAGATCATTTATAATCATTACTGAGACATGCTATTTTCTGCTAGAATGTGCAAAGAAATCTTTCACTAACACTGTCATCAAAACGTAAAACATGGAATGTGATTGCAGTAAGCTGGTGTTGTTACCTTCTGATGTAGCCAAACTCTTCCTACCTCTCATTTCTTTAGCCTTTATTATCTTGGATAATATATTGTTATTTCTTTTCAAATTTACCCCAATTACTGGGTGCTCTCAGATGATTGCTCATCGCCCTTACTCATTTCCGTCAATTTTTCCATGCAACAAGTCTCTGCTATACCCATCAAGTGCGCATAAAGAAATCCTAGAGCTTGTCTTTAAGAGAATCAAATTTCCCATTTCATGATGCTTTGAGCAGCAGCATCAACAGCTATAACATGTTACTGGCACTGGGAGAAGAAAAAGACGTAATAAAAAAGATGAAAATAGTGGCTGAAGACAGAATTGAGAAAATGTAATTTCAGGAAGAAAATGGCTCAAATCACTTTTCACCTGAAGAAACAGATTATTCTTTGATGTATGACATTATCTCAGTTGCAGTTATCTTGTTTTTCTGATCTTTTCTTTTTAATCTCCAGCCATTCATTTATAACTTAGGTGGCATTTTCCTCCTTTCATTATTTTTTTTAACCTTAGTGTACATGATTAAGAACATTTAAGCAAGCATTTAATCCTACTATTTCCAGTTTAATTCCAACAATTTCTTCTACTTCTTCACTAAATTAAATGGCTTTCATTGCAACTGGAGATGAAATGTTATCAGGGGTGATTTTAAAATCCAATATCAGTCAGTGAGCAACAAGGAAAATTTCATTACCATGTTAATAATTTGACAAACTAAATATATTTAAAATCATATTGCCATTACCAATTAATTCATAAAAGAATAAATGAGTTAAAATTCAACTCTATTTTTTTGGTTTTTTTTTTTACATGAAGCTTATAAGCATGTGCAAGGTTTATTATATAGACAAAACATTCTGATGTTAGTGTAATCTGACTGGTTTAGATGTAGAAATTCTGGGCTCTCACTAAAATTACAATTTTGAAAAAATGACTATTATTCCACTTGTAAAATAAAGGTATCTATTATGCTTCTAAACTGAAAAGGTTACTGGTTTAGTTGTGAAAATATCTATTTTTTATGGACAATGCTAACCTGAATCATATTTTCAATTCTCTCACCATAACATCTTACTCCTTGGTGAGAGCAACCAAAAATTTATAATTTCCAAACTTCAGTGCATTCCACCAATTTATGAAAGTAGACTCAGTCTGGTGGTTGTTGCTATTCCGTAATACTAAACTCATCTGAAACCAGCCAATGTAAAGAGAACTAATCAGGAATGAGAATACTAAATCAGACAAAATTGAAAACAGACATTAACATAACTGAATTAAGGTAAGCGCTTAGGATGCCTAATTCTGACATTAAGGTGGAAGAGGCCAGTTAGGTACAGGTAACCACAGTACTAAAAATGCCTTAGAGATTATGAGAAGGTATAGAGAAGACAAGAAATGTGCATCATAGTTAGCATGCTAGCAGAATGAAAACACCAAAATACAACATGTGTTGTAGACTCAAAGGCCACTAAAGGAAATCCAAAAGTAAAATATGCTCAAACCTTATAGATTTGTAATAAGGTGGGGCCAACTCAACATATAAGCATCCATCAAAATGGTCTCAAATATAAATATTACTTAGTTTGCAGATTTGTTTGTTTATAATATAGAGCAGTATGATAAAGATACCAGGACTGATAACAATCTGGAAATATAGTGTAGTCTGAAAAATAGGTAAAGATCACACTAGTGAACCTTTTATTTGCCAAGGAAGCCAGGAGACAAGTGACACAGGATCTTAATGATCAATGGTTTAAAAAAGTGGACATAATGATCACAACCAAAGTCCATTATTAGAATGAAGACGGTTTTAAGGGTCAACTCTTCAAAGAAGGGAATCAAAGACAAAGCAAATTGCAAATTTAGTAGACAAACAAAAGCCAATTCTGTGCATGCAAAGATAGCAGCAAGATCTCCAGAACATTGCTGTACAGTGATTAAACCATCAATCCAAAACACAGGAATTATTTTATTCTCAACACCCAATGGCAAAAAGAACCAGAGACAGACAAGCAAACTGCAAATTTGGAGACAGAGAAACCATTTCATAAATGCAGTGATCACAGCAGGATGTCCAGGTATTGGTGTACAGTGATTAAGCTTTGCATCCATCCTAAGCACAATAGTCAATATGGTCTCTCTCTCATACACTGAGTATCATCATTAGTTGTTTTGTTGGTAATTTTACAATTAATTGGCATATTTTAGTGTCCACACTTATATTCTATTGGGATATCTGAATTGGGCACCTTTTCTTTTTCAGTAGAGTAGATGCATGGTGAGTGTGTGTGAAAAATTCAGCAGTTGTATGCAGCCACTATACTAAATTTCCATTCTTATAAGCCAGAAAAAGTGTGCCATTTAAGTGAAATATCTTTTTTTTTTTTTTTTAAAAGGACTGTACCAGAATTGACAGAGATTTCATAGCACCAAGACATGCTCAAAAAATTACATGCCATTAAGGAGACTAGACCTGGAAATAACAGTTAACTGCTGAAGGAAGGTCTACTACAATACAACAGATGAGGGAAAGGGATTTTTGTACAAATAGAAAAAGTAAACAACAACAAAAATTAATAGAGCTAATAATAACTCTCTTGTGCAAAATAGATGGCAAGAATGAAAATAACTCGTCAGAATAAGACTACAGTGACAGAAACTTATAAGGTTCACCACTAGAAATAGATTTTACTAAAAATTTATATCAAAACTTGCAGTTGCTCTCATCTCCAAAAAATAATACTAGAGTAGAAGACTGGAAGTTCACTACAGGAAATATTTCATATGGAAAAAGGAAACTAATTTTTAATCCTAAAACATACTAGTATCTCTTATAGTCTACTCCACTGTTCAGCAATACAAAGTATGATCAAAATGTGTGTTAGATATGGTGGAGGGGGATTCTCACCTTCTCAGGCCAAACAACTTAGATCTTCAACAAAAGCACAACAGAAAAACAAGCAAACAATGAGATAAATCAGTTATGCAAGCAGGTGATCCTAGTTTACTAATAAAAGATGGGGGAGGAAAAGAGAGTGTAAATTTCTCTCGTAAAATGCAAGTAAACAAAAATAAAAATTGCTGATTAAAAAGCAAATCACTCATTCAATGCTTTAGTACAACATATTGGTAATGTACAAACCTGTATTAAAAACAAACTGCTTGATGTATCTTAAGCCTTAAAGTATAATAATATTTTTATCATTTAAATATAAATAATCATTACTCAATACTAATGCTATTCAAAATCAGAATAAACTCTTTTTTTTTTTTTAAATTTTACTTCAGCAACAAAAAATGTACTTGAAAATGCCTGCAGACAAAAACAAAATAGAACACCATAGTGGAGTTATCCTTCAAAACATTTTCAGTGCCAATACTGTTTATCAGAGCTGCTTCTGAAAAGCAATTAATTTATTTCATTTTTTATTTACTGAGGAACTTTTTGCTAACAATAAAAAAAAAAAATGAACAGTCAAAAATAAAACAATGAACAGAAGATAGACACCAGCAGGGTTTATAGCAACTTTTAAAGTTTACACCACTTCTGCAATACATCTGGTTAATTTCCGTCATCTTAACAAGCCTTTATGGGCTGCCTTTAAATTCATATTGCTCATTCACAACACAACCAGATTATATTTAATGCGACTATAAACTATCTGTGGCTCTGAAGGCCAATGTGTTTTTATAACCATATGCTTCACTTCTTCTCCTGTTTCCAATATTTACAGTTTACAGTTGGTTAATATCATGGCTTCCAATAAATCAGATGATTCAAGGCCGGCCTCAGGAAAAAGTTTATGTCTCTGAGAATATTTACAATATTGGTTCTGATGGGGAGATGGTAAAACGGGGTTGAGGGCAATCTGCTGAACTTCAAACAGGCCTCACTTATTTTTCTCTTCCTGGATGTGAAAGCACTCTCCTGTCAAGTTTAGAACATACAGTAAACATTTTATTTGAAAAGAATTGTACTTAAAAACTGTTTTCATTACATAATAGTGAAACCAGAATTATTTGACAGCAACTAAATAGATAATAATACATAAAAGGTACCAAAGTAAAATTATCAAAAAACTTTAAATAAATAAAGAAAAGAAAAAAAACTGTTGAACAGCAGAAACCGCCTACAGAAAGTGAGAATTTTTATATTTATATACCTACTGCAACTTTCAGGCAGTTAATTTTGAAAACAAAACAATGAGGACATGAAATTAAAGATATTTTAAAAGCAAATTTAGCTACTATACGATCACACACTAACTTTTCGATTATTATTGTAGTTTTCTACATTACAAGGTGGTACGCAGCATGACCACAATAGGTGTCTGCCTTTAATTGCTTCCTACTACCACCCTTTTCACTTAAGTAAACTATAATGCCAGAACCACTTTAAGCGATTCATTAACCACTGCATGCATACATGAATGCTAAGAAGCAAGTGACTGTGGTTGTAACATGTTGTACAAAGCTCTTAAGTAGTCTCCAAAAGACAAAGGCTAAGAAGGTATGAGCAACTACTGGATGCTTTATTTGTTCACTAGCAGCCTGTTCTTCTTCTTCATTATTTTACTAAAATACCAATGTTAACATACATGAAAGACATGTCTTTACTGAAAAATATTAAAATGAGTAATAACAATTATCATTAATCTGTTATTTAATCTTGATTAGATTCTCCTTTTTCCTGTCTTCTTAGTGTCATTTCTAGACACACATTTCCTAGCAATCTAGTAATTAAATTGTTTTTGTTTCTCTTAAGCTTTTCCCATTTTTCCTTTCCTCCACTAAATACAACTACTTAATCAGCCTTCTGGGAGGCATCATAAGCCAGTTAACTTATCTTTTATGCAGACATGATTCACACACACACACACACCAACCTACCTAAGTACTTTTTTTCCCCATATCATATCAACCACATAAGGACTATCTGGCTATATGCCTCTCATCACTTGATTTCCCTCTGATAAACATTCTCAGCACTGATTACTTGCTCAAATGATAGAAAGAAGCCACTTTGTGCTACTTATTCAGACAGATGGGAGTCGTTTGGTGGTAATCTATGCTTGCCACACAACCTTATTGCCTTGGATTGTTGATCTCTCTCATGGATTGTTTATTATCATAAACTATATTTGATTAGATACTGGATGGTTTTAATTTCATTTCAAGTGTGTTTTGTTTATTCTAGTAATAACTGTATTTATGTTACTGAACACAAGCTTTCCTGTTACAAACTGTTTATAAGATGATAGTGGTTGTTGTCCTGACATGGCTACATGTGTGTTCAGTAAAAGTATATGGGCAACCATGCTGACCCTACTTACTTGTATCCATCCTTCCAGGGGTCACAGAAGCAGCCATTTTCTATATAGTGCATAAGAATGTGCAAGCCTATTGAAAGAGCAAGACATCATTGTACCTATCATCCAATACATTTTCTTTCTCAGACACACAATATCAATGAATGCCATTAAAAACTTATGCCTTTTCAATCTGTTTGACATTTTCAGTTCACAACACTGTTCAAGAATATTTTTTTAATTGCTCAAATGATATATTAAAACTCTCAAAGACGGTTGTTTTTTTTTCAGATGACTCTCTTCACTAAAGATCATACAGTTAAAAAGGTTCTATACCTAGGGCAGGGGCATGCGGGCGAGCCGGGCAAACACTGCTTGTGGGCAGAAAATAAATAACTGATTGTTTGTAATTTACTGCATTTCATAATAACATAATCACGATTTTTAATAAGTGATTTCAATTTTCATTATATTTATAGTTAAGAAAATAATGAATCAAATATAGATAACTTTCCTAGTCTATATTGTTACTGATGAAATGTGCATATTAAGTACACAGTAGCTTTTTTATTGGAGATTACTATTTCAGCAGAAAAAAGGCTGCAACTTTGTCTGCCACCTTTTAATAATAGATTTTTGGTTAAATGGATGACTTCCATGTTTAAAATATAAGGGTGGCCATACATAGAAACTTGCAACATCACAGATAATGAACACTACTACATTCATTTAGTTTTGCTTTCAAGATGGTGGCCTCCTTATGAGAACACATTTTTGAAGTACTGATACAATTAATGCAGATTTTTATATATTCTGTAGATTAGATCATGGTAGTTAATTCTCAAGGAAAAGTACATAGAGTACATTAACAGTGTAGTAGCAAATGAGTAAGCAATTTTCATTTGGGCCTCAAATAAAATTTGACTTCAGTTAACTAAAAATTGCATCCTCGTAAACAATTATCTGGTGCGGCATATTAAAAAATTAGAGAAGTGAAAATGATACTGAAAGTCAAACAGTCTTACAAAATATTTCAAGAGAGCCATAATGTATCAGAAACAGATTCTAGACCATCAACTTCATCAAAATCATTTCCTGCTCCCACAGTTGATATGAGAGAACCATTACCATTCAATGATTAAAAAATTGAGGCTGGTAATGATGATGTAACAGAGAAAACAGAAGACAAAATGTCCTTCAAATCTGTAGCATAAACAATAAAAATACCAGATGATCCAGGTGAGTGACCATTGATAATTTTAGGTGCAATTAGGGTACACTACATTAAAAAGGACCAGTGCAAATAAAAGCATTTTGATTTCCCACAAAATGAAACCAGTAGAAAATTTTCAAAAGCATATTATCAACATACCTTTAAAAGCAGCGAAGATACTGAGAGAAGTTGGCTTATATATTCAGTTAAAAATGATTCTGCTCATTGTTTCTGCTGTAGACTATTTACAACACAAATCGCTGACAGTGGAATAGTATCAAAAGCTGGTTTTATATGTTACAATGACACGAAAAATCAAATGCTCACATTTTACATTTTTCAAATTAGCAACAGATGATAATTCAATTAAAATTGGATCAAACCCTAAATCAACAAATTACTGATAAAGAATCTCAACATTGGAGATCATTATTAATTTGGTTAGTTACTCAGAATCTTATGCTTTGCAGCTCTTCTTCTAGAATAAATATATGTGTAAAATTGTTTGCCTATTTGATAACACAATTAGAGATCATTTAAGCAGGATTTAAAGTAAGGAACAAAAAGTACATTACCTAGGCCCTTGCATCCAAAATGAATTGATGTCACAAAAGGTTAAAAATAAAATTCTGAATATGTTGTGAAATGCATTGTATTATTTGATAATTTTAGACTGCACTCCTGACTGTAGCCATAAGGAACAATGAGCATTATAGTATGGTTTGTATCTACAAACTCTGGTAATGTTCAAGAACATTTCCTGGGTTTTGTTGAAATCGATGATAAAACCGGAAGAGATCTAAGTAAATAAATAATGGAGAAACTCTTGAATATAAATATAGATAACATGCATGGTCAATGGTATGACAATGGTGCAAATATGCGTGATAATGAAAATGGAGTTCAAAAACACACATTAAATATAAATCCACAGCATTTTGTTCCATGCGGTTCCCATTCTTTAAAATTAGTAGTAAATGATGTAGCAAAATGCAACATAAGACTAATTCATTTTTTGGTTTTGTACAATTTTGTCATCTTCTCAGCATCCAGACAGATGGACCATCCTATTAAAATCCTATCACCTTTAACTTTGAAGCGACTTTGAGATACTCATTGGGAGTCACATATTGATGCAATATGACTGATTCAATTTCATTTGGGAGAAATCTAAGATGCTTTGGTGTTCATCAGAGATGATGAAAATTAAAAGGACCACATGGTATCAAAACAAGAGGAGTCGATGCAGAATCTTTAGCGAAAAACACAGCCAACTAAAAATTTATATGCTGCATCATAATATGGTATGAAATTTTAAGCATAATAAATCCTGTGAGAAAACAATTGCAGTCAGTAAATGTTGACATTAATTTGGTTGTCAAATCAACTGGAGAAGCATTAATTATTATTATTATTATTATTATTATTATTATTATTATTATATTATTTTACAAAAATATCAACAAAAAAAAATTTAGTGAAATGAAAATTACAGCTCAGGAGCTTGCAATTGCTGGTAAAATACCAGCAGTTTCCTCCCGAAAGACTCTTCGATTATGAAAGTTTAGATGAGACACTGCTACAAAACTCTGAAAAAAGATTTGAGACTGAATTTTTTTAATACTATTGTAGGTGCAGCTGTAACATCACTTTAGCTTTTTATATAACATTAAGTCATTGACCAATTGCAAGCCTGAAACCTTGCTTCAATACTGTAAAGCTTCAGAAGTTGTTCTAATGGTGGATAAAAAAATCTGATATTGAAGCAGTCAACTTGTTTGAAGAATTGAAATTGATTTGCAAACTTCTTGAAGATAATAAAGGACCAAGATGATGTTCTAAAATTCATTTATGATCACCATTTAGAAATATATCCTAACACCACAATGGCTTTGTGAATTTTGCTAACAATACCAATATCAGTCAGTGGCTGGTGGTACAAGATCATTTTCAAAATTAAAACTCATTAAGAATCATTTGAGGTCTACTATGACTGAAGAAAGATTAATTGGACTTTCTATGTTGTCTATCGAATCAAAATTAGTTTATGATTTAAATTTAGAAGAGCTTTTAAAGGATTTTGTAATGTCAAAAGTCAGAAAAGTTAGAATATAGAAACATTTTTCAAATTTGTTTAATATTTTTGTTTTATTTCTTATATTTATGTGATTATTAAATTTTAAAACATTTTTATGACTATGACATAAACGTAATTGTAATCTTTTATGATTTCATTCTCTTTTACTGATTACACTGAATATAAAGTATTTCCATACACTAACCCTTACAGTACCAAGCATTTTCCACGCCTTAAAAACACCAACCTGAGGTAATTTTTAACCCCAAAATAAAATGGCAGATTTTCAAAAAAAGACCCCAGCTTGGTACTTTGAATAAGTATGAATAAATTTCTTATTTCATCTCTGATGTATTCAATAAATTATTTTGCAATCCCCATCCTAAAGTTACAAGTTTTTGCAAAAATGAAAAATGTAAATTTTAGAAGAAAAGTTCAGTGTTTGTTTTTCAAAAGGGCAGCATTTTAATTTTTGCCTAGGGACAGCAAGGAACTAGGGATGGGCCTGACCAGAAGTAAACCAAAACAGAAGGCAAGCAAAATAGAAAGTGTAATTATCACACACCCCCAAACAGATGATCATTTTAATATTCAAATGAATTATGAATTTCCTTGCTCTTAAATAGTGTATAATTTACCCATAACTTTAAAAATAACTGTAGCAAATATGCATAATATATACACATTAGAACTGCTGTGTTCATAATTATCTTTATTACTGGAAAATAATATCATATTTCAATTTTTTTGTTTTCCTTTAATAAAATGCATTGAAATTAATTCTGAGAATATTTTGTAATGTAGGATGAAGAAAATAGTGATGTCATTTGTATAGGAAAGTTATCTTAGAATTTTTCCTTTTTTTAAAAAAAAGGAATAAAGTAAATTTATTATGTTTTTACAGAGGTATATTAAGTATGTCTGAAGGCAAATAGAGTAGGAAAAATCTTTTTAAATTTTGCTGAAGGAATCATTATTTCTGACCTTCCCCAACTCTGACTGAATGTACATAGATATACATTTTTAAATTAAGCTTATTATTTGGACAAAAATTAATTAATGAGATAGCACTATTTATACTCCTAATCATAACAATAAAATTTAAAACTTAAAGAGTGTGTATTATTTGTCACCACAATCCTATCCCAAAATACTGGACTGCAAAGGCTGAATGAAGGCCAAGTTTGATTTCTGTCCATAGCTGGCCTGGTTTCTATCTATCTCTTCTTCACAAGCCAGCCCATGGGTTTCCTCTGGGTAAATAATGAATAATCATAGTTGGGATTTCCCTGCCAGTGACAGACCCCTCTTAAAGCAAGATAAGCAAGGCTCTTTAGCTTCAACCAGAAAGTCACATGCAATCTCTCTATGGTTAAAAAGTACTGTCAATTGGTCAAGTGTCAATGTGAAAAAGAACTTTCATAAGAACATTTTTTGTCCTACTAAGCATTAGTGCCAGCATTTCAAGCATCCAAATTTCAGAAATGGGCTAACTTTGTAGAGACTTGTTTACATGCCAGAAAGTACCATTTAACAGTTATTTGTAAAAATTTAATCTGTGTGAGACACTAGAAGTGAATGAAATACTATAGTGTAAACTAATAAGTATTTCCACTTCCTGTACCTTGAATGTATACTGGAAGTGGTGCTAAACAATAGAATTTAGCAATAAAAGCACAAGTTTTTAGGAAACCAGAGGCATGCTACATACACAATAAGGAACTGCTTTCCCTTTGTGTAGCCAGAAAATTTAAATAGGGAGTTTTATTTGGGTAAGATCAAGAGGGTATCAACAGCGCCAGAATGTGACAAGCAATGATGAGAGAAAATAACAAAAGGGGGGGTCCATGCTAAAACATGTTTATTTTTTGTACACAATTTACAATGATTGGGGTAGCAACCATATAAGTAGATCAAAATCACTTTTGTTGAACTATAACCGTAAATACAATTGATTTTAAGTCTAACTTTTAAGCTGTAGTTCAGTAGAAATAGTCATGTCAATAGCCAATATAGCCACCAATAATATCAGTGTTTGGCATTTACATCAGAAACTAAAAAAATCCAAACATTTTAAGTATAAACTCTACTTTTTAAATTTCGGTAACTAATGAAGTTACAAAAAATTATTTCCTTTATGTCTGGTGATTAATAAATTTTTAAAAAAAATAATTAAAAAGACCGAAAATTTCCTAAGTGCTTAAATGCCATCATTTAAAAAAGTTAGCAAATAAAAATTAATTCACAAGTCAAAAAACAACTTTTACATCATCAGACAGACCGTACTGAATTAATTTGATCCTATCAGATATAATTTTATTATCTATATTATTTCACTTTAATATTCGTTTTAGCTTTGTTGTATATTTTATCTCATATATATTAGGATATTAATCAAATTTTGCTACATTTTGTAAACAAGGAAAGTAAAGTTACTAAAATATTTTATTTTTTTTGTATTTTTTTTACTTCTAAAATTCAATTTAATTATTACTAAAATTAATAACGGTTTGCAAATAATGAAGAAAGTGCATTACAGTCCTAGGAAAAGTAAACTATTACAAAATTTGAAATTTATTTCAATTCTTGTAAGAATTAGACATACTTAAACTGTAATTAATAGCCAGCCAAATAATTCTGTTTTTAATAACATTTAGGAAAACTAACTCTATAACAACTTTAAATAATGCTCAAAATAAACTAACTATTTTCTCCTGTGTCAATAAAAATACATATAAACTCTTAGGAATCCTGTTAAAAACAAGTTTCATTAGGTTTATATATTTCTAAATATGTAAAAGCATCTTTCACAAAACATTTTACTTCAAAACTTTGCTTGTGTCCCCTGGAAAGAATCTGTTTTTACGCTGGTACACCTTGTGAGAGTGAGATTAACAGGGATAATTAAAATAGTAAGATCTGAAATCTATTCATGTTTTACAGTGGCACTGTTTTAAAACTAAGAAAGAATAATCAAATCTGCATTTACAATATGATTTTAGAATATATATGGAAAGCATCAACTCATAAAAGCAATTTATTTAAACAAAATTTTTTTCCCCTCAGTTTCTAGGGACAAGAAAATACTAATAATAATTATTATTATTATTTTTATTATCATTACTGTTAATTAAAATGTTCTAAATACACTCTAATGTACTGTTGATGTTGACCTTACAACCATTACATAGTTTGAACTTCTTGCGGCAATATCACGGAGAAAATGAAGGGTCGTGATGCCATCCTACTAATAAAAGGAAATGTAACAAAACTACTCTACACAACTTTTATATTTTACACACAGTGTTAAGAATATATCAAGAATGGTGAGCACTGGACTTCACAAGAATGTTCTGAAGCTGTGTAAAGCGCAGGTGCATTTTACTGGTTTTTGGATAACATTACCATGAATACAATCTAATTAACCGGGGATAAATGCATAATTTCTAACATTTTTTTTTTCTCTTTCAGTTTGCAATAATGCAACCCAATCAAATACTACTTTAAAATAGAAACACAGAGACATACTATTATTAGATTACATACTAAGTAACAATGCACTAATGATTAAATTATATTTGGAATATAGGGGATAATGACAAGATGCATTTGTTATTATTGTTATTTGGTTGGTTCATTTCTTTTAAAACAACAGGAACTATAAAATAAACAATGATTTATACTGCGGTCTTAATGTTTTACTATTATGCTAATGCTTCAAAGCCAGACTTGACATACAAGCAAAAATCAAGGAACCTTTATGGCAGCCTTTGTTATTCAAACACTGTTTTTCAAAGCCTATAATGATTGGCAACAGTCCCTACCAGGGCAGACCTGGGGATGATGACAGGAAGAGCTTTCTTAAAACACTGAACCAAATAAGTGATAAAAAGTCAAAAAGTACAATGTCATATATATTTGCCGCTCACTAGATAGCTCCACTTTTACTACGATATAGTGAATATACCACTTTCTAAAATTAAACTGCAATTCTAAAGAATAGGGTGTGTGCGTGCATCTGCACGCTTGAGCAAATCCAGTAACATTTTTGCTAAAATTTTTTTCCTGTTTGTTTCTGTAACTTAGCTAATGCCAAAAGGTGAGCCTCTTGCACGCACACACACACACACACACCCTGCCTGAAGTTAAGATCACTAACTCCTTGCTCAACAAAAGTATCTCTCAACTTCTGAAAGATACATTACTGAAAAGGGGGCACTTTATTTCATGTTCAACAGTAGATGACATGGAAATCTTCATTCATGATCTTACTACCAGAAACAGAATTTTTCACTGTTGAAGACCAGGAGCTGGAAACTTGTAATCACAGAGCTGTGTGTCATCAAATGAGAACTTCTGCTTCAGCTTTGTTATATTTTATTTTTTGTTGTTTACAAATAAAATGCCAATGCACTTCCTAACAAATCACTTTTTTTGAAAGTAGAAGGGTGTCATAATTTCCAAATACTACAATCAAATAGAAATTTTAGTTTCTGAAAAATGATAAAGTAAATTGACGTGTGCAACACTGAATGTAAAGTCAACTTTACTACATTTTTAATGGCCAGGAAAAAACAGACTACCTTTACTTGACATTTACATTCCATTTACTATTTGTCAGGAAACAAATACTAAGTAAAGATCGTTCTTTATGCCAGCTATTAATGAAGAAGTCATACAGACTTTACATCATCTAGTGTGAGGTGTATATAATCTTGAAAAAATTGAATTTTACTAAGTAGCTAAATCTAGTTTTTGAAGCCACATTATATTTGGACAATGGCTCCCTGTTCACTTGTGAGATTGTGTTGTTAGTGTGTGCATCACGAGCTTCCACTAAAAGTTCACAAAATCCTACATGAAAATAAGTTGAATAAAATGGAGTTGTTGTCCTTTGCAACAAAAAAAAAGGGGGGGGAAAGAAAGAAAAAAAAACTAACTGATGAAGCACATATGCCTACTGAATATTCAATAAATCCTCCCTATATCTTGTTCAAACCACCACATAAACACTGTCAAGCTTTGTTAAATACAACACTGAGACATTTTTTTTAAAAAAAAAAGATTTAAGCAGCAGTCCGTCTTCACTTTTTGTTGTGTTCTTAAATCTAGCAAGTAAATGAAAATTCATGTCAATACTCAATAAAAACCCAAACACATCTGACATGTGACAGGTTATATTTAATTCAGAATGATTTTGTAGGTTTTAAATCTGTGAAACATGAAAAATAAGAGTTGAATCTTTTGCACTTCAGGGGGTGAAAGTTTCAGTAATCCAACCCTCACAGTCTATCATTAAGACTACTTGTCAAACAAATTGTATTTGTTATTTTAAGTGGAAAACCTGAGCGTTAAGATATTGGTTTCAAAGATTTGGTTTACATTTCAATGAGGAAGCCATGTACACAGGAAATTTGATGACATAAGCCAACAATTTCATCATTTAATTATACAAATAAATTTGGTGCTTCGTGGTCATAACTGCAGTTCACTGACTTAATGTGCAAAAAGTTCAATAAATCATTGTTGGCATCAGATAACTTTAAAAATTAATATTTTCTAGGTTCCCAGTTAATGTATGCTAATAAAATCAAACTTATGCTCAATTTTAGAGAGAAGTCAACAATTGGTTGTTTCATTAATATATTAAATTTATTCTCATTAAATAATAATAATAATAAGCCTCTAGTAGTCCTCATAATAATAATAATAATAATAATAATAATAATAATAATAATAAGCCTCTAGTAGTCCTCAATAAGTATATAATAATAATAATAATAATAATAATAATAATAATAATAATAATAATAAATAAAAACAAAGGTGCACTAAAACTATAAAAGTGCTGTTGTAATAAAGATCAATAAATAGCTAGTACAAACTATAGTTCTAGTAGCTACGGAATGGTAGATAATAAATAACGTGGCCGAGTAATGCTTACTTCTATGGCCATAATCTACTCCAATCTTTCTAAATGTCAGACTTTTCACTTTCACAGCACATTCACTAAACTGGTATATTCTGATATATTTTTAAGTTTTTTTTATTTTTGAATTTTATTAATTAATAATTTGAAAAGAATTGTGGCAATTTAACTTTTTGGTTTATAAATGATACAAATAAAAATGTTAATAGAAAAACACAATGAAATTATCTCTGTAATACATATTCTATTTTGGACACTACTACTACTAATAATAACAACAATCAACAATAACTAATACTTCTTTTGGTTTTAATCTAACTTAATAATTATAATTTGTCAGTCCAATTTTCTTATGAGAGTTGAATCCTATTTTAGTTAAAATTAATATTTAGAGCCTTTATTTTTATTTTAATATTTTAGGTGGAAAAGCAAGATAATTACTTAAATATTAAAAAAAATGTCCATGGATAAATGAGTGGTTGCAGTAAACAATATTGTCTAGTACCACGTAAAGTTCTGGTACTACCAATATGATAGTGAATGAGTATAGCTAAGAGAGAAGACTAATATGGACACCCATCATGAGCTTTTAAAGTCTCACTACATGAATTTGTTAAGCCAGACAACCTTCTTTTTTTGTATTCTTCCAGATCAGTGACTAATACTAATAGGATTACAATTAAAAAAAAAAAAAAACAGTAGCTTAGGGCTCTACAATTCAACAGCTTTCACAAGTACAAGTCATGCTGTCTGGAGGTGAGCCAACTTCCAAAAAAGCAAAACAAAATAATAACAACAACATGTAGTAAATCTGAAAGCCATTATTCATTTAGTTACAATCAATAAATAAGACAACATAAGAGAGGCATTGGTATTAACAGGAACTTGTCTGAGATGCCAGTGAAGAACCCTGTGTAGCCAGGTAAGTTTTAGACCACACAGCTAGCACCTTGACATGCCCTTTGAGACCACAGGGAGAACTCAGCATCATCAAAACCCCATTGAGAAGGCCAGGATTAATTTTCAGACATCAAACATGGTTTCAAAGAGTGCATATAAAGACAATTTATTGGAGTATAAACCAGTATTGATGGAAACAAGCTCTATTCTACAACAGTTTAGGCGACTTGCAGATTAAGCGAAACTGAAAGACAAAAAAGAAAATCTACAGTAGACAGTTTAAATATACAGTTTCTAGAACAAGCCCCCTCGATAGGCCAAATATCTCCTAAATTTTTCGTGATGGGCCACACAGTCCTATCAAGTTCTTATATGTATACAGAGCTTGATATTACACTTCAACAATTTCTAATTGCAATCAGATTACAATTTATATTTGTATTCTTCAGAAATAAATTATAGTTTCTAAAATTATATCATAATAAACTCTTCTAAGTTTGAAAGCAAAACAATCTTGAAGTGACACAAATTCCAGATTATTCTATTCAGTCAGCCCATTTGCTGGTGAAGTTGTTATGTTTTTCATTAAAAACATTATACTTTTAACTTCTAGTTATAACCAGATTATAGTAAAGTATATTATCCATTAAAATATTAATTACTGTACCATTTTTCAGGTTCTATAACAATCTGGTTTTAACTTAAAAAGGAAAGTGTTTAGCACTGTTTAGTAATAAAAATGAGGCAGTTATGCAAAAAACACTCCAGGAAAAAGAAAAGACTGTCAATACAGACCTTAAATCAATTAATACTAACACTAACTAATACACTTGTTAGTAATTTATCCCATTCATTGACAATTTTATTACTTTAACTGTACTGGAATCCTAGCTAATTTGTAATAACTCCTAGTATTAATAATTGTAAACAGACAAAGAAATGTTCCACCGTCTACAAACCCTCGATTCTTTTGAAAACCGCTATTAAGTCTGCTCTTAAACGTCTAAAATTCAAACATGGTAGATCTTATATTTTTAATTATTCATCACATTCCAAATTACCTGGAAACAGTCTAGTATACTTATGATGAACTCTCTCAACAAGTCAGCTTTCTCTTTCTTTTTTAACGTATTTATTTAATGAGTAAAAGCAGTAGAAGATTATTTTCTCTGACTGCTAAGAGTTTTAAAAGAAAAAAATTTTGGCTAATCTGAGAAAATTGCACATCCAGGCACCAGTGGTTATCAATTTATTACTGAATTAGTTGGCATCAATTGTTGAAATTGACACATTCTTACAAGCAAAAGTTATTATTTGTTATTATTGTTCATATACATCTGCATCATTTTTTTTTTAAATACCATGTGTATAGTATTAAGTACAGAATAAAGGTGAAGATCAATTGAGTTCTAAGGAAAGCCTAGAACAGGCAGAACTATGTCCATCACTTGTGAGCATAACAAGGTAACAGCATACTAATAGAAATCAATAAGTGTAAACCAACAAGACTGACCAAAACTAAAATCTTAAAACAAAAAAAACTGAGTAAATGATATGTGGACAGGCTAATGATGACAATACTAATAGTAAGTGATTCCACTTGACCACTGTAATGTTTGTGAAAATGATAAGGCAGCTAGCCTACTGCACATCTGAAGAAATACCAGGACAAAAAAAAGAATGGTTTTAAGGCAATTAAGTAATTTTCCTCTTTGTCAGGAAAGTTTTTATACTTCCCGACATGTGCATTATGAAGAGATCAGCTATATATTTTTGAAAAATGTGATGTAATAGCCTAGAAATGATTGCATTCTTGTGGGTTGCCTGTCTCTAGGTGCAAAGGTAAACATTACCATGTGGCAAGGGGCTTGCTGAAATAGCATCTCAACTAAAACCAAAAAATTTGAAATGCAATTAAATGGAATGGTAACTGTTTTTAGTAAGTCTAAAAAGATAGTTCCAGGTAAAGGTCAAAGTTAAATAACAGTCAAGTGGGTAAGGTGACTTGCTGAAAGGCATGAGGGTAGATCTTTTGGCAAATAGGAAATTCCAGAAGATTCATCCAGGACCCAAATACAAAATCAGCAGAGAGTATCTTATCTAATTTGGTTTGTCCACTCAAGAAATGTGCAAATTGGCATACAATATCCCAATTCCACTACCTTGGAAAGAAAAGAAATGTGCAAGACCAGACTGGATTATGGCATTTCTGAAAAGAAATCCCACTATCTATATAAATACAAGAAACTACAGAGATTGTGAAGAGCCACAAGCTTTAATCAAAAATGTATGACCCAATTCTTTGATAAGTTTGCAGAAGTGATAGATCATAATAGATTTGAAGCCAATGCAATCTCAAATGTCAATGAGCCTGATGTAACTACCTAGAAATATCACATATCATGGCAGAGAAACTGATTAAACAAGGTAGCTATCAAATCAGGAGAAATAGAGCTGGTAACAATTTACACAACTATCTCCACAGTAGAGACATTCATCTAACCAGAGCCGGTCCTATCTATAGGCGGTCACCTAGGGCGCCATCTGCTGGGGGGGGGGCCTCTTTAGCAATCCAAATTTATCTTTATTTTTGTTTTGATGATTGGCATTAGTTTGAACACTTTGTCTTTGTTATACTGTACGTTAATACTATATTTGTGTGCACTTTGCAGGTTACTAGTTTTATTGTTGTAATTAAATGCCATCTGTTGCTTTACACCCTTTGTTTGCGCAATTTTTTAAGGTAGGTGTGTGCGTTTTGGGGGTTTATTGTGTGGGTTTTAGAGGAAGCCATGATGAGGTATGCCTAGGGCTCCACAAGGGCTTCGACCGGCTCTGCATCTAACCTAGGCATGTTTCCAAGAAAACATTTCAAAGATCACTTATCCATGGTCCACCTGGATGAGTGGGTTGGTGAATCAGTCCAAATGAATAATCACTAAGCAGTTCCTAAATTTCATGAAACACTTTGTGAAGATGCGGCTATCTCTAGAGCAGGGGTTCTTAATCTGGGGTCCATGGATGGGCTTCAGGGGGGGTCCGTGAAGGTCAGATAAAAATTAAGCATTTATTTTCACTATCTTTTTATATAAAGTTGTTATATTTTTGTCAATATATACCAGAAGTTAAGTATGTATTTTTGGTTACTGAAGAAAACCAGTAAATCTGTAGGGTGGCGTGGAATGCAACTGTACATGGTCAGGTAACATCGCTGTTTAGCTTTAGTTTTATAGTAGTTGGGCTCGCTGCAGATGTAGGGTAGCTGTGCGGTTACTGCTGGCTGTTGTTACTGTTGTTATAGTGTCATCGCAGGCGCCGAAGGATGATCCTTAGAAACGCTAGTGCTGTGTGTGGGAGGCGCATGAGGCTCCGAGTTGGTGGTGGTGGTGTCGCTCGACCATAAAGGCTGGACATCAGAGTCATAGATGTTCGGTAGGTTCTTCTTCTTCACCACATAACCGGCACCGATCGGAGTCAGATTTTCCTGTTAGGTGGAGCCATCATCTCAGACTGGGGCGATGCCCACTTCTGAAGCGGATGAGGTCTACATGGTCTATTTTCAACAACTTCTTTTCTTCTTCTTCTGTGACTTTCTTGGTGAACGTTTGGATGAGGCGGGGATGCTGTAGCGGAGGAGTCATGTCTTCATGGCGGATAATGGCATGGCGGATGCTCTCTTCAGCCATCGTCTCAGGTTGGTCCTCTGACGAACCTAGTTTTGCCTGCTTATCCGCCAGTTCGTTGCCCAGGAGGTTGCAATGTCCGGGGACCCAGACAATCTGCAACAGTTTATTCCTAGTGAGATCTGCGATACTAGTCTGCAGCTTTCTAATGTGAACGTCAGATGATAGTGGGTTTCCCACAGCCTCGACCAGAGATTTTCAATCGCATGCTATAACAACAGACTTCCAATCTGGGTTGTTTTGAAGCCAGGAGACAGCTGCCTCCATGGCAGCCTTCTCTGAGGGGAACGAACTGCTCCTGTTGCCAGTTTGGGCATGCCACTGATGGACGACATCTTGGGCTTTCGTTATCACTAATCCAGCACAGCCACCCTTCATTCCATCAACTGTTCCAGTGTCTTCTTGGCGCCCTCAAGTTGCTGGGATGTGGGTATTGATTTTTTGGGTCTCGGTTAAGACAGTATGTACAATGGGCAGGCGTTCCCACAGAGGGGGCATAAAAGTCTGGGAGTAGGTATCTGAGGAAGGAATGAGACCATGGTGGGTAAGAACAGGGGTGGTGAAACTTCTCAAATCCTCTCTTTTAAGGTGCTTTTGTGTTGTAGCCAGTATTAGTTGTCTGCGATCATCAGTGGGTCCTAAGTGGGCCCAGGCATCAGCTTTCAACAGTGACAGAGTACGGAAGTGGTGTAAGATGAGACTTGTGAAGGACGGCTTCACTAGGAGTGGTGTGCATGTGTTTCATTACAGCCCGGGCGGCATTGAGTTGCACTCTCTCGAGCTTGGCGATGTTTGTGGCCGAGAACCATGGAATCCAAGCCGGGGCAGCATACTCCACTATGCTCCGTTGTGTGGCACCTGTCCAGCTGTATCTGCCATTCGACAAACTTCTGCTATAAATTCGTGGAGACCTCATTCCAGCTACAGGCATTCCAGAGAATGGAGGCTTACTGACCGTCCACGCACGCTGACCAGGTGGGAGGTTGACTGAACAGGTGAGGAACGTGTTACTGCGTGTTATGAGATTATTATTTTTAGAAACAAAAATGTTAATTGGCTGATGAGGGAACAATCATGGGAAACAAGTAGACATCTACGTTCTCCTTGACACATTCAAATTGGTAGCATCATCATCTGCACAACCGCCACCTTGTGCCACTCCATATTAAGTGCTTATTTCTCATTTTCCACAGTTTATCATGACTCGGAAATCTTCTCATATACTGATGAGGTTTAATTGAGGGTTATAGTATCTTCAGATACATGCTTTTTCCTAAACATATTCAATTACCTATGCTATGGTTATGTTTTTTGCATGTCGAAATCCAGTACATGCTTAAAATAACAAGAAAACTTATTAATAAACTAGAATGCATATTAATTTAATTTGTGTTCATTAGTTACTGCTTTCCATATAAATTACATCACATTCCATTGTTTTGCAGGACTAGCTCTAGTTGGAAATGTCAAAGAAAAGGAAGTACAACGAAGCATATGTAACCTTTGGTTTTACTTTCATCGCTGAACATGATGGGACACAAAAACCTGTGTTTCCTGTGTGGCAAGGTTCTTGCCAATGGAAGCATGAAGCCAACAAAGCTTAAGGAGCTCCTCACGTCTGTCCATCCTGAAAATACATTGGACAGTGTTGATCTTTTTCGTGCGAAGGCGGCTCAATTTGAGAAAGCTGTAAGTTTACCAAAAATTGGATTTTCCCCAACACAAAAGCCTTGTCTTGAAGCATCCTACAAGGTTGCTTATCGCATTGCCAAGCAAAAGAAACCACATACAATTGCAGAGACCCTGGTAAAGCCATGTTCCCTGGAAATGGTCGAGCTGGTTTGTGGCTTGGAGCAGAGGAAGAAAGTTAAAGCAGTGCCTTTGTCAAATGACATCATCCAATCCAGAATTGTTGACATTTATTTTAATATTTTGAGGCAAGTAATGGAGGAATTGGCAACTACACCATTTCCGTTCAGCGTGCAACTGGATGAAACTACTGACGTCTCTCAGTGCAGCCAGCTCCTGGTTTTCATCCGTTATATGCATGCTGATGCCATCAAAGAAGAATTCCTATTTTGTGAGCCCCTTTTGGAAACTACAAAGGCCATCGACATCTTAGAAATGGTGAATAGTTTCTTTACACAAAACTTCAACTGGAAGAAAGATCTTGGTACTCTGTGCACAGTTGGAGCACCTGCGATGCTTGGCAACACATCTGGTTTTGCTGCTTTGGTGAAGAAAGAAGTTTCTCAGATCATCGTGACCCAGTTTTCTACATCACCATACATTGGCGACAAAGAATCTGCCAATAATCCTGAAAAAAGTCGTCTACTTGCATGAAAGTAGTCAACTTCATCAACGCTGGTGCTTTGAACCATCGTGTTTTCAAGAGGTTTTGTCAAGAAATGAGCAGCATATGAAGTTCTTCTCTACCACACAGAAGTTCGCTGGCTTTCCAAAGGAAAAATCTTGAATCACTTGAGTGAACTTTGGGCAAAAGTTTTTTTTTGAGAGAGAGAGAGAGAGAAAGAAAAGGAAAGCCCATTCTCAGAACAGTTTGACAGGGAGGAGTTCATTCATGGCTTGGCTTACTTGCAGATATTTTTGGCCATATGAATGGGGTGAATCTTTTGGTTCAATGCCCTGCAGTCACCATTATGGATGCTGCTGAAAGACTGCAAGCTCTTCTGGCCAAGCTGCCACTGTGGACGAGGAGATTGAAGGCAGACAACTATGCAAACTTTCCAGTGTTAGAGAAAGTGTTTCTACAGGATGGAATCAAGAGTGACAAAGCCCTGTCAATTTCTCTGCAAAGCAGAAATCTGCGGACATCTGGATACACTGCAGAACTCTTTCAAAGGTTACTTCTGCTCAGGTGACCTTAAAGTTGAAACATTGATTCGTAATCTTTTCATTGCCGACAGACTGTATTAATGAAAGCGAGCTATGGGTGCTCTGATTCCGTTTGCTACTACATACCTTTGTGAGTCAGGGTTTTCAGCACTTGTTCATATGAAAACGAAAAGTCGAAATTGATCGGATGTCAGAGATGACGTGTGTGTTGCCTTGTCAAAGACCACTCCACAATTTCATCTTATTCAAGACAAACAACAGCAACATTCTCATTGAGATGAAATTTTGAGCAGAATTAAAGTTTTGTTTTGTTTAATTTGCACAAGTTGGATGTATTTCATTTTTTCATGGAGTGGCCATTAATTTTTGCATCAAAAAGTGAGAGAAACATAATTCTTTGTAAAGATTGTTTTATACTTTGTGTATGAGGCAATCAGTTTTCAATAAAATAAAGTATATTCATTGTATGCAAAAGTTGTATTTATGTGCTTATATGCATTTTTCTAGGGAGGGCTCCATAAAGCATTCACCAGATTCTCAAAGGGGTCCGAGACTCAAAAAAGGTTCAGAACCACTGCTCTAGAGAAACCAATGCTGAATTATGTTAAAGATAATGGTGCAGTTCTGCTGTCCCTCCTGTTATCCACTGTTCGCATAAGCTACAGCCCTTGAACTAGTGCCTTTGGTCCCTTCTAGAAACTAGTTCAAATGCCTTGTAAAAAAAAAAAAAAAAAGTTAGAGATTTAAATTGATGAAACCCATTTTCAAAACATGATAGTAGCTCACTCAACTTATAGTCTTATTATATAAAACTTAACTTTTACATGATAAAACAAATTATTAAAATTATTTTTTAATAATTGCTTTATTATTGAAAAAACTAGTACATCAAAGATTATGTAAGAGTAATTTTGGTGTCAGATAAAGTCTCAAAGAAGTTATCTAGAATAGGGCGCTCATTTTTTATCATCATCTGGCCAGGTATCCATCTCTGTTAATGTTAGCATGTCTCAACTAACCTTGTCAAGACATGCTAAAAAAAATTTAGGATGACCAAATTTACATGTAATTTATGGAAATACAGATAGATTTTCTAGAAACGTGGTTATACAGAATTAATCTAAAATCTACAGTTGTTTTTTTTTTTAAAAAGAAAGACAGATTTTTTTTTTTCTGTCTCCATCAGTTTAGAAATAGAGAGTACCAAAAGTAAGAGAGTTTTTTAAAAAAAAGAAAAGTGTCCTAACTAAGTCTCTCCTCCTGGTTCAAGTGCATTCTGCATAATAATATGTAAAAATTATGTTCTGCTTCCTCTGAAAATAAGCTAAATTAAGGCCTGATTTGCTTGGACCTACAGCCACTTGAGTTTAAGGCAGCCTGTTAGATTTATGCAGCATCACACTTCTCACAAAACCTCTAACTAGTCCAAGTAGTTCTGACAATAATTCAAAATATTCATAAAATCAACCAAAATCAATTAAAAATAACAACAATGCAGCAGATAAGTGCTATAAGCTGATTCAAACCACTGCATCTGAAAATTATTCAGGACATTATTATTAGATGGAACAGCAAACAACTACTCTAAACCAATAACTAGATTTATTTGGCTATTCCAGCATTTAAAAAATAAACGAAGCTTCATTAAGATATGATGTGACAAGGACAATATTTCTTCATCTGATTACCATGCACAACCCCATTGGAAATATACAACAACTTAATGAAATATTACAAAGATTATTATTCAAACATTTGGAAATTGCTCCATCATCAGTAAGAAATGGGTAATACTAAAATCCACCAAATTCTTGAGTCTAATTGACCAAAAAAAGGCACAGAAAAATTGCCATTCACTTAATTTTTGTTTTCATTCTACAGAAATATTAGATTTCAGCAGGTAATAGAAGAGTTGTATTGCTAAAAGATTTAATCAGTTATTCCTTTTGTTGTTTTTTTCAAACAATAAATTTGATATAGCTATACACTCAGCAACAATCCAACACTGAGATGTAGAGAACAATTGGTTTATTTAACTATCAATAAACTTCTGACCACTAACTCCATGCTAACCACAGAAAAGGTTATTATCTTCTGTTAAACATGCAAATATTTATTGAGATTTTGTTTATTAAAGGGGGAAGCGTGTTAGAAAAATAAATTTTATTGCTTTAACTTAGGGGAGACAAAATTAACAGGCATCTTATTGGTTAGCTGTATAGTATACTAGTTAGATATATCAAAACATAATCCGATACCAGTCTAGTTTGCCTCATTCTTAGTGATGAGTTTCTTTAACTGCTTCACAACTAGTTCCTTTTTTTTTTAATGTATTCCTCATACAATCTAATCTTTCTTGCCAAATGTCTACAGTTTATTAATGCTGACTTTGTTGTTGTTTTCTTTCTTTTGTATGTAGACAATATACACTGACTCCTTTGTTGCGAGCTTGCATGATGCTTAAATTGTAGTTGGGCCTTGAATCAGAATGATTTTTGTTGACCATATACACATGCCAATAGCTGCTATTTCAGTCTTTAACTGGCAAAAGGAAACAGTCATCAGAATTATGGGTTTGTGGAGATATCCTTCCAACATTTAAGAGCTAAAGTGTATTCAACAAAATTAAATCAGGTCTGTCACAAGCCATTTATGTAAACTGCAGTTTCCCTTATAATAAAAACAATCAAAAATAATTTAAAGGCAAATTGTTTATATTTCTTTTATCAATAAATTTTAGAGATGCAGTAAAAAATGTGGTCTCAATGCTTTTTCCCATCCTATACATCAAACTTGACAACCCCTTCTTATTTCACCTGCTGTCATTGGATACATAAATACCTGCAGGACACCCTATCATTAACTAGCAGCTATATAATCTTTTTATGAAGGATTTACAGAGCATCAATCAACACTACCTTCATTCCACAAACTTAGAAAAAGAGGAACAGCAGCAGAGTACTGCAATTGAAATATTTCCTACATCACACTGCCACAATAAATTAATACTGCTTGTTCAGAGTCAAGTTTTCCAAGATCAAAAGCAAGCAAACAGCTTTATCTTTAAAGCTGTCTTAACTTGTCGTTTTGTTTCAATTGATTTTTAATATTTTTTAATTTACTAAGATTGTAGGTTATCTTAAATTTTGTAGTAAATAAAAATTACAAAATCAGCTAAAATGTTTTACTTTCCTTTCTTCCTTCACAGATAGTGATGTTACAAGCTCACTCAAGATATTCAGCTTGGAAGGAAGGGATAAATGTGGAAAGCCAGGATTTGTTTGGAGCCAATAAAGAAAAAAGTAGGAACAAGACCTAAAAAAATTTTTGCTGCTGTTATTGATGTTCTTGTTGTTGGAGGTTTGAGGTTTTGAAATAAAAAAAATAATTAAAAAGACAAGAAGAAAAAAATCCTGAGAGGAATAACTGGATAAAAGGAAATTCTTCAGAGAATGCAAATAGTGGGTGGGTGGTAATCTGACCACAGAACAAATTTTCAGAAACCCCTATTTGCCACAACCTGGACTGTTTCAAATGTCACAGATAAGGTAATCTGACATCTGCCAACCTTGCTTTACATCTACTGACCTAACACACCATAAAAAGAAAGAGTGATTCAGTAAAATACCTATGTAGGAACAAGCACCCTAATTTTTAGATTAAATAAAACTGCTTATAATAGATTTTCTATAGCATTTTTAAAATACAATTTAGCTTATTCAGTACAGTATGAACAGCATGTAACTAATATTAATCAGCAATGCATACATGATTAGCTGTGGCTACATTTGAGCCATATTTAATATATTTAGCCTATTTTTCCTGGGCTTTCAATATGGGCACTTTCCTCATTTCTACTCAGAGGAGCTCTAGTAGGTTCTTTTCTCAGCAAAGGTATGGAGGAGTATCCAATGCATGTAGGAGATTCTAGGTGTACAACCCACACAGATTTGCCTGTTTGGTCAGCAGAGTTCCTTGTAAAACTTCTGGCAGCATACCTATGGCTAAATGGGAAATCACAGAGACAAAAAAAATGACTACCCCCCCCCATATTTCTCTGTATATCTTTACTAAGTTTTCCTTATTACACAACAGTCAAACTAACTTATTACAATTTATATCCAAGCAAATGCAAAATTGTCCGTAATTATCTCTAGTACACATCCCCACACAACTTTATACACACAGTACACATTTTAATTTAAAATAATCAATTTTTTAATCCATTACTTTGCTGGCTCCAGTATTTTCATGAGTTAACTGCGTCCAGGTCTTGAAAAAATACCTAAAGATTGCCTCTGCAGGAAACAATAAAACAAAACTGTAGTCTCTGACCTCCTACCCACCAACAATAAAAGAAAACCATTTATACATTTTGAGTCATAACTTAGGTTCCTATTACAGCTGATTAAACACGAAAGGAAAAAAAAAAGGAGAGACAGACAGACAGTAGGATATCTGGTTCAAGCCACAGTAAATACTGATATTGCGTTATTTGATTTTTATTTGATCTTTACTGGATTCAATTAAGCTATCATCTGATGGTTCATGCCACCAAAGTGCCACAATCCTCTCAAATCCCGTCACAAATCATCAATTAGGTGCTCCCTTTTAGGGCTGCCAACAGGGTAGCAGAACTCATCATAGCCACTGATAGAGAGGACAGTCAACAGAACAAGAAGAAATGAAGCAACTTCCTGTACGTTATTCCAGCATCCTTCACAAAGGTTAGCCTGGCTGCATTTACTGGGCACCAATCAATTTCTTTAAGCCACAATTCCGCAGCATAGATTATAAATAATCTTGCTCTAAAATCTGATTAAACACCAGATTATCAATACTGCATACAGGAAATGCCAAGTCTCAATCCTTTTCTATTCTTGAGCTATTTTATTCCAAAATATTCAAGTATTTAAATTATCTCTTGATCTAAGAACCTTACATTTTGCACCTGATCACAATTATTGCATACAAACATGCCAAAAAATGAAAAAAATAACAAAGTGATATTCTGACTAAAATAAAATGAGAGAATGACTTAAATAATGATGTCATACCTTTAAAGCAGACCATGCTTAAAGGAAGAATCTTAATAAGGTCAGTGCATTCAAAACTAATTTAGAAGTGTTTAAGAAGAAAATGTAGTGAGTGATTTAGAAAATAAGTGCAAATTAGTCAAAACTAATGGAAAAAAAACAAAAGCAAAAATGAAAAGAACAAACATACAAGAATGGTGGAGAACAAAGGTAGTAAAATGGAAATTTTACAAATATGTGGAGATTTTAAACAAATGGTGTTCGTTATCAATAAAATAAACTTTCCAACTGAAAATACAAACTAAAACTCTGTGGTTGTGACAAGTACAACATATATAATATCTTATTATATCCATTGTGAAAAATGCAAATTAAAAGCACAAAAAAAATTTTTTTTAAGGATTAAAAGAACAAATTTGCTTTGTTCATTTAAAAGCATTTTAAATTTATAAAAAAGATTCAGTAATTTGAAGTTTGTAGTCTGTAGATGATCTGCTCAGGATCTTGACATAAAATCTGAAAATCTTTCCTGATCCTATATCACAAGCAACAAAATGGGATAGTGGTTCCCAACTACTTTCACTAAATAAACAAAACAAGAAAATATTATTAATCCTCTATATACAAAATCTGCATTATACCCAGCGCAGGTTGGGCTGTACCTTCCTCATTAATAGCCTTTTGTAACACCAAACCTACCAATTGACATGACAAATGCATGTTTATTCAAACTTTAAAGATGTAAAATCCTTATTTTAAAAAAAAGGCAATCAGACAAAGAACAATTACTCCCTGAACTGACAAAAAACTGACTGTTGTCTTTTTTTCAAAAGGACTGCGATTGTAGATTAAATGGGAAAAACTTCCTAAAATGTTACTCTTGATATTAGGACATACCAGATGCATATAACAAGGCTGTTGAGTGATATGTAGAAGGAATGAACCAGGGTTGTCACTCTTAATAACATCAATCATCCTAAGAACCATGTATATAGATAACATTTCTTAAAATCAGGACTGGATCCTATAAAAGCCATAATGGAATTTTCTGATTTATCTTATTTGTCGTTCTATAGTCTAAAAGTCTTTCCTGAAGCTAAAGAAAGCCACACAAACAACATGAAGAGCAGCTGGAATAAAAACGTGTGCTCACCTCGGGCAATGGCTGGCCATCAGGTGGAAGACACTGAAGCTGCACAGTTGATTCCACTTCCACACTTGTACTTATTGGTTCCCGATAAAACCGTTTTTTTAAATCTGCAAAAGCAAATTAAATTTAATTAGACATTGTTTCACAATTTATGTACACAAATCATCCAAGATAATTTTTGGTTTTTACTATCTCTTGTATTAATTATAATTCTATCTGACTTGGTTTATAAGCATTTAGAGTAGAGCTCAAAAAGACACATTTGACATCCTCAAGCATATAGTCATCAACAAATTTCCATCTGTCATCATGGCTGGTAATCCAGTAGATACACTACTAGTCCAGACTGGAGGCTAAAGTTTGATTCCCAGTCAGAATAGACTCCTTTCGGCAAACCTCCCTGGCATAGTTTCTTCTTGCATTTCTTCATCAGCCAGTTGTATAGGGGGGGGATCGTCCAGACACACACCCGTTTTCTCCCCACATCTAAACTGAAGAGTTCTGGTTGATTTCCATCATGGCTATATACCTTGTGTATGTAAATTACAAGTAGGCTTCTAGTTTGGAAACAAAATGACTGCTCCATATAAATCAGTCATGTTGGTAATTCCATTATGCAACTTTCCAAAATGCTGATATGTCAATGAAAGAGATGAAGCAAAATAAAAACAGGAATCCTTTTTATTATTCATGAATATAATCAAGTTTGTTTGCTGCTAGGATTCATCATGTAATGGAGAATCAAAGAATATAAAATCATTATAAAAGAAAAATAGGGTAAAATGATTTTTGTATTGATGTCAATTACCCCTCCCAACAACAACAAATGCTAAGTGTCTTGTTGTAAATAAAATTATAAGTGTACAGCGGGCTAATAAATTATTAGTTTCCCTATTTGGGAGGGAAGAGTGCACTTGTGACATACCTTTATCTTCTGTTCTAAAAATTCTGGTAACATGGTGAGAGTAGCCATTTTTGAAGAGGTCCTGTTTCTTTCTTAGTTACAGTATTGCTAAAGTAAACTAGCATCTCTTTGATGTACTACTTTCTCACACACTGAACATTAGTATTAAATTTCATACAAATCATTTACTTCAAATGTAATAAAATTTTTAATACCATTTAAATGCATTTTCTAGCCAAAATCCATTAGCCCATTACTCAATTTGTGAACATTAATGTGACCAAGAAAAAAAAAAAAAAAAATTTTTAAAAATCAGATATAAGCTGTTGTTAATTTCCAAATAAGCATCTTATAGTTAGTCCGAAAGGCATGATTACAGGTTTACCTTAAATACCAAAGTAGCTCACCATGACTGACCTCTATGTACATCTGTTGACTATCATATACAAAATGAAATTCACAATAATATTGCTTCCAGCTTTAAAACAAAGCCAGAAATAGAAAAGATTTCTTAGTTAAGATGTAAGAAAAAACATATTAATGAGATATCAACAATAATTTGTGAATTTTTAAATTTGTTTTTGCAACTACAGAATGTGTGTAATTGGATCATGAACTTTATTATTATTATTATTGTAGAAAGATGGCAACTGTGTTACTAAAAATTGCACAATCATAAATATAAAGTAATACTACATTTCCTCAGAGACAATTCATTTCAATATTTTTTTTAAACAGCATGCATGTTTTTGTATATACTAACTAGTATATGTATTTGCAATCAAAGGTTGCCATTCAAAATGTCTGCACATAATAGTCTAACAGTCCACCAGATCTTGGTAGAGGGGGGAGTGCCAACCTTCGAATATAGACAAGCATGCACGTGTAACCGAAAGGTAAGAGATTTCTAATGAGGAAGGGAGTCAGGAGCAAGAGCCATCAGAAATGCTAAAAAGTATCAAATTTATACATTCTGGGAGTAACAACATCTAAGTTAGAAAGATTATTTGCAATGGCTGTTTTTTTTTAGGTAGTGATTTTGTCCAAAAGAGGAGAGGACAGAGTAAAATTTATGCAACATAATTTGATTTTGGAAAAGAACATTCAGATTTATGAAAAATAAAAAAATTATATTTAATTTAACATCAAGAATTTGGTACAGTCTAGTAAACAAAGCAGCGATATATGTTAAAAGCTTATTCACCCTTGTCTACATCACCCCAATTGGAATCACAAATAGCCAACACAAGCAGCATCTATGCTTGGCACAAATGTAACAATGTTAAGTTTCTTCAAGCTTTGATGCGGTCTCATGACAACAAAATTTAGTCTCGATGCCAATTTTTTGCTGAAACATCTCTAGGGGCACAGAATTATACTTCATTTATCTTCTAACAATATTTTCTTGTTGAAAGGGAAACATAAGAGCAACTCTACTCAAATCAGAGCAGCTGCCACCTGAAGAAATCTTGTGAAAATTTCACATGATGGTACAGTAAAAAAAAAATAATATTAATAAATAGTGCAAAGTTTTTTTTCTGACGAATGAGATATTCTTCCACCACTGACTAGGGTCTAAGGTAACTTTGACACCTCTATATCAGACACTGAACTTTACCTGATTATCTTCACAAATGTTGGACTCATTCAAACTTGCTAGGCTCTTAAAAAACAAATCCCTTCTGACCACTTTTAGAAGACAACTCATTCATTTTGCTTGCTGTTGTTTCTAGTGATGCATTTATGAATGAATAGAAATTGAATTTTTACATTTTCAATCAGAATCCTTTTTTTTTTAGATTAGGGAAAAAAAATCAACAGAAAGTTTATGTATCTAATTCCTAAAAAGTTTACATAACTGTCAAACTTGAAAACATTAATACCAATACTAAAAATAAATGTTATGCAACAGACTTTGAAACTAAAATTAACAGCAGCAGTTTACCATGTTTGATCTACCCTAAAATGGCATATTCATTAACAAACACAATCTAATATGGATCTCTAGGAATCCAGCACAATTGCTTCCAGCTACACACACTAGCAGATATTGCCAGTTCTTCCAATGTATTTATTCACTGGATTAATCAGTGTTTTAAATTTTTGTGATCGACTATAAGACATAAATAGTAAGTTGGTTTTAGTAATAAAAAACACCCTGTAGCATTAAGATCAAACTTTTGTGAACCATATCCAAAAGGCTTTAAAAAACATTAGCAACAGTTTAGTTTCCACAGACTACTGAACCTTGTATATTGTATGACTAATCACAACAGAAAAAAAAAAAAAACTTTAAAAACAAATAATGATCTATAAGTATAAATATAAGTCTTAAAATTTCATCCCCAGGTATTGGCATTGATATTTTACACAAGCCAATCAATTTTATTAATCCCTTTAGGAATCATATAGATGGTTTCTTTCCTCTTTGTAACTACTAAACTAAACTGTATATCCATCTATCTTTAAACAACTGCAAGACAATCGATGCATAATAATCTAAATTAAGTTTGAAATAATTTTAAAATCTTACTATATTTTTTCATAGCATAACATGGATGCATTTTATTCGATAAAAATTACCTTGACACAAACACTTGCTTCCCAATTAAAATCCTATTATATTAGTGGCAGCAATATTAAATAAAAGCATACCACAGCTTATGTTAACTGCGACAAACAAAATTATATTTTAAAACTTCATAAACATTTTTCATAACTGAAAAGTTTTACCAAACAAAAATGGTGGTGGTTTCCCCACAAATTCCAATCTAAACTAAACATTTTAAATCCTCCTTCCAAAATCATGTCAGCTGCTGCCACCCCTTTAACGAACTAGCTAAACGGTAAAAAGATTTTATTTATTTGTTTCAGATAGTGTATATAAGCATTACATTTTTTTAAATATATAATATTCAAGTTACTTGCTTAACTATGAAAACAATGTCACCTATTTAAAAAATCATGCATTATATGCATAAGCATTTTTTGTTTTTGTTTTTTTTTAAAAATATATATGTTCTAAGTTTCTTGCTGAGGTGTAGTTTGGAACTTGGGTGATAATTATAAAAAACACTGCAATTTTGATAACTTTTGTTACTGGCATCACCTACAACTTTATAGAGTTTGGTTCTCGTATTGTGAATTATTGCCTCCTCCTAGAAAGAAGTCTTGAAAAAAACAAAAACTGCTGCTAGCAAGTTTTAAAAATGTTGCCTTGCTTTGTTGCTGATGCCATTAAGCAGCAGCCACTAATGCGTGATTTGGATCTTCCCTTTTTTTACTCTTATTATTTAATTTTTGATAAATAATAATTTTCTCAAATAAGTGGCTGACAAACACTATAAAATTAGAAAGCCAGTACCATATAACCATCATGGTGTTACTTGCATCCTAGAAGTTGAGGAGAATGCATTGTGAGGTACTTCAAAATTACCATTATATTCCCACTCTTATCACCTGCCTACACACAAAATTACAATTATTAAACTTATAACAGAAATTTATAAACTAATGCACTTTGATTTAAATAAGAAATTAATTTTTTTACTGATCTATCCAGATTTATTGCTGATAGTGTAAGAATATAACTCTAGGACTATTTTTCTGTTAATTAAGAACAAACTGAGTTATAATAATTAGATAATAAATATTATAAAGTTCTCATAGCTCCAAAAGTTGTTTTACATTATAAAGTGTATTAAAATAAAATTAATAATAAATAGTTAATCTCAATAATGTCTTATAAGTGAAATGAAATTCACAATAGGTTTTCAAAACAATTAAAGAAAGTGTGTATAACATCAGATAAAATCAATTGAAATAACTTGTGCATTGTCCCTTCTAAATTTCTCCAATTTGTTTCTTTATCACCAATTTTATGAGCATTGTAAAGCAATATAATCTGGGAAATAATAATTGCAAATTGGATCATTGTTTATGAAGCTTATCATTATACTTTAAATAGTACATCCTAAGAAAAACGTGCTCTTATTACCACAATATTTTGAACAATAAAGATTGGAATTAAGAAAACAAAACAAAAAATTAGGAATAACTTCTTGTTGTTTGTATACTTTATTTGAAATTTTAAAATTTATTATTATTATTATTTTAACTTCTTCGTCTTTGGATACTTCAAGTCAGTAAAGTTACTATATGTTTATGACATCCTATAAACTATTTCAGTGAACTGACTGGCAATCACCTGATGCTAGAATCATTTCATTTTTGTTGTTTCTTTTAAAAAAAAAAAATTAATTAAAAATTAACAGCAACAGCTGCCAAAGGGTTTAAATGATAGACTAGGACTGCAATCTTACTTCTGGGTTAGATTCAAAATTGACATCTGCTCATGTACAAAAACCAGAGTGTTTAGGAAAGATACTTATATATAAGGCAGTATAAAACAAACTGTTAGCAAGATAAAATTCCAAATAGTGTCATTCTTTAGAAATGCAAATTTTAGAATTTATTAACTGAAGCAACATTTGCAATGGTCTAGACATTTTTTCTGCATGCCAAATGAATGAATCTCCAAAGATTTGTATCATGATTAACTAACAGATACATTGGGATCAACTAGACCAAAACTTCATTTAAAGACATGATCTTCAGCTGTTAAACAATAAAGTTAAGTGGGAAGAATTGAGCAATATAGCCAGATAAGCCAGAGACCAGATGATAAGTGCTCGCAATGTGAAGAATAAATTTTGAAGCAATAACTATAAAGACAACACAGAAAATAAAAAAAATAACAACATTCACAAATCTTAGCTGATAAATAAAACTCAGATCTTCACTTGAACTAACTGTGCAAAGATTCTATATCAAGAATGGCTGGTATCCTCACCAAAACACAAAGAAATGTTATCCGTGTCACTGATTAATCATTTAACAGACTGCAAATAACCACTAGTTTCCAGAAAATACAAAGTCTGGTCAAAAAAAATAGATTCTTAGTAGTAGTTTATCAGCATGCCAAATTGATGACAGCCCAAATACCTCATAGCCACTCGATTCTACATGTTTCTAGTAGACATGTGCTTCTATTTTTTTATGATGCCTCAGCCAATACTGTTTCAAACTCAAGTAAAGTTGACAGTAGTTGGAGAATGCACTCTGATTGCACATTACACTATTTGACTTCTAGTAATTATGCCGGCCAAGAAAAATGTTGGAAGGTCATCTCATATTCTTCAAACCAATCACAAATAAGAGCATAATAGATGGTGGCAATGTCATTTTGGAAGGCCTATCTTAGGTCATCATTGTTGCTCAGATATTCAGATGGCACTCAATCCCTCCTATGAAAATTATTAGGCCATCTCTATGGGTTGCACAAAAAAAAACAAAAAAACATATAATAAAAGTACAAAACATTGTGGGATTGTCATCAACCTTTACTCCTTCATCTATACAAAGTCTCAATGATGAATCATTTCACATTACACACTTTCATTAACTCCACAATGCAATCCAAATGGTTCTTTCACCACTGAAGATGCACCTTTGTTTGCCACAGTCAGATCATTTGTGCATGGAAGGATGGCCACCAAATCTCATGTTGCACACAAATTTTTTTTTTAATTCTGCTAATATAGAAAACTAACAACAATGGCTTATACTAATGACAGTATTGAAAGATATATTTTAAATCTTTTATCAAAAATTGTGTAATATTTTGTTCAATGAAGGTTTTTGTCTTCAGATGGTATTAAATAATGATGCGTCTTTTCAACAGTTTATACTTCTGCAATAAAAAAAAAAGAAAGTTCACAGAGCAATCTGAAAAGAATAAAACTTGTTCATCTGATCCTGGAAGGGACAATTCTTCAACTGATAAATAAACCTGTGCAGTGTGGTAGTTGGCTAACGAAAACTTCCAGAGATAGATAATTAGATGGTATTAATGCAGCACGTCATCCATCCTTCAACATTCCGAGCTGTTTCTGCTTCAGCAGCATCACATGGCTCTAACATTTACAAAGACTAACCACCCGAACTCGCCAGTTGCTCATGTAGAAAATAGCAGCCATAAAACATAAAGTAGGTAATCTGTTCATGGGTGGTCAAGTCATCCTGTATCTTTTCTTTATTTTTTTTTTAAATAACTATATCAATTCATCCAGCTTATACCTTAACAGCAAACAACAAACTTCTGTTATATAATGCTTGATTGAGAAAAAACTACCATTGAGACAGGAAATATACAACAGACAGATTGTAAACTAATTCTTTTTTCTTCTTCTAAGGTATGCATACATATGCAAAAGAAATCCTGACATCAAGAATGCTTCAACAAAACAATTGATACCAGGCAATTAGTTGCTGTAAATAGGTACCATTCATAAATATTGCTTCATTCTTCTCAAATAAAACATAGAAATACCAACAGATAAAATTGGTAGAGCTACAATCACCCATTGTTAAAACACTGCATCTTATTATCAGTTATTCTGCAAAGTTTACATTTTATGTACAGTACAACATACTACTATTAACGGTAAGAAGTTGCAGTATTAACTCATTACTTGGAAATATAACAAGGGTTGAAATATGATCTATTCATAACAATACTGAACAAGTTATTTTGACTTTTTATTTTTCCATATTTTTGTTCAATATTAAAACCTTTTTTTTTTTTTTCTTTCAAGCAAATTGTTATTTTCTCTTTTGGCATCAGTAATAAATTAAATATTTCTTCCATTCATCCATTTTTTAATCCAATTCAACTACTGCCCTACCGAAAATAATCACTCACTTCCATTGTGTATCAAATAGAAAATGCCCACATGAATCTAAATATATATTTGGCATCCTGGATGGTGTCTATTTACAAAAAGCAAAATCAGTTTCCAAGTATTGACCAAATCTGATTTTGTCCAAAGGGCTTTTTACAACAAATCAATAGTCACAGATGACTGAGATAAGACTGATAGTCAGTGTCATCGTAGGTTATTTGAGAGTAAAATGCAATGGAACAAGTGGTGGATAGAAAGAAAGCTGATAAATCTGTTATCTTTGCTTCTCCAAAGTCAGCATGAATACTGCAAGGTTTCCAGTGGTTAGCCACCTGTACCTGACCAATGGTCAGCAGGCAAAAAGTTCTCTCTTCAAGTCATTTAGATCAACTACCAGTTATTTGCTAAAACTTGCTTTAAACGTTTAAAGAAAAAAAGATTAAGTTTAAATGGCTAGCTACAGGCAAACAAAACTCATATCTGCCAGGAATTCAATTAAGCAGGGATTTTGTTTACTTACCAGAGAGTTAATTTATTAAATGGACAAAATCCTATCAATAAAATTTGCTTTTCAAAAGAACTTTTAACATAAAAGGTGCTTGCTCTTTTTTCTTTATATAATTTAGTAAATCTACCATATTTAAATTACTTAGATGGTAATCCTTGTCACAAAAACGTATTATTATTATTATTATTTTAATGCACACCATTTATTGTACCTGATCTGATTCATATAGTAGAGTCATTTCCTACTGCCAATCCCTGATGTTTAAAAAGTTGGGATAAATAACTTTTCCTGCAGACTTAAGTCAGAGATCCTGAGAGAAAGCTTCCTTTCTCCCCTGTTCCTGAAATATTTCCAGATGCCAGATGCGGCCAATGGTGAGGAAATGTCATCAGAGCTAACCAGAACTCAATAACAATAACAGGATAAATACAAAGCCAGTATGTTTAAGCTGAAAAGCCTATTTTCTTGATTTCTTTGTCTCCAGATGGACTCTATTAAAAAAAACAACAATATTCTAGTTAGTTTAACAGCAGTTAAATGGACCATATTATCCAAGTTTCAGTTTTGCAAAATCCTTCCTCAGAAATGTATAACCACACACACCACATATATAAAGACACATGCACATACACACAAGCAGTATTTTCATCATTAAAACATATCAGAAAAAATAAAATCTTCATTAACAGTAACCATTAGCCAAAACACCTTCCAATTCTCCTGTAAATTTTAAAGTCAGGATATTTTACCTAATCATATCTTCTATTAAAACTGGCTCCATCAAAAATTGCAATTTCACAACAGTTAAAATCATCCCTTAAAATTCCGAAGCAAAATGTCCCTTTACCAAAAATGTAAAAAAAAATTTCCTAGTTTATTTAAGTTTCTAGAAGTTCATGGGAAAATTGTGTAGAGCAGCTAAAATCTAACAAACTTTGGATAAATAGTTTCCTTAAGAGAGACAAGAGTTCAAAGATGACACTAGTTACCTAAAATAGTAACTTCTCTCCACTTCCAGGACTAACAGAGGTAAGTGATTTCTCTTTTAGTAGGTTTCAGACTCCTTGTACAATCTGAAAGTAGTTGTCAAGTTCTTCAATTTTTCTTCTAAAACTAAGTAGAGACACATTTTTAAATTCCCTTGAATTAGTGAGATGATAACATTACAGAACTTTTTTTTTTTAAAAAAAAAATTCTTTGTACAGTTGTCCTCCGGTATTTGCGGGGGTGACATTCCTAGAGCACCCACGAAGAGTGAAAAACCGTGAATATTGGACATGGTCCATAAAAATGCCTATAAACATCAAAATATAACGTAAAATATAATTAAAAAATATAAGTAAATATATAATAATGATTTAATAAAAATACAACACTCAGCAAAACACTCGAGATAGCTACACACGGTAAACTGGGATGATGCGGGGCTGCATCTGCCTGAGACAGCGCCTCGTGGGCGGCAGCCAATCAGCAGCGAGGAGAAATGAATAACGCTCTCGGATTGGCTACTTTCAAACCTCCAGCCAATAGCGTTTTATATTGATATTTTGCTGAATTTACGTTAGTATTTATATTACAAAATTAGTAAATTATATTGTTATTAATAATTTAGCGTTAAAAAGCGTGAAAAAATATATATTGCCACGAAAAAGCCATTATCGCAGAAGATATTTGCAATTTCACGAATATGCTGGGTTTCCACGAACAATTATTGGTTAGGTTCTATGGAAAATTCTGCGAATGCCGAACTGCAATTACGCGGGGGACGACTATATTACTTTCAGAAATTATTCAAAATATTTTCTTTTCAATTTAATTCAATTTTCTTTATTAAAAAGTTTGCATTTTATTTCCATAGTATTCTATAAGGGACCAGGTTGTTTGCTCTTAAAGACAAGTTATGTAATTTGCTAGAAACTTTGATTAAACTAAACACTTCCAAACTTATATGTTATTTCAAACAGAAATGACCCAAGTAACTTGTCTAATTAATATCCATACAAACTGCATCCATTTGCATTTAATGCTTACACCAATTTTCTTTCTTTTTTCTACTGACCCAACTTAGGTTTGTTGTGTTGACAATCCGTACAAAGGAAGCTACTACAGTGGTTTTTCGTCTGTTTGATGTTATTCCAATGTAGAGCTGGAATAAAATACTCACACATCTGTTCCCACAAAAAATAAAGCTGCATGCACCTGGCTGATGACAGATGTTGAAACATATTGCATAATTAGAAACTTGGCCCCAGCTCATTCTACACCACATTAGTAGAGCTTCATTATTCCTGCTACTGAACATGTTGCTGCATTATGTTACCCAACTTTCCTAAGTGCACTTCATGTCAGACTTGCATATCTTTGGGTTTAATTAAGTCTTTCTATTTGTTTTTATTTATTTTGTGTATAACAGATTTTTTTTTTTGTTTGTTTAACTTTTTTGAGTTGTGGAGATAATGGAATTGCAAAGTAAAAAAAAAAAAATTTGGGATAATTTTCTTTTGCATCTGTATTGCAGAATTCTGTAGAAAGTCAAAATTGTTCTTACTGCCCATTTTCTAGGGGAGAACATGTGATTCTCAACCCTTAGAATTAGAATGAGCCTTCACAGCCAGCTTACTTTTTCAATACTATTTTTTTAAAGGTACTGTTTTAATAAAAATATTGAACCAGCTATGCAAATTCAGTTATAGCAATGGAACAGTTTAATAATCAATTTTAAAATCATGTTACAGCATTTAGGTGTAATCAATACATCAGTTATGCAGTCATTGCAACATCTGGCTTTAATGCCCTCTAGTGTCAGACAGAATTCGCTGTTTATTTCAGATTCTATGAGAACATTATGGAAGAGAATTGGTCATCCTCTGCAATACCAAAAAAATAGATTTTTTTTTTATATGATTCCATTGAATTGTGAAGCAAAAGTATTTACATTGAAATTTTCAGATTGTTAGCCATAGTCTGTTAACTTTAATTTTTCCAAACAGGCATAGGGAAAAAATTCATTCTTTTTAAAATGTGGAAGTAGATCTTTAACCAAAACATTGTTACCCTGATGAATTCCTAATATGGTAACACAAAAGTAACAGAACTTGACTATTACAAGCACTAATAAGTCTCAAAATTATGAAATATAAAACGCCTGTTATTTTATTTTTGTTAAACAAACAACAGGGATAGAAGTTGAGATTTATATATAAAGTAAGAAAGGTCATAAGCTGGTTATTTCAGAAATAAGCAAATATTTAAATTCTCAGCTTACTGCAGAAATCAGAATATTGGATTTTCCATATTACCAGTAGGTCAATATTGCCAGGCAATATGTCATACTGCTATCAAACATTACTAATTGCTTCAAAAGTTTTGGTGATCATATCTCATACCGAATTCGCTACATGTTTTTAACTACTATCTCATTTGATTTTACTAAATGTGAAATACTTCAAAAGTAATTCAACAAAGTGAAAAAAAAATTTTTTTTCTTTTAATTAATAGGTTTAAACTAATCTTGATGTTTAATATCTTTTTTTAAAGAGCAAACTGTTGTGGTCTATTCCCTGATTTGATTTCCTGCCCACTTAGCAAGCAGAAAACCAGTTTCACCTCTGCTCTCACTATCTATTCCCAGAATGCCTTCACCAGCTGCAATCAAGCAATGGCTGACCAAACCCACAGCAATAATAAAAAGCTGTTTTGCAAGTATAAACATCCCATTACTATGATTTAATTTAGCTCATTTTTGCTCTCTGAGGATCTATTGCATTTTTCGGAATAGTGCAGACTTGGATTGTAGCAACGTAAAATGGAAGATAAATTTAAAACCCTCTGTGGCAAAAGTTAGCTGCCAAACCAAACTTTCAACGTAATGAAGATCATTAGGTCAAAAGGAAGAAATCTAACACAATTAATTTGCCAATTTCATCCATACAATCTCCCTGTGAGGACAGCATGCGCTGATATTTTCCAAGAATTTATTACATTTGTGCTTATTGATTGGTGCTGAAATCAATCTCAAAATTCCGATACAACTCGCAAGTTAAAACCATTACAATGCTCAAAAGGCTAAGAATGCTTTTAGAGTGGCAACATTAAAAGCTGTATTAAATTTGCCACAAATCACATGATTCTCAAAACAAAAGACTAAACTTCTTGGATGATGTTTACATTAGTTCTTGACGATGGCAAAATATCAAAAAGAAATTTAAGATAACATTCACCAGCTACCACCAAAATTTGTCATGCTTTAAAAACAACAACAAAGATTAGAACCTGAATGAGTTGACTTATTTTTAAAAATCTCAAAAGCATGTACAAATTTAAAAAATAACTTTACCCATCTAATTATTTTAGAAATATAATAAATCTGTCTTAAAAAATTAAATCTATTTTCTTCAAGTTCTTTATAGCTAAATTTTAATTTCCTTTCACAGGAAGTGCTTACTACATCATTTGTCATTTACAATTAATGATTAAATACCTTGCATTTTCGACAGAAAACTTTCCAATTAAAAAAAATAAAGATTTATGGCTAAGATACACCATAAGTATTATTCCTCTAGTAAAAAGTAAGATCATTTGGAGAATTGCAACAAGATGCATAGCATAAGTTATTTTTAGAACAGCACTTTTGTGCAAAAATGCAATAGTGATAATTAATTTGTTGCTAAAAAAAAAGATAGGCTGTTTTGAAGATTGTCCACTATAATACAAAGATTGTATCCGTTCAGAATACAAAAAATTTTTTTCCTCTATATAAAATGTATTGAAAGATTTCTCATCTTGAACAGCTAAATGTGAGCAATTTTTTTCATAGATGTTCTCATTTATTAAACCCTAAAATAACTTAAGTAATTAAATTTAAAGACTGAAAAGTTATCTAAGTACAACATATTATATTAAAGAAAAGTTTGCTATTTTAAATATGCCTTACACACAATTAATTTCATTATTTACAGAGTGCTGCAAAAAATCCCATATGACTGGCTTGGGAAGAAGAATGAAAAGAAACCATGCCAAAGAGGTTCACCAATCAGCCATTTGCACAAAAATCTAATCTTTGACCTTAGCTGTTTAGAAGGCTAACCACTAAACTACCCATACAACCCAAAAGTTCTTGTCATTACTTTAGAATAGTTTCAAATAGAATAATTGCCCAATACTTTGATGTCCCATTCACGCAAAATCTTGCAAACAAGTAATGCTGTCATCCCCAGTACAAACAAACTGATTACAAGAGCCACTATCCACAAAAGAAATGCTAAATGATTTGAAATGCATAGGTACAGTAAAAACTGATGCTAAAGAAATCACAAATAAAAAAGAATTTTAATTAATAATGAAAATAAGAAAAACTTAGATTTTCTAAGTAGCACTTGACATTTTTAAAAATGGAAAACAGTAAAATTAGAGAAATATTTTTTTAAGTTTTTGTTTTAAATGATATAAGTTAGGAAGGATTTCAGAAGCAATTTGATATTGTTAAAAGTTGTAACTTTAATTTAAACAAAATTGAATTCTAGGTTTGACTACATAATTCTAATACACAGAGGCCTTCTAATTTTATTTTTCGAAACACTACATTTGCTTTCGGATGAAATATAGTTTTAACATTTTAAATAAGGCTTAGTCATAAAACAATATAAACAAGTTGTCTCTTTCACTGCTCCTCTTTAAAGTGTTAAGACTGGATTGATTAAAAAGAAATGTTACCTTCATGAGTACACTTTTTAAATAGTTTGTAACATAATTACACCTGCACATCCATGAGAAAGTTTGAAGTGCCAAACTCCACCCCACATGGTGCAAGATTGCAATGCTTCCTAGCAGAGCACCATTGCTATTTCCCCTGAAAGTATACCATACACACACACACTACTCCATAGGTGAGGTCAATCTACTAGATGTGACAATACATAATGTAACAACAAACAAAGAAACCTACATTCTTCTTATAAAAATTCTTTACAGTTACAAATCAGAAAATTAATATCTAGTATAAAAGTGCAGACAACCATAATATGAACTACTTAGACAATTAGATAACATCCATGTCTTTACCATCTGCAAGGAATAATTTGTTAAAAGTTGAAAATATTATTATAGATGAATCATTAGAACTATGAACAAGTTATTTCCTTTAGAACAAAATGGGTTAAGTACAAAATTTGACACATCCTTTGTATATTGTTGAACATGGGGATAATTTGCTAAACCCACAAGACAAGGGATAAGAGTTTCATATGCATGGTCGCCTGCTCATGAAAAAAAATATTTCCTTCACATTGTGACAAAATTCCCTCAAGCCATAACTAAAGCAGATCTGATTCCATCTGTCTGATAATGAGTATCATTTAGTAGAATATGGAGTGTGCCAAGTTTGGAACATCCAGCGACATTACCACATCTGGTTGCTATTTGGTATCCAGGTGCTGCTGGAGTGTAGGCAAATTTTTTTTTAAAAAAAATAAAAGAATGCTTTGGCATTTTTCACCGTAGAAATTGAACTGAAAAACTATTACTTACAGGCTACTTGTATAATTCCTTTCTTGCTTTTAACAGATTTAACATTCTTTGATCCAACTGTACCACTCCATGCAGTACATTTGCACCAGTATCCATCAGATCCAAAGTATTCTTCAACCTCTTCTCTCGTCACTTCTATGCTTGTCTGCAGGTACTTCATATTCGTCATCTGATCCGCCCACTCCACATTAGAGAGCTGGTTAAAGGGCACTAACAGTCCTGTGCATTTAAATGTAATTTTCACAGCCAGAGCCGCCTTGCATGTTATCATCACAGGCTTGTTCTTTACCACATAGTAATGATCCAGAGGTTCCTGGATAAAAAATGGTGCCTCAGACACCATCAGATCATCTTTGCTCTCTACCATTGGTAACAAGAATTTACCTGAAACCAATCAAAAAAAAAAAAATCTTAAAAATTTACATCTGGAGGTTCCTTAAGATAAAAAAAAAACAAAAAAACATTAGGATACCATATAAAACCAATCAAAGAATGCTTTGGAATACATAGATAGAAACCCCCCCCCCCCCCGATCAACAGAGATTACTTCCACTTCACTGAAAAACTGACAAGTATGTCAGTGATCATTCATTTTCATTAAACCTCTTAAAAAACTTCACATAAGAATTATCTGTATAAATAAACAGCAATGAAAAATTCATCTTTGTTTCTGACAATTTACTAAACTCATTTTATTTGTCTTTACCTACCTCTATCCAACAAGTTTCTATAGCTAAAAACTGTCACGGCTTCTTCTTCATTAAATATAAAACACTAAATTCAAAAATATCAAAAATAGTGTGTGATTAATACTTAATTTATATTTGCTATAAAATATCCAAACTGCACAAAAGTTTCTAATCAAAATTTTAAAGCAAAAATATATTTTTTAATCCTAGAAACAAGATTTACATAAAATACTTCAATATTACCATCACCCAAAATCATGAGTATTTTGCTAAAACAATAATTAAATAGCATTATATTATGTAGTGAAACTTAGTATAGTAACATAAATGGGATTAAACTCAGATATAATAGTTTTGAAGTAAATTTAGTTCTTATATGCAAATAATGGTGTTGCTATCAGGCACACAGTTTCTTCTCCTTCCCTGCAAACCCCTTCACTCCTCTCCAGCGCAGTAAGTGGTTTAGTCTCTACTGAGATCTTATATAAACTCATCCAAAGCTTTGTTTTTAAAGATTATTTCCATATCAATCCCCAAAGAAACTAATTCGTGTAAATGAATATTTAAAAAAAAAAAATTTTTTTTTAAATCATTACAAAGACCTACAATAATGTTAATTCTAAGCACTGGTGAACTGAAGGTGGCATTAAATATAAAACAAATTACCATATTCATATTACATGTTTAAATTTTATTTAAAGTGGACGTACTTAATCAGAATGTAAATACATGAACATAGCAACAGAATAGGGGCCGATTTGTATCTGGAACTACACCCCCCCCCTAAACAAGCCATCAGAATCTGAAGGTTGGGCACCTACTACGATCTCAGCTGCTTTACAGAAAAGTTTCTGTAAACAAAGTATTAGGGATTTTACCACAGTGTAGGCAATCAAACATTATTACTGCCACTGTTACATCACAACCTCATCATTTCTCTTTCTGCATATGTCACTATAAATTTCAATTAGTTACTATGGAATAGCATGTGCCTGAACTAACTTACATTATGAATTTCCTACACAAAGCTACACATTTAAGAAAGAACAACAAACAGATGTAGCTGCTTTGTCTTTAAAAACTGGTCTAGTCAAAAGAAAAATGTTTGACACGAGTTATTATATACCCTATCTCTAATACATGCAACAGTCTTAAAATATCTAACATCTCTGCTATTATTCAGAAAGAGAAAAAAAAAATTACCAGATAAACCTCTTTCAATGGTCTTTTGCCCTTTTTGCTAGAGACATTTAGCTGAAACATCATCTCTGAACATTAATTCCACCATTCTAATTCTGCAGCTGCTGGAGACCTCTGAGTGTCTAATGTCAAACCATGGACATGGGTGCAAGTCTAATAATGGTACTTGGCTTAAATAGCCTGCTCAGTGTATAATCTCTCTCTTTTTTACTCAAAACATGAGATTTTTCTCATAAATCAATCACAATTTAGCACACAAACTAAAAAAGAGCTTACTAATACACAAACTACATTCATACTGTAATGTTTTTCTTTTTCTTAATGTGTAGAAGCAGCAAAAAGTCAACCTTCAATACTAAACCTCAAAATTATGGATTTTAAAAATGCATACATTTAAATATATTTGGAGAAAGACAGAAAATTATAGTGCCTTTTCCAAATTAAATAATTATTAAATTACATATTTTTATCCTTTTAAATCCAATGAATACCTTGATGAGTTACAGCATCTTAATAGATAATCAAAGATATTATTTGAAAAATCTGTAAAACTTTTAACTTAAGTTTAAAGCAAAGTGGGTTATAGCAAATTGTAAAACATTTTTAAAGATTTTGCCTGGCGTCAGTTCAACAATGACAAGAGTTGGCATAACACATACATGTATATGATTGAGAGAAAGAAAAATTGAGGGAGGAAATGAGAAAAATTGTGCATGTGCATGGATGTCCACAGGGGGTGGTGGTGAATCAGGCAAAAGATAACAAGTCTGACCGCACCCAGCCAAAGGCCAAAAGGTGGGAAGAGAATAGCAATAAAGGAAAATCTAATACATATTTTCAAGTTTGTTTGTTATTCTTTTCTGGCCAAACCATAGCATCTAGAGGCCCCAAATTTTGGGTATAGGTACTTCAGAATCTGGACAGGGGTTAAGCTACCACATGTTGTCCTAAAGCCATTTTTTTCCCTTGCTGCATTGTCGTGTACCCCAGCTAGTACAATATAAGGCACTAGAAAATCATTCATATGCTCCCCCCCAAAATTAATTATCTTGCAGACATTTTTTGTCGTTTTGCCCTCCACTCCACAGAAAAAAATCCTGTGGATACCCATATGCATGTGTACAACTGGAAGGGAGGATGTAAAAGAAGAGGGGGGACACATGTACATTAGTGAGTGATTTAATAATGAGTTTTAGGTAGTTTCTTTTTCCTTACATTAAAATAATTTCAACTTTATGTTAATACAACAACTATTACTAATACAAATTTACTTAAGGATAATTTCTTTTACAATTTTTTTTTTTTTGTAACATAAAAAGTTGTATTTCCAAACGTGCATTACACTATTGTCAGACCCCTTGCTACTTGGGCAGAATGCAATCTGTAGACTAAAAATTCTGAATTTGTTGGCCCCTGCTGTGTCACAAGAATTTTTATGCCTGTTAACAGACTTAATCAAATCTGGGCAAAAATGAAGCCTATACATTACAAATTCTTATTAAAAAAAAAAATTAATGTATTTTCCAGCTATGTGGATTAATATACCACAAAGCAATTTCCTCCTTGAAGATTCATGTTAATGTTAAAATATTGTATAAAGCAAGAAAGAAATTAAATAATACTAATGGTTTTCACTCACAGCTGTAAGTGTTCTTGTATAAGAGAAACACTTATTACACTACTTGGCCAATAAAAAGACCAAAGTACAAAAATAAACACAACCTTTAAAAATAAGATTAGTAACGTGTGTCAAAGTTCAGTCTAAGCTAACCAGTTAAATCACCTAGGTATTGTGCAAACAGTTCCACAAAAATCATATCCCTTAGGGCACAGGTTTGGACAAGTTAATTAACATTATTGGGACACTAAGTTTGAAAAGTTTTAGATTCTTCAGCAGTAGTTTTGTTTGTTTTTATTTTCAAAATCACGATTCACTTCTACACATTATTTTACAGTAAGAGAAAAAAATCCATTAAAATGAAACCTCAGTCTATCCCAAAAGTACATCAATCAGAATAAACTGTGAAAACTTTCCTCGAATGGTCAATTATAAAAGACACTAAACAAAACGTTTTAGTATGAAAATATCTGTTTTCTTTTAGATGTTGGTGAAGAATTCCATGCTAGATTGATTTGTAACATACCATTGAAACAAGCTGTGATCGAGTTGAGAGAAAAATAGAATTGTTAAACAAATTAATTACATTTTTTTTTTAAAGCTTAACTGTTGGTTGTATCCCCTTGAGACAAAGGTTCCTTAAAAATCAACTGGCTCAGAAAAGTTCTGCTTGTCAATTAAGCACAAAACAGACTCTAAGATTTCTATGGTGATTCCAAGAAAACTCTTTTTACCCATCTTAAGCTTTCAACTTATGTAATAGGATGACCTTTACATAAAATTAGCTTCAATCAAAATGGTATGTCTACTGCTTAATCTCTTATTCTAGTTCACATATCTTCTGATCCTTTTAATTAAAGATAAGGAAACAAACAGGAGTAAGCAGAAATAATCCATAACAAAGTCGTTTTTGCCGCTATAACCACAAAACACAATCTTCCTGCATATATTTAATGCACTAAAAGAAAGCACCTGCAAAATTTGGATTTGTCAACTGTAATAAATTTTAAAGTAAAACCAGTGAGACAGATTCCAACATGAAGAAGTGTCAATAATAGTTTTAACTGTTTTTCCTATTATAATAAAGTAATCAAACTTAAAGCAACAGTTAAAAACTTAGGTTCTATATTCAGTAAACTGATGGTGGATATATATTTGTTGTTGTTACATTTTTCTTAAAAAAACAAAAAAAAAAAAGAATGAAATAATAAAACTGATTCCCTAAGGTGAAAATAAACGTGAATAGTGTAAGACCATGAACATTCGGCATTCATGCAATTTGAGTGTCAAGTTTCTTATCGTTATTCTGATTTCCTCACAAATCAAAAGGAAACAAGAAAAAATAACTTTTTTTTCCTCACTGAAAGAAACAAAAGTAATAGTAGCATATATAAGTTATGGCCCCCCACAGTTATTTCAGTAGAAACTAATGAAATTAGCAGAAAGAATATGTTCCAGTTGTTTTACTGTTAACTAATAATAAAATATCATAAATCCAGCAAGTCATTAATAACGAGCTGTGTTTACATGTTGCCTACCACACACTCATTAATATCATGAGTTGGTTCCTTTGTTGGCTCTTTGCTTAGAAGAATTCTCATCCATCACCTTGACAGCACAGCTTCACAAGGCTTCTTGTTCTTTAACAACAGTAACAAAAAAAAATTCTTTACAGACATAAAAAAAAAAGAAAAACGAACAGTTGATGAAGATTAAAGCAATCAGTTCTACATAATGGTGCAGCTTAGGTGGTAATTGGAATGTGGGTGTCCATATGTTGGTAGGGTAAAGAAAATTCTATATTTATTCCATTTGCAACCACATTAAACAAGTTATGAATACAAAGTGTTCCAGGGAAGATTTCTGGTTGAAGGGATTAGTAACTTAAGATTGTCAGATGTATGATGCCTTATAAATAGAGAAAACATCCCAGCTTGTTAAATTCAAAAGAATATATTCAGTAGACTTTAATTGCCTCTATCTCTTTACTAGTTTACTATCTACCTAATAGCTTATTCATTCCAATTTGCTAGTGATAAACTATACATTACATGTTGTTTTATTTTATTGATATTGCTATAGCAAAAACAAAACTGCCTATATACAACCAAACCAGTAAATTTCTGAATAGTTTTATTTAATACCATGAAGTTTTGTTACATCTACTAAATGCATAATAATCACATTTCATATTTTCAACCAATCTGGATCTAGTAAAATAATCAGTTATCAATGAATTTGAAGATACATGCAAACATTGAGCCATGAGAAACAATATTACTAGTTTGCATTTTACTTTAGTTTGCTATAAACAGAAGTCATGAAGCTGCTAAATATTATGACTTCCAAAGTTAGAAATATGTATCATTACAGTTGTTTAATTAATTAAGGAAATAACAGAGACATTTACTAGAATTATTGAGAACTATAAAGTAACTGATGACATCACCACCTTCTGCAGACAAAGAACAAATTCTGCACTTCAGCTGTGTTACAAATTTCAAAAACATTTTGCTTAAATCTCTGGTATCAAGGTAAATTCTCACCAAAACCTCAAAGTAACAAATAAGAGTTAACATCATAACTACAGATTTAGTCAGTTCTATTAAAAATTACTGTACATTTTATGGTAAGAGAAGGCAAGATCAAAGCAATGGCATGCCAGATGGTCAATAAGAGTTAATCAATTTAAGATGCTAAAAATAAAAATTCTGTAAAAAATATATTTTACTGTTTAATTTCCTCTGTACCTGAACCATTTTATTATTTCCAGCCTCTAGCATTTCCTTACTCTGTACATTGAATTTTAAGGGAGGTTCTAGGTCAAAATTTGATTTTTTGATGTTTTTTAGTAAAATTTTTTTTTAATTTAAAAATATACTCAGTTCTTCATCTATCACTACACAAAGTTTGTTTCTTAAATAATATTTCTAAATTAAACCAAAAGGGTGTTTCAGTAAACCATTTTCAGGATCTTTCACTTTCTTGTGGTTGCCCTAGCACATTCCTTTTTCATCCTAATAATTTCGAACTTGGCATTTATTTTCATCATACCATAAACAATGCAACATGATTGTATTTTCTTCTTTTCATTTAAGGTTTAAATTTTTTTATTAAAAAAAAAGCAAAATATTAAATTTACAAAATCAAATTTTCACAAATTCCATCCTTGGTATCATAAAAAAATAATGGATTATTGTTGACAAAAAATTCTATGAGACTGCATGAAGGGAAGAAATACAATTAGCACGGATCTGGTTTCTTTCTATCTGCAGATAATTTACAAAAACCTTCCCCAAATGCAATGTTACTAAACCTCAAGACTGCCTAAAACCAGAAGACAGTAAAGTGTTTGCCAATCATCAGTAAATCCAAACCTATTGGCTAACATTTTGACATTTTTTTTCATTTTGTGTGTGTGTGTGTGTGTGTGTGTGTGTGTGTTGGTGTGAGTGTGTGAGTGTGTGAGTGTGTGTTATACTTCATCTGCCACTCTAACTTAATAGCTAAACACTGGGAAGTAATCAGCAACTATCCAAATACACTCATGAGCTTTCTTGGCATTGCATTATGGGAAAGTTTTAAATCAGATCCAGGCTGAATACACAACCACTTTAATGAGAAATGGTGGAATGTACTACAAGGTCAGCAATGAAAGGTAAAAAAAAAATTACATAAACAAAACTAAATAGTGTTCTTTCAAACGGAATAATTTAATTTTTATAATAGATAGTGTTCAGTACTAAAACTGTCCTCTTTTAACAATCGTTTGACAATAATGAATACGGTGTTTTAAAACTTATTTACGTCTGACTGGCAACATTCCCTGATAGCCAGACAACCATCCAGTGGTATACTTCATGTTAACATTCAATGACATTAAATGCAGAGTACTATCAGAAAAAATATAGTTTGTATGAAGCCTCTTTTGCTTATATTATCAGCAGATCTAAAAAAGAAAGCAAGCAAGCCAGCCTGTGGGAATACTGAACAATAGTTGCCAATTAAAGCCTTAATAATCAGAGTCAGTGCCAGGTATGGATGCAGCTTATGATTTATGCTCCTATCCTCCAGACGACTTAAGCAGCTGAGTTTTTAAATCAATTTCTTGCTAGATACATTAATATTTTCAGTTGCCTGTGGCTAACTAATGTTAAGATTATATTTTTGCTCTTTTCAGTCATTTTTTCTAAATTATTTTTGTCTTTCATTTCCAGTTTTTGTTGTTTTGCTCAAAATTCTCTATCAAGTCTAATTTTGTAATATTAAAACTATCAACATCCTTACCAAGAATGAGCAGTAATATTTGTAAATGAAATCAACACAAACCAGACTTTAAAACCTCCGTGCTCCATAAGTATTGTTATATTAACTAAATTTTAAAACAGAAAATAAGTTGCTTTAAGAAATAAAATATATAAATATTGAAAATTCACCAATAAGAAAATAAACTACATAAAAGTTTAACTGAATATCTTCAAGTTTCTCTTTGCTGAAGATATTCAGTTCTCTTCAATATATTTAAAACGCAATTTGTTTTTACTTTGTTCTTATTACCTTCCAAGTTTATCAAAACTCATTCCCTTAAAAAAATTATATTTGAAACATCATATAGGTCTGATCTTTTGTAAAGTTTTCTGTCTATTGTTTAGGGTTTTTTGTTTGTTTTTTTTTTTAAATGTATTTTTAACCCTCTGAATACCACAGGTTTTTACCTTCCTTATACCACCAAGAACAGCTTAGCAGTTCTTGATTTGCTAATATTTGCAATGAAATAGCTGCATTTTTAGTCAATAAACTAATAATGCAAAAGTGTGTTGAGCAATATGGATTTGGATTTGTCGTTACAAAGGGTCATATAATGAAAAGGGTACTGTTCGCATTCCTTTTGGCTCAACCTGAACTGAGTAACAGATATGAAGGATGAACTGCTCCGTAGGTGGTATCCAGGTGGTTTTAAAAATATTTTGAAGCAAAAGGTTATATATATAAAATTACAGATTTTGTAAACAGTCAAAATTTAGTTTTTCCTACATTCTGTAAACTTAAATCTCACTGATAAAAGTACTTTCTCCTGAGCATACAAAACCTGAATACAAAAATTTATGAAATACCACAGAAATTAATACAAGCATGAAAGTATAAAAGACAGTTGGTTTTCTTAAGAATAGTAAGTTGCTATAAAAATAAGTTTTCTGATATTGTTATTTTTTTTAATTCAACTCTTCCTGTTTGTAAATATCCTTACTTGAAAAATGCATTTCTTATGCATAAAAAGTGAACTTGTTTCCATTACAAAAAAAAGAAAGAAAGAAAGAATGGTATTCATTCCCGTAATGATTAGATGCAATCATATCACTTTCATTGAATAGATTGAATTCACATTTCCAATGTGTCTTGTACATGCTTATTATATTAGTTAGATATCAATGGTTCATAGATATCAATGGTTCATTTCTCCAAACACCTGTAAAGCCAACTAAAGGGCAGACACCCAGATTGTTCATCGTTTTCTCACTTACAAATTTTTAAGTCCTTAAAGAAATTCCAAAAAAATTTTTCTTCACACACTAATCAATGATCTCCCAAAGTATAAAATGTGTATATCTATAAAAATACTGCATAACTTAAATCCAATGTTGTTTTAACAGTTATTTGAAATAGAAGATGCTGCTGCTCCTGCTAGATTTTTTCTCCTGTTTTTGTTCCTGTTGAAGATACAACTGTATAAAAGTTCCAGCAACTTCCTTTAGTTTGTTTCATATTTTAGTTAACATATATTTCATCAATAAATCACAAGTTTTATAGAAGCTATAATTAATTTCCTTTTATACCAGATAGCTTTCTGAAAACCGCACTATCATTTTTCCCATAATTCATTAGGCTGCCAATTTGGCTGATCAACTGAGCAAGCATTCATATAGTACCACCACCAACAGAAAAATCTGTTATATTTACTTTACATTTCCTTTGTGTGATAGTTTGTTTATGTTGTGTGGAATTATTTCGCAATACTAGGCTAATAGTGTGAAACCCGCACTTGCAGGAGAAGAAACTCCAATAATTAGCAGACTTTGGCAGGAAAGGCGAGTTTCCAACTATGCACTACATAGATATGACTAACACTTCTGGTTTTAAATTCTGGTCCCCTTTTTCACTATGACTTCAGAAATTTCAAGGGTTTCAATGGATACAAATTTGTACCGAGTTTCATTTCTGACCCATCAACAAACACTCGGAGCCTGTTCTATTGCAAAACATTCTTCAGAAAGTAGCAATAAAGCACTTTGGTGCAAACAGAATAATTACTGTCGCAGCACTCAAAACAGTGATGAAAATTTTATTAGCTAAAGAGCTAATGGACTAATGGATGGTTTTTATGTAGTCTAATAATCACAAAAGAACAAAAAAGGGATACCAGAATGTGTGGAAATGATAGCTCTATGACATACAGTTACCAGATTCAAGTCACATTTAAAAATAGAGCTCAACATTTTACGGGAAATTATAAGATTATGTCAAGATGCCAGCAGTATTTTCGTTTTGGCTTCAAACTCCAAAATCATAAATCTTTGATATTTATCAAACCTCTAAGTCCGGCCTTGAATGAGCACCAAACATGTTTTGGAATATTTAAATCCATTTACATAGTTTGACCTAAAGCTTATATATAAATTTTTGTCACTAAATTTTCTGCTAAAATATAATTTAATTTACAAAATTACAACTATATATAACACAAGATTGTATATTAACTGGAGAGAGAGTACTGTATAACTGAAAATATATTCTTCTTCTTCTAGACGACCAACTTTTAGTTTCCTACCAATGACCTTTTGGTAGTCATCAAAACAGCAGCTTTCAAAACCATCATCATCAAAGTATTAATGGATTTAATTTTGAAAACACTAAATCTATATTTCTCTCTATTCATTCACTTTGCATGCAGCCATCTTCACCGGATGCGATCATTATTATAAGTTTCAAAAACTTGTTTTATTTGTATAAGCATTATCTGCTTTAACTATATGGAATAACTATAAACTATACAAACATATGCATGTCATTTTTAATGAAAAACTAATTATAATACATTGGACTTTTCCTCAATATTTTACTATACTTGTTCAATGATTATAAAAGACGATACTTTTTTAAAATTTCTTTCATTGTGAAAGATTTACTTTTATGATCTTAAAAGAAAAATCAAATTTATTTCCTAATTAGCAAAGCCTCAGCATCTCTTGAGTAACTTTAATGGCTCTTATTCTAGTTTTATTTGATTCAAAACAGCAGTACTTCTAAGACAGAAGTCGTGTTAAATCATTTTTATTTAAATTATTTTTTCCTCTCTTTTTGGCAGTTACTTCTATTTGCATTTATTAAATCATACATTATTTGGTGCAACAAATGTTTAGGCCTCCCTTCCACAGTATCAGCTATAGTAAAGGATGCATTTGAATCTGACTTTTTCCTCAATTCTTTTCTTTCCAAATGATTTGTGTATCTGCTTAAAGCCAAGTTCACTAAATCAATCAATCAATCAAGATGTTTATTCGTGCCACACAAATTATTTTCTGAGACTTCTGCATCTATAAAAGATCAATAATTTAATTATAAAGAGTTTAAAAGTGCATGTATGAACAGTACACTTTTAATAGGTCATCTAAGGTTAAAAAAGATTTTTACAGGTAATATTTCTTAAGTGGATTTCCAGCTCATAGTGGAATTAATAATGAGCATAAGTAGCAGAAATATGGGTTTAGTACTTCTATTTAATACCTGTATTTTCTAGCACATTTTCCTAAGTATATTTTTAAGTATTTATTTTTTAGCATCCAAAAATTTTCTATTCAGCTATACACCTTCAGAATTCAGTTTGGCCTTATCCTGTCCACTGCACTGGCAAAAAAAAAAAAAAAAAAAATTGTATCTATGTCAAATTTTGTAATTTGCAAAATTATACAAAAATTAAGAAAATGACAAAATGATATTAATAATAAAATGAAGAATAAGGTAAAAAAAAAAAAATATTTGACATTGCATTCAAACAAGTGTTATATTAAAATCTTAAAATAGTTTTGATGGATACTTAAGAAAAAGTATGTCAGGGTGTTTCTGTATGTTGAATAGCCTTACAGAGTTACCTAGACAACCATTTATATAAAAAGTTGTGAACCAACATAGATGTATGATAACTTATCTTTTTTTAGAGTGAATATTTCCCCAGAATACTTAGGGTCCAACTAATATCAAAAGGTGAAATAAAACACATAAGAAATAACCAATTTAAAGTAAACAAAATATCCACAATATTTTAGTTCAAATATTTTTTTTAAAAATCTTGTGCACAACAAAGAAAATTGAAAAACATCTATGAAGCCCAACTTTCCTATATATATTTAGTCTAACTTTTTTTAAAAAATGTTTTGACTTGTTTCATTTTGGTGGTGTTCTACTAGCTCAGTGCTTGAGTACACACCTGGTACAGGAACAAGTTCTTAATATTCAACCACTTTTTGTGTGTATAGATAAAAAAAAAGAAAGTGTTCCAGACTCCAAAGGTAACTTCAATAAAACTGTGTTGCTTATTAACAGAAGCCAGTAACTCTGTTAAACTTCTTTTAAAATTCCAGACATTACACTGATCTGTTTAACTTCTATTCAAAAGTTCAAAAGTATAGCTGCTACACTATTAGGGATGTTCAAATTAAACCCAACCAAAAAAGCATAGCCATAATTGAATCTGGCTGTACTTCATTTGAATAACCCTGGAATTATATGGCATGGTTCTAATCCATTCAAAAGCTAAAACATACTTTTCTATATTGTAAAAATATCATTTTATATAAAAAAAAACATACAAATGAATAAATGCTTCTTGCATGTACATGCATCTTAAAGAAAAATCATATTTATTAATTAATATTTTATAAAGAAACAATTATTGTCCCTAAATATTTAAATATTTGTTAGTCATATTTTTTTTTTACATTGTAGTTTTGTACTTTCCTATTATCACCTTTATTTTTCCCTCTCTTTCTAAGTGAATATCTAAGAGACTGTGGCAATGATTAGGAGTGACATTGTTTTCACAATCCAATATTTATTTTTAAATTATAATCAATAACAGCAGCTTATCGAATTAAATAGCAGGAATGCTACTGTTCTTTTTTTGTAAACTTTAATAAAACCTGTAGTTTTAATAGTCAAATAATACACTCTTAATTCAACATATGCCATATTAGAAAAAAATTATACTGCATTTAATCCAAGGTTTGAGAAGTGAAGAGTAAGTCAATACTGTGTAGTATCCAAACAAGCAGACTCATGTGACTGAGCACCACAGTGTCACTAAATCCAATGAGTTTAATTACCAATCTCAATAGACTGTCACCCTGAATGGTAATGGGTGAGGTAGAGAAAATGGGGAAGAATGCAAAATGATCCTCCAGAGTTTTACTACCAAGAGGGAGCAATAGAATAACTTATCAAGAAAGCCCTGGCAGTAAATTAGAGCCATTTATCTGCCATGCTCAACAATAAAAGCTGCCATTAAGTAAAGACAGGCCTATCAGATAAATATGTCCATTAGAGAGACAACCATTAGTCTTAATGCTTGACACTGCTTTTGAGGCAGTTAACATCAAAAGAAAAACCCTTCACAACCTTAGGGATAAAGCAGGTACAAGTATTCATGACTCTTTAACAACAAACTCTATGCATAAAAGTCAATTTTCATAGGCTATTTGTTAATTTTTAGCAGCAAGACTGTAGAAAACAACAAAAAACAACTAAAATGGTAAAGATTAAGAACCCATTCATAAATGTGTTAAAAACAAAACAATTTTATGATTTACCAAGTGTTGATACCCAAAAGCATATCATTTTTTAAAGTTACCTTTCTCTTCTTTTTTTTTTTTTTCATAGCATGAGAATTAATTTTGCTGAAACTTTCACTTTATAATAAATGAGTCATACTGGTCTTCTCAGTCACTTTTCAAGTTTAACTTATTCTTCTATAATATTATTTGAATTGTATTAATATCAGAAATCAAACATCTACCTGATCAAAGCCAGGATGTTTATTTTATACCAATTTTTACCATGCAGGTTACTTTCTTAGCCACACCTTACAAACACACTTTTTATATCTTCTGAATTATCATTTCATCTGAGCTACTTTTGCTTATTCATTCATCACGATCAACATTTACTAATTTCTTAAAATAAACCTTATAAACCCAGAAATAAATACTTTTTTTTTATTTTAATCTAGTTTATACATTTTTTTGATTTTACAGTAATTATCCTGTCTAAAAAAAAAAAAACAAACTTTCCCTAACTTACATAAGGTGCATCTCAAAAAAATAAATTTTGTGGAAGAGTTCAATATATTTTGTCAGTTATTTCAGAAAGTGAAAATTGTATATATTCTAGACTCGTTACAAGTAAACTAAAATGTTTCAAACATTTTTTTAATTTTAATTTTGATAATTATGGCCTACAGCTTAAAAAAATAGAAAAAACATATCTCCAAATATTAGAATATTCCATTTCGAGTTTGAGTAAATCACTATTTATGCAGCAAGAGGGATGACCACAGCCTTGAGAGGATTGTCAAGCAAAGCCGATTCAAGAACTTGGGGGAGCTTCACAAGGAGTGGACTGACGCTGGAGTCAGTGCATCAAGAGCCGCCACGCACAGACGTGTCCAGGAAATGGGCTACAAGTGTCGCATTCCTAGTGTCAAGCCACTCCTGAACCAGAGACAACATCAGAAGCGTCTTACCTGGGCTAAGGAGAAAAAGAACTGGACCGTTGCTCAGTGGTCCAAAGTCCTCTTTTTAGATGAAAGTAAATTTTGCATTTCATTTGGAAATCAAGGTCCCACAGTCTGGAGGAAGAGTGGAGAGGCACAGAATCCAAGTTGCTTGAAGTTCAGTGTGAAGTTTCCACAGTCAGTGATGATTTGGGGTGTCATGTCATCTGCTGGTGTTGGTCCACTGTGTTTTATCAAGTCCAAAGTCAACGCAGCCATCTACCAGGAGATTTTAGAGCACTTCATGCTTCCGTCTGCTGACAAGCTTTATGGAGATGCTGATTTCCTTTTCCAGCAGGAATTGGCACCTGCCCACAATGCCAAAACTACTAGTAATTGGTTTGCTGACCATGGTATTACTGTGCTTGACTGGCCAGCCAACTCACCTGACCTGAACCATAGAGAATCTATGGGGTATTGTCAAGAGGAAAATGAGACACACCAGACCCAACAATACAGACAAGATGATGGCCACTATCAAAGCTACCTGGGCTTCCATAACACCTCACAGTGCCACAGGCTGATCGCCTCCATACCACACCGCATTGATGCAGTGATTCGTGCAAAAGGAGCCCCAACCAAGTATTGAGTGCATAAATGAACAGTTCGACATTTCTATATTATAAATCATTTTTTTAATTGATCTTATGAAATATTCTAATATATTGATAGTGAATTTTTGATTTTCATGAGCTGTAAGCTGTAATCATCAAAATTAAAACAAATAGAGGGCTCGAAACATTTTAGTTTACATGTAATGAGTCTAGAATATATACAACTTTCACTTTCTGAAATAACTGACAAAAAATATTGAACTCTTCCATGATATTCTAATTTTTTTAGATGCACCTGTATTTCCTTTTCTTTCAATTCTTGAAAAAATAATTGTTTATCTACAACTGTCTGGATACATTAATGGTATAAAGAATTTCATATCTGCTTGCTTTATTAACATTCAAGGTTGAGGACACCTTGCAAAAGTGAACTAGAGGAGGAAAAGTATGCAGCATCTGCCTTAGTGACCAAGCAAGTTCAAATTATCCAGGTATGACTGAGCAGGTTGGTGGGTGCCTTCTTGATCGGTGGTTGCAAAACCTCTCCCACAAGTACACTGTAATACCTCACTAGAACTCTTCCTTTTCTGAATGTAGCTGGCTAAAGAAGAAACCGCACTAGGGTGATGCACCAAGCCATCACAACCAGAATTTGAACTCAGACAATCCCAAAAGGCCCGACCACCGCACACATGCCTAACTGAAGGAAGACAGACCTACACTATATTAAGCTGCACTCAATGTAAAAGTCACTGTTCATCATTTCAAACCAAAGAATTTTTTTCTGAACTTGGAGGAGATCTGGACGGATCTAGTTTGACTATTTCAATAAAGTTGCAAGTATACACTAAACAAACTTCATATTACTAAACTATCTTTATAAAGACCAATCCCCATCCAGAGACAGATCTACCTTAGCCCTGTAGACTTAGTCACTCCAGATTTTTATAAACACACAGAAGAACAATGTTACTTGGGATTTTCATTTAAAATTGCATTAACAGTATTTTTATTTTTAATGTATCCTTTAAAATCTCTTTAGACATCTAGAAATTTCATCACTGATGAACTATCCATATGTATTGATACCAATATGTTACTATTTAAAAAAAAAAAAAGAATCATGAAAAAATTCAGTAATTTTATAGGTGACTGATACTTGAATGTGTGAAGTCAACTTTTATCAAGAATAAATATTGAGAAGTGTTACAATTTATTTCAAGCAGTCAATTTCTGCATAACCTTTTTTGGGGATCATATTACATACGTATACTGATTGTTGCCACCATATATAACAATAGCCAATTTTTCTTCACATCAGATTATCTATCACCTGTTTGATAAACTGATTTATCTGTCTTTTGCATGCATATTTTCATGCAGCTCAAATGTATGAGATCTTGGCACATACAAAAAGGTGCAGAATACAGCTCATTTTTGTCATGTCTTGGTTAGCTGAGAGAGAAAACTAGAGCACCTGGAAGAAACCCATGCTGAAGAACTGGTACAGAAGAGTGAGAAGAAACCCATGTATTGAAGGTTCACTAAACCAATAATGGGGATCAAACATGGGTCCCACACCATAGCAGATCAATATACTAGGCAGGCAGATGACTATGTAGCAAAAGTCAATCCCTTCAATTCTGGGGAAATAACTTCTGAACATTTCTTCTTTATTTTTCACACGCACGCACGCACACACACACTTAATTTATTTTCTTAACTACTATGTATTGTTAAGTCCCAAGTTTTTATTTGGACAGCAATGTCAATTTAAAAAAAAGTTCTAGTGTTCATACCCAGGTTAATGGTTGTGCAATACTAACAGCTTGTACCTCGCAAGGTACCTGTGTTTCATGTACCTTTTGCAAACTTTGAGATGCGATGTTATAGCCCACTTTCTAGACATTACAGTAGGCACTTCTGTGGCTGTTTGGAAAGCAAACTCTCTGGGCTATAATTGGAATATGAAAAAATACAGAGAAAAGCAACCGATTGTTTACAGATATTTAGTATCATGAGAACATGAAAGCACAAAGATATCCCTGTCAGAAGAATACTTATCTGGGCACTTTCTTAAAATATTTTGGTTAACTACTTTATAGGCCCCAACACTAAAGTAAATCAAAGTGCCAAACCCTTCCTCCTCTTCCCCCCCCCCCTTCTCTCTCTCTCTCTCAACCTTTTCTGCTTAATGGATTTCTCTTCTTGTAATGTTTAGTTCTGTCTGGCTAAACATTTTTATCAGACATTTAAAAGGGAAAAAAAAGAATCACTAACTTTTAGATAAGTTTGTGGAATTTATGCCTGGTTAATCAAAACTACAAAAAGCAACTACATAATTGGAATACATTAAAGCTTTATTAAGAATCCAACTTTTGGTATTAAAAGCAAAAGTATTAATATTAATTCTAAAATGCTACATATACATATTACATACCTATGGATGGACATAAAGCAGTAATAAATACCCCAGAAAATGTAAATCATGATTATGTAAAGTTATCAATAATAGAAAAAACAATTTCTCATTGCAGCTGTTATTTTCTACCAAGTTTGTTGTTTCTTTTTTTCATTATTATTCATAAAATAGTTTTCTTTTTCATGGCACAGTACATTTTTTAAATGGTGTCCATGTAGAAAAGAAGTTAAATAATTTGAGTGAGTAAGAGAGATATTTTAGTGACTAGGCCAGAATGTAAGAAATAAATGTGACCAAGTCTTTCAAAAATAAAAAGTTATTTAAATCATTTGGTAGTACAGATACTCCCTGACTTATGACTACCTGCAGTTACGACCATGTGTAAAATAATATTTCAAATATTCCTGCACGCCGTACAAGAGTCAGATCAGTATGGCAATGCGTATCTCCCAGCAGCAGCATCACATTTTCTCTCGGTATCAGTTATACTTCAGCAGTCATATTACAAGTATCTCGCTTAGCTTCTACGGATTTACCACCCCCAAAGATGTCATGCAAAAGGAAGATTTCTCCATCTACCAATACACAGGCAAGAAACAGAGGAAGTCACTTGATTTGAAAGTTAAAATGAAAATAATTAGCCAACATTGAGGGGGAAAAGTAAATGTTATCACACGTGATCTACAGTTGTCCCATTCAACGATCTCCACTATTCTTTAGGACAAGGAAAGAGTCTTGGATGCAGTAAAAGGTTCAGCCACCATGCGGTCAACAATAATAATAATAATAAAGAAGTGACAAGGACCTATCCACAAAATGTAGAAATTGTTGATGCTCTGGATGGAAGACCAGATACAGAAATGTGTACCGATAAGCCTACTAACAATTCAAGCTAAGGCTAGAAGTATTTTCGAGACTTTGAAGGAACGAACAGAAGACGACTACAAGGAAAACTTCCAAGCAAGCGATGGATGGATGGTTCAATCGCTTCAAAAAAGATACAATCTGCATAATGTCCAAGTAACAGGAGATAAAATAAAATGTATTACATAGTAAAGTACATACTAGTAATGCATATAAAATACCCCCAAAAAAGATCAAATACGTATAGGTCTTCAAGTTACATCCATATCGACTTACTGCCAGTTGGTCGGAATGGAACCTGGTCGTAAGTCAGGGAGTACCTGTATACAATTTTCTATGGTTTATTACTATATTATTTCTTGAAAAAACTTATGAATTTTTTATAACTAATCAATCTTTAAACAAAATGTTTCATTTTCATTTACTTTTCAAGTCATTAACTTAAAGAAAATTTAACAGATGACATGCTTCAGCTGGATCTCTTATCTGGATTGCTATTAAGTTCAGATCATTTGGTATTAAGTTGTTTTGCTAACTTGTAAGAATTGTTTCAGTGTTTAGTTGATTATGCATCTTGGTTTAGTTTTGTGTCTGCTTAGTTCTTTCAGAGATATAGTCAGATCTGACACAGTTAACAGATGCCATTTGCTTTCCTAGATTCAAATGCATAATGGTTACTATTAAATTGGATAGCACCTTATTTTACTGATGTGACAGCTACAGTCTCTTTTAGAGATTACCAAATGATTTTTTTCATATCAGAGCATAAAATGACCCCCCCCCCCATGTAGGGATCTCCTTTATACTTATTAATAACCTTAGTAAGTGCCTTATGATTAAAGACACCTTGTAATATTACTGGTGCTCCATCACTTTAATACAACATTTAATTACCACAGTTGACAACAATAAAATGGTCTGTAAATATTACAGGGCACTACACTGACAGACCAATAAATTGTCTGTCCCCTCCCTACATCATGAAAATCTCTTAAGACCTATTAATTACAAATGAATGAGGACCATTATTATAACAAATTTATGGCTAACATATGACTACACTTTCATAGTATAACTAAAGTTAATCACATTTTGTAGAAAATTGTTTTTTTTCCAAATATTCAAAGGTGGTCAGACTGCTTGATGACAGAATTCTGTATTGTATTTGTACACAAAATCAAATATACACAGCATTAAATGAAGCTTTTAACGTGTGTTTTGTTTTTTTCCACTGTGGCAATAATAGAGATAAAAAGAAAAGGATTCCAAGCCCAGTCATTATTTCTGTCAGTTTGATTCCAGAAGTGACGAATTACTTTTGCCCTGGGCTCTAAAGTTAGTCAGTCTCCTCCTCTCCATGCCTGTCTGAGTGGTTGTAGAAGCTTATTACTGGTTTTCAATTACAGAAACAGAAGAGCTATCTTTAAGCCAAGCAGACAGCAGAAATCTAAGTGTAAAAATCATGGTTTCTGCCATTAAGCTTTCCTGACTGGTTCAATGGGCTCAGGAATCACAGCAATTCATACCAAGCCCAGCTGGATTAAGAGTTGTGGGGTTTGGGGGACTTTCAGTTGTTTTTTTGTTGGATGATAACAGACCTGGAAAACTGCTACAGATTCTATTTGTGAATGAGCTAGCTAGCTGCATTTGTTTGCTATGTTTATAATCAGAAATAAGATAAATAAAAAGCTGTCTTTTAAACATGGCAAGCTGGGGGGGTAGACGTAATCTGTGGGAGATGATTTGAAAACTATGTTGGGTGCATGGGCGCTCTAGGAGAATAGCTAGCAACTATATAACAAGCTTTATCAGCTGGTGATGGGTAGTTTGATAACAGTGCCTAAGTAAACATTTGGATAATTTTGCCCACTCATGCACTTCATCCACTAGCCGAGTATTGTCTGTTAGAAAGACAAAAAATTACAGAAAACCAAGATTTCTTAGAAATTTCTTGGGCATATCAAGAAATATACAAAGATTCAAAACACGCTAAACAAATCTTTCCCTCTAATATACAATGCCTAATAAAAGATTTTTCTAAACCCTGTTTTCAACTTCCATGCGAACAGTGACTTATTTTAAAAAAATAAGTAGATTATTGAATTTAGCCAAGGTTGTTTTTAATCATTTATCTTGTTTTCGCTAACAAAAAAATATTTATTTAATTGTATTTTGAGATAACTAAATAGTTTATGTATGTTTGTTTGTTAGCTTGTCATTTATCTTTAACTACTTAAATTTTGGTTTCTGAAATTAGATAAACTAAATCCTATTTGCAATTTTATTCATTTTAAGTTTAATTATCCACAGCAAAAAATGAAACCATCTATCTCTATACTGTTGAAACTGTTTCCCAGATCAACTTTGGTGTCTATGTACAATTACCAAGTGCTGTTGATTTCTCCATTATATGCTACAGTAATGTAGTCCCACTGAAACTTCAGCAACATAACCACTTCAAATAATGATGCACCAACCACATGCAAATGAAGGGGTGGACAGTGAGCACATTATGGTTTTATTTGTTTATTTCCACAAGAAAATGGATAAAAAGTAGAGAATCATTAATTCAGCACTTTTTTTAAGTGTATAATAATATTTATTACATATCCTTTACATCAATTTATATACTATGAGAGGCAAGCCATCTCTTGTAAACAGTTGAACAATGACTGACCTTCAGATATATTAAGCCTAACAATCTTGCACACCCTGCAGGACTACAGAATCCTATGATGGATAGGGTTGTTCATGCAGATACAGTATCAGGGTTAAAGTTACAGACAGACAGGGAGGGTCATGCAGTAGAGTGCCAAGAACAGCTGGAAGCCTATAGTAATTTACAGCAACAAAGATAGATGATATCCTCGCTATTTGAACATTAACACCAAAAATGTGCTCTCCCCATTGATTCTATTAAAAACAATCATTCACATAGCTTATAACTACAGTAAGGACAATCTTTGTTGGGTGGGGCCAACATACTGGGTCAATGCTCCAGAGTACCCTGGAGTAGACCAACAAGGTCTGTGTTAGTGAAATATTTACATACAGCATTACTGCTTAATTACCATTTCTACTTGTTAGCTTGGGAACTACAGAGGACGTAATGTTTTGTCATTTTCTTTTGAATTGTTTCATCATCATAGTACTAATAAAAATGGATAAAATTAATGGAATGTCTAAGTACCTTGTTTTTCCCTACTGATGAATTGCTTCCACAATTTATTCTGTTTTCTAATGAATCCAGTGAAACCAGACAGTTAGTCTGAGCATTTCCAGCACACTTGCTAATATAACTAAGCAGAGATGCTACATTTTAGCAAGAAATCTTACCCCATAATTATTATTCCTCCGTTAATGGGTTGGGTGTCCACAGCATTTAAGTACCCAAATAATTAGCAAAAGTAAATTAATCAATTTTTAACACGAGAAGAAAAAAAAAAAAAAAAAGAGTCAAAAACTTTTTTTTTATGCTGCTATGGAGAAACAAACTTTAAAAGAGATTTCTTATAATAGAGTTTAGATAATAGGGATTTTAACCCACTACCTAAATGTTGTTGCTAATCTCAAGTCATAATTTTATATAATGATTCTTGAACAGGGCACTGACACCAGTCTGCCAAGCAATTCATGCATTTAAATATATTCAGTCTCTAAGTATCATGCTTGTTTAAGCATAAAAAACACAGCTGATAATCTGTACCTTTAGTTGTGGGCTAGAAACTCTGAAGGTAGGTAAATCTAACACCAACACTATACTGCACTCCCATAAAAAAATGCTGCTAACTAACTCTTTACTAGTTAGACACACTAAGAGTAACATGGAAATAACAGTCCCTAATACATAACCATCACAAATCAACAATAAACATTCAAATTATCTGCAAATAAAACAGAAAATACCTACCCATGTAGTAAGCCATGGAAATATAAGAAAATTTAATGTTGATTGGTTACAGAATATCTGAAGTAATAATTAATTTATGACATCAACAAATATTAGAAAGGGTTTAAAATGGTCAGTTTCTGCCATTTTTCTTAAGTTAAGGAAAGCATACTCAGTATTTAAATCTTGCAAATATTTGAAAACTTGTCTACAGAAAAAGATTTTCGGGAGCGGGGGATTAAGTTTCAGCCTAAGATTTTTATATTATCATCATTTTGCATATTTAATATTAAAATGAGTACAGTGTGTACAGAATTCCTATTTAAATGCTCTTCAAGCAAACCTGAGAGGAAGAATGGCACATGCTGTTTTTAACAGTATATAGCCTCCTTAACAGCAGTCTTTTGCATTGGTGGCTAAAGATACCAGTATAATTTGGCTAAAATAAAGCAGAAAATGGTTGCACAATTTCCAGAAACAAAATGATAATATATAAGGCTTTTGTTGTTTTTTTTCATATAAAGGGTGGGGAGGTTAAAAATTGAATAAAGATTAGAGAGGACTGATATAAAATTCCAAAATCACACAAGTGTTCAAACAAAATATTCCAGATGCCTGAAATCTGACACCTTGTTTAATTATCTTTTGTCATTTTCAATAGCCTCATGTTTCTTTTCACTGCATGCCATCAATAATTGTCATGCATTGATCACAGTGACTCATCAGTGAATTCTTCTGCACTAAGCCAATAGGCAACTGTACATAATCTTTGGTAGCAACAGGAGTTGGAGCCCATGGCCAGTGGGTCCTCACAACCATCGCTGTAAGCCAATATAACAATGCCAATTACTGCCAGATCCAGCTATCCAGTATCCAACCAATCTGAACAAAAAGATTAATAACCAGTCATACTTCCTTCCACACTTCCAGTAGCAACAGCAGCCAGTGTTTTGATGAAGATAAAAGATAACACACCAATGTCATAAGAATGCAGAATGTTCTATACCACCAAAAAATACATCAGGAAGTCATTATGGCCCTCAGAGCAAATGTTTCTTTATGACCAATAAGAAATGTACACAAAGAATGAATGTGAACATTCTATATCTCCCTCTATTACAGACATGAGCAAGCAGCTCAAAGTTCCAAATTTACTCATGTTGATCATGGTACCAATCTAACACAAATGAAACCACGAAATAGATGCAGGAGATAAGAATCTACTGAAAGAGAACCAATCTATAATAAATTCTAATCTGCTCCAAAGCCATTTCCCAAAGTCTAATATCTCTATCCATACATCTCTGCAGGAAATGCTGTCTCCCAGTTCCATATTTCCTTGTGTTCAATATTTTATGTAAGAACTCTATCAAAAGTCCATGAGCAGTAAACATTCATTCCTTTATAAGACTGCCACATGATGGAATTGTATTAAGTTCAAAATTAGCTAAACAAAATGTATAAAATACCAATACCTTTTGATATAATGCTCCAGACACCTTATCTTGTATTCTTCAATGACTTTGAGAATGTGGTCTCTGTTTTATTGTCTACTAAGCACATGGAGAAACAGCAGCAGTTTCAAGTCAAGGTGATCAAAAGGCTTTCTTACTAAATCTGCAACATCTTTACTCCCTTTTCAGGAAGCCAAACAAAAACAGATCAGAGTTGGTTCATTTTTAAATAAATGACTAAATATTAGTAGCAATCAAAAGACCAGATCAAAATCATCTGAAAATAGATCACTCTTTTAAATCACTATATCACAAGCCATAAAACATTACCAAATTGTGCAGTATGTTGCATTTTATAGTTTCATATATATAATGGTCACAATGTCCCAAGTGGAACAGTATTTACTACCGACACATCAATATCATCAATTTAGAAAGTAAATAATTCTACAATGTATTCAAAATTTGCAGCAACTTATATTTCTTGCTTTTTAAACTTTTTTTTTAAAAAGTTAAAGCTCCAAATTAAAAAAAAATTAATTTTTATTTCTTTTTTAATAAATTCTTTTTTTTTTAAATATATAATGAAAGCAGGACATGATCAATTTTCCATTCAGAATAAATCCTTTAAGAAATCTACTTCTTATTCCCATATAACTAAATAAAAGTGATCAAAATCTATAATAGTTGTAATCTAAAAGCCAAGCATGAGAAAACAAACTTAACTACACTTCAATAAGATGTTCTTTATTCCTAACTGCTCAGTCATTTTGTTAATGCACCGTAATATCTATGCATGTTTCTTTTTCCCCCTCACTAACTACAGTACCAGACTGGAGAGGGGAAACAAACAGATACTCTCATGTGTTCTGTGCCATCTCACTAGACATGTGGCGCAGTAACTTCTCAACCAATAAAATATTTCCAAAATAACCGTTTTTAAAATGTAAAATTATGGATTTATTGGAAATACATAAATAGATATAAATAACCACATACATATAGTTAGTTACCTTTAATTAAGGATAATCCAGACAAATACTTTTTCCTACTGTTAATCAATATTATCGGGGGGGGAGGTTATAAGAAATGAAATGCATGCAAGAACAAAATAAAATAAAAAACCCTACTATAGTCAGAAGTGTCAAGCTCCACATGAAGATCAGCAAATCTTCCTAGTGTACAACTGTGACACTACACAACCTCACCAGGGTTGTCTCCCTTGCAGGGATGTTTCAAGTTATCTAACACTGCATTCTCTGGGGACAATGGAATAATGAGTATCAAAATATTATTCAGTATTCACAATAAATTACAATTTTTTTAAAATCTTTTAAATCTGGCCATGATGCCTTAAGCTACCGACAGTAAGAGAGAGAGATAGATAGAGAGAGGGGGGGTTAGATAGATAAAGAGAGGAGGGATATAGATAGATAGTGAGAGAGAGGAGGGATATAGATAGATAGAGAGAGAGAGACTTAAATGCACCCAAAATATTTTATTACCAATTCCTTGCTTATAACTATTAGAAGAAATCATGGAGATAATGCAGTAAAAGAATTCAGCCAGTTTGAAAAATCAAAAACATTTCCCAAATAGTAGTTTTAAATATGCAAATGATTAACAATCACTACAAATACATTCTCTATTAAAGTATTACTTGATAATACACGTTGAAAAGCTGGGCTTAATAATGCATAATTACAATGCTTGATTAAGGAACAAAGCATAAACTAGCCTTTTTTTTTTCACCAAAATTGTGTTAATCTTTTCAGCAATTTCAACAGGCAAGATTTTTAACTGTTATATAGTAAAGTAAAATTATATCAATAGTATAGTTTACATGGTAAAGTGAATAAATGAAAGAGTTGTAAACCAGAATCATTCAGCACTTATTGAACTGTCAGGAATGACTACAAACCACTATTAGATTTACTCATTAAAACCATTCAAGAAATATAAAATCTTAAGGAATTAAACAAAAAAATAAATGAAGAAAATTAAAGACAAATTTGTTTCTTATGCTTTTCACCAGATATGTCAGTAACTAAATTTGTAGGAAAAGAAAATAGTTAAATCAACATTTCATTTAACTTCAGACTGATTCATACAAAACTTTAATATATCAACTCTGTGGTATGAAGAATTGTCAAAGGAGGAAGATATCTTGAATGCAATAATGCTTGCTTATATAAAATGTGTAATATTATAAACAGGCTGGCAGATGCTTTCAAAATACTTTAGAGCAATGTTTACTATTTGCTGGAATATACACAGAAATCTTCAAAAAATTCAAATAGCTAACTAATAAACCAGTATTCTTATAAATATCGAACTTCAAAAAAAATTGTCCCTATACTTTTTTATTTTGTTGTTTTTTAAACTTATTTTACTTTTCCTTCAACAGCAATGAAATTATGTAGTTGCTAATCAAACATTCAGATGAAAACATTACCGAATTCACCATATAAATTTGTAAAAGTTTATAAAATCTTACATTACAAGAAATGTAGCTTCACTAATAATCAGTCCTGCTGACCATCTAATAGTACCAGCTCTACAAGGTTATGATTTCTATGCAATGATCCAGGCTAAAATAGTATATTCTAAGTGTGGGGAAATACTTGATAAATAATGATCTTGTTTATCCTATCTCCTTAAATGTTTCGAGTGGGAAATTTTTTATGTAAAAGAATATAGGTTATAAACAAAACTACTTGAAGTGCAATGTACATGTAAGTAAAGGACGTGTTTCTAAACAGTTACTAGATTCTGACCATAGTTAAGAAAAATAGTTTAGAACACCCCAAGACTGACACCGCTTTACTGTTTCCAATACATTTTTATCTCAGATGAAACTTTGTAACTTAACTTAAATTAGTTCAATTGTTTTCTCTGACCCTGGTTTTAGATAATCTATCAATACACATTATTTTACTTATTTGAAATGAACTTTAAATCTTCTAACATTAGCTGACATGAAAAAAAAAAAAAAGTGATTTTAAAAGGTGTAATACAAAGAATTACCAGGTAGTTAAATGCCTCAATAAATACCCCTTGTGGTCCCTTTTTTATCCCTGGGCAAACTGAAATTGGATTCATGCATTGTGAACAAGCTGATTTCAAGTTTCAGGCTCCATCAGTCTGTGGCCAAGTTGAGATTTTCAAATTTTTTTACCCCGGAGTTAAGCAAATTAGGTTCACAGATACCATTTTGAGAACAGGGATGGCAGACTGCAATGATGATAAATTAATGCATGAAAATTTTTCTGCAGACCATAATATGCTGACTCTTTTCATAAACTAATCAAGAAAGCACTGATTGGCGAAGCGAGCAAACACCGAATTAAGTCAACTTTCAAGGGAACAACTTGGATCCAAAGACTTAAAATTTAATTTAAATAGGAAATATCCGGACTTTCAGAGCTAATCACCCATATCAGAAGAGTTTGCAAAACTGAATTTAAATAATTTAGATCGATGCACACATTTATCCAATCCTATAATCAATAAACTAAAAAAAAAAAGAAAAAAAGACTTAAAATTTATTTATTATAGTACCATACAAAATAATACATTTCCAAAAATAGTTGTTTTTTTTTTCATCTAATCTTTCCTTTTAGGAAGAAAAAGGAAAACTTACCAGGCTGCAAAATTCAGTCTCAAATGTGTACATCCAAAAATGAAGCTTTGGAAATACAATGCTAGTATTTTTAACATTATTGTAAAACATATATACCAAACAGTACATTTTTTTTGATTTTTGTAGCAGTGTATGTATTGGGCAAAAGTGTTCTAAAAACATTTGCAATTCTTAGCAATAAAACTCCAAAGATACTGTAAACAACAAAAAAGGTATGCTTGCTAAGAATTAAACAAAGTCTTGACAAGGTTTACACTAATTATTCTTTCAATATATTATTTGCTTTATTCTTTTGCACAATAAAAGCTTTCAGAACAGCAGATCAGCTTCTCTGCAAATATGCTTTATTAGTTTGTTAAAAATTAACACCTTTACCTCTCAGATTGCTGCAGCACAAATTTTAGTGTTTTTCCTCTCCTCCTTTCACTCTGAGTAAAGATAAAAACCTATTAATAAACATTAACTTCAAATGCCTTAATATTTCATTCAATGTTCTTACAGTGAGATTTATCTTTGGTGGCTTTTCTAAATGAATTATCTTTCAAGGAATTAAGACATGCAAAAATGTTTTGTAACCTTACTGAATGATTAAATAATTTCATAATCAAAAGTAGATATGGTACACTTTTTTTTTTCATGCAATTTGCACCCACCTTAAAATTTAATTTACTAAAATATTTTAGCTTCTTTTTTTGGATAATGAATGGTACTTCATATTTTACTGGCTAAAAACCAAAAAAAAAATCATTATCACTGTGTACAATAATTTTTCAAAGAAAAAACCTAACAGACAACAAGAATTTGTTGAAATGAATAACATTCTCTGACAGCCAAATCAAGTCATGAATTACAGATGAAAGCGCTATCCTTACTCAATTTAGGTGCAATCAAAATTTCAATTTCTTTTGCGTTTGCATCCATTTGAGTCAAAACCTAATCCTATCTTTTATGGTTCATCTAGAGACGACCAAAATAAAGCTTGTTTGTTTTCTTTTACAGGCTAGATTTGAAACAAAAATATTAGCCCTATAAACTACAACCTTTAAGACTAAATTTTCAATTAAAGACATTTACTTCTCAATCAAAATCAATCACTGTATATACAGGTTTGGAACATTATATCTTAGTATTTTAGGTTCATTTAATTAGGTTGACTTCAAAACCAACCAATACAAAGTTCAGCACACATCCATACAAATATTGACATATACAGCTTCCACTTAGCATCTAACCACCAGGATTTCTCAGTAAAATGTTTTACTAAAGTTTTAGTTGTTACACCAATCAATCAATCGATCACTTCATATGAAATGCCTCTGGAGGAAGCCAGGTAAATATTTCCCTTTGAACACTGCTGAAACAACATTATGTATTCTCGATTGATGATCAATTGAGCTACTGGACCCAGAGATCACAATCTTGTTTAATAACATACATATATTCAGCAACTTATTTTCTAAACAAATATCAATTTGCTGTTTAAATATTTGCAACTCATTTTAATCTGGCAATTCATTTCAGCACTACTTAGCAATATTACTAGAACACACCTAGACAATTCCATAATGTAGATATGCTTTCAGCCAGATTTTCAGAAACTCCAGATATTTGAAATCTTGTCACAGGTAGAGAGATTGTGTTGACATGAATTTTGCATTCCAGACATAATTTTAAAAAAATTCTGGAATGCAAAATTATAAAGTTTTTGTTGCTGCAATGCAATTTATGAAACAAAAAGAATTGCAAACTTTATGCAATAAACACAGAAGTATAAAAACTGCAGCTACCTCTTTTTACAACAATAAAAACATTTTCTCTAGCCCAATACCTTCTGGTAAAAAGAAGCACACACAGCTAGGTAGATGTCAATATTTTTCTTCTCTCATATGTATTCATTCATATAAATACCTACTACCAGATTTCCATTTTCAAATCAAATAACATTCAAAATGTTATACTATCCACAAAATTGTTTTGTTCTATGACTCTATTAACAAGTGTTTTTGATGGTAAGAATGAAGATACTGGTAGATTATCTCCCTGTAAGCAGCACACACACATGGGTAATCTTGTGTTTGTATTCCCAAAATGAGTATTAGTTATAATAATTACCCAACCCAAATTTAAATAGGCCAAAAGGCTCCAATGCTCTCCATTGTGACAACCAAGCATGAAACATTTTTCCTATAGAGAATTCAAACTTACTAATGAAATAGTGAATATCTACAAAAACAAAAAATTACTAAATTTATGTATGTCTGATTTAAGAAAGTATCCATTTTAATATACTCATTATCAACAAGTACTACTGACAGAGAGACTGATGATACCTCTAACAGTCAGTCTCTCCCACTATTGGTGACAATTGTTAATATACACTATTATGCTCTAAAACATGCATAGATCAAAACCATAAATGAAAATTATAAGAAAAATTATTTAAAATCACATGGTTCCAACATTTCAGAAATAAAACATTTTCTTTGTTGTTATTCCAAATGCATTCATTCTTATACTGTATATAAATTCTTGTTTCAGCCATTCAATAGTCCAACAATAACAGTTAGTGACTGAAGTCATTCATACTGTTTATCCATAAGAAGTCAAAACAGATACTTCTGGGAAAATATTTGAGGCAAGTCCTTATTGCCTCCAGTACTCCCCATTAAGAGATATTTCCGTTTGTTAATAAAAAAGGGGGGGCAGTGTGACTATAAATTATCACAAAAGTAAAGAAACTAGACCCTGTGAATACATTAACGTAATTTCTGTGGCACTAAAATACTTCTTACCAGATGCCTGTTACATTATGGAAAGAGATTTTGAAGTCAAAAAGACAAAAAAAAATCAGGCATTTCACTTTGTTTAGTGGGAAAATGAGTAGGTTTTGAATGCATGGATTCTAATTTGTGTCAAAACTATTATAATCCAGTGTGATGAGATCAAGTCATTTATTGATTAAATCTGTGTTGAGAAAGCCCCCTGCAGCAAGACCAGTTTAGAGAGACCTCAAGTTACAATGGCACTTAGTAAAGATCACCTCAAGAGAAGACGATTTCCTTAAGAAAAAAAGAGGGTGTGAAAAATTAGAGACATGACACTTTTGACGTTGGACAATTTCTCAATGCTACAAAATGAACCTTATTAAATATTCATATGATTTTTTTATTATTACACTTAATTTTCTAGAAATAAGCTGTAAAAATTTAATTTTATTATATAATGTTTATGATACTAATAAATACAATTTAGCAAATTTTACATTAAAGTAAAATAATACCCATTGTGTAATGGACTGCAAAAACATTAATTCAGCTAAATAAGTTGTGTTCTGAAAATCAAAGAATCTTTTGGCCATCAGTTATTTCAGACCATCTCTCTAGATTTAATTAGGAAATTATGTAAATTTCTTGTTTCTGCTCAATATGCAGCATACAATCAATTGTAACACCACTAGTCTTCAGACAGCAGGGAGTTTTAACAATACAAGCAGAGCATGCATGATATCTTGGTCGCTGTTTCAGAGCCAACCCTGCACCTGTATAGAAGCAGGCCAAATATTGACAACTTCAATGGAAAAGAACACGTAGTAACTATACTGCTTTGACCAGACATCAAATAGCCCAATTGGAAATGTGCTGTAACCATGACAAATAATCATACCACTAGCTACATTACTCGTTTCACCAGTAAACATTTTACTTTGATTACTTCAAAAGTTTCAAATTTATTTTATTTACTTTTATTTTGTGTTTACAAACAAATTTTTTTTAAATTCTAAATTTATTAAAATCCTCTAAAAAAATTGGCATTTGTAAACTTTTTTTTATTTTAATTTGCAAATCCAAAGTGGGAATTTGATGTTAAAGGCAATTTATAAATATACTGATAACCAAAATAGCTTTTCAACACAAATAAATCTACATAACCTAGAAATTAATCTTAAAAGACAACAACTTTAAATTTTCTTTTCTTTGTTATTATCATTTTTAAATTAGACGAAGCTGCTGTTTTTTTTTTGTTTGTTTGTTTTTGTTTCCCCCTCTCTTTGTTTCTTGTTTCAGCACAAGTTGAAGGTAAAGTTTCTTGTAACAAAACAAAGAAATTTCTTTTAAACAGTCAAAAAGTTTTCTTACATTTTTTTCTTTAACATAAAATAATTCAAAATAAAAATTATATAAAACACAGGCAGTCTTGATTGTGGACTCAGGAAATATAGGATATTCTAATGGTGTGTAAATCAATTTATTAGTGGATGTAACTTAATGGAATATAAAACAAAATATTTATAAAGTTTATTTTCAAACTTTTGTCATCAAAGATCTTTTCATTGAAATTTTTTCTTGACAAATTATTTTACTGGTGAGTAAACAATTATGGCTGCCACCCTATTAAGCAATGTTGGGGTAAATAGTCTCCTTTAGTCATTTCTTTATACTTTTGAGTACTAAAATAATATAAAAATCAATGTTTTATTTTCTAGTCATAGACAGAAAATATATTTTGTTGTTGTTTGTTTGTTTTTTGTTCTGCATGTTCTAATTAAACTACAACATACCATGGTAAAAATTACAAACTTAATGCACATTATATGAATACTAGTGCTAAAATTTTATAAAGAGAAATATAATAAATTATAAATTTCTGCATCATTTGTAGAGATAAGGTTGAGTGAAAATGTCTTAGAGACTTCAAAGCAGAAACCATAGGTTAAATCAGTAAATAAATAAAAATACTCACACTAAGCTAGTTTACACTGAAGAAATTTGTTCAATCTCTTTAAAAGTATCTTCTATACACTAATCAACCTGCCTGGTAAAAGCATTACAACCATAACATTTAGAGAAAATTTTTTTTTTTTTAATTTGAAACAGATAGAGATAATTTATTGTTTTGTTTATATGTATAAGATTAAAACTTTTGAAAGGTAGTTATCTATGTTGGTTGACAGACATTTTTAGGCAGGATATTATCCTTTTAAAAAATGTTTGTTAACAAGTATACAGAATAGTTATTCGGCAACATTAGGACACATGAATAAGAATTTCAATAGATGTATATAAACTTTCCTGTACTGTGCTATAGATAGAACAAATAAAAAGATTAGTTTTCAATTTTACAGGAGAGAGAGAGAGTGGCATAAGAAATCTATGGACTTATTACTTTTTAGCAATCAAAATTTATTTTTGTGACTGGAAGAGGAATTGGGGAGATGTTCAGAATATCACCCAAGTATCAGCTATGCTTAATGTGATTATTTCAGCCAATAGAATTAATGCCACTGATTTTTTTCTCTTATCTTTAGATATACAAAATACCATTTATTTAATTTTCTAAAAGTAAATCAAGCATATCTTTCTGTCTGCAAGTCTATAGTTTTTTGTTTCATGACGAAAACTGGATTCCTGAAATGGCCAAATATTATGAAAAAAATGAAAAAAGAAAGGAAGCCATATAGTGATACATTTCAAATGATGACCCACAAGCTTACCTTTGAGCCCTATGGCTCACAATTTAGACAAAACACATGCGATTATTTCCAGTGTATGAAGTATTATAGGATTAGCAGATTAGAACTCCCTGCCAATATCCTTGCTTGGCACTAAGACCAGTATTAAACCTGGAAACTAATATATTGGCTTAAAGGTAACCTAATTAAACAAATTATGGCAAGCTCTGCTCATTATTCATGCCCAATTACTCATTACTAACAGCTTAGCTCTTTATAACATCATGGTCCAATAAATACACCATTGGTGGGTGCAAGCAAGTAGAAGATTACAAATTCCTCTAGCAGTATTTGTTCCAGGTCTGATAGCTAATGAGCAACTATCACCCAGACATTTTTAAAGGCTTTTTATTTTTTTTTTGTGAATAATATTTCATTGCGTGCGAAATAAAGAAAAAATACAATATAGAATAAAATTACAAAGGACCTTTTCATTGCTATTAATGCTCCAAAAGAAAAATTACAAGTGAAATTAATACACAAATCCCTTGTCTGGCTTTATCTCATTAAGTGAAAACCACCACCAGTACAGGAGAGACTAGCAAATAGAACTCTACAAACTACATCCCCATTCTTGTGTGGAGAAAAGGCAGGCGGGCAGAGAATCACTTCTGTAATTTGGATGTTGTGGAGTTTTGATTAGTTAGTAGTAGCCTCTCTTCAGAAAAGTGAACATTTTTTTTTTTTATTGTTTTAGGAGTTAAATGCATTTAATATTTCTGGAGAGGACTGTTTTAAAAAATTAAATAAAATTACACCAATTTAGTTCATTCAAAATAAATCATTTTTTCCCATTGCCAAAAAAAAAATAACGAAAGTAATTAACAACATTAGGCTTTATTTTATCTACTGTATGTCCCTTACCCCCCTTTATCACCAGAATTTAAACAATTAAGCAAAAGTGATATACATACTAAAATCATCATGTATTTTAAAATCTACATTGATGACAAATATCAGCCACTAGCCCTATTTGTGCATTAAATAAGCAATCACTTCTACAGTAGAGTGTATGAGCCACTTGTTTGTACTGTAATGGACATGGAGAATTGAAATCTTTTCTCCATCACAAGTTAGGCACCAGGCAGAGCAACAGAACCATGGTAACATACAAACAAGATTTTTTTTAAATATAAAATAAAATTTTAAAAAGGTATCTGAAACATGATAAAAGAAAGAAGAGATAGACAATAGTTTTTTTTTTTAAATATCCCCCTCTTCCTAATAACTGCATGATAAGAAATGAAATGTCTTTTTTAACTTTACAAAGAATTCTTCCATTCATTCATCTGAATCATCAGGCAATCTTTAAAATTTTTAATCAGAAAAACCATAATAAAATTTTTTTTTTAAAAAATACTAACTTTTAAATATAGTAATTATCATTAGCCTGAATATTAAAGTTTTAGAAAACAGTTCTCCACCACAGCAATTCTTTATGTTTTCACTTATAACTTTGAATATTAACCCTGACGTCAGCTCAGTCTGCCAAACAAAAAAAAACCTTAATGCTGACTTAATTAGTTTTTCTTTTTGCCTTTCTTCTGGAATTTTCTTGATTTTGATGAGTCACATAAAACCAAGTTTCTTAAAAAATTATAAATAATAATAAAAGCAAAGCAAACAGACAGATTATAGTCTAAAATAAAAACATATATTCTTTAACAGATGGCTTTAGCCATGATGGAATTGCTCATAAATCTATGGTCATTAAGCTCATTATGTGCGACACTGCAATATTTGCAAGATTTTAACCACACTGAAATCTAAGAAAAGAAACCTAATTTCAATTACTCCTCAACTATTAAGTAAATTGCTTTAGCCATTTCACAATTGCTCCAAACTCCATCATCATTAAATTGATAAATCCTGATCATCACAATCCAATCAAGTCTTGCAGAATTCTGAAAATGCTCTCAACGTAAAGGAGTTTAATCTGGATCTAAACCAATTTAAAAGCCATGCACATGGAGTAGTACTCCTGTTAGATCATGTTCTGACAATTGTGACCATCTCATCTTTAGCACTGTAATCCTTATCCATTCTAGGTATTGTTACTTTAACTTTTCTCACAGCCCACTTTTAATGAAGTACATCAACGAGTGCCAAGAAAAATCATGTCAGGCATGGATTCAGAAAACCCTGACAGAAGGAAATTAGCTTGTCTTCCCTACTATTTAGTCTCTAGCCTAGCCAGTGACAGTCCACTCTGTTTTCAAAAGCAATTGTTTTCTACAAATGGATGACATCACTGACTGTCAATTATCTCTGGTGAACAACTAATTTTTCTGCTATTCCTGCTCACAGGCTTCCTATGATAGACAAACCATCATCAGTGGCAATCCTAAAATACTTCAATAACTCTTCAACAGTCTGCAGTCACCTACCATAAAACCCCTAAAGGTCTGACCTAATGACAGAAACACGTCTGTCAACTCTTCTTTGATACATGAGGCACACACTAAACATCAAGAAGTCAGCACCTTTAAAAAGCAATGACTTCCACATCAACACTTGTAGTCTAAGATGTACTATAAAGAGAAAAACTATCAAGTAAATTTTCCAGGTAGAATAAATATACTGTAGAAATTAAATATGTATGAAAAACATGCTACTCCAGTATAGCATAACTTGTTTCTATTTTAGCTCAATATATGATTTTTAGTAATGAATTAATTTTTTAAATCTTAATATTTTCCTTCACTCATTTTTCTTTATTTTTCACTTAAATTTTTCATTATTTTCTGGCATTATGAAAACTAGAAAAAAAGAATTAATCAATGTTAAGGGATAAGATAAGAGTGCAGTTTCATTGGTCTGGCTGGAACAACAATAACTAGAAACAGGAATCCATAAAATTCAAATAGAAATTAGATGAAATAAGACTGTTAAATTTGAAAAAAATGAACATGACAATACCATCTGTTTACTTGTGAATTCCATGCAATCACATTAGAACTACTGACATGAATGATGGTTTGTTTTGTTTTTTTTTTTACTCTCAGGCAGATACACAGTTTTCTCAGTTTGAAAATTCTCAACAATGTATATTAATTATTCAAGGACCATACAAAAAGAAAAGCAGCTCATTTTTTTTTCTTTTGCTATTATTATTTCTTCATACCTTGGTTAAACTTGCCCTCTGTAATATGTAGGTGGGTTAGAGTTTCTGGAAATTAGACATGCTGCCATATAAATTGCTTTCATTAAAGCAACAATGCATAACCTTAAAAGTTTGGTAAGGTTACTGTGATGGATTCCCTAACAACTCATCTTTGACCTGAAGTACAATCTTCTCTCCATGTGCTAAACATGCAGAAAAACATTGAACAGAAAGATACTTTTTTACTGCATACTGGAACATGCAATTGAGATGTGCATCTATCACTGCACATTTGAGTGTAAACAAAGGGCTAAATAGTAGAAAAACAGCAGCAAGTTAATTCCAGAAAAAATTTAGATTTAGCCCTTAACTGCTGAAGTTATGATATCTGCATTTTTTGGATATGAATTACACTTCTCTGTTAGGTGTGCTATCCAAAAGAAATAAGACTAGAATTAATTCGTTCAGCCTAGAATCAAGACCCAAGTAAGTCTCAAGATCATACTGAAAGAAAAAAGAATTTGCTAAAAGTCAAGCTGTTCTTCCAATTTCTATTATATACCCTATATGATTTTATGCTGACAATAGAAAAAAACCTTACCAAAAAATGGGAGAATGCAGTACTCCATTAAGATTATATCAAAAGAAAAAAGTCTAAACAGTTACACATGGATATCATTTTAATTGTTAAAAAGAATGAACCATTGCTTCTTGTATGTTCCTAAAACGATACTATTTTTCTTTTTCTCTCACTGTGACATCTTTGGACAGATGACAGATTAAGGCAGGGTTGCACTACTGTATATAAGTAGAAACTCCTGATGAATCTTTATTTGTGTCTGATGTCATTGGGTGCTTGCTGCACAGAAATCAAAGCTGGCGAACATTTTACATCTTAATTCCTCTTTAATAAAAGAATTATCAGTTTTATTTCTATACTACAATAAACTATTTTTTTAAAGTTCACTATAAACTTATCATTAAAATACTTCAAAGACATGTTCTATATGATTACTCAATTAATGTTAACAAATTCACCATTAATAATTTTACTAAATATGTTACTTAACCTAGATAAAAGAAAACCTTTTGTTTCTTAGTTAAGGAATTTTACAAGACATTTTGTAAATTTTAGTCATCTTTACATAATCCATAACTGTATTACTTTTTATTGTTTTTGTTAACTCCTATGAAATATTTTTATGGAAATTACCATATATATTCCAGTGTTCAGACATCACCTAACATTTTGCATTACCCTAAAATTTTCTAATTTTGCTTGATAAAGTCATTAAACCTGCTTAATTTCCATAATAAGGTTTTAACATATTGAACTGTGTTGTGGATCTCTTTGTATTTTACCTCCACATACTTGATGGTAAAATAACAATTTGAAATCTAATACATAATTTCCAAAAAGACCTTACAAATTACATGGGACTTAATTAAAGGTATTCAAAAGTCACGGGTATAGTGTCAAGTTATGAAGGTGCAATTTGAAGATAGATTTTGTTAAATTTCTAAGATGATGCAAAACTTTTGGTCATGGATGTACACTAAGTTTTATTGATTTCTTTTTCTAATCCAACCCCAGCAGAAAAGACCACAAGTTAAAAACTATTACACTGACTAGATGCAAACACTGCAAGTCCTTTCTTCCTTTGATTCTGCCAATCAAGTACATAAAACTTTTTTTTTTTTTTAATACTTTCAGCTGGTTAAATAAAAACAAAGCAAACAGGCATCACTGAAAGCTATTGACTTGCACGAAATCAAGGCTATGTGCAACTAAACAGTGAAAGTACCATATTTTTTGGCGTATAAGTCAATACTTTTTTCTGCAGAGGGCCATACCATTGACTTATACTTCACTCCAACTTACATATGAATGAAATCATGATACTGGGAACATAGGACCCTTAAGTACCATGGGGAAATTTATGTATGATATTGCACATGCATGTTTTGGTGCATGCTGACTCAGATTCAGTCACCTCCCTTAGATCTCTCTTGACCTGGGAGGCTCACGTTGTCTTCAGTCTACACTGAAGACAATCTGTAAACAAGGACATTTTTTGTACCAGTAAACAAGCACACAAATAATTCAGTCTAAGTGGTTATACTGCTATACTCACTAATTTCTAAAAACTATTTCTAAGGGTTTACATGATTTGTAACACCATACACGTGATTCAACTTTTTATTTGATAGGCATAAAAAATCATATCAAACTGTGTTCCATATGGATTGAAGCTTCTTTATTCACCTAAAACTCTTCTCTCGCTTTGATGTTATCCAACACTGCTGTTTTATAATGCTGACAGAAATTTTATACTGTTATTACTGTAAAAGTATGATCGTACTATCGACTTATACTCCACATCAACATATAACCCAAAAAAATAGTTGTCTATTTTCTACTACCATTCAAAAGTTGGTTTTCTTTCAAGGAAGAATGTAGTACAAAGAGATAGATGGCAAATTCTATTGGCAAGTCCAGTTATAGACAGATGACAGTGTACACTCTTTGAAATTGTAAGTTAGAATTTATATTTAAACTATTTTTTTTTAATTAATTAATTTTAAAAAATTATCTGAGCAACCATAATTAACTATTGCATTCAAATTTTTTTAGGTTTTGTAAGTTGAACTTAGGAGCAAAAGAAGAAAAACTCATATTTTAACTGGATTTGCTGCTGAAAAAAAAAATGAGTCAAATTGTCCAGGCTCAGTAATCTTGGGCATCTGCCATAACACATCTTCCTTTTATCTATTTTGTGAATAGAACACTTCCAAGTTGAAAGATTAAGCTATTGTACCAACCAAACTAATTTTGTTTCCTAGGTTAGTGGCCATTCTCACTGCCCCTACAAATTATGGCCATCAATGGCCTGGTTCAATAGGCAGGCTGAAAGAAAGTGTGGACCAAATGGAGAAGAGCACACCAGCTTAGGATAATTGTAATGTCCAGAGAAACTGCCTATAAGATAGAGATAAGGATAAGCCTCACTTTCATTTACCTCTTCACTTTGCTGTTTTAGTGACTGATCCAATAAAATCTTACCCAGAAGTAAAGTTAGACAGAATTTGCTCAAAATCTCCACAAACAATTCCAGCAAAGATCTGGTAATCCAGTTAGCAGTTCATCTTGGTCTTTTTCCATGCTGATCATGATGATATTTTCATAAAATTCTCTTTAGTTCAAAGGAAGAATTTTTCTTCAGGAAAGAATCCCATCTATTTCAAAGGCAATGTGTTGGAATAAAACAAAATGTCACAGATAAGAATCGGCCAGTGTTTTATGGGTTTTAAATGCAAAATTGCCACTGATAGCCAGTGCCACTACCTGCTTAGCCAAATCTGACACTTTAGCAAACAGGTTGTAAAGCTAAATTCCTTGTTTGTTTATATCATATTGCTTTATTTAAAAAGAGAGCTGCTAAAACATATTTATCAATAAAAAATACTACTACTAAACTTTGTAGGTAAACATTAAGTACATTTAAAAACTTGAAACCGAATAAAATAAAAATGTATATATTTACATATAAGTGGTACTTTTTAATAGTGCATTAAATACTACATAGTTAGTCTCTCCCCCACCATAATTTTATTATCAAGCATTAAATTATTAAGAGAAATACTATTCTCATTTTTAACGGTAATTGGCCTTTATGGAGGGGAAGTTTAAAGTTATGTTTTTTGAAAAGGTAGTTTCTGTTTCCACAAACTCATTTGTAAGTTCATCCTACATATGATCATCCCCACACTCACTAACCCATTGCCTCATAGACATAATATAGGCAGAGTTGAGTCAGAGTCCAGCAAAACCAGTGAAGACTGGTCACAATAAATGTAAACAATATATAATAGCAGCTTAAGTTAATGGTTGTAGCTCTCCGCAAAGCTAGATTCCAATTACTTAATCAACTTGGTATAAAATCATTATCTAGTAAAGATATGTATTCATCAATACAAAAACTGAGTAGCAACTATTAGTCTTTTTTTTCCACAATTGTTATCAACTAAAATTGTAGATGTATCTTGTATCTATTGAAGATATGTAGTACTATGGTTACTGCTAACCAGCAGTACCATTCTTGTGCCTCCCACAAGAAGTCATTGTCCAGATGGAGGAAACCCACAGTAAGAAACTGGTACAGAACAAGAAAATACTGTTATGGGAGGTACACCAAACCAAGTATCCCCAACAGGAATCAAACTCAGACCCTCTGCCACAGCAGGCCAACTTAGTCATCCACCATCCCACAGCTGTTAGCGATTTTGCAACAATAACTAAGTTAAGAATGCTTATGAACATACTAACATTCTTAAGCAGAGAATTATTTCATAATTTATAGATACACATGGCCATAATCAAATCAGTAAACTAAAATATATATATATACAGGGTGTCCTAAAATGATGTAATCATACTTATGTATGTAACCATGAAAAAACATTTTGTCTCTTAACATTAAGGAGTTTCATTCAAAAGCTCACAGATGATGGTATAATGCAATGCAACAGCATACTGCTGTCACCTATTTCCAGTATACAGAAAAATCTATAGACATTTTTGAATGAACACTTTACTGGGAGATGAATGGGACAAAATGGATTAGTTAAATAACTACAATTTTTTACAAATCTCTCACAATCATATACTTTCCTATAGGTGTTGAAGGATAAGGTGAATACTACAAAACCAGCTACCATCCACAAACTCCAACAGAAAACTGTTGATGCTTCAACAGCTATTTCCATGAAAATATTCCACTGCATGCTACTTTGTCGTCAGATGTTATAATTCCTGCAATGGATGCCAATGGTAAATATTTTGAATACTTATTGTATTGTATCATGTTTGAGATGTCTGATGCATAAAGCAAAAAGAAATTTGATGTAGCAATATCATCTCTGTTTACTAGGCTATAGAAAAATGTCTATACAACTTTCTGGGACATACTGTTTATTATTTTAAAGTTTTAATTTTCTGAAGTAAAATACTGTCTTATTAATTACATTTGGAAATAAATAAGTTATAATGGAAACTTTGTATTAGTTCAGTAGTAGTAATTTTAATTATCATCCTTATATAAAGTTGTATCAAAATAGTCTAGTATTATGATAGATACTATATTGTTAGTACATAACTATTGACAAAGTGAGATTGTATTATATTTACTTTGAATTCGAAGAAAAATGCTAAATTAAAGTAGAAATATCTAAGTTCTTAATCACAACACCAATGCATTATTATGTTATATTCATTTTATTTTAAATACTCTTGAAAAAAATCAACTAACATATTTATATCCTTTGTTAACTACTGCATGCAGCTACTAAAACAAAAAAGTTAGAACAAGAGATCTAGGCTAAAATTGTCTTTATTTATTAACAAATTATAACATTTCTGCATACAATTTATACATAATTTTTAAGGTTTATATGTTTAAAATGACTTTTTTTTTTAAATATTGGCTACAAATATTTAGAATCTAAATGTTTAGAGAAAGCACAGTAGTATTGAAACTTAATAAAGTAAATTCTCTTTTACTCAACTCATATAATGGTGATTTTTAGACAACACAGGAGAAAGTCAAAGGAAATGTCAAGAAGAAAATCGTTAACTAATACCTTCTGTACCACTGCTGCAGCTCTGTGCACACATGCATGTGTGTGGGTGCTTTTTTGTTTTGTTTTGCTTTTCCTTCTTTCCAGACAGGTTCACTCAGACAAATTGAATCTTTGGACCTTGACTCTTTTTTTATTTGAAACTAATAATTTCTGATTAATTTTCAGTAGTACCTGCTGGTCTTCTGTCTGTTATTGCTATATATATTTAAAGATGTATATATATATATATATATATATATATATATATATATATATTTTTAAAGATGTATATATTTAAGATGTTTTCAATGCACAAGACCATAGTAGTATAATCTCATTATATATATATATATATATTTAAAGATGTTTTCAATGCACAAGACCATAGTAGTATAATCTCATTAACAAAGATGACAACATAACATGCTGTTCCCCACAGAATAGTAAATATAAAAGCAAGCATCAGACAAATTATGAAAATAATAATGAAATTATTCCTGTTGTACAACAGGAATTCTGCCAGGACTAATTTCTTAAGCAAAAAAAAAGCTCTTAATAGTTGGCAGTCTCCTCAAATTTTAGCCCATATACCTTAAGCACTAAGCACAGTTAGGCTTCTGTTACCAAAAATTATGACCATTTATTATATCACAGGTAAAAATTGTTAACAATACATGGTAAAACTAAATGAAGACTGCAGGTGTTTCCTGCTAATATATAACCCTTAAACTAATGTAAGCAAAGAAGACTGTTGACACACACAATGAGGTCTTCTTGATAGTTTCTTGGTAAATGTTACCTGGCGTAGAGGATTGTGAAAAACGAGGTGTTTGGATTACAATTTGATTTTAAAAAGATTATTGTAAAAACATGGTTCATTATTTATACAGGTGCATCTCAAAAAGTTAGAATATCATGGAAGAGTCCATTTTTTTCCGTAATTTATATCAAACAGTGAAACGTTCATATTTTCTAGATTCATTACACATAAAGTGAAATATTTCAAGCCTTTTTTTTTGTTTTAATTTTGATGATTACAGCTTACAGCTCATGAAAATCAAAAATCCACTATTTAAAAATATTAGAATATTTCATAAAATCAATAAAAAAAAAAAGAATTTATAATATAGAAATGTCAAACTTCTGAAAAGTATGTTCATTTATGCACTCAATACTTGGTCGGGGGGGGCTCCTTATTCTCAAATCACTGCATCAATGCCGTGTGGTATGGAGACGATCACCCTGTGGCACTGTTGAGGTGTTATGGAAAACCAGATAGCTTTGATAGTGGCCATCAGCTCATCTGTATTGTTGGGTCTGGTGTCTCTCATCTTCATCTTGACAATACCCCATAGATTCTTTATAGGGTTCAGGTCAGGCGAGTTGGCTAACCAACCAAGCACAGTAATACCATGGTCAGCAAACCAATTACTAGTAGTTTTGGCACTGTGGGCAGGTGCCAAGTCCTGTTGGAAAAGGAAATCAGCATCTCCATAAAGCTTGTCAGCAGACGGAAGCATGAAGTGCTCTAAAATCTCCTGGTAGATGGCTACGTTGACTTTGGACTTCATAAAACACACTGGACCAACACCAGCAGATGACATGGCACCTCAAATCATCACTGACTGTGGAAACTTCACACTGAACTTCAAGCAACTTGGATTCTGTGCCTCTCCACTCTCCCTCTAGACTGTGGGACATTGATTTCCAAATGAAATGCAAAATTTACTTTCATCTGAAAAGAGGACTTTGGACCACTGAGCAACGGTCCAGTTCTTTTTCTCCTTAGCCCAGGTAAGGCGTTTCTGATGTTGTCTCTGATTCAGGAGTGGCCTGACACTATAAATGCAACACTTTTAGCCCATTTCCTGGACACGTCTCAGCATGGTGGCTCTTGATGCACTGACTCCAGCCTCAGTCCACTCCTTGTGAAGTTCCCCCAAGTTCTTGAATCAGCTTTGCTTGACAATACTCTCAAGGCTGCGGTCATCCCTCTTGCTTGTGCACCTTTTCCTACCACACTTTTCCCTTCCAGTCAACTTTCCATGAATATGCTTTGATACAGCACTCTGCAAACCACCAGCCCTTTCAGCAATGACCTTCTGTGGCTTACCCTCTTTGTGTAAGGTGTCGATGAGTGTCTTCTGGACAACTGTCAAGTCAGCAGTCTTTCCCATGATTGTGGTTGTGTGTACTGAACCAGACTGAGATATTCTTGGTATTTATGCTGCATAAATAGTGATTTACTCAAACTCAAAATGGAATATTCTAATATTTGGAGATATGTTTTTTCTATTTTTTTAGCTGTAGACCGTAATTATCAAAATTAAAATTAAAAAATGCTTGAAACATTTTAGTTTACATGTAATGAATCTAGAATATATACAATTTTCACTTTCTGAAATAACTGACAAAAAATACTGAACTCTTCCATGATATTCTAATTTTTTGAGATGCACCTGTAATCTAAGACTCCAATGATATACAGATCCAGCACCTTTTCATGGTAAGGAGAAAGCATAACTAGAAACTAATCTACACAAGATTTCAGAAATGCAGGCTCCATTCATAGTATGAATTTCATTTCTTTTAAAAATGCACAAGACCCCAAATTTTATTTGTTTTCATGCATTTAATTTAGTTAAAATATTTTATGCTAAAATGTTGCATTTACAGAAATGAAACTTAATACCATACTACACACAGTACTAAAACTAGGTAGTTCCAATCAACAATCTTGTCAAGAAAATAAAACTTCCGCATCCTTAATAAAAACAAACTATGTATCATCACAAATATATTTTAACATAAAAATTATCTGCTGGTTCTCCTTGGTGTGTGATCCTAGCAGAGAGATCCCTGATAAAGTTGTGGCACAAGGTAGATAGATTCTTCCACAGGTTCCAAAGGTAGTTAACCCATTGTACTAATAAAGATGATCATTTTGTCAAGATTACAACTTTGTTTAGGGTCTGGCCAATAATAAATGCTTTCAGTTAGACTGAGTTTTTGTGTGAAATAGTCCATGTAAAAAAAAGAAAGTTCCCTTGTTAATTAATAACCTACCTGGGTAATAGTCGACGGCAAGAGAATTACTGCTTTGTAAACTTATAGCCAGCCAGTAAGTAAAGAAGCCAATGCCCAATGTATGTGAAGTCTACAGTTGTTATTTGCTCCTTTCGGTAAATGGCCACTATTGTTTAGAATCTCCACATATTGGGTTTCATTACTCTAACTAGTACCTCAAACAATGTAGTAGTTTCATGAAAGGAGCTTTTGTACAGTGAAGTATCAACACTGTCAAATCTTTTCAAATGCTTTTTGTTGGCTATCTGAACTGAAAGAATACTTTGCAAGCCATACTTCCACACCAATGAACATGAATAAGAACAAGTGTTGTTGAGCAAAAATTAAGCTCTTGGAAAAAAAAACACATTTTAAATGCCCATTGCTAAATTAAAGGTACAGCTTTTCCCCACAAATGTTGCATTCTGAATAGACTGGTGATCCATGCAAGGACACTATTAATGTCAGGTGCATGCATGGCTCAGTGAAGCCATATAAATGAACTATTCTAGAATAGAAAAAAAAAAACCTAGTTTAAAGCATCATATACCTAAATAAACCATAATGCTTAACTACTTGTTAAAGATCAAATAGAGTCAATTACAGAATGAAAATGCAAAAAAAAAAAAAAAAAAATGACAGCATAAATACCCGTTTATTAAAACTGTTACAACAGATATTGTAACTTGTTAAAACACCAAACAAGGTCATTTTAAATTAAAACACTAAATAATATATGCAGTCAAGGTTTCACATATAATAGCTACCATAATCTGCTTTTATTTCACTAATGTTTTAAACAAAACTCGGTTTTAACCAAATCAAGACTGTTAAAGTTACAAGAAAGTAACAATGAACCTCTCAGAGTTAGAAAATTATGAAGAAGTTAGTGGACTTTTAAGTGCCTTTATATCACACAATACCGATGGTAAAACAAATATTTTCTAGTAACAAAATTACTATGTACATGTGCATTTTATTATATAGTTTTCACAGAGAAAAATCAGTTTTACTTTTTATGTATTTAAGAAGCATTTTACCAAAATGATATTTTAATCTGTGTAATGCTAAACTCAATAAAATTTGAGAAATCAGATATTTTATTTTTAATTAGTCTTCTGGTAGATGATACTAAACTCCAGATTCTAATACTTTTGTAGTAATAATTCTTCTGTAAGATTAGTCATAGTTACCACCATTACTAAATAAAACAAACATAACTGTCCTCATTTCACCTCTGAAGCAACAGCTCTACAGTTCACATTCAATTTTGCTTTCACCAAAGGGAAGCCTATAACAGGCTGATCTATCTTTCTCCTGTCAAACAGGGACCTAATAATTACAGCAAATTTCTCCAGAACTGCTGAAAACCTTAATCCACAAATCTGAGTCTGTTGAGTGCAATTCTCTTTTCACACTAAGAAGGTTAACCTAATAAGATAGAAGCTATCTCAAAAACAATTTGTCTTGTAGCTACAACTTCCACCTGGGCCTTGGGAGATACAAAAATAGGCCTCATTGCTACAGCTTCTAACCTGTGTACCCAAAAGCCGATTTCATTACTTACCTGACAACTAAAGATTTCTCAGCTTTTTTTTATGATCATGCATATAACACGATTTTTCCTAACACAATTTTGACAGCATCAAACACAATACAAAATGGTCTATTGAAAAAATCCTGCTTAGGTTTTCAAAATACCCTCAAGCTAAGAGGCATCATCTTCACAAGCAAATATTTTCTTTCACAGAATTAATTTATACCAATAAAAAAAAAAGCTTCTTTCTAATTTTGAATGTGTTATAGAAAGTTTCTGGAAGTTACTGTCTTTTTTTTTTTTTTGCAATGGTGAAATAAAATCGTGAATATATTTAAAAAGAAAAAAAAAAACAACAAAACTTAGCATCTGAAGTCCAAATACTTTAAAAGCGCTACCATGAAGAATAACATTTTGATTACTCTATATGAGCAGTAAATAAGATAGAGCACATTAAAAATTTATTCAATTAGAGATATTAAAATTCAACGAAAATCTTAAATTACACTGGTCAACAAGTATTTTTCATCAAGCATGTGTCAAGGTGTACTTAGTGTAGTTTTTAATGCTGATTTCAAATATACAATTAGTTTTTGACATCATGTACAGTTTTCAAGATGAGAAAGTTTTTTGGTTTTAGCTCATGCATTATATAGAAATTCCAATTAATGACGTGTATGCATGTATTTCATTTACATCATGGAAACAAACCTTTTAAAATAAACTACATTATTCATTGCTGCATAGTTCAGATGCAATATTTCATCATCTTAAATTAACCAATCAAGTTTTGTCTGATGAAGTAGGTATTTCAACATCTCAAGTTGTCCAGTCATAATTAGTCTGATGTTAATGGGAATGCAAGCAAGTTTCACAAAATACTGTTGTTTCTTGTGTCTATGGGAGTCGGGCAACTGACAGACATTATTCGGAATCAAACTGGCAGACAAGAACAATATACCAGCCAGAACTGTCTAGCATCAAGAATACACCTCTTGTAGATCCATGTAATGTCCTATTGCCTCCTTTGCACATAAAGCTTGGACTGATGAAACAGTTTGTAAAGACACTAGGGAAGAGAAATGCCAGAGAGTTTGAGTATATTGTAGAAAAGTTTCCCAAAATCACACAGGCGAAGTTGAAAGAGGGTATCTTTGTCGGACCCCAAATTAGAGAAGTACTCAAAGATGTCAACTTCAAGACAACACTGAATGAACTGGAACTGCCTGCCTGGAATGCTTTCAATTGAATCTGTGAGAATTTCTTGGGCAACAAGAAGGCAATGGACTACAAGGATGGCATCAATAATCTTCTGAAATGTTACTCAGCAATGGGTTGTCGCATGTCACTGAAAGTTCACTTCTTGGACTCCCATCTGGATTTCTTCGCAGATAACCTTGGAGCAGTGTCTGATGAACATGGTGAAAGATTTCACCAGGACATTAGTGCTGTGGCGAAACGGTACCAAGGCTTCTGGAATGACAGTATGCTGGCTGACTACTGCTGGACACTTTACCGTGATCAACCAGATCAGGAACACTGCAGGAAATCTAAATCACAATGTTTCTAACTCTGTTGTTCTAACTTTGTCTGTTTTGTCTGACCCATTTTTTGTGTATTCACTCTTTGTAGAATGATAGTGATGATTTTTAACTCAATAAACTCATTTACTTTCTAAAAATAATATGTCCTTATTTATTACGTTAATGATTTCATATATACAAATATGTAAATATTTGCATGTATCTACTGAAAAACTGATACGTGCTGCATATAAATGGAGTGAAATTTTGAAATCAGCATGAAAAATTAGTCTAAAAAAGTTGGTTTGCATTCATAATGAGTATAATACATTTAATTTTGTTGACCAGTGTTATTGGTAAATGGTTTCTCATACCATACAGAGACCACAAAAGACATTGTTTGGCTGAAACTTTCAAAAGGATGAGGAAAAGATGAAAAATGACTGGCAAAAATTGTTTAAATCATGCAGATTATTAGCAACTTCACCTACCTATGGTACATATTGTTCATTAATACAAGATAGTTGGGCCAGTTTGATTTGGCATATCTCCCTTGCATGGTTTCTTCCCACATCAAAATATGGAAAGTTCTAGTAGAGCTTACTGGGTAGACATGGTGGAAATTCTGTTGGTAACTCTTCAATGGCTTGCACCCACAAATGTACCTAGGTAACATGCTTGGTCACCAAAGCTGATACCCCACATTCTGTGCAGTACAAGCCTAGTCAATTTTAACTTCCAGAGACAAACATCAAGTACAGTCACTTACCTATTCAGCAGTTGTATCAGATAATACAATTTGTCAAGATGGCAATTATTTTCCTTTTGTTTTTATTCCATCAATTCAACTACAAAGCAATTCATATATTAAACCCTACTGAAAATGTTTACATTATGCCCCCTTTTTCTGCACTTATTCAAATTCAGATATCCAAATAAAATCACATCTTGGTTGAATGACACTCATATCAGATAATAATAAAAAAAATTATTTAAATATAAAAAAACTATTTGGAAATCCTGTGTAAAATGTAGAAACAAAGCACTAAAGCATAACATGAAATGTCAAAAATATACTTTATGCCATTAATTGAATCAATGTTTCATTTAAAGAATTTGCAGGCACTGAACCAACATCATCTATACTAAAGTTCCCAATAAATGTCTATTCTAACAGAGATCAAATAAAATAGTAATGGCCTCTTTTGGATCCAATAAATCATGCTCTTGTAGTTATTGTCAAACTATTCCAGCTTGACTAAAAGATACAAAAATTAAAATGCAGCAGCATAGACAATAAATGGATACCAAAAAGATATAATCCAAGTTAAGAAGCACTGCTATTTCTAAATGGCTTTAGGCTATGCCTTTAAGCAAAAAGGATGCGAAGGTTTAGCAAGACAAAGGGTAGTGGTTCAGAAGCAATCCAGTCGCTCAAGTGCAGCAACCCTAAAGTGAGAACAGATGAATCAATGCATGTCTGCTTCAAAATGACAGCAATTATGCTCATAGAATCCAACAATCACATCAGCAATGCTTATGCTTACACAAACAACCATACCATAAACAACAGATCCAATGACACTATTACCAGGACTATCTGCACTAGGCGCAGTAAAGCCATCACTGAGAGCTTGATAACCAGCTTTCAACTTTAGTAATGTCAAGTTAATTTGGTGTGAAATCAGCTGATAAAGACAGTTTTACATCTAAAAGGTAAACACTTTACAGACGTCAATGTCCTTCAGTATAATTCCAAACCTCACTTTGAAATAAAAGTATGCAGTATCTAATGGTATCCATTGAGGGAAGATGCTGCAAAGTTGTCATCAATAGACAATGGATACACACACATGATAATAGTCATCATCTCTGGCCTTGCTTGTATTTCACAGATAATTACAAATCTCGTGTTTTTGAGAACAGAAAAAAAACAAGGAAACATCAAAACACAACAAGAAGTCAACACATTGCTAAAAATGCAAACTCTCAACTTGTTTTTAATAAAAACCTAATTGGCTTGGCATTCTCTTCATATTTCCTAAAATGATCATTATTTAATCAGAATGGAAATATGGAACATAGAAGACTATACCTGAAATTACTTCACCAAGAAAAAGGAACTTATGATGCCATTATCCTTAATACAGCAAGAACCAGCTATTCTAGTATAGAATACTATAGTTTGCAGCATACATCAAGGAAACATGCTTTTTTTTTTCTTTTTAGTATTTGATAATGTTAGTTATTTAAAAACAGATGAATGTTAACTAATAATAGAAAAAATATATAGTAATAATTTTAAGCTAATTGGATCTTTTTTAATGTTTAATTATTACTATGGTTCAAGCAATTATTTTTGTACTCCCAGTGCATCCATTAACAATGCAAAGTGGTTTGTAAACATTGGAAATGTAACTTGTGACAACTTGATGACCCATTCAAATAGGAAGAGTTTTATTAATGGGATATCTGGCCCTTAGGTGAAATTTCTCTACATGTTACCATCAAATGAGCAGATGGCTGGCTAGCTGTTTGACTCAAAATCATTTTCAGAATGCCTTTTACTTCATGAGATGCGATAGTAATCCACATACTGCCATGTATGATGATGCTTTAGGTGAAATTTCTAGCACAATGGCACACCAGGATAAAGACAACTCCTACTGAATGCTTTGATTGGCTGTTTTTGTGTGAGCAGCCTTCACATTGGCACTAAGATGGCAACAGAAGCTCTGGTCATCAACATCTGGTATCAGATTAAGGTTTCATCCCAGGAGGTTACAATTTCAATCTGAAGGCTAGCAGAACTACACCCTAAAGGCTTTTTCTCTCTCTCTTTCTCTCTCTCTCTCTACTAGTCATCTCCTGACCAGACAGCTGTGACCTGATATGACATACCAACATTTCGCCATCTCAGTCCCCTCCAAATTATCATGTAAATAGCCTTTCTCCTTTTTTTTTTTTTACCTTTATAATGACAAAAGAATGGCTACCCTAACAACAGATTTGATCCTAATAAGCAGGTCATCTTATCAAAGCCTGAAAAAATTGACATGCTCTTTCTTAGCACAGGTACCACCAAAGGAACGCAACAAAATTTGTTTTGCCCATTATAAATGAAAATCTGATTCCGTCACCTTTTTGTTCGTTCATTAGGATCTAATAATTCACAAGTTAGAGAGATTCTGAAGGTCAAACCATAAACCAGGATACAATCCAGAAAATTATTCCCTCTTAGGTGGGTCCCACCAGTGAGAGGATATAAAATCAAATTAAAGAAAAATTTAATCAAACCCCATAAATTCTATTGGTGAGAAAACTACCTTACTGATGCAATTATTTGTCATAAGCTCCAATTTCAGAATCATGTCTTAAAGAAAATTACCCAAACACCACATGTGTGCTAATCCCAATGATTTGCTTCCATTCTCTACATTTCCTCTATACCAGCAATATTATCCTAAGTGTAATATCTATTTGGCTCTTCTTTATGCATTTAGTACAATGCACAAACTTTTCATAACACTTACAAAATGAGATACTGCTGATTTTACATTGCTCAGAGATTTTAAAATATTTTCCACATTTTATTACATAATATAAACTTTGTTTAAGATATATATATATATTTTTTTTTAGCTTTTAAATAAACTGAGATACTGAAATAATAGCTACTAACTAATAACTACAGACACTGCTGATTAGCTAGAAGAGGTAGAGGAAGAAATACAGAGTAGTCAGAAAATCTCCAAGCAGAAAAGATAGCATACAGGTAGGGGCGACACAATTGACTAAACGACTATCCAACCCAGCTTTAATCAAGAGCCAAACGCCATCATAGGAAGCACAGCATGCTTTCTACCTCAATGGATAACCATACATGATGCAATTTCAATCTTCATGAAATGAGAAGTTTCCTAGCAATCTGATATTTAAAAATATTCTTAAGCAGCTAACTTGAAGATTTTGTTGAGCAAAGCATTTCATTTCCTTTAAGCAAATAACCAAACATACTTCACATCAAGGAAAAACAAATTTAAAAAGGTATAAAAACAAATACACAAAACAAATAATAATAATAATAATAATAATTTACATATATTTTCAAAAATTATTGTAGTGGCAAATAACTTGGCCAGAGGAAAATAATTCATTCCAAAATTGACTCATCCACAAATTTGCATGATTTGAGTTGCAAGTTGTTCTAGGCATTATTAATCCTTATGGTATATCTGTATACAAAAGAAATATAAAAACAAAAGTATTTAATAACTTGACTTATGGTTAAAGAATCTGTAATTAATCATATAATATTCTGCACACTTTTGACACAAGTGTAGATTGTTTAACACTTTATCATATGGAAGCTTTAGGAGACTAAAGTTCCAGATAGGTCATGTTCCAGATCTGATTTCCATTAATCACACTGATTGTCCTCTCCCCCTCTCATTGGTCCTGCCATGTGTGTGGCATGTGTTTACCAATAAGTCTACTACTAGCTACATTACTTTTATTACTCGATTCACTTTCATTATCAGGCAAAGAGATATTTACCTTTCGTAACCAGCCTTTTTCTTCTATGCTGAGGCAAGCATTACCATTTGCTTTATTTATGTTTGTCAAAGAGTGTTTGTTCAGTAAACAAACATGACATTCTTGGGGTTAAGAAAATATATTTAGGCTATGTTCAAAACACTCACTCCAATGTGAGGGCTAACTAACTAAGCAAGGAAAACAATTAGTGTTTGAATAATAAAAACATTTTTTTCCCTTTCTTTAAGGGGAAGCAGGATTTCTCCCTCCCCTTAATTGCTTGTTCAAGCTGAGTTTAAGGATCATATCTATAAATCTAAGTCAAAATGAAACAGCAGAGGGCAATACTTCAGAAAGCTTTTCAAGAGAGTGGACAAACTTAGATTTAGGAGTCTTATCAGGATGATCTGGCAACTTGATAGTTTTGCCCTTCTCAGTGGGGACTGACTACTGGTCCCACACAGGAACTTCTTATAGCCAGCCAGCCCCTTCTATTTTTCTGCTTCATTGTGTGTTCCAAGGATAGAGAATGGCTTAGTTTTCTCTATGTGTGCAGCTGGTTTGCCTTTGTCTGACTTGGGATTAGATTTACAGTACAAATCCAAAGTCAGTGTTTCTAAATATATGGGAAGCCTTTGAAAGCAGGCGTGTGATAAATCAGTGTTGTGAGTCAGAAGAGTGGGGTTAGGGCAGACATACATCACTTTCTAGAGGCACTGGGTTTTCAAAGATGATGGGTACATATATTATGACTGGTACTAAAATACTTAGCCAGAGATAACACCTGAAGGAATGACCACAATCAGCACAGACAGAGTACTGAAGTGACTATTCCCTTGCACACAGTAAGGTGAATATGAAAATTAACCCTCTATATACCATGTCAGTTTTTACCTGACTTATACTACATGGTGTCCATTTTCACTTCAACCTATAAGCACTAGTATTTATGTTAAAGTGGCTGTATATTTAGTCAACACATTGATTCATAATGCAAAACATGAGTTTGAAGAAAATTTGTTGGGTTTATCATTACAAAGAGTCACATTAATGAGGAAAGTAGTAAGTACTGTGTCATACATAGTCCCTATGGCTCAACCTATGCTAAGTAATACAGATGTGAAAGGTACTAAGAGCAAATACACCACAGGTGATATACAAACAATTTTTTTTTTTTTAAAAGTAATGTAAGCAAGGAAACATTTGAGTTCTTCATTTTCATATTACTAGAAAAAAAATTTAAACAAAATCTTATAGCGGATGTATTAAATTAATCATTTATTTTGTATGAAAACGTTTTATCACAATTATGAAGTATGCATTACCAAGATAGATTACAAGTTCTAAAAGAACCTATTACAGTTTCAGGGAAAAATAATTTCTATGAAACCCTAAAGCATTGATTTAGTAAAAAGACATGAAATTAACAAAAAAAGTACCTAAGCCTAGATGCTGACTGGGCTCTCCATATGCCATAAGTTTGTGGTTAAACTGATACCATTAATGTGCCATTTAAAACACCATAAGAGTGGATGGAGGCCATGTTCTCTTTAATGACAAGTCAAAATTTAGCCTTTAATGTGTCTCACAGTACATACTCATCTGGAGGAAATGTAGAACAGGCAACCAGCCCATAAACATTATGAAAAGGAATCACTATGGTGGTGAAGATCTGATAGTCTAAACAGGAATTTCATTGGATAAGCATATAGATCTGCCTGCATGTATTTCATAAAGATACCTAGACTGCAATGAGACAAGATTCTAGATCTCCATTTCAGACCATATGCAAGTGCAAATGAAGATAACTTCATTTTAATGGATGATAATGCTCATCCGCATATGGTATGTGCAATTGACCAATATCTAAAAGACCAAATCATTACCCATGTTACATAGCTAGCAAGCATGCTCTCGGGTTAAATACTATTAAGAATGCCTGGGTTGCTCTAGTAAGATGCATTGCCTTCCTCCAACCACTCCAAGAACTGCAGACTTCTCTAATAAAACAACAGATTTTATTGCCCTCTGCTCTTGTTGAGAGTTATAAGCAGTATGCTAAGCCATGTGAACCATGCATTGCCATAAGAGGGAACCGCATCCCTACTGACTACTACTTTGTTTTTGTTTACATTCTTTGTTTCACTTTATATCCCTAAAATTATTTAATTTATGTATTCCTTTGATAAAAAGTTTGTTACATGAAGAGGGTGATAATGTGATCAATACAAACAACTTTAACCATTTTAGAATTTTATTTTTTTTGCTTAACTTTTGAATACAAGTGTATATTTAATTTTATGGTATTTTTGCCAATATAAAATAATAAGAAAAACCAAGAAATAATTATGCAATATGATAGACAAAATAGCATTCTTACACATATAACTAAAAATTAATTTTCTAAATCCAAGAAAATCATAACTGAATAGCCAAATGAGATTGGACAGCCACTACTGTCATCCTGTAACAGAATTAGAGAAATGTTGATGTTTATACTGAACAATGATTAAGTGAACTCAAATGGTCAAGGCTGGCAACAGAATACCAGAAATGAAAGTGCTATATGTTAAACATTAATAATAAAGATGACCCCACTTCGGACAGATATTGACATAGACAATGATTAGAGAGGAAGCATTTGTGCCAGAGTGAAAGTTCATGAATCCAGATTGTTAAGAAATGAAAAATACTCTGGAAATGTTTTTTCAAAGCCAAGCATAATTTCAAGATGTGTATCTAACAGTCAGTACAAAGTGAGCTCTTTCATTCAGCCATGTCAATATAATATGCTCTCCTTCCCCAAAACGCAATTAATATTGATATGCAAGCAGCATCTGGTTAGGAAAAATTTGTTTCACAGCAGCCCTAACAGGTGATATGGTTACACTTGGTGGAAATAGCCATTAATGGATGAACAATCACTCCATTAACTTTCTGATTTTCGTTTCTGGCTGTTAAGCTGACCATTACAGTGCATGCAACTGTAAGTAAGCTGATAACATTGAGACAAACTATTTGCCTGTCACAAGATGCACCTGTCACTCAAAAATATATCAGAAAACAAATTCACTTTATCTTGTCTTGTTTTCACTTTTTAATTTTCAAATTTACTTTTTTTCTTCAAATTTTTCTGTAATGTGAACATCTAATTACCAAAAATTTTCCAAAGGTAAACTGATAATAATTCACATGCTATACATTTTTAAACAAAGTAGTAAAAGAATGTCTTTTATCTGCCAAAGATTTTCTCTAAGTATTTCCAAAACACAAATTAGCCCTTTAACTTCAAAATAGACAGTTACCATATTATTTGCATATTTAACCAATGTCAAGTACAACTATTAGATGCCTATTTTTATAATACAAAGTTTACTTGCTCACAGCAATTTAAAAAAAATTTTTAAAAAAATGAAAATCAAGAATATTTCTTTCTTTGAGAGGAAAGCACCACTACTGGCATTTCATGTTTGGTACTTGGAGTGATGAAAAAGACACTTTGTTAAGGAAAGACATACATCCAAAAGTATTAGTTCCTTATCAAGCCAATGTAGTTGCTAGAAACCCTGTAGCACTACTGATTGTCTACTTCTTTATTCTTAAGAGAATTCACCTGTCGCCCAGTCAGAGTCTCAAAGCCATCCTACTGGCCATTTCATTATCATGCAAATTAAAATTCTGTTAGTAATCGTGCAGTGGTTAGCTCTAGGCCAGCTGCCTATGAATGATAAGGTGACTTCACCCAAAAATATACAATTATTAGCTCTCTGGAGTTGTTGCAAACCATGATCTAACAAGGTTTCCTGGGAACAGAATCTATAGCTGGATTTTTGTAAAATTATTATATAAGCATGATATTTTGAGGTTAAAAAAATATGAAGGATTTGTTGTTTTCTAGCCTACAATACAGTTATTGAACAGTGATATTTTTAGCATAGCTGTGGCAGTATTATATTGCAAATGAGAATTAGCAAAGGTAATAATTAACTAAAATTATTTACTGCGATTAACAGTCAAAACATATAAATATTAATTTATTTATTTATTTGACAAATAATTATCTAAAAACATTTTAACCAACTTGAATGCTTTTTAGTACTGCTCCACCAATAAGGACAGTTTGAAGATGTTCAGGATTATAAGTTGAATGACACATTTAGCAAAAACACCACAAAGTTTTTGGTTTGTTTTTAATCCTCAAGATATACTACTACCTGTCACTCATATTTATCATTTTAACAGTCACTCTTCTCAGTAATCATTTCATCTAGATGTTATAAACTTCTCTCGATTACCGGAAAGAGCCATGTTTATTATACATATTTTCTTAAAAAGAAAATTTACCCTTTCAAATTTGGGTGCATATTATACAAGATATCAGACATTGCAGACTTTTTTCACCACTGGGGCCATCACTGGTGACAGGTGGGTGAGCGATAATACATAGTATACATTTGAAAATCCCACATGGCAATCTGACTGGATATCAATAAAACATAATTGCTCGTGTCTTGTTGTGTGTGTTTTGGGGGATTTGAATATTGAATGTCACTGGGTTGAATATCATTGATATTGGCAATAAAATGGGTAGAAACAGAATAAGGAGTTCATACTGAAACTTCGCATAAAATTTAACCACAAAAACAAAATCACAAGTAATTTTCTTTCACAATTTTTATCGAAATTCAATGAAATTGATAAATATAATGCATTGATATGATGTACATTTAGATTAAAACCCATCAAACTCATCCCCACTGTCTTCTTCCTTCCACTGCAACTGTTCATCAGTAATGGTAGCAGTAGCATCATAGTAGATGTTGTCGTCACCCTCTGGTGCTTCTACCGCCTCATCATCCCTCAGCTCAGACCACAGGATGTCATCTTCAGTTCTGTTCATTGCATTGGACAGGCAGCACCTGAGAAAGCCCTTCTTGATGGTCTCAGGGTCAACTTCTTTCCAGGCATCTCTGATCCAGGTGGTAATGGTGGGCATGTCAAGGCTGGTACTTGTAACCAGTGGGGGTAAAGGTGTGTTCCCCCTCCATCATTCATGTATTCCACCACTGCTGGACCCCACACTTGACTAAGTAGTTACAAGCAACATCCATCACCTGCAACATGGATGCCATACCCCCCACCCCAGAAGATGGTGAGGTCTGTGGAAATTTTCTTCAGGGCTATCTTCACAGACTCCATGATGGCATCTGAAGGCATCCAGCAACAGGAGCTTGCAGCGCGGTATTCACCCAGTCTAGCCTGAGGGCTTCATCCATCCACCCCCTAGTATGGACCTGAATGTGGATATCACTGGGGAACTGGTCCTTTGGCATGATCTTTCTCTTCAAAATGATGTATGGTGGGAGTTTACTTCCATCAGCCATGTACCCCAGCATGACTGTGAAGCAGGGTCTTCTGGTGGCCAGTCATCTTCATGATGATGGTCTTAAATGACCTGGGGTGACTTTGTTATTGTAGGGATGGTCAAACATCAAGGGCATCTGGTGTGCATTCCCTTTGTGACTCAGAGGGTGGTCATGTTGTTTTGTCAGTTTGATGACAAACTGTTGGTACCTCAACAGCTGATCTTTGTAATCATCAGGTGGCTTCTGGGCCATGGTGGTCCACTGAGTGTGCTCAGTTGGTTGCAGGCCATGCAAGTACTTCCTTCTCAAGCTTGGGATAGTCTGCACCCTTGCCCCAATCAGCACATTTTGAACACAACATAGCTTGAATCTTCTCATGAGAACATCACCAGGACCTGATATTGTTGGCCTCATTCACTCCAAACCTTCAGGCTACAGCTCTGTTGCTGTGTTCAACTGCATAGCTGATCATTTGGAGTTTATCTGCAGCAATGTACCTCATACATCATGTTGGCAGTATGATTGCGTGTAACAGTATGTAGAAACAGGGACCCCGTGCAGAGTTTATATAAATGTTACCATAATACCTCAGTCACTATGCCATAGTGTACTAGGTGAGGTGGCATAATAAACGAGGGTGACAAAGTAACTGAAATGGAATTTTTTCATGAAGACCTTTGAACACAACGACATAATACACAAGGTCTCCATGAAAACCTAACTGCAGCTGAGTGAGTGAATTTTTCGGATTTTCGTGAAACTATTTCGTACATCCAATAAAATATCTCCACATTTAGTTTAGCCTCAATAAACGAAAGACTCATAATTTCTCTGTTGATTTTAAGTTGGAGATGGCCATTTGTCTGTTATATAACACCTGTTCTCCTTCAGGTTGACCCAACCTGAGGATGCCTGAAATATGAGCTAAATATGCCTGCCTATTATAATGGGAATTGTTTTTTTTGTGGGATTTCACAGATCAAAATTGGGGTGCGTATTATATACAATAGTGTGTAATACACAGCACTTTACGATACTTGGTTAGTTTCTATTAATCTGTTTTCATGCACTTTTATAATATGCAAGTTTTCTCTTTTACTCCATCAGCATAAGTAATTAAACAAAGAAAACATCACCAAGTTTACATCTCTGTTGTTTGCATTGTTTAATCTTTGAACACCCTGCAGTTGTAATAGGAACATAGCCAACAAAAACCTACTTCAACTAAAAACCAATATTTTAAGAACTATTTCTGAAATAAATTGCTTAATAATAGTAAGAAAATAGTTATTAAAATGATTTTTGGACTTTATACTGACTTTACTCATGTGCTTTTTTCATTTCATTTTTTTTTTACATACATTGTAAAAGAGACATCTTGTAAATGTATTGCAGAATATAATCAATCACTATCATGCACATTTTAAAAAGAATTTTAAAATCCAAACTTCAATAATTGATATACAGTATTAGAAATGATTATGGAAACACAAGATATACACAAACAAAAAGTAATTGCAACTGAGAGATATATATATATAATATGTACATGATCTATTATTACAAAAATATACACAAATGAATATATTTCACACTGCATTAGCATTTGGAATGTGAGCCCTTCACTTTATATAGAGCATGAAAACCTTGTTTTTATGCTCCAATACAGGTTATGCATGCATGATTGAGAGAGATTGTTCAAAATATCCTGTAGCACTTTTCACAATCCATCCAAGATATTTGGTTTCGGTACGACTGTCTCAGTAGCCATATAACCTCAATTATGTTTATATCAGGATTTTGAGCAGGCTGAGGCATCTTTGTGAATGTTCCATCAACTTTATGTTCTAGATAGTTTATCATCACAATGGCTCCGTGCTTAGTCATTAATTATCATATTGGAAGAAAAATCTCTGCCCAATAAGATGCCTTCCTGCAGAAATGGCATGATGAATGAAAACCTGCCAATACCTGTAGGTATTCAGTATACCTTCGATTTATACACATCTCTGACATCCTTGGCAGGCAACCTCACACTTCTATTTATCCACCCTCATGCTTGACTGTAGCTCTTTTACACAGAATTTATACCACTCCCCAGTCTGCCTTCAAACGAACTGTCCTTAACTATTGCCAAACAATTCAAACTTGGACTCATCTATGAAGAGTACCTTCTTCTAGATTTTGTCATCCAACTGTTTTGTCTGCTGCCCATTTCAGCTTTGTTGTTTGGTTGCCTCTCCTCAGCAAAGGTTTTCAGACAGCTATCCATCGGGGATCACCTCACACTAATGTGTATCTTACTGTTCTTGAAGAAATGTTACCACCCATACTTGCAGCTAAGTCATTCATGAGATCTCTACTGATACATCACCTATCATGTAGTGGCCCACAACTTCATTTTTGTAGTTTGGGCTTTCTTCCTCAATGGCATCTTTTATCAACAGTAACAGTTTTGCATATCCTCCTTAGAGTCTTACATACAGTTCCTACTGAAACATGAATTCAGACTGCAATCTGTCACATGGAGTAGCCTTTACTGGCTAAGACTTTGATTTCTATACACTTGTTAAGTGATACTTCCTTCCCAGAAGCTAAGGTAATCACCACACTACAATGATATCACTCACTGTCTATACTTTTTTAGCCTCTCTGCAGGTGTGGCACTTTCTTATTGCTTGCATGATAGCCAATCACAGTATACTATATCAACACATGACTGTACGTGTCTCATTTTTACCCAAGAGATGCAATTCTACCATGCTTCATTTGCATTTTATACCCAGTTCCCCCCCCTTAGTTTCCATATATTATTTCTAATATTGTATATTTGAAATTGATGTTTCAGTGTGATTGACGAAGTTAAATTTAAAATTTAAAAAAGGTCAAAATCCTGCATTTCTATAAACTACAAAAATCTGTGGCGATTTCTATTTTAGTATGTACATTTCTAGACCATATACTTTGAAAATTAAATTCCAAGAGGAGAGTTTTTTCTCTATATGTTCATTGCAAACAAATCATCTTTCAGCCTTTGCAGTGAGTTTATTTTCTTTCACAATTGAGATACATTTGTTTCACGGAGAAATATCATTTAGCAAGATATTTCTAGCCTCTGTTTTTGATGTTTTACTAAAGTCCTGCTTTTAGCATCAAAATAAAATCAGCATGACATAACATAACTGAACTTTAACATTTTAGAAAACATATCTGTGCAACAGGTGTATGCCAAATACTTAGGAATTTTTCAGATACTGCTTTTCAAAATCCAAATTTATTACTTTTCATGCAAGAAACCAAAATAATTCTTCACCATTAATTTCTAAATTCAAATTCTCTGCATGCCATCATGAATGTAAGATTTACAAACCATAACTAAACAAACATCTCCAGACAAATATTACTGTAGGATACTTAGCGAACTTATAAAGTATATTATAGAGACGGTAACCTCTACTTATGATTTTAATATAATGCAATTCCAATATCATTAATTAAATTATTAAAAAATAGAAATTAAAATTAACTTTCAATGCATTTTTTAGTTCTTTTGGAGCGATAGCAGATTTCAGCAGCATCAGAGACTGTTACTGAACAGACTTCACTTCACTTTGTAACTAAGTTGTTACAAAAAAGTCATTATTTATCTCTATTACAAGCTTGAAGGTTATTTTAGTAAGATTGTATAATGCACTATGTATATATAGGTTCCAACATCACTTTTTTCCTACTATCACTTGAGTTTAAATACACAACACAAAAGAATCTCTACAAAATACCCCCCCCCCAACTTATAAAAGAAAAAAAAAAAACAGTACAGATTTTTTTCTATACATCAATGCCTACAAGGGAGACAACCCTGATGAGGGAGGGTGCAATGCCACAGTTGCCTGCAAGAAAGCATTCTCAATCCTGCACCACATGGGGGGCCCAGCACTTCCAACTCCATCGGGGATTACATCAGAATTTATGAAAATTTTAAACAAAGATTTTCAACTTATCAAAACTACAACTATTAAGAAAGAAGGAAAAAATTTTAAATAAAAGCCTACAGAAATGCTTAAGGTGCCCAAGTGTCGTGATCTCTGTTCTGTCATGTTCCACTGCAAAAGGCTGTTTTGAAATTCATCACAAGATAAAATCCATCCCAGCAACTTCATGTTATTACCAGTTTTTGCTAGCGGCTTTCTGGGATGCTTGTCAAGCGGTGAACAATGAGGAAAAAAAAAGAAGGAAATAATTAGCATTACCATAAAAGTTATCCTATGAAGTTGAAGCAAACTGGCTACCAGTTGTATTCATTTAAATAAAAGAATCATCCTCAGCAGCCTTCATCTGGCCATCCATCTAAAAACAAAAGAAAACAAAAAAAAAAAGAAACCCTGAAACTTGAGCCAATCCAATTGGTTATAAAATTCATTTTGTCCTTTGTGACAACTGACACCTACACTAACTTGTTGGGAATAATGGTGCATGTGATTTTTAAAAAATCCATGTTTACTACTTTATTTTTCTTCTTTCGTTATGAGGGAACAATCATAATAAGATATTATCATCCCACAAAGTCTAACACATTTGCAGTGTTACACATTTGCAGTGTTACCCATCTGTTTTGGAAAATGGTTTTTAGCAATTTAAAGTGAGCCAGAGTGAACCTATCAGCAGATTTCAGATGGTCTCTACACTAGGGAATAAGTTACACTACAACATTCACCTGACCTCAGCTTCTGTTAATAAAATTTCTAAAATGGACTCCATCTGCCTGCTGAATACTCACTAATGATTTATCAACAGCTTCAGAACCAGTGTCAGAATAAAGAACTGCAAAAGTAAACAGCATAAATTTGAATTGCCCAGAGTTACTATGTAAAAGCTTGGCTACAAAAAGCGATTTTAAACCACTCAAAATTATAGTACAGCTGTAAATGAGCATTTATTATTTACCAAAGATGAGGTCAGAATCTTGCACTTGCTAAGGGTTCATTTACCAGCAATTTTCATTAGTTACATCTTAAAGAAAATTAATTCTTAGTAAGCAATACTGATAAAATCTATGTACAACTATGATGTCAAGAAATAAAGTTTAAAGAAAAAATTAGACATTTCAAAAACTAATCAGAAATCAATCATGTGCATTTGGAGTACTTGCAACTATAAGGTGCTGGCAAAAAAGAGCAAACAAAAATGAAATTATTTGCCAGAGTTTTATGTTAATGTTGGTAGCTGCAAATACTAAGAGTATGGAAGCCATTAACTTTGAGTCACTAAGTACTAAAAATGTGTTGAAATGGAATATTTGAGGGGCAGCAACTAAGTGCATGTTTTCTTATTTAAAGCTTTAAATCTTTAAATCACAAAAGATCTTAGTTATTTTGAACATTTAGCAAAACTGAAACTTCCTACTCTTGCATATTACACACCGCAAGCCTTTAAAATTTTAAAAGATGAGGAAAGGTAAACAAATTTCTTAAATAGAAACAAAAACATTTACAAATATTTTAAGAATCTTAGTAAGCTAGCTTTTCAAAAGCATTTTTTCACTAACAGTTTAGTGTGCATGTGTATGGGGGGGTGCCTAAGGCATATGTACCATCTACTTCTATAAACAGTATGTTTTAAAATGCATGTACCTACCTCAGGAGGATAGAGGATATATATGTCAAGACTTCCTATTCTTCTGCACATAACCATATATATTTATGGACTGGTCAAGTGTTGCCTGCATTGCTTTGTAAAAAAGTGCTTAAATCTGTATGGTTGAGATGATTATTAGTTTGACAAATAGCAAGATGAAATGAAAGAGAGAAATTATCTTTATAGTGTGTCAGTTTTAGAATATTTTTATTCAGTCTAATTCTAAAACAGCTTTAAAGTGTTCAAAAAACTAAGATTCCGAAGCAATAATACATAATAATAAAGGTGTGGTTGTTACAAGTAATTTAAAACAATGGCTATAAAATTTAATTAAATACCTAATGAAAACACTATATATTTGTCCAATGCTCTTTTAAAAAAATTAAATTAAAGGTGATAAGAACAAAGAAATCTAGAATTATTTTAACTCAGTTTCCCACGAATGAACTTTTTACCAATTATTGTCCTAAAGAATGTCATCGTGTTGCTTAAATAGGAAAATTACTGTATTTTTCATCTAGCAGACACAGAAATAAAAAAATTTTAACTTACACAATCCAATTTGGGGTCAAATTACAATAATAATGCTGTGAATATGCATTATAGTTTGTTCTTTTCTTCTAGAATACTTAACTGCTTTATCAAAAATAAAGACTTTAAATCACATCACAGACAGTAACAATAATTTAAACAGTATGGATCAGCTTTAATGCATCACTACACAAGTCACTTGATACTGGATGGTTGAATTATCAGTCATTGGCAGGCAGGCAGGCAGGCAGGCTGACTGGATTCAAAAAAGTTTTTTTTAAGTTTCTATTCCTAACATTGAAGCTAAGAGAAAAGGCAGCTTTGGTTACTTTGTTTGTTTTTTCTTTATTCATAGCTTGTCTTTTAAACATCTTTATCTGCTCAGACACAGCATCTTTTTGCCAGTACTCTGCTTTAAACATGTAGCCTTAGCAAAACATTAAAATAATTTTATTCAGTATTAAACATGCAATTTAATATAAAGCTCTAAATTTCCTCAGGGTACTGAAATTTCCTCAGGGTACTGTTTTTAAGCTGGATCTATCAAAATGTCAGTTTTTTTTTTTTAATTTTGATATTGTTTTACAGGATATATATATATATATATTTTTAAAACAACTTTTGATATTTTCAGAATTAAAGGAATCACATCTACAAAAAATATATTCAAACCACAATAACAACTATAAAACCTCTAAAATCTATCATAAAATAACAATAGTTTATATTATTCTTCTTATAAATTGGAATTTTGCCTATTATATATCAATTTCCTGATACAAGAATGATACAGGAAGTCATATATCCTAGGCTCTGATATCCAGTTCTCCCTTGATTTCGTGCAGCCATGCATCTGCTGATGATTAAATTGTGGAGAGGAAGGATTATACAGGTTTGAAATTTCATAAAAAATAAATTCATCATGGCATCTAGTACATTTTCTACAAGTGGAAAAATTAAAACTTAGTCTCAAGGCAATGTTGAAGATGACAACAGGAAGGTGTCGAAATGCTGGATTAGAAATAATGAGGTGCCGAATAAAGTCTCCTGTCAGGAATCAAGGCGTATGGAATCAATTATCTGTTGAGATTTCTGAAAACATTAGGAAAACCATGCAAAGGCAAAAAAGGAATACATAATACTGTGAAAGAGTTTTTTGTAATCAAAATATTTCTAATAAAATATTTAACACAGAAATAACTATAATAGGTAACCAGCATTTAAAAGATAAAACATATCCAATTAAGTAAAGTAAGACCAAGAAAAAATATATAAAAGACTAAGGGGGGATTTTCCATAGATTTAAACTTGTATAAACATTGCTAAGGTTATGTTGTTTTTTTTCATTCTGACAGCTGCTACATGAGCATTCTCAAGCTGTACATATTTGCCTTTGTCTCCAACATTCAACAAGGAGTAACTTTCATTCCTTTTTAACAAAAGCAATGAGATGTAAAGAGACACTTAAAATGAATATAATCTTACTAATGGACTCAGCTTAAATAGAAATGATGACTATCTTGAAAAGACACGGAGGATCTAAACAAACACTAAATAAAACAGCCATGGCAGTCTATATGGCAAAGAAAGGAGCATGAGGATAAGTATTCTATAGCTGGAAAGTATTATTGCTATATAACCCAAGGCAAAATGAACCTAACTTTATCATATGAAACTTTTTTTTTTTTTTTAGAACTTGCCAACATGGCAAAATGCTTGTACAACCATTTCAAGCCACATTTTAAATACTATTTTCATATCTTCATCATTTCAGTAATGGAAGCATTAGTTTGTTTAGTATTTATACCAACATTTTGAACTCATCAAAAAATTATGTTGCAACTGTTTCCATCTAAAGCACTCTTCTATGCGTGAAGAAACAGTATGCTAAATTCAGCAAAACTCTACCAGAACTGTTGCATTTACAAAACCCCTGGAAACATGCATCAGAGAAAGCATTACCACCAGTTACATATCACCAAACTGACAACAACTAGTCTCTCATGAGAAGTTAGTACAAAAAAAGTCAATGTAATCCAATATACAGAGCTACAATTTTTTTTTTCAATACTGTATTTCAACCTTGTCATTATGTAGTTTATTTCGTTAAAGCCTCAGCTCAGTCTTTGTTCAGAAACATTTTCAAGTTTACTGTTTACACAGAAAAATACTCAATTCATTTTAATGTTTAACATTAATCACCAGATACTATAAAAGCAAACTGAAATTTAAACACATTGTTCTATTTTAATACTAACACTCAATAGTCAAATGTCAAACAGAAGTGATTATGCCCATTTTGTTACATTAAAGAAAAAAAAAGATGCTGAGGCCTATTTAAAGCATCTATATAATTTTCTCTGTTTCTGGAACAAGTGTAAATTTATATATATATATATATATGTACATATATAATCACCAAAATTTTTTGTGCCTACAGCCTGATTATTTAGAGGATATTTATACTGTCATACCAATCTAGAGTTTAATACAATAATAATTTGCATCTAGTCAATGTTGTTGTTTTTTTTTTGCACAAAATATATAATCATCAAATTTTATAATTTTAAAAAATTATTACTGTTAACAATGGTGATTGTATTTTGATTTAAGGTAAAGAGAGTTCTGATCTCCAAAATTGTACCAAATGATTAAATGATGAGGTGTGAAGACTGTAATGTTTGACTGGACTTTGACAGAGCCAATGACAAGTCATTCATTTTTTGTAATCAACATGGGAAAATTTCACAAGAAACCCAAGTTAAGATCTTCACTGAGATAATTTAAAGACTGAACACCAAAGAGTCAAAAATAACTGACATATCTCCAAAAGTGTCCATTAAACTTTCCAACGTTATCTAAAAACTCATAAATTCTGCAATAAGCACTATGAATGCAAAAAGAATTGTCTCTCAGTCAAAGGGTCACTATATAGCAGTGACAAGCTTAAAAAGTAGAGTACTTAACAGCACCTCGTATCACAGCAACTCTGAACAGTTGTAGATATAAGCCAATATCCTCTTCAAGTATTAGGCCTTGTTTAAGAAATACTGAAATTTGCGGTCATATTGCTGTCCAAAATCCATTTAAAGAAAGTCAAAAGGCTGAAATGAACCAGAACCAGAGCCCACAACAACTGGTTCAATGATGAATGAAAAACATTTCCAGACCTGGTAAATCTAGTTTAGCTTTTGGTTACAAACAAAGGATATAAATTTGGCTGGTATCAAAGAACAGTGCCAACTGTAAAGCATTGTAGTCATAAGTGATGGTGGGAGGATGCTTTTTAGTAAATACAAAAAGATACAAATTTACAAGATATATGGAATTTTAAAATTTAACTTACATTCTTGTCTACCATGCTTCTTGTTGGCTAAAGATTCATTTTTTAACAAAATAATAACGCAAAACATTCATTAATGTTGTGCATCAACATTGATAAAAGAATGCTTATGAATTTTAAAAAAACACTGACTAGCTGCTGCAATTCCAAGATTTATCCCTTAATTAGTATTTCTAGAACAAATTAAATTGTTACATAAAAATGCAGCAAATTTTCAGTAAAACTCTTGGAACATCTTCAATGGAGCAAAGAACATAACATAGTGGAATATATGCAAAAACTTTTTAAAATGTCCCATATCTTTAAAGTAGTTATTACAAAGTGGTTATTACAATTTGCCAAAGGTTTGATAAATAGTCCAGCTATGTGGTCACCACCATTATTATCTGAAGGGACACTGTTTACAACATCTAATATTTCATATTTGTTGGAAAATGGTAAAATATTTTTAAATTGTAATTCATAAGCAAAGTGTGTATTTCTAGAGATTTAATTTCTGACTTGCAAAATCACTTCTAAAAAGAAAATTATTATTTAAAAAAAAGAAGAATGAGTTTTCAAAAGAATGAGAAGGACAAATGGGTGGAAGTAAAGCAATTTTAACAGACAGCATATCCTTATGTCCCCTTCTGCTAAAATACAAGTGTCTTTGCTAATACCCAAATTCAACATTCCCAGGAATGCTGTCTGCAATATTAGAGGGTTTATGTTTATTCATCTGTAAAAGAGAAGAGGAGGAGGATATCCTGTCATCACCTTTCTCGCTAGCTTTCAATTTCATGGAGGAATGGTTGTGTAATAGCTTCTGCCATTTTGACATGATATCAGAGAGACAGTTCCAGTAACTAGTCTATCTTTGAAGCCAGTGTTAGTCCTAGATAACATATACATTACCTCTCAGAAATGTCCCTTATAATCTATTTTCCTCTCCTCTTTCTATGCGCCAAAGGCAGTTTGGGTCAAGTCAAAATGAATTAGGAAGAAAAAAATAATTGGAATTATAAGAAAAAGTTCTATTTTCATATTAAGAAATTTTAACTTTCCCCATTTAGTTATCATTGTGCAGACTGTCTGCTTGCTCAAATCCCACCATATCTTATAAAAACTGTTTGCAAACTTATTTTCTAATCCAAATCATCAAAGAGCAAATGAATACATATTGCACACCATTCACATTTTTAAAACTTTCCCCTTTTTGTAAAAAAAGAAATCTTGTAGCTATCACATTAAACAAGGAAATTTTTACCTATGTGGAGATAAACCTTCACATAAAACTTCTGATAAGTCATTATTTATTAAATAACATTCCCATCATCAACATAAAAACTAGGAAAATCTCTATCCCTAATGATGCTTCAACATCATTCATTACCTGCAATACAACTACCCCTTATTAATAAGCAGCTAACTGGTGGAAATCTATATGGCTATAATAAATTCTTTTAAACACATTGTTTTATTTACATCCAAATAACAACATTTTCACTATCAGTTACAATGATTAATAAATGTAGTATATTTTCAACATACAATAGAATGATGTGGCTATACAGAACCTTCAAAAATATCTTAGCAATCTGCACCTGTTATAGATTGTGGTTTTTAGAAAAAAAGAGGAAAAAAAAAGATTTTAAATAAAATAATAAACCTATAATAAACTCAAGGAAATTTAGGTGACATTTATATTTCTGGTGATAAGTTTTATTTCATCAGATAAATGAAAATCACTCAGTAATGATAAATGAACTCTCGATATTCAAGAATTCTGTACAAAAAGATATAGTAAACAACTGGAAAGATAATCTTTTTTCTTTAAACAGTAAATGTAATTATAGATTTTATGAAATTGTTTAGAATAATAATAATAATCATCATTTAACATGTTTGCTCTCTCTATCATTAAGAAAAATATTTTTTTCTACATCATGTAATGCTCAGTGAATATGGTTATTTTGATACACGCCTTCCTTTAAGGCCCATATGGTAAAAGTTTGCGACTTCTTCCCTTGTACAATGCATAGCTGATCACATGGCCTGAACTTTATTATTTCTCTACAGAGGACAGGTTAGCCTTTTTCTAACCAATTTAGTGCCAGCAAAGCATAAATTCTGTTTATTTTCTTTGTTCTACAAACAGAAAAAGCCCACAGACCTTAGAGAGATGGGGGGGTGGGTGTTAACTCTAGCTTCACCAACTGTTGGCTCCAACAAGTTTATGCATTTGGCAAAATAAATAAATAAATTTCCAGTTTTCTCTACATACATTTTATTAGGTCTTAGGAAACAAAAAATTTAAAAGGAGAAAAGCAGCAGCATAAGAATGAAGACATTTCTACATTTAGTATAAAGTGGCTAACAGAACCAACTATGATTTACCCAGAACGTGACTGATTAATACAATTTGAAAGGTACTTTTAAATTTTGAACACAATAATTTTTTTTAAATCAACAATTTTGAAATGAAAAGTGGATTGTAAAACCATAACAGCCATTAGAAAAAAAAAAAAGATACATTAAATAAAAATTTGTATCACAGTTAAGTATATAATAAATTATTTTAAAACTTTGCATGTAGCACTTCATAGTTAATACTTTCCTACTTTAAATTCCCAATAAAAATAATATCTTTAAGAATGTCAAGTTATTGCTGATGTGTAATTCACAGAAAACAGGATTAATTTCAGAGTTCCTATTCAAATTCAGTTATTAATGTGAAAGAAAATGCCTTAACCAACCTTCTACATGTGTCATCAGTCCTAATTCAAATACCATATTCTTTATCGATGCCCTAAGTTTAATGATATAGTGCTATAATAAATAATGTAAATTAGTGGAGTTTAAATTTTAACATGTAGGACCAGATCTTTTGTGTGGTTTTAATCCATATTTATGATCTGTGGGTAAGCTGAGTTTGGGATCTACTCAACCATGAAGAAGCAGAGTTTTTTTTTTTAAATAATTTCTATCTCTCCAATACACAAAATACTACTTTTTAGATGATGACTTTGCACTAAACCATCAACTACAATTAAATTCTTGAAAACAAGTTGTAATGTAAGGAATATCATAATTAAGCATGTTTCAAGGCAGCCATTAATAATAACTTTGCTTGTGAATACAAATTACCATTCCCGACCAAAAGATCTGGAAATCCATGAGAATTTACCATATCCTGTAAAATAGTCCATTTGATGCATGTTATTAGCCAGACCTACCACCCTGGAAGCCTGGTGTCTATGACACCAATAACAGGTGAGTGCAAACACTTTTGTATGCATCAGATACCTTATCATATTATAAACAAACTTGTGCATTATTGAGTACAATACAGTTTAGAAAACTACAAACCCTTTAATATCTTTACTTACTTTAGCAGCAGTAAATTTTAAAAAAAATTTTTTTTTTTAAATTTTAAAAATTAAGGTCTCATAAACCAATCAACATCTAATGAGAAGCTAATCATCAGTCAATTACAAGTGTACAAGACTGAGTCAAAACAAATTACCATGCCAGGTTAAATTAGGGGAAAGCTGAGAGATTTGAAAATATCAAATACTTTCCTTGTTTCCCATTGTCTATGGGAACAGCACACTGGAATACTACTTTATATATACTCACCTGTATACCAGAGATGAAGATAATTAAGTTACTTTGACAAAATTCTAACAAGTATTTCCATAAACAAACAAAATTAACTGGCTAGCCTTATGCCAGCATCTAATACATAAAATAATAGGACAACGTATGCTTTGAATAAAAACACGTAGCAACAATCTCTCTATAGCAAGGAAGGTTTCCTAATTATAATGCATATTTTGGGAGGTTTTAATTGTTCATTTTTCTTAATTATTTTAATACAATTTTAATCAATATCAGGCCATTGTTTCCTTTCTTAATTAAAAGCCAAAATGGCCACCAAACAAGAAATGACACAACATTATGCAAATTTCTAGAACATTAATTAAATTGTCATTAAAATTCCAATAATTTAAGATGACTGTGATGGTTGGTCGCATCCAATGACTACAACATAAAAATGACAATGATAAATTTAGCTCAGTTGGAAAAGAATCTATAAAAAAATAACAAAAAAACTAGAATTTTTTTTTTGTAAGCTTGTTTTTTCCCCAAGAGGAGGCATGTGCATTTTCTGATGAGTTATTAATGAGATGTTTCTATTTCTTCGCTCAGCTACTGGCACATGATGGACGGTAAATTAGCTCATGACATGAAGCTGCTGCATTTTCTATGACTGACTATATAGTGTTGTTCATATATGTCCGAACATCCACAGAAAATGATTGGGAAGGGAAGAAAAAAAAGGTGGGGGGAGAGAAAAAATTATGACCAATTTTGAAATTCCAGCAAGTTTGAGAATAATGCAGTTCTGGTCTTATGAACCATAGCTTGAGGCAAGCATTAGAGCAATTAATGAAGTGTGCTTGGTAATTCATCACTGTGGAGCCAGCAGAGGCTTGGAGGAAGAGAGATGTAGACACTGAGGAGCTGCGATTATTTCAAAATTTGACACTGAATCGTTCACACGTGGTGCTGATCAGGAGAACGTGGTTAAGTAGCTAACTTCTCTGAGATGGTTCAAGCTGTAGATAAATAACCAGTGTTAACAAACTTAGATTGTTTGTCACAATACAAAACCTGGAAAGACTGGCGCCAGATTTATGACATCTTGTTGAGTATTGATCTGAGGCTTACAAAGCATTTTGAATTTAACTCAAGATGCTTGCCGTATGGATAAGGAAAATGAAAACTGATATGATGCAGGCTTAATGAGAAAAGCACACCAACAATAATTAAATCTTAAATAATAGCTAAGCCTTCCACCAGTGATACCATTCTAAAAAGTGATCAAAGCAAATGTTCTTGAACATATTAGAATGCAGTTTCCTTTTGTTGTTTTTTTATGACAAAGACAAAAGAAGAAACCAGATGTAACTGAATTTGCGTAATTCACTTCAGTAGTAATAAAAAATAATTTGAACATGATCTTGCAAACAAGAAATAAAAAAAATAGTGTAAACCAAAAAAAAAAACAAATTGTGCAAATTTCAGTTTTAGAATTAAATAGAAAACAAAATATAAAAAGTTAAATGCTTCTGTAAATGAAAGACCATTATATCAAAGCTCTCTACTTGTATACAAAAATATTACATATACACATGTCATTTTAATGGCAGAAACATTTGTATAACCCAATGTATTTTTAAAATAAACAAATTCAAAACAATGCAAGTCATTTTGCAGACCAGAGTTGTTATTTTCTTCTCCAAAGAAAACTGACCTTCAGAAATTTCTTTCATTGTTCCCTAAAGTTTAATATTTATTTCTTCCTGGAAAGTATCAAAGCATTCAGAGTCTTATTCCAACAAAACTTTCCTGTTTTTTAAAGTCTCATTGAGTAGTGTTTTCATTTCACATATTAAATCTAGTAGTAGCCCATTATCCGCATGCATCTGAGTCTTTTCCCTAGAAAGTATTCAGCTGAAAATTCAACGAAGTATTATTTTCTTTCTGAACTTTTTAGTTCTAAATTGTATTTACCTATATTATATTTAGTGTTAAAAACCAAAAATGTGAAAATTGGATTTGGGCTCAGTTGCCCTTTTACACCAGACTATTCCCTATGAGATTAACTGGATTCTATTCAGAAAAGTTCTGGTTGGCTCTTTGTTCATGTCTGCCCTTCCTTTCAGAGTTATATAACCCATTTGGCTATTGTGTATTAAGCTTCAGTTTACAGACACCAGGAACAATATGTATGCACTGAATTCATTTCACATCTAGTTGTTGTGGATCATAAATATTTGGTCAATCCCATATCAAAACCTCTTTCACACAGATGAACTTCAGAAATGTACACTTACCCAGTCGTTTTTTCACCATCACCTAATGAGTGCATCCTGATCATTTGTAGAAAAATTTAATGAAACAAATAAACTGCTTCTTTACATCAAAAACATTTTAAATATAGCTTTTAACTTTTCTTTAAAAAATTCATTATTTATCCACAAAGTGGTCCCTAATTTTTGGAAATAAACAAGCTATCAATTCAGATCTATTAAGTATGTTGTTCATCATCAATCTCAAACTCTGAATTCTACAGACTTAAGAGAAATCAATGTCAACAGTACATTTTCAGTTTTCAGCACCCTCCACCCCTTTGCATACTCTTACTAAGTAAGGTCATATCACCAAACATTGTAACTTTATTAAGAGAACATCCATTACAAAGAGTGCCTGAATTATGGGGTTATCAAATTTCAGCCACATCTGTTAATGTGTCTGTTAAGGTACACTATATGAAGTTACAAACTTTTTGTTAAAATAGAGGGTTTTGCTAACAAACAATAGAGTCCATAAAAATCCAAAAGTTCTAAATTCATCTCACACAACAAAAGATAAAATAAATAAATATTTTTAAAAGTGTGGTCTAAAATCTGTAGCCTCAAACTGAAGAGAAAAGATTTTAATCTATAAACTACACTGAGAGCTTTCTTCCTCTGTGATTTGACCCTGACATATTGGGTCTCATAGCTAGTGATTGGATTTCTGCATATCAGCTTTGTGGCTATTGACTGGATCTATACATATCAACTTTCTTAGTTAATGACTGGACCTCCACATAATTGTAGCTATTGACTGGTACCTCAACATATTAGCTTTCTTAGCAAGTGACTGGATGGACCTCAGACATATCAGCTTTGTGACTATTGGCTAGATAGACCTCAATTTCTCAGCTTTGCTGCTAGCAAGTTGACTTCAACTTATTACTTAGGGATTACATCATTTAACATGAATAATGGCAATTAAACTAAAATAATAAAAAAAAACTATTTAACAAAGTGAGACTTTTTGTTATATGCAATATATAATAAGCAAAGTTTGAAATGTCAAAATAAAATTATTTTTTATTGTGGGCCCCATTATATAAGATTCAGACGTTAGCGATGCACATTTTTGTGAATTCATGCAAATATTTTGCATTTTATTTATTTTTCTGATACATTTGAACTTTTGTAGATGAAAGTGTCTTAGTCAGGTAAAAATTAATGTAGGATTTATTGAACTGAGTTCTAGTTTTATTTGAACAGTATTTTAGATGACATAGCATAAAACTTTATAAATAAAACCTACTGCATCAATCAGGCTTTGAGAAGATTCCCAACAATTAGAAGTTAGTTTTTAATATTTTTTTTTAAAACCAAAGACAAAGCGGTAAGCTAAGCTTCAGAGAATATGAAAAAGTACTGTGCCAACTTTATCTAGGTGCCAGTAATTAGTAACTTCCAATCAAGATCAGCTGATCACCACAAATATCAAGTGGAAAAGTATCATGGTGTTTAGTACAGTAGAAACTTAACTTGTCTAACTTGAACAAGATTGACTCTATGAGATTGAACCTACCCATGTCAGATAAGCGAAATGTTAATTTGCTTGGTGGCCAATTATAAGTGCCCCTCACCTACAAAAAACCTGATTATAAGCAGTCTTTGTCCAAAAATATGTTGTCTGTGAAGTAAAGTTCAAAATACAGTTAAAATAAAATAAAATTATCCAATCTCTCCAGAGCTCACCAATGTCTCTGAAGGATGGATACAGCCAGCCACCTTTTCCTTTTTTGGCCACTCATGGAATCAGTGGGAAAGCACTTTAAAAAGTTTAAACATGCTCTGGATGCACCACTTCTTTGTAGCTGCAATGGAAATAGAATGGCTTCTTCTGTGGGTTAAATGCGTTTCAGTATTCTCATGCATACATGTGTGCATGGCTGTCAGAGGTCAGTCAGATAATTTGGAGTGTCAGAAGAATGGATGTTGAATAAATGAGTTTCTACTGTATACACACACAAAAGAATGTGAACAGTTAATAACAATTCAAACAGTAAAAGAGAAAGTAATCCAGTAGATGTCAATGAAAGTAAAATGGCTGGCTAATTTTAATGGAGAGTGGTGCAGACACCACAGATTAAGATAATCTCATTGTAGCCTGAAGGACTTTTAGAGAGAGAGAGAGAATGACAGATAATTTCACCCAGAGGAGCCAACAAGCTAAATAAATTAACACATTCATACATGAAAGTAGAATAATACAAACAAAAAGATAAAGGCATGGGCATTGATTTGGTAAGGGATTACCAGTGTATTGAGATATCAAACTGAAAACACAAAAAACACCTGAATAAGAGAGGTGATAAAAAGTGAGGATGTGATTCTGTAACTGGTGTATGTATACTTTACCAACTGGTAAAGTTTTTGACATCAAACTAAAAGTGAAAAAATATTTCATAAATCTTGTTTTATCTCATTTCATTGAAAGATTTATCAAGATACATTTTACATTATCCCTAATTAACCACCAGAAATACAAGGCAATCTTATTGTGTGAACAAGCCTTAAAACATGAACTCCCATCTTATTTATCAAGGCGCAGATTCATAAATTTTTAGGTTCTGCAATTAAAATAATCTAAAATAGATGTTTACTGATTTTTTTAATTGGCAGTATAAGTTTAAGGACTCACTACATTTGCTAAATGATGCAAATAGAAAGTGGTTTCTATGTTGACTTCAATGAAAACAGACTAGAATTATTAAAGTAAACAATTTCAGAGAGACATAACTGGCTGGCTATAATGAGCTGACTCTCTTTAAATTGCACAATTCTATTCTCACAAACAAAACAACAGTCTCTTCTGATATTTAATTTTTAAGCTAAGCTCTGGCATTAAGTCATAGTGCACTGAAACACCCCAAATAAAAATCCCATTTCTTAACACTTACTGGTTACATGTCATAAATTGTAATTACTATTTTAGTTGTAACTTTTAACTAGCATATCTGACAAGTTATTTAGAAGTTAACTGTCTGCTTTACGTGGCCTAAAGATGTAACAGCCAAAAGTTAAAATCCAACCAACATGTTGCATTATTCAAGGAAACATTTTTAATAATAAAAACATTTACACATCAGTAGTTTTGTACACCTTAACCACTTATTTTTATTGATAATCATGAAATGGAATCAGGTGGAAATAATATTTTTGATGAAAAATTGTTTGGTAACCACATTACATGTTACAAAGGGATTTTCTTCAAAACATTGTGTGCGCGTGCTCTCTCATGGTTAAAGCCAGGAAAATCATATCTGAAAATATTTAAATATTTTTCACTTATGTTCACTAACATTAGATTGTTTACCTCATTGTAGTACATACTACTGGTTCCACAAAGAATTGTTATAAGAAAAAAGCATTTCAGACATTCATCACATTTGCTTTGCTGGTATAGACTTCTTTTAAATCACTAAAACTGTTTTCATCTTTATTAGAAAAAACACAAAGGACCTATGAACTTATGTATAGTAGTTAACTTGGTGATGGTGATATGATATCACTTTTGCTCTCAGTTATAGCATTATCTATAAACCAGAGGTTGACGATAGCAATATCCAATTTCTACCATCTACCTAAACTTGTCATACTAGTGCCAAATTACAATTCAAAACAATTCTAAATGAGAAATTCAAACTAGAGTTCATTTTGTCTCTGATTTTTACCTGACATGTGAAAGTGAAGGAGAGATAAACATTCAGTATAATTACAAGTCTCCAAACCTTGGCCTTTCATTTGACCTTTAAGAATTTAAGTAAAGATAAATAAAGAAGAAATTCAAACAAATTCCCAGTGAATTCCCCATTAGCTATGTTTGATTGCCCTTAATCTGGGTTTCATGTTCACCAAGAGAACAAGTGCCCCAACACTTGCCCTTCTTACCCAAACATGATTAATAATCTCCTTAATTTCTCTCTTAAATCCTCCCTTTAGACATCAGGAAATAGCTACATTTTCAGGTATAATTTTACTTGTCTGCAGGTGTACACACACACACACTTAGAACCTACCTGTTTACCTTGCTGTTAGGAAAGCTGACTCTCAGAAGAACATGATATAGGAGTACAAATCCCTTAATTTCCTCATAATAGTCAGGCAGTTGAGTACATTATCTTGTCTGCTTTATCTTTAACAATGGAAAGACCATAAAATGTGCTAAGTACTCAAAAGCTTTAAATTATATTCCATTAAATAAAGATGGTTATGGTGGTAACAGTAACTTTTCAATCAACCAATCAACTAGACAATTATAACGTTTAACTAACTCTTTGCTTTTTCTATCTATCACAAATAACAATTGATTTGTGTGTGTGTGTGTTCCCCTAGCAAAAGGCTAACCCATTATCAAATCTCATCAACATCCTGTTTATCCAGTGAGGTCAAGCATTCTTTGCTAAAACCAAATAAGTGCCAGAACTAACAACAGTAGAGATAAGAAAAAATATATAAAGTAAAATTAAGTGCAAACAGACAAAATCAATTTATTTATATCCTTTTAAAAAAAAACCCTGCTGTCCAACATTTTATTTTGAAACATTATTCAATTTTTATGGTTGCTCCAGCCAAATCTAACTTAACTGCAAGCAAAATGCTGGAACTCAAACTGCATTCTGCCATTTGTGTACTAACTATTTAAGGGGTAAAAAAATCATGGGTTACATTATTCAGCTTCTAATCAAAATCCTGTCACACTGAAATTCTAAAGACTAGGCTAAAGCAAGCAACCAACCCAAAAGTAAGTAAATGCTTATCCAAGGTGGCCAAAAGTTCTTACACAAAAGCAAATTTGTTCTCACCTACTTTATTCATTATTCAAAATATAGTAATGGCTTTACTGGGGTTTATAGAGCATATAAAACAGTGGAACGGGACACTTCTGGAGAATGAACGCCATTAGTACCACTTGTAGATTCGCGACACTATCCCAAAATAAACCTATTACCTGACGTGGGAGGGTGGGGAGCGATCGTCAAAGGTAACCAACTACAAATCCATACGGGTTGTAGAACTACACCTTCAAGACATACAAAAGGCATTCATTCCCAACAAGTGAAAGAAAAAGAAAGCTAACGACTAATTCAGGTAGTAACTGCGTATTATTTTTAATAATCCCTCATCCGTGGTAAAGTCTAAATCTCTACTTTTGACTAAAGTAAACATTTTAACCCTTTGAAACAGATAAGCTTTAGAGGTAGTTAAATATTTTAACCCTTTGAAACAGATAAGCTTTAGAGCTGGGTAAATATTTTAACCCTGTGAAACAGATAAGCTTTAGAGCTGGGTAAATATTTTAACCCTTTGAAACAGATCAGCTTTAGAGGTAGGTAAATATTTTAACCCTGTGAAACAGATAAGCTTTAGAGCTGGGTAAATATTTTAACCCTTTGAAACATAAGCTTTAGAGCTGGGTAAATATTTTAACCCTTTGAAACAGATAAGCTTTAGAGCTGGGTAAATATTTTAACCCTTTGAAACAGATAAGCTTTAGAGCTGGGTAAATATTTTAACCCTGTGAAACAGATAAGCTTTAGAGCTGGGTAAATATTTTAACCCTGTGAAACAGATAAGCTTTAGAGCTGGGTAAATATTTTAACCCTTTGAAACAGATAAGCTTTAGAGCTGGGTAAATATTTTAACCCTTTGAAACAGATAAGCTTTAGAGCTGGGTAAATATTTTAACCCTGTGAAACAGATAAGCTTTAGAGTGGGTAAACATTTTAACCCTTTGAAACAGATAAGCTTTAGAGGTGGGTAAACATTTTAACCCTGTGAAACAGATAAGCTTTAGAGATGTGGGAAAACGACCGAACTGGGATTTAGCAGTGCCAAGCCTAGTAATGTCTGTAAATCGTATCGAGAATCCTTTCTTTCTAGATAAAGACTGGAATTTTGATGCTGGGGGGGGGGGAGGAGGAGGAGGAGGAGGAGGAATGTAACTCAGCCTTTTCTAATCCTAAGAAAAGGAGAATGTTATTAGGGTGGTGGCGGCAAAATGTCCGCCGCCGCTGCTGGGTGGGTGGGAGGGACTCTGCGGTAAACTTAGATAGTATAGAACGACTGGTTTGCTTACTGCGTCTTCCCCGTCTTCTTCCTTCCTTCCTTCCTTCCTTTCTGCCTTTCTTGCGGACAGCAGAGATGCGCCGGGGAGAGCGAATCGAACCGGGAAGAATGAACACAAGCACATAGCACCAAAGCAAACGATATGGCAGGTGAGGGGGAGGGGTGGCAGACGATTACCGAAAACGCTGTAAGGAAGTCGTAAAAGAGAGCCGCGAACCGCGCGAGATCTCGTTCCTTCCCGGCAGGTTATCGAGAGGAGTTCTCGGTGCGAGCAGTGACAAACAACTTGCTAGGAAACCATCTCTTCCGACAATAATGATATATATATATTTAAATAAACGAAATAATTCACACTTTTCAGGCTGCCTAGACTACTCGATAGATGCATTTGCCTTTCCCCTGGGGGGGGGCTCCGGCCGCAGTCGTTAAAGCTGTACGCAGAGCATATGATCGGAACACAGAATAAAAACCCAACTGAAGATAATCTCCACAGCTGACCGAAACACTGGGGGCGTTCAAATGAAACCCGGCCTGATACCGTTACAGCGGATGATGCTATTTCAGCCGGGCTTCGCCTGAACGTCCGCAGGGTTCCGTGTCACCTGACCTTCTTTAGTATTCTACAGAAGTCAATTAGACATTTAAACCATTATTATTATTATTATTATTATTATTATTTATACTATGCATAGATCTTAAAAATTAAAGGAATATGCTAAAAAAAATAAACGTGCCTAAGTTCATGGCTGCCGAGAGAAGACTTTCGCCCAGATAACCGCGAGAGATGAGATCACTTTTGTTTCAAAGTAGAGCTTATAAAACCAAACCGATCGAAGTATACAGTTGGGGATTCTTCTCGCAGGCTGAGGATGCCATTGTGTTCCTGAGCCAAACAAAATATCTAATTGGTTTACCTGTTTGTTTGTTGTTGTTTTTTTTTTTAGTGTGGAAAGGTGGGTTTTTAAACCACTCTTAAGTAAGTTCTCCCCGTCTGCTGTTTCTTGTTTTCCAATTCACCTTGATGGTGGATACGGTTAGTAAACACAGACACTGGGAATCGCGCAATAAGATTTAATTAACTCATCCTAATGGGTTTGGGACGAGTGGGTAGGTGGTCGCGTTACACCGAACGTGTGTCGTCTTCACAGTTTGGCGCAGCGCCGTCGATGAGACGGTTTCCTTCCTCCTGGTTGTCTGCTGAATCCGTCGCCATTCCCTGGAAACTAGGCCCTCTCTTGCGCTCGGACCGCTGCGTACAGAGCTCGCGACGGAGCTGAACAAACCCTTTACGATCACGTATCAAATAAGCTGAAGCCTATTTGCACTGCCGCTGCTTTTTCATCAGATCGTTGGATCTACTTTCGTTTGTCTACCTCTTCACGTGACTGTTTCCAATGGCGGCGATGAACGTGAATGAGGAAGGGCGCTGCTATTTTTTATCTTCTATCGCGCGCATGCCCGAAGCGGTTCCGCACCCCCCCCCCCCCCCCACTCTTCATACCTCTCGGGGGAGGGGGCATGTACGACGAGCACGTGTTGATGCTAGCGCCTCGCAAAACTCCCGATCTCCGTTGAATTTATTCACCTTTTATCAGGGAACTGATTTGAATCGGAGCCCGGAAAAGAAAAGAGAAGACCTAAGAACGGTGGTCGTTTTCTCTGTCTGTCGACACCACACCGCACCGCCCGCCCTTTTACCCGGCGATCGGCCGACAGGAACAACAATTCGTCCTAATTTTTCCGTGAAGATTCCGCCGGCGATGAAGAACTAACCGAGAGATGCTCGAACTACCTCTCCCCCCCAAAGTCAGACCAGCCCGACGTCTCGATCGAACTGGTCCCTTTCAGGAAGACGGTTATCTGGACGCCTGGATCTGTGCCTGACGCTGACACGAGACATTCCTGGGGCCAGATGGCCCATCTCGGCATCCCGCCTCTGCGACCCATCTGCTGGGACCGGGCACTTTGCTATCATAATATTTATTTTGATTAGCCGGCCCAGCGCCCATTAGTAAGCAGATCGGGTTCCAAACCCAGCTAATCATACGCTCTCCTCCTATCCCTCGTCCGAAGGATACCCACCGGTGGCTAGGGTGTTCCCACACACACGCAAAGCGTTCTCCGGGCCGGAGACATCGCGAAGGGGTGGGGCGGGAACTTCCAACAAAGGGACCACCACCACCCTATCTGATAGACCTTCGGTTTTTACACTGATGTCAAACTTGCTCGTAAAACAACAACAACAAACGAGCAGCGTCGGGCGAATTTATTCGATCAACAGGAAGACCTCATCAGACGCGAGTACAAACAAGGAAGGAGGAGGACGTGCCTGGGTGGGGCGGCCCAGCGGACTGATCGCGATACACCAAAGTAGCTGTTTAACTCTTGACGCGGCTACAGACCACTTCATCATTCCGCCCCCTCCCCTGCAGATATATATATTTTTTTTGTCGATATAACACGTGACAATCTTCCATCCATCCTGTCGTCTACTACTGACAACTGATCGGAAATTTCGGACGCGCTTCAACCCCCCCCCCCCCCAGAGTCGAAAGGCATTTCTGATTAAGGGATATCCATATCCCGCCCGTCCCGTTCGGTTCCCACAACTGGTCGTACCTTCAAAAGACGGAACAAGAGAGCACGACGACGGACCCGGCCGGCCCCTCTCCCTCTCTATCGCCGTACGTACGTCGCGATGGCGGCATTGCCGATATTCAAACAAAAGCCTAATAATGTATTAATTTGCGGTTAATTCGATGGAATTTCCTTCCTCTGATGTGAAACAGTAATCACGGCAAATATCTAAAACGTTTCCGAGATTAAAATACTCTTTTCCTTTCGAGTTGTAAAACATAAATGGATCCACAACGGGGTAAATAATGACTTGGGTTGCGTTTCCGTTCCACGTTTTGTTTTTATTATTTTTCATTAATTGCGGAAATTTCTTTGGACAGAGAAAGAACCAAATTTCGACACAAAGTGTTGTTTTTTCTTCTTCTTCTTTTGTTTTGTTTCTTCTTCGCGAAAGACGTTTAACGAAACGGATTTCTCTGTGAACGGCGAAGAGGAGGAGAGTATACTTAAGGGAGATAACTCTAAGGTTCGAAAAGAAGAAGAAAAATTACGAGAACAAGCTAGAAATACAAAACCATTATTAAAAATATATATATATTTAAAAAAAGAGAGAGATAAACTGAACGATGTGTCGGACATTAGTGTACGCTTAATAACTGTCCAAACTGCGGCACATTCTCAGAAGTTAGAACGATAAAAAGCGTTTTCCCTCCGCCTTCCTTGAGTAGGCGCCACGCCGTGAGGCTGGGTGCCAGTCCGCCATTGAAATAACGTTCGTGTATTAGAAATTAACGGGAAAATGTTTTTTTTTTTAAAAAAAAAAGCAGCAAAATTTAATAGAATTATGCATTAGCAAATTAGCAACGAAATTGTTGGCATTGTCTGCGTCGAAACGCTAATTCGTTATATCTTAAAATATATTTTTAAAAAGGATTGTTATGCAAATGAAAAGTCCGCTTTAAGTAATATAATTCTTTTCTCTCTCTCTCTCTTTTTTTTTTTTGAAATCGCCCATTTTTGAATTCGTGTTTTCTCTGCGAGAAGTCAAAATTTCAATTTAAGTCGACGACCATTTGCCTCTCTCTCCTCAAACTAAAAACTAGATCTGAATCATTCATTACAGGTTTTAGACCGGTCTTCTGCGAAATGCGCTTCTTACACAATGGACACCCCTCCGTTACGCTGCATCAGTGATGAAAGTGAAGGAAAAAAAGAAAAAAAACATAAAAGGCTAATTTCTTGAAGGAGTACAAGAACACGAGTTGGGAGGGAGGGAGGGAGGGAATTAGCTAGCAGCAATGCCTTTCCCATAAGAATTTCCTATACGTAAAAATGGTGTTTTGTTTTTTTGGTTCCTTTTTCTTTTAGCAGAATCGGAAATCTAACGCGATTGAACTTGTACATTCTCCTTAAGTATGCACGTGCACTTCGTTAATCGGCCCTTTTCTTTTTAATGTGTTTCATTTGAAACGCGGATCCTTCGAAATACTTTAAATATTTTAAATAATTTTAACGTGTGCGTGGACATAAAGCGGATTACAAGGCTCTATCTCTTTTTATGATGATGATGATAACGGTAAATGTCCTTCCTACTTTTGGTGGATGAATGAGTCAGCATTTCGCCAGTCGGATGATTTTCAAAAAAAAAAAAAAAGAAACTCTGACTTAACCGCTGACAGTTTGTTTTATTGACCAGCTCCAGTGATACAGTGTTTGAGTCGAGAGACGAATAGCGAAAAGCAATTTCCAGACTGGTTTTGTGAGCAGAGTTAAAACACACAACTATACTTACATATGCGTGTATTGTAACTATTTAAAACTACCCAGCTCTCGAGTGAGGGAGAAGAGGACCAAAAGGTTGGATTTAATACATGGTCTCAGTTTGTCGCTGCTAGTTTCGTTACCTGCATCAGTATCAGAACAATCTAAAGAAGGGGTTCGTTTGCGCAGTTACTTAAAAGATGTTTCTTTCTTTGAGGAGAGTAGCTCATTTATTTTGCGATAATTCACCTTTATATTTCCAGGGAATGTTTATGAAATCTAAAACACGTGACAGTGCTCTCCTTTCAATATTAACAAACTTCGCGTGCGTCATAGTTGTGCAAGATGGCGTCCTGTGCAGCGTTCGCATGAGTTTTACCGTCACAGCGCAAAGTATCAACAGCAAAATATTCAATTAATTATCTCATATCTATTTAATGACATGTGATTAGTAATTCTAGTATTGAAACCAAATCACAAATAGTAAATATATATGTGCGTGTGTTTGTGTGCGCGCGCGCGTTAACCCCACATGTGACCCCAGTCTATATATCAGGGAGCTGAGCTGTCTTGGAGACTCCAATAAAATCAGAGTACACAGTTTAGAAACGAAGTCCAATAGATCTTTGTTTTCTTTTTTTTTTATGGCTGATTAAAAACAATGCTGAGTCATACAGCCCCGCTTATGTGTGCAGCTCTTAAAGACCCGTACAGAAAACTAGAAGCTTGAGTCAACGTGGAGAAGTTTTACAGAGATCTGTCTGTGCCCTCGGGGAGTTGAGCTCTGAATTTTTTCTGAAGAAGATGTCCTCCTGTGTGATCGTCAGAAAGCATCTCTTTATGGTCGGATGTGACACCGACTCCTGATGTTGGTGTGTGCTGCTATTTAGATTTTATTCTGGCGAGTGAACTTTTTTTGAAGGGTATCTAGCAATAATAATAATAATAATAATAATAATAATAATGTTCGAATAAATATTGTTGCAATTCAAATTCTAACTTCAAGATGAGAGAGACTGATGAGTTCACATTTGCTAATTAGTCAGAGAAATTTAATTAATAATTATTGTATTGTACTCGCTTTAGCATTGCCCACAAACGCCCATATTGTACTAATCTATACCTTTATTATGTAAATGAATAAATAGATAAATGTTATTGTTTTACTTCCACACGTTAATTTTTCAGTACATAAATTAAACGATTCTCTCCTCAACTTATCATCCTCTAGATACAATTATTTTACAGAAAATTAGGGGGGTAGATTCAGCCCCATATTTATTTTTCCATGGTTTTATTCGCATATATAACTCTTCTTTTTACATTTGTTTTGCTAAACTTGTTCTCTAAACCAGCCCCCGTTTTTTGTGATTTTGCACATTTCCAAATGTATCGAAATGTGTATGTAAAATAGTTGAAGGAGATGAAATACAGCGTTTTACCATCAGGTGATGACATTAATCACTGGACCACATCGAGTTAAAGAAGGGACCTCTGTAGAGAAGGTAACTGACAATCTCTTTTTAGTTTCCGGAAGCTTCCTTCGCCCGCAGTGTGTTGTAGCAGTGTATGAAATAAGTGAGCAGGGTTGGTTCCCAAAATGTGCAGCGGTGTGAAATGATACTATCTCAAACCATGGAGTAAGGAGACACTGCGCTCAAAAGTCGGAAGATTGGAGAATTTAGCGGTCAGAATTTACTTCTTAACCAGTCAACCTAAATCAGGAATTTAGATACAACTGTTTTGTGCCCGAAGAGTATTTATTTATTTGTGTCATTTTAGATGGTTTTTTATCTCTATTTCATAGCTCCAGTCGTCAGTCGCTGTCACTCGAGTAACTAACCCTAATATTCTGGACATGGAATATATATTAACCTTCTTAACAGTTATATGTAATTATTTAGTATAGAATAGTACCAGCGAAAGTATTCGAGCTTTTACACCTATTATCTGTAAAAAAAAATATTCATAGTAATAATTACTTGATGTAAGTTGCGAGTTAACTTATTAATGTTTCAGCCAAATGTCTGTAAATTGCTTTTTACATGTCCAAATTATTTGTGCCCACAGTGAAATTTTTCCTTAACTTTCAACAATAGTTTTGTGCCTTAGATAACATCAACTTGTTGTCAATCACTTAAACACTATACACATGAGTATTTTACTTACAACCAGTATATATGTTACAGCGAGAACGTAAAACCAGGGATTTCGTGAAATCACTGAAATATCTAGCCCAAAGTTTCACGATTTCACTAAATCATTGAGGCAGGGAAATCACATAACGCATATATTATGATGGGTACTTAATCTCTTTTTGAATGGCATTTAAGCAAAATCGACGGTACCAATAATTGAACCATTAATTTCGTCCGAAGAATTAGAGTAAAAGTTTAGTGGTTCTCAAAGTGTGGGTTGCGATAAATTTTAACACACTACATGGCAATAGGGCTGAGCAGAGGGAGGTGGGGGCCAGTTGGCATGGACCCTACGATTTTGAGGGGCCTGCTCCTCTCGTTAGAGGCAAACGGGGAACCCTTTTGTAAAGAATTAGAAATACATTTTATGCTCCTCTGAATTAAAAGAATTCAAATTGCCGCCTTTCAATGATGTTCTCAAAAAACAAATCATATAACAACCGATGGAGAGAACAAGAACGCAGAAAGACACAAAGGCTTTTATGGACACAGCTGGATTCTATGACGGAGAAGCTCGGTGCGAGTATCCTATGTTGAGATCAGTATGCGCAGTACATACCTCGGCATTTGCATTCAAGGATGTCTGCAAGTCAGTCACAGAAATTCAACATATGATTGAAAAGGCTGGTGGAATTGCCAGTTTTGTTTTCACTCGTCACTACGACAAACTTCACAGCTGCAGAAAATTGCAGCAACTGATTTGTTCCCTCTAAAGCAATTTCCCCAATGATTTGAAGTGAGATGGGCAGAATTTGCTTTGAATCTCGTGGATGCTGTTCTGGTTTCATGGAAAGCATTAGTTACATATTCACAACAGAGTGATGTAAACCAAGCTAAAGGCTTCGGGAAATTTCTTACTGATGTAGACAATTTGCGACTGATGTGCTTCACAGCAGATGTTCTGTTTTTGTTGAAGAATTTTCAGCACAGGCTTCAGTCTGACAGGGTTACAATTGTCGACCTTGCACCAGAAATTCAGGTCTTTATCAAAATCTCAAGCGCCTTGTGGAGAAACCACTACTGGGACGTTGGGAGGAAGCAGTGTTCTCTGAACTCGATGAAACAGAGCTAACACTGAGAAATGTATCCCCGTGGATGAAAGAAAGGACTGCTAAAAGAAATCAATTTGTCATAGATTGCAGAAGTTTTAGTGCCATTCGTAATGAAGTAATTTGTGCCATTGAAAACTTCATGTCCAATCGGTTTGAACTTGCTATATCTGAGCAGCTCAATAGACAGCATGGCTGTCTTCTGCAAGCTGACGGCAACTGATGAGGACATTCGTAATGTCCATGAAGGTGTCGGTCCTGACACAGATTTGGCAGAAATGGCAGATCAATACGAAACAATAAGACAAAAATATCTGGGTACTGAAAAGTCATGCAAACAAGTTCTACAAATCATGTGTGGACGGGATGAATTTTCCACTTTATCAAAGATCTTGAGCAGAATTCTTGTATGCAAACCACAGTCTGCTGACTGTGAACGTCTGATATCCTTATACAATTTGTTAAAATCACCTGGCAGATCTACAATCGCAAATTGTGTGTACATAAAAATGAATATGCCAGTGTTAGCCAACTTTGACCCAAGGCCTGCCACCTTATATCTTATATTGGCTAAATAAAAAGCAACGCAGACTTAGCAACCCAGAAAAGGTTTACAAACAGAAATGGTTTTCAAACACATTTGAATTAGACCAAAATGACCTGACAGAAAAAGCTGAAAAGAGGTTCAAGAAAACTTTCTGAACTAAGATTTTTGCACTTTTCCTTCTAAGAATTATGACATTTGACACTAATGATTAACTATACACAGGTGTTCTGTTTGTGTTAGAAAGTTGTTGTTTATGGTTAAACTTGGACCAACCATTGTATTGTAAGAAAAACCAGATAATTTTTCTATGGATGCCATTGGATGGCACTTCTGATTAATATTTCGAAATATGTACCAATTTTTTACCGTTTAGAGCTAAAATGCTTGTAATCTATTTGTTAAAGTGTATACCATTTTACTGAAATATTTGTTTGTTTTTTAATGTGTTTTCAAATGATAATCAAGTGTAATCCCTCTGTCTTGTACAATTGGAAGATGCACACATCTAAGACTTAAGTGGTAAAAGTAATCATTAATCATAATCATGGTTTTCTGTGGTAATCATAATATACTTTCGATCAGTAATAGACACATGGTAGCATGCATGGTTGGTTATAATAACTGTTGGAGCCAGCCACGGCCAGAACATAGGATGTGAAAATTGTGCAGTGATCAATTTTTCTTATTTTATACCCCGTGTTGTAGACGGGTGGTTGAGCGAATTAGAACGTATCAGATGTGGTGTGTGTTTGCGCTGTAACCTGACACCATCGTGCATTGAATTGCGCATGTGCAGTGATCCGCGACTGGCATCTGTCCGCATGTAACAATTGGTATACCATTCCGGTTTACTCCCAGCTTATGGCGGCACACGCCAGTCAGCGAGAAGAACTTCCTGAACACGAACCGCTCCTCTCACGACATTTGAAAGAGAGAGATTTTCAAGCTCGTGTTAGCTGCTGCTCAACTACTCGTGTTGCCACGAAATCGAGATCTCTCCCCACCCATCTCTAACGTGCCTGGGTGTGGTGTATATCTGCTGATGCAGTTTCCCGCATATCTGATTTTTTTTATTTCCCAATTTTAAGTATTTACTAACCGTATCAATTACATACAGGCGTTTGCGCTATCATCATCAAGTTTTCGTGTAATCCCAGCTACAGCCCCACCAGGGTGCGCTGCAGTATTTCGCCGCCGTCGAGGATCATGTGTGTTTACACACAGAAAAATGAAGATTTACTAAGCATTTTCCTATCGTCAGTATCGATTTTAAAAACGCTTTTATACACGACTTGGATTGATCTGCCCCACGAGGTTCGTGCACAGCTCGTGAAGGATGTCAGTTTCGGCGTCATAGATTTCATTATGTCCATTTCTCCAGTAACTTTATTTACTGCTTGTATGTTTTCATTAACCTCGGAGAGACGGAGGAGTTAAAATACGGCTCACCGATACACTATCGAGTCAATAACATTAAGACTTTGTTATTCAATACGTAACAAGTGGACATCCGAAGACGTGGTAAATTGTTCGATCAGGGGTTTACCGAATACAGGCGAGGAAAAAAAGGGGGCGAGGCTACCGATGGTGAACTGTCGCTCAGAAACGCGAAAGGGAACTGGCCGTCGTTCGAATGTGTAAGTGATAGTGATGGACATCAGATTGCTGCATATGTCGAAAATGGGCCTGACACGTTTAGAAATTATTGAAAAACTTGATCTTCCAGTAAGAACTGTTGGCAGGATTATTGTAAGGATTAAGAAAAGCTGGCAATTTTCTCATAGGAAAAGAGGTGGATGAACAAAAGGACTTTCACCAAGGGAAGAATAGGTTTCAGCGAGGCTTCAAGGAAATGATAGGTATGCCTCTCAGCTGATACATCAGCTAGATAAATGGAAGAAAGCGTTGTGAAGAAGATATTTGGATACATCTGTTAGAGGATGTTCGGTAAACATGGGCTTCAAATCACGCATCTCAGCTATAAAAAAAAAACAAACAAAAAAATCCAGGACTTTCTGCCATACAAAGACAAAAAAGACTTCAATTTTGTAAGAAATACCAAAATTAGCAAGTAGAAGATTGAAGCAAGGTAATATAGGCAGGTGAAAGATCACTTAATCGTTTTTTTTGGTAATTTCGATATTTTGAGAGTCAGAAGAAAATCAGGTAAAAGATTTAAATCAAGCTATCCAGAAAGTTTCCCACATCTGAGCTTATTTTTCTGCTGATTGGCAAGAAAATTTCGTAAACCTACTAAAGGAAGCATCAATGAACACAAAGTGGTATTTGAATATTTTGAAAAAAAAAACAAGATCTTGTAGAATCTGCTAATAGGGGATAACAAACTCCATCTTGATTATAATTTTTGGTTTTTCCACGATATGACATCATGTCGCATAGCAAATAAAGTCTTCTCTTGGTTCAGGAAAAATAAAACTCATTGGTTAGAAGAACGAGCTGGGAATTCTCCTGATTTAAATCCAGTTAGAGAACATAATGGCTGTGATGGGGGCATATACTGAAGAAAAGTCACCCAAGGAATAAAGAATTGGTAAAAGTCATTTGGGAGTCTTGGGAAAATGTTCCATCTTAAAAGGCATTAGCTGAACCTATGACGGGTAGTAGAAAAGCAAAGGTTTAAAACTAAAGTTACGGCTCAAAATACTAGGTCGTTACAAAAGTTTTGTCGGTTTTTATGTTACGCTAATTAGGGGTCCATTTTTTGCACGCTTGTGAGGGTGTATATAGATAAGTTGTATAGCGTTTTGTAGTGTGTGCTTTGGCATACATTATGCAAAATCTACCTTTCTAAAAATCATAAAATGGATATTTGTTTCAGGGTTCTGAGTGAAGTATGGATAGCAGGGGCGGACTGGCCATAAAGGCATTTGGGCAATGCCCGGTGGGCTGGGGCCGCTTGGCTGGGTAAAAAAAAAATGCTGAAAAGAATTGTCTCCTGCCACCAGCCCCCGGGGATTCCCCGCTAAATATCAAAAGGTCGCCCCTGACGCGTCATCATAATTAATGAGCAGTGGAAGTGTAGCTATAGACTACTTCTGGCGCCACTGCTGCATGTTGTGGTACATGGGGGAAAGCGACGTGAGGATGCAGGCCTTGCCGTCTAGATCTATGGTTGTAGACTGGATCATCTCGCCCTCCCGCTCAAGCAGAGGGACTAGACCACAGGGGTATAACTTTTGTGATTACCGCGGGCGATAATTGCGGATATCACCAAAAACGGTGGAAACTGCTGATTGCATTTTGTCTATTTTCGCAGATAAGCAACATATTAACGAATAATGGGCCGACCTAGTAGGTGAAGGATGCTCGGGCTGGTTTTAAGACCAAGTCCGCTGCTGATGGATGGAAAACTTTTACGTGCCATTTTGCTTCACGAGTTCAAACGAGGTCACAAAGCGAGTGAGGCAACCAAGCATGGGGCGAGGACACAGCAAATGAGCGGACAGTACAACGATGGTTTGCAAAGTTTCGATCAGGAGATGTGAGCCTCGAAGATAAAGAACGTAGCGGACGACCTTCCAGCTGTGATGGCGACCGTTTGAAAGCTTCAGGTGAAACCGATCTAAGAAAACCAGTGCGAGAAATTGCGGGAGAGCTTGACGTAAGCGCTGCAACTGTTTCTCGGCATCTTGATGCAATCGGAAAGGTAAAAAAAAAAATTGGCAAGTGGGTTCCTCGCGAGTTGAATGAACAACAACAACAAAATCGTCGATTGGAGATCTGCTCTTCGGTTGTCATAAGAATAAAAAAACGACCCATTTCTCGACCGAATCATTACGTGTGATGCAAAATTGATCCTTTACGACAATCGCAAACGATCGGCACAGTGGCTCGACCGAGACAAGGCGCCTAACCACATTCCAAAACCAAGGCTCCACCCAAAGAAGGTCATGGTCACTGTCTGGTGGACTGCAACTGGTGTCATCTACTATAACCTTTTGCAACCTGGCGAAACCATCACAGCTGAAAAGTACTGTCGTGAATTAAACATTTTTTATCAGAATGACTCTTCAGAAACTGAGCACGTTGGGGTACAAAGTTTTCCCTCGCCCAGCCTATTCACCAGACCTTTCTACCACCTTTTCAAACTCCTCGACAGCTTCCTCCATATGAAATTCTTCTCCAACCAAGCAGCAACTGAACTTGCCTTCCCACAGTTCATCGACTCCAGAAATCCCGAATTTTTTTCAAAATGGTATAAATGCGCTGGTAACTCGTTGGCGGAAGTGTATTGATTGTAATGGAACTTACTTTGATTAATAAACTTCATGGTCAGCAACAATATGAAGTCTCGTTGTTGAGGTAGAAAACTGACAAAACGTTTTTAACAACCTAATATTAACAAACAAACAAAATGTAGCTTAAATACATTTTTTTTTAAATATCAGATTATTATTTTTTGCAAATATCTTTTTACGTGTTTTTTTAATAAATACTTGATAAAACCAAAACACTTTGATCTGACTCTAAGCCTTCATTTTTAAAATGCATAAAACATTGAAAATTACCGAGTGAGTCAATCTGACGAACCCAAAGGCTGTATATCTACACCGACAAGCACCTCGTGCTTTAAAGAGAGAGAGAGAGAGAGATGAAGAGAGAGAGAGAGAGATGGAGAGAGAGAGAGATGAAGAGAGAGAGATGGAGAGAGAGAAAGAGTCATTTGGTACGCAGAAACTTTTGCAATTCTTCCTCCCCAGATTTGAAGCAAGCCCATAAGCGGGTGGTCCCAATGAAAAGATATCGGTGACCATTAGAAATAAAGGGGTCGCACACACAAAACAATTCTGCCCTTAACTGGCTGATAGATACCAACAGAACGGGGGGGGGAACCAGATGAAATATTGGCCTTCGCGGCGTCTATTGACAAGCCTGTTATTACGTAAGACAAAGGGTCTTCTCTCTTGTTCCGTCTAGTGTTTGCCAGGCCCGTCAATGAAAGACTAGCGGCACCGAGATACTGGAAAGGGTCATTCTACAGAGAGATAAGATATTTAATCGGTACCTGGTAGGGTAGTCAGCGTGCATGTTATTGGCGCGAGAGCGGTGTCGATGAAATGAAAGATGACATAAATTTGCCTCTTGATACAGCGCATTGTGGAAGGTTTCTAAGGTAATAACCGACGGCTCTGAGATGAGAGCAGATACTGTTGACAGAGCTGCACACACACAAATCACCGCATAAACAAATAAGTTTCCAATCAGTTGACGACGGGATGGACATTAGGAGAAAATCGCCGCTCAATCTGATAGATTTAACAGAAATTTTAAGAGCATATCTAAGGTAGGAATGGATATACATGTATGGCGGTGTTAATCTGTCTCATGCATTGTAAAATAAAATCTTAAGAGCTAACAGAAAATATGAAGGTTAAAAACAAAATCAAAATGCTAACTTCTTTTTTTTCCAAATGCACGTGCAACTTAAATTACAGTTTTCGAAATAAACTTTGTCCTTTCACAATCGTTTGAATTCGTGCTATTTTAAGCCATCGCTGCTCATTCCTTTCCCCATTGTGTATAATGGAAAACTGATTGGTACAAGGCGAGTGCAAGCAAAATGGATTCAGTTGGTATCCTTTCATTAACTATCGCATAGCAAGTTCTTATGTTCCGTATTGTTTTGGCTCGACCTTGATTACAATACTTTTGGAAACGAGAGAGTGATTGATATCCACTAGAGAAACGTTGGGCGTCTTTCTACTCTCCGGTGGGTGGTGTTCTTGCCTGTATTTACTAGAACGGCCCGCTGTCCCGACTTCCTTCCTGTCAGTCTTTGGGCCAGCAGCGCTGTGGCGGCGTTTCCGGAGAGCACCTGCCCACAGTTGGGAAGTTTGCGATGGTAAACGCAACTCGGACTTGGCTTTATGCGTGATAAAGTTGCGGATTAGTTTGGTATGCTTAACGACCAACAAGACCAGTTGACCCCTAATCCCGCACCCTGATTAACGTCTTTCCTTTCTCCGTACTTTAAGATGCACGCGAATTCAACAAAACCACCGGAAAGGCGCAGCTCGAACGCTCCGACCATCCGTATTAATCTACAGCATCCCACAATGCACCAGCCCATATTGTAAACAAAAACACGTGGCGCTTTGCTGAAACGGTACGGTTATTGTATCAAACGTTTTCCTTCTTTCGGAAATAACAATAAATCTTGCAACTTCGACAGTTGGCCTGAAAGAAAAAGTAATTTATTTCAACCAATTTAAACGATAATAGTGCACTTGCAGTCGTTTTAAATTACCACAGAATGAAAAAAAAAATAAAAAATACAATTCGGTGTAAATCGAACAGAACAGATCTGTGATAACCGTATGAGTAGTACTCTATCAGCTTATGCTTTTGACGGTTCTATAATAGCATTATTTCTTAATAGTTTCTACCGGACTTATGCCTTCACATTCCATTTATTCCTTCTTTTTTCCCCTTTTGAAAATGAGATATCTGAAAGCATTATAGCTAAAAGTGTTGACAGTTTAATTTATCTGAACTATGTATTATAATAAATTAAAATGGAGGAACTTCTGTTACTGTAGTCATAATTATCAAATAGAAATCCATTTAACCTTATAAAACGTCAGTTCAGCCTAAGTGAAATCGTTATATGACAGACATGCTACGTTGGCAATGTGGAAATCACCTTTAAAATGGCATTAACGCATTTCAAAGCTACACTTTAAAACAACGTTCAGGGTCCGACTTGAGCACTTACTTAGATTAGAGCAGAGTCTCTAAACTTGCTGAGGTCTGACCGTGACGAGATGAGTTTTCTCAAAAGTATTTGGATCTATCTCTGAGATCACAGGCGCGTGATTATCGGGAATATCCATTATGTCGGACTTATCTGATTTACTCTCATTGATAGGTTCTTCAGGTATCTAAACAGATCCAGCTTGCTCAATATATTTCCTCATCTGTGTAGAACCTTTTGTACTCCACACCATCTTGGGACTTAAGAACCACACTGCTTCTTTCCTTCCTCACTACATCACTGGATTACAGGGTGTAGATGGGTTGTTCTTCCTCTTCTCCTCCACAAAGACCTTATCTTTTATTGCAATACCATCTGCTTTAACACTGCTTTTCTCGTAAGTATAAAGTTTCCCTCTAGACTTCATTTCATTGTCTCTGTCTCTTACTCGAGTCCTCCATGTCACGCAACTCTGACAGCCTGGTTCTTATTTAACTGCTAAACAAGAGTTCGGTCGAACTCACGCGCCAGTAGGCATTTCAGCAATTCTTTTCTCCAATCCTGCTTCTCCACTTGTGCAATCTTGAACGTTTCAGTTTAGAACGGTTCTGTCCACTTCCCCAATTAGCCTGCGTCAAATATGTAGTCACTCTTTGGCGGTTGATATCTCGACCACTCCGGAACTGTTGAAGTTCCATCGCAGTAAGCTGTGGATTATTGTCACTTCTTAGAGTGGATGGCAGGCCATGGTCAGCATATATACTTTCAAGAGATTCTGTGATCTCAATGCCGGTGGACCGCTTAATACGCCCCGGCGACCCTGGAGCACTCGATGAATCGGCAGGTGTGTCAAATTCGACAATTCCACGAATATCTACCGCTGCCCATCCTATCTGCCATACTTATATTACTCGCTATTCCGTAAACTTCTTAATCTTCATCGCCAGTTCTGGTGAACTTTCGCCCACGATGCATCAGTCCATGTAGTAAACAAAAGCACGTGGCACCGCTCTAAAAAGGTAGAATTACACCACGCCCGAGAAGGGAGACGCTGCGAGCCCTGAACAGGTGTGGAAGGGGGAGGGGTCAGAGCGGGGATTCTCGTTCATTGAAGCTTTGCTCCCAGTAAATTGCAACGAAATAAAAGCTGCCAACCTCTCGTACTCTCTCCCTCCCCGAGCCTGTCAGGGTCTCTGGCAAAGAAATCCATCACCTGTGGGGCGGCATCAGGCAGTCTGGCATTTTGCAGCTAATGGCGAAGGTGCATGTCTCGCGAAAAGGGGCCAAAGCCCTCTGGCTCCCACTCGTTCCGGGATCATCGATGCCCTCCAGCTTGACAGCATGAGTCTGCTACGACTGCCACTCCCTCCCTCTCTTCCCCGTCTCTCCTACACAAGAACTCCATTAATCAGATATGAACACGAAAATACTTATACGACCGGAGTTCGGTTTCAGCTGGAAAGCTCCCCATCACATCGACAGTCTCCTAGACATTCTTCCGCCCCTGCCTGCCACCGTCTGAATAATTACGGTTTTCAGTGACTTTCTTTTATTTCAGTGTTCGTTAGAATTTAGCCAGACCTCCATTTTCGTTGTTCTTCTGTTCGGTTTCCGTTAGCGATCGGGTTAGTTCGGCCTAAATTCGGTTAAATGATTTTAATTTTTTTTTTTTTTGGTACTAGTAGTATTAGTACTAGTAGTATTAGTAGTAGTTATTGTTGTTGTTGTTGTGTCCTTTTTAGTGCTACGTTTTCTTTCCTGTCAGCATCAGAATTAACGAAATGACCAATGAACGCAGTCACGTGTTCATCGTCTGCCCAACAAAAAAAAGAAAAAAACACGGTCCCCTGGCGGCTATGACGTCATGACTGCCGAAGACGGTCGGCCGCGCCCGGTTTCCGACAAGACTTGTCGCGGAGATGCCCGGTGCTAGATCGAGGCGTCCCTATTGACGGTCTGCCCAAAGAAGCGCTCTGCTCTAAAACAATGTGTCAAATCAGAACCCAGCCAGCTGGCAGTCATGCGCCGCTCTGACTGAAAAAACGATTTTGAGTCTCTCTCTCTCTCTCTCTCTCTCTCTCTCGCTTCTCTCTCTTCCATCATCATCTTCTCTCCTCTCTCTCTCTCTCTCTCTCTCTCCATCTCTCTCTCTTCTCTCTCTTTCCATCATCATCTCTCTCTCTCTCTCTCTCTCTCTCTCTCTCTGCTTTCAGTTACTTAATTTTATAAACATCGAGATGAAAGCACAACTTTCAGCCTTGGTAAGAAAATCATCCCACACCCAACACACCCATCCACCCACACACATACTTTGAATATCCTAACAAGTTTTGAGCAAAATAGTCGGGGCACAGAAAATGAGTAGTTCCGTATCCAGTGAAATCCTGGCTGTATGGGACAGATTAAAACAACAACAAAATTGGTATCTTTAGAGGTATTCTGTTCGTCGCTAAGTATTCGACCGTGTTTTCGGCACCACCAACTTCTTTCGGGAGATGAAGCTGCTTTGCATCAGCTCCCCGGCAGCCAGCTGGAGCTAAACTTATCGCGAAAACATAAAAAAGGGAGAGAGACGGGAGGTGGCTAAAATCCCGATACCATTTCTGTAAATAAGCTCCACGTGATCCCTATACACGGCGACAGATATCAAAACAATCTGCGATTCTGTTATTATACGTATCATTGTAGAAGAACTTATACCCCTCCTTCCCACGCTGCGAGCGCCGGTTCTTTCCCTGCGATCACCAGAGCAGAATGGAAGACCGAATGAGCAATGACGACGGACAGAAGATACCGAGGTGGTCGATAAATGGGAAACGGGACTTTATTTCGGCCTAAAGAGCGCGCGAGAATTTCAAACATCTATATTCTCCTTTACTTTATTTTATGTAATCTTGAATAGAAAACTCTGTAACATACAGACAGCTTTATAGCCGTCTGACCAATTTAGCTGAAGCAGTTTTCTTCTTATTCTTCTTTTATTTAGCAGCAGCTTCCACGCGAACCCCGACGGGCAGGGATTTCAAGTCGTCTTGCGTTCTTCCTTTTCCGTTTGGTATCGAGCCATGTACAACGAAAAGCATCGTAAACTGTAGAATAGATTTACGACCAAGAAAGAAAAAAAAATTGTAATTTTTTAATCTGTTTATATTATATATTATTATTAGTGGTGGTGTTCTGATCTATTTTTTTTTTAATTCTCTGATCTATTTTTTTTTTTATTCCCAAAGCGCGGAGAATACCACTTGTGCTTTGGTCGCCGTTGCTAAGCGAAGTCGGACGAGTGACTTCCAGGTTCAAGCTGTGGCTCCACGAGGATTTATGACTTTGTATTTATACGCTCTCCCGGGAGATAAGAAGCCATTCGAATGAAAAAGATAATAAAACTGCCTTAAAATATATATATATATAAAAAAAAAACTTTACACAAATGAGAATACTGATCTTCAAAGGAAAATTGGTCGTATTTTTAAAAGGAAAATTACAGTATATACATGTGAGGTGTTTTCACGTTCTACTTTCGTTATGTTGGCTACCACCACGTGATCATCAAAACTACCTTTAGATTTCATGTCACGTGTTGTGTGATTTAGGTAAAAAGATAATTAACAAAACTCACGGAAGAGCATATCTTCCTCGTACTGTACCCAATAAAAGCTCAACGACACTGATTCGGTTTATGTATTATTATTTCTTTTTGCTTGTCTGTGAGCTTAACTGAATGTTTTTCCAATGCTACTCTATTCGGGGACAGTTTCGCCCACTAGATCACGGTAGTTAAAGTTCGGAAATAATTAGCGACATCGATCAGGTCCGTTCGTATCTGCCAAATAAATCTCCATTATCAGTCAGAAACAGAAACAATGGGCATGCTCGGCATCTAACTCGTTACAGTTACAGGTTAACACAGAAGAGCTACATATTCTTCTTCTCTGAACATCACTGTCTACAGAACACCTTCCTGCGCGACCGTATAGGGTTTCTTTCTGCTTACTGCTGTTTTCTCTGGGGAGCAAAACCCTGCAAGAACACACTCTCGGTCGTCCCTGGTGACAGACAGACAGACAGTCAGTCAGTCCACGAGCGCGCTCGTCTGTATCTCCAGACCTGAGCTCCTATTAGAGTTGTTCCTTCAGTATATGGCGTCCTCGGGTAAGTTGTTCGCGTCGGCTTGGTAGTTATTTATGAGAAGCCTTTGTAGGACTTTTCAGCGTTGGTCTGTCTTATCTTTGTATGTGACTGATGTCGTTCCTGCCCGTGTGAGTGCTTGACAACCTTGTTTTTCCAGTTGATCGGCTTTCTCATCTTCGTCAATGTCACATGGATAACTGACCAGATGTGCTGGCATCTCTCATAAAAACAGGCAGCGACTAAACTACGCCGCTTCTGAGTTCTCGCTTTTAAGGGATTCGAGTAGGAACAACGCATCTGCTAGAAACTCCATCGCCAATATCTTCTGCAGGTAGAAAGTTATCTGCTTCTAAGAACCTTATAGTTCGAGCAAATAATACCTGTAAAACGCACTTTGTTAGTTCTCTGACCGTGGAGTAGTTAGTATACGTCTCGGCTCCCTCTATCTCTGGCCAGCTGACTCATTTGTGTAGATTGGTAACCAGATTCTCTCAACCCCTTAAAACCGTTCATCTAAAGGATTTGGAAAGGGACTGTGTTATATTTAAAAGCAGTTGTTCAGACATCCTAATGTTGCGCTTATAAAGTTTAAAGTTAGGTAACTTGAGAGCCCTTTAAAGGGCCTATCTGTGAACATTTTCCCATGTCTACGGCCACGAGGAAATAGAGAAAGATTTTCGATAGGGAGTAAGTAAGTGGCTTTCTTTTACTTACGCCCTGGTTGGTCTAACTGTCAGGGAGAGGGGGAGGTGAGTTTGGGGGCGGGACAAAATAAACAGGAGAAAAAACCTTGATTTACTCTTTTGATGCCTATGTTCTGATAGGTCCAGCGAAGGTAAAAACCTCAGGGGTTCACAACCAGATCTGGAATTCGGTTGATCGAAACAAAACTAGGGGGGGGGAGAGAAAGGTGATGTGGAGTCTCTAATTAGACCTCTTACGCTAACAAACCGCCCCAGTGTTGACACACCGACGCTCAGCCAGCAGGCCCCTGCCGCGACCACAACCGTTCGGCGGCCGTCTTCGTTTTCATAACCCGAGTCCCTTTAATAACAACGTGCGTCGTCGTCGCTAGCTCTCGCTCTCCGCCGGCCGGCGAGACAATCCATAACGTTCCTTCAGAACGCGGGCCAATCTTAGCGGGCGGACTTCCACCGGCAATCCGAACAGGGGCCCCGGCTTCCTACCGCATCGCTGCTTCTAACCACCCGCCTGGCTCTCCGCTAAACGAATCGGGGCGCCCGCGATTTCAATAGCTGTAATAGTGCGATTAGCCCGACTGATCGATCGCGGATCTATATCAAACACTACGTACCTGAATGGCGTTGCGAGTTAGTTTGGGGGGGGGCTTAATACGATTAGGGAGAACCCGGCTCTCGCGGAGAGAGACACGACAAGGAGCCGGTCCAAAATCGAGTGGTGGCTTGTAGGAGCTAACAACAAGCGATCGCCGATGACGCCTCTCCCTCCGCGCGCCCGACCCAGACGAACTGGCTGGAGCCAAGCAGCAGCAGCTGTTAGATACAGTAACGCATCATTTTGTATAAAGCCCCGGCTTGCCCGCCCCCAACCCCTGCCCTACAGAGATGCAGATCTCTCAACAGCCGGCAGTTGCGGAGGAAAATATAACAAATCTCCTTCTTGCTTCGAGGTGTAGGACGCCTAACGGAAAACCCTTACAAAAGTCAAATGATGTCAGATCCCCTCCCGCCTTTCGTGGGTTAGGGAGGGGGGTGATACTGCTAAAGTTCCCCCCATCTTGATATCCCTTCCAGCGAGGTTTGGGAACATGTGCCTTTAGTGTACATCTTTGAAAAAAAACAAAAAAACCGCATCAACACTCTCACGCCCTGGTAATCGATCGCAACAACAAGGAGTAAATAAAGACGGGCCAGACGCCGTTGTCAGGGGGAGGACACTTTTATAGGGGCCTCAAATGCCAAAAGTATTGCTCGAATCGTCGTCAAAAGCTTCCAGAGACATTGTTTGCAACAAAAAAAAAGGAAAAAGAACGTGTTTCTGATAATCTTCTTGTCTTTCCGTTGAGCAGGCAAGTCCCGTAACTCCTGAAGCGTTTTACACAGCTTACAACAACAACAGCAGCAGCAGCAGCAGCATAATAATAATAATACGAAAAAGAAGTTTTCTTTGTTTAGGACTAACCCTAACCCGGCGCTAGTGAACGGCCCAAGAATCGGAAAACCGGAAATCACAAGATGCCAATTCCGCCCGACCGGATGTCTTACCACGGAACACGTGTGCGACAGAAATGCATGTTCTCGCTATTACACCGCCATGAACAGTCAGGAAATTTCGTTTCTCAGCCTAAATAAGCAGCAGAACGAATTACAGCGCAACCCAGGCAGGCATTGCTTACGGCCGCAACTGTTTGTTTGCACCATTCTTTTTTCAAACTGCTTCATAACCTGAAGCCCTCGATTATTCTTGTGATTTTAAATGCCTTTTGAGGATTCCTCTGGACAACTTTCTTGTCCTTTCTTCTTTATGCTTTCTTTTGTTGGTAAACGAAAGTCTTCCCAGCTACTTGCCGCGTCGAAGAAGGCGCGGGAACTGATAAATTCATTCAATGCGTACTATTCGTGGCGCTAAGCGACCTTAACCCGCAATTAAAGGAGATGTCGCTCTTCTGGACAAGATGTCGTGCAGCGCTCATCACAAAAAATTCTTGAACAGTCTATTTTATACACAACTGAAATGTGCTCCTGAAAACTTTTACCGAAGAAATTTCAGTCCTTAACACTGTACATTTCTTAACAACTTAAGATGAATAAGAGTAACCAAGTTCGGTAAATTCTGCTTTATGTTACGCTGAGCAGACACAAGTAAAAGGACACCCATTAATCCTTAGGCAACATCGTGTTAGATCAGTTAATGAGCATACAGTACGAGAAGAGTGTGTAATTACTTCCGTCCGCTCGGTGTATATCGATATAATATCGTCGTATCGTTAACGATAATCGCTTAGCCAAACACTACAGTGGCCCGCGTCTAACAATATTAACATTATGGACCTTTTAAAGTACGCGGTTTGTTAAGCCTTAAGACGGGTCTTCTATAAAACGCTTCCCCTCTTTTGTTGGCGGCTTTGTGGATTGGCCGAAGGGTCAGTTTCCCTCCTCGCGCGGGTCCCTTCAACCAGAAATGCCGCACCATTCATTCTGAAGAGGCACTTCTCTTAATGGGGGAGGGCTGGCTGGCCTCGAGTTTCACGTCCCGAATTGTTGCGGTGATAATGGTAGGCTAAACTGGTCAGTCCATTAGAGACCGGGGCCTGCCGGTTTTCGCCGACCCCTCGCTGTTTCGGGCATGTTTAGGGCTTAATTGTTTCGCTGAGAGGTGCCACCCTACAGCGGAGAAGCCAGGATTCAATACAACAACTTTCAGCAGCCGCTAGTGTACCTCTGGAGTGACGTCACACGCATTTACAGTCGGGGTCCAAAAATGGCGGGTGCCGGAATCTGTCCTCGAGTGAGAGATCGGGCAAAGATTTATCAAACTGGAACCCGGTCGGACAGAGAAACCGGAAGCGCAACCGAAAATAATTATTCAAATCCAGATTTGCTAAAAGAAGCTTCGGATTACAAAGGTTAAGTCACGCATCGGCAGTTGCCTCTGAACATGGCCGCCATGCCCCCAGTCTTCGTCGGCCATCACGTGGTTCGTTGCGGCCCTTCTTCATTGCTCTCTTCAAACATCGGCGATACAGAAAAGAGAAGAACGGGGCAAGACCCCCTGCCCATCAGCCGACCTGTTCCCGTCGGCACCCAGTCGCGCTGGACCAAGCAGAGTATCCCGACGGATAACGACAGAGGGCGCACCCAGCCAACCGCGATCCAGGAGGCTTCGGATTCCGTGAACTTCTTCCCCTTCTGTCGTCTTGGCCGCGGAGACGTCGCGCGAGCCCGCAAAATGGTGAGCGAGATAGATGACGGTTGGTCCTGCCCCGGGCAGCGAGCGGTGTTTAGCCCCATTTAACAGAAGTAATCGGAACAGACAGTGGCGAGTCGGTGGAGGAACTGGAAATACGACGACCCATCCACCCGTAACTATTACCGGTCTCCTCCCCTTCCTGTCGAATTCCTTCTCCGTCTCTCTTTCTTCGTCTTCCCCATCCTTTTTTCTCTCGTTCCTCGTCCCTCTCTTTCTCTTTACCCTTAATACCATCGATCTGTAGCTCACTTCCCTTTATGTCCTCTGAACTATAGAGCCGGCGAGCACTCAATGATTTATGTATTTCTTTCTAAGGGGATATTAAATACTTACTTTCTCACGCTGAAAGGGCTGTTTACAGTAAAGAACAGTGAACCCATTTAACTGGGGGACAAAGGGTGGACAGTTTTCAAAGCTCCATTTTTTATTTATTCTTTCTTAATCTACCCTAACCATATTTTCGAAAGTCGGGGGGATACAGCCATTCATTCCCTGTGTAGATCCCTGCTCCAAGTCCACTTTTATTCCTGCCTACTTACAACAAAAACACAGATTTCCTCTCTTCCTTTTAGGCCCTTAAAGAGAGAAGAGGGTTTTGTCCACTTCCGTCTGGGAATTAACATTCTTCAACTATTTACACCTACCTATACTCCAGCCTCGTTTGTTAATAATATCTGGTTATATATATATAATATATATCCTGCCCGAACTACTGAGTTAATCTTGCGTTAATCACGTAATAGCCGAGTTAATCGAAAGTCCTAGAACCACTCACCTAATATTTTCTTTAATACCAATCAAAATAGGAGACCCCCCACCATTAATTAGGCCATAGTTTCAGTAAAGAATTAAACTGTTCAATGATGCAGGAATCCATATATATATAATCTAACAGCAGATTAACCAACCACGTGCGTGAGCCCTTTCTTATCTACTTTTCAGTTAGATGGCTGTATTAAGAGACCTCGAGTCGCCGTCTTAAAGTGTCCTTGTCGGTTTGGAACAAGCGTCTTCACGCTCTCTGTGAAGAAATTCGAGGAGAAAGCAGACAGATAGCAGCATCTGTGTGTTTAGGGAGAACAAAAAAAGAGAGGGGGGGGAAACGAAAATAGGAAATACAGTACGCCAGAGGGGGCACTGGAGAGAAAGATGAGAGCGATAAATAAGAGAAGACGGACAGACACTTAACACCAGAAAAAGGATGGGAGTAACAGAGAGAGAGAGAGAGAGAGAGGCTAATTACCTTGATTATTTCAGCGTCAGTACTTTCGATAATATCAGCAGTTCGTAATAGTACGGCGGTAAATAAGCCAGTCTGAAGAATTATCAATACGATTAAGTAGCCACTGTGGAGTTGACCCTAAGATAACCCTACATATATTATATCCCCGGAAACTTATGACGGACCAGTATTTGTGGAGGTCTCGCTGCAGACAGTTATCTGGGAGACTTTAAAAGGGCTCGGCAATTTTACATTCGCGACAAATGAAAGATGAGTTAAAGGGGTGAGTGTGTGATCAGAGGGAAAGATGCGGAGACAGGTGTACAGCAGAAAGATATTTCGGTGAATTGCAACAAACGCCAAAACAGCGGTCAAACAACATAACGACCTCACAAACCGAGGATTACTTTCATTTTCCGCTACAATAAGTCCGAAATATCCGAGATTTGCCCCCATCCACCCCGACCCCTGGTTCTGACCACCACCACCTTGTTTGTTGATTCTTTTTGGGAAGGTGGGGGGGGGGAGAGTTTTCACTTAAGTTAGAAAGCATCCACACTTATAAGTGTGCAGAGATAATCCGGATTTCTATCAGAACCGACCGTAGGGGAGGGGTTCTGATTAGAAAAGCAGCAGGGTCTGAGGGTCCCCCCCCCCTCTCTCCCGGGTCTTCCCGAGTTCAATTTTACGGTAAAAAGATCAGCCGGATCGTTTGAGATGAGGAGAGTGGAGGGGGGGGGGAGAAGTCCCAGCGAGCACCCCGGGACCGTCTGTCTGTAGCAGGCCGTTAGAGACGGTCTTACATAGTCGACTGTCTTATGCTACATTAATTTATACGGGGCGCTTAGAAAGCAATTAGCGCCCCCACCCCGGGGAGTAATTAGGGCTCCGATGGCAGCCCTTATTTAAGGGAGTCCTTTCAAATCCGGTCGGTCTTTCAGTCGGATGGGAAGATGCGTGACCGAGTGACGAGAATACTACAGCGGCAGATGAATAAGGAAATTCCCCGGAGCGGGTGGGGTTGGGGTGGGGAGACATCACTCGGACAGTCAGACCCCGGACAGAGTCAGTCCTTCCTTCCTTTAGGTGGCTCGGATAGCCAAACACTCGCGCTCTGGCCGGGTAGATGCGCTGGCACCCCTACCAGGGTAGCTAACTACGCCCGCTAGGGGGTGGGTTCCCCCCCCCCCCAAGAAAGTCTACAGAAATACAGAAAGATCCGCCACTTACCTCCAGCGAGCAGTTGGAAGAGGATCAGGCCACAGATAAACACCCCGGGCGCGGATCCTTTGCTAACCGGGTAGTTGGCCATCATCATCTCGAACTATAGCAATCCAACAGAGTGCGTACGTCCGTCCCGCTGACCAGCCGGGTACCTGTACACGCGATCCCTCGTGCGCTCCCTTACTCGCCCCTCGGCCGCCAGAAGAACATGCCTTAATGTTTATGTTTCTGTATTTCGCGGTCGTCTCGTTGCGTAGGGGTCCTCCGACCCTCACTCGCTTCACTCAAACCCCTTTTAGCTGTTGGTCGGGCTTCACTCCTCCTTCACGGCTTCAGAGGGGACCTGGAAATACAACATCATAGGGGTATCACTTTCACCTGGAGTGGAGGGGGGGTTTCCGTCTGCCCGTGTACCCTACATTCTTCCCCATTCACTCGCAAACCACTCGATAGCATTTAACTGCAGCCGCTTAGGACCACGACTGGCATCCGCAAAAGGCACATGGCCCGGACGTCAGTCAACGACCGACGGCGCGCAGCCATTGGCTGGCGCCGCCACGGCAGGAAAAACAACAAGAAAAACAGGGGGTGGGGTCGATCAGAAGAGAAAGCGCCTCCACAATTGGCTGTGTCGTGTGTCTGTAAGGCAGGGCGAACAACGGAGTGTTGCGGACGGTTATTTACAATGGAGCGCGGAGGATTCGGCTGTTGACAGATGGGAAGCGAGCGTACGGAGCCGCGATCTTCGACAGCCGCCCTTCGAGACGTCAGGAGGGAAGAGGTGAGGTGCGTCCGCTGGACCCATCGTCGGTAATCCATCTTTAAAACCGAGAGCCACCATCTACGATCAATCCCCCCCCCCCGGCGCAACCCCTGCACGGCCGGCCGTCCTCACCTCGTGCAGCAGCCAGCTGAGGCCCACCATCACGCATCTTCCTCCTCTTTCCATCCATGGCCGCCACGCGCTTCCAGACACCGCTTCTATTATCTCTCCCTCTCTCTCTGTCCGCTTCAGAATGGCAGTGATATTCTAGCTGCTCCCTAGATCCTTTTTATCTACGCTAAGTAGAGTGCAATTTATTATTATTATTATTATTAAATTTTAACTCTTCGATTCATCGATTAAAAGATTTTGCGTAACCTTCAAAACCGTTGCTATGCACATATTCTTTGACTTGACTCCCAAAGTGTAACCCGCTGACACCCGAAAAAACCAATCTTTAGAGTAAACAAATAAGTAAATAAACATTTTGATTGATTGATTGATTGATTGATTGATTTCTCCTTTATTTTCCGACGTCGTTTATTTGTCTTCCCACTGCCTGATATCCATCGTCAGCCGGCTCTCGGCTTTTATCTCGAAGTGATCGGCCAATGAACAACAAACCGCTTAATGTTTTAGTCGGTGACTGTACCTCATCAGCCTCTCCGGCAAACACGGGAAGGAAGGGCTAACTAAACTAACTAACTAACTCTGGTTTATTTCCTATTAGATAGTTAACAAGAAAGGAAGATTCCCTGAATGCAGAATTTATTCAGAAATATGGATTCATACATCTTGTCAACCTCGATAATAATAATAATAATATAATATATATAATAATGCCTCCAAAAGTTCATCTTTATTGGTAGAGCTGAGACTGACCATAATGCCAATCAGTGGATCGGGTTAAAGTTTGGTAAGCACATCTCCACTATCCACATTACGTCTATAAAACCTTTTACTAACGAAAAAGTAGAAATCGAAGTAGCCGCCCCCTTTTTAAATAAGTCTCTGGGATCTAACGTAACGTTTACATGTTACAAGGCAATTAGGGCCGTTGATTTTTAAATCCGCTTTCCGCGTAGTTATCTTTCTTTGATAAGAACTCCCAGTGTGGTGAACGAGAAGAAGGAAGTAGATTCTGCGGAGCGGAAAAATAGAATTTAAAGATAACATTCCGAAAGGGGAAGGAGAGAAAGAAGAGTGGATTCGGCTACCTGGAGAAGTCCGTCGCTCTAGCACACCTGGGTTAAAGTCAGATCAGCACTGACATGGGGTTCCTTTTCTTTTTCTTTTTTTTTTGCCTTTGTTTATTCAATGCCAAGCCGTAAGATCCCATTATGGGACTTTTTAAACGGAAGGTAATTTCACGCCTAGATACGGACGTTTAGAGACGAGGTGGAGGACGATATCCCCGGAACTATACTTATGCAAACGCTATTCATTCGGCTAATCTCACTGCTGCACTTCCCTCTCTGCGTATAGGGTGATTCACGAACAAAGCTGTTACCTGTTCACCAGCCAGGATGTGATGCTGCTAGCTAGCGATACTTTTCCGTTGTCTTTAGTGTGGCAGGGGATGAATGAAGCCTGCCCAAAAGTTTCCAATCGCCCGGCGACCGAATCTGCTCCAAGCACGTCGGCTCGGCCTGCATCTTTGTAACTGATACAGCAAATATAGTCAGGGTTCGTTGTACAAAAACAAAAGGACAGAATTTTCGAGCGCCTTACAACAACAACAAAAACACGTAAATTATAAAACTCTTGAATCTTAAGAAACCGAAACGTTTGGAATTCTTGTAGACGAAGCTTAATTACCATCGGATCAAAATTCTGTATGACGTCACTTCACAAAATGTATTGAATATCGCATATAGAATAATCAAAAAAAAATGTTTATTCAAAGCTTTAGTTAAACTAATTCTTACCTCTATTTGCTTTTTTTAATTTATCACTATAAGGTCGACTGTTAAAAGTTCAGTGTAAAATACAGAGGGCATCTAAAACAATTTAAATATGCCAATTTGCTTTTATGTTACTAAGAGTTTTACATACAACCAATCCGCTTTTGTTTTACTAAGAGTCTTAAGTACAACCAATCCGCTTTTGTTTTACTAAGAGTCTTAAGTACAACCAATCCGCTTTCTGTTTTACTAAGAGTCTTACGTACAAACCAATCCGCTTTTGTTTTACTAAGAGTCTTAAGTACAACCAATCCGCTTCTGTTTTACTAAGAGTCTTACGTACAACCAATCCGCTTCTGTTTTACTAAGAGTCTTAAGTACAACCAATCCGCTTCTGTTTTACTAAGAGTCTTACGTACAACCAATCCGCTTCTGTTTTACTAAGAGTCTTACGTACAACCAATCCGCTTCTGTTTTACTAAGAGTCTTAAGTACAACCAATCTGCTTGTGTGTTACTAGAAGCTGTACTACGTACATCCAATCAGATGGTTTCTTTAGTCTTATCTGCAGTCATTTTGCTGGATTCTTAGTAAGAATGATATTGGTAATCGATCAAAACCTCGAGCTACTAACAAAAAATGCTATTTTATCAATACATTTCATTCTTGTGGTAAACATCTGTTACTTTTGTAGTGATTACGTAGATGTCGTTCAAGCAGATGGAGGTTAAAAGAATTCTGTCGAATGAAGTGAAAGGGTTAGGATTTATCTGGCAATAATCGTTGGTTTCTGCATGTAAAATTTTACAAATAGCTATCAGAGGTAAAGGTAATTGCGAGAACAGTCGGTCTTTCTTCCTTCCAAGGACTTCAGCAGGGCTTTAAAAAGCAGGAAGGAAGAGAAAATTTTAAACAAAAACTGATCGATCACTGATTGATGATTAGTTTTTTGGGTGGGGGAGGAGGAAGTTTAAAGAAAATATCTGTGGGTAATTTCTCTCTCTCTCTCGTACGTTGATGGTAACTGGATTCAACGCATTTAGGAATAGCGTCTCAACTTTTATCGACATCCATCTTTTCTGGCAGGTACCACCAGGCTCTCAGGGGTCACATCCCACTCCCGAAAAAGTGAGAGAGAGAGAGAGAGAGAGCGATGGGCTATTACTGGCGATGCCGGCTGCAGATAAGGCTGAGTTACGGCAGCCGACTGACGGACGACCGACCATCCAGTCTCTGACGGCGGTTAAACGAGAACAGATAGCATTGTCCACTCGAAACGGCTCGACGGCCTTCAGGATCCGGCAACATCGTGTGTGGCGAACCGTAAGCCCCGATCCGCATTGTTCATTGACGTAAACATCGATTAAAAAGGCAGTGGGCGGGCGGACATCGAAAAGTACCTGCCGCCTTAGCCTTGCGCCAACAACCGTAGCGTACGGTACATACACAGTCAGCCGCCTGAATCAACCATACATCCGCTCTGCCGTCCACTCTCTAAATTACTCGGTGAGAAGGAACCTGATGGCGCATTTGGGTCAAAGTAAAGAATATTACAGAAAGGGTGACCATTTCAAGACGCCTTGCCGTCAAGAGGTAACGCTTGCATTAGTAGACTCATTTGACGAACAGAATCCATCCATACGCTTTCATCTACGATGATGCAGACCAAAAATCAGTTCTTTTGGGAACAATTAACTTTTTCCTGGGACTACTTCATTAATAAAACAAGGGAATTGCTACGCATAATCGGTTTTTCCTTAAAAAATCAGGGGCCACTCCACTCAACGACACTGGACGAGTCTCCTTTCATGTTCATTTCTGAAACATCACAAGGAAGCGACTTCATATAAACATCTGAAATAGAATTTTCAAATGGTAAATAATTTGCCGAACTCCATAGAACATAATACGATAAATAGCTATTAATTCCCTATTTTATTGGGTTCTTCAAATTCCTTTTTTTAAAAATGTTTCTGATTACCACAACTTAGTACTAAAAGATCGATTTTACCCCCCCCCGCCTTACCCTAGTTCCTTTTTATGTATAATAATGACATAAAATTGTAGCCGTAATAAAAGAGTTAATGTAGAATAAGAGACCAGAAATCAAAAAACAGAAGCTTCTTAGTAATCGAACCTTTTTTAAATTTTCTTCTTTTTTACCTCAATAGATTAAAGTTAAATTGTAAGGGATTTTGGGAAGTGTATAATTTTGTTTTATTATAGATGGGAAGGTATTTGACTGGGGGGGGGCAAGGAGACCCGAGAAATAGATTAGAAAGGCTTCAGCGACGTGTTCGTGTGTGAAGAAGAGAGGGAGAGAAACTGCATATTTCGGTGACTTAATCTCTAGCCGCCGCGCGAGCGAAACGGATCTAAAACAAAATACGCCACGAAAATCGATTTTAAGACATTTTCCGGTCGGGGGGGAGGTGGGAGGAAAAAAAGGGAGGAATACAGCGAAGGGAACTTCCTTTCTGCCGGGCCGCGGTGCGAATCGCCGCCAGTCGCGCTGCTGATGACGTCACAGCGCTTCCCTTTAACAGCGGAGACCAGTTCCGCGGGATGATAGACCGTCGGCCGGTCGGCTGTTGCTTTGTTGATGTCCACTTTGCGGGGAAACTCTGGTTCGGTGTCTGTGTGGTCAAAATGTCGGAGAAGAACGAAGATGGCGGCGAGACTAACTATAAAACGCGACGAGGACGACAAGAGGCTTTCGCTTAAAATGGCCGTCTGGCGAGAAAGTTCCACCCCCCCCTTCTCTCCTAACAAGAGATGAGGCTTCGGAGCTGCAGCCGAAGGGAGCTGAAGATTGAGGAGATGCGGACGCCCGTCGAACAGCCATATCCCCTGCAGACCCTGGGCGGCAGTCAGGGAGGTGACTGACGAGCCCTTCCGGCGCCATCGCTGGCGCCCTTAATGATAACGAGGCTGGAAGGATGCGCGGAGAAACGTAACACGGTCGCAGAACTATCAGTTTACTGGCATTCGGCTCGTGGCAGCCTGGACCTTTTTCTTTTTGTTTTTTTGTTGGCTTAACCGAAAGATGGCTTTCGTTCTTTATCGATTGGTGCCAGTCTCCGAAACTGTTGCCGGGTTTGCTTCAGAATCTGAAAAAAAGAAGAAAAAGAGTCAGTTCTGCTCTTTGAATAGCATCGCGTACCGGGATTAGAGCCGGCTCGGCGACTCTTAGGTTGCCCTTTTTTTTTCTCTTTTCCTCTTCCTCCTGTCTCGTTTTTGATGGGTATTCTTTTGTTGGTGTCTAATGAGGTCTGGAACTGACAGCATCTCGGGTACGCAGCCCCAGACGACGAGAAAGAGGCGAGAGCCGCCTCACACTGACTGCATTGTCTTCCGGTCAGCGTCGAGCGTCGTAAATGGCAATAAGAAAAGGTCTCGGGATATATAGGGGGAAAACAAAACCAAAAAAGAACTTTATCTTAGAAGCAAGCAAAGACCCTTGGCTTAAGAAATAACCTTCGCCGGTTCTACATTACCGTCTAGCCCCTTCATTGTTTGTCAGTCTTCAGCTTCCCTTTTGCTGTCGTCTTTCTGACTGTTGTGGACGGTTATGGTAATAGTTGCTGCCTCATCGGCCCCCTTACAACAACTTCCACTTCGTCTCCTTTAATTCCTTTGCTATTTTGGCCTCCCCGCCTTTATTTCTGATGGACGTTCGCGACACCGGAAATATAAGGTATCTGATGTTGTCCAAGGGATTAGACCTTAGGGGGAAGTTCCTATCAGAGCCACCGCGATTACAAGATGAAGAGTAAATAAAGTAGTTTTTTTTTAAAGAGACAAAAAATTGCTAGCAGAAAGATAGATAATGTTTCAGCGATTTTGAGGCTGGTCTCGCACGCACGTGCGCACAGATTTTATATTACAGTGCTTACCTTTATTATTATTATTATTATTATTATTATTATTATTTATTATTATTATTATTATTATTATTATTATGTCTGAAAATAAAACAGTGGTGTCTCTCTGCATCATTCCAGATACAGCAGGCGAAGAGTTCATCAGCCGGGTGTATAATTTTTAAGAGTTTTTCGTTTTATATTTCCAACCAGATGATTTCTTCGTGTATAGTCGTCGTCTGATTCCTTCATGCATAATTTTTTTTCTCTCCGGATTTTTCTGTATTTGGCCAGAGAAAATTCCCTTCTTTCCCACTACCAAGTCTGTCAGAGATATGTTGCGTGTCAGACCATTTTACAAACGAGGCCCACGTCCCCTCTTCCCCGATCGGTGCTTGTACAACGATCGATCGTTCTGGTCGACTGTAATGTGTCTCCTCTCTCTCCCTTTGCATAAGTTTATAGATACCCCTGTGTTTTCAGTTTAAGGTTTAATTAGGTAAATAGTTTCAATCATCAGCTGATACGGGAGTAAAGCCGAACTCCGTGAAAACCATTAACTATAAGATATTTGAAATTGAGTACAAATTTTAAAAATTTTTAAACGCAATTAAACTTAAAACTGAAAACGAATGGATTTATTTCTCATCGAGATAAATATGGTCTTTGGACCTTCTAAAAACACGCGTGACGCCAAAGGGTGAAATAAAGGGGTTGGCGGTACGGTCCGCACCGAGTTTGCGCCCTTCTGCGAGAACATCCGTAGATGGCTGTAGTCAGGTATCAAACCTGACCTTGCCTCGACCCCTTTATTAAGCCATTGTTTAGCACACGGTGACTGGGTGAAAGAAAATAATGGGAAAGCAGGAAGTCTCAAACAAGCTAGCCTGTGCACAAATGGCGTTCCTAAGCCGGAGGGTAGATTCCCCTCCCTCTCTACGACCGGCCGACTCCCCGTTGCCAAGTTGGTGTTTCGCTACGCATTTTAATGTCTTTCGTTGATTAATATGACTGCCTAAGCTTCTTACCAACAGCCGAGGTCCTTGAAAAGCGATTTTCCAGCCATTGCTGTGTTATAAGCCCGCGCCATTATACACACGTACATACATCTGCTAGGCGTTGGTGTTTCCAAGATATCGTTTGTGAGATTAAGGGACGTGGCTTCAGTTTAAGAGCCCGGATTTAAGACAGTGTATCTCTTGTAAAAAAAAAAAAAAAAAAGGAGGATGGGGAAGGATACTTGTTTTTGTCCGTGTTTGTGGCTGTTTACATCTCATTGTGTGCTTACAAGTTGTTCTGTCCTGAAAAATCTGCGATTTATATTCTCGGAAACAGAAGCGTAGTTCAGTTGTTCTTCAGCCGAACCACCGCGCATGCGCGTCGACCGGACGTTCAGAGGCGACAGCCTATGGACCCTTCATCCTCTCGTTTTATAAATACTGCAGTAGTGAGGGCGAAGGAGGGAAGTACTATAAACGTGGATGTAAGGATAACGCTAGCAGCATATTTCTTCAAGATGCTGGGAAGATCACGTGGTGGTAGCAGAAACGTAGGAGTGGAGGGGTCCCAACGAGGCCACATCGAGATATGGAGAACACGGGGCGAGCAAGGACACGATTTCGGCGGTTAGTGTACCACAAAGGCATTACGTAATACCGCCAGCGCCATGAAGACAACGCTAACACCGATATTCCGCAGGTATTGCTAGCGTGACAAACAGAAACAAGATAATGTAGACATGTCGCCGGCGCACGGAAAGGGCACCGAGAACGCACGGGGCGGACGTGGTAGTGAAGGCTAGCAAGGGAGCGAGCGCCCTTTCGGATGCCTTCGGGCAACAAAGACCGTCCGCAGAGAGAGAGAGGATGCCGCGACAAGTGGGGAAAATCCGCCTCTAACCCTTTCCCTACCACGTTGGTCGGGCTGGCTTATTTAATTAAGCTGTTCGGTCACGGGCAGAGCGCGCGCGCCAGGGAGGGGGGGTGTGCGTCAATCGGCTGTTGCCGCCGCTCCGCTCTCGGGGAAGGGAGTTCACGACTCGACGTTGCGTATCACCGAGTACTTTTACGACCGACAGCTGGAAGGACCCTGGCGAGCGAGGGGGGGGGGGGAGAGAATACTCTCAACATCCTGGGCCCTCCGGTATCCTGCTCTTGCGTGACTTGCCACTCATTGTAATTTATCTCTCTCTCCCCTTCCCACCTCCCATCGCGCTCGATGACCTCTCTCCCACTCCCTCGAACCCTAACGACACGGCCATCTTTTCTTCTTTAACAAACGAGTTTAGGTAAATCTTCCTTAAAAATTCAACTGAACACCTTCCACACACGCGCGGAACGAAGCCAGACAATAGTCTTGTGTTCCACTTTCATTGTACGTGTACATGCTTTCCGCTCCAATCTCCAGCATCTCCAGCTTTTGCCGCTCTTCTAATCAGATAGCGATGACACCGACGTACCTGGCTTCTCACCGGATCATAATCCACGCCAGATTTATGAAATGGCGTTGTTATCTGATTCTTCGCGAGGCTCCTTTTCTTTCTTTTTCTCCGAATTCTGTTTTCGTTTCAGTTACTCCGAGATAATTTTTCTTATCCCCCACCTAACCACCACCAACCCAACCGAACCGAACCCAACCCGCCGCCGCCGCGCGCCCGGTCTGATTCTTATCTTATCAGCGGAAGTCGGCGTGTTAGCTCCGTATAACTTCCCCGGAGGGTCAGGGACGCGAGGAAGTCTACATGAATTCTGCCCTCCGCAACGACGTCCAGAATCCGATTGGGGAATGGGGTTATTTCTTTCTTTTTCTTTTTGTTTGTTTGTTTGTTGAGTGAATGAATGACTTTAATCTGTGTCAAATTATGGTATTCTGTTTTGTTGTTGTTTGTTTGTTTTTTTTATTATTTGTTCAGGATAGAAGACCACCACCATTGGCCAATTCCCCCACCCCCCAACCACCCAATCCCAACTACCCGAAATAGAGAAAGACAGATTGTTTCTGCGATAATGTATTCGCCGAGTGTCGGATATGTACGCTTACAGAAGAAATATTAAAGAGTTGAGGCGAGTACCAGACATTTTAAATCCCGCTCCGGTTGTTGTTATACGCCATCTCTCCCAAATAACTCGTATTTGCGAACCAGAATGGTCGGATTAAACAGAGCGAACCGTAACTTCTTATGACGTCATTTCCGGACGAGGTGCGTGTTACCATGGCGGGTGGTGTGTGATATACATGACTCCTTTATTGTTCTGTCCGGAACAGAACGCTAGACGTCGGTAATGAGCACGAGACTGGGGATACTGACTGACCCTTCGCGGGTCGGATTCGGCGACACCTATTTCCGGACGATATGCGTTTTTCGCCTGACTCTCAAACAAAAGAGGAGTTACTTCCCTTCCATGATGAAGTTATCTTCTACTTTTACTATCGACAATGCAGCATAGTTACGGCAAAATCTTCTCGCTTACGTGGTTATATGTTATTTATTATGAAACTAATTATTCACTGAAATAAGGCTGCACTTTACATAAATTACGACGTAATGTCAGTCAAAACTTCCTCCCTTTTATAAGAGTTGGCTCTGAACGTTGATGTTGTCAATCAGGGTGCCTTTTAAATCCATACTCTCTATACATACAACAAAAGGACAAACAGTTCGCTTTCTAGAAATATAATTTAAACATCTTACAAATTTTATACATTAAAATTACTTAAACGGTATTCCTCTGTGTGCTACATTCTTTCTTATGCAGAAAAATATAATTGAAATAATTGGCTACCCTCCTTTTTGTTTTCATTTGCTGACCAAACAGAGAAAAGATTCTGTTCGTCGTCGGGTGTCTGTCACTCCGTTCTTTTAGGATGGTGTCGCCAACGGGTTCTGCTATTTTACAATTAAAATGTCACCAGATGTCCTGGACGCTCGATCGTGGTGTTGTTTAATGTCAATACGGAATACATGAGTAATGGCAGAGAATACCACCGAAAACACGAGGAAGAGAGGAAAGGAAATCATCGGTATAATGGGAAGTTACACTTCATTTGACATTAAACATTGCATCTTTTATCTCGTTTTTACATTTCTGCAAGCAATGAACGCTTATGAGGTGATGAAATAATTTTGGCAGCCTCTGTAACTGTCAATAATCTGCGAAGCGTTTTACAAAAGGCTTACATACATACACCGTCTGATGTCTAGAAATGGAGATTTCGAAAGGGTAGGAATTCTGTTATCTGTCGGGGAGGTATCATTCTTCATTTTCTCTTCCAATTAGTAGTCGAAGTTGCTGTTTCAGAACATGCCACGACCTACCACGGGTCTCGCCAAGAACTACGTGTCGTGGTCCTAAGAACCAGCCAAGGTAAATCTTGTTCGAACCGGTGAAACGGCGCCATTTATACGCCCAGATAGCTGGGAGTCTCCTCGAACCGAGATCCCATCTCAGATGTCAGGAAAGGTAGAGAGACCCTGACCGAGAGTGTCGTCGGCTGTCGATAACGACCTGATTACAATCGCACACGGTATCGCCAGTGCCCCCGTTTGCCCCTCTGTTGTGGTAAACTTCCTCTCGGTTAATCTTCCCGATGTTTGGACATGTTTGTCGTAGTCTAGGATTTGCCGAGTGTTTAGCCTGGCCTCCCGATCGCTGCTCTTATCTCCGGCCCGATCTGTTTTATGTCTGTCTCCTCTGTATACTCACTGGTGGAGGATTTCTCTCGAAGGCCGCGCCACGCCAAAATACGATGTACACAGACCCATCGCAGGTCAACAATCTGTTTTCCAGGAAATTCGATACTCTTCGCTACGCGAGACGCCAACTCCTGGATGTTCTATATATTTTTTTATTTATTTTTGCCACCCACCCCCCTCCAACACACACTTTTTTTTTTGCCATCGAAATTACACAAAACTGTTAGGGTGACAATGTCTTCTCTAGATCCTTCAAACGAGAGCAGAGTCTTTCTCCGTCCATCTCGCCACCGAATCCGGAACGCCGGTCTAACGGGGACACGGAGGTAAGTGACACCGGAAACCGAGACTACCATTACGGACGGAGCTGTCTTCTAACTGCAGCTACCCTAACCAGACTTTCACGGACGGTATGGATTAGCGCAGACGGTACGGTGCGAGCGAGGAGGACCCCACTCGGGCGGGGAAAGCGATTGTAGACAACCCCGAGGTTTTTTTTACCCCCCGAATGCTGTTATTACTGTGGCCCTCGACTGCCAAAGAAAACCATTCCGAGAGACAGTTTGTCTTTAAATAGCGAATATAACTGCGGGGCTCCGCTACATTACAAGCTTCTTTCTCCCACTCCATCATTTGCCGAGAAGCAAAAGAAAAAAGGGGGGAGGGAGAGAAAGAAAACGTTACATTTAAACGATGAGAGCCGTAAATGTTTCCCCTGTTTAAACAAAATCTTCCCTAAAGGCTGCATAATCTATGCCAGGTGATCAAAACCCTTGTGTGAGGCCGACTATCAATCTTTTGTGTGCTTTTATCACAGTGGATCCCGACTTTTCATCATCATTGTCATCTCTCTCTTCAATTTGTAATTACGATCGCCAGCATTTTTAACTGCGTGTAGCCCAAAGAATTGGAAACTCCCAACGCGAGCAAAACCCTTAATTGTTTTAGAAACCTCAATTAGGTTTCCGATTGGACGTCTTACCCCCCCCCCCATAAAGAAAAAAACAGGTAAGCCTACTATAATCAGTACCTCAGGTTAATACAAATAATTGGAAGTTAGAAACTTTCTAGCGAATTTATGATGCACGCACGCTCCCTGACGTTTCCACGGGCTCCAGCCCCGCCTCCCAGTGAGGGGCCGGGGGGGGGGCGACAAGTTGGAAAAACAAATTTAAAAAAAAAAAAAAAAGTTTGGCAAAGTTGTGGCTCTTAAAAAGCAACAACAACAACAACAACAACAAAATGTATGAACATAAATATTTAGTGAGATCTAATCTGCGAGATTTCTGTCGCGGCCGCTTGCAACTTCCGGCGGTTTGACGCAATCGAGGACTGCGACAGATTCCGTCTCGATACGCGTCTGTTAGCAGCAGCCCGCAGTTTTCTGTATTGTTGAGGCTGGCGCGCGGCTATAATCCTCTCGGACGCTGTAAATCTGTCACACCCCCCCCCTCTCTCTCTCTTCCTCCATCGGGTTTCACGAGTCCGACTCGTAAATCGTCCAGATTAAATCATCATGCACCGAAGAAAAACGATTTCGGGGGCCCGGTGTGTGTGTGTGTGTGTGGTGGGTGGGTGAAGAAAGACGCCCCCTACCGGGAGAGAGAGAGGTTATTTTAAATGCGTGATGTAACTCGACGTCGAGAACTGCGCGCTCGCTCGCTGCCTATTGTTATCGTTTCTGGTTCGGAGACTTGGACGTAACAGAAAACCGGGAGGGTGCGGATGCCATAGCGCTCGGACAGGCGAGCTCTTGGCTCGGCCACGAGAGCGGGCTGCTGCTTACTCATAGCTCGGCCGCCGCCGACAACGTGAATTGAATTCAGCCGGAGATAAGGGCTTCTGGAAAATCACTTTCGGCCCAGATACGGCCGCGTTCGTTCGCCGGTAGACAAAGAACCGATGCGTGGAGCGCCCATTTAATTAAAACAATGGCCCTCTAAATACGGCGCCCGGCCGGCCACCCGCGGAACCCATATCACGTTACTGTTAGAGCCGAATGGTGATAAGGCGCACCGTTTATCTGACAGAGCTGGAGAAATTATTAAATAAATATTCCCTATTTCATTGCTTTAGGCCGAAAAAAAAAGATGTGTGGGGGGGGAGGGATTTCTGCGACGAACTTTCCCGAACAATCGACTCGTTTGATTTCGTCGCGACGAATTTTTCGGAGAGGGACAGAAGCCGGCGCCATTTGTCGCCACACGGACCCGCCGGCGCCCGTCGCCAGCCGCGCAACTACATTAACCCTCTGACTGTCTATTAGCCCCCGACTAATTCCAGGAAGCTGTTCTTTTGTTTTGGGACTTGATTAACGTGGCTTTTATCGATCACTGCGGCTCGGATGTTCGAGGGGAGTGGGAGAATATGCGGGACAGTCACAATCCGCCAGGAACTATCGATTATTGGATCAGCAGCGAAATGTCGCTGATAGAACCAAACCTCGTGATTTTCTCATTATTGCGCCCGGAAATGATTCAAATTTTAACATTTTATCCTTTGAATCAGAACAAAAATCCGTCTGTTCTAAACGCATCAGTCAAATGTGGCGCGGCCCTAATTTAATTCACGATAAGGAACAAACAAAGGTCGAAGATTAGGCCCCTAATTCCTTTTCCCTACTAAACTAATCATAAAATGCAAGGGCGGGGCACCTTGTTACAAACGCAGACGTTTTGTTTGATTTGTCAATTTTTTTCTTATTTTGGCTCATATCGAATAACGACATTTAAAGGGAAAAGAGAAGAAATAACAACAATAATAATAATAATAATAATAATAATAATAATAATAATAAAGGCATGAAAGGCTGTCACTTCTCATGCGTGAATGGCCTGGTTGTGTGAACAGCTGGTGAATCGACACCGTCATGTGATCTCGTCAAATCCCGACCGCCCAGTGGATGTTGATACAAGTTGGTGACGTCATCGTCCGCGCGAACGTCCCTTTCAATTATACAAAATAACAACAGGGACAGGCACGTGCCGCGCGTCTAGCGGGTTTGAAAATAAATAGAGACTCGGAAGAGGAAACGCACGTGCTCGGAGAAAGAAAGAAAGAGAGAGAGAGACAGGGGGGGGGATGCTAAGGTACCGAAAGATGGCGGTGGTGGGAAGGGAGATTGGTCGTTAGCCAGGTATTAGAATCGGAATAATTTATCTTTCAAAAACGAGAGGCGCGGTTGACATCGCCCCCTGCAGGATCTCTTGTGTGATGTGCAGATTTCCGTGTCTGCGAGGTGGTGCGGCGGTTAACACGCTCCCGATGGTTATGATGTGTTAAACAGTTTCCCCCCGGTGTCTGTAATTCGACAGCATTCTCCCTCCCTTTCTACACACGGTATGATGATCTGTCCACCGCGCCGTTACTGTTGGGGTGTACTTTATTAGGTCCGCGATACGGTAACACTCCCGATCTTCAGGACTGACTACAGACATTGTCGGTAGTTCTTGCGGATTATCGCAGCCAGCGGCTGTGGAGGGATGAGAGAGAACCACGTTGCGAACGGGTAGTTATTTATCATGTGGATGTTCACGCTGCCCCGCCCCCACCCCAACCACCACCTAGCGGAGAAATTCAAGACGGTGGTTCATCCAAAGCTTCTCAAACCTAACAGCATCACCTCCCCTCGACAAAAATGGAGTAGAAGCTCTCCAACGTGAGTGTATTACGTACGCTACGAGGAGGTTTCAAATCTGGATCTTCTCTATCTTTCACAAAAATTCCTTTAGGGGAAGCAAAAAGTAGCAGCAGCAACCGGTATGAGAGACTGTATTTTTTTACAGGCTCCCTTTGGACACTCGGTGTCGGTCAGGGTCCGTAAAGTAATTGTTAAAAACACAGTAATGGCGGATAAAGTCAGAACTCGAAGAAAGGGAGACTTTTTTGAAAAATGAAGCCTCTTTGAGAAGGTTGAAGGTTTGTAACTGTTCTTTCAGGTGAATCAGCAAAACTACGATCGGACAGACATTTTACTGAACACGTCTGGCAGCTAATAATGCCAGTTCAAACAAACCGTGCGAGTGTTTTCTGCGATCGTATTAAGGCCACGGACAATTTCGGCTTCTCCAACCCGAGGCCACACTCTGTGCTGACTCTTTTGATTGGTGTTGTAACTGCTGTTGGTCAGTATGAAATACATGAAGCTGACTAGTTGGCGAGAGGAAGAAATTTAAAAACGATTTCTGTTTAAGATCATATCCACTTATTTTATAAAATTGCATCGTGGCTGGGACAAAAAAACGAGCGAATGTTAAATAATTTCAAACAGTGGACGAAAGTTTCTCGTTTCTTCATCTTTAACGACCGACTTTACATGGTATTTATTGTCATTTAAATGCCATGTAAAGATGGTCGTTTGATTGCTTTGTGTCAGTCATTAAAGATGAAGTAATGGTTACTTTTGCGTCCTGCGATGGCTGACATCGCCAGAAATAATGCGAAGATTTGCCGGGTTCTTTGGTATAGAAATTCTTATGATTTTGTGAAGATTTTTTTTAAAAAAATTCTTCGCGTTTGAAGAGAAATTCCAGAACGAGGGTGGTCGGTCATCAGATGGACAGCTGATTCTAAGGCTCTCTTATGTATTCAATACCTAAAAGGTCTCATACATATTCATAAAATGATATCCAAACATTAAGGTAGATTCGATTTTATGGCGGGCGGTGTTTGTGTGCAATGACGAGAGCAGTTGTGCAGCAATGCTAGGGGCTAAGGAGACAACGTGTGTCGTCTGCCTTTACGATAAATATTTACACGTGCTTATCAAATCACGTGAGGGGCAGATTCGCGAAGGAAGAAAGGGTGGGGAGGAAAAGCGTTCTAACCGGACGGGATTGGGCTAGGTTACGGCACTGAGGCATTCTTCCATTGTTTGATCAGACTGCTCCGTCCGGTGTCGAGTTGCATCGGGGAGCGCCGACATATTACTCATTGTTTGACCAAGTTGTGTCACGTGAAATGTCAATAACACGGTTCCCGGACAGTCGGAGGGGAGAAAACCGGCGAGGCGCAATGGGAGGGGGGCGCCATAGCTGGTAAAATACTCCCGCGAACGCCTGTGCATAATTTGTGTCGCGCGCAGGGGTCGTCGGCTGGAGGGGCTCACACTGGAAGCATCGGGGTCGGCGCCAATCCTTAGCATTTACCGGTTGCTTTGCAGCCCGCGCGGGGTATTTAAAAGCAAATCACTTGTTTATGTAATGACGAAGTTTCTGAGGAACTGGCGCGAAAGTCGTGTTTCTAGCGAGCGTGGAGAACGAAATATCTCTTTCCCTTCCCGCACCCTAACAATAACACCCCCCCCCATCCGCAAGATGGCGCCAATGGCGTTTACGACGCGCTTCTTCCGGTCGGTTGCCTAGACGACGCTTCTGCGGAGCTGTTTATGGCGCTGCTTCCGTAGATGCTCGAGGAATTCGCTTTCGTTTCGTAAGGGGAGACTCCAAACAGTTCCTTGTCAGCCGGTGGAAGCCCGAAATACATACCAGTGGTAGTGGTAGTAGTACTTGGCTGCGGACCATCGCTCTCATTTGACCAGTATTTTAACAAGGTCTGTAACGAACAGCTCCCGCTAGAAAGTAGCACCCATTTTGTAAATTAAATAAACAGAAGGAAGAACACCTGCCTGATTCGGGCTGGTTCTTGGGATGGATGACATTTACGTCCGTCCGCAGTCCCCGCCGCTGTCTGGCGTGTAAATTGGGAGAGATCGTAGGTGAGGAGAAACCGCGAGGGATTTTATAATCCATCGCCTTAACAACTCGACCGTGACGGCAGCCGTCTGTCGGAGAAATGATTTACACCGCTAGGCTTCGCGGGCCTATCCCCGGTTAATGAAGCCGACCGCGACTCTCACGGGCTTAGACCACGTGACGCAGACTCGGTCACGCAGTTTGGCACTCAGCTAAACCCACCGAAACATGTCGCTTAAACACGAACATTTCTGTTGCCATTTTTTATGGAAATCGTGGCTGCATTGAAATTAAAGTTTATTTATTAATTCGGTTTGAATGTATAAAACTTCGAAGCTTTATGTTAGCACGGTCTCGGTAATTAGCCCCTTAACACACACTGCTCTACCTACTCCTTTGCCAGTTACTGCCGTGACATTATTATTATTATTATTATTATTATTATTATTATTATTATTATTATTATTATTGATGTCGACATGAACGCTCATCGTATCCTATGAAAACTGAATTACCGTTCGTGTTTCAGGGAGCTGTTTGAACGCGGATTCCAGGAACTGTAGAGGTTACAACGTCGTACTCCCTTTAACACGAAGTCGCTTGGTCGATTAAATGGCGAGACGAGCATTAGCAGAAAATTGTTGATGAGCAGAAGACTCGCAGCTAGACACCCTCGCCGTTTGATTCTTTTATTGCTATCGGAAACATTTGTTTACGGAGAACCGGATATTTGATTTCAGCCGGTAAACTCTTGTGGATATTTGGAGACCGGGTCGGAACCAAGAGTTTCCCGGGACAGTACAGTAACAACTAACTAGATCTCTCTCTCTCTCTCTCTCTCGCTCTCTCTCCTCTCTCTCTCTCTCTCCTCCTCCTCTCCTCTCCTCCTCCTCCTCATCATCATCATCATCTCAGTATCTATTCTATCTCTCTCTCTTCCCCTGTCTCTCCCCCTCATCTCAGCATCTATCTATCTATCTATCTTCCCTCTCTCTCCTCCTCATCTCAGCATCTATCTCTCTCTCTTCCCCTCTCTCTCTCCTCATCTCAGCATCTATCTATCTCACTCTCTTCCCCTGTCTCTCCCCCTCATCTCAGCATCTATCTATCTATCTCTCTTCCCCTCTCTCTCCTCATCTCAGCATCTATATCTCTCTCTTTCCCTCTCTCTCCTCCTCATCTCAGCATCTATCTATCTCTCTTCCCCTCTCTCTCCTCTCATCTCAGTATCTCTCTCTCTCTCTCTCTCTCTCTCTCTGATTTCCCTTTTCTTGTTTTATTCCATCTTCTAAGGATTTTTAAAAGAAAGGAAAAAGGAAATCGTCTGTCGTGTACTCAAAGATGAGACTGCATTGAACAAACTCTTCGCTGTCTTAAACCACGCCGATGCGGTTCAGTAGTCCGGTAAAGACTCGAGCCGCAGGACCCCTCGTGGAAACAGAGCTCGCGATCTGGCTGGAGCGGGGGACTGCTGGTGAAGTTGGGCTGCGTGTCCTCTATGAAAGGAGAGACGGACTCGGCAAAGATTTCTGGTGTGTCGAGAACTACGAACCGTTAGAACTGTTTACTCAAGGGAGGGGGGGGCGGCGGCCCACGAAATCACGATGATTGAAAACTAGAGAAAGGGCCGAATGGTTCCGGCCCACTAAGTTTCTCTCGTAGGCTACTTCGCAGCCACGTGGTTCCCTCGTTTGTAGCCGTACCACGTAGATGCGTCATCGCTACTGATTTGTGGGTTGTGCATTACCGATTTAAGACGTAATACCCCCCCCAAAAAAAACCTGTTAATTAATAATAGTTATCGCTGTAACTTAGATGTTTCCTTAATTTCAGCGAGATTTGCCTAAGTTCGAACTTTTCACAATTTTCCGTACAGGTACAGTCGACATCACACCGGCTATAGTTAATACAGGGGAGACAACCGGGCTAGTTAACACGGAGGTACGTTGTTGTAGCATCAGTAATTCCTAACTAAACGCATTGATTCTAAATGTTTAATGTAAAAACTTATCCCTTGTATCAACTGGCCCCGACTATTTCGCCCAGTCTCTGGCGTTTGGATGACTAAGAGTCCGAGGAACGGGAGCAATGGTAAGTTAGCGTTTTCTTCAGTCGATCGGCCGAGCGCCAGCAGAAGTGGTTAATTACTCTAATAATTAATAAGGAAAACTCAGCAGTTAATCAATTTACATATTTTAACACTGACCCCAAATCCGAACCTGCAGGTAGAAGAAGGACAGTAGTGAAAGTTCAGTTTAAACAACGAATAATTTTTTTTTTATATAATCATCGAAAGTTATTTGACCCGGTCTACTTTCATTTGTTTCATTCCCGTGCAATGCCATATTCTATGTCCAGTATACTTAGATCTGAAGTTATTATTTATGCTACGCTCACTTCAAGATGACGGTCCGTGAAGTCGGGGCTGGAAAATACTTAATTAATAATTCGTAACAGGTAAGTGATAATTTATTACAGGTAATTGTAATTCTAAAGATTGAAGCATAAATAGTAGAAGTATTAATGTTATGTGATGAACTGGTCGAATTTTTTGAATGATACTTAGTAGTAGTAATATTTCTATATGCTTTCATACTTAAGAGAACTCAGCTAAAAGCGGAGGGAGGTAAAAAATATACTTTACAAAAGACGAAAAGTTCTGAATAATTCCAAAATCACTCAAAAAATGAACTTTTATATTATTATACGTTACACATCAAAACAAAATTATAAAACAGTCGTAGATGCCCTTTTTTTTTAAAATTCTGAAATGTTTTAGCAACAAAACCATCTTATAAACGATCGGCGACTTTTGTAAGTTCACAAGACTTGCGTTCTTCTTGTATGGTCATAGACTGCTGCTATCTCTTTCAAAAAACACGTGAGAGCGGAAACTCGGGAAAGAAGAGAACGTGCGAGAGCATCTATCATCTTTTCTTAAAATGCTACTTTCGGACAAGGAATTAAACAAATCTCCATCTGTAGATACATACAAGTTTGGGGGGGTTAAGATAATGGTTGTTGCTCAGAACATCTTTTAAGGTGATTTGCTCAGGGACGGAAAAAAACAAAACTTGAAGGATGCGTGCAGCAACTGAAGTGGGATTTTGTTTATCGGAGACCCGAGCAGGATTAGTAAGTAGCTGTTTTCCATTTTGAATCCGGTCCCCAAACAAAATGGCCGAGGAGCTTTGTAGGAGCCGGCCACTCGCAGTTTAATTCCGAGTCTACTCTAAATATTATTCCACAGAGCCTGAGGACAGAATCGAATTAACAGGTGGGTGGGAGACGCTGAGATACCACAATGTAGCGATTCAGCAGAGCAAACATTGATACTAGCTTCTCCCTGGCCAGGCTTTAATCTGGATCCGGGTTACGACTCTTGCGTGCTGGTTAATAATGAACTCTGCGCCATCTGCCGGCTCAAGGCTGACACGGGACGACAATAAGGTCCTAGGTGAGCGACACAGTCTCGCGTATAGGGAGGGAAATAAAAAAGAAAAACTTTAATATTTATTCAGTTTTTTAATATAAAGTTTTGATTTATTCATTTATTTCACGGAAGAGAGAGAATGGCCCGTTGTTCATGCTGTGGGAAATTCCTCTCGAGTTGGACAAAAATGGCGCCAGTTATCATTTCCTCCCAACCAACTGGTTGGCCCAAAAAAGAGAGCAAAACCTGTCCGCCCGTAAATGGCGATTTACAATAGAAATTGTTTTTAATGGAAAATTTGAACCAACTCGACTTGTTTTGGTGACCCCTGTCGCGCCACTTAGAAATACATTGGTGTTGGCTTAGTCGTTGGTTCACCGGAATAAGCAGATCACCCGGCTATTTTTAGGTCCCATTCATTACGATTATCTGAGAACGCAATTAATAGCGTATTATTTTTTAAAAACTGGTACTCGACTTGTCTTTAATTTTCCTAACGTCCCGATCGAGCGCGAATAGATCACGCGATCCCTGTCTGAGAGAGGGACATGTCTAAAAATTGCGTTTTCAAGGTACAGAAGGAAGTCTAGCGGGTGGATGGCAGATCAGCTCGAGGTCCGCGCAGGAGGAAACTGATGTTTGTTAATTCAAGACCGGCTCGGCTGTACAGGTGTTTCTAAAAAAAAAAAAAAAAAAAAAAACCGGGGTTGGGAGGGGGCTGGAAACCCTGTTAGAATTCGCAACAGAACTGACGGCCCAAAGATTACAAATAAATTCTGGTCAGGTGTGCCCCCTTTTGCAGCTGAAGCGAGATTGGTAGGGCGAAGATTTCTGTTTTCCAACGAATCGCCCGCCACAAAGAAGCTGCTGAGACGGGTTTGTCCTATTTACAATAAAAACGGATCGGCGATCGCTTCCACAGGAGGGGGGGATGGCGAAAGTATGCCGTGGAAGAGAACCCCTAAAGAGGGCCACCATATCAAATACCTGTATGCGAGGTCTAAAGACACAACTTTTATATTTTCCCCATTTTCAGTAAACAGTACTTTTCGCTTAAGTCTGTTTACTGGGTACTAATTAAATAAGCAATTTTTTTTTGTGTTTATCTTTTATATATTTGGAATATCCAATCTGATTTCCACTGTTGTCATAGGTATTCCCATACTTTGGTTCTTTCGTTTTAAAAATCTACCTTAGCAGTGAATTCGCCGAAGTGGACATCTGCTGCGATGTCCGGATCTTCGGGTACCGACTAAACTTTCCATCGTACTACTGTTTGTGGACGGGCCGAGCCACCGAACCATGCATCAGTGGACCTTTAGTGGGGGGTCCCTATGACCCCCCCCCCAAACCGCTCAGGTTAGAATTAAGTCCATTATAACTTTATTTCTATTCCGTTTTGCGGCAAGGATTTCCTTTATTCCTCCAAACATCGGCTGCGGTCTGTTTTTGTTTTGTTTCTATTCGCAAAAAAACTCAATCAATTTTCGCCAACAGATCTGAAGAAACCGAGAAACTTTGCCATATGCTCCACTTTCTGTGTGTGTGTGTGTGTCATGAGGAGTTTGCTTCTAAAAATCCCGCGAAATATCGTCAAAGTAGCCGCGGGTTATAAAAAAACAGAGATGCTTTGAAGTCTAATGAGAGCTGACTGTTCGGATATTCATCGGCGACATTTCGCAGAATGTGCCAACAGACATTAAAAATACTTAGTTCTTCCTTTCTTGAAGAAAGGAAAATTCCCTAATAATAATAATAATAATAATAATAGGTGTTTTGTATAATACCTGGTAAATTAGGAAAAGATTAAATTGCTGCTGAGCTCTGATTACCTAGATTTGCGATGCCGCGTCTCGAAAGCGATCACGTGGCAGATATCAAAGCCGACCGCTCACCTTCTTCCTCTTCCTGACTTTCAGTTTTCGCAAAATGTTATTTTCGGTGGTGGGATCTCAAATGTCAAAAAGGAGAAGATAAAAACCGCGGGTTCGCCGATAGAAGAAGAAAGCGAAGCGATGCCGGCCGTTTTAGCGGCAAAAATCGAGTACTCGAGCGAAAGAACCTTCGAGACCTTTTTTCTTCTTCTTCTTCTGCGGGTCCGCGACATGGAAAACGTTCGAATATCAAACACGAGAAAGAATCCGATCGCGTTCCGAAGACCCTTGGTTCCGTTATGGATCCGAACACCTTAACACGAATCGCGCTGTTCGCCAGGCGAAAGAAGGTTTGGGGGGAGGGAGAGAGAGAAAAGAACGCCATGGGAACACATTTCCTCGAGTTTCATTAAAGCGAAAGTAGAGAAGCGCGTATTTACCATCTGACGACTAACGCAGGGAATAAGGGGATTGTGTTTTCTCTGGAGCGGCTTCGATTTCCCCCGGACTCGAGCGCCGGGCGATTCTAGAAGGGATCTGAACGTTTTGGAAGGGTGCAACTTAGAGCGGCGAATTTTGGTGGTGGGGGGGGGGGGCGAAACAACAAAGAGGGAGGGTGCGAGATGGCGGACTCACCGAGCGCCCCCTGCCGGACGATCACGCGAAGCCCCGAAATCCGGATTTCCAAGGATTTCCCCTCGACTCGACGAGAAGGGAATCAATCCTACGCTCCGATGAACCCGCTCGTGCGCCAGTCGCCGGCTCCCGCCAAATACGACATGTTAACGACACTTAAACACCGCCTGGCCGCTTTACAGCTCGTGGAACCCTGCCCACAGTCTCATTAGCGTACGTGTCGTCTGCTCAGTCGCGGCCAAAAGTCTTCTCAATTAGTTAATTGACGGGGAAAGACGGGATACGAACTGGAGAGTTTTGACGATCCGCACAGGGGACCTTGTTTTTAACTAGAAGCTTCATCGACGGAGATAACTCCCCCTAAAGGGGCTACTCTCGGCGAGCCCAGTAACAAAGCCCTTCGTCGGATTCCGAAGACGGGCGCTTTTTTTTTTTTTTTTTAAAGGAAAGAATAGAATTTAAAAAACCCCCAAATAGAAGTATTGTAATCGGTGTTACGACCAGGACAATTCCGGTTCCTTTAGGGTCCGCCCCGGTCACGCAGAGCTTCGTGAAGGTTCGGTAAAAATCGTATTAGTTCCGATCGTTGCCTCAGTACGAGTGTGTGTGTGTGTGTGGGTGTAAGACGCAAAGCCCTAAGGTTACACACGCAGACACTGGCGGAAAATGTCCGACTACGAGCTCACAGTCCCTGAAATCAGGGCTACAGTATATTTACGGCCATACAGTGCGACAAAGCGGATAGGCAATGATCGTTAACGCTTAAAATCCGAAAGTAAATATTACAGCGCGGCCGCCATTCTCGGACTGCTCCCTTCGAGTTAATGGCCCCTTGGTGACCAGTGGTGGCTGTGGCGGGTCTCCCCCGGTCTGCTCACTCTCCCCATCTCACAGTTGCTGTTTTCTTTTCTTGCAAATCCGTTCCTTTTATTCTATTGTTCTTATTGTTGTTGTTTTTCTCTTCTTTTTTCCCCCTTATTCTCGAGCCGTCTTCTTCTTCTTCCCTCCGGGCGTCGACTTCGCTCTCGGTCGTCATATTCATGTTTCGACATCAAGCGAACGCAGCGTATTTGTCGCAAAATTTCTCGATGGGTGGGGGAGGGGGGAGAGGGGGGAGAGAGAGAGAGAGATGGAGAGAGATGGGGGAGGAGGGAGAGAGAGATGGGGAGAGGGAGGAGAGAGAGAGAGATGGGGAGAGGGCGAGAGAGAGAGCGAGGGGAGAAGGGGAGGGAGAGACAGAGAGATGGAGAGAGTGAGGGAGGGAGAGAGATGGGGAGTGGAAGGGAGGAGAGATAGAGAGAGATGGGAGAGGGAGGGAGAGAGAGAGAGATGGAGAGAGATGGGGAGGGGAGAGAGAGAGGCTGGAGGGAGATGAGAGGGAGAGGGAGAGAGATGGGGGAGGGAGAGAGAGGAGGGAGAGAGAGAGATGGGGAGAGAGAGAGAGAGGGGGAGAGCGGACAGAGAAAGAGGAGAGATGGGGAGGGGAGGGAGGGAGATGAGAGAGAGAGATGGGGAGAGGGAGGGAGGAGAGAGAGATGGAGAGAGGGAGGGAGGAGAGAGATGGAGAGAGGGAGATGGGGAGGAGGGAGGAGAGAGAGAGATGGGGAGAGGAGGGAGGGAGAGAGAGAGAGATGGGGAGGGGGGGAGGGGAGGGAGAGAAAGAGAGATGGGGAGTGGGAGGGAGGGAGAGAGAGAGAGAGATGGGGAGAGGGAGGGAGGGAGAGAAAGAGAGATGGGGAGTGGGAGGGAGGGAGAGAGAGAGAGAGATGGGGAGAGGGAGGGAGGAGAGAGAGACGAGAGAGGATGGGGGAGAGGGGGGAGGGAGCGAGAGAGACCAGACAAGGGACCGGGGGGGGGGGACCCCTCGAAACGAGTGTATAGGGTGAAGGAAGCGGATTTCTGTATTTCCACCGACTGAACATTACCTCGTAATTAACAGGATGTCTGTTTTTAATTTGCTGTGAAACCTGATACGAATAATAGGGGCGCAGACTGCATTAAAGTCCTCGGTTCGCGAGTGAGCGGGCGGACATCGTTTTCGACAACATCCCTACTTTAATTAAAGCGCACGTCTCGGCGCGAAGCTGATGAGAGCGATTTTACCAAACTCCGGCGAATCCTCCGACCCTTCCTATTTACCTCCCGTTTTATCTGTCGTAGTGTATCTAATTAATTTCTTTTAGCGGGAATTTGCTATAAATACGGATAGGAAGAGACTGGAAGTCGCCTGGACCAATTACCACGACGATTTTCTCCCCCAAGATCGACCAGGACAATGCGCGCGTGTGTGTGTGTGTGTGTGGTGTGTCTGTGTACGCGTGCGCGCGTGCGTGAGCGAATCTACTTAAAAGGAATTATGTTATGGCGGCATGTACTATCCGCCCGACAAGTGTGTGCCTCGAGAAACAGGCCTGTATTGACTGCGTGCTGTCAATAGGCTGGGGTAAAGGAACAGACGAACTGGATAAACCAAGAAACATCCCGCGGCTCCGTTTCCTAACTTTTTTTCCTTTGAGAAATATTCTTCTTAGCAACATTTGCAGACCGGTATGCGAACCGTTTTCCGGTACTGAGAGAGAGATGAAGAGAGAGAGAGAGAGACGCATCCATGTAAGGAGTGATGAAACTGTCTATTATTGCCTAATAAATAACAGCAGGGTTAGGGTTAGAAACCAGATAATTAAATATATATATATATATACACAAACTGTAGTTTCCGAAAGTGGGTAGATCTACTACTACTACTGTGTGATGTTACATAGGCAGTTGGGTTTATGACGTAAGCTAGTTTATGGGATGAAGCAGAATCTTGCAGTAGCCTGATTCATGCAGTTATTGTTGAATCGAGTAATCATCGGTATTAATAGACCTGTAAGTGACAGCTGTGTATCCAGTATTAGTGGATGAAGTACGCATCTTTGCTGGCAGTCAGCTTGACAGTATCTCAATACTGATAAAATTAGAAACAGCTGTATAATTGTTTGCCGTTGTTATTATTATTCTTATCAGAAACATTTTAAAGTTTATAGACCCAGAATAGCTTTTTTAAAAAAAAACAAAAAAAAAACAATGGTTACCATGTAGTTTTATTGTACCATTGGAAAAAGATGCTTTATTTTAAATTAACATTTATAACGAAATAATTATTCTTACTCGTAATCAGGATTGCCTTCGATCACACTTCGACAGAAAATACCCTCAAAAGAGCGTTTTCCGCTAATTCGCTCGAGCTTCCTTTCCGTCGACCACGTGAGAAGAAATCTCGCGATTCCTTTTCGGATGTCGTGAAGTCTCGCCAACTCGCGATATGTCTGTCGTCGTCGTCAAGACGGTTGGTCAGCGGTTTACATTTCTGCAAACACGTGCTTTCGTCTCGGATACTCGGTCTCGTCTCACGCAATGCGATACATTCATTCAAAAAAAAACCCCGAACACTTATGATTAGTGATTGGAAAGTCTGCGGCAGAGCTTTCGGGGGAATTACCTCCATCTGGTATCAGATTTCTCTCTAGGTGCCTTAAATAAACAGGGGGCGCATGATGCTACACCGATTCCAGATCGAGGTTTATTCAAGGATCGGTTCCTTCAGGGGATGCAAGGTGAGAATTAATTACACCACTAAGTGGTCAAGCGTACCTACCAGCTGGTCGGTTTTTTAACAGCATGCTGCCGTACACGAGCTTTTCCTTGCCTATCAGAAAATAATCACAATAAATCTGTCAACTGTTAAAGTTAATTTGTAATAAATCTTTGAGATTCTCGATCTTAGTAATAAACTAAAAACTTTTAGAAATAGTATGAGCAGGCAATTTTTTTTAAAAAGAATCTTTTCCCGACTGTGTACTCAGTAACATCCCTGCGCTGAGTGTCGTAATTCAATTATCGAAAATCAGGTGTCCGCTGTCCAGTTGATGCGCAGATCCAGTATTTACACGCCACCTACCGGTCTCGAGCGCGCATCGGAGTAGCAGTCGCCCTGCCGCCCAACAATGGCGAGAGCAGATTTATCGGCGGTGCCTGTTTTGCCTCGTTTGACGACCGAGTAAGTTTCGCGGCGGTCGTAATCCCTCGCGACGGCCGAAAGCCGTCAGTAACGCGGCCCAGACTCGATTTACGGCAGTCGCTCCGCTACCGCCTTTATCTCGCTCTTCGGTACGTCCAGAGTCTCGCGGCAGAAATTGGTAGCTCTTATCGTTGCCATTATCTTTCCCTGATCCGTGAGCTGGAAACCCATTTTAAAGGAAGAAAGGGGGAAAAATGACAATTAAGTAAAACGGCTTCTTAAGACTCCGCGTTGCTTTACGGCGGAAGTTTTGTCTAAAATTGGAAAAACGCCAACAAAGAGAAAAAACAACAAAGCGGCGTAACTTTGGATACGGAAAGATATCATTTCGCTTGGGCCCCCCACCTTTAATTTTACTTAACTACATTTGCATTTATTGGATGTTACAATTAGATTTTCATGCTTTAATTTCACGTTTGAAATAACGAATTAAGTACTGACCAAGTGACATTTCAAAAGGTTGGCATTTGTTGGGCATTATGGACACCCTAAACAAGTGGATCGACGCCCGAATTAGGAATGAGTGATTCATTTCGACGAGGACGAGTCTGGTCGACGTATGCTAATTTTATTGGTGGGAAGATACCGGCCTTACGAGCCCTGATCACCTAATAAAAGTGTGGTAACATCTCTCGGTGTGAAATCGTCGCGTTGACGGGAATTAGACGAGATAAGTCGCAGAAACTCGAAACCTTTTCCCCCCCAAATGTGTCCGACAACTGTTCAGGGCCTTGTCACCCTCCCTCTCTTTCACCTTTTAGACATTTTAGACGATTTTTATGGCGTATATCTCTACAGAATTCTGAGATGGTAAATTTGACTTAAACGAAACCTAGGGGTTAACTACTGCATTCTTGGGCTTATGACTTAAGCAGCCACAAGGTAAGAACTCCACTCGACTTCTGTCGTCCCTGGCTGTGGTGAGTGAGTCAGAGGAAGGGGTCTACCCGGACCATCTAAGTACCTGACATCTCTTCAGGGTTTCCTAAGAATTTTTTTTTTTTTTTAATTTTTAAAATCACTTATTGGTCTCTGGGAAAAAATTTTACTGGTCGATGGTGGAAAAAGATAATAAAAAGGTTTTACGCTTTACCCAGCATCCAAAAACTAGATAAAAGAATCTGCTCGCCTATCGCATTTAGCATCCTCTTCCTTCACTCGGTTCTGCACCGAACGGACATAACACGGACGAAGCGAGTTCCCTTTTAAATTAGTCAACTCCCTCCTCCTCTTCTGTTATGATCGCTTAGTCTGGATATCGGAATAAGAAGCACAGAGCGAAAGGAACGTACCACGTATTTCATTTTCCTCAGCAACTGTTAATCAGAATCTAGACGTACCAAGCATACACATGGCAAATTGCAGCCATTTAATCCTCAGAGCTATTCACAGCATTCTATGCGTAAACCTCTGCTCTTCGCTTGTTTTTTTTTTTGTAATTGTCCTCTTATCTACTGTTATTTTTCTGTCCATGTATTATTTTCACATCTTTGGCTCTTTATAAATTTCAAACTTTCTGGTTTCTTTAAAAAAAGAGTTCATCTTCGTCAGCCCGGCACTACTGTATTAACTGCTCGATATTACAGCGGTTTCCGAAGTTGAACAACAACTGAACAGGAAAAAATATTTCTAAAAATTATTAAAGTTCTTTTTATTCACCAGATGAGCAACACAAACTCCTCTTCGTGTAATATAACTTGTATCAGAGAAATATGTAAAATACATCTACATTTTAAAGATGTAAAAGGGGGGAAAACAAGCAGGATTAATTCAGGGGGAAGAGAGAGAATTTTAAAGCAAAAGAACGTGAACGAAAACGAATTAGAGGAAGTTGGTAGGAGATGCGGTCCCCTCTGATGGTGATACATGACTCACGGCGGCTGTTGCATGCTGCTTATAACCCTATCAACGAAAGCAGCTGGCAATAAAATCCATTTTCTTATCGGAGACGTTTGCATTTTTTCGAATCATCTTCGAAACTGTTGAAGGGAAGCAAAACGTTTCCCTAGAGCATCCTAAACATTTTCAATAGGATTTAGCTCAGGAGAACGTGCTAACCATATTATACAGGTAATGGATGGCCTGGTCTTGAAGATATTAGTCGATTAAACAAAGCCTATGTAGACGAGAGTTATAGCCTATGAAAATGTAGTTATCTTCGACTGAACCCGCATATGGCCCGATATGAAGATCCAGAATTCCCTTCCCCACACTTCATTGCAGTCAAGTACTTCCCTAAAACACAGGAAATCCAATGAAATTCCAGCCCAAGCCCTTTACATCTTCACCAGGTAGTGATCTTTCTCATTAATGTCTGTGAACTGGCTGCGTGATTCCACGTTCCCTCCAGATGAGACGCATTGAAGACAGAATCTTGACTCATCAGTAAAAAGAACTCGACTCTAGTCACGTGGTAACCAAGCAACGTGTTTACAGCACCAGTCCCAACCGCTCTTATTGATGGTGGCGGGTCAAAGCGATACACACCGTAGGTAGGATAGAATTTTCTTTTAAGCGCGCCCCCTACGCGTGGCTGGAACTGATACCAATTTTCCTGGGCCTCAGATGGATTACAAGCCGGTTGGGGGCGATGCTGAAGTCCTGCTTCGCCGAGCCAAAAGTGACACAGCGATCACCTGCTTGGATTGCGACCTGTGGTCGACCGTTAACCGGTCTTCGGACACCTCCACGCGCTTGGAAATGTCTTCATCGCCGAGGGAAACCATCTTTAGCTATTCCGCCCCTGAGCCTGTAACTGTCCAGCCTCCATCCTACCCCCAACTCTCCACTCTAGAGAATCTTCCAAACGAGTACAGCCACTCATTAACCTAACCCTTCAAACAAAATATCTTCACCTAGTCAAAATCGATGCGAACCAAAGCCAGTTTTTCTCTTTGAATGCCTTAATGCCAGAGATAATTTACATGTTTCTTTGGTAAAAGCTGTTTTACACGAAGCGAAATTTATGTTGAAAATTTGGTGAATAAAACTTTCTCCATTGAAAATATATTTCTTGTTTGTTGGTTAACCCTTGGAAATCGGTGTGGGCCATGTCTCGGTCAGCTCGGTAAGAACACCCATGTTAAAGAGATAGTTACGGACGTTTGCTATAATCTTAACCCTGACCCAACTGTTTTATTGGTTAGTTCTATCGCGACTGATAAAGTCATTTGAACCCGAATTAACCATCTAATTTCTGTTAATAATTTTCCGTTCTCGTCGTAAGACACGTTCTGTTCGTGTGCAATAATATCCTTGAATGTCAGTATCCTTCTCCTTCTCTCTCTCTCTCTTGTGTTACTGATTCATATTTCTCTCTGTACTGACGTCATCTCTCCCTCCGTATTGATGTCATATTTCTCTCTGTACTGACGTCATCTCTCCCTCTGTATTGATGTCATATTTCTCTCTGTACTGACGTCATCTCTCCCTCCGTATTGATGTCATATTTCTCTCTGTACTGACGTCATCTCTCCCTCCGTATTGATGTCATATTTCTCTCTGTACTGACGTCATCTCTCCCTCCGTATTGATGTCATATTTCTCTCTGTACTGACGTCATCTCTCCCTCCGTATTGATGTCATATTTCTCTCTGTACTGACGTCATCTCTCTAGTACTGATGTCATATTTCTCTGTCTCTTCCTCTCTCAGCCGTCTGCATGCACAACTCTACGACTCAGCGTGGGCTCGAAGGTTCGAGACTGAGGCGCAGGGTGCAGTTTGAAGTGATGCCCCCAGACAGGAGGGACTAGTGTCGCTCCTCCTCCTCCTTTGGCTGCGGAAGAAAAAGCCATAACTGGAGGCGCGGCGGCTACTTGAACAGCAGACGCCGAGAAAAAAAGAAGCCGGCTAATTTATTAAACTTTGGAGTCTCTTACCTCGACCGGTGCAACTGCTTGGTGACACGGGCCGGCTAATAGTTTGATTTAAAATTGTAGAAATCACGGACACAGCAATACTAGTTTCCATCGGTATTCCCGTCATTTAAGTTGATAAAAAAATATATCTACGATGATCGCACGATAATCTACTATTATTCCCTCTGATCTTATCGTTCCGGTCGGTAGGGTATCGAGTTTTGCTCTCATTTTAAAAACCTCCGGCCGTAAAATCTTTACTGTTGGTTTATGCCGGTGTCTTTCTTTTATTGAAATAAACGCTAAATAGTAAAATTAAAATTTACCACTGCGAAACTTAACTCTAGAATGGAAAATTTACAAACAAAAGCAACGACGAAAACAATGGTTAAGGAATTTAAGACTTTATATAAGTTTGGTTCACGATCACCAGATTGAAAACAGAAAAACTAATAAACAGAAAGATCGGAAACATCAGCGACTATAGAAGCCAGGCGGTTAGTTCGGTCATTTCCCATCACCTTCGCTAGTAGGACTAATTAGAAGAACCTACGTTCTTGGACTTGGAGATTGCTGTAAAAAACGCTCAGTCTGTAACACATCTTCCGTTTCCATCAATAACTATAGATATCAAGAGAAACTACAAAGACTGGAAGATTATCTGTTTTAACCTCTGTTATTTCAGGAACGTTTTGAATTGAATAAAGTGTGCATTTTTGCTATCTTTTAGGTAAGGAAAAAGTAGATGTAAACATATCTTTTGACGTGAATAATGTACCACTTAGTATCCGTAGTCATGAATAGCATATCCTATAGTCGGAGAGACCCCGGGGCTAGTTGCTACAGTACTAGTAATTCCTGATTAAATGTATCGATGAGACTATAATCGATGACCGTCTACATGACGTCAGTTATAGCTTTATCTATATGCTGAATTAGGAATTACTGGTACTGTAGTAACTGGCTCCGGTCTCCCCGACTGGCGGTTGTGAATAAACGTTCTGTAGTACTGATTGTCATTCTTACAACATATGACCAATGAACTAGATTATCTGGATGTTAGCAAAGATTTTTAAGCAGGTAGATCGCCAATACACAAGATGTGTTACCAAGCCACAATGACGGATGCCAAACGAGTCAGTGTTTCTAAGAATCATCTTGGCGCCAATTTCAAGACAAAAGGGGTCCGGTTATCTTTTAAGACTTCTTTCCTCTTTGATCGTCTATGTTTTCAAACAAATAAAACAAATGTATTTCTAATTTTAAAAAAAAAAATCCCCAAAGTGAAAATATGGCATAATTTAGAATCGTGGGCAGGGTTTAGCCCAGATACAATCAGAAAATTCCATTCCAGTGTTACAGAGATTGAAACATCTTAAAATAAAGCTAATCTTTTTTAATTAAAGCTGTTTTTTTTATTAAAAACATTGTTATTAAAGTATAGAAATTAAACTATTATACAATCAATCTCACGAGTAATATTACTTTTAAAATTAAAAGAAGAAAAACGCAACCTGTTTCGGTGAAATTCACTTATGAAATTTTAATAATTGAAATGAAATTCCACACATGTTTATGAATAAAAGGAGCCTGACTAATTCATTGATGCAATTAAAGACAAACTAAAACTCAACGACCAGATACGGGGAATAGTTTCCACCCTAAGTAACAATAAAAGAAACGAGAAGAACGTTGTAAAACATCTTTTATCACTGATGCTGCAACCCGATTGTATCACACACGAACGATAGCGCGTCCCTTTCTTAAGGTAGGTCTCGGATCTCATTACGTAGGGCTTACCAAATAAAGAGCTGGGTGTCAGTTGGACGGACATTACTTAAAAATTCGGCGATACGCGATTTCCGGAAAGTTTCCCCAGGCAGATTTCGAAACCTTGCTAGAGGAATTCTCACCGTTGGCAGATTATTTGAGTAAGAATTCGGTGGGATATTTTTAATCTATTTTTTTTATCGACTGTATCCTTTAAATGCCACATTTTGACAGCAAAATATAATAATAATAATAATAATAATAATAATAATAAATAATAATAATAATAATAATAATAATAATAATAATAATAATAATAATAATGTATTTCTTGTATAGTAGATATATTTGCTACAATTTTCGGTTACATATTATGAGTTTTGATGAATGACAATTAGGAAGGAAGGAAAGCTTCTATACATATTTTTCTGGTTTCATATTTTCAGCAGGGGTCAAAATTGGGAATAATGATACTAAATGGAACTGACTGAAGAGCCGGGAGATTGCATCTGGAACGATGTACTTCGTTATTGCTATTGTTTAGCTTTAAAAATTCCTTATGGTTAAAAACAACAACAACAATAGCGAACTTTTAGACCGACAGGGGGAAGGGGGAGAGTCTATGGGAATTAAAATTCCAGAGGAGAATGATGTAGAAAGGCGCCAGTACTCTCAGATTGGATGTAGATAAAACGGATAGATCTCTTCTTTTTTTTTTCTGTTTGGAAGTTCTTTGTTTTTTTAGACAATGGCTCCGAAGACGGGGCAGGCAGTTGAAGCTGGAGAAGGCAAATGTCTGATTGGCAACACGAAAGAGATTAAAAGATATGATATCGACTGAACTATGAATGCGTCATCAGACCTGAATCGAAGTTAACTAGATGAAAGATATACCACAGAAGGGGCTCAGCTCTGACTTGTGATCAGAATGAAAGGATGGATCAGAATTTCTCTTCCTCTACCCCCACAAAATAAAAACTCGAACAAAGAGACATGGAGTAATAAAAGAGGCAGTCGGCCCAGTTTCGCGGGCGCACGTAGACATTTAAAGGGTAAATCTGGGCGAGGAACTCGATAACATGAACCCGGGCCTGAAGTTGTGGTAAATGGTCCATTGTACTGGTGGCGTAAGAACCACGATTACAGAAGTTCATAACTTCAGAAGTGGTGCCGCTTCACGGAGTATGTCGCTTCTGTCTTTATGCCAAAAATAGATAAACGACGCGGATTTCTACTAGAGAATTTTCCCGTAGTAATTCCAACAAATTATTCTAACTGAAGTCTTTAAAAAAAAAAAAAACTACATTCTCGACCCTCGGGAGTTATCGGGAAGTTACCCGCCAATGAGAGTCCAAATAGTTATTATTAAAAATCTGAATTCCACAAAAAACAGGTTTTAGAAACACGCCATCTTTTGGGCCGGCCGGGGAGGGGGAGGGGAGATAAATCCAATCTGGAATCGCTTCACTTTAGCCAGGTGGATATGACAGACTTCTTCAGCTGTTTCAGGTGAAAGTGGCGTTCTGACACCAGTGAACCGGAAGCTGCCAATCGTCCTAAATGACATGCGCAACGAAATCCCGCTTTGTGTAACCACTAAACTAAACATAAGTAACCTAACAGTATATCATCTTAGCTAATATAAAAAAGCTACTAAGCAGAATCAACTCTAAAATTCAATTCTTTCCTTCAGTTTCCTAAGAAATTCTAAACCATTGTGGGGTCTTTTTAAACATAGTTTTCTCAGTAGTTAGCGCGATCTACTCCAAGTTCCAGCCAGCAGCCATATTTCTTCAAATGAACATTATTATTGTTCTTCTCTAATTTGGCAGACAGCAGTCTGTCCATGTCCTTTGCATTTATTCACGTGGATAATTGTAATAATGGTTTGTAGTTATTCAACCAGCTAGCCTCAAGGATAACACATTAAAGTTATTAATTTAATAAATAATACTAATAATAATTTTAAAATGTGTGATGACAAACGTAATTTACACCGGCTAAAACCTAGGGAGACAGTTTTGAGCCTGTTAAACTGCTACATTTTGGAGACTGGAATTTAAAGTCGTATTAAACAGAAGCAGACCGCAGTCAAAGAACTTTCCGTCAGGCTTATTTAATTTGAAGATGGATTGATGGTAGTGATTATCAAACCGTCATTTTTCCGAGATGCAAAGAGAGGATAAAAAATATGCGTCAGTGGGTTGCGTCCCCTAGTTAGAGCTTTTAATCGGCTGTTTCCGAGTGTTCGCTAGTCGGATGGCGCGTGGCGACTGGCAGGCCCCTTTTACACCCTGACGCCAAGAATGGGGGGGGGCCTTCCCTGTTAATTTTATCTTATCTAGAAATTTTACTGAAACCAATAGAAGTGGCTTCGTACAACCCGAGCGTATTTACCGCATCCGCATCTTCGAACTTGTCAGTGGCTAAAGGTTAACGCTAAAGCGTCAGTAGTCAGAACGCATTGAGAGAGAGAGAGAGTTTAGGGGGGCTCAGATGACACGCTGATATACGGTTGACGTCCAGAAACGACCTGACGGGAAGGGCATGAATGGCGGCTCCTCGGTATTGATCGTGAAGTTTTCTTCCTGAGAACAATAAGAAAAGACGGAATAAAAACAAATGTCTTGGATACTCCGGTGTGTCTGAGTACCCCAACCGGAACCGAGATTGATACGTGCGCAGGACAGTTAATGTAAGGGGTAGTAAACCGACACAATGGGTGGGCCGCCAGGTCCCATCACCCACGGGTCGTTGGGGGCACCTAGAGAGGTGTGTCCGGGGCACGGTGGAGACCAGGTACCATACTGGGCCCTAGATCTCCCCCCCCCCCTGTGTCTTCGGGATTGCTCTGGTATTACCCGAGGGGTGATCCAGCCGTGATTTCTTTTTGCTACAGTCCACTCACGGAAACACCACCGTAGAACATGTAGGGAGTGGGTCGGCAGCTGTATCCACCCTGGCCCCTAAAGGCTGTTTTGTTTGCATAAATGGGGGTCGAACTAACCAAAATGATCGGCCCGACAAAGTATACCATTTCTCAAAGTCGACTTACGGTTGCTTATTCACATTTATTCCAAAATGATTCTTTTTTCATAGAAAAGGGAGAGAAAAAAATGTAAAGGACGTTAAATTAAGCAAAGTACTTTCCCAGAAGAGAGAGAGAGAGGGGGCCCCCCCCGACCCTGACCGAGACAGACTCTGCATGGACGAAGGGGGCAGCAGCCATAGTGATACCTCGCTGCTATGTTAAAAATACAACACTGCCGTGCTAAACGCTTACTGCCATAGGGGAGACCGGTTATCTGGGGTAGAGCGGATTACATGTAAATATAATTTGTGAAGAGCTTTTGAATAAGTTTATTTCGCTGCCATACCAGATTTTAGTTGTGCATTTGTAATATAGAATGTCGTCTGCCCGCTTTCATTTTTTTTTTTTAACTACCACGTTGTCCGATGGCGACTTTGATCTTGTACGTATATACTGCTGCTCCGAGACCGTAATTGGCGCAATATGAATTGATTCGCTCCCTCGCAGGTCCTTGATAAATTACTTTCAGTTAATAACAGGGCTTCTTTCCTCCCCGCCTTTCACTTTTATTACCCTCCATCGCTGTGGAAATATTACGGCGAGGCGATAAATTAATTCGGTTTTCCTTCCTTCTTTCTTTGATGTAATTATTTGTCAGACATTTTTGTCTTTATGTAGTGAAACACACCCGACAGACATCCCCCCCCCCCCCCACTAACCCCTCTCTGGCCTGGTGCAGTAATCGCATTTGTTCCGGAGCCATCCACGGTGAAAATTAGCGGAGGCGGCAGCTTGGATGCGATTGGCTTCTGTCCATCTAAGCCAAGAGAGAAAGAACCGACGTGAGAGTCCAACAGGTAGGCCGAATAAGAATCGGCTCGCACGATTGTTCCTAATTGAAAACCTCGGCCAGCTCATCTTCGTCGCCATCAGAGGCACCAATGAGGCGTAATGTCTCTTCCTCTCTTCTCCTCCTCTTTATTCAGAGTCTGGACCGCGGTAGTGGTCGTCTGTCACTCAACAGACCGCAGTTGTCTCCAGCAAGATTGCGTTACTTTCTATTTCGGTAAACGAGATGGGAATCAAACGACAACAACAGATACCTATCTCTCTTTTTTCTAAAATTCTTTCTTAAAACGTTTTTTTATATATAAAAAAAAAAAAAAATTCCACCAACGCGGATGCTGAAGATGTACCCGCGATATTCGAAAACAGTCAGCTGGAGGTCTTCCAGTCACAACGTCCAACTAAGGTTACCCATTTGTAAAAAAGGGGGACAAAAAGGTACAAACAAAGCGAAGATCTCATTGTCCGCGCTTAGAGATTTCAATGTCTTATTCGCCTATTTACAGTTTAATTAACGTTCGGTTTCCATCTACTCCTAAAAGCTCTCATTTCGTCATTCCACACTCTGCAGTCTTCGGAGACATCACCACCGACCGATAGTAATGATAATACTGATAATACAGGGCTGTTATTAACTGTTGTTCATCAAATGTACGGACCGCGCCAACCAGATATTATCGGCATATCGGAAAGACAAGGTGTCGATCTTACGTTTACTTTGCAGTATACGGTTGTAATTCATACAGAAAGTGAAGAATTCACAAGTTCCAAACATGTTAACAACACAAGCAAATAGGGGACTTAGGGTAGCATGCCATAAACTGGAATATCTTTAAAGAACTACACCTGTGGTGATGGTCGATCTCGCTCAATGTGCATTTTGGACATCTATTTTTTCCCCCCACTAACAGGTAAATTCTAAAATTTTTTTTTTTTGTTTAATTAAGTATTAATTAAGTTGTTGGTCAACCGGAGAACTTCTTGCGATATACAAATAAAACTCGGTTAGATGCCATTATTCGATGCTATTTCAACTGGATTTGGTCTGGGATGAACCTTAGTAAAATGTTTAACGTATATACTGACGATTAAAGGTGCAAATACTAATCATCTACTTTCTTAAATTTACCAATAATTATTTTATTGTAACTTCTACATAATTACTACACCTGTAGATCGAACTCGGCGCGACAGTCCAGTGGCAGCCTGACTAGGCCCCAGGACTGGAGTTCGAGTCCCACTGCAGACCGATTCGTTGTGGCGTACCTTCCTGGTATAGTTTGCCTGAGCGCTCCCTCCAGTTTTCTTCCATGTCTAAAAACGAAGGGTTCTCGTAGGGGGTTTCTCCCGTAGACGTGCAGTCAATCTTTTCTCGGTAACAGCGCCCCGTCCAATTACTAAAATCAACATTTAAAGTTGTTTTTCTTTTTGTAGTTTAAGTTTAAAAAAAAAATTATTTAAAACGTGATGTAGTTTATTTTTGACCGGTAGTGTAATAATCCGCCTGGCTTAATTGCTACAGCACCAGTAGTTTCTAATTAAACGCATAGACGATCTATAATCGACGTGATCGAAGCGTCAAGACGCAAGACGTCGGCTATAGTCTCCTTTATATGTTTAACTAAGAATTAATAACACTGGCCAACACAATTTTTGCTGACTTATATCTGAGACTTGTTCCTGACTAATTTGTGGGCGCTGGACCAAAATACCACATTGCTTTTGCCTATCACGTCAAGTTCTTGCTCTACAGCATACCCCCATTTTCGATCAATCGCCATAAAAAGTACCCGATTACAATGATTTCCACAAACACCTCAATCCTATTCTTATCATTTCATTTAGAATACCGTACAAACAAAACAATGACAGACATGGGGTTTATTTACGTTAACTGATATCAGTAAATGACACATTCTTCCTTCATGGATTAAATTTCCCATTGTAGGCTTTTCTGGAGTGCTTCATTTCCAGAGTCTCTTTTAATACTCCAACAGTAGTCGGCCATCATGTGAGTATCCCACCTTCTTTGATATAGCTTCTCCATAGCTTATATATCTTGATGGAACCTTTCACCTTGCTCATCACTTACGTCACCTAGATATTCAGGAAATTTATCAAAATGACTGTTGAGGAAATGAACCTTTATGCTCGTGTTGCAACCCAGATGATGACAGTTCTTAAGCAATGTTTGAATAAGATCTTTGTGATTTTCAGCTTTTTTGTTTCCCAGAAATTTTTCACAACAGCCACGAAAGAATTCCATGCTCTTTTCTCCATATCATTGATGGAGCTTGTGAAATGTTGATCTCTCATCAGTTTTCTGATTTGTGGCCCGTCAAACACACCAGCTTTTACTTTTTCATAACTGAAGCCAGGAAATGATGTGCATATGTACTTAAAAAGGTCACCTTCTATGCTCAGAGCTTTAACACACTGCTTCATTAGACCCAGTTTGATGTGGAGAGGAGGAAAGATGATTTTTACCCGATCTACTAGTGGTTGGCTTTTGATCTTTGGTTCTCCGACATCTAAGCATGTCCTCGCCGGCCAGTTCTTCTGAGTCCGATGCTTGTCCTTAGCTCTACTATCCCACAGGCACAAGAAACATGGATATTTTGTGTATCCTCCTTGCTGACCAAGTAAAAAGTTAACCATTTTAAGACCCCGTAGAACAAAAACTTGACGTGATTGGCAAGTGCCCCAAAAATTAGTTAAAAACAAGTGTCAGATCTCAGTCAGCAGAGAAAAGGTGAAAAGATGTTGGCCAGGGTTATCTAACAACTGGCCCCAAGTTAAAATTTTTTTAAAAATAATAATTTTAAATATTAATTATTTTTCTCGCTTTAATAAAAAACCATTTAACATGTTGCGCAGTATGGCAAGAATGTATTTTAAATGCCTTTGTCGTTTTTTATTCCTGTATTGGAATTCTACTGTAATCTAAAATAAGGAAACAAAAGGGGCCGTCGTTACAGGCACATCGCTACAACTTCAGGGCCTGGAAGTGAGTAGAAGCAATGTTTGCTCCAGGTGCTGCGAAGATAATACACAAACGCCCATGATAATTAGTGACCGTTTTCCTAAAAGATTTATATTGATTATATTAATGTTTTGGAAATAACTGCATTAAACGACGCAAAACGCAAAGGGAATTTAAATGGATTTGATTATAAAAATGGAAACCTATTCAGAGTTTAAAATGACAAATTGAGATTCAAGTTTTAAAGCGGCCGTGTATAAAATTTGAAAAAAAACTTAGCCGATAGACAAGGATATGTTCCCAGGATGCAGTGCAACGAAAGTTGACTTCCTATTTTCCATTGTAGTTTCCATGGTTGGCCAGGGCCTGCATCATCAACTCTAGAAGATTTTCCACGGCCAACTTTTAGCCAAATTCTACCGGAGTTAAGCAGTATTTCGACTTCGGTTGCATTGCCTAAAACGTTTTTACTTAATTATCAGCGGACAGGAGAAATATTATTGACTTACGCTCTGGAAACCTCTCTATGTTATCAATCGAAGGATGGTTTTCTTCACTGTGAAGAGAACAAACCAGCAAATGTCGTCCGAAATAACAACGAAAGTTTACCAGAGAAAGTGGAGGCAATCAGATTTAAAAGTAGACTGGTCGTCCGATAGAAATGCTTGGAAAAATGCGTTCAAAATTCATCTAAGGGTGCAAAAACTAAGTAAAA